>OX243844.2:21364346-24238513 GCA_945859575.2 Herminia tarsipennalis
GCCAAGGAAAGAAAAATATATAGATAGAGCATGAGACTACGATGAGAAGCGGTGAGGTGAGAGATGGTCTTCCAAAGTTGCAGCCAAATTACGCCAAAAGCGGTGGATACTTGTGCAAGTATTTATTTTAGAATTTTGAGAAGGTCGTGGGTGGTATGCTTGATGGGCGCCAAACTGTAGTGTAATGAAAGGGTAGGTTTAAGATAGGACTACATATATTTACAAGAACTTAAAAACTACTTAAAATTAAAGATAATTTAGAACCGATGCTGGCGGAGATGCAGTGCTGGTAGGTAGAGGTACGGCGTCCAGGCGGAGATGCGGCACTCGTAGGTAGAGGCGCGGCACCGATAGGTAGAGGCGCGGCGCCGGTATGTAGGGGCGCGCCGCCGGTAGGTAAAGGCGCGGCGCCGGTAGGTAGAGGCACGGCGCCGGTAGGCAGAGGCACGGCGCTGGTAGGTAGTAGTGGCGCGACGACGTCGGCAGGTAGAGGTGCGACGCGTCGTAGAGGTGCGGCCCGGTATATAAGAGAGGCGGTAGTGGCGCGACGACGTCGGCAGGTAGAGGTGCGACGCCGGTAGGTAGAAAGGCGGCGCCGGTAGGAATGGTCTCTTTCTCTTAATTTCCCACTCCTTCTCTTTTAGAGAGCTGGTTCTTCACTGCTTCTCTTTTAGAGAGCTGGTTCTTCACTCCTTCTCTTTTAGAGAGCTGGTTATTCACTCCTTCTCTTTTAGAGAGCTGGTTATTCACTCCTTCTCTTTTAGAGAGCTGGTTATTCACTCCTTCTCTTTTAGAGAGCTGGTTATTCACTCCTTCTCTTTTAGAGAGCTGGTTATTCACTGACTCTTCTTCGGTTTTGTATCCATAAAGAAAACTCTCTAGAAGCAATTTAAAATTTTAAAGCTTAACTTATTTTTAATTTAGAATTTATGCACAGCCAGTTTCACAATGTAGACCATACTTTACGAATAACTCTATGCTTATCTTGTTGTCATAGCAACCATAGAAAATATTTGTCGACATGACAGATTTGATTTATGAAAAATAATGTTTACAATAAGTCTTACAGAGATATTTATTATGTTAAAAATGGCGAACTAAAAGGGAATATATACACAAATGCCACGAAATAACACTACAAGGACATATATACATATACGAGGTAAGAATTATCACTACACCAGATTGCTTTTGAAACAGTTTGGTACCTAAATGGGTTCTTTTAATAAACGTCATGTGCGAGCACCCTAAGTGAAGAAAATTAAGATCAGATGTTTAGGTTAGTATAATTAAAAAAATGTGAATTTAAAATATCACGACGCTAAATCATTGCATGGATAGTTAAATAAGTTGAATAGTTCTGAAATATAATTTGTTTGATGTATTGTCGAGGTCAGGCAATCTGTCTGTCTGTGTTGGTGTTTGAAATATTTATTGCACGTCCAGTGCTGGGCAGCAATCCTTTCTTAGTCTTATTTTGTAGACTTTGTCTTCCAACACATTCAATCATACGTAAATGATAAATGCACAGACTACAAAATTTATATCCTGTGTGTATTTTTAGTTGGATAGAGCTCACTGAATAGTTGGATATTATTATATCAGGATACCTTTAAGCAATATTATTTTATTTTTTTCAACTATTTAAAAGTTGAAAAAAAGAAAAGTTTTTATGTAACAGTATTTATGGCCGGACTAGATATATTATAACTTTTTAATTACTTTGAATTTGGAACAAGTTTATTATTTTTAAAAGTTCTTTCGATTTCGTGCCATTTTACATATTTTTTTGTGTTTATTATCAAATTACAAAATGGATAGGGGTGTTAAAGAAAATAGGATTGCGGTGATAGCCTTGCACAAAGTGGTATGGAGCCGTCGGTCATATTCCAGACACTTCAAAAGCTTGGTATCAGCCGTATGTTCGTATATCGTACTATCAACAGATACAACAACACTTTCTCTGTCGAAGACCATAAAACGGACCATAACGCGGTCGCCCAGATCGGGCGACCGCGTGCAGATAGAACTACAAAAGCTGTTAATGCTGTTAAAGCCAGAATTCGTCGAATTTCCATTAGGAAAAAAAAAAATCTTATCGCGAGAAATGGAGATTCCCGCAGGACTCTGTCGCGTATTATAAAACAAGTCCTGAAGCTCGGTGCTTATCGTCGATATACAGGACATGCACTAAATTAATCTTTACAATTAAAGAGAGTGGGTCGATCAAAACGCGATGCGAAGTAAAGGGCACAGAAATATCCTCTCTACCGATGAAAAAAAATCACAATTGAAGAGCACTACAATAAGCAAAACGATAAAGTGTACGGTCACAGTTCTAAAGAAGCTGCTTAAGTGGTCGGAAAGGTACAGAGTGGTCATCATCCTGCGTAAGTGACGGTTTGGTGGGGCATGTCTAATCAAGGCGTCACAAAGGTACATTTTTGTGATAAAGGAGTGAAAACTTCAGCCAAAGTGTATCAAGAGAGAGATTTGGATAGTGTTGTGAAACCTCTCAGCAATACACTTTTTAAAAATGTACCGTGGACTTTCCATAAGGACTCTGCACCTGTTCACAAGGCACGAACTACCTAAGCCTGGCTTGAAACCAACGTTCCGGACTTTATAAAACCTGAAGACTGGCCCTCATCTACCCCAGACCTCAACCCGTTTAGACTATAAATTATGGTCAATTTCATAAACGGCTATTACACTACCCTGAATCAGGACCCTAAATCGAGATGGCCTTGAAAAACTGTTAGAGAATTAGGGCCCTAACACTTATTACACCGCTCTTTTTAGGGATTTAGGGTCCGTGATTCAGTGTAGTGTAATAAGCGCAATAGGCCTAGTCTTGCTCTAAACGACACGGCGACATTGAGTCTCTTAAAAAATCTCTGTAGCAAGCAGAGGCGAAATTTCCCCTGGAAACAGTGCGTAAATCCATAGATTCGTGGCCAGACAAATTAAAGACCTGTATAAAATGAATGAAAGTCCAAACGTGGTCATTTTGAATAGAATATTATTTTTACTTTTCGCTGAGTCTTTAATTAATATGTACATATAAGTTTTAGTAATATTACATTAGTTCATTAAAAAAAATGCATTTTCATTTGTAACAGAACCTATGGCCGGGCTAGGTTATAATTTATATATGTGAGAAACGTATATAATTCACTTTAAAGACACTGTCTACTTGTTACAGTGCTAACACTTGGAATTCTGTAACACTTCATATCATATAGATTTACGCGAACTGACGAAAATTAAGTTGAGACATTGTAACTATCGTTTACTGAAAATAAAACGCGAAAATAAAAACCGCGAGTGTGATTTCACAGTATGGGCTAGATCTTATGTTGCAGTTACATCGAACCTACAGCGTTATTTATTCTATTTGTGTCATAAGAACAATAACAATTAATTGTTTATTCTAAAACAATGATTATTAGGTATATATATAAGATTAAGATGTATTATGTCTATATATAAAACTTATTGTTCAAAAAACGTATTTGATCTGCTATACAGGTTGCCGATTTAGTCAGCCGAATCCTAGCAGGGGGGTAATCAGACCATGCACTAAACCGAAGTTTTTGAAAAATATTACCTTAATTTTTTTTATTTTTCGTTACCGATCCCACACGGGGTTTGATGAATATACTAGTTCTGTGGAGGGGTACAAACATGTATTATGTTGATAAATTACAACTCTTTTCGCTCGGTAAAGAACAAGATCATAGTTTGAAGTGCGGTAGCCGTTGTAGCGGGATGAAATCTTTGGATTTGAATTTTGATTAATATTTTTATTACTAAAAACCGGGCAATTAAAAAAAAACCGGTTTAGTATCACCTACTAAAAGCAAAGATTCGACTGACTAAACTGGCACCCTATATAGTAACACCCACACATTGATACCTACTAATGCCGATAACATAGCTTCATTCAACCCGATTTGATTTCTCCGAATCGAAATACGTTACCTTATTTTTATTACTTAATATAAACCAGTATGAGCTTCCTTTTTATACGTCCCAAAATCATTAATTTATATATTCACATAATACATTTTCCATAAATAAAGTGGCGTTTCAGAAACAAATATATAAGTATATCAACAAGTATCTACTGAAATGTATCGTCACGAATACCTTCTATTTGTTTGATATATTATTAATTTAGATAAGGGATTCGAATGTTACGATTTAACTGAGACACAAATGTATTTATGATACTAAGTTATTTACGGTCTATTTACTCGTAACTTGAGTACTTAAATGCTCTGGCGGTGGGTGTACTTCAGGAACCAAACCTATATTTTATCATTAAGTTATTTTAAGTAGAGCGGGGACGTGGGTAGGTAGCTAAGTAGCTTAGTGTTCGTGACAAGTAATTCATGGAAAGAGTGAAAATACATAGGTTATAGACATGT
Source organism: Herminia tarsipennalis (assembly GCA_945859575.2). NCBI lineage: Eukaryota > Metazoa > Arthropoda > Insecta > Lepidoptera > Erebidae > Herminia > Herminia tarsipennalis. The sequence goes on from OX243844.2 coordinate 21,368,780, forward strand.
TATGGTCTTACCCAATAAAAATGTCAAAGGGTGCTAAAAATATGTTTTTAATAAATTTCGGTCATTTGAAACTAGAGTTATTTAAAATGACTCCTATATTAATTATTAACTATGTAAAGTTACTTCTACGTAAGATGACCTCTTAGTAAAGGGACTTCTACGCAATATGATATTTTACTTCGCAATTGTATTCGTTCGGAAACAGGTAAATACATGTAGCGTGATGCTATAAGAAAATTGCGAATTTGGAAGGCCGATAAGTGCAATAAACTTGGTATCTAATCGCTAACACGTAAGGTCAATGAATGTTATTTAGCAAAGTCGTTAACTGGATGGATGCAATCAACTGCAGATCAGATCTGTTAAGTTGTCAGATGTTAAAAAACTTTAATAATTAATTTATTACTATTATTATATTAAATATTAACTTAACTAAATAAGCAACAGCTTATCTTTACTAAATACGTTGTTACAGTAGTGGTTCACCTGGTACAGACATACGGGGAACAAAAGGCTCAAATCACGGGGCACAAAGAAGCACCGACCGATATAGATGTTACAAAGAAAGGGATTTAACGAACCGGCATCGGCACCGATTGAAATACAAGTTTATTTCCTCTCATTTCCTTCGTCCTAACGAAACTTGAATTAAGATTCTTAATGACCGGACTGCAGCCTTCGGATTTATTAATAATTTTACTTTTAAATTAACTTTTGCTTTGTTTTCTCATTTAGTTGAATTATTCTTTTTTATTAATTATAGGGAAAGTTTATTTGAATCTGCGATTAAAAATGTTTTATGAATTTTCTGTTGTAATTTCATTCATATTTCTCGTCGTTGTCTCGGTAGCGTAGAAACATTTTTCCAAGTCGTTTAATTCAACATGAAAAAAAACTTTATTCACTTAGGTTGCAAAATAATGCTTGTGACAACAAAACGTCATGATTCTACTACATGTACATAAAATGCTAACTTCACAAACAATATGTAAAGCCGGAGAAAAGAACTCGTAACTGTCTCGATAGCGTAGAAACATTTTTCCAAGTGGTTCAATTCAACATAAAAAAAAACTATATTCACTTAAGTTGCAAAATAATGCTTGTGACAACAAAACGTCATGATTCTACAACATGTACATAAAATGCTAACTTCACAAACAATATGTAAAGCCGGAGAAAAGAACAAGGCAATAAGAACACGCGGACACTACTTTCAAATTGCTATTTTTTTCAGTGTTTCGTATGTTACGTTAGTGCGTAAGTTGCTGTCACTAATATTTTATACAATAAGTTAGAGGATAATTCCCATACAATATATGGCGTTGTTTATTACATAAATGTTTGTCCCGACTTGTTGAGATAGGGTGTAGGTACTTTTAGTTTGATATTGTATAGTCCCACTCATTACAGGATAATTTATTCATTAAGATACTCCTATACTAAGAAACGTGGGAGTTTTCATTTTGAAATACGAAATACAACATTCATTTTGGACAAAGCCAAAGCAAAAAACTTTGTTGTGCATAAGCTGATAGCGATTATTTCATATTCAATTTCATCACCCCATTATAGATTAAACTCATTATTTTATTCAAATAAACAGTAAAATTTTAATTGAAAAGAAGATGTAATGCGATTATTTCATAATTACTGTAATTCGATACTAAATTCGGTAATTTCGATTTTGCAGGCTAAATAGAATTTGCGTCGTCTGTATGCTAATCTTGAAAATCACTGAACCGTTTCTAACAAGATTTGAAGCAATTCTATTTGGGTGAAGTTCGGTACAAGCTATATCTTCTTCAATGATTTTCCTTTGTTCTTACTTGCAGTATTTATGCAACATGAGAGATGATTCTCTAAGTCTTACTTTAAAGCAATATTTTGGGTTAAAAGCATTATTTCTATCTTTGACTTATTAACGATCCAATTTCGAAGCGGCGGTGGATCGGACTCGCAATCGTGACGGTTAATGTGGCTATTATACCACATTGTTAATCATCTTTAAAAAAAATGCACGTTTTAACTATTTAAACTATTCTAAATCGCCGAGGCAGTCAGCCTCGGTGGCGCGGTGAGAGTGTATCTGACTGCTACGCAAGAGGTCGTGGGTTCGATTCCCACACGGGACAACACTTTGTGTGATCCACACCTGCACATAAACTTGATCCATAAATTCACTGTTATACACATATTCGAAATAGTTTCTAAGTAACCTTTATTTTGACGCCTTTCTTTAAAAATAAGTAATATTTCGGACCGCTAGCAAATGTTTTTGATTCCCCCATGTGACACAAAATTGTTTTAACGTAGTTGGGTAGGATATAGGCACCTTATAGCATAGGTATTATTCTCTAAGTACCTAAGCGTTGTAAAAATATTGCTCAACTATAGCACTCATTAACTGTTATCTATACTAATATTATAAAACTAAAGAGATTGTCTGTGTGTTAGTTTGTTTGTTTGTTTGAACGCGATTATCTCATGAACTACAGGTCCGAATTAAAGAACTCTTTTACTGTTAGATAGCTCGGTAGGAAGGTTATAGACTATATAACATCATGCTACGACCAATAGGAGCGAAGCAGGAATGTTGTAAAAATGGAAAAAATTAACGCATACGAAGTTGCGCGGGTCAGCTAGTTAAAAGATAACTACACACATCAAAAGTGTCTAGGGATCAACATATATTTTTGCAATAACTTTTCTCCTGATTGATTTTTTTTTTTTATTTCTTTAAGGATTCATCAAATAAAGTGTTTTCGTTTGTCACAGTAACGATAAACCAAGTCACCTTTGCATTAATAAAGAAATTTGCCATTTTCCTAATAAAGGGATTTTTGACATTTGAACCACTAACATTAAAGTTCGAAAAAAAGACTGAAATAACAGTTTTCTTTAAAATTTTATTGGGTAACTTAAACAATTAATAATCCGTGTTTCTACCGCGAACACTAACAACACAAGAACATCGGTTTGGCATACTCAAAATGAGTTCATCCAAATCACGCTGTGGAATGGCCGCCCATGTTCGTTGCAACAACAAAAAAAGGTCTTCTTGCGACTGGATACCCTCCATATTCGGCAGAGCTCTTCTCTGTAGCATATCCCATGCATGCTCAATCGGGTTCAAGTCTGGCGACTGAGCAGGCCAGGGCAGGACATTGATGTTAGCTGCGGCGAGAGTCTGTCTTACAACTCTTGCGGTGTGCGGTCGTGCATTATCATGCATTAACTGAAATAAGGGACCGATTTACACTTGTAGAGGAACGATGACGTCTGATACAATCGTCTCAGCATAAATTTGAGCGTTGAGGTTGCCTCTGATCCAAATCAACTCAGTTCTTCCGCCGATCCAAATACCCGCCCATACCATGATGGTTCCACCACTATAAGGATGGACTTCCTGGCAGGATTTTAATCGCTGTTGGCGTCCAGGGGTTCTCCAGTGTCGTATACGTCTTGTATCCGGTCTCATACCAAAACGAGACTCATCAGAAAAGCACACGAAACACCATTGTTCTTCTGCCCAATTTCTGTGTTCAAGAGCCCATTGATATCGAATCCTACGATTGTGCATTGCTATAGGTGGTACCCGTAGCGGTCTTCGGGAATGAAGGTTCACTTCATGCAAGCGGTTTCTGACTGTTTGGTCGCTAATTAAGTTCCCTGAAGAGTGATGAAGCCTCACGGCTAACATCATGGCGGTTATTGTTGGACCTCTTCGAGTTAAGATTTGAATGTATCGGTCTTGTCTCCGTGTGGTGCAGCGATACCGTCCTCCATGGCGCTCAGCCACGGTACCAGTGCTTCGGTAACGTGTCCAAAGTCGACTGATAACACTCTGACTTGTATTCAGAGCTAAAGCCACAGTACGTTGCCGGGAACCAGCTTCTATCATTCCCACGGCTCTGAGCATTTCTTCCCTGCTTAAATGACGTCGCCGCTCCATAATAACGTTGGTTTTAATCAGTAGTAGGGAAACAGTAGCACTAATAATGTCTTCAATGCGTTGTATGTTTTTATAGGGAAAATATTGACAGCTGATTTTCATCTTTTACTCGAATTTGATTCACAGTTCCTGATTCAAATTATGAAATGCACCAAAAAGGATCCATATAAATTTATAAAATCATAAATTTATTACAAAGCCACATCTCAATCTCAAGAAATCCGCATAAAAATGCTTGATCCCTAGACACTTTTGATGTGTGTAGTAACAATCTTCATTGAAAATTGTATAACAAAAATAATTATTCTTGCATTGACTTTGCCTACAAAGTCAAAGTTCATAGTCATTTTTACGCACAAGAAACTTAAGACTATGTAATTAGATATTCTATTGTATATTGTAACAGGTGGTGCGTAGCAACATGCAATTTGTAAGAAACATACTCGTACATAGAAGTTAAAGTGAGGAAAAACGTTCATTTTGATCCTTTAAATAAAGTCATGGAAGTTTTTGACGTAAGCAAATCTATAATTATTTTTCTATAAATAATTATAATAAGTGAACTGCTGTTCTGTTCACAAAGCTTCAAAATTCGAGCTTTAAGAGGGTGTGAGCAGGGCAATAACAAACAAAGCCAGTAATAAAATATTCATGATATTTTTTATCGATAATAATTATTTAGTCATATTTTTATTTGGAGATCTGCAGTAACACGCACAGAATACACACCACACATAAAACAGCACCTAGAGTCACATCATATAATTTGTGGATAAAACTATGTGGAGTTCGGGCCGTTATGGGCTAGTTGTGTCAATGTACCTTGAATAAATTAGTGCTTATAATCTTAAATTGATATTAAAGGAATTATACTATAGATATACTATCGATGTAAATCCACTCCTACCAAACAAAAGCAATTAGGTAAGTTTGGCTGGAAGTGTTAACAAGATTGCTAGTAATGCCCGTATTGCTTTTTTTTCTGAATCGCCCGATATTGTGTAAACATATCGTGCCCGCAATATTTATGTCCCTGTATGTTTCCATTTTAAACGAAGTTCTCGCTGAATGTTCATCTCTATTGATTTACCTAAAATAATAATTATACGTAAAGCGAAGTCATCTTTGTAGCATCCATTATTAATTAGATTTTAATTGGCTCAAGAGCAACAAAGTTATTTTTAACGTTCAATATGAAGCCATTTTGGTTGCTTTCAAAATTGCTAAGCTCCGTTATTATATAATTAAATTCTTGTTTTACATTTAAATGAACTGCTGTTTTGTTCACACAAAACTAAAATATGATCTACTAACCTACAATAAAAGTTCATTAATACGTCATAAAACAACACATTTTATTTTCCCTTACAACTTCCGATAGTTTACTAGTCTTAATCTTAATGCTAATTCGATATTTAAGGAGTTTTGTCAAAACTCGTAGACTATTTTACCGACTGTATAAATTCAATTAAGGTATCTATGATAGCTTTTTTCAGAGAGGTTGATGATTCAGTGGCGTCCAGTGGCGATCGACCACATATTGAGAAATTGGAGATGTTAACCAACGTTATCACGTTATAACGTCATTTTCGAAAAATGTCACACCTCTCTTTCCGGCAGTGTCGGTTTTCTGTCCGATCGGACTATGAGACAGAGGGAATAGAGAGTACACTTGTGTCTGCGCTCACGCTTATGCTAACCTCAGGATCCGTATTCAGGGTCCTAATTCACATTTTTTTTCTGAGTCCGTGGCAAGGCCGTGCGAACTGGCACATGCGGTTTGCGCTCAAAAATGTCTGCCAGTTGATACATTTCTAAGCGCAGCTCTTCATTTACCATTATGACAACATTTTGACAGTTCACACGGACTTGCCACAGACTCAGAAAAAAGATCGTAAATTAGGACCCAGGATGAAATTGGACGCTGTGACCGACATCAGTAAGGAATTGGTTATCATTATTATATCGCTTTACACGCGGTTTGTGCCGTGTCGTGCCGGCTTAAGAATAGTACCACTCCATCTCTTCCCGTGGGTGTCGTCAAGGCGACTAAGGGATTTCACCCCGGAGGACGGGCAGCAGCGTCCTCTGCGAACTTAAAGCCTTACTGCGATCGCCAACCCGCTCGCCAAGCGTGGCGATTATGGCAATTACCCCCAGGATCTACATACTAGTAGGTTCTACTGGGGAGACCCGTGCCCAGCAGTGGGCCATCATATGGGTTGATATGTACACGCGGTTGAAGCAAATGGTAAACAAAATGTTACCACTGTACAACATACTGCTATCGTGTATGGTACTTTGTTTGAGAAACTTATCAAATACAAATCTAAAGTCATTAATTTGTCAAGACTTTTGAACATATGATAGAAATTAGAGAAATAATTATACAAACAAAATTTAGAGTTCTAAATTTGCATTTAGTGTTAATTTTACAATGCAATGAAAAGAACACCAATGCCTAGTAGAGCAAGGTAAACTGTTGGTAAAAGAACGGGGTCCTTATTGACTATCTTTATTTCTTTGCCGTGACAAGCCCGTGCGAACTGGTGCATGCGCGGTGCGCTCAAAGATGTCCACCGCGCATGCGCGTTGATGCATTTCTAAGAGAAGCTTTCCACCGCGCATGCGCGGTTGATACACTTGAGCGCACCGCGCATACGCCCGTTCCCACGGGCTTGTCGCGATAACGAAATAAAGATAGTGAATAAGAACCCAGATCTCTGGATTGTGAGCGTGAGTATACAAGGAGCGTCTAATTTACGCACAAAATCTTGGGTATTAGAGACAAACATAAAACCCTTGTGATAACAATGTGAACAAATAAATTTACTACGCTGCTGGCCGAATTCAACCTAGTGTAGCGTATTGCAATTTCCCTCGTTTTAATGGCAACTGAAAGGTTTGTCATTCTTTAATAGTGACGTCATATTAGTGTACGATGCACGCTGTATATTCAGACTACGTATTCATACGTGTACCTTTTGGATCTTATACAGAATTTTCACACAGGCTTTGTTATCATTGAGATTGTAATAGTTGTGAGAAAAAAGAGATTCTATGGGATATGGTCACATTGCAATTGCAAACTAACCAATTCAATAGTATTATCCAGTAGACACTATCGTAAAAGCAAGCTGTATGCAATTGTTACATCTTTAATTTAGCAGAAGTAACATGCCCTGCGCAATAGTGTGTTGTTGAACTAATTGTAGTGCAGCTTTTAAGCCGAGTGTTGTATTGTGATGCGCGTACAATACTTATTTTAATTGCTTCATCTTTAACCCTTTCTGCTTTATAATGGGGTCAAGTTTAGACTTAAAGTCGTTTATTTACAGAGGCTACCAATGCTTATTAGCTTGGCAAGGAAAAGCTACAACTAATCTTCTTTACCCGACTGCGGAGGAGGGTTATGTGTTTGACGCGTACATATGTATGTATTCTTCTAATGTTCCTATCATTCATAACTCCTCAAAGCCTTATCCAATTTTAATAAATGATACGTCACAGTCACTAGTACGATTCAGATTGCTCGCTGGGTATTTTTAAACATATAAACCACACAGTTAGTGATGTTTTAGTAGATCAAGAGACTATACCGGCTAAACAAGGTTATTATTGGCAAAACTATAATTATGCTACCGATGTCTAAAATGTTACCACTTTTCATGCACTATAACATGTCAAACTGTCGGTCCAGCGCCTAATTTTCTTATACCATTTCTTGCTGGACTTTGAGTAAGGAATAGAGGTTCCACTTGTGCTTGCATGTAGATATACTCGTTTTATAATAAGTTTAGTATTATTTTCGTATTATAATTAAGTACCTAGAACATACCTAATTGTGTACCATTTATGCTCTATATTATATCGTAAATTCTGATGATATTGACCCATGATCGTAAAATCAGAAGAGAAAATTATTCAATCGCAGGTTAACTATGAACGTTATTACTAAGGTTTATAACATGCAGATGTGGATTTTACCCAACTGCGTTCTTTTATTAAAAAAATATTTAAATATGTACTACGGGTCTTAATCGCGTGAATAATTTAAGGTAAAATAACTTGTTTATTGCCCGACGTTTCGACCGTATTGCAGCGGCCGTGGTAACGGGTAGACTGGTCCAGCTCAGCGTCGCCTCCGTGAAGCGCGGGTTTCAGAATCTACCCTCGTTTGTTTTTTATCACTCACTATTACGGAACTGTCGGTACTTCGACACACAACACTAAGGACACTGGCGTGTAATGTTTGTTCGGCGGTGTATACACTTGCTGATCACAGGATTCCACGATCTTCTTGGTTGAAATTTACGTGTTCTTTGATTTCAATCGCTTCCCTCGCCATCTTGGAGTAATAGTGACGGTCAGTGGAGAGGACCTGTGGTTTGTGTAGTTCAATCTAGTGATTGGATCCAGCATCCAGCAAGTGTTCCGCTATTGTTGACTTACGAGTATTCACTGTCAGTTTTTCACAGCCGCGATATGGTTCCGCAACCCTCTCCGCTATTGTGCGCTTGGTTTGTCCGATGTAGGAACTACCACAGCTGCAATCCACTTTGTAGACGCCCGGTGTCTGTAGAGAAATCACATCCTTAGGAGTACGTAGGTGCTTAGCTACCTTAGGAGTGCGGATTATAGGTATACAGTCTTAATGGAGTATTTCTGTAGTACTGTTCCAACTTTGTCCGTCACTCCTTTCACATTCGGTAGAAAAGCTGGAGCCCTGTCAACCCCCGACTGGTAGTCTCTCCTCTTTGTACGTCGTGTGCTTCCTCTGTATCCGTTTCGCTTTAGTACCTCCTGAACATATGTGAGCTCACTTTCTAAATGTTCAAGGTCACAAATATCATATGCTCTATTTGTCAGCAATGATACCACGGATTGCAGATGTCTTAGATGATGGTGCGAGTGAGCATGTAAGTACATTTATAGAATTTTATAAGCTACGAGTCTAAACCCGTAACTTATCGAATTGTATAATGTGTACAAATCGCAAAAGTTTACGAACATATACGTAAGTACCTGTCTGTGTGTGTCGGTTCTCTGTACACAGTGTGTACCAAGGTACCATTGTCTCTAACCATTATTTTAACATCAAGAAAGGCTAACGATCTGTTCATCTCCATTTCAAAAGTGAACCTGATCTCAGGGTGTATGGAGTTCAAGTCTTTAGCAAATTGTTCTACTTCCTGTCTACCGCCCTTTATAACGCAGAACACGTCATCGACGTCCCTCTTCCACAGTTTGACCTGGGAAAATTGTAGCTCGATTGTTTTTCAAAATGTTCCATCCAAATGTTGGCCATCACCGGCGCCACTGGGCTGCCCATGCCCACTCCTTCGATCTGGAGATAGTGTTGTCCTTGGTAGAAGTTGCCTTCCACACAGTTTTTCTGTAAAACAATGTACTCATTAGACAGATCGTTTGCTCTCAGCTTTCTCTCGATGACCTCAAGGCAGTTTTGAATGGGAACGTTGGTGAATAGTGACTCCACATCGAAACTCATCATCACCTCGTCTGTTCCACTTTCATGCTCTTGATGATGTCCATAAAATGGGTTGCGTTATTTTAATTCAAATTTTATCAGACCAATCCGACCATAAACACCAAATATAATTAAGTATGCCATGGATGTAATTATTCAGCGTTTTAAAAAACCTAGACCAAGTTATATACGTCATTTTTCGACATCTACAGAAAAACTATTTAATGACTTCTTATTTTATGCAAAACCCGACGGCTACAAATATATAACAACCTTAAAAAAAATTAAATCACAGAGGCACTTTTACAATTCACGCTGAAGATCCCTCTGTTGATTTTTCATTTCCTGGTAAGCTCGTAAATTAATTACTTTTATAGCAAACTCCATTATTCTATTCCCTTATATATAAAAATACTTTTTAAATAAACTCAACATTTCCTCAACAAGTTTCTGATTTAAACAATTATTTATTCTCAAAGTAAAAGCTCTTGCGGCTTAAAGATTGCCACTTACTTTATTGCCAATACCGTAAAGGTTGTCCGAAACAAATTCAAATTATCGCCATCAATATTCAGAAACAAACCGACCAAACGTAGACATGAAAGAAACCCCGACTTACATTACAAAACTTGTCTTAAATGCTAATAAAAGAGATCGTGGCCCGCTCTCGGGAACATTCTACAATGAATATTTCATGATGGGTCTATTGACGGCCAGCACAAAGACCTACCCTGAACCCCGACTGTCGAACAAACACCTACCAAATATTCGGGTACCATACACATTTTTAGAGCTCAAGAAAAATTGGGCGGTATAGAGAAGCAGTGACGCAGATGTTGTGCGTTTATTTTCTCATTAATTTTTCATCTCCGTGTTCGGTTTCGTTTGTGTTAACTACAGTTTGACAGGACGTTGAGATGTTTGCTTGCATTTATTTATTTAGATCACGAAATTTCTGAGTACTGTAACAAAAAATACATGAACACGAGACAAAGACATTTTGATTTTAATGATCAGATTTTCTTTTATGTTTTCCGCTCACGCTTTTTGTGTAATACTACAAAGCCTATAGTAGCTTATAGTATACGTACCTAAGTACGTACAATATAGAATTTTCCTAATCATTATAGTCAACCCGAAGGTCACCTGCAAGAGATCGCAACCTGCGATAAGACAGGAGGTCAAACAAAAAGGTCGCAGAATCCCAACCCAAAACACAAGGAATTTAGCTGCTTAACAAGATAAATACCAATGTGTCAAATGTTCATAATAATATATAGCTTAGGTATAGGCTTTATATTTATACAGACGAGAGGCGATACCACAAGAACGCGAGAGGTTTTGTTAAACCCGCCGTCGAACAGTACTCCGGTCCCAACCCGAATTCGTATGTGTACCGCTTTAAATAGTTTGACTTTACAATTAATGTAGTTAAAAGCAAATTCACTATTAACATACTGAACGAAACAGTCTGTTCTTATTAAGAATTCATGTTCCGACAAAGTCTCTGTTCGAGAATCGAATGAAATGGAAATTAGGGAACCAACCGAACCTAACAACAATAGTAAGAGTTTGATATCGCGGAAACTTCATGGTTCATAGAATTGTAATTGGCACTTTTATACTGAAAAATAAATGTAATTGGATGCTTTATTTTTTTTGTTAACGCGGTTCCAGACTAGCGTTGCTTAGGGTTCCGTAGCCAAAATGGCAAAACGAAACCCTTATAGTTTCGCCATGTCTGTCCGTCCGTCCATCCGTCTGTTAGTGCTTTAATGATTACTTACGCCAACAATGTAAAAGAATAAAATCTTGAAAAACATTGTTTTAAGGGTATCTCCCCTAGGGGTTGTGAAGACCATATTTAGATTTAGGGGTACGTTTATGAAATACTAGCTGTGCCCTGCGGTGTTACCCGCGGTTTATTAGCGTATGTGTTAATCCGGGGTGTCAGTTAACTCCATACAAAATTTTATTAAAATCGCTCCAGCCGTTTAGACATGAAGAAGTAACAAACATACACACTCACATACTCACAAACTTTAGCCTTTATAATATTAGTGTGATTATGCTTTAAAGTGCAAATTTTTGTTAGAGTCAAGTGTTCTCCCCTCCCTGCCCTGCCAGCTAAATGTTTGACATGAAAAAATCACAGTTATAGTATATATAGTGAAATTACAAGGAAAAATATTACAGCTAAGTAGGCTTTACAAGTTTACGAGTAACAGCTGATCAAATGAGAAATAACATAATGTTAATAGTATGTAGGTATAAGAGTATGAAAATTATTAGTGTGTAGGTATAAAGTTGTAAGTATGCAACAAAAACAACAGAAAACCCACTTCTTAAGTCGCATTATTCGGATGGGGGGGAGGGGTAGTACAAAATCCTAAATTGTCCGTGGCCAGACATGCACTTGCCCGGTTTTTTTAGGGTTCCGTAGCCAAAATGACAAAAACGGAACCCTTATAATTTCGTGATGTCCGTTCGTCTGTCTGTCTGTCCGTCCGTATGTCATAGACATTTTACTCAAAGACTACTAGATGAATATTGATAAAATTTGGTGAAATGGTGTCTTGTAGTGGCCGCTATTTACTTTGATAGCTAAATAATAAAAATAAATATTTTTTGGGGGGGGCACTCCATACATGTAACAGAAGCAGCAAACATCAACGTGTGGTATATTATTCGACGGGTCTGTCAAAAACATTTTAAGGTTTCTAATGAACTTTTTTTATTAAGTGATTGTTTTTTGAAAATAATCGCTCCGAAAGTTGCATAATTGTGCCCCCCCCCGTATCTTTTGAACCGTATGACCAAATAATATGAAAAAAATCACAAAGGTAGCGCTTAATATACCGTCATTGAGTTATGACCGAAAAACTGCGTTTTCCTAACAAAATGGCGTAAGTGCCATGAACATACGCTCTTCTGTTGATGCAATTATTCAATGCTGCAGAGCCCTGCACTGAGCATGGTCCGACATGCTGTTGCCCGTTTTTTTTAAATACTGTACAGTAACAGTGCAGTACTCGTAGTAGACCTTAATATATACAGATGTTATCTGGGTATCACAAAGTTAGCATCACCCAGTTATGGCCGATAACTGCGTTTCCTAACAAAAGGGCGTAAGTGCCATGAACATACGCTTTTCTGTTAATGCAATTATTCAATGTTGCAGAGCCCTACACTGAGCATATCCGACATGCTATTGCCCAGTTTTTTTTCTGCGTGTATACGGTCGTTTCTGCAACCACCCTTAGCGTATGAAACTAGTAATTGTTTCAAAGTCTGCTTAGGCGTGATTAACATTGCTTTCCACTGCATGTTTTTGTAGGAATAAGTATCTACCACCTGATCAATATCTGGCCAGACCATGTCATAATGTGGCCAGCGGGTATTGGTCAATATCATTATAGGTTGGCCATTACATAATCAATATTATCTTGGTCTTAGCCACAGGCCGCCTTGGTGGGTACCACAACAATGTCCGTCATTACTTCTTGTTTCGACTGAAGAACAGTGTAACAAGTGAAATTACTGGAAAATGAGACTGAAGAAATAATGTCTCAAATGAGGAGCGCAGTACGGTGTGAGTCAGGCCAAACTAGGATTTGGATGGCATTGATGCTGATGGGCTAGCGGGAAACTTACGATCAACAATGTCAGTCATTATTCCGTGAAATAGTTATGTTAAAACATCACTAAGTTACGGGTAAAGGGAACTGTAGCAAGTAAAATTAATGGGAAAATGAGACTTATGAACTAACTAGCTGTGCCCCGCGGCGTTACCCGCGGTTTATGAGCCTATGTGTTAATCCAGGGTGTCAGCTAACTCCATACCAAATTTTATTAAAATCGCTCCAGCCGTTTACACGTGAAGAAGTAACACACATACACACTCACATACTCACCAACTTTCGCTTTTATAATATTAGTGTGATGTCTCAAATGAAGAACGCAGTACTTACGGTGTCAGTCATGTCAAACAAGGATTGGGGTGGCACTGATGCTGATATGGGCTAGCGTGACGCTGATCATCAGAAATGCACGACCTGCTCGTCTGTGTTCAATGTCTTTTTACTATAAAAAAAATAGAACATGTCAAAGTCAAATATTTTTATTTCGTAAAATCAGGTTAATGATTATTTGAAAACGTCAAATTAAAACATACTAAAAAAAATATAAAATTATGATTGTTTGAAAAAAAAAGCAAAATGGCAGTTCCAAGTGTAAAGCTCATGAGAAGAAGCTGCCAAGAAACTCATGTGCCACTCTTTTAAAATCATCAAGTTTTTCTTTACAAAAATAAATTTTACTGAATAAACCAGTGTGTTTGGTGAGTGTAATCGTTTATAAAATAAGGATAACTAAATAATAATACTATTAGTAACTCTAAAATGAGTATATATAAACGTATTCAGTAAACACAATACCTACTTCACTTCTTACAAAGTAAATATGTATATATACATATAATCTTAAAGTACATTTTAATAGCCTGTGAGAGAAAGCAGTTCAATCCCAAGCGTTTTTGTCTTCTTGGATGGATAATACCTACTTAAAATCTTGCAGTACAGTGCCATGCTAACCTAGTCTAATGTTACTACTTACTACTTCATTACAATTACAATGTATAGGTGCGAATAGTCGTTAGTTCATATATCATTATTATGTCCAATTACTCTAATATGCTTACATCGCGAAGGTACAGTCGTAAATAGAAGCTGTTTACACCATTTGTCAATTTGTACCATTATCTATAACAAGTTTTGCTCCTAGTCGTTGTCTAGCTAAGAATGTAGCACATTGTTAGTGAATGTACCTACTTGTACTTATATTTGTTGCTCAAGGACAAACTGAAACACAGGTTTGAACCAAGTTCATAAAAATATCCAACTGTGCCGTTTGTTATTTATTACTGTACATAAGATAAGCTATTGTATATATACTTTCATGAATAAATTTTATTGTTATTTATTATTATTATAAACTTTTGGAGCACGTAAAATGTAGGTTAAGTTTAACATGAAGAAGATTTTCGTGGTAAATAGAAATTAATGAATTAGTGGATAAAATAGGCGTAGAGGAATTCGACTGCCGCAACGTACAATATTGTGTCTGCTAGTAGCATACTTTACAGGAGAGCAATTTGAAGTTTCATTTTGACCTACAACAATGACTAATAGTATAATGAGTAGGTTTAATAAAAGTAATGCCCAAGAAGTGAAACCCTTTTTAAACGTTTTTCTTCTACCTAATGATATTTACATTATAAAATGTAGTTTTTGAGATATTTCACATTTGATGACAAACTTTGTCAGCAACAAATATATTTTTTTAGAAAGTGGCAGAAAGAGTCATAGTATTTAACGTTTAAAAAACAGGCCAAGTTCAAACTTATACACCGCACTGTGTCAACCACATTGCAAAATGGTCACTCACCAGATGTGTGGTTACCCAAAGCATTTTGTTCGACGTACGACCCAAATTGCTTGTACATATTGTTAAAAATATATGTGTAATTGTATGTTAAGTGGTATGTACGAATTATAGAGTCTTAAAAAATGATTTCCAGTTAAATCTAAGTTGTGTTATTAGCGTAACCTTTAACCGACTTGACATATCTTCACATTTTTGTTTTAACGGGATCTCTGTAAAAAAACAATATTGAGCATTTTTTTAATGGATAAGGCTGTCTAATACACTTTTATTATAATTTCAAATAATCAGTTTAAAAGTTATTCAAGAAAAACCACAAAAATAGACAATTACGCCCCTTATCTCCGAAGCTACTACGCCTCACAGTTTGAAAGAAATACAAAAGATAGGTTAATCTATGAATTACAGTTAAACCTATTAGAAATCTGACTTTTGAACATGAGAACCATTTTAAGGGCAAAACAATTTTTTATTTTTATTTTAAATCATTTGTTAATTGCCCCTCAATAGAGAAATTCGAGAAAGTTAGTGCGCGAGTTCCACTCGCTTTTGGCCATTTTTTTTATTATGAATCCACTTCATAAATACATTGTTTTTTACCATAAAAATAAAAAGTATATTCTTTATATTCGCGAATTTCTTCTTTTATCCTCCTCACCGCGCAAAGTTCAATGCCATCTCATTTTATATGTTCTTATTGCTACTTTCAATTCTTCTAATCTGGTATCTGTTATTATTGTTCTAATGTTTAATGTTGCGATGTATATTTTATTATTTGTTTTTCAGCTTAAGGATGGAATTCTAGGGGTGGTGGTGGGGGTCTGAGACCCAACCAAATGGAATCCTAGCCGGGTTGGGGTTGTTCTGCTTCTGGTTGCTGATATTTAGTTACCCAGTTGGGTAGTTTGGTTTAGTTTTATATTAGAAAGAAAGAAAGTATAAATTGAACTTGGCCTCATCATATCGAAAGCATTCTTCCTGTTTTGTTTCATTACTGAATGGTCGGTCACTAACTTCTTGGCCGGAGTCTAATTTTACGGCGAAGTTGATTGATCCCTCTTTTTTTCTTTGTTTAGATTTCCCTCCTTTACTTTAAGTTGATCATATTTTATTTATGCATAATTTCCTTTCACACTTCCATTAGTTTTATTTTTCATTTTCTTCGTTTTCTCCCTTTTTTCTTAGGAAAATGTTCAGTGACGTACACCTCTTTTACTTGGTCTTTAGTATTCGGTTCGGTTCTCTTCCAATTATTTACAAAAACAATAAAAACAGGCCGTATTTAATTCTCTAGTTGAGGCCGATACGGTGAATCTTCGATACGTCGTTTGGTTCTAAAGTGATTTTTGAATATGTTTTGATAATTTCCTGCATTTTTTGAAGCAGCTCTATAGGCAATTATTTCTCTATTTCTTCATTTATTTTTCTTCCAATCCCAAAAACAGAACGTTGTTTATCTTATTTTTTTTCTCTAAATATTGTAATTCTTTTTTCAGAATTTCTATTTTATTTAAATGTATATAACTAACTATTACCACGTAGCCCACATATCGCACTCATGGCTCTACAAGTGTGAAGTAAAATGGGATCCAAAAACCCCTGTTCCATGTGCGCAAATATATACAATCCTTAATTGTTCCAACAACTGCCAAGCGATCACTTTAGTTATGAATATTTAACATTCAATATGTAGATACAGTTCTCCTTTTGTATGCAAATGAATAGTTGTTTTACAAACAACTTAGACTCTAGTTTTGATGTTATCTTGATAATTAAAGGAAAATAGAAGTTATATACCTGATAATAAGTAAATATAGTTAGTTGTTATTTCTAAAATAGACTTGTTATTATATGAAAATAGTTTTCTTTACAAATTTTGACGCAAATAGAGAGGTCGTTCTCAAACAAAGCTCTAAATACACACATCTGGGCCGTATCCCGGTCGTAAGAGGACCTTACTGTCCGTCAGTGAAATGCACGGAAGCTCCATCGCCGGCGGAGTACGGACGTGTGTGAATGGGTTCATATACAACTTACCTACGCTTAACATATAATTGAGCCACTGAAGAAAGACCACGGTCATTCCATATCCCCAACACGGCCCAGATGTGTTTAGAACTGTCAGCTATCTATAGACCGACATTAGTAGCATTGCTTAACCTCTTTGATCTATCGATTTGATAGGTTGTCACTGAGTCCACATAGTGATAATATAAACGCATAGACAAGAGCAAGTGGCGATGTTGCACACTTCATTTGCTTATCTAGTGACCTGTTTACACAGGGTAACCATTATTGTGCATACCCACGTATTGTTATACATAATTCATGTTATATTATGCATTTTAAAGTAAGGTCGCAGCTTCAGTAGACTTCGTTTTATAGTACACTGAACGTTTCTTGTCTCTAGCAGCATGTTTACCGTACAAATTTTACATTTTTTTTACACTACGGGTGAAATTTAAAAAAATCTGACCGCGGCTGTCTCCTATCTAGTATGGTAATAGTATATATAAGTTAAACTTTATCTAGTCAAATAGTTGGTTAAGTTCGTTTTTAAGTCGAGTATACAGGATGTAATCGTTAAGTGTGTACGGGCGCTTATTCCGTAAATTAAGAGATATCAGAAAACTTAAAATGTAAAGATTATATATACATATTTTTTATTTAAAGTACTTAATTGTTAAAATAGGTGTTCCAGTTTTTATTTAAATAAAAAAAGTACATAACTGCACAACTTACGCGATTATGTAATCTTGCTAGGCTGTAAAATCTCTTAGCTTGTCACGTTGTCTTTGAAAAATCCCCACAAGGTGTAGGATCAGGTGGGGATGCAGCAGGCCAAAAGGTTGGAGGTCGGATAATTGAGTAACTCACATAAAACCGTGAAGAGTTATAAACCTCCTCCATTTTTTAAGTCAGTTGAGATTTAAATTTCGAACGAACACCAAAATTTAAATAGACACGGTTTTTGTTATTTTTTATTTATTACGATTACAACCTGTATAATCTGAAATATTATTATAATAACGAATTTACACCAAAATTTTAGGAAGGTGTATAAATTTACGTTTGTGAAACCTATTCGCTAATGTATTCAGCGTTGACACCTCGTTGTATAAGGTTTTCAAAATCTATGGGGTTATTTTTTAAACGGAGTTTCTAAAGGCCTTATAAATAAGATATAATTTTGAATAAAACGTACGAAGTTGTATTGAAATTCATTCCTTTCATTGTGGTAATAAAAAAAGTCATAGCCTTCAGGCTTTAATACTCATGTGTATTAGCATAGAAACCTGGACTTTCTAGATTACACAGGGAATAAAAAGCATATCATAATACCCCTGTAATACCTATTTCAGTAAACCAATATAAGAATTTGGGTGTTCAATAGATTGTATTGTAGATTCCATTGTGATTGTATTGTTGTCGATCACGCGTTTTCCTTTGCGAATAAAAGCTTCAATAGGCGCCATCTTGAAATGGATTTTGTGTAATGTACTAAAATTGAGTACCTATGTTATCCACTCGTGCTTGTTTTTATGTTACTGTGTCACTTTTTGTTGTTAGTGAAAGCGGCTTCATCGAAACTAGCGATGTAATCATCTGATAATCACACCAAATAAATCATTGTAAATGTAGGCCATGAAACTCTTAGTTCTTGACCGTCTGTATTCTACCCCCAGTTTTCAGAATATTAAAAACTCGTACAACCAAAAAGGTTTTACAATCGAAGAGATTTACCTTCATGATGTATTTGCTCGAGACCTCGACATATACATACATCACAGTACCTAAATCAAAAAGTAGTTTAACTGATTTATTTACACCACCTTCGGCTGTGTCATAAAAGGTACAAAGGCACAAAATAATGCATTATAAATAAATAATCTATACTTATAATAAATCTGTAGAGAGGTCAATTCTGTACATTAAATATATTTCCAAAATAACTATCAGGGGGTGATTAGGGATCGATACTGATGCCAAAAATGCAATCAGTAAAATTTTTGTCTGTCTGTCTGTCTGTCTGTATAACCGTTATAGAAACAAAAACTACTCAACGGATTTTAACGAAACTTGGTACAATTATTTTTCATACTCCTGAGTTGGTTATAGTATACTTCTCATCACGCTACAATCAATAGGAGCAGAGCAGTGAAGGGAAATGTTGGGAAAACGGAGAAGTTACTCCATTTTTTAAGCTTCCGTCGCGTGTGCAACCGTAATGGTTAAAGCTACACAGAAATCATGTATGACGAAAATGTTCCCCTTAAAATTATATAAAAAATATCCTACGACAGCATATGTCTATCTTTTATGGTTGACTCACAATATCATGTATAACTCCCGATAGCTTAGCAGTTCGAAGCTTTCTGATTATATTTGTCTACTCTTACGTTTATAACACTCTCAGTCATCCCTAATTAAAAAAGTTAACATAATTAACTATTCCATAAAAAAGAATCATAGAAATCGGTATAGAAATACCAAAGTTATACATGAAATACGCTAATAATAAGCCATTGCGCGTGAATACTGAATCATGCTATCTATCTATATCTATACATATAATAAATTGTAAATTTCACGTGTCTGTACATGGCCGAACTTAGTGAACAAAAATATTAGGAAATGTTCGAAAAGAGTATTTAAACACTTTGCTGCATTTTTAGAAATGGCTGTCTGTCTGTTTGTTTGAACTCGCATCACGCAAAAACCACCGGACAGATTCGGTTGAAATTTTGCACGTGCAATCTAATAGATGCGGATTTACATTTAGGCTATATATTATCACGCTTTTTCCCATAGGAGCTAAGCAGTAAGGGATAATGTCTGTAGCTATTTTTTGTTATAAAACAGTAACTACTTGGCGGATCTTTATGAAAATTTACAGTTTTATAGTAAATACTATACCTAGGACATTATTTACGCTATGAATCATTACGCTAACGTCTATGGGGAACGAGTAGCAACGTATTTTTTGTCGCACCATAATGGTTTTCTCTTTTAATCTTTAATTGTAACCCATGGAATACATAACTTCACGCTAAAACTATAAGGAGCTATACACAACATCTTTAAGTTTCATAAGAACAGTTATTTTGACGAGGTATGTAGCAAACAGTATAGACTCGAAGCTATGCTAGCGGTCTTTGACGACGAAGTCTCAGGCTCGAATCTGATATCTGATTATGTTCTTTTTGTATTTTTTTTAAATTGTCTTTGTCCTTTTTTAATATTTTTCTCAATGTTATAGTTTTTTTTTTTGACTATAGGTAACTTATTTGCTTTGGTTTATACTTTTTTATATCAAAAATCAAGTGAAATATGCACTTATGTAAGATATTTATAAGTATTGCATGCACTACTTATAAATATCTTTCTTCTATTGATGTGTTCGTGCTCAAAAAAAAGACATTACACACGTAAAAAAAAACATGAAGCGCCATCTATGAAATCAAATTGGTCACCGTGATCAAACAATTCCTTATTTGTGAAAACATTTATTAGGGTATAGGTGCTTGCGATGACGGATTCGTTTCTTGCTGAGTAGCACCATTCTCCTACTCATTTAATTAAATTGCTTAAATTAATAAAAAAAATATTAAGTATTAGAAGAAACTTCACTGGTTTTGAAAGTAGATGGCGTTGTATTCAATAATGTTCTTTACATGGTAAAAAAAGTTTTAAAATAGTATTAAAAAGAAACATATTGCTATCATTTTTAGAAATGTTTGTCTGTCTGTCCATTTGTGTGACCACGCATCACACAGGTGCATCGAGGATCATGTTTTGGGGTTATGGTTGGATATCAAGTGTTCATCAATTCAATGATAATGAAGGGGGTCATTGTCTGTCAACGCGGAGTCTGGGGGAGGGGGAATCCGTGTCTTTTTTTCTTACTTGCATCATTGTAACATATAAGAGAGGTACTCTCTTATATGTAAAGTGGGGATGTAATTTTTTTCTCACCTACCCCATCGTGTGGGGTATCATTAGATAGGTCTTTTAAAAAGCGTTTAGGGTTTGTGAACACTATTTTTAGATTTAGGGATTCTTTTGTGTAATATTAGGCTTTATAGTGAACATTTTTGTTAGAGTCAAGTGTTCCCCTGCCAACTAAATGGTTGATGTTGGGTATGTGAAAAAATTCACGGTAGTAGGATAAATACTAAAATTATAAGGAAAACTATCACAGTTAAGAACTTAGGCTTTACAAGTTTACGATAAACATCTGATTAAATGGGAAGTACCAAAATTTTAGTACAAATTCTATTGAAAATTATTAGGTATTAAGTAGGTATAACGTTGAAAGAATGAAACAAAAACAACAGAAAACCCACTTCTTAAGCCGCACACCAAATTAACTATATAAAATAATAGAATAGAACGATTTTTATTTAGTGCACATGTATATACATTATTATAATTTAACAGGAAAAGTCATGCAGAAGAAAAAAAAGCAATAAATAAAACAGTAAAATAATAAAAATAACAATTGACAAAAAGAAAAGAGACACAAATAACACACATTAATGACAGAAAAACACAGTAAACGAATACCTAAAGAGTCTGTATTTGGTACTTATTTATTTTCACAAAGCTTTTGGGTGTTGAAGATAGCAACAGATGACTATATGATGATTCTCCGCTGCTGAATCATATCGCGGCTCACCCGACAGGACTGTATCCAAGATATTTTACACAGAAGTTATTTCGTAACATAAACTTCCTAATTAATGTAAAGTTAATTTAAACCCGACTTTCACGCGAACGAAGTCGCGGGCACAGCTAGTATAAATAATAAATGCATTAAAAACATAATAGGTAAATGGTACAACTATCATATAGTTTATAATATTATGAAAAACTTTATAACTGACTATACAGGTTGTAATAGAAAGGTGTGGTCATATTCAAAGGTTGGTATGTGGCCATGATACTGAATGCACATACCTAATTTTATCAAAATCGGAGTACTTAACCAAAAAAAATATTTATTATTTTTTCATTCGTTTATTTATGAATGAAAATATATTAATTAAAAAAAGTATGACTTAAAAGTTTCAATGCCATACTAATCCAATCGAATTTTGTACCAACCAGGTATAATTCTTATGCCATACGCCATTCACTACTGAATTTTGACAAAAAGAATATACTCTAACTATGTAATAATAATGCAACCAGCTATGTGCATTAGATAGCGTATGTTATCAGTATTGCATTACAGTATTGCATTGATTAGATGCAGAAGATAGCGTATGTTATCAGTATTGCACCATGATAGGTGCAATACTGATAACATACGCTATCTTCTGCTGAAATTTGACCACGCCTTTCTGTTATACCCTGTATACACAATTATGTAGTGACATATAAACTCGTAATAATAATATGTGAGGTAGGTATCCCTTGCGCGAGTTTTTTCTTTGAACGAAAAGGGCTAAGTTCAAACACTATAAGTTGACACTAAGTAGAATTTGTATGAATTCTTCGATAGACTTCAAGGCTTTAAGTCTTATAGCTTAAAAGATTCCCTTTATATGATAAATATATCTTTTATACTGCAGCAGTGATCAAAATAAAAAAAATCTTAGGTAATTTATTAGTTTATGTTGTCTATAAAACAGTTGTAGAAGATTTTGGCGAAATCTTTCAATTTTTTTTTTAGTACAAGTTTCTACAAGCTTTTGCCTGCAACTCCGTCTACGTAAAAGTCAGTAATACCGTTAACCGCGTAGGCCCTTTTTCGAGAATTTGCTAAACCGCGGATGGCCTTGTAGTCAGCAACACTGGCACGTGCCGCTTTGAAACAAACGATATCTCAAAATTTGGTATGAAAACTACAGGTACAAATCATAAAGATGTAGAGATAAATTCATGTCAATACAACCCTAAGTTTTAATGAAAAGACATGAAATTGGTCTCGGCTTATAGCTAATACATTCTTAAAACGATCGTAAAAGTGTGTACTACTTATTGCATAGGTATACGTAGGTAGGTATTTGTTTTTAGTATAGACTAGCTGTGCCCGCGACTTCGTTCGCGTGAAAGTCGGGTTTAAATTAACTTTACATTAATTAGGAAGTTTATGTTACGAAATAACTTCTGTGTAAATATCTTGGATACAGTCCTGTCGGGTGAGCCGCGATATGATTCAGCAGCGGAGAATCATCATATAGTCATCTGTTGCTATCTTCAACACCCAAAAGCTTTGTGAAAATAAATAAGTACCAAATACAGACTCTTTAGGTATTCGTTTACTGTGTTTTTCTGTCATTAATGTGTGTTATTTGTGTCTCTTTTCTTTTTGTCAATTGTTATTTTTATTATTTTACTGTTTTATTTATTGCTTTTTTTTCTTCTGCATGACTTTTCCTGTTAAATTATAATAATGTATATACATGTGCACTAATCTCCCCATCTCTTCCCGTGGGTGTCGTCAAGGCGACTAAGGGATTTCACACCGGAGGAGGGGCAGCAGCGTCCTCTGCGTACTTAAAGCCTTACTGCGATCACCAACCCGCTCGCCAAGCGTGGTGATTATGGCAATTACCCCCAGGATCTACATACTAGTAGGTTCTACTGGGGAGACCCGTGCCCAGCAGTGGGCCATCATATGGGTTGATATGTATGTGCACTAAATAAAAATCGTTCTATTCTATTATTTTATATAATTAATTTGGTGTGCGGCTTAAGAAGTGGGTTTTCTGTTGTTTTTGTTTCATTCTTTCAACGTTATACCTACTTAATACCTAATAATTTTCAATAGAATTTGTACTAAAATTTTGGTACTTCCCATTTAATCAGATGTTTATCGTAAACTTGTAAAGCCTAAGTTCTTAACTGTGATAGTTTTCCTTATAATTTTAGTATTTATCCTACTACCGTGATTTTTTTCACATACCCAACATCAACCATTTAGTTGGTAGGGGAACACTTGACTCTAACATAAATGTTCACTATAAAGCCTAATATTACACAAAAGAATCCTTAAATCTAAAAATAGTGTTCACAAACCCTAAACGCTTTTTAAAAGACCTATCTAATGATACCCCACACGATGGGGTAGGTGAGAAAAAAATCACATCCCCACTTTACATATAAGAGAGTACCTCTCTTATATGTTACAATGATGCAAGTAAGAAAAAAAGACACGGATTCCCCCTCCCCCAGACTCCGCGTTGACAGACAATGACCCCCTTCATTATCATTGAATTGATAAACACTTGATATCCAACCATAACCCCAAAACATGATCCTCGATGCACCTGTGTGATGCGTGGTCACACAAATGGACAGACAGACAAACATTTCTAAAAATGATAGCAATATGTTTCTTTTTAATACTATTTTAAAACCTCCTTTACCAAGTAAAGAACATTATTGAATACCACACACCATCTACTTTCAAAACCAGTGAAGTTTCTTCTAATACTTAATATTTTTTTTATTACTTTAAGCAATTTAATTAAATGAGTAGGAGAATGTTACTACTCAGCAAGAAACGAATCCGTCATCGTAAGCACCTTTACCCTAATAAATGTTTTCACAAATAAGGAATTGTTTGATCACGGTGACCAATTTGATTTCATAGATGGCGCTTCATGTTTTTTTTTACGTGTGTAATGTCTTTTTTTTGAGCACGAACACATCAATTCTGGAAAATATCGAATACTTCTTAAATTGTAATGTAATATTGTATTTCATTTCTACTACGATTAATTCATTACTCTCAGCAGTGCATGCAATACTTATAAATATCTTACATAAGTGCATATTTCACTTGATTTTTGATATAAAAAAATATAAACCAAAGCAAATAAGTTACCTATGGTCAAAAAAATAACTATAAAATTGAGAAAAATATTAAAAAAGGACAAAGACAATTTAAAAAAAATACAAAAAGAACATAATCAGATATCAGATTCGAGCCTGAGACTTCGTCGTCAAAGACCGCTAGCATAGCTTCGAGTCTATACTGTTCGCTACATACCTCGTCAAAATAACTGTTCTTATGAAACTTATAAATGTTGTGTATAGCTCCTTATAGTTTTAGCGTGAAGTTATGTATTCCATGGGTTACAATTAAAGATTAAAAGAGAAAACCATTATAATGCCACAAAAAATACGTTGCTACTCGTTCCCCATAGACGTTAGCGTAATGATTCATAGCGTAAATAATGTCCTAGGTATAGTATTTACTATAAAACTGTAAATTTTCATAAAGATCCGTCAAGTAGTTACTGTTTTATAACAAAAAATAGCTACAGACATTATCCCTTACTGCTTAGCTCCTATGGGAAAAAGCGTGATAATTATATAGCCTAAATGTAAATCCGCATCTATTAGATTGCACGTGCAAAATTTCAACCGAATCTGTCCGGTGGTTTTTGCGTGATGCGAGTTCAAACAAACAGACAGACAGCCATTTCTAAAAATGCAGCAAAGTGTTTAAATACTCTTTTCGAACATTTCCTAATATTTTTGTTCACTAAGTTCGGCCATGTACAGACACGTGAAATTTACAATTTATTATATGTATAGATATAGATAGATAGCATGATTCAGTATTCACGCGCAATGGCTTATTATTAGCGTATTTCATGTATAACTTTGGTGTTTCTATACCGATTTCTATGATTCTTTTTTATGGAATAGTTAATTATGTTAACTTTTTTAATTAGGGATGACTGAGAGTGTTATAAACGTAAGAGTAGACAAATATAATCAGAAAGCTTCGAACTGCTAAGCTATCGGGAGTTATACATGATATTGTGAGTCAACCATAAAAGATAGACATATGCTGTCGTAGGATATTTTTTATATAATTTTAAGGAGAACATTTTCGTCATACATGATTTCTGTGTAGCTTTAACCATTACGGTTGCACACGCGACGGAAGCTTAAAAAATGGAGTAACTTCTCCGTTTTCCCAACATTTCCCTTCACTGCTCTGCTCCTATTGATTGTAGCGTGATGAGAAGTATACTATAACCAACTCAGGAGTATGAAAAATAATTGTACCAAGTTTCGTTAAAATCCGTTGAGTAGTTTTTGTTTCTATAACGGTTATACAGACAGACAGACAGACAGACAAAAATTTTACTGATTGCATTTTTGGCATCAGTATCGATCCCTAATCACCCCCTGGAATTATATTCCCCCATTTTGGAAATATATTTAATGTACAGAATTGACCTCTTTACAGATTTATTATAAGTATAGATTTAAGAAAGTAAACTTTTACACATGTTAGTCTAATGTTAGCTTAATTCGCTATAATTGATTGACGCCATTATTTTCAAATTTTCATTTCTACGGATTCTTCTCAAACGTTGCTTTAAATACATCAAACCTTTGAGGGCTATACTTATAAACATAAACAAAATAATACTGTGTTAGTCAAAAGATCTTTAGTCTTTACCTTTCTAAAAGAAAAGTATAGTACATACGTTTTGAAAAGATTTTGATAATAATCTATTCAGAATTTTGTACATATGTTTTACGTTACACATCAAGCTATACTTTGGGTAAACAACATTTCATATTTCTATAACGTGTTCTCTTGCAGGGACACATACTTGCTCTCTAAGAAAAAGCATACAGGCTGTAATTCACCATAGATATTCACTAAACGCGGTCCACGTTTAGTGAATATCTTTTTAGTTGTCAAAGTGTTACAGGCAATTGTTGATACTTGATAAGGGTATGGACAACATAGTATTACCCGGTTCACGTATTTATGTAATTATAGTTCAATGAAAACATAATTACATTTTGACATCGGGCAGGTTGGACTTAATAATTGCAGCACCTATAACAGTAGCTAGATTTAATATAAATTGTAATATGAAGTATGGAGATAATTAATTATTTTTCTTTTATATATTTATGAACCGAGTAGTCGCCAAGGCTTTGCCGTGCATAATAATGGTATAACTGGGATCGGATCTGTCATAGTAAGTATTTTATACAATATAGCTTGTATTAGGTACTAGCTGACCCGCAAAACTTTGTCTGCGTAATTTTCCCGTTTTTGCAACATTTTTCATTGATACTCCGCTCTTATTGATCGTAACGTGATATTGTAGCATATAGCTTTCCTCTATAAATTGATTACTCAACACTAAAAATATTTTTTTATTTAGAACAAGTAGTTCCAAAGATTAGCGCCATCAAGCAAACAAATATTGTGTCACGCGGCTCGATTTTAATGTTTGTTTTTGTATATGGTAAATTTGTTGTATAGATTTTTGATTATTCCCTCTGGAGTATAATTAAAAAATATATCGTGGCATGCAAATAAAAACTTGGAAACTTAAACCTAAGTTAACTGTCACTAAAGCTAAAAGACGTCAACAGTTTAATAATTTCAGTCTCGCGACTAGCTAAATACCAAAGATCATTTCAATACACTCACTCCATATGTATAACATTGTGAAATGTATAGCTTCGGTATACAAATGTCGAGGCGTGACGATTGTAAGTAAATAGGTGTGTACCATTCCATTAACTGGCTTCAAGTGACATTTAACAATACGTCGAAGTGCGACGTAATTAATGTCTAGAGCTCAAGAATAATATTTCTCTACAGAAGCTAAACAAACGTGCATAGAATAACGTAACTATTCGAGTTCAATAGTAGCCTGAGGCTAAGAATATCAACTCTTAGAAATATTGTCTAGACTGATATGCATAAGATAACTTATAGTATCATACAATACCCTTAGTAACATATATAAGCATCAAGCATCAGACTATAAGCTAAGTATTGTAATACCAACATGATCATAGACCAGACACAGATCAGACACCAAAAACATTCAACCGTTAGGTTGAATGTTTTTGGTGTCTGGAAGAAAGTTTGGCTCACGGAATTTATCTGTCTGGGCAAACATATGTTCCATACAATATTCTAAGTTATAAATATAAAAATCAAGTGTCAAAATAAAGGCTATGTAGCTTTTATAATACCATCGCGCTGCTGAATGGTTTTGATGTCTGGGAGAAGGTTTGGCCCATACAATTTGTTTGTCTGATCAATGTTCCTTTTATTTATCTAAGTAATATATATAAAAATCAAGCGTCAGAAAATCATATCATTCACGATCATTTTAAGGGCTACATCTATTTGGTGTCTGGAAGAATGTTTGGCCAATACAATTTGCCTGGCTGAGCAAATACCTATATGTTGCGTATAATCATCTAAGTATGGTATATATGAATCAAGCGGCAGAAAATAAGATAAGATGTCACCTTTTTTTGGCCACTTTAAAGTGTCTGGCGGAAGGCCGGCGGGAAGTGTCTGGCAATGCTGAATAATATTTTTTACAGTATTTCACCATATAATATGAAAATCAACTGTCAGAAAATAAGATAATCTTAGTCCGATTTTTTTTTACTTTCTCACCTGGTACCTGAAATTTGCCCATCTACACAACTTAGCTGGTATGCTAGCATTGAGTGTACATATAAACACTACCCTAAGCCCCACATTTTGTCTGTCAGAAAATCTGGCACGACTAGGATCTTGGAACAATACGGTGTATGTATGTAGAAATTATTTCATACAAATTATTCGATGATATTCTGGCTCAGGTTATATATTAATACCATGTATACCTAATATAAATATTTGAAGTTTTAGCTGGCGATCGGGTTAGGTTAAATTAGACGTATCGGGGCAGGTTAGGAATAAACACATCTGGTTAGGTTTAGAGAGGATCAGGTTAGGAACAAATTTTAATATTTATTTGGAATCCCTAACCTAACCCGGTGCTGGGTAAGGATTTCGGGTCAGGTTAGGAATAATCCAGTGCAAGCGGGCCGGCTCCTTACGACCCAGGTGCACCAGCGGTTTTGACTGCAGCACAATATGCTATCGCTGCGGTCAACCGGGACATAGGGTGGCAGAATTCTCAGCCACCCCCCACCGCCCCATGTGTGCGGTGGGCAAACTGCCAGCCAATCTTATGATGGAGCGGAAGGGGTGTAAGCGGCTTCCAAGCCACTTCCGGGCAGCAGCCAATCGACCAGGCTGCCCCCGGAGCTCAACCGTCGAATGAGGAGGAGGTGATGGATGTAGTGCTGCACTCCTAAATGGAGAGAGGTAACTTCTCCATCATCCTCCAGACGAACCTCAACCACTGCGCCGGTGCCCAAGACCTTCTCCTGCAGGCTATGGCGGAGTGGTCGATAGGTGTCGCCGTAGGTGCGGAGCCGTGACGGTTCCGTGGCCATCGTCAGCTCTGCTGCGCTTCATTCCCTGCCCTTGTCGATAAGGGCTCGGGATATGTTGCTGCTGACTGGGGGGGAGCTACGCCCTACGGAGTATACTTCTCCCCAAATCGGAGTTTTGCCGATTTCGAGGTCTTCCTTACCAACCTGGAGACCTCGATACGGCGGTTAGTACCTCGCCGTGCACGTGCTAGTGCTGGGGGACTTCAACAACATGCATGTCCGGTTCGGCGGTCTCTGTTTCCTAAACAGAGGCGCCACCGACACGTGCGTTCGGTGGCAGGGGGGGGGTCGATAGTGAACCTTTTGTTCGCTACCCCTGCCATCGATTGCGAGTAAGGAACTGGGTCGTCCTGGATGAGGTTGAGACGCTGTCATATCACCGATATATCCGATTGGAACTCTCCCGGTTTTCCAGGATCCAGGACCCAGGTAGGGGTCACACGGTGCTCAGAACGCCTCGGTTTCCGCGGTGGGCTGTGGGTGCGTTGGACAGGGACCTGCTGGAAGAGGCGGCCATCGTGGCATCATGGTCGTCTCCGCCTCCAACCGAGGAGGTGGACGTCAGGGCTGGCCGCATTCACGATGAGTTTACGTAGATCTGCGATGCGGCCATGCCCCACTCACGACGTCGCCCCCCGAGGAAGGAGGTGTATTGGTGGTCGCAGTAGCCTCCTCAATGTCAATCCGCGCCTCTTGCGCGGAGGTCCTATACCCGCAGCCGGACTCGTCACCGCGACTGTTCTTCGAATGCGTTCGAAGAACACCGCCCCCGGGCCGGTTGGTATTTCCGACCACGTGGGGGACCGCCTCAGGGGACTGTTCGACATATGCCTGGCGTCCGGACGGTTCCCTGATTGCTGGAAGGCAGGGAAGCTGGTGCTCCTTCCGAAGCCAGGACGGCCTTCCGACTCAATTGCGGCCTACATGCCTATCGTGTTACTGGACAAGGGGGGGAAGTTGCTGGAGAGGATTCTCGCTACCCGCATCCTCCGGCATTTGAACGAGGTCGGCCCTAATCTGTCGGATGCTCAGTACGGCTTTCGTGCTGGGCGCTCGACCATTGGGGCCATTCTGCGCCTGAGAGCCGCATCGGAGGAGGCCGTCGCTGGTGGAGGAATGATGTTGGCGATATCACTCGATATCGCCAGGCCGGCGGTCGCTAGGAGGGAACCGAGTCCCGTCTGCCACCACTGCGACGGCGGTGAGGACTCGGCGCAGCACACCCTCCAACATTGTCCGCCTTAGGGGGGGCTGCGGGCTGGGGTACGGGGTAATCTGCACCGCCCGCGGCCTCCCGTGGTGGTGCGGCGCCCTGTGTATATCCAGGGACTGCGTAGGTGTGAAATGCCCGGAACGCAATAACATTGCGTCCGGGCATTGCCATTGGGCGGGCCGCCGACGGTATAACAAATTCCGGCGGCCCGTTCGCGAAGGTGGCGAGCGATACACGGCGGGTTTTTTAGTGGGTGCAAACCCCACACTACCTTCATCGTCTTCCCCGGACGCTGAAGGTGTTCGTTGTGTAATTTTCCCGCCCGAAAAAAAAAGGAATAATCCAGTGCAATTGGTTACACCGACGGGGGATCATACAGCCTTCATCGTCGTTAAACTATCACAGGTTCGGAAACCAGGCTATAGAGAAACCGTATTTCATTCATTGAGTTAATATGTACTAGTCATTATCTCAACAGAACGCTATCTGATCCCAAACTGAGCAGAGCTTGTACTATGGAAACCAGACAGCTGATAAATATACTAATATATTTCTAAATATATACATATTATAGATACACATCACTATTATCTCCGTCTTTGTTCATCAATAGCGTATCAATTACACTTGATTGTAAACATTACTTGTGGCATGCAAATTGACTGTTTCGCGTCAATTAGTCAGTCTTCATTAATTAATAATAATTGTATACCTAGAGGTAATAAACCGCATACATTTCGGATTTTTACTCGTAATTATATTGATTCATTTGCGGGTTAGTAGTTTAACGTGACTTAGTGGTGGCCAAGCAGGTCAGTAACGTTACCCTAGTCGGTTAATAGATGTGTGACTATTTTAGAAAAATGTCGCAACATGTTTCAGATAATGCCACTTATCTTGTGAAAAATAATTTCTTGATTTTTATTTACAAGTTCTGAGTTTTTTCTACAGACCTGCACTTTTAATAAATAAAACAGATCAAAACTTTTAAAAATTAACCACTTATTTTCTTAAATTATAAAAATTAACAGTTGGGACTCATTCATTTACTCATCAATGCCAGCTTTTATTGTATCTACAACATGCCATATTTGATTCCATTATTAAGGCATACACTGTCCGCTGCGTTGATGGAAAATGACTACGTATATTTTTCTTTTACACATTTTGTAAGTTCCTTTTTTTAAATTGATCAAAACTCATAGTAAATTTAACGCCTAATATCTATTTATAAATCGTTTTCCAACCTTTATTGATCTACGAGTCCCATTGGTCATTACTGGAAATTATTTATTAGTGGGTTCGGTACCCAGAGCCGATCCTGCACTAAATGGGATATCGAATAGCTGCCGTTATAGCAAACACGGCCGTGTCTTTGGTCAGTCTGAATTATTGTGTTGGTTGTGGGAATTGGAGATGTTCTGAACGTAAGACATCTATAGATGCTTTGTGAGTTAAGCTGCTTGTACCTGCGTAATGATTCTGTTTAGGTGCCTTTCTAGAGCAAAGTTAAGTTGGTGAATCGCGCCTGTTTGTGAAATAAAGAAGTAGACAGACCATACGTACTCCTTAAAAAAATGGCGAGCCGAATTTACACGGGAGCAAATGCCAAATTCTCAAACAGTACGTACATTTTAGTAGCGCTCTACTAGACAAAATAAAACAAACCTATTTACCCCTAGTTCAGTCCATTATCCAGTACTAGGAGGAGCGGTCAAACGCTACTACTTGGTCTAGAGAGGGCACAAAGAGCTGTGTTGACAGTAATGTCCAAAAAGCTTCTTAGATACCCCACTGTTGAATTGTACGCTGAATGCAAGGTATTACCTGTTCGACAGTTTTTTGTGCAAAGATCCATACTAAGAAGGTAGGTGTGTCCTCCCGTCTGACCCAAAGAAACGGAAAAAGCATTTGTTTGCCACAGTATCCCCTATAACACCACTTTTGTCAGGAGTTGAATACTACCGGACAAGTTACAAGCTATATAACAAAGATTCATCAGATATCATCTTAACAAAGACCTAAGTATAGTAGGACTCCTCAACAACATTGCAAAATCCCAAGTCGCTGAGTGGCTCCATCTACAAGATTACCAATAAACTAAGGATCTACTCACATTCATTACCTATTTCAGGCCCGTGTACAAGTGTAAACTCCACTCACACATGCAAACTAACAAACACACACACACACACACGTGCACATATTAAGAACTTCATAGTACAGCGTCACTATTCACTCCGAACACAGACTCTTCAGATCTTTAACTTATAATTATATCAGCCAAGGTCAAACTCCTGTTTCCCGAGATACAAGCTTTGTTAATTTGGGAAACAGTGACTGTACCTATCTCTTGTACTATACATTTATTCGTCATCTAGAGCTTAAGATAAAAAAATCTAGCGACAATAAACACTATAATTTTATTTTATTTTTACTTTTGTTACAATGTATTTTGCAACGAGAAATGGCTATATAAACGATTTTTTATATGCTCCTATTATTATATATTTAAATGATTAAGTATATGCATCTATGTTCGTTTTTGGGTACCTACGCTCAACAGCTTCAATAGCTTGACGGATTTCTCAATGTAACAGTGTCGCTGGGTTCGGCTTTTGAACTTTATAATTATATAATTATTTATTTTAAATAGTTAGGTTAGTTTGTGTTTATATAATAATTTATCTATATTAACCTCAGGAACTACAAATCCGAATTGAAAATCGATTTCACTGTTGGATAGCCCATTCATCGAGGAAGTCTATAGGCTATATAACATCACGCTACGACCAATAGGAGCGGAGCAGCAATGAGAATGTTGCAAATACGGGAAAATTAAGCAGACGAAGTTGAACGGGACAGCTTGTTTAATTATATACATCTGTTTTTAATATAGAGTATCCATTAACAATCTTTAAATATCCTTACCATAACCTAAGTAAATATAAATCGTGATCACTTATTTGGTCAATAACCAATTGAAACCAAAGTACATAGCCTAAGTACACAGTGTAGAATATAAACACAAGTATTGAGTATTACTTTGAAATAAACAGAATATGTCTTTAAATTAAGTTGTCAACTATTCCTCTCATTGAACCCAGTGAGTTATATAGGTGAACTTGAAAAATAATTATAAGGAGATATTTAACACCAGAATTAAGTAGTTTGTTTAGATCTACGCTGTAAATATGCCAAATAAAAATAATTATACAAATAAAAATACCTGTTGACTTGAGAACCTTCTCCGTTTGTTTGCGTCGGTTAAAATCGAACTTGAATAAATATTTGCTATAGCCTTAATTTGTCTATTTATAACTAGCTTTTTCCCCGCGGCTTCGCCTGCGTTAATGTCGGTAAAATGGGTGTAAAAATGAATTTCACGTTTCTTTGCAACTTCGTTAGTCTTAACGATCTGCGGAACTTAGGTTTTTGGTTTCAAATGGAGGAACAAGTGATTTAGCGTTTTTGGAAAATCAACCCATAAGAGGGTAAAACAGGGGTTGTAAGTTGGTATGAAACGCCGTCGGTTTTGAAGTTAGAGCTGTAAAAAAATATATTTGAATTTAGGTTTTAAAATGATACACGTGTTTCAGCATTTTGATTGAATGCGAAAATCAATCCTCAACGGGGTAAAGTCATCCACGCGGGCAACAGTAGTAATGAGAATCGCTCAATGGATTTGAATAAAATTTGATATAAGGATAGTTTTTATCGAGATAATCGCTATCATACGGGCGAAATTGCGGTCAAAAATGGGGGCAAAACCACGGTAAAAAGTTAATCCAAACTAATATTATATTATATTTTAAAAATCTGAAAATAATTCACTCTGTCTATTACGTTATCACGCTTAAGCCGCTGAGCCGATTTAAATGAAATTCGCTATGGAAATAGCATAATCAACATCCACGAGGGCAGAGCCGCAGGCATAAGCAAATGGTCTAATAAAACCTTTCATAGAACAAAATGTACTCCTAAAATTGTATTTTTATTCCCTTTTAAGCATTCATAATGATATTCTCAGAGTGCCTTTTTAATAACCCGCCAACAAAATCCTATTGATCTACCATTTCCCCGCCATCATTATAGAGTATTATTTATTAGTGAGGCTTGTTCAGGGCTGTCGCTGTCGTCCTAAATGGAATATCAAATGGCTTTGATGGCAAACATGGTCTCAAACGGATACTTGCAACGTTTGGTTAGAGAATATGTAGGTAGGTTTTGTCTGATGTTTTGTTGTTCTAAGCTAATTGATTTCTAACGGCCGGTCTCAATAATTTGGCTACTAGAGGTAGAATTTTGACATATTTTGAATGAAGCTTATGTCAAATATATACCTCTAGTAGCTAAATCCATCGATAGTTAGATTATTGAGACCAGACGTAAGTGGTGTGTACCTATTACGAGAAAGAGTTTTGAATAGATATATTTATAAAGTAATCTTTGAGAAAGTATTATATGTTATATGCCGACATTTATTCTTGTAATTTCTAATTACTTTTTAAATGTAATTTAGATGCTTCGACATAGTCTGTGAATTTCGATAAGGATATATCAAATTCTAAAGACTTTATAATGGTGTACAACTTTAACTACACGACAACTAATTAATTGAACTAAATTTATGTTTATATTATACATGTTTGGGTGTATCCTAAACATTTTCGCGGATTGCCGTCTGCATGTCGGTCCCGTACCGTCTTTTAATGGGACCAGCAGGTCCCTCACAAAAAGGAACATATAGGATAAAAGATCGTGTCGTTTTTTTTATCCTAACACAAGGATTAAACAAACCGCAGTGTTCGATCAATTGATTTGATTCAAGTGTGAAAGCCATGTCTGCTGTCATTAGACCACGCACACTGAGGTCTCATGTGCCTGGCCGGTCTGGTGGTGGTGGGTGGCATAATTAATTATTACATAGGTAAGTACGTAGTTCATACAAATTTTATTTTAACTAGTGACAAACATATATGGTCCGAGAATGGTAAGTATTTCGAATAATTGTGTAATTATTACTTACCTATGTTGTGGACGATATTTTCATTGCTGTCATGCTTCATAATTAATACCTTTATGTGCAGTGGACGATGCATCGAATACTTAATTTATAGGTGACTGGTTTATTTATCGATTATAATAATTGAATCGTTTCATCGCAGTCTTTTGTAAGACTGAAATAATCAGTCCTTATCTGGCTTCATTTGGGCGAAGATTTTAATTACTTTGTTGTTTCAATGCATTTAATTTCATTGTTTGTACTTCCAATTGATACCACGGTAGCTAAGGGGTTATGGCATCCGATTCGCAATCGAGAGATCACGAGATCCAATCCCATCTAGTGAGTTCACGTCGGTAGCATAGTAGGTATTGATAATTGTGCAACTTAAAACCTAATTGTATTTTTTTTAAAAATGTAGGGACATGTAAAATCTTTAGTGTGAGCCACAGACGATGTATTTTCTATTAATTAATTATCAAATCAAATACCCATTGTCTATAAAGAAATGAAGAAGTACACAAGGAACCGAACTTTAAAATAACAGATAATAAGCATGATTAAACACTGAATATACAAAACAAATCTCGAAATATTTCAAATGCAACAAACAAAGTTAGAAATAACATTTCCCTTTGAATTCCATCGTTCGTTTCTTATGACAGCAAGTGAGAAACAACGGTTCTTATGCCGTACGAAATTGGTCCGTATCCCGTTAATAATAAACGTCACGTATTATCCCCTTGTCAGGGACTCAGGTGTTCGCTCCAAGCAAGAATTGAGAAATAATTCGGAACACCTTTTTCGAATACAAAAACATTATTTATTCAATAATGTTTTTAGTCAATGTCTTGTAAGAGAGTTATAAGGAAGTTTCATTGAATTGACAAGGAAATTGGTAAAGTGCTCGCAGAGAATCCAACTTATTGTTCGCCAAGCTGGAATCGACATACGAACGTCATTGGACGATTTTATTCGATTACTTAGTTGTATCGGTTTTATAATGCAAAATAGCTTAAACGTGTAATGTAGGTATGTGTTGCTGCTTAGCCGTCGTAGAGATACTGTGCATGCAAACCTCAATGGAATCTGTCCAGTTGGTGCCTAATTAACAGTTACCTAACCGATTTATTTATTTTTTTGTTCCGTATTGAATTGCCGAAATAAATACCATTTTCTTTCTTTCTTTCTTTCTTTATATCGGTTATGGTGGCCTATCTGATCAGAGACTAGTCAACTGACTTCCTCTTTGACTACTTCTGTGGCGCAGTGGGAGTGTGTCCGACTGCTACGCAAGAGGTCTTGGGTTCGATCCCCACCCAAGATAAAACTTTGTGTGATGAGCACGATGGTTTATTCAGTGTCTGGGTGTTATTTATCTTTATTATGTATGTATTTAGAAATATATAAGTATGTTTATCAGTTGTCTGGTTTCCATAGTACAAGCTCTGCTTAGTTTGGGATCAGATGGCGTTGTGTGAGTTGTCCCAAGATATTATTATTATATTATTAAGATACTAACTGTGTGAGCAGACACAAGCGCACCCTCTATTCCGGATCGGTCTCTCTACCGAAGAGAGATTGGGCACAGAACCGACGGCTTAATGTGCTCTCTGAGCACGGAGGAGTGTGGCATATTACGAAAACGGTGGTCCATCTTTGGTCCAGCAGTAGTAACGTTGCTTAACCTCGCAGATATCTCGATCTGCTCGGTCGCCACTGTAATTATTGTGTGATTCACGTATCGAAAACTATTCTCATATTAAGTTTTTTAAAATTTCATATTTTCCATGATTCACTGCAGAATTTGTATTTTTGGAGGAATAACGCATACCAAACGGTAGGTACTGCAAAAACTGCATGGTTCCATAACTATTACAAAGAAAAGCGCAACGCGCGTTTTGCTACTCTTCTATATTCGAAGTGTTCACATAGTTACGCGTGCTATAGGTAAATATGAAATTGTAAACGCGCATCAAGCGCTTGTCATCTGAAGATAGGCTAAGCCATCCATACTAATATTATAAATGTGAGAGTAACTCTGTCTGTCTGTTACCAATTTAAACGATATGTAGATAGTTTGAGTCCTGGGGAGGACATAGGATAGTTTTAATAAATAAAATACGCGGGCGGTGCCGCGGACATAAACTAGTTTTCTATATAAAAAAAAAAACAAAATAAAAACCACGGCGTAAAAAAGCAAATTATTTTTTTTAAATCCCCCGACTAACAGGAGGTAAGTAACCGAAGACAATCCATCGGGGTCTAACATTAACTCCCCCGAATTTAATTCAAATATTTTTGTGCCTGTGACAGGTCAGTGAATGGGAGACCTCGACGGATTTTCTTCAGTTACTTACCCCCTGTTAGTCAGTGGGGTTTTAAAATTTCATTTCACTCTTTTTTACGCCCTTCTTGAGAATTCAAAATTATTAATTTGGTTATTTATTTTAAATTTTGAGTATTTCGTCAAAATGTATCGATTATTGATAACCCTTAATTTCAAAATTAACCTTTTATAACTGAAACTGTAACTGTTTTGCCAAGATAAAAGAGGGAAAGAATAAATATTTTTTATGTTCTATTTGTCAATAAAAGTATCCATTGTCAACAATTTTTATTTAGGTTTCACAATTTTT
Source organism: Herminia tarsipennalis (assembly GCA_945859575.2). Taxonomy (NCBI): domain Eukaryota; kingdom Metazoa; phylum Arthropoda; class Insecta; order Lepidoptera; family Erebidae; genus Herminia; species Herminia tarsipennalis. Next base: position 21,406,769 of record OX243844.2, read on the forward strand.
AGAAAAATATACATTATCTCTGCATTCATAAGGTAAATTTTTCATTTCAGCGGTATTATATGGGTTAGCGGGTTCGAGGTTGGTTTCCATTATATTAGCACCTTTGGTAGAGAGCTATTTTTATAAAATAAGTATTAGATACTATATAACAAAAAAATAGTGCATAATTTTTAATATTACAACTACATATACTGTTTCAAGCTTTAGATATATCTGCGTCTCTATTCAGAAAATAACACTTTCTATTTCTGAAAGCAAAAATATAACTTCTACAAATGGAGCACAATTTCCATAAATGGCACTTCTTAAGTATTATAAAATTCTATTACCTAAACATAATTCGTTTACATAGCTAACCTTAGTATTACACAGCTATTCTACTATAAATAGCTTAATAAACGCTTAACAGCTTTTAATCAAAATAATATCGCACTTAAAATATAACACTACAGAATGAATAAAAAACTTAAAGATCTGATACTATTTGAAGAAATTACTAAAGGCGATGAAATAAAACGCTTACAAACAAACACTTAAATGATATTCGCATAAAACACAAAACTTAATGTAATAATGCAAAGACATTCGATTTTACTTTCCTTTTCCAATTTTTCTCCAGAACCCCAATCATATTATCTAATAGTATTCTTTAAAATCATGAGGTTTAGAATTGGAGGCATTCAGAATAAAGACGTCATTGTTATGTTAAGTTAGGGCAGTTCCCAGTTGAGTTCGTCGTCGTATCTCTCTGATTCCTTCAGGGGCTCGAAGAGAGGCAGTTTCGCGAGCAAACCTGCGAAGTAAGACGTTAAACTTGTTGAGTAAATGAGTTTTGTATTTAAATTTTAAGGATATTAGGGGACTTTTTGGATATGGTGAAAAAAATGTTTCTAAAATTTTACTTTTGCATGAACTCTGGAAGTTGATTTTGTAGAGAAGTTATGACTGTGATAATTTTCACAAAAAATGTTGACTTATTAGAAGGACAATTTAAGTATATTGAAGAGTATAATCAACTGCAATGTATAACTTTTGTGGACTAAGAGAAAGCCTCCGACTTCAATTTGGCCGGTTCTGGATGCTATTTGTCGAATTGACAGTCTCATTTGGGCAAATTATAATATTACCCGACTAGCCCAAATACTAATTTGTCCAAACCCTCGGGCAGATTGCAAATTTCCACTTGACATGTGGGCTCCAATTTTGCCTATGATACTAATTAATAGATTTCTGACAATGAAGCCAATGTTAAATTCGTACCCATCAGTTCCCAAATGACCGAAAATACACTATATTCAATTGAACACATTTGCACAAAGGAGGGTAAAATTTGCAATTCACTTCGAAAATCAAGGATGTTATCGGACAACACGTGTATGTGACAGACCCATACAAATACGAGTGTGGTAGTCCCAAAATATAATTCGAAATGGATAAAACAACGGCGCTATAGCAAATTTTGGTACGCGGGTTTTAATCAAACCTATTTCTCTGATTAAATCACTTTTCGTAATAAAACCTTTTCAGAAACATACTAAATATATTCCAATTGATATAGAGGAGTCAAATTGGCAAATTTATGCTGATTTACAGGTTTTAAGGAAAAAAATAATGTTTTTTTAAGTGTTTATAGGTCTCAAGTTTGGAATCAAGTGTAATACTGACTTACTGATCTAGAAGTTCAAAGGAAGCCCTGAGAAGCAAAATTGACCTGATGAAACCATGAGCAAAAGCTCTTCTTTCATAAACAAATAAATACATCGAAAGCTGAAATCTAATGACTAAATAATTATGGTTACTAGGCAACTAAAAACTTTATTATTTCAATTTATAATTACTCACTAAGTGATTGTGGCCCGCCTATTACTAGATCAAATTTATATTATGTAGTCGGGATTGGGTAGCGGGATGCTATTACATAGAAAACAACAATTTACCACGAAATGCTTTGTGTTGTTGTTCAAGCCCAAAATTATTTTGTTTGAATAATAAATGAGAAATTTTAGATGTTTCTACTAGATACTACATTTGGAATACATATGAATAACATTACTACTACTACAAGTTTGCAATATATGTTCGTAAACTTTCGCGATTTGTACACATTATACGTTGCAATACGGTCGAACCCGTAGCTTTTAAAAATGTTATAATGTACTACAAGTTTATTGCAGCTACTAAAATCAAGGTGGATAAAATAGAAAATTGTAAGAAATACTAAACTTACTTGCCCCGATTTTTCATAAACCTATAATCACTTTATATAATTATGCATGGATCATATAAAACAAAGTAGTATTAGTTAAATAATTTATAACTCGACAATGTGTGTGCCGATTTTCTTTATTTTTGATTTGTTAAAAATGCATCAATACAAATAAACAGGCAGACTCAGGAAATTAAATTTCTTAATGTAGTTATACATTTATTTATTTCTGAGATCTCTGTTCACTTTACATCATTGTGTCCTGAATTGAAAATCGTATATCTCAGTATATCTCCTGTTTACTACATAATGGTCTCTAAGGAATAGTTTCAAAATGGCTACATTAGTAAGGGCAAAATGGTACCCGAATACAATTTAACTAGACAGCACAATATTTATGAGTTTCGTATGGTTACATTAACATTTACAACTCCATGGAAAATTTATGCCAGCTTGTGTCACGTTTTCCGTATTTACTAATATATTTTGAAATATGCCATCAAAGATTAAAATCGCGATAGTTTATTCGCTAGTTTGTTTATGGAGTAAAAAGATTGTAGTTCAGCTTGTTTATCAGATATGGTTATGGAACGTTTCAGTAGTTTTCTATAATATTGACGAGAATTTGCTCGCAGCAGTATCTGTGTTGACTTCAGATTGGTTCAGCGTTTCTGAGTAATGGCATAGAACATCCAAAGCCAGACCTATATGATGTGTGTAATTCTGCTCGAACTTTACATGTGAGTAGAAATACGAGCTTTCATTTAACCCATAACGGGATAAACGCTAATGAAGACACGAGCGATAGCTAGCAATCTTTATTTATAAAAAAAACTAGCTGTATGCCCCGGCTTCGCACGGGTGTCATGTCGTAGTAAGATTTTCAAACAAACCTAATACCTAAACGGATTTTATTGCTTGAACAAGCGCTAACACTGATCCATAGGCTTTTGGTTTTTAGAAAGTATATAAAGGCTGTCGCAGTGTTATTTACATGTTAGATTTGAGTGCCGTCTGCACTATTCGCATCTATTATGTACACATGTCTGGGACACTGCTCCAAACCTGACAGACTAGCAATTCTATCGTAACAAACATTCAGGATAGGCTTGAGAAGTTGCCATGTCAATTATAATGGCTCTTCGCCTATATCGCCGAAGCGACAGTTATAATACAGTGGTTGCCACCTAAGACAGATGAACTATTGGGTAAGCTCTAGCAAACTCCCAAAATTCTCTCTCTCTCTCTCTCTCTCTCTCTCTCTCTCTCTATAATAATTGAATGAAAACAAATTCATACCGGTAATGAATCCAGTGCCATAAGACAAGACAAGAGTTACTCCCAAGGCGGCTAACTGGTACAAGGCCTGACCTCCAGCTGTTCTGCCTTCCTGTAAATCATAAAACAAGGACATAAGTTACCAATTAATTTTATAATATAGCCAAAGTTGAGAACACTTTAGCCTAGGCAACTACTTTATAATAAAGTGGCTATCATCTGTCACTTAAAATTGGACTTTAATGTAATTAAGATCTGATAATAATTTCTAATAGCTAACTGTGAAATATATTTTACAAATCTTCCAAATATATTGCATAAAATGGTTATGACCTAGCAACCAGCTCGATTGCCTCACAAATTGTACCAAGTCCTAATAAATTTAGCAAGTTAAAAGGCCTTGAAACAATTTTTAACATCTAAGTTATTTTATCTTATTCAGACTTAAATTCTTCTAGACTTAGTTAAATTATAAAATATTTGAAAATAAATAAGAGTTACATAAACAAATAAATGGCTCAAAATTTGACAGTACTGAGAAAAGATAATTACTCCAGAACAGACGAAGTTGATTAACTAATCGAATTCGATATTTATTTTAGAGTTTATTATTTCTGAAGATGGATTCTATATTCTGATAATTTTCTCGTTAGCTAAGCTGAATGAAACTTAATATTCAATTCAATTTATTTTAAGAACTTAGGTACATGACATCGTAATCTCAATAATTCAACTGACAATAGCACTTTAAAAGAAGACGAAGGCATTTTTCTTTTCTTATTTTTGTGGTTAATATACTGAAATTACGTTCAGAAATTCTTTCGAAGAAATATTAAATTTCTATCACTGAAGCTGTCAAAGAATTGAATTTGTATTTCTAAAGTTGATTAAATTGCCAAGATAATAGAATTTTAATACTTACGTCCATTCCTGGGAATATATTAGCCAATTCAGGTTTATAGGTATCAGCTGTAGCTAGGCCGGCAAACAAAACGGACAATAAGCTGGAGTACACTCCCGGCATGCCATGGAGGTTATTAACTCCACAAGTATCCTGGATGCCGATTTTCTCCAATGCTGGCTGTAGAGTAAGAAACATTTAATAAGTTTAAAAAAAGGACGACTTCTATTCAGAAGTTATCTGTAAATTTTACAACTATTCAAATAACGGCACAAAAAGTAAAGCAGCAATGGTATAGATGATTGACGTATAACATTTTATATTAAAAATATTATTGAAAATCACAAAGAGAGTTTAAAAAAAAAGGAATATCGTGAATGAAAGTATTTTCTCAAAACATTGACAAACACGTGCTATTTATTGTTATTGTAGTTGTCTATCCAGTTTAAAGTTGATTACAAATACGTTTGATCCGCACGTGAAGCGAGACCTCTACACTATCCGCGAAGTTAGTTTTATTATTGAATGCCAACGCCCTACTACTAATATAATTATTAGAACGTTGGGCACGTAAAAAAATAAATTAAGACAATGAAACGGATCCAAATTGAAAGTTACACAAAAAATATCGCTTTTATTAGCCACAAACTAACAGATCAAAGTTCTTGAAATCCTCAAAATTGTTACAAGCCGTAGATTTCGGTATTCTACAGGGATTTTTAGCTCTTGTACGAACTTTTCACAAAAATATTATCTACTTTTACACTTGGACATTTTCTCATAAGTTCGCGCTAATTTCGTCTCTAGATAGAGAACTTTGTACTTCTCAGCTCTAACGTCATTTTATGAAAGTGTAGGCGGATTATGTTGGAGGAATTACCTACCAGATTTTTCTCTTAGATACTATATTAAGTTATAAAACTTACTTTAGAACTAAGATAAAAATTTCTGGAAAATATTTAGCTCTTTATTTAGGTCGTTTAAAATATTATTAAATTATACCTCCTGGCAACATTGCACAATTTTACATCGTGAATGCACCATTAAAAAAAAAAAATGTTAGAAAATAACACTAGTGTTTCGTAATATTTTTCACTGTTAGGATTTAGCCGCCGCGCCACCGCAATGATACAAATTGCTTTATTTTTCTTGAATTACAAAATCTAGCTGTGTATTTCATAAGAAGTGATGAAAGATAAATTGGAAAGAGGGTAGTAAGTATGATTGTGGAAGACTTTAAATATAGAAGACGATCCTAGAAAATATGAAACATCATCTACATGCATAAAAGTGTGTAAATGCAAATTACAGAATTGCGCCGATCCTAAATAACTAGGATAAAGAACAGAAACATGATGATGAAAGTATTACTACATAACTCACCGTCAAAAACCTGTAGCCGCATACGCTAAGGATGCCGGCGCCAATACCAATAGCAATAGCAATACCAGGTGAAATAAACATGTTGCATACAGCTCCAATGGCTACTCCTCCAGCTAACGTTGAATTCTGAACGTGCACCATGTCAAACTTGCCTTTTTGATGGTTCACCATTGATGACACTACGAATGCTGTTACCTGAATAGAAAATATTTATTTAGTTTGTTTATAATGGTCTAATAAATTATTTGGTCACTGCGGTTACTGTTGTCGAAGACTACGCGGACAAAGTTGCACTTTCTATTATATCACTCTCATAGTCAAATGGGCCGGTGCAACATTAGATACAGAACTGGCGTGGTCTCCGAGGCAAGAAGTGATGTGACATATTTTTGGAAATCGGTAACTAATCTATGAAACGACAGTGGCAATGTTGCCTACATTACTTCTGCCTCACTTATTTCTCAATTCTTTCTGTCGTCACTGAATCATAACGGACCATTAGTTTTAGTTTAATAGTCATAAAATAATTTTATTGCTTTGATGTCGGCCATTTTTGTAGCTAATCGTCCCACACCGTTCTTTTAATTAAAAAAGACAAGTCGAACATGAACTACATAGTTGAAAATGATAATTTACTTACTGTAGCCGCAGCGAGGGAGAGATAAGTGTTGATAATAGCTCTCTGATACTCAGCATCAGAGACAGCCAAAGCAGAATTAAATGATGGCCAATAAATCCACAGGAAGATTGAACCTGCCGAGCAAATAATTAATTCAATATTTTTTGTTATATACTAAATCTTGACATCTTGGAACCCGGAAGTATAATGGCTCCAACACACATAATGGCGAAACAAGCGAGTATTTGTCACGAAAAATTGTGTGCTGGCATCAATCGGCCGTGAATGATAACTGATATGATTATTAGCACGGGTAGTTACAAAGCCAGATCATGTCACCAATATCGTAAAGGAGCCAAAATGCATTCGGCAAATCTTCTCAAAACTACAGGCCATTTTTACTTATGGATGACAAACTAGTAGAAAAAAATGATTGAAACGTCATTCATATGCCGCTATGTACTGGCAAAAACAGTTTTGCTAATGCAAACGTAATATATCGCTCATACCATATTATACCAAACAGAAGAATCCCTTTTAATACTGCAGTCAAGCTCACAATATCAAGATAGAAAGTCTTTAGACAAAGCAAAAAGGTAGTTTCCATCACGGTTTATGTGTATAAGAGACAGGCACAATCTAGATAAATCTAGGTCATCCCGTCAGTACTGGATAATGGAACGAACTGTGGAAAAGGAGAGAATTTTCAATAATATTATACGACGCTTTTATGTAGTTACCGTAGAGTTGCATAGGCTTGCAATAATACTGTAAATGAGTATAGACTTGATAGACTTTTTGGAATTGTCTGGTAAGTTGAAGCTACGAAATGCGTGTCTGGTGTGGTTTAATGTATCTGTATTTATTTAGTTCACTAAATTATAATTACATAATGAACTTTGAACTATCAACACGCAAACAAAGTTAAGTTGAAACATTACTAATAGTAACTAATTAAAAAAATAAGTTATCAAAGTTCTTACAATCTAAAAAACAAATTAACAATGCAGAGTTCTTTATATTCATAGCCATAGCTATAATCATAGTCATTTAATCATTAAAAAAAATACGAAAAAACTATATTAAAAATAGGCATTAAATAATAGGCAATTGAAGCGATTTTGATCGAGCAAACCGAACTGCAAGTGGTTATTAAATAAGACCACAATAAGTGTATTGGTGATATGAAGTACTTTCTCGTGTTTCATTCTCTGTTTTGTCTTTACTCATATATTATTTACACCAATAATAGGTAATATCAAGATTCTTTTATTTTAGATCAAATTGAATCCATATAACATTAGTACGATCTTAACCTAGTGTTAGTATGTGACATTTAATTTGCTGCTTGAACACTTTCACGCACATGCCTGCTTGTCCACAGCCTAGTAAAGGGCCCATCAATTTTGACCGCTAGAATGGTTAGAATACTGTTAGAACTACCTCTGAGTCGCTACAGCACAGACGCAGACCGCTTGCGTATGATTGCATGAAAATCATCTAATATCGCTTGGGCGAACATGGCCAAGCACTGCCGAGGCAGTCCCAACAACATTCTAAGCCTATTATTATACTGAACGCGCAATGCATCGTAAGCATTCTGCATATATCGAAGCCACATGATGACCAGTACCTAAGAAATAACCTAATACTACTAGGATATAGAGACTAGGCACCGTTATTATCCATACTAATCCATACTAATATTATAAAATATTATAAATGTGAAAGTAACTCTGTCTGTCTGTCTGTCTGTTACGCTTTCACGCTCAAACAGCTTAACCGGTTTAGATTAAATTTTGTATGGAGATAGTTTGAGTCCCGAGGAAGGACATAGGATAATTTTTATCGCGATAACCGACATCCACGCGGGCGGAGCCGCGGGCGAAAGCTAGTATAAAATAAATTAAAGTGTACCCTAAAGCTCTCTATTATGCGGTATGCGCATAATGGTTCTTATGATTCGCTTCTGCAAAACAAACGCTCTTTGTTTATTGTACGCATCACTATGACACTAGAATTGGACCTGTACTGTAGGTACCTTAATTTGGACTTTACCGAACTGTACCGAATTCTGTATCCAATTCATCCCTAAAGTTCTTAAAGCGTAACACACTGAAGAAATAGTTGCAACCATAGCGGTTAGTTCTGGTTTTCAATTTAGAAATTCGTCTGTAGATTTACCTAGAAATTTTACTTTTTTGCTAAGAGTTTAATTTTATAATAATAATTTATATCATTAAGAATTTAAACTTTATGTTATCTTTGTTTCATGCTAACATTAAATTGGTCTTAACAGCTCCTATAATAGCGTATGTGTCGTCAGCATACACAACTAGTTTAGTATCAGGTGTCAGTTTATTTATGTAATAAACAAATAATAATATGATCAATTATTTATGCAATTTATAGCGATCATAACATTGCAACGCATCGAATGAAAGTAACGACTGACGTCCGCATCTACACACGGCAAATTGGAATTGGTTTATTTAAGGGTGCGGTTTATTAACCGCGTGCTAGAATTTATCACGGTTGATACACGTATAGTTAAAAAACCGTATCGTGTACAACAGGCCCTGGATGCAAAAAATATAAAATCTCGTCTCCTGTGCATTCCAGAGCCCGTTCGATTTTTTAGCATCACATCGACACTGTTACAATATCGTCCCAGTCGCACACCTGCACTGGGTGCAGCAAAAACAAATATAAGAAAACAAAATTGATTGTTCGAGATGTGATGCCGTCTAGGATTTGCTGTGCGCAAACGTTACTAAAGTAAGAGACATTTGCCAACTCATAATCTGAGTTTAGACCAGGCTGTCTGTTGAATGCCGTTCTAAATTATGCAAAGGTGATAACTCCGACGCTCCCGGACGTCTGGCGTTCCCTTTCCTACTGAAACAGGCGTTATCCAGTGTGGTTTACAAAAGACATAAAGACTTGACATAAAAATCAAGTCAATAAAAAATGGAAACATTCACTGTATGTAAACAAAATATCATAAACATATCAAATTTAGTGTATTACATTCGGATTTAAAAAATAAAACCCGACTTTTTAATTATATTACTTTGCAGAAAAGAATATTATTAGAAAGCTTCCACGGCAGTTTTGGCACTTTATTAGTAACCCGCGTTTGAAAGGGGGTTTTGAGCCAAGGGTAACTTAAGGTTTAATGGTGTGACCAGCTCGGAGGTTAACGCGACTGAAGCATTTGCCTAGTATTATGCCTCTGTTTTCCAACCAGCTGGCAGTCAGCGGCATGTCTAAATTAGACCCAAAAAATGGCTTGTTCAGTAATCTTCCCGATTACTGAACAAGCCATAATAAATTGGCAGTTGTTTTAAGAGCATTTTATTTCATTCCATTTTCAAAATTGAATAGAAATTCGATAGTTAAAATGCTCTTAAAACGTCTAATAATTTAATTGTTTACATGTATTCATGTAAACAAGGGGGTTTGGCTTTGTTTTTCGGAATCTTAACGATTTCCAGTTTTATGTCATAAGTTCTATATCACCAGTCTAGCTAGAAGTAAGCTCAAGACTAGCTCATGTGTCTAGAAACCTAATACAGCGTTTCAGGCTCTAAATAATTTGTAAACTTTTATACTTTATTTTATAAATGTTATACTTGATTAATTGGCATCACTAATTAGATTCATGCTCGTATGTTCATGACATTTACGTACGTTAGAAACGTAGTTTTTCGGTAATAACTCAATGACCGTATTTCTGATCTTATCCGAAATAATTTTAGTTTAAAGTATTTTATAAGCACTATCTTTGTGATTTTTTCCATATTAAGGGGGGGGGGGGGAGGGCACGATATATGCAACTTTCGGAGCGATTATTTCCAAAAATATTTACTTAATCAAAAAAGTTTATTAGAAACCTATGTGCATCACGTTGATGTTAGCCGAAGAAAAAAATCTGCTTCTGTTACATGTATGGAGTGCCCCCCCTAAAAATATTTATTTTTATTATTTAGCTATCGAACTAAGTATCAGCTTAACTTGCTACAAGACACGTTTTCACCAAATTTCATCAATATTCTTTGAGTAAAATGTTTGAGACATACGAACGGACAGATAGACAGACAGACATGTCGAAACTATAAGGGTCCCATTTTTCCTATTTTGGTTACGGAACCCTAAAAGATGATAACAATAAGTTATATTACAAACCATAGTGAATCTAAGAACAGTTTCCACTGATAATTAATTAAACAGACAATTTGAGTTATAACGGAATAAGTTTAAAAAGTGGTGAAAAGAAAAGAAAACAAAGATAATTTACCATACTTACTATTATAAAAAAAAACAGTTTTTTTGATAAATAACATAAAATATACAAACCGATCATAGCCGTGACGTCGGAATTATAACTCGGTCCATCCAATCTGGATGCTTCTGGTACTTCAGGCTTTTTGATCCTCAAAGCAGAGCTGACTCCAAGGCCGAAATATGCGCCGAATGTATGAATGCCTATAGAACCTCCAATATCGGAAGCCTGAAACAATAACAAAAATTATACTGTACCGTAATTGGTAAGTTAGTAGGTCAAAAAAACTGCAGTATACGACACCGTCTTTTTTAATGTGAAATTTAAATGTACACTGAAAGTTAATTCAATGATAGTGCAATCGAATTTTGCACAAGGGGAAGTGTAATTCCACAATTTTTTTCCACCTAAATTTGAAAAAAAAAAATTGTAACTATACCATAATATATAAGTACTAGTATTTATGCCTTCGCTAATGAAATATGATATTACGACTCCTTCCGTCCAGAAACGAAACGGACTTCAATATTGTTATAATTATTGTTAAGTTGTAAAAATAATAAAAAATATTCAATTAATTAACGAACTACTCTAGAAATGTTTATTATTTTTTTATTTATTGTAGTTTTATAAACGAACTTGTTTTATATCGTTTATTAGCCTTTAGCTAATTTTTGATTCTTGCGTTTACTTGTCCTGTAATGAATCAAAGGAAAATAGGAATTTTACCAGCGCGTGATATGATCATGAAATATACACGAAGGTATAGTGATAACTAATTTAAATAATTATCACAAACTTCTCAGAATTCGAAGTATGAATGGCTACGTTTTGTGTAGGTACGTATTTATTTGCGATGCCAGGCATTATGTAAAGAGTAAACAACTTGAGACGATTCATTATAAACCTTATTTGCACAAACGTGTGACAATTGCAGGACAAATAAATAGTATTTATATATATATATATATATATATATTCTATAATTAGTATTCTAACTTGATAATCACGATGTAATTACGTCAGTTGATATTTTCCACACCTACTAATTTTAATAGACTCTAAAAAGTAAGTACCTGTAAATTGATCAGATTGATTTTAGGAAAAAAATTGCATTTTCATTTCTTTTGAGCATACGACATAACCATATAGCATGTGTACTATACCAAAGAGACTATATAATATTACTCGCATCTGCCCTCGGCATCGCCCGCGTTAAGTTCGTTCATCCTCTTAGAGATCTAGTTGTCTAAAATTCTTTTTTATCCCTTGTTTTAATCACAAAAGAAACCTCTCATCGAAATGTCAGCTTACTAAGTCCAAGGATTTTGGCTGGACATTAATGAGAAAAAGAGTGACATCATTTTAATTTTGATACTTGTTATATTTAATGTCCACGGATCTGTCCGCACGGATGTCGCTTACTTCACGTAAATACTAACTCTTAATTTCCAAATAATGTCATACTAACCTTGAAAATGTCGCCAATGATATAAAGATTCAAGCAGCCTACAGCAATCTCAACTATGGCTATAAATAGAAGTTGGGCTCCACTAGCAATACCCAATACAGCTCCAAATGTAATCAAGACTGTCGCTGACATTACATCCGCCTCTGTAAACAAAATATAAAATATACTACAAATGGGGATGGAACTAGTATCATGGAACTAAAAATTCAAAGACATTTCATGTGACATCCAACCATTCCCAGGAGGCGATGTGGTGGATTATGGTCCTTACCTACCTCATCTCTCTTATACAGAAGGCCAGTATGTGCCTGCTATAGTACGCTAAAAAAATAATTATTTACAGATTTCATTAATTATGTACGTCACCGCAAAGATTACGTAAATATAAATGTTGATAAACTTTTGCGATTTGTAAACATTATGTACGGAACATTATTACGGATCTTAATCGCGTGAATAATTTAAGGTAAAATACCTTTTTTATTGCCCGACGTTTCGACCGTATTGGTCGACCGGCCGTGGTCACGGGTAAACAAAGTATTTTACCTTAAATTATTCCAGAGATTGAGATCCGTATAAATATACCATATATATTTTCATAATAACGTAAATTTGTTTTTTTTTTCGTTTGTATTTACATCATAATTTAATTGTTCGTCTCAGTTCATTGTAGTCATACTGTTAACAGCTATTATTTTTTATTTATTTAGTTTTTTAAACTAAACAGTTTAAACAATAAAAGCACGCGTGATTTTATGATGTTATTAAAACCAAATTATAAATTAAATTTAGTGAGTACAAATTAACGCAGCAACATCCGGGGATTTCATCCTGGCTTTTATCCAAATACAATATAATCGCCATCTATAGGTAGAGTTCTGAAACTCCAAGAATTGGTTTACAAAATCAGTCTTGTTCATTGTCTTCCTTGCAATTTTATCAACATAGTCAGGTAGGTATTGGTAACGGACGAATGTGTGGGAAAGTACACGGAGGGTGTACGATATCATGACGGGACGGTTTAGAGCTACTTGTAGTACCATTATTTAGTTATCCTCGTCTTAAAAACGTTTACATTTACCAAAGACACCAGTTCGTTCAATTTATAAAATTATCTCTGTAACGAACTTAATGATTAAAAGCCCATGAGTTGTCTGGCAGCTTTTTCTCATGAGCTTTACACTTTGAACTGCTGCCTCACTTCATTTTATTTTTTCTTACAAACAAATATTATTTTGATGTTTTCAAAACATCATTCACTGGCTATGAAAATATATATATATATATATATATTACAGGTCTTAATAGTATTGCAAAGGCCGTGGTCACTGGTAGACCGACCACGGTCGTTGCAATAGGGTCGATTAAGACCTGTAATATATATATATATATATATATATATATATATATATATATATATATATATATATATATATATATATATATATATATACATATATATATATATATATATATTCATAATGTGTACAAATCGCGAAAGTTTAGCAACAATTATCATTTCTTGGTTTTACGAAATATAGAAATTTGATGTTTGAAGTTTGTGAACAACTATTTGTTGCAATGTTCACTACTTGATGGTTAAAATAAATTGTTTTATACTGGTCAGATGGTCAGAAGGTTTGATAATTGAAATAAATATTATTTACAAAGTAATGCAATTGGATTTGGTGCAGTGAATTTAAGCCATACTCTTTGAATAAATAAAATTTGATGACACCATTCTGCTACACTTTATAATGCATCTACGAGTATATTCAATCAGGAAAAAATATTTTTTTCAACCAAAATGGCGCTTTAGCTGTTTTCTTTCCACTATCGATATCATCTCAAAAAGATTGAGGTATATATAATAAGAGAGTTCTTATCCATCACAGTCAATTCACCGTCAGGTAGGGTCGCTCAACGACTGACTCGATTTTTCCCGTTCATTCCCGTGGGAAGTAGGGGAGAAAAATGGCATGCGTGAATTCAGACATCGTTAACCCTTCTATCCTGGGAGTGTCATAACATGCTTTTCTACTAACGTCATGTCATTCAACCCTACTTGGGAAATGCAGGTAGAAGAGTAATGTTACTAGTTCACTTTTAAGTTATGGGGACTTGATGGCACGCCAAAAAGTGAATGGTAAGTATGAAAATTCGATGATTGAATGTCTGTTGGTAAAGTTCACGTTTCAAGTTAAAGTACTTTATTAACTTAGGTAACTTGGGTCTGACAAAAGTTTGAGTGATTCTACATTTAATGCCAAGTTCGCAAGAAGTAAAGAGAGTGGAAAAGAACTGGGCAATAAACAATCATGGCAAATCTTTTCAAATCCCAATTATTTGTTGTATACAATTGTGTAAAAGATGGTGTAATAAAACAGCTTCATACTATGAATACAACATAGACATAATTATGTCAACAAGTAAGGTGCTGCAACCATTACACCATGAAACTTACTTACTACATAAAGTAGCTAATATATTCATCAAATTTTAAATATAATTAGCCGCCTATGTGCAGTCCTTCAGATCTCGTTACAGGAAAGTTTCAATTGTTAGAATTATTTATTGCCACTAAGCGTATTCTGTTAGAACGAGTCGGTTTGAATTAAACAACAGCATTCTGCAAACTTTGAATACGTTGGTGATGTACGCGACAGAAATTAAGCGAGTCTAGCGAGTGAGGTTGATGTTAATCACCTGAGTGAGTCTCAACATCGAATTCGTAACTTACAGAATACGCTTGTTGTTAAAGTTTTCGTTTAGTCATAAATACAGACTTTTTATGTCTTTAAGCCTATTAATATTGTGTGACGATAAGAGTGCGTGTTCCACTGACCTATTCGATCCTATTATTCTTTCAGTGCGCTGATAAAATAAACAATACTGTATTAAGATAATGATAAACCATTATATTGCATTCCGTATTGTTTTCTACTAATGAGTGTATCATTTATTTAGTTTTCCAATTTGTATTATGCGCTACTTTTTAGACAAAGAAATTTTCAACACCATTGAAAGAATTGATATATTCTTTACTTAAGAGTATTGATACTTTTGAGTACGAGGGGTACTCCTAACCTGTTTGACTAGAGCTGGTATACCATGGGACTCTTGGCAAATGTTTCAAAAAATAAACAACCAATAAGGTAAAAAGTAAGTATAAGTCATTTGATTCTCCAAAAAGAACTCACTCTGTTAAACAAAATGGTAATTGAATCTAAAACAATATCAAAACAATTCTGATGCTAAAGGCTTTCTTTTGAGTCACTGTATTGAAAGGAAATTGAGCATTTAAAATTTTGCCTTCATTACAATTTAAGACAGGTTCCTTTCTTATTATTAGATATAATACTTATTTGTTTCTGACGAAGTTACTTTTGCAGTTGAATAAAATAGAAGGTCTTAACGAATACCTGAACAGTTTATTGTTTTGTAAAGAAACCTGCCGGTGAGATAGGATCGGTAGCATTTTGTGTTATTCCGGAATTTATTTAAAGCAGTGGCTTTAATGAGAATTGATGTATTTAGGTTTTGTTTATTAACAATAAATGGCAAGCCTTTGATTATACTGTGGATGAATGCCACCAAAATTACATTAGACAATATGGCATTTCTTGAACAAAATTGCAAACATAGTTATTGCTTGTCATCGAAACGTTGCAAATAAGACTGCCGTGGTTGAAATCTCATCTAATCCTGACCACATATACCTAGTATTGTTCATATGTTGGCATCGATCTATTGTGTTAGGTGGCCAATGCGTTAACAGTTGAAGAGTTTATGGCTAAGTAAAAATGTCATACTACATTTACGTAACTATAACAAAACGTAGTAAAATAAATTTAAATTCGGACTTACCAAACAAAGATTTCTTTGTAAGCGATATAGTATTATTGTCCATGTGATAGAAAGATTGGCAAAGCAGAGCCCATTGTATGGTCAATGCAGCCAAAAACCAGTTGAAACCAAGAGCGCTGTAGGAATATTTTTTCAGGAAGGTCATCAGGAAGCCGAAACCGATGAATATCATAACATGCGTATCTTCATATCCTGAAACAAAAAAAAAAGTCGTAAAATTATTTGGCTGCTGTGAAAGGAATTCTGCCAAGTAATGACCACTGGGATGAGATTTTGTGCAATCTATAAAAGCCAACTGATTTCCTGCCTGGCTGACTATCTAATCTATCAACGTACAGCTAAAATCGCTGGGTCTAAAAGCAGATTTTGCACTCCATTCAATGACAACAGAAACGGGGTATGATACACAATTTTGTTCATTTTGGCGTTTTTAGGGTTCCGTAGCCAAAATGGCAAAACGAAAGACTTATAGTTTCGCCATGTCCGTCCGTCAGAGACTGTTAGTGCTAGAAGACTGTAATTTTGCATGTATACACAATGACTTACGCCGACAAAGTGAAAGAATAGACTTTTTTTTTATTGTACCTCTCCTATATGTAAAGTGTGAGGTATCGTAAGATTGATCTTTTAAAAAGGTTAGGGGTTAGAAAGACCATTTTAAGGTTTAGGGATCCGTTTGTGAAATAATTAAGATTTAAAGTGCACATTTTTGTTAGACTTAAGTGTGCCCCCCCTGGCAGCTAAATGGTTTATGTTGAGTATGTGAAAAAATCACGGTAGTAGTATAAACAGTGAAATAAAAAACTATAAAAAAAACCTATCACAGCTAAGAAGGTTTTACAAGTTTACGAGTACCAGCTAATCGAGTAAACTACATGTGCGTGGCCCCACACGCATTTGCCCGATTTTTTTTTATGTTGCAGGTGTTTATGTAAGTATAAACCGACATAATTATAAGCGGACGTAACTTTCGGGAATGGTTTGTAAAAATTTATTATAATCTTCTGTTTTTTTACTTGGAGGTTATAGCAAAGCCTTCAAGAATACACAGAATCACCAAACCATTTAATTTATGACCAGTAACGGCAAGTGCGTTAGCTGATATTATAAATGTGTTTCCTTAAAACCTAATAAAAATACTTACAAATATATTAGGTATCTTTATTAGGTTTAAAAGAAACAAATATAATTTAAAATAGCTTATTTAAAAGCCTCTGTGGCGCGGTGGGAGTGTATCCGACTGCTACGCAAGAGGTCGTGGGTTCGATCCCCACCCAGGATAAAACTTTGTGTGATAAGCACGATGGTTTATTCTGTGTCTGGGTGTAATTTATCTATAGTATGTATTTAGAAATATATAAGTATGTTTATCATTTGTCTGGTTTCCATAGTACAAGCTCTGCTTAGTTTGGGATCAGATAGCGTTGTGTAAGTTGTCCCAAGATATTATTATTATTAATAAAATATTCACATTACATAAAGAACTGAATCAATAATTTAGGTTACACATCATATAATGACTCCATTGATCTTTCCTTTGAAAAATATATTTAAACGCTGTAAATACACCCATTACGAACTCCATCACGCATAAACAGAACAATACATATCCCTTTTTATCTTTCTTTTATCTTTTTATTTTTTCCCCGCACAGTAATTGTTAGAATGTCAAATGAAAAATTGCAAATGAAATTACACAATTCATTGTTTTCTGGCATAAAATGGGGCTCGGGAGGATAATAGGACTTAAAATGGATACATATAGAATGTGGAACATGTACTATTTATATTCCTTTCTTTTATTGCGCAAATCCTTTTTTGTTTTGTTGTTTTTATATATGGATGTTATATGGAAACGTAACATAGAAGGGATGGACTATGGGTACCGTTGTTTTATTCATTCTGCAAGAAAAATGTCAGAACGGACATGGGTAGGTAGCATTTAGTGTCAGTTTAATGTCTTAAATACATATCTGCTTTTGAATAAGTTGGAAAGAAAGGGTTGTGTTAAATGTTGTTTCTTATTTCGATTTATTACAACTTGTTACAGGAAGGTTTGGTCAAATGCAATGGTTCGTACCTACAAACATGATACTGAATACTTACTTATACTTATTGTATTAATATCTAAGCACCTCAAAATGAGCGATACTTTTAATATTTTTTTTACACAACGAAACAAAGAGGTTCATGTACCAGGTCGTAAAGTTCTGAATTCGTTTATAAGTCTCAATTGACCAGTAATTTCACTCGCTACAGTGCCCTTCAACCGAAACACAGTGATGTGTTAACATCACTATTTCACAAAAAGATAACTTAGACCTATCACTACACTGGTAGCATTTATTTATCTATTAATTAAAAACTACTCTTACCAAATATTTATAGCTTCTAAAATAAGTAAAAATTAATTTTAAAAAATAATAAAAGACGAAACAAGATCCCCTACATCATTATATAATTTCATTCAATTGGAGGGACTATACTAAGTTCATCGAGATTTATTATTGCCTCCGACTGCATTAAATTATTTAACGATGTCAGGGATCTTCTAATACCATACTTTTGAGTAGTAGGATATAACAATTAACTTTTATCACAGCTAGTCAAGTATTGAAAATTGAAAAAAGAATGGTTGCTACCTAACTTTTTTAGTATTACAGTCATAATCGTCTTATACCTTTTGAAATGCTTAACATGAGCCCTTTAATTTGATACCCATATTGCAGTATTCGAAGCAACTTTTTTTACACCTTATGTTGAAATCTCACAGCCACCGTATTTGTTTCTATCAGACGTCACCTATCTAAGAACACCCGGGCGGTCAAGACGAATCTAACAAAGTCTTAATTGTATAAATCCGTTCAGTGGTTTGTGAGATATGAGGTTATAATGAATAAAGGTATCGGTTTTATTTATTAGGGACGTAACAATGAGGTTCTACGTAAAGAAAGTGTAGATGGATTACAAGCTCTCAGAAAGCGGCACCTTAAAATCTATACGATTAACTTAATTTTTATATATCAGTGTCATATACACACGTTACATTTTTCTCTTTTTCACTCGTGAAAATCAAATCATGCTTTCCTAATTTGAAGACTTTTTGTAATAGTGTGAAATTGCAATATATAGGTTATCTGGGTCTACATTAGTTTGCCGTTTTAAAGATCGAATGTAGTATAAGTAACCTATCATATCCTATCCCTACCATTGATGCTTTAAGTAACAAGGTGTTCAATTTACATAGGACATAACGTAATATTATTTAACGTACTATTAGCTGAATATTGACTGAACACGTATTATATATTTCCACTGTCCTCTATAGCACTAGTGCGTTGGGCAGACTACCGAGGACAAGAACAGGACTTCTATTTGATTTAGACAATTAGACGGTAATTTGACAAAAGTATTTTTACAAAAAAATATTATCGACTTCAATAAAGGCAACTAAAAAGCAAAAAATTATATACCTAGAATAACAAAAACAAATAAAACATTTTGAAGTTCGTGCTATGAAATAGTAGCCTTTATGTTTTAATTGGCACCAACTTCAAAATGTTTTTTCTAGGTATATTATTTTTTGCTTTTTAGTTACCTTTTTTGACGTCGGTAATATTTTTTGTAAAAAAGTTTTTTATTTCTCACTTTTTAGTGGGTTGGTTTGTAATTCACTTAAGTTATAATAAGCACATGTCAGCTGCTCATATCCTTTTACAAAATATTGATTGCCCCGATGCAGGGCCGTTAATTGTTGAGGAGTTCACTATAAGCTCTATTACATTGTGTAATAGTAGTATAACGAGAATAAAGTAACTAATCGCAAACTGTGAAATATTGAATAGGTTTATTGTTCGTCATTTGTGGTCTTCATCATCAGTTCCACTTCACCAATTGGTGTTTTATAAGAGTAATTGCACGAATTACTATGAAATATACCTAAATCACTGTAGGTGTGCCTTTACTTTTATATAGAGTTCCCTCGATTTCTCCAGGATCCCATCTGATGACAATGGGACCAACTGGGAAATATACCCTTTCAAACACAAAAATAAATTTTCAAATCGGTCCAGCCGTCTTTGCGTAATCGGTGAACAAACATACAAAAAAAAAACATACAGACGAATTGAGAACCTCCTCCTTTTTGAAGTCGGTTGAAAATAAAATGGTAGTCTAACCCCAACGTCGGTCTCAACGCCACTCGTCTAACGTTTTGAATCTAGAATAACGCTCGCGCGCTCGAATCACAACGTTGGCGGCAATGCTATTTTCTAGATCCACACGTTGGACGAGTGGCGTTGGGACTGACGTTGGGTCAACGTGTGGAGCCGGCGTGACAAGGATAACAACAACGGTCATTTCTGGACCGCCCGATTTCCCACCTGAGCTATAATAACATTAACGGTCATTTGTCATAAGTGTCAAAAAAATACACAGCACTGCCATTTGATTCGACATTTGAAATTGCTGTCACTTCGTACGGGGTTAGCCAGTCTAGCGTACGACGTACTATAGAAGTCTGCGTATATTTCAGAGATATTTTGGCCTCTTTGTTTCATCAACGGTATACCATAAGTACAACTCGGTTCTCTTGATGTATTAAACCAACTAGTAATCCAAAATCTTTACTAATATTATAAAGCCGAAGAGTTCGTTTGTTTGTTTGAACGCAATAATCTTAGGAACTACGGGTCCGAATTAAAAAAATATATTATTTTATAGTAACGCGGTCTGTCTGTTTGTATGTTACGTTTTCACGCTTCAACCGTTGATTAAGATATAATTGAGTATGGATATAGTTTGAGTCCCGGGACAGGAAATAGGATAGTTTTTATCGCAAATATCGCCACCCACGCCGCAAGAGCCACGTGTAACAGCTAGTGCTCAAATAACTTTCACAAAAGAAGGATGTACGTACTCGGTATAACAAACTTCACCTCGTGTAAAGGATACTAATAACGGGCGAAATCCCTATAATGAAAACGACTGAAAATAGAATATATAATATTATATAGCTATTTTTCTTTTAATAATAAATTTTGTAGGGTATAATATAATTTATGTAGGTACCTCGTATGTACTTTATTTATTTTTCCTTTTACAATTATATTAGAGTGTAATTGATAATATTGTCGGCTATATTCTTTTACCTGAACCTAAATAAAAAACCGTACAAGTGCATGTCGGGTACAATAATTCAATATAAGTGGGTTTTCTGTTATTTTTACCGCAAAAAGGGAAAATGGTAATTTGTGGAAATACTATGTCTTGATAAAACATATCTAAGGATCATTTCAAAGAAAACAGATTATGTACTATTGTGCCATACAGACATTAAAGTCCAGTAAGTGCCAAAACACAGTTCGTATAAAAACGCGTTTAAACGCGGCAGTATAATTATTTTCAAAACACATAATCCTAAACTTAATAATATAACACTTTCTTTGTCATTGTGATTATATATTTTATTATGTAGAACTGAAGAATCAATTACATCTTCAATAACCTTCGCCAACGCCTTAAAACATTACTCATCTTAACATACCTATACATTTACGGATCATGCTTGACTGAGCTGTAACGTTAGCAAGATAGTTCTAAATTACTAGACTAGAATAATTTGCATATTTGCATATTTAGCTTTAAAGAATTTGTATGAAAGGTTAAGTCCGAGTTACGAAAGACGCATCGTTATCAGTATTAGGTACAAAGGTAGCTGATCGTTTTCTGTTAAACTTGCACCCCTTAAGGAACTGGCTCTGCGACTATACTGACATGACTGTATCAAATGTATTAAAAAAATAACATTCCTTATTATGCAAGGAAACTTTCTGAAAAAAAGAGTAAACAACATTTTCATGCCTTTATAATTTTGACTGTAGAAGCATAAAAACTATTAATTTGTCACCTAGTTTTGATTTTTACGTAATAACTATATATATTTTAAGTAATAACAGTTTATTTTTGTTTAGTGTAAATGTAAATGGGACAAGCATAATTGTTGATCACAGTCACATTTTCACGAAATCATTGTACCAAAATGCTCACAGAATTCAATATTACATAATAGATTTTATTTCGTTTCGACCCATGCAAACTCGCTGGCGTCAGAACAATTTAATTGTATCTGAAATCGAGTCTACTTCAATTAATTACAATTTAATTGGTGCCTTTGTTACTAAGGCACTTTAAAAACTTGATCGTCTGATATCTCATTTCTTTTAATTTGAATAATAGCAATGTTACTAATAGTTTTGTTTGTCAAACTACTGTAATTTTTGATTGTATATTTTAGATCAATTTGCCTTTTTTAGCGCAGCTAAACGTTATATTCTAGTTTTAATGAAATAGGACAATATATCTTAAGTTGTAGTTAGTACTGGGACAAATTCGATGGCTCGTTTTGGATTAGTGATGGAGAATATACTTGCACATGGTTCTTAAGGTGTTGAGAACTTATTCGGCTCAAGGGTTACTTTGAGAACTTACCTAGGACACATAAATAGTTAGCAGCTGTGAGAACTTCATCTGCGCGATTCAAGGTTTCAATCGATCTTGAGTTATTTTTATGTGGGCACTTGGGCACACAGTGAAATATCAAATAGGTACTTAATTAACTTCATAATAAGCAACGCTACAAACTTTTTTCGGACTTATTTCTTAATCATTACGTCAAGTTGCACGAAAATAGCTGTGTTGGCAATACATTTTATACGAAAAAAAGTTACAATTATTGTATTGGAAACACAAGTTGGTTACAAATTGTTTCGATAGAGACTAGAGACATAAATTACCAAGAAACATTTGGAACAAAAGTAAGATCAGAAATTACATATATAAATATAATAACTAACTACTGTTTATATTAAACTCTCAACACAAAAATTGCAAAACGAATAAACAGTAAAACTATTACGCTCACTATAAACATTTTCATATACATTTATTCATATTCAATCGCTATGATTTCTTGTTACATTTCAATATAATCAAAGGTCGTATACATTAACATTGACACGCAAAACCATAAGATATTAACGTTCCCCGTATCAATGGTAGCCAAGTCTTCATTTATTATTTTGTTCCCTTAATAACGTCTGCTCAGATAGAATTACTCCATCTCTATCTGATGTATAGAAATAATACGGGATGATTGCTCTGGACTAAGACGCCAACAAAGGAGGGTAGTCGTATTTTTTCATTGTAAGAATTTTGCTTATGTAAGCAGATGGTGTTTGAAAGTATTTTCTGTTGTTAAAGGATATTTCTGAATGAGGTATCTTTTCGTTCCTATGAAAATATTGTGTCAGCTATATTTCCAGCGAATATTATATTTTTTTATCATCTAATGTCTGGTTCAAAAAAATGATGATCCTAATTCGGGGTGTAGGGATTATCTAAACGAAATGTATTTTACTTTTACTTAAACATGTTGTGATTGATATGAATTAGCTAGATCGAGAACCATTTATTAAGGTTATTTTAATGTTGGAAACCTCATGTACTTATCAAACGTTCGTGTAATTTGGTATAGCGGTAACCTTTATACCAAATAATGCAACTATTTTTTCCACAAGGATAAGCACATTGAACTTCAGAACTTAATATAACATACTAATTTAAATACTTTAGAAGACGTCACACAAGTTTAGGCAATCATATTATCCCCATTTCTCTTCCCCATTTCTGTATACGTTAAGCATTCTGTATGTTGTCATTTAAGACCGGTTTAACAGATATCCTATGACGTCAGCAGTTCCCCGTTGACCCGGTTATCAATAAACATGGTTCAATGTTCTTAGGTATCTGCAGACTGCCAACCTATTGTTGCTTTACAGCAACAACATGGGATAAAAATAGAACTAACGTTCTTGGGTGGTTTTAAGCAACGCGAATGGCGATATGTCATAAATGTTTTCTTATGACGTTATCACGTAAAATTATTGTCCGTAAACCGCGGTGGGAGTGTATCCGACTGTTACGCAAGAGCTCGTGGGTTCGATTCCTACTCAGGATAAAGCTTTGTGTGATGAGCACGATGGTTTATTCTGTATCTGGGTGTTATTTATCTTCCTGTTATTTAGTTTTCATAATACAAGCTCTGCTTAGTTTGGGATCAGATAGCGTTGTGCGAATTGTCCCAAGATATTAATTAAATTTATGTTTTTACTAACTTTCGCCCGCGGCTTCGCCCTCATGGATGTCGGTTATCGCGACAAAAACTATCCTATGTCCTTCCCCGGGAGTCAAACTATCTCCATACCAATTTTCATCTAAATCGGTTTAGCTGCTTGAGCGTGAAAGCGTAACAGACAGACAGAGTTACTTTCACATTTATAATATTAGTATGGATTTAATACTTTTTGGTGGTTGTAGAATGTAACGAGTAACTTTTATAACAGCGATTGCCAAGTATTGAAATTTGAAAAAGTAACGGTTGCTAACTAACTTTTTTAGTGTTGCAGTCATAATCATGATATACTTTTCAAAATGCTTAATTTGATTCCTATACCTACTGCAGTATTCAAAACAACTTTTTTTTCATACCTCTTTATTTTGACACCTCATAGACGCCATGTATGTTTATTTCAAACGTCACTTATCAAAGAATACTTGAAAAATCAAGACGAAACTAACGATGTATTAATTATATAAATCCGTCTAGTGATTGGAAATATATGAGGTATTAAAAATATTGCATACATACATGACACGCACGAAATACATAACCCTTCCTTTACAGGTAGAAATGCATCGATCATCAGTGACCTCTTGGTTGTGTGTGTAGGTTCATGTGAATAATGTAAAAGGCCTACTATGACTGCCGACGTAGATCCACGTTTAACAAAAGGAATTAAACTTTTAAGAATGAAATTATAGTATAGTAAAATAATGACCCGTAAAACGCAAGAGTTAGTATATCAAGCAACTAAAAGTTGCAAGTCTGTATACAATCTTAGTGCATTTCAATTAACTGGGTTATTTGCGTTTGACTGCTGTAGTAGCTCTGTTATCCGGTTATCCGGATCAGATTAAAATTTTATACCCGACAAGCCGTGAACAATATTTTCTATAGCGTTATGATTGGTTGATAAATAGGTACGCTGTACTTTTATGTACTGAATGTACAACTTGTTTAATATTTTGATATTGCTATATATTATACTTATTGCAATATAGGTTATAAAAGCCATAGTCTGTTCTGTAGGTATAGTTTAATCAATATTCTTTCGTAAATGAGTAACATCCTTCCTCGCAAACATTTGCATTAATCATATGTATACTAATTTTATAAAGCTGAAGAGTTTGTTTGTTTATTTGTGTGAACGCGATAATCTCAGGAACTACTGATCCGAATTTAAAAAATATTTTACTGTTGGATAGCGTATTTATCGAGGAAGGATATAGACAGGAGCGGAGCAGCCATGAGAAATGTTGCAAAAACGGGGAAAATTTACGCAAACGAAGTTGCACGGGTCAACTAGTTAATAATAAAATATCCAGTGGTCCGAGTATCACGGTGTAAAGAAGGAGACGACTGTCCAATAATGAACCTAACAGTCTGATGATGATGATGAATGCCATTGTATTTGGTCATAGTCACTATTTCATATTTAAGTACCATAAAGTGATACGTCTACAAGACGCCTTTTTAGTCGCCATTTCAAAACGTCTAGATTTTATTAACTTCAATTAAATCTTCCCAATAGCATTCGAGCATTGGTCCTCAAACCAATAACACTAACCCAAACATCATTGTTCAATTTCATCCATTGAATTGAAACAAAGTAGATTACCTAGTACTAGTGAACGCCGTCTTAGAAATATATAAGTATATTTATCAGTTGTCTGGTTGCCATAGTACAAGCTCTACTTAGTTTGGAATCAGATGACGTTGTGTGAGTTGTCCCAAATTATTATATTATTATTACAATATCATATATAATAACCTAAAATCAATATTTTATTGAGACTTCTAAATTATTTCCGTCAGTATAAGCTTTTTAATAAAACTTCACAGGCTTCTATAATATTCAGTGCATGTTTGTGACCTGTATGGTGATAAAACATGCAGAAGCATTCGTTTACAATAGCTGCCCTTGACATTGACGCTATTAACTGAATCTATACTTTTCATAGGTAGCACAGGTAATCTGCATACCAGTCTATTATTGAATGGATGATCGATTTGTTTAATATTATACGTATGGGTCTTAAGACAAGGGCTTTTTAATAATTTTAGAATTAATCAATATACTATTACATTTTTAGTATATAGTCTATGTAGATAGCAGTCGGACAGGCTTTCTCTGTCCTCCTTAAATCTGTGCAAGTGATTGGACTTTATGTACTAAGTTATTTTTATCAAGCTTTTATTGGGATGATGATGAACTTTAAATGAAGTGAATTCTTTTATTTTTGCCTGACAAGAAGTAGACAAGAATCAAACACACATACGCAATCATATATTTTATGAAACACGTAATTATTTAATAATTTAAACTATAACATGTTAAATAATATAATATTTAAATTAAATCACTGTAGGAATAAAGTGATCCTTCTAATGTGGTCATTAGAGTCCTTCTAATGTGGTCATTAGAGTCCTTCTAATGCAATAAAAATAATTGTAAATACTGCATAAAAATAATTGTAATTCAAACAGAAAAATATAAATTTTACACTATTTTTGGTTTTGATTTTCAGGTCACTGTTTTCTTTCAAAATTACTATTTTCTTTCTGAATACTTTTGTAAAAAGTGGATAAAGTAGATGCGCAAAACACCGTGGAGTTAGTTATTTTTCTGAATCAGTCATCATACCATTTGTATCTGTTACCGTTCTGGGAAAACTCCGTTTGTTCCATTCTCAAAACAATTCTTTGCAAGTTTTTATTATCATAGTAACTTCCTGCTCCGCTATTACAAAATCTGTAATCATTGTTGTGAGATTTAAAATGACACTTCAGTTATTTCATACAATATGCACTTGACATACATTCTTCCAATTATTAGTAGTCTATTGCAATAGAAAAATAGACTACTAATAATTGGATAATAATTGGGTCTATTTATGTCGTTTATTTGATAAACAGTAGCTCTAATATGAATATAACTACATTTTTGTATTTATAGTAAATAATCGTATAATTAATCCAATATGGCATTGAAACAGTCATGTTTGTGCGTAGTTTAAATTAAGATGTGAGAGTTAATGTCTTTATTTGTTACTAGCTGCCCGCCCAGGCTTCGCTCGGGTGTAATTTTTCCGTAAGATTTCAAACAAACCCAACACATGGATTTCATGCCCGTGACTTTGTGTTAAGTGTTAATTAATTGATCCCTCACGTAAATAAGCCAGTCATATTTCTATGATTCGAATAATTATTCAATCCCGAAGACAACGCGCGTAGTCAATGTACTAACAATGGGTTTATAAAAAAAAATATGGTATCAATTTTATTTTATTTATTCTGGTAGGATATTCGATTTTTTAAATCAGCTTCCAGTAAAGCTTGCGTTTTTAAGGTTTTATTTGTACAAGTCTTACAAATAAAACCTTAAAAAGTAATTGATACATTTTTCAGAAATAAAATACTTAAAGATTTTTTACAATAATTAATATTGCATATAACTGATAAACTAAGCGTAGATTAGTTTACTCTGCTTTATCATTTTTATAACCGTCATAACTTCTAAACAAAAAGTCACATTTAAATAATTTAAAAAGGATTTTAACACTTGAATGATCAACCTAAATTATTTAATTTAATTTATATTAAACCTATTTAACTTAAGGAAAAATTACATGATACGAATACCAATCATCAACTTTCGATTCTACCCGTATTTCGAATGAAAACTATTTTTTTGTGACTTAGGGATTTGTAGTTAGATGTATAGACTCGCGAACTTATAAATGGGTAATAATGAGTATTATAATTAAGTAGTATATTATTTTGATGTACCATGAACAGTTTTTTATTCCTTGAGTTACATTATGAAAATTTTAGCAAATTATGCAACTAATTTTTTTTTCGAAATAATATCGGTAAAAGCTTACGTTATAGCTTTCTAGTGGTGAATGTATTTTCGGTATTAATCGGTCGATTAGTCCTTGAGTTAAATCGTAACAAACAAACAAATAAAAAATCAAATCTTTCCTCTTTATGATATTAGTTTAGAAAATAACTCTGTGCACTTCGCATTACATAAAATTAAATGTTCTTTAATCCGAAGTGGTAGTTTCGATAAAAACGTTATGCTTTATTAACCATAGGACGGAGGAATCAGTCTGTTGCAAGAAATAATAAAATTAGATCCTCTTTTTTTAAAAAGACAATATGATAAAAATTCTGCCCACTTATTTAAACAGGTAAATAATTTTTTTAAAATGCACCCCAAAAAGTTGTGACTGTAAAAAAGTCGTATCCAAGTGGCGCAAAACAAAAAGCTATTGATAAATTAGGTCTGAACTGATAAATTAATTCAGAACCTGATTTTCACCGACCCCAAGATAATGTCGTAGGAATAATTTGTTAAACACGCACACAAACAACACAAACAGCACAAACACACGCTCTCAGCCACGTGCACACACACACACACTAACTTGAAGTTTACGTTGTCATTGCCATATAAAGGAGTACCGCAAAACAGGAGTATAGTGTTTTGGTCAAAAACGAGCTAATCCTTTTCTAAGTACATACGAGTATATTGCGTTAAGTTTACGGTTATTGTACGAAAGTAGGTATAGTAAGATTTATTTTAGAACTACAGAAGATAATCGCTTTTCACGACATTATTATTTTGATTAGTTAATGTGTTCACATTAAAACCTCCCCGACATGTGAGATGAAACTGATTAAATTGAAACAAACTAAATGAATGAGTGAACCACGGGATTTTATTCCATAGGTACCTGCTATAACTATTGGTTGGTAGGTGCAATATATCCCTCTGATCATTATACGTAACAGTATTTACTTATTCATATTTTATTTTTGTTACAGGCTTACTGGTTCAGTTTGCATAATATAATAAAAACAAAAAACGCTAGTGAAAATACTGTATTAGTAGGGATAGTTGGAATTTTATTATATTTATCCCTACCGATAGGTAGGTATATATGAACAAGGTTATTCTTAGTATAGTGCAAAGCTCAGACACCCCAACAAGAGTTGTACTTCAAGATATTATATAAAAAAAAAGAAAATGAAAATATTAAAAACTTGCAGAGTTATAAGCCATTCAAGTTGTCTTGTGTTCCTAATGCTAGCGAGCTCATTGCGTCTTGTAATACGTAATCCATGGTTATTTTTGAAAAATAAGTGATGATCACATTTGACATCACATTGTGAACAAGATTTAAACGGTTAGCATGATTAATTAATTAATGAATTATTGATTAATTAATATTATTACATGGTCCAAAAACTACCCCAATGGATTACGTTACTGATTCAGAGCAAACTACTTTCAGGTTAGCACTATACATTAATTACGATACAGAAGTAGCAGTCTTATCTAGTTTTATTCAACTGTTTAAAAGTAAAAACTATTTGCCAACTATATTGGCCAAGAGACCCCTCATCCAACATTAACTACTCCCTCAGGTCTTCTTCAAAAAAGCTTATCAACAATGATACTTCCTACAACAATTTTAGTCATTTTCATTAGAAGTACGAGTACAGTATCTGAAAGTTTTAACTAAGAACTTGTTTAATTAATCAGGGTTGATTTTTAGACCCCAAAATCAGTTTTTGTTTGTCGACTCCTGGGAAATCGATATCAACCCCTTTCAGAATGGTTTGTAACTTAGCAGTTCGGATCACAAACCATTCAAATTTTCGAATTCCAAAGGGTTCGAATCCTATCCAGGATACATATTTGTGTGATGGTCACGATTGTTTATTCTGTCTCTAAGTGTAATTCATCTTTATTATTATTGTATTGATAGCTATGTAAGTATTTATGTTCACGAGTATTAGTTGTCTGGTTACTATGGTAGAGGCTCCCCCCAGTTTGGAATAAAATGGCCTTGTGTGAGTTGTCTAATAGGATAAAACCCGGATAGATGCCCCAGTTTGAATACACTTTATTAGGGACGATGGTGGTGAAGGAGCTTTACCATGGTTACAAGCGGCGGTAGCCTAATGGCTAAGGCATCGGTCTCGCAATCGTGAGGTCGCGGACTCGAATCCTACCCATTATACTACCGACGTGAACTCACTCCTAACACAAGCCTTTGAGCTTAGCAAGAGGGGTTAGCAGGATTGCTAGTAATGTTGAACTCAATCCCACATTGCTACTCAATTACACAGTTATCTTTAAAAAAAAAGAAAAAATATATGATATTTACATTTACATTAAGAAGTATCCCTATTGCAGACCATATTGCAAATATAAACCATCATAGAAGGTACAAGTGTTTTGTGGGTGTGAGCAAAAATCTTCCGCAGCGATACTTTGACGGCCGTCAAAATTATATCAATAGAGTGTTTTGTTTTATTTATTTGGCGAACAAAAAAAGGCAGGTATCCGTATCAAAAAAGCATATTGGCCCTATTCACTTTGGCGGACAGTCGGCCTAAAGTTTTATGCTCTTTACTCTATGAACAACCATAATTTTTTTGACGAGCAAATTCTTTAGGTGTTTTCCTACCTCTTGTGGCTATAACTTATTACCCGGCTGACCCAGAAGGATCGGTAACGTTTTTCGTGCATATGTATAATTTTAACTTAGTAGGTACGTACCTAAGTCGCCAACTTATTACTACATAGTATAAAACTAATTTGCTTTCTCTGTTCCTATATCCCTATGTATGCTTAAATCTTTAAAACTACGCAACGGCTTTTGATGCGTTTTTTTTTAATAGATAGAGTGATTGAAGAGGAAGGTTTATATGTATAAAAACATTCATTAAATAGTGGAGAAATAAGGAGTGGAGCAGTAATAAGAAATGTTGCAAAAACGGGGAAAATTTACGCAGACGAAGTTGCGCGGGTCAGCTAGTCTAACTATAAATTTGAAAGGGTATTTTTGTTGTGTTTTATTGTTTTAATATTTAAAACGCTATAATATTTTTGAAAGTTGATTAAAATCTTGATTAGCATTATTGCTCTTTAAAAAAATACTGTGAAGAGTCTACCCCTGCATAAGGCAAGTATCAACAGATTTCATCGTGAGGCAACTATAGGCCCCTATCCCTTTTCTGAGAGGTTAAAACAGAATTTATTATATACCAATTAATTAATTATGTTTACAAAACTGGGCAAACGCATGTCGGGCCATGCACAATATTGGGCTTTGTAGCTACCCAGCCCAATAATACAATATAAGAAATGGCTTTTCTGTTGTTTTTATTTCATTCTACTAACAACGTTAATTATGTATTTTTTAATAGAATTTATACGAAAATTTTGTTACTCCTCATTTGGTCGGCAGTTACTCGTAAACTAGTAAAGCATACTTAGCTGTGATAGTTTTTCTTTTTATTTCATCATAATATATACTACTACTCTGATTTTTTTCACATCTCCAAAAACAACCATTTAGTTGGCAGGACACTTGACCCTAACAAAAAAATGTACTTTAAGGCTTAATATTTCTCAAACGGATCCCTAAATCGAAAAGTAGATATTCACAACCCCTTAATATTTTTAAAAGACTTAATGATACCTCACACAATGGGGTAGGTCAGAAAAACAAATCACATCCCTACTTTAGGGGAGGTACCCTCAAAAAAATGGTTTTCAAAATTTTATTCTTAAAAACCTCTTTCTTTCACTTTGTCGGCGTAAGTATTATATGTCTCCATGCAAAATTACAGCCTCCTAGCAGTAACAATCTCTGAGCTAAGCTGCGGGCGGACGGACGGACGGACGGACGGACATGGTGTAACTATAAGTGTTCCGTTTTGCCATTTTGGCTACGGAACCTTAAAAAAGCTGATAGTAAAGATGAAAGACTAAAGTTTTGATGTTTCGTAAAGTGTTAATCTTAGTACGATCATATTTTTTAATCGTAGAGCTGTTTTAAAAAGTAAGGCACCTATCATCCGGCTTTTACAATTTTAGATAAATCTTTCAATATTTTTTCGTTATAGAAATCCCGTTAAAAACAAGAATGTGAAAGTATTTCAAGTTAGTAAAAGGTAATGCTAATAACAGAAGTGAGATTTAACTGGAAATATAGTTTTTTTGAAGGTCTTAAAATCATACATAGCTCCTATCATCCACGACGTATTTTTTTTAAATTACATGTTATTTGCTTCTCAATAGAGCAATTAGGCAACTAGACTCGCACAAAACCGAGGCCCGAAATGCTTCGTGTACACACGCCGGTGAGTCGCCGGTTTGCAACTTGGTTCAAATAATTTACATGCCTATAAGTTGGTACGGAACCCTTGATGCGCGAGTCCCACTCGTACTTGGCCGGCTTTTTTATTTATTATTTTTCACATAACGCTGCCTCTGTGGCGCGGTAGGCGACTGCTACGCAAGAGGTCGTGGGTTCGATTCCCACACGGGGCACCTGTCACTTTGTGTGATCCACAAATTGTTGTTCCGAGTCTGGGTGTACTTTGTGTCCGTAACTTGTATGTTTGTAAAGTCCCCGTAACTTGTATGTTTGTAAAGAAACAGGGCTTGTACCCTACTGTGGGAGTAGTCATTAAAAAAAAATGAAATGAATAGTTGATGTTTTTGACTTTAAAGACATTTTTGGAATCATCAAATGCAAATATTTCAGCCCCGATATTGCCCAGGGCAACAAATAAGTTTTTAATATGTTTAGGTATATATATTATAATATATATGTTTATATTTATTATATATACATATATGTTTTATCAAAATAGCACCATGACATAGAAATAAAGTCAAAAAGGTTCGTAACTTTAAATAATTCACGCGATTAATTCCCGAAATATATCTAATAATCAATATATCAAATATATCTAAGAATCCCCTTGAACTCACACAAAAAATTTCATCAAAATCGGTCCAGCCGTTTAAGAGGAGTTCAGTGACATACACACGCACACAAGAAATATATATATATAAAGATGTATAAAAATCGCGAAAGTTGAAAAACAGTAGTAAAGTCATTTGTGGCCGCTAAAAATAAAAACGACGCCACTAGTCCATACAAAGTTACTCAAATCCCTTTCAATAATTTTAAGTGAATTTGACTTGTAAATTGTTGTTTACTGGATAGTTGAATATGATGATTAATACTTTATTAAACTATCCAGTAAACAATAATTTAAGACTCAAATTCAGTCAAAATCAACACTATACTTAGGCACTTGTCTAAGTATGGTGTTTATCGTACACTACAAAATCGGCATCTACTTATTCCAATGATAGGTAATATACATAAAAGCTAAACTTTGTTTTACATAATGAAGGGTTTTAACCAACCGACTTCAAAAAGGAGGAGGTTCTCAATTCGTCTGTACGTTTTTTTTTGGAGGTTCTCAATTCGTCTGTACGTTTTACAAAAAATATTACCGAATTCTAAAATAAATACAAGGCAGCTAAAAAGCAATAAATAATATACCTAGAATAACAAAAACTAATTAAACATTTTGAAGTTGGTGCCGAATCAACGTAAAGACTAGGTACTATTTCATGGCACCAACTTCAAAATGTTTAATTATTTTTTGTCTATTCATTTACATAAATTAATTTCATAAAAGGCTTGTAAAACAGTTTGAAAAATATAATATTAGTATACTATGTAAATAAGTAGGTACCTAACTATTTACATGTTTTGTCCTACTCCCATATTTGTCTATTTATTACGTTAGTAATAAGAAGACAACTAATTTACTGATTAAGTCACCTAGTGAATTATTTGTCTGGGCGTGTTGTCAAGGATACTAAGGGTTTTCACAACGGTGTATGGCAGCAGCGTCCTCTGCGTACTTTAGAGTCTTACTGCGATCGCCAACCCGCTCGCCAAGCGTGGCGATTACGGCAATTACCCCAAGAATCTATGATATGTATTCCCAGCATATATATTATATTTTGAAAATAGAATGAAAAACATAGACAAAATAGATATCTATAAAATTACATACAGGGACAAAGGTAGGAATGCTTCTGTAAAGGTACCTAATACCGTCCCAGTCCCAGTAATACAAGCTTCACTAAATGAGACATGGAATTTATAATAAGAATCTCCTCATATGTCGCGAATTCAATTTGTGGTACATTCCCTAGTAGTTCTCAGTTAGGGTTGCCCTGAACTATTATTGTAATATTTTTTATAAGCAGACTTCATAAATTATTAACTATGGACAGTAATTGCTAGATGACCTGTTAAAGGATATGCAGCTGAATCTTTCAGAGATTTTATGTGATTTTCTGT
The DNA here is from genome assembly GCA_945859575.2 of Herminia tarsipennalis. Classification (NCBI taxonomy): domain Eukaryota; kingdom Metazoa; phylum Arthropoda; class Insecta; order Lepidoptera; family Erebidae; genus Herminia; species Herminia tarsipennalis. Next base: position 21,441,157 of record OX243844.2, read on the forward strand.
AAACCTTTAAGTCAAGGAAAGAAAATTTCTACTCGACTACGGCCAAGCCAAAAAGATAGGATAATGTTTTTAGCAGTGTATAATTATGTTCGTATTTACGTATGTTCCACCGTAGCGCCAAAACTACTTATTATTTTGGTAAGTTTTTGGTTTCAATCTAATTTTATGCGACTGTACTTTATAAGTGCGCGCGAGTTGACGACAATAAAACATTGGTAAAATCGGAAGGAGCCAACTCGCACGCACACTTAATTCTACGCTCGCCAGTTGACGAAGAATTCACCTGCTCTGGTTTCTGATTTGTCTCTGTAAGTACGGAACGACTTGATATTTTTATCTGATTTACTTTCCAAAATCGATTAACATTAAATAATCGTGTAACTAGTTGCACGAACTTTGTGTCCATGATACGAAGATTTTTGCCCAGAGAGACAGTTACCCAGAATCCCCATCTCTTGCGCTAATATGGTTTACTATCTTTGTAGGTATTGCTTTTAGTGGATACGGGTAATTAGTAATTAGTTATTATTATTTGTAAAATGCTGTTTTGAACCGAAAACATTTTAAAAGTAAAAACAAAATTAAAAATAGTAACAAATTCTTATAACTTTGAATCGATTTCTTTTGGTTTAAGGATCTGTTTAGGTAGGTACATTTTAGTTGCACAAATATACATTATACTAATTTACGGTGCATGATAAGGCATCAAAACAGAATTATAATAACTCATTATACTACAATAACAGATAATAACTCAATGTGTAGGCATTAAGTAATTAACATATTATCTCGATGTTCCTACATTGCAAGTATTCTTATGAAGGTACACATCAAAGCTATAAAGTAAAGATTTATAATGCAACATAAAAAAAAAAACTAAAAAAGTAACACAAATGCCAAAAAACGTCGTCGCGATCGATCACTACATGCTAAAAAGAGAAGGAAGGAAGCTAATAAATTTACTTCATTAAAAAAAGCTAGTCTCCAGTAAAGAGGGACCAAATGAAGAAAAGGATTCGAGATAGTTAACGTATGTGTACTTTTACCTTTTTTTTATTTGTGCCTGTAAATATGTATTGAAAGAAGCTTTTAGAATTAGAAAAAAAATTTTTAGGTTACTTGCATAATTAAAAAAATAATTTGAGTGTTTGCATTTTCAATCCGACTACGGCGAAGCCAAAAATGAAGAGTTATGTTTTTTAATTATTTAATTAATTTTCATTCAAATTTAGTTTAATAGCTAATGCTTTAAAATAAATGTGTTCTGTATAACATTTTTCTTTAAAGTCACGAAGTTTGAAATAAAATAAAAATTTAAAAATATATACATGTTATCGTGATCAAGTATATCGTACAAATATCGGCCAAGAATAATATTTTATTTCTACTAAACTTACTACTATATCACGATACTATGTCGTAATCGGGTTATATTTTTTAAACTCGTATATTCGAAAACAGTGGTGGTATTTGTACAGAATTTGGCAAATATTTTATTTAATCAATTTAATCTTATTTAATAAAATACATATTTTAACAATGTTTTTGAATTCTACTCCTAGATAGAATACCGATGTCAGGGGTGACGCAAATATATATCAAGAAAATATCCCCGTACAGGTCTTACAAGTGATTTCAAGTAACTTTTTCACTGTAATCATAAAAGCTCGTGTCAGTAAAAAGAAAACAGTCGTTGTTTCAGAGAATCTGACATCCAACTTTATCACAATCTGAAGAAAAATAACAACGTGAAATCTTTTTATTGTATCTACATGGATGCCGGGGGCAGAATGCTACTTGATCTTTTTATTTCCCTCTCTCATAAGGGTATTACATTTTTATCTTTCAGTACTGCCCTATAAGTGATTTGTTAATTACAAATCACATATTGGGTAATTACTATTTATACTACTTACTAATATATACACTATGTACAAATTAGTAAATAAAATAAAATCAAAATTGTTACTATCAAAATAAAATCAAAACGAAGTCAGGTGGGCGTCATAGAATTCCTCCGCAGAATATGTTTAGTAGTACCTATCAGCCCTATGATGATACAACCAAACCAACTCGTAACCGACCTCGACTTCGCTCTGGATTAATGTGGAATTTCAAGCTAGACCTTATTCACACGGAGTACATTATTTCAATTGACAACGCGTGCGATGACATTTACAATTTAGCGTTGTAATGTTATACCTCACCAGTTTTTATGTCAACGGTTAAACTGACTAATTAATTCGCTGTTGTCTAATAAATTGTAGGAAATATCCATAAAGTTCTTCTCAGAATCTTACGATGTAATATCGAAAGCATCAGCAAACAGTAGAAGAAAAGTACAAAAGAAATCTCAAAAAGGAAAGGTATAACTACAAAGAGGCACAAATAAATAAAAGGACTTTTAAATGGCTATTAAACATGGGAATTGCTTCGCTCGGAAAATGATTGTAAATGACATAGGGATTAGTTGCGGAAGTTGTCCTTTAAAAAAGAAATATTTCTCTCCCTGTAATAATACGTTTATAGAAAAATGATTTAAAGCAAACAAACATGTTAATTTTCATTGAATTTTTCAGTGAACATTTTAATGTAAACTAAAAAACATACCAGTCTAAAATTACTGTAGTGAATACATGCGAACTTAAATAATTTCATATTTGCATAGAACCAAGTTTCAGTCCACTTCGTTAAAACTGAACATCCTTGTTAAACAATTAGAACATATGGATTTGAACAGCAATGTATGAATTAATTGGTACAGAGGATTATTATTAAGATTGAGATGGAATAAATTAACTGGATGAATTTGTTCGTAATTGCGATGATGCAAATTAATATCTTGTAATACGAGAAGGCAATGCAGATGAATACAAATGCATAAATTTTTCTAAGCATTTTTTGAACACATTTAAATTGGTTCGCAATTGTCTCACTTGAACTCTGTTCGTATAACAGAAAGGTGTGGTCAAATTCAATGGTTGTTATTATCCCATGATGTTGAATGCATATTATACTTACTTAATTTTCTCTTATTTGGTGTACCTTCTCATTTATTTTCGACCCACTTTTTATTCAACTGACCTGATAAACATATGTCAGTCTGTGTCTATATCTGGCCACTTGAAAGCAGTGGACTGCCCGCTGCTAAAATTTGAGCACACCTTTCTGTTACACGTTGTATTACATAGACAAAATTAAGAACGGATAACACAGTGTGTTCATCTATACTAGTCTATATCTATACTTATACTAATATTATAAAGAAGAAAAATTTGTATTTTTGTATGTAACGAATAAACACATAAACTACTGGGCCGATTTCAAAAATTATTTCACATATAGAAAGCTGCATTATCGGGAAGTAACATAGGCTATATTTTATTCTCGAAATAATTAAAGATCCTTACGAAAAATACGTCATGTTTAGTGGAGAAAAGTCCGTGCGATGCTGGAGTGGGCCGCTAGTAGAAAATATTTTAAAGTGACCCTATTGCATATAACCGCAATGAAACAACTTGACTTATTGTGTTTCTGCAAGTGAAGTGAGGTCATCAGATTTCAAGGGCAACTATTGGATATGATCATACCCACACATGTTTTATTGCCATTTTTTGATACAATAAAACCGTACTACAATCTTAATAATTGGTTGAAGTTTCTTCAGCAAAAACTGCAAAAACCGTCCTTTAAGCAAGAAATTGCTTCTAGTAGGAGACTCCGAGACTAAACTTTTAGTGAATACAGTTGTAATTAAGATTAGGGTTTAAAATTTTTAAGGAATTTATAAACAAAAAGGTAACGACTTTTCCGGTTTTTACTAAAAATGTGTATGTGTGTATTCGTACGCACGTGAGTGTATAATTTGTGTGTGTATGTGTGTATGCATATTTGACGATTATGGTACATAATTACATCAACTCTGAAAGGGATCGCCATCATATCAACTCGTGCCGTATTCTTGCAAGTATTCTTTGTATGAAACTCCCTATTGCATCGCATACTAATCGGTTTCAGAACGTACCTAATAGCGACAAGCTCACGAACCACAGTGTGGTGCGGGGTCACGTTTCCGTGCTTACGGCTCATAGTCCCTGCGCTTACGTATCTCCGTCCTGTCCTGTTTCACGCGTGTTTATTGAATTAGTAGGTTAGATTTGAAACAAACCTCTTCACGTTCGGATTCAAACGGATTGAACTGTTGCCGCATATCTGTCAATCAGCGGCGAATGACGTCACTAAAACGTTGTTTAAGTAAACTCAATGACGCAGTTTACTAGAGAGCGGTAATTGAGAACGTAACGTCAAAAAGCGCTGCCATCATTTTCATAACGGTTGTCTTGTCAGTGTCGGATAATTCGTGAACGTTTTGAATGTTTTATTTGATAGGGGATGACGTAAATATGAACTCCAGTTGTTTCAATTGACGTTCGTCTGAAAAAAGGTTGTTGCAAAGATGGTCGACGGCACATTGGTAACGGTGGAACTTTGAGTGGGAACTTTCCAAATGTTGTCACCATAAAATACGGCGTCTTTTGAGTCCGTAATATACCGTGTATTAGGGAAGAATTTTTCTTTGTTTTAATGCATCTCATAATATCCTAGATTTCATTTCCTAAAATAATTCTCACCTCTGAAATTGGCTTTATCAGCACCGCCATACTGCACAAAGATGAGGAACAGTACCATAAGAATGATCTGGAAGACCATCAATGGCATGTACTTATATCGCATCATCTTCTCCATCTTGTGAGGATTTGTTGTTTTGTTTGATATCTGGAACAAATACAAGAACAGTCATTTAGGTTAAATCTAAAACCTCAGTCTAACTCGAGGCGGACTGGAGAGGTAGAACCAAAGCACTTAGTACTTTCATCCAGCTTAGATTTGATCACTCTTTGGAATCTGATTTCCCATTCAGACATTAGGTTATTTGTGGTTGGTCCTTGAATCTATATTAAGGCATAATAAATCAGATCTTGATTTGTTAATTGAACAGTTTAACTAAAGTTTGTTTGGTTTTAAATGACCATCTGAAATTAAAAAAAAATCAGTTCACTTCAGAATCAGATACTTAAGTTTTGCAGTTGGAGTATAATTGCATGATTTCATATCTGTGTGAATACTAAGACCTCATAACATAGGTATTCCACTAACATGACTTAGAGATTTAATTAGAGGTATTAGTGATAGCATCCAATTTGCTTACTAATTAACATCGCGCAATCTACCTTATAGCAGGAATTAGTGATAACCAAATTATGTCTGCAGGATTTGTGTTGCTATAATGATCATTTTTGATACTTTAATGGTACCTACTCGTAGCTAACTCTAGGTGTAAACTAATTAATCACAATATTAATTCACAATAGACTAAAAGAACATTACACCTCTTCTCCTCTTCATCAATATACAATAAATTTGCTCCTAGAAAAAAAAGATACTGTTCTTCAAAGAGAAATAGTGTGATTTTTATGAAAAAGGTAAGTTGTTCAGAGATGAATTGCCATGCAATTGTCGGATTTTATTGTCAACAACAACTTACACTAAGACGACAAAAAAGTCAATACCAGGAAAAAAATATGACCCATTAAAGATCTCAACAACTCAAAAACGGTTAGTGGTCCAGAGATGACACCCATCGTACCTAACTGATAGATTTCATCGTCACGAGTAACTTTTGCTGTGATTTCAAAGAAATCTACATTAGAAGAAAGATACACTTCTTAGAAAATAAATAATTAAATTTGTATGAAAACAGTAAGATGTCCAGGGATTAAATGAAAGGCAGATAATAGAATTTATTTCTTACAATAACCATATAATATTTTTGACAGAAACAAAATATGATTCATAAAATATTTTAATCTTAGTTCTATTTTGTAATGTACCCCAAGCATCTTTGAATCTCATGAACAGTGGGAACAGCTTGATGGCCCAAACATTAACGATAAACTAATATTATTGAAATAAATTATATTAAAATGCTTTATATATAACGAAGTTAAACTAATGTCAAAGATAGGAAGCTGGTTACGCTCATCAATGGTTCAAGATCTATATATTCAAAAAATAAAAATAATGTCTTCTTTTCGAGTAATTGATGAATTCACATAAGTACATTATTTCATCACAATCTAGTAAGTAAGTATCAATACTTTTAATATTACTCCACAATAATTACCTAGTTTATTAAAAGTAAATTTATCTGATTTAACACATACAATTGTCCTGTAAAAATAAAAAACAAGATTTTTTCACTAAACTTAACACCCTTTTAAACATAAGCTACCTAGCTGAAATTATACAATGTTGTTACCATGCACACATGTAAAAAAAATTGGGGTGGTCAAAATGAAAAATAGAAAAAAAATCTTGGACCACCCTAATCTGTATCTTAGTGCAAGGGCACTTGACTTCATTGTTTTATCGTGTAAAACGTGTATTAAATGGTCGACCGCGTGCTTGCCCACTATATCACACAATTTCAATAATGCTTTAACTTTTTACAATAATAATAATAGACTTCATGATGTTTACTTTTACGCCCAAGAACTGGCCATAGTTTTGTATTAAACCAAACACTTGAGAAAGTTTTTTATGCCACTTCTATACTATTATAAAATTGTAATATACGTGTCTATATATTGAATATATTTAAAAAACTATCCTAGATCGACTAATTATAGGTTTCTGAATTAAAAACCATTATTCGTTTTTTCGTGTTTGTTTGTTAGTTCGGGATTGGCGCCAAAACTACTAAAAAGATTCTATTCAAATTTTGGGAGCATAATGTCCGGTTTAAGTTATAGGCTATATGTATATCACCACGCTAATTTTCTTAGGACCTGAGAAATAGCGTATATTGCCACACGGGTGAAGCCGTGGGCATAAGCTAGTGCTTCATAAAAACAATGTTGGATCGAGACTTTCATACCAAGCTTTAGCCAGTCCTTGTAATTTCTACATTGAGTAATGAATAGTTGTCCTATCATGCGAACCATAAACAACACTGGCTCATTTGTTTACTTTCTTTAACCATACATCTATGCGTTAATTTTTCGAAAAATCTCTTTTTTATAGTTAGATTGATTGAACGTGCGTGCTGACGATTGGGCCCTAATCGAATCAAAAATACTCAAGACCTCTTTCGACGGAGATAAACGATACAATCACTAACTTTCCGCGTTTCTTTGTACTGTGCAACAGCATCGCGACACCGTCGCCGCAGTTCATTGTCCAGAGATTGCAGACCTTCTCTTGTTACCGCTCGGTTCGACTGCGCCGTGAATGTCAGCCGCGCCGCAAACGTCGGCCGCGCCGCAAACGTCGGCCGCGTCGCAAACGTCGGCCGCGCCGCAAACGTCGGCCGCGCCGCAAAAGTCGGCCGCGCCGCAAACGTCGGCCGCGCCGCAAACGTCGGCCGCGCCACAAGCTCCGGTTGCGCCGCGAACACCGTCCACGGGGCATACTCAGGCCACGCCGTGAACGTCAACCGCGTAGCAGGTCCTAGCCATGCTGCGAACGTCGGCTGCAACGGCGTCCTTAACCGCCTTTGCCTTTGGGCCTCTTGTTGTTGTTCCATGTCACTGACGCGAAGACAGAAACGACTATGTATTAGATCACTTTATTTAAATTGCTGGATTTATTAACACTAAGAATATTGCTAACATAACATTTTTAAGCTAACTTTGAGTCCCCCGAATATTATCCCCATGACTAAATAATTTTATTTATTTAAAATTTTCTGCAGACACATTGCAAAAGGCGGACTTGATGCCAAAGGTATACATTTTTGTCACATACCATTTATAATATTTAAATTGATTATGGTATGATAATTAATAATTCATTCAATAGTGATGAAACTAACTTCTTCGCCATTGAGAAGATTACCATAAAACAATAACAGTTTATAATATTACTTTTATAGAGGTTTATAAAAGTGCCCCAACTGTACATCTACTGTTACAAATTTATTTTCACACGTCTAAATTCAAGAGCAATAGCAAACTTAAACTTCGAGTGTTACCGATTTAAATTTTAACACTGCATATAATCAAAGGTTACAGCAAATTCAATAAAGTTACTGCAAATTCATTAAAATTAACAGCAAATTTATCAAAAGTAACAATAAATTCATCAAAAGAAAAATCGATTTCAAATTTCAAGGGATACAAATTTAAGTTTTTACACTTCTTTGTAATCAAAGAGCAATAACAAATTCAAACTTCGAACGTTACCGATTTAAATTTTAACACTTTTATAATCAAAAGTAACAACAAATTAAAATTTCAACCGTTAAAAATTTAAATTTTAACCCTGCTCGTAATTTATTAAGGTGTAACAGCAATTTAAATTTTCACCATTATTATATCGCCAAAAGGATTATGTGAGAAAAAAATATCTAAATACTGTAGCAAATTGACAATGGATTTCTGAACTACACTCATTTTTGATTAGGCACACATCTTATTACATTAATCATATCTAACTAAACTTTACTGTTTATTAAAACATTCTTAGACTGCTAATTTGCAACAAAAACCGCTTCGATTCTAATTTTCCGAGAACACTCAAATTTAAAACGATGAGGAGAATAGTAATGTGAGTATGTACTTACCGCTTTTGATTTGTTTAAAACACCGTTTAGACTGATTTCTGTTGCTTATTGACACACACAGATACACCACAATTATAGTCCAACTGCACACAGTTACACTACAATTACAGCTACATTGCACACACAGATACACTAATATAATGATCCTCTGCCAAACACTTAACTTTAGCTTATAATACAACCGTACAGTTCAGCTGGCAAGACCAAAATGACCCGAGCTCGTGAGCGGCCATGACACTTTTACTTAGAATCGATTACCCGCACGAATCAAATAAATTATAGGCAATGAACAACTTTTTTACTTTAACTATATTTTTATTTAATACCTAATCATAAGTTAAAGTTTATGATTATTTAAACTTATTGAAAGCAATAAGTTCTATTGACTGCCTTTTATTTCATCTCTGGTAACATTTTCATGAATATATTTTCTCGTATTATTTTTCTTTTAAGGACCATCAGATTTAACTGAAATCAGTAAAAGTTACTATTGACATGAGTTCTATCAATTATGATGAACAACAGACTGTTTTTGTTTTGAGATTTGATGGGTCATATCTTCGTTTTCTCAGTGGAGATTTGTTGTCGTCTTAGTATAAGAAATTGTTGAAAATAAGATCCATTATATTGCCATGTCTTTCAACTCTGGTCAACCATATCGTTTTTATAAAAATCGAATTATTTATCTTCAAAAGACCATAATATCTTTTATTTCCTAGAACTCACTTTTTTGGCATCATAGTAACTTTTACTGTGACGCCATAAAAGTCAGTTCTGAAACTCAAAAAACTCTTACTACTACTATACTTAAACTCAGAAAGTTAACTGTTTTCATAAATATTATACTAAAAACTTCCAAGGGTCGGATCTTCTTTTCCTGGAGCCGATTCTTTTGTCAATTGATTTCATATTTAGAGACCTTGTTTCGACATTTTGGTCTATAGATTCAAACAATAGAAAACACAAATTAGTTTGAAATGCGAATTAGTAGTATACTATCTGATTAATGCATGCATATCAAGCAAGAGACAGCCCTACGATAAAGAAACCAATAAAAACTAGCTATCTTATTCTTAATACGTCATCAATATTTTTTCTTCCTCGATTTTGTTTTAAAATCAAAGACAAAACATTCACTTGTCAAAATGCTGCTAAACGCATAGACTAAGGATCATTGACGTATAGACCTGGACCGTGCCATCCCTTTCAATTATTAAGTAAATATTGACTGCAAAACGTGAAAGATAGAAAAAACTCGTGCAGCCTTTGACTGGTATTGTCCACAAAGTAACGTTGTCTGTCTAGAGAGTTGTCAATTTTGTAAGGTTATGCGCGCAGTCCTGACCTTTACGTCAATGTTTAGGATATACTATTTTAAGTCTATGGCTAAACGTATTATGAATAAGCTGTTTAAAAAGTAAAATATCGTCAATACTAATATTTGTCATTGGTTTAATGGACATTGTTGGATGTTACCTCAGATTCTCTAACATAGTAATTAATTCTACAGAAGTGTATTTAAATTCGATCAGTTACTGCTAAATAGAGGTGCAATCCCTCAGACTAGATTTGAACCAATATTAAAATATAAATTTAAACACAAATACCAAGTGAGAAAAAATATAAAAACGTAACGAAATTTCATAATGAAAATATTACACAACGAATCTTTACGACTGTTGTGTTTATTTTGTCTCAAGATTGATAAGAGGTACTTTTTATGATTATAAAAGATAATTCCATTTTATAGATGTCATTTCTTTAACGACTGTTCGTATTACTCTTGGCAACAACAAATCAATTTCTATCCAACAATGGACAAGGAAAATCTTGTGTTATAATTAGTTATCAGCGTAGGTAGTCAGCCATTTAGTGAGATTCGTGAACCGTAGCATAACGTGGACATACCACCTCATCTCTCTCGGGATTTTAAGATTCATCTTCGTCTAATGTCACCAATATTTAATTAACAAACTCGTACTCCAAAAGTGGTCATACTTTGGCTAGAGATTTAGAGCTATTCGTATCAAAGTAAAGAATACCTGTTACATAAAAACCTTGCAATTGGAACAACGTTACGATTCAATAGTAACATCGTTTTTAAACTTTGTGTTATACTATTTAATATTGTCGATTCTATAGTTTATTAGTCAGTAGAAATTCGGGAATCCCGGGGTGAGTCCATATTAGCATATCATTTGAGGTCATTGATCCTAAATGGCATTACCTACGCCGATCACTAGTCATAATATTTTAGAGTTAGCTAATGACCAGTTTTTAAGCAACTACCTATAATTTGTTGCGGCAATTAAACACTGCATCGCCTTTAGCAGAAGTAGAAATAATGGAACTAATGAGATTCTGCAACTTTCTTCTTCATAATTAATTTATTCGTTATTCTGAAAGAGCCCTTTTAAAATTTCTAAAAGCGCCGCTAATCAATTTCCAATATAAACAATAAAATGAAACAATTATTGGTCAGTCAATAAAGATAGGAATAAACATTGATTACAATATTTATTGCAGTCACGCTTATAATATAGATGTTCGGTCGGTGTCGATTGATGAAGAGTGTGACCCGGCAGAAGTATCATAATATGTCAATGACAATGACAAATGACAACTGAAACGGGGAACGCAAGAGTGAGTTGATTATGAATTTAAATCGACACGCTTTGAAGAGAATATTGAACTGATTTATTTAACACCGCCCTTCTATCTGTTTTCAATTTCAACTGTTAAATACGGTAGCTAATATTATATTAACCGCTTTCGAAGATGGACAAGAACTCTGAACCAATTAAATTGTACATTATTTTCAAGACTATTCATTTCTTGAAATTTGTCAAGATAATAAACTTGTAGATTATTGCAGTAGAGAATAAAAATGCTTAGCACATATCAGAACAATGAGTTCTGATATGTGCTAAGCATTTTTATTCTCTATTGGACAGAGAAGACAGTTTACTGAACTCATCACAAATAATATTGTGATGAACATCTAATAATGCGTTATAATTCTATCGTAATTTTCAACTGTAGCGATTAAAGCCGGAGGTGCAAAAATATTTTGCCACTTTTAACAAAGAACCGAGAACACAATTGCAAGCAGGAAATAGCCCGAAGCCATCAATCTCAAAGCTGTCCCTTTACCGGTCTAATTCACCAATTTGACACAATTGAATTGCATGACAAGCTGGTTCTTGTGGCTTAAGGTTACCTTACTTATGTGTAATACCTTTGCTATAGAAAAAAACATTAACAGATACAGTAACTGCCTAAAATTGGATGAAATTATACAAAATGTTACAGAAAGGTGATAATAAATCTAAGTCACGGCCAGTGGTTATGTAAGTATGACACAATCCGTTGGAAAAAAAAAAAATATCGAATAAGTAGTTAGGGTGTCGATATTTCCAATGATAAATAAAACAAGTGATTAGAAAAACATAAAACATTAAAGATTAGGATTTTACTTTTTGATACAGGTGACCTTGTTTAAATTTAAGAAAAGCAAATCAAAACGTGTGTAGTAAAATAACGTCTTTGACTGTGCACGTATTTTGGGGATCATGAAGTACCAAGTGCAATTTGACATAACAGTCATTCCATGAAATACAGCTATAATATTTTATTTACTCGTCCTGACGCACTACAAAACAACAAACACTGAAACATTGATATGAATCAATATTTATTTGGCTTGATTGCTAAGAGTATGCAAATATGCCACTAGATTGAACCCATTAGGACGGTGTTTAAAAAAATGTGTTCAAATAATAGTAGGTAATAATACTGTTTAATTTTCTTTATTAGTTGTTATGGGCTCTGTTGTTAATGAATGTACGCGTATCGTATTAATTAGTGTTGATGTTAAAACACGCGATATTAACGTGGCCGCGTGGTGATGCTTCTTAAACCATTATTAGTATTTGGACTAAGGATTTTATGAACTGCAAACTCTGCAAACTCTCAAAAAATTGATCAAAAATTTCGACCAAACAAAATCGGTAACAAAAATACTGAGGGATTAATCGTCGTACCATTATTGACGCTTCAAAAGGTAAAAATGTTAATATTCAAATGACCACATAAAATCCTTAAGTACGTGCATCCGTATGTATTCATGGATTTTATGTAAAGAATTTTCAGTAGTTATTACCAATTAAAGACAGTTAGATGTGATTTCCATTTGAGCGAGCGTCGACGATCGAGAAATTATTATGCAATTGCTTGCATTCTAAAGCGGATTTCATACTACAGTGACTACTACGTTTAGAATCTAACCGAGTTCTATTTGTTCAATGGAACATGACGTCATAAGACAAAAACCTTTTTGTTCCGTAGAATTACATACTAGCTCTTCACTCGAGTATAATGCCATATTATATATTTTCCCAAAATCTTTCATAACATATTAAATGGCATTGATAATGACAACTTTCTGTCCTATTTTATTTTCATTGTTCCATACAACAATTTAGGAAATAAAAGTATTACATATTTTATAGTACAAAATGAGGAAATAATGACTAATTTTGTCCTATAACGTCATGTTCCATAGAACAAATGGGAACTACACAGTTTATCTGCTGATTAAGAGCTACCTAGTTTCAATAAACAAGGTGTTTTACTAAAATGTCATAGAAAATGATGCTAAAATTACTCTAGTTTTAAAAGTAAAAGAGCTAAAAACCCCAGAGGCAACAGACACAGGCTGTTAGTTAGAATATTAATGATATGTACGTTGTCTGTTCGCTGTGGGTTTTTTGGCTATACATTATGACCTCTGGAGCATGGTCTTTTTCAACTCTTGTCTCGATGTCTTGAATATTAACGTTCATAACCTCAACCGCACTATAATTTGTAATGATGAATATCCAACTGAAGGTCATGATGAAAGAACCAAGACGATATTAGCAAATACCGCTAATTCAATAATGTGGGATAAACTTTTTCAGAGTTATTTCACACTAATGACGGTCAAGTCTGTTTTATATTGTATAACTGTAGTTTAGAACAGGAAAATAGTGCGTGAGAGCTTAGTATCGCAATACTATCCTAAAACCAGGTTACAGCCAATTTAGCTATTTTGCATTTCAAACATCCAAATTCACAAAATTCACATACTATAATAATGTTACATTTTATTAGTATGATAGCTACAATCAAAGAGTATACTAGAGTGTGCATCCGAACAAATTGGATAGACATTTTCTCAATTTATGCCGCATCTGAACTGTTTAATATTTGAAAAAGACTAGCGGTAATTGCTTCTGAAACGTTCTGATTTATAAAGTTTCCACGCCATTCGGATTTATTGAAATGATAAGCGTTTTGAATGGAACTTTTATTTTAGTTTCTTATGCTAATGTTCAGTGTATTTAAATTTAATTTTAGTTATAATATATACGAAAGTTGACACTGGATAATATTTAAACTTTTTCGAGTCAGCTTTCCTATGTATTTTTAAGTTATAATTACTTCTTAACATAGCACCACTACGTTGGAAATTTAACAAAAAATAAAACTGTTTCAAAAATTGTAGGTAACCAGATAAAACTAAATAACGATTTTTATTCGGACAGTCCATAATAATGTCTCACTGAGATATTTTTAATAAAATATTCACAGATGTTTGAGCTAAAAGAACTGACAATACCTAAAATAAGAATGCTGGCAATATTTCAAAATATTTTCAGTATTGAACAACAATAACATTGGGTGAAGTGCCAACACTTCAAACTTTTATTTTTTGTTTTAAAATATTTATTAACGCTCGAACAAAATATACCTCACATGCAAGCATTAAAGGTTTTCCAACAATGAAACTTTGTGTCAACACTGAAGTCAAAAATATCTAAACGTCCTCTCAGATAATATTATGGGACATGGTACGTACCTCACTCGCGTGCGTTGTCCCTCACGACTAAAAGAACACACCCGCGATTGACGAGCCCCTGTTTGACAAACATCACTCACTTTACGTACGGTAACATTATGTTACAGTCGCTGTATCTAAACCAACAATATTGAAACTTCCTATTTAGTTGTTTCCGTAAAGCGGCTTTTATTTTAATTACTTACATACTATTTTTGAATTGTATTTTTTAGAAACAGTTTTCAGGATAATTCGATTTTATAAGTATGTGCACAGTGGTGTGACACAGACTGATGTACTAATGTTATTTTATTTTTCTTTAATACGATGTATTTTTCATTTGTCATCATTTGAAGAAGCACCCGAAGTAATGTATCACAATTTTATTGATTTGATTACAATAAAAAATATTAGTATTAAAACAAATCTTAATCGCGTAAAAAATATATTTTTACCTTTGTTTTATTGCATGACGTTTCGACCGTATTGAAACGGCCGTCAGACTCTCGGGTCAAAAATGTGAATGTGTCAATGTGTACAAATCGCGAAAGTTTACGAACATATATTGCAAATGAATGATTGCTTAAAAAACTAATTTATGAAAAAATAAATTAAACAGCTCTAAATGCTCATGAGAAGAAGCAACCAAGCAACTTATGGGCCATTCTATATTTAAATCAATAGTCATGATGGAATGAGGTAATTATGCGGATTTGCTGAATAGTTAAAACTGTTACACTCTATAAAAAACCGAAACCTGACCGGAAAATACAATGGTATTTCGAAGATCATGGTAGATTTTCCGGTCACGATGACATTCAGTACAACGCCGTTAATCGTAAAATATTCGTTTTTAAATACAAAGTCGATACTGTACGTATATCTAGTTGATGTGATTTTATATAATGACCATTCATCAACCTGTCATAAATCCCATTACTCATGAACTAAAACGAAAGTACAATTACAGCAAACACCTTTCATATTCTTAATGTTACGGAAATAAAAACAGTTGGATGTATTTTTTTATTTTATGC
This sequence comes from Herminia tarsipennalis, assembly GCA_945859575.2. NCBI lineage: Eukaryota > Metazoa > Arthropoda > Insecta > Lepidoptera > Erebidae > Herminia > Herminia tarsipennalis. The sequence continues at coordinate 21,456,698 of OX243844.2, forward strand.
AACATTATCAACAAACATTACAAAAATAGTTTATAACCGTATGACTTTATATTTTAATTAATGTAGTAGTACAATTATTTGAACCTAGAACAGTTACTAAGTGAACCAATTTCACATGCTAAAATTTTATTAAAATTCGTGACAGCAAATACGATCGCAGCCCAGACTTTTTCCAGAACACCTAAAATTGCACTATTACTACATGGTCATCTCTTTCCCCCACCATATCACAGACAGAGATAGCATCAATAATCGCTCGTAAAGCGATCGCCAGACGCTACTTATCATCTATTAGTGAATAGGACGCCCTTGCACTTGTAATATTTATTTTACAGGGAAGGGGCTTGTTTGTGAGTTATTGGCAGTTCACGATTGATTTTTTTGTTTACTACGTTTTCAGTTTTTAATTTAAAGTTGAATGAATGTTTGTTTTCAGGAACGTCAACACGTAGACTACTCGTCTTTCATTTTAATGTAGTATTGTTATTATTCGCGTCAATGTATTTATATATTGTTTAAAACACTTCGTATTGTTTGATTTGGCTTCAATTGGTTGTTTAATACAGTGATGAATGCAATGAATGGTATTATCACTGACTAGCTGAACCGCGCAACTTTGTTTGCGTTTTCCTTGTTTTTGCAACATTTTTCATTGAAGCTCCGCTTCTATTAGTCGTAGCGAGATGTTGTATAGCCTATAGCCTTCCTCGATAAATGGGCTATCCAACAGTAAAACAGTTTTTGTCTCAATTTGGCAGTTCCTGAGATTATCGCGTTCAAACAAACTCTTCAGCTTTATGATATTAAGTATAGATTACTTAACGTACAGATGTAAAACTTCATACAAAACCCTCTTGATGCACGTGAAAGTGGGTGTTTAAAATCAACTTGAAACTGTGATTTGGCAATTTTTAGATTTCCCAAAAACTCAGAAAGGTAAGTAGACTGCCTCTGTGGCGCAGTAGGAGAGTGTCCGACTGCTACGCAAGAGGTCGGGGGTTCGATTCCTACACGGGACACCACTTTGTGTGATCCACAGATAGTTGTTCCGAGTCTGGGTGTACTTTGTGTCCGTGACTAGTATGTTTGTTAAGTCCCCCACGACATAGGGCGATAATTATTAAAAACGGAAGTAGATAGTCTAGGTACCTACCTACTTCCGTAACTTTTTACATTTGAACTTGGTGGGTGTGGTGATAGTTGTAATGATGATGATAGTGGTGGTGATGGTAATGGTATTAGTGGTTATAGTAGTGATGGTATGGTGGTAGTGGTAGCTATGGTGGTTAAGGTTGGTGGTGGTAGTGATGGTGATAGTAATAGTGGTTATAATGACCAGCACCACCATCAGCCGGAGCCGTTGTCGTATGAAAAAAAAAACGATTTTTCATACGGCAGCAGAAGAGCGTATGTATATGGCACTTACGCCTTGTTGTAGTGCCTTGTGATGTTTAAGAAACACAGTTTTTCAGCAATAACTCAATGACGGTATATCCGATCATGTCCGAAATAATTTTAGTTTAAAGTATTTGTTAAGCGCTACCTTTTTATTTATTTTAGTCACCTGGTTTAAAAGATAAGGAGAGGGCACCATTTATGCAACTTTCGGAGTGATTATTTCTAAAAAGATTTTCTTAATCAATAAAGTTTATTAGTAACCTTTGTATGGAGTGCCCCCCCCCCTCCTAAAAATTTAGACAGACAGACACGACGAAACTATAAGGGTTCGTCGTTTTCACCGTTAGGGTACGGAACCCCGAAAATCGTAATACATACATGAATCTAACATCTGTACTTTCCTTATTTTTTTGATTTCAGCAGTAATAAAATATTAATGTTAACTCTTACTGACCCATTGGTATAGTGGTTAGTGACCCTGATTGCTAAGCTGGAGGTTATGGGTTCAATACCCCAGAATAAAACTGTTTGTAATAAGCAATAAGTTGATTTTGTGTTTGGGTGAAGTTCATATAAAATATTTATGTGTTTATCAGTCGTCTGGTTGCCACAGTATAAGCCCTGCTTAGTTTGGGATTAGATGACATTAAGTCAGTTGCCCCAAAATGCTAATATTATTATATTATTAATCTGCCATGAAAAACAGTTAAATTTAATCCAATATAGATACCTACATGACGATAGCTGGAAGTTATTTATATCCAGCGAGGATCAAAATTGCAGTGGGGTCAGAATTGGTTGGAAATTGTTCCTGTATGAGTTTATATACACACGAGGTACCTAATGGCCCAATTTGGTTTTCATTTCTGTTACGTAGAACGTGACATTTGACTATGAAACTTTTCTCATGTATTTTTTATGTATATTTTATAATAAAAAATCAGAACCAACAGTTTATCGGCTTCGCACGGGTACTGCTAAACATGATGCAGACCTAACATTTTCACATTTTCTCATACTATTAAAAAATGGTTGTCTGTTAATTTTCTTTATAATAATATAATTTGGATCAGTCCTTTATTATGGTGTATAGCATATAAGTGGCAGGACCTTACCCCCATATTAAGTTTATAAACATTCTTACATTGTAAAATTGGCAATTTGAAAAGAGTGGAAGCGAGTTTTTGTTGCTAGGTTCTTTTTTCTGCCTTTACATTACATGTACATGTAGAATTCCGACGTATCACAAGTATTGTGTAAAACATTACTTGTGATACGTCGGAATCCCAAGTGAATAAAGATGTCTGACGTTTGATTTTTTTTTGACATTAATTCGGGTTACGGACGGTAATTTTCAACTGACTTCAAAAAAGGGAAGGTTCTCAATTCGACTGTATATATTTTTTTTATTGTTTGATATCCGATTACTTATCGGCAGGGCCGATATGAAAAAACCTTTTTGTGTTTTGATTGGTCCCATTGTCATTAAAGTTTGGATCTGATGATGAGATCTCAAAGAAATTGAGGGAACTCTTCAAATATTAAAGGCACACACACCTACAGTAATTTGGTTATATTTTGTTGTAATTCGTGCATTTACTTTTAAAAACACCATTGAGTGAAATAGAACTGATGATGAAGACCACATATAACCAGCGGAACTATTCAATAATACATATTGCGGTTTGCGATCTGAGTACCGTGTTCGATACCGGATTCTTCGCCTCCGTCTTATCATGTAATAGAACTGATAGTCTAGTATCAGGTGAACTCCTCAAAAATCAACGGCCTTGTATCGCAAAACGCAACATTTTGTAAAAAGAAATGAGCAGTTTGGATTATGCTATTGTAACATAAATCAACTACAATCCAATACACTAAAAAGTGAGAAATATTTTTTTTTTTTCAAAAAATACCGACTTCCAAAATAAATATAAGTTCTAAAAAAAACTAAAAAGCAAAAAATAATATAGGTACAGCAACAAAAAATAATTAAACATTTTGAAGTTGGTGCCTAAAACATAAAACTACATAACCTGGCCTTTATCTGTACCTGATTTGGGAAGTCGGTTTTTATTTCTTTGTAAAAAAAGTTTTGATGACATTGTAATAAACAACCATACCTGTGTCAGCTTTAGTGGACCCGAGCGAATGCGCGGGCATGCGCGCGCGGTGACGGTTAAAATGCTTCAGCCTTTCAGCAGGTAGAACGTAACGCACCGTGACACTTTTTCGTGCATGCACCGGTAATCGATTAATAAGACATTATCGCATCAAAAAAAAATCGGCGGTTAATTTTTATTTATATACTAGCTGACCCGGCGAACTTCGTACCGCCTGATGACGTTGACATTTGTTAGCGTGGTTATGTCTGTGGTGTCATAGATCACCACAGAGTTTTTTGTTTTAAATTGAATGACGTTGACATTCGTAACGCGCTTTTTTTTAAAATATGCTAAATTAAATGTATATTTTTCAATCTTTCTGAGAGATTTTCTGAATATTTTTTTCCGTAACAACCTTGTACAGAGTATTAGAAAACTACAAAAAAAAATCAGCCAAATCGGTCAAGCCGTTTTCATGCTATGTCGTGACAACGGAGAACGGGTTTCATTTTTATATATATAGATGGATTTAATGAAATAGATCGACGTAACAACTGTTTATAAAATATAGAGTTAACTCCTTAATAGTCCACTAATTTCAAATAGTCCTCGAGTTTGAGACGGTCACTTATTTTAAAAGAAACTGTCCTAAATTGCCTGTCTTGAGTTTAATCATAATCCTGATGAAATGAAAGTCAAATAATTGTGTAAAAGAGCTTTCACAAACTTACTCAAAGTGTCATACGGTGAAGAAAAAATAAAATAACCTACCCTAGAACTATTTCAGCGACAACAGCTATTAGAAGTTAGTTCAAGTTATTTCAAACATTTTAGAAATCCATTCCTACTTCTCCTCTACAAGCAAACTGTTAACTGTATTGCACAGCTTCTTCCTATAGGGGTTAACAAGATTGCTAGTAATGTGCTACCAATATTGCTAGATATAAACAAATACAAATAACTTTATATGATTTAATAAATAATGCGATGAAACTAAAATAAAGTCACTATATTACACCTCATGTTTCACTTGCACTTATAATGTAGAAATTTAGAGCCAGAACATTTTATAACAGAATTAATGAAAATTATTTCATCAATCAGCTCTGGATCCTAAAATAAATAGGAACCTATTTGAGCAAAGTTTATAACATGAAGTCTATAAACCCTAACTCAGCCATTGCTACCCCTAATAATAGCCACCCATTTAGAAATTGACCGCATCAAAGTTGCCTTAGTTCGTAGATCGATCGTTTCTTAATCACGGTCGTGGCCCTCGATCAACTTAATTGTTTTGTATTTCTAAACATTTTCTTTAGGCATTATTTAGATTTACGACGAAAGGCGAAAACTGTTCATGTTTTGTATTAGAACGGGCCTTTGCTTCGTGTGTTTAGCGACGTGACGTTTATTTGGTACAGTTGCAAATAGTGTTATGCTAAATATTATGGTAAGCGCTGCTGCGATTGTTTGTTATGGCTGTAGCAGTGTGTTTTAGGCAATGGTTGTTTGACCCGTACTCATTTGGTTTAACTACTGTTTTGGCTAAGTACAGTTTTGTTATAATATAGGCCTTTCGAGGCAGTATTTAGGTTTAGCCGATGGCTTGCTTGACTATTTCGGTCCTAATGTCATCAACGAAAAATATTAGGGGTTAAGGTATGAAATTGGCGATTTGTACTGAAAAAATAAAATCAGTTTTTTTTTATAATATGTAACACATTTATTTTATCAATATACTAGCTGTCCCGCGCAACTTCGTATGCGTAAATTTTCCGCGTTTTTGCAACATTTCACGTCGCTACTCCGCTCCTATTAGTCGTAGCGCGATGTTATATAGCCTATAGCCTTCCTCGATAAATGGGCTATCCAACAAAAAAAAATTTTTTTCAAATCGGACCAGTAGTTCCTGAGATTAGCGTGTTTAAACAAACAAACAAAGCAAACAAACAAACAAACTCTACCGCTTTATAATATTAGTATAAATTTACCCTCATTATCTAAATGGAAGTTCATATAGGTTTTTGCAATTGAACTCCAGGGATCTAGTTTCGACAAACTGTGTGAAAGCATTTTGTACTGCCTCCGGGGAAAAAAATATTTACCATGTACAAAATATGACAAACTACGACAAAAATTAAAGTCAGTTGGAGCAAGGTCTGGCGAGAACGGATGATGACGTATGGATTCTAACTGCAGCTCCTGTAAAGTTATAACGGTTTATGGTGCAGTGTGATGTCTTGCATTATCATTTCTGTTTCACTGCTAGTTTCGCCATCATTTTTCGAAATTCATGTCGATATCGTGTATTTTAAGCTATTGCATAGCTTTTATCGCAGGCTTTGAGCGCGACGACCGAATCAAGAAATTCCATAACGAAAATAAAACCTTACGGGGTGTAAGGTTTTATTTCCCCCACTCCGCCTACCATGTAGCTCGGCCGAGCATCCGGTCATCAATTTTTAAGACGTCACATTACGTCAAAAAAATGACCATCACTATCACTACTTATTATAAAACAAAGTCGCTTTCTCTGTCCCTATATCCCTATGTATGCTTAAAACTACGCAAAGGATTTTGATGCGGTTTTTTTAATAGATAAATTGATTGAAGAGAAAGGTTTATATGTATAATAACATCCATATACTTTATTCCCGTGCGAAGCCGAAGCGGGCCGCTAGTAAGTAATAAATTACTCGTTAAAAAACATACCTAGTATAAAAGTTGTGCTTGGTTGTCAAAAAAACATAACAATGTTGATAGCGGCTGTCATATACACGCATGACATCGAAATTAAAAATGCCTACAAATAACATCCGCTAAAATAGTCTGCCGTCAGAAGTACACACAATTCTAGTATGAAATAGTGTTAGCTAGGAATATGTTAGTTCCACTTTGTTTACAATTTAAACAAAATCTCTGTACCTATTAATATGTGAAGTAAAATTTTTAGATTCCTTTTTACCCGACTGTAAGGAAGGGTTATGTTTTTCGCGCGTATCTTGTATGTATGTATGTAATCTGTACTGTTTCGTTCCGTAAGGGATACGTCATTATGTCATTAGATATGGATATATAATGTAAACATATGAATATATACAAATATATATATTATAATTTAATATCATTATAAGTTCTGTGCCTATAAATGTGTAATATCTATTTACAATAATAATAAAAAATGTTTAATAAAAGTTAGTAACATATTTATTGCTATGTATTTTATGCTTCAAATACCTATATATTATTTATTTAAATAAAGAGATACCTTAATAGTTTCGGATGTCACTTGGGGTTCACACTAAAAACCAGCGCTGTGTTGTGGCCCATGCCACAATATGGCTTTTATGTTGAGTGGAAACCTCGTTTGTCGCAGATACGACGTGCAAGTACCTACTAATTTGTAATTTTTTTGTTTTTAAGTAATTGTATCTGTGACAAATAAACGATTTTTCTTCTTCTTCTTCAAATTGTTCATTACCTTATGTCTCACAATCCTCTCAACGGATTTATACAATTAAGACGTCGTTGGATTTGTCTTGATCGCTCAAGTGTTTGAAAAAAACAAACATGGCGGCTGTGAGATGTCAAAATAAAGAGGTTTGAAAAAAAAAGTTGTTTTGAATACTGCACTATGGGTATCAAATTAAAGGGCTCATCTTAGGCATTTAAAAAATTATGACTGTAATACTAAAAAAAGTTAGTTAGTAAACATTTTTGATAAAAGTTAGTTGTCACATCGGTTAAATCCTACGACTACTAAAAAGTATTAAACACATAAATATAATTATAATTTCATGCAGTCGTAGTCATTAATGAATGTCGATGAACTTAGTAAAGTGCCCCCGACTGCATGAAATTATACAATTATGTAGGGGATCTTGTTTCCATTTTTTTTGTGCAAGCGGGTTAAATAATTTTTATAGTTTTTAACAATGCATACGGAGGAACGTGAAATTTCGCATAATTAAAATATTGATTATATACCAATAAAATGCCACATTATTTGTGAGAATCATAGGTTCAATAAAGGGATCACGGGTTTACAATAAAATGTTCACTTTTTACGTTACTGCTAATGTCAAACACAATTAACTTGACATATTGAATTTCGTTCGGTAACCCACACAGCACCACCTGATCCAAAACTAGACAGAGACTGTACTATGGTAAGTAATCAGACCACTGATAAATATACTTATATATTTATATCATAGTTAAATTACTCCTAGACACAGAATATACCATCATGTTCATCACACAAAGTTTTCTCCTGGGTCCCTACCCAAGATGTCATGGGTTTAATCTCCATTGAGCCCACGACCTCAGGCTTAGCAGTCAGGTACCTGGACCAACAGGCCAGTCATAGGTAATAGAAAAATAAATCAAGCAAGAAGTATCTATACTCTTTGCCAAGAGAAGAACTAGGGTTGTAGCATATAAATTTAATGAACTACGTTTTAATTTCAACGAATAGGCGACTCCTCTAATATTAGTTTAGTTAAAATCAAGGTAAAAGAAACTTAGACAATATAAACACGAAAACAATACATAATGTTAACAGCTTTTCCAAACATTGCAACCACAGACTAAATTCAAAACAAAAGTTGGAACGCAGACTTTGCCCTTACAAAAGCCAAACTAGCATACATAGAGAAAGCTGAAAATACGAAACAATCAACTCGTTAATGGAAGTCTTAACCGCGTGAACTGAAAACCAGTACAGTCCAACTAATACCAGTATCATCCGGTTTACCCGGTAAGGATATTGTACACATGGAGAGCTAGGTTAGCCATCCGGTTCAGGAGTAAACAATATTGTTGAATATTTTGAGCTAGCTAGCAAAAACTTTGCAATCAAACATTTGCCCACCACTCACACAATGCTTTCTGATCCCAAATTAACCAGAGTTTGAACTATGAAAACCAGACAAACGATAAACATACTTATATATATATATATATATATGTATTATAAATAAATAACACCTAGACACCTAGAACCATCGTGCTCATCACATAAAGGTTTATCCTGGGTTGGGATCGAACCCATGACGCCACAGAGGCAATCACATTTCTGAGGAGGTCAAGGTATTTCTAAGGATTATTATGACAGGTGAAAATAAAAAAAAAATAAGCTTTTGTGTCAATTTCGCCACAGAGAATCTATTAATAAGATTATCGTGTCACATAATAATAATAGAATTAATAACAGTTATTTGTATTCATTAAAATACAACATTAGTTATTCAAAAGTCTCGGAATCAAAAGTAAATAAGATTAAAGTAAGTTATGATTCTAAAATAATTACTCATAATTCGCAAATTAATGAAAAAAAAACGGATATAATAACAAGGCGATAAAAACTCGTGACCACTATTTTAAATTTTCCAATATTTATTATGTTTGTTTGTTCTTAGCGGGTTTGCAGATGTTTATATTGTGTAATAGGTGATCAATCAATAGATATAAATACAAAAGAACCCTGACTTTTTTCAAAAGATTTAGTGCCTACTCAAATCCAACCGTTCCGGTTGAGAACCTGAGCGTATACCATCTTTCTAATGCCAGTATGATCCGTTTCGTTCCGCCCGTTGCCAGTTAAAAGCCTACGTGACTTACCCAAATGGACTTTGTTTTAGTTCGTTTAGGCACATCACTTATACCAAAGTTTTGAACTAAAATTAATTTGGCAATTTTTTGCTTTAATTAAAACTGAAAGAATAGCCTCGAATAATGGACGCATACATTTTATTAAAAGCCTTTTATGATAAACATTTTACATTTTTTATTACTCAATGTATTGGGTTATAATTTTACAAAAGCTAATGGAGTCAGAGCTTTTATATTCCCATGGCTAATAACATAAAATCGTTAATATTGGTAAAATCGCCATTAGTTCTACAAAGAGTCTCTGCAAAATGAAACTAATGCCAGAGTGAATAGACTATTGAGCAGCTGAATCGAGCCACATTGATTTTTCCGTTCTTTGTTAAGTTATATTACTTGGTGTATAATGTGAACAATAAAAACTAAAATAGGGTTGAACCTGACGTAATGGTCAGCATTATGAGGCACGATTGTATCCACGTTTGGATTCACGAACTTAAAACAACGAAAAGAATTTAGAAAAAAATGCAGACAGTGAAAATTTGATAAAATATAGCATTTCGTTATATAAGAGCATTAACATGATAAAAAAAAGAGATTATATTTTATTATTTGTTTTTCTTATATTACTATTTTATATTAAACATACTTTTACATTTACCACGCAAATTCAGATAGCTGTAATTATTATAAAATACTATCAAAAAGCAAACTGTTTTAGACGAATTACTAATCCTACATACGTTTATGTAATCACTGCATAAGTACATCGTGACATAACATTTAATATTGATTCAGTATAATCACAGTACACTCACTTAAAACTTTACAATATGTTGGTTCACAGATTATAAAATAAGAACCGGAAAATAAATTTGGATGAATGTTTGAATCTGAATTTAAGAAATGAGTAAGTATGTAAGATTAGCATAATGGAATCCAAATTTCTGTTGAAATAAAATTGGATTTTACAACACTTCATACTGTCTACATTTCCTGACTTTCCCAGCAAAGTTTCAGAGAATAGATGAATTAACTTTATTTTGATAACCTCTGGAAGTAATAACATTTATTAACGATTGCAATTAAACGTAATAATGTTCTTAACGATTTTAGTTACGTCGCGTCAGCCAATCTCATCAGAAACTAGCTAAGGAACTATACACGATAGACGGCTTTTTGTGGCCTCCGAGACAACATTTTACAAAGTTCCATTTAAGGACCAACAGTGGAAATGTTACTTACTATGTTGCTTATATGCCGAAGAGCAAAAAGAAAACATCGTGAAGAAAATGACTTGTCGTAGAATAAAAAAAATGATTTGACACCCACCAATCTGTATTAGAGTAGAAGGTGGGGTATTGAAGTAATTTAATATCTTGTCGTTGTCCTCAAGCTATTATCATTTAATTTCAAAGATTCCAGGAGCTATGTTTAGTATCTTTAATTCTATTTAAGCTTTGAATGTGCTCATCTGCCAACAGGATCTCTTGATTTTATAGCTTGTAAGAATCAAAGCTAATGATGTCTAACCTTTAGCTTTCTATCACATCTCTTGTGGAAACCCGCCATTTAGTATTGGAAATCAACGTAGTATTATATACGCGTCACTATTATAACAGAATTGAACTCTCAATGGAGGCCCTACCAAACGGAGCATGTGATTTGAATGCTGTGTAAACCAATACACACAGACTATACTAATTAACCAGCTTGCTAGGCAGTTATATATATTTTCGGTGTTTCATTTCAGTTTCAAATATGTCTGCCACACAGGTTGGTGAGAGTACCTGTCATTAATTTACTTTGTTGCAAGTCTCTCTTTTTGAGAGGTTTGGTTTTCCTGTGTTCGGTCTGTCAATGTATTTGGATTTCTTTACTACATAATTCCTTGTGATTCACAGATCGAGGGTTAGTGGTGGGTTCTATGCTTAATCAATTTAATGATTATGTTATCGACGCCTGATTCAATCAGTTTTTTAAACTTGGATGCCTTACGCAGCACGACAGCCAGAAGCATCGTGCAATGCGTCAAGTTTTTTTATTTTATCGCCATAATGAATTTATTCTATGGTTATAGTTTGTCCATAACAGTCTCCTTTATATGCATTCCTTGAAAAAATCTTCTTTCTGCGAAGCTACACGGGGTACTAAGCTTCGCCATTATTCGATTTTCTTAAAAATAAAACCAACTTCGCAAGAGCATGTCCGACCATGCTCTATGTAGGGTTCCGCAGCCTTGAATAATTACATTAGTAGAAGAGCGTATGTTTATGACACTTACGCCCTTTTGTTGAGAAACGCAGTTTTCTTCTACTCAATGACGGTATATCCGATCATGTCCAAAATAATTTTAGTTTAATGTATTGTGATTTTTCATATTTTTTGGTCTCATGGTTCGAAAGATAATGGGGGGAGAGAGGGGTCAGAATTTTTCGGAGCGATTTATTTCTAAAAATATTACCTCAATCAAAAAAGTTTATTACCAACCTTAGAAGGTTTTTTAAAGACCTATCGAATGATATACCACACGTTGATGTTTGCTGAAAAAAAACCGCTTCTGTTATAGGTATGGAGTGTCCCCCCTAAAAATATTTATTATTATTATTTAGCTATCAAACTAAGTAGCGGCTACTACAAGACACCTGTTCGCCAAACTTCGCCAATGTTCATTGATAAAATTAGTCTTTGAGTAAAATGCCTGTGACATACAGACGGACAGACAGACAGATCGACATGACGAAACTATTAGGGTTCCGTTTTTGCCGTTTTGGCTACGGAACCCTAAAAGTGGCATCTATATATTTTTACTTAAGTAAACTGAAAATTGTTTATAGAAAATACCGTGTGAATGAAGGGCGCTGATAATATTATTATTTCAGAAATACTTTCAAAACAAGGTATTACGTAAACCCATAGTGGTGTTCTATACAGTATCACGGAGAGCCCTCAATACGAAACGTAGGCGTGTTATAAAGTAAACAAAACCATTTACGTTACATAACTATGTTTGTGGAGCGTGTTTGTCAACTGTTCGTGAGTCATGAACAATTAGCGATTTTGTTAGAAGCTCGGTGAAAATTGATAGAAGCGCGGTTAAGATAAACTTGTTTATTTACTGTCAATGTTGATAACTTGAAATTGTTTGGTAAGTATTTTAGTTTAAATTTCTCCCCATCGATGTCAACTGGTAACGTTCCCAAGGCTGGCAGCATTGCCACGTTGGATGGCAATGCTAATTCTTTGTAGAAGAAGTGGCCAGCCTTTTGGTCCCGGGAAGCACTGATGAGGCGTCGCGGAATTCCCTTATAGAGGAGGCGCGCACTTTGGCCCCACGTCCTAGCGTCTCAACCCCAAATGGATCAAATATATAATCTCCACCCAGATTACTATATTTGCGCCGTTTGAGATTCTCAGCATCTGCTGAAAATCTCAAACGGCGCAAATATAGTAAAGCGCAAGCGCAGCTCCAGGTGGGTAAGTGCTAAGGAATTAACGCAAGTTGCATCTCATACCAAAGGTCTACCCATCATCCACGGCAACAATGACATACTGCCCGGCCCCTTGCCATGGCCGCGTATAAAACCATTGGGTTCAACAATAGCTGGCACGCCAGCAGAGACAAGAGCCCGACTGCGCGCTCCTGCCGCATGACAGGCCATGGTGTCCAATGCGGCGTACGGCTTTTCCACATGGGCTTTTCCGGATATGATCCCGACGGTATGAGCGTCATTGAGTTGTTGCTGAAAAACTGTGTTTGCAACAAAAGGGCGTAAGTGCCATGAACATGTTTATTCTGTTGATGCAATTATTCAAGACCGGTTTTTTTAAATACTGTACAGACGCAGTGCAGTACTCGCAGTAGACCTTAATATATATAGATGTAATCTGGATATCACAAATCTAGCATCACCCACAGGTGTCATAGACACCGACTCAAATAGCTTATATTTTTCATTACCAGACAAAATTTTTTGAAACACAATTTTCCGTTCGTACCTATATATATAAGTCCTGGATATTTCTTTAAGAAATCATACGGCTTTTCCACAGTGACTTCGATGCGGAGAAACACACTGAGCACCCAAACGAAGGCATGCAGCGATGCGGAACATGGTATCGGTATCGTCGTATGGGAAGAGCTTGCAGCCACATGAACCATTTTCGCATTGTTTTATCTTGTTGCACAACGGCCGATCCCACTGCCTCTGGGAGAACAAGTTATCACGCTCGATCGTTTAAATAATTTTGTCCATTTTATCTAAAAGTACCAAATGTTTAAAAAGTTGAGTGGATCTTAACGCGTGTGTTATTTTTGGCACGAAAAGGCAAAATCGAATGATTATAAAGGCCGAGTGTATATTTATTTGAAGTAATCTGTCTGAAACTTCACAAAACTGTAGTAATATATTCTCTATAAAAGAGTCATAGGTATCTTCTAGAACCGAGGATCCAAGCAGGAGAAAAGAATCATTCAATTTTCAATAAGTTTTAAATTTGGTACATTAAATTAAGAAAGCGAAACAAAATTTAATAATGTAACCATTTAGGTAATTTTCATATTTACTGTAATTTAGTTCTTTATCTTTTATAATAAAAAATGGCCAAATCATTATGTACAGTGTCCACATCTCCCCCTAGAGTCCAATCGTCTAAGTATCAAATGTTAAATTTTGAATTTAGCTGCCGAATATGGCATGGATTGCTAAACTAAAACTGGCCCAAAAGGGTCTTGTTGGCATCCTACTGCTGTATCCAAAAGATTGTCCTTTGAGATTAATTTAGACGGGTGTCTGTAACACTGCAAAGGTAACTGCAAATTTTGGGTGTTTCTAATTTTGCCTGTAACTACTAAGTGTCCCTGTTGACTGAGTTGAAGGCATTCTTCACGTCAATCTTAAGGATAACGTCTGCTTTACCCGAGCCCAGATACGTGGACAGAGCATGTATGGCTGTCTCACAGCTCTCGAACCAGCAGTGACACTAAAGCAATCTGCATCAGTGTCAGGTGGGTCAGGGAAGGCAAGGTCATCCCTTGGCGCTGGATGTTGGTCTGTAGACCCGCAAACGTGTCGGTAGAGCAAGGCGCCACCACGTCACCACTAAACAAAAGTCTAGCCGCTCCTTTAATTTTGATTATATGTAATGAAATTTGGAATTATTATGGAAAGTAATATATTGGGGCTCAAAAGATGGAGATTAAAATTTGCAATTTTCCTCGATTTGTGAGGTGAGTTATTTTTTAGTGGTATGATTATATCTGGTATGTAAAATTCGGTAAGGGAAGGTTAACAATTGTTATCAAGCTCTCTGAGAGTTCTCCCGTTGTACAAGACCTATACCGTGGGACAGGTTTTGTGCTACTGTAGGTCTTGCAACACGGGGAATCCTCTTTAAAACGGGAACAGTTTTTTTTTAATTTGGATAATATTTGCCAAAACGTACGTATTTTCAGTAGAGGTCATTTGATTAGATGGAACTGGGCTTGAAAACTCATTTTGGAATTGGTGCACTTTACCAAAATATGCTTTCAAGCCCCGTTTGCCTTTAAAATATCGAGCTTAAAACAATTAGGGCAGCGCACAAGCGACGTGGTAGGTTGACTGACATCTATCATCACGTTTTGTGACATAAACAATGCACTTATACTGGTTATACACGAATTAAACAAATTATAAAATCTGATTCAATATAAAGAACACTTCAAAATTTAAAAAAAAACATTAAGAATACGACGGCAAAGCCACGCCGCCGCATCGATGAAAAGGGCTCCGCGCATGCCCCGCATAGATATGTAGATTTTACGTTTTTGTAAACCACTTCGGCGGCTTTTGTTAGGGTTCCGTAGCCAAAATGGCAAAAACGGAAAAATTACAGTTTCGTCACGTCCGTACGTATGTCACAGGCATTTTACTCAAAGACAACTCACTGAATATTGATGAAATTTAATGAGCCGCAACTTAGTTTGATAGCTAAATAATAGCAATATTTTTTTTTAAGAGGGGCACCCTATACATGTAACAGAAGCTGTTTTTTTTAGCAAACATCAACGTGTGGCGCATCATTCGACAGGTCTTAAAAATGTTTTAAGGTTTCTAATAAACTTCTTTGATTGAGTGAATATTTTTGAACCGTGTAACCAACAAATGTGAAAAACATCACAAAGGTAGCGCGGTAATAAATACTTTAAATTAAAATTATTTTGGATATGATCCCGACGGTATGACCGTCATTGACTTGTTGCTGAAAAACTGTGTTTGCAACAAAATGGCGTAAGTGCCATGAACATGTTTGTTCTGTTGATGCATTTTTTTAAATACTGTACAGGCGCAGTGCAGAACTCATAGTAGACCATAATATATATAGGTACATATGTAATCTGGGTGTCACAAATCTAGCATCACCCACAGGTGTCACAGACACTGACTCCAATAACTGAATTTTTTTTTTCATTACCAGACAAAAATTGTTTGAAAACACAATTTTCCGTTCGTATGTAAGGACTGGTTATTTCTATAAAAAATAATTTTAATTTTATAAAAATATTCTAAAATTGACACTGGTTTTTGTGCGTTGCTAACTTTAAAGTATTTATTAACTTCAATCATTTTATACGAATTAGTATGTACTTTAAGTTAGAGTTGCTAAGTCGAGGAAACTGTTTAGCAAGTAGCGACATATCACGTTTTTATTTATAGATCAAGAGATGATTGATGAGACTCAAAATTTATCGTCTCATCATCGAAATCTTTACAATCATAATGTTATTAGGTCTTTCTTATCTATATCGGTTCTAGTAGAAGTATTATAGGGCTAGTAGGGCTCATAACCCTATAGGTAGGTATATCGTGGACTTAGTCTCTCGTTACTCTAACCCAATAAAAAGTTTGTCGTAATATTTAGTCGATAGATTTTCTTATTATAATCCAAGTCATAGATATGTCTCGTTCTACACAATACCCAATAATCATATACAATACATACTAGAGATATAAACACACAAGATTATTATAAACGTTTAATTTACGTAACCATTGTTGCAGTACACGTAACTAACCTCGCATTTACACTTGAACTACGCGGCATAGTTCTTGTTGAAATAACTACGTGAATACATTTAGGTGCGTAGATATTTCACTACAGAGTTTGTTATAGAGTCGTTCTCTATGTGTTCGTTCTACTCAGAGTATACTTAAACTATGCGGCAGATTTCGATGTGGCTTCCACTATCATACAGAAATTCTCAACAGATTTTTTGCAACTTTTTCTGATTTTAAAACATTTTTCTTGATAGCGGCCGTAGCGTAATGGTTAGGGTATCGAACTTGCAATCGTGAAGTGGCGGGTTTTTAAACTTAACTCATAATCCGAGCAATTTAGCTTAGCTGGAGGGGTTAACAAGATTGCTAGTAATGTGGGACCCACATTACTAGTTATTAAAAAGCGGTCGAGTGCATGTCGGGCCTTCCGAATAATGTGGCTTAAGAAGTAGGTTTTATGCTGTTCTTGTTTCATACTTACAACGTTTATACCTACATATTAATAATTTTCAATGGAATTTGTACGAAAATTTTGTTACTTCTCATTTTATCAGCTGTTACTTGTAAACTTATAAAGTCTATTTAGCCGTGATAGTTTTTCTTTTAATTTTACTATACAAAGTTTTCCTTGGTATAGTGCAAACCTGAAAGTAGTTTGCTCAGAATCAGTAACACAATCCAATGGGGTTAGTTTTTTGGACCATATTATATTTTTTTATTAATAATTTAATCAATCATTAATTAATTCATTAATCATTATATATAAGAATATCCTGTTCACAATATGATGTGAAATGTAATCATCACTTATTTTCAATAATAACCATGGATTACGTACTTTGGGACACAATGAGCACGATAGCGCGAAGAACACAAAGACAACTTAGATGGCTCATAACTCTGCAAGTTTTCAATATTTTCATTTTCTTTTTTTTTATGTGATTTCTTGAAGTAAAAATCTAGTTGGGGTGTCTGAGCTTTGCACTATACCAAAAAAACCTTGTATATACATATTTACTACTAGGTACCGTGCATTTTTTCACATAGGTAGCCAACATCAACCATGTAGTTGGTAGGGGGATAGGGGACACACACTTAACTCTAACAAAAAAATGCACTTTTAAGCTTAATATTTTACAAACGGATCCCTAAATCTAAAAATTGTCTTCCCAATCCCTAA
This sequence comes from Herminia tarsipennalis, assembly GCA_945859575.2. NCBI lineage: Eukaryota > Metazoa > Arthropoda > Insecta > Lepidoptera > Erebidae > Herminia > Herminia tarsipennalis. The sequence continues at coordinate 21,474,031 of OX243844.2, forward strand.
ACGTTTATAAAAGACTTATCTAATGACACCCCATACGTTGGGGTAAGTGAGAAAAAAAACACACCCCCACTTTATTTATTTATTTATTTATTTATTTAAAACTTTATGCACAAAGTTGTACAAAGGTGGACTTAATGCTAAAAGCATTCTCTGCCAGTCTACCTTAGGGTGATGTAGAAATGGAATGTGTGAAAGGTGCAGTAACCTAATTGTAAAATAAGAACTTCCTTATTATTCTTACATAATACACAAATAAAACAATATAACTATACAATACTATACATACTTACAAAAATACATACATACATATATACCTACATACATAACTATACAATAGTATACATACTTACAGCAATACATACATACATACATAAATAAATACATAGATACAGACTAATATTTATGTTACTAATGTTGTGATGATTCAGCTGATCCATCAAGGAATAAAGTGCGTACCTTCCATTTAAAATTAAGGCGATTGGGCGACTTTACATATTACCTTCCCTCTCAAAATTGTTTTAAGATTTTACTTTCACTATGTCGGCGTAAGTAATATGTGTGTCCATGCAAAATTACAGTACTTACAGTCTCTGAGCTAAGCTGCGAACGGACGAACGGACATATATGGCGAAAGTATAAGGGTTCCGTTTTGCCATTTTGGCTACGGGACCCTAAAAACGGCTTAGGGACTGACCGCTTCATCGCGGGTTCGAGTCCAGCGAGATTTTCATACAGTTAATTATAGACTTAGGATATACAATTCATTTACAATTTATGGGTACACGCCATCCATTACATCAATTAGTTTCTTTCTTTATTTTTAAACTTAAGTAAGCTAAGTATGTCATAATGAGCTTTGAACTGAGTAATTTTGAAGAAATTTGGCAAATGGTATACCGTGATCAATGATATGATTCCCACAGGGCAAGACCCCGTCATTGCACTGCGGTTGGGTTCACCCCTGCGATTATCCTGAATGTGGGTAATTTAGATGCGTAATTTTTTGTATAGTCCACTTTAGTAAATTATTAAACCATTTGGAAAAATAACTGTTAACACAATTTGCAAAGCTAAACGTCTAAGCTAAAAATCTAAAAATAAATAACTGCTTTATGACTAAGCGAAAAATCACATATTTGCACTCTCAATAAAACAAATGCAAAGCCACAAACATCAAAGCGCCTTCTAACATTTCCAAATCTATAGAGTCGCTTCTCTAACCCTCGTATTAACATATTAGCCACTCCACTCCGCCCTGTGTCGTCGTTATCCCAGGTCCATTGAGGCTTTATCTTAAAATAGAATATTCGCTGGCCACATCTTATCTGCTTCAGACTCATACAATATTTATGCGTGAAGAACACAGAATGTCGATTACTTGCTGGTTTACAAAGATACGTATTAAATAGAAGCGTTAGTATAAACTATAATACCTGGTAGTCTAATGGCTAAGGTATCAGACTCGCAATCACAGGTTTGAATCCTATCAAGCCATCGAGCTTAACTGGAGAGGTTAACATATTGCTAGTTATCTTTGAAAAAATCGGGCAACAGCATGTCCGACCATGTTCAGTGTAGGGTTCCGCAGCCTTGAACAATTGCATCAGCAGAAGAGCGTATGTTCATGGCACTTACGCCCTTTTGTTGAGAAACAAAATTTTTCTTTATCCAAAATAATTTTAGTTTATAGCATTTATTAAGCGCTACCTTTGCGATGTTTTGCATATTCTTTAGTCACACGGTTCAAAACACGGTTAAGGGGGGGGGACACAATTTATGTAATTTTCGGAAAAAAAAGGGTAATGTCACCTCCAAAAGTAAGACAAATTCTATAAAAACAAGTGGTTATGATCATTAGTCAATGTCTAAATACTTTTCATTTATTCACATAAAAATTAATTTGACTTTGACTTATGACATCTCACATAATGAAATCTGCCCAGCTGTATGGAATGTACAGTACAGTGTTGTTGTGTACAAAATACATATATATTAACTTTTTTTATTTTGACTGCCTCTGTGGCGCAGTGGGAGTGTGTCCGACTGCTACGCAAGAGGTCGTGGGTTCGATTCCCACTCAGGATAAAACTTTGTGTGATGAGCACGATGGTTTATTCTGTGTCTGGGTGTTATTTATCTATAATATGTATGTATTTAGAAATATATAAGTATGTTTATCAGTTGTCTGGTTTCCATAGTACAAGCTCTGCTTAGTTTGGGATCAGATAGCGTTGTGTGAGTGGTCCCAAGATATTACTTTTATTATTATTTTTACGGAAAACATTACCCTCGTTCTAGTGCAATCAGGTAACAAGAAAATCCAGCTTTCGAAGCAAGAACTAATTCTTATTAAAAACATCAAATGAATTGACTTAATATCATATTGTAGCCAAATATGTATAGAACTCGAATGGCTTTCTTTTGAATAATATCAACGATGAATTCACTTCTAACATAAAGCCCAATTGACCTGTACTATTTACTGATTTTATAAATTTTAACTTAGTATTGGCAGTTAAACTGATTGATCTCATCAGTTTCGAAAGTCAAAATTAAAATAATTGAAAGTTGAATCATTTATTAGGCATTTTTAACTTCTACCTAGAGATTAAAATAATAATCAAGTTTTTTAATTATCAAATTCATAATAAAATATAATATTAACATTAAATACTCATATTTACATTCAAAGGTGTGCGAATATATTTTGATTAACAAGCTCACTGCTGAATATGGACTGCCCCCTAGAGGGAGTCAGTCATAATCAAAACTTATTGCGGTTCCTGTAACTACAGCATAACTGTAAAACACAATTTATATGTTGCAAGTGGAGATATTCAAAGTGAACCGTGCTGACTGACTTTATAGCCTCAAACGTAGTTAGCAAACGGCCAATCAGTTTACACGTAAAAGCTATAAGGCAAGTCAACATCGCATTCCATTAGGGTGCAGTTGAACTGACCATTGTAGTGATTGCCATTTAAATGACTGAGGTAATAATTATTCGGAAATTAAAATTAAAATTCTGTAATAGCTGCAAACTTTCACTCGGTTTGTTCTTCAAAGTTTTATCTATTCATGCTGACTAAAGGTGAGTATACACTTGAAATTACATTGTCACAACTTCGAATTTACATTGTCATTGTCAAATTTATTCGAGCCACACTTCGAACATGATGCTTGAAGTTTTGTTACAACCTGATTTTAAAAATTAACGAGTGTGTTGTTGTAACCTTTTATCGAGCAAAGGCACGAGCGCAGGTAACAGGAGTTTATGCAAGACAGATTAATAAATTCAATAGAGATTTTTTTCAGGTTTACCCACCTTACAGCATTTACCTGTAATTACGTCGAACACAGCGTCGAGCATTCCCTAGAACGTTATAGTGACAGTCCGAGTACCTACTTAAAGTCAAAATATTTGACCTTGATTTACTTCAGAAGTTTATCAATCATTTTCTATAACTTGAAAGAAAAATAGGTAGAGTATGTGAATGGGAAAGAACTCTAATCTTCATGAAATTGTTTGTGTTATCACAAAAGTCACGATCATGTCACTTCTATTCGTTCTCTTTCTACAATTTCCGCTTCACAACTGACGATTCTCAAGTTAGAAAGAGATGGCACGTTTATCACACAACACTTAAGTTTTAGGTGCTCTTTTGAAATCTTCATTGAGTGGCTGTAAATTGACTTTTGAAGGCGGCCCCACAACTCCATGAGGAGGGATGTTATTTCTCAGAAATTTTCTTTTTACATTAAAGTCAAGTTGTATTTTTTTTTGTTTGGGGTGCTTAAATAAGCCTCCTTCTTTGGGTAATGTTTTGGTTCGTAGACTGGCAATCAAGTCGTGTACTTGTTTGTATTTAAATGTATACTTTTGTGTAATACAATAGTTGTTAACAAGTATACCTAATTATCTTTGTAGGTGTTTGAAAAAAGTTATCATTTATGATTAATGTGAAGACATGTTTTTTGTCTTATATTTATTATACGACAAAAAACATGGCTTTAAATTTAATTTGTACGATAATTGCAATTTTAAATAATATGCATTATTTTTTTCTTCAGATTACAAAATAATATTTTAGGTATATAATATATTCAATCTCATAGGTAGGTACAACATTCCCAAAGGAGGGACACGTGCGTGCCTCTGTGGAAAAGGTACGAGCCGAAATATATGTACAGATTGGTGGATGCCATATGCCTTAGTTCCAGAACATACCGATTCATTCACGATGCTTTGTTACCAATTTTGAGTAGTGGCGATGAAACAAATTACGCAAAATGTGCTTGCCTGTCTGGGTTTTGAACCCCCGACTTACAGCTGATAAACTAGAGTTTTTTTTATTTTGCAAAATGAAGACATGAGCCTGATGGTAGCCTCACTACTTGCGCATAACTGTACCAGGCCTAGTCAAATCTTTGTTTATCAAAAATATAATTGAGATAATACCTAATGTTTAGTTAAAAATAATATTTTTTACAGTCGGACGACAGTGCCTCAAGAGAATAACTGAATAAAAGTACCTACAAAATTCATGGCAAATAGTCACATACATTCGGTCGTTAACAAGTCAAACATTTAATATTTCAGTCCTAAATAACGTTGAGACTTTTACACCCAAAAATATGAAACTGTGCCCCAACTTTGTAATAAATGTAACTTTTGTAACACAATCTCTAGAGAAGTAAAACATAGAATACATTTTTAGAACATAATTATGTAGCTTGGGTTATATTATTTTAAAATGTTCTCTAAATTAAACTATGTGTTTCAAAATAATGCACTCAGGGATTTGTTGCAATTTACTATGTGAAATATTTTTTGTTTTATGTTTATTTATCAAGAAAATTAATATATTTTTAAGAATTACTATAATCACTTTAATTATTTTTTCCTTCTAATGCGAATCTAGTAAAAGGTAAAAACCTAGTACCTAGACAACCTACATACATATTTGTTTATATACAGTTACGTTAGCAAGTAAGGTGCGGACTGTACATAAATATAATCAATGATCTCCCAGACAACATTGATTACCACTAAAATCTTTTTGCAGACGATATATCCATAGTAATCAAACAAAAAGAGCACACGATTTTAACAAAGAGATTAATATTACAGTGTCAAAAAACTTACTACTTAATTCAATGGATGCGAGATAACAATCTAAACGTAAATATTGATAAGACTAAATATATACAATTTTACAATAAAAATAAGTTTAAGAATGATCTAGATGTGAAATACATTGAGGAACCTATATCTGAAGTAAATGGTGTCACCTTCTTGCGATTGGAAGTTGACAATCAATATTCCTTGAAACCTCACATTAAAAAGGTTTGCAGTAAAATCAACAAATTTGCATATGCACTTTGGAGGCTAACTAAAATATGTAATTTCAGAATTGCTATACAAGCTTATCACGGATATGTTGCATCTCAATTAAGGTACTGCGTACCGCTTTGGGGAAACTCAGTAGAAGTGAACAAAGTCTTTATAGCACAGAAACAATGCATTAGAGCACTTTGTAATGTAGAACGACGTCATGCAAATTGTTATTCCCAAAATTAAATGTATTTACATAATATACCAATGCTGTTTGTTTGCAAAAAAATGTAATAGGCCATTTAAACATATGGAGACAATTGTAATTTTAATTGCAGATATCCAACTAGATTGTTGCTACCAAAATTTAAAGACCCACTATTATCACAGGAACTGTTACCCTATGATTGTGAGGATTTATAACAAACTTCCTAAAAATATAAGAAATCTTCCACTAAACCAGGTAAGCGCAGTCTTCATTTATGGTTAACTAGCTGTGCGCAGCGGTGTTACCCGGGTTTTATGTGTTAATCCAGGGTGTCAGCTAACTCCATACCAAATTTTGTTAAAGTCGCTCCAGCCGTTTAGACGTGGAGAAATAACAAACAAACACACTCACATACTTTCGCCTTTATAATATTAGTGTGATAGATAAATGTTTTTATTTTTTTCGAGACTTTCTATCGACTCAACATTTTTAGGTAGCTTATGTATTATTGATAAGCGAAACATTAAAATGTATGTATTGTATTTGGTATTCAATTATGACATAATATTATAAATTACTTTTGAGATTGACATTGTGATAATAATTGAATTCATGTCATTAGTCTAAATATAATATAATTTTGCATACCACTTGTGGTTTAACATGTGGAAACATAAAAACTGTACCACCATCTACAACTTACCCGTGTTTTTGCAAATATACAATTTCATTTCATTACATTATTAATAATAATGAATCTGCCACGCACACAGTACTGTATTAATAGTGAATCTTTCAATTTTAACCAAATCTAAAACTATTTATATAAAATATCGTTTTTACTTTGTTTCGGTAACACATTCTAGGTGATCATTCTGATATAGGTATGTAGGTATGTTTAGATCCCTTCAAAGTCTCGAAGGTTTTGATGGGATTTATCGGGGCCAATCCACGAATAAATGAAACGAGAAATGCTGACTGAATAATATTTTAAAGGACGATTGTTGTTTGACATATAGGCTCTTACACACTACCAGACTAACAGTTTTCTATTAAAGGTTTTGGACTGACGGGCAATCGGGTTGGATTGACTGCCAGTCCAGAATAGTGTCTGAGATCTTTGCGGCGCGCTTTTGTTCTACGTCGTCCGGTATCCGCCGGACAGTCCTAGACAATCGAACGCACACTAACAAGTAGCCGGCCAGAAACCTTTCAGCTATTATGAAGACGTCACAGGTTGCTGGCGCGTGATCGTGCGGTCTGAAACTGCCGGTTGTCGACTGCTAGTGTGTAGCCCCAAAGCCAGTTTTTAAAGATTTCCGAGAAGCAATAATCGCCATAGAGTGTGGACTATGCAGACCCAAGACGACAGGTGGCCCGATAGGGTGACAGACTGCTGGTGGACTGGTAATGTGTGAAATCCTTTAGACTGGTGGCTGGTGATAAATTCCGGAGGGATTAGCGATGTTAGGCAAAATAATTATTGTCAGGTTAAAAACAGGGTGTAATCAGAAGACCTCACAATTTTAATGTTGTTAAACATAATCAGTTCATAAACAGGCACGGTAATACACATTACCGTGTCTAAGAGAGCAAGTTAAGCCGTCTATTCCGCCCCGAAATCTTAAAAAAATATACATATAAAAAACAATAAATTATAAAAATAAAAAAAACCCGCTTGCACAAAAAAGTAGGAAACAAGATCACCTAGATAATTATATAATTTTATGCAGCCGGAGGCATTAATGAATGACTTTAGTGAAGTGCCTCCGACTGCATGAAATTATATAATTATGTAGGTGATCTTGTTTCCTACTTTTTTGTGCAGGTGGGTTTTTTTTATAATTTATTTTTTTATTTAATACTGTTCAGTAGTTGTAGTATGTAACCGATGTAACAACTAACTTTTATCACAGCTATTGTCAAGTATTGAAAATTAAAAAAAGAACGGTTGCCAACTCACTTTTTTAGTATTAATGTCATATTTATGTCATACCTTTTTGAAATGCTTAAAATGAACACTTTAATTTGATACCCATATTGCAGTATTCAAAACTACTTTTTTTTCACACCTCTTTATTTTGACATTACCGTCACATATCTAAGAACACTCGGGCGATCAATACAAATCTAACGACGTCTTAATTGTACAAATCCGTTCAGTGGATTGTGAGATATCAGGTAATAAAGAATATTACATACATACATATAAGATACGCGCGAAAAACATAACCGTTCTTAACAGTCGGGTAATAAAAAACAAAAAAAATATCCGCCTGCGTAAAAAGCTAGCTTCAAAAACGATGGAAACAAAATACCCCATTACATAATAAAATAATGCAGTCGGAGGCATTAATGAAGACCGTTCCACTTAATAAAGTGCCTTTTGCACAGGCAGGTTTTTTTTTAAATACATACTTTTTAGTAGTTGTACTAAGTTATTCACAGCTTTAAAGAAGTATGAAAAAAAAGTAAGAGTTATATAATTATTATTTAGTAGTTGCTTATCAAATTTGAATCGTTATAAATCTTTACTGATAGGTCATCTTTTTTCAGATAGAAACACGAGTGATAAGGGTTCCGCTTTTCTCCTTTTGAGGTACGGAACCCTTATTATAAAAGAAACCTAATAATGATTTATCAATACATAATAATTGATACTCCACTTGACATAGGTGTGGTGCACATAATATTGATACCTCATAGAAGTGTGGTGTCAGGTTTACACTTTAAATATTTTTGATTACTGACATATCTTTAGTGACACTCGAATGATTAAGACAAATAAAATAAAATCATCCCATGTGATTGATCATAAAAGAACCCACACACAAACATACAAATTGTATTTGATTTGTAAAATTGATTAATAAAAATACATTACCCTCTCTTGCGGCAAGCATTCCGGTAAAAATAGATTGGACGCAGGATCGACCTCACTGGATTTAAGCTCCATCGTATTGTGAGAACGAGAGAACAAAGAAATAGGTACACTTTCGTCTCCACTTACGCACAAATGCTCGATTTCGAGTTGGGTTTTGTAATGATTGGTAGTATAACTATTGCAATTTAAAACGATATAAAAATAGACAATAAACAAGATTAACTTTATCACTCTTATTTATTATTCCAATATAAACGTTTAAACGATGTACTCGGTATACTGATACCGAGATAACTAAAATTATTTACGTAGCTTCCCACAAATGATAAGAGACGTTGTTCTAAAACAACAAAATAGACAGCTATTGTTATTTAGATTAAAAAGCAACGTCTGACATGATACTGATTTAACATTGGTGTTTTGATACAGATAAAAACTACAATGTCAAATCAGTATCATGTTTATTTCAAAAGATAATATTCTGTTAAATTAGGGCTGTGTGTTGCGAAGAAAGCGGTTTAGAGCAGACGACTTTATTAAATGAATTGCCTCGTCTCAGTAATGGATCTTTGTTACTTTGACGACATTTCTGTACTAAAATTTTGGGATTATTTTTCTTTTAGATTAAAGCCGCATTTAGGAAAAAATCTTAGTTATTATGAATAGGTTTCACACTGGGGTTATGCATTGTTTTTACAATAGCAGGAGAACAAGTACGAGCTAATTGAACACCTAAACTCTGAATTAAATGAACAACAAATCGAATCAAGTGTAGGTTGTGTAGTTGTATTATCTAAGTATTTTGTGTAATACCCCTATTTATCTGTAATTCTTGACACACAAAAACGCATGACATTTTTATATTAAGAGTTTTGGAGTAAGTAAGTTTGAAATATAGAGATAAAGCTGACAGAAATGTAAGCAAGATTAAAAGTCTTGGATGCATTTGATGAATCTGTAATGGTCTCTTAACTGATGTCGGCTACGGCGGTCGATCTTATTAAAGACTAGCTCAGACCAGAGACCTAGGAGACATCATAGTGCACAAGTGTATGAGCAGACACAAGTGCACTCTCTATTCCCTCACTCTCATAGTCCCGCGCCCAATCTCTCACTGGTTGTATCGGTTTTCGACACAATCAGTGAGAGATTGGGCGCGGGACCGACAGCTTAAAGTGTGAGGGGAGTGACATTATTTGAAAACGGTCACCCATTAATGAACCGACAGTGGGTAGATATTTTAATCTGCTCGGTCGTCACTATCTTACTTGATATTAACCGGTAACTATTAAATCCTACAAAATATATGAAATGGAAAAACAAAAATTCCAAATTACTGAATTCGACCAGCCCGTCTCCGCCTGAGACATATTTGAGATCAGGAACAATGCTTGCCATAAGATCGCCTACGTATTTTAAATCCCTTATGTCGCCTATCCAGTACCCGTACCCAGCAAGTTATGTGAAACCAATTTGGTTGGGTGTGAGACGTAATAAAAATGTCATGTTCAGAACTTTATATTCGCCTAATATTATCTGAGAATTATGACGGAACAATAAAATAACAGGCTGACCCATCAATATTTTATAGCGATCTATAAAAATGAGGTGGTTATTGTTTAAAGATACTACAGAGTTTTTATTGGCTTAGTAACAGTAAGACTGTACTTTAGCATCTTTGTGTGTGTGTATGTGTTTATTTAAAACTGAAAGTCACATTTTTTACTCGAGTTTCATGTAAATACTTTACATTTTTTTTTACTTTTACAGTAAATGTGAAGTAGTGGTAAATTTTTCTTGTTTGTACCCTGATCACACCAAAAATGTCTACATCAAATTAGGTAGTCGTTCTCAAGTGACAATAATACACACGGCAGTTGATATTTATACATTATTTTATATTTGTTATTTTAATTTAGTCCACCACATTTATTCATCAAAGGCAAGTAACATAAACTCAGGACAGGCTATGCCTTGGCGAACCTGACGGCGTCGGCGCGCACGTCTGCGCCTGATGCCACCTTAGGCGGGGCTGCGGGCAGACGTACGGGGTTATCTGCTCCACCTGCGGCCTTTCGTGGAGGCGCGGCGCCCTGTGTGTATCCAGGGGGGCCATGTAGGTGAGAAATGCCCAGAACGCAACAACATCGCGTCCGGGCATTGCGACTGAGCGGGCCGCCGAAGGTATGACAAATTCCGGCGGCCCGTTTGCGAAGATGGCGAGTGATACACGGCGGGTTTTTTAGTGGGTGCAAAACTCAAACTACCTCCACCATCTTCCCTGGACAGTGGGGGTACTTATCAGGATTTTTCATGTGATGTTACAGTTCTTGGCAACACCGTCATCCCTACCTGAGGCCGGAGGTAGTAACCTGGGGAAACAGCTGAGCTTCTAAAATTGACAAGACACAAGTACGTACAATACCGTTTAAAGAAACAAACAAATAAGTGTATAGAACTAAACCAATAGTTAAGATTTGTTTTATAGTTATACCAGTATTTTTCTTTCAATATTTTTAGATACCTACTAACAATTTTTATTGCCTGTATCGGTAAAAATACGTGACAATGCACCTATCGAAAATCCTAAAATGTTTTATCACAGCAAAATGTGTTGGTATTTTGTGTTGAAACTAGTTTGCTCGTAATTTTCTTTCAAACCTGGGTAAAACTGTTATTACTTTGTTATGTTTCGGGATCGTGTAGTAATTCAGGATATAATGTTTTGTGATGACTTAGGTTTTCTGTTATATAAATTCATGCACTAACAAGCATTAGGTATTTTTTTAAATGAATATATATTTGTTGATCTTTCACGTAAAAACTACAGAAGAAATTTCGATTAAACTTTACAGTAATGTAGCTCATACATCTGACTAGCAGACTTTAAAAATATTAAGTGCTTTAGTGAGGAATATTATTGTAGTATTTTCGCCCGCGTGGATGTTGGTTATTGCGATAAAAACTATCCTCTGTCTTTCCCCGGGACTCAAACTATCTCCATACTTAATTTCATTTAAATCGAGTCAGCCGTTTAAGCGTAAAAACTCAAACAATTGAACAATAAAATATTACAGAAGTTATGTTACATTAAAAGGTAGATTCAAGAGCAATTCACTACTTTTTCACTTACTACTATGTTAGTTAATAGGTACAGTTAGGATAAGTGATGGTCCCTTCGGGTGTCCATCGCACATTAGCGCCTTATGTATAACTGTCGAACCATATTATGGTTCGTGGACAGATCGGGCGAATCGACCGCCCGTGTTTTGTTTTTTATCGATTTACTCGTATTTTAATTGTAATTGATGTTTATTTGTTATTTCTAACTTATTTTTAAATAAATAAAGGTTTTATAATATTTAAAAAAAAATTCTGTTGTAATAAATTTCAGTCAAGATATGAGTTTAAAAAAATAGGTACAAGGAGTGTACTTTTAATTTCTGAATAGCAATAAAACAATACAATATTTGCACCTTGTGTTTTATTTTATTTACTTATTAATATATGAAGAATAAAATACAATGAAAACATCACATACCATGATATTATTTTTTTTCACTTTACCTGGATTTATCAAGCGCTCGGATCGCCGCCGTACATCAGTCAAAAAGCAGTGTCGTTTGTATTTTATGTACAATAAACTATTGTTATTATATACAAAGGTTTATTTTAAATAATAAGTTCAGCTTATCAACTACACATAATAAAATCCGCACATCTGTTAATTGAATAGATTTTAAGTGATAAGGGAATAAAGAATGTACTAAAATTTGGGTCGAAAATCAGTCGGTTAGCTTTGAATTATTTTCAGGTAGAAATATTATTCCAGGTATAAAAACAATACATATAATAGGTTCTTTTCAAACCTAACTACCTATTATAATACTAATAACATGCATGTGTCGAAGAAATATTTTAAATAATGAGCTTTAAAAACCGCAATAAGTCACCTACTTTACCTGCAAAAATTCCATACAAACCGCGCATCTGTCGGCCAACCATATTTAGGTTTTTCGAAGAACACGAGTATTTTTTTATTGAATATCTCGCTATTTATATAATTATACACATGTTATATGGTATCTAATGAAAGTTAATACCTTAGGGCTTATATTCAAAAATAATGTTAGTACTTTAATTAACGATTTAATTTAATTTAAAATAAACTGACGGACATCGTTTTTTGACATATGATTTGGAGTGTTTAAGGATCTTTCGCGGAACCTTCTCAATTGCGTCGACTATCTATACTAATATTGCCTCTGTGGCGCGGTGGGAGTGTGTCCGACTGCTACGTAAGAGGTCGTGGGTTCGATACCCACATGGGGTACAACTTTGCGTGATCCACAAATTGTTGTTCCGGGTCTGGGTGTAATTTGTGTCCGTGACTTGTATGTTTGTAAAGTCCCCCGTGACACAGGGCTTGTACCCTACTGCGGGAGTTGTCTTTTAAAAACAAAAAAAAAAACACAAATATTATAAAGCTTAAGAGTTTGTTTGTTTGAACGCGGTAATCTCAGAAACTACTGATCCGAATTGTAAAATTCTTTCTGCAATTCTTCTTGTTCTTCTCCGAGCGGACAATATTATTCTAATAAGGGATATAAAGGTATAGTTTGAAGCATTTATATATCTAGTTATTCCCCGTTTTTTTCTTCCCGTAGATTAAGCTATGATAATAATAACATTGTGTGCTGAATTTTAACCCAAACTGCTCTGTGGTTTGATAAGTATGTTATTATTTAATCAGTGTTATTAATCAATCGGTTTTCTTTAAATATACAGATTTTTGATTTGCTTTTGTGCTTACCTTTCTAATTAAATTTCTGTTGAGTTAATAGCATTGAAGTGTAATTATTTATTATACCAACTTTGCCCTGCGTAGAAACAAACTTTCTCGTTCAGATACGGTAATAAATTTGTTATTAAACCGAAACATTTTCAAGGCCGATCGATTGCGAAGTATATTAATGTTATCTTCAGATTCAACTTAACCTAGGGCAAGTTATGTTGACTTAAGAAAACATGAAGCAATTCAAAAGTATAAACAAATTTTTGCTATACATTTCCTTTTATTTTTCGTGAGATGCGTCATTTACCTATTTCTTTATTGTTTCTTAAAGTTTGCGCCTACAATACATGATGGCGGCCAAAATGCGAGCAACGTAAAAAATTAATCATCTACCTGCCTTATAAGTGCTGACTTAAGAGACAGAAATGATTAAAATTTCATTATCCAAAATGTAAGAGAGAGATTCTTTGAATAATTGAGGGGGACGCGCAGATGGTGCCGCCTATTCCCAAGAATACAACCAGTATCACTTTGCTTATTACGTTTTGGGGCCTCAAAAATATTCCTATTAAAAATGTTTTAAAATTAGAACATTTTATCCGCTTATTTTTAAAATATTTACGGTAAGATGGGCTGCGGAATTCGTTTCGTTCTTAAGAGAAACAGGAAAAGACAGAACAATGTGTTATTGTACCACGAATATATATATGTGAGGGTTAATGTTAGATTTCACTAAATGTATTACACAATCTCGAGCTTACTGTTTAATAAACTGTACCTAATTAACTAACCAAAGTTAAAATAAAAAATAACATTTATCAAAAATAATAGGTATTTTGGAAAGTAAACTAACAAAAATAAAATTATGTCAAGGCGGCGACAAGAGATCACGAGTTCGAATCTCACCTGTTACTTTATCGACGTGGATCTCCTTCAAACACGTGCAATTTTATTTAGTTGGAGGTTAGCTAAGGTTACCAAGATTGCTAGTAATGTGCGACTAACATTGCAAGTAATATTTTTTAGAACCAGAAAAGCAGTAAAGTTATGTAATCTATATTATTATTATAAAGCTGAAGAATTTGTTTATTTGAACGTGGTAATCTCAGGAACTACTGATCTGAATTGAAAATTTTACATAATTATTACATAATTTTAGATAGTCCATTTATCGAGGAAGGCTATAGGCTATATAACATCATGCTGCGACCGGAGCGGAGCAGCAATAAGAAATGTTGCAAAAACGGGGAAAATTTACGCAGACGTAGTAGTAGTAGTAGATAGTAGTGCATATTTTAGTCACAACATTTTCGGATTTCTAATTAGACATATTAATTAGACAAAACAGTTTTAATGAAATACTCCCCAACTGTCTTTATTATACCTTTCATTAGTCCCAATCTCCCTCTCCAGTCTCTAGTCAAACGATAAATAATTCCATGAAAGGTCTGTAAAGGCCCAAATAAGGCCAAAGTATCTAGAACAGTGAGAGCGTGTGTCTTAACCACATAACTACCTACGCAAAGGATTGTTCTACCGTACACATTTTCCACGATCCCCTTAAATTAAGTGTACACCAAGGATGAAGTTTGCAGCTGACACGATCGAAGGGTGGATGTTCGACCACCGTGAAACAACGGTTACAGAACCTTTCATCATTAGGGCAAGGTCAGTATACTCTGGGAACAAGGCCTTATCAATATACTGAGTGTATTTGTAGATACAAACTTTTGGGAGTAGCGGCTAATGACTAAAATTGTGCTACGTTGTTTAACATGATTAGGATGGTTTGAATTGTAAGTCTACATACAGATCGTATTAATATGAAAATATTTATTGTAAGTATGTAGTTTCAAAAATTACAAAACATGCTATTTATCCATTATCTCGGCACATTCATTATAGTTAATAAGATATTTTAATATTAATATAATGGCTTACGCTTCAACAATTCAAATGACAAGGAATTAGACCGATTCCTTGTCAGTACCTGCCCACGTATTAATCTGCCTGTCCATAATGTTTCAGAGAGATACAGTCTACGTTTTTGGGAAAGAGTACGAGCCGTAATTTACCACATTGTTACTAGCCTGGACCAGAGGACGTCTTCAATAAGCACATATTTAAGCTGGAGCCACAAAAACTGGGGCATCTATGTTCACTGGAGCACCTTTGATCTCATCACTGCTCAGCGTATTTACTGTATAAGCATGTCAAATAACTCAATTGGTATTTACTGAAAATAATTTTAGTAGCAGAGCCGAAGAGCTTTACTATTTATCTTCTGTCTTCAGATGAGATCTGACAATCTATATATAGTAACTGTAGTCTGTCTACTAAGAATACACAAATACAGTGTATAAGTAAGTAAAAAGAAACAAGAAATAAGAAACAGTAAGATTTATAAGAAACCACCATTTCAATATCCAGTAAGAAATGTGCAGTTAACCGTTTCTCACAACCAAGATTTTATGTTACCATAGTTCTCGTTCCGTATAGGTTCTTAAACCTTAGGAAGGGTAAAAAATAATCTAAGCAGAGTGAAAACACAGATAACAGGCGATAAAATAGAACGCAAACAAATCAACAAAGGGATACGAAACAGATAAAACACGAGTACGAAACCCACTTGATCATATTTTCGATAAATCAGTACTAAATTCTGTTGTTTACTCGTATCATTGAAAAGCTCGAATCAGATATGGGCAATCAGTTTGCTCCGCAAATATAAGTCCGAACGTTTGACGGGGAGAAATATGTATAATTCGCCTATCTTAACCCCAGTCACGTACCGGGCGTTAATTCTACCAGTATCGCCGCACTGATAAGGGGAAAATTGTTAAATTTCCTTTTTTTACCAACAAAGGAGAGGCCCACTTAGAACTAAGTAAAGGTGAATTCCATTGAAAGTATTTCTTTTTACTTAGGTATTTGGAACGAGATAATTTTTAGCTTTATAGTTGCTTGCGTAATGTTCAGTTTGAAGATTGTAAGGCGTTCGCAGTAGGCTAACCATGAAATATAAAGTCCAAAACTGCGGTTAGTTATTAATTCGTACCTCGAACCGAATCAATTTAAAATCGGACAAGAAAAATGGACTGTCAAGTTATCACGTATTGTTTGTAAGGTAAGTTCATGATCTAGATCGGATTTCATTGCACATATAACTGTGAATTGATCAGCTGATACTATGTATATGGTATATTTAAAATTTGCGGTTTAACAAAAACGTCTATGGTCTCCACCGCAAACGTCAAACTCTATACTATAATTATTTTCTCAATCCACTCTTTTTAAATTGCCAAGTTTTAAAATGTTTGTTTGTTTATAAACTGTTCATATGTTGGTGGGCCACCATTATATTATAGGTACCTATACCATATTAGAGGACTAGTGCAAAGGCAAGATATAAAATTATATAATAAAAAGGATACTTTAAGGTTATTTTTTACGCTTACGACAAGCGGTTGACGCGCGCGACCGATACGACAATAGTCAGAGTGCGCACGCAGCCTACGTCAGTCGTCGGCCACGCGCCTCTGTCGCAGACCTCGGAAACGGCGCCATACATTCGCATACTCTGAGTATTGTCGCATCGGCCGCGCGCGTCAGATGCTTTTTGCAACTTGAGGTGGAACTTGGGAAGATTAGGTGGCATATCCTCGGGTTAAGTGAAGTCCGAAGAGAGGGAGAGGACACCATAACCCTCGAGTCGGGCCACTTTATGTATCTACTTCCGCGAGGGACACCAACAACCCCAAGGTGGTGTTGGGTTTCTGGTAAATAAGTCCCTTTCTGACAACGATGTATAAATATCCAGCGAACAGGGTAGCGTACCTCATTATCAAGCTCACCGAGAGGTATAGCCTCAAGGTGGTGCAAGTGTACGCACCGACCTCGGTACATCCAGTCGACGAAGTGGAGGATATGTTTGATGACATATAATGGGCCCTCCACTCCACCACTAAGACCTACTGCAACGTTGTTATGGGAGACTTCAACGCTAAAGTGGGAGTACAGAATTGCAGCAAATTGGTAGTAGAATCTCATGGATTTGGAAGCAGAAATCATAGGGGGCAAATGCTAGTCAACTTCCTCGAACGGAAGGGGATCTCTTCTTGATCCACTCTTTTTTCAAGAAACAGCCTCAAAGAAAGTGACGAAAAATGAAATCGATTTCATCATGACGGACAAAAAGCATATATTCAGAGACGTCTCCGTGAAACAGGTTTAATACCGGTAGTGATCACCGACTTGTCCGAGGCTCTCTGAATATCGACTTCAAGGCGGAACGTGCCTGTCTGCTGAGGTCCAGGCTCCTACCTATTTTGCTCCAAACCATGATAGGATCCGAAGCGTTCCTGTCAAACCTGGATAACTGATTTGCTGCCATGGAAACCAGAGCTAAGCTGTGGACGGGCGGATGAACATGGCGAAACTTTAAGTGTTCCGTTGAGTATAATATAATTATTCTAAAATAATTCTTCAAAGGCCGAGATTATATTTAAATAGAATACGCTATTCGTATGGAGAATGGAAGTTGGTTAATAGTTCTTTGGAAGTGTGTTATTCGAACAGACTATTTCATTTTAGTATTTTACTTTTTGGAAAAAAAATCCTGTACCTTGACAATACTCACAAAAATATAATTATTTATGAAGTCGATGCCTTACCAAATTGACTGTCTCCATAATAAAATATGAGTAAATATGATTCGGTAGCTTTCAAAAGGTCCTCATTTTCCGCGTCATATGTTACCGATTTACGATAATCGAGATTCTACGCTTGCCATTGAAGTTCAAGTTACTCACATACCTATGTACACACAGATATTTTTCTTTTAAATTGAAGATAACTAGCAATGTGGGATTAGGTCCACATTACTAGAAATCTTGTTAACCCCTGCAGCTAAACTTAAAGGCTTGTGTTACGAGTGAGTCCATGTTGCGGGATATACGGTATACCGGGTAATCTGCCCCGCCCGTGGCATTCCGTAGAGACGCAGCACCCTGTGTGTATATGTAGGTGTAAAATACCCGCAACGCAACAATATCGCGTCCATTGCCACTGGGCGGGCCGCCGACAGTATAACAAATTTCGCGGCCCGTTCGCGAAGGTGAGTAGTGATACACGGCGAGTTTTTTAGTGGGTGCAAACTTCACACTACCTCCACTGTCTTCCCGGACCGTGGGAGCGTTCGTCAGGATTTTATCCCTCCAAACCAAGAAAAAAAGGTGTGGATCCACGTCAGTAGGATTCGAAACTGCGACCTCACGATTGTGAGTTCAATGCATTAGGCTACCCTCGCTATTGGTAAAACAATTAACAAAGGTAACAGTAATCAATTACTGTAAAATTAGTAGTTTGTGTAATACGAAAGAATAAGGAATATATATTAAATATATTTTTATTTTGACTAGGCTGACGTCACAAAATAGATAGTGTAGATGATGATTCTTCGATCTCAAAAACGGAATGGTGACTTCGCTTCAACAGTCCGCTTGTGACCACGGCCGGTGCGTACGGTAGTCGATACGGCAACCAATCCAATGGTCCATGGTCCACTGCATAATCGCATTAATCTACATGTTTCTGTAAAGATTTATATACATTATTGAATAGGTATTGGTAGGCCGGAAGTTTAACCCTTAGGAGGGTATAACCACAAGTATGGCCTCTTTACTAAGTAGAACAACCATTAATAAGACGCTTTAAGAAGAATGTATAAACTAAACAATAAACTGCTGCGAATTATTTACAAATCATTTTGTTATTCCGTCCATTTGGACTTTGTAACATAAACCTAGTTAGTCAACATGTCGTCGAAGGAAAACTTGGGTAGGTACGAATATAACAGAATAGATTCAAAGTAAAGTGAAAATTTCCATTTAACGGACAAGAGAAATATCGTCCACTTTGGTAGAGCTTTTACTTTGGAGGATTTATTTGAAAAAGATATGAATCTAGATGGTTTCCTTTAATTACTTATAAAGATTACATTTTCAAATCTTTCATTGAAGTCGGAATTATGAAAGTCAAAAGAACTAAGAAAAGAAATTTGTAAAGAATGAAATTGTAATTACATCATTTTACATTACTTATATTGAAATTTTATTTATAAAACACAGAATAGGGTATTTGACTGAAGTCAAATCAACCTCTTTTTAAGAAACGTCAAAAACGACCCGCTCCGTACAAATCTGTATGGAATGCTAGCATATGACGTCATCGTTATCTATAGTCAAATTATTTACTTTTAGTGTTTTTCTTTATGATTTAAAATTTATAAACACGTTAAATTAATAGATGAATATATTTTTTCAGATTACTTTATGACATATTTATACATGGTTATTAAAAAATATTTTATTTTGATTATAGTCAAATACCCAATTGTAAAATCAGACAACCTGGTCGAACAATCTCGTACTTTATCCAGAAAAAATAAGTAATTCTTACTTGTGTTCTATGTCGTCTTATGTGTATTATAGCACGGTGTCTGTTAGTAATGTGGTTTTATTATCATTTCGTTTACCTTCTATATTAATACACTACCAACACTATTTAATTGTCAAAGTTAGTTCAGACGGCCATTAATTACGATTATCTTCTTTTGTGAGTAATGATTGGTATGCGCGTACCATAAGACCTTATGATTCATATTGCAAACCGGGATCTTTATTATTATAACTAGCTTTTATTTACCCGTGACTTTGCCCGTCTAAGTTTGATTTACTTAGATTGAAATTTGGAACCTCTGGTATCAAATGTCTACGTCATCATTTCAACCTAATGCATTCAGTGGTTAGTAACTGTTTTCATCTATACCCTAAGTATATACAGGATGATTTGTAATATACTAAAAACCTCCCACTCGTGGCTTCCTTACATTAAACGTTTGGCGTAACTCTGTGATATTAGTTTTGGAAATAACTTACCACACATCTGTAAAACCCCAAAGTAAAATTATTGTTTTTAAGCTATTGCATAGCTTTTATAGCGGGCTTTAAGCACGGCGACCGAATCAAGAAATTCCGTAACGAAAATAAAACCTAACACCCCCACTCCGCCTACCATGTAGCTCGGCCGAGTGTTTGCATAACGTTTAAGTGTATGGTATTTTAGTACGAAGCTCGCACGAATCGAGACGAGCTGCTCCGAAATGTAATGAAAAGAAAAAAAAATACTGCTTAAATAAAAAAATAAATAAATAATCATAATTGCATAACTTGATAAAAAATGCATTGCTATAGCTTTACCGCAGTCCACAGTGCCACACATTTTTTTTCAAGTTTGAGTCTAAACCACACTATAAATAACAATTTACTTACCTGTTTGTCTAGTGGTTTGTGACCATGATTGCTAAGCCGCAGGTCGTGGGTTCGATCCTCACCCAGGGTAAAACTTTGTGTGATGGCTTATTATGTGTCTGGGTGTTATTTATCTATAATATGTATTTAGAAAGATATAAGTATGTTTATCAGTTGTCTAGTTTCCATAGTACAACCTTCGCTTAGTTTGGGATCAGATACCGTTGTGTGAGTTGTCCAAAAATATTGTTATTATTATTGTTTAACTCCGAAAATAGGTGGTAGGTGGTTAAGGAAGTAATTTTTATAGGCAGTTCGATTCCTGAGTCTGGATTCAAATTTTTCTATCTTTCAAAAATGCAATTATTGTATTTGTAAAGGTGGTTAAGGGTTTAATATATTTAATAATTTTTAAAACTGATATAACAAAGTTATTTACCAGGAGGTTATTAGTATTTTACTAATCACCCGGTATTGATACACGAAAATGAACTTATTATTACAATAATTGCATTTTTGAAAGATAGAAAATATAAGATAGAAAAATTACTATAATATTTGGCCTGCGACATTATAATTAGTTAAAAATACTCTCTGTTACGAAGCAATAACAAAGACCGTAATAGTTCTCAAACTATTGGCTAGATGGCGTAAGCGAGGGCCTAACTCGCGTGCAGGAAGGATAGAAGATTTTGAGGTTTAGTAACATAGTCCCGGTTATGTGGTTCGATTCCGGCCCCGATTAGGCATTAACTACCGACTAGATGGCGCATGCGAGGGCCCAACTCGGGAGCATAAAGGGATAGAAAAAATTGAGGTCTAGTAACATAGTTCAGATAGGTGGTTCGCTTCTGGCCCCGGTTTGGCTACGGAAGTCTCGAGTTCTATTCCTGGGTCTAGACTTCAAATTTTTCTATCTTTCAAAAATGCAATTATTGTAATAATAAAGTAAACGCAAGAAATGCCTACAAAAATTACTATGAAAATTAACTAGATTTACCTGAAGCACTTACAACATACTCGTAATTAAGTAGTATATGAACATCGAGTTTTCTACAAAATATCTTTTCTGAAAACCACAGAAACCTCTCAAACAATTCCAGTGAGTCTGATTCTGAAATAGTAAAGATAGATTGGCGAATAACTTGAAAATGAAAGCCGCATAACTTGGCCGCTTGAAATATCACAAGCGGGTAATGACTCAGTGTAATGTCTGCCAGACCAACTTAGTACTTGAAAACCGCGACGGATTTAATTAGAAGGTAAAATATTAGGAACGAAATACGTACATCAAGTTCCACATTAATTTCCTCGGTGCCACGAATGTCGGCAATCGAGCTTTTGTAGTTGTCTCTGCTCCCTAATTGTGGCAGTATTAATGTTGTAGTGACTTTGATTTCGGGTAGTAAGAAGTAGAAGGGAAAATCTTAGCGATAGTTATGTTGCCTATATGGTTTGTGGTAGTTACTTCACAGCGTTTTGTGTCTGTGTGTCAACGTGCTAAGTTGGATATCAAATGCTCTCGAACCAAACTCAGTATGGAATCTATTTAATTCTTAACGGTAAATTTCATTGTGTCGTTTCCGTCAAAAAGAACTCGAAGAATTTGAATTTACTGGACTTAGGAGTTAAGGTCAATTCCTTAAATCCTAAGTCCAGTAAATTTGAATTCCGTATCACTGTCAGGCGGTGACTGACAAGCGTGTCAACACAGGAGATAGCTCAGGCGTACATACATTTTGGGCAAAAACACATCATACGGGTAGATAAGTAAACGCTCATCAACTTTTGTTCAAGCAGTTCTTATAATTTTATTTATTTTTGCCAAAAAATATATATTGAAAACAATTTTTTTCTTCTCGGTGTGTTTAAAACTGTAAGCAATGAGACCTTTTGTATATTATTGTATTCCACTTATTCCTTAATTCCACATGTTTTTTGTATATACTTACAGCTTTGGCCAAAATAAGCATCGGAATTTTCAATATTTGTTTTTTTAGTTTAGTGGCATTTAAAGGTTTTTCTTTTATTTATTTTGTTTAGTAATATAATTTTTGTATATTTTTAATATTGAAAAAAAAAACAAATATTATTAATATAAAAAAAAAATACTTCTTCAGCGCTGGAAACGCTGATAGTCAAAGCACAGTTAGCAACAGGGTGACGCATCACCTGTGTTGCAGCGCCTACCAATAATGGATGGCAACTAATCCTTGTCCGCTTAAAAATAGTGATATTTTCATAGGTTATTTCGTTTTGAATATTTACCGACTTTTTGCATTTCACTTGCTGTATGTAACTTGAATGAAATTAATTATCATACTAAGCATTCCTGCAGTTTCGTTCTTCGGCATCCTTGATAATCCCCGATATGGTCCTTTGAACCTGCTAATATTCCTGTCTCATTCTCTAATATTGCCATCTGTATTATTCTCTACTCTTGCTATCTCTTTCATTCACTATTGGTCTCCTTTTTGTTCTTGTCTTTTCTATTAGCGCGCAAATGTCCTCTGAAGAATCAAATAAAAGAGACCTCCTGGACCGTCATTAGACATTCAACCGTTGAAGAGTCAACATCCTTGAAAATTTGATTATGAAGAAAACTCTATCGTGGCTGGATTTGGTACTTACCTGGAAATGTACATGTTTCTACGAGATGGAGACCTCAAGGACTACAAACGACAAGACTGTTTGTTAGGTGTCTAGTTTCTTGCATCTAGTAATTTTGGACTGCATTTTGCTAGAAATTTCACAAGAAAATTCTGAAAAAATAAAGTTCACTGTGAATTTTATTTCTTGATGGACTGACATAGGATACCGACCGCATATGATTGCAAAATACCGTTCATGAAGAAGCATACAAACTGGGTAGAAACAAGAGTTAAGTGGCCTTGATGTGAATCTGTAAATCTCAACGAAAGAAGAAGCAACGGATCTACACATTGCATTTACTTCTACGCCAACTCAGGATATGGGCACTTCTACAGACATTGTATCAATTAAGCCATGGAAAGTCTAATGCGAAAGTTCTTAACTTTTTCAGGTTTCTTCATGAGATGATCGATGATGCATCATCGATCATCTCATGAAGAAACCTGAAAAAGTTCAAGATGTCGAATCATTTTTATTAATGAAAAAAAAAGAAGTAGACTATACAAGAAGATCAACCCCTGGAACCTTACTACACTTCACTTTAAAGTCTGCATCATCTCAACAATCCAAACATTCTTTGAAGCTTCCATCGCACACAAGTTGTTAAAAGCTAAGAAGAGGTGTTATCCAAATGTCTGAGATATTGAAACTACAAGCACTTTTAGATGGGATAACTCAAAGGATCCTGCAAGTTGTTGGTGATGATTTAAATATTAACAGTGTAAGCCTGAAGCTGACTAATAATAATAATATAATAATAATAATATCTTGAAACAACTCACACAATGCTATCTGATCTCAAACAAAGCAGAGCTTGTACTATGGAAACCAGACAAGTGATAAACATACTTATATATTTTTAAATACATACTTATTATAGATAAATAACACCCAGACACAGAATAAACCATCGTGCTCATCACATAAAGTTTTATTCTGTTTGGGAATCGAACCCTCTCGACCTCTTGCGTAACAGTCGGATACACTCCGACCGCGCCACAGAGGCAGTCAGGGGCTAACAAAAGGAGATTCAATGGATCTTCAATTGCAAGCAAAGACGTGAATTGGTAGAATTTGACGGATTCTCCGTGTTCATGTCTGGCTCTGTTCCTCTGAAGGTAGAGTCTGGAAAGGTTGTTATTTGGAATAATCTAAAGCTATCTTCAACAATTTATTGCAGACCTATTAAGTTTCAGTTTGCGAAGGAAACAACTGAATTTGTTAAGTAAGAACACGCGGCAATGAAGGAAGAAATACGCAATTTGACCCTTTCAAGATGCGGAAGCTTGGAAGTTACTCATGAGTTCATATGACAATGGTTGATGAGAAAGTGACTACAATAGTTACAGATACTCCATCTGCAATATTCGCAACGTTTGTCTTGCAAATCCTAGTAAGATGAGTAATCTTCCACAAATGTTTTCAAGACCTGTTCGAGAAGATGTTTATCAGTATTGGATGGACTGTCAATATTCTATATGTGGATTCGAAACATGGTATTTACACATTTCGTATAATTTAGATTTTGAAATGTGGAGTGTACCAGGTGACAACAAGAACCTTAAGAAGTTTCGGAAGGATATATGGTGCAATCGGAGTTCAAACAATAGATGGGAGTTTTGATTGATGTTGTAAGGCAGAGCTTTGGGACTACAAATGATGGGAACACGGCCAAAAAAATACGAAAAGGCAACTCAAATAACAAAAATTGATGTTGATTAGATAAAACACTTCGCAGTTATAGTTCGCAGCAAGTGTTATTTTCTGGGAAGTCTATCAATATGGAGAGCTGCTGGGCTCTTTGTACATCACTAGCTCTTACTCGCGGCTCCGCCCACGTGGATGCTGGCTATCGCGATAAGAACTAACTCATGTCCTTTTCAGAGATTTAAACAATCTCCATACCACATTTAATTTCAACCAGCTCCACGGTTTAAGCGTGAAAACGTTATAGACAGACAGAATTTATTCACATTTTTAAAATATTAGTATGAATTAGCATTTTCCAGTGAATTTGCTCCCATTACGTTTGAGTTTGAAGTATGGAGTTTTTGCAGATATTTTTTCAACGAAAGATGAAAATATTTTTTCGACGAATTGCTTTTCAAGTTTTGCGCTTAGCAACTGTTTATACTACCTATATATAATATAATATAATATAATATAATATAATATAATATAATATAATATAATATAATATAATATAATATAATATAATATAATATAATATAATATAATATAATATAATATAATATAATATAATATAATATAATATAATATAATATAATATAATATAATATAATATAATATAATATAATATAATATAATATAATATAATATAATATAATATAATATAATATAATATAATATAATATAATATAATATAATATAATATAATATAATATAATATAATATAATATAATATAATATAATATAATATAATATAATATAATATAATATAATATAATATAATATAATATAATATAATATAATATAATATAATATAATATAATATAATATAATATAATATAATATAATATAATATAATATAACATAATATAACATAATATAACATAATATAACATAACATAACATAACATAACATAACATAACATAACATAACATAACATAACTTAATATAATAGGAGGGCTGGATATTAATCCAGCCCTCCAGCTAATAGCAAGCAACATCGCAATCGGTACATTTTCCTGGGAAAATGTACATTTTTGTGATATCACGATAAATGGGCAAAGCTGCGGGCGCCACCTAGTTTTTAATATTATACTTTCCCGAAACGAGTTTTGCTCCTTCGCACGCAGCACTATCAAATTCGTCTTGTAATCTTAAATCTGGACGATATCGTTGCAGAGCGTCCAGAACCGCCCAAGTTTCGATGGAGTCGAAGGCTTTCTCGTAGGCCACAAAAGCCGTACACAGCGGCTGATTATACTTTTCGGTTTTTTTTTAATCTGCCGAATAGATGTGTACATGTAGTCCGCGGTATTAAAGCCTTTTCAAAACCCGGCTCGTTCCGGGGGCTGGAACTCGTCGAGTTTTCTAGCGAGGCGGTTGGTGACCACTCTCGAGAACAACATATAACCGGGCGCTTTGTTATTCTTAACTTGCTTGAGAGCTACGCCGACCTAGCCTTGGTCGACATCCGGGATATCCTCGGAATAGTGGGTCTCTGTGGTCATCGACGCTAAGTTCTGTAAGTTTAGTCCTTAAAAACTCTTAATTTCCTTAAGTATGTCGAGCCTGTCAATGTTTCCAATTAATTATGATCCGGACACTTTTAAGACTACAGTGCATAGGCATCTTCTGGGTGCACTCGTTCCATCGTAGGCGTCATCAATAGGCTTTCCATCAGGCATGATACAAGCCAAGTGCAAGCCTATTTATTATATAAAAAAAAACCTTATATTTGAATGCACTAAAAGGAAGAAAATATTTTTTCAAAATTAAACAAACCAATCAATTGTTACATTATACGATTTATATGACATAAAAGCTTGTCGAATTCGGGTTCTTCATTTCTTGTGTTGTTAGTTTAGAAGTTCCTATAGCCGCCTCCGAATCAAAGATCCACTAGTATTTACCAAATTTAAGCCCAATCGAACGTCGGGAAATGGTACTAATACATTTTTTGTTGGATAGCCCATTTATCGAGAAAGGCTATAGGCTATATAAAATCGGGCTACGACTAATAGGAGCGGAGCAGCGACGAGAAATGTTGCAAAACGGGGAAAAATTACGCATACGAAGTTGCGCGGGACAGCTAGTTATTATTATAAAAGGTTCTAAAATAGTTTTGAAAATCGAAATCCAACTGGTTCCAGGAGCGATTAGATTTATCGAATAGCCAATAGCAAATTAAACCCTATTTCACTAAGTTGTTGGTACTCTATGCTACTTATATGGATGCTGTAGTTTTGCAATAAAATCCCAACTTTAATATTTAACACAATATTTACTTTTCAACAAACAAATAGCACCTGACTCGACCACACGTCGATCTTTGTTGAAAAGTAAGTATAATATCAGTCAGCAATATCGATATGTCTAGTATGAAACTATTGTTGGGGCTAAAAATAATTATTTCGTAAGTAGTAAGAACCCTTATCTAGGGGAGTGAGATTTATGAAAATATAATACATTCTTCGTTTTAATAAAGTAGATCCAATAGTTCATTATCTTGATTGAGTGTGACATATACATGTGAGTTAATCAGTGCTGGCCATAGTTGTTAATTTTGTCATAATATTTTTTTGATTCTAAACTTATTGGTAAAGGTCCCAAATTACAACCACTGGTTTGTGACTCAAAATCCAGGTATGTGAGCGCGCACCTTTTTGATCTATTTCATCATCACCGCTCATAAATGTCAGAGAAAGAAATCATCGGAAATAAATCACGGCATCTATAACTAAAATTGTTAAGACATGGCACTCATTATGTCCTGTACCCTCTCTCAAAGAGGTCTGTGTTATATTTTGAGATACAAACATTGAGAATTTTTCTATATAAATCATATCAGACTGACAAAAACTCAGCGCTACTTTGCCATACACATTAGCAGGGATTTCATCACAGCAGTAAGTCGTCTTACGTAACAAATTAATATGAATTATTTCTACCTCCGGTTTGATGGCGCCTGTTGATGGAAGTGCCAATTTATCATTCACGAATACCTACTTATAACCAGGAATTCTCCATTAGAAGATTTGTGTGAATGGATAGAAAAAAGAAGACGCATAATAAAATGGCGTAAACTCAAAACGTTTAATGGAAAAAAATACTAAATACATTACAAAGTTAAGAATATTATAAGCATTGTTTGTAAGATTATGATTTCAATATCTTGCAATCGTATTAAGTATTGGATTGTAACATCTTTGTTTTCTGAATTATAACTAACCGACTAATAACTAAATGATACTTAAGACTAATGACTCCAAAGTCGATCTCAAAAGTATTTCTGTCATCACTGGTTAGATCCACCAACTTATCTTTGAAATGGCTAAAATAAGAACTACGCAGTGTTGCCGTCGGATTCTTAGATGACGAAGAATGTATAAATTATGAATTATAAAGGTAGACTACATCATGAAAGATCCTGTTTTATTTGCTTGATCGAAGAACCCAATCGATGAAGCATTAATTCGGTGCATGTAATAAGCCCACTAATATCCGAATCGGCCACTCACACGCTAACCCTATATCTTATTCTCAACTTGTGTTTTATCCCACCATGATTATACTTACACTTATGGATATTTTATTACTTACATTTACTAGACTATAATGTCTAGATGGCCATTTTCTTAAATGAGAAGGTATGACCTTATTTTTGATAAGACATAAACTAGACAAAACCATTAAAATTATGTTACGTAGGTACAGCAACTTTTTTTAAATGTGAAAAATTAAATTTCACAAATTTTATTATCTACTTACCCAACTTTTTCCGATATTTGTGCAAAAGTTAAGTAGCAACACTAAGCGATAGTGACCACACTTTTCAGTTCACGGCTAAGTTGGTGGTACTGTACCTTTAATTGACTGTATCAAAATTAATTGGGTCACGAAGCTGTTTGAATGTTCGCCCGAGAGAATATCTGAAAAGCCTATCCTAGTACCCATAGTAATGTCATATTATGAAATCTAATCTTTACTAACGATGTGTGTTATCATCATGCCACAACAGATAAAGGAACTGAACGAGATTTTTCAGCAGATATAGATTATAGTCTGGAATAGCAGAGGCTCCTTTTTTATTCCGGAAAGATTTTCAGTGGAATACAATTGGCTTTAAAAAATTGACACATGAACGAAGTCGGGGGCAACAGCTAATAAAAATTTAAGAGCAACGGTGAAAGGATTTCACCTAGGTCATGAAAACCAATGTAATGAAAACATAAAAGAAGTACTTCCATTCAAATTGAAATAGTAATCTTAGATAAATTTATTTTTTCTCTTAGTATTATAAAATCAGATAAAAGTAAATTGTCAATGGTTATAAAAGAGTGTGAATAACTTAATAAAATATATTTTGACTGTAGATCATTAAATAAATCAAATCGAGCCTCTTATAAAATAATGTAAATAGTATGAAGTCTGTCAATTGTCCCAGAACAAAATTGGGTAAATCGAATCCTAAGACGATGTGATTACGACATTCAAATGTACTGAATGCCTCAATTCAAATTTCTATTACGAATTATTTCTGAATTGAATGGGGATTTGCCGGCAACCGTTTCGCGGGGATTTTATTATTCGCAAATCGGGACCTAGGGGTCTTATAATGAAACGATTCGAGTATAAGTTTGAGTGATGCGCGCTAACAAGAAGTAACAATTGTATTTTTCTGACATGATTAATTTTGTTCTGAATGTGAGTTGTATTTTCTTTGACCGGTTAAGTGCAATGGTTTTGCTTATAAGGAATGTTTGCTTAGATGTAATATTACCTGATAGAAGGCCCTTTTTGTTATTTTAATATCAGAATGTTGTGTCTAACATGTGTTTTCCTTTGTACGTTCCTCGATACCTCGTGTAAATGCTGATTATATAACTTTGCTTGCGTTATATTGGATAGCTATAGGCCATGTGCTAATCTGATGTACTTATAAATTACATTAATATAAGGTTTCATCAACGTCTGTTCAGTAGTTTTTGCATAAGAGAACACAGAACAACAGAGAACAAACATTGATCCATCTTCACAAGCCTTAGTCAACTAATATCAAGACTCAATGGCATTGTTAGTTATTCACTGCACTTTCATACACATCAGGTTTTTTGTATACTTCTCAAAGTTGTGCCCTTTTTAGCATAGGTAAAAAATGTTAAACTCGCGTCAGGACACGTGAGCTGACCGAAAATTCTTTAGACGAAGTAAATTTCGGCACCGTCTACAATGTTATTATAAATCGGGCGGTCTAGAAACCAGAAGACCCCAGTTCGAGTCCGATTAACGATTTTTTCCCTTTTTTATTTAATTTTAGATTTTGGTTTTTTGATTTGTGATTTATTATTTCATATTTTTTTATTATTATGTCAGCAAGATCGAAAAATATTATTCAAATTTCATCAGTATGTAATATAGTGTTTAAGTTCTCACTTCTGCCGGCACTCCAGGAGTACAACCCGTTATTTTTTTTAACACATACACACATATGCTTGAATAACATTATCCTCATCTTTCAGCAGTTGATTTAACGGAAATGATATACCTACGTATACAACTAAGCTAGAGTACACGCGTATACGTTTCGTATTCAAATTGCGTGTAGTATTTGATTTAGATGAATTAAGTTACACTTCGTTTCGTACGCCACACTCCATACGCTAGGCACAAATCACGGATATTATAGAAGGTAAGCTCATGGAGGCAACACCCTCCTCCAAACCTTAATAAATGCAATGCACATTCGTGCGAGCGACTCGACTATTATTTGGACAGTCTTGAGTCAAATGCACTCCATCCTCTAAGTACACGCATGCTAGACAGGCTACCGTCGATAACAATGTAACAAGGATAACTATAAAGACCATTAGTTGATATGTATAAAAAAATTCACAGCACGGTAATTTGATGCAGAATTCGTAATTGCTGTAGTGACAGCAATTACGAATTCTGCATGCACAACAGGATAGCTAGTCCGGCGTACTAGTATTATAGAGGTAAAAAAAACAAGGTTAATGACTCCGTCCCGTCATGCGAGCAACTCGCACTTAGGCGGTAGTGTCCTTTTCCCCGAAGTATTCCGTATTATTACGAAATTACCTCGCACGAGGCACGCGCACATAGACATCGTTCACGTAGACTAACTTGAAGTTCGAACATTTTGTTTGAAGGCTTTCCATGATTCCGTATCGTGTGCGCGGTCGGTGTGTTTGTACGAAATCGAATCTTACCTTCTGAAATCTCTGCGTTTTGTCGCAGAGGGATCCAATATGGCTAAAACGGGAGCTAATTAGTAACACATCTGTTTTTGTGAAGCGTATTTGCATTTAGTCGCTTCGTTACACACTGGAGATAGTTTCGGAGGGTTGATTACCATTTTCAATATATACTTTTGGTAGATAAACTTAGATAATTTGAATAATACAACATACAAATATAATACAAATATGTTTTATTTTCTCCACAAACATTGATATCTTGGCACTAAGGTTGCATACGTAAAACAAATAACCCTACTAATATTATAAATGTGAAAGTTTATGTGGATGTATGTATGTTTGTTTTTATTTCATCTGAAAGTACTGAATGGATTCTAATGAAACTTTACAATGATGTAGCTTATGTATCAGAATAACATAACAAGGCTATAATTTATAAAGATTTTACGTTAAATGGCCGAAATATAATAAAAAGGGCCAAATATAATAAAGTTCTGCCATCGGCGAAATGTTTTGGTATGTGCTGCGATATATGGTGAAATATTAATCTTAAAAAAGCCCGCGACAGCACATATGCATCGATATTTTATGTGAAATCCGTTATTGCCACAATAGTGAATCGCGATGGTAGCCTAATGGCTAAGGTAGGTATCGGCCTCGCAATCGTGAGGTCGCGGCTTCGAATTCTACCCATTATACTACCGACGTGAAGCCACTCCTTTTTTTTTATGCGGCGGGAAAAAATCTTACAAACACCCCCACCGTCCGGGAAGACAGTGGAGGTAGTGTGGGGTTTGCACCTACTAAAAACACCCGCCGTGTATCGCTCGGCACCTTCGCGAACGGGCCGTCGGAATTTGTTATACCGTCGGCGGCCCGCCCAGTGGCAATGCCCGGAAGCAATGTTGTTGCATTCCGGGCATTTCACACCTATGCGGCACCTGGGTGGATAAACACAGGGTGCCGCAGTCCACGGAAGGCCGCGGGCGGGAGATTAGCCCGTACGCCCGTCCGCAGCCCCGCCTAAGGCGGCATCAGGCGCACATATGCGCATCGACGCCGCCCGGTTCGCCGGCGACGGAGCGGATCCGCCAGGGAACTCTCTTCCCTGACGCGCTGCGCCGCCTCCTTCAGCGAGATGACGTTCTCGCAGAAGGGCGTAACCGCATTCCACGACCCCTCGCCTCGGACCATAGACAGAACCACGGCCGGCCACTTCCGACCACTGCGGTGCAAGCTGGACACGTGAACCCACTCCTAACATAAGCCTTTGAGCTTAGCTAGAAGGGTTAACAGGGTAGCAGATGCGGGACCAACAATCCCACATTACTACACACATCAAAAGTGTCTAGGGATCAAGCATTTTTATGCGGATTTCTTGAGATTGAGATGTGGCTTTGTAATAAATTTATGATTTTATAAATTTATATGGATCCTTTTTGGTGCATTTCATAATTTGAATCAGGAACTGTGAATCAAATTCGAGTAAAAGATGAAAATCAGCTGTCAATATTTTCCCTATAAAAACATACAACGCATTGAAGACATTATTAGTGCTACTGTTTCCCTACTACTGATTAAAACCAACGTTATTATGGAGCGGCGACGTCATTTAAGCAGGGAAGAAATGCTCAGAGCCGTGGGAATGATAGAAGCTGGTTCCCGGCAACGTACTGTGGCTTTAGCTCTGAATACAAGTCAGAGTGTTATCAGTCGACTTTGGACACGTTACCGAAGCACTGGTACCGTGGCTGAGCGCCATGGAGGACGGTATCGCTGCACCACACGGAGACAAGACCGATACATTCAAATCTTAACTCGAAGAGGTCCAACAATAACCGCCATGATGTTAGCCGTAAGGCTTCATCACTCTTCAGGGAACTTAATTAGCGACCAAACAGTCAGAAACCGCTTGCATGAAGTGAACCTTCATTCCCGAAGACCGCTACGGGTACCACCTATAGCAATGCACAATCGTAGGATTCGATATCAATGGGCTGGGAACACAGAAATTGGGCAGAAGAACAATGGCGTTTCGTGTGCTTTTCTGATGTCTCGTTTTGGTATGAGACCGGATACAAGACGTATACGACACTGAAGAACCCCTGGACGCCAACAGCGATTAAAATCCTGCCAGGAAGTCCATCCTTATAGTGGTGGAACCATCATGGTATGGGCGGGTATTTGGATCGGCGGAAGAACTGAGTTGATTTGGATCAGAGGCAACCTCAACGCTCAAATTTATGCTGAGACGATTGTATCAGACGTCATCGTTCCTCTACAAGTGCAAATCGGTCCCTTATTTCAGTTAATGCATGATAATGCACGACCGCACACCGCAAGAGTTGTAAGACAGACTCTCGCCGCAGCTAATATCAATGTCCTGCCCTGGCCTGCTCAGTCGCCAGACTTGAACCCGATTGAGCATGCATGGGATATGCTACAGAGAAGAGCTCTGCCGAATATGGAGGGTATCCAGTCGCAAGAAGACCTTTTTTTGTTGTTGCAACGAACATGGGCGGCCATTCCACAGCGTGATTTGGATGAACTCATTTTGAGTATGCCAAACCGATGTTCTTGTGTTGTTAGTGTTCGCGGTAGAAACACGGATTATTAATTGTTTAAGTTACCCAATAAAATTTTAAAGAAAACTGTTATTTCAGTCTTTTTTTCGAACTTTAATGTTAGTGGTTCAAATGTCAAAAATCCCTTTATTAGGAAAATGGCAAATTTCTTTATTAATGCAAAGGTGACTTGGTTTATCGTTACTGTGACAAACGAAAACACTTTATTTGATGAATCCTTAAAGAAATAAAAAAAAAAAATCAATCAGGAGAAAAGTTATTGCAAAAATATATGTTGATCCCTAGACACTTTTGATGTGTGTAGTTACCTTTTAATATAAATAATAATGCACATTTTGCAGTAACAAATTATTTTTAATCAGAATGAATGCATTTATCGCTTCTAATATTTAAAGTAGTAAGGGTTTTCTTTTACGTTACGTATTTTCGAACATATAATATTTAAAAAGTTATGACGAATATAAAGAGACCGAACTTTAAATCGCTTCGGCATCACACTGTCACCACTCAGGTTTTAAGCTTCCCTTTGGTGTTTGTTTTTTTTTCTATAACCCTCATGAAATACCCAAGTAGTTTATCTGCCATAAAGATTTCAAAAACTGATCTATGTCCACTTTAGTATCAAAATAATGATTATCTTTATTTAGCTTGACAGCTCACCTTTACTTCTCGCTACTAATACGATACTCAAACATAGCAACTATTTGAAAAGCTTGGCCTGCTTCCGTCGCGATCTAAAATGGACGATGAATGGTCGTGAGCAGCGCCATACATTATAGAGTTCAAGTGCAAGGTCACAGTAACCGACATCCAGGCGGACGCAGCCGCAGGCGTTATATATAACAATGAAAGTCCTTTCATTCACTCAATAATGTCCAGCCAAAAATTAGGCTTAGTAAGTTGAAATTTCGCAAAGAGCATTTTTTGTGATTTACGAGGGATGATAAAGAATTTTAGGCAACTTGAGCTCTAAAGGGATGAACGAACTTAGCGCGGACAAAGCCACAGGCATAAGCTAGTATAACAATCAATATATAAATACTGAAGTCAATTGACTGAATACATTTTGGATATCACGTGTAAATTTTTGCAAACTATACTCAAACTGTTCTATTTTAAAGTGATTTTAGGACTTCAATATAAAATAATTGTACTATTGCAGAAACGAATGTTCACTAGCTCCCACATTTCCTTATATTATGAAGTTAAGGTTGCATTTCCTCCCCGTTGATAAGGGTTGTACCTTTATTGCGTCTTTAATGACAGACTTTAATACTGTTTCCCCTTTTTAGGTAAATTCTTTGGTAAGATTGGCCGCTGCCCAAAATAGATTACAAGAAAATGATATTGGAAAAATCCATTCACACCCTTGTTCTTTCAAATCATGAAAGAGGCATAAGGTACTGTTTGAATAACATGATAATGTTAGTGACAGCTACTCCTACAAGAATGAATTTCCATGTTAAATTAGACTCTAATTTAAGTCAGCGAGTGTTCTGGCTACGCGCCATGTAAGGTTTTTCTATAAGTACTTAATTAGATTTGTAGTTACTGTTATGTGGAAAAACAATATTATTTTACTACGCTCTGCTTTCAAGGAAAAGTGAAATTAAAGCAGGATTTTATTCGAGGCGGCGGACTCTGTTTAGATTCTGTTTGATAAAATAGTTAAGAAATGAAGTCTATTTTCAAATGGAAAAAGGACATTGAAACCCAAGTTTCAGAAACAATTTAGGAAATATATCTGAAAATAAATAAAAGTAATATTGAACTTCAAAACAGTATAAGAATCCGAGTCTAGGTCGTGTCTAGAGGGGTGCAGTTTGTGACTCTGTGATGATCAAGTAAATTGAGAGATAAGGCTGGTTAAATAATGTTATCACGTGAAGTTATTCGGTCATATTATGACAGGCCCTAATGGCGACCGTGTTTTACTAAACTAATATGTGACGACTATTAAATACCTCTCTGGTAAATTAGTAAATACTTCATTATTATATATAAAATGTAAAAGATACGTGAATATCAAATCACGGCTTTAATCACGGTTGATTTGTTAGTATTTATTGGGGAGTTTCGTTGTCTGTCCCCAAAACTCATCATCAGATCTTCACGAAATGTATATGGAACCATTTCGGATAAACCTCTTTCGATCAAAAAAGAGTACAAACGTCTGAATTGAGAACCACTTTGAAGTCGGATAAAAATAAAATATTATACAGTTTTTGCACTTATACAAATAAAATACAAAGCGTTAGCCTTAACTCAAATATAAATCTAACTTCATTATTTATAAAGAGACGCATTTAAAAAACAAAGGTCTGTAAAATTTTTAAGTAAGTATTTTATAAACTTAATTTTACTTAAAAAGTATGATAAATTCTACAGAAATGTGATAGTAACATGAAATTTTGAGATGAGGTTAATCCCATTAAAATCCTAATTAAGTTGTTAGCCGAACTAGTATATGAACTTTAATACATATTTAAAATAATATGGTACTCTTGACTTTGTGACTTTCAAACTAATAGGCTACATGTTACTTTTGTACTTAATATTATAATATGTGTAATTTTATGAGGATGAAAGAGCACTCTAGGGATTCAAGTTTAATATGGCTTGTGACATAATACTAATAGACATTACAACTAGCAATCATTTGATTTTATAAAAAGCTTAGAGATAACATTATAGATTCTACTCAATAAGGAAATCGAAGGTATGAGGCGCTGAGCAAGCGTAGACACTTTACACGTACATTATAAAACACACGGTATTTGTCCCTACAGATCCAGTTAAAAAACTATATATCATGACATCTAGACGGCATCTTGATATGAAAGATACTGCAGATTTTAGGTAGAAACTTAGACCTACCTTAGAAAAGATTTGCAAAAACCAAATTTGGTGCAGTAGTTTTTGCGTGATGCACAAATACAGACCTAATTATTACTGAATCGTCATCGAGCTGGCTTAATGTCAATGTTGGCGTTCCTCTTGGCGGTGTCCTATCTCCTCTTCTATTCGCAGTTTTAACCTCTGAACTTCAATGCACGTATGGTGATACGTGCATTGAACTTCAGAGGTTGCCGATAGCCTCCAAATCTATTCACAGAGTTGAATAGAGGACTCAAGTTTAGCAGTTGATGAGATTAACCGGGATCTGGAGAAAATTAAGAGCTGGTCCAACAAATTTGGTTTAAATGTAAATCCCATGAAGTGTCAAGCTCTAGAATGATTAGCAGAACGACATGCCAACTCGCAAATCTGTGGTTTTTTTAGCCCGACGGCTAAATATCTTAGCTTGCACGCTCAACTGACAGTGCCCTGGTTTTAAATGTTAGTCAAAAGGTCACTGGAACATTACGGGCACTCTGTAGGCTTAAAATTTCCTCCCAAATTAAACCAAGACAGTGCTTGTACAAACTTTAATTAGGTACTTATTTTATTGAGTATGGTGATTAGTGTTACCTCGCCCTCTCGATATATATAGAAATATATGTAGAAATGACATCAACAGTAATCATTTGATTACTGTTGATTTCATTTCTATTTAATATTTTACAGTTTCTTTTGTTTTCAAAATCAAAATTATGTTATATTGTATTTGTAAAAAAATGTTCAAGGGCATATTTGGCTACATTTTTTAAACAGTAATATGCCCTAAAATATATTATCCTTTTATATTCTCCCAAAATGTATGAAAACTGACAACCAAATTGACCTATTTCACTAATTGAACAGTCCGATATTTTAATTCTCAAACCAAACAGGGCATAAATTCACTCGTGGAAATACATTCATTCATTCGTTCGTGTAGAATTTAATAATCATTCGATTTCAATTACACAAAGCCGTCGACCGAAGCTAATAAACCAACTATGGTTGGACAATCAAGTTCCAATATTATTTTAGTTCTATTATAAGGTTAAATATTTAGCTACTTGACGACTAACTAAACTTGGAGGGGTTACTTCAACCTTTAAGCATCCGAGTTTTAAAGAAACTCGTTGGAGGACTATTTTCAGCCCTCGACCCGATGTAAACGGATGGGTGTTTTATGTTTGTAGCTGTGTGTTTTGTATACTTTTGTAGCTGTGATAAAGATAAATTACACCCAGGCTCATTATTAACTATCGTGTTCATTCGTGGCTTAGCAGTCAGGGCACTTACCATTAGACCAACAAGCCAGTCAATATATATTACGTAAGTATACAACTCTACAAGAGTGCGGGACGAGAGTAACAAGAGTACACGGTTTAAACTTGATACGAGTAGGTACATCTCTGTGAGCTAGAAATACGCCAACCAATTAGATAGCTGAAATTAAATACGCTCATATGTTGTCATGGAGACGGTTTGATTAACAATATTAATATCAATTAGTGAATGTATTATTCCTTAATACCTTCATTGTTGTATCTATTAGTGGGGACCTTGAGCTATTAAGTGGTCTACTAATTGGCAGTAAGTCTGTCCTGAATTTAATGGCATAGACTTGAAATAAATAGTGTATTCCATTCGAGGTGAAGAGAATGAATGAAATAAATATAACTTGTTTCAATAAAAATGAATGAATCGACTTCCAATGTATGTATATTATCAAGAAAAAAATGGAATGCAAATTTCGCTGAATCACACCTATGATTTAGTCTATATCTCTGGTGTTTTATAAGCTAGGACAATGTTTCATACACTAAAACAAAGATAATAGATCTATTTAGATGCCATATGTACCTGTGATAGTATGAAAACAGAGCGTGCCACTTTATCCCCACCGTGGATGACGTCTTGCGAGCGTCTTAGTGATGTACCGACCGTTAATAGAATCGCAAAACATCATTCAGATAACAGGGTATCGATTTTAAATCGACTGATTCGATTCGATACTGTGTCGGAATACACGGCCGTTGTTGGTTTAATGTGACATGTATATAAAATGACTTATTTTAATTAAAATTATTAATGTTCTAACGTAAAAAAAATATAAAGAAAATAACGAAACAATAATATAAAGGGGAGGTATGAAGTTCGCCAGGATAGCTAAATACAAATAAAAACTGAAAACACAATCTTGTAAATGCTTTTAGCTTGAAGTTTATTTGTATAAGTATTTAATAGATGGTCGTAATTTTTATTATTTATTAGTACTAGTTTTGGTTAAAAATTAGTAAGTACTGTGTTATTAGGTACGGCATTTTAAAACCATAGGTAGGTACTTACTCGTGTGCGTCTCATTTTATGAAGTAGGTACCTAGTGGGTACGATACCTACACTATACGTCTTATTATAATTAAAAACAAATTAAGTATTTAATGAATTACATGTGGAACACGCAACAAAAACGGTACTTGGACATGCTGTTTCTTAATTTAGCCGTCTAAAATTTTTTATTCGAAAATCGAGTGCGATCAATTCGCGATAGAAGAAATCGATCTAAAGTACCTAAACCTAAACATCACTAAGTAGAAAAACGATAAAATTCTCTGTACCATGACATTTATTTGTTGCTGTGTTGCTTATTCGTTTGAATTTCATTGCGTACTTTCAACGTATGAGACGATGCAATGAAAAACGAATATAGTAAAAATACGCCAATGCGAATTTATCGACGTAGTATCACTTAAAACCTAATCAAAGATTTCAAAAATAATTTTAGCTTAAGGAGCAACAAATTTACTTATCGATGAAAGGATACATCTCCCTTGGTACGGTTTACATCTCCGACGTATTTTTACAACTTATAACTGCACAATTAGGCATTTCTTGTTGCAGTCCACGCGACGTCATGCGGCCGCAATTGAAGGTTGAATAATATTACACGCGCCCCAATCGGCCCCGATGCGCTCATTGGAAACACGCTTTTTTTTATTTATCATTACGCGGCAGAGACGTGGACAGTGCACCAATTAGAAAGGGGGAATGACGCTCTAGAGAAGTAATGCTGAAGGAAGATGCTCCGGAAATCATGGACTGATTTCCGCACCAACGTGTCCATACTTCAGGAGGTTAAAATCACGCAGCGTTTATCGGCTGTGGTATAATCGCGTACATTAAAATTCTTCGGACATGTCTCTAGGCGGGATAACGATTCCATAAAGTGGCTGGTCATGCACGAAAAAATGAGGAAACTGGATCACGCGGCAGTGCACCTATGCGCTGGACTGACCAAATTAAATCCGCCACAAATCTGACTGCGCCAGACAGTCTGCCAACAGGGAGAGATGGCGAGAGACCGTGCGAAGAGCTGTCTGCTTTTACCATCATTGCGTACGTCTTTACGTGACCACGGCCGCTCAAGAGCAAAACGACATAGACACAAAAGGTCAGGAGCTGGGGGCGAGCCCAAGAGCTAGAGAACACAGTGTGAACTCAGAAGTAGACGAGCGGGCAGGGGCCGCGCGGAGAAAGGCGATACAGAGGAAATTGCACGAGTAGACATCGCCAACTGACGGATTCTAGTTATATGTGTGTTCTGAGCACTAAAACCTTCCCAAAAAATATGCAGTCGAATAGCGAAATCGTAGTCTAAATCGGATCACTAGCTTTCGAGAAAGTCGCGAACACACCTACATGTTTACGGGTCAACCATAGAACCGCCATTTTTGAAGGTGGTTAAAAATATTTTGTTACGATTTTTTTTATTGATTTAACCTGTAGGTTCTATCTTACTGCTGTGCCAAATACTCCCCCGGTAGCTTTCTCTTTTCTTCTCGAATACTCACGTCAGTTTAGTTTTAACATTACTTAATTGTAAATAGTTACTTAGATCTCGTAGTTGTTATAAGTTTCAGTCAGAGTTCACTCACTTAGGATATTATATTTAGTGTTTGTATTTTAGCTAATTATTTCTGAGCTGTCAAGAGTCTTATACGTTTACTGGATGTAATATCAAAGGCCAACAAAACGTTCCTAATACGGAAATCAACGAACGCTCGGATGCACTTAGCTTAATTAAGTCCCTAGCAAAGCTCACTAAAGCATCACTTCACTAACAGGGTATTATTACTGCCTAAACAAGTGCCCTCGGGTCCTTTCACGTAACGCAAAGTCGAATTGATGCGAAGCGTCAAATTCTTTATACGGACTATCTTCCTATTAGCATCAATTGGGCGAAAAATATGTTCATTGTGTATTTTTGTACAAACAAACTAACTTAATCTCTTAATACAAGTATTGTATAGTTTTTTGACGCTTATTTAGTTATAGCAAGAGAGGTCGGTGACACTGTGGCGACCTATCAGACAAATATCAGCAAGATAGCGAACCGTATTTTAGAAGTGTAAAATATAAATAGTTTTTATGTGATAATTCGGTAATTAATAGTATAGTTGCATATAATAAGTTAAAATAACGACCATATAACGTTATCATTTCATTACTCTTGTGTATAGTGATTAAATTAATTAAATAATAAAATTATAAGTGCAGTGCATTAAAACATTATTTTTTTCTCTGAACTAAAGTAATTCAGTGTGTGGACCAAATCTTGTATCATTATAAGAGTGAACTTGTCAAGTATTTTAACTTTTTTTTCCAAAAAGATAAAAAATAAATTAGGTAAAATTAAATAAAGACGTTAATTTTCAACAATTTCAATCAGGGCCGCCAAGCTGTGTTTCCGCTACTTGAAACCAGAGGGCAAATGATACCATACTAAAACTCTGGTAGGATTTGGAAGTTTATTTTTCTTCTACTACAGTCAGTTGTCGATTGAAATAATAACATAAATAAAATTCTTAGTTCCTGCATCTTATTTATTTCGAAGTAAAATAAACATACAAGAATGGATTCACCGAACATACCATTTCGATGCACACAGCCTAATTTTAATAATGATAAATGCGAGTATTCTAATCATACTTGAGATGAATCCCCTACTACTTTGCCTAATATTAGCAATGACGACATCTCTAGCCAATATCAACTATTTGAAATAAGGCAACAAATAGAAAAACTGTCCATGAAATTACATAGTGCACATACAGAAATCAAAATATTATCATTAGAGAATAATAATCTTAAAGCAATTAATGAAGATCTGCGGCAACAAAATCTAATCTCTGCAAATAATATTGGTATCCCTATAAACAACTCCAGCCAGTACACACAAACTGATGAAATTACAGAACATATTATTAAGCCCAATACTAGAAATAAAGAAACAAAAACTAAAATAAAAAATAATATAACACCGGAAATAATATATAAGACATTACTTCCCTCTCAAAATGTTCCCGCTCAGAGAAATAGCTCTAATCAGTATACCAAGTCAACGAAAAATAGTAAAATATGCATTATTAGTGAAGATAATAAAAATAATATATATTCTATTGCCGAAAATACACTAACAAACGCAAAAATGTGTCACTACCTTATGCCAAATAGTGGAATAAAGATTCAACTATGTAACATAAGTTAAAAGGTTATACAAAAGATGATGTCTGTATCATTATGATTGGCGAAACAGATTTCAGAACAAGTAAAGATTATAAAGGTTTAATTGTTAAGATTAGAGACATTATTAAACAATCAAATTCACGAACGTTATTCTTTGCGCTGCTACATACAAATATGCCTATAATGCTACTATGTTTAACTATAGAGTTGAACATTTTAGTACTCTGCTTCACATGGATATAATATCACATCAACATGCCTATTTAATAGACTCCAATAGAAATCTTACTTGTGATAATAATCTCAATAGAATACTTTAAAATGTTTAAGAAATATTCAGGCTTCATCACCCAATATGCTGTAAAAACTACTTTTAAGGAAATATATGAACTTATCAAGGCTATAAAATTCGATCATAGGCAACTAAAATGCAGGGACAGCCAACAAAGTACTGCGTCTCAGTTTTTTCTCGAATAAATATATAAACATACTGCACCAAAATATCACAGGCCTATTAAATAAAATTGATGAACTCACGATTTGCTTATATGAGTTATCAGAAAAGGACAACGAAATGGACATCGTATGCATAACTGAACACTTCATAATGAATGATTACGAAGGGCTCTTGTCAATGCCGAACTATACAATACAAGAGAAGCGGATCGTGCATACTTGTAAAAAATAATATTCAAAGGAAAGAAATTTTAGGAATCTCAAAACTTTTAACAGGTGGAGTTTTCGAATGCTGTGCAGTGGAACTAGTTACTTATAAAACATTAATTGTGTGAAATTTTTGAGTGCCTCATTTAA
The DNA here is from genome assembly GCA_945859575.2 of Herminia tarsipennalis. Taxonomy (NCBI): domain Eukaryota; kingdom Metazoa; phylum Arthropoda; class Insecta; order Lepidoptera; family Erebidae; genus Herminia; species Herminia tarsipennalis. The sequence continues at coordinate 21,516,921 of OX243844.2, forward strand.
AAAATCTTAATGTATTTTTTGAACAATTTGATAAAATGTTACAGTTAGACATTATGAAACAGAAAAAAATGTCATAATTGTTGGCGACTTTAATATTGATACTCTTAAACATAATAACGTACTGCTGCAACTTGAGTGCCTTCTTTTGAATTATAATCTTAAATTAGAATTAAATTAACCTACAAGACTAAAAAGTGGGACTTGCATTGTTAACTTCGCATATCACTTGGGAAATAAATGTAAATTCGACGTCATTGAGTTTGGCTTGTCTGATCATACATGACAACTCATAAAGTTTCCTATAGATAATACTTATTTGATAGACTATTGGTTCATAAAACGTCGCGATTATAGCAAAGAAAACATGCAAAAATTCAAAAACCACCCACAAAACATATCGTTCTCTGAAACATTTAACACAAACGATGCAAATGAACCTTTATAATAACTTATGCTTTCCTTACAGACAGCTAACAGTTAAAATAAAGAATCTAGGGGTATACAAAAATGTAGCAAAAAGAAAAAGGAACTGCTGTGGAAGTATCGACTAAAACCCAATGAATCAAATAAAAGGAAATTGCTATCTTACACTAAACGCTATAGAAAAATCATAAACCTTACCAAACATGCACAAAATAACTATAATATTAAAACATTAACAAACAAAACAAAAACAACCTGAACCTAACATATTACTGAACCACACAAAATAGCGAATGCCTTTAATAACTTTTTTATTGACAAAGTTAAACCGATATCGGATAATAGGATGTAATGTAACAAAAGTATATTTGTGCTGCCTAGCTCACCTAATGATATACTAAATATTATAAGATCCCTAAAAAATATTGAAAGTGTAGGACGTGATGAAGTGTCTACAAAAGTGCTCAAATATGTAGCATATACATTTTGTGACCGTTTAAGTTGTATACTAAATACTTGTATTGTTGCTGGTACATTTCCAGAAAATTTGAAAATATCTATCATAAAACCCTTATTTAAAAAAGACAATAGATAACTCATGGACTGACAGACAGATAAAACTTTTGTCCATATTTTCCAAAATATTCAAAAAATATATTTATAATCAAATTTACTCATGTTTAGAAAAAAAAAAATCATACGAACAAAAAGGATTCCGAAGAAGTAAGACAATAAAAATGGCAATTTTTGATTTTATTAAACATATTGTAACAAATGTAGACAAAAAAACACCCTTATGCGCCATATATTGCGACCTAACTTAGGCATTTGACTATGTGGATCACGAGATATTACTCACAAAATTAGAAACATATGGCATCAGAGGAAACTTGCTCAAATTAATTAAAACATATTTAAAAAATAGATCACAGTATACTTATTTTTTTTTTTTATTGCCTATGGTTGGCAAATGAGCCAGTGGCCCACCTGATGATAAGCGGTAACCACCGCTCATGGACTACAAGAATGTCAGGGACACACCCAAGCCGCTGCCTACCGTGAAGTGAAAGCCCTCTTTAAACCTCGTTTGAAGAAAGACATGCGCTCGGGAAACACCGCAGCAGGTAGTTCATTCCAGAGTCTACACGCACGTGGAAGAAAAGAAAGAATCGATCCGTACAAGACCGCATTGTTTTCAGGTGGAATGGATGAACCCTACTACGATGTCGAGTGGTGCGGTGGTAGAAAGGTGACGGTGGCACCATGTCAAACAGTTCCTAAGAGCACTCCCCGTTGGACAGACGGTAGAGTACGCAAAGTGCACCAAAATCACGTCTCTGCTGTAAAGACTGTCTGTCCGTGAGATTGGGTTCATCAACGATCCGAACAGATCACCTTTGGAGGGAGTCAAATGGATCGAGCAAGTATTTGAGGGCACCCGCCCAGAGATGAGAGCAGTACTCCACGTGCGGTCGAACCTGCGCTTTATAAAGCACAAGTCACTGTGCCGGCGAGAAGTAACGCTTCGTTCTGTTGAGGACACCCACCTTTTTGCTCGGCAATTTGGCTTTACTTTCCAAATGACTCCCAAACTGGACTTTGCTGAAGATTTCGACACCGAGGATCCCAATACTCTCGGAGACTCGGAGTGTAACTCCTTGGAACTGTGGCACTGGGACAAATGGGTCTTTCTTCGCAGTGAACGTGCATACTTGTGTCTTTGTGGGGTTGAATCGAACCAGGTTCCTCTCACCCCATTCGGAGACCCGCCCCAGAGAGTCCTCGACTTCTGACACAAGTTGCAACCGTCTCTCCTGAACAACGCTCCGAGGGACGTTCTGTTGGCTGGTATATCGCGCATCACCCTTGCTGTCATCTGCATAGCAATGCATGTTCTCTATGGACAGCATATCATTGATATGCAGAATGAACAGTGTTGGGGAGAGCACCGAGCTTTGTGGAACGCCAGTATCCTAGCTCCTGCCTAACCGCACGTTGCGTGATGTGTATTTCTGGCATGGAGCCCTTACACTTTGGGATGGAAGGTGGTGTGGCTCCTCTAACATCCAAAGTCGAGGTAGAGGTCGGCCCAAGAGATCGGCTTTCTCCTTAGCACTGTGGGCCAGACTGCCATCGAAGTTGCGCAGTGGTGGGAGGTTGAACTGGCAGAAGTTATGTTGCGCAGCTTTGGCGAGCGACCAGAATGCACGACTCCCAGAGGGATGCCTTTGAAGTCGCTCGCCAATTCTGGCAATGTGATCTGCCTTTGCTATAGCAATAGCCTTCTTGATGGCTCTGGAGGCGGCGTTGAACTTACGTTTCTCAACATTCACGGTCGGACCCTTAAGATTCCTGGTATCATTTCAGGCTAAGTACGCAGACTGTTTCAGGCGCGCGGTCACTCGACAAGCCTGGTTGAACCAGAGGCGACTACGACCACCAACGGGAATTCGGGCATTGGAAATAAATAGTTCCATTCCCTGAAGCACCGTATCCGTGATGCAGTCCGCACAAGCGTCGGGATCCTCTGTGGAGAAGCAAAACTGAGCTTAACAGAATATATTTCGATAAAAAAAGAGTACATATTCAAATCAGACCGATGGACAGTCCGATACGGCGTACCACAAGGAAGCATATTAGGCCCGTTATTTAATCATATTCATCTTGTATTTAAATGATTGGCCAAAAATAACGAAGTACCCAATGACTCTATTTGCTGATGACAGCACTGTAGTCGTAGAGTTTGACAATAAACTTACTTTTAACAAAAACTAAAGTAATGTGGTTCAGTCAACGTAAGGCTATTCCAAACATTGAAATAAGCTATAAAGGTACAGTTATAAACACAGTAAATACAACAACATTTTTAGGTATGGATGGATAAAAATATCAATTGGAAAGCACACGCAGAGGACCTTAACAAAAGAATAAGTTCTTCTGCATATGCTTTGTTTAAACTGTCATCCGTAGTAAACCACGAGGTCTTCGGTATTGTAGGCTCTCTTTTACGTTTTGGAATTATATTTTGGGGAAATTGAACAAATAAAGACATTTTATTTATATCCTAAAAAAGATGTATGAGGGCAACGTTTGGACTCAAAAGCACCAATAGCTGTAGACAATATTTATTTCAATATACTAACTCTTACGTCACTTTTAATTTGTGAGTTAACTGTCTTTGTCAAAACTAATCCACACATATTGCATCATCTTTCCGATACAGTCAGTCGCAGTCATGGAGATAAAAACAGACTGCATATGGTTAGAGCCAATACAACACTAATGCATAAAAGTGTTCTATGTCTAGCTTCCTCAATATATAGTAAAATATCAAAACATATAAAGAATCTAAACCTACAACAATTTAAACATGAACTAAAGAAAGAACTTATTGCGAATTTTTTTTATAAATTAGATGATTTTATCAGTACGTAACATACTATTATGGCGTTGTGTGTTTGTTAATGTTATATTTTGTTTCGTTTTGCTAAATTTTATTTTTTTTGTTTATTTTACATTCATAGATTTGTCACGTATTTTTTTAGACTAGTACTAATAGTAAGTAAACCTATTGTTGTATAATGTTAAATCTAAATTCAAATAATTTCTAAAAATTTAATTTCATAATTAAATTTTGTAAAATTTGTATGCCAATGACATAGCGAAACATGCCATATTAATTAACACCTTACATTACAAACCTGTAAATGTACACTCATGGTTCTCAAATAAAAAAAATATTATTGTTATTATTAGATTAGGCAATGTTATCACTGTTGTAACGTGTTTGAAAAATATCATAGCTTCTCTTGCCTCGGATAATACATGTCAAGTGTCTAATCAAGGTAATCGGTCACATGCCTAATCTCTTTCCGATTATATAAAATTTACAATTTATCAAACTATAGGGAATAGAAAAATACGCTATCTAGTCTACGTACAAACTTGTGCGCTGCACAGCAGCACTCGCCTTGTATACATTTTCATATTTTTGCGTTGGCCTAAGCTCAGCCAACACGTATTGCCTCGTATGACTGCTTTGGCAGTGTAATGGGAGCTTATTGCTGGTTATCACTGTTTACACAAATACTTGGTTACCCAAACGTCCATCAGTCCTTTGTCAAGCAGGCATTCCAAACACAGGCTCATTATCTATATGCTCGTATACTTTGTACACATAGACTAGTAATTTATAGTCACTTTGCATACTCACTTAAAGTAACAAATGCACAAATTCTACAAGAAATAGCTCAAAGCCATTCCAACTGCGAATTTCAGTAAGTACTACATACACAGACTGCAGTTTACACACTGTGTTTGACTCTGGGTGACTTCGCTCTTAATGTCGACAAGCACGAAAATGAATGTAATAATAAATAGAAAGCTTTCTAGAATAAAGTTATTCGCATTTCTTTTAAAGGAAGTGTGCTTTTAGCACCTAAAAACCGTTTGAACAAAACAGAATAAATTCGTCTCGGTGGCCAGATAAAAAATAATGCAGTGTATATGATAAGTCATGATTTATTTTAAAGTGAGTTTGCTTCGGTTACAGTTTGTTGTTTTTTATTTGTTTGGGGATATTACGGCTGATTTCACAAAATAGTTCAAATCTTAAATTAATATGTATGTCAATTACAAGCTACCACAGATGGACAGAAAACATTGCAATACTTGCGCTAACTAATAACAAATAAATATTAAGCCACTAATAAATAAATTTAAGAATGTAGTCAAGAGACATCTTATACAAAGAACTTACTACTCAATCGATGATTATTTAACTAATAAAGATAAATAAAAAGACAACGAACTACATCTGTAGGTCGTTGCTCCTTATTAATGTATTTTATTGTACAGTTTATTGTATTTTACTTCGGTGAATATTGTTGTCACCGTTTGATAATGTTATTTAGGTATTATGTAAGAAAACGATTTACTTTCTAACCGACTTCAAAAAGGAGGATCCTAAAAAAATCGAGGGAACTCTTCAAATATTAAAGGCACATCTACATTGATTTAGGTACATTTCATAGTGATTCGTGCATTTACTCTCAAAAAGCACGTATTGGCGAAGTAGAACGGATGATAAAGACCACAAATGACGAGCGGACCTATTCAATATTTTACGGTTTGCGATTCAATTACTTTAATATGATATTGAGTATCATTTTATTCTTGTCATACTAATATTACACAATGTAATAGGAATGATAGTGAACTATCATGTGAACTCCTCAACAATTAACGGCCCTGCATCGGGGCAAGCAATATTTTGTAAAGGGATTTGCGCAGTTGACGTAAGTCTATTGTAACTTAGGTGAATTACAAACCAATCCACTAAAAAGTGAGAAATAATATATACCTAGAATAACAAAAACAAATTAACATTATGAAGTTGGTGCCGAAAACAAAACAACTTTTTCAAGGCACCAATTACAAAATGTTAATTTTGTTTTGTTACTTTAGGTAGGGATATATTATTTTTGATTTTGTTTGCCTTGTATTTATGTTTGAAGTCGGTAATATTTTTTTTGTAAAAATAGTTTTTTTTTATGTTAGTAAAGATTCTGCATGATAAATTAAGGCCATTTTTTTCTTGCTTTTGCAAAACATTTATACTTATTCATTGAAAAACAGTAAATTGGCCAATATTTATGCACAAAAAAAATTTAAATTTAAAGCTTTAACTAGGTATGTTGTGCCCATTGAGGCTGATATATCCAATCTTGTGTACTATTCTTTTAATATTTATGACCTCTTGATTTTGCATCAGTCCTTTAATATCTAATATATAAAATTCTCGTGTCACAGTTTTCGTTGCCATACTCCTCCGAAACGGCTTGACCGATTTTGATGAAATTTTATGTGCATATTGGGTAGGTCTGAGAATCGGACAACATCTATTTTTCATCCCCCTAAGAGTTTGTTTGTTTGTTTGAACGCGATAATCTCAGGAACTACTGGGCCGCATTGAAAAAATATTTTATTGTTGGATAGCCCATTTATCGAGGAAGGCTATAGGTTATAACATCACGCTATGACCAATAGGAGCGGAGCAGCAATGAAAAATTTTGTAAAAAAAAAAAGGTAAAATTTACGCAGACGAAGTTGCGCGGGTCAGCTAGTGATGTATAAAATAATGGTGGCAGCAACTTACCTGCATATACCGTATATAAACAAAGAAATGTTGTAAACATTGGCAATTTACAGTACAAGCAATTCGGTACACAAAACAATCTTCTGGGAGGGAGGGGGGCACTTGCCCCCTATCCGCCTATGAATAATGTAAATATGGATCTTTGTACAACATGTTTACTATAGTTTTTAGTTTTAGTTTTAATGCTACAATATTTGCAATTGATTTACGATTATTAAGTGCCTATAAACTCAATCGTCAATGTTTTGGTACAATGAAGTGATGCCCAAAGCGTTGATAGACTGTTAATCTAGATTAAGATCTGCAATAAAAATCAATGATTGTGCTTTTCAAGGCAGTTTGTAACTGATCCAATCTGTTGATGATCACGATCATTGTGTTTGGTTGATATAATCTAGGTACTAATACATTGACAACCTAGATGCTGCCTGCGCTCTTTTATTGCTTAGGTACTCCTATAGATTGCTAGAATGTCCATATAGTAATGATTACAAAATATATAAAAGTAATTGATGTTGGAATCTTCATTTAAGAACGTATACGAAACGTACAAGACGTGGTGTAAATTACAAGGGACATTCAAGTTCTCTGTATATTTACTATCTATATTACGCTTTGTCACCAACTTGTAAGACGTAAAAGTAATCTAATAATAAATGATATTGTGTAGCCTCATTCGCCATATAAAATATGAAGCTTTGAAATAACCAAAAAAATATCAATAGTACGAGAAAGTGCTGAGCTGTATTTTTCTCGTTTGTAAGGAAAAGAGAGCTAGTTAGCTTAATACGCTAATCAATTACACAAAAATATACCTAGACAACTGATTAAAAACGAAAGTTTATGTGCGACGTTGAGATAGTTTATTTATAATCCTATACCGCTAGATCTCTTATATAACTTAGATGCTCATATCTTTATTCGCTTGTTACTCAAGCGAACGAGGATATGAACATCAAAGGTCTGTGTATAGATTCTTTGGTTTTTTAGTCTTTAAATATAAATATACCTACCTATCATTTATTTATATCTCGAGCATCGCTGGTCGGATCGCAGCCTTAAAAATAATAAACCTTGAGCCAAACACATAAAACTAATGCATGATTTTATTATTCTCATAGAAAAACTATGACAGATCGTAAGTTGTAAACGTATATGTAGAAACGTGCGTGTCGTAAAACATGAGTTCAAGGTCACGAAAGAAATATAGAATTACATTACCGTATAAAATTCTGAAACATATGAGTGAGGTTGATGCCGATTTTAGGATAGATGGAATATTATGTAGAGTGCAGCTGATCGTTGAGGAAAAGTTACTGAACCGTAATATTAGCTATGATGGACGGTGAGTTGTAGAAGCTTATAATAATAAATCTTGAAAATGCTTCAGCTAAAGTGGGCGTCATAGATGGGTAAGTCTTTTTTATTCAACTAAGGAAGCTGATATGTATGGAATATTGATAATATCGTAGACTTAATGATGTATTCGAAAGTGTTAAATATGTTAATTGTAAAAAAAAACCAGCTTTTAATTGTAGATTTGGTGTATATATTATAAAGACATATCTATATTGTATACGTAAATAAAATGTTAGTAGATACCTAAAAAAAAAAGAAAATGTCAATATTAAAAATATTGGAAGATTTGGTGTTAAAAAAAGCACAAACATTGCTAGTTAAATAAAAGCTTGTGACTTTCGGCTCCATCATCAGAATAGCTTAATGGCACCAAATTATTGTATTTTCGCCAAAGATACATATGTACACCAAATTTAAGCCCAATCGGACATCGGGAAGTGGTTCTAATTTAGCTTCCAAGATTCGTGCCAAACACAAGTATTGCAAGTTAGGAAGTAAAAGAAAAAAAAGCTTGTAAAAAATATTATACATTTTGTTATTAAAATTTCCATAGTTCCAAAAAGCATTATTGTTCCTTTTGAAAAACATACCTACATTGTGTGTCACTTGAATCCTTTTGCTAGATTCTTATATTCGATTTCTTGGATGGTTTTATTTATCTTATGTGTGTATGTAGAATCGCATTCTTTTTTAAATATTGTGATTTTAGATTGGGCTATGGATATAATGTAGTTTTAAATTATACTTTATTGTTTACTATACTATTTTTTTGTAACGCCAAAATTAACCACTCGATTAATCATGTCGATTTTGAAGTAGGTGTGTGCCTACTGACGTACGAAGAATTTCAGTACACATTAGAAGAAAATATAATATGTATGTATACCTAAGTATAATGTAATTTTACACACGCAAAGCACACTTTGAAGTGAATGGCTAGGGGCTATATTAAAATACTAAGAATTTTGATCAATTATTGTGGCAAAAAACATCATGAAAATGAAAAAGCCGTTCACGATACGAAAAATACGTATAAGAGCTCCCAATGGGCGTAAAAAGTCACTTCCAGGAATATATTAAACATACTTTTAATAGACCAATAAATTTGTTTTATCCGACAACACGGCACTGAAAGGAGGTTAATGTTTTGTGGAGTGTGCTTATCCATGTAATACTCAGAAAATTTACTCTTACAGCTATTATCAATGTTTACTTAAGGAAGTAAACTGAAGTAGTAATAGACAGCCATTTATATAAAAGTTAGGTAGAAACAGTTATTCACTTCGTTCCTTTACTCTGGCTTTCGTGAATCAAACACAATTAGATTATTTTCTAAGAATTGTTTACATTCAATAATGGCCTTCTATTATTGTAAAGAGCATTTTAGTGCCTAGTCAGTGCCAATCTTCTACTTTAGTCGGTCTCATTTCACATAATACTACCCTATTTTCTTGATTTTATCCCGTCTCTGTTTTATTTTTTATCTGTCTCGCTTTTTAGACGAGACTATAAATAAATAGTGTATTAAATATAATATTTACAGGTATTGATTTTCTTCAAATCATCGAATAATCATATCTATAAAAAATATAACCAACATTTAATTTGAAGCGGCGGTAGCCTAACCGGACTCGCAATCGAGAGGTTCGAAGGAAGGAAGGTTCGAATCCTACCCAGTATTCTACCGACGTGAACCCACTCCTAATACAAGTCATTGAGCTTAGCTGGAGGGGTTAGTGGGATTGCTAGTAATGTGGGATCCACAATCCCACATTGCTGGTTATCTAATTTAAAAAAAAAAGGAATAATTTACCATTTTTAAATTATTCCTTATTTTCGTTATAAAGATATTTTAAAGATGCTTAATAGATTTTTATAGGTACGTCTTTAGATTATTTACCTGAAATAAAAATAAATTATTTTATTATTTAAAATGACAGAATGGATTTGAATAAAACAGCTAAGAACTGTTTCGATAAACCATTCGTTTAGGCGTCATACTCCAAACAAATACACAGATACTCAGGTTAAATATAAAACCTCCTTCGTTTGCGTCAGTATGCCCCCATACTGACGCAAACGAAAGAGGATAATTAGAAAGTTTTTATTATTAAGTAACTAATGTGAATAACCAAAATCTTTAAATTTAACAAAAAGAAAACGAGGGATATTTAATAAAAACAACAAACTGTAAAACTAAATACTTTTTCGAAATTGTTTATTTTTGAATCCGCGTAACGAGGAGAAAAATGGCGAGTCATTGCTTTCGTTTTAGGATCAAAAATATGTCACCGACGTATTTCGGAATCCATTTTTCGTTAGCTGCTAATCGAATCATATGATAAAAGGGATTATATTATAGACCGTCTTGGTTGGTACTACAACAGTGTTAGTCCTCCGTGAAATGGTGCAATGTAGCAAGTGAAATGACTGGGTAAATAAGATTTACGAACTAATGTCTCAAATGAGGAGCGCTGTGCGGCGACATTTAGATATTTGCCAAACAAGAATTAGGGCTCTTTGAGACGTCTGGTTTTTTCACCGGACGCCGAACGGCTGTAGAACATTTGTCACCGGATTGGCGTGTCCAGTGTGTGCGGTGCGTGTGAACACACTAATTTTCTCCGGCGAAATCCGGCAAAAAAATCGATCCAGTGTCTGAAGAAAAACCGGACGTCTGAAAGACGTGTGTCACTGATCTATTATGGGCTAGCGTGCACACGCTCTGCTCGGCTCTTTATTTTATTGTATAATAAACTCTACCTTTATGCCGCAGTTTTGTCTATGTGGTTGTTGGTTCATCATCCTTTCGCCCTTATTTGGGGTCACAGGTCGGGCAATATGTCTTATTCTTCTATAATTTCTTGTCAATAATCATCTCTGTGTTTGCTTTTACGTCGTAGCATCCGTGATGATGCCACAACCCTTGAGCATTTGGCACTGGAACCAGGCCGGTGTGTTTGATGGTTAAGAAATTACAGCAATTTTATCAAGAGAGTTCTGATGAATCCATCATCGTATGTGGTTGTTTGTAAATAAATAAATAAGAAGATATCATCTGAACTAGACAGAATTTATTTTATGTTTTTTTAAGAAATACATCATTAATACTTATCTATTTAAAAGAGTCAAATGATAAGAATACTTTCTCTTAATAAAAAAGAGGTTGTTTTAACACCGCTGAAATTACAATTCTCTTGTATTTTAGCAGTGTTAAAACAACCTATTTGGTTCAACTTGGTCTAATCCCGTATCTGGACCAAAAATAGATTGCCCTTTTCAAATAATTCGTTGATTAAAATACGAGTACTTCTTTGAAACCAACAACAAGAATTAAATTAAAATGGTATCGAATTACCAGTTTCCTTTTATTCGTTATTTTTTATTACGTTGAATTCCGTATAAAATTACAAAAACATAACACATAACATTTCATGATCAAAGGATCTTTTTATTGTAATTTCAGATACATATGTTAAATACAAATGTTATACTGTACTACTTTTTATTGTTATACTTTATATTCATATTTAGAATTGTTTTAATTTTATTAAATGCTTTTTATTGTTATACACCTATCTATAAGGATACCTATTTATACTCGCTCGGTTTAAATGTGTCATTAAAAAAAACACTTCGACCAACGTGACCCTATTTTCCATTCAGAGCGCTTTAATAAGTATTTTGAAGGTAAAAGTCAATATTTGCCGTTCACAGAAGTAATCCGGTGTAACAGCACTGCGACCATCTCGCATAAAGCCATCATTTTGTACTTAACCCTTGTTTGCTACTGTCCGTTTTTGCAGTTTTAATAAAACGTCCCGCTGTAGAGACAGGGGGATGACAGAGGTGCCCCGGGGATTTTGGTTCAGACGTAACGGCAATTTAATTTAGATGCCACATGATGGATATTGATAGCGCCAATTCACTTTTTCACTGCTTGTGAAAACGTCAAATCGAACGCTTCCTGGATTTTTATAAGGTCACATTAAGTGTTAAGTTTCATACCAATAAATTGAGTTAATGCTCTACCGTGGAATAAACGTTTTTATTTTTATATGTTATTTCGTTAACAGGCCTATATCGAAATAGACAGTTTATGTAATAACATTGCTGGTTTTGGGCCCAAAATATTTATGTCCTTTCATTTTATACACCGAATGAATTAACGTTTATTCTATGTTAAAATACTGTGCTTCAAATATAATGCCTAGGCCTCAGGCAAATATTCTAAATGATTTTATAAAGGTCCTCCAGTCATCCTAATAAATCCTTTGAATGAAATTGATTCATTTTTATCCTGTAAAATGTATCTCTCTTAAAATAAAAAAAGCATTACGGCGTGTGAAAAGCGCCGAGAAATATAGAATGTGTCATAAAGAGTCCACCAGTCACTTCCATAGCCAGACTTGCAAAACTAAAAAGAGGCCATGGGCTTGCAATTCCTTTGACGTAAATTTTTACTTCAGCATAGAAAGAGTGTTAGTAAGCGAATACACATAACTTTGAGTAGCCATACACACAGTTATGTGTATTCCCTAACTACCACTCTTTTACATGTTCGTAAACTTTCGCGATTTGTACACATTATAGAATTTTATAAGCGACGGGTAGATTCCGTGACCGCGGCCATTGCAATACGGTCAAAACCTCGACCAATAAAATAAAGATATTTAGCTTTAAAATTTTTCGCGATTAAGATCGGAAGCTTATATTTTTTTTTAATACAGTGGTATCTTAATTCTAATTCAACAAGGCAATGGAGTGCCATTCACGTAGGTTTGCTTTTACGAATCAAGATTGAGTTTGGGTCAATTATGTTTTAAGTAAAAAAGTGTAGATAGGTTATAATCGCTCAAAAAGCGGCACCTTAAAATTTTGATATTTGAAGTTTTTAAGTATGTGTCGCATCGCCGGTGTCAACAGAGGCAAGCAGCTGATTACATTTTTTTCTTTTTCGTTCGTGATATTTAAATCATGCTTTCCTGCTTTTAAGACTTTTTATAATAGTGTGACATTACAATGTAATTATAGGCTATCTATATGTTCATTAGTTTGCCGTTTTTAGGGTTCCGTAGCCAAAATGGCAAAAGGAAACCCTTATAGTATTGCCATGTCCGTCCGTCCGCACCTTTGCTCAGAGACTGTTAGTGCCAGGAGGCTGTAGTTTTGCATGGATAGACATATTACTTACGCCGACAAAGTGAAAGAATAAAATCTTGAAACAAAACAAAATTGTGACTACTTTTCCTATATTTTCGCGATTTTTTTTCTCACCTATCTCATCGTGTGGGGTATCATTCTTTAAAAACGTTTGGGAGTTGGAAAGACGATTTTTGAATTTAAAGTGCACATTTTTGTTAGAGTCAAGTGTCGCCCCCCATGCCTGCTAAATGTTTGATGTTGGGTTTGTGAAAAAAATCACGGTAGTAGTACATATCGTGAAATATAAAGGAAACTAGCACAGCTAAGTAGGCTTTACAAGTTTACGAGTATCAGCTGATCAAATGAGAAGTACCGAAATTTTCGTACAAATTTCATTGAAAAATGTTAGTATGTAGATATAACGTTGTAAGTTTAAAATAAAAACAACAGAAAACGCACTTTTTAAGTCACATTATTCGGATTGACTACGGAACCCTACATTGTGTGTGGCCCGACATACACTTGCCCGGTTTTTAAAGATTTCGATATTTAAAAAATCCAAAATAGGTAATCTCATAAATTTATTGTCACATTTCACTTTGCTTTATTATTTTATTTTACTTTTTTTTTTAAAGATTACTAGCAATTTGGGATTGTGGCTCCCACATTACTAGCAATCCTGTTAACCCTTCCAGCTAAGCTCAGTGGCTTGTGTTAGGAATGGGTTCACGTTGGTGGTATAATGGGGCCCAGATGAAGTATCTGGGCCTAGTGGTAGACGGGCGGTGGCTCTTCGACGAGCACTTCCGCATTTTGGCGCCTAAGCTCGAGGCTACTGCGTCCGCACTGGGGAGGCTGTTGCCGAACCTGGGCGGGCCTAGTGCCTCGAGTAGACGGTTGTACACGGGGGTGGTGCGGTCGATGGCTTTGTATGGCGCACCCGTGTGGGCGGCGTCCCTGACCGCCCAGAATCGGGTCCGTTTAGGGAGACCCCAGCGGACCATGGCGGTCAGGGCCATACGCGGATACTGCACGGTGTCTGCAGAGGCGGCATGCGCATTGGCCGGCACACCCCCGTGGGATTTGGAGGCGGAAGTGCTCGCCGAAGTGTATCGGCGGGCGGTGGCTGTTCGTGCAGGGGGTTCGGTGCCCCTGCCCGAAGAGCTACGCGCTTGGCGGGGTGAGGCCCACCGGGCAATCATGGCCCGGTGGCAGGGCCGACTGGAGGCTCCACGGGCAGGTATTCGAACCGTGGAGGCTCTCCAGCCGGTCTTGGAGGAGTGGGCGGGGCGGCAGCACGGGACCCTTTCCTTCCGGCTGGTGCAGGTCCTTTCCGGGCACGGGTGCTTCGGGAAGTACCTGCACACGGTTGCAAGGAGGGAACCGAGTCCCGCCTGCCACCACTGCGACTGCGGTGAGGACTCGGCGCAGCACACCCTCCAGCATTGTCCAGCTTGGGAGGGGCAACGGCGAGTTCTCACCGCAGTGGTCGGAAGTGACCTCTCGTTGCCGGCCGTGGTTCTGTCCATGGTCCGGAGCGAGGGGTCGTGGAATGCGGTCGCATCCTTCTGTGAGGACATCATCTCGCAGAAGGAGGCGGCGGAGCGCGTCAGGGAAGAGAGCTCCCTGGCGGATCCGATCCGTCGCCGGCGAACCGGGCGGCGTCGGCGCGCACATCTGCGCCTTATGCCGCCTTAGGTGGGGCTGCGGGCGGGCGTACGGGGTAAATTGCCCCGCCCGCGGCCTTCCGTGGAGGCGCGGCGCCCTGTGTGTATCCAGGGGCCGCGTAGGTGTGAAATGCCCGGAACGCAACAACATCGCGTCCGGGCATTGCCACTGGGCGGGCCGCCGACGGTATAACACATTCCGGCGGCCCGTTCGCGAAGGTGGCGAGCGATACACGGCGGGTTTTTTAGTGGGTGCAAACCCCACACTACCTCCACCGTCTTCCCCGGACGGTGGGGGTGTTCGTCAGGAATTTTTCCCGCCAAAAGAAAAAAAAAAAAAAATGGTGGTATAATGGATTCGAACCCGGGACCTCGAGTTTACGACTTACCCATTCAATGTTACATCATTACCAGATTAAATAATGTCAATTTTAATTTATAGTTTAGACCATAGTAGGCATTATTCCAAAAATTGGTAACCGTCGAGTGCATTGTAGGTTGGTTACCATTTAATTAGGTTAATACTTGGATGCGTTTATTAAAAGAAAATACAGTATAAGTGAAGAAAGTAAAAAATAAAATACGTTAATCCTAACTTGTACATATGTAAAAAAATCAAAAGGGTTCATTTTTCTGTTCTATATTAATGACTAATGTGAATTTTAATAAAGAATTGGCACGGAGAGTTATGGTATCACACGAGCAGGATATTTAGTATTGGGGAACAAAATGCGACCACGAAAAATGCTAACTTGCCAAAAACATGCAGCAACTTGATTCTATAGATGGCGTAAATTACATAAATATAGATAATATTTAAGAATCACATAGATACTAAATATTTTATAAAACAATTTTTCTTGTTTCGCAAATAATTGATAATTACACAAATTAACACAATCTAGGAATTCATAACATTTAATTGCTTATATCAAGAAATTAATGTAGAATTTGTTCAGAACATTTAATAATCTCATGCGTTGCAATAAAAATAAAATTCTAGGCAACTCAATAAGATTTAGGGTATCTCGAAGGGCAGTCAATACTAGAATCGATACCAACGGGACTTATCAGTGTATAGCACCCCTCAAAACTGCTGATTACTTGTGAAATATATATTGATTACTACATGTAAAATATTCACATAATCTAACACTTGAACTGCACTTGACGTAATGTTGTAATTAAATACTTAGTAAAACTAATGAGAAACAAGAAAAAAACGATATAATCAAATGATAAAAAAATACTACTTTGATACCTACGAAGTTCACATCTGTAGTAATTAATTATTAATCTATGTTCGTAATGCACGCATTTTTATCGCTAAAGACATCCTAGCTCGTAATTTTAACATACCAATTTTTAAACCTGTGACAAAATCTCTTTTAAATAACAAATGTGTAATTATAAAATTTAGAACAATTTTTAGATACACTTATTGATATAATTTTGACACCGTCATTGAATTTAATTTGACATATTTTCACAGACAATTCGAGACTTTATAAAACATCTATAACTCGTTGTCATGGTAACTCTTGTATAAATATCACTCTAGTGTTTTGCTTGTTTCACTAGGAATTAGAAAGATCTTATCTTAATAATGTTATCTTATCTTAATAATTCAAAAATTAAAAACAAAAAATTCTAATGTATTAATTTAGAAATACAATGTAAGAATTTCCGATGGCTTATTTAGTCGTTGTCAACGAAATTCAATCCAAGTATTTATGAGGCAAATAAATTACTAAATTATACAATAGGGAATATGCATGTTCTTTATATTAGCTTGATTTATTTTTTCCTTGAATCTTTATTGTCTAGACAATATGCTTAAACATTTTTTTTTATTCAGTTCTTTATTAATTTCAAAAATAATAATCAAAATGTGCAAAATGAGAGGCGGAAATTTAAATTTGCAGAACGTTGTGTGTTCATAATGTTGTGTTCCATTAAATTAATAATAAAAAAAATCAGGGATGTTATGGACCTTCGACTCCGACGAAAAGTCGGAACTTTCGATTGATTTTACACCTCCGACTCCGACTTCGGATCCGATACTTTTAAATCGGAGGTACATAGCTTGCGGCGGCCGCTCCTTTATGCTGATTTATATACCTATAATAAAACTATAAAGGAAAACAGTCACGGATTCTTTAAGATCGCGGGTTCGAGTACCGCCCAAACGAATTTTTCCTTTACACTTTTATTTTGAATAACTGAATAATGTTTCTTTTTTTATCTTATTTTCTTAAGACTTATCTCAACAAACTTGTCTTCCCACCACTTTACCACATCGTTATTATTATTATCTCCGTAATTAAGTGCGTCCGTTAACCGTGTGGTGCCGGCTTAAGAATAGTACCACCCCATCTCTTCCCGTGGGTGTCGTCAAGGCGACTAAGGGATTTCACTCCGGAGGACGGGCAGCAGCGTCCTCTGCGTACTTAAAGCCTTACTGCGATCGCCAACCCGCTCGCCAAGCGTGGCGATTATGGCAATTACCCCCAGGATCTACTGGGGAGACCCGTGCCCAGCAGTGGGCCATCATATGGGTTGATATGATGATGAATTAAAACATATTTTTCCTACTTTTGACTAATTAAAACATATTTTTATTACTTTTAATAAATTCACTTCATACTAGCAATTCAATTTGCAACATTAACACACTTTTATTAAAGTGATCTTCACAGCAATACAAATAAAATCTATGTTAAAAATTTCTCTTCTTTTTTAACTTTATCTCTTCTCATTAATTTACATCATTGCTTTCCTATTTTCGCATATCTTGGTAGAGGAAAGAATTAAGGGTACTTCATGTAGTGTTTTTGCTCTTTGTTACAACGCTATACTTACAAAATGTTTTTTAGCTTTTCCTTTGTCTGCAAATATAAACCGGTATAAAACTGCTGCAACACTTTAATCAACACACATAGAGCGTGTCATGTGACGGCATCCAAGCCCCGGAATATGGCAGCGTTCAAACAGGTCTAATTTTATCAATGATTTCAAGGGTTTTTTTTTTTAGATTAATATGTATTCTGCGAACTATTTTTTAAATGTCATATTACGTTATTATAATGTAAAGAGTTAATAAAAAACATACAAAATTACATGAATGTTTCCTTTTATAAATATAACTATTTAATATACGGGAATTAACGCGCATTGTTTACCTTAATTCTCGTATAATAAATAGTTATAATCATGCAACGCGAAAGCTTAAATGTTCCTAATATATTCCTAGATTTAGACACGATTCAATCATAATTTGTAAAATCTTATAGAATTATAAAAATTCAATCTGGTTTGATCATATTTGTAGACGCTTACGAATTTCATCAGCAATGATTTTGTCGACATTCTAGGTTCCCATCAATATAAGTGAATGAATCCGATTTGAAACCGTTTCACAATAATAGTCAGATTTTTTGGACATTTATCGTGACTCCAAAATATCCTATCAAGTACTCGCATATATTTATTTTGTATATATACTCTTGAGCCGTTAGAGAGTGATATACTAGTATCAGACGATTATAATTATGATATCGTTTATGATTCGTCGTTATTTTTCGATCAATGGTTCTGCAAAGAATATGGGCCTTTTTTACATAACGATAAGAAAACCTCTTTTTGCCTGTGAATTTTGTATCTTCTCTTAGAAACTTTAAGGCTTGTGTCTATTATTACGTCTTAATATCTATACTAATTTTATAAAGCTGAAGAGTTTGTTTGTTTGAACGCGATAATCTCAGGAATTACGAGGTTGAATTGAAAAATTATTTTACTGTTGGATAGCCCATTTATTGAGGAAGGCTATGTAACCTAACGCTACGATCAATAGAAGCGGAGCAGCAAAAACGGGGAAAAATTCGCAGATGAAATTGCGTGGGGCAGCTAGTTACAAATATTTATCTCACAGGTTTAAGCTACTGTAATATGTACCAATTCTACCTTGATATCAATGTAATAAGTGGAAGGTTTTCTTTTTTCGCTAATTTAAAAAATTATAGATAAAAATTCGATTGAACAAGAAAGCTTTAGACTATAGCTGGACGGGCTCCGTATGGTGTCTGTTTGATTGGCAACGGCAAATATCTTGGACATAGCTTTTCGTCACTGAAGTTTCTAATAAATTATGGAAAAAAACTAGAAAAAAGCGGCGGTAGTCTAATGGATAATGACTCACAATCGTGAGGTCGCGGATTCAAATCCTACCAATTATATTACTGACGTACACCCACTCCTAACACAAGCTTTTGAGCTAAGCTGGAAAGGTTATCAGGATTGCCATTAATGTGGGTTGCCAATCCCACATCGCTAGTTATCTTATATAAAAAACAAAGCACTATTTTAATAACAACTGTTGCCTTTTCTATTAGTTCTTAGGTCTATTGACATCGACGGTGTAATCTGCAGGCGCTCTGTTCGATGCTTCGCGTTTTGTATTATAACAGCTACTTTGAGACTGTGACCAGTTATCTGCATCGGTTGTGTTTTCTTAAAAGCGGTTTAAGGTATAGTTTGGTTCATGAATCAATTCTTCATTTTTGAATCAACTATGCGTTTTTATTAGCCCAAGTTACGTTATTTTTGTATAATGCATTCGGGAATTTGGCAATTACAATTTTTATGTTATAGACATAGTGATCATGACCAGATGTGAATTGCTATACCTAAATATTGGAATCATCAAACGTCGAAATTTAAAACCTGTTTTGGCTGACTATATCATGATCCTTATAATAACTAACTAACTATATAAGTTGACAATATTGTCAATATAGACCATAAAGTGATTGAAGCTAAGATTTGGCCACGTTTCTATATAAAACGCGAATTGTTTTCATAATTTTGATTGCCCACAACAAAATAGTGAAAGTATTTTTTTTTACTAGGGTTCCCTAGCTAACATGCCAAACACGGATTCCTTATAGACTGTCTGTCCGTCCGTATCTCACAGGCATTTTACTCAAAAACTACTCATTGTATATCGATAAAATTTAGAGTATATGTGCCTTGTTTAAGAGCCACTACTTAGTTCAATAGTGTACATGTAACAGAAGCAGATTTTTGCAAACATCTACGTGTGGAACATTATTCGACAGGTATTTTAAAATATGTTTAGGTTTTTAAGAAACTTTTTTGATTAATTGAATGTTTTCGAAAATAATCTCTGCGAAAGTTGAAAAAATTGTGTCCTTTAATTTTTAAACCGTTTGCCTAAAAAATATGAAACAAATTACAAAGGTAACGCAACTTAAATAAATACTTCCAACTTAAATTAATTTCAACATAATCGGATATCAATAAGCTGATTTGTTGAGAAACGCAATTCGTAATTTTTTTACTGAGCATGGTCCGATATGCTTTTGCTTGTTTTTTTGTATTATTACGTAATACTTACCTATACATTACTTACCTATAATTCACGTGGAAGGCTTATTCGAATCTCAAATTATCATATCATATATTATACATCATAATATTTTCTGGTTTACTAAATAAAAATCGTTCTATTCTATTATTTTATATAGTTAATTTGGTGTGCAGCTTAAGAAGTGGGTTTTCTGTTGTTTTTGTTTTATTCTTTCAACGTTATACCTACTTAATACCTAATAATTTTCAATAGAATTTGTACTAAAATTTTGGTACTTCCCATTAAATCAGATGTTTATCGTAAACTTGTAAAGCCTAAGTACTTAACTGTGATAGTTTTCCTTAAAATTTTAGTATTTATTATACTACCGTGAATTTTTTCACATACCCAACATCAACCATTTAGTTGGCAGGGGAACACTTGATTTTAACAAAAATGTTCACTATAAAGCCTAATATTACACAAAGGAATCCTTAAATCTAACCATAACCCCAAAACATGATCCTCGATGCACCTGTGTGATGCGTGGTCAAACAAACGGACAGACAGATAAACATTTCTAAAAATGATAGCAATATGTTTATTTTTAATACTATTTTAAAACTTCTTTTACTAAGTATAGAAAATTATTGAATACAACGCCAACTACTTTCAAAACCAGTGAAGTTTCTTCTAAAACTTAATGTTTTTTTTATTAACTTAAGCAATTTAATTAAATAAATAGGAGAATGTTGCCACTCAGCAAGAAACGAATCCGTCATCGCAAGCACCCATACCTTAATAAATGTTTTCACAAATAAGGAATTGTTTGATCACGGTGACCAATTTGATTTCATAGATGGCGCTACATGTTTTTTTTTACGTGTGTAATGTCTTTTTTTTGAGCACGAACACATCAATTCTGGAAAATATCAAATACTTGTTAAATTGTAATGTAATATTGTTTTTCATTTCTACTACGAATAATTCATTACTCTCAGCAGTGCATGCAATACCTATAAATATCTTACATAAGTGCATATTTCACTTGATTTTTAATATAAAAAAATATTAACCAAAGCAAATAAGTCCTATGGAAGAAAAAATAACTATAACATTGAGAAAAATATTAAAAAAGGACAAAGACAATTTAAAAAAATACAAAAAGAACATAATCAGATATCAGATTTGAGCCTGAGACTTCGTCGTCAAAGACCGCTAGCATAGCTTCGAGGCTATACTGTTCGCTACATACCACGTCAAAACAACTGTTCTTATAAAACTTAAAAATGTTGTGTTTAGCTCCTTACAGTTTTAGCGTGAAGTTATATGTATATTCCATGGGTTACAATTAAAGATAATGTCTAATTGTGGAAAAAATTGTGATAAACCATTATGGTGCGGCAAAAAATACGTTGCTACTCGTTCCCCATAGACGTTAGCGTAATGATTCATAGTGTAAATAATGTCCTAGGTATAGTATTTATTATAAAACTGTAAATTTTCATAAAGATCCGTCAAGTAGTTACTGTTTTATAACCAAAAAATAGCTTCAGACATTATCTCTTACTGCTTAGCTCCTATGGGAAAAAGCGTGATAATTTATAGCCTAAATGTTAATCCGCATCTATTAGATTGCACGTGCAAAATTTCAACCAAATCTGTCCGGTAGTTTTTGCGTGATGCGTGTTCAAACAAACAGACAGACAGACAGACATTTCTAAAAATGCGGCAAAGTGTTTAAATACTCTTTTCGAACATTTCCTAATATTTATTTTCACTAAGTTCGGCCATGTACAGACACGTGAAATTTACAATTCTATTATATGTATAGATATAGGTAGATAGCATGATTCAGTTTTTTCGCGCGATGGCTTATTCTTAGCGTATTTCATGTATAACTTTGGTGTTTCTATTCCGATTTCTATGATTCTTTTTTATAGAATAGTTAATTATGTTAAATTTTTTAATTAGGTATGACTGAGAGTGTTATAAACGTAAGAGTAGACAAATATAATCAGAAAGCTTCGAACTGCTAAGCTATCGGGAGTTACACGTGATATTTTGAGTCAACCATAAAAGATAGACATATGCTGTCGTGGGATATCTAATATATAAAATTCTCGTGTCACAGTTTTCGTTGCCATACTCCTCCGAAACGGCTTGACCGATTTTGATGAAATTTTGTGTGCATATTGGGTAGGTCTGAGAATCGGAAAACATTTATTTTTCATCCCCCTAAGAGTTTGTTTGTTTGTTTGAACGCGATAATCTCAGGAACTACTGGGCCGCATTGAAAAAATATTTTATTGTTGGATAGCCCATTTATCGAGGAAGGCTATAGGTTATAACATCACGCTACGACCAATAGGAGCTGAGCAGCAATGAAAAATGTTGTAAAAAAAAAAGGGAAAATTTACGCAGACGAAGTTGCGCGGGTCAGCTAGTTTTTTATATAATTTTAAGGAGAACATTTCCGTCATACTTGATTTCTGTGTAGCTTTAACCATTAAGGTTGCACACGCGACGGAAGCTTAAAAAATGGAGTAACTTCTCCCGTTTTCCCAACATTTCCCTTCACTGCTCTGCTCCTATTGATTGTAGCGTGATGAAAAGTATACTATAACCAACTCAGGCGTATGAAAATTAATTGTACCAAGTTTCGTTGAAATCCGTGAGAGAGACAGACACAAAAATTTTACTGATTGCATTTTTGGCATCAGTATTGATCCCTTATCACCCCCTGATAGTTATTTTGGAAATATATTTCATGTACAGAATTGACGTCTCTACAGATTTATTATAAGTATATAGAAGATATTGGAGCTAATATTGCTGTTTAAATAACTTATAGTTTTAATGATTTAGTCTGGAGTTGTAGGATTTAGAATTGGATACGTTTTTGTCAACTAGTAGGGTAGTATTCGGTTTGTTGTTTTGATGATCCACAGGAATAGCTTTTGCTAGAATTGAGCCTACAGTAGAAAATAATTTATTAAAGTATTGTCAGAATTCAACTTTATCAGTAAAGACAAATCTTGGCTGGCTCAATTTTGGCTGGCATTTTAGCTTCCTTTACCCGATTGTGGGTTATAATAACTATCAGACTCTATATTTTTTTGGTTGGTTTTTACAAGCATTTTATTGTTATATTTATGTAATTTTAAGTATATTTTCTTTATTATCTGCATATCTTCTGAAACTTTTTTTTATTTTCTGTAAAAAACTTGTTTTTAAGTTGTTTATCTTCTGGTCTCTTCTTGTTTTTCTGATAAAGATCATTTCTGTTGTTGATAGCATTAATTATTTTTGCGTTTATCTAATATTGCTTAGGTGAATTTAAAGTCTTAGTTTTTCTTCAATTGTTTGTTTTTTTATTATTGTTTAAACTTTGTTAAGTTAGGGTTGTTCTTGTCCGTTTTAATTTTTTCTATTAGTTTTCTGTAATCGACCGATTCATACACAATTTTTTTTGGTTTTAGTGGTGGTTGATACTCTTTAATTTCAAGGATTATGTATCTGTTTGTGGTCTGGCATTGATTAATTTATAGTGGTCAAACGTAAGAAGTTTTCCATCAAATTGATGGAAACATGATTGTACATTGTTTTTCTTTGAAGTGCTAGTGCAATATTTGGATGTAATGTTATTTACTACAAGAAAACCATTTTCTAAAAGTGTGTGTGTTGTAAAGCTTTACTGTACTGTTACTGGCATCAAGTAAGTCAAAATTGCAATCTCTAAAGATTTTTCGAAAGAATTTAATTGCAAGGAATAAGTGTCTAAGAAGTTTTTCACATTTGTTCAACCTAGCTTGTATACCACACCAATTTACATCCCATACTTTTCAAAATATATCAATAAAAATTGTTGTTTTTACGCGTCAGTTCTTCTGTTAGATAATGTTTAGATTAATTTATAGCAAATATTATATACCGATGCCATTATGTCTGAAGTGTCGTTTCGTAGTTTTATCGTCTTAATTCATGTTTCTGTTAACATTACAACATAATTATACTGATTTATATGATTTTATAACGCAGCACAGTTCTTCTAATTTACCTGGTTTGACAATACTTCGAATATTTAAATATAAGAATTTAGGGCTTTTTTGCTATAATTTATCTCATTGTACTCGCTTACAGTTTGATATGTTGTTTCTATTTTCTATTGCAGATGTTTAACATTAACATTGTTTCGTTTTGATCTTACCTTCTCTTGACCAGTTAGATTGCTCGGGGACCCGTTTTTTTTCGGCGATACATAATTGCTACTTATTTTTTCTCTATAACCGAGTTATTTATGCATCCCATCTTTTCAAAAGCATTAACCTTGAGACAGGTGTCGTATTATTCTGATTTGTGTTTGTATCTTTTTCTGTGTTGGTAGGTGGAGTGGATGGACTCTTTCGCTTTTCTACAGGTTTGTCATATACAATTATTTCATCATACCATTTCTACTTTTAGTTGAATTTTGAGCTCCCTCCAAGAGGAAGTTTTGATTAAGAAATCAAAACTTGTTTTGGAAAATTCTCTGTTGGATACACGTTCTCTGGAAAAAATGATTTTCTTCCTCCAAGCTAAGCTTAAGTGATAATAATATAGGTCTTGACTTATTGTTTTTTCTCTCAAACTTTTCAATATTTGTTGCTGACATTGTTTAATTTTTCCAGAAGAGAATTAATCAAACGGCAAAAATCAAAATTTCCAAGATGTCTAATTATAACTTAGAAATCAGATGGACATTTTACATTAACCTGGTAATGATAACAATCTTTGAAACCATCAGCGATGGTTTCTACAGAAATTTTCCTTATCGTATCAATCTTGGGTTGTCGGACATATTTTTTAATAACCTTCCTACTTTTGCCCGAGATTAGTTCTTTCAACGAAAGCTCCGCTTTCCATTAACTCAATAAAAAATATTCAACGAGATTGGCTATTATGCTTGTCGTAGATCTTTAATTCATTATTGTGGGAATATTATATTTTGAATATGAAAATTGCTTCCAAATAGGCTATTTGATAACAATGGAATGATAATTAACTCTTCGAGGGAAGGCATTTTCGCGTCAATTTTTTTATTTTATTATGGGTTTACATGGATCCTCTTCGAAATTACGATCTAGACTTTAGAGTTAGATGAGTAATTTAGTTGTATCCTAATATGCTTCGTCCAACATTTGAAATAAAAAATATATCCAATAACACTTTTCTTACTCTCTCTGATAAAAGGGAAAGACACTCTTTTCTTATGTTCTTTGTAAATAACACTAACTGCACTATATTACACTAATTTCACTGAACTAACTCGAACGGCTCACTATGTTCGTGACATCAAGGAACTGGATAGCCTCAATATTAATGTATCCTTCTTATTACATCCATGAATTTCAGATGTGGATGCTTAAAAATAAGTTTGCGCAGCAGTCGTACACACTCCCACTGCGCCACCGAGGCACTAATAGGTATGTTTAAAAAGTTTATAAACTTTTTTGTAAACCACGCTTAAAAAATGTGAGAAGAACACACGTCACGCCATCTAGTTAACAGCCTTTATTGGTAGAAAGAAAAGACATGCAAACACATTTTCAAAACAAAATATATTAGTGAGAATATTAAATCATAGTTATTAAATTATTTTATTGTAGAAAATAATAATGTGTGAAAACTTAGAAAGAAAATAATATCGATTATATTCAAGCTGATAAAACAAGTTGTAAAATCAAATAATGTTATACCTAGTCTTGCTGGTACCTACAGGCAAACGTACTTATTTGTCGTAGGTCAGTAAAATAAAAAGGTTTTAAATTCCTATACATCGCCATGAATATATTTCGTTATTAATATTTTGATTACTCAGTTTACATAATAAATAATTCTTTGGGTAGAGTTTAATTACGAAAATTTATATTAAATTAAATCTGAAACTTAAAGGCCCGGCAGAGTTTGCATGTTTCGTAAAATAAAACAATTAAACAACCAATTATGCTGAGTTAAGTTTTAACAACATTTTAACAATAGTTAATCGTCGATCGTAAATATTGACATAAAATTTTAGTGATGTAATTAATCTAGTCGATCGATCGAATAGTACTTGCTGGTTCAAACGCAGTTACTAATTTCGCGTTTTGTAATATGCGTTTAAGAATGCCTGTGGATGTTTTTCCTTATGTTACCGGCATTTACTGGTAATTTATAGGTACTTCTTGTGCACCAAAGAAGACAGACACTTTAGCATTAACGATATCGTCATTTAAGTTCTCACACCACATTAGTCAAAAGTGTGGAGCGAAAATGCGCAAAAAATTACAGAAGTAATTTTCAGTACAATTCAATTTCATAATTTTTGTACATTTCAATTTCATAATTTTTGTATGTTTCAATTTCTATTGAACGTTGCTAACTTCTGATTAGCTGAAACAATGCCTCTTCCGATTCTCTAGCAAATGCATGGAAATTCCAAAACCGCCAGAAAATAGCTTACGCGGTGTCTTAAGAAAGAACTTAAACGACGAAATAATAAATATGCACATTGCTTTAAACAAGATGAAAAAGCATGCTTACATGTGCTCTCAGAATTTAGAGATCTTTTGATTTATAATGCAGTTCCGTTGAAATAGCCACCACTTAAATCCTAAATCATACAATAATAAAATATTTTGCATGACGCTCTTAAACATTTTTGTTCTCTGCGCCAAATACTACAGACCTAAATATCGAAAAACACTTCATCATTTTCTGTCAGAAGTGCAAAATGCACGCCGCAAAATGTTTAGTGCAGTTATTTTAAAATTATTTGTTGTTCCACTACATTTGTGGTAGTTTGTTAAAATTTATAAGCTTTATTACATGTCCACTATTGGAAAACAGGTTTTCTCTTCGAGAGTAGATCCCCCTTGTGGAATCAAAGTGGGTTGGTGATAGATGACACATGTTTTTCAATTATTGGTTCTAATATCTGCCGGTTTTTTATTTTTTTTTTTTTTTTTTTTTTTTTTGTAATGTTGAACCGTGATGTTCCCCATTGTAATTACAATCTAGTCTACAGAGACTAATAAGTAATTTGAGTTTGACGTAAACTACTAAAAATATTATTTTAAGATCATGTCCATTAACACCATTCTTATTGTTTCTAATAACATGAAGACACTTTGTTCTTGTGTTCTTTAATTACACTGCACTGCACTGTTACACTATATTATGGTCACTACACTAACTCAAAAGGTTTTGTCCTTTTCAGTCTTCTCACTATGTCCGTGTTGTCGAGGAGCTGGATAGCCTCAATGTTCACATGGTGATGAAGTCGTTGTTCATGAGCTTCGGCTATTTTTTTTATAGTATTGGTGACGAGGTCCAATTTAAGGTCCCGATGGAGATCGTCCATTCTAATATACCAGGGCGCGTTTACGATGCCTCTGAGTACTTTATTTTGAAAGCGTTGAATCATCTGCGAGTTGCTCTGTTTGGTACATCCCCACAACTGGATACCATAGGTCCATACTGGCATAAGGACTTGTTTGTACAAAAGTATTTTGTTGTGTACTGATAAGGCTGAGTGTTTTCCCAGTAACCAGTACATCTTTTTGTAACGAAGTTCTAATTCATCCCGTTTCTTTTTGACATGAGCCTTCCAGCGGAGCTTTGTGTCTAGTGTCATGCCCAAATATTTGGCAGTATTTACATAGGGTACAGTCAGGTTATTTATAAGTACCGGGTGATAATTTGTCTTTTTGTTAGTAAAATCTATGTGCATTGATTTAGATTCATTGAGCTTTATCCGCCATTTCTTCGTCCATTTCGTGATGGTATTGACTGCAGTTTGTAGTTTCTCTGAAGCTTCCTTGTGAGTTGCCCCTACAGCCATAATGGCTGTGTCATCAGCAAAGGTTGCAAGAGTATTGTTTTCTATTTCTGGAATATCACAAGTGTATAATAAGTACAGGACCGGACCTAATACACTTCCCTGTGGAACTCCAGCTTTAATGGGTTTAAGCTCTGAATATGCATCTATTTGTCTTATTCTGAACATTCTGTTAGATATATATGACTTCAGAATATCTGTGAACTGTTTCGGCAGCATTTTGTTTAGTTTATACATCAGGCCTTTATGCCAAACTTTATCAAAAGCTTGAGCTACATCAAGGAAAACAGTAGAGCAAACTTGTTGGTTCTCCAGTGCTTTTTCTATGATATTTGTTATTCTGTGGACTTGGTCTATGGTCGAATGTTTTTCTCTGAAACCGAACTGGTAATCAGGAATTAGGTTTCTGTTTTCAATGATTGGCTTCAGTCTTTTAAGAAGTAATTTTTCGAACAGCTTAGATATTATTGGCAAAAGCGAAATTGGTCTATATGATGATACTTCATAAGGAGGTTTTCCTGGCTTTAGTATCATTATCACTTCAGCTATTTTCCACACGTCAGGTACGTATTTTAATCTAAGTGTTGCATTAATAAGGGTAGTCAGTTTCACTACTGCTTTACGTGGGAGATTTTGTAGGACTACTCCAGTAATGAGATCATAACCAGGAGACTTTTTTTTATGTAAGAGTTTTATCTGTTTACTGATTTCTTTTGGGGTTGTCAATTTTATTTCTGTATTATCGTTTTGTATAGGTGAGGTGAGGTCAAATGTTGCATCATCACTGTCAGCGTCATTTGGTTGAAATATTTGTTCTAGGTGCTGCGCAAATCTAATAGCTTTTTGTTCATTACTTACGGCCCAATGCCCAGTCTCTTCCTTAATTGGTGAGATTTGAGTGATAGGTTTTTTAAAGCTTTTAGTAGCTTTCCATAATGAGTAATCTGTGGTACGATCACCAGATAACTGACTTAAGTAGGTGCACATAGATTCGTCGTGATATTTTTTAATTTGTCTACTGAGTCTTTTTGAAAGGTTATTTAAGAGTGTTTTGTCAGCGGGAAATCTGCTTTGCTGCCATTTTTGCCTCTGTTTTCTTTTTTCAGCTATTAGATTCCGAATTTCGAGTGGGTAGTTGATACTTTTAACTTTTTTTTTCATTTCGGGTGTATTATTCCAGGCGCATTGTTGAATATCTGTGATGAATTTTCTCACTTCCATATCCAGTTGTTCAGGGTGCTTTAAAGCTACCTTTAGGTTTATGAGCGACTCTAAATCATGTCTAAAGCTTATCCAGTCAGTAAAAGTATTAAATAAGGTGGGATAATTCTCTTTTTGCAATATTTGCTCACTTAAGGTCAATGTTATCGGTGAATGATCGGAATTCATATCAAAATTGCCATCTATGTTAAGAAGATCTAATGGCAAGTTTTTGTATATAAAAAAATCTATTAAATCAGGAATTTTGTGTGGATCAGTAGGCCAGTATGTCGGCTTGCCTGTTGATATAACGTCACATTTGATTTCTCTGATTGCGTTTAACAATTCTTTTCCTTTTGTAGTGGTTAGTCTCGACCCCCAGTATGTGTTCTTAGCGTTAAAGTCCCCTCCAAGAATAAATCTATTTCCGAGTTGCTTTAGAAATTTTTTGTAGTATGTAGCTTTCAATGAGTACCTTGGCGGACTGTAAATTGAAGACAGCGTGACAGTATAACGATTGGTTTTAACACATATAGCGACAGCTTGTATTTCGACCTCTTCATGTTTAAATTTCTCGTAATGGCAGATGTTATCTTTTATTATAATTGCACTACCTCCCCTAGCTTTATTATGTGGGTGCAATGCATGGTAAATTGTATAACCTTTCATTTGGATGTAAGATTCGTTGGTAAAATGTGTTTCGGATATAAGGCACACATCTATGTTTTTTATATTTAGGACAGCTTGTAACTCACATTGATGTCGAAGAAGTCCATTAGCATTCCATGCCATAATTTGTAAAGAATTATTCATTGTGCTTTTTAGATATAGCTGTTTTATTGCTATTTTCTAATTTCCTTATACGTTCGTCAAATGATGTAATTATGCTTAATATTTTATTCAATTTTGCATCTACAGACGATGTTGTTTCCTCACCTGGTTGAGGTTTTGTTTGCGCTTGTGTACCTTTGGTTATTTGTGCGAAAGACTGGGTTTTAGTGACCATTTGATTGCCTATTGTTTTCTTTGCAGGGTTGCCCTTCAGTGTCTGGTTGGAAGAGGCTGATTGTACCTTTTTAGTAGCTTTATTTTTAATGTTTTGCAACTCTTTGGCTACCATACACCCTCGGTAGCTGGCAGGGTGCGGTTCTCCACAGTGAACACATTTAGGTTTAACGTCTGCAGGTTTTTTGCAGTCTTTACTTAAATGTTTACCTGTACATTTGACACAACGCGGCTCTTTGGCGCAATACTTTTGTGTGTGCCCATAAGCTTGACACCTTTTGCACTGCGGGATTAATCTAGAGGTTTTTAATGGTTCGATCTCTACTTTGCATCCAAGAATAGCCTTGATGCTGTAAATTTTATTGATATCTTCATTTTTGTCGAATGAAAGCATGAACATGTTCAGAGGTTCCTTGGTCCTCCAGTTCAGCTTGTTAACGGCGTCTTGGATGTTATAACCTTTAGACTTTAAAT
Source organism: Herminia tarsipennalis (assembly GCA_945859575.2). Classification (NCBI taxonomy): domain Eukaryota; kingdom Metazoa; phylum Arthropoda; class Insecta; order Lepidoptera; family Erebidae; genus Herminia; species Herminia tarsipennalis. The sequence continues at coordinate 21,547,580 of OX243844.2, forward strand.
TTTCTACTATTCTATCAGAGGTGCATGAAGAATGCAGATTTTTAGCCATCACTCTGATTGGCCTTTCTTGCTTATTTTCATAAGAATGCCAAATACAGTTATTTTCTAGTAATATCTTAGAAATCTGCCTGTAGGACTCACCATTACTTGCATTTATTTTTACGCTATCTCCGGCCCTCATTTTAATTAAAAAGGACTCACCAGAAACATTTGCCAACAGAAAGTCGTAGAATTTTTGGTAGTTTTTTATGTTTTCCACGATTATAGGTGGTGGTTGAGGAGCCTTTTTAGTTTTCGGCGCCTTATCAATGTCATCATCGGAGCACTCTCCTTGTTGTTTGTGTGGGGTCAACGATCGATTCAGCTTCCTTTTCTTCCTATGCTGCTGACGAATCCACTGAGTCTCATTAGCGAGTTCTTCTTCATCAGTCTCATACTGGACTGGCTTAGCGAGAACCTGATTGTTGGACGTTGTAGCTGGAGTTACATTATGCTCCTGGACCTTATTCAGCTGTTGCTGAAGTTCTGCTATTTGACCTTTTAAGTCATTAACCAGGACTTCCAACTGTTTACGTTGAGCCTTTTCTTCCGTTAGGTGTTTGAATAACAAACGTTCCGTTTCGGTTTTGATAGATACCGAAGTCATGTTTAAAAGATAATTACACTTTATTATTTAATGTTTACACATAATTAGTCATAATAATTCACGTAACACTGCACAATATTAATAACTAGGTCATCGCGGCGGCCGACGAAGGTTACTCGCGACGGAGTTATTTGCTGCGCCAGCGCTTAGCTCGAGAAAAATAAGTAAAACGAACGCGGGTGTTTCCTGCGAGGGCTGAACTCTGACTGGTTTTTTATGATGTCTATTCTTTCACCGGTTGTGAGCAGTGATGATAAAGAGAAAACCATACAAAGTGCGCCCTCATTTGCATGGGTTTTGAACCCACGAATTACGTTCTCACTAATATTGTATAATTAACAGCTCAAGTTGCCAGAAATCCTTTGATATCCCTTGTGGTCTCTCTACATAATTTCCGCTCTCATAGTCCAAGAATTCGGGCTGATCTTTCATTTTTACGTTAAGATCTAGATAAAAATCTATTGTCAAATGATTGTTTTCGTATTTTATGATGCTTAGCACATTGTAACTGAAAATTGTAAAGCATTCCGGATAAATCCATTAGTGGTTTTGGTTTTTCTATTTTATACTAAATATAAATAAATAATGATAATTAATAAATTGAAAAAAAAATCTTGAGAACTCAGAATTGCGGCGCTAATTCTGTTTTTTTGTATTTGTAATTCGTTTTAATAAGGTTTGTATGAATGAAAATATTTGTTTGTAACTGTAAAGGGAAGATTGGTCTCTTTTTTATAATAGTCACCTGCCGCACTAAGGTAGAAGCCCTGTGTCGCGAGTATTTTACAGACATATAAATCATAGACCAAAAGTACACCCAGACTCGAAGCAACAATTTATGGATCAAACAAAGAGGTCTCCCATGTGGAAATCGAACCTTCAACCTCTGGCTTAGCAATTAGGGTCACTAACCACTAAACGAAGGGCCATTTAATTTATAACTAACATTGGCCCGCGACTTCGCCCGCGTTGAGTTCGTTCATCCTCTTAGGGTTCTCATCTCTTGCTCACGAACAAAATCTCTCAGCGAGACTTCAGCTTACTAACTCCTAGGATTTTGGTTAGTCATTAATGAGAGAAGGAATGATATCCCGCGGCTCTGTCCGCATGGATGTCGGTAACCGCGACCTTGCACTTGAGCTCTCTTATGTATAGTGCTGCTCACGCTCATTCGTCGTCCATTTTAGATCGCGACGGCAGCAGGTTTTTTAGATGAAGGAAAAATAGTAGCCACGTATGAGTACTTATTAGTAATGTAAGCCATAGCCTCAAGTAAAGGTACAGCTTTGAGCTTTCAAGCTAAATCCAGCAAATCATTATTTTTTGTTTTATTTTGATATTTAAGAGAACATTTTATGAAATCTTTGTGACACATAAATTGTCTTATAACCGTAACCGTGTGTAAAAAGGCACAAAATCGCTGGGAAGCTTATGGTGACCAGAACCTGAGTAACGACACTGTGGTACCGAAGAGATTTTAAGTTGCGATCAGAGCCTCGTCTTTGCTTGCCTATGTTATCTGGTGGAAGTTGAAAACCAAGAGGACCCCAGCTGTGTCTTGCCTTAATCGGCCTATCAGGGATAGATGAGATGTTTTTTTTTTTTTTATTATTGCCTATGGTTGGCAGACGAGCCAGTGGCCCACCTGATGGTAAGCGGTAACCGCCGCTCATGGACACACCCAAGCCGCTGCCTACCGTGAAGTGAAAACTCTCTTTAAACCTCGTTTGAAGAAATACATGTCATAGCGCTCGGGCAACACCGCAGCAGGTAGTTCATTCCAGAGTGAGAGAGATACGTGGAAGAAAAAAACGCCGAAATCGATCTGTACAGGACCGTATTGTTTCCAGGTGGAATGGATAAACCCTACTAAACCCACCTTTTTGCTCGCCAATTTGGCTTTATTTTCCAAATGACTCCCAAACTGGACTTTGCTGGAGATTTCGACACCGAGGATCCCAATACTCTCGGAGACTCGGAGACTCCTTGGAACTGTGGCACTAGGACAAATGGGTTGGTTTCTTTGCAGTGAACGCGCATACTTGTGTCTTTGTGGGGTTGAATCGAACCAGGCAACAACATTCTTAAATCCTGTGCCTGATGATTAAACCGTCACCTTACTACTCGACATCCCAATCGACATCCCATCTCGTTCTGAAGCCTATTATGGCGACCAGATAATTCAGATGTACAGTCGGACCGACGGATGCGAGTCGTGACCTACCTATGCCATGATTAAAAACTGATTACAGTATTGAAGGCAGTCAACGTTTTAGGCTTGCTAAGACTTCATATCGTGTGGACTTTACGGTCGTATCAGAAATAAGTCTGCTAACGGAATAAATGTAAAGTTTTCATTTATTTCGTTGTATTAGTAACATCATTTAAAAGCTAATAATTAGGTCAAGTGTATCACTATATCTCATGATTACGTGGTTCTAACGATATTTTTTAAAGAGATTTACTTTCCGTATAGTAAATATAGTATGTACCTATATGCAGTTGCACATAGTTTGTTTTTTGCATTAAAGAGTGACATACCTACATACATATTTACATTATAATATTAGTTGGGATAACACACATGCGAAACCGGGGTAGGCACCTAGCAAGTGTAACCATAAATTCGATTATATAATTATGTATTTTTATTAGAATTTTAATCTGTACTAATATTATAAAACTTTGTTGTTTCTTTGTTTGTTTATTTGGACGCAATAATCTCAGGTACTCTATATCTAATCTCAATACTGGTCCGAATTGAAAAAAATATTTTTTTGTTGGGTAGTAGTATTTATCGAGGAAGGCTATAGGTTAAATATAATCAGACTACGACCAATAGGAGCGGAGCAGCAATGAAACATGATGTAAAAACGGGGAAAGTTCACGCATACGAAGTTGCGCGGGTCGGCTAGTAAAAATATATAATAATTATGAAGTGTCTATTTAAGGCCATCTATACAAAATAAAGATTTTTTCTATAGCACATAACAAAATGTTGTCCATACCTTGAAAAGCCACAACAAAATTCTAGGTTCAACTTACAATAGTTCTTAGCGCAGTACACTTACTAACAGCAGGCTGCAAATTGTTTCAGTGCGACGTTTTGTTTGCAAAGCACTCGAGTTATCTCCAGGCGTGCTCAGAGTGCCCACACTTGAGCTCCCAGCACTGATATTGTTTTATTTTTACAACTACGAGTATAAATGGTTTTCTCTTGAGATTCATCGCACTCTTGGTACTTCGAAGACTTTCTTTGGGGTTAGGTAGATTCAATTTTAAAAGGATATAATTACTGGTTGCTTATGTCATTGTTCGATCGCCTTGCGCAGTATAGAATAGATAAAATAAATTGTAACCAATTGCCAAAAGGTGTGTGTTACTTGACGTACCTATGTATTCCTGCTTTTGTTAGTGACTCTGACTGCTAAGCTAAAAGTCGTAAGTTCGATTCCCACACGGGACACTAGTTTCAGTGATCCACAAATTATGTAGTCTGGGTGTACTTTGTGTTCATGATTTGTAAGTTTGTAAAGTTCTCTGTAATACAGGTATTGTGCCCTAGTGGTTTTATTGAAAAGCCTCAAGTTAGTATCTCGCCTTGCTTATTATTGAAAAGGTGGAATGGACTAGGCCTAGCAGTGGTCACATTCCTAAACCTCAGTGAATTACCAATCTACTTAGACATTAAGAAATCTCGGACCTTTTTTAAATATCTACTGCTAAAAGCATATTCCTTCCAATTTGAGCCACAGTAGCCAATTCTAGTTATATTATGGTCTAGCGATTGATTTTTATTTTTATACAAAAACGATGAGTAAAATATACGTTAATATTATTAAAAATAAATAATTAGACTAAAACACTACATAGTTTACACCACAACAAGCCCGAGGTAACGCTTTAATAATTTATAATAAAAGTGTCGATATAAAAGAATATGCAAACGTAAAACTCCAGTACGATGAAATAAGTTTTTTAATATATAGCTTTAGTGGGAACAAACATTTTACAGAATACCGTGTACGTGGAAAATGAACTCGAACTAAATTAACGATGGTATAACCTGTCTGTTGCTATTTCGACACCAACCCACCTCGAAATGTTTGGTAAAAAATAAATATTAAAATACCCAGATAGAAGCAAATTTTAGACCGATACCTATCGGTGGAAATTCGATCTAAATAACCTGAGGTTTTTCTGACGATCATCCGTAATAAATAGAAAAAGGTAATTTTTCAATTGATCAGTCCGACGTTATTTTGAAGGCATTCAAAGGACTCTTGAATAGTTCTTTCTACAATCTTTTTCCAAGAGAAAAATGCGTGCTGTTATCTCTCATACAAACGAAATGTGAATGCAGCGTGAACCGCATAAAGCATTGCAGTGTGGACGTGTCGTCACTTCCATTTACTAGCCTATTGTGTTCTCTGAGGATTTGCAAATGGTTGGTTCTGTGAACTACCGCGATATTTGGAATATGATGGCTGTGGTTCATAGGTATTGTAGTATTTTGTTCGGAAATGAGAAATTTCGCATTCGCAACTATATATTATGATAAATCCTTTTTTGCTCGACTGTCAATTAGGGTTATGTTTTCGCACATATTCATATATGTAAGTACATTTTACTTTATTAAGTTTAACAAGATTCATTAGGCCTTTTATAACATTAAATTGATAACAGTACCTAAATGCACTGGGATTGAAAAGAGAAAAATGTACCTAATTTTAATCTTTTTTGCTTTTGTTTTTACGCAGTCGTACTTTATGATTAATTAAATTTATTTTCTTTATGCCGATAAAACCCTTTGTAAAATTAATATAATTGATACATATTGCCGACCAAGAAATCTTATCACTCCTAGTACATTCCTACTAGACTTTGGATATCTTGTGCTTAGGTTGCAGACATGAAATACACTATTTCTTTTGATCGTAATCCACACACCCATATACATTTCTCTTTTACTACGGTTCACTGACTTCAGCTTGTGAACAAACCATGCAATTGACTTCAAAATTGATTGAAATAGTTGTAAAATTTGAGATTCTATAAACTCCTTTGTAGCAACTCTTCCATTCCGTTACAAAGGGAAAAATAAACATCACACAAGTTCGCGAGAAGCGGGAAACTATGTTATGTATCAACGGAAAATAAACTTATCGAGGCTTTGAAATAAACATTGTTTAGCTTAAGGGAGGAAACCCTTTGGAGCGTGAATTCACGATAATGGCTGTAATTTGATTACATTCAGACACTGAGAATTTCATTGTAGCATGAATAAAATTGTATTATTGTGTAAGTCTGATTCAGGCTGAAATCACATATTATATATCAGTTCAGTATTATATTATATTTTTATTATATGTACAAGGCATTCAGGCATAAGTAGATTATTTAATACACCAACCTATATTAAAGCCCGCGGCTGTGCCACAAATAAATAATATAATAATTTAAGTATAACAGAACTATGACCATTAACTAATTACTTCTGAAGTGATAATGAATAATTGTATAATTATTATCTATACTATAATAATAATAATAATATTAACCATAGCAACCGCAAACATGTCAGTCAATTTTATCATCAGAAAATATTTTAATATTGCATTTTTAAACACCACGATAGATTAACAGCGTAAATAAGCGCTAAACACTCAATGAAGATCTACAAAAAAAAAGTGTGATGTGGATAAATGTGTAACCATAACATCCGTGTTACTTTAAAATATTTTATACCACACGATGTGGACAAGAGCCAAAACAAAGGCACGCCTTCCATCTCCGGGCTTGTTGCCCAGCTCCGCCTTGCAGCCGCCTGGCCAGGATCATGTCAGGTCAGATAGTACATCAGCTGCGGTAGCAGTTGCGTCGAGCTCGAGCGACGAGTTTTTCTTCCCGGCGGCGTCACCAATACCTGCGCGTCGTCGAGGAAGAGGCCGGCCCCCGGCAGACTTGGGACCTCGGGGCTTACCGGCTGCGAATAGGGCCCCCGCTACCGGTGGTAATGTGCAGCGCATGCGATGGACGGAATCCATTAACGAAAACGTCATGCGCGCATATTTTGCGGCTACAGACGAAGGCACTAACCTCACTGCGTATCGTAGTCGGATACTTGCTTTCTTTCAGACCTTTGAACCATCTCTCAACGTTTCAGTTCAACGACTGTCGGATCAAGTGCGTGTCATCCAGCGGAATCGTATGCTGGGGGATGATGTACTTGAGAGGCTACGCTCGGACGCACAGTGCAACCGCCTCGTACCTACCTCATCGGATGTAGTTGAAACCGCCGCTGCTACAGCTTCAGTGGCCCCTAGGTGCGCCGATGAGGAATTGAATGATGTTATTACCACTGTGAGTACCCATTGCAATGATTTACTGAGGAGCTCTTTTGAGGATGCGCTTCGGGAGTATCGCTCCACGCAGTCAAACAGACCACGCCTACCTTGTTTGCCCTCACATAGAAAAAATATAGCGCTGGTGTGTGCCCTGGACTCACAGTTGAGTAGTTATTTTGACTCGTGCAACAGTTTGGCTGATGCGCATTCAATTATGTACTGCGCCGCCATTGCGGCATGTCGCGTAGCTCGTGTCAAGTTTCCCCAGGACACGCCTACGCGACCAAAAGCAGCCGAGCCGGCGTGGCAGTGCAGAATTGAAAGGCGTATCGGCGAGTCTAGGGCACTCATCGGCAAGCTAATAATATGCTTTAGGTCGGGCAATACACGGCCCCACGCATATGTCACTCGGGTCACGGAGCGCATTGACTACTACAAACAAAAAATTTATGCGTGGGCAAACCGTATTCGTAGATACAGGAGACGTGTGGAGAGATACACCCAGAACCGCATGTTCAAAAGTGATCTGAAGTGGGTTTATCGAACATGGGAGCGAGCGGATCCCGGTGGTGATGATGGGTGCTTGCCGAATGATGATGCTATGGAGACTTTCTGGCGCAACATCTGGTCGGTACCCGTCTACCACACCGAAGGTGATTGGATGCGAGTTGTTGAGCGAGCATGTGAGCCCATTGCAGAAATGCCGACAACTAATATCGTTGTCGAAGACGTAGCCCTAGCAGCCCAACAGTTACCAAATTGGAAGTCACCGGGCCCCGATGGATTGCACAACTTCTGGAATAAGTGGCTACGTAGCTCACATGCTTGCTTGGCCTCTCGGTTCCAAGCATCACTGGAGTCCAGTTCGTTACCGGACTTTATGACAAAAGGCATTACCCACTTGCTCCACAAGACCGGTAGTACCATAGACCCCAAGAACTATAGACCAATAACGTGCCTTCCAACGTTGTAAAAGTTGCTTACATCCATTCTGAGAAACAAAATCAATAAACATATCGAAGACAAAAACATCATGTCACTATCTCAGAATTAGATCATCTCAGTAGGCGTGGGGCCCGTGGTACTAAGGAGCTTCTCCTCATAGACATGACCATTAGTGAACAGGCTCACCGTTGCCGCAAGAGTCTGTCGACATGTTGGATTGACTATAAGAAGGCTTATGACTCTGTGCCGCATACATGGCTCCTGAGGGTGCTGGAGTTGTACAAAGTTAATGCAACTCTGTGTACCTTCTTGAGGTCGTGTATGGGCAATGGAGAACGGTCCTTCACTATCCAGGGTGTCACCGGACTCTGGGCAATGGCGAGCCTGTGAGGATCGAGCGGGGAATTTTCCCGGGCGACAGTCTGAGCCCATTGTTGTTCTGTCTGGCTTTGAACCCACTCAGTACCCTACTGGAGGATTTAGGACTAGGCTTTAAGTTGAGGAGAGGTAGTCGGGGGATATCTCACTTGCTATACATGAATGACCTTCGTGGTCGTGCCACATTGGGATACTGGGATCGCTCTATCATCAGGCATCATCATCATCACCTGACAGGACTATTGTCGCCAATAAGCCTGACATGTTTTTTTTTTTTTTTTACTTGGGACAACTCACACAAAGCTATCTGATCCCAAACTAAGCAGAGCTTGTAATATGGAAACCAGACAACCGATATACATACTTATATTATATTATAGATAAATAACACCCAGACATAGAATAAACCATCGTGCTCATCACACAAAGTTTTATCCTAGGTGGGGATCGAACCCACGACCGTTTGCGTAGCAGTCGGATACACTCCCACCGCGCCGCAGAGGCAGTCAAAATTAGAGCGCCGCGCAATGATTGTTGACATCACCATCCCGCATAACAATTGATTAAATTTGGAACATAGATGTGTTGTATAAGCTGCTACTTAGTTTAATGGTTAAATAAAAAAAAAAAAAAGCGATCATGTTGTTTTTCCATCCGCGAACTTCCGCTTGAGCTCTTTAATATATCCTGCGTAGTTGGCTAGTCTTTGATACTGTAGGCTGCCGTAGCCGACATCGGTTGGGAGACTTTCATTAGTCATTACCATTATATTTTTCACAAGCTGACCCACGCAACTTCTTCTGCGTCAATTTGTCGTGTTTGCAATATTTTTCATTGATGCTCTGCTCCTATTGCTGTTATATAGCCTATAACCCACTTAACGAGGAAGGCTATTCCTCGATAAGTGGGCTATCTCACAAAAAAAAATTGAACCAGTATTTCCTAAGATTATCGCGTTCAAACAAATAAACAGACTCCGAAGAGTTTGTTTGTTTGCTTTATAATATTAGTATAGATATTTTTCATGTGTGCTTTATGTTTGATTAGGGTTGATGTTATGCTCTGTGAATACATTTTATCTACGTTTTTGCAGTTTTAAAACCAATGCTCTAACTTAATACGTCGCAGATAAATAATGGATTGCTTGTTATTCCTTTAAGTTTAAACTTTATACAAGCATCTTTATTAAAATTTTCAATGTTACAGAACGCAAACTGTATAATAATAATATACAGTAACAATAAACAATGTTATTTTATGTTTGAACGCCATTACCCGCTATTGACATTAGTCGGAATCGTTTACCAACAGACGCTCTGGGACGCGAGTTACTTGGGTGTGAAATACTTGCATTTATATGCTTCAAGTCATGTTTGTATTTAGTTTTGTAGTTCAGTTTGTTCGTTGCGGTAGGATTGGCTGTCATGTTCTGTGTAATGCACCTAGTCAGAACAAATATCTGTCGGAATTTTATCGATATTATTTTTATTTGATTATAAATGTCGATTTATCTACTGCCAAATTAGTTAATCGAAATATTACAAAGGATTCTTTGATCATTCGATTGTTAGAACCAGAAAGCCTTAAAAGTCTTTATTGATAGGTATAGATTTCACATTTTGTGGTATCTACCTACGCTATTACATAGATTTTTAGGAATATGTCGATTTTCGAGAAATCTGTCGCCATTATGCTATTAGGTATTATATATATAGGTTAAATTACCAGTGTCGTTAAAGTCTGAACGTCGGAGTGAGATTCAAACCTGTGACCTCGGTTAATTTGATCACTAGACTACTTAGCCATTTCATCGTCATAGATTTGCTAAACTAACGAATAATTTGAACTAGGTAGTCCAATTTTCAAGTTAAGTTTTCAATTCTAATTAGTAATTTGTGCGGTTAGCGTTTACAAGTCTATGCAACAAGAACCCTATTAAAACTCAAGCAATGTTAGTGATTCTACTACTCGCTATAAGTTTAAAAGGTAATAAATATCAAGGAGTTCTAGTAAGGCTCTTACTAGCACTTTGTTTGAAAGTACTTTGTTCTTGATCAATTACGCCACTACCCTTTATAAGCTAGGCTTAGGGGAGGAAATAGGTCATGTATCACCAGTCAAGTGTACCGCCCAAGCCCAATAGTTATTTTGGAATTTGACTATAGGCATCTTTTATAGTGAAAGTAAAGAAAAACCTAAGCTTTAGTTATTCTACTTATATTATAATTTTTTGTCTAAAATAAAAAATTACAACATTATTACATACATTAAACTTAGATTACACTACGAACTAACCTAAGGTACAAAATTTTACGCTTAATCTATAAGTAACCTTAACAATTTTTAATTCAGTTTATTCAATTCAGTTATATCCCCACCCAGGATAAAACTTTGTGTGATGAGCACGATGGTTTTTCTGTGTCTGGGTGTAATATCTATAATATGTATGTATTTAGAAATATATAAGTATGTTTATTGGTTGTCTGGTGTCCATAGTACAAGCTCTGCTTCGTTCGGGATCAGATAGCATTGTGTGAGTTGTTTCAAGATATTATTTTTACTATATAAAACCAAAAACATTAATTTTATTTATAACATTTATGGTATATTTTTTAGTGCATAGTACAAGTATTATTAATAATTTAACTACTTATGGAGTATTAAGAACACCTACATACCAAAATTAACATACAAACATCTACCTGTTGTAAAAAAAAAACAAATAGAAAATAGTGTGGTAGGTGGTATGAAAAGTTAAGAGTATTCACTATTCAGGGCTTACGGATTGGTTAAACAAAAAAGGATTAGAGCAAACCTTACAACCTTCACAGAGGCGGGTAAAGGCATTTGGAGAAATACTAGAGTGAAGGTTTTCAGGTCCTATGTTCGTGTATTAAATGAAGTAAGGCTTTAATCAAAAGCTCTTATTTTATTGGATGTATGCAGAGTATCACGTCTTTTTGAGGATTTGAGGATTATATCTACATCGTCAATAAGTTTTTCAATTTCAAGGATTTGAGCTGGGTGCTAAGTCAGGACTTGCAGTTACGAGTATGTGTATTATAAGATATATGTCTGTTTTTTTTTATTTTTATTTTTTATTTTATTTATTAGGTTCACCAACAATTATTTACACTAACAATACATTAAAAACAAAGGTAAAATACGACAAAGAGTGTAACAATCACTTATAGGTAAACACCACATGCACTAATTAAAGGAGAAACAATTATAGACTAACCCTACCATACACACATACCAACATTGTAAAAACTATAGTTTTAAAATTAAAGAGAAAAAAAAATACATAGTAGAACATAAAACAACAAAGAAAAATACTGCAAGGCTAACATATCAAAGTCAAAGTCAAAGTCAAAGTCAAAGTCAAATATCTTTATTTCGTAAAATCAGGTTAATGATTATTTGAAAACGTCAAATTAAAACATACTAAAAATTTTATAAAATTATGATTGTTTGAAAAAAAAAAAAACAACTATAGCAAACAATTCAAAATTCTAGATTTAAGTTTCGCAAGTGAATCGAAGTGAAGGTCTATTTGATCACTGCAATGATTTAAAATTTTTAACTTTCTTTATCTAGCTTGTGACTTTCTCTTCAATGTAAACAGAAAAAAAACCTGTTATAGACTATAAATTGTATTAGGTATATTTGGACAGAGGCCGGGATGGATTTCCCGAAAGTTGCTGCGACCTAAACGATGTATTGTGACACCTCTATCTTCTTTATAGGATTTCTCAAAGGTTTAGTCTGACCATAAAGTCGATTATGCGCCTTGGTGGAGATGACTTAATATCTTCTTTAGTGATTAAGTGCCGCAGAGAATGGGAATAGGTTTTTCCTCACTTTTGCGGCAGAACCTGCAAACATTGGTATCGTTTAAGCTCATCGTATGCATGTGTTTATTAAGTTTGCAGTGCCCTGTTACAGTTCTGGTAAAAATCCAAACCCGAACTTGATTCCTACACATGGTTTATTGAAGTTTGAAGTGCTCTTGACAGGGTGACTTTGACCAGAGCTTGACGTTTTGGTTTATATGTAAATAGACTTAAATGGTTCTCTAATTTTTAAGGGCAGCTACTTTTAAAATACGCTGCCACTATAAATACCGGAAAGCGTCCTCATAAGACTGATAGGATTAAAGGAAATTGTAATGAAATAAATAGGGCTAAAATAGATAAAATAAGTGGCGATAAAATTTTGTTGGAGTTACAGTCAAGTGATAAAAAATAAGACAGGGTATGAGCTTTGGCTTTTTAAAAAAATAATTACTATAGAATTTAAGATTATCAATTTTACTGTTAAAAGAGGGGTTCAATTACAGTCTGTTCATGTCATTCTTCATCATCAATATACACTAGACACTTCCAATGGCGGCGTCGCTATGCACTTTCAAAGGCAGGCGTCCCACATTGGAAAATGGTAAAATAACGGCATATTAAAAATCGTTTTTACTTATGTCGTTACTGACGTATTTTTATTTTTTTTAATAGTATAAGAGTGGAACTTTAATATATTGTAGTCATTTTGCTCGAAATAAGTTTGATTTTTTTTTAAAACGACAAAGTCATCAATCTAAAAATCAATCAATCAATTCTAAAAAATGTCTACTTCAGGTCTGTTCGCTTCAATATTTTAAAATTAATTTCTTTCAAAAAATAAAAATACGTTAAAAGTTAAAAGTGTTATATATTTCTAAAAAGCCCATTGTATGCCAATTTTAAAGCAATTATAATGTAGTTGGTTCTATAATTGCATTTCTATGGAAAAAAAATTAACAATAAACAGTTTTTTAACTTCATCGAGACTTTTGACAGTGGTAACTGTAAGTTCAAGTGTAAAGCATCCGAAGACATCGGTAGATGTCTTCGGATGCTTTACACTTGATGTCGTTTTGTAGCCTGGATATTCATAAATAACATTTATAAAAAAAATGCTACGGAAACGTGCGGATTCTGAAATTATCGTGAAAAGAATGACACAAGTTAGGGAAAATAAAACCTATTTTTTGTCTTTTTTTCGGTTTCTAATGTGATTACTTCACTGATTATTTTGCGGTATAATTTATTTTGATAATAATTATTTATTGATAATATGGCGTACTATCTACAGCTTGCGCTCATTTTGGGGTACAACTTTAATCAACGATATGCACACTGACTGTGCATTTTGTTCACTAAAGACTGAATTGAGTCATTTACTTTTATTCGGTAAATGGGGATGTGATGGTTCATCTGGTCAGGGTTAGTACAAAGAAAAACTTCCTGAGGAGTCTGAACTGATTTCTGACGCAAATTTGTTCATTACATCTTTAGTGCCTATCAAATTAATCAATGAGCCAACAGGCGATATTGTCTAGGAAAATCTAGGGCCTTCGTCAGTCCGATTTTGTCAACCTATCAATAGAATTTTCCAAAGAAACCCCTGAAAAAACTAAATCTGGATCCTTATTCTCTATCTTTTTTTTTGTTTTTGCGACAAGCCCGCGGGTCAAACAGTCAAAAGCTTGACATAATGGTAAATAGAGAGCTGCGTTTAGAGATGCATCCCGTATGCGCGCGGATATCTTTGAGCGCAGCGCGCATGCGCCAGTTCGCGCGGGCTTGCCGCGACAACTAAAAAAAAGATAGAGAATAGGAATCCAGATTTAGTTTTTTCAGGAGTTTCTTTCAACGTGTGTCAACTTTCAGAAGATGCAATTCCGCAGTAACGAATATAAAAAAAATCGGCTACATCATGCCAGGAAGTGTTCTCGTACGGCTACTCACCAAATATAATTAAGCAACATTATGCTTCATTATAAGATAAATATTTTTTATAGTATTAATTTTACTTAGATTTTGTTATTTTAAATGTTTTATGAGATGAATATTAGTCATCATAATTTTAATTACTTATTTAAATACTAAAGATATAACTATTGTTTTATAATAAAGTACTGTAGTTATTTATTTTAATTCACAATTTAAATAGTGTTCTTAGTGTTAGTACAATATAAAAGTTTTTCTTTTATATATTTTTTTAATGTTTATACTTTAATAAAATGATAGCATCTAGACTTTATCTAAAGCCTTATTTATGCATGTGCAATAATTCAAGCGTCTGTCTTGAAAAATAAAGAAGTTATCGATTTTTGATCTAAATTAAAGAAAGACCTTGATTTTCCATAGTGCGTCGAGGCGATCTAAAGGTTCATTTCCGTGCATCGCGGACGAGCGGCTGACGCGCGCGGCCGATGTGACAACAGTCAGAGTATGAGAATGTATGGCGCCGTTTCCGAGGTCTGCGACAGACGCGCGCGGCCGGCGAATGACGTTGGCTGCACCCGCACTCTAACTCTTGTCGCATCGGCCCCGGGTGTCAGCCGCTCGTCGTAAACCGCGCACGGCCCGCGATCGGCCGCGAAGCACGGAAATGAACCATAACAGAGGTGCGGACAAATGTAGCGTAGATATACCTAGGTACAGCTTAGATAATTATACAACTATGCAGTTAGTTGTAACGTTAATAGATGCACCTATGCATATATTATCTAAGATTATGCCGATTAGTCAACGAGCGCTCCTCGCTGTCATTCCAATGATAAATCTTGTAAACTTTATATATTTTATTACTCATCTGCAGTTAGCATAGGTACAAATAACTCACACACAATTTATTATGGTTAAGGCTTTTTCAGGGATTGTGTCTTATAATTCTACGTAAAATGGGTATTTGGTAAAAACTTTATGAATTTCAGTCGAAATCGAAAACTCAAAACAAAAGTTATTGAAAAAATTTTAGCTCGTTAGAGCTAAAAGATTTGATGTTAGTCAAATCTGTTAATCTGTACCCTTTTATTCATGCTTAATTTTTTATTTCTTAATTAATATTTATTTAATATAAATAGAAAAAAAACTTTATATAAACAAGATTTTATATATATAGTATATAAAATCTTGTTTATATAAACAACTTTTTTTTTCAGTATTTTCTATTTTGTTTATTACCAATTGACGGTTAATGTTTGTGTTATCCCTTTGGTCTTAGCAGAATACCAGCGCAGCTCCTCATTAAATGGAGTTGCAATGTAGCTGAGCTTGGACCATTTTTATCTCTCACTAATATGCTTATTGCCTACTTTTTGATTATGTACCACTTACTGTAGTTTATTGATCACAATTTTTTTTTCTTACTTAATGCATAATAATACTACGCTACTTATTGAGTTACCAATGAACAGAAATATACCTAAATAACTAAACACAACCTCGCACATTTCTCCGATATGGAATCAGAATCAGCGTTAAATGAACATAAAATAGAGGCACAAATCTAAATTAACAACAGTATTCACGAAACTAAAGAGCTCGGATTTCGGCTTTAAAGTTAAACAATCCCAATAATCTGCGTTCAGCTAATCCGCACTTCAACCTTTGGCGCGACCTTAATTTCCGTCCCTTACTGTAAATTTTACACTATCCATCATACCCTGACCTCTAGTTTTACACCCCTCAACCCTTCTATCATCTAAATTATCCATATGGAGGTTTTCAAGGAAGGTCTTTTATAATTGGTTGTTGTATATTTCTGTATTAAAGACACCTGTTTCCATGTCTTTACGATGTATGGATATTGTGACGAACTAATATAATACATTTGTTAGTTTGAATTTGTAGAATTGTTGGAGTTTTATGCTCGTGTAATATATCTTTGGTAATGAAAATGTTTACTTAATTTGAATTAGATAAGTTTTATTTTCTATTGGCTTTTGCATATGGTTAGTCCCGTGTAGAGATCATATTAAATTCATAAGGGTGTAATTCCCCAATAAATTCCATTTCTTCATGTTTCTACAGCACATAAGTAACAAAACAAAAAACGAATCTGAAATTGCACGTTCCTAGATTCAGTGCTATTAATAAATGTTGTTAAACTTTTGCAATTTGTACCTACTTATTATTTAGACGGTGAAATTTATTTTCTATTTAAATTTTTCGATAAACTACAATATACTCGGTCGTTTTTGGCGTAATTCTATATTCTTATAGCTTAGCTTATAGCTTGAAAAACTCTGACCATGATTGATTAAAGTTGACTAATGGAGGATAGATGGTACCTGGGTGGAAATACTCGATAAAAAATAATTTAATTGTTAATATTATTTTCACAATACATATATTTTTACACAAATATTCTTTCTGAATACATACTCGTCTGATTTGGATAAAGTTTTCTTCAACTGCATACTTTTCTAGGCAAGTTTTAGCACAATAGAGCTATAGCCTAAAACATAGAAGTAAGTCAGTGAAATTTCCATTCGGTGATGTCATTCTTTTTCCCTTGATTTTCATTTGCAATGAGTTCATTTTTCAAAAAGTTTTAAGTTGTAAAAGCGGCTAATAAAGTGCTACTGCACACTGCTGTAGAAGTATCATCGCGATACGTTACTAACCAGATATTCAATATGATCTATCATAGTGCCACTGTTCCTAATCCAGTTTCACGCCTATCTGACTTAAATTGATCGCTCGATAGACACCAATATCACGTTACAGCTGCAGATCGTACAGACGAGTGATTTGAATGGGGACATATTTCTTGCAAAAGGCCATTTTTTCAATAAGTGTAGCCTCAAGCATATAAGGCGTCGCGTTCTACGACCACCCACTAGAAAGTGTGGCTCTTTAGCTGTATTATTTTTTTGATTTTACGTCACAAAATCCCGTTAAACGTCAAAGGCTTTCTTTAGTATTCCTGTCTCTAATATTTACCTTATAGAAATAGTGACAGCATGAGATTTATAATAAAGTACAATTACGTTATAAACAGACAGCGATGGTGACCGTTGTCTGTTTTTAGAGTACTGAGGCTAAAGTCTAAAGAGCGTACTCAAGCTTAACTAATTTAAACTTGAAGAAAATCTTAAGAAAGCATTTGCTAACCGTTGAAATTATTGATCATAACGTAAGCTTAGCATAATATTAGAATATTTCATCCACAAAGTAAACACGTGCTTTGAAACTACGGGTCTTAATCGCGTGAATAATTTAAGATAAAATATCTTGTTTACAACCGTTGGGGTAAACGAGTTCTTGAGTGGAGACCGCGTCTCGGCAAACGTAGTGTAGGACGCCCTCAGGCCAGGTAGAGTGATGATTTACGCAAATAGGCTGGCAGGAGCTGAATGAGAGAAGCCGAAGATAGAACAAAGTGGCGTGCAATTGGAGAGGCCTATGTCCAGCAGTGGACTGCGATAGGCTGATGATGATGATGATCTTGTTTATTGCCTGATGTTTCGACCGTATTGCAACGGCCGTGGTCACGGGTAGACTTGTTCAGCTTAGCTTGTCGCCTCCGTGAAGCGCGGGATCAGGAAACTACCCTCGCTTAATTTTTATCACTACGGAACTGTCTATTACGGATGTCGATTGCCTTGGATGGTGGTGCGAGTCAGCATGTAAGTACCTTCTGTGGGCGTCGATTTTCTGTACACAGTGTGTGCCAAAGTACCATTGTCTCTAACCATTATTTTAACATCGAGAAAGGCTAACGATCTGTTCATCTCTATTTCAAAAGTTAATATGATTTTAGCATTTTTTCTATTTCCTGCTACCGCCCTACATAATGCAGAACACGTCATCGACGTACCTCTTCAAAAGTTTGACCTGGGACAATTGTTGCTCGATTGTTTCGTTAAAATGTTCCATCCAGATGTTGGCCATCATCGGCGCCACTGGGCTGGCCATGGCCACTCCGTGGAATAGGAGGTAGTGTTATCCCTGATAGAAGGAGAAGTTGCCTTCCAGACAGTTTTTAAGTAAAACAATGTACTCATTGGATACATCATTTTCTCTCAGCTTTCTCTCGATGACCTTAAGGCAGTCCTGGGTCCTTATTCACGTTTGTTTTTTCCCATTTCGCGGCAAGCCCATGCGAACTGTTAAAATCATAATGATAAATAGAGAACTGCGCTTAGAAATGCATCAACACACATGCCCGGATCTATGAGCACATCGCGCATGCGCCAGTTTCATAGTGAATAAGCCAGGTGGTCTGGTTCCACTTTCATGCTTTTGATGATATCCACAAAATGGCGACAATCCTTCACAAACGATATCGTTTTACCCACTAAAGGTTGCAGTATTGTAGTGAGGTGTTTCGCTAGATTGTAAGTAGGCGAGTTGATTTGGCTTACGATCGGGTGTAGTGGGACGTTTCCTATATGAACCTTTGCCAACCTATATAACTTGGACGGCTAGACGCTTTTCAGCGAAGCAGCAAAGAGTTCAGTCACAAACATCGTTCGCTAGAATTTTGTCTTCATAGTCACTAGAATTCATTACTACAGTGGCGTTTCCCTTATCGGTCTTTAGTACTACAATATTCGTATTGTCACCTAGCTCTTTCAATGCTAGACGTTCTTCTATAGTAATATTTGTTTATTGTTTAACCTAAGCTAAGCTTAAGCTAAGCCAAAGTACGCTCTATAGATCTCAGCCTTAGTGCATTTAAGCACAACGTACTGTCATAGGTTTTTTGTTATCATTTAAATAATGCCTTTCGTTATAATTACAACAGATTTTAAACTCCGTGGCAAAAATATTTCATCATCAACATAGCTAAACGGATTGTAATAAAAAGCAAAGTCCTGATTCAACCAGTTTTTTAATAAAAAGTGTTTCTAAATCCGGGTATCAATTTTGAGTTTGATTGCTACGATGCTATAAAGAGGCACACAGATACCCACTTGAAACTTGTAACACTTCCCGTTTTGCGTCGGGGTTAAAAAGGACAAAAAAATATATAAAGATGATTATGAAACAAAAAAACCAAAACCTCTGGATCTATATGGAGGCCAGTCATTTTACATATGTTGTAGTGATAATTCTTACCTCGTATAGTGTTATTTCGTGGCATTTCTGTATATATTCTGTTAGTTATGTATTTCGCCATTTTTAATTTTATAATATCTCTTCTTAAATATCTCTGTAATACTTATTGTAAACAATTATTTTTCATAAATCAAATCTGTCATGTCGACAAATATTTCCTATGGTTTCTATGACAACAAGATAAGCATAGAGTTCTTTGTAAAGTTTGTATTACATTTTGAAACTGGCTGTGCGTAAATCCTAAATTTAAAATAAGATATGCTTTAAAATTTAAAATGCTTCTAGAGAGTTTTCTTTATGAATAAAATTCCGAAGAAAAGGCAGTGAAGAAACCGCTCTCTAAAAGAGAAGTCAAACTCTCCAAAAGAAAATTCAGAGAAAAGACAACTCTCCAAAAGTGACCATTCCTACCGGCGCCGCCTCTCTACCTACCGGCGTCGCCTCTCTACCTACCGGGCCGCCTCTCTATCTACCGGGCCGCCTCTCTACCTACCGGGCCTCCTCTCTACCTACCAGGCCGCCTCTCTTACACACCGGGCCGCACCTCTACGTCGCGTTGCACCTCTACCTGCCGACGTCGCGACCTACCGGGCCGTAAATCTACCTACCGGCGCCGCGCCTCTACCTACCGGCGCCGCGCCTCTACCTACCGGCACCGCGCCTCTACCTTCCGGCGCCGCACCTTCTACCTACCGGCGCCGCATCGGTGCCTACTGACGCCACATCTGCCGACGTCGCATCTCTGCCGACGCCGCACCTCCACCTACCAGCGCCGCATCTCCGCCTGGACGCCGCATCGGTTTCCTATATTTACTTTAATTTTAAGTAGTTTTTAAGTTCTTGTAAATATAGTTCTATCTTAAACTTTCATTTCACTACAATGTCATGTGAATTAAGTGGGCAAATTCTCTTCTAGTCGCAAGCAAATGCTAGAAGCCGACGATGCGACGTTAAGGATTTATACATAATTCAAAAGAAAGACTCACTCCCAATAATGCCTAAGCCTGTTACCTATTCACCGATTTTAGTATGCTGAATACAAGAACAAAGCCAAAACATGAATAATCGGCAAAATATATTGAATTTGTATAAAATGTGAAATTGTATAAAATGCATTAATTTGTAACCATCTGAAATTGATTTTACCGTTGATATATTAATTTTTTAAGAGCCATGGGATATTAATATATATGTGGAAAAAAGTAAGTAAATAAATAAACTCTTCTTCCCCTAGATACCAAGAGAACTTGGCTATAAGTCCCCAGCCATGAGAACAATAAAAGGCTGATAAGTACTTTATAATTCACATTATTTTGTGAAATAGAAAAACAAATAAGACCAAGTATTAGAACACTGTACTAAAGCCACATAAGTTCTCCTCTAAAATGTGATATTACATAAGAATATTTAGAGTGTTTCCAAGAATATTTCATATTTGAAATTAAAGTACAATAATTAAAGTTTAGGAGGAACTCTAAGATTATTTTAATTGTAAGTGAATTAAATACTGAATTGCTAACAAGATGACTTATGTTAGAATACTTACCTTTAAAAATTTATAACATGAACATTAGGAATATCAAAATTAACATAAATAGGCTAGCTAGTTATAAATTAAATTTAAACACTCAGACGAATCTGAAACAATAAGACTCCATAACTAAAACTAAGTCGCTGAAACATATACCTACCAGATTGGTAGGGGCTTATAAATGAGCGAAGTTACGTGTATAACTTTCCAGAGATTTTCCCCGTAACCAGAATTTAGAGCAACGAACCAAAACCGCTAATCGAGGAATGTTAACGAAAGTTAAACTATTTTGGTACCCGCAACGAACGCAGTACTAAGAGATATTAAGCAAAAGGGATTTGTACAAAATGACGTTACAGAATATTTCTGACAATGTCACTCACTCACTGCACCAGCTATATTCGCAATTTGGGTCGAAAAACTCTCTACGAAATTCCGTTTTAACAAAACTGTTTAGAAAGCACTTTGCTTTGAAATTTTAAATGAATATTTTTGTTAGACAATTTTTAAATGGAATTGGTTTTATCTTTTCGGGACGAGACCTAATGAAATGATAAAAGTTAATCAGCTAAATATTGATCGCTGGGCCATCCTAATCAAGAGAGTTTTGGGCAAAAACATTTAGCGTATTCAGAAAAATTAGAGCATTTCAAAGTTTCCTCTAAAGAGGGATAATTTGCGTTTATGAAATGTCTAATGATGTTGTTTATGATGCTAAAGTTTTGTTTGTATGTCTAAATTTCCTTACGTGTCTGTCCATGTTTGCCTTGTGCTAACAATCTAGGTCAAATAATTTGCTTACATGTGTACCATTTTCAGGCTATTAATTTTTATGCTTGGAAATAATTTGCCTTATTTGAAATGAAATACGAATTAATATACTTTTATTTTCATACAACTGCCGCGAAAAAATTGTGTTTAGTTTTCAGAGTTAATGTAGGTTTGTATGTCCAGACTTATGAGAAAGCCAGAAAGTAACGGTGGAATAAAGAAACTTCTAGAAGTTTCTTTACTCCATCATTACTTCTAAACACCGTTCAAGTTGTGGGTTGCTTATACAGTGGGTATGGTGGGTTGCTTATAGTTATCTCTTCCAGCTAGTAAAATTGCTAGTGCTAGAAAGTCAGCTTCTCCTTAATATATATAGATTTCTACAGAACTATTGCTCCCTTGTATACTCAATTAAGTTAAAAAAATACCCAGGTAATACGGATCTTTAATGGAACAGATGAGGAAGCCGAACTGTGTCAGTTTTCTTTGAATAGCTATCGTAATTTCATTCTACTTTACAATTATTGTTGCCCTTCTAGAATTTTTAACGATTAATTAATAGAACGGAAGGATGTAGTTTGCTCCAAAATAATTAAATGTTGGTGGCAAAATCACTTGGAGATACTCTTATAGTAGCATTAGATATTGAATTTATAAGTTTACACTAGGTTTTGAATTAGTTAGGAGCTAGACACTGACAAGGCACTACGATGACCTCAAAAAAGTTGAGTATTATTGTAGATGGCAATGGTGTTGTCCAGGTAAGTGGAGTATAAGGTGGCTTGATTCTCGATAAAACCCGAGACAAACTGTTTGGGGTAGAATCCTCAAAATGCGAGGCAAGGTTTCTGTAATTTCTTATCACCATTATTTTTTCATTAAATGTGTGTGTTTCTCCAGTACCTACATGCTATTGGCTAGTATCATTAATCCTTCTAGGACCATAGCTTTGTATCGCTACTAGCAGTCCTACTTATGCTCTATAAGCAGCTTGGACTACCTAATTACCCAGACTAGCTTATTACCCACTGGGTAATAAGTTAGTCACTATTGCGTACTGGCGCGGTAGTGTTTGCGCAAATCCGAATACATTGTATTTCCTCATTGTCATAATTAAATTCTTAGTTCTTTAAGAACTATCTTTTTTTCCAGAAATTGGTCTTCCTTCTTCTGACAACACAGTGGCAAAATTGCTCAACCGAATTGACCTTTACCACCTAGTACCATTAATAACTCTAGTTATACACAATCTGTTTTCCGTCGTGAGTATATGGTTAATCTAAAATCCAAGACGACTACCTTTTACTTGTGAAATTGGATAGTCATTTGACCCATCCAAATAATATCATTTACTGCCGTAAATAAACTTTGCGTATTCAATCTTTCTGAAACTCCTGAAATTGGTAGTTTAAGTGATATAATCGTAATGAAATCTTGTTCATATCACCCTAAGATATATCCAAATTGGGACACATCAAACGCGTTGCCACGTTTAATAAAATGATGTGACGTCACTCTGAAGCAATTTTGTGTAACGTAAGAGGCTGTTATACTCAGGCAATATATTACGTCACGTGTATAGCGTACAACGTGTAAACTTTATACACAAATTTAGCTCTTGTTTTTAGTACTAAATGTAAAGCTGCTGAATTTGTTAGGATATACGAATAATAAGCGGGATGAAAAGGGTCCCGGGTTATAGTGTTTAGCAAAATTGGGGCATGTATTAAGGTGTTAAATATTGGCTTTTGGTCGATTAGATTTTGTGTCTTTGCACACGTACGGTTGTAATAAGTCTTGGCGTGTTATCTCTTTGGGCCCTTATTGTCGTACGAGGGACCGTAATGGTGGCCTTGCTCTAAGATTTACCGCAATGTTGTTATTATCATCTGACCCCACAGCTGAACTTAAGAAGATTTGAGCTTAAACGATATATGCCTGTGCATAAAGTGGGTCCGTATCATCAGGCTGAATTTTGCCGATGGTGATATTTAATCCCAAGCGAGCGTTAATCTTTTATATTTCAAAGGATATCCAGCAATTAAAGGAAAAAGTTTTAAAAATTAATTGAATATAGGATAAGCTACAAATGGAGCTAGTTAGTCCGTTACTTTCTGGTTTAATAAAACCAAATATAAAATGCTAATATGATTATTCAAATGCGTAATTCCAGCGACTTTCATAAGTAGTCCCTGTAAAATTATCTCAACGCAAAATGTGAGCAGAGAAATTTTTATACAGAACTAATTACGTTTCTCTTCCCAAAGGGATTTTATTTTAGTTTTTATTTAAAGTAACGCACATATACTGAAGCATTTGAGGTGTGAAATAGGTAAGGATACTGTACTAATACCATTGACGAAATGTTTTAACGTGTTGTCTGTGCCATTCGACGTTAGCATCCAAATGGTGGAAGGAGTTTAATGCGGTTATTTATTTTAGGAGATTCAGTTCTTTTCTGTTAAGTAAAGTATCATACACATACAAAGTACAACTTTCCGACCCAAATATTTGTAAACCTACTTATGTTACACTTATAGTACTATTTTTAGTCGGCATAACCATAAGTGATGCAGGAATGTACCAACCCAACTGCATTATAGTATTCCGAAAATGTTAACAAATATTTTATTAAACATACTGTTTATAAATACTTGTTCGTTGTATTATTGCTACTGCGTGCGGGTGAAGTCTCATATATTGCATCACTTCAAACATAACCTAAATTCGAGTATTCAGACAAACTCATTCATGAGTAAAATCAAGAATATGATATCTAGTGCAAGTTCTAACGTATTCGGAATGGTCCGTATACGACGGAACTTGGTGCATATTAAACAAATTGAATAGCCTCACAGACAGAACTTTTGAGAACCGGACTGAGTTTGTGTTTTATAGTAAAGGGCTTGCTTGAGATCTTCAATTTCAGGTATATAGAGTAACGTGAAATTATTACATATTATTATTGGTGGTAAGTAATGCTTTTCAAAGCCATTTTTTCATAGGGTTTCTTCCTTTACGACATCACGTTTTAAGGGCACTGCAGCTAGTGTAATTACGATTTTCCGTTACGCGACACGTTTGAAGGGCACTGCAGCTAGTGTAATTACGATTTTCCGTTACGACATCACGTTTGAAGGGCACTGCAGCTAGTGTAATTACGATTTTCCGTTACGACATTACGTTTGAAGGGCACTGCAGCTAGTGTAATTACGATTAGGTACCTACCTACTAAATGAGATTTACAAACTAACGTCTCAAATGAGGAACGCTGTGCGGTGACATTCGTATATTGTCAAACAAAGATTTGGGTGGTACTAATACTGTAATGGACTAGTGTGGCGCTTACCATCAGGCTCATTTTTTTATTTTTTTATTTATCCATTAAATACAATGTTACGCATTTTAACTGAATAATAGCAACTAAAAATCAGCACTGGCTTAAGCCAGTGCTTAAATGAGTCCTAGTCCTTTAAGCTAATTTATGTTTACATTATTAAAGGTAACCTACCACGCTAGAGAAGAAAAAAAGGTGTTTTTTTTTCTCCTTTATATTATCATCACATGATATCTATGGTTTATTTACGGTACAATATACAATAAAAAATCAGAACATTCATTTTATAATTTATACTCTCTACTAAAGTTCATATCATAAATTATAATTAAACCTTTCCATGCTATAGAATCTAGTAAAAACATTTTTAACTTCTTCTTTATATTTTTATTTGTTATATTTTTACATAGATCTGAGGGTAGGCTATTAATTAGTCAAGGGACAATATAGACAGTCGTCCGCTCGCCATACATGTTGTTAGCGCGCTGTGTACGAAGCCGATTCTCGGCAACTGCCCTAAATGATCTGTTTGTCTCTTCATTTGTTGCATTTCAAAGTATAATAATATCTTGGGACAACTCCCATAACATCATCTGATCCTAAACTAAGCAGTGCTTGTACTATAGCAACCAGATATAGTACAAGCACTATCCCTCATTCAACTATTCCAATGGAATATAAATCCAACACCACCGGAGAGCGATTTATCGTAGGACCGACAGTGAAACGTGCTCTCCACTCCGAGTGATATTTGCAGAAATCAGTTCTCTATCTGATCTCATACAGTCAATGGTAACTTGGCTTTTACAGACCTTTAATAAAATAATTAAACCCATAATAATCCCTACTAATATATAAATGTGAATGTAAGTTTGTTTGTTACGCTTTCTCGCGAAAACTACTCAACCGATCATCATGAAACTTTGTACACATATTCTTGAAGGTATTAAAAGTAACTTAAGATTATAAAAAAGGGGAAAATTTACGCAGACAAAGTTGCGCGGGACAGCTAGTTCAAAATAAAACTCGATGTGACTAAAATAACATAAAATAAAAGTAACAATTAACTTTTTTTTAAAAAAAAGATAACTACAATGTGTGATTGAGTTCCACATTACTAGCAATCTTATTAAACCCTCCAGCTAAGCTCAATGGCTTGTGTTAGGAGTGGATTCACATCGGTGGTATAATGGGTAGGATTCGTACCCGCGACCTTACGATTGCGAGACCAATGCTTTTACCATTACATACCATTTTAGCCAATAAGCTACCGCCGCTTTCATTTGAGTACAAAACACTAAGTAGTTTGGATACTAATTATGTCATCAAATGAATGAGCTGCTTTCATTACCTAACCCTAGGGATACCCAGTTCTAATAAAGGGCCTAAGAGAATCATTATTCTCCCAGACCCACCTAACTCATTTTATTAACACTAGGTAAATTCAGAAGCACATTGTAGTGATCTAAATTTAATCTCTTAGTCACATTTTACGGCCCTCTAGGGACGCATCAGGATGGACTATAAAACCTCTCAATACATTAGATTACATATCGACTGGAGTACTAAGTAAATGGTAGTACATTTTTCTTTTAAATATGTATCCATATATTAAAAAAAATATGTAAGTAGTTTCATATTTTATTTTCATCTAATATAAGTGAATGAACAAGTAAATAATCAAACTATTGACTATGGTTTTGGATATGGAGTTATAGAAATATACAATCATATAAAACAATATCCTCATGTTTGGGAGTTGGAAATAATGTAATATGAAAAGCTACAAGTATCCTAATGAACTACAGTTTATTTTTCACTGGTGCTTTGTAAACGTTTTTGATTTTTATCTTTGAACTCATTCATGTTGAAATGATCGCTTTGTTATTATTCATACCGAATTTAGATTTCTCTTTGAGATGAATTTGCTTACTTATTTAATTATTTTATCGGCAAGAGTATGTCAGGCCACGCACAATGTAGGTTCCCGTAGTTACCCAGTATAATAATGCGGTATAGAACTAACAACCTTATATAATGTAAGTGTTTTTCAATGGAATTTGTTCTATAATTTTCTTGCATTTTACCTGGTCAGCTGTTACTCGTAAACTTGTAAAGCCTACTTAGCCGTGTTTCTGAATTTCCACAGCTCCAAAAACAACCATTTTGCTGGCAGGCGGACACTTGACTCTAACAAAAATTTGCACTTTTAGGCTTAATATTTCACATACGGGTCCCTAAATAGAAAAGTGAAATTCACAACCCCAAAACATTTTGAAATACATATCAAACAACTCCCTATACGATGGCGTAGGTGAGAAAAAAATTTGTCTGTAAAATCACTGTTCATTTAAGGGAGGTACCCACTTTGTGTGCGTAGCTAATATTATATATATCCATGCGAAATTACAGCTTTCTAGTAGTCTCTGACCTTACCTGGAGACAGACGGACGAACAAAGCGAAACCATTATAGTTTCGCTTTTTGCCATTTTGGCTAAGAAACCATAAAATGACTTAGACATAGATTTCGAGACATTCGTGGGAGCTCCTATAACTGCGAAGGTCCTCGTATTCGTAAAATACAGACCAATTATACACCTATAAGCAAGGACATCCCAATAGAAACAGTCTAAAAAATATATTTATTAGTAGTTACGTAAACAACAAAAACAAGTACGTGCCAATATTCCAGCCTCCAACATCCAAACGACCAACATTTGCGATCCTATTTATCATTATGTTTAGCAATTTTGCTGCGCAACTCAGTCATACTTGAGTCGAGAGTACTAGAATAACCCTCCCTAGTACTAACGTTACTAATACTACTACACCGGCTCCACACGTTGGTCCCAACGTCGTTAATGTCATTTTCTAGATCCACACGTTGGACGAGTGGCGTTGGGATCGAGGTTGGGGCCACGTGTAGAGCCGGCATAAAGACATAAATAATGTGCGCGCATTATGTAGATGTCAATCTGTCTATGTTTCATTATGAATTCATAGCACAGAATACCGAGAATACAGAAGGCAACCTTCATACGTACTTTACTTTAGCGACGCACACATAGACATAAATCACAGACATAAATTGAAAAAAAAAAAACAAATAAAATCGATACCGCCCCTCCATCACATTTGGACAAATTCTTAACTTGGAAGTCACATTCGCATTTATTTCAATTTATTATGCCTAATGTTTTAAACTATTCACTAGAATTACTTAATACTGTCAGAATAGAAATAATGAAAATGCTAAATCCGGTTTGCCTATCAAAACAAAGTAATTGTGTTTCGATCAATGTGTGCGTGCATCAAGAACGTTTTTTTTGTTGCCCGTGGTCCACCCGGCGAGTTCACCTAGATGGACTAGGGGAATATTTTTTTTCCGTGGTTCACCAGAAAGTCCATATATTTTACGTAGTATTGTGAAAGAATAATAGTGATATTAAATAAAGCCAGTTTCTGTGTTCATAGGGAAACGTGCCAATCATGTTAAACTTGTAGTCTGGATTCCAAGCCAGTTTATTTAGGTTGCTTTAGGCCTAGCGCCCATTGTAGTAATCTTCCCCACCCGCCGCCTGCCATGTGTGTAATACTATTGCGCTAAATAAATGCCCGGAACGCAACAACATCGCGTCCGGGCATTGCCACTGGGCGGGCCGCCGACGGTATAACAAATTCCGGCGTAACGTTCGCGAAGGTGGCGAGCGATACACGGAGGGTTTTTAAGTGGATGGCAACCCCATACCGATGGTGGTGTTCGTCTGGATTTTTTCCCGCCATATCAAAAAAAGGCCTAGCGCGGATTGCCTTGCATTTTTAAAATGCATAATCTGTGAAATATAGAGTGTCATAGAAGTTCGTAACCGGTTTGCCCAAAGATAATAGGGCTTGCCTATCAAAACAAAGTAATTGTGATGCGATGTCTGTGTGTGTGCATCAACAACGTTTTCTATGTAGGTTGTCTTCTGTACTATATTCTGTGATCTTACAGAAACGTGCAAATCATGTGAAACTTGTGGTCTGGATTCCAAGCCAGTTTAATTAGGTTGCTTTCTGTTTTAATCTGTCGTTACTAGCGAAGTCATCTTTTTGTATTCTGTGAAAATGCGGGTATTGGTAATCTGGAATTACACTTTCTTGCTTTTTATTTTTAAAAGTAGTTTTCATTTTCAGAATTTCATTTTATCGGAAGTAATTAATGCTGCGTAAGAATTTTTGTTGAATTCTAGTAGCGTACGGGTAGATTAAGCATTTGCGTAGCGTCTTATTAAGTGAACGAATGTAAGTCTGTTTTTCTATAAAGTACAATCAGGTGTAACCGACTTTTTAGGGAACTAATAAAAATCAATCTCGCTAAGATGCTTTTGCCGGTCAAGTTTTGTGTGACATCTGTGATGGTAGATTGGAATTCTTCATAATGAACACAGGATACTGATTTTGCCACGTATGTCACCCTTAATGTTATATTTTATAAAAATCTGTTCAGTCATTTTGAAGATAATCAGCTTTTTGTTTCAGATATCGGAGATTTGGAACGTGTGAGTAAATCGAACAAGGAAAGGATACATTTTTAGCATCTAGCAAATACCTGAAAGAACCTAATCAGGAAAACATAAACACCTCAAAACTAAAACAAATACCCGCTAAGTGTTATACATTTGTTTGCATTGTCAATGTGGCCTTAAAAAATCGAGTAATTTTACTCTCGTCTGACGTATTGCTTCTTTTAAATAACTACATAGCCTGTTACTCGGACTTATTTAACAATTCTAACAATATCACAATCACCTATAACAAGAAAAACATAATGCCTTTTTTGTAGCAGTCGTGTAAAAACAGACGAAATATTTTTCTCAGACTTGCTAAAATATTCTCAAAGCCTTGCTAGAGAAACAACCTCCAGAATAAAGATAAACTACAGAGAGCTATGATGAGTGTTCCACCTTCATTTTCTGTTGAAATGACTGCCAACTAATTAAAACGGTGTTAAAGTTTCGCCCTTTGGGGGTAGTAAAAACTTTTGGACGTGTTCTCATATGGTATGTGTTTTGAAAACGGCTCTTCTCAAGGCCTGGATTTCCTTGAACCCTTTTATGCCGTTACCTCTAAATGTCAAGGAATAAAGCTTCGGATGGCACTTTGTTACTGTAATCCATATTTATGATACACAAGGTAATATGTGAGGTTTTCGTGTAATTATTGTTGTGTTCGTGTAGTGTTAGGTTTTGTTTCATCCCTGATTCAGTATAGAGTAGCAGGAAGATGGTTCTTTTTGGTAAAGAAGCAAGTTGCTTTGTTTTATTTATACTCAGTTTGTGTGGCTATTCTTCTCTATTGCAATAAAAATATTTTTACGATAAAAACACGCATGATGACGCAAGCATTATATTCTGTGAATTTAGATGGATGTTGATTGTTGTTGTATCTTATAGCTGTATAGATGGGTATTGATCGGACTACCGATCTAATGCATATAGAAATCATTTTGAGTTATACTGAAAGCCTTTGTTAATAATAAATACAGAAGTATAGAAACGGTTTCGATTCACAACTCAAATTCGGACCGACATTGCTCTTTGGAATGAAGTATTGGAGCACATATATTTTACTGCAACTAGAAAAGTAATTCTTTATAAGGAAAATAGTATAGGTATGTTTTTGTTACTTGCGTGTGACAGCTGTGTAGTCAAACCCTTTTTAGTGATATTAAATGGGAAAGAAAAAGAAACGCGCAGCGCTCACTTATATTGAGAATATTAACTTTCTTGTACTATTTTCTTATCCGTAGTATTTCATTATGAGTCCTACGGTTAAGGCCGCTCTGCCTGCATGGATATCGGTCATCTCCATAAAAATAATGTCCCCTAGATTTCAAAATACTTATACGTCAAATTTCGCCAACTTTGTGAAATACAACTAGACGAAGAGACACTTGTTTTTTTTATAAACAATGCAGTGCCAGCACAGCTGCTGGTAAATTCTAACTGCTTATCCAGCTCATTTTTAACCTAACAACCATAACCAAAATTAATACTTGTAATTTTGGTAATGTTTTTCTTGCATTTGGATTCTATAAAGTAATTTAGGTAAAATAGCTATGTGGCCAGGCAATTATATGGCCAGCAACATATGAAATAAAAAACGGGATTAGTTACATTTTAAAGATGGAAAAGAACGAAAAGAAGAAAATAAAATAATCGATGATCTCGATATCACCTCATGATCTAAATAAAATTAATGCGCTATTCCAAAAAGCGCAACATTTTTCACAATGTGATAAGCACTTTATTCAAGTGCATAATGCTTGTAGAGATGTTGCGAAACGACATAACTTTTAACTCCCCACTGACTAATGCCCTGTCTGGCCACTTAGTTGTTAAAGCACTTAGAAATATACTTGCAAGTCTGTTGAGCCACTTGGAGTAGTTATCAGTGTAATCAGAGTTGAGGAGCTATTGTTAGCATTTTAGTCTTAGCAGTTGTAGTTTTTAGAATGTTCAGGTACTGTTTCTTTTTTTGTGAAATACCAGTACGTTAGAAACATCTTACGTACTTATACCTGTAATTCATGAACGGCTAGACTTACTATTTTACGGAGATTCATTAGTAAGATTATTATGCTTGTTTTTTAAATTAAAGAAATAAAACAATCTAAACACTGTGGGAGGGAACATTCATTAATTAATATTGAAAACAAGAGACAAACTGCCGAATTATTGTTTTAAGCGGCCATGAATTGGATAGTTGCCGAGTTCATAAACAAAGAGACGAGGAGGTCGTGAGCCTACATAAATCTGATGGTAAGAATCACGCTAGTATAGTATTAACCCGCACATATGTTTAGTCACCGCACTGCGCTCCTTATTCAAGACGTTACTTTAAGTAAGTTTTTGTTGCCCAGCTATTACACATTACCATTATGTACAATAGACTACTATCTATACATTATGTTCTCATACATTGTGGAAGTCTGCCTTTTCCAAAACTTCAAACTACTTCCAAAACACATTTTTATATTAAAATTGAAAATTACAAATCCGCCTTGGAAATTACATCTAACAATCAAGCCTTAAATAATCAGCTTAACTAAGCCGAAAATTCAAATTACAGGCTTTGAAGTCCAAAAATCTACCTCCAGAAAAATCGTTACCTACAAATAAATGTCAGGTTTTCACACTTACCGCTAAAGCTCTCAAGACCCAGCTAGGATTGGAATGAGTAAAAAGCGTAATTGCAATTTTATGTTACACTTTTTGTCAAAAAAAAATACCTGTCTGGACGATAAATTAAATCGCAATTGTAATTCAAGAATGTATCCCAGAAAAGGTAAGTGAAAAACCTTATTAGTGGGTCAACTGGTAATTGCTTTTTTCTTTCAAGTGGCCATTTTTTTAAACCTCTTCTCTTTTCTTATTTATATTGGACTGTTTTAAATAGAGAGATATTGGATTGACTAGTCTAGTTTCAGTTTAGTAACTAGCCAGGTTTATTGCGTCCAGCTTTGCTCACTAATTTTCATACACATACTCCTTTATAGGTCATAAATCGTAAACATAATGACATTTTAGTTTTGAGAATATTTACCATATATCGTGAACGAGAATATAAACATTTACGTTGCATTTTAGGGTAAATAATGTGCATTAACATTCCTGGAAAATTAATAGTTATATACTTATACTTACCTCTATACTAGTACTCTATACTAGTACCTGTACCTGAAAGATATATGCAAGATCAAATAAACCTTTTTACCACCGTGAGAACGGGCGTTCTAAAGTAGAGATCTAAACCCAGCTGTGGATTTTTCGTAGTAACTTTTTATAGACAACTCTCGCAATAAAATACCAACTCTGGGTCCGTCGGACGACGGATGGATGGATGACAATTTCTTGCACATCAGTCGAAGACCTGCTTCCGCTGCACCACAGACTAGAGGCACACCCAATTCTCTTATAACAAGAACTCTGTTGTATTCTTATTAAATTTTCGTCTTTATTTCTAGTGAAAAATAAAAAAAAAAATTTTGAAGGTTTATTACAAAAGTAAACCAAAACATAAAATATATTGTACTTACCCAATAAAGATTGTACAAAGCCGTGGAGCATCCGGTTCGTGGCGGAGACAAGGAACCATAAAGGAAAAAGTAATAAGCTCTGAACATGTCCCCATGCGAGCTAGCGTAGGTCACAGCTTATGTATAGCTATAGTACCCAATTGTTCAAATAACGTGAGCTGGAGAGTCTTATGTAATCAAGACTTTATGGCATTTACAAATATGAGAACCTACACAAGTAATTTACGACGTGCAACATGTTGCACCATACTGCATTGCAACATTACAAGACAAACTCATATGTTAATTTTGCGTAAGGTTTTTACGGGCGTCAGTCCATATTATTTTTGTATTTTTTAAAAGATTTTTATGCTAGTTTTATACCTAAAAATTTAAATGTATGGAGGAAATTTCAATGTCTCAGGCGGGACTTGAACCCACGACCTTAGGGGTACCGACCCTGAGTCGTTACCAACTCCGGCACCGATATGTCCTTAGCCTTCACATAATACGATTTTATGGCAATCGTGATTCACCGCATTCCTAAGGAACTTGTACGGCTCTGTGAGTTTCATTGCAGAAACCATGTTAACACAGATACTTGATAACGCTAGACCTAAACATTATTTTTGTAGTTTTTTAAGCATTTTAACAAGTCTCGGTACCAGAGTTGGTAACGGCTTTAGGCCGGTACCCATAAGGTCGCGCATTGAAGTCTCACCTGAGACGATCTTTTTTCTCCTATAATGCTCTATTTTAAATAAATTTATGTAAAACTTAAGGTAGATACGACCTGCGATACTAAACTGTTTGCAGACAGTGAGGGATGTCATCATAATCATCGATTGATAATAGGTTTTGGCAAGGCGTAATTCTGGATGCATAAGGTGAAGTGATGTTGATTGAAGATGAGTAGGAATGATGCGTATTGCAAGCCTACACAGCCTACTCTATTACTGGTAATGCCAGTCAATACGCTGTTCAATTATGTACTGAGAACATGATCGCTTTTAAATACAACTAGCTTCCACCCGCGGAATTGCTTCAGCGATTTAAGCGTTAAACTAAACAGACAGACAGAGTGACTTTCACATTTATAATATTCGTTTTTATAATAGTTAAACTTGCCATATCCTTTGACAATGTTTTTCAAAATTAGGCTTAAACGGCCCAAGAAGACAAAGGGGCTTAAAGAACAAAAAACATGCAGGGAAAATAAAGCAAATAACTTCCAACATCAACCTTTAATGAAATGATTTAAAATTAATAAATTACTTTACAAAGAATTATTTACATCCAATAACCTAGTTTAACTTAATCGAGTGAAAAATATATTACACAAGTAAAATGAATTCTTAAAATTGAATGTTTGAAATATTGAATTCGTTAAATATAAGTTGGTGTACTAATTTTATGGATATTCCCCGAATACTCAAACAATACTTAATGGTGGGTTCACACGCATGCGATCAAAGCGACAATTATCGGGCATGAACACGAGCGCGTGCATGTGTATGTGCTGCTCGGCTATTTGTGGACCGCCGCCGCGCCGGCCCGTGTCAAGCAGCTTGCCGAGCTGTGTACTATGCATCTCAACGCACCATTACATTGAGTTGTGTTTAAAAGCACCCGTATCTCCTAAAGTGAAGGCACACAGCCTGGCAGCACTGTTCACTAACAGCCGAGCATCACGTTGACACACTTGTGCCCGTGTTCGTGCCCGTTGAATATCACTTTGAACGCGTACGTGAGCATGCAGTACATTGGTTTATAGTCTCAAAACCGAGTGAAGTTTGAGTATTCAGCCGTATAACGAAAATCCCAAACACAAACACATCTTGTTAAGCTTATTCTAAAAATATAAACTCAAGGAATGGCAAAAAACTAAGTAGTGTACGATTTATTGAAAGACCAAAGTAGCCGAATATGTACCATTTAAACAAAATGTATCAGCTGAATTTTAAAAGGCAGTTATTTTTCACTAGATACAAGTCTCTCTACTCGTATCCGATTGGCGGTCTTCCAAAAGGATGGTAACTATTTCAATGAACGTTATTTAGCGTTATCTTATTTTACGAGCATTGCTTAAAAGCTTTCCTTGTACTTGTCTCAGTTACCTATAGATCATGTTGTGTTTATGCCAGCAAAGGGTTATGAATTTCATGCTCGTTATTTTCTTAGCTTGGAAATAGAAAAAATAACCTTCAAAACATATTTTTTAAATGTCTAAATTAGTACGCCGAAAAGCTTCTTTATGACTATTTTCACTTGAAATATACCGAGACCTCTTACTGGGAAAATGTGTATAGTTACATAAAAGCCGGTGTCTGTTGCCTTGGTACCTTGCCTCAAACTTTGCTTCAAAGAAACCTCGCCTTGTGTTAATAATAAAGTAAAATAATTAGGAGTCAAATGAGTACACCAAACATTGTTTATACTTCTAAACTTATTGATTGAAATATTACCATGAGAATATTTGAGCCTTCAAAATAATGTCCTGTATTATACAACCTCACAGTATGAAGTGATTAAATTATACAGCATGTTTGTCCACCAAATATCTTTCCTAGAAATAAAATTAAATTGCGTGATAAAGTAAAAGGTCTAGATCGGTAACGGATAGTTTTATTATTTTTAGGTTTAGACACACATGTACAATTCATTCTATTAAGGTATAGAAGAAACAGTGTCATGTGAACAGTAAAAATAACTTGTATCAATAAGAAATATCGATATCGGTATGATGCTGACTATCTTTCTATAATTTTATTTGGTCTACGGCATACTTGAATATTAACAATTTTTTTTATTATTTTTAAGTTTTTTTTTCCCCTATCCGTTACCAACTATTATGTCGCACACAATTGTAACGCAATAACAGAAGTTACACAATTTCTTTCTCATTATTTTCTGATGAATTATTAGGTACTCATATTATTTACAAGAATTTAATTATTTTACCAAATATTTACATAGATTTCTCATTTTATTTGCAACAATATAAATCAAAAATTACAATGAGAAAAATTCAAGTTTTCTTTTAGAAAAGTACCCTACAATAAAATTTATTCCAAGACAATGTCTATCATAATTATCCTTATATTTTATATCACAATTTTTACATAAATTTATAATTAATATTTACATTTTCTTAAGGTATCTCTAACTGAAAAAGCAAAATTACTTTTTACTCTCCACATATGGTTCTATTCGTATTTACATTTGCAATAAGATATAATATATTATTTCAATGAAATTAATACGATTACGAAAACATAACGACATAATATTCCTTTTAAGAATAACAAAGTAAATACAGACGTCGCTCCTATTTCTGTTCCTATTTACAATCGAGTGGTCCATATTAATATAATAAGCGCAGACAGGAAAATGCCAAAACTCGAGCCTATCGATGTCGTCTTTGAAGATTGGATTAAGTTCCTATAATCTTTCGCTTCATTTTGCGACGGGTACGTGTAAGTCCTGTCGGTTACACTTTTGACATCTTGAGGGCATGGCAGTGTCTCCACCGGTATCTGAAGTAATGTCCTCTCGTTTTCACCTTTAACGGCTTTTGGCTCATCAACGTAAGCTTCGTCTGTTTCGTCTTGAAAGAAATCATCCGGATTATCCGAATAATCTCTTATTTGACTTTTGTCATCGCTATCGTACAAATTGTTTGATCCGATAACGCTCCTTTCGAAGTAAGTAAAGTGTGAATTTAACGAAGGCTCCGCGTTGAATTTGCAAATGAAATTTTCAAGAGACGTTCGCACTTTGACGCTTTTGGCCTCATGACGAAGCTTATGCATCCATGCGAGATGGCAGTCGCACGGGAATTCGTTCCCTGAAACAATCGAGGCGTTAATTAATTTCTTAATTGGACTAATGATCACTTCTAAGGTTGGCATCTGCTCACGGTAATTGTTTTTTATTCGATTATTGAATTTTGATTCTTAGGCGCCCTATAATTTTAAATTAAGTATTATAATAAAATTTGATGCTTAGTCTATAACTTTTGTGATTGATTGTTTTGTACTTACCTTCAAGATAAATGTAGCTGTTTTGATTCTTCAAGTTGTCGTAAATCGGGTGAAGATTTTCAGAAGTAAACCTCTTTAATTTATTATGCTTTAAATCTAAAGCGGACAGTCCTCTGACCCCTTCGAACAAGCTGTTTGCCAAAGTTACAAGTTTATTATGGCTTAAACTCAACTTCCTTAATTGTGATAATCCATCAAACGTCCGCTGGGCCAAAACATAAATTTCATTATAATCTAACAACAATGATTGGAGATTCCACAGCTCAGTAAATGTAAACGAGTTTAGTTTGGATAACTTGTTTCTTCTTAAATCTAAACGTTTTAGATTTGCAAGTCCGTAGAAACACTCCTTCTTGAGTTCGCTTATATTATTTCTATCGAGTTCTAGGTCAATTAAGTTGACGAGATGTTTAAACGCACCATCGTGAATGACGCTAATATTATTACTAGTTAGATATAATTTTTGAAGTGCTGGTAGTTCGTAGAACATCTCAGTCTCTAGCTCAACTATTCTGTTCTCGTCTAATGTAAGTATTGTTAAATTTGGCAAGTTATAAAATGAATGCTTACTAAGATAAACTATCTGATTTTTTGTCAGCGTCATCTCTTGGACTGATGTAACGTTAACAAATGAATAGCTCTCTATCTTGTGGATTGAGCTATATTTTATACTGAATTGTTTTATCTTTCTCAAGTATCTGAAGACTTTTGATGGGACAAAGTCTAGACCGCCGTCTGCTCTTACATTGAAAGCCAATGTTTCTATGTTTGATTGTGATGTAAAACTTGTCCATAGTGGATCTGTTTTCTCTATTCCTCCATTGAACACCCAACATTCTGTTTTTAATGCTTCGTTTACTTCTTGACTGAATTCACAATAACAGTGGACTTTAGAATCTCTGTCGCTAATATCGCATATATTAATGGCTGCTGGTATTATTTTTTCTTTCTGTTTTCTTCTGTTGGCATCCAGGGCTTCTATTGCAAAAAGCAACAGTAGCAAGGTAGCGGGAACCTTCTGAGCCCGCATACCTCCTACCTGTGAACAAAGAGAAACATATTAAAGCATTTACTTTCAATCATAGTTCTTTTTTAATATAAATATAACTAGAAATTTAGCTCGCACTTTGTTAGCAATTTTGTTAACCCCAGCAGCTAAGCTAACGTGTGTTCATATCGGTAGTATAATGGGTAGGATTTGAACCCGCGACTTCTCTACTCTCTACTCTCTCTACGACGCGGCTACCGCCGCTAGTAGTAAAGATGGACTGTAGTTAACCTTAACTATAGTCCAGCTCTACCTAGTTTAACGATTTTTACATATGAGAAAAAAATAATTGTCAAATTTTGTAAGTATAACCCTTTTCTGAACTTAGCAAAGTGTTCAATATTCTGGAACAATAGACCATTCGAGGCGTGTAGTATTAAATAAATTATGAACAAAATTATTAACTAGCAAAGTTGAAAGTAGGTTATTAAAAGGTACCTAATAATAAATCTCTTGGAACTCTCTTTTGAACAGAATCCCAATGTCGCGGATTCAAAACTGACTAAAGTTTTGCTACATTCAAAATCGTAATTAGAACTCAAAATCACAAAAAGCAAAAAAAAAACCCAAAACACACTTCAGACAATCCATTGCCACAAATTGGTCCTCAATGGGCAGACATAATACGTTTTGAGAACCTTCTTTTTGAGTTGGTGTGTATCCAATTACAAATACTGAAATGGATGTTAACAAGGATTAAATGTGGCAGGGGTATAATTAATTTTATCATTCGAAACCAGTTTAATTAGGTAAATTTATGTAACAAGAGCTGGATTTAATAACGACTAAAGGCGCAAAAAAATCCTTGTGAACTAAATAATAACCTCTGCGTGACTTTTTAAATAAAACAAAAATGTGTTTAACGCTGGTTAATAATTTTACAAGCAGATTTATACACTTTGGTCCTATTGGTGAGGTCGGAACCTTTGTGATAAAAGGGTTCATTCGTGACTCAGTGCTGACCAAAAATTACGAGAGACCAGCAAGATTGAGATATGTATAGATTGATAAGCCTTTTATGGAAAAGTTTCACACTCTACATACACCTCTGTATGTGTCGGAATTATGTCAGTTTTTTCGTTCCTTCAGGCTATAAGAATGACTAAGTGAAGAGTGTTATGGTGTTTGCGCATCTACTGTGTTTTATAATCACTTCTGAGTTGTGTGCTATTGACGAACGTGACGAAAATCGGTGAGAAATCGTCGATCGAATTCATTATCATTATTCATTTAGTTTTGACGGAGCCGACCCGTGATCTTTATCTGTACGGTCGGTCGGGTAAATGAAAGATACTCGTGACTTGGTAACAGTATCAGAATATTTAAAAAATATATAATTATTAAGAAAATATGTCATTTAAAATTACGTTGCTGAGACTCAGCAAAAAATTGTTTACTATTAATAAATCCAATGTGAAACCATTCAAACAAAGTTGTGAAACAAATTTGGCTGACACATCAAGCCTATTTAACTCGGTAACCACATTAATTAACAAATTCTCTTTTACCTGGTACACAGATGATGTATAACCTTCTCCGTAATTACAATATTATGAGGTTTCGTTCGTAATCTGAGCATTAATGAATAGTTTGTGATATAATATTAGCAACATACTGAGTTAATTTGGACACTCTGATCCACATCAAAGTATATAAATTAAACTAAATGACTATAAAGTAAATAGAAAAGCCACAGGGGCAGCCATTTGGCTTTTCGCTTTAGTTTAAAAGTAGGTCATATAAGTGTGTAATGTGGCTTATAAACTACTCAAGAGTGAATGGTTATTACCAAATTTTAGTCACAAGCTATGTAAGTACTCATTTGATGATATTATATTATAGAAATTACTGTATACATATTATGTATGTATTGTATTGTATTCTGTAGATATGGTAATGGTATCTGGATAGAGGCCGGGATGTAGATACCCCTGAAGTCGCTGCGACCTTAAATGTATGACTATTAAGTCAACTAAGCGTCTTGGTGGAGAAGACTTAACGTGTTTTGGTGTGATTAAGTGCCCTCCAAGGTGTTGGCTTCTGGTGTGGTGAATTGCCTCGCACCCATAGATAGGTGTATAGAGGTCATAAGGTATATACTTAAAGACGTAGAACTTGCTTACAATAACTATGTGTATTTTCGCAATTAAAAATAGCCTAAGTCTGAATATTCATATATTAAGACGTATTCTTTACCCACGACGGAACAGAGAAAGTATAATTATGCGCTTAGGGTGAGAGATTGTTTGTGAGTGCACTCGAATGTTGCCATTTATCTCAATAACTTATCTAATTTAGATGTGGTTTTCTGTAAAGGGTGTGCAATTTGTCTGCAATGGTTCTTAGATAAAATTTATGATGGTAACTCACCAGGCTGCTGTGCATATTTAAAGTAAAACGTATAGGTATTGCCAGTTATCTCGAGAATGGTACATCCGATTTAAATGCGATTTTTTTATTTCCGTAAAAGGTGCGTAATATGTCTGCAATGGTTCTCTGATATATTTTATAATGGTTAGGGCGATGCTGTGCATATTTAAAGAAACACGTACGTTGCCATTTCCCTAGATTCAAATGCGGTTTTCTGCCAAGGATTTATAATTTATCAGAGATGGTTTTCAACCGACTTAAAAAAAGAGTAGGTTCTCAATACGTCTGTAAGTTTTTTTTTTGTATGTTTGTTCATCGAATACGCAAAGACGGCTGGATCGATTTGAAAAAATATTTAGTGTTTGAAAGGGTATCCTTCCAAGTTGGTCCCATTGTCATCAGATCACGATCTGATGATGAGATCCTGTAGAAATCGAGGGAAATCTTAAAATATTAAAGGCAAACCTACAGTGATTTTGGTATATTTCATAGTGATTCGTGCATTTACTCTTACAAAGCATCAATTGGTAAAGTGGAACTGATGATGAAGAGCACAAATGATGAGCGAACCTATTCAATATTTCTCAGTTTGCGATTTAGTTACTTTAATATGGTATTGAGTAGCACTTTATTCTTGTCATATTACCTACTATTACACAATGTAATAGAGCTGACAGTGAACTCGTCAACAATTAACGGCCTTGTATCGGGGCAAGCAATATTTTGAAAAAGGATAATAGAAGTTGACATAAGCCTATTGTAACTTAAATTTATTACGAACCAAACCTATAAAAAGTGAGAAATAAAAACTTTTTAACAAAAAATATTACCGACTTCAAAAATAAATACCTACAAGGCAACTAAAAAGCAAAAAATAATACACCTAGAATAACAATTACAAATTAAACATTTTGAAGTTGGTGCCGAATAAAACATAAAGACTACTATTTCAGGGCACCAACTTCAAAATGTTTAATTTGTTTTTGTTATTCTAGGTGTGACGTGTTGACGAGGTCTTTGTAAATTTGTTAGAGATCTGATCTCCGCACGGTCGAAATTACTAAAACCATCCAGATAACCCCAAAACCAAATAGGGACAAATCGAAAGAGTAGAGGTTGTGGGTTCGATTCCCACACGGGACACCACTTTGTGTGATCCACAAGTTGTTGTTCCGGGTCTGGGTGTACTTTGTGTTCGTGACTCGTATGTTTGTAAAGTCACCCACAATACAAGACTTGTACCCTATTGCAGCAGTCGTTTCTCTAAAAAAAAAACACAATAACATAATATATTTTGGAGTTGTTTACGAGGCGATAAATAAAACAGGAATGAGTTTATCATAATTTTTATTGAACTAGGGCTCTTAATATATTTACATTTTTGGAACACAAGTTATAGTAGCATAAGGAGCATACAAATTAATTTGACCAATAATATGAATCCCGGCAGCCGTGACGTAGATCGGGCGCCGGGTATATAATGAAGTGCTCATATAAAAACGCGCGCCGGCGATTGCGGTTTAGTCTCCAAGGAAACACAGTGCAGGAATGACGTTCGCTTGGATGCGGCGCGCGCGCCGTTCGTGGTATGCGCGGCGGGCGGCGGCGCGGCCCGACAGCCAGTGCAGGGCGCGCTCTCGCCGCGGCCGGACGACTAGCGCGTGTTATGTATGCCACTACATTACTCCCTCGCCAGCGAAGCGTACAGGTGGTTTGGATATTCTTCCAGATCTGGTAACATGGCTATACGTAGGTACATCTTGCTTCTCTTGTTCTGTATTCAAATGGTACGCTGGTTTCAATCTGTCTATTGAAATATTTGAGCTTCGCTTTTCTAACTGCACCTTGAAATATTTATCGCTGCGATCGATGACGCGATAAGGACCGTTATAAGTGGGCGTCAATGGCTTGCTCGCTGAATCATTTCGTATAAACACATGTGTGCATTTGTATAGATCTTTGTGAATGAATGCGCCTCGCTGTTTGTTGCATTCTCTTTGCACCTGTGCCTTTCTCATCGCTTCATTGAGATGATTCATAAACTGAGATGTTGTAGTGTATGTCGATGCAGGTTCGCCGTAGAATTCCCCAGGAAGACGGAGTGTTTTGCCATACAATA
Source organism: Herminia tarsipennalis (assembly GCA_945859575.2). NCBI lineage: Eukaryota > Metazoa > Arthropoda > Insecta > Lepidoptera > Erebidae > Herminia > Herminia tarsipennalis. Next base: position 21,590,067 of record OX243844.2, read on the forward strand.
GTTCGGCTGTACTAGCGCCAATGTCTTCTTTATAAGCTGCGCGCAGGCCGAGTAGTACTGTAGGTAACTCGTGCGTCCAACTTGTAGAATTCAGTCGCGCGGCGAGTGATGTTTTTAGCGTGCGGTGCCAGCGTTCAACTATGCCGTTAGACTGCGGGTGGTAAGCAGTGGTTCGCGTACGCTGTATTCCCATGCGGTGCATCAGTTTATTGAACAGCTCAGATTCAAACTGCGGGCCTCTGTCTGTCGTTATAGTCACTGGCAGCCCGAATCTCGAAAACCACACGTCGTATAGTACACTGGCGACCTTCTCTGCGGTTATTTCTTCGATGGGATGTGCTTCCGGCCATTTTGTTGCTCTGTCTATCATCGTAAGTAAGTATCGGCAGTTGTTTGATACTGGTAGGGGCCCGACTATATCGATGTGCAGATGTTCCAGCCGCTCCACAGGTGTAAAACTCGCTATGGGTGCTTTAGTGTGTCTGTGTACTTTAACACGTTGACATTGCACACACCCTCTCGCCCATTCGATGGCATCACTCTTCATAGTTGGCCAGAAATATCGTGTTGTTACTAATCGCTTCGTCGCCCTTACGCCCGGGTGATTAAGGTTGTGAATCGCTTGGAAGGCTTGTTGTCTGAACTCCGGCGGTAAGAACGGACGAGCAGATCCTGTAGACATTTCGCAAGCGATTTTCGTAGTTGTTCCGGGTAGTGATATTTGTTTCAAGGTATATCGGTCTGTCTCCGTTAACTGTTTGAGTTCCGCATCATGACCTTGGGCTATGGCTAGCTCGTCGTAGTCGATCGGCGTCGGGCAGGTTATTGTTTCAACTCTCGAGAGTGCGTCGGCGACGATGTTATCTTTTCCAGCTATATGTTTTATGTTATTGACGAACTGACCGATGTATCTTGATATCGAGTGCGTCGCGGTGTTTCGTTCTTGCTAATTGTGTTCAGTGCGTGGACTAGAGGTTTGTGATCCGTAAAAACGGTGACGTCACTGCCTTCAATCATCCGGCGAAAGTGACGAACAGCCATATAAATGGATAGCAGCTCCCGATCGTAGGTGCTGTACTTCCTCTGTGCATCGTTGAATTTCTTAGAAAAGAATCCAAGCGGTTTCCATTGTCCATCAATGTTTTGTTGCAGTACAGCTCCCGCGCAGGTGTCGGATGCGTCGGTCAATAGGGCGAAGGGTAGACTCGAGGATGGATGGGATAGCTGCACAGCGCTTGATATATCTTCCTTGCATTTTTCGAACGATTCTATCGCTTTCTTACTCCATTGGATGGGTGTCTTATTATTCTTCTTTGAATGTTGTAGGTAGGCGTTCAAATCTTTTTGATGTTCTGCGGCGTGAGGAATATTTTCTTGATAAAAATTCATCATACCGAGAAAACGACGAAGTTGTTGAATTGTCTGCGGTCGAGGGTATTCTGTAATTGCTTTGATCTTCTCTTTGGTCGGCTTGATTCCTTCGGCGGTTATTGTATAGCCTAGGAATTCGAGTATAGGCTGACCAAATATACACTTAGCAACATTTATCTGTAAGCCATTGTCGCTAAGCCTCTTAAATACCTCTTCTAGGTCTCTTCTGTGTGATTCTTCTGTAGAAGATGCCAGAAGAATGTCATCGACAAAAGGGAATACCGGCAGTCCTCGCAGTATATTATCGATGTGGCGTTGGAATGTCTGCCCGGCGTTACGTAAGCCAAAGCACATTCTTGTGAACTCGAACAGACCGAACGGCGTTATCACTGCTGTCTTCGCAATATCTTCCTCTCTGTTTCTGACTTGGTAGTAAGATTTTCTTAAATCGATTTTTGTGAAGATCTTCTTGTCTAGTAAGTTGTAGGTAAAGTCGTGAAGTCTGGGTATGGGGTACCGATCTGGGACTGTAATATTATTCAATCGACGGTAGTCCCCACACACTCTGTATTTCCCGTCTTTCTTCAAAACTAGGTGTATTGGACTTGCCCACGGACTCTTCGACGGTCTGCAGATTCCTTGCTCCATCATTGCCTCAAATTCCTCCTTCGCTGCTTTATACTTGTGAGGTGACAACGGTCTAGCTTTAGCGTATAACGGTGGTCCCGTCGTTTCTATATATGATGTTCCACCTCACTGTGACAGAGCTTCAGCGTTGGTCGAGTGATATCAGGATACTGCGCCAGTAAGTCGTGGTACGGTTGTTCATTGTTGACAGTGCTGATGCTGTGTTCCGATGTAGGTGTTACGTACCCTACGACGGATAGACCGGTTTGCTTATCGATGAGGCGCCGTCCATGTATGTCGACTGTGAGTTGATGTTTATGAAGAAAGTCTGCGCCTAGTATCGGTCGGGTTACTTCGGCAATTACGAAATTGCAGATGTAGGGTCGCCGTAAACCAATGTTCAAGACCATGGTTCGTTCGCCGTAAGAGGGTATTGACGTTCCATTTGCGGCATATAGGTTACTCATATGCTTCATCTTGCGTTTTTCTGCTCTTCTTATCGGTAGGACCGAGACGTTGGCACCAGTATCGATGAGAAAACGAAGTCCGGTAGAATTTTCTTTTATAAATAAACGACGGTGTTTCAATATTTCGTTGACTTCGGCTCCCGTCGTAGCTAAAGTCTTCTCTAGTTTTCCCGTTTTTGATTAGTTTTTTTCTCGAAATTGCATGGGCTGCGACATCTGTAGGCTTCATTCCCGAATTTTCGATGAAAGTAGCACACCGATGATGTACGATTTGCCGACCTCGAGCGTGAACGCGATCGTTGTTGATGACGGTATCTGGGTGGTTTCTCGAACTTTCCATTTTTAGCTCGGCGATTTCTTTAGTCAGCGACTCGATCATGTAGAGGATTCTTTCTTCTGTTGCTGATGTTGACGGTTTGGGTGTTGTTTCCTTGCCGTGACCACACGAACATATCGAATGCGCTTCTTTTGTCTGTTCGGCCATCTTGTCTGCCATCGCTGCCAGAGAGTCCAGTTTTGACTCGTCGCTAACTGCCAATACCGCTCGTGTTGCAGAGGGTAAATGGCTGATCCACAGCATGCGCAACGTGTCTTCGGGTATTTTATCGCGGGCCAAATCACGCATTCGCCTCAAGAGTTGGGAGGGTCGCTGATCGCCTAGTTCCACGTCGTTTAGCAGCTTCTGTAGTTGTTTGTTTTCTGACTCCTCGTAGACGGATAACAGCCTTCGTTTCAGCGCCTCGTATCTTCCCGTGTTTGCTGCCGACATTATGATATCGCCGATTTGTTCGATGTCCATCTTCTCTAGTTGAGCGACTGCTAGTCCGAACATCTTTTCGTCGCCGAGCTTCTGGTTCGCCATGATTGTTTCGAACTGTGCAAACCAAAGTCTAGGTTTATCGCGCCAGAACTATGGTATTCTTGATTTGATGGAGATTGTCTCGATATCTCGCTCCGACAGCGTGATTGCACGTTCTTGAGTCTCGTCTTCCATCGTCATGATCACGTCGGGGTCACCACTTTGGAGTTGTTTACGAGGCGATAAATAAAACAGGAATGAGTTTATCATAATTTTTATTGAACTAGGGCTCTTAATATATTTACATTTTTGGAACACAAGTTATAGTAGCATAAGGAGCATACAAATTAATTTGACCAATAATATGAATCCCGGCAGCCGTGACGTAGATCGGGCGCCGGGTATATAATGAAGTGCTCATATAAAAACGCGCGCCGGCGATTGCGGTTTAGTCTCCAAGGAAACACAGTGCAGGAATGACGTTCGCTTGGATGCGGCGCGCGCGCGCCGTTCGTGGTATGCGCGGCGGGCGGCGGCGCGGCCCGACAGCCAGTGCAGGGCGCGCTCTCGCCGCGGCCGGACGACTAGCGCGTGTTATGTATGCCACTACAATATCTAGGATAAAGAAATCTAACTAAAGCAAATACCTAAGTTTCTAGAAATCTCATAAAATTATAAACTATAAAACAATTGCTGCCCTATATATACAAAAATATTTTTTAGTGTGTATGACAACGCAGGAAATGCCAGGCCCCGACGGATTTTCTTTGTATTACTTACCTCTTAAATTATATAATTACGGTTTAAATCTTTTCCTTTTCCTTCGTCGTAAATTTTTTCAAAATTTTAAATGTTGTTTTTTATTTTCAAATTGCTGCCTAACTTTATTTGAATATTATACACTATAAACACTATTTAATACCAAACTATTCATTACAAACTCTTATTTTCATTATACGTGTAAGCATTCAACAGTTACACAATTACTTTAACATTCATTTAAATAACCAGTACAAACAGCAACAGATACAGTTGGTGAACATAAAAATAAAATATGACAGTCATTTCGTTACACGGTACTGGTCTGTTTGTCGTTCCAAATTGAACTGATAACTCATTCACAAAAGTGCACTTCCCTACATGCCGGTAGGTACAGTCAACAAAAAAGTTTATGAGACTAAACTGAAGGTATGTGTTTCCGTTCTGACTTTTACATTTTTTTGAAAGGAATACTGGATGTATTGAAAAATAATAGAGTGTACTGACTAATTGTTACTATCGTCAAAGGCAGAACAGGTAAGCAATAGTGTGCCCTGAAAAATTTAACTCAATTGCAAGTAGGCTGTTGTAGCTGGCTTCTTATGCTTATAAATCAAGAGTCGTGAGAGTCGTGTCGTCGAGAGAGAGAGAAAAAAGGTGCTGTTGGGGCTGCCCCGTTTCTGTAGCGCATCAGGGATGTTCGCTGAGGCGAGCGTTGACTATTTTTATACCACAATGCGCAAAAGGTGTGCATCCCTGGTCCGTAGGGTTCGGGCCAGCTCTAACAGCATCATCAACATGATTGTAAATAGATTGGATTGTGTCTACATGAATAATTGCTGTGCCATTTCACATGGAATGATACAGCGGTGATTTGTGTTGGCACATACTATTGTTATACTTTTTGTCTAGATTAGCTACTGACATAGTTTTAAGTAAAATGTAATTACTAACAAATTGAGTCAAAGTTACTTTAAATAAATGATAATAATTAAATTGACTGCCTCTGTGGCGCGGTGGGAGTGTATCCGACTGCTACGCAAGAGGTCGTGGGTTCGATCCCCACCCAGGATAAAACTTTGTGTGATGAGCACGATGGTTTATTCTGTGTCTGGGTGTAATTTATCTATAATATGTATGTATTTAGAAATATTTAAGTATGTTTATCAGTTGTCTGGTTTCCATAATACAAGCTCTGCTTAGTTTGGGATCAGATAGCGTTGTGTGAGTTGTCCAAAGATAAAAAAAAAAAAAAAAAAAAATCTTACTTCTAGCTTAACAAAGTCCTATAATGTCCCATAGCATTTGACCCAACAGTGTTAAAAACTTACTATATTATATTATTCATAATACTTTAATAACAGTGTTTTATCTGGGTCATGCTATATAAAAAAAACACCAGGGGTTTTTTTTTAGTGTTGGGTGCGCTGCATAAAAAATAAGAATGATCATCCAGATATCTAATACCTAAAACCGTCGAGATTATATTTTTCAACAGTTTACTTATTTTTTTATAATCATTAAAAGTTTGAAACTGTGTCGATTTTATGGTCCGCTTTCATATCATATCTGTGAAATGAATAAAAATAAATAGAACGAAACTAATTACACTTAAATGATCACATCATGGACTATGTTTCCTGAAAATTTCATATTTTCGTAAGGCGGTCCACTTGCTGATTTTAGGCTTAAATTTAGTAATTAAAAAAAAATAGCAGCAATAACAATCAGAGTTTGCGTTATAGAAAAAAACTAGTCCATCAAAGCGGACCATGAAATAGACCCATTTCCAAACTTACGATGGTTATAAAAAAAAAAACTAGTAAGCTGTTTAAAAATAATTTCAAATTATTCCATACCGAAATTATTCTCCTCTATTTTTTATATTAGAGAACATCGGAAACCACGCAGCGCGCTTTTTAATTCAAATTTTGTGTTTTCATATGGAATGATCCAACTGGTAAAATATTTGGTTTATTATGTTCTATTTTGAAAAAACAAAGATAAAACATCCGACAATTAAAATAAAATTATTGGATGATGGTGATGTAAACATTTTATCATGAATTATGAAAAAAGGGTTTAGTATTTTCTAAAATTCGATACCATTTTTATTTAAAAAGGTTTTCTATATTATCAAATATGCCAAAAAACCTGAGCATTTGATAAATAATACGAGAAAAAAAATACGGATTAGTACCACCAAATAGATTACGTACATAATCCATCCTCAAAGATTTATTTGGAGTATCTGTTACATTAGATTTTAATATTCAAAGTAAAAAATAACTTCTATTTGAAAACGTCACAAACATATAGAAATGAGCAAAGCGCAATATATTTTAGAATAGATAATAACTGCTCCCATACTCAAGCACATAATCAAATGCTTTTCTCACTATTCCGTTTCATCATATTTTAAGTAGCATCTTTAGGTTGGTACATAAATATAATTCCCGTTCCACCTAGTACATCATAACCAGATACTGTGGTTGAATTTATCACCTTCCTTATCCTACTGCCATGATTAAACGGCTTCAAGCCGTTAAGTCTTGGATTTAGGCACCGGGAATTAATCAGAGCTATAACCATTGGCTTTATGGACTGTTTTGTTATTTAATAGCCTGTTTATGATAGCCATGTTTCATTTAAGTAGAAATTTTGATAAGGTTTCGTTGATAAATTAATGTAATGTAATTTAAGATTCTTATGTTTCAGGCCCTAATGATGTGGTTCGTTGCTACATCACTGTCGTGAGGTTTCCCGAGTATGTGTATTTAGGTTGTGTACGTGGCCAAATTATCCTCGCAAAATAATATTTGATATTTTCTGTAATAAATGTAACAATTTTTATTGGCTGTGAGGGCTTAGATACTTTTAATGAGTAAAATCGTATACTGGTCCTCAAATTCGGCGTAATTGAATTGTGTATTAAAAATCTAAAAGAAATATCATGTGCGCGATAGCTACGCATGACAAAACTGTTGTCTTGTAACGTCTTGAATATGTTTCGTTAAGAAAACGTCAGGTAATAAATACAACATTTTAATTGACTGCCTCGGTGATACCATGGAAGAGTGAATCACTAACGTACGAGGGTTGCTTTGCATTGGTATGCTTTGATTCTCACACGGAGCAAAATTTATAATAATTTATAAATATTTGTTCCGAATCTGGATATATTTTTTGTACGTTCATTGTACCTATAAGCCACCACAAAGGGATTGTACCATTACGTATGCGTTGACTTAAAACGAATGAAAAAAGTATACAAATAAACCTTAATAAATTTGAATCCCAAATTCAATTTGCTACCTCCTCTTGCAAGCAAAATTTTTGCCCTAATATAATCCTTCCCTTTAATATGTGAACTACTTTCGCGTCACATTTTGACAGAGGACCTTACAGTTTCACACCCCGTTACTCGTTAGAGACGTGAGTACATACATCAATTTTAATATTTCCTCGCTTTATTCCATAGTGCTCTTATACACACATCAATCATATATGCATATACTAGTGACGTCACACGACCCAATTCGATTTTTATATGTATATGGATGTGAGCAAAATTCACTTAATGGTTCTATGATTATACGCAGTAGCTATGACTTGAACGGAATATTATATTAGCCTCGCTTGCGTCGATTTGATATTGAAAATGTTGCTCGCTCCAACGTGTAAAGTAGATATTCAGTGCATTTTTTACTATCGAATGATACTTAGTTTTATCCATAAAAACTTTTTAGTAAAAAAATACTAGAATTTTTTTTTAATTATTTTATTTATTAGATTAACAATATTTTAACAAACGACGGTACAACCTTTTATAAAATAAAAGATTGAAGATATATAACATTTCAAAGATAGTTAAGTATTATTATAGTATTACGGGTTATTAGCCCGTGATACTTTAATAATACTTACATTTCACAGATATATTTTTGTCCTTATACTAACGTGACATTAAAATATAATATTCTATGGTTCACGGAGAAAGCCTATCTCTTCCCACGAGTCCCGTACAGATAGATTTCCCATGGGATACATTATTCCTAATAGCGTTCAGCCGCATTAAAATTAGCTATCTCTAGATTATGACAATAAGTGGCTTGTAGATAATACGAAGAATTTTGTAATGCTTTTGCCCTATCTAAGTAAAGAGTTCTATTGATCACAGTAAACAAATAGTAAAAAGCTAACAAATAATAAAAATCGATCAACATCGACCGATGCTAATCGGTCGAAAAGCTCTTTTTTCTCGAAAAGCTCTTTTTTGCAGTTGTGGGTCTATTAGTCCCATATATCGGCATAGCATTAAGACCAGGAGACAGATGACTATGCTGACAGAAACTTGAATATCTTCCATTAATAAACAAATCAATGATGTTTGAAAATAAATTAATTTATGTACAATAAAATTGTAAAACAAAATTAAATTAGGCAGTAACTGTAGTTGCACATGAAAAGAAACTGCAAAGAAAATCACGTTTTTTTTTAAAACTTTAAGTAATGTTACAATAATGGTTTTATTGAACGAACCAGAGCCAGTGACTATTCATATTAAGTACCTACAACATTATACGAATTTGGTTCAGAGTTAGAATGGGCTTGAAATTATTTAACCATTAACCCTTATGTAAATAATAGTAGCAATAAGGACTTTGATAATCACAGTTTAGTTAGCCGGACTAATTAAACAGAAGCTGGGTTTAATAATTGGATGATATATAGCCACATCTATCCATATGCCAAAGATCGTTAGTTTGGGAGGCACGATTAATTTCTGTAGAATCATTAGATGGGTTTGAGTTAGCCTGTGTTTGGTATGGATGAATTTGTACCTAAAGAATCAATGATCACGAATTGGTGATTTAGTAGATTACTGGTCATTTGCCATGGCTTCGTCCGGTCGATTTCGGTTCCCTCGTGCGTCAGTTAATCTTGATCAACGGTCCGTAAGACTCAGTTAAACACAGATTAAAAATTTCGAAAGTCTACCTATTACCATTTTAAAGGTCTATTAGCAAAGGCCAAAAATAAAAATTCCGTGAACATTTAAAGTGCCTGCTTACTATGGCTTAAAATTATACGGATGAACTGACAGGGAGTCTTAGAAAAATAATTCCGATTGCACCTTTTGGCTACGGAATTCTAAAAACGAAATGGTAATAAAATAATATTTTTGACAACACTTGTCTTCAAGGTATAAGAAGATGAACCTGCAACCCAAAAAAAAATGCTCTAGTATTAGGCCCTTTTCACACGCTCCGATTTCATCTAGATATCCGGCGCCGGATTGAAACTGGGTACCCGGAGCGAAGTGTATAGCAATGTACGGTAGCCCTCACACGTTTCGGCGTCCATCCGTTCCGGTCGCTATACATTCGTCGCTGGGTGCCGAAGAACGGGTCCCCGGCGCCGGATTGATACTGGTACTTGTAAAACGGACCACTAAGGTATGTTTATAAATATTTAATATAGCTTAAACAAAGTTCATTTACCATTCGACAATATGACTACCTGTCAAATCGTCGAGTGCCAAAGTAATTACAAAATGAACATACCTGTGTAAACAAATCAAAACTTTTCCAATTAATTCTATGTAGTCAAATTTCCGCTAATTGTAAACTGGAACTTTAAACACAACCTCATCCGCTACGTTAATTAGATTATTGACACTGTAATTAATTATATCGAAATCTGTTAATGAGTTACATAGAAAATTATTCTCCAACATTGCAATTTACAAACCAATATTAGTGAATATTAAATTATTATCCGTACTTCGATGTGGTTGGTAAAACAGTGGGGTTCCAACTGGGAATGACGCAGATCAAAAAATTTGCAATGTTATGCGGTATTACCACGGTTAGTCCATAGATGAGTGACTGCTTTGGGAAAATGTCACACCCTTTCGTGTCACGTTAAGCCGTGCCTGCCAGCCTGTCCCATCAAAATACGCAAGTAAGGCGATAAAGTTGTATCATATTTTTGTACATTGGGTCCTTATTCACGTTCTTTTTCCCCTTTTCGCGGCAAGCCCATGCGAACTGTCAAAATCTTGTAAATAGAGAGCTGCGCTTCTAAATGCACTAAGGCGCATGCGCGGCGGACATCTTTAAGCGTGCTGCGCATGCACCAGTTCACGCGCGCTTGCCGCGAAAACGGAAAAAAAGAACGTGGACCCTGTAATATTCTCTGTGTAGTTGGTTGGTCTCTGATGAGGTTGGCCTTCGTGCCCAATATCGATTAGGAAATCATTTTTATATATTTTAAATGCTTTACTTTAAACAGTGAACCTAATAAAAAACTACAAGAGAGTTAATTACGCGGCTGGATTGAGGCCATTAGGATGTCCAATAAAAAAATTCACCCGGTACAACATCAGTTGAAAATCCTACCTTGTAGGTCTTACGGCAATTCTGGAGATTAGGAATAAACATCGGATATCTATCTAGCTTCTGAGGTCATAAATTTGTGGGCGTGTTGGTAAACCTTCATTTTCTTTTTCCTAGGGTTCTAAGATGTAACAAAAATTACTTGAAATTGTTAGTAACGGCAACTAACGATCATACTTCATTAAATTATTTTAGGTTATTTTTGTTTTTATGATTACTGTAGTTGTAATGTCAGGGATCGTCATGCTCACTAAAATGTCATTGCTTGTAGTGGCGATGTTTTCCTTCCCTCCAATATGCCGAAGGGGATGAGAGCTGACCCTGCTAGTGCGACATACTCGTGAACGGGTGCTAATTGGGGCCTTGTTATTATCATCTTATAAATAATGTGGTTCATAAATATGTGTATATTAGGTAGTTTTTCTTACAATAATCGAATCGCATGTTGTCTTTACTCTCTTCTGTAATTTATGTAAGTTGATGCTCGCATCCACACCATACTAATTCATTTGAAATTTGATTATGCTAAATTAATGTAATGGTGGTTGCAGCACCTTACTGGTATGATAGTGTAAGTATATACAAATATGTTGTAATAATTGCCGTTTAGAAAAAAGTGGCCATGAGTTTTTATTGCCAAGGCCTTTTCTCACGGCTTTACTCTTGCGACCTTGTGATCCATTAATAATGTAGAATCATTCTATTCCATATTTTGTCTGACGTTCATAAGTGTTGCATTCTGTAACCTAAGTGAATAAAGTACTTTGATTTTGATTAGCACAGTTGGAGCCCTAACAAGCTTAGGTACTCCTTGACATAATTGCTTACAAACGTAAACTGTAATAATTGGAAAATGAAAAGAGAGGCCATGAGTTTTTATTGCCAAGCGTTTTTCCCACTGGCTCTACAGTAATAATATCTGTCAGTCGTTTACAAGAGTTACATTTTGTAGCCTAAAAGCAAATAAAGTAGGTACTTCGTTAGGTAAGTTCTCATTTTGTGGAAAGGCTGATGTTTATTATTATTTTGCTAAACTCGAAGCCAACCCTCGAAGTTTAAGAATTCTTGAAACGGCAAAGAGGGATTAAAGATTCAGTAAGGAATGAGTAATAAAGTTCTACGGTGAAAGTCTGAACCGAAACTCATATTGCTGTGAAAACCGGATAACCTGATATTTCGGTCTAGAATATCATCTGAGAAGCCTAGATAGATAAAACAGAGGATTATGAACGACATGATTGAATAATTTATTAGTCATTAAACGAACCATTCGTGACCATTACGGTAGAATACCGTATTTATACGCAGATATTATATAAGTAACGTTTCACTACTCTCTATTAGTCTGTTCACGAATTCTGACATGAATTGTGTTCAGTACGATGAAGGAGCTTGTATAATGTATTATTTATCTTTAGATTTTGGGGTAGTTTATTTAACCTTTGTACATTTTAAAAATACAACTATTTATTTTAAAGCTTAGTTTCAAAATTAACGATAATTTTGTTCAAAGATTTAGTTTAATATCGTTAGCTTAATTTAAAAAAATATTATGATGCACGCTTTTTCTCACATTGATTTGTGTTATGCAACTTAATATACGCAATAATAATCTGATAGTCCTTCTCTCTCAGTCAAATCTGCTGCGATAATAAATAGGTATATAATCACAGACTATTCGTTATCAAATAACAATTGAAAGGTTTTTACAATAACACGCTGAAGTTGCCCCAGTTACGAAACAAACCTTATTAGAAAACTTGCAATCGGAAACGTAGTTAAAATATACGATATAGCCACTGATTCATTTGTACCCTTCGCTATGATAGAAATCCTTTCCTAATGTTTGTCCCGCTAATAATAGTAAAAAGTGATGACCGACCGTATCGAGGCGATAACAGGATATTAATCGTTTTCGTTTTTGTGCTGACTCATATTTTATGGGCGATAAGATAGTTTTGATTCATTGGTAGTTCCTATTGAGTTAGGATATCTCTCTGCTGATTTTTATGGAAGATATTTACTATGAAATGATATATACTACGGGTCTTAATCGCGTGAATAATTTAAGGTAAAGTACCTTGTTTATTGCCCGACATTTCAACGGTATTGCAACTGCCGTGGTCACAGGTAGATTGTATTTATATATTTTAAATCGAGAAACATGTAAATTAATTGGACGATTTATGCACCTACCAGATATTTGTTTACCACCCAAAGGTTGATTGGTAGAGAATGCCTTTGGCATTAAGTCCAATTTGCAGGAAGTTGTTAAATAATAAATAAAATTATTTACATTATAATAAGGTAGTAGTTAGGTTTAGTATAAACAATGTATGAATGTGAGAGGGTTAGTCCAAATGAAACCTTACTGTAGTGACTTTAAAGCTTTTTTTGCATACTTTTTTTGTGAAAAATAGGAGTGGGTAAGTTGGAATCGTTTGTTGCTATAGAATTTTGCGAAATTAAATTGATTCAAAGTAAAAGAAACGAAATCCCTATATCAGGTTTTTTTCTGCAAGCTTTTAATTTAACAAATTTGTATTAAAACACAAGTCAAATTACGTAAAATTTTGTTTGGAATCTGAAAATTATTTTCGTATTGTAAGTTAAAGTTGAACTACATAACAAAATGAATGAATTTTGTAAACAAAACAATGTTAAAAACAAAACATTAACAAAAACAAAACAACATTCCTGTGCATTTAGATACTTATAAATTTTCAACGTAAGTAGTTTTTTAATAGCACTCACAGCGATTGCAATGAAAAATAAGGAAAAAGAACACAAAAATAGGTCGACTGGTCGAGATTTATGTATTTACTCGAAGTAATTTCGAAAACAATCTAACGGACGAAAATAAACTGGCGTCGGGTTATGTTCATAATATATTTTGAGATATGAACGAAAGGTGCCTCAGTTGTTTCAAAATATGCGCACCGTGTATAAGTTCGTACGCTCAAGCATACATACAAGTGAACAAAAGGGGTGGCTTCTAAATTTCCCCTATGCTTTGCGCAAAACTTTTTGCAGTATGCGCTTATTAATTTCTTCTCCTCTCTTTAAACAAAGTAGGGTAGACTGGGTACGGTTGTGCCAGGGTACGGTAGTGACAGTCGTTATAACCGCGAATCTATACGAAATTCGGGAAAGAGTGTAAGGGAAAAAAGAAGCGCAATGCATGTTTACACATGTTGCCCCATATTGCATTAGCCGGTGCGCGACGTAAACAAAAGCAGGAGGCCACATTGCTTTTTTACAGCCAAAAGTAAGTTTTCTTGTTCGGATTTTTTAAATATTTACTTCTATTGATATACAGATATTCTATGGCAAATATTTTTTTGTTCTAAATTGAATATTAGTAGTTAATTACAAATGATTACTTTTTATGTAGATAATTTAGGTTAGTCGTGGTGTTTTATTGTTTTTAGAACTATGCGTTGGGTACGGTTGTGACAAATGTATTGGGTACGGTTGTGACGTATATTTTCTTATGGTTTTGCATTTAGATACCCAGATAACACTTGCGGAAGACTGAAAGAGCACGGTCTGATATTTGTCAATACAAGGATGCTTATGATGAAGTAATGATTTTATGATTTTAAAGAAGATGGTTATAATAACAGATTATGTTGCAGTGCCTTATTAATTATAAGAGTAGACTAATTTAATTTGATATATAAATGTAAACTTTATATAGAACAAAAGAATTTTGTGTCATGTTAAATATTTTTAACAATAAAAATCATTATAAACAATTTCTGTAAATGTTTATATATCTGTCACTACTGACCCCAACCACTGTCACAACCGTCCTTGGGGTGGGGTCGGTTGTGACATTTTCTTTTTTTTTTTTAATTTGATGCTATAAGTAATACAGCGTATTTTGAGACAAAATTTCAGTATTTTTATGTGGACAAATTTACAAGCTACGATTTAAGTAATTTTTGTCTCAACTAACTAATAAATTAACAAAATTATTGACGGTCAAACCTAAATTGTCACAACCGTACCCAGTCTACCCTACTTATGAATATGAAAATACGTATTTAATTAAACATGTGACGAATTGGTATACCTTTAATAAAATAAGTATTTGTAAATATTATGAATATTTTTACACTACGGGTCTTAATCGGGTGAATAATTTAAGGTAAAATACCTTGTTTATTGCCTGACGTTTCGATCGTATTGCAACGGCCGTGGTCACGGGTAGACTGGTTCAGCTCAGCGTCGCCTCCGTGAAGCGCGGGTTTCGGAAACTACCCTCGTTTGATTTTTATCACTAAAATTGGCCTTATTTACTACTAGTTTTAAACTGTTTTTCGACACACTTTATATGACGTTATGTAACGTTGAAAGCAATGCAACTCATGATCCAATTTAAATTTTATACATTTCTAGCTGACTGCTTATCACCTTGCTGGACTACCAAAATCAGCCATAGATGAAAATTAATCGATTTCAATTCTTGAACATGATAATCTATAGAAGTAATTTTATAGGCATTTCTTGCCAATTACTTTACAAATACAATAATTGCATTTTTGGACTTAAAATGTTTCATTATTTATTTTTATTCTTTAGCTATCAAATTAAGTAGCTACTACGTCACCTTTTCACAAAATTTCATCATTTTTCATTGTGTAATCTTTGAGTAACATGCCTGTGACATACGGACGGACATACTAATAGACAGACATGACGAAACTATAAGGATTCCGTTTTTGCCATTTTGGCTACGGAACCCTAAAAATATACAACACTAACTAAAGATTATGCTAGATCTATACGATTGCACTACTCTTCTTTATTCACTTGTCCTGATGGACTGACTGACTAACCAACCTGAATTTTTGGCAGTTGATGCCTTTTATGTTGTAGGCATCCACTAACAAAGGATATTTCAAATAATTCGTCCCCTAAGGGAGTAATATAGGGGTTCCAAGTTTGTATGAAACTCCGTCATTTTTAAAGTTAGGTCTATGAAAATTCGCATTTGGATTTTTGGTTTAAAATAAAAAAACTTATTTTAGTTAAAAATAAAGAAAACTTATTTTTGGTAAAACAACCCCTAAAAGGGTAAAATAGGAGTCGCAAGTTTGTAAGTTTGTAAAATTTCTTTTCGACTTATTGACATTAAAAAAAGAAACATGTGTTTCAGCGTTTTTGTATAATCATCCTTTAAAGGAGTCTTTTTAGGGTTGCAACTTTGTTTGAAACTCCCTTTGTTATTTGGCTTAATGGTTTTAAATAAATAAACGTGTTTATTAGCATTTTTTTAAATCGTCCCCTAAAGGGGTAGAGTAGTGGTTGCAAGTTTGTATGGAACTCCATCAAATTTTGAGTTAGATCCGTGAAATGATGTATTTTGCTTTTTAGTTTAACCCCCGGGTTCCCAGGTGGCAGTAGGGGTGGTTCACATCGGCGTCGAGTTGACGATGAAGTACCTGGGACTCGTCCTCGACAGCCGGTGGAACTTTATAGAGCATTTCCGACGTTTGGCGCCCAAATTGGAACGGGCTGCTGCCGCATTAAAACGGCTCCTTCCCAATTTGAGGGGTCCAAACGCCCCCTGCCGAAGGCTATACGCGGGGATCGTGCGGTCGATGGCCCTATATGAGCTCCAGTATGGGCATGTTCTTTGGGGCGACTAGCCGCCCACTGCCTGAATGCGCCCCAAAAAGTGACAGCCAACAGGGTTATCCGGGGATACCGCACGGTCACCCGCGAGGCGGCTTGCCTCCTCGCCGGAATGGCGCCGTGGGATCTGGAGGCGATAGCCCTCGCACTCGCTTACGAGTGGCGAGAGGAGGCGCTACACTGGGGCGAAACTCCGCTGCTGCGACAAATTGCTGCACGTTGGAGGGAGCTCCGCCTCGATCTCATGGCGTCGTGGAGAGAACGACTGTCGCAGCCACAAGCAGGCCACTCCGCGATTGCGGCGGTAAGTCCTCTCTTTGAGGAGTGGTACCGCCTGACGCAGGTACTCACCGGACACGGGTGTTTCGGGAGGTACCTGCATCGAATTAAGCGGGAGGAAACTCCTGGGTGTCACTATTGCAATGACCGGCCGGAGGACATGGTGGAGCATACGGTGGAGGTGTGCCCCGCTTGGGCCGAGCAACGACTTGCCCTTGTGGTAGCAATCGGCGGTGGTGACCTCTCGCGTCCGGGGCTCATTCGAATGCCCATGCTGCGGAGTGAGAGGGAATGGGAGGCAGTCGTCTCCTTTTGCGAGGAGGTGATGCTGCAAAAGGAGACGGCGGAACGCGTGAGAGATAGGCGGTCCTCACGCCCCGGCCGCCACGCGATACGCCCCGGGCGACGGGTGACAAGGGACGACATCCGGCCACCCTAGGCGCAGGCCTGAGGACGACGAGCAGTGGGTAGCTTGCCATCCAGCTTAGGACTAGGCCGGGTCGACGGCGCGCTAGTGTTCCACGCGCGCCTCAAAGAGGTGTCAGCAAGTGACGGGGCCCCATTGTGCCGGCGCCCACCGGGAGTGCGGGATCGTTCGAAAGAGTTACCGTGCTCCCGGAACACCAGGGCGAAAGATGGAACACAGATGGGTTTTAGTCAGTAGGAGTCTGACACGCCCTCCCGCTCGTGCCCACAGCGGGAGAAGTCATATGATGATTGCCCATCTATAAAAAAAAAAAAGTTTAAAAAAATACCCCTAAAAGGTAAATGAAGTGTTGCAAGTTGGTATGAAACTCCGTCAGTTTTGAAGATATGTAAAATTGTTTTAAATAAAAAAAAGCAAAAGGTTTTTCAGCGTTTGGCTGTAATAGGGGTTGCAAAACCCCGACAGTTTTGAGGTGAGATCTGTGGAATTTTGAATTGAGCTCAGTGGCTGTAAATAAGGAGATACGTGTTTCAGCGTTTTGATCGAAAGCGATAAATAAACCCTTCAGGGGGTAAAAACAACTACGCGAGCCAAGCCGCGGGTGATTTTATTTCAACTAGTTATTTTATATAACACTAGTGGACATCCGCGACTTCGTATGCGTGGATTCCGTTCCCGCAGGATGATGGATACATGTAAACCTTTCTCTTGAATCAGGAAAGCGACTTTATATTATACCTGCTCGCCCCGGCTTGGCACGCGCGTAAACTTTTCCGTTAGATTTCAAAAATGTTTATTACAAACCTTGTTTAAAATAACGAACACAACAAAAAAAATATCCAATTTGGCGCAGTCGTTCTGAAGTTATAAGCGTACATACTTTTTACCCGACTGTAAGGAAGGGTTATGTTTTTCGCGCGTAAATTGTATATATATAATATTCTTTATTACCTGAAATCTCACAAACCACTGGACGGATTTATACAATCAGGTCTTTACTTTACGTCTTTAGATTTGTCTTCACCGCCTAAGTGTTGTTAGATAGGTGACTATTAAAAAAAACAAAAGAGGTGGCTGTCAAAATAAAGAGGTGTGATTTTTTTTTTTCTAATACTGCAATATTGGTATCAAATTAAAGGGCTCATCATAAGCATTTCACAAAGTAATAACGTGTATAATTATGACTGTAAAATGAAAAGTTAGTAAGCCTTTTTCAATTCAACGTTCTTTTTTCAATTTTCAATATTTGACAAAAGCTGTGATAAAAGTTTAAAAAAAAGCTCAAAGTATTCAATAATAAAATGAATTCAAAAAATAAAAAAAACCTGCCTAAGAAAACTATATAATGATGTAGGGGATCTTATTTTCATTTTTTTTTGTGCAGACGGGTTTATTTATTTTTGGTAATTCATTTCTATTTACATATATAGTTGATGTGGCACAATAATGTTTTTTAATAACATTTGTTAGCCTTATCTACAAAAAATAGTGGTAAATAGTTAATAACGTTGCTATATGTTCATTCGGACTACGCTACGGATATAAGTTAGTTAGAAATGTTAATAAGACTAAAGTAGGAAGGGAATTTCCCGAAAATTCTCATAGTGTGGCATAAAAACGCTTTAGGTGACCCCTAAGTAGTTATGTGACCTTTAACAAGAGCTAGCAAGCATTTCACTTTGGTTTCGTACAGTAAGCACTATTCGGCACAGTAATTAGGACTCCAGTGGCTTATTTACTTTAAGTGTGTATGTCACTGAACTTCTCCTAAACGGCTGGACCAATTTTAATGACATTATTTGTGTGTGTTCCAGTGGATTCGAGAAGTTTAGATTTAGTTTAGATTCACAATTTAAACCGATTCACAAAAAAAAGTTCGAAGTTCTCCGGGATAGCTAGTTCTATTATATTATGTCACGGTGTTTGTGGTTGAATTCTATAACGGCTTTGATTTTAACGGATTTTTTTTAAATTGGGAAGATTTATTGAAAATCACAATTTTAGTATTTTTGCGAGGAAGTTGCGAGGGTTAGTTAGTATTAGGTACTTTGGTCGATTACTACACAAAATATAGTCAGATTTGTGCCAGAACAACTGAAGTCAAAGATCCACATTGAACAACATCTACGCTGACTCAATGATATCTTTGCCAAACTACTTGGCAATATATGATTAGGTATAAATGAGACAAAAGATGTAGTATAGTCTGGTTATAATTATCTAAAGGTGCATCTTATATACTAACGACTTCGTGTTGATAACAGATAGTGGAAACATTTAATAGATACTGAACGTGCGATAAGGAACATAAGATTGTGATGTAGATTGTAGATACAGCACAAAGATATTGTACTGTAACAGTACACCCCCCTTTAAAAAAAAAAAAATATGGTAATAGTGTTTACAATATAAATTTGACCTAGACCTTACTAGTTATTTGCTGATGTATATAAATAATAATGCTATTGTACGCGGTGGAATTTGATGACGCCTGTTGTGGTGTGATTTGCTGACGTCTGTAATTTTGACTTAGCTGTTGCACGAGTGTTTATTATTTTTTTCCGTTAAACTCTTCATTCTTCTGTCCAGTGTTTTCATTATGCCGTAAATTAGGATCACGCCGATTGTTAAAATAATCTGTCCCATTGCAACATTTCTTGTCCACCGTAAGACCTCCTGGATCAGGTTACGGAGTTGGTCCGCTTCGTTTTGATTGAGGCAATTGTCCGTATTGTATGTTATCTGGTCCTTAGAACTTTGATTTCCCATTTTAGATGTCTTGTTGTTACGAGTAGTTGTGAATTAATGGTATATGTTAAGATCTATGTTAATATATATACGAATAGCTTGCTTATATCAGCGATTTTTTATAGACGTACTACTGGCTTTACTTTACGTCCCGATCGTGTAGTGTACGTGTGTGAATGCCTGTCGCAATCCTTTGAATCTGGCACGTAGTTTGATTCGTCATTGATCATGAAAGCTGGTTTCAATCTATCAATTGATATCACTGTCTCTTTATCCCTAATTCTAATGCAAAATGTTTTATCTGTTTTACTAATTACTGGGTAGGGTCCTTCATACGGCGGTGTCAGGGCTTTCTTAATTCTATCACACCGAACAAATACGTGTGAGCATTCTTTGAGTTCGGGATGCACAAATATAGCTTGATTGTGTTTTTTTCTTTTCGGAATTGATGTCATTTGTGTGATGTCCTTTTGAATTTGTTTTACAAACTCTTCGTACGTTGATAACTGTGCTGCTGATGACTCAAAAAATCCTCCAGGGAGTCGTATTGGCGTTCCATATGTCATCTCTGCTGAACTATAACCTGTGTCTTCTCGCAAGCTACTCCGCAACCCGAGTAAAACTGTTGGAATTTCTTTTAACCAATTTTCGTTGGATTCTCTTGTCATTAACGCCGCCTTTAAAGTTCTATGAAATCTCTCTATCATTCCATTGGATTGTGGATGATAAGGTGTTGTCCTAATTTTATGTATTCCCAAAAATTGTGAGAGTGACTCAAATATTCTTGATTCAAACTGTCGGCCTTGATCCGTAGTAATGCGCAATGGACATCCAAAACGAGTAATCCATCCCTCGAAAAGTGTCTTGGCTACTGTTTCTGCAGTTATATCTTCTACCGGAAATATTTCGGGCCATGACGTACAACGATCTATGATTGTGATTAAATATCTCTTCCCTTGTGAAATCGGAAGTGGTCCGACGATGTCAATATGTAAATGTTCAAAACGTTGCGCTGTCATAAATGTACCAGGAGGTGATATCGTATGTCGTTGTATTTTTGATTTTTGGCAGGCTATACATGATCTACACCAGTTATTGATATCTTTGTTCATATACGGCCATAAATACCTTTGGGTTATCATTTTTCTCGTAGTTCTTTTTCCTGGATGGCTCATACCATGAATGGTATCGAAAATTTGTTTGCGAAAATGCTTTGGTAAGTAGGGGCGGCTTTTTCCAGTAGAGGTGTCGCAGGTGATGTTTATTGTGGAACCCGGAAGCGTAATGTTTTTGAATTTTAATCTTTTATTGTCATGTAATTTACTTAGTTCATTATCTGTTGATTGACATTTTTCCAATTCAGCGTAATCGATAGGTGATGGCACGTATATTTCCTCTATTCGAGATAAGGCATCGGCGGTAATATTGTCACGTCCGCTTATGTGTTGAATGTTGGTACTGTATTGTGAAATGAAATCTAACTGCCGGACCCGTCGCGGTGTATCGTTTGATGATGGTTTTTGGGAGAATGCGTATGTCAAAGGTCGGTGATCCGTAAATATTGTAAATTCTCTTCCCTCGATTAATCTGTGAAAATGTTTGACGGCCATGTATATTCCTAACAGCTCTCTGTCAAACGTAGAATATTTTTGTTGAGTTTCGCTCAATTTTTGTGAAAAAAATCCTAATGGTTCCCAATTGCGTCCGGATTTTTGTTGTAAAACTCCACCAACGCAAGTAGCACTAGCGTCGGTCATGAGCGCTAGTGATGCGTTGCGGGAAGGATGCGCTGTTAACACTGCGTTTTTCATGCTTTCCTTGCATTTTTCGTAAGCTTTGTCTGCTTCCGTTGTCCAAGGAACAGGTGAATTATCGTTCTTTTTTGAACCATGTAGATATTCGTTTAAAATTCTTTGATTTTCCGCTGCGCATGGAATATTACTTCTGTAGAAATTGACCATGCCCAAAAATCTTCTTAATTCTTGAATTGTTTTCGGTTTGGGAAATTCCATGATTGCTTTGTAATTTTCTTCGGTAGGGAGTATTCCTTGGCTCGTTATATGATAACCTAAGAAATCTATTTCCCTTCTGAGAAATTCGCATTTTTCGAGATTAATGGTTATTCCATTCTCGTGTAAACGTTTGAAAACCGTTTCTAAATGCTGATAATGCAAATCTTCGTTGTCCGATGCAATGAGACAGTCGTCTACAAATATAAATACGTAGTTTAAATCTCTAAATAAGGAATCCATGAATCGTTGAAATGTTTGTGCCGCATTGCGTAATCCGAAAGGCATTCTTAAGTACTCAAAAAGTCCAAAAGGTGTGATGATGGCTGTTTTTTCTATATCTTTAACAGGAATACAATGGTATGCTTTACGTATATCTATCTTGCTTAGTATCTTCTTATTTTCTAATATGTATGTAAAGTCAGTTAATCTTGGTAGTGGGTATTTGTCCGGTACTGTCGTGCTATTGAGCATTCGATAGTCTCCGCATGGTCTCCATTCGCCATTTTTCTTTTTTACCATATGTAATGGGCTTGCCCATGGGCTATCTGACGGTCGGCAAATTCCGAGTTCTATCATATTTTGAAATTCCTTTTTGGCTATGTCGTATTTTTCTGGAGGTAATGGTCTTGCCCGAGCTGCGACGGGTGGTCCTGTAGTGATAATGTGATGTTCAATCTTATGTTTGGGCGCATTGCGGAGAGAGGACCCTTTCGTGATGTCTTCGTATTTGTTTAAAAGTTGCGTAATACGTGGATTCGTTCCCACTGCGATATTACGAATTGTTTGTTGTGTCGCTTTTTCCGAAGTTACATGCGTTGTCAGCTCTGTAACTTTGTCGATAAGTTTGCGACCTGCTATGTCGACTAATAGTTTATAGTGCTCTAGAAAATCTGCTCCAATTATTGGTTGTGTAACATCGGCGATTACAAAATTCCATTTATAACATCGTTGTAGTCCTAAATTCAAGGTAAGCGTCTTCTCGCCGTAAGTCCTAATTTTAGTCCCATTTGCAGCGTATAGTGTGTATTGTTCATTTTGTAAAACTGAATGTCTCTGTTGCTTGCTAATGACTGAAATATTTGCGCCCGTGTCAATCAAAAACTTCATACCACTTTTTCGGTCGGTAATGGTGAGGCGATTGGATGGGTGGATTGCACAGAGTTTCGCCGTTGTCTGTGCTCTTATTCGTTTCCCTGGTTCCGTACGTAAGTCATTGGTTTCCAACTGCATGGTTTAATGCAGTTCTTTGCATATTTTCCGAATCTTTCGTGGTAGTAACAAAATCGATTTGCTCCTCTATAGTTTGTTCTCGGCCTCATAATCGGGAATTGTTGACGTTTCTTGAAATGATTGTGCGTGTTGGGTCGATAGCCATATTGACCTTGCTGAATTGCGTCAATATCTATCTGTAATTTTGCTAGCTGGGCTAAAATGCATGCTGTATTGTTGTCGTTTGAAGTGTCGTTGCTAACAGCTGATATTTCGGTTACTTTTGAATTCATTATTATTTTGTCTGCAATTTGGCTCAGTTTGTCAATTTCCATGTCTTCCGTAACTGCTAGAACCGTAGTAACTGATGTTGGTAAAAGCCTGAACCATAGTAGTTTAATTGTTTCGTCACTGATTTTTCCTCTCCCGAGGACTCGCATTTGACGTAATAACTGCGAAGGTTTTTGATCACCGAGTTCTGTCTCTGATATTAATTTTTGAAACTGTCGCTGTTCTGTTTCTTCGTAACAATCAATTAAACGTTCCTTGATGTTTTTGTATTTATCTGTAGTCGGTGGTGAAGTGATTAGGTCACTAACCTGTAGTATTTCTTCCTTGGATAACTTTGCTATTACTGTACAGTATTTGTATTCGTCTCCTTGCTTCTGTGGTGCTAATATGGCTTCTAGTTGCGTGAACCATAATCTTGGTTGGTCTTTCCAAAATTCCGGAATGCGGGATAAAACCGAGGTGCCAGCAGCTACTTCAAGTGTTCCTTGCTGATTTATGTTCGCCTTGCACGGTGATTGTGCCATGTTTCTTGCTGCGTATTCGTTCGTCGGGGTCACCAATTTGCCAAACTACTTGGCAATATATGATTAGGTATAAATGAGACAAAAGATGTAGTATAGTCTGGTTATAATTATCTAAAGGTGCATCTTATATACTAACGACTTCGTGTTGATAACAGATAGTGGAAACATTTAATAGATACTGAACGTGCGATAAGGAACATAAGATTGTGATGTAGATTGTAGATACAGCACAAAGATATTGTACTGTAACAATATCCATTAACTACACAAAAGGAAAAAAGGCAAATAACTAAATATCATCTTCCTGCGATGTTCAATAATCCTTTTGGTAGGCGTAAAAAGTTTCGGCAAAGCATTTCCTTGATCGTTTCCCGTGATGACATTGATATTTAATACTTGGCTGCTACAGTTTTTTTATTATTGCCATTGCTTATTTTTGTTTTACAGAAAAGGAAAAAAATAATTCTTTTCTATTTAAACCGTGACCTCATTTTTCATTGTCATTAAAAAAAGGTGCCTATTTTTAAGCTTTGTATAATATTTCTGAGGTTGACTATAACGGTTTATAAAAAAATGATAGTTGATCTCAATTACATACACAAAATAAAATAATTAAACTTATTCCTCAACTTACAAATTCAATAACTCAAAACGAATTTCGCTTTAAAAATCTGTATATACTATGACAACCTGATAGCCTTGCTTATGTATTTATATATACATACATAATTAGACACATAGTAATTTTGTAGAAAATCCTACTGAATTATGGATTTGGAACCCATAAATAAGTACGATTTTGTACAAAATCTGAGGAATTCTCACAGCAACTAATAGCTCACAGCTGAAGTTAAAATTTAAACGCAATAAGTCGTTTCATTCTGTTTCTGTAGCAACGGGGATTTGACTTGAATTAACATGGAAAGCCTACACCGGGAAACCAAACTTCCAATAGGCTTTAGACGGTTTTAGTAACATTTAGTGGAATACGTGAATAAGTCAAGTAATACAGATGGTACGATGGTACGTTTGACGATTACAATTAACATGCAATATGTAACGCTAAACAGGTTTAGTACGTCCTATAGAGCTCTGATATGAAATACCTACGTTTGTCCATAAATTAACGTGTCATCAAAAACAAGAACTTAAAAGTAAATGATTTGATGATTCGCAGTTATAACGTCACAACAGTGTATTCCATACAAATGTTGTACGAAGCATATTGTTTTGACGGTTTTTTTTTAAATAATTGATTTGACATAACAATCATGTCAATTTAATCAAAAATTCTAGAATCATGTTTTGTATTAACACCTAGCGAACTTTTTATTTAAGTACGATAAAAAAGTGACTTTATATCTATGCACCAACATCGTTTTTAAGTAATTAGGTAGCACAAACATCGTCGTAGGTTTGGATTTTTGATGTATGAAAATAATCATTTCATGATTGAAGAAGTCTCATTACTCAACTTATCATATAGTCCTGGTAATATATTTGTTTTAGTAATATTTCCCATTTTCTCGAAACATTGGCTTTGTGTTTATACGAACTGTACATTTTTTCACCAGTTTCACATTAATAACACGCTTAATAAAAATTATCGATTCAAACACACACAAAAACAACTCCGCAACTCTGTCAACACTTCCCTTACTGTTATTGTTTTCGGGACTCATTTACTCGAATACAATTTCGGTTCGACCGTTTTCAAAACGATAAACAAACAGCTTCCGTATATTTTTCTGTAAATAAATGTTGCAATATTTTTGTTTGGCTAATTTAACAACACCGTATGTAATAATCTCCCAATCAATCTCGGTCACGACTACCGATCTTATTAGGGAGTTAGCAACTTAATATAATGCACTAGTGTGAACACAGACATAAGTCCACTCTCTCTATAACCTCACTTTCTCATCTTAACCTTTTAGTTAGCTGGGACAGAAATCGAGGTCGCGAAGAGATCGCAGGACCAAATATTAACGTCCTCTCCGTGGCACGAAGGAGTCTGAGATGAGAGGAGCCCGATGATGAGGTTTTGGGAAACGGTCGTCCATCAATAGACCAACATAGCTTGCTTAACCTGGCTGATGTTTTAATCTGCTGAGTCGACACTGAGTCCACGACCCCTCTAGATGCAGTATGTATGTTTTTATAAATCAACCATACAGGTAAATTGCAATAAAAAAGTCGTAAAGTACGATCTTACCCGTTGCTTCAGTTACCTCAACTCGATAAAGAAAGCATTTTACTACCACATCCTCATGTATTTCCTTTCATTCATTTGTTTAAGAGCTTAGCCCTTGTCGGTTAGAGAACAGAATGATGTTAGTTTTTAACCAGCTTCAAAAAAGGTAATTCTTTGTTTGACCGTTATGTACCTAGTCCGGCCATAAGTTCTGTTACAAATGAAAATGCATTTTTTTTAATGAAGTAGTTGTAAGATTACTAAAACTTAAATGTACATACTCATTAAAGTTTCAGCATAAAATAAAAACAATATTCTATATAAAATGACCATCTTTGACTTTTATACAGGCCTTTAATTTGTCTGGCCACGAACCTATGGATTTACTAGGCATGCCTTTTAAGTTCTGACGTTTCCATATTTCCCGGCAATTTTGAATTTGGAACTGTTCTATAATCGAATGTGTTTAAATTTTGAATCTCAAAACAGTTGAAAGTATTAGGATTAATGCTATTGTTTAGTCACAGCGTCGATTGGAATTTGTCAGGTTACGTACAAAAATCAATCTTTTTAAATGTTCGTGCAATAATTTTCTACAACTGTAGAAGAGGCCTGACACGGCTTCAGTGAAGAGCTAACATCTGGGTTCAGTGATGAGGCTACATGTCTGCGTACTGTCGACCGCTGGTATTTAGAATTCCAGCGTGGACAAACTATTGTTAGTGACAAATCTCGCGAAGGACGTCCAAAATCCGCTTTCACTGAAGATAACATCATTGCTGTGAGACAACTAATTCTCGAAGATCGTCATCGAGAGATAGAGGCTCTATTAGGCACAACTATTCAAAAAGATCTTGCATGAAGGGCTTGGTGTGAAATAGCTAGTTTGCCGTTGGATACCGCATCTGCTTTAAGACGATCACAAGGCGGCCCGCGTCAGATGGTGTAAGAAAACTCTGCAAAGCTTCAACCGAGGAGAGTCCAAATTACGTCTACGACATCATCAGTGGTGCGGAATCTTGGATCTATGCCTACGATACTTGTTCCAAACAACAATCTATAATCTGGGTATTTCAACACGAGCCAAAGCCGACTAAAGTTGTTCGTTCTCGAAGCACTTCAAAGAAGATGATGGCCACGTTCGTTAGAAAAATCAGCCATGTATTGCGACTATTGCACTGGAAAATCGTAGAACGGTTAACGCAGAGTGGTATACCACAGTTTGTTTACCACAAGTCATCGCCGAACTTCGAAAATCTAACTCCTTTGAGTTAGATTAGATTAGACGACGCATCATCCTGCACCACGACAAAGCTTGCTTTGTCGTGGTGCACACACATAATAAAACTGACCATAATTTGTAGTCTAAAGGATTGAGTTGTAGTTGGTTTTAAGCCAGGCTTGGGTCTTTCGTGCCTTGTGACCAGGTGCAGAGTCCTCGGTACATTTTAAAAAGTGTATTGCTATGAGGTTTCACAACACGATCCAAGACTGTCTCTTGATGCTCTTCGGCTGAAGATTTCACTCTTTTTCACAAAAATGTAGCTTTGTGACGCCTTGATAAGACAAGCCCCACCAAACCATCACTGACGCAAAATTATGACCACGTTGTACCTTTCTACCACTTGAGCAGATTCTTTAGAACTGTGAGCGTACACTTTATCATTTTGCTTACTGTAGTGCTCTTCAATAGTGTTTTTTTTTCATCGGTAAAGATGCATATTTCTGAGAGGATATTTCTGTGCCCTTTACCTGCGTATCGCGACAGAACGCGTTTTGATCGATCCACACTCTTTAATTGTAAAGATTGATTTATGGCATGTCCTGTATATTGACGATAAGCACCGAACTTCAGGTCTTGTTTTACACTTCAAAAAGGAGGAGGTTCTCAATTCGTCTGTATGTTTTTTTTTTTTTGTATGTTTGTTCACCGATTACGCAAAGACGGCTGGACCGATTTGAAAAATTGTTTTTGTGTTTGATACAGTATACTTCCAAGTTGGTCCCATTGTCATCAGATCACGATCTGATGATGGGATCCTGGAGAAATCGAGGGAACTCTTAAAATATTAAAGGCTACAGTGATTTAGGTATATTTCATAGTGATTCGTGCATTTACTCTTAAAAAACACCAATTGGTCAAGTGGAACTGATGATGAAGACCACAAATGACGAGCAGACCTATTCAATATTTTACAGTTTGCGATTCAGTTACTTTAATATGGTATTGAGTAGCACTTTATTCTCGTTAAACTACTATTACACAATGTAATAGAGCTGATGATAGTGAACTCCTCAACAATTAACGGCCCTGCATCGGGGTAAGCAATATTTTGTAAAAGGATTTCAACAGTTGACATAAGCCTATTATAACTTAAGTCAATTACAAACCAACCCACTAAAAAGTGAGAAATAAAAAAATATCACCGACTTCTAAAATAAATACAAGGCAACTTAAAAGCAATTAATAATATACCTAGAATAACAAAAACAAAATAAACATTTTGAAGTTGGTGCCGAATAAAACACAAAGACTACTATTTCATGGCACCAACTTCAAAATGTTTAATTTGTTTTTGTTATTCTAGGTGTATTTATTTTAGAAGTCGGTGATATTTTTATAATACGCGACAGAGTCCTAGCAGAAACCTTCATTTCTAGCGATAAGATTTTTTGATTCGTGCATTTACTCTTAAAAAACACCAATTGGTCAAGTGGAACTGATGATGAAGACCACAAATGACGAGCAGACCTATTCAATATTTTACAGTTTGCGATTCAGTTACTTTAATATGGTATTGAGTAGCACTTTATTCTCGTTAAACTACTATTACACAATGTAATAGAGCTGATGATAGTGAACTCCTCAACAATTAACGGCCCTGCATCGGGGTAAGCAATATTTTGTAAAAGGATTTCAACAGTTGACATAAGCCTATTATAACTTAAGTCAATTACAAACCAACCCACTAAAAAGTGAGAAATAAAAAAATATCACCGACTTCTAAAATAAATACAAGGCAACTAAAAAGCAATTAATAATATACCTAGAATAACAAAAACAAAATAAACATTTTGAAGTTGGTGCCGAATAAAACACAAAGACTACTATTTCATGGCACCAACTTCAAAATGTTTAATTTGTTTTTGTTATTCTAGGTGTATTTATTTTAGAAGTCGGTGATATTTTTATAATACGCGACAGAGTCCTAGCGGAAATCTTCATTTCTAGCGATAAGATTTTTTTGTTCCTAATGGGATTTCGACGAATTCTGGCTTTAACAGCATTAACAGCCTTTGTCGTTCTAACAGCACGCGGCCGCCCCGATCTTTTATGGTCTTCGACAGCGGAAGTGTTAAAAAATAATTAAATTTTAAATTCAAAGTAATTAAAAAGTTGAAAAAAAAGAAAAGTTTTATTTAACAGTATTTTTGGCCGGACTAGTTATGTATGCTCGCGATTTTCTCGAAAGCTAGTGATCCGATTTCGATGGTGTTTTATGGTTTAAAATGTTGTCACAGCTTATAAAACACTAGAGATATAGACTAAACATAGGAGTGAGTCAGCGAAATTTGCTTCCATTGATGTGCTTTTTTTCTTGAAGGCGGTATATTTTTAAAAAAATTATCTTTTATATGTCTCTATGATCTTATTGGAATTTAATATTTTAGGCAAATCTTTTCACAAAACTCCAATAACATCACAAATTTACATATTAGTATATGTTGTTCTTGTTATGTGTTCCAAAAAAATTAGGAAACTGTATTCAATATTCCTGAGAGTTTATTTCAATGCGCGAATTTCAATAAAGTTTCGTGCTAAAATGTAAGTAATTTACGACCAAAATCGGTCGTTTTCAACTGAGAAATCTAGTCAAGTGTCAGTCTACAGTGACAAGTTTATTGTAAGCTGACAAGTGTAGCTACTTCAGGCAGTAATAACTTCCGACGCGGCGCCAGTTGTTCGTGATTGATGAATACAGAATTGACGTTGTCGCAACACCATTAAGATAACACAAAAAATAAATCACACACCAAGCCTTACTTTATTGCACTATGAGATATAAATCAGGTGACGACTTACGAATTGAACCCATAAATATTTATTTAAAACACGCGATAAACAAATAAATCAAGAAGAGAAATGTGTTGCTTGTTGTAATGTGTCACGCACTAAGGGTTGCAGATTAATACTATATTATACATGTATGAAAAACTAGATTTTGTGGGTCACGTTTACATTATACGAGTATATTGTCGTAACAACACAATACGTTTAAATTAATCTAATATGGAAATGATTTTAGGTCGGAGCAAATTGTGACGTACCTGTAAAAGGGTTAGCATCGCTACAATACAAAAACATATAAATTACAATATTGTTCTGAAAAAGAAGATAATATCAACCATGTATTCTGTATTCTTATTTTTTTTTTTCTGTTATTTATATTTTTTTTTTGTTGTTAAATTGTTATTTCCGTGATCTGCTTTTGTGTTGAATTGTATAATCTTTAAAATGCATCTGTGAAAGCTTGTTATTAGCAACATGTTTATCAAGTAACTGTATAAATACTAAAATTGTATTAGTCTGTAAGCTTTCCTAAGAGAGAGAAAAAAAAAAAAAATGTCTGGAAGAAATTACAGCCTGTGATAATATTGCCGTTGTTATCACTTCACTCTAAGACAGGATGCAGGGTCATGACGTGTGCTTTGCCATATTCTAATAGATTAAATTATAAACAAAATAGGCACATACAAGACATAAACTTACTTTTTTATAATGTGACACATTGTAATTGTGACTTGATTTTATTTGTTATACTAATAAATTTATTAGTGTGTTTGTATTGACGGAAAATACAATGTATTTGTCTAATTTTTATAAGAAAAAACTTTGCTAAATTATTAGCATTTAATATTATACATGTTGACACAGGTACTAGGAAAGTATCTAAGAAAAAACTTTGCAAAATTATTAGCATTTAATATTAAACATGTTGACACAGGCACTAGGAAAGTATCTAAGAATTTAGTTTGTTTAAGTGACAATGATAACGACACAACTTGTAATTTAAACTACAATTAGAGACAACGGTCGAAGTTAAACAACTGAAAGTTGTACATCAAAACATGCAGGAACTGTCTTCGTCTCTTTATTCTTAGAGACGCAACTTAGGTACATGTCATGTGCATTACTCAACATTGGCTAAAAGTTCATAAAGTTAGTTTTAGAAATACTGAAAGTTATACTGTATGTAGATCTTTTGTAAAAAAAGAAGCATGGCGGGTGACTAATACTTGTAAGAAAAAATATTACATGTAAGGAACTCAAAGTCCTTATAAGTTTATCTATAGAGCTGAAAGTCCTTATAAGTTTATCTATATACTGCTGAGTTGTCATGTGTTAACCTTGAACAGTATATTGTTATTTGTATATTCCGACCCCCTTTAGAAAACCTAAGTTTATTTGAGTCTGTGATAGAATATGCTCTCAGAATAATAAAATCTAGCAAGAAAGGCATAATAGCCTGTGGCGACTTTAATATTAATATTAGACTGTTCATTTATCAGTAATAGATTTATAAGCCTTTTTAAATCATTTAATTAAAATAACTTAAATGTGGGGTACGGGTAGTAACTGTAAATGTTTATATAAGGCTATTACAACTGATTTAAAGACCACTGTGGTCAATTAACAAGATTTCCTTACTCTACTTACAATAATACTCAAAAGATAACAGTTAAGCCTATATCGAAACATCAGTTTTCTCGTTTTAGAAACAATATTTTGTGTAAATTGATACAAAATCCATTATTAGAATTAGAATCATCCAACAACATGTATATATCCATGTTTCAAGTTGTAGAGAAAGGGTTACAAAACACATATATGACGAAGACAAAGGTCATCAAGGGGACTACAGCATTTAATGAGGGAGCTACTGTAGGAATTTTTAAGATTAGGGTTATGAAGTAATTTAATTTTAATTCTAATTTTATTAAATAAAATCGTTAAATTCTTCAGCTATTAAAGCGGAAAATCTGTTGCGATCATGTATGCCACAGAGTCATCTTCTCCCGCAGTAGATTACAAGCCCTGTGTCGCGGGGGACTTTACAAACATACAAGTCACGGGCACAAACACCCAGACTCGGAACAACAATTTGTGGATCACACAAAGTGGTCCAATTATCGCTTTTAGTTGTATTACTCCGACTGACATTATTGCTACCATTCAAATACTACAATTGAAAAATACTGGGGTATATCTGTAAAAGTGGTTACAAGCGTAATTGATGTAGAAGCACCATACTTAAGTACGTTATTTAACAGATGTATAGATACGGGTACTTTTCCGGATCTGATGAAATTTAACAAGAGAATACCTCTGTTTAAGTCAGGTAGCAAAACTGATGCTGGTAATTTTCGACCAATCTCAATGATAAAAATAATGAATAATGATAAATGATTTCATTCAGTAAAAAACTTAAAAAGATTACTTTAAAGGTTGCTTTGTTAAAACACATCTACTGTGGCTGGTAAGACTCGAAAAATGCTATTGGCGTGTTCTGCGACCTTTCGAAGGCGTTCGATAGTGTTAGTCATGACACGCTTATAAAAAAAATAGAATTTTATGGCGTGCGGAACAATGTATTAGCTGTTATTACATCATATTTGAGTAATAGGATTCAATGTGTTGATGTTAGCGGTGTGAAGTTTACCAGTTTATTATAATATTCTTTACTTATTTATTTTCGCTCTTCATATTAATTTGCACTACAGGTTTAATACCTTTTATTACGTGCCTAAAAAAATTATGTAAGTAGGATAAACTTTCATAAGTCTAAGTTTTGAACTATAGTGCGCAATCATTTATCACATAGAAATTCCTGCTAGACGTCAATATATTCACAACGAATTCTAAATATGCAGCGCAAATTTGTTTAACCGTATCTTCAAAAACCTAGCAACCATTTTTCAACCGTTCTTAGGCCTAAAATAGCAACAATCCCACTCAACCCACCACGGAAGGCCTATGAGCCGACCTTTTTCCTCCATTACCAGTTTTTTGGTAATGCAGATTACTTTTATGGTTTACTTTCCCCATTTTTATTTTTAATTATTATTAACGATTTACCATCTTATTTAGAAAATGTGTGTAATGTTGTACAGTTCGCGGATGATACATCTCTTATTTCAAAGTAGATAGTAACAGAGAACATTTTGACGAAGTGAACTATGCTCTCTCTCAGGTAACAAAATGGTTTACGCTAAATAACTTAGTTTTAAACGCCAAGAAGCCTAAATGTTACCTCTTAATATATATTCCAATTTTTACATATGTGGCAAAACATCCAACAGTATATTAAAAACAATAGGCATAAATGGTGTATTCCTTACCATCGTCTGCAAAAGGTTCCGGGATGGGACTTGGTATCCGTTTTTACAATAAGCTACCTGTTCGTATTCTGAATTTACTGAAAACGAAAACTGAAAACGCATGGTCATAATGCTTACAAAGAAATTATGAATTTTATTTTATTATGTTGTATAATTAAAAAAAAACTAGCTTTGAAATTATATCTTGTTTTTCAGTCTTTTTTTTATTGTATAAACTGGTTACCTGAATAATGTAAAATACATGGTCGTAAAAATAAAAATGCTCGCATTGTATATTCACAGAATACCTATAATTGAAATTGTTAGTAACTAGCTATCGAGGGAACTAGCGAAAGAGCTTCATTAAATTATTTAAGGTTTCTTTGTTTCAATGAAATGTACGAGTAATTTCAGGGATCATCATTCTAACTAAAATGTCATTGCTTGTGGTGGCGGTGTGGGTCAGGTCATCTTCCTTTCCTTCAATATGGCGAAGGGGATGATGGCTGACCCATTGGTCAAACTCGTGAACGGGTGCTATTTGGGGTGACTGGTCGGCTTTGTCATTATCATCGTATAAACTAATTTTTTTTTAAATTATTGGTTCATAAATATTTGTATATTAAGTAGTTTTTCTTATAATAATCGAATCGCATGTTGCCTTTACTCTCTTCTGAAAATTTTGTAAGTTGATGCTCTCATCCACATCATAGGAGGCTAATTCATTTAAAACTTGATTATACCTACAATACGTACTACGGTGACTACTTGCGTGACTTTTATGGCGTAATGGTTGCAGCAAGTTACTGGCATAACTGTATATATATACAAATATATTGTAATAATGTTATTTAAAAAAAAGTGGACATGAGTTTTTATTGACAATTCTCTTTCGCACGGCTTAACTCTTGCGAACTTGGCATTAAATGTAAAATCATTCTATTCCAAATTTTTTAATGACGTTCATAAGCAAACTTACTTAGTAATAGGTGTCATCTAGGTATGTAAATTTATTATTACGTCTAATAAAAGTATAAAAATAACCAGAATATGCAAAACAATATAAAATACCCATGTAACTATATTTCAGGTAATGCAAATCGATCGTACGAGTACGTAGTAGGTACATGTATGATGTTCTCCAATATTCGGAAAATCGGTTATACACTGTGAAATGTGCCAATAGTCAAGCTATAAGGTATACACATGCCTGTAAGTGACTTTGGGCACGAAACTGAGATATGACAAATGGAGCCGCTTTGAGAGCTAACGCTTTGAGAACGTATTAAATTTATATCTGTGTATGAAAAAGTTATGCCATCAGCAACTCAGATTATAAGAAAAGTTAACAATAATACTGCACTGATAAGCCAAAAAAAATTACAAATAAATTGAAGATTTTTTTTTAATACCTGAATGTATAATTAAAGCGTTACTATCAAAGGACATAAAAATAACTAAAGGGGGCATCTGAGGGAAAGCGCTTTTCTGTTTTGTAGCTACACAATAAGTGGTAACGTGCAAATTTTGATAATCACGCCATAAAATGTCAGTTTCGAAAACACGTACGAGTATGTTGTAATGGTCAACCTATAGGTAATATAAAATAATAAGGGTTCTAACAATCCAACTGCAGGAGTACTCAAGAGAGGGTAAGGTCAGTGGCCTCAGTGTGCATTGCTAGACTATGTCAGTTTCTTCCTTATTTACCTTCACCAGTTTTAAATAGCGGTGATGAAAATCATACAACTCCGCCTATATTATTTGTAAACTCACATATTAATATGTCACGTGAAAGACTGCAGTTGAAAGTTTCAACCACTCTCCAGAAAGCATAATATAGATTACCTGATACCTGACTACAGTACTTAACAAATGACTGTTTCCTATTAAATAGTACAGTATTGTTGAAGGCTATCACCTCTTACCAAATAAAATCAAAACAACCTACTTTTCATTAGTACAACTTACGCAACGGGTAATTTACTTTGTCGGATTATTCCTTATTTCTATGATACTTCACATTCAGAGCATCAAAGGAAATATCTTTATGACAGTTTATATAAGGATAGGTATTAGATGAATATATTTTACTGTAAATAAATAAAGAGATAAATTTAGGTCTCATAAGTGACGAGTTTGTTTGCAGCAGAAATGTTTCTTTTTGACTAGATATTTTCTTGGCAAAAGTTATTTCTCTCTATGCCAAAAATCATACATTTTGCTTTAGGTATTTCAATTTCTGATGTCTGAGGCGCGATAACTGACGCAATCAGGTTATATAATATACTAGCTGTGCCCGCGACATCGTCCGCGTGAGGTCGTAGTGCTGCTCTCTCCCTATAAACTTTAGCAGCTAGCAGATAAAAAGTTAAGGCCAGCCGTTTCGGAGCTTAGGATGAATGTGTATTTGTTGTAAGCATAAAATATAAATACTTTCTTATGCATTTAGTAAAAAACTGTTTATTTGGCATTATAAGCAGACACTTCAATTTTATTTATTTGTATACCTTATTAGATGGCACGTCTTACTCGTATAAAGTAAAATTTTAGCTACATTACTGAGTGTGGACATGATTCTATAAAAAACATTTCTAGAAAAATTACATTAAGCCCTAAGGGGCTCAAATAAGTACTAAAATATAGTAAAACCATCAACTAGTAAAGGTCAATCTTAACCATTGAAGCTATGGGAAAAAATAGTTTTAGAGTATGTCCATAATAATTTTATGAATAACTTTTTTTTTTAATAGGACTACTCTTGCATTTGTATACAAGCCCTGTGTCGTTGGGGACTTTACAATCATATAAGTCACGGACACAAAGTACACACAGACTCGGAACAACAATTTGTGAATCACACAAAGTGGTGTCCCGTATGGGAATCAAACCCACGACCTCTTGTGTAGAAGTTGGAGACACCCCCACCGCGCCACAGAGGCAATTGTATATTTTTTAGAATTTTTGACTGAGTCGCTTATAAATTAGAGCTATGTCACATTTAGAGGCGCGCAAACTACCCAATTTATACTTTTTAATTAACCATTATTTAAGGCCGCCTAACTGACATTTGAAATATTTTTTGATTACATTTTAACACGCTAAAATGCCATTAAAAAGGCTTTTAGTTTTTTATCCTAAATTTAACTCCAATTAAATCTGTTTGAGATTTTTTGACATAATCTATTAAAGGAATTAAAAAGTTATACAACATAATGAGCAAAAAAAAATCGAATGATTTGTAAAACATAAATTCGCTAGTTTACCGCTTTTGTTGCATATTTTTTTTCTATAAAAATGACAGAATCAAAACCATTCCATTCCTGGCCTGCAAAAGACAAGCTAATCCTAACACACCGCACAATAATGGCGAAAATGAGACGCATATTCCTATTGTAATACCAACAACAGAATCCTCCATCTATTTCAATTTACCCACAAGTTTTGTGGGAAAATAAACCGTAAAAGTAATCTGCATTACCAAAGAGCTGGTAATGGAGGAAAAAGGTCGGCTCATTGCCTTCCGTGGTGGGTTGAGTGGGATTGTTGCTATTTTAGGCATAAGAACGGTTGAGAAAATGGCTGCTAGGTTTTTGAAGATACGGTTTAACAAATTTGCGCTGCATATTTTAAATTTGTTGTGAATATATTGACGTCTAGCAGGAATTTCTATGTGATAAATGATTGCGCACTATAGTTCAAAACTTAGACCAATGAAATTTTATCCTACTTACTTAATTTTTTTAAGACACGTAATGAAATGTGTTAAAACATTCTGTAGTGTATCAATCCATGGTGATAAATTAGTATGAAGAACGAAAATAAAAGTTATAATTTTATTAAAATGGTAAGTCATAATAATATTGTATTCGACATACCTAAAATGTAATTTAAAATTGAACTACTACGTGAACAACCCGCTTAAGTATTTACAATATTAATAAAAGTTTATATCACTGTCACCAAACTTCGCGCAGTACCAGGACAAATATTCGGTGCAATAATGGAAGGAATTCAGGACAGGAAAGTAAAATTTTAATTGTTTAGGAAAGTTATTTCATATGGGGATTTCAGACATGATGGGTATGTCTTCTGGCCGATAGATTAAAGGGAAATGAGTTCATGTTGGTTTGTAACATGCGAATAAAACGTACCTATAATTTTAAACCAAATATTTAAAATTATACTTTTTATTCGTTTATGCATGACAATGTTGAACACGTGGAGGTATTCGGAGAATTATCGAATATACCTCTTTTATTTTAGGTTACTTTTATTTTTTAGGTTTATTTTGTTACCGAATAAGCTTTCCGTGGTAAATTGGGAAAATATATTCCGTCTCGTTTAAAAATATTTCGCAAACGGGAAGCGGACTCGTATTTTAGCGTTCCGCGTCCACTATTGTTCTGCGTGACCGTTGGTCGCGGTTGGAATGAATTTATCTCCATATAATACACTAGCTTTTGCCTGCGGCTCCATTGCAATAAAACTATCTTATGTAAGGTATGAAAATAGATTGAGTCATGAGAAAGGTCTCATGACTCACACTATCTACATACCTATTTTTATCTAAATCGGTTAAGCGGTTTATGCGTGAAAATGCAACAGACAGACAGAGTTACTTTTACATTTATAATATTTGTTTGAATAAAATATAATTCCGTAATTATGATACGTGAGTAGCAAAGGCTACTCTCTAGATCAGATAGACATCATTCATTTAAATTAGGGTTTTACATTTTTAAGCATTTTTTTAGAGTTATCGAAACTAATTATACTGGGTTATTATGTAAAAACCTCATATTGTTATAAAAGATTAATATGTGTTTATGATCACACAAATAAAATAAATTTTAAATCTAAATCGATAGCTATTGAGTCTATTTAACTGGCGTAGTTTGCCCCTTTCAACACTATATAATAATAAAAACCAAACTAAGCAGAGCTTGTACTATGGAAACCAGACAACCGATAAACATACTTATATATTCTAAATACATACATATTATTGATAAATAACACCCAGACACAGAATAAACCATAGTGCTCATCACACAAAGTGTTATCTTGGGTGGGGATCGAACCCACGATCGAACCCATGCAAAGCAGTCGGATACACTCCCACCGCGCCACAGAGGCCGTCATATTCTAGTACGTCGTAGATTAGTTTAGTAAATCGTTTTATTTTGGTGACGTGCTCGTTTGCTCGTCTATCTTTGAGGATTTGTAGTAAGTATGTTTAATATTGTTCAAGTGTATATTATTCAGATTCATTTATTCGCGTAAATATAGTTACAAAAGTTGGTATACAATTTATTTTGGTTCAAAAGACACATTCCGCCATCAAATTATAGCATTGAAAATTAGAGTTAAAAAGTATAAAATAAAACAATATAGAATAAACAACACCTATAAACTATGTAATCGTATCTATGAGATTAGCTACACTAGTAATAACTGAACAATGCATTTTTGTAATGGTACGACCGACATGAACATTGTAAAAAAATATTATAGACATATTCTAAATTAAATAATCCTTTACTTTGTTAAGAGGCGGACCTATCTCTTACTTTGAATAACAATTTATAGCGTATCATAATTGTAGGGTTTTAGTGTCGAACACACAATATGCCGAAAATCTTTTGAGTAGTGATCCCTGGAACAAATTTTAAAATGGCTTTTATTTGTGTTACATGGCACATAGCACAAGTGTATCATTTTTAGTTATATCATAAAAATATTATTTTTTAAATATGGTTGATAAACTAACCGTGGGAATTTGTTGATGTATGGGGACTATAGTTAACGGCAAAGTTAAGTTTGTAATGTTTAGCACCTGTTTTCTTCACTAAATTTGCCGTACACATAAAGTTGGGTGCATCGTCAAAACGAAGCTACCATGACAACTCCAGCTTGATATGAATAATTTTAAAATTTGTTCAAGGGATCCTTACCTATTTGGAACGTAGACGTTCGACATGATTGCTTTAACCGTTGCGTCACTCGTACTTTGAAAAAGCTATGTTAAACTTACAAAGACGCCCAAGTACATTAGTATTTTCTTTATGTTTGAGAAAATACTAGATTTTAGGAAACTTCTGTGAAGAAGAGCTCTCTAAGTATTTTCAACACACAATCTCGTTTGTAATGTTAAATCACAAAAAGCCTACTTGCCTCCGAGTTTACTTTGATTAAAAAGTTTATTATTGTTGTTAAAATATTCAGTATCAAATCCTAGTACTCAAGGCGTTTTATTAGTAGCCACTCAAAGTCAAACAGGCGTTTTAAGGTTTAGAAACCGCAAGCAAGATTACATTTCATGAAATGCCTTTACTTGGTTGCCCAGGACAAATCTGAGCACATCCCAGAAAGATCTCGAGAAACTACAAAGATTTGCCTGCGTAGCAGTCGAAAGAGAGGAGGTGACCCTAGCAACTTTTAGGCTTGAAATAGCTGGTACTTTATGCAAAGATTACAGAATTAAACACACACGCATAAAAAAATATGTGACCAAACAACAGCATATGATGGCATCACATAGCGACAGAATCCTGAAAACACACTGTTTCTAAAAACACTACAAAATATATCTCACAGCGGAGTTGAGTGACAACTCAGATCCAGAAGAGGATCAAGGATCTGAGTAGTCAAACCGACTTCGGAATTGAAGTCGGAGTGTTTTCGGATGATCTTAATATCAAAATATCCAGGCCCCCTAGGAATGCTCAACACGGTCTATCAAGCGGAATGTGTAGGCATTACCCAAGCCGTACAGCTGTACGAGAGTATACGAATACCCATAATCGTATACTCTCCTACAGTGCGTTAGTCCTTCAATCCTTAAAGTAAAACTAGATCACGTCGAAACTAATAATGCCCTAGAACACATTACGGTAGTAAATCGTAACATGGTTACACTTCAATGGGTTAAGTGATACATCGGATCACTTGGAAACGATGCAGCTGATGAACTCGCCAAGAAGGTTCAAACAGGAAAGCCATTGGACCCAAATCCATCGTACTCATTCCTTTCAATCAGCTAAGGAGCTGGTTAAAGGATCACACACAAACACAAGGAGAGAAATGGTAAACCTCGACACCAGGATGCAGGCAATCCAAGGAGGCTATGCCATCCCTGGATACGAAACTGAGCAAGCGTATTTTGCGCCTAGACAGAGACAGCCTGCGACTGGTGGTGGGGACCATCACCGGACAATGCTCACTGAATAAACACTTTCACACCTAAGGTATCACTGACAGTCCTCAAAGCTTGTATGGAGGCAAATGAAACGCTAACGCATGTATTTCTCGAGTGCACCGGCGTTATCCTGTTCCGCAAGGATACATTTGAAACACCAAAATCCCGTGGGGATATTCTAAGAAGATCAGGAAGACTGATCTACTTCTGGAGGGAGGTGGGCTGGCTGAAATAACGGCCGCCATGGCTCAGGTATAATGGTGCACTGAAGGACTAAGTGCGGAAACCAAAATCACTAACAACAACATAGATGCCTTTACGAGTTATTCGTGTTTCATGCTTTTTAGTTCATGTGTGTCTTTTGACATTTTAATCCACCTTTTAGCAACAACGTTCAAAATTCTTGACTTCACACATTCAAACTAAAGGTTTTTTTTAGATTAAGGCTTATTTCTGCAATATTCTATTTAAATTGACATGTACAGAAATTATGGCAACAATAGTTATGAATCATATTATCTTTATTCATGCGCACCCAAAAAAATACCTAATAGAATTTATAAATATTAAAGGCACAATAAAAGTAACATCTTTTATTTGTATTTATTTCATTTAAATTTTGTTGAAAGAGCTTAAAATAATTTGAATGTTTTTAAAATAGAATTTGAGTTATTAACCGAGGGAGAGGCAGTTTTGTGATTCTTATTTTTAATGACAAAACCAACAAATAAACAGACTACTTAAAATAAACAAGGTTTATTAATAAAAAACTTGTCATTGTACATTACAAAAACTACACAAAGATCAATTTACAGACCACACAACACCTGAAAACAGCTAAACCGTTAAAAATCGACCTTACAAGTCACCCGAACCTAACTCAACAGAGTGGAAAAAAGAGGGCCTTTCTCTCGCATCGGGGACTAAAACATCAGATAAGCTACGTAAAAATAAACAAGCTTTTGTTGAGAGATTTCCCCCTCTTTATATCAACAGGAATAATATCGCTAAATTCGTCAAGCGTTATGTAGCTTAGCATAAACGTGACACGAATTGCCGTTGCTTTTTGATCATTGTACGGTCAATCAACACGTGGAGCTGTGAGGCTCGTGTGAATGTGTGCAATGAAAACCCACATAAGTATGTATGTAGGTAATCTACATACGTACCTATGTGCGACGGCGTTTAGAAGCGTGTACGTGCTTTCGTGGCAAATATATTGTGTGAGTACATTGCGCCGCAATCACTATTTGAATACAGCCTCTATTCGTAAGACCTGAACATAATTATGAATAGATGCATTCGAGCTTATTCAAACAAGAATGTATAAAATGTTTCAGTTACAAAGATGTGTTGCCGGTAAGCATCAAGCACTTGTTGCTTTATAACAAAAACGGAACGACTACATTTGTTGCTTTTTTATTCAAATTGCATTTCATTTCACGTAGATCACGTACTTTATAGAATTTCATTCGGTTGAATTTACTGCTGAATATTCATCCCAATATGCAATAAGAAGGTCAAATCGACTTGATTGCGCATTTTTCGATGTCGGTGAATCTATATTTCTTCGAGACATTTCTTTTAAAGCGATTTTAAATGAACTCAAGATTTGTTTACTCGTGGTGATTTTTCTTTTAAGAGTGGAACTTAGTTAACTGCAGTTTTTATGTCTTTCTTGATCACTTTATTGCAGTGAAGTAATTACAAACAGTTTTTATATAACCAGACTTATGTACTTTTAATCTTTCTGAAGCTTCTTTTTTAACTTCTTGTTTTTGTCTGAAAAGAATATACATTGAATATAATAATTAGGCGCGATTCCTTTCTACAGGTTGTATATTCCTTGGATACAAGTTCTTTCAATTTGTATGCAATTCGTAACTTGCATACAAGTAACTTGCCTAAATTAACTTAACTTAACTTGCCTTGCCCGAAGAATTAATACAATAATAAATTGTTAACTCACCATTTTTTTAATGAAAATGATGATAATATTTCTGTGGTTAAAATGGGAGTCCCACAGGATTCTATTCTCGGGCCGTTATTGTTTTTAATTTACATAAACGACTTACCATATTTAGTAAATAATAATCATGATATAGTCCTGTTTGCAGATCACAAATCACTTTTGTTAAGATTAAAACGCCAACGAAAAGACATTGAAGATGTAAATATGGCTATCTCAAAAGTGGTTAAACTGGTTTGATGTTAACAATTTACTCTTAAACGAGGGTAAGACTAAATGTATTCGATTTATAACACCTTGCGTGAAACCAGTAAAAGCCACTATAAAAATAAAAGAAGATGAGTAAACAAATCATTTTGGGGCCAATGTATACGTTTCTACAATAAAATCTCTAGCGATATTCAGAAATTAATCCATAATAAATTTAAGTGTACCGTTAAGAAAAAATTGTGTATGAAAAATTACTACTTAATAATTGATTATATGGAAGACAAAAACGCTTGGGATTAAACTGCTTTCTCTCACAGGCTATTTAAATGTACTTTAAGATTATCTGTATATAAATACTTTGTAAGAAGTGAAGTATTGTGTTTGCTGAATACGTTCATATTTACTTATTTTAGAGTTACTAATAGTATTATTATTTAGTTATAATTAATTTATAAACGATTACACTCACCAAACACAGTGGTTCGTTCAGTAAAATTTATTTTTGTAAAGAAAAACTTGATGATTTTTTAAGAGTAACCCATGAGTTTCCTGGCAGCTTCTTTTCATGAGCTTTGCACTTGGAACTGCCGCCTAACCTCATTTTGTTTTTTTTCAAACAATCATAATTTTATTTTATGTATTAATTTGACGCTTTCAAATAATCAATAACCTGATTTTACGAAATAAAGATATTTGAGTTTGAGTTTGAAATTGAGAGCAATCCTTATAATTACTACTATTTTATAGCTACTTAATAATTTGGGGATTCTAATAATTTGGTTTTACAACTAACGACTTGCCCTAGATTTGTTCACACTTTTTGTTATTATCCCTATCAAAAAGCATTGTGTAAATATGCGTCTTCTGCGTAGTTGGCAGATGCCATCGGAAACTTACCACTAAGATCGTTGAGAGACCATACGCACCTGTCATATTTTGAATATAAAATAAAAATATTTGCGAGGCGGGTGCTGCTACTGCAAATAAAATTCTACTCATTGTCATTGTGCTACATCAAATCCCTTTCTTTTGTTAAAATACTTAATCCATATATTTCCATCATTGTAAAAAGTTTTGCCTTCTCCCCGTGTAAGGCACTCGTAGGTATATAATTTTCGTAAAAGGTAGACGCCTTTAAATGTAGTATTATTCTGACATTTCCCTTACGCTACTCAACTAATTCCATGCTTTTAGCAAAACGGCTTACATTTGTGACGTCACGCGCCACGTTGACACGATTACTCCAGAGATCCGAGATTTTGATTTCAAATCCTATTTTGGGACACATGTTTTGATTTGAAAGGAGATGATATCAAAAGATATTTTGTGTCTCTTAGATATAGTGAGTTTTCGGAAAGGAAATGGCTTTTGGCTACGAACTAAACTTCTGAAAGTAAAATTCTTTGAAGATAGCTTTTAGAAATTTATTTATGAAGTTACATTTTGAATGAAAATTATAGGTATTTTCCTACAGTACATTTATTTTATTTTAAGCCATTTATTGTTGCTTATTTTAGAAATGCTAGAAAGATCTTCACAATTAAGACCATTTTTGTTTGCAAATCTCAAGTACCC
This sequence comes from Herminia tarsipennalis, assembly GCA_945859575.2. NCBI lineage: Eukaryota > Metazoa > Arthropoda > Insecta > Lepidoptera > Erebidae > Herminia > Herminia tarsipennalis. The sequence continues at coordinate 21,634,153 of OX243844.2, forward strand.
ACCTACTACATAATAATATACCCAAGATCATGCACTATTCCGTAGTGATCCGATTAAAATGTAGAATTTATAATAAATGTAGAATTTATAATATTTACGAGTGTATAAATGTGTATTTTTTTGTGTAATTTGTTAATTACTTAGTGAAATGATATCAAGTACAATAATTACTTTAATAGTTAAGACAATTGTTATAGTTACACACCGGACCTATTAGTACGTTTGCTTGTTAGATTTGTTTGTGAACGCCTGTTCTTGTCAAGTTTATACCCAACGGCGATCTCTAACAGTAAACAAAGCTTTACCAGCACATGCTCAAAGGCAGACTGACTTAACTAATTCTCCAAGTAAATGCAGATGTGCAGGAAGCCATAGTTTTCTGAAATGATATAACAGCTTTGTATGAGTTATGGCGGTTTGAAGTCGAGATTAATATCAGCAAAATATTTTGATATTCGATACTGCATCGAATGTTTATGAATTTGGTCCCTGTATTTGTAATTATATATTTTTACTAGCTGACCCGCGCAACTTCGTCTGCGTAAATTTTCCCCGTTTTTGCAACATTTTTCCTTGCTGCTCCGCTCCTAGTAGCCGTAGCGTGATGTTATAAAACCTATAACCTTCTAATAATAGCTAATATTTTTTCAATTAGGACCCGTAGTTCCTGAGATTATCGCGTTCAAACAAATGAACAAACTCTTCAACTTTAAAATATTATAGTATGGTTATAAATGTTAGGGGTGGGGCAACCCTTATTACTTAGGGGTATAAAAAATAGATAGTAGCCGATTCACAGACCAACTGAATATGCATATAAAATTTTCATAAAAATCAGTCAAGCCGTTTCGGAGGAGTATGATAACTAACATTGTGACACGAGAATTTCATGTATAAGATATAGATTTAATATGATAGAGTGATAATAAGTATATATTAACCGTGGTTAGCGCTACCCAAAAGTGGGTCTTTGTCAAACAAGTAACTATTAACAAGAAACGAATATTTTGTTTTCTAAAAAAAGTGATCGATTAACATCTTCATAGAACAAACAAGCAATAACAAAATGTTTCTAAAAAACTGTACCTCCGGTGTCGGTACCTAGCCAAGAGTGTCTACAATTTCGACCAAAAAAAAAAGAGTTATATAAAACTAACCGCAAAAACCGAGAAATTTCCCAGTAGATACAACTATACCACTAAATTCTAAACGTTATTATCATGTTCTTTGAAAAATATACAAGTTACATCATCAGGCTATTAAGTTACCTGAACAAAATGGCGTACAATAATTATTTTCTTGATGTTTTTGTACTATCACGGGTTGTTTGGTATCCGAGGGCTGTAAAAACTCAGGAATAAAGTTTTCAATAGCGCTTAGCAGTAAATATAGCTTTATTGCAGATGTTTTATGATTAAACGTTAGCGGTTACTGTATCTTATATTTATAAGTTCTTAACAATCTTGAGAGAAAATTTATAGGCTCTGTACCTACCTATTTTTCTTTTGCAGTCTGTGGTCTGCTTTAGGTTAGGTTTACTTTATGATCATTTATGTTAAGTTTAAACTATTAGAATATTATCGGGATTTAATCGCGTGAAATGTTTAAAGGTACGAATTTTTTATTTACCCATCAGTCTACTAATGGCCGCCTAGCGATGTTTCCGTGAGGCACGGGGTTTTTCAACTACCGTCGCCTGATCTTGACAATTTTGATACATTTTACTGTACTACATACCAGACTTATTACGTCTACCTTTCGGTTGCGCAAACACTACTTTTACCACTACTACCGCTGTTTATAGATTTGCAGAACGTTGAGGGTTAACATTTTTAGTATTATCTTATACTGGTCTGCTTTTACGACATTTTGAAAAAAAACGCACGCAATAATAATTAAAATAGATAATTGTGGAGTGATATCCAAACGAAATACTAGTATGAATAATAACCACTAGTATGAGTAATAAACATAGTAGTGCAAAATAAAGGACTTTGTAACTTTGTTCGGGATTATGCTCCAAATCTTTGTCAAGACAACGGGGCGAGACTGGGACGCTACGCAGAAGGGGCGAGCGGCGACTTGTCCTGTCCGCAGTCTGACCAAAGTTTGTTATTTCTTAGAAATTTACTGCAATGCGCCCGAAGCTGTATATGAAAAGAAATAAAAGACTATGAAAACTGTAATTCAATAGGATTTCTAAGCTGTTACATATAAAAGGAAAAGACTTAGTAACAATTTTAAAAACCTCGTTTTACAAGGTTTAAGCTGCCTTTTGAATTCAGGTAGCTCGTATACGTGAAAGCGTTCACTGGTTTTAAACCACCGTATACCTAATGCTCACATACTGAGTTTGTGTGCAAAATATTTTATACTCATATTAGGTACGTTTATAAACTTAATCTTCTTATTAAAATACTTTGTTTGCTCACCATTGTTCTAGTTACGGCTTTTGTCTTTGTAAGAACAATGCGACATGTCTTGTGGATTACTTAGAAATAACGATTTTGGAATTAAGTCAATATGGGTCTTATTGTCAGTTTTGTGACTTTGTGCTTACATTCCAGATAATGTATGACTGTAGCATTTTGTTGCACTTATGAAAGCTCCTACTATCTTATAGTCTAAGAGGGTGTTATTTAACAACTGTGAACTTTAAATTTTCATTATAGTTACTAGATATAATTTCCATCGGTCGTGTAACATGGTGTATGATATATCAGTGGCAGCACCTTCTTTGCATATACACTTTATATATAACTAGCTGTGCCCCGCGGTTTTACCCGCGGTTTATTAGCCTATGTGTTAATCCAGGGTGTTAGCTAACTCCATACCAAATTTTATTAAAATCGCTCCAGCCGTTTAGACGTGAAGAAGTAACAAACATATACACTCACATACTCACAAACTTTCGCAATTTATAATATTAGTGTGATTAAAACTTATATTAAACAACCATCGTAACCATGGGCAATATAAACTGGCCCCTGTTTGTGTTATTTTTTTTGTGAATATATCGAATTGAAAGTTTAAATTGGCCTCCTGTAAAATAAGTATTTTTAAGTTATAACCTTCTTGCAATAATTGAGCGATTTGTTGTTTTTTGAGCCTATGTCGTTTAGGAGCTGTAGGTACAGTTATTTTTTTTGCATTATAATAAGTAATAACTTTAAAGTGAAAGTGAAAGCCTATATTTATTTATAATTTTTGTATTCATACATATTTTATGACTATTTCATTTTTTGTCCAATTCATTTTATACGAACTGCTCAATCTTAGATTATATAGCAACAGTTGATGCAGTTTTATCACAAGTACCCTATTGGAAACCGAACGCTTTATTTACATAGGATGATAAAAGTTTTCTTGGGTTGATTTAAACACACACTCACACACACACAAAATATTGTATGAACTCTTTTTCAAATGTATAGATTCGGTTTATTCTAGTTTTAAAACCTTTCTATTACTCGAACGATTTTATAATTTCATTGTTTTCAATATTCTACATCTTTAATTGTACTGTATAATTCAATACTGATAGCATGTGATATAGTTGTAGCATCCCGATTATAATTCCAGGAAGTCTCTTTCGTAGTAAATAGTAAATATTTAGATTTGTAGCATAATTGTTTTTATTCCGTACATGTATCTGCTATTTTATCGCACTAAAAGTACCACAACATTTTCCACTTAACTTCGCAAAACCAATGTAATAATTACCTTGTACAACGACAATTTTATTGACGTCCATCATTCCATTGTAACTCTTTGTTCCATTCAAACTGTATATAGACTTAATATCTTTTTTTCAGCATTCATGCCTGTCAAGCTCAATGGGCAAACCCTTCAAATGCTAAAAAGGGGGACCGCACAGCGTTAAACGAGTCACAGGGGCCCCATAACGATCTCCCCGCATCTAACTCCACTAATGTTTCAACCGCATTTTACTTGGTGGAGGGTTAAATGAAAAAATACCAGGACTTTTTAACACCAAAGATGGCTCATGAAAACCAAACCCTTTTTCTGTGAATTTTGATATCTTACTGCGTTAAGAGATTTTGTAAAGGCTCTGTGATTGCTGTGATTTAAATGCTTTTGTTTGTTCTATAATGTGCTTTATTTGCTTTGTTTATGGTTCAAATTCCTTTGTTAGGGTTACAGAGATATCATCGTACTTGGATGTATACCGATTTTCCTCCCAACCAATGACTTTGGTTTGGGGGATGCATGTCTGGTTATTTCCATATCAAAGCCATAGTTGTTTATCATCTTTTAGATCAGATACAGCTGCGAGAATGAAACGGCACGAGTTATTTTACGTTCTTTGATATTGTTTTCCTTATCTATTATTATTTTGAGTTATTAATGTTTTCGTACCACGAATATATTTCATAGCCGTAGTCTTTATTTAATTATAAGATCTGTCGCATACTGGTCTCCCATAGCTACCATCACGACTATGACCTGATCACGACATGTGGTCAAATTAAGCCACTAGATGCAGCCTTTAATTGGCAGTTAGCATTTATCGTTAATTTTCCTCAGTTCCGACTGAGGGAAATTAATTCATTAATTTTCATTAAAAATAATAGATTTACTATCATGTTCACTAAATTAATACACATAGATATATTTACCAGTGGTAGGTACCACAATAGTTTTAGTTATTCTTCCGTTAAAAAGAGATGTTCACCCATTACTGTATTTCAGTTGAAGGGTACGGTAGTGAGTGTAATCACTGGGCAAATGAGACTTATGAACTAATGTCTAATGTTTAAGAAAATGTAATGTTTTTTATGAGAATAAATTCTTTAAACCGATGTCTCAAATGAGAAACGCGGTACGGTGATATTCAGATCTTTGCCGTACAAGGATTTGGATGTTACTGATACTGTTATGGGTTAGCGTGACGCTTAACATCAGCATCATGTGCATGAAAGATAGACTAATTGTCTTGCAACTTGTAATTATTGCATTAGATTCGTCTGTAATTGTAACACTATTGTAACACAATATAACAAATGATATTTCCAATTAAATTACCTTCACCAACGCTCTAAAATTCATATCAATTGCTTCTAGCCAAATACTGTTGCACCCGTTTTACTTTGTTAGTAGGTACATGATATAGCTACGTAGGTATCAGTTCATCACACAATCAACTCTAACCGAAACTGTACGAGTAGGTCGTTCATAAATGAAACCAAAACCACAATACTCACGCTCACAGATCCAACTAGATATACAATTACAGTCCATACTGCTACGCAGGCTGTATTCTTTATTACGATCTAGAAATATAAATATTCCTGATACTTATATTCCTGGGGAAAAGAAAATAATGAACAATTTTTGAGATAGATGGCAACTGTGGGGAATTTATGCGTATTGTGTAGATTAACAACTGTATTAAACTAGGTAGATTAAGGTGAATGAACTGGCAAAGGACAGAGACAAATAAACGCTTGGGAAGCATTAAATAAAAATGTGGAATTATGAGTTTGTTCGTAATTGTTTCACAACAGTATTTTGTAAAGTCTGGCTTTCACTTCAAAATAGTACTGGGCGGTAAATCGCTGAGTTCTGTTAATTGCTAAGAAATACTTTTGAGAATACATGCGCGTAAGATCCGAATTACATAGATGCGCGGTACGGTGATGGTGCGATGACTGAGCTGTGTCCTGCATTTAAAAATCTATGGTATCCCACCTAGACCAGGTGGGGAGGGGTGTAAACGGAGCGCCGTTTTGGTGTCAGTTGTTTGCGCTGCAGAAGGAAGGGTGCATTTTATACGACTTTACGTCCAATACTCTGCTCGGATCACCAGTGTGAACGCGATCTGAGCAGAGTGCGGGCCGGAGCGCTGCCGTACCGCGCCATGTGGTTCAGCTCTAAGGGTTCATATTACAAAATTGGTAACCGTTTTTTGTTGAACCTAATCCAAAATATGGGAGAACTAGTTTTCCCTGGCTTTGTCCACGTTAAGATTCAAACCCTGTTTCACCCCGTTGAAAATTAAATTCACTAAAATACGTTCTCAATAAACAATATTTTTCAAAAACGCTCTTTTTGCTAGCCACTTATTGTTAAAATAGTTTTATTAGGAAAATTAATATTATAATATTTAAACGCCCAGCAGGATTCCATCACGTCCTGAGTGGAAGTCCAGTCCAAATTAGACAGTCCTCTCCAATCTTTGTGTTAACTCACCCACTTTCCGCTTTAATTGATAAAGTATTTACATATGATAATCACCAAAAGTATTGTTAAAGGACTTTACAATGGTATAATTCCATTGTTATAATTAAATTAAATTACACCAGACTGTTGGGCGACATTCACGTGAATATAATACCGTTTTACTAGGTTAATCGACTCGCCATTTTCGCGTGGTAATTAAGTTGCCCCTACCATTTTATACTGAATGGTGTATATTTTATTTGGTTTTTGTTGCTGTATTTTTGGTTCAAAGCATGTCAATGGAATAATTTTTGCATTGATCTCTTCTTTCCTTCCAAGAAATGTCACCTTTTTACCTGACTATGGAAGAGGGTTATGTGTTTGACGTGTATGTATGTGTGTATGTATTATTCCAATGCGCATGTGTCCGCTCAATCAGTTGAGCCGTTGAGAGCTCAATTGATTTTAATAAATAGTGCGTCATTAGATCTTTATGATGTGAGGGGTCACAGGGTACATAAAATTCCTAAAAAACTAAATAGGCGGATTTTGTCCGTTTTAATGTGTGGGCTGAGAAAAAAAAAATCTAAGACTCTCCTGTGGAGTTTCAAATTAAAGGGCTTTAAAAGGCGAGCTCGAAATTATAATAATATTTATGTTTAAGGCAACTCAAAAAAAATAACGTCAATAACAAAACAAATAGTTATCTTCCAATGACTAAGTACAAAAATAAAAATCCATCATCGAGAAGACAGATAAGACAAGATACTCTTCATATTTAATATCATGCAGTCAGAGGAATTCATGAATTCTGTTGAATTAGGAGGCACGATGTTAGCTAAATTCAACAGAATTCATGAATTCTGTTGAATTTAGCTAACATTGTGCCTCCGGCTGCATGATAGTTTTGTTTCTGTCTTTTTGCAGGCAGTTTTTTTAGTTTATTTTTTTTCAAATTTCAATCATCCCGTAGTTAATCATAAAAAGGCTACCAACAAACAGACACATTTTCGCATTTTAATAAACAGTAGTATGCAATATTGGTTCCAAAAAGTGTGTTATATAATGTTAATAAGCACTTTATAGTTCATTTCAAAGAAACTTTACTCAATTTAACCCAAAACAGAAATTACTGGACTTAACTACGCTTACCTTTGACCTTCCGTAAATAAGGATTAATGCGATGTCCACAAACACCAATTTGAACCGGCTATTGGACATACAAGTAAAATATTACAATAGTCTCTGTTGGACAGTAATTCTCCGGGCTCGGAACGACAATTAAGTCCAGCCAATAGCCAATAACGTTTAGGCGTGGAAAAACTTTGAAATACAGTTTGTTTTGATGCTTTTATCAATGCCTCGGTGAATTGCATAGTCGGGGCAATAGGAGTGGGCTGGATGTGAATAAGGTCGTGGGTTCAATTTCCTACGATATACCATTTTCTGGTGATAGCTATAGGCCGACCGCTTAACTCGTATGGGGGGGTGCGCGGGAAGTTCTCTGTCCCGCGCACCCCGCTCACCCACCCGTTAACATCACCCCGCGCTCCCTTCTCACCACGCAGGCGATATACGAGTTAAGCGGTCGGCCTATAACAACAATTGACTGTGTTTTAAAAATGGGGTTATAGAAGTTTGGTAATTAAACCTGCGGGCGGATATTATTTTAGAGATATTTCACAGTTTATGTGTATATAACTCTAAATTATTTATTCACTTAGGATATAAAACAACACTTGTGATACGTCGGGTCGTGATACACGCCATGTAATGATAAGTTCGTAAACAATAGGTTATGCAGTAAAAACTAACATGGCAATAAAAACTCGCGGCCACTCTTTTCTAATTGCCAATTTTACTATGTTTGAATATTTAAAAACTTGTGGTACGGTGCTGCCACTAATATTCTATATACCATATTAACCCCTCCGGCTAAGGATTCAAACCCACGACCTCACGATTGCGAGTCTGATGCCTTAACCATTAGGCTACCGCCGCTTATTAAAACTTATTGCCGCTGTCCTTTCAGCACTTTCATACGCAAGCGATAACATAGTTTTATTCATGAAGCTTACAAATCACAATTTCACTTTAAATTCAAATTGCTTTGATAATTTCTGCAGATCACACATATACCCCAGCTACCTGTGAATAAGTCAAATAGGTTTGAATCCAGTCAGACGAACCAGAATTTCCAATAGAGTGGTGACCGGTTAACTTGAGTACACTTTGAAGCATGCCTCGAGCATAGTGCCGCATTTGATATTCTATATGATACCGCATTGGCCCGGGAGTATATGTTAACAAAAGTTAAATAATACTCGTGTACGTATTTAATGGCTAAGTGTAAAATATTTCTAAAGCTATGTTACAATGAATTGCTGTATGTATGATAGATTTATCATTGATTACCATCATCATAGCCGAGCCTGGCTAATTTTGTGCGATATTTTTCTAATTGTTTTGAGAAGTTTATGTGCAAGAAAAAAAAAGAAAAATTTATCAAAAAAATATTAATTTAATTGATACATTTAAAAAAAATGTCAATTTACACTAAATTTGTTAGGTTCAACAGGTAAACGACTTCAATTTTTGATCTGAAATTATATATCTAATCAAAGTAAAAATATTTTTTATAGGGAATTCATCATCTTTATCTTGAACTATGGCCTGACAGCTGTTGTAATACATATTACGCTATCTTAATTAACACAATTTTATTTTCCTACCACCGTTAGTCCAATATAAATAGCCTAAGACATAATCATAAACACTTCGCGGTCCATTTCACCAATTACACGGCTATAAATTACACACAACGACATCATTAATACGACTTGCTTTTACCTCCAATAAATGCTGCTATATTTAGTTAGCTATCAATCGTCACACATCGTTATTTCTTTTAAAAGGACTATTAAGTGTAATTGGACAACAGGACATGTCTAATCTATAAACGAATCATCGTTTTAAAGAAATTTCTAAAGAAGGTTTATAATATTGTTTAATAAACGTATTCGTATAAAATTGATAAAAATAAATCTGGCAGAGGACTTTGAGCTGATTATGTAATATCCAGAAAAGTGATGATAATTATATCTTAATTAGTCTACGACAATGACGGGTACTGTTAAACATAAAATAATAAAATATTCTTCAGTGCAAAACGTCGCGTGTCTGGGACGATAAATCGATCTAGCTAGGCTTCATTTTCAGTTTAAAAAAAAACCTCCTCATCTAGGTACTATTGTGTAAAAAAATCGCGAAATTTTTAAAAAGCAATAAAACATTCCTCTTTTAGCTTATGTTGCGATTATAATGCATCGAGATAATATGACGTAGTAGATTAGTACTCCAATGTTGTAATGTTATTTTTTATCCATTTATTCTTCAATAGATTAATGTAGAGATTAATGTCACGCTTTTGTGGTACATCAACTTTATCACTAGCGAATTTTCACAGCAATTGTAAGATTAGTTGACATTGCTTGTGCTTCAAGTTTTGCATTCTTATCTTATTTTTTATTTACATAACATGTACCTAATGCAGTAGGTGAAAGAGAAACAAAGCTTATTATTTTTTTTAAAGTATATAAAATGTTATATGAGGATCGCGTTCTGTATGTACATGGTAATTTTTAAGTAGGCAAACCGCCCTAATAAAATGCTCAACCTTTTTTTGCAATGACAGCTTATGATGATTTCGATACGAACGGACGCGGCGATAACCGATCGCGTCCGGCAGGATGTCGACGCGTACGGTCGGTTCCATATCTACGCTTGCGAACTAATTCGTTTCTACGCCTAGTAAAATAGTTTCATTCATATCGTATTCACTTGTTTTATACAACAGGCGAACGGAGCCGTATGGAGCCGTACAAGTGTCAGCATAATTTTGGCTACGTTCGTCTGTTGGTGAGATACCTGCGGTCAAGCTGCTGTGCGCGGCTTAATAAAATAGACTTTAAATAGTGTGTTCGCGATTTAATATCATACCGATCCGATGCAATGCGTGCCGTTTGGTGAAAATCATTCCTTAATGTAGCTGCAGTAACTGTACAGTAGTCAGACTGCGCTGAAATAATATCGCACTGTATCCTAATCGAATTAAGCACCTATAACAATTTCCATGTACTAGAAATGAAATTAACAGAATGGGGTCACCCTTAATCATTTTCAAAATTGATAGGTTATTTCCATACATTTCAATTAGGTCCAAATCCTATTTATACGATGACGTGCACTGGCAATGTGTAATACATGAATATGCTCTTTGTATTCTAATATTCGACTATAAATGTTTTGTAAATTTTCTGGTGGCAAATATTTCAATATAAATTCTTTGTAAAGCGTAGTTAATTTAAAAATTACTTTATGTTTTTGGCTTAAAAACAAAAGTGCTCCATACAAAATATCTGGTATTGTGTCTATATTTTGATTCTTACTATTCATTTTTCTATTAGTCCTATTCTTTCTTTTAAATCTAACAGCTTCCCCATTAAAATACGAGCCAAGTGTCACCGGGACTTCACCCACATACAATTTAAGTGTCGGTAGCCTAATGCTGGCAATCGTGAGGTTCAAATCCTATCCATTATAATACTGAACCCACTCCTAAGGGTGCAATTCTACTGACGCTGAGCGGGTGAAGCGGAGCGGAGGGTCAATTAGCCAATGGCAGTGTATGAAATCGTACCCAGGATTATTTCGAGCACTGTCACTTGTTAATTCGAGCTCCGTAAGCTATGTAGCATTTGGAAACCAACCCCACATTACCTTAATAAAAAAACAAAAAAAATATCTCAAAAGCCCTGTTCTGTGACAAAATTGATCCGACAAACTCTTACACAGCAGGCGTACTCACTCCCCACTGCCCTTAGAAGTCATTCAACATAAACTATGTTCAGCTCAACATTATTTTATGTAGCAGTTATACCAAGTCGAGTTTAAGTGTAAGTGCAGCAAGATTCTTTCGAGCACAGTGACCCAATTCCTCCGGTTGTCTCACTAATTAGACGACAAGATAAACACCCTACATTTTTACTTGAGCAAGATCCTCAGAAAAAGTTTTCTACCTCCATGTATCTTTGTCACTCTTACCTACAAGTACCTTCGTTTCTTTTTCCGCATTGTTTTTGTAACCTTGCTATTTCCTTTCTTGCTATAAATAAACTAATTACGTGAAGTCGTCTTTTTTGCAACATATTTTGGGTGACTACATTACTTTTGGTCCTAAGGCTTTGTTCATGTTATATTGTATTTTGGTATATAACAAATAATCTTGTATAGGTACATGTATTTCAAATTTAAAGGCAACAAGTGGAACATGAAGCTGGATGCGAGAAGCCGAAGATAGAACAAAGTGGCGTGCAATGGGTGTGGCCTATGTCCAGCAGTGGAGTGGAGTAAGCTAATGATTGATGATTGAAGTGGAACAAAGGTGCATTGGATGACTACATACATGTTAAAATACTCAGCCACGTCTTGTCCTCGGAGTGAACAGTATTACTATTATCTACATGCAACAATATTATTTTAAGTTTATTGAAAGGTGAGGTTAAGCAACGTTACCACTGCCTGTTCGTAGACGGGTGGACGTTTTCCAAAAAATTCACACCTTTCCGTCCAAATAGAGTCTTTGAAGTCGAGCCGGATTTTTTTCCCATCGCTCTATGAGAGTGAGGGAATGAACATTTTGGTATCAGCACATTTGTGCGCCATAATATCTTCTGCTTAGTTGGCCCAGATTATATTGGACGATTCTTAAGTCGGATATGAGACCATTTTATTGACAATTGTAGAAAAGCGAATTTTTAACATTGCTAATTTATATAGGCAATACAACTATATTTTTGTTAGGTACTGGGATTATACGTATAGAAGATGTAAGCACAATAATCAATTTCCTCTACTATCTCAGTTTAGGTAAACTTATTAAACTACGCAGTGATAGTGAATTGTGGGATACTTGTAACGCGAAACTGTATGCAAATCGATTTGGCAGCGACCACTATATTTCAGGTGATATATCGTCTTGGTTAACATATTGTGATATATTGTTTTCGTATAGAATGCAAAGTACGCTGCAGTTCAAATTTTCATAATTTTCGTATATATTTTCATCAGTAGGGAAATAAATTTGCAACAATGAAAATGTATACTTTCAGACCGGAAGCTTCAAAATAGATACAATAATTTAGCATTACAATTCTGTTCAAAAAGCAATGCTATAAAAAGTTATGATAATAGTCGAACATAGAAGGGAAAGAAAGAGATAGAAAGCGAAGGGAATCTACCACAAAACAATAATAGTAACCTTTATTGTTTAATATTAAATTTCTTTTGTGTGTCGCGTTTACCCGCTTAAGAACGAAACATGTAAAAAAGTCCCCAGACAAAAGTTATCTGAAACTTGAGAATCTCAATATAAATGAAGTCATTAACAAATTTGCATAATATTCTCACTTTTCCTTCCAAAATAATTAAACAAATTAAAACTCTGCGAACGTTTCCAGAAATGGGCCAAGCTCCCAACCAATCAGGGTACTTAAATGAAGGTTGCTCGCGTGAAACAAACGCATTGATAACTCGAGAACCCTGTTTGGTGTAGGATACTCTATCGCACCCGATCATTAAGACCCTTTCAGAGCTGTAAGGATAGTTATACACTTAATCTGGAAAACTATACTCACGAAGTTATTTATCCAAATATTTTCTTCCCTTTTTAGCTGAGCTAAACTACTGTGTCACTGTAGCCCATAAACAATTAGAAAACATGTTAAAAAACCTGAAGCTGCGTTCTCTAAATCGCAATTGTTTGTAGAAGTGACCCACTTTTCTATTGCACACACGTTGATACATAGTCAGTATAATGTCATATTTCAGGTATTATTCACATATCACTTTTACCAGGCAATTATGCATTTATTGTTTACAAAATAAATAATTAATGCTTAATTATTGTTATATTATTTATTTCATAAAATTTTCATAATTGATGAAATAAATTGATATGAGTGACAAAACTAGGTAGAGTAGTTGTATGTTGTAGTTGATGATATTATCATCATACAACTACGAGAAAAACACAAGTGAGAAGTATAATGTAATCTGATAAACAAGGGATGGCCTATTTATTCCAGTTCCAAAAATAATAATGCTGAAATAAAAACCTTAAGACAATTAAACGTGATTCTCTTTTTTAAATCGTACAAATGGGAAATTGAGTGTAATTTCACAGCGATGGGAAAAGCACACGTGTATTACCGCCCTAAAAGCTTTTGAAACCCGTAAAGGATTCATTGAATGGGCAATAGAATGGCGTATGTTGACAGATTTATAGTACACAATGCTTTAAAAGACTGTTTCGGTTACCTGTCGATCGTATATAGAATTTGAGTGAAATGTGGCCCTGGGATTTAATTTGTGGTTTCTGTATAGTCGTATTGTGTACCTACTAAGTTTGATTTAATATAATTAGCTGTAACCTTGTATTTGCTTTCAAAACTGTAATTAAACTATAATATTATGTAATTTTGGTATTCGTTCATTCTAATTATCATGTTTACGCGTAAATGCATTTTTTTTAAAGTTATTTAGCAATGCGAGAGTCTCACATCACTAGCAATCCCTCCAGCTAAGCTAAATTGCTTGTGGTAGGAGTGGTTTGTGGTGTTCACATCGGTACTATAAAGTATAGGATTTGAACCTGCGACCTCACGATTTAACGATTAGGCTACCGCTTATATATTAATGATACCTTATGTAATAATTTATTTTAACTAATTTTGATTCAGTTTGTATTTTCTTATCTCAGGTTTAGATCTTACTAATTGTAACTCATACTGAAGAGATAATATTTTACTTGAGAAGATGTATGTCTATTCCGCCAATATGATGAGATATATTATAGTGCATATGAAAATCAGGCGATCTTATTGGCGTATTAGACGCACATTCATTGCTTTACCATCTAGCATATCTGTGGTAGAAAGGCAGCTTAAGTATCATAGGAAATATATAGCGATTTGAACAATAGGCGACATCAAAAGTTCTTCCACCTTATCGGACGAGATCTCACTCACAGGCCTTTAAAAATCTTTATGGAGTTTCTTTAACTACTTAGAAGTCATAAAATCCATCAAAGAATTATATGACTTTAAAGTTTGTAAGTTTAAGACCGAAATCCGTATCAGCGGAATTTATTTTTTGCCAATTCCTTTTTATTGAGTTTCGTACGTACCTAAACAGGAAAAAATGAAATCACTTCGTTGTCCATCTGTTAATCGAGATTCCTGAACAAAAAATGTAAAGAGATCAAGTTCAATCTCATTTAAAATTAATGGTAAATATTTAGATCTATGATCCCTGGATCTGGAGGCAAAATTAGTTTTTACTTCATTAAGTAATGAATTATAATTTATAATACACTAGCTGACTCCTCGCGGATTCACCTGCGTATTTCCCGTTTCCGTGGATAGAGGGATAAAAAATAGCCTATGTCACCCGGGGTTAGTGTAGCTTCACAACGATGAAAGATTCAAATCCGTCCAGTAGTTTCGGAGCTTATTCAATACAAACAAACAATCAAATCTTTCCTCTTATTAATTTATAATACACTAACTGACCCGCGCAACGTCGTCTGCGTAAATTTTCCCCGTTTTTGCAACATTTCTTGTTGGAGCAGCAATAAGAAAAGCTCCTTATTTCTCCACTATTTAATGGATGTTATTATACATACGAGCATAAACTTTTCTCTTCAATCACTCTATCTATTTAAAAAAACCGCATCAAATCCGTTGCGTAATTTTAAAGATTTAAGCATACGTAGGGATATAGGGACAGAAAAAGCGACTTTGTTTTATACTATGTAGTAATAATATATTATTTTATGCCGCCACTGTCGTAAATAATTGTAAACATACTTTGCAGTACAACAAATAAAAAGAAGTCTATAAAATCGTTATCGCAAAGTTAGTATTGGTATAATTGAACGGCCTAAAATATTTAAGTGTACGATATTGTTAACGTGACCTTTCGATTGATAGCAACGATCGCGGTTACGGATAGACTAGGTGTGTGAAGTGCATGGATCGTACATTGAGTGATTTACTTAAAGTACGATCCATGCACTTCGATCGAAACGACGTCGGGTAAATAAATAGTATCAACGTTTGAACATAATTCGGGATTAATTCCCACTATATATATTTGTATTATTTCTACTTTTATTTTTGTTTCATCGTAAAAACACCTAAAAATGTAGAGAAATTAGCTATAGGGATTTATATCATAGTGAAATCGAACAACCACTTATACAGCAGTCTTATGCACTCCTGAAATAACTATAACTCGAATAACAAATCCCGCTCAGTCTCATCAATAACAATTATTCCCTCAATCCCCGAGCTCTGATAACCGAGACAGCTATTGTGAGACATTAGCACGTTGTTAGTTTTATCTGTGACTCGGCCATTATTCAAAGTGATTGCCGTTTAGGGATCATTACAAATGTACAAATGTTTATTACCACTGCCAATGAAAGACTGCTACTGCTTGGTGCTCTGTGAATATATTTGAAATATACTTTCCACTTTCTGTTTTCCTCTATCAGGTCTTTTTTGACTTTGTGATTGTAATTTTTTCTACCTTTTTTCTAATGTCTGCAAAAAATGCCTCGGAGACGGCTCTTACCTGAAAATGAAAGAGTGGATATGTCAAAATTAAATCGACAAAAAATCACACAACTTTACGTCTCAGTAACACAGTAGTATAGTCGAGGGTGATTATGTACCTTTCAGAATGGGCATTCCAATTTTCTTATCTAATTGTTTAAGTGATTTATTACATTTAGTGGGTTTGATTCCCACACGTGATACGACGTTGTTTCTACAAATGAAATTAGTTGTTTTAAGTCTGGATGTGTTCTGTAAATTGTACGTTTATAAGTCTTCTGCGACAAAGGATTTGTGCGGTAGCTGAAAAGTAAAATAGTCCGAAGGATATGCTTTGTTTACCTCCGTTTTTTTTTCTGAAGATAACCAACAATGTGGGATTGAGTGCCACATTACTAGCAATCTTGTTAATCTTGATTAATTTAGCTAATCTCAAAGGCTTGTGTTAGAAGTGGGTTCACGTTGGTAGTAGGATTCGAACTTGCAACCACACCATTGCTAGACCGATGACTTAGGCCTCATTTACGGAGACGCGCCGGCGCGTTGTATGAGTGCGTTCACGGAGAAACGATTTTACACATGTTTGTTTGAAATGGAGCGTTTATCGCGGCGGTGCACGCGGTGGCACACACGGCATCACACGCAGCAGCAATTCTTGATGAAACGATGCCCGCGTCGTATCTTCTGCCAGTCATATTTGGAAATAGCATAACTTAGACTCGACTTTATTTTAAAGAAAATTGTATGTTTAAAAGTGAATTATTTGTTACCATTCCATACGTAAAAAGTGAATACTTATGTAAAAAGTGAATTATTTAGTGCCCCACGAACGCCGCCGCGTGCTTTGCTACACGCTTGAGGATTCGCCGCGGTTGCCGCACCGGGTACCGCCACACTTCTCGCCACGCATCTCTTCAAACAACGTCATATATTGTCGTATGTTTGTGCTTACGCGTGCGATGATAAGTGCCGCTTCACGCGCCGCCTCTCCGTCAACAGAAAAAACGACCAACGCGACGCAAGACGCCACGCCACACGCAATGCGCACCCCACGTCTCTGTAAACAAGACCTAAGCCAATAGGGTACCGTAGTTTAGTATATGTGTTACAGTTATGAACGTCTTTGTATCATCTGGATTTATTCCTAAAAAAGTAGGTACATTAAAACGTTAATCGAAAAAAAAAATAACGCGCTAATATTCGATTTTTATTCCCCGTAGTTCCGCTGTACCTTTCTTTCTTCTTTCTTATAATTAATGTAGAACTTTTCCATTTTAGTAATAAGACATGGATCTAAATATATTTACTAGGGATTAAGAAAAGAATAAAAATAAAGAATATTTAATATTAGAATCAAATAAGATATATGAAACATAAATCTAATAAGACAATATTTATTTAAAGATACGAACCTTTTATTAACCTGACGTGTCCATTGTATTGTACCAAGCGACCAAACGAGTTAGTTGAAAAACCACGCGCCACACGGGGCTTTTAACTACCCTTGCTTTGTCTACGTAATAAATAATAATCCTGGAGTAATAGTGGCGATTGGTGGCGAGGTAGGTTGAGTAACATCATCTTTTGGCGTTTGTAAAAGCTTCAAAACCTTGTTTGAATGTTTGAATTGAATTTTGTCTCGCCGATACCTTCACATCGTACCCAAAGTTCAAATGTGAATTTGATGTTTCGGTGGATATAGTTGAATATATTTATCAAAGCGTGAGAGATTTACATTACTAAATAAAATTTTACTGAACTAATATCACGAAAATCTTAATGAAATTTCAAACTTATTTAATTAACGGAGGAGAATAAAGGTATACTAATTTTGCCTGAAATGAGTTGTATTGGTATAGTTTCTATAAAGTTCCCACTTTCTAAACTGGTCTTTTTTTATAACTGTTGTAAAACGATGACTTTTAAAATAAGTGCATGTTTTTTAAAGTTCTCAGTATTACCATTTTTGTAAAGGAGTATGAAGATGCCTACATCAATATTTTATAAACGGTACTAATGGGAATCAGATTTCCCATCTCAAGTTCCGTTGACGGAACTTTTGGGGAAAAAAATCCTAAAACTTCTTCCACAGAACTACTGAAATTAACCCCTAAAATTTTGTTTAATGTTTGTTAAAGATTTTAAATTTATCTTAACTCGTCGTTAAATATAAAATTCAACGTTCTGTACTTCAACCAAATATTTTTAGAATTATTTATAGAATTACGGCAGTTGAAAAGGGTGAAACTCTAAAACGTACTTATCTTCTTAACATAAAACCATTTCTCTGAAATAATTTGACGTTTTATAAGAAAGTCAAAATGAGAAAACTACGTAGGTACTAGATAAACACAACCATCAAACGATGTAGCCATAATAATAAACAAACAATGTTTTCATTTTTCGTAGATAGCACAAATATAAACTTCTAAGAAACACAAAGGTATGTCTAACAATATGTTACAAAAACGTATACACAAAAATGTTTTCATTACACAGTCTGTCTATGATATTAAAAGCAATTTAATACATTTTATTAGATTTTCTGAGGCTTCCATTATTTTTGAAACTTTTTCTTATCCTTGACTTGGCGTTTCCTACGGTTCCGCAGGTTTACCATACAGACATCTCCTTTTTTCTCCTCCTCCTCCTCCTCCTTGAGAACATTCTTATAAATTCTTACGCTTTCAAATAATAGGTAGTTTTGTAGTATTTTTCAATTATTCGTGCTAAGTAGTACTAAAGAGCTTTTTAGTATTCGTGTCGAATTAGTTTAATTTTAAGATTAACGTAACTAAAATGATGGTGGTTGATCGTAAAACTAACAATTGCCTTGACTTAAGTCAAATAACTCAATGCGTCATATATACCTAGGAACGACAACCACAAATACTGGAAGCTGCAAAGATCAATAGAAGATGTGCTATGACTCGATCAGCCGTGGAAAAGCTCACGTAGATATAAAAAGATCGCCACATAACCCAAAACACCAAGGTTTACTTAATGAAATGTCTAATATGTTCTATCTTCCTGTACAGGTGTGAAATATGGACGATACAACAAAAATATCGGAAAAAGATCGATACCCTAGAGATGAGAAGGAACTGGAGGCGTTTACTGAGGATAAAATGGACTGGTCACCGCACTAACGTTTCCATCCTGAGAGAGCTTCACTTCAAACAAAGACTTTCGTCAATTGTTCAAATGCGAATTCATACCATGTTTGGAACGATTAGTAATACAAGGAAGAGTAGAAAGCCAACGTCTTTAGGGCTGATTTAGATGAATGTGTATCGCAAAAGCCGCTCGACCCACAAGACGAGACATGATCGAAAAAGATAAATATTGCCTGGAATTTATACTTTTTTTGTTTATTTTTTTTTTGTGTAAATATTTGAGTTAAATTTTGAAGCTAAAACTTGAGTAACTACGACTTCAGTTCTTAAAAGTCCAAAAAAGCTTCAGTAACAATATTTTTTTGTGCTAGATTAGATAAAAGCCACACCTATTTATTCGTCATTGTATAAATAAACTTATCTCTAAGAATAAAAGCAAACTATTCGAGCGTAGAACAAAGGGAATACATTTATAAAAATATCTTGTTTTTCAAGACTCCCCTCGTTTATTTCTTATACCATTAACTATGTGATTGTAAACCAAAAGTTTTTTGAATACTTGTTTTTTTATCTTTTTTTGTATGTTATTTTGAAGTAGTGTCATTAAAGAATTCATTGAATTCATTGAAAGTAGTTTTTGACAATTGTCGAGTTAATGGGATCAAATTTGTATTTTGACATTTTTTTTTATTTTATTTTACCTATATTTTTGTTTGTTATGCTTTGAAAAATTCATAATTTCCAGACCAATTTAAATGACTTTTGCACTCACGTATTTGCTGTTTGGTTGGGAAAGGATTTGATACTTGACCCACATTTAAAAGGTATTGGGTTTTTAGGTGCTTAAGTACGGACAGTTTCATGGCCGACCCCACGGGCACCATTAAAAATCTCATTCAATTAACTCCTACAAGTTTTACGAAAGACCCTTCATGAACCACAGGTAGGAAGTTCAGTATAAGGTATTCTGAGAGCATATAATAAACCAGTACTAACTTGTTGACAGACGCAGAGCAGAGAATTTATCGACGAAATAGAATCACGTAATAGAAACTACGTAGCACTTCGTAGCTTACTGCTACGACAGTCTACAAAGTGGAAAAACCTCAGCATATTTAATCTTATAAAATAATCACAACACCTATGCATGAATTGTACTAATTTAAAACGTGATCAGCAAAAATGCTGAAGCTCCTTATATGTTGTTTTAAATCTGATGATCATAATGAGTCTGGGTTGTATGAATTTAAGACAATATACATTTTACTGAATTTGTACATACATAATTATGCGATGTTATCTACCAATATGGAATATCAATATTATTTGTTACATGTAGGTAAATATATTAAAAAAAAAATCTTAATAAATGTTAGTTGTACTTGTCATATATTTTATCGGTGCGTTTACCATTACGTTCTCAGGATAAAATAAATGCAAAATATTTACAACGTTTGTACGTTGATGGCAACTATAACAGTGATATTGGGCAATACTGAATCGTGTGGTTTAAATAGACTTGATGCTTTCCCAAAGCGGTTTCTAATAAAGCCGTTTTAAGCGATTGCATAGCTTTTATCGCGGGCTTTGAGCACGGCTATCGAATCGAGAAATTCCGTAACAAAAATAAAACCTAACACCCCCACTCCACCTACCATGGAGCTCGGCCGAGCGTTCGCTTAACTTATATATACGTGAAGAGGTATGACTGTACGAGTCTCGCACGGATCGAGATGAGCTGCTCCGAAATGTAATGAAAAGCAAAAAAAAAAAAAACACATGCCACACATTTTTTTGTTGAACCGTAGATAATAATTATATAAATCTGCATGGCATGAAGATATTATGTGTTCATGCTTTAATTTCATAATTGGATATAATAATTTTTTGAAATAGATGAAACCTTTATAGGACCACAAGGTAACTTTTTGTTGAGATTTCAACCATTTAAGAAAGCGACAGCTAGTATATATATTTTTTTAAACAATACTTAGTGAATAATACAAAGCAGGCTCTCAATTCCCGTTTATTTTACTTTGAAAATTGATGACAATATATAGAATATATATAATTTTGCTTCTAAATTAAAGAAGTAATCTGTCCTTAATAAAAGTAATTTTATATATAACTTTCATGGCATACACCTCTGAGCAATCTTTTACGACTTGTAAGGAAGAACTTAATCTATAGTATTTTATTATTCTATTAATTATTGTACAAAGCCGAGAGCTTTAAAACTTGATGTAATAAAAACGTTTCCTTACTTTATATTTCATTTAATATAAGACATTACATGTAAGATACAGAGGATATAAGTAGAATTCCTTTTTTTTTCATATTAAGAGAAATTTCTTTATTACTCTAGCGTAGAGATAAAACAGGATTTTTTAATTACGCTGTTACTAAAACAGGCTATAAACATTTTTATCTAACGTTGAAATGAGGTTCTAATTTAATTATGTAGGAAGCATTTCATTATACATGTAAGGCTTGTGTTAATTAGAGTAATAGTTAATTAAGCTAATAATGTAATGAACTCCTCTGTTAGATTTATACGTGTACTGTTACGGATATCACGCAGATCAAACAACAAAAGGGATTCCTCTTAGTCCCGATATACACAATCATCTACTTAGCAACAATGCTGATAAGCTATCTACCTATTTACGTACTAGGAGAGAAGAAGAATAGGAGCTTGTACATGGGGTAGAATTTTATTATCCTTTCTATGTGCGAGAACTATAGTTTGAGTGAGAGTGTAGTATATAATAAATAATCAAAATGTCACTAATTTTCGAGCCACTTTTAACTTGCTGTCCACTGTCATTTCTTGGTAAAATATAGAACAAAAGTCATTTTTGACCACGACTCAAAGTCAGATACCTACCGTTTAATTATTCGAGGGTTAGCTTCGTTGTTTTGTTTAACGATGATAAAGCTGACACATAGACAGGTTGACGCCGCCGTGTTGGTACTGAAAGGTATAGACCTTTTTAAGAATAACTTTTTAGGGTTTCGTAGCCAAAATGGCAAAAACGGAACCCTTATAATTTCGTCATGTCCGTCTGTCCGTCCCGTCATGTCACAGGCATTTTACTCAAAGACTACTCAATGAATATTGATGAAATTCGGTAAAAATGTGTCTAGTTGTAGCTGGCACTTAAAATAATAGCTAAATAATAAAAATAAATAATTTTAGGGGGGCACTCCAAACATGTAACAGAAGCTGCAAATTTTTTATTTTGCAGCAAACATCAACATGTGGCACATCTTTTAAAAACATTACAAGATTTATACATTATTTTTTGATTCAGTGAATATTTTTGGAAACAATAGCTCCGAAAGTTGCATAAATTGTGCCTTTAACTCTTGAAATGTACCTCTGGCTAAAAAATATGAGAAAAATCGCAAAAGTAGCGCTTAATAAATACTTTAAATTAAAATTATTTTCTACATAGTCGGATATACCGTCATTGAGTTATTGCCGAAAAACTGCGTTTCTCAACAAAAGGACGTAAGTGTCATGAACATACAATCTTCTGCTGATGCAATTATTCAGGGCTGCGGAATCCCACACTAAGCATGGTCCGAAATGCTCTTCCCCGGTTTTTAAGATATTACTCAATGTACCATTAAATGAAAATCTTGCTTACCTTTAGAAAAGTAATGATAACGTTTAAAAAAGTAATTTCAATGCATCACTGTTTTAGTTGAAGGTCACTGTAACAAGTATAATTTCTAGGAAAATGAGATTTAAAAAGACAATAGGTTTCAAATGAGGAGTGCAGTGGAGTGACATATTATAGATCTTTGCCAAACAAGCTATGGGTTAGCGTGACGCTTACCATCAGGCACACGACTTGCTTGTCTCTCCATTTTGTTGTATAAATAAATCAAAACTGTACATAAGAATGCCTTTTTACATATAAAACCTCATTCTTTTATCCAAGTAAAACACTAGCTCGCACCTAAAAGTTTTTTGCCACTCTAGGATAATTTACGCGAGGACACCTGTCCTTGTTGTTGCCTATAATTTAGTGGATATTATACTTTTTCCGGCGCGACAGCGATGATACATTGTTAGTCCGGTGGCGTAAGAAGGGAGTTTTACTATGAATTTTAAACTAGTCAAGTTTCTTTAAGAACGTAATGAGTATATTTTTAAAACTTAAGCTGTATAAATGAAGCGTACAAATTGAGTGCACATAGTTTTTGTGTGGTATTTAAGACGCGTGTATCTTTTCTTTAAATATTTATATTGATGATTTTTAATGTAACTTTGCCAAAAGATATTACACTACAGAATTTTTGCATAGTGTTGATAAAAATATATTAAGCGTTCAAAACAAATTCTTGAACATGTATAAAAATCGTGTTAGATACAAAAAATTGTTTTGATCATTTTATTGTCTCAACATGGGAAAGCAACTAGCTACACAGCGCTAACTTCCAATACGAATCTCATAATCCAAAAAGCAACCAAGTGTGCACCCGGCATAAGATTTTGTTCGCCAAGAATCATAAGAAAATGAATTTATATGCGATGAAATTGTACTATACCGTATGAATATCATGATGAGAAAAGTTTTACTTGTTTGGTGAGGATTCAAACAGAAACGGGTCGTGTGGTTAATGAGTTTTCTTCGTATCGTGTTCTGTGACATCGGGTAAATATTCTTCAATGTACAAAATCCCAAGTTATCCGTGGTCACTCTACGAACTGATTAGCGTTCATGATTTCAGAAACATCGTGTTGTTGAAGCTATTTGACTTAGTAGGAAACATAAATAAACGCAATTTTACATACTATATTACATTTGACTACGAATAATTAAAAAAAAAACAGGATTTGAACGAATATATGTCGCATAAGGCAAAATTTATGCAACTTGAATCCACAATCGGTGCATTCCCGTCAAAACTTTTAAACAATCTATGAGGTATATATCTAATAATCTTATAAATACTAACATGGCATGATCACCTTTATTCCAGATTCGAATTGAGTATAAAATAAAAGCATTTTATATTTTTTAATTATATATCTGATTAGATGTCCCACGCAACTTCGTCAGCGTTAATTTTCCCCGTTTTTGTCATATTTCTCATTACTGCTCCGCTCCTGCTAGTTGTAGCGTGATGTTCTATAGCCTATAGCCTTTCTCAATAAATGGGGTATTTAACGGTGAAATATTTTATAAATTTGGACCAGTAGTTCTTGAGATTACCGCGTTCAAACAAACAAACAAACAAACTCATCAGCTTTATAATATTAGTATTGATATTACCATCTAGAACTTTATACATTAACCCGACTTGTAATCTTTTTGAAAAAAAGAAAGATTACTATCAATGTGGGATTGTGATTCCATATTACTAGCAATCCAGTTAACCCCTCCAGCTAAGCTCATGGTTTATGTTAGGAGTGGGTTCACGTCGGTAGTATAATGGCTAGAATTCGAACCCGCGACCTCACGATTGCGAGACCCATGCCTTAACCATTAGGCTACCGCTGCTTAAAATAATTTGTTATAATAATGTTAGTTTTTCCATACTTCAGACTGTCATAACTTGACCAATATTAAAAAGCGAATATTTTATAAACAACCCAGTAAACAAAGCAAATCGAATAAAGTTGTTTACATGAGAATTTCAAAAATCCGATGCTTCTGTTTACTTTAAACGTATTAAAAAAGTACCCCAGTGCGGATAATCCTATGGGTTAAGCGTACTAAAGGTAATTTATTAATATTTATTTATTAGCTTAGCGGGTATTAAGGTGGTATACCGCTTTTAATACCCGCTGTTCGCAATGCGCTTTGAAATAAAATTATGTACTGGTTCGAATATCACCGCGAATTGGTTGTAAGATGCTTATATGAATGAGTGAATGCGTATGAGTACCTAAGCAAAATCATTTATATTATTATAACTATATTAGCTTACTGGCATGTTAGTCTAATGATTAGTGATCCTGACTGCTAAGCCAGAGGTCGTGGGTTCGATTCCCATACGGCACACCACTTTGTGTGATCCGCAAATTGTTGTTACGAACTGATTTGTATGAACGCAAAGTTCTAGTGCGAGAGTTGTCTTTTTAGGGTTCCGTAGCTGGCAAAAACGGACCCCTTATGTTCCGCCATGTCCGTCCGTGTAGCTGTTTGTCCGTATGTTCGTATGTCATAGGCATATTACTCAAAAACTACACAATGAATATTGATGAAATTTGGAACATAGGTGTATTGTATGGATTTAATGGAATTAATTATCTTTTTGGTCTCACCCGGTGAAACTACAGAAAAGTTAAAGAAGCCTATGCCGGGGCGTAAAAGGCCAGCAAAATACACTGTAACATGTATGGAGTGCCGCCCTAAATATTATGTTTTTATTAATTAACTCTAGATTTTTATATCAAACCAAGGTTAAGCTAGTTTCAATAAGGCTTTAGATCAGAACAAAGCACCAGATTTCTCGAATGCCTTCAATGCAGTCTGTCACAATATCTTACTCTCTATTCTCTCTCATCAAAAGGTTTCACCCATTGCTCTTGATCGGTTCCCATCCTATCTTCGAGGGCGCCAGCAGTCAGAGAAACGCGAGAACGATTCTTCGTCGAGGTGGCGCGATCTTGACGCTGGTGTTCCTCAAGATGGTATTCTTTCTCCGTTGCTATTTTCTATTTTAATCGACCTCGTTACTAAAGTTCTTCAATGTGCGTTTAATATTTACGCTGATGACTTGCAGTTGTACATTCAGGCAAGTGTAAGATTAAATAAGATTTTTTTTACATTACACCAATTAATGAGGATCTGGGCAGGCTACTAAGTTCTGGGCAGACACCGTTTGGCTTGATAGTAAATTCGTTTAAGTGCCAGGCAATTTTGATAGGGAGTCAACGCATCTTAAGCTGATTACACACCAACACGTTACCATCAGTCATCTATAACGGCTCTATTATCCTTTTATGTTCATCTGTTAGGGATTTTAGTAGACGCAAACCTCAACTGGCAAGCTCAGGTGACTAGTTTTAGTCAGAGGGTTACGGGTATTCTGCCAGCTTTATACCGTCTGAAGAATTTTCTTCCTTTGAAAACTAAAATAAAGCTCGTCCTGACGGTGATATTTATCTTGATGGATTATAGTGACGTATGCTATATTAATCTGAATACAGAGCTCCTAAACAAATATGTCCGATTTCTAAACAACTGCATTCGATTCATCATTAATTTTCGTAAGTTTTACCATGTGTCTTCTTGCCGTTCCTAATTAAAATGGCTCCCTATTCCCCAAAGACGCAGTGTGCGCGCTCTCACTACACTTTATTCTATCCTTAATTCTCGTTCTTCCCCCTTACTTGTCATGTAACTTTCGATACCTGTGCTCCAACCATAGCAAAGATTTTCGATCTTATAACAATTGGTTTCTCCTATGTCTTGCTGATTCTGCTGGATTCATTGGATCCTCTTTCGTAGTTCAATATGTCTTACTCTGGAATTCACTCGAATTTAGGATGGCACCTAACCTCTTCAACTTTAAGACGAAGGTTCGTTCTTTTTTCTTCGAATCAGTTGAGTTATCATGAAAGTATGACAATATGTAATTATATGATATGTATTTCTATATGTATGTATATATGTATGTTTGTATGTATTTATGTACGTATGTACATTTATTTGTATGTATGTGTAGGTACTTAAATTATTATTTCTTTTTCACTTATTGTTCATTATTATATAGTTTTTGCCCACAAGTTTACTGCACCTACTTCTATTTTTATCTCTACATCACTCTTTGACTGGTAGAGAATGCTTTTAGCATTAAGTCCGCCTTTGTACAATAACTGTGCATAAAGTTTTTAAAATAAATAAATTTTGTACCATGCGAGAGCAGATTTTTACTATTACAAAAGAAACTAGGATACAAGCCTTGTGGCACCATAATACAAATAATGTACAAAAATACTATTTTAGACTCGTAATAAATATTTGGACTGCATAAAATTTTGTGGATCGTACACTCTTTGCATCATCGAGGCAAATCTTTTAGTAAATTACGAATTAAATTAATCTTTCTTGAGTAATTTTTTTTCGTAACCCTAATGCGAAATCTATAACATTTCTTGCGACTATATAAAATATACAACCTAATTTCTTGTTTTGGTACTTGTAACCACGACATACGAAGTAATGAAAGCGAAGCACTTAGTCGATATATTTCTAGTTGGCAGCAAGTTGACAAGTCTCCACCGACATCATTAGTTCCATTTGAAGTAGTTTTAAGTCGAACAAACATGTAAGTAGCTTACAAACTATCATAACTACGCAATACCTATGTTTAAAACAGTCGTTTGTAATTCTATAAATGTACGTTGTAGACTTCGAATAGAGGTATATTAATAATGCCAAAGTCACTACGCTAGACTGCTTTAGTGGTGCAGTGGAAGTACGTGCTATTGCTGTCTAAGTTATCATAATAATAATAATAATAATATATTGGGACAACTCACGCAACGCCATCTGATCCCAAACTAGGAAAGGCCTGTACTATGGCAACCAGACAACTGATAAACCATATTGCAACGGCCGTGGTCACGGGTAAACGTCGAGCAATAAACAAGATATTTTACCTTAAATTATTCACGCGATTAAGACCCGTAGTATATTTATTTTCATAAAGTGTACAAATCGCGAAAGTTATTTTTTGTTAATAGTTATAACTGATAAACATACTTATATATTTCTAAATACATATATATCTTAACATATTTACCTAATTCTTTGGAAAGTCCTAAGTCTTTGTCACCTAACTTATCCTAAACGACTGGACTGATTTGGATTAAGTTACTCGTAAATAAAAATTATACCCAGACACAGTAAAAACCATCGTGCTTATCACACAAAGTTTTATACTGAGTGGGAATCAAACTTACGACCTCTGGCTGTGATGGCTGGCACGATGGCTTATTCTATGTCTGGGTATAATTTTTATATACGAGCAACTAACTGTTCCGGAAAACTTTGTATCGCCTTGTAATTTCAATTCAATAGTATTTACAGTCAAGGTCCAACCACTAGACCAACAGGCCAGTGAATTTTCAATAACTGTGTGTTCGATTACTATATATATGGTGTCCCACCATTTTGTGTAATCTACTATTTGTTCTCCTGAGTCCGAATATACTTTGGGTCTGTGAAAGTATCGTGATCTTGAACCACTGATGGACATATCAGTGGCCGAATTACTTAATTACTCTAATTTCATTATTGCCAACACAACAGCAACATTTATGTCATTACTGGCCTATCGGTCTAGCGGTAAGTGCTAAGTCAAAAGTCCAGGGTTCGATCCTCACCGTGGATTTTTTGAGTGATGAGCACGATGGTTTATTCTGTGTAATTTATCTATAATATGTATGTATTTAGAATTTTATAAAAATGTTTCTTAGTTATCGGGTGACCATATACAGTTACTCTGTGTGCGAATTATCCTAAAATATACTTTAATATTTTTCTGTTCGGTTTTGTCTTCAGCTGTATTTTTTTTTCATGTAAATTGCTACTATTGTAACCCACTTCAAAATAGTATGAGTTTTATAATATATGTTTTTCGTTTTAAAGAAGTAACAAACATAAAGTATCTTGAATCTGATTAATATAAAAATAATAATATAAAGATGATTATATTATGAAACAAATTATAAAAACATTGCGTTATAAAAACACAAAGAAAACGATGAATAAAGAATGGTGTTAATTATTTTATGGGTTTTTTGCGAACTTTTGTTGTATGATGGGTAATTAAAGTCTCGTAACCCTTTCAAATTTTATCCTAACACTTAAAAACTGACATCTATTAGAAACTTTTGTGAGATTCGCAACACAGTTATGACATTATTATAGTAATAATAGTTATAAATAAGAATTCCAATGTTTATGAATTGTGTTTTTTTACTTCAATGGTAACTATCATATTTTAAATATATAGATACCCCAGTAAAATTATACATTAAATACTCAAAATGCGATGTAAAACTGCAATTTTAGTAGGTATGTTATTTGGACCCCTTAGGGGAGTGTGGAACTACGTTTTGCAAGCATAAAAAAGTTGTGCTACCTGCATAATACACGAAAAACCGCTAATTTTTCGTACTTTTTTCAGTTTTTTTCAGTTCAGGTTCAAAACAATGGGTTATTCGATAATAAATGTATTCCGTCATTATGAAAGTATATATATTCAATTTGAGACAATTTAAGCCCAACCACAGCTCGGCATGTCTCATAGATTTTCAAATATGACCCTAGAAGATTGTTATGTTTTCAAATATATTGAAATTTGGACTGTTACTTATTTTTATCTTAACGAATTTTTAGAAAGTTCGAGGAGATAAGCCCTTTGCAGAATTCATGAGAAGCAGTTTTTGCTGTTTACTGTTCCAGCTTCAGTTGTTTGTTTTTTTTTGCACCAAACTACTCATGAACCTGGTGGTATATTCGATATATGTGTTGAGCTACAACCTCTTCAGTCAGGAGGGCTAAAAACCTAGCGTTGGCAGCTAATCACTCAAATACTTACAAAGCTACAAGAAGCTTATTTTTTATATCATTCTGTTTTATCGTGAGTGGCATCAGCGTATAAGAAAATAATAGCCACCTCCGCCCTCTCTCTGTGTAATATCTTGATGCTTCCATACCTGAAAAGGGTGGAAGTATACTACTTCTACCCTTTTTGGGCATGGCAACCAGAGAAGGCGTGAACAAATAATATAGCTTGTGTTAATACATTTTCTCTGAATGGTTTATTTTCTATGTAACAGTGTTGGTATCATAAACTTAGGATCTCGTAACATTATATACGAACATAGTGTGCAAGTAAAAGGATACTTCTTTATGACAGTGTTACAAGTACGAAAGAGAAAACAAATTAATAACATTGTAACCCATTTTGAATGACAGGTACTCCCAAGTCGCCTTGCGTGTTAATGAACTCAGGACAGAATTTATGATTATTTATATTATTCGCAATTATTTAAAAACATATTTCATCTCAAACAATGGTTTAATTTTCTGTAAGTAATTGTGACGTTACCTATCGTAATAATCCAGGCAATTATTTATTTCACAGGTAAGTTGCCATTGGCTTGATAGATTTTATTTATGTTTATTTCGGAGACATTTATATGAAAACCGTCATAGTAAATACGAAATTTATTTAATGAAATTGCAAACTTTACAATATTTTGAATAATATAGACATTCATTCGTTAGAAGTAGTATTTTTATCATAATCTTGTTTTGTTAGGTTTACACTGGGGTTTGACTAATCCTTATCGATGATATTATCGATGAAATAGGCAAATTCGTAATAGTACCTATCGATATTGGTCGACTTTTAGACATCTCGTTACTAGCTCATGCATACACTGATAAATCCAAAACACACACACGTCAATGAGCTCTTTGTTCGTTTGCTAGTAGTATATCCTAAGTATATTTTTTATTTATTGTTGGTATACTGTACAACTTTTTGAAAACATGTCCATTTTCATGAGTCATATTTTGAAAACTATAAGATATGTGAAGCTGTGATATAGCTTAAATTGTCTCAAATTTAATATGCTTTCAAAATGATAAAGTCATTCTTTATCAAAAACTCATAGCTTTTAGATTTGAACTGCAAAAACTGAAAAACGTACGAAATTTTTGCAGTTTTTCAGTTAGCACAAATATTTTGCTTGATATATATGCTTGAATATTATGACATAGTTCTTTATTCCCATATTTAAGGGGTCCAAATAACAATTAAAAAAATCCAGCTTTACATCATGTTTTACGCGTTTAGGCTTTTATTTATTTTATTTAACTGGGCTAGGTGCGTTTGAAGAGTTTTGTGCAAGTACCTTATCAAACGAATACAGATATCAGCAGAACTGTCAAATATTTTCTCAATACAGAATCTTTGCAAGGCAGGCTTGCTTGATTTAAAGCAAAATAATGTTGTATATATTTTGAGAAATATATATTTTGCAAAGAAACACAGTTTGTTTGTTTGTATGCGCTAACGCCTAAGCCTGCTTATTCAAAAGAAAGAAAATACAAACAAAATTAACACGGGTTAAATCACACGATAAAATTGCAACGTAGAAGTTCAAACATACACACATCAAAAGTGTCTAGGGATCAAGCATTTTTATGCGGATTTCTTGAGATTGAGATGTGGCTTTGTAATAAATTTATGATTTTATAAATTTATATGGATCCTTTTTGGTGCATTTCATAATTTGAATCAGGAGCTGTGAATCAAATTCGAGTAAAAGATGAAAATCAGCTGTCAATATTTTCCCTATAAAAACATACAACGCATTGAAGACATTATTAGTGCTACTGTTTTCCTACTACTGATTAAAACCAACGTTATTATGGAGCGGCGACGTCATTTAAGCAGGGAAGAAATGCTCAGAGCCGTGGGAATGATAGAAGCTGGTTCCCGGCAACGTACTGTGGCTTTAGCTCTGAATACAAGTCAGAGTGTTATCAGTCGACTTTGGACACGTTACCGAAGCACTGGTACCGTGGCTGAGCGCCATGGAGGACGGTATCGCTGCACCACACGGAGACAAGACCGATACATTCAAATCTTAACTCGAAGAGGTCCAACAATAACCGCCATGATGTTAGCCGTGAGGCTTCATCACTCTTCAGGGAACTTAATTAGCGACCAAACAGTCAGAAACCGCTTGCATGAAGTGAACCTTCATTCCCGAAGACCGCTACGGGTACCACCTATAGCAATGCACAATCGTAGGATTCGATATCAATGGGCTCTTGAACACAGAAATTGGGCAGAAGAACAATGGCGTTTCGTGTGCTTTTCTGATGAGTCTCGTTTTGGTATGAGACCGGATACAAGACGTATACGACACTGGAGAACCCCTGGACGCCAACAGCGATTAAAATCCTGCCAGGAAGTCCATCCTTATAGTGGTGGAACCATCATGGTATGGGCGGGTATTTGGATCGGCGGAAGAACTGAGTTGATTTGGATCAGAGGCAACCTCAACGCTCAAATTTATGCTGAGACGATTGTATCAGACGTCATCGTTCCTCTACAAGTGCAAATCGGTCCCTTATTTCAGTTAATGCATGATAATGCACGACCGCACACCGCAAGAGTTGTAAGACAGACTCTCGCCGCAGCTAACATCAATGTCCTACCCTGGCCTGCTCAGTCGCCAGACTTGAACCCGATTGAGCATGCATGGGATATGCTACAGAGAAGAGCTCTGCCGAATATGGAGGGTATCCAGTCGCAAGAAGACCTTTTTTTGTTGTTGCAACGAACATGGGCGGCCATTTCACAGCGTGATTTGGATGAACTCATTTTGAGTATGCCAAACCGATGTTCTTGTGTTGTTAGTGTTCGCGGTAGAAACACGGATTATTAATTGTTTAAGTTACCCAATAAAATTTTAAAGAAAACTGTTATTTCAGTCTTTTTTTCGAACTTTAATGTTAGTGGTTCAAATGTCAAAAATCCCTTTATTAGGAAAATGGCAAATTTCTTTATTAATGCAAAGGTGACTTGGTTTATCGTTACTGTGACAAACGAAAACACTTTATTTGATGAATCCTTAAAGAAATAAAAAAAAAAAATCAATCAGGAGAAAAGTTATTGCAAAAATATATGTTGATCCCTAGACACTTTTGATGTGTGTATTTGAACTGATTTTAGATCAATGACAAACGCGAAATTTCTATGTTAAAAATTAGAGCCTTTTATATCAAAACAACAAACAAGAGAATGTATGTAACAAAGGCACCTAAGATCAACCAAATTTAGTTAAACAAGCCCTGAAGAAACCAGATAACAATAGACCTTTTGTTATATTTTCATAAGTGTTCCTTACATATTGTGAACACTGTCCTGACCTAAATTAACTTAAGGTATTATGTAAAACAACCGGCCTAAGTCTGCCAAGACGTACGTTACATTGTTAGGGTTTTATGAAACAAATTTGACGTTGTATTGAAGTAGGTACAGATTTTAGGAAACTTTGATACATCATTGTTACGTTAGACTACGCTTTGGTAATAAAACAATGTGTTGTAAGCTTATTGGTAAGAAAATTTTTATAACATTAAATATTTGTCTTTAAATAGGGGTGTCTTTGTTTATATTTATTTAGGAAGTACTTACTTTCCGTGTAAGGGTTGTGGCAAACATGACATGTTTGTAAGGTGTTAGTAAACACTACGCGGGCTCAGCGCAAATTGGTGAATACATTGTTTTTTTTATCAATTTGAGCAGCGCCTGCGTAGCGTTTACTAGACTTTTCCGGCGTATTCATCCGCGGTTTGTTGATTTTCTTTTAAATTCAAAAATACCTCTTTTCACCCCTAAAAATATTATCCATTAAAATCTTGAATTTTCAATGCTTGCAGTGTCATGTCAGGTGACGTCATTCTAAACCATTTTTTTTTATTTTTCTTGACTTATTGTACCATTACATGATTGCTTACACTTCAACATATCTTATGATAAGGAATTAGACCGGTTTCCTGTCAGTACCGGCCCACGTAGTAGCTATGGACCTACCAACATTCGCTTTTCTATTTATTAACACGTTTTACTTTATGAATGACCATTTGAATTGATCCAATGGCGCTTACTATTACGAAATTTATTTTCTTGTACCACGCCATACTACGGAACCAAATCAACAACATCGTTCACCTATGTAACATGCACGACTACTGCTTTATCTAACCCTCCATTCTATTACACGTAGTTCACACGCTACTAACAGTAGGTATTTTATGTCAAACTGTCAAAGTCACGAAGTCAAGCCATCGAAACTTGGATTTTATTAGACGTGTTTCTTGTGTAACTTCGTTGTGTGTCTTGAAAGTACAAGTTGAAGTTGAAGGGTTAACATGTTAATATGTTCCCGTAGTGATTTGTGAGAGGATTAAAACATGGTGCCTATTAGGGCGTTGGTTTTAACTTACAAGTTTGACTGTAGATTATATTAGAAAACTTATTTACCTGATATTCGCATTTGTATTTCTACCGGTGTACGGTATAATTACGTTGAATATGTTTACTGAAATTGAACTCAGTAGGTACTTAGTAGGTAGTTGTTTGAATAAAAAGCCACAAAATTGTCTTGCTTAAAATTCATGTTAGTTGTGTAAGTCTTAGTACTTGGCTTTGTTCTAAACGATTTATTGCAAGATAGAAATGCATATATTGTACATACAAGAAACTGGGCAGTTTTTTAATACAAAAAGCGTGTGAAAAATATAATACATCCGCATTCTAGTTAATCCAAAAACCATGTAGTAAATATCATGCAGTCAGATAAATTGCGATTAGAACGTCTTTTAGAATAGCCAAGTAGGAACGTGCGCACTGAGTTTTTAGAGTGTCTGAAGTATATTGTGTACGAATTGTGTGTTGTGTTGTGTTGCTCGTCAATGCATTTTACGGACATTCGAAACAAGTTTTAAAGCGTGTGTTCCATACGTTGAATCTGTAACTGCACATAAAAAAAACTTTGATAAGAATTTGGCAACGTGTACTCATAAGAATATCAACTACTTTAACTAAAACATAATAATACTTACGAGTATATATTATTTCCTAACGACTACTTTGTGAGTGGGGTCTTCTCCAATTCACGCTAAAGCTCACATTTAATATTATAACTTTACGTCCCATATAATTCGTGCCCATCAACACGTAAGCATCATTATAGGATACATAATAAACGCGAGGAACCGGATATGAGTTTAGTAAACCTTTGACCCACGTACAGACACTATATTTAGCTACTCTATATGTACTGAGCTTATTTAGTTTGGGATATTTTGAATTATGGGGAAGATAGAGTGCTTTAGTATGTAGTGAAATGGTTTTTATACGATCGGTAATAACATGTGCGAGTGGTGAACGGTTGAGGCCTATAGAGTGTAAGTACTAAGGCTAATTTAAAGTCTAACTTTGGTCAAACTGAATTAGTTCATTTGTGAGCACTTTTAAAGTAAACTAACCGTTTTTAAACATATTACATACTAACAGTGGTTCGCTCCGGCTTTGCACAGACTTTTTTTTAATTACATTACAAAATCTAAATAACAAAAACAAACTGTATCAAAATGCCTGATTACAAAAAAAGTTAGCCTAGTAACAACGCACGAAATTAGCTACTTTACCAGAAGAAGAGTAACACTAACGTTAAGCTTTTCTTATTTCGTGATGATGCAAAAAATTTACCTTACAAAATTTTCGCCTCAACTATAACTTTTTCATATCTACCTATCCACTATCTTACCTTTTTATAAAATACTTAAACCCAAAACTTTAAATAAACTTTAATATTTCGCAAACTTAACCTTTATATAATTTATCACATTCACCCACTATCATATAACCGTAAATGTGAGACCGATTGTTCTCATACAGAGAATCGAACACAAATGAATCGAGAAAGGAATCTGACATTTCGATTTGAAATCGACTTTTACTCGAACAGAGAGCTCGCCAATATCTATTTGTGTTAAACGACTTGTATTATGAAATCGGATAAATCTAGCCCCTTTGGCCGCGGTATGTGTAGTAGAAAATATCTAATAAAAATCAATGGGGCCTTGTCTGAATTATTTTCGTTTATTTACTGATTACACTCGAGCTTTATCGATTGTTTTGGATTATTCCTTTTTCGGTAGAATCTTAGGAAGATATAGAATAGGCAAAATGTTAGTTTTTTCTGTTGATGTAGAATTCAGTTTTAAACAGTCCTTGCATGTGAAGATTTTTGGTTTGTTTTCCTTCACAAATCTCTTGCAAACTAGCTATTCACCTGCACTTATTTTACGAAACTATAATAAATATGTTAATAATATATTGTTAAACATGTTATTATTAAGACACATAACAATAAGTTACTGATTGTTGCCTTGTTAATACAATATTTCATGCCTTGCTGTATTAACTATTTAGTACCTGGATAACCGAGCTTCGCTTCGTATTTATTTTGAACAACGTTTTCTAAAAATGTAACCTGGCTCCGTTGCCGAGATTCAGACTATATATATATAAGAGAACTTGTCATAAAGTGTAATTTGACCATAAGAGAACTTGACAGTGCAATGACTAGACGAATTGAGATTTTGACGTATGTAAAAAAACCCATATATACTAGCTGACCCGCGCAACTTCGTCTGCGTAAATTTTCCCTTTTTTCTTTTTTCTCCCTTTTTTTTTACAACATTTTTCATTGCTGCTCCGCTCCTATTAGTCGTAGCGTGATGTTATAAAACCTATAACCCTCCTCGATAAATGGGCCATCTAACAGTTAAATATTTTTTTATTTAAGACCCGCAGTTCCTGAGATTATAGCGTTCAAACAAACAAACAAACTCTTCAGCTTTAAAATATTATAGTATAGTTATAAATGTTAGGGGTGGGCAATGACCCGCGCAACTTCGTCTGCGTAAATTTTCTTTTTTTTCTTCCTTTTTTTTTTACAACATTTTTCATTGCTGCTCCGCTCCTATTGGTCGTAGCGTGATGTTATAACCTATAGCCTTCCTCGATAAATGGGCTATCCAACAATAAAATATTTTTTCAATGCGGCCCAGTAGTTCCTGAGATTATCGCGTTCAAACAAACAAACAAACTCTTAGGGGGATGAAAAATAGATGTTGTCCGATTCTCAGACCTACCCAATATGCACACAAAATTTCATCAAAATCGGTCAAGCCGTTTCGGAGGAGTATGGCAACGAAAACTGTGACACGAGAATTTTATATATTAGATATATACATAAGGCAGAAGTAATACTCTATAACTAATATTATAAAGCAGAAGAGTTTGTTTGTTTGAACGCGGTAATCTCAGGAACTACTAGTCCAAATCGAAAAAATATTTTACTGTTGGATAGCCCATTTATCGAGGAAGGTATATAATTCGCTACACCCTATAAGAGCGGCGCAGTAATAAAAATGTTGCAAAAACGGGGAAAATTAACGCAGACGAAGTTGCGCGGGTCAACTAGTATATTATATACAAGAGTTGCTCGATTAGATAGATATTGGTTATGTAAAAAAAAAGTAACTGTCAGTAATTTTTAGTATTTAATAACCCTTTAGTTATAATAATTTGCAAAAAGTCATAGGCAGGATATATAATCATCATGGCATCAAAAGGCAGTGACCCTGTTTCTATTGAATTTCGAAATCACAATTATCTTAGCCACAATGAACAGAATAATATTTACAAATGTAAAACAAAAGGCATTGTACCAAATCTTAGCGAACTCCGAACATTTTGGAGACATTGTACGTTTTATCGAAAACCAATTTTATTTTCATGATCATCTTGAAGAAAAAAACACTACGAGTCAGTCAACCATTAAACTGTAGTAGTAATCGAATAAAGGGCATAAGACACGTTACGTGTTCAATGAGGCAGGAATTTCTTTTAGTGATCTGTAAATAAAAATGTCGTTTGAGTGAACTAGGGGGCTAGAAAAGGTTACTAAAGTGTTTATCAACGGTGATATCCATCTAAAAAGGACAGAATAACTTAGCACAATGTCCATTTGTAAATTATAGGTACGGTATTTGTAAGTTTAGATACTTTGACTTACGATTCTCTTACTACTAGAGTGGACATTGTCTGTATCAAGAGCAAAGACGATACTTTTAAATAGTAACGCAATATAACATAGAAATTTAAAATAAAATACCATCAGTTTACTTTAGTTGACTCTCGAAAAAGGGATTTACGTTGTAACTTTCATGTTTAAGGTGAAATATTCACCTGTCGAGAACTTTGTCGCTGCGCAATAGATTGATTATAGTCTATAGAATATAATAAAACACGCGTCCAATATGCTGTGTCTGTAACAGCCCATAAGAAAACTTTGAAAAGAATTTGGCAACGTGTACTTCACTAAAACCTAATAAGGCTTATATATAATTTCCTAACGACTACTTTGTGGGTGGAGTCTTCTCCAATTTACTTTGAAGCTCACATTATAATAATTTTTACATTAAATATTATAACGTTACATCCCTTAAAATTCGTGCCCATCATATTGGTTATGCACATCTCAGAGACTATCCATGTTAGGTAACCCAAATTTAAAAAAAACAATTGTCTGCTTGTTTATTTTGACTGCAATTTGTACTATTCATTCTAAACCAAGTCTAGGCAAGTTTAACCTGGCTTAAATATAAAAGCTTAGTTTCTGCTTATTTTTATAATTTTAACCGACATTTTGAACTAAACCCTAAGATGCATTCTCATTCAGTTTAACAACTCTTTACGAAACAAGATCGACCAGATTCTAAAACTCACAAGAATAAAAAAGAAAAGCTTTGTGCAAGCCACTAGAATATCAACTATGTAGTAACTTTCTTAGAGATTCACTTTAAAGAGCCCATTTTCTTTGTTTTCCCGATCAACTTTGCAAGCCGTAATATTGTTTCTTAGACTACAAAGAAACTTGTAAAATTCCTACTGAACTAATTCATTTACATGATGATAGTACAAAGTGGGTGTGCTAAAACGAGATAGATTTAAAAAGACTCACTTTTTATGGCTTGTTTATGTGAAGCCGTGAAGAAAATGAGATCAGTGTACGGTCAACAACATAAGTCGCTTATAAGATTCAACTTTTCGGAAAAAGGGAAAATCTCGAGTTTCAATAGAACATTGTCGGTTCTTTATATTATTTTTTTATTGATAATGAGGATTTTGTCAATATTTGAAGTCTTGTGAAGGTACAACAGATTTTTATACTGCAGTAATTTCTTAACTTAAAAATGTTAATTGGCTTCTTTTCTTGACTGTACACATTTTAGGGTTTCGTAATATAACAAGATGCTCTTACAGTTACTTTGTACTTTGTAAGTACTTTCTTGCATGTAACGGTTATTTAAGACTAGAATTTTCAAACCAAAAATCCACTTATAATATACTTAGGTGGAATTTATTTAATTAAATCTATACTAATATTATAAAGCGGAAGAGTTTGTTTGTTTGTTTGCTTTGTTTGTTTGTTTGTTTGTTTAAACGCGCTAATCTCAGGAACTACTGGTTCGATTTGAAATATTCTTTTTTTGTTGGATAGCCCATTTATCGAGGAAGGCTATAGGCTATATAACATCGCGCTACGACTAATAGGAGCGGAGTAGCGACGTGAAATGTTGCAAAAACGGGGAAAATGTACGCATACGAAGTTGCGCGGGACAGCTAGTATGCCATAAATTGTCTAGCAATATTTTATCGAAACCAAAACAGTTAAAGTGTAAATTCAACAGTCTTTCGAATTAAAATCCGTTACCCGGATAACATCTGAACTTTTGTTCCTCACTATCTTAATCACCAAAAAACTTAGTAAGAAAATTTAGCACGAAATTCTTAAACAAGTCGGCCATTGTTGAAAACAATGGCGTCCCATTTATCTGATCTGCGAAAGATACTTCATTATCTCGGAGACAAACAAAAGCAACTAACTGAAATAATGAGTCGATAGTAGTAGAGAATTTCAATGCGACGTCAGCATGAGGTGGTGGCCCCGAGGGCATTGAAGCAGTTGATAAATGTATTGTCACCGTGTGTGAAAAATATTTGCATATTTTGTTTAATGAGATGCACCTTAATAAAAAAACCATAAACAAGTCAAGTCGATCTATAATTTTAAATATCAAGATAAGCCTGTCTGGCATCCATTAAGTTATTCCGTGGCGCAAATATTGGTGAAATAGGTATACGGCAAAGAGAGTATTACGGCTGACGACGGACATTTACATGGGTAAAGCTAGTCAATTATAAATTGATTAAAATTAATCATCTTATTTATAAATTCATCTTTACAGTTCATTAACTCATTCTATCGATTTTCTCATTTTATAATAGAATAAGTAATTTTGAATCCAGTTAAAGATTAAGTAAAGCTGTTTTGTGTTTTTTTGAAGTGAAAACTTCTTTAGCGGCGTTGTGCACTTTTTGGGATAGGTAAAAAAATTTAAACTCGCGTCAAGACATCGCGCCAGGACACGTGATAGAAAATTTGTAAGACGTAGAGAGTAGATTTCTACCGCGCGGCGAAAATGTATGTAGGAGCAGGCGCTCCTGCTATTTAATTTAAGCGGCGCAGGGCGCTCGCGTGAGTGTGGGTGTGTGTTTGTATTACTTTTATTTTTTTATGTAATATACATTGTCATGTTTGGGTACAATAGCGCAATAGTATAATATTGTATTTAACTACATAAATGATAGTACTTTTATACTGATAAATAAAGCAATTTGTTCAAAATTATTTCCTAACCATTCCAAAATATTCAAAAATGCACAAAGTTAATGTTCAAGTTTTCACTTCTGCCGGAACTCCTGGAGTGCAACCCGTTTTATTTTCTTCAGTTACATTTAGTAATTGCCACATTATGTTCTCCGCGCTGCCGCGATATAGCCCTCTCTGACCACTCTGGCACTAGGTCGTTTGTGTTTGGTTTGGAGCCAGTCCTTTGACTTATGCCTAAAAGAAACAGACAAATGAGCGAGCAGTGGACACGGCGACGAACATGACGTGCGGCATTATGAGTAATGTTGCCCAATTACGTCTCTGCCTCCTGTCCTCGCTACTTTCCATGCCACTTGACGAGTTTGTGGCAGAGTTATATAACCGTGACCGCAAGCATGGCTACAAATTGTTTAGCCATTAGCATCCCCAGAAAGTTTGCCGCCTCAGAAAATCTACGGTTCGGTTGGTACTGATTACTGTAACGAAGAAGTTTTGGTGACTTCTAGGTTCGCCTGGATATATGTTCATACTAGAACAATAACAAAATTACCTACACGTTGTGTTTCAGATTAACTCTTTGTTGGAGTTCTAATACAAAAACTCGCGCACCAAAACATCACTGTTAAAACAGAAGCAAATTCAATTCCTCGACAAATTCAATTATTATTAATGACACTTTTGAAACTAGTTTTTTAAAATTTCCAGAGCTAAGCCGGCATGTCAGCGACAATATTTTGAAAGGCTTGAAGTTTTAAACTTTAAATAAAATCTAAAGAAAGCATTGACCTACAGACTCGTTTAGCAAACAGTAGAAAAAACGGCTACAACTCAAACATCTTACAAAATCAAAACCAAAACCCTAATCTGCATAATTAACCCGCCGTTTAGGTGCTCTGGGGTTAAAATATACCGCAGGGTATAATTTACAAAGTTTTTTTCTCATAGCTTCTCGACCCACATAATTAACCCTCTGTAAGGTGCTACTGGCGTTACCTACATAAAAAATAGGGTTATCTTTAGGAAAGTAGAATTAAATCTTGTTTTATCTTGAATCTTTTGGTTGACAGATAATCTTTATAGAGTGCTACTAACGGTTCTGTACAGGAAGGAAAAGTAGTTTTTAATATGTTTTATACTAGATAGACTGATGGACATATGTAAAACATCATTTGATTCGATGCCCGGAGGAGACCAACATTTAAATGTTCCATATACATCTGTTTCGAGCTGTGTGTAATTTGTGTCCGGTTATTTGTATGCAAATAAATGGCCCGGTTTTTTAATTATTACCACAAAATTACAGATATTTTTAACAAAATACTAACTTACAATACTTACTTCCTCTTTTTACTAATGAAAGTAGGTCTGATATTATTATCAGTTGTCTACCATTTGCCAAAATCAATAGTCCCGCACAACGTAATATCGACATTGGCACCACTATATAGCAAAAACGTGCCGTCCTTTCACTACGATACGACGTATCCGAGTAACCGTGTCCATTTGGCACCAACCAAGTCATTACTGGCACTCACAGATGTCATTTTAGTCACGCCCCGAATAACTTTAATTAGGAATAGAAATTCTGTACGTGAAACATAATATTGGAATGTTATTTTACTTTTCAGTTTGCTATTCAATTAGACTAGCATAGTAGATTGATTTTGGTTAGTGATGTATTTTTTTTGGATTATTTTCTTGCTTGTTTTTGAAATAAGTTTTTTATTATTCCGATCCATAACCACCAACGGGCGTTTTCAATATTCTATCAATCGATCGATTTGGCTACTAGAGATATATGTGGGATACTCATAAAGTTTTGAGAAACTAAATAACCAACTTCTTCGGATAAAATATTTAAATTAACCTTTTCATAGAACTCTCCACAACTCTAAAGTTTTATGCGTCTGAACTAATTTTCGACCAATTTTTCCAGTTCGCCGCAGACACCTCTTCCACGGCCTTCTCGAACGCTGCTCGAAATCAGCCGAAAGGGACACAGTTTCGTCGGAACACTGTACCTTTCGTTTGGTTATTTTAGGTAATAAAAGCAAGAATCCCACGCCAGACAGCGCGGGCGCGTTGTCATGGCGAAGCAGTACCCCACGGAGCCCGGTGTTCGGTCGCTTGTTGCTCATTACAGACAAAACTTCGGGCAGGTATTAGGCGTTGATGCTGCTTTGGTCTCGTAATGGAATTGAAACCAGATACCCCGTCAAAGTGAAGAAACTAGCGATTCAAATTTTCCCTGTGCTTCTCGATATTGACTGCCTCTGTGGCGCGGTGGGAGTGTATCCGACTGCTACGCAAGAGGTTGTTGGTTCTATTCCCACATAAGACACCACTTTGTGTGATCCACAAATTGTTATTCTGAGTCTGGGTGTACTCTGTATCCGTGACTTGTATGTTTGTGCAGTCTCCCGCGACACAGGGCTTGGACCCTAATGCGGGAGTCATATAAAAAAAAAGATAGCTTCACTTTCGTAGGCATTGGTTCGTTTTGAAACAGCCAAACTGTTGACTGACGCTTTGTTACGATTCACAGATCGTATTGATAAGTCCGAGATTCGTCACCAATCACAATGTCGTATATGCGCCGAGACGAGCCTGCTTCAAATTTTGAATCATATCACGGCACCACTTCACACGGGCCTGCTTTTGAGCTTCGGTGAGGTTGTGCGGCACTTAGCGCGAAACTAGCCTCCTCATGCGAAGGTGCTTGTGTAGAATATTGTGAACTCTTCCCGAATCTATCTGCAGTGTGTGCTGAATCTCTTTGTATGTAATTCGCCTGTTTTCTTCAACACTTTTTTACACTTCTTTGTTGATCCCACAGCCGACTGCGCTTAAAGTCACTATGCGGTAGATCGTTGCTTTTGAAGGTCCTTCATCCATA
Organism: Herminia tarsipennalis; assembly: GCA_945859575.2. Lineage (NCBI taxonomy): Eukaryota > Metazoa > Arthropoda > Insecta > Lepidoptera > Erebidae > Herminia > Herminia tarsipennalis. The sequence goes on from OX243844.2 coordinate 21,677,335, forward strand.
AAAGCCATAAGAAGGCCATTTTTAAATGAGACACGATAATTTATTTTGGCTCTCGAAAAAATGTGGAGGGAAATTTGAAATTCGAACAATTGTATTTTTACTTTTAAACAACCAATTTTTTCGAATAATTATGCAATCTTTTGTTCAAGGTGTAATTAAAAAAATGACCAATTCTGGTACTATCAGGTGCAATCGTTGCTAAATACAAAACAAAAAGTATTTTACTTAAAAATATCTATGCGCTTGAGATCGTTTTCTATAAAATGATATCAGTGCACAAATTGCTAAAGTTTAAAAATATTTACTTATTTCAAAATTTTTGTTTTCGTTGAAAACCCGAGCGAGCGCGTGCTGCAGCAAACATTATTTGTATCGTGAACGAAATGCAACTCTTCGAATGGATTTAGTTTTCGAAATTCCGGAACGAATTCAAATTAATATAATTCACGTAAACGTGTGTACGCGTAATTAGAGGATCTGTCAGCATTTGCAAAACTTAATCTTCAGGTGAATTACTTAATGTGACATTTTAGACCCCGAGATCTTATCTGTTTAATCAACCCCCGTACAATGTGAACTGTATAAATATGTAAACATACACATTACATAAACCTTACAAGTCAACCTTTCTGGTACTCTATGAAAGCCATCTATTGTTCTAAAACTGAAAATGTTATTTAGTGGCTTTGTTGCTCCTTATCGTTGGCTTGGAACTAAATATAGGACAAAGACCACAAAGACGGTTGCGGTACTTGTACTATTAATAGTTTCTGGGATTTCTTGTATTGACACTTACGGCCCTTTTGTCACATGGGTGTAACATATGACGGGAAAGTTTAGAAGCGCAAATATTTTAGTCAAATTGGGTTTTGTGACGCAATTTATACTTGACTAGCTTTCACTTGCGGCTCCACCTGCGTACACGTTGGTTGTCACGATAAAACATATTCGTTCGCTGGGTCTCAAACTCTATCTTTATACCAAGTTTTATCTTAATCAGATCGGTGGTTTAACCGTGAAAACGTAGTGCAGTATATGAATCAAATAACTAGTATATTCTATTGAACAAAGTTCATTAGTGAAGCTATCTACGGTTAATGCATTATTATTTACAAAGCGTACTATTAATAGACCTAAGTGGGTAAATGCTTGCTTGGCATCACGTGGTTATAAGTCTGTTATAAAATTCTTGAGATTCAAAGAGCTACATTATATGCCGCTATAATAATAGCTACACTACAGGAAAACTGACAAAATGCCTACACAGTAAGTCATGTCGATGAGATACCTCTGGATGCTGATGGCACGTGGCTTGCCACATTAGGGCTGAAAAGACGAGACCCATATCCATCGGGATAATAAGTAGAAGTAATTATGACATTGACCATATCAACAGAACTAAAATGATAAAATCTTAAAAAAATATGTTCCTATCTCTTTTACAACCACAATAATTTGTAGCATTGAAGAACTGCAATAATGTCTTTGTAAAATCAAAATTCCCATCACGTCTTCTCAAGTTAATTTGTTTAAGAACTCGTCAGGAATCAAGTACGTTTCAGCTTTGATTGCCATATACAATAATAAACAGAAGTTCATTATCATTAAATACGCGTATGTGGTTGAGAAACCTGTTCAAAGGAAGCTAATTATTTCTATTACAAATTCAACATTAACAAACTCCTTGTCAAGGTAGTGGAGTATAAGATTATAATTTAGTATGATATGATTTCTACTTGTAACTACCTACATCCATTACTGGTGTTCATCTAATTAAAATAGTTCTAGAAACTATTTTAATTATTAGTTCATGTTGTTGAACACACAGCACACTGATAATATAGTGTACAATACTTGTCCACTGGCTCAGAAAGCTTGCATAAGAGTTAAATTATTATAAAAAATATTAATGTTGTGTATATATAGTCATAACTAATAATAATATAATCTTGAGACAGCTCACACAACGTTATCTGATGCCAAACTAAGTAGAGCTCGTACTATGGTAATCAGACAACTGATAATCATGTTGAACTTATCCAGAACGATCTTGACCATATCCGAGATTGGTGTCTAACGATTGGTATGACCCTAAACGCAGCTAAATAATAATATATCTTATAATATCTTGTGACAGCTCACACAACGTCATCTGATCCCAAACTAAGCAGAGCTTGTACTATGGAAACCAGACAACTGATAAACATACTTAAATATTTCTAAATACATAAATATTATAGATCATTAACACCCAGACACAGAATAATCCATCGTGCTTATCACACAAAGTTTTATCCTGGGTGGGGATCGAACCCACGACCTCTTGCGTAGCAGTCGGATACACTCCCACCGCGCCACAGAGGCAGTCAAAAATGTTATCCCATACATAAATAAAAACTGATATACCGATGCAGTTCTGTTCTGTTGATGCTGTAGGATGTGGCCTACAGCATCAACGGAACAGAACTACAAAAATACAAAAAGTCAGTGAAATTAGAGACCTAGGTGTCACACAGATAGCAAACTGAACTTCAATTCGCATATTGACAGCGTCATTACAAAAGCCGCTCAAATGCTAGGTTTCATTAAAAGAAACAAAAGATTTTCGTCTCATACGTACTAAAACAACCCTATTTAACGCATTGGTACGCAGTCACCACTAGTACGCTTGCATAGTGTGGAGTCCCTTGTACGCGATACAGTCACAGAGGATAGAAAGTATCCAAAGGTCGTTCACTTAGCTTATATATCGTCGGACACTTCACATAGGGCTCCCTACACCCAGAGACTAAATTTACTCAAGATGGATACACTTCACAACCGACGCAAAACGCATGATCTCATGTTTCTTCACAAACTCCTCAACGGCGGAATAGACTGTAGCCTTCGGCTATAAAATAACAACAGAATACCTCGACAACCCATCACCAAAACGTTTCACATTCCATTATGTAGAACTAACGTTGGCAAGCAGGCACCATTAGTGCGAATATGTACCAAGTACCTACCTACATACCTTGCGCAGTAGCACAGCTAATCCCGACATTTTTCAGGACAAATTCACCACTTTCAAACCAAAAATTGTACAACTTTATGGAATTTTAAAAGCTACGGGTCTTAATAGCGTAAATATTTTATTTTAAGGCTAAATACCTTTGTTTAGTGCCCGACGTTTCGACCGTATTGCAGCCGTGGCCGTGGCCACGGGTAGACTCCGACAATAGTTGCCTGATCACAATTTTATTTTATTTTTTTTCATTTTATTTAATTTAAGTTGTTGAGTTCTATTCTAATTCTATTTTGTTATTATTTAAGTAGTAAATATTTTATTTTATTTCAAATGTAATATATTGTAAGTACTTTTTTTTTCCCCATCACATTTAATTTTGTCGTTCATTGTTTTCTGCACTGTTTAGACTTAAGAACATGAAATTGTCTTATCTATAACGAATGCTGTGTAAATTTGTTATTGATATACATATAAGTATAATTACGAACGCATGCGAGAGCATGAACGCTGTTTGTATATTGTTAATGTACCTTATAAATAAATAAATAAATAAGCATACTTATATTAAATACATACATATAATAGATAAATTACATTCAAACACCATCGTGCACAAACATCACATAAAGTTTTATTCTGGGTAGGAACCGAACCTACGACCTCATGCTTAGTAGTCAGAGACACTAACAAAGTCAAATTCAAAAGTCAAAATACTTTATTCATTTAGGTTACAAATGCAACTCTTATGAACCACTAGACCAACAGGTAATGTTTTTTTTGGTTGTCTGTTAGTAATGTTTTTGTTTCTATTCAAACTATAAGTAGGCATAACAATCTTACATACAATCAAGCTTGGCAACCCATTTATTAATCTAAACAATATCTTACATAGAATAACCTTTGTTACGATCAAATAACAAATGTGGGTATATATTTTTTAGACCGGATCTTAGACTATATTGTTTCTATTAATACATTTCAACAAAAACGCAAGTAATAATTTTAACGAACTGTATCAGATTGTATTATTGTTACCCTACCCTCTATGGAACCAGGATACATAACACCCATGACTATAAACACATCATCAATATAAGCTACAGCTCCCCACCATTCACCAAATTATTAATCCCATCCGATGAACATGAACGTGAGAATTTCCAAGTATATTCGCGTAACTTTGTGAACCCTTTGTCTAAATACACTCCGGATAGTACCACCGCCGGAAATACGTCGGTCGCACCTATTGTTTCATCGTCCTCTGAATATCATCTGACTATAGGATTGATGAGACGGAACCATTACTCTGTCCTTGTCAGCTTTTCACGTTTCCGGGTGAATAAAAGTTGAAGTATTGCTAGATATTAATGGTGATATAATGATGTTTTGTGCTACGTAGATATGAAAGGAGTCATCAATTTATGGTTGTCACGCGGACTCACGCGTATTTACTATGATCGCTAAGGTTAAGGGCTGACCTATAGCTAATGTAAGTATCCATACTAATATTATAAATGTGAAAGTAACTCTGTCTGTCTGTTACGCTTTCACGTTCAAACAGCTAAACCGATTGAGATAAAATTTGGTATGAAGATAGTTTGAGTCCCGGGGAAGTACATATGATAGTTATTATCGCGATAACCGACATCCACGCGGGCGCGGACGAAAGCTTGTAATAATATAGTTCCATGTCTATATCATGGAAGTTAACTCTTACTATCTAAACCACAAATTAATCTATTTGAAGAAGGGTTTTTGACTGACAAGTAACATGTTTCATGCTTGCAATCTACATTTTACAGCTATACAAATCAAAATATAATTCATTATATTGCAAATTAATTTCATAAAAAAAAAATATGCAAAATACCTTTTACAAATCTGAGACAAAATAAATTAACATGCAAACTAACTTTAATATTGATACATTAACTCATTTCGTAAAGCCCCCGCAACCATTCACCATTAATCGTTCAAGGCTTAATCCGGCCCTTCATGAACGGTTACGACTCACATTTAAACCTTGGAACTATAATCAGTGACGATGTGCCATAGGGTTTTAATAAGCCTCGCTTCGTTATAATTAACCGCGACTATACGGACAACCGGACGGAAAACCCGCACGTCATTAATGGAGACGTGTCCGGGCTGTCCGAGGTTTGGCGACAGCCCTAATTCTAGCGGACAGGCTAACCCGCGTCACTGTTTCCGTACGACATGAACGGTTCAATCTCGTCTTTATTACGTCACTATACATGTGCCCGGTTAGACTAATACACATGACGACTTTTGACTAAACGACATGATGACTTTACAATAAATCCTTAATTTTTATTAGACTTCTAAAAATTTCATTGTCTGTTGGATGTTTGTGATTTTCTCAAAACTTACTCCAGATCCGAATAGGGGCAAACCTTAACAGAATAAAATGTAGTTGAATAATTCAACTTAATTTTCAGGGAAGGTTTAAGTGAAATAAACGTTGTCCTAATTTATAAGACAACACAGCCATAGGCTTAGGAATGAGTCAATGAAATTTCCATTAATCGATGATGTTCAATCATGCCCTGGATCATTTTTCCCTTTAATTTAGAAAACCTAACATTTCCCCTTAAATTGTTTTTTTTTTCTTTTATGGTAGTCGTTTTCAATACTATGTTGCGGGGGACTTTACAAACATTAGTAGTATTTTTATTAGTCTTTCACACAAAGTCTCGTGAAGGAATCAAATCCACAAACTCTTGCACAGAAATCGCATTCCCACTGCATGAACGAGGCAGTATGAATTTGTCCTATCATTTATCACTATAAATGATAGGAAATATTCTTGCTGTAATGCTGCGAGTAAATAAGAACTCCAGAGAGAATCACTTAAGATTTTTTAAATTGATTCTTCGCTTTTTGCCTCTGTTCACGTAAGAGATTTTTAATTAAAACGTAAAGTGGAAGATCAAAGCTTGTATCGATTTTCTCTCAATATTTTTTCTAAGTTGCTTATATCAAAGAAAATACCGTAAACTGCCTTTAGCAGTAAATCCAACGAAAATCTTTATCAAAACAAGGCCTAACACTCATGTTTCCCAAGGGCTTATACCCGTGACTGTAATTACTACCTTAATCTTATGCTGCTTTAAATCAACACCCTGTTTTTAATGAACTCGGCTGCGGTGACGTAATCCCTTAGAGAGAAACCACGATAGACATAGATACATCTGTCCTGCTCTACTAAGTTATTGTTGAGTGTTTCAAACAAGATGAGCGTTGCTGCCGAGATGAATTTTGTAATCCTCTATGTAGTGTTTCTTTTGAACTTTATGTTTACTGATTGTTATTATTTACTAGCTCCTCCCTGTGGCTTCGTTCGCATTCAGTTTGATTTTTATAATTAATATGCTATTTTGATGTAAAGTTTCATCAACATTTTTTGTTCCGTAGCTTTTGCGTAAAAGAGCAACAGATACCCCTTAATCTTCACAAACCCTCAAATTTATAATATTGGTAGCATTATGTAAAGTTTATAAAAAATGAGTTACTTATTTTTCATTGGACATCAAGGAGGAATCTGAAAATTTGGCAGTAATAGTTTTTTTTTTTAGTTTATTTATTTTCATTTTTTTTTCATCTATACTAATATTATAAAGCTGAAGAGTTTGTTTGTTTGTTTGAACGCGATAATCTTGGGAACTACTGGTCGGAATTGATATTTTTTTTGACTGTTAGATAGCCCATTTATCGAGGAAGCAATGAGAAATGTTGCAAAAACAGGAAAAATTTACGCACGAATTTGCGCGGGACAGCTAGTTTAGTATAAAATAGCAAGTGGCTCCCCCTGGCAGCTAAATTGCTGTTTATGGAAATATGAAAAACATCAGGGTGGTAGTTTATGTAAAGAAATTTCGCACTAACTATCACGGCGAAATAGGCTTTACAAATTTAGTGAACCTTTGGGTGATGTAAAATAAAATAATGAAGGTGCAGATTATTGACAGCCAATGCTGGATATATTCTCTTACTCACGAGATAACTAAAGAACGACTTTACCTAGTTCGTCTATTCTTTTTTTTAGTTTTATAATTTTCTAATAGGTACTCTGTAGAACGTCCTACGTAAAAAAAAAATTAGAATGTAATGAAATTTAAGAATAAAACAGATTATACGAGAAAGTAGAATCCGACAAATCTAGGAAGATGAACAGGACATAAAAGAAGCATATTGTGGGAAGAACGAAGATCTTTACTATGGTTGGAGCACAAGTATTGAAAGTTAGAAGATAAGTAAGAGGGGCTCGTAGGAGATTTAAGAATAGAATAGAGAGTAATGAGAACGAGAATAATACCACTAACCACAACCAGCTCCTTGAACGCTTGCCCAGATAAAGCCGAATCACTCTTGAGAGATAATGTGGATCAATGCAATGTACCATTTGCTTTTAAATATATATACCCCAGTGAAATAATTAAAATATTCAAGTCACTCAATTTAAAAAAAACTGCTGATTTATGGGGTATTTCAGTAAAATTAATTCACAGTATAATTACTGGCATAGCGCCACAGTTATCTATAATTTTTAATCAATGTGTTGATACCGGAATGTTTCCTGATCTGATGAAACATAGTAAAGTAATACCATTATTTAAATCCGGATCAAAGAATGACCCTAGTAATTTTAGACCAATATCCATCTTGCCAGCTATTAGTAAAATTTTTGAAAAGGCTATACTTATGCAGTTAGAATCACACTTTAATTTTAATAATCTACTGCATCCCGATCAATATGGTTTTATAAAGGGTCGCTCTACAATTGATGCAGGTACTAAGCTACTGAAACATATTTTTAGTGCCTGGGAAGATTCACAGGATGCCATTGGAGTGTTCTGTGATCTTTCTAAAGCTTTTGATTGTGTGGCGCATAGGACACTTCTCCTGAAACTTAGGCATTACGGTATTAAAGGTACAGCGCTGGATCTACTTGCCTCTTACCTAAGTGAAAGAATTCAATATGTTGATATAGGGGGAGTAAGGTCGTCTGGATCTCCAATTAGTATGGGCGTGCCTCAGGGATCAATACTCGGTCCCTTCTTATTTTTGGTATATATTAATGATTTACCATTTTATGTTAATAACTTTTGTGACATCATTCTATTTGCTGATGACACTTCTCTAATTTTTAAAATCGATCGTAAACTAGAAAATTTTGAGAAAATAAATAGAACACTCGCACTAGTTCAAGATTGGTTTACAACGAACAACCTACTTCTAAATCCCAAAAAAACTAAATGTATTAAGTTTAGTTTGCCAAATGTGAAAAGTACTAATACGAGTATAATTTTAAATAATGAGGTGATTAGCTTTGTCGACTCGACAGTTTTTTTGGGAATTACATTAGACAATAGGTTACAGTGGGGCACCCAAATATCATGTCTCGCAGGAAAACTCAGTTCTGCAGCGTATGCTGTCAGCAAAGTTAGACAGCTTACGAACGTAGAAACAGCTCGACTAGTATATTTTGGTTATTTTCACAGCGTCATGTCCTACGGCATATTGCTTTGGGGCAAGGCGGCTGATATACAAACTATTTTTATTCTTCAAAAACGTGCAGTGCGTGCGATATATCAACTAGGAGCACGAGTTTCCCTTAGAGAAAAGTTTAAAGAGATAGGCATTTTGACAGTTGCATCACAATATATATATGCAAACGTTATGTTTGTAAAGCAAAACTTACATTTATATAACAAAAATAGTGATATTCACTCTGTGAATACAAGAAATAAGCACAAATTGGTAGGTCGATATCATAGGCTTCATAAAACTCATAACTCATTCATGGGACTAGGTGTTAAATTTTTCAATAAAATCCCAGTCAGCATATCGAGTCTACCAGTAAATAAATTTAAGAATGTAGTCAAGAGACATCTTATACAAAGAGCTTACTATTCAATCGATGATTATTTAACTGATAAAGATAAATGGATGTAGTTCGTTGCTCCCTATTAATGTATTGGGTTGTGTAGTTTATTGCGTTTTGCTGGGTGAATATTGTTGTCACAGTTTGATAATGTTACTTAGGTACTAGTTAAGAAAACGATTTACTTTTGTAAGTAAAGATTCTGCGTGATAAATTACGGCCATTCTTTTCTTTCCTTTGAAAAACATGTATACTTATTCATTAAGTAGCAGTAAATTGGCCAATATTTAAGCACATAAAGTTTTTACATCGTAAGTGGATGCTCCTACTATGTTGTGCCCATTGAGGCTGATGTATCCGATCTCGTGTACCTACTCTTCTAATATTAATGACCTCTTTTTTTGCATCAGTCCTCTAATATATGGTGTATAATATAATGGTGGCAGCACCTTACCTGCATATACAGTTTATAAACAAAGAAACATTGTAAACATTGGCAATTTGAAAAGAGTGGCCACGAGTTTTTATTGCCTGTTCTTTTCTCGGGCTTTACCTATTGTTTGCGAACAGGCATTACCAGTAAATGTAGAATCGACTTTTCACAAGTGTAGTATTTTGCTTCCTAAGTGAATAAATGATTTTTATTATTATTATTATTAACGCACAAACTACGGCGTTGATGAATAGCTCAAACTTAAGGAGATCAATTGAATGCAATTATTTAGAAATCGGTTGTTTTTATTAAGGAGGTCTGCATTATGATTATGATAGCATACAACACCTTAATCAATCAGAGAAAACATCAACGTCTGAATGAGCATTAATTTGGTTTTGAACGGTAGAAAGTTCTTCAGGCTGTATAGAGTCCACAAATCTTAGACTGCATTATATGTATTGGGAAACTACAGAAACCTACATTGTGCCTGGCCCGACATGCACTTGCCCGGATTTTGTTTTGCTTTTTTCCACTCACAACTTCCACTATAAAATCTAAGAAATCCTAAGAAAGTTCAAAAGTATTTTCGCAATATATTAATACGTCATTGACAGTTTTATTTACGACTACAGTTAGTAACTATAAGCTTATGACAGAGCTATAGTTTTCAAAAGAAAATATATTAGTTGGACTAAAGTATACATCAGTTTGGACAGTTTTGGTACGCATTTGTCAAGACTGGAGGAAGAAAACCATTCTTAGTTGAAGACGTTTGCTCATTTCGAACATTTATAACCATTATTACACAGCAAAAGGCTTTTAATATTTGTTTGGTGCTTCTTGAGTGATTGTGCTATTTCGGATCGTCTCACAAACAAGTTTTTTCAGCCGCAACTTTTTAGGCCGTGTCATTCAACTTGTTTTTCAGCAACGGAAATCTGACTTATGTAAGTAGTAAAGTTTGAGCACAAAATATTTTTATTGAAGGTATGTGTAACTGTCAGACAAATGGCGTCAATTCCTTTATAGCTACATAAATCAACAATTACACCCTCTACTAATACCGTAGTCATTTCATAAATTATATTTATGTAGTTTTCTTTAATTTATTTTTACTTGGATATAATTCCAACTCAACCTGATCTGGTACAAATAATGATAGTCCGATAGTCCGCCACGTACGTTAAATACATAATAACTTGGTTTCCACCTAAGGTCACCATGCCCATTTTCAAATTAATTTTAAGTAGGTACTCAAATTTAGACAAAAACATCAACGAGATTCCGACATTCCTCGTCTGACCTCATATTCCGATTGCCATGTCAACTTGGCGTCCTTACACTAGAGTTTCTCTATCAAAAGAGTTCGACAAACCTGCGCTAGTACAGCGTATGTGCATGTACACAACTAACTATTTAGCATACGGATTGATTACACAGATATGGCCGTTTACATAGCCACATCGCCCAATCCCTAACACGTGCATAGCGCTGGTAATAAAAAAATAGAAAAAAACATAACATAGAAGGCAAAATAAAAAAAATACTTGTGGGGCATACGCCACGACAACACGATCCATGTGTAGTATTGTAGCGGGGTTTGACTTGTATGTTCATTAAACGCCTACAAAAGATAAAAAAATCACTAGGGTGAAAGAACTCTGCGTTATCATTTGACTAGCTTAAACAGATTTTATCTATGGCAGTCAAACAGAGGTCGTTTTCAAGAATTCATTCCACTGTACTAAATATATATATCAGATAATTTATTTTTATCTTATTTTCCTTGTACATAATAAAAAGAATCCATACAAACATTAAAAATAATAGATTCGATGAAAACAATTTAATATCTTACTCGTGTAGTCTTTACAAATTGGTATCTGATTAAAATGAATTGAACCCAAATTCTTGCCATTGACTCCAATCCTTGAATCCTTAAAAATCGTTGTTCAAACTTTTACATTTCCTTAATATATTGACATAAGTAAACTACCATGCCACTTTCTTTGTATGTATTGTCTTAAGTAACGAATTTAAGCCCCAAGGGGCGGGGCCATTGTCTTTGTAGCCCACAAAGTGAAATCAAAAGGAAAGCGTTGTATGTTGTACTTACCTTTGCCTTTTGTAAATAACATTATGTTCCCATATAAATGCTTTGCTAGCATTCAAAAAGGGTACGCAGCGATGAAAAATACTCGTTGTGCATAATTTGGTTTAGTACTTTTTTAAGCGGTTAGGGTTCTAAAAAGTGGATTTTGCTTATTTTGTTCAATATTGGTATATTATTATTGTTCATATTTATTTATTTTATGGTCTCAGATACTTCATACCACTTTAAAATGTATGTCACACACACACACACACACACACACAAACAACCGCATTCTAGTACAACAGACAAACCACATTCTAGCATAACACACAACCGCATTCTAGCACAACACACAACTGAATTCTAGCACACTGGCTAGCACGGTCGAACACTTTTTATCAATATACAGGCCTCTCAGCCTAGTTTGAGCGACAGGGTTTATACATAGTAACTTTAAATTTTGTACTTCAAATTAATGCTGGTTGTATTGTAAAAGTTATATATATATAAGTGTTAAATAAAAGTTTTTATTATTTTTATTATATGTTGGTAGTACATGGTTAATAATAAAATATTGAACATAAGTAGACTTGTGTCATCAATATAGTTATTAATATAATTATGTTATTTTTAAATTATAAGCCTGTAAGCCTTCTTTAAAATTAAAATAAACATTTCATCACTAAGAAGTTTTACTGCATTAGTATACGACGAATGTATCATATACAAATGTAAAAACTGTCTACATAGATGACTTTTTACCATTTATTTAAATTTCCATGGCTATTTTTTTATAAATATTATTGCACACCTTATAACTACCGTTTTAAAGTATAAAATTTTGTGTTCAATTGAATTCCTACGGGTATAATATGATAGCGTTAAGACAGATATATACACACGAGAGACGTACCCGAAACATTAATATGTATTTAGCAAACACCAAGTTCACAAGAAACACGCACATAATTATATTAACAACTTCCTCCATTTGGAGTGGCTAATTAAATTATGACAGTCAATATGAGGATACTCAGTCAAGTGGCTCAGCAGAGTCTCCTTAATTAAATGGATTGCATATACTTGATGTTGTCTAGTTTTTAACTTTGATTACCTAATTAATGTCTAATTTCCTAGTCCTGCTTAATGAATTTAAACCATTCCTCTATCAAAGCTTCCATCGACCTTGTTTAATAAATTGTCTCGGATAGAATCCGAACCCGCTATTAAGGGGTTATTATCAATTAGCTTGTATCGGTGCAAAGAAAAATAAATAATATAAATTATTTGATAGCTAATATCCACAAATCTTGACTAATATTAAAAAAAAGGGCACAATGTAAATCGCGTCCGATGTCAGCTTTTTTAAAAAGTAAGGATGTTCAAACCTCTATCTTCTTATAATGTATTAGAATAGTTTTTTTTTTCTATACCATCTTGATCAGATGATTAAAACAGCGTCACAAGAGCCTCAGCATTTTCGCTAGTGACTGCTCTCTCCACGGACGCTGTATCGCCTGGGACCCGACTTAGGTGGCGCAGGCATGCCCCCAACTTGCATCACCCTTTCAACACACAGACAGAACCCGTCAATACTAGCGGCACCAGATCGGTTGCTAGACCTGACTCGTGTCTTACAATACCTGGTTTTGTTTCGAGTTTCCCTCTTTTCGCACTGTTTATATGTCCGGTGGTTTCCTTTAATCGCCTCTTACCCTTAGAATGAGATGGGGTGACGACCAATATCAGCGAATTATAAACACACTATTCATTAATTCATTCCAAAGACATTTTCTTGAAATGAATAAACGAAATATTTAATTTATTGAATGCTCTACCTATCTTAGATACCTTTGTCAATATTCCCAGAATAATAAGAATTAACTGACGTATTTCCAATACATACTATACATAACGAAATTATGTTGTAATAAATTGGTATAGGCCCTACAATCGTTCCTTGAGGCACTCCGTGATTAAAGCGTATTTGATATACGACTTTTCCTTGCGAAATATTACGCTGTATTTTAAGACGTCCATCGAGTTTTATATTAATTAATTTGGGTAATGGAAAGCAATAAATGTACTTATTTGGATAGCAATCAGAACTTTATTCAAATTTTGAAGTTTCAGGTTACTTATTGTTGACGTACATTGAACGTAATAAAGTCTATTGTGTTTATGTTTGAGTTGTTATTGAGAAACTAGTTACACATTTATAGCTAAACAAAAGTGTAAATACACATTTCATAACTAAGAATCGGTCAATTTAAAATAATAGAAATTAGATTTGGATGTTTTATGTTTTGACAGTCATCTAGGCGGCTCCACAAAATTAGTGTTGTATAAAGTCATTAACTTTAAAACACCTGTGCTGGATTCTTCCAGGAATGTAATAGGTACACAAGTTTTGTAGCTTTAGATCGAATAAAATATGCTCAAAAAGTAACTAGTAACTGTTAAAAAAAAAAATTAAACCTAAATGTGATATAGTTTTATTTGCTTTACTTTAAAATGAGTATATAAATAATTGTTACTGTTTCTAAGCTAGTGAAGGTACAGATTTTAATGAAATTTTACAGTAACTTAACAATACACCAGTATAACACACACACACTGTAAACGTCAGACGTAAATTTTGTATTTCTTTAAATTAAATTAACTTTTATTTTGTAATTAATTAGTTATTAATATTTAAAGTAGTGATTGGCCCCACACACTCGTTTACACACAAAATTACTGTACAATTAGGCAACTAACACTATAGTAATACTATTTAGATATAAAACTTTGTATGTTAGTCTTCAATAGTTTAGGTACTAAGTTTTGAATTAGGTACATACCTACCTCATACCCAAAATCTTAAAAATCCACTAGAATTGTGAATCCACTATTGTGTTTCTTTTAGTCTTTATATTATATTTTTATTATTTTAATATCTTGCTTATATTCTATAGTTGAATTAATTTGTATTTCAAGTTTTCTTTGCATTTATTCTGTAATCTTATATAAATTCTACCTACCCCCTTCTCATTTTTATTGTTTAAACTTTTTTCTTTCTTGTACTTAGCTTTGTTTATTGTGTTACAGGAGTCTAGTGGACTAATCTGACAATGAGCACACACATGATGACTCGCAGGGCAACAGCAAAGGACATGGAAAATAAATTAAAATTAGCGCTACTTGAATTGAAGAAATACAAAGAGGACAATACCCAACTGCTGTCAGAGCGCAGCGACTGTGAAGTAGAAATTGTGAGACTAAATGAGAAGGTAGCTGCACTGAAGAAACAACTTACAAAACTGGACTTACAAAATATGGATCTTCAAGAACAATGTGGCCGTCTTCAACAGGAAATAAACTCTTTTAGTGACTGTAGTGAAGTGTTTTCAGAGTCTCTGAGTCACAATACTGAATTACAACGTGATCTTAACGAAGCTCATAGGACTATAGTTTCCCTTAATCACACAATACAGGCAACAAACAGTAACGTGACTCAGAACCTCTATAGTGAGCTCTTAGGTGTAAAGTGGGTGTCGCACTTAAAACTTAAGTTACTTAGCCGCAAGAAACAGAGAAAATACTCAAAATTAAATAAATTAATAAGCAATATTAAAAAACAAAGTGATAAGTTAGAAAAAGTTAAAACTTTATCTAAAATTAATTCTAAATTGACAAAGGAACATAAAAGACTGCAGTCAGACTTGGACAACTGCAAAGCTACAACTGCATTAACCTGCTGGCAATCATTTGATATGATTGCCAGCAGGTTAATGTATGACCGCCATACACAGGAGCTTAACACACAAATAACGAACTTGCACTCCCGTCTAACAACTCTCATGCTTGAACACCAAACAGAAACTCAAGTATTCATTAACAAGTATGAGGAGGTAGCCAGAGTAGCTAGAGAGGAAACAGAACAATTAACCTCTCAGATTAAAAACAACCTATGCTACAATCGCTCACTACCACCGTTTGTCGGTCAACACAACACTCACACCAATACACGGCAATTACAGAGCAGTAAATGCAGTAAGTCTGACTCTGACTGCAGATTGTTATCTGACCAGCATACTCTGAATTTTACAGAAAATATAGTTGTGATTTTTTCTGACCAATTAGGTATAGATTTTAGCAGGTTTATTATAGGTCACACAAAATATAGGGTCATAAATTATTGTTCAACAGGATCAAATTTTTGTAATTTAATTAGTAAATTAAATAATACCACCTTAGATAATAGGTCAACAGTTATAGTATTATATGGTGACAGCTTCTCAGTCACAAAGAGAGACATAATTAAATTAACAGAAACTATTACATACATGCATGAAAAAGTAGGTTGTAAGTTTATTTTATGTAGTCTACCTTATTCGCAGTCAGTCAGTATCAGATTTACAAAACAAGCATGTACAGAGCTTGAATCTTTTATTATATAACAGTACTTACTTACATAGTAAGTATATTTTGTTTTTTGACCCGAATAAATTTATTCGTAATTTTATTTTAACGAAAGATAGAATGTATCTTTCCACATTCTACAAAAGACAACTTGCTAAGTTATTAGCATTTAATTTACACCCTGACCTAGGTACAAACAGTACTTTGCAGGATTCATTTAGTGTTAGCAGTTCTACTTTGAATGTTATTAAGACTCCTAGTTTAAACTAGTAAGTCAGACAATGGACAAGCCCACAGGTGGTCTAACTGTAGTTCACCAAAATATTCAAGGATTATCCAGCAAAATAGAGGAACTCGAATTGTTCCTTAAAATGCACAGTGTTGATATTTGTTGCTTAACTGAACATTGGTTGAAAACTAATGAACTGATATTTAATAATAGTTATTATTTTATGGTTAGTGCATTTATAAGAGAAAGGGCTATACATGGTGGGTCTATGATATTTGTATGCAACAATGTTAAATGTAAGGAACGCAAGGATATAGTACATCTGTCTGTTGAGCGTACTATAGAATTATCATGTGTGGAGCTGAAGAGATATATTATAGTTTGTGCATATCGACCACCACTGAGTGATTTTAACTTATTTGAATCTGTAATGGAAGATGTGCTTAAAAGGGTAAGTTACGGTATTAAGCATATAGTAGTGTGTGGCGACTTCAATGTAAATTTACTTGAACAATCATCTTTGTCTACCAGATTAGTTAACCTATTTAAATCATTTAATTTAGTGTACTTATTTAATGAACCAACAAGAATTACATCACATTCTGCTACATGCTTAGATAATATATTCTGCAACTGTAGTTATTTTAATGAGGTAATATTGAGTGATTTAACATCAGATCACTGTGGGCAGAAAGTCACTTTTCCCTCACACACAGTGGCCAAAATAGATAAGATCACATGTAGGCCAATGAGTACGGCTCGCTTAGAAAAATTCAATTCTAACGTTTCTGCTAATATTACCAGTATAGATTTCAGCCACTCTGATCCGAACTATCTTTACTCCTCAGTGTTTAATATAATCAAAAGTGAATACAATAATATATTTAAATCAAAAACTTTTTATAAGAATTCTAAACTTAGCTTTTGTGATTGGGCAACTACCGACATTTATAAAAGTAGAGCTCAGTTATACGAGTTATATGGTATGAAACAATTTAATTTTGATCAAAACTTTATTCAGTATGTGAGAAACTATTCAAAAACTTTTAAAAAAGCTTGTGCATGTGCCAAAGCTTTACTTATTAGTAGAAATATTAAAAAATCTGATAATAAAATAAAAGCCACTTGGAATATTATTAATTCGGAAAGCGGACGGGCAAAGCCTCGGGATAAAAGCTTTGAATTATTAATTAACAATAAGACTGTTACTGATAATTTAGACCTAGCACAAACTTTCAATGATTTCTTTGCTGACATACCACTAACCACAACCAGCTCCTTGAACGCTTGCCCAGATAAAGCCGAATCACTCTTGAGAGATAATGTGGATCAATGCAATGTACCATTTGCTTTTAAATATATATACCCCAGTGAAATAATTAAAATATTCAAGTCACTCAATTTAAAAAACACTACTGATTTATGGGGTATTTCAGTAAAATTAATTCACAGTATAATTACTGGCATAGCGCCACAGTTATCTATAATTTTTAATCAATGCGTTGATACCGGAATGTTTCCTGATCTGATGAAACATAGTAAAGTAATACCATTATTTAAATCCGGATCAAAGAATGACCCTAGTAATTTTAGACCAATATCCATCTTGCCAGCTATTAGTAAAATTTTTGAAAAGGCTATACTTATGCAGTTAGAATCACACTTTAATTTTAATAATCTACTGCATCCCGATCAATATGGTTTTACAAAGGGTCGCTCTACAATTGATGCAGGTACTAAGCTACTGAAACATATTTTTAGTGCCTGGGAAGATTCACAGGATGCCATTGGAGTGTTCTGTGATCTTTCTAAAGCTTTTGATTGTGTGGCGCATAGGACACTTCTCCTGAAACTTAGGCATTACGGTATTAAAGGTACAGCGCTGGATCTACTTGCCTCTTACCTAAGTGAAAGAATTCAATATGTTGATATAGGAGGAGTAAGGTCGTCTGGATCTCCAATTAGTATGGGCGTGCCTCAGGGATCAATACTCGGTCCCTTCTTATTTTTGGTATATATTAATGATTTACCATTTTATGTTAATAATTTTTGTGATATCATTCTATTTGCTGATGACACTTCTCTAATTTTTTAAATCGATCGTAAACTAGAAAATTTTGAGAAAATAAATAGAACACTCGCACTAGTTCAAGATTGGTTTACAACGAACAACCTACTTCTAAATCCCAAAAAAACTAAATGTATTAAGTTTAGTTTGCCAAATGTGAAAAGTACTAATACGAGTATAATTTTAAATAATGAGGTGATTAGCTTTGTCGACTCGACAGTTTTTTTGGGAATTACATTAGACAATAGGTTACAGTGGGGCACCCAAATATCATGTCTCGCAGGAAAACTCAGTTCTGCAGCGTATGCTGTCAGCAAAGTTAGACAGCTTACGAACGTAGAAACAGCTCGACTAGTATATTTTGGTTATTTTCACAGCGACGGCATATTGCTTTGGGGCAAGGCGGCTGATATACAAACTATTTTTATTCTTCAAAAACGTGCAGTGCGTGCGATATATCAACTAGGAGCACGAGTTTCCCTTAGAGAAAAGTTTAAAGAGATAGGCATTTTGACAGTTGCATCACAATATATATATGCAAACGTTATGTTTGTAAAGCAAAACTTACATTTATATAACAAAAATAGTGATATTCACTCTGTGAATACAAGAAATAAGCACAAATTGGTAGGTCGATATCATAGGCTTCATAAAACTCATAACTCATTTATGGGACTAGGTGTTAAATTTTTCAATAAAATCCCAGTCAGCATATCGAGTCTACCAGTAAATAAATTTAAGAATGTAGTCAAGAGACATCTTATACAAAGAGCTTACTATTCAATCGATGATTATTTAACTGATAAAGATAAATGGATGTAGTTCGTTGCTCCCTATTAATGTATTGGGTTGTATAGTTTATTGCATTTTACTAGGTGAATATTGTTGTCACAGTTTGATAATGTTACTTAGGTACTAGTTAAGAAAACGATTTACTTTTGTAAGTAAAGATTCTGCGTGATAAATTACGGCCATTCTTTTCTTTCCTTTGAAAAACATGTATACTTATTCATTAAGTAGCAGTAAATTGGCCAATATTTAATTTAAGAGACATGGCACAATATATTACCTAATAATTGTCTTCTGTTTTGAATTTTTATTTTATTTTTATTTTATTTTTATCTACCTACAAATTACTAATTAATTAAATATATACTGTACATTAAGTCAGGGCTCTTTATTAATATTAAATTTGAACATCCTTAGGGGTAAAAACCAGCACCTTTAATACAAGTTATTACGATAACTTAGCAAGGGTGTTGGTATCGATTACAGCTGTGATTTTAAATTAATTATAAGATAAAACAATGTACAACAATGTCCATTTATATGTAAACCTGTTTATATATAATAAATATTATTATTATTATTATTATTATTACATAAAGTTTTTACATCGTAAGTGGATGCTCCTACTATGTTGTGCCCATTGAGGCTGATGTATCCGATCTCGTGTACTCTTCTAATATTAATGACCTCTTTTTTTGCAGCAGTCCTCTAATATATGGTGTATAATATAATGGTGGCAGCACCTTACCTGCATATACAGTTTATAAACAGAGAAACATTGTAAACATTGGCAATTTGAAAAGAGTGGCCACGAGTTTTTATTGCCTGTTCTTTTCTCGGGCTTTACCTATTGTTTGCGAACAGGCATTACCAGTAAATGTAGAATCGACTTTTCACAAGTGTAGTATTTTGCTTCCTAAGTGAATAAATGATTTTTATTATTATTATTAACACAAAGGCTAAATTTTATCGCAACAACAATGGAGCCGATGTCACTGACAAAAACTAGTAGGTTATATATTATAATATTATTATTATCAATATTATATTCCGCATAATCATTTTTACGACTCATATAAATTCAAAGAAATTATTTTAATATTTAGGATTATAATATTTAAGCGGCTGCTAGCAGTAAATCCCGATAGACATGTTTGGTAGGCCGTATAAATTTCAACTAAAAATAAAACCACCCGACCTCTGCCGACACGTGGGTGTCCTTCAGCTCGACTAAGCAATTTTCCAGAAAGGGCTACCTCTGCCCATCTGTCTACTTTTTTGATTGATCCTGTGACACCGATCACATACGCTGAAATATATTTTAATCATATTATTTTTATAAAACGCGTATTACATAATATATTGAAAAACACGCTAAATATACTTGTAAATGTAATTTGAAGTGAACACAATACATAATGTGACCGGGACTGATTCGGTAAAACAAAAATCCTTTTTATTTTGATAATAGACTACATGTTTTAAATAATGTAGGTACTGCCATTTACACAGCACGTACTTTTATAAGAATACTATTAATAGTCTAATCTATATAACTTGAACTTTCATTTAAATTGTCTGTTTTAAATAGCGGAATGTTTAGGCGCCGTAGAAATTAGTCATAGCATTTTATCATTTATACATCTTTACATTACTGGACCTTTAAGGGTACTTCACATTTTTGCCAAAACACCATGGTCTTAATTTTGGTTTAAATAATTCATCATTGTATTATATTCTGCAAACATTTTAAAATTATGTCACTTTCGCAAGCATTGTTGAATAATTACACGCAAGTGCATGTAAAATCGACGAAGTTTTAGTTAGGTTAGGTAACAAACTAATCCAGTGAAGTGCAGAAACTGGCGTTCGCTATAGCAAGTAACCAGATATTCAGTAAATAAACTACACTGAAACTATATCCGTCTCCTTGATGAATCATGTGGCATGATTCTTAAATAATCTGTTTATTCAAAGGAAGATTAATGATTTGTGTAATTTTAACAAGTTTTGCATGGCATGTATTGGATCTGTGCACCATGCATGCCGTGGCAGAGATGTGCACTGAAACTGTACCGTCTCTCAAACAATTTCAGTCACATGTTGTTTGCCGTACCATCGTGTCACACCGTCGCGCGCGCTAACTCACCCTTAAGGTTCATTTCCGTGCATCCTGGCCGATCGCGAGACGCGCGTGACTTACGACAAGCGGCTGATGCGCGCGACCGATACGACAATAGTCAGAGTGCACATGCATCCTACGTCAGTTGTCGGCCGCGCACGTCTGTCGCAGACCTCAGAAACGGCGCCATACATTCTCATACTCTGAGTATTGTCGCATCGGCCGCGCGCGTCAGACGCTTGTCCTAAGCCGATTAGCCTAAAAAATATTTTTAAATAAAACAACTAGTGTGAACATCTATTGCAAGTATCTACATTTATGTTAGTAAGTTTGCGTTAATTAGACAATAATGATTATGCACCTTATATCGTTTTTAATTTTCCTTAATATATTTATTATTAATATATTTCAGATAATAATATAGTTTTTTGTAAGTAACTCAATTATTAGTTTTTCAAATATAAAGTTATAAACTGACCAATTGAATTTGTATCACGGGATTATGAATCAATAGAGATTCGATTTTCTTCTGTCTATAGCTTCAGGGACGTCTCGTTGTCATTACTTACAGTAATCTGCTACCATATGTAGACTTATCTTGTTTTTCTACTGTTGAAATATCCTGATGGAACTTTTCACTGTGTTCGTCGCTGATGGCGCTAATATTTTTAGGAAAAATGTTTAAATAAGAATGACGAAAGTGTATTCTTAAGGATATGCCCAAAAAGCCTTAGAAGCAGTTAGCAGCTCCTTGACAATAGTTTATAGTCATTTTATCGGTGATTTTCGAAAAAATCGAAGTTACTTTACAGATCATTAAGTTTTTTTTGTAAATATTTCATCTTTATTCAACTGTCTGATTTGAAGATCAACAAATAAACCCTATGCAATATTTCTTCAATGAGTTTTGGAAATTAAAATATGATGATTTGAAGATCTGATGAATAAATAATTCGTGAATTCCGTCTTACAAAATAGGTTTTTCAAAAGGCAAAGATAGTGATCATTTTTCCCATCCAATACGATGGTTCACACATGTAACACAACAGATGTGAGGAACCCATGCTTTGTCTTGTTGTCTGATAGAAAAGCTAAAATAAAGTTCTTATGTAAAATGTACTAACGGAATTAGATTTATCCGCTGATATTTAAAAATAATCGAGATAATTTTAGTTAGTACCTTCTTGAGGTTGTTTACTAACCATTCAACACAGCAAACAAAAACAACGGCGCTTATACGATAATATAAAATATTTAAAAGCGCAAGTTAAAGTGATAATATTTAATTTTACTGAAAGTAGCTGTAACACATAAACAAGATTTAATGAGATCAAGATTTTGAGGATTGGTAGGTATTCTAAAATTGGTAAGCAGTTTCCTTGTTACAAAATGTTGTTGACAAGTGTAATCGTTTTTTTTTTGGTTAGCACTTAAACGGTTTTAAGTTATTATCAGTTAATTAAGTCATAATTGCTTTTTTGGACAGATTTTAACTAAATTATGTTTTTCAACCTACCAAGGCTTAGAAATTATTGCATATTAATTCATAAAAAACACACAAGTTAAAAAAACAGTTAGACGAAGAAAGTCAGGCTTAGTAGTCTAACAAAATCGCTGAAAATAACCCCCTTATTCGGTTTAAGTCAGATTCTGTTTAAGACTTCTTAAGACATATTAACTTTGGTAAAAACAATTGAACATCGGTAAAAACAAATAAACAACGTTGAATGTGTTATAATATTATTACTGTGAACTGATCAACGTACTAAAATAATCAGATTTTCCCACAATATTTATTAGTAGCACGTTCAAATTAAATAACAAATGTCATGTACCGGATGCCAATTTATGTTGTCAGCAATTTAGCTCACACAGTAAAGTACAACATGAAAAATGTGATCTGGCCACAATTTTTCCGCATTTTTACTCGTAGTGCATGGAAGGCTGTTTCAATAGATTTTTATATTGGAAGGATACGTACACGTTGCATAGCAGTTTCAATAAATACTGTGATTCAAAGTAAAATATACAGTAGTGATTTAAAGAAAAATTCAGGGAGAATCTTAAAGGCATTAAGTGTTTACGTTTTATAACTTTAACTCTTATAGGATTATACTTCGCTTGCGTAATATTTTATCTTATATAGTCAAACAAATATATACATTTACGCAAAGTAGTGATTGGATATAAACGAGTTTGTGACTTGAACACGATTATATTTTGGTAAATCCTATCTAATCTAAAAATATTTATATTTTAGAAGCTGTGTCAAATTAAGATGATCATGGTATATAGCTACATATACAATTTTGAAACTCTACTTTCAAAAATTTTAAGATTTAAAATAAATGCACACATAAAATGAATGATAAGATTAGCGATTTCAACACGTCTTTGAAGATTTATTACTTCCAAAACTATTTAAAAGTCTTAAACAGATCAAATCTAGAAAGTTGTTACTTACTAAATAAATTAAAAGCAATTCTTTGTTAGATGTGTCTTAAAGTTATAATATTATTTTAGATTCTAGATAGCTAAACTTAATTAAAACTTTCAATCACAGTAAAATACTAACAAGGTATGCGTTTCAGTTTCAAATAACATTTTTCATTTCAACGTAAGTTCTGAAGCTGTTTTGATTAGACTATTTACCACAAATGTTGATAAACTTTCGCGATTTGTTTATATGATCGCGGGTGTACGGTATCACGGTAATATTATCTATACGGCAATGGAGCTCGGCTCTATCCTTGAAATAATTACAGCTGCACGGTAGGTAAACACGCGGGCTGCTCGCCTACTGTATTTTAATTTCTTAAGTTTCTTTCTAGTTTTGATTG
The DNA here is from genome assembly GCA_945859575.2 of Herminia tarsipennalis. Lineage (NCBI taxonomy): Eukaryota > Metazoa > Arthropoda > Insecta > Lepidoptera > Erebidae > Herminia > Herminia tarsipennalis. The sequence goes on from OX243844.2 coordinate 21,701,233, forward strand.
TATAAATGTTTTTTGTTATTAATAAATTTATCGATCAATAAAAAAAATGTGTTTTTTGGATATCACATTTATTTAAAAAAAGACACCCTAATAAATTTAAGACTGAAAAATATTTGCGCCTCAACTGAGATGAACGAAAAGCTTTACTGTATTAAGTATAAAAAAATCCGCATTCGTTATTTAAAAATGATATTTCTGGGTGCATAATTCGAAGAATTCAAGCAACCAAAATGAGCACATTTTACATCTATAACTGCGTTTTGTCTCAATTAGTAATTATTCACAAATCATACGCTTACTGCTTGCAAAATTATCACGACGTTCATTTATTCGCGACTGGCTGTGTATCTATCAGATATCTTCATACTAATCTATGGTATCTATCGAGAGTGTACCCAATCCAATATATTTGAAAAAATATTATCAATTTACTTTAATGTGGTATACAAAGTGTATAAAATGATCATGAAGTAAATCTAATGATCGCATAAGCTTCAGTGAGTCCGTCTAGACGCTCTACGAATATTGATTATAATACATTATGTAAATATGCAACATACTTTCGACATACAAGCTTCGTCCAGAACCAGCTTCTACATATTTATAAGTTTTGCCTCGTAACTCTTTGTCGTCTTTGTTCCGGTAATATGGAGTACAAACCTGAGCTTTGTTGGCGGCCTTATTATTTAAGCTTAAGAAGTTTATGTTAGCTTATATTAATCGTTTTTATGTACTTAATTTACTAGGACGTCATGATAAGTTGACGCAAAAGAAGGCGTGCTAAGTTAGTTTGTAGTCTCTGTATTTCTATTGGTGACATCGTAATGTCCAAATAGAAAGCAGCTTAACTAAAAATGATAATAATAATATCTTGGGACAACTCACATAACGCTATCTGAATCCAAACTAAGCATAGCTTGTTCTAACTAATAAACATACTTATATATTTCTAAATACATATATGTGTTATAGATAAATTGCACCCAGACACAGAATTAACTTAAAGCGGCGGTAGCCTAATAGCTAAGGCATCTGTCTCGCAATCGTGAGGTCGCGGGTTCAAATCCTACCCATTAAAATACCGATGTGAACCCACTCCTAACACAAGCCATTGAGCTTAGCGGGAGGGGTTAACAGGATTGCTAGTAATGTGGGACCAAAATTCCACATTGCTAGTTATCTTTTATAAAAAAAAAAACAATCGTGCTCATCACACTAAGTTTTATCCTGGGTGAGGATTGAACCACGAAAAGTCAGAGACACCAACCTCATTATAATTTGTTTGCAACTTAGTGTTAGCATTGTAGCTTAAATTAGCACTAGCACACCCTCGTCCGTGTTTAGACATAATAAATAACGCGAAAATATAAGTAATTACTTGTATACAATATACACAAAGCTTTGTCATCTCTAAATAAGTTTATACACCTTTGAGTTGCTGAAAATTGAATATAACTGTTTGCTTTTGTGAGCCCAACCCGGTTTTCCACAAAGGTCACAATTGGATCATACGAATAGCAAAACGCAGTCGCTGCAAACCACAAAGGAAGTACAGATATGGTTTTAGTATTCACAGAGCCGATTGGAATAGATCACAAAACCACAGAAAATCCAGCAGTGTTCTACAAATTAGATATTTAGATTTTGATCTTTTACAAACAAAATAAATCACAATATTTCATCATGATAATTCTATTAAAAAAAAAGCGGAGAGGTTTCTATCGGGATGTAGTTAGGGATAAGAAATACTGATAATGCTTTGGGCTAGCGTGACGCTTACCATCAGTCTCATGACCTGCTCATCCCCCTATTTCCTCATTTATAGAAAATATTTGAGAAATCTTGAACTCTCAATATTCTTCTAACCGATTTTCCACACGGTTAGTTTCAATAAATAATAGATCCAACTACTAGGGAGATTAGGGAGCCCACCAATGTGTCGTACACAAATTCGTACACAAATGTGTACGACATATGTTACAGTACAATATCTTTGTGCTGTATCTACAATCTACATCACAATCTTATGTTCCTTATCGCACGTTCAGTATCTATTAAATGTTTCTACTATCTGTTATCAACACGAAGTCGTTAGTATATAAGATGCACCTTTGGATAATTATAACCAGACTATACTACACCTTTTGTCTCATTTATACCTAATCATATACTGCCAAGAAGTTTGGCAAATTGGTGACCCCGACGAACGAATACGCAGCAAGAAACATGGCACAATCACCGTGCAAGGCGAACATAAGATTGTGATGTAGATTGTAGATACAGCACAAAGATATTGTACTGTAACAACATACATTGGTGCATTTTATATTCGCTAAACTCATAGTCTGATGAAACGGAATTCCTACACGACCGGAGAGAGATTACAGGTGCAGAACCGACGGCTTTACCTGCTCTCCAAGGTATTGTGGAATGTAACTTTTTTTTAAGAGTCAAAGGGCCATCCAAGATCCTGATAGTATAGGCGTTGCTTTGTTAAGATGATGTCATTCGCTTGTTCTATATTCGTTCATTCTACATCAAACGGGCTTCGTAACTAAGTCTTCAGAAAGCGGAAGCTTATGTCAGCTTAAAATATTTTAGTAACGAGCTGTAACGAAACTGCTGGCGTTTCAAAGTAGTTGCAAGAATGTTCCTTGTGAAAGCAATCTGTCAGTTTTTAGTGAAAAATTGTGTCGTTGAACATTTTTAAGGTTATTTTATAAGGCGAAAGTGAAAATCTACATTTTCATCTTGAACCTCAATTATGGCGACATGTTACTACTAGCCTTATCAAGATATATCAATCTATTGCAATCCGCGACCTTGATCAGATCATGATCTGGATTAAACGTGTAATCCTGGATGGAAATCAAACCCACAACCTTTAATTTCATATTCAAGGTTACTACCCACTAGACCAACAGGAAAATCTTATCCATAATATAAATAGTTATACGGATACCTTTATTTGTTGCTGTATGTTTGTTTATAATGGCAAATATTTATACCATCCCAGGGATTGGAAATATTTACTACTAATAGAATCTCTTTCCTTAATTGACGTTTATAAATTGCCACTGTTTTTTTCCTGCTCCAAAACAAAAACAAAAGTATAATAGGTATACCTATACTTATGTAGTATACATTTTACCGTATATCTTTGCAAGAAGATAAATGTATGTTGGTACTTTTAAGTGTAATCTGCTGTATTGTGTTGTTTTTTGGCTAAATTCATTCGACTTCTTTTGTTATTCTTGATCAGACAGGTGAATCAAATTTGTCGCCAATCTTACATTTCTTTTATCTCTGATTTATTTTCAATATTTAAGAATCACTCTAGTAGCTCTTAGGTTTGCTATCCTTGGTACGATAGTTGCACTTTAACTTTAATCAAACTCTACTATTATTATTTAAAACAGATTAGTGGTATTTTTTTTACGTTATTTTAAAAGTATTTGTTTAGTAAAGACAAAGAAATATCACTCAGTTTTGGTAAATTTCATTTGCGGACTGTGTAATCCGATAGCTTTAATACTATATAACTTTTTTTATGATTGGATGAGGGACAATTAGTATTATTTTTTCTTTTATTTCATTGATTTTATTAGGGATATGTACCCAACTACTCATAGTCATGTGTATGAAATAACTCTCCAGTTAGAACACACCTTTCTCCTTTATTGTCTTATCTTTTTTGTTGTAAAATCTATAGAATTACGTACGTACATACGTTCACACGATAATAATAAAAATGAATATCCTAAAAATAAAAATATAATAAGATATTTCACCCTTGTAAACTGATACTGTACAGTCTGAAAAAATATATTTTATGTTGTACCTAAACGTTCCATGCGTTACAAATTGAAAAAGCAACGCATGGGCGTTGCCTTTTGAATTTTATTTACTTTCATGTATTAATTTTATTCAAGTTAATGTTGTCTTGAAGTAAAACAATTCAACAATCGTGAATTGTCTTTGCTTGCGCGTGTGTAACAATAAATACAAAGGTTTTCTTGGAAAATGTCTAGACGCCAGGTGTAGACGCTACTAATTAAGTTAATTGTGAACGGATGTTTGAGGTTAGGCGGTTCTGAGAACTGAAATGTTGTAACAATATCACCTTTCGTGGAAATAGGCTTTTGATAAGAGTCCTTTGTTTTAGTCTAATAAATAGGCAAAAAAAGTAATTACTGCTAACCTAAAATAAAAAAAATTGCATTCAACCACAGCTTCGCCCGCGTGGTTGTCGTTTATTGCGGTTAAAATTATCCTATGCCCTTTCCTGGGACTCAAACTATCTTTATATCAAAATTCATTTTAATTGGTTCAGCGATTTAAGCGTGAAAACGTAACAGACAGACAGAGTTACTTCTTAAGGAAGTAATTCAGTAGAGATGATAGAGTGTTATTATATTTCTAACTACCTCATTCAATTCTAGTATGAAGTTCGACGTTACAAGTCCTACAGCAATCTGCTACCACCATTACATAGTTTAAATACAAAGTTACAGTCAGAACTAAGCTAAAGGTAATTACTAATTGAATGCTAAACAACAATGCAGTGCTCGGCTGTGTAAAGCGTTTATTAATATTGTGTAGGTAGTCCATTTGTATTGTTTTTTTTATAACATCTTACATTTTAATTTTCATTTAATGTTCCGAACTAATATTATAAATGTGAAAGTAACTCTGTTAAGTTTTCACACTTAAACCGCAGAATTGATTTAGATGAAATTTAGTATAGAGATAGTTTGAGTTCTGGGAAAAGACATAGGGATACTTTTTATCACAACGACCTACCTTTTACTCTGTGGTACAAATGACAGCATGGTCTTGTTTGACGCCAATACGTTAAAATGTATCTATAACGAACCATATAATGTATCAACGCACCGTGAGACAATATCGGGGGGCACGGCAGTGCCCCAGCCAAGTCGTGCGCGAAGCAAACACTGCCGTACCATCCTTTACTGGAACCATTTCGTCACATTTTCAGGCCCCTATTTGGGAACCTCTGAATAAGAACAGAACGCAGAAATTTTTGTCATCTAGTAAGCAATAAAATAAAAAAAATTCAAGTCTGTAGGTCATTTAGTTCCGAAGTTAAGCGAAAGCAAAGTTTCGCATTTTAGACACTTACTCACTCACTATCATTAAAATAGAACTAGTACTTTCCATAAACTGAGAGACCTGAAACTTGGTACAAAGTTAGGGTTTAATGGCCACATAAAGGGAAAACTGTAAAAACTAGGATAATCGAAGATCTGGAGTACCTGGTGACCCTTATTTGAAAACACAAGAGCCCAATCAAACTATTAAAGATCGACTTACCGCCTTTACAAAAAATATTAAACTTTGTTTGCCTCTTCATTTGATGTTAAAAATCGAAGGTCTGATGTATATGATGAAGAACCCTCAGCTTGTCTTACTTTATTTAATTGTTAGTTATTTAGTACTCTTAGTTTTCTAGGTTTAATTTACAGTTAGGCAGTACTTTGAATCGCGTTCGTGTTTTTTCGCCACCAAAAACATTCTGTAAAAAACTAGCCAAGTCTCGATGGAGCCGATTGTTTATAATAAAAGTAATGAAATCTAGACAAAGTCGTGCCAAGTCTAAGGTTCCTTACTGCGATTTCTTTATTATTATAGTTAATGTTGTGTGACTTGGCCGTTGAACGGTACACAAGGGTGCAAAACCAGGTGCTCCATGACACCATTGCACCAATATGTCGCCAGTAGGTACTGGTGGTTTTAGATAGCTATTTATTTTTCAAATTACGAAGACTTTATTACAGGGGTTTTTTTATTTTACCGTACCGATAAGATTTGGTGATCTTTTGGAGGAAGTCTTAGTTTAATGCTAAGAATAAAACTTGTATAATGCCTCGCTTCAGACGGACTGTAAGAAGTTTAAACTACGTCCTCGCCAAACTTCACTTCCCACATAGAAGTGCATAAAATATATTCCGAGATCCCAACTTCCCCACAACCCATTTCAAAGAGCAAACTAGAATATAACTTACACAAATATCGATCTGGGAGTCATAAGGCACTTTAGCTAAGTGCCCCATCCGGTTTCATTTTCTTTAACTCAAAACAAAGTTTATGTACGCCCGAGGCACGCCCGCAGTGAAAGCTTACAACTGTGTAAACTTCACAAATTGTTTACTGCCTTCAAAACTGGCTAGCAACTGTCGTTTGTCGTACAATGTACCTACAGCGTGTTACTTGGATGAAATAAAATTCTCTAGCGATGTGGCTGTTGTTCTAAACACTTTTGTTAAGCCGTCAATGGGTATCTTGCGACGTGACTCAAATATAAACTCAGAAAGCTTTTCTTCGTTGATGGAGATTGTAATGGCTTATAAATATTAAAGAAAGAATTTCATAAAGGTGGTTTTTGGGTAGGTGGGAGAAACAACACAGCATACAACGAGTAAGAGGTATATATGATTAAGTATGCTATAAGTACTACCAAATAATTAGTTCCCCTCACAAATGTTGTGAATGGAACACCCATTATTTGGGGTCGGCTCTCTTCGTTCTGCAGCCTTACGACAGTCTGTCCTGGGTTGTCGAAATATTTGTTTGGGCAAGCTCTAAGTCTTTGGCTACCGTAGACCACCAGGTAGTTAGTGGGCGTCCTCTACGTTTCTTATTATTTGGCAGTGCTAAGGCCTGTTTTAGGAAATGGTCTTCGGGGCGTCTTATGACATGACCGATCCATGATAAGCGATTCTCGGTGAGTTTTTCTGCTATAAGCATGACCTGCAAACTTCCTCTGATATGCACTTTTTGCACTTTATTGAGTCGGGTTGTACCTGCTGCCCATCTTAGCATCTTTATCTCTTGTACGATAAAGATGCTAAGTGCATTTTCTGTACGTAGGCTTTATTTATGGCCCACCACTCGGTCCCGTACGTCATGGCTCGTCTGACTGCGGTCTTTAGATATTGCCTTTGCTTTTAATCGGCATTCTTGCATCACATAAAATCCCCGTGAAAGCCCTACATCTCTGCAATCTCACACTTATTTTAGGGGTAACATCGGCCTTAATGTTCCCGTGGGCTGTCAGCATCGCACCAAGATACTAGAATGGGAAAGCTTTGGTAGTGGATTCCCGTCAATGTGAATGAAGTTGTTGATGTTACCACTGAATGCGCACTCCAAGTATTCAGTTTTATTTCGGCTGATTCGGACCGTTGTTTTCCAGCGCGTGTGCTACTTTTCGAGGGTAGTTTGGATTGGCGTTGTTGTTACTCGTTAAGTCGTTGCTAATATCTTCTTCGAAATATTTCTCAAGTTTGTTTACTAGTTCACCGCCTTCAGCATTGTAAAGTTTTTTCCATTTGATTTTTGGAGTTTTATCTATTTTTGATATTAAAATTGCGTGCTGCAAAGTTAGGCCATGATTGGGGATTATTTTGCAGTATTAGGAGTTTTTTCATTTAGTGGCTGCTGTTTATCTATGGCAAGTTTTACGGCAATGAGGCTGTCACTTTTTCTCTCTATTCGGATAATTCGTTGTTTAAGATGGAGTCCAGCATTATGCCTACGCCAATCTGTGTGTTAGTCGCACCGTGGTAGATAATTTGGTAGCCCAGTCCTACATATTTTGCCTTAGAGCCCTCCTATTTAGTCTCCTGTAAACAAAATGCATTTATGACTCTCTTATCTAATATTTTGCTTAGATCCTGGCTTCTAACATTGAGAGAGTCACGGTTCCACGTCGCAAGTATAATCTTCTAAAGGGTGGTTTGCGAATACGATTTCGTTTTCTTGTCAGAATCGTCGCTTCGCATCCGTACTCGTATTCGGGGATGCATCCACGTCGCTTACGGGGGACGCCCTATTATTCTCATTTCTTACTAGATTTTGCCCGCGGCTCGCGATTAAAACTATGCTATATCCTTCCCCGGGACTCAAACCATCTCCATACCAAATTTCATCTAAATCGGTTTAGCTGTTTAAGCGTGAAAGCGTAACAGACAGAGTTGCTTTCACATTTATAATACTAATATGGATGGTTTTACTTTTCATATTTGAAAGAGGAGGTGTATAATTTGGCTTGAGTTGTTTTACGACCGGTTGCCGCTTGACGCCAAGCAGCAGTTGCAGAGGGCAAGCGCCGCCGTTGGTCCGTTAAAACTCGTCCACCGGCATCTCTTCTGTATATTCCCCATTACACAGCACTGTTGTCGGCCTCGCCTCCGAATATGTTAGAGAAGCCCGGAACAGGGGTTTGATAACTAAGTTTCCATCTCCGGCCTGTTGGTCCGCGGGAGCTATTTTATTTCACTCCTAACCTCCTAGTGCCTACCATACCATACCAACAATAGGTATGCAGAAAAAAAAACAATATTTTGTCCGTAAACTGACGCACGTGGCTTAAAAGTAAACCATGTCATTCCCTAGGCTTTAGGACTTTGTGTGAAAAGAAACAAAACTTAATTCTTCAACATTAATAAAATAGTAACGAATATGACAAGTGCTAAAGTATACCTATATAAAAAAAAGTGTGGCACTCGGGGACTACCGCGGTAAAGCTATTGCATAGCAATTTTTATCAACTTATGCAATTATAATTATTTATTTATTTTCTATTTATGCAGTATTTTTTTTTATTACATTTTGGAGCAGCTCGTCTCGATCCGTGCGAACTTCGTACAATCGTACCATATACATATACGTTAAGCGAACGCTCGGCCGAGCTATATGATAGGCGAAGTGGGCAGTGTTAGGTTTTTGTCGTTACGGAATTTCTTGATTCGGTCGCCGCGCTCAAAGCCCGCGATAATAGCTATGCAACAGCTTAAAAGCCGAAAACTGAATTTATACTTACCTAAGTATTGATTCTGTTTTCAGATTTTCTCTTGATACCTTTAGCTACATGTAATAATCATAAGCCATTTTATTACGACTGTAACAGGAATATCAAGTATCGAGAGATTTTTAATCTATGCTGAAATAATATTAAAAAAAACCCGGGCAAGAGGCATGTCCGTGGTCCCGCAGCCTTAAATAATTGCATAAGCAGAAGAGAGTTTGTTCGTGGCACTTACGTCGTTTTGTTGAGAAGAGCAGTTTTTCGACAATAACTCAATGACGGTATTTCCGATCATGTCCGAAATAATTTTAGTTGAAAGTATTTGTTAAGCGTTACCTTTGTGATTTTTTTGGTCACACGGTTCAAAAGTTAAGAGGGGGGGGACAATTTATGCAACTTTCTAGGCGATTATTTTTAAAAATATTTACCTTATTAAAAAAGTTTATTAAAAACCTTAAAATGTTTTTAAAAGACCTGTCGAATGATATGCCACACGTTGATGTTAGCCGACAAAAAAAATTCTGCTTCTGTTACATGTAGTGCCAATAAAATATTTATTTTTATTAAGTAGCGGCCACTATAACACATCTTTTCACCAAATTTTATCAATATTCATTGAAAAGTTTCCGAGTAAAATACCTGTGACATACGGACGGACAGACAGACGGACATGACGAAACTATAAGGGTTCCGTTTTTTGCCATTTTGGCTACGGAACCATAAAAATGTATACACCTAAGGTAAGTATATCGAAAATGTTATGTTGTTATTGTATTGCGTTTCATCTACCATTCCTAATGAATTTATGGTTACTTTTTACATAAGCTGGGGAGTAACAGAGGATATTCAATCGTTATAGAATATACAGTGTCTGGCATGCAGCTGCCTAAACCCTAATATTTGGAAACGTATGTTTTATAACCAGGTGGCAATGTTTTGTTTGAAGGAAATCCGTTTAGTCGTTTTGAATACATCAACTTTTTATCTCACATGACGAAGTTTTTAAGTAATATTTCCTTATATGTAATTCAACCCGCTCCAGCTTTGCAAGGAGTTTTTATTAAGCTATTTCATAACTTTTATCGCGGGCTTTGAGCGCGGCGACCGAATCAAGAAATTCCGTAACGAAAATAAAACATAACACCCCCCACTCCGCCTACCATGTAGCTCGGCCGAGCGTTCGCTCAACGGCTATGTATATGGTACGACTGTACAAAGCTCGCACGGATCGAGACGAGCTGCCCCGAAATGTAAAGAAAATAAAAAAAAAATTTTTTTTTTTTATACCTAAACCATCCGAAAGAAGTTATCTAAATGATAGTGTAAGCCGGACTCTATTAAATACTTTGTGAACAAAATTTGGTGCCCCTTGCTTGATCTTGCGGTCAGCCACATGCGGCATGCTGCATTTCGATTGCAGCAAGTGTGTTGTCGCAGTAAGGGTGCAAATGAGTACACCGACATTATGCGCTAGGCGTAGACGCTTCCAAACTATTTGCCTTTAGACAAAGTTTACACAAACTTGTTTGAAACGCTTTTGTTTGACCACGAACGATTATCTGCGGCTCATGAGTCAGCGACAAAGTTGTTGGATTACGGTTCATTTATTTTACGCCAATACAAGAAAGCCTGACTAGCTATTAACGATTAATGTCGTTTTCCAAATGTTGTTGTTCCAATTACTGGCTAACCACGTATTGCGACAGTAAATTAACTATTTGAATCTCCTGACTACAAACAATTCAAGTCTTTTACAAACTATAGATGTAATACCTTCTTCCAACATTGTATGAGGGTAATTTAACTAATTAACCAGTCAATTAAACATATACTTATTCTGTACTAGCGCGAGAGTCTCATCTCTAGCGGGGGAATCTCTCGACTAAACTCTTTTCTGAAAGCGAGTAGCAATCCTGGCTGTGGTGTTATATACTGTACATATGGTAGCGAAAGTGGTAAGGTTTTCTCATTTTTGATTTTCAATTTTTTTTACTTACTCTACTTAATTGAATAAGGATAAATAACTTGATACAAATATCATCATTTTTCGATGTACCCATATTTCGATAACCAAATTTGAACAAAAAGTGGTTATTGTGGCTTAACTATTATTGTTAGTCAAATACCCCCGTGGACTTTTAAGTGGATAGTAATGAATACTATAAATATGTAGCACATTATTTTGATGTATCATCAATAGCTTTCGCAGCGCCCCCCAAATAAGTAAAATTTTTTATACCTCGAGTTACATTATATCATAAAATATAGCCTATGTTACTACCTGATGATGTAGCTTTGGTGCAATGGTGAAAGATTTTTTTTAAATTGGTCTAGATGTTTCGGAGTTTATTCAATGCAAACAAACAATCAAACCAAATTTTAACATTTTGTAGAAACTTTTAGCTTTCAACCTTTTTATGAAACCATTTTTTGATAATGCAAAAATATATACGTAATACCTTTGTATTACGTATATATTTTTTTAATAAAAAAAGTAAGAATATTTATATAATAATTACCGGATGGACAGATTTATAAGTCGATTTTAAAATTCCCTTTGATTTTATTCGAGATATAGGTACAGTTACTTTGTAAACTTGATACACTTCACCAATTAAGTTAACATCGCAAAATATAAAATTATGTATTATTTAAATGTGAAAAAAATATATATTATGGGTTATTATATTCATAATAGTAGTTATTTTAGTGCAAATAAAAGTAAGCACGTATTCCGATACTTCATTTATTTTTTAACTTACTTCGCCATAGTAAAACACTGCCACTACAACAACAAAGCAAAACACTACATGAATAGAAGTGCTTTGTTCAGAACGTTTTTGTTAAGCTGTGAACCACTATCGCCGCACTTAAGCTAGCTACAAAGTTAGTGGATTACAGATAGTCTTACTTAATTAGAATTGTGGTTTAGTGTTTCATACAAAATTTCCATTTTCGGCCATGTACTCGTACCTACAATCATTGTAATTTTAACAAAACGTTAAACGATTCCGAGCATGTAAACACATAGTAAGTATATGATAGTTTTATATCGTTACATATGAAAACCAAAATCTATGCTAGCGACTGCAGAATACTGCGGAAACAAGTCCTGCCCGTTTTTTTTTTCTTATAAACTATTAAACATCTAACGTTTCTTATTGAGAATGAGATGAAATTTGTAAGTAAAAATGACCTGATGTCGTTTTATAGAAAGTTTGTACATTGTACCGGTTACTTTTACGACTACAGCAAGTGACATGAGCTACATTCTAACTTCGTTCGATCGACATTTTGTAAGAAATTTTTCGATTCTAGTTTTCCAGTTCACATTTTCTGCATTTGTGTTCGGATAGTACACAAGCGTTCTTTGTTCACGTAGTTTTATGTCTACGGTGCTTTGTTCAGTCAATATTCGGCTTTAGCATACTCAGTCCATCTCAGCATCCTTTATAAGGTAATCCAACTGTCTGAAACCAGAATCGCGGTCTCCACTCCAGGACCGTTTACACCAGCGACCGTTAGTCTTTCGATAGGTATGGGCCACCTATTGCCATTTCAGGATGTTAAAAAAAAAGTATTAAGGAATCTAAATGGTATGAAAAAGCCACTTGATTTTTTCTGCACCAGAGAATACGTTAAGTTGTCAGTAACGGTTGTCAACGCCAATTGTTGTAGGCAGTCATTCAGAAAAAACTATTTGGAGCACCCAATAGAATTCGTTTTGTAGGCGATATATCGTGCAGCTGTACCACATGAAATATATTTATGGGTGCATTCAAAAGCCTTTTGTGTAGTATACGGGAACCAGTTAGCCTTGTACCATCTTTGTTAGTTGGTCATTCCTTTCTGGAACGACATGACGATCATGTCGTTCCAGAAAGGAATGACCAACTATTAACATTAAGCCATGTCGACACTTTTCTATATGTTACCTTTTGCATTATCTTTAGAACTAGTTAAATCTGCTGGAAATTAAATTAATATCACCTAATGGAGACATTAAAAAGTAGAAATTAGAGAATGGGAAGATGACTGAATTAAAATTTATAAAATTCGTATTTAGTATATCAATGAGCAATGTGGTAGTCAGAAGCCTTTACTTTAAAGGCCTCAAAGCAAGGAGAAGACCAAAATCACACATTCAAATGCAAAAGCCGAACCCAAAAACATTTCTGCACCCACAAACAGAAAGGGGAACTCTTACATTATTAATATTACATAAGATAACTTTAATTTGTGTTATGTGTGTTGAATATAACATGAGCCTCCGGTAATGGTGGCGCAATGCGGGACTTTTTATGCTCTTGGACTAATAAGTACCAGGTGTACGTTTTTCATAATTGCGGGTAGTTGCAAACAGTTGTATTATGGAAGTAGGCGTGAGAAACAATTCATCGATTTCGAAATTTTTGTTGTTGCTATTTGCTAATTGTTATTAAAAAGGGGGTTGGCTAAATCGATTACGATATACATCAACAATGCAAATTATGTGCTAAAAAAAAAGAAAACTAATTGATACAGACTTAAAAATATAGTTATAGACACTTATATTTTACGGAATAAAATGTGAAGCTGCAAAATTTGTGAATTAATTTAATGCTGATCTTATTTTTACATTACCGAGAGTTCTTTTTAATATAGTGCTTTATTTTAAACATAGTAATCAAATCTAAGATTCGTACTATAACTTCTAAATGTCCCGTTGTTCATTTGTTGCTACTGTAAGCTTTTATAGATATTTAATAAGCAACAGGTCTCTTAATACCTGAAACTCAAACTTTAAATACCCTCTAGCATTTACTAATTGCGTTGTTACAAAACCACAGACATAGTAATAAGAAGAACATTATATTTGTATTACTTTTAATTGATTTTTTTCCGAGATTTTTTATGATACTAAGTAAGAAAACCGCTTTCATATTAGCTCAAAGCCATTCTCAGGTAACGTTTTCATTTTCCACGTTAATAATTACTAAAGTAATAAAATAAACCACTCAAATATTCTACAAAGATACATTTTGTATTTTTTTCTGTGCCTTCACGTGTAAACCTTTAGCCGCACTTCAAAAGTAGAAACCGCTTTTACATTTAGAAAATTCATTTATAAAAGTACTTTATTTTGCTACATACCTTAATTAGGCCCTTTGCAGAACCAAAAACGTAAGAATAAACATCATTTTACGTCGCAAAATAATTCAAATCTAATAAAATGATATAAGAAATATATTCGGAACAACGGATAAGGAAAAAAGTATCGAGGACGCACGATAACAATGGAGCACACATCAATGGTTTCGAAGCGATGTATTGTATGGAACTATTAAAGCCGAGCTATAATGAAACCAAATCGGGAATGTAACTTGTTAGATCTTCTTTCGGAAAAAAAAAATGTGACCCTGATTTTGAAAGTTAATATTGACGTACAAAGCCGCGTTTCGGGCTGTTAGAATTAGGCGGTTATATGATTTGTGATTTTACAGGCACGTTTCACAAAATGTCTGAAAAGCGTGGTATACGATATTTTGTAATGATAAATATAGAACCACGTCATTATGCTGACGTATCACTCTTTGAAATGAAGGGTTGGTAAATTAATCAAGGCTGTTTGTACTAATTATGAACATGCGGCAGAAATAATGGGAACGTAAAGAATATTACACGAAACTCGCTTGTCCAAAACTGTGACTGGAGTATTTGAAGAATTTGATATGATTTTATTCCTTATTTTTATAAAAATAATGCTCTATATTATCTGTTTAAAGTACAGACACTATAGAGTATTATTATTATGAAGATGCCTTTTAATACTCTGGTAAGTGTGATTAATACAATTGAAATCAGGGCCTACATAACTTAAATGTGCTATAACTAATCTCGTTATGGCAGAAACCAGTTATTTTAGAAAAAAAATGCTCTATTTCACAGTATAAAAGTACTATAATTTATGTAGTTAAATACAATATTCATCTATTGCGCTATCGTACACGAACATGACAATTTATATTAAATAAAAAATGTAACAATTCAGAACTATTACGCTGTAGTACTAACACACGCAGACTCGCGTACGAGAAGGCATACATTTTCGCCATGCGGTAGAAAGAGAGGGGATATTACTTTCTCTCCTACGCCGCGCCGGCGGTGTACTCTCCTTCCGTCTTACAAATTTTAGATCAGGACACGTGTCCTGACGCCAGTTAGTCCTTGTGTAGGTACTAACTTTTGTGGCTGTACTCACATAAATAATACTAGATCGGTGAGAGGTCCCTGACTTAGTGGCGACCGAGCACATTGAGATATCTGTGAGGTTAAGCAACGTTACTACTGTCGGTCTCAAGACGGGTGACCGTTTTCGAATATTATCACACCCTCTGTGGCTTGGAGAGCACGTTAAGTCATCAGCTCTGCGCCTAATGTCTCTCCAGTCGTATCAGATTTCCGTCCCATCGCACTATAAGAGTGAAAGCACGTGTGTCTGCGCATACAATTGTGCACTATGCCGACATCGGAGCCTATAATTACTAGATTAGTTCTAATCCTGGATCGCGAGAGTTCACAGCTGCTAGCTATATGTACGTGTATGAGTTTTGAGAAACTAAAAAACTTACTTCCATGTATACAATATTTTAATTAAATCTTTTCTCCCTAGCCTCTTTACAAATTTCCAGTCCGCCCGAAACACCTCTTCCACGGCCTTCTCAAACGCTGCTAGCGCGTCTTCTATCCCTTTTAACTGTTTTTTTTTTTAAAAAGTCACACGGTCCCCATTCAGGAATGTAAGGAGGGTGACCCAAAACTCTGTCCGGTGTGGTGTTCATGAAGTCCCACGTTTTTAACGGTGAGTGCGCGGGCGCGTTGGTATGGTATAAGCCACCGCGGAGCCCGATGTTTGGTCACTTGTTGCTCATTGCAGACAAAACTTCTAGGAGGCATTGTGTGGTATACCATTTGGGATTGATGCTGCTTTGGTATCGTTATGGAATTGAATTCTGGTACTCCGTTAAAGTAACTACAGACCTTTCTCACTTCTGAGTCACATCTACAAGTGGTTCTCGAGAGTTATCACCAACCTCACTAAAAAATTCAACAAGTTCCAGTCCCCGGAATAAGCTGAGTTTTAAAAAAGGTTCAGCACCGTAGGCCAAATTTTTACTGTTTGGTAGATTGTTCAAAAAACCAATCAGCCACTGTCTATGTTTTTTTTGTGGATTACGAGAAAGCCTTCGACTCCTTCGAAACTTGAGCGGTTCTGGATGCTCTGTCTCTGATAATGATGCTGTATAGACTTGAGATATATTGAGGAGCTGAGATGCCTGTATGTCAACGCCACGATAACTGTCCAGATTCAGGATCACGTCCAGACAAATACAGCTACGCCAAGGTGTAAGACAGAGAGATGTTATATCTTAAACTCTTCACCAACGCTATTGAAGACGTCTTTAAGACCCTGGACTCGACTAGACAGGGTATAAATATAAACGGTGAGTACATCTCGCACCTTCGGTTTGCCGACGACATCGTCATAGTAGCGAAGTCGCTGAAGCAGCTTAGCGACACAGCATAAGTGGAACCTCTAGACGTGTGGGTCTCGGCATGAATTTGGGAAAAACCAAAATCATGTTTAATGAACATGCTATTCCGGCCAATTTATGTCGAAGGGTTGATGCTCGAAGTTGTTAAAAAATATATCTACCCAGAACAGGTTATTCAGCTTGGTAGAAACAACTTCGACAGAGAAGTCGACAAGAGGATCCGATTGGGCTGGGCAGCGTTAAGCAAACTTTGTCGAGACTTCTCTTCATAGCTACCGCAATGCCTGAAGACTAAGGTACGTCTTACCTGTTATGATATACAGTAGCGAAACATGGTTACTTACGGTTAGGCTAGTCCACAAACTCAAAGTCACATTCAACATCATTGGATTCTCTTTAAAGATTAACATTGCAACGAAGTCATCCAACAAAGAACTAAAGTTTCGACATAGCATGCAGGTTAAACACGATGAAGTGGCAATAGGCTGGCCACATTTGCCGAAGGACCGATGGCCGATGGAGCAAACGAGTCTTAGAGTGGAGACTGCGAATCGGTAAACGTAAGTTAAAACGACTCCCAGACAGATGGACCGATGACCTAAAGAAAGTCGCTGAAATGAATTTGGTTCCGGAGGCCTATGTCCAGCAGTGGATCGATAATAATAATAATAATAATATCTCGGGACAACTCACACAACGCTCTGATCCCAAACTAAGCAGAGCTTGTACTATCGAAACCAGACAACTGATAAACATACTTATATATTTCTAAATACAGAATAAACCATCGTGTTCAACACACAAAGATTTATCTTGGGCGGGGATCGAACCGACGACCTCTTGCGTAGCAGTCGGATACACTCCCACCGCGCCACAGAGGCATATTGATACAGGCTGATTGATTGGTTGAAGTTCAAAATAATAAATGGTTTTTATTACAGTCAAGAAATAGATAGATTATCAAGTAACTTATCTCCTCTTTTCTTCCGATGAAAGGTTTGTCATTAAAGTTTTGTGTAACTCTGCAAGAAATCAGCGGCCTACGTTTAAAGAAGGGAAATATTTGTTGCTTTCCAAACATTTTATGAAGGTACATTTTTCCTTATATTTATACAATTATAATAATACATTGCCTGTAGCAAATAAAAAAATGTATATTGTATGTTGGTTTTCGAAATAACTATGACACGTATTCAAAGCTGGTATTTGTGTTATAAAACAATTCCAAGCATCGACACTAACGGGATGAAATAAAAAAAACAATTTAAACAGTTGACCCATTTTCCTTCATCATATACGTCACTTGTGTTTTGTATGTTATATTATGTAACAAATTAACGCCCCATTTGCTCAACACCCTTACTGAGAGGGAAAACATGTTTTCAAGGTTCCTAGGGGATTCCTACAAAAACATTACTGCCTTGAAGTTCTCACCTAATTACTTCGTCCTAAAACAATATGTCTGTGCAATGGTATGTAATATAAGTTCTAAGTATTTACTCATGCTAGTTTTTTTTTAAACTTTCTTCCAAGGTTATTTTTGTCTCTAATCTGATCTGATTGGGAGCAATCCTGAATTCTAAGCATTTTTGTTTTTATATAATCGTCTTCAAAATGTTTATTTCGGCTTTTATTTTGACAGGCGTTCTTTACTTAGATGGATTGTATTGTACAAAATTATTTTATAAGATTTCTATTCGTTTGAAAGATTATTTCTGAAATTATAATTATAATTTTAAAAAACCCGTCATTAAGACTTAACTATAAGTAAAAGTCATTTAAAATATATAATCCAGTAGATACTTTGTGAAATTAATTACGTAGGCTCCAGACAGGGAGATTTGAACAAGTCGGGGGGAAACTTTTGCCTAGCAGTGGGACAGCATAGGGTTAATTTAAAAAAAAGAACTGGGTTGGATAATCAACCTAGGTAATTCTACAAAGTCCATGTGCTACGCCTCATGTACACGTCATATTTTTTCGTTTATTAATTCTATTATTTATATACATAACATAAAAATATACACTACAGCAAATATTATCAGACTAAAACTAATACCTACCCAATTTGTCATATTAATAATACAGTGTAACCTCGTTGATTAAATCTCCTAGTCGTATCAAACGACACTCGAGGGAAAGGCAAAGTTCTACCCTTAATTACTACAATAATACGTAATCGTACCGTCAAACAATATTGCTCTATGATACTCCATTCCCTTCATTTAACATCTCATAACTGAAATGGAAGCACCATGAATAAGGTTCACATCAAATCAGGAGCCAACGATTTTAGGTATACGTAGTATAAAACAAAAAAAAAATCACTTGTGTGAAACCTGAATCCGAAAAATTATCATAAATGATATACTCGACTCAATTCTCGCCGAACTACCCTTCTTGTCTTATTCATGAATTTTGACAAAGACGGGTTATAGAAATACAAAACGGGTGCTTTTTCATTCCAAATTCTTTTGTCGCCCTTTATTTAATGCAGAATTTTAAGCGGCAACTTATACAGTTTGAATGTCTTCGTCAGTTATAAGTTTCGATATAGCAGTATTTGGTATGTAAAGAGGTATACTTGGACGTTGCACTGTAAAGTTGGGATAAGATATTGCATTAAATCAGCTTTTGGGGACTGTCTTTGAAGATTACGAGTTTTCGTCTGGCTTAAATCATCAAAGATCTTTAATGCCAGTTGATGTCGAGATTCTTATTTGTAAGCTTTAAGCCTGACTTCAGTGCCAGGGGAATGACCTTCATACGTTCCTCGCTAATACCCTCGTGTAAATGAGGCCTTAGTCCTCATTCGCACAAGCGTATTTTTAACGCGCGTAAAAAATTGCAATTTCCAAATCTATCGCTCAGTGTTGTATTTTCAACCCTGGGGCACATCGAGAGGCCGGGTCCCTGGATTTTTAATGCGCTTAAAAAAAACGGTCGTGCATGAAACCATATATTGCATTTGGTATTTTTAAATATATAGTTGATTATGTTTACCATATTAAAATCTATGTTTGAGCCCTTGGAAATAATAAATTGATCTTATATAAAAATGAATCCCTATTTCCTTTGGTTACGAGATAACTAGAGAACAACTTTACATACACTTCAATTATTAGAACTACATAAAAAAAGGAGAGGTACGGAGTTTGCCGGCACAGCTAGTAAAAAATAAATCTTTTAGGAGTTTAATATTATGTAGCGGTCAAGTAGCGGTGGTAGAAAATTGTTCATAGACTAAACGACGATTGTATACGAGTGTATACCTTTGTCAGTATTGAGTAAAGAAGGATGCTTTAAGTTTGATACCTGTAAGTGCTTCTACCATCATAGGAGCCAAACAAATGACGGATTTAAATGCATAATTATATAAAAAAAATAGTTTAATCATCTGTTTTATGAAAATTTTAAAGAACCAACTTTAACTTTTAACGTAGCCATTTTAAAGAATCAAATTTATAACTCTTATCTTCTCTTCGACCTTATCTATCGTGGTGATGGAAATCGTTAATGTGAATTCTAGTTCGGACTTCAATAAAATAGAGTAGATTATAGGTATTAAAACTAGAAACTACTACGATTTCACTAGAAAAGAGCGCTAAGATAAGGAAACCATTACTTTATCGACAGAAAGAAAGCTGCACTTATTCATCTGGCCTATCGACTCGGTTTCGGTGCGCTTTAGTCTAAATATAAAAGTCTTGTAGCCCGACCAGTTGGTAGTTTCATGCTAATATCGTAGCAAATCCTTATCGTCTATTGGAATAGAAGTGTCTTGAGTTTATTGTACGTTGCTAAACAACAAAGAACCAGCGTAATGCGCTTTATGCTGAAGTGCCTGCATCCTTTTGCAAATTTTAACGGTAAGTTTTATTAAATTGTGTTTGCTGTTTAAAAGTATACTAAAAATGGTTCTTTCACAGATGACATTCTTCACTTCATGATGGATGCTATTTCAGAGAGCGTACAAAAGTAGTAGCAGCACTCATAACTGATTAAATCATTGCGTGTCTCTTGCTTTTAATTGGTTTCCTAATAAAACATATATTTTCAATATACAGTG
The DNA here is from genome assembly GCA_945859575.2 of Herminia tarsipennalis. Classification (NCBI taxonomy): domain Eukaryota; kingdom Metazoa; phylum Arthropoda; class Insecta; order Lepidoptera; family Erebidae; genus Herminia; species Herminia tarsipennalis. Next base: position 21,721,667 of record OX243844.2, read on the forward strand.
AAAATTAGATGTGGTCTCATAGAACTGGTTATACACATGGAGACACAACACCAGTTTTTATTATTTTATAAGCTATTAGTATAGTGTGAAGGACTTCCATCCCACTCACTTTAAATATACGCTACTATAAATCTTGTCATCTTAAAACATACTAAAACTAAGTAATTACTTTTGAAGTCTTACCATCCAGTAAGCATCCAATTGTTTTATTGATAGCTGGTTGTTGTCATCATTTACCTGTTGATGAATAAAAAGTTTTGTTAAGATAATTTATTCTATATAGCTGAGACTATAGATATAAATAAAAAATTACGGGTTGACCTCCGGGAGTGCCGGCAGAAGTGAGAACTTGAACATTATATTACATACTAATTTGAAATACCCATTCCAAAAAGTGCACAACGCCGCTAAAGAAGTTTTCACTTCAATAATGATAATAATACATTTTATTCATTGAAGTATTAATTTACGTTTTAGTAAATATTATTTCGATGATTTTATAACGAAGAACTTTTATAAAAAACCATATCCATAAAATTAGGCAGCAGATACATGATTACGTCAAACAATACTATTTTGGTGACCATGTATCATCTGACTCCATCTGACTATGGCAATGAGATAACTGTTAAACTTTAATAATAAATATTTATAATATAGTCGGAGATTACATATTTGAGCCGTTTGGTGTCGAGACGCTAGGGCCATGGGGTCCAAGTGCTCGCCTCTTATTTAAAGATATTTCCCAGGGGCTCGTCAGTGCATCTCGTGACCAGAAGGCTGGCCTTTTCTTTGCACAAAGTTTAAGCATTGCCATACAACGTGGCAATGCTGCCAGGCTTCTGGGCACTATACCGGTTGACATCGATGGGGAAGAATTCTTCGACGCCTAAACTGGTTTTGAATCACCTTTTTATGTAACCCTTTTTTGTAGTTTATTTTCTGGTAAGTTGTAAATAATTAGTAAATTTTAGTATTATTTTAAATTATTTATTTATACTAATCTAGTTTTAATGTAAATTGTATTATATCTTATTTATTGACGTTATGCAAATAAAATTAAAAAATATAGTTCATAAAACATATCTTATATAGGAATAATGATAGACTGCCTGTAAAACCTGTGCCACAGGCCTGTGCACACTATCATTTTTAACAATATTTATCAAGTAAAACATGTATAGATAGGTAACAATTAAAAAGACCCCCAATGCAAGAACCCCGATGACTATAATCTTAGATATTATTTTATGTAGCTCTTCCATCTTTAGTCTGAAATTGGTGATGTGGGTCGATTTTTGGAGCTTCTTTATATCGTCCTTCGTTCTTGGTCCTAAGTAGTCCTCTTAGGTATGTGAAATTTGAGTTTTTCTGGGCAGATAATTTTTTGAACTAGTGATTTGGTGTGGTCACTGGATTATTGACTATCTTTAGGGTAAATAGCTATTGAGTTCAAACTTTTAGGGTGTAGAAAATTATTGTTATGGGTCTTGACCATTTCCGCTAAGGACGGCTTGTCTTGTTGAGTCTCTGGTTTATTGTTGTTTACTTTCATGGTCGTCTTGATATATTTTTGAAGTCATTTAGGCATTCAGCTAGGTCTTGGTTTTCTATTTAGGCTTTTTCCTTCAATGACTGGTAGTGCACAGCTATCTCAGAGACTCCATTTCCGACCTTCCGCGCAGCAATTTGGCATACCTCAGTCAGCGGTTGTTCTATTGATGACAGCCAATGCTTGATATCGCTGGTCCACAAGGCTTCAACGGTGCGATCTTTCTTCTATTGAGACTGACGTGTGCTGGGAGGGCAGCGAGGGCTACTTTCCGTTCAAATTAATTTTCACTTATTCCTTATAAATTGCAAGCGTCCTGAAAACCTTGGTCCCTGATTTGTTAACTATGTTTAAAATTAATGCTAATATAGACGCACGTCTGTTCACTGCAATATTACATTTTATATTTTAACGTCACTTAGCTTTGAGAAGCTATTAACTCACAGTCACTGTTACTTCATTTTAAAAAAGTTGACGAATGCGGCCATGGGTATACGATTAAATAATTAATCGAATTCGCAACTATACTCAGTAATAGTAACACTTTTACAATTGTTAATATTGAGTTTGCAGAGTTTAATTTCCAACTACCTACACACTGACCAATACATAGGTACCTAAGCTCCCTCTAAGACCAACCATATAGCACATTTAGCATTCAGCTTACCTTTGGTCGCTTACGAAGCACCGATACCATATATCTCTAGCTGAATATATTTGTAGGTACATTCTGCACCTGTAAGCGAACTGGACTATTACACTATATAGGAACATAGATATCTGTGGACGATGTTATCCTCTACAAACCGTTAAGATAACGCAAAAGCGTTTACGGTACGTGTTATTGATATGAACTCAACCTCTTTGCAGTTAGGAACAGTTACTATAAATTACCTAGCAGATGTAGTGAACAAACACAAATACACTTCTCTTATAGTCAGATAGGATATAAATCTTAACTATTTATGATACGGGAATTACCGCGCATTATTTACCTTAAAATTGCTTGACGATTCGACCAGGCTGCACTGGCCGTGGTCTTAAGCGGACTGTCACAACGATGTTAAGACTCCGTAAGGTCGATGAATCTTAACCCACTCTCATTTTTTTGTTTCTCGAAATGTTAGGGTTACTACACAATACACTCATTGTGTCCATGTTACCGATAGCGAACTATACGAGGTTGTGTTTTACGAATCACTGGATTCCACGTGAAAGATAATTTGAAAATTGAAAATGTTTTGTAAAACATTAACCTGGTCGAAACGTCAAGCAATTCTAAGGTAAATAACAAATAGTTGTAATCATGCAACGCGAAAGATTAATTATTAGGATATAAATCTAACTCTATTGGAAAGAGATTAAAAGGAGGATATAATTATGGCTTTATATGCTCACTGAGGTACGGAGGTTTCTGACATTTGGGAAAACGGTTACCCCTAAGGAACAACAGTGATTACGTTACTAATCTCTAGATCTACCAATAATTTCAATACTCGAAAAATTCTTTATCAATTGTTTTATTCAATTTCCCAAGCTAATATTGAGCTTAGTATAACCATGCCCTCAAGAGCCTTAGAGAAACTGAGGCCAGCAGAATACGATAAACCGGACAGATAAACACGCTGCAATATGTTTACACCACAGTGTAATAATAAATCCTTTTCGTAGAGTAGCTTAATGCCTTTGATAACGGATGAGTTAGCACTGTTCTGTGCACATATATTAAGGTCGTTACTGAATAATTGCCCACACATCCATTCACTAATAAACATGCTCTAATCCACGAACTAAGCATGTTGTAGTATGCAGTCCGCCCATTTCCCTGCAGCGCTTCATCGACACTTTACCTAAGTGTACTTACCTAATGTGAATGAATATCATTGATTAACTATATACTATACGTTGACTGATTTGAACTATGAAGTGTTCTATTTACAAAACATATTCTTCTTATTCTATTAACAACCTACCTTACGTTTACCGAAAACTTCTTGGCACTCGGCAAATATAACCAGCCTTATAAGCGCGGGAAATGAGGATGGATGGAATGGCTTGTTACTCATTCACATAAAATCTACTAAACGGATTTTGATTAAACCTTATAAAGTTATAGCTTAAACATGAGAATAGCACATGGGTCATAAAATCAAACTTAACGTAGACGAAGTCGCAGGTAAAACCTAACTTGTTGTACTCTGTGCATCTCAGCCATTTCCCTCCCATTACCCTTTTGCAGAGGAAACTCGTCTTTGAGAGCGCTATTTCAGTACAACTATAACTTTATGAATTAATATACAATGTCGTCGAGACACACTCAGCCATCTATTGTCTGATAAGAACACTCGCCCGGCCTTAGCTCGGAAATTACAGGCTAAAGACCTCGCTTTTACAGTCACTTTATTTTTTCTTAAAGGTTTGCACATTATTTTATGGTTTTCTTACAGTTGCTGTTCATATTTTAGTTCCAACTTAACGAGTTTTCAACCACAGTTCTGATTTTGTATTCCTGTATTTTTACTTTATGTTAATCTAGCTGGCTATCGCGATGTTTGCTCAGCTTAATGCGTCTGTTTTGTGGTTGATTATAATGGAGTTATTACCATCGGTTAATTTTTTTTTTTAATTAAACTTCATGCCTGTATAAGTATTCTCTACCGAACATTCATTCATTAATAGGCACGCTCTAATCTACGAACTAAGCATGTTGGTAGTATGCAGTCCGCCCATTTCACTGCAACGCTTCATCGGTACTGTACCTAAGTGTATTCATAGATTAACTATTCAGGGTTTTAATAACAAAACAAAGACAGATAAACTGATGAGCTGATGATATAACATACAGAAGTTTTACAAAAGCTTGTGCTCGACTACTAGAAACATTAATTTTTAGACATTGATTTTATGCTGTTATCGGATTTCAGTTGGTTTTTGGCTTGATCGTAGTTGGGTTAAAAAGGAGACAAAATCAATAATAATGTGATAGAAAAGTGCGTAATAAATTAATTCTAATAGATTTTGTAAATTACTGATGTAAATTTTTCTGTCTTTTCTCATAAAAACTTGTGTTGTAGTTCCATATTTCAAATAATACCTTCCATAGCTTATGTGAAATTAATCGCCAGGAAATACGGTCATAATATTTTCAAGACAAACTACGGGGTATTTTATAAGTAGCGTTTCCTTAAAATGCAAAATATTTAGCTTTTTGTATACTCCTTTGTCTTACCTTTTGCCGAGAATGTTATACAAGGCAGTATTCAAGCTGGGTTTTTACTGCATGCGGAACGGACACGGTACGAAGCTCGTTTTACTTGCAATGGTAAATTTCGAAATAAAAGAGTTCTAGTACAATTCAAAATGAGATGAAATTTTTGGCTCGCTAATTCGAAACTGTTTCTTTTCAGCAGGTAATTGGCAGTACCTAATGATACTCGTAAATAATCTTTATTTTTTTATCATAGACACAAAATACCAAGAGCACTGACCTTCTCACGTATTTTGTTTTAACAAAGCAGACATACAGACTACTACGGACATTGTTCGGAAGGCATTCCAAGACACCGTATCCATAAACGATATCTATGCGTGCGTGGGTCGAGCGTGCCTTAAAGGTTATTTTCTTTAATCTCGTTATTATGTGCCTTAAGTTTCAATCAATCAGCATATCGGTCCACTGTTGGACATAGGCCTCTCCTAATTTAAGCCACAATATGCGGTCCGCCTCCATCCGCATACAATTTATCTCAGCGATCATGGTCGTCGGTTCATCTGGCTGGGGGTCGTCCCACCTTACGTCTATCTATTCGCGGTCTCCACTCTAGGACTCGTTTGCTCTAGCGACCGCCACCGGTTCTTCGGCAAATATGGCCAGCCCATTATAATTACGAATAATCATAATTATGTATGTATCTACGAAATTCAACTTACTGCAAAAAAAAACGTGCCGTGTGGTGCCGGCTTAAGAATAGTACCACCCCATCTCTTCTCGTGGGTGTCGTCAAGGCGACTAAGGGATTTCACTCCGGAGGACGGGCAGCAGCGTCCTCTGCGTACTTAAAGCCTTACTGCGATCGCCAACCCGCTCGCCAAGCGTGGCGATTATGGCAATTACCCCCAGGATCTACATACCAGTAGGTTCTACTGGGGAGACCCGTGCCCAGCAGTGGGCCATCATATGGGTTGATATGTATGTATGTATGCAAAAAAAAAACGTACCTATTACAAACTAATACCGTTTGTAATAGGTACGTTTTTTTACCTGTACACCTACCTATGCCACTTTAAAACTAAAAACTGCCGCGCCTGTCTGTGTTTTATGCCTAGTGTAATTAAACTAAGCGATGTATTTAGACACTGTTTTCACTATCATGAAATAAGCCGTTTTAATAAAAATAGAACCGACAATACTATTATACTCATGTACGGAAGGTTCTCGAGTGGCGACCACAAACTGGATGCCGCAGATAAAGACGGCCTCCTTCAAGATGGACTGGCAACCTGATCAAGGTAGTAGGTAGCCATTGGATGTAAACCGCTTAAAATCGGTCGTTGTGGAAAACTTTGGAAGAAGCCTATGTTCAGCAATGGACATTTTCACACTGGTGATGATGCATAAATTGTGTGTGGTATATAAAATGCCTGTTATATACAAAAATATAGTCGTTAAAATTAAATAATAATAATGAGGGATGAGCCATTTCCTTACACATGTATTACATACATAATTTGGGCACGTGAGAAACGATTATGCATTCAATTTTCTTATTCATGAGGTAAAAACGTGCCTGCTTTACTGTTCACGTCAAGTCATATCAAAGTGATGCCTCTTTGATACGCGTACCTACCATCGATATAATTATGTGTATGAAATAAAATGCTTCTTGATTCGTTTGTGCGTTTTTTCCATAATAACATTTTTACGAAATATAGACCTGTCAAATCGGTACACCTATGCAAATTGCCATATGAGACGTATACATGCTTTAGGTACCAAAATTGGGGCAGTAGTTTTAATTAGAGATTACAATAACAAATTAATTTATATACAATGTGTAGATAGTTTTCATTTATAGTCAGCCGATTGGATTCATAGCCAAAACATCAAACATGAGGTAATAATCCATGCGCTTGATAGTGACAAGGTTTATTAGCATCGCTCAATCGTTAAGCTTAACCACTACGTAGTATGATGGAGAGAATAATAATCAATATAGTAAGAGCAAGACGATATTATAACGAACATATTCTTAGTGAAACACGAGTATCACTTACAGACTTCCATCCGCTGGCTTCATTAGGCATGTATCGAATAATATATCGAGATGTTGGCGTACTCGTATACACGAGATTTATGATGGTCTATATATGTTATAGGTAGGTATCGAATTTGCCTTTAGGTTGCTAAGAATAGAATTTGTGTTCCTAACTTCTAAGGTTATTTTCTTGTGTGAGGAAGGCATAAATAGCATTAATTTATTTATTTTAGCCTTTGAGCTAGGCTTTATCTAAATTGAGCTACCTCTCCCACGTAAAAATCAGAAGGTAAATGGGTTTTTAGTTGCAATTTCAATAATGTATACCAAGGTACTGATGAATCCTAGGCAGAAGATCGGGGTTAGATGGATAAATAGAAAATGATAATTGGATGGACTCGAAGCCAAATAGCGAGGGTCATGTGTCATGCATGACGTATATCGGGAGAAGCCATATGCAGCAGTGGAACGATACAGAGTGATGATGATTAAAATAAAATTGTGTTATAGTTTTAATAAGTTGTACCTACTTGTAAGACTGTTTTTTATACAACTAAATGAAGAGACGAGCAGGTCGTGCGCCTAATGGTAAGCATAACGATAGAACATAATAGTATCAGTGCCTCCTAAATCCTTCATCGCACCGCGTTCGTCATTTGAGAAATTAGTTTGTAAATCTCATTTGACAAGAAATTACACTTACTACAGTGCCCTTCAACCAAAACACAGTGATGCATTAACATCACTATTTCATGAAAGCATAACTGACAATATTGTGGTACCGTACAAAACGGTCTATGGCATATACATACCACTCGACTGTATTTTGGTATGACTGTGTAATACGATTTAAATACCAGTAATAAGCACATAGATTTTGTATAAATAAAATAGCCTATGTAGCCAATTTAAAACTACACAAACAATCCTGACATATAAATTTTAACGAATTCTTTAAACCACACCATACTTTTACGAAAACAGGAACATTATACAAGATTTGCAATAAGAAGCACGGTATATCAACATTTTATGGTAGAACGCAGTATAAAAATGTCACCTGAATAATAAATCACTTTCATAAGTATAAAATTTAACCGGTGTTCTGGTAGAGGAGTATGCAAGCTGTGCCCGACAGTACTTTTATTACTCTTTTAGACTAGATTTTGTGAATGTGAAGCGTTTATTCCGTGCATGATTCAGGGTACCTACTTTTGTCTGTTTGCAGATGTTCATCCTGTTTTTGAATGCCTTGAAAAGTAGTTTCTCGGTTAAAAGGATTTTTAGCTAAGTAATGTTATGTTATACATTTATGTACGTGGATAGTATGAACTAAGCCTCATGTGAACTTATAAACTGGTATTTACTCATTCGGTAAAGGTAGGTAAGGTGAATAGATACCTAATTTTTAATGGGAAAATGAACTTTTTAGTGAGTATTTTCATAAAAAAAATGTTTAATATAATGGTTCAAAGGTACTGTTTAATATAATGGTACCTTGCAAATTGCAGTTTTGTGATAAGTATACTTTATTTTAAGGTGTCTATATCTAGATATTAGTGTCTACTAACAATTTTTTTCAAAAATGATAATGATAAGTTTTTGAGATTACATGAAATTGTTTCTTTTTGGTTTCTTTAATACTTGTCCTTCTAATTAAATGTAATTTTACTCTACCTAACTGCAATAAAACAAATTATTAAATCATAAACATAATTGTTTTGTAGGAGTTTAATAAATATCACACGATTGCGTTGTTATATTAATTATAATGTAAAGCTTCGTTTTCACTACGCTGTTGAAAAAAAAAACATATTCAGTAAATGTTTGCCAGTTCTCAACAAACAAAATATTAGAACAAGAACGAGACAGTGCACTCTTTCTTTACCTATAATTAAAATGATACAATACACTATAAGTAAAGCTTTGTTCATAGAGAATTTGATTTAATGGGATACTTACTTACTTCAAATACACTTTCTTGTATTTGTACATATTTACCCGCTCAGTTAAACATTGCAACACAGATAAAGGTCACGGCACGATATCTCGGACTTCTAATCAAAGTGGTCGAAAGTAATATGTGAATACCGCGTCTATGAACAAATTTTGCGTGCACTAATCTAGCAAGGTACGAATGAATTTTATCGCCTGTATTCTTGTTTGTAACAGAAGTGAAAACGTGGCTTGAAGCTGAACAAAAAAGCCTTGTCACCCCTCCTCACGTGAGCCCGAAATGTTATTGAAAATCTTACATTCCGTGCGGATGTAACGTCAAGTTATATACAATACTTGTTTTATTCGTAGTCAAGCATTAATTTATTCCAAATCTGGAGAGCGTGGATTAAATTATTTAATTAATTTCTGCCTGTTGGAACCTTCAAGCTTTCGCCAACAAATTAAAATCTCAAATTAATCTATGCCTTGTTATAACAGAATCTCTGTTGTCATTTAATACGAGGTAGGACTTGAAGACGGAGGTTTTCTATTTGATAGGTGTTGGTGGTTTTAAATGCTATAGAAAATATTTACTAAAGTATTAATAAGGTGTGTTATATAATATAATAAGTAACATTCATTTTAAGCAATAGGTATAAGTATTTTAACAATATTATATTAACATTAATTTTAAGTTTAGCTCTATGTATATTGCAATGCTTGAAAAAGGTGTTAATTTTGTAATGTACTCTTACACTTAGTTGCAGTAAATGATTTGATTTTGATTTACTTTGTGCTTTCTTTTAGCATAGCTATTGCTTTGGCATATAAGAATCATGTCTTTTCTTTCAACGTCTTATCATTTGTGTTGTATTTGCTTTTATAGGCGAATAAAGAAAATGAGTTTGAGTTATACTTAATATAATTATTGGCACTGACTGTTACTAGTATCACATAATATTCTGGCTACCAAGTAGATTGGCAGTGGAGTACTTTACGCTTTACACTATAATAATGCCTGGTTACCTATTATTCCTTAGCGAATTAAAAAAATCTTTTGACCATTTACTGAAAAAAGAAATGCTGAAAAATCGTTTTAATAACGCTCTAATTCCTTTACGAAGAGAAAGAGCGTATTTATTTAATAAACTAATTTTAATCGAGCCTCTTTTACCTGACCTTTTCCTGTTACACGCTCGACCGATAAGTCGAGATATTCAGTGTTGTTAACATTATCGATAAATCTTTATGATATCAATGAAAAAATGCTAAACAATTAAAACAATATATACTTCGTATACTTTAATATTAAATAAACAAGTACCATATCTGTTATAATATCTTACCCAAATTTGTCGACGGATTAATGGAGAAATGTCATTAGATTCATAAAAATAGTACACTCAATTATCAAACTTTATTATTAAACTAATAGTTTTGATGTGGAGTCACTATTCACCAACGTTCCCATTCAGGACTGCCTTGAGGTCATCGAGAGAAAGCTGAGAGCAAACGATCTGTCCAATGAGTACATTGTTTTACTTAAAAACTGTCTGGAAGGCAACTTCTTCATCTACCAGGGACAACACTACCTCCAGATCGACGGAGTGGCCATGGGCAGCCCAGTGGCGCCGGTGATGGCCAACATCTGGATGGAACATTTTGAGGAAACAATTGAGCTACAATTGTCCCAGGTCAAACTGTGTAAGAGGTACGTCGATGACGTGTTCTGCATTATGAAGGGCGGTAGGCAGGAAGTAGAACAATTTGCTAAAGACTTGAACTCCATACACCCTAAGATCAGGTTCACTTTTGAAATGGAGATAAACAGATCGCTAGCTTTTCTCGATGTTAAAATAATGGTTAGAAACAATGGTACCCTAGCACACACTGTGTACAGAAAACCGACCCACACAGACAGATACTTACATGCTGACTCGCATCACCATCCAAGACATCTGCAATCCGTGGTATCATCGCTGACAAATAGAGCATGACATTTGTGACCCTGAACATTTAGAAAGTGAGCTCACACATGTTCAGGAGGTACTAGAGCGAAACGGATACAGAGGAAGCACACGACGTACGAAGAGGAGAGACTCCCGACCGGGGGTTGACAGGGCTCCAGCTTTTCTACCGTATGTGAAAGGAGTGACGGACAAAGTTGGAACAGTACTGCAGAAATACTCCATTAAGACTGTATATAGTCCGCACTCCAAGGTAGCTAAGCACCTACGTACTCCTAAGGATGTAATTCCTCTACAGACACCTGGCGTCTACAAAGTGGATTGCAGCTGTGGCAGTTCCTACATCGGACAAACCAAGCGAACCATAGCGGAAAGGGTTAAGGAACATATCGCGGCTGTGAAAAACCGACAGACAAACAAGTCAGCAATAGCGGAACACTTGCTGGATGCGGGAACCAATCACTGGATTGAACTACACAAACCACAGGTCCTCTCCACCGACCGTCACTATTACTCCAGGATGGCGAGGGAAGCGGTTGAAATCAAAAAACATGTCAATTTCAACCGAGAAGACGGATACCGTTTGTCAACATCGTGGAATCCCGTGATCGGCAAGTGTATACACCGCCGAACAAACATTACACGCCAGTGTGCAGATGTCCTTAGTGTTGTGTGTCGAAGTACCGACGGTTCCGTAATAGTGAGTGATAAAAATCAAGCGAGGGTAGTTTCCGAAACCCGCGCTTCACGGAGGCGACGCTGAGCTCAACTAGTCTTCCCGTGACCACGGCCGTTGCAATACGGTCGAAACGTCGGGCAATAAACAAGGTATTTTACCTTAAATTATTCACGCGATTAAGACCCGTAATATATATATTTTAATAATACAAACTTTATTCGTTGAACGTAAGTCAATTTTTATAAATTCGTCGTGCAAAAAGTACTAAAATGTTACATAGTAAGAAGTCTGTTTTAATATCGATAAATGAAAGATTAGATAACAAGTTCGGGACTAAGAATTCAAATACATTAAACTAAAGTCCGGGATTATCATTTCTATCTAGTCCACTCAGCTTATTCTCTTACTCTTGCTTCTAATCTTTATCTAAATCGTATTTATCGATAAAATCAGTGAACGTCACTATTTTATATCTCCCTAAGGCGCCTTTAAATGCCTTACGCAACTTATTTGTCCTGGCTCGCTGCCTTAAGCACTTACTTAACCTGCTGATGCTTTTAAGACTGACTAAAAATATTATCTCAAATTCAGTCCCTTGGTAGAACATGGTTTGGGACGAATAAACCCAAAACTCTTTGCACTCTTGTGTCTACATCTTTGCCTCGTAATTTTGACTAAGGAAAAAAGATAGCTAGCTCTGTACGGTGCTCTTTTTAGGGTTCCGTAGCCAAAATTGCAAAACGGAACCTTCATAGTTTCGCCATGTCCGTACTTCATGATTACTAGAAAGGTGTAATTTGGCATGGATAAACACATTACGTATGACGACACGTAAAGCTGAAAAACTATCACAGCTTACTAGGCTTTACAAGTTTATGAGTAACAGTAGACCATGTGAGAAGTAACAAAACCTACGTATACAAATTCCATTGAAAAGTACTGATTTAATGTTGTAAGTAGTATGAAACAAAAACAACAGAAAACCCACTTCTTAAACAGCATTATTGTGCTGGGTAGCTACGGATCCCTGCATTGTGCGTGACATGCATTTGCTAGGTTTTACTTATCGTAAAGTTTTTATTAGCGAATAAAATATCTCTAGGTTCGGACAGGTTTTACACAGGTTCGGTCGAATATTAATAAGGATAGTAAATTGACTGTTGTGCGTTCCATTTTTTTTTTAACCTTTTCAGTACTTTTCAGGTGCTCAAAAAATAACGGTTATTTCAGAATTTAAGCGGAAGTAGGCTAATAGCTAAAGCATCGGTCTCACAATCGTGAGGTCCCGGATTCGAATCCTATCCATTATCCTACCGACGTGAACCCACTCCTAACACAAGCCATTGAGCTCAGCTGGAGGGATCAACAACTTTATATAAAAAAAAATCTAGTGTTGTAAGGACTTCGCGCATTCAGCCGTTAGTGGTTTGGCTGTAGCCGCCGCTGGTGGCTTGGCTGTAGCTGCCACTGGGGTCAGTGTGCAGCAGCACTAGTAAGTAGTTCGACGGTCTCAATTTCTTCGTTTTAGTGTTGGTAAACTTTTTCCACGATATTAGATGTATAGCTTCTTTTTAAACTGACAAAAAAATAATACGAGTGAATGAAATGTTCCGCAATTTTTTAGTTGGGTATAATAGCAATCTGAGAATTGGTTTGCTATTAAAATTAAATATATAGAGCTTAATGGAGATCATTTAAAGACGCTGTTAATAAATTCTTTTACAACCCTTACTTTTAAACACATCTCATATAGGTACACGGTGATTTTTAATATACTAATAACTTGCCGCTCCTTGTTTCTTTACATTACACCAAATAACTTCATTATATAATTTTGGAAAAATTATAACAAATTAACCCTTCAAAAACCCATATACTTTTATCTCACAACCATTTACCACACATCTAGAAGACCCAGGAGTAAAATCGATGATTTTGGCAGGTTTAAGGCCTAAACCTCACAAAAACAATGATTATAATCATACCAGTAAAACAAGTGGTAGATGATTAAGGATAAATTTATTAAATATTTTCCACAATTAATATTACAAAGTTATTTCAGTGTTATGTAAAGAATCCACGAACGGGAGGTAATTATACATAAAAATTACGTCACGTTGTTTAAATTTAATTTGCACACAGTGTGCATTTTGATCCAACTTGAAGGATAGGATAGCTTACATTTCAATTTATTAGTCACAATTACTAAAAAAATGAGGGATCCCATGTCCACCCGCGCGAAGCCGGGACGGACCGCTAGTATATATAATATATATATTTTAATTAGATCTATCAAATCTCAACGTAATTCTGTAAACCGAATCTTAATGGGTCAATCTTATAATCTTCATGTAGTTTTCATCTGGTATCTACGTCTCAGTGGTTGTTAAAATATCTTCAAGCTCTTATAGTTTGAGTAAAGTTCAATAATAATAAAATACTATACCCGAAAACCAGGCACCGGTAAAATGTGAGGTGGGTTGAAAGGTAAGTCATCCATAACAATGATGCAAAGGACACTTTTCTTTACTTTATTTTTTAAAGATAACTAGCAATATGAGATTGTGGGTCCCACATTACTAGTAATCCTGTTAACCCCTCTAGCAAAGCTCAATGGCTTGTGTTAGAAGTTCTATCACGTTAGTTGTATAATGGGTAGGATCCTAAACCGCGACCTCACAGTTGCGGTACCGATGTCTTAGCTATTAGGCTACCGCCGCTTAAACAAATATAAAAATAAAAATAAAGCTTAATATAATGAAAAATAAAAGAAAAACCTTAATAAATAATTAAAAATGGTTGACTGTATGATATGATGGATGATAATTTTTCGTGATAACGTCATAAGAAAACATTGATGACATATCGTCATTCATATTTCTTAGCAACCAATCAATAACGTTAGTTACAATTGTATCGCATTTCACGTCGCTGCAATCGCCATTCGCTGTTGCTTAGCAACCAATCAATAGCGTGACCGTTGCTTAGCAAATAAATAACGTGTCGCTTTTTCATCGTTTTACACTAATATTTGTATTGTTTCGATGTTATCACGTCAAAATATTTAATGTATTTTTCCTATTACCACCTTCATTACAGCTTCAGTGTTGTCGTAAGTTATTTTCATAGACACAAACAAAACAATATAAAACATAATTATAGCCTATAGCAATTCAGTGCCTACTGTTTTGCGGCGAACAAAATAGAATTACCGAAAACGTAGCCAACTGATAAACAATATCGAAAATAAACAATCTATCCGAAAATCAAGAGATTCAATTTGATATCAAGATGTCAAGAGTCACGAAATGTAATACTTTTTATATTGTCATGTCTATTTGAAACATGATATTTTCAATTCTGATTGTATTTTTTTTAAAGATAACTAGCTATGTGGGATTGAGTCCCACATTACTGGCAATCTTGTTAACCCCTACAACTAAGCTCAAAGGCTTGTGTTAGGAGTGGATTTACGTCTGTAGTATAATGGGTAGGACTGGAACCCGCGACCTCACGATGGCAAGACCGATGCCTTAGCCATTAAGCTACGGCCGATCAGTATTGTCTATAAGTAAAGTACACAACGTTAGAGCAGTTATGTTATTCGACAGGAATAGATTGTAGGTACAGATGGCACATCGTAATATTTATCATCATAATATCAACATAGTCCCGGCAATGTTATGGTTAGATACCAGACGAAGTGTGACTGATCTTTAAATTTATCAACGGCTCAAAAAGTGCATTATTTTATTAGAGCCTTTTTTGTATTAGCCCCAGAGCAATTAAATGTTAAGTGTATTTGCACTTCAGCATTTCATTACTATATTTTGATTTGATGGATGTTTAGTATGGTAGAATGTTGTCCAATCAGGGCAAACATGTCATTTCACATTAAAACTAAGTTTCTATCCTTTGCGTGGGAGCCGTCGAATATATACTACTGTATTATATTATGCAAATGCCCAAATCAGTTGACATGCTTTAAACACTTCTTCTACTACTTAAATTTGTAAAGAAAACATCATGAGGGACCAAGCATGTCCTAGAGCCGAAAATTGGAGCATATGTGACTTCAACAGACTAGTCAGTAGACACCCCGCTCAGTAGAGCGGGGTGTCTATTCTCTCTCAGATGCCTGTGATAGCAAGAACGTTATAATTATGAGATATATAAAACTTAACCTATAGAAAAAGTGAATTGCAGTACCTACCTGACCGAACTGCAGAAAGGTAAAAATAGGATGAAATATACTGTCAAATGCGCGGACCTTTACATTTTAAGTATCTCCGTTAGTTTTACACCGGCATCCACTTCCTTGATGGGATGAGGCTTTCCTCTCTAAATCAGCAGACGATAAAAAGGTGCTTCGGGTCGAGAGCTCGTTATCCTGGCCGGTGACGTAACAACCACCTCGGGGAATTGGTGGCAATAAAACTAATGAACTACCTAATACGTAATGAAAATACGTGGGCGTTTAATGTCCTTTATATGCGCAGAGCCACATCTGTTAATTGTACCTGTAATGTGGTTTAGATATAATGTATTGTTCTGAATGAAATCTCTTTGTTAGTGTGAGGTGCTTTTGTCAGTTGGTCGGTATGAATACGTGACCAAATATAATGAAATTTAATTGGGAACAATGGTTTTGGTGCGGTGAGATAATTTTTCATCTAGTCGCAAGTTTGCTTTTTGTAACCAGTTCTAACAATTCACCTTGTTATTATGTTAAGTACAATGTAAAAAAATGAATTCAAACTGTGAAACTCTCACATTTTGGTTTCTTTTTTATAAGACAACTACCAATCCTGTTACTAAAACTCTCAGTAATCCAATCTTTTAAATCACTCGACGCTTTTGATCTAAGACATGTGTGTTCGATTGACCTTTCTATGCTTGACTCACTTTCTCTAATGTTTCAGTGGCCGCTTCATTAGGTACCTATTTTATTTATTAGATAGCCTAGCTCTTGATACAAACAAACTATAAAAATTGCATTGCTTGGGTGCTTTACTGGTAAAAAAAGTTTTCTGATTCACCATGCCTTTGTAGTCATCAAAAGCAATCTTTAAAAAGCAAAAAAAGAAATTGTTTTCAGTTTTTAAAAATGTACAATGTACAACCATTTTGCGTATTGGGTCGGTAATATCTTGGGACAACTACACAACGCCATCTGATCCCAAACTAAGCAGAGATTGTACTATGGAATCCAGACAACTGATAAACATACTTATACATTTCTAAATACATTCTTAATATAGATAAATAACACCCAGACATAGAATAAAACATCGTGCTCATCACACAAAGTTTTATCCTTTGTGGGGATCGAACCTTAGAAATCAATAAGTATGTGTATCTGTTGTCTGGTTTCCATAGTACAAGCTCTGCTTAGTTTGGGATCAGATAGCGTTGTGTGAGTTGTCCCAAGATATTATTATTATTATATTACATACGCGCGAAAAACATTACCCTTCCTTGCAGTCGGGTCAATAAAAACTTTTTAACAAAAAATATCACCGACTTCTAAAATAAATACAAGGCAACTAAAAAGCAATAAATAATATACCTAAAACAACAAAAACAAATTAAACATTTTGAAGTTGGTGCCATGAAATAGTAGTCTTTATGTTTTATTCGGCACCAACTTCAAAATGTTTAATTTGTTTTTGTTGTTTTAGGTATATTATTTATTGCTTTTTAGTTGCCTTGTATTTATTTTAGAAGTCGGTGATATTTTTTGTTAAAAAGTTTTTATTTCTCACTTTTTAGTGGGTTGGTTTGTAATTTACTTAAGTTACAATAGACTTAAGTCAACAGCTGAAATCCTTTTACAAAATATTGCTTACCCCGATGCAGGGCCGTTAATTGTTGAGGAGTTCACTATCAGCTCTATTACATTGTGGAATAGTAATATAACGAGAATAAAGTGCTACTCAATACCATATTAAATTATCTGAATCGCAAACTGTGAAATATTGAATAGGTCTGCTCCTCATTTGTGGTCTTCATCATCAGTTCCACTTCACCAATTGGTATTTTTTAAGAGTAAATGCACGAATCACTATGAAATATACCTAAATCACTGTAGGTGTGCCTTTAATATTTTAAGAGTTCCCTCGATTTCTCCAAGATCCCATCATCTGATCGTGATCTGATGACAATGGGACCAACTTAGAAGTGTACCCTTTCAAACACAAAAACAATTTTTCAAATCGGTCCAGCCATCTTTGCGTAATCGGTGAACAAACATACAAAAAAAAAAAAAAAAAAAACAAAAAAAAAAAAACATACAGACGAATTGAGAACCTCCTCCTTTTTGAAGTCGGTTGAAAATACACATTCATTTGCGAATGGCGTCCTTACACTTGTGGGTTTGCGTACTCGCGAAGAATTGCGTGATCGGCATAAGGGTTGAATTATCCGACCCAGTATTTATTATATGTAGTTTACTATCAAAGTCAACTAACTTTACTGAGCTTAGTCAGAGATTCACTTAGTCAAGTTGGTATACGAAAATGAAGGATGTAAACACGCAAATTACTGATTTCGTGGCTGTATAGAATCAGGGCCTAGAACTTGGGCCGGGTATGTAATTCGTTCAGTACCTACCCTACAAACGGTGGTCATAAGCCTAATTTATAAATGTGCTTTCCAAACTTTGGTGGCAGTATGCCAAGAATGTAATTTAATTCTTCAGTAAATGTGAATGTGATATTTAAAATCCATGTGAAAATATCATATTTTATAAGTGCTGTTAAATGTTTTTGTCACTTTATGTTATTTTTTTTTACTTGTAATCATTATACTTCATTAGCTGCTTGTCAACCGCCTTAAAAAGGAGAAGGTTCTCAATTCGATTATTTTTAGGGTTCCATACCTCAAAAGGAAAAAAAAATGGAACCCTTATAGGATCGTTTGTCGTTTGTCCGTCTGTCTGTTACTGACCCATTATATCCGGAACTCGTGGAGATCTCAAGTTGAAATTAAAAACACATACCTAGGTCTCCAGTGTCGTGAAGCAGTGAAAAAAATAAACTTCTAAGTTAACTTTCCTGAACTATTTATTATAATATGTAATTACAAATTTATACAGAACCCTCGGTGGGCGAGTCCAACTCGCACTTGTCCGGTTTTTTCTGTTTGTTACCCAATTAGGTACTCAAAGATGCCAGGACCGATTTGAAAAAATATTTTTTGTGTTTGAAAGGGTTCCAGATTGGTTCTATTGTCATTAAAATAAGGATCTCTTCAAATACCTGTTAAAGGCACACCTTTATTGTATTTCGTTGTAATTCGTGCAATTATGATGATGAAAACAATAGTTGTCCAGCCGAACTATTAATTATTAAGTATTTCGGATAACGATTCGATTTATTTGAAATGGTTCGTCTGGTGTGGTTCGAAAAAAACTTTTTTTTATTAAAATGTTAATCAAAATTTGAATCTGAAGGTTCGCGCTTCAATGGCGTGAAATGTAATTTATGGTACTTAAAAAAAAATCGGGTCAGTATCATGGTCTGATCACCCCCCAAGCAAGGATTCGACTAAATAAATAAACACCCTGTATATTATAATAAACTATATAGGTAATAAAATGTAATGTTAAAATTAAAAAAAGGATTAATTAAAACATGTAGGTAATTAAGATAAGTAGTTCTTGCGTGATAAGAGACAATCATCGGAGCGGCAGCAGCGGCGGTAGCTTGATGGCTAAGGCATCGGTCTCGCAACCGTGAGGTCGTGGGTTCCAATTCTACCCATTATACTACCGAAGTGAACTCACTCCTTTTTTTTTGGTTTGGCGGGAAAAATTCCTGCCCAACACCCCCCTCATCATCCGGGGAAGACGATGGAGGTAGTGTGGGGTTTGCACCCACTAAAAAACCCGCTGTATCGCTCGCCACCTTCGCGAACGGGCCGCCGGTATTCGCTATACCGTCGGCGGCTCGCCCAGTGGCAATGCCCGGACGCGATGTTGTTGCGTTCCGGGCATTTCACGCCTACGCGGCCCCTGGATACACATAGAGACATACCGCGCCTCCACGTAAGGCTGCGGGCGGGGCAGATTACCCTGTACGCCCGCTCGCAGCCCCACCTAAGGCGGCATCACGTGAACCCACTCCTAATACAAGCCATTGAGCTTACCTCGAGGGATTACCAGGGCTGTTAGTAATGTGGGACCCACAATCCCACATAGCTAGTTATTTTTAAAAGAAAAATAGAATTATGTTATGCTACAGATTAAAACTCAACTAGAATCTTTGTTCTTATTAAGTATAAAGCTTTGTCTCATAAATAAAAACATATATGCCTAACCTTGAACAACTAGGCATCTAAACTACGATATTGTAGCGAACTTTCTAGAACACATTGTACGCATATCATATACCAATAAACGGATACTGCAAACCAACCAGTGATCCATAATATAAATTACTATGAATAATATTGCCAACTTTCGCAACTGTACGAGTAGATTTCCCTCGAGAACCCGATGTATGGTCACAGCTGTAAACTAGTTCCATGTTAGTATTGAATATGTTTTTTAGGCAAAACCTTTAGTTTTCCGGAAAGGGAATGTCCGTATTTCACAAGTTTTATGGTAACGGTGATAAGGCTGAGTAGTATTGGAAACTTTTGTCCTTGAATGTGATGTAGGTGCTGTCACATTACTTCTTATTAGTTTGTTCTTTGTAGTATCTCTTTGAACTTAAGCTGCGTCTTTAACTGTTCATCAAAGGGTACGAAACAAATGGTTCTGTTGTGTTGTTGCTTTGAAATGATTGCCTTGTTTGGCTAATATATTTAATACCATTTACAGCCAACAATGTGTAACAATTGATGCTTACGACATTAGGCACATTGCCACTGGTGAATTAACAGTTTCAGATGTAAAATCAATTGTTACTTAAAATTAACTGGCGCTAAATGACGCTTATTAATTGAAATATGAAATAAAGCGCTAAATGACGCTTATTAATTGAAATATGAAATAAAGTTAGTCAAATAAGCAAGGGACGAACGGTAGAGAAAGTAGTTTTATTTTCTGCTTTATGCTGTGAGAAATAGTTATGATTTTATGGGTAATATAAACTTTAATGAAGTACGCTCCTTACACGAACAAGATTTTTTAACATTTAAAAAACTCTTACATAAAGGAAGCCCCAGTTTAAAGTCACACATTATGAGCGAAACAGAGACTATTTCTCTGTCTGGCTTTAGACAGTCCGTACAATTATTTTCTACTATAGCAATATAAATAAAACTTTAGGTAGGCACAGTTATTTCCAGTCCTCTTTTCTCAATAAATTACAGCGAGCAAGCCTACGGATAATAGTTGGATGTAAACAGACTAATTTTTTTTACAACATAAGAAGGTTTCGTATTTCATAAAATGTTTACTGCAATGTTTATTTAAGTATGTAACGGTAGGTAACTTTTTATAACCGCGTAGGTGTTTGTGTAAGCAAGTAAAATTAAAACGGGTAAGGCTAACGAGACATGCTGTACTCGTATGTACCTTTGTCTTTTTATTTATTGTTTACTAGCGCTTTACTCCGGCTTTGCACGAAGTTATCTGTACTATCTGAAGACAGAATCACACATACATGCGCTACCTATAAATCTTCGTTTAAAAACCTCTAAATAGAATTGAAAACCGTATCATTGTGTTTTGGTTTTCTTCATAAGTGTCCGTTGCGTGCTTTAAAAGTACTTAACTGACACAGACTAAAACAACGAACAGCTACACAGATGTTTAAATACTATTTCGAAGTACTAGAATTAGTTTTGTGATAATTCCCGTATGTTCCGACATCGAGAACTAACAGAGCCAGATCTAACGGAAACTAGTTGAAGAGAATTTACAATGTGGATCTGAATAGTCCTGAATTATTACTCACTTGTAAGAACTAGTCTGTGTATAGTAAGATTAATGTTTTTTAATAAGTACTATACTGTGTTGGCTTGCTTGAAATATGGGAATAAATCTACATAGTTAGTTGATATTTCAAGGCCATTTAGTGGTTTGGTACGGCTCTTAATCAATTTTTAATGCATGGAATTCTCACAGGTTTTGCCACTTCAATCTAGTTTAATCCTAAATACATATATTTTGAAAAATAACTATTAAATTAAGGTACCAGTCTTGCATAGTAGGAAACTTAACAAATTTATTTTATCTACCGACTTAAAATTGCTCTCCAATTTCAATGCTCTGTGTTGTGTAGACATCGTATTTATAACCTCTTGCAGATCCAGCTGAGCAACCAAGGATTAAAAAAAAAATTGACATTCTGAATGAAATTAAAAACAGAATAGATCATTTATTACCTAATTTGTGAACTATGAAGGCAAATTATAAATACTATTCTCTACTTATACGACTAGTAACAGTCAACAAATATATCAGTATTTACTGCTCACCCATACGAGAAAACTATAAAATGTTGTGTAAAAAACTATTCCAACCAATATAACGTTGATAAAATACTTGTGACAGCAAAAAATTACAACTTTTTATTCAAAAATTATTACCTTGAGTAAAAAGTTGCAACATTATGTATTACAAAAAGTTTCCATTTGCCCCATATCTGCAGGATAATTTTTAATCATGGTAGCACCGACTGCATTAAAGTTATCTGTGGAAGTAAGTTTTCCCCTTATACTTCACACCGTACCTGTAATCTGCTTATCCCGTAGTGCGACAACACGACGAATTTCAAGGCGGCAAAATGAAACTCCTTTATAAGATAGATAAACAGAAAAAGTTTTCGCCATAGATCTTACGATACGAACGAACTGAGAACGTATATCACATATAAAAGTAAGACCTCAATATGAGTATGTATCCTACTGACACGTGTAAGAAAAACTCTCGTAAATGTACACAAACCTATTTTCTCTCAAACAACTGTAATCAGGGTCACAGGTGACCTTATTTTAGGTACCCTACAAACAACAAATCAGGTCATCTTTTCTATGCCAGGATCATAAAAGCCACATGTTGTTACACCATAAAAATATTTCCTACATTTTTAGTTTACCTCGATTAAGTGTATATACACTGAAAATAAAAAAGAAGTACAGGGTTAATAAAATACATTTTTTACATGTTTCCCAAAATTAAAACAACAAGTTAAATTAAATATATATTTTGAATGCTTCCCAAATGCGCAGCGTCCCAAAATACAAATACAACAGCACTCAATTTAAAATTAAGGCAGACAGTTCTTTGTTTAAAACACATTTTTATATTGTCATCTGCATTAGCGTTCCAGCAAATGTAGCGCTGCAAATTGCATTTGCAGCGCCAAATCGCAAGTTTAACCGTGTTCTAGGTACTATGTAAGCAATTAAAGTTGGTTCGAGTTAATAAAAAGCGGAATTACCGCCGAGGGCTCTGAAGCAAATTACAGAGCGTTTGATTCTTGATGCATATTTTTTGGAGTAGTTAAGTGGGTAGTGCTACACTGAAAATGTTAAGTTACTGTTGCTACATAAAATAATTTATTCAAAGCTACAAATACCTACTGGCATATATAGGTGCATTTAAGTTTTTTTTAAATATTTTAAACAAAATACATACCACGCTGTAGAGAATAATGTTTTTACCACAAAGTACTTTTCATCCCTGACTCGGAGGATTTGGAATACGAAGAGGTGTTTGCAATTGAATTTGGACTAATTTAGTTTATTACCTTATCGTTAGTTCAATCGCGGCACCATCCATGTATTCTGGCTAACTGGTTTAAATTAAAGCAGCAAGTTCTCGATGAGAAATATACCACAATACACAGATTGATGATTTTACGTTACGTTTGTAATATTTTTATGCTCAACGATGTAACCTCCGTTTTAAATAGAGCAATGCGATTAAAAAAGGAACAATTTCGAAATTAGTATTCAATTTTAGTTCAAATCACCCGGAATAATGAAGGCATTGTTGAATGAGATAGTCGCAACAAACTGGGTCACTGGGTAGCTTGATTATATTGAAGGTTTGCAGCACGATCTGCGTCATTGTTGATTGTGTAAGCTTTGGATTGATCGTGTGATTGGGCATCAATGGCAATCTGAACATAATCCGGCTAATTCATATAGAATGTTTCGACTCCGGTGGTGACATTAATCGTCCTTAGTTTAAATGAAGTGTGTCCGACCTACTGGTATTTAGTATTGATTAGATTTAGGCGCGAATTACATTTTACATAAATGTTGGTTAAGACATAAAATGCCTACATAACTACAAATGTACTACTTCGAACTAAACCATCTAAGTACACACTGTAACTATAGTGTGTACTTAGAGGATTTATCTTGATACATACGCTAACCTTTGAAATTTTTGGTCTTATTATTATATTCTTAGACTCAGAGGTCTAAAACCGAAACGTTGGGCGGACCAGATGTCTGAACAGCTGGAGCTACCCGTCAGTGCCGCCTTCCACAAGGTTACTAACCGGATCAGTTGGAGGCAGAGCACTGATCGACTGATAAGATCTCACGATCCTCAGCAATAGGGGGACGATTAAGAAGAAGAAGATTTTATTCTTAGACGATTTTTTCCTCAACTTTAATTACAGAAAAAAACACAGAAGGGAGTTGTAGCAAGAGTATTGACTGGCCAAATTATATTTACAATATGTCTTAGAATAAGCAGCGCAATGCGCAGTGACGCGTTTCTTTACAGAATAAGGATATGAATGCCGCTAATGCGGGACGTTTATCATCAGATTCGCGTTTCGTCTTTCTGTTGTCTATACTAATATTATAAAGCGGAAGAGTTTGTTTGTTTGTTTGTTTGTTTGTTTATTTGTTTAAACGCGCTAATCTCAGGAACTACTGGTCCGATTTGAAAAATTATTTTTTGTTGGATAGCCCATTTATCGAGGAAGGCTATAGGCTATATAACATCGCGCTACGACTAATAGGAGCGGAGCAGCGATGAGAAATGTTATAAAAACGGGGAAAATTTACGCATACGAAGTTGCGCGGGACAGCTAGTATAAAAATAAAATCGTTACAACTAGATACGATGCATCCCAAATTTCAACATAATCCAATCTTTTCAGTGGTTTGAGCTGTGCGATGATAGATCAGTCAGGTTTTTCTTTTATATATATCTACCTAGGAAGACTAAACCAGCAATAAATTTAAAGTAACATTATCTTCAATATTGCCACATTGACTCAATAAAGTATTTCGAAACGAGTCTGAACAGGAAATACAACCAATATTGCTACATTCCACAGTCACCAATAACAGTAGACAGTAGTTGCAATTAATTTTGTCCCAGTAATAATATTGTCTGTTTCGTACAACATATTGTGTTATTAACACTCTAATGCTGATTATATATGTTTTCGTAGGTATATTAACCTATTGGAACCTAATTGCGGTAATCATAAGATAAAACATTAATAAGACGTGTAACTAGCTACATATAACATCTATCCAATTTTTCGCATAGATAATAGTAGTTAGATATTTAGTATACAGAATTTTCCTAACTTAATCGATTTAAAATATTTAGTTCAAAATAATCGATAACT
Source organism: Herminia tarsipennalis (assembly GCA_945859575.2). Taxonomy (NCBI): domain Eukaryota; kingdom Metazoa; phylum Arthropoda; class Insecta; order Lepidoptera; family Erebidae; genus Herminia; species Herminia tarsipennalis. Next base: position 21,746,614 of record OX243844.2, read on the forward strand.
AAGTAAAAATAAGGTTAGAAATACCAGAATACGGATTACAATTGGTACCCGAACGGCTCTCCGACCAGTAATTTTCAAGCATACTATGAATACAATACTTGCATCCAACTGGCGATATGCGGAGTCAGTAACAATTACATAAATAATCTAACTACTAGTCTCACTTTAGAAGTTTAGACCAACGCTGCGAAACGCTCAAATAATTAGTATTCACTTGAACAATGTACTATAACACCGCCTGTATACGATGTAAGGAATGGTAACATAGTACATTTTAGGTTAGGTACTATTGTGTGTAGTAATTATAATAAATACGTCTATGAGTGTCCTGGAAAAAGAATCGGGCACAATACAGTGAAAAGGACAAAAATACAGATATTTTATAAAATAAAAATGCTATGCTTGACGTCTCCTTGAGGGTTTAAAGTCATAACACTAATAATTAAAGTTACGCTGAAGTGGCAATGGACTGGACATATATTTCGAAGGACCGATAGTTGCTGGAGCAAACGAAATCTAGAGAGGAGACCGCGACTTGGTAGACGAAAGGTATCCCAGCCCTTAACCAGGTGGACAGACGACCCAAAGAAGGTTGCTGAGAATCTGAGATGGACTGGATAAAGAAGGTAGAGGATCGGATGTTGTAGCGAAAAATAGGAGAGGCCTATGTCCAGCAGCGGACCGATTCGTGCTGATGATATGATATTACTTATATGATAAAAATATCAAGTTATATTTACGAAATTATATCATTTTACAGCATTGTTCGCCAAATATTAGTAAAGAATAGCAGGAATTGAATCAATAATATAATTCAAACATTCTATTAACTTCATAATATAAAGGTGAAAAAAGACGCCTTTTACTTAAAGAAAATCAAGTATTATTTTAATTTGCTTGAATATGTATAACCATATGATGTTAGTAGCTATAATGATAAGTAAGTCCTTAAATACCATACTTTTATAAAGCGACTTTGTCAACTTAGGGCCTTTTATGATACAATTAGGTACAAAAGCTTATAAAAATATTGCCCCAAAGGATATAAGTGACCTTATAACAGGAACCCTTAAACACACATCCGTCAATGTCACGCAACGATAAAAACTGACCGGTCAAGATGGAAATCTATATGAGGAACTCTCTAAGAATTTTTCTTTGATAGAATGTTCTCCTAACCGATTTTGGTCACAGGGACTAATCTTAACTTAGAGAAGCCAACTACACAGGAATACTATTATGCGCAAACACAGATGCGTTTTCTATTCCTGCAGTCATATCTGATGGTACAGAAATCCTACACAAAATTAAGTGCAGCACCAATGGCTTAACATACTCTCTAAGGCACCCATAGGGTAGCAACATTTTAAGAAAAGTGTCGTCCATGTGCATGTGCTTTGTTCACTGATTTGATGTGCTCCGTAGCCATCTTACTTCTTAGTAATGTACCCCTCAAGATCCATACAACGATATTAAAAAAGGTTCTGGATTTAGTATATAGCAATTACGTTTTTACAATAATCTCTATTACGTCTAATATAGCCACAAACAAGTTGTGTACCTATGCTTACTTGTTCATTTTTTGTAATTGGATTAGGTACGACGGGAGGCCTGACTTTCTTCTTTGTTTCGTCTGCCTTTATGCTTTTTTATACTATTAAATTATGAAATGCAGCAGGTCGTGTGCCTAACGGCCCTTTACCGTATCATAGCCAGCCAAATCCTTGTTTGGCAAAGATCTGAATGTCACTCCACCGTGTTCTACATTTGAGACATTAGATGCTAAGTCTCAATTTTCACAGTAATTACACTTGCTACAGTGCCCTTCTACCGAAACTTATTGATGTGTTAAAATCATTATTTCACGAAAGAATAACTGACACTGTTGTGGTTGGTACCCATCAAGACGCTGTCTGGTTTAGATCTACCGCCCGTAGATGTAGGTAGAATTCTGAAAGGCCTTTCTCCAATACATTGTTTATTATAATCTCTCTTTAAATTTACTGTGTACATTACTGAGGAAATATCCTTCTACGTAAACTAAATTATGTGTAAATGTTACACTATCATATGGTCTCGGTACGATCTAAATCATCCATCACTTTTGTCTCATGTCGCATCTGAGAAGGCAATATCCTACAGCGGTAGTCCCCGGAGCATAATAAAATGGCAAGGAGATTAAACTAAGATGGCTCTGTTGGGCTCACCTGTCTATAATTTATTCGATTGGATAGTAAATTGTAGTAACTACATTTAGGAATATGAGTTTTTGTTTGTGACGTTATTGGTGTAGATACTTACCTGTAATATTTTGGCAATTTACTACGTACAAGTATTAAACTTTTGGAATGTAATACTTACGCCCAAATACTTAAACTCTATTCAAATTCAAGGCCTTACGCTGACCAAATAACCTTGAGCATTCGTTCCCTCTTCGCCGCACCGTAGCGAATACGCTCAGTTTTTGGAATAAAATTTATAAAATAAAATTGTGTAAATAAAAATGTTTCTAGTAATGTGTTTTTTTATTAAATTGCCTATCCATTAGGGAAATAAAAAAAGCTAGCAAATTTAAGAAAATGGTACTTTACGAGAAGATGCATTTTATCTGCCTCTGTGGCGCGGTGGGAGTGTATCCGACTGCTACGCAAGAGGTCGTGGGTTCGATCCCCACCCAGGATAAAACTTTGTGTGATGAGCACGATGGTTTATTCTGTGTCTGGGTGTTATTTATCTATAATATGTATGTATTTAAAAATATATAAGTATGTTTATCAGTTATCTGGTTTCCATAGTACAAGCTCTGCTTAGTTTGGGATCAGATAGCGTTGTGTGAGTTGTCCCAAGATATTATTATTATTATTATTATTATTATCAATAATTATTTCTCATTTCTTGTGAGGAGGTTAAATAAACATTATACTCCTTAAACAAAAACAAAATCTACCATCTTGGAGTCAAAATTATGTAGAAATTAAACGTATTTTTATTAGTAGATATTTTTTTTTTGGTTATACAGCAGATAGCTCCACAAAAGTGCATAAAAAACGGCTAGCACGGGGAAGCGCCTTAAGGCGCTGTTGACGTTCAACAGAAAATAATATAAGAGATATACTTTTCAGCACTGCTCGAAGTTAAGTATCGTTTGAGTTTTTATAAATAGATGTGTTATTAATTTATAATGCAAATATGCCGAAGTTTTTTACTGTAGCTCTTGATAACGAAACACACAATAACGTAAATTGTTCAATGCCTGGTGATCTGTGATACAGGCTACTTACTTACCAGTCCTCGACTATTTAGCGCGTGGAAAAATAAATAAATAATGATTTAAAAAAATATCATGCAGCAAATTCGTGTTTTACTCGTAGATAAGAATGTGATAAAATTTTAATAAACCTTTAAGCATGTTTCACCAAAAACATTAAATACACATTTGCAAAACAGAATTATAAACTTGTGTTTATTACGACATTGTTTTCAGATTTGAATTTCACTTATTGTGGACATTTTACTTGAAATATATCATAATTTCATTCAGATTACCTGTAACAAAATACTACCCACAAATTTTAGAGTACACACAAGGAAATTGTTCCGTGAATGTTTTACTTTCACCAAAATCTATTTAATTCATTTAAATGGGAGACAATATGCGGTTAAAGTATGTAATTACATTTGTACGGTTCGTGAACAAAGTTATTTTAATACGTATATCACAAAAATAAAGGACTTATTTAGACGTAAGCTTGGTTTTGTAATTTCATAAATTTATTCTATGAATGAGCGAAATTCTTCATTATGAAATCATTTTTGTTTATTGCAAGCAATATTCAAACCACATAAGCTTAGTTTGTTTCTGAATTTACACATTTATTTGTATAACTTGATGTTATTTTGAAAAGTTAGCATATTACAATATTATTTAATGTTGTAAGTAAGAAATAACAATAACAAAGAAGCAATTTTGAACGTCAGTTCATGTTTTGATGTGCATCTAAAAAGCACATAACGGGAATTTATTCGCATTTGTATCAAAAGTAGGAGCTAAGAAAATGGTGAATGTTTAAACCATACTAAAATAGGGACAATAACATGGAAAAAAATGGTAAACTTAATTATAGAACAACCCTACCTCGTTCTATAATTAAGTTTACCATATCATTTAAAAAAAAGGGATACAGAAACAAAACTTTAATGGTCTTAAAAAAGACAATTGAAGTTTCGTCAAACAATACAAAACATACATATTCTATCGAAATCGACATGGTTATAACGGTATAATATTAAAATAGGACCGGTATCTCCCTTACGCCTGGTCACGATAGGTCCAACCGCCTACACTCCACGCCGTTCCCATTGTCGTATTATACTCATAAATGATTTCAGTCTACATTTACTATCAAAAATATACACTCCAAATCACCTACAATAATTCGACTGAGATTGATTGGTTACTATAAAATACATAAATACTTCAATGCAAATGGACGCGAAGTGACTATTTGTATTCCAACACAAAACACTACCCGTATGTTCTGTTAGAACACAACATGATGTAGTTTACAAACCCCAGTTTTAGATTTAAACGTTGCAGAGAGATTAGAGCAAACTAATCTTCATTATCGGATACAGTTCAAATTGAAGGCGATATTCCATTTTCCGACAAAATCCAATAACATTTCGCCGCACCGAATCGAATACCTATGCTGCTGTTAGCATTTTGAAACAATGCTTTCGATCATCATAATGTGATTTTCTTGTAGGTCCTATAGTCTGAAAATATCACAAAGAATATTATGAGATTTCATTTTGTATTCGTATCCTAATATCGTAATATTATATTTTTGTTGGTGTGCTTATTCCGTCGCACAACTAAACTGTAAATCACATTATGGATTAAATTTTGTATAAAATTAGGTAATACTTTAAATAGGTAGGTTAATATTTTTTATGATCAGACTTGCGGGTCTATTCTTCCTGAGCGTATAAAACCCATATTTACTACAAATTATATATTTTTTTAAAGCATTGTGCAATTGTGGTCCCACATTACTGGCAATCCTGTTGACCCCTCCAGCTAAGCTTAATGGCTTGTGTTAGGAGTGAATTCGGGTCGGTAGTATAATGGATAAGATTCGAACCCACGACCTCACGATTGCGAGACCGATGCCTTAACTATTAGGCAACCGCCGATTTAATAATCGAGTAAAAGTTCCACTTATTAGCCGGCATTTTGCGGCAGTGCCCTGAGTCGAATCGCTCACGCAAAAGGAATAAATGTGACTCGTATCAAGTCTATATTTTTTGGCTTTTGTAATTGACGACAGGCTTTATAATAAAACATCTGAATATTTTATCTAAATTTTGTATTGCGTACGAACCAATACAACGGCTTTCACACGATGAAAACATTTTAATAATATTAACAATCTAAATAATAAAAAGTGTTCATGAAACTCGATAAAAAATAACAAATTTTATAAAAACATTATAACAAATTATATATTTATTTTATTATTTGGTGCCTAATCGTGAATTGTGACTATAAAGTGAAAGCCATTTACGTACATGAATAACTCACGCCTTTGTACGAATAAAGGCCTAATTGCAAAAGTTAAAATATATATATATATATATACAATTTTGTAGCTATAGAAATAAAACAATTAAACATTACTTTAGAACTTGAAATGCTTGTAGGACATAATATAATAAAAACAAATGTCTCTAAAACTCGTAAACATATATTGACTAAGGCATATATATGTAGTAGTACATAACAAAAGTTGCAGCAACAATTTGTTCGTTTGAAGTAATCTTTCTACCTAATTCAGAAACAATAAGTAAACTCAAGCTAACATAATTCTAGATCCGAGTTTATCAAGACGTGAGGTATGTTTGGAATGAGTGAAGTTCTGCAAAAATAGTAGAGGAGACTGGATAGGCAGTGGTAATAATGTATGGTAAACAAATATATAACAAATGGAAGACAAAACTATAAATATTAAAAACTAATTAATTAGGTATTCGCACTATTAATCCATAAAAGGGTGAACATTTTCAGAAAATTTCCCATCCCTTCAAAGCACGTCGGTCCTGCGTCTAATCTCCGTTCGGTCAAATAGGATAACCGAAGTTCTTATCACAAAGCGAAAAGTTTTATTTCGGGAAAGAGAACCTTATCATGTAAGATAAGTTTATCGTTATTAAAATCTAATATATAAAATTATCGTGTCACAGTTTCCGTTGCCATACTCCTCCGAAACGGCTTGACCGATTTTGATGAATTTTTTTGTGCTTATCCGGTATCTATGAGAATCGGCCAACATCTATTTTTTCATACCCCTAAGAGTTTGTTTGTTTGTTTGAACGCGATAATCTCAGGAACTACTGGGCCGCATTGAAAAAATATTTTATTGTTGGATAGTCCATTTATAGAGGAAGGCTATAGGTTAAAACATCACACTACGACCAATAGGAGCGGAGCAGCAATGAAAAATGTTGTAAAAAAAAAGGAAGAGAAAAGGGAAAATTACAATCCATTATTCATGCCCCTAAGTGATAAGGGTTATCCACCCCTAACATTTATAACTATACTATAATATTAGAAGAGAGAGAAGAGTTTGTTTGTTTGTTTGTTTGTTTGAACGCGATAATCTCAGAAACTACGGGTCCAAATTGAAAAAAATATTTTACTTTTAGATAGCCCACTTATCGAGGAATGCTATAGGCTATAAAACATCGCGCTACAACTAATGGGAGCGGAGCAGCAAGTAAAAATGGGGAAAATTTACGCAGACGAAGTTGCGCGGGTCAGCTAGTTAAAATATAAAATTGTAAAACTACTGTTTGTACAATCTTATGTCAAAAATATACCAAAACATTCTACAAAATTCAAAACCACATTGGCCTAATAAAACCATGAAGTCGGCGTTGCGTAAAAAAAGTAAAAACGAAAATGGCGTCACGCGTCACGCACAGTTGAGTGTCACTCAGTGTAGATGCCTGATGCTCAACGTTCGTATATTATATTAGTACACAGCCGGCCATTTTTTTATGGCCATCAACGTTATGGTAAAATACCAAGCATCTTGTAAGTATACATTATACAAAAATATTTATATTTGGCATTAAAACGATTCGTCAAAGCATAGTATATTCATAATAATATATTCGTTTGTTTTCACGTTTTTTTTTATATTCTAAACAATTGAGACTCCAAGTAGTATGCTTTTAATAAGGATGATTGAAAAATATATTAAGAAGAAAATATTAGACATTTTGTTACAAAATTTGTATAGTCCATTTAAAGTACTTAAGTTAAATAAACTTAGAACATTAATGTTCTAAATATAGACATAATGATGCACCAAACCGCAATTTCACGTGTAAAGCATTTGAATGAAGCTATTGAAAGCCAAATCTGTTTGTGCCAACTAAATTAATTAAAATTCCAGTATAATATACTTGCTATGCAATGGTACGATCGTCCAAATTGGATAGAACATGTTTTCAACCGTCGTCGACAGAACAGCTATGTTCTGCATGCATGGAGTTACTGCATGTAACTCCTAAACAATTATTACATGAGAGAATTGGTCAAAATTATGAAATCAACCAGTAGCTTTTATGTACTACTGTTACCTCTTTTATCTTTCATAATAATTATACTTTCTTACAAAACTAAACGGTGAGTTACTTTTAGCTTTCTAATTATAATAATCTACCTTTTCATTATAACTTTTCATTATTACTTTTCAGTAGGGGAAGGTAGTATAATACCGGACAACGTATAGTAACGGACATTACTTAAAAACGTTGCAGTTTTGTATATAGCTAACCCCACTCCCCTCCTTCACGTTGCGGTCGCGTCTGCGAGCGTACCAAACAGTCACCGGTGAGAAACCGACCACGGTGCACGCGTGACGAGTGATTTTCTTCCGAAGTCGAGTCCGAGTGAGTATCGATGTTTTGTTTTTTGTGGTCAAAACCAAAATTTTAAAGTGAATCGAGGATTGTTTGTTTTATAAGTTATAGTATTATTATTGTAGTATACGATTATTACGTCAATTTCAATGTAATTATTGGTTTTATATTTTTATAATAATATTTTCGACAGCGGGAGTGTTGTATAGTAACGGACGACTTGATTTAGTCCAGTACCGGACGTCCGATACTATACTAAGAATAATAATACAATTATCAATAATAATGTGCACACAAAGGTGCGACGCGTATTAATCCAAAATGATCTATTGAAAGTACGCGTCGCACCGCTGCGTTTTCGTGCGACCTTCTCAAGTGAAGTATCGCTTAGGACCTGATCCAGCAGCCAGTTTGTTTAAGACAAAAAAGAAAAAGTTTAATTTATTGTATTTAAAAGAAACCAGATTAAAATCTTAAATTTTTGACGTGATAACGTCTTATAAATCTATGAGCGCCGGCTGCACGCACGAAAAAGTGTCACGTTCCGCCTGAGCCGAGCGTACAAGCGAGAGCGCGGAACAAGCTATAGACCGATAGGTCTAAGCGTTCCGCTTGTGACGCCTTATGACGTTATCACGTAAAATTATCGTCCATAAACCAACTTTACAGACAACCATTTTTTTTTCTAGACCAACATGCCCAGATTCAAAAAGAAACCAGATGGTCGCGGTTAGTGGCAAGAACAAAATATGAAAGATGCTGTTGAACAGATACTGAGCGGGAAGTTGACGACTCGGCAGGCAGCATTATATTTTAACGTTCCTAAAAGTTCACTAAATGACAGGGTGGTGAAGCTGAAAAAAGGTATACAGACTACTATGAGTCCAGATATGGGACACTTTGAACCTACATTTTCTTCAAAATACGAAGAAATGTTAGTCAAATATTTACAAGACGCTGATAACCGCTTAATGCCTTTCACAAGGGACGAATTTTGTAAATTTGCATTTGACTTGGCTGTAAAGCTTAATTTACCTCACCGATTCAACTCACAGAAAAAGCAAGCTGGCGTCGAGTTTTACTATTCATTTTTAAAGCGTCACCCTGAACTCCGTTTGCGAAAACCTGAATCGACAAGTATTGCTAGAGCCGTTGGATTTAATAGACCACAGGTTTTACTATTCTACGAAAAACTAAAGTTTTTAACAGATAAATACAATTTCTCTCCGCATAAAATATTCAATGCAGACGAAACTGGTGTAAGCTGTGTACATAAAAATACATTCAAGGTTTTAAGCGTTAAGGGAAAGAAGCAGGTTGGTAAACTGACATCTGGAGAAAGAGGCCGTAATGTTACGTTATTATTCTGTTTTAATGCGACTGGTGATGTTTTTGTTCCGCCATTATTTATTTTTCCCAGGCAAAAGATTAATGAGCGGCTTAAAGAAAATGCTCCACTAGGTTCAATTTTTGAGGCAAATTCAAGTGGTTGGATCACAGGACCAATTTTTTTTAAATGGCTCCATCACTTTGTGAAAATAGTAAAACCGTCTAGTTTGGAGCCAGCTCTTCTAATTTTAGATGGACACGCCAGTCACAAAGAACTTGAAGTTATCAAATATGCAAAAGAAAATTACGTCCATTTACTGAGTATTCCACCTCATACTTCAAATAAATTGCAACCACTTGACCGCACATTTATGAAACCTTTTAAAAACGCTTATGACTCTGCTTGTACGTCATGGATGAGAATGCACAGATTCGTTAGAATTTCGGACTATGATATTGCTGGACTAGTTGAAAAAGCGTATGTCAAAACTTCAACAATGCAAATTGCCAAAAGCGGGTTCGCGTGCTGCGGAATAGTGCCATACAATCCTGAAATATTCAAAGATGATGATTATATGCCAGCACAAGGCTTGAATATTCCAGATGACGTCTATCAAGAATCACAAAACAATTCTGAAATGCAAGAAAATACTAAAATGCCTCAAAATATTCCAATAGATAGAAGTCAAGGCAATTGCGAAATTTTTAATGAGATATGTCCTGCTAACGTAATTGAAGAAATTATCTTATCGCCTAAAAATAATACCGACTATTTCGATCTAAATAATACTCCCGATCCTTCAATAATACCAGATGACGTATACGATGCTATTTTAGCTGATTTTCATACACCACAAAAAACTGACGATAACTACGTTCTTCAATCTCCAAATAAGCCTATTACTGTACAAAATACCTCCGAAATTCTTATAACGCCACTGAAAAATATTTTAGTTCCAAAAAATATTAAGCAATAAAAGATCCAAATTATTTCTAATGAATTAATATCATTCGAACCATCAACATCAGCAGGTAAAGAAAATACACCCTTGAAAGAACATTTTGCCAGAATCGTTGAATCCATTTATCCTACTCAAGATGCATTTAAACGAAGAATAGCTTCGAGAAAACGGAAATCAACAAAATCAGAAATTTGGACGTCAACCCCTTTTAAAAAGGAGCTTGAAGAAAAAAATGCTCAAAAATTAAAAAAAAATACTAAGAAACAAGAAAAAATCTCACAATGTATTCATAAGAAAAATAAGGCAGATACTAAAAAAGTTAAGAAGGTATTGGATTGGGATGATAACAAAAAGAAAAAAAACAGCACAGAAAAGAAACGCAAGGCAAAGACCACATTCTGCGGCAAGTGTTCAAACTTTTACAAAAGTGACGAAGACTGGGTGCAATGTCTACAATGTCATGTTTGGTATCATGTTTACTGTGTTTTTAATGGCGACGACCCATATTTTGTTTGCGAAAATTGTTCGAGTGATATTAGTGATTGACTATGTAGATAAAGGTAGAACAAGAGGAGGAGATAAGTGATTATCGCTGTGATTTTATATTTAAAAAAAAATACCAAAGCTATAATGTTCCTTGTAGACTGTAATAGTAGTTTTAATTCAGATTATAATAGTCATTGAAAAGTAAAGTTTGATTTATGAATTCGTATTTTTATTCAAGTTTCCATACTGCCTATATATCATTAACAAACAAAAATACAATAAATTGAGATGATATATTATTTTCTATCTACTTCTTGCCTACTTGTAACTTACAAAAAATAAAATAATAATACAATTATTAAAACTTTAATAATGTGTCCGATACTAAACATAAGCGTCCGATAGTACACAAAGATAAGGTTTTATTTTTTTTAGACTGTAATTTTTAATAAATTCAAAAATTTGTTGTGCATATTCATATAATTTGATCACTTCCGTTTTCAACTAACTTAATGAAATTCGTTTAGACTATTTATATATGACCTTATTGGTTGTTTTAACTATTTGTCCGATACTGCCCACCCATGTCCGTTACTTTCCAACTTTTTATGAAAATATTTGTTCAATTTATACAGTATATTTTAATTCTAGCGGCTTCTAATGAACAAATACGGTCAAACGTCCTCTAACTAAACTTCAGTATTGAACTTTATACTGATTGACCATGTGATTTTGAAAATATAGCAATACATTAAAAAGTGTCCGATACTGTACTGTGTTCCCCTATTACAATTATTTAAGTGCCAAGCGGTTATTGCTACCGCACCTACAGCTTACGTGTCAAAGCCAATTATATTAAATCGAAAAGGAAAATTTTATTACTACGACTATTTCATTTTATTAATTTAACCAAAGTTTAGGATCCGCAGTGTACTTGTACGCACGTCAGTAGTTTGTATATGACAAGAGGTGTGCGTCACGAAATAAAAAGGTGTGACTTGTAGGGGCAATATTAAACAGGCTGCCACTCCACCAGATCGTATCTTCAAACTGGGTTGTAGGTCAAACTGAAAGTTGAAATTAGTTACAAAAGTATGCCGTGGCACTGGTGTTAAAATTGAAATGTTTTGTTTTTGAAGTTTGTATTTTAATTTGAAATTAATGTCTATTCAAAAAAAAAACGATGTGAACTGTCAAAATTAATTTTGAAATATCCAAATCGACAGCACCAATTCGAACTATGATTTTTGTGTTTGAAAGGGTATGCTTCCAAATTGATCCCTCTGTCATCAGACCACGTTCTCGAGGAACGAAATCGAGGGAACTTTCAAATGTTAAAGGCACACCTATAATAAAAAAATAAAAATTCTTGAAGCTAAATACTAAACTTGTGAAAAGTCGATTCTACTTTTACACGTAATGTCTTTCCGCAAACAATAGGTAAAGCCGGAGAAAAGAACAGGCAATTAAAACTTGCAGCCGCTCTTTTCAAATTATCAATGCAGGTAAGGTGCTGCTATCATTATATTATACGCCATATTAGAAGACTGATGCAAAAACAAGAGATCAAAAATATTAAAAGAAGAGTAGGTACAATGTAAAAACTATAACTGTGCTTAAATATTAACCATTGCTACATAATGAATATGTTTACATGTTTTGCAAAAGAAAGAAAAGAATGGCATTAATTTATCACGCATAATTTTACTTACATAAGTAAATCGTTTTCTTAACTAATAACTAAGTAACATTATCAAACGGTGGCAATAATATTTACCTTAATTATTAAGTTGGTTTTGTAGTGATTTAGGTAAATATCATAGTGGTTCGTGCACTCTCAAATAGTACAAACATAAAAACAACTACAAAATTTTTTGGGACAACAACAAAAAAAAACATTTTGAAGTTGGTGTCATACTTCAAAACGTTTTTTTTTGTTGTCTTTTTATGTCGATTTAATATTTTTTGTAAAAAAGTTTTTTGAATCCATCATCAGCCTATCGTAGTCCACTGCTGGACATAGGCCTCTCCAATTGCACGCCACTTTGTTCTATCTTCGGCTTCTCGCATCCAGCTCCTGCCAGCCGTTTTGCGTAAATCATCACTCCACCTGGCCTGAGGGCGTCCTACACTACGTTTGCCAAGCCGCGGTCTCCACTCAAGAACTCGTTTACCCCAACGGTTGTCGGTTCTTCGGCTAATATGGCCAGCCCACTGCCACTTCAACTTGCTAATCCGGTGAATACCAAAACAATATTATTCAATGAACTATCAAATTCAATGTTTCCATTACCTTCTTAATTTCATGTAAATATTGGACTGTGCACCTCAGAGTATTTATTAAGAGTTTTATGAAATATAAGTCCCTTTGGTCGTTGTTTATGAAATTTTCTTTAGAAACACAGTCGGCAACGTGCGACTGCTTCCTCTTGTATTGTTACATCTTAAAAAGTGAGCTGTCAACCTCGATTTAGTTAGAATATCTGAACGTAAATTAGGTCAAGAAGTTTGTTTTTCCCAATTTTGGGATCTCTTAGAGTCCGACCTCACCACGATGCCACGGCAATGTTGCCAGCAATATATCCAATTGAAATGTATGACAGCTTCACATTGCCAAACCGCTGCCAAGTGAATTAACCAACGTACATATCAACATGAATTGTGTACGTCCGTAACGTACAGCCTGGTTTGTGGGCAAGGTACTCGTTATTACTCAAGAAAAGGAATTGCATTTTCTTGCATAACGCTTAGAATTGATAAACTATCATTTCCTAGCAGCTTTGCCTACGGTAAAACTAATTATATCATAATAGATATAAATATAAATCTTTGCTCATAAAAAAATCTAGAAAACCAGATTTTTGCAAGGCCGATGCCCGGCATAGCGTATAATGCTGAAATAGATTCTATTGGCATGAGTTTTGTTATTTAACTTAATGCGCTATGTTGAATACTAAAACTTAAGGATGTGTCCATTGGCACTTTTTCTTTCTTGAATTTGTCTTTATTGAAGGGAATCAATATGTTCTTGTGTTCTAATGGGTAGCACTTATTGCACTACGTAACATTCACTCATCATTTTGCATTATGATGTATAATTTTCACTTTGTGGGTAATTTTCACTTTAACAATGATTTATTTACGTAAATAGGAATGATTATTTTGTATACCGAAATAAATCACTGTTCTTTTTACGCGAATGCAAAGAAGGGTTATGTTTTTCGCGCATATCTTGTTTGTTTATGTTTGCAAGATATGAGGTCATAAAGAATATTACATAATATTCTTTATTACTTCATATCTTGCAAACCACAAGTCGGATTTATACAAATAGGACGTCATTAGATTTGTCTTGAACGCCCGTTTAGCCCGTAAGTGACGTTTGAAAAAAAACAAATATAGCGGCTGTGACAATTTCAAAAATAAAAAAATTGTAAAAAAAAAAGTTTTTTCGAATACCGCAATATGGGTATCAAATTAAAGGGTTAATCGTAATAATTTCAAAAATATATAAAACTAGCTGTCCCGCGCAACTTTATTTGCGTAATTTTTCCCCGTTTTTGCAACATTTCTCATTGCTGCTCCGCTCCTGTTGGTCGTAGATGTTATATAGCCTATAGCCTTTATCGATAAATGGGCTATCCAACAGTGAAAGAATTTTCAATTCGGATCAGTAGTTTCTGAGATTACCGCGTTCAAACAAACAAACAAACAAACAAACTCTTCCGCTTTATAATATTAGTATAGATTATTATCCTTATCTTGTAAAATAAATACATTCATAAAAATATTATTCAAATTGAATATTCATTTTAGTCCTTGCCTAGACAGGAATGTTTCCCTAGGTATCCTGAGCTGTGAATTCCTAAAGGCACTGCCACAATATGCGCAGACCCTCGTCGAAGCAGCTTGTAATAAACACTTGAAGTTTAAAATTGCTTTAGTTACTACTACTCAGGGACTGACAGGTTGGAAATTAAAATGTTTACTCAGAAAGATGGAATAGACAGCGAAATAAAAAAGGCTCACATAAGATCAAAAATTGGGACATATTTTCGATTGCAAATATTAAGTGATGAGCAGTTGTGACATAGTAGTAAGTATAAGGAGTTACAAATCGTAGGTAGTAGGTATAAAAACTGAACTTTATTTAATTTGTTTCGTTTCCAATGTTTCAAACATGTAAAGCATAAAATCGTGAAGAAATCGGCATATTATCCTAAACAAAATATTCAAACATATCGCATATTTTAATCTGGACTGCGCTAATGTTAATAAAGAGTACCTGGATGACCTAAAGATCCGGGGTCTTCTCCTTTCGGGACCGCCTGATTGCTGACTTGAGCTATTATTACCATGTAGATAGTGGCGAAATTAACCTGTGTATTCTAATGGTATTGTAGCAGTTTTTGGCTGAAAACACGGATAAAACTACGTATTCCAAAAACGAAACCTAGCTAGATTCATTTATCGCAAACGAAACCCCCTGCATACAAAATTTCATTATATCTATATATATTACTAGCTGACCCGCGCAACTTCGTCTGCGTAAATTTTACCCGTTTTTGCAACATTTATCATTGCTGCTCAGCTCCTATAGGTCTTAGCGTGATGTTATATAGCCTATAGCCTTTCTCAATAAATCGGCTATCCAACAGTAAAATATTTTTTCAGTGCAGTCCAGTAGTTCCTGAGATTATCGCGTTCAAACAAACAAACAAACTCTTAGGGATATGAAAAATAGATGTTGTCCGATTCTCAGACCTACCCAATATGCACACAAAATTTCATCAAAATCGGTCGAGCCGTTTCGGAGGAGTATGGCAACGAAAACTGTGACACGAGAATTTTATACCTATATATTAGACTAGCTGTGCCCGCGACTTCGTTCGCGTGGAAGTTGGGTTTATATTAAGGTAGTTTATATTACAATTCAACTTCTGTGTAAAACATATTGTAAACATGCTCCACAATGCTCTGTGGCATCTATGGATATTTGGGCCTAGCTTTAATCAGGGCCCAACATATGGCAGGGCAAGCCAAGCAAATGCCCAGTGCAGCAAAATGAAGGGCGACAAAGTTTATGGCGCCAGACGGTTAGAAGACAAATTATTAAATTACTCGTTTTGTTGTTTGCCCAATTACTCGTGCGAAATTTTGAGTTAAGGAGCTTCGATTCTGACTCCGATAGGTCGAAAATTCCGATTGATTTTAAACCTCCGACTCCAACTTCGGCTCCGACACTTTTAAATCGGACCTTTTAATCGGAGGTACCTAGCCGCTCCTTCAAGATAATTTATACATAGGTAATAAAGGTATGATGGAAAAAACTCTCACAGATTCCCTAAGATCGCATGTCCTGCCCGAGCGATCTTTTCCGAGTCTAAAGTACACCTACTTTGTGTCCGTGTTTGTACCGCAGGAATGCAATGTTTTAAAACTATTTTGCGGGGGCAAAATAGTTTTAAAACATTGCATTCCCGCGGTACTGTGATGCGTGTTTAAACAAACAAACAACATTCAAACGTTTCTAAAAGATATACTCAGATATCTTTTTTTGTGTTTAAATACTATTTCTAAACTTATTTCAATATTTTTTTTCACTCACTTTAGAAGAATAAAATATTATTTTATAATGTCTACATTGGTGAATTTAAAAATAGGTGTGTCAACCTGTCGCAAATTAAGATCATCATATATTCATATCCCTCTACGTTAGAATTTCAGTTTTTTTTTTTAAATCAATTTTCCTGATTCTTTTTAATTTGTATTTAAACGCCATCTTTTTTAAAAACTGGATAAGTTTATTTTTATACTTGATGATTTTATATTAAACTATCATGCATATTAAACGTAGGTAAGCAAGGTATTTAACCTTAAATTATTCACGCGATCAAGACCCGTAATACATATATTTTCATAATGTGTACAAATCGCGAAAGTTTAATAACATTTGTAGGTAAGCAATTTTGGCACTCAGAAGAAATCGAATCACAGATGGCGCCACGTGTTTTATTTTGAAGGAACGCGGACTTAATCTTTCATTTTTTTTAAGCAATTAACATTTATAAATTCTAGAAAATATCAAGTAATTACTGTTTATTTGTAATGTAATATTGTTTTTCATTTCTACATTTATAACATAATCACTATTCATGCAAAACAATGATAAAGGTGCCTATTGGAAGTGATTATTAATATGAAAATTTGTTAAACAAAGTAAACATGTTAAAGTCGAAAATAAAAGCTTGTATAAATAAGTATACATTTAGAAAAATACTTAAAAAAAATAATAAAAATAATTTTAACACAACACAAAAAGAGACTCGCAATTAGGGAGTCGATCCTCCGACCTCGCTCGTTTAATACCGCTACTTGTGCCAATAGACCACCTCAGCTGATGCAAACACGGTTAAAATAGCTGATGTTAAGAAAATTGAAAATGTTGTGTTTAGCTCCTAATAGTTTTAGCGTGAAGTTATTGTTTCCATAGGTTACAATTGTAAATAATGTCTTATTGTGGAAAAAATTGTGAAAAACCATAATGGTTCGACAAAACATACGTTGCTGCTCACTCCCCATAGACGATAGCATAATGATTTATAGTGCAAGTAATGACCTATAGTATTTACAATAAAACTGCAAATTTTCATGAAGATCCGTCAAGTAGTTATTGTTTTATAACGATAAATAGCTACAGACATTATCCGTCATTGCTTAGGTCCTATGGGAAATAGCGTGATAAATTATAGCCTATATGTTAATCCAGACTACACATACAAAATTTCAACCGAATCTGTCCAATAGTTATTGCGTGATGCGTGTTCAAACAAACAGACAGACTGACAGACATTTCTAAAAATGTAGGAATGTGTTTAAATACTCTTTTCGAACATTTCCCAATATTTTTTTTCACTATGTTCGGCCATGTACAGACACGTGAAATTTACAATTTTATTATATGTATAGATATAGATAGATAGCATGATTCAGTATTCACGCGCGATGGCTTATTATTAGCGTATTTCATGTACAACTTTGGTGTTTCTATACCGATTTCTATAAGTATTTTTTATGGAATAGTTAATTATGTTAACTTTTTTAATTAGGGATGACTGAGAGTGTTATAAACGTAAGAGTAGACAAATATAATCAGAAAGCTTCGAACTACTAAGCTATCGGGAGTTACACGTGATATTGTGAGTCAACCATAAAAGATAGAAATATGCTGTCGTGCGATATTTTTTATATAATTTTAAGGAGAACATTTCCGTCATACATGATTTCTGTGTAGCTTTAACCATTACGGTTGCACACGCGACGAAAGCTTAAAAAATGGAGTAACTTCTCCCGTTTTCCTTCACTGCTCTGCTCCTATTGATTGTAGCGTGATGAAAAGTATACTATAACCTACTCAGGAGTATGAAAAATAATTGTACCAAGTTTCGTTAAAATCCGTCGAGTAGTTTTTGTTTCTATAACGGTTATACAGACAGACAGACAGACAGACAAAAATTTTACTGATTGCATTTTTGGCATCAGTATCGATCTCTAATCACCCCCTGATAGTTATTTTGGAAATATATTTCATGTACAGAATTGACCTCTCTACAGATTTATTATAAGTATAGAAGATAATATATATAAGATTAGATAGAGTGGAATTGCGAACCAACAACATTTAAGTCGGTAACTTCTAATTTTGTGACAGTTTAAACACACAATCATACAAAACTGTTAACTGACAGATTCACAATATAGATTTTAAGCCAATCCTAGAGGATTGGCTTAAAACCAATATACGCAAACTTCCAAGAGTAGAACAGCATTATTTGCTTGCTGAAAATTTTTTGAGCGATTCTTTAAGCACTGTCTGTTTCTTGATACACATGTAAACTAGCTATACTCTAACTTCGCGTAGCCTTTTCAATACATTCGTCGTTCCTCTCATCTTTAAAACGTGTAAAAGGAATTCGCAAATGGGTTCGCAGATGTTAATGTGAATAACATTATTATTAGTACTTTACAAACCTCATATGCGTGCAAAAATTCGTACAATGTAGGAATTTACACGTATATGAAGGTTAATAGAACACATAAAACGCTTACTGTAATTGCCACTATAAATAATAATATGAAGAAAAAACTAGAGGTATAATATTTTTTGTTATCCTCGCAGCATGAAAAGACATAATAATAATAATAATTTACACGTGTCATAAACATGAACACCGTGTACGTATAGCAAAGCGCCTTGTTTATATCCGAATAAAAATTATAGTACCCACAAAATAGTACTATGCGTTACTCTTAAGGTTGCATAGGAAATACTTATAGCGCAGCTTATAGACACAACATAGTACTCAGGAACCATATTTATTTAGTGGTATGTATGGGATCCGAACCTTTCAATAGCAATTTCAATGTTCCAGTCGGTTTTGTTTACCCTCTTTTAGTTACTTTTCTTTAAGTACCTACTAAATATAACATTTTTTTTTGACAATACTAAAAAAAAATCATTGTTATGTGAGTGACAATTTGTCTTTAAAACGGTTGATGTGTTGATTC
Organism: Herminia tarsipennalis; assembly: GCA_945859575.2. Taxonomy (NCBI): domain Eukaryota; kingdom Metazoa; phylum Arthropoda; class Insecta; order Lepidoptera; family Erebidae; genus Herminia; species Herminia tarsipennalis. The sequence goes on from OX243844.2 coordinate 21,765,888, forward strand.
TATTCCGTATAACCATACTATAGTAAGAGTAATTACATGTCAAAGTTAAAACTTCTAATTTTTGTTGAGAGTTTAAATAAATGTTTTTCATAGAGTTTATTTCAAACTGAGTATACTATAGAAAAATGAGTAGGTAGATACAATCTGGACATATTTTTAACTCAAGTATATATTTAGCTTATTATTGTAGGTCTCAACCAAATTATAAATACGAGTAGATAGAGCCTGGCATTACTGATAATCGTTTTATGACAAAAAGAAATACCTACCCAGAAACAAGGAAAAATAAATGATAAATCACCAAGAAGCTTACAACTGGAATTCGTCATGTTCCGTAAACCTTTCGTTTAGAGGCGGCAAAGCCAAGAAAATGATGGTTAGCAATATATATTTCTACTTTCCATGTTTTCATATTTTACTGTCAAAGGTCTCGTCTTGCGCGTATCACGGTGATGTATGCCCATTTATTTCAGTCTTATTTATAAGTTTACATACTTTTGTATGTAGTAGACGAAAAACAAAAATGTTTTTAATAAAATTATTTTGACTTTCAAAAAACTCCCATATTGGGGCACATTCCCTGTGTAACGGTCACATTTAAAACATCATAAAGCTTTGTTCCGAGTGAGAACCGAACCCACAAACACTTAACAGCAGTCGGCCACTACGCTATATACCTACATTATCAATTAGAGTTGTAACTTGTGACTGAAGAATGTACTAGGTACTGATTTTTCGGGTTTAGCACCTCCTCATTTTTTTAATATTACTCATTCAGGTAAAAAATCATATTGGCATTAGACATACCGAACATTAGCTGAAAATAACAATAAACTTTTAATCCAATTTTATCTTTAAAACGTCATATTCATATTTCTACATTATAGAGTTACATTTTTGGATAAAATTTGTACGCTTTTACTCACCTGAGAATATCCAGATATGCACTCTCACAGTGGACAGCAATATAAATCGCATATCACGTTGCATACTCCTGTGGCGAGCTGCTGGTCATTTATCAGATCCAATACGGATTGAGGCTGGGGATTTTTCGCAATAAACAGATCGGCAAAGCCATTTGGGATTTCAATTCCTAACTTCAGCGTCGTTAGCATTTCAATACCAGTAAAGAAAGGTATTCGAATGAGAACGGAATAAGTTTTAGTTTGAAGAAATTTTGCTCGAAATCACAGTCGTACTTTCAAGCATATCAATTTGAATCAAACTAAACCTTCTAGATTTTTTTAAAGTTATGTCGATGAAAAAGTGAAACTTTTTGCGTATGACATACTTATTAGCTTTCTCATTTTAAAGAGTACTTAAGCGCAGGCCTACTCGACAAATAGCGAGCGAGCGAGCGAACTGGGGTGCAAAGCGAGGCAAAAGCAACCATACAACGTTTGGCGAGCTAAGCTGTGTTGTTTCACACCGAAAACTGTAGGCGATCGACCGAAAGAGCTAGCGGGCGGATGCCCCGTGCAAACGTCGTATCGCCTGTTTTCGTACTTTGGTTCACACCGCGACGCACAGAGCTAAGCTATGCTAATGAAGTAAACGAATAGCTTCGCTGAAATCGTTGGATATTTCGTTCGCATCGTTATATCAATGACGTAGCTTAGCTCTTCGCGGTGTGAACCGAAACATGAACAGAGGTGAAACGCTGCTCGCCTGGCTTGCTCACTCACTTGTCAGCTAGAACTGCCTGCGCTTTAACGTCGCTCAAAAAAATTGTAAACGCTACTATTCACCTTTAAAGTGATAGTGTCAGAATGAGAGTTGTTTGAATTCTCAAAGCTGAGTGATGTTTGAGTATGCAGCCATAATTGAGACAACTCCCGCACTGGCGTTCTAAACTAGCAAAATGGGCTTATTTTGCTGTTTTACAAACAAAAGACCAACCTAGTAAAGTACACCCAGAGTCGGAACAAAGCACTCCGATTCCCGCCTTCTTCCGTACTTACTACACTAGCTTGTGGAAGTTGTATTATTAAAATATGACTATAGGACTGCCTCAATGGCGCAGTAGAACTATACGGCTGCTACGCAAGTGGCTCTGGGTTCAATTCTCACACGAGACAAAAAAAATGTTTTCTACAAAATGAAGAAACAAGCATGCCGTGAGGCTGATATTGGGTGTCCTACGCTAGCCCATAATAGTATCAATGATATCCAAATCCTTGTTTGGCAAAAAAGTAATTTTGTCACCGCACTGCGCTCCTCATTTGTGACATTAGCTCGTAAGTCTCATTTGGCCAATAATTTCGCCTTTAATATAAGACGCCATATGACTTAGACCCACTACCTGATATTGTTGTGTTGTCGATTACTTTTTATTTCGAGTGCGCTTTGTGTCCGTTAATTGTGTGCGCAAAATGTCCCGCGACACAGCGCTTGTATCCAGTGCTGTAGTTATCTTAACACAAAAGAAGGAAATCACTCATAATAGTCATAGTTCTCTTTTATCAGCATGTCCCTTAAGAAGTAATTTTTATAGGCATTTCTTGCCAATAACTTTACAAATACAATAAATGCATTTTTGAAAGATAGAAAAATTCCTGATGTCTGGATTTCAAATTTTTCTAAATTTCAAAAAAAAAAAAAAGCATTTATTGTATGTCCCTTATGATTCTTATTCTTCAAGACTTTCATCAAATTAGACCTAGTAGTTAGTAACGTTAAACTTACAACTTTACGTTTATAAAGTATCAATAAATAAGATACTGGATGTAATAATCGATCACTCATTAAACAAAAGCAGCTAATAAAAGCTGTAACATTATTAAGACTGACTATAACATTATTAAGGTCAAGGGATCAAAGAGTTATGTACCTGTTTTAGGTTTCCAAAGAATTACTTTACTTCAAGCCTCTCACAGCCACTTTAGTAAAAGACGTTTGAGACCTATTTATTTTACTTATCTTTTTCATGTCTAAGATGCTATTTTGTCAAGATAGTCGTCATAAAAGTCAGCAAAAGCTTTCTCGTGATAACTTTAAGGATAAAGCCTTATTGTTATTGCAACTGCCAAAACCGGCCAAGTGTTATAATAGCGGTGCCTTCCCAGAATCTGTAGTGGACATTTAATGGCTAATTTGATTGATAGGTTTCACTATTTCCGAGAGAAAAGTTGAGACTGAAATTGAGAAAGATTTTTATTTGAAATTAATCTATACTAATATTATAAATGCGAAAGTTTGGATATATGTATGGATGTTTGTTATTCTAACACGTCCAAACGGCTGAATAGATCTGGATGAAATTTGGCACAAGGTGATCAGATTATCTTTAGTTTCATGAACTATGTTTAATCTTAACGTTCCATTTGCCAAAACTTCAGAATCATATTTTTGTTAAAAATACAGACAGTGCATTTGCACATTTTTTTATATTTTAGCGATATGATAAAGGGAAATTTTATTTATTTAAGAAATTAATTAACTTATACTAATATTATCAATTATGAATTCTCCAGTTTTTGGCCGTTTAAATATATATACCTAAGCATCTAATTTGAACGACCGAAAACAGGTGAAAACTAAATTGAAGGATTTCGATACTTTTATTTTATGTAACATGTCGAATTACTGCTATAACAATAATAAGTTGATACATTACCTTACACTACCTCCTAAAAAATCAACATCTCTAAATCTCTAATCGATATTTCATTCTTCACTTATCGAATCTAAGTTTCGGCCTCCAATTTTTCAGTCCAGCTTACTGTCATTGATATCCGAGACATGGGGGATTATAATGACCGATGGTTTTGTCCTTATCCAACGTAATTTATTTCGGCCAGACTTATTACAGATATGTAAGAATTCGGTATTCGTTTCAGAGGTAGGATTACTAGCTGATTACAATGGTTTATGGCTAAGACTGTTTTTTTGATACGGGATGAAGGTTTAATAACGTATCAGGTGTGTGCAAGTTCGGAACTGCTATTAGGAAACTTGATTGGTTTCTTATTCAATCAAGTATGGAATAATAATATTTATATTAAATATCACTAGAGTAGCAAACGGTTGAATACTCAAACGTTACTCAGTTTTGAGACCCGGTTATCTTTTTTTTATACAAGATGAACGCGCTCCTCATTTCAGACATTAGTTCGTAAGTATCATTTGCCCAGTAATTACACTTGCTACCGAAACACAGTGATACCTTAGGATTACTTTATCAGGGAAGAACTTTCAATTTGTCTATGATTTTTTTTGCCACAGATTACATTAATCTACATAATTTGTTCAAAAAACAAGATAACAAAAACTCGATCACTAGTTTCTATCATCAGTTTCTTTGCAATTGTTTTATTTTTTGTTTGGTTTATTTGTAAGTGACCCTGACTCTAATTCAAGACCCAAGAAGATCCATCCAAAGACTTAGTAGTCGGAGGTTGTGGGTTCAATTCCCACCCAGGAAAAACTTTATGTGACGAGCAAAATGGTTTATTCTTTGTCTGGGTGTAATTTATCTTTAATATTTAGAAATATATAAGTACGTTTAGTACGTACGTACGTATTAGTTGACTGGTTGCCATAATACAATCTGATTAATTTGGGACCAAATAACGTCGTGTGAGTTGTCCAAAGATATTGTTATTATTATTTGATACAGTATAAAATTATTGTTTAAATTTTCTCAGACTTTCTCAAAGCAGCGGTTAATATTAATATAACTTTCAATTATCGTTCAAAGAAATTGTGGCATAGTTTTTGCTACATGATACCAACCTTAGGGACTTTATCGCCTATTCTAAAAGTAAATTTATTCAAATTGATTTTAAATGTCAATGGTTTTAATAAAAGCCTTTTGTTTAAAGTATACTTTTTTTTTTAAGAAAAGTTTAAAAGTAAATGAATTATATTCATAGAGCAAACAAATTGAATGTTTTCTATATATTAAACTTTAGGTACTTCATTATGTAGTGGTAATGAGGAAGCAATGCAACAATATTGTGATAAGTCATACACCGAATTGACATCATTATACATTCAAGAAGAAGAAAAGAACAAGATAATTAACTGCCCAGTCACTCTTTAAAATTATAATACACGAACTAATATTAGTCACATACTTGAGCTTTAGTAGTTTGAGTTCGCATTAATACTTCTATTTTGATTCTCTTTTAAAACAAAAACGTTCAAAATTAACTTAATTGAAAAACGATATTCTATTAACTTTATCTTAATTACAAAATCACTGAACATTTATAAAACACGATTCGATTAACTTGCAAAGAAAAGAAAAAAGAAACTGTAATTGTATTAACTTCCTAATTTACAAACGTATTTCAAATAAAGAAAAAATCTTAACAGAGTTTTTAGTAGGCACATATATACTGAACTTATTTAATGGAAAATGTTGCAAATCATCGATTTGGTAGGTATGTTTCGTTTTGTGATTTGATAGCTTTTTATTCCCCAAAGTTTTGCCCTAATTACAAGAAACGTAACGAGTAAAATTATAATTATGTTTGTAAGTGATTTTCTTGTAATCAACATCTTTAGAATATAAAGAAAGTAATATCACGAATTGAAAAATAAAGCTTATTATCAATAATAATACACATTTTCGAAAGCAAAACATTCAATAGATAATATGAATGGAGGTGTTAGAACGTCTGCTTCAGGCTTAAGTAAAATGTACCGTAAACAAATTTCTATACAAAATGCCATTATTTATGTGAAACGCGATAACTACAGCTATTGTTGCTGCTGGGTTTGTTACACAGTATTATTTATTGCACCATTTTTAGATTAATATTAAAAGGTGGTAAATACGCTTTGGAATATTTTGGATACAAATATAAAATTAAGTCTAATTTGAAAATAATTACTTGTAATTATTATTTAAGCGCTTTTGATGTTGAAAAGGTGGGGTGCAGCGGATATTATTATTCTCGCTAAAATTAAACACCTTGATTAGAAATTGTTCCTATAAAAGATGACAGCAAAATAACAAAATAATGTGTCAGTAAGGTTATTTAAGTTCTTTAGAAAGTAGTTGTCGGACAGCGGAGGAATAGATTTTAGAAAAAAAAAACAATATTTAAGCCAATAAAACAATAAAGTCAGACTTCTTCTATTTGATCTTTAAGTAAGTTAGCTAATTTCTGTCAATGCTGCGGCGGTAGCCTAATGGCTAAAGGTTCATTTCCGTATACTATCGATACGAACACACTCCTAACACAAGCCATTAAGCTTAGCTTATTGCTAGGTACTAATGTAGTACTCACAAAACCACATTGATAGTAACATTAAAAAAATATACATTATGACTAGGTGAATTTTGCACATATTTCATGTATTTTCAAAAGTAAAATGCAAAGCTGTGAAAATGATGATAATCAGTTTGCTGCCATTTTCACAACTTCCGAAGGCAGGCTCCTAGTACGCAGTTGCTATCTTCAGGCGTATTATATTCCATGTAACCTCACAGGCATAAACAAGACAAGGCATAAATAAAAACCATTTTCTTCACCGGTAAAAGAAAACACAGCGAGGAAATCTTTAAGCTTGAGTGTTCCTCTAACCAATCCTAAGGGTGCGTGAAGTGTGCAAACCGCTCTCTTTCCGCGTCATGTGTTTACAGTATTGACAAACAGGTATGTTTTTTTTTGTTTTTTGGTTGTTTATTAATTATAACATGTCGGCACCGTAAAGTATTCTCGTTCACGGTGTGCCTGTTGACAGGCTACGATGGACAAACGGCCCTAATTGTCATATCATCAAAATTCAAAATTCATTATTTAATGAGAATGCAAAACAACACTTGTGATATATCATGATTCTACATGTAAATACATATAACTCCAAGTTTGCCAACAATATGTAAAGCCGGATAAAAGAAGAAGGCAATTTAAACTCGTGACCACTCTTTTTAAATCGCCATCGGATTCGCCATCTAAATGTCAGGTAAAAATCCCATGAAACAAGCGATTTAAATTAACGCGATATCGATAAGTACGACTGAATGACCCCTGGCCAAAGGGACTGAGGAGAACGGTGACACATGAAAGATCCATAGTATGAACTAGAAGCAATAAGCAGATAACCAGATATGTTTGTAAACTTTGACTGATTGTACACATTATTGACTTTTATAAGCTACGGGTCTTAATCGCGTAAATATTTTAAGGCTATACTTTTATTTTATTAATATTAATACATTTATTTTATTGCCCGAAGTTTCTACCGTATTATTATACCGGTCCATTTCTGGACTTATGAATCTTTCATCGTAGGTACTTCACAATATCTGGTTGTCTGTTGTTATCTGGTTTTCTGTTTCCAGTCTGCAACGGCCTTGGTCGCGGGCAGACTGACCTGTGACCACGGCTGTTGCAGACCAGTGGTTATAAAATTCTATAATAGATAACCAAACGTTGTGAAGAACCTACAATGGAAGATTTATAAGTCCAAAAATGGACCGAGGGAGATTGATGAGCCTATTAACAATATTGCAAGAAATGTGCGCTGTAGAAGTATGTCATTTATTTAGTTTTATGAAATAAAGTTATACGAGTTTGAATAAAAAGTCTGTCAGCTATGCAATAATTTCCAGTTATAATCGTAGTCCTCTAAAATTAGTCTAGAATGTACATCCAGCAATCCATTCCAAATCAATAAACAAAAGTTATTGAAACCATTATTCAACTTTCATAAGTCAATAAATAACAAGGCCAATTATAATTTTTAAAGAACAAACGGCGTATTTTCTTTCAAATCTTTCATTAAGAAAAGCGTTTTCTTCTAATAAGCTGGATATTTGGTTCGAGGCCGTTGTAATTAATTTGGGCAAGTTAAAGTCACTGAATGAATAAACGTTGTTCGTAGATCTGATACACAAAGAGACCACTAACTTCATTATCAAGTTCTTCGCAATTTGATTAAAATAGTATACCGAGACTGAACCAACTTTATGTTGTATTGAAGAAGTTTCATTTCCTAGAAATATTTCTTCATAAAACTACACTTTTTCGTTGTGGTTCAGATAACTTTGATATTAAAATGTGAAACTGGGTTTGCGGTTGACATCACGATAAAAAATATTTTTTGCTAGCCTTTGCAAGCAATTTAGCAAGATTCATCATTTTTTTTTTCATTTCAAAGTCCTTTATTGTATAATATAAACATTTTACAGTACATAACATACTCAAAATTATTCTATAAGTATTTATGCTAACATGATATAATATTTACTTTATCAGGTCGAACACCTACAAAAGTTAAAAAACCAATTGTGTACAAAAAAATATAAAATCTTAAACTTAAACAACAAAATATCATAAATTAAGTTTTGTGGGTAGTTTGTAGATACACACTTGTTGCTTGACATCTAAATATTAATTTTGCACTCCTTTAAATATCCATTAATATTTAGCAAGATTAAAACTCCTATTCTGAGTAAAGACACTCAGACTTCAATTGTATTCATTTATTTATTCAAGATAGTCGCTGAAAAGTCAAAGAAGAAAAAACAGCTTCTAAATTAATTATCCTTTGTGTTACAATGATAGGTAATAAAATATATTTCAATAGACTGCATTTTTAAAAAAGTCACTTCTTAAAATCAACAATAATAATGTCATGATGTCAGTTAAAATACGTCATTTAATCTTTGTTTAATGGCCTTTGTGATAATGTTGACATTTGCCTCTATTACCGCTCTTACGGCCGGTCTCAATAATCTAGCTATCGTTGGATTTGGCTACTAGAGGTGGAATTTCGAGATATTTTGTATGGAACGTATGTCAAATATATACCTCTAGTAGTTAAATCCATCGATAGTTAGATTATTGAGACCAGACGTTAGTATCTATACCTAATCTCGTAACTAACTTTTCAACGAAATCTAGCAACCTTACCCTCTTAAGAAGACGCTTGAATTTAACCACACCTTTCTGTTACACTGTTGTAGAATAGCCCCCTAGACAAGTGGCATAAACACTAATCGAATAGAAACGTATCGTGGCGCGCTTAAAACCGCGCATCTTATGTTAAAAATTGACATATTCGCACAACGCAACACAAGCAACGACTCCTACTTCTACTTACTACTACACGTCTACTTATCAGATAGGGTTTTTACATTAAATAAAGTAAATAAATATTTCCTTTCTATTTATTTTGTAACTACAATAGTACAAGAAACCACATGTAATAAACACCAACTACACGTCATTACTGTACAGCTAAACAAAGATAAAAGCAGTAATAACATTGTACTGCGAGCTCTAATTGTACCAAGTGCGATAATTACAGCAATATATTTCTATCATTTCTTATGAATGTTTCCAGTTTTCGTTGTAGGTATGATTATTCTGTAATTAGTTATCGATATAAAGAATACTAATAGATATATATTTTTTGAGAAAAAGATAACTAGCAATGTGTAAAACTTTGTGAAAACCAATAATTAAGCACATATAATTTTTACCCTTGTTGTAAGTAGATATGTCTATGTTGTAAGTAGATGTGACTATGTTGTACCCAATAAGGCAGATTTTATTTTATCTCATGTTCCTACTTTTTAATAATTAAATTGGCATCAGTCCTTTTACATGGTGTATAGTATTATTAGTGGCAGCACCTTACCCCCATACCAAGTTTATAAACATTCAAACATTGTACAATTGGCAATTTGAAAAGAGTGGCCTCGAGTTTTTATTGCCATGTTCTTTTCTCCAGCTTTACCTATTGTTTGCGTACTTGGCATTATATGTACATGTAGAATCGCGACGTATCACAAGTATTGTTTTTTATTCTAAGTGAATAAAGAATTTCGGATTGAATTGAATGTCGGTAAACAGAAAAGCTTTTGGGGTTATCGAAACGCACAAATAATTGAGCAGATTAAAAGATCAGCGAGGTTTAACAATGTTACCATCAGTCCATGGGTGGTAACGGTTATTGAAATTGTCTCATCCTACTGTGCTTCAGAGAGCACATTAAGAACGGTCCCTCGTCTATTCTACCCTCTCCAATATTTTATTTGTTCTGGATTTCGCTTCATCCTGAGAGTGAGGGTGTAAGTCTGTTTGTGTCTGCGTACACACTAGTGAACTATTATAACTCCCGCGCGGTTGGCTTATGTCTGATGGGATTAACCACGGTGACCACTCGACCAACTACAATATATGCTTTAAAAAAAAATAACTGATGTGAGACTGTCTGTCCCACATTACTAGCAATCCTGTGTCCAATCTAGCTAAGCTCAGTGACTTGTGTTAGGAGTGGGTTCACTTCGGTAGTATATTGGATAGGATTCGAAACTACGACCTCGTGATTGCGAGTCCAGTGCAGCTACCGCCGATTCTGAATCAATTACTCTAGCTTAGAAACAAATTGATGAAAATAAAGTGTCATGTTGCTGCGCCAATAAAATCGGCGGTGCTGCCTTATTTGTTTATTCGTGGATTTGTTTTTAGTGCTGCGACACTACAAGTATATGTGTCAATCTTTGTGTCTTCATATCATAAATGTTATGGTAGTAAATTCCGCCCAAGTTTTGCCAACGTGATGAGGATATAGTAATAAAAAGTAGGCTATTTTTTTCCCTAACTTACACTCAATTTCTATATTCCTATTCAGAAAGACAGACTGGGACAATGACTAGAAGTCTCTTATACAAACTCAAAAACTCGTCTCTTAATTTCTTAAATTTGGCTCAACCAATATATATATATATATATATATTGGTTGAGCCGAGTGTATATATATATATATATATATATATTTTATTACAGTGTGTACTTTATATATACTTCGAATCGGAATGCCGCCTACGCCTTCAAATCCATTAATATAACGTCTTTGAACTTGAACTAAGCTATATATTTTTCCTTGATGACAAAATAATACAAAGAAAATCCACGCAATTTGGAAAATGCTACCCATTTTAGGAGATTTAATTTTCTTAAGTAGGCGATATGATATTACAACTTATAGCTTTTGCTCAAGAGGACAAATTCATTAACATAAAAAAAATCCAATAGAGTCTATTAATAAACTCTTAATACTATTTTTAGATTTCACCACCACATATTTTCCAATTTTACGTTTCATTGAAATAATGATAAACCTTTCATGGCCTCTAAGAATATTTTCAACCCATAAAGCAATTTAAAAAAAACGCCAATCTATATAAAATATTCAAAATCCTTACCGACCGCTTAAAACTTGAAAACAAACCATAAAAACACCAATAATCAAAATTCTTAACAATAATAAAAAGTATAAAAATACATTTGGCACTTTACACTATTAAAAATAATAAAAATCACTTCACTCACCGTCCATTTATTTAATCACATCAGCACGTAGAACTAGGTTAAGTAGATAACTGTTTAACTTTGAAGATGGTCGTAGTTTAGCCTCGCGGGTGTAAACACATCACACGACAACAACGTCCGAACCGAATACTCGCTCGCGTAGCACTGGGACCCGCGCAGTCTCCGAATCATGCCCGTAGCAATCCTCCCGTAGCCGATACCGCTACGAGCGCTACGAACGCTACGAACTCATAAATTATGATAAACGCGTTTATTTAATTACGCCGATGGGCGACATTTTTCTCTGTGACAAAAAAATTCAAGTAATCCAATTGAATAACAATTTTGATCCTGTTTATATTGAATTTAGATTGCAATTTGTTGAGATGGACCCTTTGTAATAAAAATGAAGTCTCGTTGTCAGGGTAGTCAAAAACCAGCCAAGTGCGATGCGACTTCGGATAGAACCCTTAGTATGCGGTTTTGTATTACCTTACTACTCAATTACGTACATGTACTCGTTCGCTATTTATACGACCCTTAATATCAAAATCAATCTCTATTCTTAGATGAAGAAATGCTTTAATTTTTAAGTGTATTTAATTTAATTAGTTATAATAGTGGACAGAGTACCTATTGCCACTTTTAGATCAAGCAAAAATTTGAAACCCAAAATTCTGAAACAAAAATTATTTTAGTAAATTGCATCACTTTTCAGGTTTTTAAAGTTTCAATTAAACATTATATTTTTAATTGTTGCTAAACCAGTCATAGTTATTTAAGATTTATACGTTTAATCCATGTCATAAGATAACAGACAGAAAAAGACTTTGTCTTTTTTTCAGGGTACTGGATGCAAAATATAGCTTACTGTTGGGCGTGGATCCCTAAAAATTAAACAAAGTCTAATAACTAATGCCTTGTTATTCGTCTGGCAGTGAAAGGAGGACAGATGGGCAGACAGACTGTGGGATATTAGAAATGGGATTCCGTTTAACCCTTGATATGTCTGGTGGCAAAAAGTTACGCCGTATCGCTGGTAGGGTTTATGAGACCCGGGTGCCTTATAATCATACATTTTATCAAAATGAGTGCATCCCGGACTAAGGTATTGAAAAGTGAGCACAACCGGCTTATATCGGCCAGCTACAGAAGGCGGTTATGCGTCAAATACAAGTTTGAAGGAAATACAGCTAGTTGTATAGAAAAGAGGGTTTGTGAGACATTACCCTATGCCGAGAATTAATTTCTAATTGCTCAATTTATTAGGTTCTGGGCCTGAAAAATAGTTGTTTGTGCCTACCCGTTATACTACCGACGTGAATCCACTCCTAACACAAGCCATTAAGCTTAGCTGGTGGGGTTAACAGGATTGATGGTAATGTGTTACCACTATCCGACACAGTTAGTTACCTTTTTATAAATAAAAGGTTAGTCTTAATAATTGCATTCTTTTATAAATATCAAAACAAAATCCGTGATAGTTCTTTAACTAGCGGCTAGATGTCGCTAGCGAGGGCTCAACTCGCTTGCAAGAAAGGATAGAGAAATTTGAAGTCTAATAACATAGTCCAGGTAGGTGGTTCGATTCCGGTCCCGGTTTGGCATACGGAAGTCTCGGGTTCGATTCCTGAGTCTGGACTTCAAATTTCTTTCAATAATGCAATTTTTGTATTAATAAAGTAATTGGCAAGAAATTCCTACAAAAATTACTATAATATTCGACCTGCGACATCAAAATTTGTTAAAATGCTCTCCGTAATGAACCAATAATTTGTATTGTATTAATAAAGTAATTGGCAAGAAATGCCTATAAAAATTACTATAATTAGTCTTATAGTGTAAGAACCTGTAGACTGTCATGGAGGTGTAAATGTTTAATAGCAAGAAGAAAAGAGCTTTCTTTCACTGTTTAGATTAAGTTCTCGTCGTTGAACGAAGTAATCCTTTACAGAGTACAAGAGTGGCTGTTAGGGATTACAAGTTAAAAAAAATTATTTATTGCAGGTACCATGTGCTGGTATTTTCAAGCAGCTTCATTTGTGATTTTTTCAACCGACTTCAAAAAGGAGGAGGTTCTCAATTCGACTGTATTTTTTATGTTTGTTACCTGATTACTCGCAGACAATTGGACCGATTTGAAAAAATATATTGTGTTTGAAAGGGTATACTTCTAGATTGGTCCCATTGTCATCAAAGTTTGGATGTGATGATGAGATCTTGAAGAAATCGGGGTAACTCTTCACATACTAAAGGCATACCTAAACAGATGACCAGCGGAACTATTCAATAATAAATATTGCTGCTTGTGATCTGAGTACCGTGGTCGATACCTGATTCTTCGCCTCCGTCAAATCATGTAATGGAGCTGATTGTTTAGTATCAAGTGAACTCTTCAAAAATCAACGGCATTGTATCGCTAAAGGTAACATTTTGTAAAAATAAATGCGCTGTTTGGATTATGCTTTTGTAACTTATATCAATTACAAACCAATACTCTAAAAAGTAAAAAATATATTTTTTTTTAGGAAATAATCAAAACTGACTTCAAATATAAATAAAAGGTAACTAAAAAGCAAAAAACAATGTACTTACAACAACAAAAAATAATTAAACATTTTGAAGTTGGTGCATAAAACTACATTCCTGATTGTCTGTGTGTGTTGTACTTATCCTATTAGCATTTAATTTAGTTTTAAATATATTTTGTATCATTATTTTACAAATGTTGCCTGATGTTCAACATTTTCGCATTCTGTAACCTAAGTGTATAAAGTACTTTAACTTTATAATCACTCAATACAACCAAGGCACTCCCAGAACACCAACAGTATGCCCAGATTGCAGTAATTAAAACATATTAGCATGAAAGACAGCGGGTTCGAATCCTGTGCGAGCCAATTTTGTCAAAATTGTATGATGTAAGAAGTTGTTTAAATCTACGTAGTACAATACAATAAAAGATTAATATTCTATATATATATATATCTTATCTAAGTATTGAGAAATTTTAGTCATAGTCCGACAAACAGATGGTAAATAAAAAAAAATGGTTGTCTGTAAAGTCGGTATACGGACGATAATTTAGGTTGATTATAAATAACCAGACAGCTTTTTTTAAAATTTCCAATTGTATTGCTTATCGCTGCAAACATTGATGACATTGTAATAAACAACCATGCCTGGTACAGCTTTAATGGACCCTGGTACTTGCGCCCGATGGCCATAATGCTTCAGCCTATCAGCAGGCGGAACGTGACGGACCGATACACTTTTTCGGGTGTGCACCCGGACATTGATTTATATTACAAAAATATATTAGTATATAAGATAATAAAGGAAAATATATTATCTTCCATCTGATACTATTTATAATAACCCATTTGCTTGACATAAACCATCACAATACCACATCCCATAGCTGAGCTACGACGTAGCAGTGACAGGCGCTACAAATCACATAAATTATAAACACGCATTACCACCCATTGGGCCCGACCGGAGATGCACTCATATCCTCGAAGGTGTTAAGGGCCATTAACATAGGAAAACGGCCTATTGACTGTGACGGAATTGACGACCCGACAGTGCCATGTAGGGACTGCTATTTTCTATATCTATTGGGCATTATAAATAAACCTGTTATAATATTAAAATAATATAATTTGGTGATATTACGTATATATTAATAAGTATATGATATTTCAAATGAAAAATTGCAGTAGTAGAGGAGTCCCATTCTCCAAAAAAATATGAGAATTATTTTATTACAATCTGATATAGTAGCCCCTCGCTACGCTGCATGTATATCAGTGCAGCAATCGTTTTTAATAATAAAAAAAAAAAAAACCCTTCGACACAACAGTTAAATTACTATAAAAACAGTAATATAAGTGTTATGTCAAAAGATTTTTTTATATTATTTAAATTATTAATTAACAAATCGATTTATAAATCTATATTAATTTATTTATTATCAGTTGTACCTGCGATCTAGTTCGCGTAAAAGTCAGAATTTAAATAATGCAGTTTGTATAGGTTTTCCTATTTATTATAATATATTTAACGTACTATAAAATTCCAGAAGAATACAGTTACAAACGTAACAGGCGCAGTTGCAGTTAACTTTTAACAAACCGTAACATGGATACAATATTCGCAAACGAATACAGTCGAATTAAAAATAAAACTCTCTCTCTCGCTTCACATAATAAACTGGACCATATTTCTTAGAGTTCCGTACCCAGAGGGTGAAACTGGAATACCTATTACTAAAACTTTACTGTCCGTCTGTTTATCACCAAATTTCGACTGTTTAGCTATCATGATTCATGAGACACAGTCATCTTAATCGTGATAGCTAGACATGTTGCCGCTATAATAAAAAAATAATAAAATAAATATGTAAGTGGGCTCCCATACAACAGACGTGATTTTTTGGCAGTTTTTTGCTTGAAATTATAATATAGTAGTACAACATTAGGTTGTATAGATAATGGTATGGAACCCTTGCGCGATTCCGACTCGCACTTGGCCGGTTTTTTATGATCGAGTTGAAAAAAAAGTATACATTTGTCTGCCTGCTTATTGCAGTAATAGCTGGGAGTCTATTTTACTGGGTAAATCCAAATTTATTTTTTTAAGTTTTTCTAGCAATTTGGGGTTGGGTCCCACATACCGTTAATCCCTCAATCTAAGCCTAATAGCTTATGTTAGGAGTAGAATCATAATGGATAGGATTAGAACCCGCGACCTCATGATTGCACGTCCGATGTCTCAACCACTAGACTACCGCTAGTACGCTTGGGACCGCAGTCGATGCAAACCGATGGAAACATCAGGCAATTTTTATTATTTGAAAACTTTATACACAATTATTGTACAAAGGCGGACTTAATGCTAAAAGCATTCTCTTCTAATCAACCTTAGGATGATGTAGAGATAAAAATAGAAGTAGGTGCAGTAAACTTGTTAGCAGCCTAATATAAGTACCTATACACATAATTTTTTTTTTTTTATTTATTTATACAAAAAATATGTACAATTTTATTTACATAATATTTTCTCGCCAAACTGTAATGTTTGATGGTGAGACGCGCTCTTGTTTAATAATAATATATATTTAATATACTAAAACTACATACTTAACCACTACATTTACACACTAATAACTACCTACTGACGTAACAATAATTTAATTTTTTAATAGATACCTACATACTACAATTAATCAGAGACATGCAAAAGATTGCGGTCACTCTGTGTACCGCCACCAGCACCTGCCGCATCTCGGCCATCGAGAAGCAAGTCTCGCAGTTTGGACCTCAACACACCTTTACTTAACTTAGGTTTCTGTCTTAATAACTCAACCTTATTGAATGTCTTTGGTACTAAATACTTTGACAGTCTTTTGCCATAATAGTTGGTTATTCGCGGTTGAATTAATCTATTTTCTCTGACTCTTCGTGTATTATATTTATTGTATGCCATTTCTTTACATTCATCACTATAGTAGTATTCTAGTCCTATTAAATTTTCCACTTTTTTGTCTAATGGTATGATTCTACAAACAGGAAATAACTTTTCATAATCTTTATTACAATTTTTGTTATCTTTTTTGCTAACTGAAAACTTAATTAATCTAATTTGTAAATCTATTATATTCTTTAGGTATGTTTTAAAGGTTCTACCGTAAACAATAAGTCCATAACTGATAATAATAATATGTTGGGACAACTCACACAACGCTATCTGATCCCAAACTAAGCAGAGCTTGTACTATGGAAACCAGACAACTGATAAACAAACATAATGATAAGTGCAGCTAGTGCATAATATACAATCAATAATGTGTGTTAATTTAATACTTTATTGATTAAATAATATACCTATATTATACAAACCTACACACACCCATATCTATATATATATATATATCTATACATATAACAAAATTGTAAATTTCACGTGTCTGTACATGGTCGAACATAGTGAAAAAAAAAATTGGGAAATGTTCGAAAAGAGTATTTAAACACATTTCTACATTTTTAGAAATGTCTGTCTGTCTGTTTGTTTGAACACGCATCATGCAAAAACTAACAGACGAAATTATCACGCCATTACCCATAGGAGCTAAGCAATAATTTTCATGAAAATTCGCGGTTTTATTGTAAATACTATACATTCATTACACTATGAATTATTACGCTATCTATTAGTCTATTTGGGAGCGAGCAGCAACGTATTTTTGGTCGAGGCATTATGGTTTTTCAAAAAATATTCTCAATTAGATATTACTAGCTGTGCCCCGCGGTATTACCCGCGGTTTATTAGCCTATGTGTTAATCCAGGGTGTCAGCTAACTCCATACCAAATTTTATTAAAATCGCTCCAGCCGTTTAGACGTGAAGAAGTAACAAACATACACACTCACATCCTCACAAACTTTCGCCTTTATCTATACTTATAATAATTATAATAAATCTGTAGAGAGGTCAATTCTGTACATGAAATTTATTTCCAAAATAACTATCAGGGGGTGATTAGGGATCGACACTGATGCCAAAAATGCAATCAGTAAAATTTTTGTCTGTCTGTCTGTCTGTCTGTATAACCGTTATAGAAACAAAAACTACTTGACGGATTTTAACGAAACTTGGAACAATTATTTTTCATACTCCTGAGTAGGTTATAGTATACTTTTCATCACGCTACAATCAATAGGAGCAGAGCAGTGAAAGATAACTGGAGAAGTTACTCCATTTTTTAAGCTTTCGTCGCGTGTGCAACCGTAATGGTTAAAGCTACACAGAAATCATGTATGACGGAAATGTTCTCCTTAAAATTATATAAAAAATATCCCACGACAGCATATGTCTATCTTTTATGGTTGACTCACAATATCACGTGTAACTAGCTTAGTAGTTCGAAGCTTTCTGATTATATTTGTCTACTCTTACGTTTATAACACTCTCAGTCATCCCTAATTAAAAAAGTTAACATAAATAACTATTCCATAAAAATACTAATAGAAATCGGTATAGAAACACCAAAGTTATACATGAAATACGCTAATAATAAGCCATCGCGCGTGAATACTGAATCATGCTATCTATCTATATCTATACATATAATAAAATTGTAAATTTCACGTGTCTGTACATGGCCGAACATAGTGAAAAAAAATATTGGGAAATGTTCGAAAAGAGTATTTAAACACATTCCTACATTTTTAGAAATGTCGGTCTGTCTGTCTGTTTGTTTGAACACGCATCACGCAATAACTATTGGACAGATTCGGTTGAAATTTTGTATGTGTATTCTAATAAGTCTGGATTAACATATAGGCTATAATTTATCACGCTATTTCCCATAGGACCTAAGCAATGACGGATAATGTCTGTAGCTATTTATCGTTATAAAACAATAACTACTTGACGGATCTTCATGAAAATTTGCAGTTTTATTGTAAATACTATAGGTCATTACTTGAACTATAAATCATTATGCTATCGTCTATGGGGAGTAAGCAGCAACGTATGTGTTGTCGAACCATTATGGTTTTTCACAATTTTTTCCACAATAAGACATTATTTACAATTGTAACCCATGGAAACAATAACTTCACGCTAAAACTATTAGGAGCTAAACACAACATTTTCAATTTTCTTAAGATCAGCTATTTTAACCGTGTTTGCATCAGCTGAGGTGGTCTATTGGCACAAGTAGCGGTATTAAACGAGCGAGGTCGGAGGATCGACTCCCTAATTGCGAGTCTCTTTTTGTGTTGTGTTAAAATTACTTTTATTCTTTTTTTTAAGTATTTTTCTAAATGTATACTTATTTATACAAGCTTTTATTTTCGACTTTAACATGTTTACTTTGTTTAACAAATTTTTATATTAATAATCACTTCCAATAGGCACCTTTATCATTGTTTTGCATGAATAGTGATTATGTTATAAATGTAGAAATGAAAAACAATATTACATTACAAATAAACAGTAATTACTTGATATTTTCTAGAATTTATAAATGTTAATTGCTTAAAAAAAATGAAAGATTAAGTCCGCGTTACATCAAAATAAAACACGTGGCGCCATCTGTGATTCGATTTCTTCTGAGTGCCAAAATTGCTTACCTACAAATGTTAATAAACTTTCGCGATTTGTACACATTATGAAAATATATGTATTACGGGTCTTGATCGCGTAAATATATAATTTAAGGTTAAATACCTTGCTTACCTACGTTTAATATGCATGATAGTTTAATATAAAATCATCAAGTATAAAAATAAACTTATCCAGTTTTGAAAATAGATGGCGTTTAAATACAAATTAAAAAGAATCAGGAAAATTGATATAAAAAAAAAACTGAAATTCTTACGTAGAGGGATATGAATATATGATGATCTTAATTTGCGACAGGTTGACACACCTATTTTTAAATTCACCAATGTAGACATTATAAAATAATATTTTATTCTTCTAAAGTGAGTGAAAAAAAATATTGAAATAATAATAATAATAATAATATTGAAATAATAATAATAATAATAATAATAATAATAAAAAGAACTGGCAACACTGAATGACGGTTGACGTGTGTCGTAAAATTTTCACCAAATATTTTATTTTATATTATAATATTTCGCTAATGTTCTTTTAATACCTACTTTAATCAAATATACTCCAGCATAAATACTTCTAAATTATTATATCTCCCATAAATTCGCAAAACCGGACAATAGCCAAGAAATTTACACTATGACATTACATGTCAAAATGAAAATTTACAATAACAAGGAAAAAATTATTTAGCCACATGATAACTAGAAGCAGAGCCAGAGACAGAACAGCACACCCTCCAACCCCGGACTCGTCTCTCCGCTCCGCCTCGCAACCACAGGGTTCAACACCAGCCGTTGCTGAGGCGTCGAGCTCGTCGAGTGACGAGTATTTCTCTCCGCCAACGTCGCCACCACCTGTACGTCGGCGAGGGAGAGGCCGGCCGCCGACCAGCTTAGGACCCCGAGGCCCACCGGCCTCAAACAGGGCCCCCGCTGTCGGTGGTGATGTGCGCCGCATGCGATGGACTACGTTGATGAACGAGAACGTCATGCGGGCATATTTTGCGGCTACAGAGGGGGGAACTAACCTTACTGTGTACCGTGAACGGATGCTGCCTCTGTTTCAGGTGCTTGAGCCGACTGTCAACGTTTCGGCACAACGATTATCGGACCAAGTGCGGGCCATTCAGCGCTGTCATCTGCTAGATGAGGCCGCACTTGAGAGACTACGCTCGGAGTACGCCCAGACTAGCCGCGAGATCCCTGCCCCGGTACAGGTTCCTACAAATGTAGTTGACTGTGAAGCTACGGGGCCGGATACCGCGGCTATTGTGGTAAGTACTCAGTGCAATGAGGAGATTAAGGCCGCTTTGGAATTTGCGCTTCGCGAATATCGGTCCACGCCCCACAATATTAGGCCACGCCTGCCTCGGTTACCTATGCATAGACGGAACATTTCGCTGGTGTGTGCTCTTGATTCGTTATTGCCTACTTACCTAGACAATAGCGAAGACCTCGGCGATACCCACTCAATCCTGTATTGTGCAGCTGTTGCGGCATGTCGTATAGGAGGTGTTAAGCTTTTAGCAGAAACCCCTACTATACGACCAAGGTGCGCCGTACCCGCGTGGCAATGCAGGATTGAGCGCCGTATTGCCGGGGCAAGGGTACTCATCGGCAAGTTGTCCTGCTTCAGGACCGGGAACACTCGCCCGAGAGTGATGCGCTTTGTGAAACGGGCATTCTTGGGGACTGACATCAGACCTCAGGATTATATGTCGCGTGTCACAGAGCGCATCGACTTCCTGAAGCAAAAAATCTATGCATGGGCAAACCGAATACGCAGGTACAAAAAACGCGTGGACAGGTATAACGTGAACTGCATGTTCCAAAGGGACCAAAGGTGGGTGTATAGAGACTGGCAGCGAACGGATCAAGGTGTGGATGGCGGGCATCTACCAAATGCTGAAGCGACAAGCTCGTTTTGGCGTAACATTTGGTCGGTGCCTGTCACCCACACAGAGGGGGAATGGATGCGTGACGTTGAACGAGCGTGCGAACTTATTCCGGAAATGGAAGATATTAACATTAACAGCACAGACGTAGCCAGTGCAGTCCGTCCTTTTTCTAATTGGAAATCTCCAGGCCCAGACGGACTGCACAACTTTTGGCTGAAATGGCTACGCAGTTCGCACGCTTGTTTGGCATCGCAATTCCAGTCCGCCCTAGAATCTGCGTCGCTGCCAGCCTTTATGACTAAAGGAGTGACCCACCTGCTCTATAAGACCGGTAGTACCTCGGACCCTAGAAATTATAGACCGATAACTTGTTTACCATCGATCTATAAACTTCTTACATCCATTCTGAGAGCTAAAATAAATAAACATATACACACAAACTCCATCATGTGTACCTCTCAGAATGGATGTAGAAGTGGGGCCCGGGGTACTAAAGAGCTTCTCCTCATTGATATGACTATTAGCCAGCAGGTTCGCCGCAACCGAAAGGATCTATCGGCATGTTGGATAGATTATAAGAAGGCGTATGACTCCGTGCCACATACATGGCTTCTGAGGGTGCTGAAGTTGTATAAAGTTAATACAACTTTATGCACCTTCTTGAAGTCGTGTATGGGACAATGGAATACGGTTCTTACCTATCCAGGGTGCCGAGGGATCCAAGAAAGTGGCGGCGTACCTATAAGGATTGAGCGGGGTATATTCCAAGGTGACACTCTGAGTCCCCTTTGGTTCTGCCTAGCACTGAACCCACTTAGTACCTTACTAGAGGGTTCAGGGCTAGGTTGCAGGTTGCGACGTGGTGGTCAGGTTATATCTCACTTGCTTTATATGGATGACTTGAAGCTCTTTGCTCCCACCAGCTCACAACTAATAGCGTTACTGAAGGTAACTGAAACCTTTAGTAATTCTATTAGAATGGAGTTTGGTGTTGACAAATGTGCAGTCGTTCATATAAAGCGAGGGCGGGTAGTGGAATCCGAAGAGACTCAACTCTCGGATTCCATTCACTTAAGATCACTTCTCGCAACCGAGACCTATAAGTATTTGGGTATATCGCAGGCATTGTGCATTAATGAGGTTGACATGAAACAGCAGTTGCAAGAACGTTTCTTCGGTCGCCTGAAAAAAGTGCTTAATAGCCTTTTGTCAGGTGGCAATAAGATCCGGGCTTGCAACAGTTGGGTCATGCCACTTCTAATGTACTCCTTCGGTATACTCAAGTGGACTCAGACAGAATTAGACACCCTGGATCGAAAAGTCCGTACACTCATGACGTCATACCGAATGCATCACCCGCGTTCATCTGTGATGAGATTGTATATCCCGCGGAAGTGTGGGGGCCGGGGTTTGTTGAACCTCAAGTCCCTTCATAACCGCGAGATATACAATCTCAGAGAATATTTTCTCCATATGGACGTGGGTGTGCATCGGGATGTTGTCGCGGTGGACACCGGGCTTACCCCGCTCTCCTTGGCTAAAGAGAACTGGCGCAGGCCTGTAGTACTTGGAGTTAACGAACGCAGGGAGGTATGGCAGAGCAAGGAGCTTCACGGTAGGTTCTTTCGGGCTCTTCATGGGCCCGATGTGGACCTACTAGCATCTGTGGCCTGGCTACGGTTCGGTGACCTCTTCGGGGAAACCGAGGGTTTTGTCTGTGCAATTGCTGACGAAGTTATCATGACGAATAACTACCGGAAATATATACTGAGGGATGGCACTGTTGACATCTGTCGTGCATGTCACCGACCTGGTGAGTCCCTCAGACATATCGTTTCCGGCTGTTCACGTCTTGCTAACGGCGAGTACTTGCACAGACACAATCAAGTAGCCAGGATAATCCACCAGCAACTTGCTCTGAAATACCACCTTGTGGACGTTGAAGTCCCGTACTACAGGTACGTTGCTGAGCCAGTTCTTGAGAATAGTCGTATCACGTTGTACTGGGATCGCTCTATCATCACAGACAGGACTGTTGTCGCTAACAAGCCTGATATTGTGCTGATAGACCGATCTGAGCGCCGTGCAATGATTGTCGACATCACCATCCCCCATGACGAAAATCTCGTGAAAGCCGAAAAGGATAAACAAATAAAATATCTGGATCTGGCGCACGAGATTGTCGACATGTGGGATGTTGATTCGGCAATCATTGTACCGATAGTCGTCTCCGTTAATGGTTTGATTGCCAAGAGCCTCGACCAACACCTTGAGAGGCTCGCGTTAGACGGTTGGATCAAGCGCTTGATGCAGAAGGCAGTACTTCTGGACACGGCTCGCATTGTGAGGAGGTTCCTTTCTCTGGGGCCGTAACCACCGGTAGCTTGGTCCCTGTACCCGATGCCGGTGGGACACTATTTTTTATATTTTTAAATGTATTTTTTATATATATATTTAAAAATGTAATTTATAAGAAAAAAAAGAAATAAAGAGAATAATAATAATAATAATAGTATATTTATTTCTCTCAAAAAGGTAAGTACATTGGTTTCTTATATATTTTAGAAATAGTATTTAAACACAAAAAAAGATATCTGAGTATATCTTTTAGAAACGTTTGAATGTTGTTTGTTTGTTTAAACATTGCATTCCCGCGGTACAAACACGGACACAAAGTAGGTGTACTTTAGACTCGGAAAAGATCGCTCGGGCAGGACATAACCTGCGATCATAGGGAATCTGTGAGAGTTTTTTCCATCATACCTTTATTACCTATGTATAAATTATCTTGAAGGAGCGGCTAGGTTACCTCCGATTAAAAGGTCCGATTTAAAAGTGTCGGAGCCGAAGTTGGAGTCGGAGGTTTAAAATCAATCGGAATTTTCGACCTATCGGAGTCAGAATCGAAGCTCCTTAACTCAAAATTTCGCACGAGTAATTGGGCGGTTTCGAGCTTCATTTAACTTGAAACCGCCCCAGTACTCGCGTGGTGGGGGAATTTTTCAATATTAATAGTATTTGATGTGATGCAAATCACTTTTTTGTCGAGTTGTGGTCGTGAGAATTTTAATAATTTGTCTTCTAACCGCCTGGCGCCATAAACTTTGTCGCCCTTCATTTTGCTGCACTGGGCATTTGCTTGGCTTGCCCTGCCATATGTTGGGCCCTGATTAAAGCTAGGCCCAAATATCCATAGATGCCACAGAGCATTAATAATAATAATAATAATAATAATAATAATTGCATTTATTTCAGATTTTTACATCCATAATGGTTAGTATTACATAAGACTTAAAAACTATGTTAGTAACATTATTTTATATCAATTATTTCAATTCATATACCTGCCGCCATTCTGCCTACCAGGTATACATGTATGCGTACAGGTCCAATGCCACATGAACGGACAGTCAGGCCTATCCACAATAGTTTTCAGGATGCTGTTAGAGCTCCCCCTCAACCGGCGCATCAGGGATGCAGTTCTCTTACGGAGTATTGTTTGAAAACTGTCAACACTCGCCTCTGCAAACATCCCTGACGCGCTACAGAAACGTGGAAGCCCCATCAGCAACCTGAAGGCATTGTTATATTGTATGCGGAGAATGTTGTAAGCCCTCTGCGTATAACTGACCCACAGGTTGCAAGTATAAAGTGTTTGACAATACGCTGTAAACAGTGTGATTTTCACTTCTTGTGAACATCGTGCAAACCTGCGAGCCAGCATATTACATCGGACTGCCAACGCTCTCCGCTCTCTCTCCATATCCTCGTCATCCTTCTGGTCTTCCCGTACAATATGACCTAGATATTTAAAATTTGACACCATATTTAAGGTAACGCCATTAATGTGAACGGGTGGTACAGTATCTAGCTTTTTCGATCCTACCTTAAACACCATTGTCACACTTTTCTTTTCGTTATACCGGAGACCATGTGTCTTCGCGTATTTCTCGCATATGCCTAGGAGTCGACGGAGAGCATTGATCGAGGGGGCCAGCAGCACCATGTCATCCGCATAGCTTATACTGTTAATACATTTGCAGTCTATAGAGCATCCAACCCCAGTACTACTGAGCTCCTCGATCAACCCATTTACGTATAAGTTGAAGAGTGCTGGTGAGGTCAGGCCGCCCTGTCTCACCCCACACCTCAACCCGTAGCCCTCAGAAAAGGCTCCGTCCCATCTGACCTGGTTTATCTGGTGATCGTACCAAAGTTCAAAAAGCCGTACAAGCTCATCAGGTAGGCCCTGTTCGCGCATTTTTGCCCATAGGATACCGTAATCAACCAGGTCAAACGCCTTGGAGAGGTCTAAGAAGGCAGCATAAACAGGCGTCTTTCTGTCTGTGTAGTACCTAACAGTGTGCTTAAGCGCAAGTATAGCAGCCTCCGTAGACAGTCCAGCTCTGAAACCAAATTGCGCATCATGTACTTTAATCTGTCTAGCTAAACGGCGCTCAAGCACACCGTCAAGCACTTTTGCCATAATGGTCGCCAGAGAGATCGGCCTATAATTATCCATGTCGGAACTGTCACCCGTCTTATTTTTGACTATAGGAATGATTATCGTTCTCATTAGGTCAACCGGCATATACGAGTGTCTCACACACATGTTGTACAACATAGCCAGAACTCTTGGGAGATGTAGACCGGCATGTTGAAGATGTTCTATGCTAAGACCATCAAAACCCGGCGATTTACCTCTTATCATCGATTTAATAACGTCACGAAATTCGCATTGTGGAGCATGTTTACAATATGTTTTACACAGAAGTTGAATTGTAATATAAACTACCTTAATATAAACCCAACTTCCACGCGAACGAAGTCGCGGGCACAGCTAGTAATATATAAGTGTGAAGTGTGATTTACAGTTGTAATCCATGGAATACATTACTTCACGCTAAAACTAACCGGAGCAAAAAAAAAACATTTTTAAGTTGCTTATGATCAGCTATTTAACCTCATTTGTATCAGTTATCGTGGTCTTAAGGCACAAGTATCAGTATTGATCGAGCGAGGTTGGGTATCCAGTCTCAAGTATGCGTTTCTCTTGTGTTGTTTTAAAATTCTTTTTATTCTTTTTTTTTATAATTTTTTTAAAATGTATACTTACAAGCTTTTTTTTTCGACTATAACATGTTTACTTTTGTTAACAAATTTTCATTTTAATCAATCACTTTCAATAGGCACTTTTATCATTGCTTTGCTTGAATCGTGATTACGTTAAGAATGTAGAAATGTATAACAATATTACAATACAAGTAAACATTACTCGGTATTTAAAAAACTGAAAGATTAGTACGTGTTATATCAAAATAAAACATGTGGCGCTATCTGTGAAATTGAATTATTCACCATCATCAAATAACTTTATAAAACATTTCTGAGTGTCAAAATTGTTTATGTTTAATATGTATGATAGTTTTAGAATAATTTATAAGAAAATCATCAAGTAAGAAACTTATCTTAAGGCATTTTACCTTAAATTATTCAAGCTATTAAGACCCGTATCGTACCGTATCTATATATTTTCATAATGTGTACAAATCGCGAAAGTTTATCAACATTTAAATTAAAAAGAACCATGAAAATTGATTTTGTAAAAAATCTATCCGAAAATCCTACGTAGAGGGAAATAAATATATGATGATTTTAATCTGCGACAGATTGACATGCCTAAAATGTAGATAATTTAAAACAATATTTAAATCTTCTGTAGTGAGTGAAAAAAATATTGAAATAAGTTTAGAAATAGTATTTAACGAAAAAAGAGAGTATATATTTTAGAAACGTTTGGATGTTGTCTGTTTGTTTGAACACGTACCACAGAACCGCAACCGTGCAATGTTTTTAAAACAGAATAGAGCATATCCTTACATATTTTGAAAAAACAAAACTCTCACTAGCCCTATGTCGCGAGGGACTTTACAAACACGGACACAAAGTGGGTGTACTTTAGACTCAGAATAACGGAACAACAATTTGTGGATAATGCAAAGTGGTGCAAATTGCCGTGTGGGTCGAACCCACGACCTCTTGGGCAGCAGTCGCTACCGAGGGAACCCATTACATTTATTCTTTAATTAATTGAATTTGTCAAAAGTAATTATAGGTACTTTGAATGAAATTGTGCCTGAGTTCGGTACGTACCTATATAGCAAGGCAGGTACCTACTTAGGAGAAGTGTTAATGTAGTAACCTAAATGTTTTAAGTGATATTTATCAAATAATATGTAATACATACATCTAAAACACAGTAGGTACTTATTTATCTTAAAAAACTTTTGGGTCACTGTGTCGTGAATTGTGAGAGAATTGAAGACATAGCCTGTTACAGCCATTTAGCCGCTCAGGGTAAAATAATATGCCGCCCTTTACAACCACACTTGCCTAAGATGGGATGTTGTATATAGTGGAATGTTACGGAGATTGTTTTATCGGTACCGTAGTCGGAGTCGGAGTTTTAAAATTTAGTTTGTCGGAGTCGAAATCAGAGTCAGAGGCGGTGGGAGGAGACAAACATGTTGAAATAAGACTAAGAAAGTTAAAATAAGATAAAATAGCACAAAGAAACATTATTCAGTCATAATAAATGAGTGATGAAAAAAATCGCTCGGGCATGACTCGAACCTGCGATCATAGGGAATCTATGAGAATTTTTCCATAATACGTTTATTACCTACTAGCTGTCCCGCGCAACTTCGTCTGCGTAAATTTTTCCCCCCTTTTTTTTATAATCCTATGTTACTTCTAATACCTCCAAGAATATGTGTACAAAGTTTCATGATGATCGGTTGAGTAGTTTCTCGTGAAAGCATTACCAACAAACTTACATTCACATTTATTAAATATATTAATAGTAGGGATGTATAAACTAGCTTATAGGAGTACATACAATTTAAAAGTGTCGGAGCTGAAGTCAGAGGCGGAGGTTAATCAATCGGAAGTTCCGACCTTTCGGAGTCAGAGTCGAAGCTCCATGGTATACAGTGCTGGCCAGATTTAGGTTGGAGCACAAGATCAAATTCGTCACATCATTATATCCGAAACCGCCCAAATACTTGCGCGACGGGAGGGGAGAGGGGGGAAATTTTGCAATATTAATAATATTTGATGTGAGGGAAATCATTTTGGTAAATTACTTTTTTGTCGAGGTGCTAAGCATGGTAGTTTCTATAATTTTTTTTCTAACCGTCTGGCGCCATAAACTTTGCCGCCCTTCATTTTTGCTGCACTGGGCGTTTGCTGGCCCTGCTATAGGCCGGGCCCTGATTAAAATTAAGCCCTAATATCCATAGATGCCACAGAGCATTGTGAAACATGTTTCCAATATGTTTTACACATAAGTTATATAGTAACTTAATCTACCTTAATTTAAGCCCGACTTCCACGCGAACGAAGTCGCGGGCACAGCCAGCATATATATACCTAGTCCGGCCATAAGTTCTGTTATAAATGAAAATGCATTTTTTTGCATTACTAAAACTTATATGTACATATTTATTAAGGTCTCAGCAAAAAATAAAAACAATATTCTATTAAAAATGGCCACCTTTGGCATTTAAACAGACCTTTAATCCGTCTGGCCACGAACCTATGGATTTACACACTGTTTCCATGGGAAATTTCGCTGCTAGAGAGAGACGCAATGTCGCCATGTCGTTTAGAGCAAGCCATGTCCTCTAAAACTGACCATAATTTAAAGTCTAAAGGCTTCAGCTCTTATAAAGTCCGGAACGTTGGTTTCAAGCCAGGCTTGGGTAGTTCGTGCCTTGTGACCAGGTGCAGAGTCCTGTTGGAAAGTCCACAGTACATTTTTAAAAAGTGTATTGCTGAGAGATTTCACAATACGATCTAAGACTGTCTCTTGATACACTTTGACTGAAGTTTTCACGCCTTTTTTCGCCTTTGTGACGCCTTGATAAGACACGCCCCACCAAACCATCACTGACGCAGGATGATGACCACGCTGTACCTTTTTGACCACTTGAGCAGCTTTATCATTTATCTTCCTGCACGTGAGTCAGGCCCTCGCTTGCTACCTACCATCTATTTCTTAGCAAACGAGATATTAACGTCAAATATTTACTTTGCATACGACACACTTTTTTAAAATAATGAAGTCTAACTATCATAAAATACTATATTGATTGTACAATTCCTTTGTCTATCGACTTATCGAGCGATGGATACTTAAAATGTATAAATAGGGAAAAATCTTGCCTATCCTAAAACTTGATCCGTTTACAATATTATACATAACATAAGAGTCTCACACTTATATTAATTTTCAAAAGTTTTAACAAAGTTACGCTCACATCTCAAGATATAATTTCTTAATTAAAATTCTGAGTACCTTTCAAGTGAGACAACTGTGAGGATTCATTAGTAGAACCCATGTCTTAGCTTCGGCAGAGCTGTAATGAGATTGATTCCTCGCTAAAGTCGTTTGTTACTGGATTGATGACGTTATTATATGGGATGAGATATTTAATTAAAGGCTATTGATCTTGGACATTACTCTAGGAAATGTTGGCATTATGTGAATGTGTTCTTTTTAGGTCATGTAAAATGAAATATTTCTTCTAAGAATGCCATTACAGCGGGATATTCGGGTCATTCTGAGCATGCAATCGTCTAAAAGTGTTTGTGTTAGCGCTATCTCGTTGGAAATTTAGTGTAACTAATATTTTGTAAAACCAAATAACTAATTAGTTTAGTTTATCGCTTAAAGTTAATTTAAAAAAAACGCAATTTATTTATGGATCATAAAGCATTTGTGTAATATTTAAATAATAAAGAAGGTTACCATTCTGAATCGATAAAATGTCTAGTAACAAGGCTACGGCATCGGACTAGCAATCGTGACGTCACGGGTTCGAATACCCAGTATACTACCGATATGAAACCACAACTAACTCAAGCCATTGAGCTTAGCTGGAGGTGTTAACAGGATGCTAGTAATGTGCTATTTATCTTATTTATTTGATAGTTTCTGTCACATTGCTAGTTAGCCCTACTAATATATAAATGTGAATGTAAGTTTGTTTGTTACGCTTTCACGCAAAAACTACTCAACCGATCATCATGAAACTTTGTACACATATTTTTGGAAGTATTAGAAGTTACATAGGATACTTTTTATCAAGAAAAAAAAAATCTTTTTTACGAAATCCTTGCGGGCGGAGCCGCGGGCGAAAGCTAGTCTTATATAAAAAAGCTTGTTCATACAATCGTTCTAATAGAAAAAAAATGTATTTTTAACACGCTTATATTAGCTTCACTGTAGCTCACTAAATGGCAATGTGGTGTGGAATCTTAGATGTTAATTTTAACCCTTCTAATTATAGTATGGCATTAAATTTTGCATGTGAATGTAGTTCGGAAGACAATACAATAATTTGGCAACTTGGAGCTCTCCTGATAATGGAGTAGAATTGTTTATTAGTTGGGAAAATATAAATTATATTGTGTTATAAGCGTGTTTTTTAGCTTTTTTAAGCTATATTTTTGTTTATATTTTCTGACCAAGTTAAATTACTGGTAAATAAGGGCGTCAGCACATAGTACAAATAAAAATTGTTATTTTTGTTTTGATAATTATCTAGATTTTAGATAATTGTATGGAAGAGTATATCTAATAATTCCATTTTCTGCTTTAGATATCAAACTACTCGTACCTTTTATTTATTTACAACATCTCATTTCAAACATCGGTTCTTTTAACAGTTCTTACAATATCTCTTGTTTATGACTCTCAAGGGATCTACACGAATCGAGCTACCGAATTCATTTATACCATGACGATATGTCGTAATCAATACCGAGACGTGACGTTTGTATCGCAACAGTCACGGTTTCGTCGGAAGGCGAAATGTTATAACGCAGCAAAAACTTTGCCGTACGATATGACCTTGAGATTCTAATGAAAACCCTCGAATGATGAAATGAGTTACAAAATGAGAAATAATTCTCGTTTGTTTTAAGAAAACAATTTCTCTGCTGCGATGTGGAATTAAATAAGCGCTCCACATAAACGTTTTTAAAGTTTTTACATAAAGTATTTATCGCAACTTAATAGCGTGAAATATTTATAGATACGGTACGAACGAACGATGATGTTTCAATCGAATTGCACCGATCGTAGTTACGGGTCGATAGTTCGAAAGGTATTTAAGTCGTTCTTTACTTTATGTGTTTTGTTAAATAATAACTGTCAAAAACAGTGGATGAGTATTATTTGTATATATAGTGTTACGATGAGTACTTCAGATCTGTACGTTAAAAAAAAGTTCATTTTTTGTTACATAGTAACAAAAAATGAACTTTTTTCTTCGTGAAGAAGCTGGCGTAACTTGGAAGCCAATAATTCGAAGACATGTGACATTTGCCAATCTGCAAAGGGCAGTGATGGATTACGATCCGTACTCTCCCTCAGAGAGAAGGCTTGCGATAGAAACGTTAAAAGGCTGATTAACATCAAAATAGTACAAAGTAATAGAGCTAAGTCAAACAATATTTTGTTACTACTATAATAGACTTTGACTTAAGTAACCTTACGTCTAAGTGACTGAACAAAAAGCCCTAAGTGGATAATCAATCATTTTTATTAGCGATGGATTAGAAAAAAGAATAGTTGATAGCTTTAATGGAAAAAGTGAAAGATCGGATACCGGCTGAAATAAAGTTTATTTTAATATTTTTTACAAATAAACACCTAGCTTTTAGCTAGCTACTTGCTTTTGTTATATTATAAGACTTATCTTATTTAGAAGAATCTATTATACCTAATAAATAATTAATTTATTAAATCTAATAACTAGCTTATTTCTCTAAAACTAGTTTATACCCACAGCACCGTCCGCGTAATTTATGTGCTCTTTAATATATGGTGCACTTAGTGAAATGGATTTCAAGCTGTAACAGTATCGATGGGAATGACATTTTACATTTATTTCGTATTCATTTTTAAGACCAAAAGAAGATTCCTCAGACTTTAAAGAACATTTGGCATTCTTGAGTTTTGATTTAGCAACATATATTGACAATATTGTATTTACCTATATTGCTAACTTATAATCCAACTAGGTATCGACTGATTAAATTGCCTGATGGCGTTTGTTTATTTTTCATGTCATTATAGTTTGATGATCAATATACGAATAGTATTGGTCGAGTCCATTATTTTATAAAATACCAAGTAGAATTGACCGTTTGCACTTTAATAATCGATACTTTTTTGCGCGTCACTATGTGTTACCATTGAGTAAATGACGTAGACCTGATGTATTATGTAAAGTTGTATTGTTAAGGGACCGGAGATACAATCACGAGATTGACGGATCGAATCTACCAAAGTGAACCCAATCCTAACAACCATTTAACTGAGTTTGAGGGGTTAACCAATAATGTGTGACCCAGGCTGCCAATACCTATTAATATAAATTCAAATGATAATTTCTTTCTATTTATATTTAAATAAAATGGGGTTTAAAGCTATCGTTTATAAATAAGTTTTAAATTGTCTGACGTGTAGTATATAGAAAAAGCTAATTTTAAAACAAAACATTGGTTATTTTTTTGTATTGTGGCTAAAGCCGAAGGGCTTTCACTTTCATGGCGTTAAACTACCTATAACTATATATATATATATATATATATATATATATATACATATATATATATATATATGTATATATATATAAATGTTATATTGGTTTGTGTACGCTTCAAAAACTCAAAAAGTTCTGTACCGATCGAGCTGAAATTTCAGCATGATATATAATCCGCATCAAGGATTGTTTTTATATCCACAAGTATTGGAAAATTAAACTTATATGACATGTATTTTTTGTTTTGTTTCTCACCACAGCGAAGCGTGGCAGGGTACAAGTAGTTTATGTTATATAATGTGTGATTAGTTCTGTTACCTTCATATATTGCTAGATTTCGCTTGCATTACTGTGATTACAAATAAATGTATATATATTTTTCTTAAAAAAAAGACGACTCCCGCAGTAGGGTAACAAGCCCTATGTCACGGGGGACTTTACAAACATACAAGTCACGGGCACAAATTACACCCAGATCCTGAACAACAATTGTGCATCACACAAAGTGCTGTCCCGTGTGGGAATCAAACCCTCGATCTCTTGCGTAGCAGTCGGACACACCAACACCGCGCTTCAGAGCAGTAAGATTAGTTTTCCAATCCCATTATGGTCACAGCAGACAATTTAAACGGAGGAGGACAATTATAGCTTACAAGTGCATGAGCAAAATATAAACACACTCACTATACCTGGTTAAAGTATATCATAGTCTAATGGAATTGAAATAGTCATTGTCATTTATCCATCAAAAAATGACATTGTATTTGAATATTACATTATAAAATGAGAATATTATTAGTCAAAAGACGAAAATCACTAACAAATTTCAATTCTCAGATACTCTTTAAGTATATATTTGAATCAACTTATGTAGACCATACATTTAAGCTCTTCAGGCAACTTATCAAATAAGACCACTGCTTGGTAACGCGGGCTATGTTTTATTATTTCGAATTGAGGGTGTATTAGTGATAGGAAGTCCTTTTGTCGAGTTTTTCCCTCTTTTGTCTACCTTCAGGTGTTTCAATCTCTGACAAGTACTTTGAAAAATTAGTTAAAACTGCTAGGATATATAAAAACTAGGCACTGTTAATATGTTCAATATTTAAAGTGTTCTCTACAGCTCTCTGTATGTGGTATGCGCCTAATGGTTCTTATGGCTCGCATCTGTAAAATAAATGATCTTTGTTTATTGTATACTGTACCTTAATTTGGACTCAACTAGCGCACAGTACACTTTTGTCAGATTTTCTGTATCTTATTCATCCCCTAAGGTCCTTAAAGCATAACATGATGAAAAAATATCTGCATTCATAGCGTTTAATTCTGGTTTCCAATTTATAAATTCGTCCATTAGTATGCCTAGGAACTTAACTTCTTTAACTAGTTCAATTTTGCTATCAAATATCTGTTAATAATAAATGTAAATGTAACCTATATAACCGTGACAATGAGCCATTGAAGTCTAAAGTAGTATTAAAAAACAATACAAATAAAGGCATTTTTGAAAGATAGAAAAATTTGAAATCCAGACTCAGGAATCGAACCCGAGACTTCCGTAGCCAAACCGGGGCCAGAAGCGAACCACCTATCTGGACTATGTTACTGGATCTCAAATTTTTCTATCTCTTGATGCTCCAAAATTAGGCCTTCGCAACGCCATCTAGTCGGTTGTTAAAGAACTACCACGGCTTTTGTTATTGCTTCGTTACAGAGAACATTTTAACAAATTATGATGTCGCAGGCCGAATATTGAAGTAATTTTTATAGGAATTTCTTGCCAATTACTTTGCAAATACAATAAATGCATTTTTGAAAGATAGAAAAATTTGAAATCCACACTCAGGACTCAAACCCGAGACTTCCGTAGCCAAACCGGGGCCAGAAGCAAACCACCTATCTGGACTATGTTACTAGATTTCAAATTTTTCTATCTCTTGATGCTCCGAAATTCGCAGCGCAATCTAGTCGGTAGTTAAAGAACTATCACGGCTTTTGTTATTGCTTCGTTACAGAGAGCATTTTAACAAATTATGATGTCGCAGGCCGAATATTGAGGTAATTTTTATAGGAATTTCTTGCCAATTACTTTGCAAATACAAAAAATGCATTTTTGAAAACTACCGACTAGATGGCGCTGCAAAGGCCGATTTTCGGAGCATCAAGAGATAGAAAAATTTGAGATCTAGTAACATAGTCCAGATAGGTGGTTCGCTTCTGGCCCCGGTTTGGCTACGGAAGTCTCGGGTTCGATTCCTGAGTCTGGATTTCAAATTTTTCTATCTTTCAAAAATGCATTTATTGTATTTGTAAAGTTATTGGCAAGAAATGCCTTTAAAAATTACTTCAATACAAATAAAGAACGAACAAACAATTTAAGAAACAATTAATTTATCTCCAATTAACTTATTGCCAAAAGCACTATGTCTAGAAACTTGAAATTTTGCATAGGTGTTCCCTTTGTAACGCAAATAACCATGTAGAAATTTCAGACCTCAAACATCTAAACAAACGAAGACGGGAGAAAAGGCGGTCATAAAGTTCAGTGAATGAACTAAAGTAAGAATGGATGACGTTAAAAGGTGTAGGAGGGTTTGCGAGGGTTCCTCTGTCGGCTTTGACGTCAACCCTATATCCATTGTTGTATTGTAAACAAGCGTCGACTTGTCGTTTTGTTTCGTAACATTGTATTAAATAGCATCATCGCTCAGTAGGCTAGTGGATTTAGGCTTCATTAATATGCTTGACGCTGCCTTTGTGCACCATGATAATGTATGCATATGTCACTATAAAGCCTTCGTCAAATGCGTGCTTACTTGGCGTGCGTCATTTCATTTTTGATTTATTTGCAGTAATGTAATGTACTAACTTTTATATTACCATATCAGGATGTTGTATTCACCTATTAGTACTTATGCAATTAGTTAAAAACTCCAAAGATGTATCAACTTTTAAGGAATTATTATTGAACTAGTCCGGCCATAAATACTGTTACATAAAAACTTTTTTTTTTTCAACTTTTTAATTACTAAACGACACGGCGACAATTAGTCTCACAAACAATCTCTGGAGGAAGCAGTGGCAAAATTTCCCATGAAAACAGTGCGTAAATGCATAGATTTGTGGCCAGACAGATTAAAGGCCTGTATAAAAGCCAACGGTGGCCATTTTGAATAGAATATTGTTTTTATTTTTTGCTGAGACTTTATTAAATATGTACATATAAGTTTTAGCAATATTACATTCAATCAATCAATCAATCAGCCTTTTATCCTGAACTATTTTTTTTTCCCTTTTTAAAGAAAGTTTCTTAGTTCAGTGTGCCTCTTGGCATAGGCCTCCTCTAACATTTTCCATTACTTTCTGTCCTTTGCAACTCTCCTCCAGTTGGGCCCCGCTGTTAGCTTTATTTCGTGTTCCCATCTTTTTCCTTGCCTTCCTCTATTACTTTTTCCATCTCTAGGGTACCATTCAGTAACTATCTTGCTCCATTTTTCCTGAGTGCATCGTAGTAAATGGCCTGTCCACCTCCACTTTAGTTGTTCTATCTTATCTAGCACATCTGTTACTCTGGTTTTTGATCTTATGAAGGTGTTTCTTTTCCTATCTTGTTTTTTGACGCCGATCATGCTCCTCTCCTCTTTGGCAATCTACTAGACTGTCCCTTTGGAGTTTAGTGAGTGACCAGGTTTCACAGCCATATGTGAGGCAAGGGAGGATACAGGAGTCAAAAACTTTCCGTTTGATTCCTGTTCCTGTTTCTATGGATTTCATTACTTCCTTCAAGGACCAGTATTTTTTCCAGCTGTTAGCAATTCTTCTGTTGATTTCTTTGGTGGATTGGTCTGTGTGTGAGATGATTTGTCCCAGGTAAATATACTCTTCCACATTTTCGAGAGGATGGTTATTAATTTTTATCTCCAGATGTTTGCTATTTGTTAATAGTTTGGTCTTGTTTAGGTTCATGTATAGTCCGATGTTCTCGCTTTGTTTCCTTAGTTCTTCAATCATTTTCTCTAGAATATATGGATCTCTTTCGAATAGGACGATGTCGTCTGCAAACCTCAGGTGATTGAGTTTTCTTTCATCTATGCTTAGGCCGTATTGGTCCCAATCTAGTTTGCGGAAAATATTTTCCTATACCGCGGAGAATAGCTTGGGAGACAGTGGATCTCCTTGTCTGACTCCTCTTCCAATCCTGAACTCGTCTCCTAACGCTTCTTCCTTTACTATGGGAGTATATGCTTCGTTTAACTTTGATGTAAGTGGAGGGGATACCCTGTTTCTCTATAGTATAAGCCACGAATATTATATTACTTCATTAAAAAAAATGCATTTTCATTTGGAACAGAACTTATGACCAGAATCCATTCAATAAATAAATAAAAAAACTTAAATTGACTGTTGTTGTTTAATTAATTCTATGATTGGTGACAGTTTATCAATGTAATACTTCATTTTTAGTATCGATTATGTAGTTCGCTTATCTCAACGAAGATACCACGACCGCTGTGAGGTACTTAGTTGGGTGACCATTTTCTTTGAAAGTTGTTAAGTATAAATAATAATACTATGAGTAACTCTAAAATAAGTATACATAAACGTATTTACCAAACACAATACTTCACTTCTTAGAAAGTAAATATATATATATATATATATATATATATATATATATACATTTAATCTTAAAGAACATTTTAATAGCCTGTGAGAGAAAGCAGTTCAATCCCAAGCGTTTTTGTCTTCCATATAATCAATTATTGAGTAGTAACTTTTCATACACAATTTTTTCTTAATGGTACACTTAAAATTACTTACACTGTTGCTAAGGTACAACCGTATAAATGCCACACAAGCCATGCCACACAGGCTATGCCCCACAAGCTAGTTAATGCCACACTCTCGCGCCCTTCAATAACTTATAGTAAATTCAAATTATGTGATATTATTAACACTGTATGCATACAATTTGAACAAATACCTTATGTCTACTTATAACACAAGGTAGTTGTATTTTCAGTCAGCCGCGTTCGAATGCGGACGTGTGTTAATGTATGACTAACCATTACACGTGTTGTTGCGCGGCGCGAGCCTTACATCGCAAGTAAACAACGAGACAAACGAGCTGCTGGCGTTCTTGCAGCAGAAACTAGACGTGATGAACGAGGTGTCCGCTGTCCAGATCTGCAGCGCAAACTAGGACGACATAGCTGCAGTCCAGCCGCTACTGTACGGCGTTCCCAACAAGACCACCCTGAAGGTGTCTCATCGACGCGATTGACTAAGAAGAGTTTGCAGGAGATTATCACGCTGCTGAAGGAGACCAATGTGCCTACGTTTGTTGTGAGGGACCTCAAAAAGCTCCCTTCCGTCACCTTTGACCACACAGTCCTTCTGAAGGCGAGCCTCGTGGATGTGCAAAGAAACGTGGAAGATTTGCACAAACAAATCTACGAGATCTAGGTCACCATCGCATGTAAACACGCGTCGGGGTGCATGCCTAGACTCAAGTTTCACATCAGTTGTGCCCCCGCGATTGCTACCTGCAGCCACCCCGCTGTGTCGACTGCATTACCTGCCCCGGTGAAATCTCAGATACCATCGTCAAGAGATTTTGCCAGCGTAGCCCGAAGCCCCCCTGTCACTCACTCTAAGCGTCAGCTGAAAGGGACAACGAACAAGGGCAAAGAGAACGTAGAAGATGGATTTGTGACGGTGCAAAAATAGAAGCACCGACAGCCAACCGTCAAGAACCGCTGCGGCAATGCTCCTGCACAGCCTAACAGGAGTCTGCGTGCTGCGGCGCCGAACACACCGGTGTACATCTCGCGCCTACACTAGACCATCAAGGCGGAGGACATATCGACGTACGTGCGCCACATGATCCGTTACACGCCGAGGCTGCAGATTCTGGAGTCGCGACGCAACGTCATCTTCTTAGCATTTGTGGTACGCGTTCCAGACTGCTTTTTGCACCTTGTCATGGAGGAAGACTTCTGGCCGGAGGGTGTGGTTTTCCGTCGCTTCCCCGGACAAGTGGCACAAGAACGCACAAAGACCTAGTGTCAGTGCAAGTGAAGCGTACTAACAAAGTTTAAGTTGTATTTATTAACACTCATTGTAATAAAGTATGTATGTTAGTCTGTAAGGTATATATTTCTATGGGCCATTGATCCCTGAACTATTTTTATTATATACTCGCCTGCCATATCATTTGTGACTAATTTTCTAAAATAAAACAGTACTTGGTCTTGAAATCATTATAAAATAGGAAAGACTCACTTTTCATCCAGATACAAAAACTCCCAGGATTTACGTAAAATAACGTCCGCAATAATCACTATTTTTTTATTTTCCATCTTGATTAACAATCTACGACTACGCACCTTCGTTCGGTTTATTCTACGTTTGCTCGAGTAGAACCAGTGTTCCACTTCTGATGTCAAAGCGCCAGGGTGGCCTTATGAGCTATTAGTGGTTCAATATTCGAATTTACATCATATGGTGCGGTTACCTCGAGCAAGGTAAAGTCCAACTATATTTTAATTATTTCGATTACACAAATGGCACTAGATCACTAACATTTTAATTACAATAGCACTTTACACACAGAACTATAAAAATAGTAACAAGTATATCGGGAGACGTGCGCTGGATCAAGACTCCCAAGTTAGATTAACTGCCTCGCGTCAAACTAAAGTCACGCCATATTGGGGCGGCCATGTTTAAAATGAGTCAATAAACTAAATCTAGTTTTTTCTTTATTTTAGTTATTGGTAAGTAAATAAGTTTGAACAAACTGTACCTATTCCATTTGTCTTATAAATCCGTATGCTTGTTCCTCTTTCACGCAAAAACTACTGAACGTTTTATGGTAAATATGTTAAATAAAGTTGTTAAATATGTTTTGAACTAGATTCGAAACAAATTCAACGACTCAAAAAAACTTTTTTGCTCTTTACAATAGCAAGTCAACTTGTTCTAACACAAATAGTTCTTCGCCCGTGACTAATTTGTCTTAAAGAATTTATAAAACATAGGTAAATGCTAACAGAAACTAATAAATACATGCATCATATTCTACGTAACACCAAAACGCCATAACCTTAAATCATGCTACCTCCGGGCACTTTAGTTATGCTTAAGCAATTTTAATATAATTACGTCATCGGTCCGAACCGCTGGCGTGCTGAAATTACGTCACAAAAAATAGACGCGCCATTATTACAGACTTGGCTTTCCTCTGACAGATAGGTAGGTGGATACAGTTGGAGATAAAAGTGTTATGATTATAGTTTATTTTAGATTTAAGTTATGACTAACTGGCTGGTTGATACGTGGGTAATACGTGTTAAGAAAATCTGACTCATGAGACACAAAAGCTGGTAAAAATGTTAGAACTTAAAGTAAAATCGAATTAAAATCTGTGCATCCATTTAAAACCTACAATATCCAATATCACAGACAGACATATATCTACTTATCTACAGAGGCTTCAAACTTACGGGACTCCTTTTAGGTCACAGTTCAAAAATTATATATTCTATTTTATATATAACATACATACATATATTTTGTAATCACACTCATATTAGTCTCATTACAAAATATATGTATATATAATTTTTATTTTTAAAGACATAAACATAAATGTTGTGTAGGTTCTATATGTGTCTGCTTGTATAAATCGCCGTGATAATTATGTACTATACAAATACATATTCAACGAATATTTAATTGAAAATTTAAACGACTAGACTTAATATTTACATAGTCGGTACTTTACACTTAGTTACATTTGAATAAATATTAAATAAGATGGTACAAATAAGCAATTTTGATGTGTGTGTTTCATCATTGAATTAGTACTATTGGCAAGTATTAAATCTTTTCTTCTCCTTAGGTGTGTTCGCTATAATAATCGACTTATACTAATCGATGAAAGTAGCGTTGCGTTGCGTCCATCACTCGGTCAATGCGTTTTTTAATCATGGCGGTCGCGCGCCGGGTTTTTTTTTTAATTGGTAAAAGGTGATATAAATTTTGAGAATTTAGCTTTTGTGTGATGCTTTTGTTACCGGTCACCCTAGTATTTAAATTGATTTCAATTTTTGTGCGTTTCGTGTGGTTTGGCATAAAAAAAAATGGTGGATCGAGTTCTTATATTAATACACTAGCTGTCCCGCGCAACTTCGTATGCGTAAATATTCCCCGTTTTTGCAACATTTCTCGTCGCTGCTCCGCTCCTATTAGTCGTAGTGCGATGTTATATAGCCTATAGCCTTCCTCGATAAATAGGCTATCCAACAAAAAAAGAATTTTTCAAATCGGACCAGCAGTTCCTGAGATTAGCGCGTTTAAACAAACAAACAAACAAACTCTTTCGCTTTATAATATTAGTATAGATTACTGATTATACACCGTGATCTCTGACTTTTTTCAGAAAACATTTATTTAAAAAAAATTAGATACACGTATGTACTTATTTAGTTTCGTGTCTCAAACAGCTGCTAATCTTCAAATGCTACAAGATGTCCGAATTATAGTTGTAAATCGTTTTATGTTAATAAATAAATAGCAATTTATTTTTAAGTTCTAAGTATAGTTAAATTTAAATTTCCTCGCCTTGCAAACTTTATTCATTACAATAGTGTCATCAAAAAAATATTTAAAAACAGATTAATTTGTAATAGTTTCTCTAAAATAAATATTATCTGAAGAAGTTTGGT
This sequence comes from Herminia tarsipennalis, assembly GCA_945859575.2. Classification (NCBI taxonomy): domain Eukaryota; kingdom Metazoa; phylum Arthropoda; class Insecta; order Lepidoptera; family Erebidae; genus Herminia; species Herminia tarsipennalis. The sequence continues at coordinate 21,807,540 of OX243844.2, forward strand.
TAAAAATTTGGTTGATTGCCCTCTCAAATTAAATTACAAATGAATTTTAAATGTTTATACTCAAGCTTGCTGCAACATGTTTTTTGGACAACTTTAAATATTTCTGCATTTTAAATAAAAAGTCATTCTAATAATTATTTATTTCAATTACATAAGTCTTAGTATGATCAATAAAAACTGGACAAAACTCAAAGAGTACAGAAGAAAATCTTCATGTTAACGCACTCAAATAAATCACAATACACAAGTCAAAGTCAAAAGTCAAAAATACTTTATTCATTTAGGTTACAAATTCAACGCTTATGAACGTCAGACAAAATTTGGAATAGAATTATTCTACATTTGATGCCAAGTTCGCAAGAGTAAAGCCCTGAGAAAAGAACTTGGCAATAAAAACTCATGGCCACTTTTTTAAAATGCCAGTTTTTACAATATATTTGTATATATACAGTAAAGCCAGTAAGGTGCTGCAACCATTACACCATGAAACTCACGCAAGCAATAACCATAGTACGTAAACTGATATAATTAAGTTTTAAATGAATTAGCCTCCTACGGTGTGGATGGGAGCATTAACTAACAAAAATTCAGAAGATGGTAAAGGCAACATGCGATTCTATTATTATAAGAAAAACTACTTATTTATAAACCACTTTTTAAAAAAGTAGCACCCGTTCACGAGTTTGACGCATGGGTCAGCCATCATCGGAGAAGGAAGACGACCCGACCCACACCGCCACCACAAGCAACGACATTTTAGTGAGCATGACGATCCCTGACATTACATCTCATAGAAACGAAAATAACCTTAAATAATTTAATGAAGTACGATCGCTAATTACCGTTACTAACAATTTCAATTATCTAGGTACTCTGTGAACATAGTGACACTCAAACCACTATGTTCTGAAGTGGTCCAAAAACTATGTATATATTGCCAATACGTGTGAAGATATACAACCAAATATTGTGATTTTGATATTTAATCATATATTTCTGCGTTTATGATATAATGACGCACGAGAGTTATTTCACTTTTTAATTGACTTTAAACGAAACAATGAACGCTGTTAATAATATTATACTCTCTAAAATAATCTAAACACTGCTAAACAGGAATCAATTACTAGTTATTATCAAGATCGAGCTATATATCTTAATGTGTTCCGTCATTAACGCCAATCACAGTAATTGGGGTAATATTCATGATATGCATTATATGTTGGTAATTGTATATTAGTGTACGTTACATAATAACACATAGTATCAATTTCTAATATATAATTATGTATTAGACAATAATTTAGGAAATTAAGAAACATTTTCTCTTATCTTTGTGATGAAATTGATGAGGAATGTCTTTATATTATTTTTATAATAGGTATTTTTGGTGAATACTATTCTAAATTTTATGCTACTTTTTTTAGTTCTTTGTCATTTTTCAATATACCTAATGGAAAGCTAAAAAAACATTATCTATTTTCAATAATCTGCTCATACAAATAGTATTTTCCAAATTGAATAAAATACTGAGTAATGTACACAAAAACTATACAATATCTAGTTTTTCATTAAAATCTATTTATGTAAGCAGCGCGTTTACTATTATATAGTCGGCGAGGGTTCTCTTAAACAGGTACATATATAATCTGATTACATCATTACTGAACCCTCCATCACAGATTTATAGGTCCAATATTTTACCCACCAGTTAATACCACATAAAAATGTAGGTGAGCGTTGACGAAAGGCGATAGCTATCGTGCGTAGTCCCCGAATTCCATTTATCCAGAATATCGGCTTCGGGATGCCTTAAGTATTCTTATCGGCCTAACGACTACCGCCATCTAACGGCATTAATGATAACAAAAAAATGAATGCAAGGCCATTTTGTTATTTATTTTTTGTGGATAAATTAAATGATACTTACCTAATGCATAAAATATTTAAAAAATATAGGCTACGTATCTCAATAGTGGTCCTAGCGATTTAGTTAGATCATTTATTTTACTGCAATTTCAAAGTGATGGGTTATTTAGATAACCTTAACATGTTACTGTTATGGCTTTTATATGATTTTTTTTTTAATGTTGAAAAATGTTATTATATAAAGATGATCACCATTGTTTTGATTTCACAATTTTGACCATAGGCTGATCCACTCTAGCATCGATATTTTTAAGTCACCTTTTTATTACCTGATATTCCGACTGTATTGCATCGGTTATGGTCACGAACGGGCTGATACGGGTCAGCACCGCCTCAATAAAGTGCGGGTTTTTTGAAATTCTCTTTTATCTCATCTATAACGCTTGGGATTTCTAAGTACTTGCAACTTTTTATTTAGTACGTAGGGACTAGAATATAGATTGACTAAGATAAATTTTAATTCGAAAAGTTCTTAAAGGCATTTGAAATTTATCAGTTGGCACTAAGCCAGCGCGATAAGAATTTGTTGTTGTATAAACATGAGCGTAAGCAGTCAGATAGTAAAAAGATTAGAACTCGTTGGTGACATTTAAAAAATAAACTCCGTACCCAACGTTATCTCAAAAACAAAGAAGTAAATACTCGTACATTTAGAAGTCTTGGAATTACTATATAGTTACTGATACGAATGATGAATCTTGTTTTTCGCGACAGCAAATTCGTAAGCGGAATAAAAATTAATCAACCCATTTGACGATAACTGGCCTAGACTAAAATATCACTGGGGCTGCGTAGGTATAAGTGGCAAAGAGACTTCTCGTAGACTACGAAGTACGAGGTAGGTTAATGACACGTAAGACTACAAGAAATGACTAGCATCGCCTAACAAACTAGATAAAAAACCGGAGCATGTCGGACCATGCTCAGCGCCTACACTAAGCATGGTCCGGTTACGCCCTTTTGTTGAGAAACGCAGTTTTTCAGCAATAAATAAATGACAGTATATACGATCATGTGCGATTTTTGTTTGAAGTATTTATTAAGCGCTACTTTTGTGTTTTTTCGTATTTTGGTCACACAATTAAAAAGATAAGGGGGGACACAATTTATGCAACTTTCGAAGCGATTATTTCCAAAAATACTCATGGTAAGGTAAGGTTTCTAGTAAACTTTTTGATTAATTAAAAAAGTTTATTAGAAACCTTACCTTTAAAAGACCTGTCGAATGATGTGCCACACGTTGATGTTTGCTAAAAAAATAATTCAGCTTCTGTTTCAAGTATTTAATTTTGCTCATATTTCTTTTCATTTTTTTTTTTTTGCTTTTATATTCATTATAATATAATTAGGTACTTATTTGTTTTTTTTTTCTTTCAATTTAATCCTCTCACTTTGTTTATTACTTTTACCTAAATGTTTAATGTAATTAGGTGAATTAGTGGAGAAGCAACTGACTCCTGTAACACAGTCAAATAACTGGCACAGGAGTCAGAGCCTAAAATATTATTGTAATTAGATTTTTTTGTGTTAAAAAGATTATATTTTTATTTTGTGCCCCCCGCCTAAAAATATTGTTTTTATAATGTAGCTATCAAACTAAGTAACGGCTACTATAAGGCACGTTTTTACCAAATTTCATCAATATTTATTGTGACAGACATACGGACGGACAGACAGACACACAGTCAGACATACATACAGACAGACGGACATGACGAAACTATAAGTGCTAATTTTTGCTATTTTAGCTACAGAACGCTAGAACACCTATTTTTTGAATAACTAACGCACCCATTACGTAAAAGTATAGTAAAGTCAAAATTGTAATCATAAACAGAAATTAGATAATAGGCAAAATGATTTAGTAACCCAACAATTTCCTTTATACATTATTAATTTATATAATCTTTTGAACACAAAGAAAATTCTGAACATCAAAGATGAACCAAAGCGATCTTTGCATATATTTTATGATAATTCAATATCTTCAGCACTCGAGTCACCGATAGTACAGTACCTACTTGAGTGTTTTGATAGATCATCGGAAATAGCCTCCTTTGTCTCATCTTCCTTACAACTTTCATTCCGAAGGCTTCAAAAGAGGGTGATTTATTAATTCCGTTTGCCTTGACAGCCAAATAAGTGAAATATTTCATATTTTTGCGTACACTTGCGTTTTTTTGTTCAAAGAATGATGGAGGATAATTTTGGAACAGCTTAATGGCTTGAGATAACTTGTTGAGCATGAAGACGGCACTTATAGTCACGCCATTTACTCTTTGAGGTTGATAGATACCCCTTTAAAGATACCTTTTGAGTATGGTGATACTGTCCTATAAAGTAAACGCTTGTCAGATTTTCAAACAAAATTGCCTTATTATAAAGTGGTTTTATTCTACCTAGTATGTATAATGATCATGTATTTAACTGTAACTCATTATCAAAGTCAAAGTACTATATTCACTTAGGTTATATAATTAAGCTTATGAACGTCAGACAAAATTTGGAATGATTCTACATTTATTGCCAAGTTTGCAATGGTAATAAAAACCCATAGCACATTTTTAATGCCAATTTTTACGACATGTTTGTATACATATACTCGTAGTTATGCCAGTAAGATGCTGCAACCATTACACCATAAAAATCATGCAAACAGTAATCATAGTACGTAAAATTGGTTTAATCAAGTTTTAAATTAAAGCCTCTTGTGGTGTGGATTGGAGCATCAACTTACAAAAATTACACTTGAGGGTAAAGGCAACATGTATGATTCGATTATTGTAAGAAAAACTATATAACAGGTATATAAGCCATAAATTAAAAAGAAACCTATAAGATGATTGGTACAAGGCCGACAGGTCACCCCAAGTAGCACCCGTTCACAAGTTTAACGCATGGGTCAACCATCACCCCCTTCGCCATATTGGAGGGAAAGAAGACGACCCGACCCACGCCGCCACCACATGAAAACACATACCACCATATATCACATGAAAACAAAAATAACCAAAAAATATACGATAGCTAGTTGCCGTTACTAACAATTTCAATTAACTAGGTTTTATTTTTTATTTTTTTATTTGTGTTTTTTTTATAGATAAGAAGTCACCAAATGACTTCTCCCGCTGTGGGCACTCTCCCGGTGTGAGTGGTCGTAAAAAAAAAAACTGAACGGCGAGCTACCCACTGGTCGACAACGGCCGGATGTCAAGGCGTATTGCGCGGCAGCCGGTGCATGAGGACCGTCTATCTCTCACGCGTTCCACCGTCTCCTTCTGCAGCATCACCTCCTTGCAGAAGGAAACGACTGCCCAAGCGACGCAGGTACCTCCCGAAACAGTGTCCGGCGCGCATCTGCGTCAGACGGTAGGTGAAGACTTACCACCTCTATCATGGAGTGCCCTTTTATTTTTAATGTAGAATTCATGGTGCTAGACCATGAATTCTACATTAAAAATAAAAGTCATAACTCTTTGGTTTACTCGTCAACGCTCACCGCAAGCGTCAAGCCTTTGAACCTAGAAAGCTGATTTTCTGCAAAGAAATCTGAGCTCTACCTTTGGAGCTCAAATTTCTAATCTAAATCCTTTTGATGAACAAACCAAACAAACTTGATAAACTAATCTTTTAATTCAGCTTCTGGCGTATTATTTTTGAAGACAATATTAAGCTTCAAAAACTACTCACTACTTACTTGGTAACAAATTATGACATACTGTGTATAACATCAAAATTGATGACTAACATTATATTAATAATACTTTGCAGAGAATTCAGTCAAGGCTCATGCAGATTAAAAATCATTTCTGCATCAATGGTTAAAAACCTGCCCAAGAAACGTATTTTACCCCATAACATGATCTGAGTAGTTTTAGTACATCATAAAAGAAACTTCACACATATGTCCATAACCAAACATCAGCATATAAATCTAATAATGTTGTTCGTGTTGCCAAAACCAAGTTAACCAATAAAAAGTTGTTATAAACTTGTTTATACAATTATCATTTAGTTACGATGTTTTTTATAAGATTATGAAGCACCGAAGTTTTCTAATTAGTTTGATTTTTGTTGTTTGATGTTCGTGTTTGGTTTCTGTTGTGGTGTGAGGAATTTCCTGTTATTTATTTGCTTTTTGTTTTAGAGAGTATTTATTTAACTATTAATTAAATAAAATAATAATAAATTCTAACGGGTTAGAGATTACAGGGTAATTCTAGGGAAGATGGCCATATCCGAAAATACTTCTTCAGAGTTATCAGAAGTAGCCGCAGCTGTTTTCTCAGTATCTCGATAAAATTTTCACGCCAAATCCCAACTACAACAGTAACAAAACAATGAACACTAGACTTGCCCAAGACAGTCTAGATCGTTACCATATACCGTACCGTACCGTATATACATGTTAATACGTACCAGATCAGTGGAAAGTTGCTGAAGTCATAATGATAGCGAAACCTGGAAAACCACATGAACCAACATCATACATATATGCCAATCTCATTGTTACCTGTGATATCAAAACTATTTGAAAAGTTATTATTGAGAAGACTAAAACCAGTCGTTGAAACTAAAAAAACATGTTTCTGACCATCAGTTTTACTTCCGAGAAAAGCATTCAACTATTGATCAGGTACATAGAATAACAAGCATCGTCGAAAAAAACGTTACAAGAAAAAAGTATGTGCTACAATATTTATTGATGTAGCACAGGCTTTTGATAAAGTTTGGCATGAAAGTCTAGAGTTTAAACTAAACCCCATGCTACCAAAACAATTTGCTGCTATCTTGAAATCTTACATATCCAACAGAGCAATTCTAATTCGTCAGCAGACGCCTACTCAGAATTAAGGCAAATAATAGCTGGAGTACCCCAATCTTGTGTTTGGTGTTATACCTTCTTTTCACCTGTGATACACCAGCCCTCCAAAATCAAGTGGCAGTCAATGAAGTTCTAAATTGAACTAAGAAATGGTTGCTATTTGCTATGCTAAAAATATCCACTCCTTCTTCTATAGCACACTATTTTAAGGTAACGTAATGCTATTTGGATAGCTTTAAGGATATCAGTAGTCCTAGTGTTTTTTCACCGAATACGTAATTTTCATGTTGGACAAATTTTTATTCAGTTAAGTCAGTTTTGCTACATTCCATACTCTTTTGAGCGGTCGCGTAGATCTTCTCTACGCGACCGCTCAGAAGAGTATGGAATCTTATTTCAATAGTGACGCTGAACGCCTTCTTAAATAATAAATTAGTAAAAGGCTTTCTAGAACCTCGCTTTCTACTTACTTATTTCAGGTACTGCCACAGATGTGGTTGACGTTGAAGCTGCTTCATTGACTTTGAACGTTAAATTTGAAATCATCTTTATTAATCGAATTCTTCATTATGTCTAAACCCAAATAATTCTGATGGACGCAATGATATAACTTTATCGAAAAATAATCCGAGGTTCTAAATAGTTCTTGTTTTATTCCAAGAACACGTACATGTCCAGGCTAGAAACAAATCCTTTCATGGTTATACTGAGTACGAAAAATTTAATGAGCTTAGTTAGTCGCAATCTTGCAATTAACTAATTTTCTCTCATCCTAAAGTCCTCCTAAAGGGACTTGAGGGAACTATACTAGGCTACGGCCTATTTCAGTGGTGTCCCTCGCCGTCCGCGGAAACAGACGGGTCATTGGGTAGTTGTTTGTGGCCACTGTGGTGACATATCCGGGCGTCATGTCCGGTGTGTGAGCTTTACGTTGCTAGCGAGTCAGGGCCCTACCAGTTGTATCTTCTCGAAAGGGAAAGTGCGGTGAGCGGTCTACGAGCCAGCAGCGGCTTGACCCAAGATGGCTTTCAAGACAATAGCAACGTCGAGCCTGCCGGAATAAGGCGCCCGGCAAGCGCCCGTCAGCTGACATTTATTAAAAATCGCTATCCTCTCCCACATATGTATTACCTTCTTCTACCAAAATACAAAATGTTATCGACACATGTGCTGATACTAACATTCATAATTGTTCTATTGTTACAGGATTACCACAAAGTAATTATGTTTGTCACACGTGTTAGGTCAACTACCTGGTTAAGGGTCGGAATCATTTTATTTATGCTTTTATCTTTTATATCTATTGTTTTAGGAGCTACTGCTGTTTAATTGTTTTGTTTTAAACTTTAGCACAAAGCTTTAAGCGCCACAATACTGTTTGTTCGAGATTTTAAAAACTAGGCATTTTTATATATTGGTGTTTGTATACTCTGGATAATAAATTTTGCAAAATGAATGGTTATATAGCTACACCTGGGTGATAAAGCACTTAATTAGTACAAAAAAAAACTTTGAAAGTTTACAACTCTCCGACTAAGCTCAGATGGTGCCCTTTCTAAGTAACCTGATGTTTTCGATTTTCCCCATTCCATTATCGCGAGCTCTGCAAGTCTATAAAAAAAGTGAGTAAATCATAAATTATTTATTTTTATAAAAGTTGGTACAAGTAAAAGTTGGTAGTTGGTAGTCTTAAAAACTATTTTGCTCTCACAACTTCAGTCAATAGTGACATGCAAATGTTATTTATAATATTAGAATTTGTTTCATAATACCATACGCATAACACGAAAAAAAAACATATGTATTTCTAAATCACTACATAGTATAAAACAAAACCGCTTTCTCTGTCCCTATATCCCTATGTATGCTTAAATCTTTAAAACTACGCAACGGATGCTGATGCGGTTTTTTTAATGGATAGAGTGAATAAAGAGGAAGGTGTATATGTATTTTTTTTGTGTCTAACTCTGCACCATGGCAATCTGTTGCACACAACAATAAGCCACTGTTTTGGCTAATATTTTTTTATCTGATTAGGGCTTTTAGCTTGGAGAGACACTTCTCGGATGAGTGTCTCATTCCATCCTGACGAATCTATCCTGAAGAGTTGATGCGCTATGTCTCTTTAGTCTTCGATATTGGAGACCTTGGTCTCCACTAAGTCGGACGGCAAGCTCATTTTTGTGTTTTGATAGTCTATTCTGGTAGCGTCACTATATTTTGCTATCTCCTGTTAGACAGTTGGTAGTTTTATATCAAGGTATATGATCTTGTTACCGATGTATTGGGGGATGTTAAAGGTAGTCCTCAGTGTTTTTGTTTGAAATCTTTCCAATATCTCTATGTTACTGTTGCTGGCTGTGCCCCAGAGCTGTATGCCATAAATCCATATTGGTTTCAAGATGGCTTTGTAAACTAACAACTTGCTATGTCTGCTCATTTGTGATTGGCGTCCAATTAGCCAGTACATATTACGCAGTTTTATATCTAGTTGTTTTCACTTTATTCAAAGGTGTTTTTGCCATGTCAGCCTTCTGTCCTAGTGCATGCCTAAGTATTTTGCATTATCGTCTAACGGAATTTCCTCATTATGAAGTGTAACTGGTGGACATGTGTCTCTCCTGAGAGTGAAAGTAACGTGTGTTGACTTACTTTGATTTGCGTGAATTCTCCAAGTTTAAAGCCAGTCCTCTATTTTGAAAATGTGATGTTGTAGGTGTTCTGATGCAATTATTGGATTTGTGTGTGTGGATAGCAAAGTTGTATCGTCTGTATATGTTGCGACCGTTGTCCTGTCTGTTGTTGGTAGGTCAGCATTAAATATTATGTAGAGTATTGGGTCCAATAAACTTCCCTGTGGTACTCCTGATTTAATCTCATACAAGTTTGAGAGTTCATCTTGCTGCTTAACTTCAAAACATCGTTTGCTGAGGTACGACTTTATTATGCGAAAAAATGAGTGATGAAGCATTTTTTTAAGTTTGTATAATAGGCCCTCATGCCATACTTTGTCAAAGGCCTGGCTAATATTCAAAAATACTGCTGAACAGTATTTCTTTTTCTCCAGTGCTCTACTTATAACGTCGACGATTCGGTGGACTTGCTCAATTGTTCCATGATTCTCCCGGAACCCAAATTGGTGATTGGAGATAATATCATTCAGGTGTACCTTCATCCTATTATTTAGGATTTTCTCGAGAAGTTTACCGAGTAAAGGTAGTAGACTTATAGGTCGATAAGAAGCCACTTCATTAGGTGGTTTATTAGGTTTAGGTATCATTATGACTTGCGCTATTTTCAATTGTCCTGGAAAGTGGTTAAGTCTTAGGCAGGCATTGAAAATGTTAACGATTGCTACTATCCACCTTTTTAGGCAGATGTTTCAACCTCATCATCAGCCTATCGCAGTCCACTGCTGGACATAGACCTCTCCAATTGCACGCCACTTTGTTCTATCTTCGGCTTCTCGCATCCAGCTCCTGCCAGCCGTTTTGCGTATATCATCACTCCACCTGGCTTGAGGGCGTCCTACACTACGTTTGCCGAGCCGCGGTCTCCACTCAAGAACTCGTTTACCCCAACGGTTGTCGGTTCTTCGGCTAATATGGCCAGCCCACTGCCACTTCAACTTGCTAATCCGGTGGGCTATGTCGATAACTTTGGTTCTCTGCCGGATCACCTCATTTCTGATTTTGTCCCTAAGAGAAACTCCGAGCCCGTTATGACATACGGAGCCGAAACGTGGACACTGACGGTACGACTAGTCCACAAGTTCAAAGTCGCTCAGCGGGCTATGGAAAGGGCTATCCTTTCCATAGCCCGCTGAGCGACTTTGAACTTGTGGACTAGTCGTACCGTCAGTGTCCACGTTTCGGCTCCGTATGTCATAACGGGTAGGACGCACTGATTAAAGACTTTAGTCTTTAGACATTGTGGGATCGACGATGAGAAGACTTGACGTAGCTTACCAAACGCTGCCCAACCCAACCGAATTCTCCTGTTCACCTCGTCCTCGAAGTTGTTTCTGCCTAACTGCAATGACTGCCCGAGGTACACATATTTTTGAACAACTTCGAGAACGGCGCCGTGCACCGCTGTCGGTTCCGGTAGTACATGTTCATTGAACATGACCTTGGTTTATCCAAGTTCATCCGTAGGCCGATGCGTACAGAGGAGTCAGCCAGGTCATTCAGCATCCGTTGCAGGTCCTGCAGCGTTTCCGCCATGATGACAATGTCATCTGCAAATCGCAAGTGAGAAATGTATTCACCATTGATGTTGATGCCCCGCCCTTTCCAGTGCAGCGTCGTGAACATATCCTCCATTGCATTTGTGAACAGTTTCGGGGAAATAACGTCCCCTTGCCTCACTCCTCGATGCAATGGCATAGGTTTTGTTTGCTGATTCTGTACTTGGACGGACATGGTGGCGGCTTCGTAGAGACATCTCATCACTTGGATATATCGCCAATCTACTTGGCATCGCTGCAGAGACTCCAGAACGGACCAGATTTCAATCGAGTCAAAGGCCTTCTCATAGTCCACGAATGCTAGACACAGGGGCTGATTATACTCCTGGGTCTTTTGTATAATCTGCCGCACTGTGTGGATGTGGTCTATGGTGCCATATCTGCTCCGAAATCCAGCCTATTCCGGTGGTTGGAAATCGTCAAGTCTTCGCGCAAGGCGGTTCGTGATGACTCTTGAAAACAGCTTATAGACGTGGCTTAGAAGAGAAATAGGTCGGTAGTTCTTCAGCCGGGTCTTATCTCCTTTTTTGAAGAACAAGACGACTACACTTCTACTCCACGCCTCCGGAGTTCTCCCTTCAAACAGGACAGAATTAAAAAGCTTTTGGAGCTCCCTTAGTACGGGTTTACCTCCAGCTTTTAACAGCTCTGTTGTAACGCCATCCTCTCCAGGGGCTTTTCCATTTTTAGCTGTTTAAGAGCCAGCACGATTTCGTCAATGTTGACTTCTGGCAGGTCTTCGGTGTAGTGGCGTGTTAGAGTGGCTCTAGGACCCTCATTTTCAGGATCAGGTCGAGATGCATGCGAAGCGTATAACCGGCCATAGAAGCCTTCCACTTCGGAGAGGACTGCCGGCTTCGAAGAAACGACTTCTCCACTTGCTGTGGTCAACTTCGTCAGGTGGCTTCTTCCAAGAGATTGTACGAACACTTTTGACCCCCGGTTCTGCTCGATCGCTCTTTTAATCAAAAGACTGTTGGAGCACCGAAGGTCGTGTCGTATAAGCCTGTTGATCTCTTGGTTTAGAGCGCGCTTTTCAGACGAAGTGACGGGTGGGTTTTCACGTCGTTCCTTCATTAGCCCTGAAGTCTTTTCCGAGAGGTGTTTCATTTCACGAGCTACTTCAGTAGCACTCGTGTGTTTCAATGGAAGACACATTTGCTCTGCACTTTCCAGATAGCTTTTTATTTCAGCGTTGTGCTCAGGCCTTAATTCAGGAAATGGTTGAAATACGCGAGTTAGGTGTTCAGCAAATATAGCCTTCTCCAAGTTTGATCTTGCCCAGTTCCCATTTGTTTTTTTGATGGGGGTATTTGACTACTGGGACGTTTTAATTTTTGAGCTGCCTTTCACAGCGAATAGTTAGTGTCTGAGCTTGAGGTTAAGTTAGACAGGAAAGCTTGGAGGTTATTGGTGGTAAAACTTTTGATAAGGTCTTTTAGTTCTTTGGAAGATTTGTTGAACGTGGTTTTGTCTACCGGATATCTAGTTCTATGCCATATTTTTCTTAAATTACGACGTTCCAGTATTTTATCTCTGATGGTTTTTGGATATTCTTTAAGTATTTGAGGTATCTTTTTTCGCACTTTTGTGGAGATAGTTGCTGCTTCATAAATTACTTTATTTAGGTTTTCAATAGTCTTTTCTATGTCTTCAACTGTTTTTAATGTGCTTAAGAGCTTGATCCTCATTGTGATATCGTCCTTATACATCTTTTAGTTAGTCTTTTTGTTGTAAAGTCTTCCTACAGGTTGCTCTAAGGCCACTGTTGTGCTTAAGTTCAATATAACTGGGGTGTGGTCAGATAACAGATCCGTGCAGGTTTCAATTGTCATGTAGTTTCGACTTATATTTTTAGTAATATAGAAGTCGAGCAGATCAGGAATTTTATTTCGATCAGTTGGCCAGTATGTTGATTCACATGAGGTCATGCACTCGAGTCTTAAATTCTGTATTGTGCCATGTAGTTGCCTGACAAGGTATGTGATAAGACGAGAGCCCCAAAAAGTGTGTTTTGCATTCCAGTCCCCACCGCAAATAAATCTGGTCCCAAGGGAAGAGAAGTACTTATTGTAGTCATATTTAGTCAACCTGTGTCTGGGCGGACAGTACACATAAGAAAAGGTTGTCTCGACGTGGCTTGTATTTTATCCGATTGGTATTTTTCTATTTCGTAATGTTTGATGTTATTTTTTATAATTACTGCAGTTCCACCATGACTATTTCCAGATGGATGGTTTGTTGTGTATATACTGAGTAATTTTGTAAATTTAAGTGAGAATTTTCATTGAATCTTGTTTCAGAAATTAATGCTATGTCAATTTTTTCTGTATGGATAAATGTTAGAAACTCTTGACGACGTTCCGTCAAGCCGTTGGCGTTCCAAATGACAATTCGGAGGGAATTAATCATTTGGTTACTAGGCTTGTGACAAGCTGGATCATACGGTCCATCATTTTGTCCATCAGGCTCATGATGATTTGTTGAAATTTGGCGAACATTAGTACAAGTCTGTCTGGAAGGTTTTCCGGATCGGGTAAATTTTGAATTGGTGGGTGATCTTTTCTTGCATTTGCATAGCTTATTTTTTCTTTGAGGATAATCTGCCTTAGATTTGATTTAATTGTTTCTTCTGCTGTTTGGATGTCTTTTACATACTGATTTTTTTGTGTAACGTTCGATTTGGTTTTTAATATTCTTACCTTGTATTCTTTGTATTTTGTACATCCCTTATAGCTAGCGGGATGTCTTTCTTGACAGTTTGCACATATTGCATCTGTTTCTGGTGTTTTGGTATACGAAGAGGTCGGATGATCATTGCCACATTTTACACACCTAAATGGCCTAAAACACTGATTTTTGGTATGTCCAAACCTCTGATATCTTTTGCATTGCATTATTTCTTTTTTTTTATAAGGAGCTTCAAATGTCACTCTCATTTGGCTTAAATATCTTATATTGAATATTTCTTTATTGTTCTTATTTGGTTCAAAGTCCACAAAGAAGACTGGTAATGGTTCTTTGGTCGACTTATGTAAAACGTTTACTATTTGTCTAACTTCATGTGTATATTAGAGGTGTATCTTCGGTAGAGTGTAGCCCCCGTAATACAGCTCTGTATGCTCTATCACATTTTAATTTATAGGTATAATGTGATATATTGTTTTCCATAAACTGCTCTCTGATAGTTTTGTAAGTTTGAATATCATTTGGCATTAGCTTGATAATATGGCCAGATCTTAAAGTTGTCATTTTATATAATTTGCTGTCAACAATTATATTCAGTGTAGCTTTTAATGCTATGACATCCATGACTCCTGTCACAAAAATTGGTTCAGTCTTTGGTATGTACTCATTAATTTTAACAGGTTCTTCTTTTTCTTCATTGTTTAGGATATCATATTTGTTGTGTGTTGGTACAGTGTAGTTTGGTGCATTCTTTGATTTCTTTGTATTGTCACTTTGTATCGGACTTGTTTCCTTTCTCTTCTGTCGTTTAGGAGGTACTTTGTCGTGTTGCTACGGAGTTAAATAGTTCTCCGCATTGTTTTCAGGGTCTGTTTCATTGCTTTCAGTTTGTTTGTCGCTAGATTTACTGACTGCGTGGTAGGCTGTTACTGCGGTGTCTGATGAACAAAGTTTTGTTCAATTGTTGTTGTATCAAATGTTTAGGATTATTTAGAGTTTTATTGATTTCATTCGTCTGTTCCCACGAGTAAGGACGATATCAATTGTCCCTTGAGGGGTGACGCCTATTCCCTCAATAAGGCTCAATACAGCAACGTTAGCCGGGTCCGTTGAGGTTGGCGCTAGTAACTTGCTACCAAGCCATTCATCCTCTGGCGCGTTTCTCACCTTAGGATTAGGGTGAGTTTTTAGAGAGGCTTTCTACCTCACGGCACGGGCGGTGAAGCCAGTGCACCTGATTCCAAAATTTGACCATAGAGTTGCGGGTTTAAGAGGTAATTTCCTAGCCCCTAAAAGATTTGCTTGTTAGGCAAGCTGAATCGGGTTAGTAACCGCCGCCCGAGACTCGGCGTTGTTGCTCGTTTAGCACCACCCGGGGGAGACGTGTAGGGTGGATCTATATATATAAATATATGTATAATAACATCCATATATTTTATACACGTGCGAAACCGGAGCGGGCCGCTAGTTAATTATACAATATGAATAATTGTTCCAGATTACTAAATTAAATAATATATAATAAAATTACAAATTGGTAGGTCAATTTATAACATTTATATCAGAAAATAAAAATTATTATAATACTAAAAAAAAAATAGTAATAAAAAACATGTCAAAAATTATAATTTTGTTGCATTGCATATCATTCAGAAACTCATTTATTGAATAGAACGATTTAATTTTTACCCATTACTTAAGTTTCCTGATGAATATTTTTAATGGCAGGTCTTGTATCTCATTAGGAATTTTATTGTAAATCCGTCCGCAAACATGGCACAATTTTTTTCTGTAATAATGTAGGTTTGGGAACCCTAGCCAAAACAATTTTATGTGGGTCGCGAGTGTTTCTAGGATACACTGTTAGATTGAGTAATACACTGTTTCTGTAGACTATTGTGGGTTTTAAATTTATTTTTATTTGCATTAGTTTTACTTTTATAAAATTAATACCATAATAACCTTTTTTGTTTAAAATTGGTCAAAGCTAAAAGCCTTTTTTTCAATCATTTAAGTTGGCATGATTTTGTTAACATTTTTATTTTTATCATTTGAAAACATCGATTATAAAACAAAGTAACTAATTCCTTAAAGTTATTATTTGCGAAATCTATATTTCTTTCACAGTATACTTCTGAGAACGAGAGACTTTGTAAACAATTTTGAAACTTATATATATTCTCGGCACAGTAATCTCGTCGATATATAAAATATTCCATAGGATTCTCTTTTTTGGTTTTACAGGAGTGCATAACATTTGTGCTGTATTGTGGTCAGAAAGATTTAAATGAAGAAGTTTGCCTTTTGCTGTTCGGATATTACTTATCAGGTGATCAATACAAGTATTTTGACGCGTTGCTTCATTAATGTGGAAAATCAAATTAAAGTTTTTAATAATATCCTACAACTCTGACGTAAACAAACAGAACGCTGTTTGTTTCAAGATGTTTACCTGTTATAACAAGTATTCTGTTATATTTTAATCGAAAAAAAATATATATCACATTTCAAATTCGTTATCTTTAGTATAATCTTTTAAAAAAAGATATTTCCCTGACATATAATTCATTTTTCACCAGTATACAAGTGCCTCCAGGTTTCTGTTGTTTTTGAGACAGAGTGCTCCTAGGTTGTCTCTATAATCCCTGTAAGCATCCCTTGTACAGCTCTGAACAGTCCGAAGACCGTACCTACATATTATTTAATAAAATGATTAGGAAATGTAATAGCATACAGTTATCATACGGTTCGAGAAGTTGGTTCTAATGTTTTCGAAACGTGAAATCTGACCCACTGTGCGAGCGCGCGCTGCACGTCGTCAAAGCACAGCGAGGTGGGTCCGCCCGCCTGACGCCGGTCCCGCACCCTCATATGCCACGGCTATGCTCAGTGCTGCCAGCTCCGAGTTGAATACTGATCTAAAAACTGCTCATTTCTGTTCAGACAGAACACGTCCATCTTTAGTTAACTTCTGTTTATTCGAGTTGTTTTTAGACTGACGTAATTCCAGAACATTCATGGTTCCTATTTCATCATCAATATATTTCTCAATTCATTGTCGTGTGCCTTTGCAATCTCTGCCTTTACCGTTAATCTGCAGCAAGAGAATGTCTCATAATCACTTCGTAAATGGAATACAATAACGTTGAAAATTAAAACTTATCACTCGTATACACCAAACATTTCCTAATAATAAGTGACTGCGAAAATCTCTCTCTCTTTTTTTTTGTAACTTTACAAATTAAACAATAATAAGCGAGTACTTTTATCAAGGTTTCTCCTTAAAGAAATGGGTGGGCGTTGTACATTTTAGGATTCTTTCATACTTATATATTTTTTTACTTTTGACATTGTTACAGTACGCTTAGGTGCGTGATGAAAATTGTTTAGTTCTCCATTAAAAATATTTTTAACTATTATATGTGTATTACTTAATAGAGCACAGAAAATGTAGAATAATTACATACAAAGAAACATTAGTTATTCAAATTGGCACTTCGGGCTAATTATTTAAGTGACGTTATTATTTACTACATGGTAAACGTATCGGACTACTTGTATTCAAATGTATTTTTCATGCTATTGAATGTAGAGAACGAGCAAGACATCTGCAGGCTGCATAGCCACCACTTAAATCCTTGTTTTGCAAAAGAAAAGAGTAATGGTCATCGCTGACCATAAAGCCCCGGCACCGCCTCGCCTCGAGCGGTAAGTATTCTTTGTATGGATTTGTATAGAGTAACGCTCACTACGTCGCCTCCGTATCGGCACTGGAGCGCCTCGCTCGCAAGTTGACCACTCGGTGACAACTCTGTTCGCGTCACAGAACAATTTAAGTTCGCATGCTTGCCGCAGGGTGACCGCTCGCCGGCAACGCGCGGGCCCCGAGTGTGGCACTAATTACTCGCGAGCAGAGCGCGGCCAACTCGGGGCCCGCGCGCTGCTGGCGATTGTTTAGTGCCACAGAAAACAAAGTACAGTAGACAATTTCAATATGGTAGCATTTGTATTTAGTTGTTTTTATTGAATGTAAAAAATTAAAAATCGAGTATTAGCATGGTGGACCATGCTCAGTGTAGGTTTCGCAGCTGTTATTACAAAGAAATGCAGTACATACACATATATGTGAAAAATACAATCTGAAAAAAGTGGGTATCTTCATGGTACTTACGTCCTTTTGTTGAGAAGCGTACTTTTTCGGCAATAAACCAAAGACGGTATATAAATTTCTACAAATTCCAAAAATATTCACTTAACCAAAAAAAATCTTAGAAATCTTAATAATGTTTATTAACGAATAGTGTGTATGTAAATGGTTGCTGAAAAAAAATACGGGAGGACATGATGAAACTATAATGGTTCTATTTTACCATTTTAGCTACGGAACTCTAAAAGAAACAATAATTAAGATTCTGTCGCTGACGTCGTGCGAGCATTTTGTATAACACTGAAAATATGCATTTTGGACTTAAATAAATGTTTTTTTTTCAAACTTAATTTGTGTTGAATTTCTGTTATTAAATGAGTTTAAGAAGAGGGTAGGGGGAGTGTACATTTATTTTCATAATATAAGAAAATAATACAATATTTGCAGCTGGTGTTTAATTTTATTTACCTAGTAATGTATTAAGAAAATAGCACATGCTATAGTATTTTTTTTCAGTCGGCCGCCATGTGCGGTCAAAAGGCGGTCTCGTTTGTAGTTGATGTATAAAATAACTATTGGTATTATAAACAAAGATTTATTGTTATATATAATGTGTAATAATATTAATATATATAATTTATTCCTCTCAAAAAGGTAATACATAAAATAATTTACAATTTAGTAGTATAAAACCTTTATAAGAGCTGGAGTCCGTAGTAGGTTCGAAACCTGTATGACAGATCTCCGCGTTTTTTGTCCTGGAAGTAGATGAAGTAAAGTATATATTAGCTTGCCTGTATATTTATTTATTAAAGGGTAAAAGATATATCGAAACCTTTAAGAAAACACGAAAACTATACTCACCAACCGGCTCCCGGTGAGCTGACAGTCGCCGTTTTATCTGTCAAAACCGTGAGCCGGTCAAAAGCCGGTGGAATTTTAATTACGGCAGATATTGTTATTTTTCACTTATTGCAATGTTTACTGTTAATTTATTGTATTTAATTTTATTATCTATCAAATAGATTTATTTTATTTTATTTCTAATTTTTCTTTTTATGTGCTTCATGTCAAATTTATCAAATGTACCATCAATATGGATCAAAGTCTTGAAATAAAGTGATTGGTATTATTATTAAAGTCTGAGTGCGTCAAAAGCGTTTTGCTATAAGGCTTGTGTTATGTAGTCTGCGTTTTTTGTGATTTAGAAGTCCCACTGAAAGTTTATATTTTTGACAATTCATCATCAATATTGTTATAGATGTGGCTAAACCATTCAATAACCAAAAGAACCAAATTTTCGTAAATGTCGATTCAAAATAATTTACATTTGTAATTACTCAGAATATTATATTTTTGGAAATTTATACAGCGAAGAAAATATTTACAATGACCACAGGTAACAGTATAACAGAAAACAAGAAATAAATAATTATTTTTTCATTTCATTTTTATTTGTTACTACAAAATATTAGAAATATAATATATTAGTAATTATTTACTGCACTGTAATAAATTATTTACGTACATGTCAAGTAACTGCGACAAGTTTTACATACTAAAATAATAAATACTTTCAACTAAAATAATTTTCAACATGATCGCCCATACCGTCTTTGAATTATTACCAAAAAATAGCGCTTCTCAACAAAAGGACATTAGTTTTCGCTATTTTTTTTTTCATTTTTTACAATCAATAAAAAACAAAATGCAAATGCCAGCAAATTGAAATTATCGTTTGTACTCTCGGATTTCTGTGGCACTAATCACTCGCGAGCAGCGCGCGGTCAACTTGGGGCCGCGCGTTGCCGACGAACGATCAACTTTTTTTTTTTATGTGGCGGTATAAATTCCTTACGAATACCCCCACCGTCTGGGGAAGTCGGTGGAGGTAGTGTGGGGTTTGCACCCACTAAAAAACCCGCCGTGTATCGTCCGCCACCTTCGCGAACGGGCCGCCGAAATTTCTCTCCAGGACCGGCTGGAGCGCCTCCACGGTTCGAACCTAGAATGCGAACTTCTTTTGTGGCGAGGCGGTGCTGGGGCAGTGCGGGCCGGGCCGTTCGGGTCGACGATGAAGTCCTACCATCATTAATGTAAGAATATTAGGACAGCAAAGAAAGAAATGTTTGATCAGAATAAGTTAGTGTTTTCTTTATTCATTTACTTTTGATTGGTTATCAATATTTTATTTGTTTTGTATAAAACTTCACAATGTCTATTATCATTAATGTACAATTGAAAAAGTAAAATCTGTGAAAAAAAAAATCTCAACAGACAAAATAATACATCACAACGAATTTTATGTAAAAAAAAAATAAAAAAAGCAATACGACTCTTAAAAATGTCTTTTACGACAGAAAACAATAAAACTTGGCATCATATGAATGGTAAAAACATTCGCAATCGAGATATGAACCAATTTGAATAACACGACCAACATATGTAGATACCTCATTAAAGGAAGACATAAATAACTTTTGCTTCATATTCGCAGCGTGTAGTAGCAATCAGGGAGGTTAAGTTACGCTGGATGTCAGGGCAATATTGCAGCAAGGAAATAAAAACAAAAGAACAAACGCACGGCATAAGATGTCAGCGGAAACGACAGAAAAGTTTGAAGCGAGAAGTTAAAAACTTTAAAAATTGTTTTGTGAAACGGATCTTTCTTCCAAAAGTAAATATGACGGTTCTTTGTGTACTGGTATGGAATGTGTTCCATTGATAAAGGTCGGGAGTACAAAACTCAGGCATACGAACGCTAATTTTATGTGATTTATTTCTTCCCCAGTGCTCCAAATTGGTTAAGGAAAACATCAAAATCTTAGAATAAATAAAAATAATTAAAATACATGCATCTAACAGCAGCCACATCCTATCATAAGTTCGTTTTGGATCAGAGCTTGGAGAGGACTACCACATACGAGACGACTACAAATACGAGACTACAAATAACGTATGTGACGTCATCTATAACTTGTTAGTAAAGTCTCATCTGGAATATATAATCGAAATCTGGGGATCAGCCGCCGTAACCAACCTAAGCCCGGTACAAAGAACACAAAATAAAATTATAAAAACACTTCAACACTATCACTACTAAACTCCAACAGAAACAGTCTACAAAAAGACTGAATTAATGAACATCACTCAACTTTATATATACAACACTTGCATACTAGTTAAAAATTTTACTTCTAATCACATTCTAACAAATACAATATTACATAAAAAACAACAATACACCTAAGAAACAGACCAAAAAAAAAAACAATACTGTCGAGGAGCTACTGTGAAGTAGTACAGCTGTTCAACAAACTGCCAAATGACATAAAAGATTGTGAAGATATTAATATGTATAAAAATAAACTTGTGACTAAAACCTATGGAGAAACTGTAACTTAACTTTTACAAGCACCAAAAATGTAAACAAAATTGTATTTTTTTTCCTCATTTTAAGAAAATGTAATGTTTGTAAACCGAAACCGCACAACTTTGTTTGCGTTATTTTTCCCCATTTTTGCAACATGTTTCATTGCTGCACCGCTACCCGTACCCGTAAACCTTTAAACCTTTGTGGGCTCATGCACAACACTTTGCTGAAGATCATCACATGATCAAAGGCATAGTTTACGATTCTATTAAGGACATACAGACAAACATATATTTTTATAAATATATACATAACATTAATTGAAATAGTGTAACTAACAGACCTAAAGTAGGGTATGTAATGGGATAGAGAATAATAAAATGAAAACCTAAATACATAGTTACTTTAGTAATACGTAAACTAGTTAGTATTTTATTTTAAAGATAACTTTCAATGTGGGATTGTGATTCCACATTACTAGCAATCTTGTTAACCCCTCCAGCTAATCTCAATGGCTTGTGTTAGGATCGGGTTCACGTCGGTAGTATAATGAGTAGGATTCGAACCCGTGACCTCATGATTGCAAGACAGATGCCTTAGTCATTAGGCTACCGCCGTTTTTTTTAAATGAGTGGTCATTATTCAATATTTTATCAAAATTTGAAAATATAATGCAAAGTATTAAGTTAGAAGTTCTCAATTTGGATTTAATAAGTGAATTTTTCCCAATATTGATGACTAGCTTTCGCCCGCGGCTCCGCCTGCATGGATGTCGGTTATCGCGATAAAAACTATCCTATGTCCTTCCTCGGGACTCAAACTATCTCCATACAAAATTTCATCTAAATCGGTTTGGCTGTTTGAGCGTGAAAGCGTAACAGACAGACAGACAGACAGACAGACAGACAGACAGACAGACAGAGTTACTTTCACATTTATAATATTAGTATATATAGTATGGACTAGCTGCCTGCTCCAGCTTTGCACGGGTGTCATATAGTAGTTTTTATACTTTGAGTTACATTATTGTTTTAGACAGTAGAATATAGCCAGTGTTACTCCCCAATAATCTAGCTATCTAATGGTAAAATAATTTTTCAAATCGGCCCAGCACTTTCGGAGCCTATTAAATGCAACCAACAGCCAAACATACAATCAAATCTTTCCTCTTTAGAATATTTGCATAGATCATTAATTGGAGGAGTTACATTCATTGTGAAAGGTTAATGACATTAACTTTAAAATTATACAGACCGTAAACAAAGTTTAGTGTTGGATAATATTAATCGCTATCAGATTAATGAAAGTTATGTCAGTCGCTCTCCATCTATTCCTTATACCAATCCGCAACCCATTGTTACGATGTATTCAAATGAAATCCGCGGCATCGTGAGTCTGAAATAGTTGGTAGTTCCGTACTCAGTACAAACTTTAGTTTTTAAAATAACGTCACTTAAGTGCACCGGAGGAGCCAAATAACTCGTATTACTTAAGCTATGCAAACGTATTAGAGTTGATGCTTTCGGTAGTAAGAGAAATACTGTTTTGTGGCTGTAATTTACTGTTTCTTTTTGTATGCAGCCTTTTGATTTTTAAAACTGCTAGACAACTTGTGTTATTGTTACTGTTAACTATCTTCTAAATACCAACTTGTATGAATGAATAAACTTTGTTCTTTGCTTGAGATTTTATTTAATATTAGCCTTAGCCCTCGCTCTGCCTGCGTACATATCGCCATAAAATAATATTGATACTCTTATTGCAGTATTCATGATATTTTTTTATACCTTTTGTTTTTGACATCTCACATCCGCCATGTTTATTTTTAGGGTTCCGTAGTCGAAATGGCAAAATGGAACCCTTATAGTTTCGCCATGTCCGTCCGTCCGCAGCTTTGTTCAGAGACTGTTGATGCTAGAAGGCTGTAATTTTGCATGGATACACATATTATTTACGCCGACAAAGTGAAAGAATAAAATCAGTAAAAAGATTTTTTTTAGGGTACCTTCCCTTTATGTAAAGTGGGGATGTGATTTTTTTTCTCATCTAACCCATCGTGTGTCTTTTTTAAAAGACTTATCTTTGGATAAGTCTTTTAAAAATGTGAATGTGAATTATTAAGATTTATAGTTAAATTTTTGTTAGAGTCAAGTGTTCCCGCTTCCCCCAGCTAAATGTTTGATATTGAGTATGTGAAAAAAATCACGGTAGTAGTATATATAGTAAAATTAAAAGGAAAACTGTCACAGCTAAGAAGGTACGAGTGAGAAGTAACTAAATTTCGAACAAATTCCATTGAAAATTATTATTAAGTAGATATAACGTTGTAAGTATGAAACAAAAACAACAGAAAACCCACTTCTTAAGCCAAATTATTTGGATCAGGGGGGAGTACGGAACCCGACATTGTGCGTGGCCCGACATGAAGTTGTCCGGTTTTTTAACGTCACTTAGCTAAGTAAACTTGGATGGTGAAGATAGATCTAACGATGCCTTAATGGTTTTAAATCCGTCCAGCAGCGGTTTAAAAGTTATGAGGTAGTAAAGAATATTACACACGTACAAGATACGCATGAATAACATAATTTTTCCTTGCAGTTGGGTAAAAAGTATTAGGTACAACAATGATTAACTACCTGTGTGCCAACTTTTATTAAAATCTTTTCAACTGTTGCAAGTCCGATGCCTTAGCAATTAGGCTACTGCCGTTTAATTACCGTCGATTGGTATGATTACTAGTAATTTTAGGGCAAATCTCGATTTGTTCGGCTATTTTCAATACTCAGTGCTTCTGCTTCGTCTTATGCTTAAATTTCATGGCCTACCTCAAATAGATGTAATATTTGTTAAAAAAAATTGTTTCTTATGATTGACCCTTTCAATCGGTATTATAAAAAAACAGCATGTTTATTTTTTACATATGCCAGGCTCTATTCCCAGTTTTGGCAAGTGACTTTTAGAAAATCTTTATAATTTAAAAAATAAAATAATGGTTCCTTTAAAATAAAATTTGCTTACTCAAATATTTAGAGTACTTTGCTTATAGGGCATTGGTTGGGTCCACTCTGTATATGTCGGAGAATTATTAAATCGCTTAATGATTTCCGTTGACCTAACATTTGTTTAGATTAACATTTGTGTAATCAAAATTATTAGACCTATGACGAATTTTTCTTTTCCGAGACATCCGTGTACCAAATTATGATCGATTACCGCAATGTTGAATTAAATACTTAGCGCCCCGCTTTGACAAATAAATATTTAATAAATGAAATTGACACTATTTTCACACAAAAGGAGTTCTTAAATAAATGTCTACTTACGAGCGAAATTTATTATCACTTTATGTAGACCCACGCGAAACTCTTACAGTATTTCAATTCGCTAAATAAATAAGTATCCAATGCTTACATTTTAAAAGAACTTATTTTTCTTTAATTAACTCTGAACTTACTTTCAATCTTCTTGATATAAATATGGAAATAACCTTTAAGAGTTAAGTGTATTTTCCAATTCTCTAATTTTTTTTAAACTTTGGTTGGAGTAATTTTGGAGCAATAAAAACAGTTGGTAAGAGTTTAATTTAACAATGACTTAATATTAATCCTAGAAGGATAATCTATGCCTGCGAGGCGTACAAGTTATCGAAAATTCTTTGTCAACTTTTAACGGTTGAAGCTAGCACGTCGTGCTCTTATAGCCCCCTCATTGCCCAAAGGACGCACGCTTACAAAAGGGTCCATGTGTCGCTAAGATAAATCTCACTATTTTTGACATATCGAGATAGGTCCTACAGGCTTCACAGAACACCGAGTTGCACCACCGAGGCAGTCAATGAAATAATAGTATGAGTGCCCATCAATCTAACGAAACGAAATTTGAGTAAAGGTTACCATAGGTATATTTTCTTTTAACATTATTCCAGTATATACAGCCAAAGGTTGCGGCGGCGTATCCGAGCCATAAAGACAAGTTACGGCCTAGCTTATACTTGAAATATAGCCCCAGATTTTAGAGCGACCACAGACAGGCCGAATCCGGTGCGGTGAGATCTTCAAGTGTATCACAATAAAAACTACAAGTGCATATTACTTAGTTCTTATATGAATTTGTAGTGTCAATGAATAAAGTCAAAATAAAGGAACTAGCAGATTCTTTCTTTTTATGATTTTGATCATGTTTTATACTAATTTAGACGTAGGTAGTTTATAGGTAGGAGTCGTCATTAGGACCAGATTTTTGCTAATTTATCCATAGAGTATTCTCTACCCAGGCGGAAACTCGGGGAACGTATTTCAAATTTACTAGCTGTTAAATATTAAAATTTAAAAGCAAATCTATCCTCAGGGAATGTTTTTCCGGTACGAAAGTAACCTATGTGCGATTCTAGGCTATATTTTGTATCTGTGCCAAACATCCATAACTGATTACCGTTGAGGCGTGATTGAATAATAAATATCTATCCATACATCCAATTGTCCATAGCAATTCAAAGTATTAGGGTATATTTTTAGTTTCCTTATATCGTAATACTTTTTGTAAGTGTGATAGCATTTATGTCCTCTATTAAGGTGTTTTATATAATAGTAGCCGCACCTTACCAACATAAACAGTTTAAAAACAAAGACACATTGTAAACATTGGCAATTTGGAAAGAGTGGCCGCGAGTTTTTATTGCCTGTTCTTTTCTCCGGCTTTACCTATTGTATGCACACAGGCATTACATGATAATGTAGAATCGACTTTTCACAAGTGTAGTATTTTGCTTCCTAAGTGACTAAAGATTTTTTATTGTTATTGCTATTATTTATTTTTTTAGCTTATTTTTTACATTTTTAAACACATAACAAAACATATAAATTTTAAATTATAAAAAAAAATACCTGTGGTTGGGGCTCCAGGGAGACGATTACTGCCTTTTGCATCTGTCCCTTGGCCCAGCTATCTAACGTGAGCCTCTGCAGGTGTTGGTCGAGGCTCTTGACGATTAGTCCATGGGCAGAAACAACTATCGGCACAATGACTGCTGAATCCACATAGCACATGTCAACAATCTCGCGGGCTAAGTCCAGATATTTTATTTCTTTATCTTTTTTTGCCTTCACGAGATTATTATCATGTGGGATGGTGATTCCAACAATCATTGCGCGGCTCTCTAAAAGATCTACCATGACTATGTCAGGCTGATTGAAGACAGTAGTCTTGTCATTGATGATAGATCGATCCCAGTACAATGCGGCACGACCATTTTCAAGAACTGGGTACACCTGTAATACCGTATTACAGGTGTACCCAGTTCTGTTTTCCCAAGTTTGTACTTAAAAGCAAGTTGTGTCTATGAAAGTACCCGCTATTAGCAAGACAAGAATAATTGGAAATAATATGCCTGAGGGATTTTCCGGGACGATGGCATGCCCGACAGTTATCAACCGTTCCATTCCTAATTCCGGTAGTTATTCGTCTTAATAATTTCATCCATAATTGCAAAGACAAAACCCTAGGTTTCTCCAAATAGGTCCCCGAAACGTAGCCAGAATACGGATGATGTTGTGTCTACATCGGACCCAAACAAAGCCCGATAAAAACGTCAATGCAGTTCCTTAGTCTTCCATACCTCCTTGCGGTCATCAGTACTGTGGTTAGCAGTAAACGGACTTTTTTATCCAGAGTGTCAAGTTCGGTCTGAGTCCATCTGAGTATCCCAAAGGAGTACACAAGGACTGGCATGACCCAACCATTACAGGCGCGCACCTTGTTTAATCTGATAAAAGGCTTTTTAGCACTTTTTTCAAGCGACTGAAGAAGCGCTCCTGTAATGCCTATTTTATACCATCCTTAGATATACCTAAAACTGCGACATACCCAGATACTTGTAGGTTTCGGTTGGGGAGAGAGAGCCAAGCTGTGTAGAATTTGACAGTGGTATTTCATCAGATTCCACAATCCTTTTTCTTTTAATATGCAAGTCTGCATATTTGTCTACACCAACCTCTATTCTTATTACGTATTGCGTTACAAAAGGTTTCTCTCTAGTAACGTTATTAGTTACGTGTTAGTGGGAGCAAAGTGTTTCAAGTCGTTCATGTAAAAGAGATGAGATATAACTTGACCCCCCCCCCATCCTCAGTCGATAGCCTAGCCCTGAACCCTCTAGCAAAGTGCTGAGAGAGTTCAGTGCCAAACAGAACCGTAAAGGGCTCAGACTGTCACCCTGAATCTAGATCTTTACCAGTTCCCCGTTGTCAAGGGTCAACGGCTCTTGTTTATCCAGAGGGATAGATAAGAGCCGTCTTCCACTGCCCCATACAGGACCTCAGGAAGGCACATAGAGTTGTTTCTATTTTGTACAACTCCAGCACCCTCAGGAGCCATGTATGGGGCACCGAGTCGAACGCTTTGTTATAATCAATCCAACACGTCGCCAGGTCCTTCCGGCTACGGCGAACCTGATGATTGATGGCCATGTGAACTATGAGGAGCTCCTTAGTGCCACGGGTCCCTTTTCTACATCTATTCTGAGAGATAGACATGATAGAATTTTTTACAATGTGCAAAGAGAACTTTGCTCTCAGGATGGAAGTAAAAATCTTATACACCGTAGGTAAACACGTTATCGGTCTATAATTTTTGGTGTCCAACCTACCGGACTTAAAGAGAAGATGGGTTACACCTGTTGTTATAAAATCTAGAAGCGATCAAGATCCACCATCCATCTTAACTTTTTTATTATTCTATAAAATTAAATAAATAAATACTATCAAAATAATTAGGTAGTAGTGAATTCGAAAAGAAGAGATGGTCTTCTTTCCGGAGATATGAGTCGATATTTCCGAATGGCACATTCCAAAGCGCTCCTTAAACAATCATTGTCGTGTGTACTTACTGCTACATTAGTGGCACAAGTGATGTAGGCGGAGGCTTGGCCTGTACTTGGGGTGAAGGAGTGACAGTGAGGTTACGCCGCACGTCAGAGAGTAGCCGCTCAAGGGCGGCATCATCCAGCAGAAGACATCGCTGAATAGCCCGCACCTGATCCGACAATCGCTGCTTCTATGCGATGACAGCTGGTTCAAGGGCCTGAAACAGAGGCAGAACACGACTTCGCCACGTAGTGAGGTTGGTTCCCCCCCTCTGTGGCCACATAATAAGCATGAAGCTTTCGTAACGTCCATCCCATGCCGCGCACATCACCACTGATAGCGGGGGCCCTGTTTAAAGCCGGTGGGTCTCGGTGTCCCAAGCTGGTCGGCCTCTCCCTCGCCGACGTACAGGTGGAGGCGACGACGGCGGAAAGAAGTACTCGTCGCTCGATGAGCCTATAGGTCAAAGTTGCGAGGAGTGATCTTAGGAGAATGGAATCCGAGAGTTGAGTCCCTTCGGATTCCACTATCCACGCTCGCTTTATATGAACGACTGCACATTTATCCACACCAAACTCTATTATATAGAATTACTAAAGGTTTCAGTTATCTTCAGTAATGCTATTAGCTGTGAGCGGGTGGGAGCAAAGAGCTTCAAGTCATCCATATACAGCAAGTGAGATATAACCTGACCTGGTGGTCAGGCATAGATTCTTTCCTTCAGGAAGTCGAGGCGCTGTGTGATACGCGACATATAATCTTGAGGTCTGATGTCAGCCCCCCTAGAATGCCCGGTTCACAAAGCGCATCACTTTCGGGCGAGTGATCCCGGTCCTGAAGCAGGACAACTTTCCGATGAGCACCCTTGCCTCGGTAATACGGCGTTCCATCCTGCATTTCCATGCCGGTACGGCGCACCTTGGTCATATAATAGGGGTTTCTTCTAAAAGCTTACCACCTGCATGCATCAGGGAATGGAATTATTCATTTCCAATGCCCGAATTCCCGTTGGTGGTCGTAGTCGCCCCTGGTTCAACTAGGCTTGTCGAGTGACCGCGCGCCTGAAACAGTCTGCGTACTTAGCCTGGAATGATGTCAGGAATCGTAAGGATCTTACGGTGAATGTTGAGAAACGTAAGTTCAACGCCGCCTCCAGAGCCAACAAGAAGGCTATTGCTATAGCAAAGGCAAATCACATTGCCAAAATTGGCCAGCGACTTCAAAGGCATCCCTCTGGGAGTCGTGCATTCTGGTCGCTCGCCAAAACTGCGCAAGATAACTTCTGCCAGTCCAACCTGCCACCACTGCGCAATTTCGATGGCAGTCTGGCTCACAGTGCTATGGAGAAAGCCGATCTCTTGGGCCGACTCTTCGCCTCTAACTCGACTTTGGATGATAGAGGAGCCACACCACCTTCCATCCCAAAGTGTAAGCGTGTTCCATCTTCGTGGAAGGTCGCCAATGTCCACCCTATTCCTAAAAAGGGTGACCGGTCAGACCCGTCAAATTACAGGCCGATAGCGGTAACATCCTTGTTATCAAAAGTGATGGCGAAAGTTCTCAACACCAGACTCTTGCGGTATCTTGAGGAGCACCAGCTGATAAGCAACCGCCAGTACGGCTTCCGTTACGGTCGCTCAGCTGGTGACCTTCTTGTGTACCTCACGCACGGCTGGGCTAAAGCCTCGGAAGGCAAGGGCGAGGTTCTCGCTGTCAGCCTCGACATCGCCAAGGCGTTTGACAGGGTCTGGCACAAGGCCCTTCTATCGAAGCTTCCTTCTTATGGAATCCCCGAGGGGCTCTTCAGATGGTTCGCTAGCTTTCTGGACAATCGGAGCATTATGGTCGTCGTTGACGGTGCTTTTTCCAGTCTGAAAACCATTAATGCTGGCGTTCCACAAGGTTCGGTGCTCTCCCCAACACTGTTTATTCTGCATATCAATGAAATGCTGTTCATAGAGAACATACATTGCTATGCAGATGACAGCACGGGTGATGCTTGATATACCAGCCAACAAAACGTCCCTCGGAGCGTTGTTCAGGAGAGACGGTTGCAACTTGTGTCGGAAGTCGAGGACTCTCTGGGGCGGGTCTCCGAATGGGGTGAGAGGTACCTGGTTCGATTCAACCCCACAAAGACACAAATATGCGCGTTCACTGCGAAGAAAGACCCATTTGTCCTAGTGCCACAGTTCCAAGGAGTTACACTCCGAGTCACCGAGAGTATTGGGATCCTCAGTGTCGAAATCTCCAGCAAAGTCCAGTTTGGGAGTCATTTGGAAAGTAAAGCCAAATTGGCGAGCAAAGTGGGTGTCCTCAACAGAACGAAGCGTTACTTCTCGCCGGCACAGCGACTTGTGCTTTATAAAGCGCAGGTACGACCGCACGTGGAGTACTGCTCTCATCTCTGGGCGGGTGCCCCCAAATACTTGCTCGATCCATTTGACTCCCTCCAAAGGCGAGCTGTTCGGATCGTTGATGACCCCAATCTCACGGACAGACTGGAGTCTTTAAAGCAGAGGCGTGACTTTGGTGCACTTTGCGTACTCTACCGTCTGTTCAACGGGGAGTGCTCTGAGGAACTGTTTGACATGGTGCCACCGTCACCTTTCTACAACCGCACCACTCGACATCGTAGTAGGGTTCATCCATTCCACCTGGAAACAATACGGTCCTGTACGGATCGATTCCGGCGTTCTTTTCTGCCACGTACGTGTAGACTCTGGAATGCGCTACGACATGTATTTCTTCAAACGAGATTTAAAGAGATTTTTCACTTCACGGTAGGCAGCGCCTTGGGTGTGTCCCTAACATTCCTGTAGTCCATGAGCAGCGGTTACGGCTTACCATCAGGTGGGCCGCTGGCTCGTCTGCCAACCATAGGCAATAAAATATATATATATATATATATATATGACTGACATGCCACAACAGCTGCACAATACAGGATTGAGTGGGTATCGCCGAGGTCTTCGCTATTGTCTGTATTTGAACAGTATTTATTGTGGGGCGTGGACCGATATTCGCGAAGCCCAAATTCCAAAGCGGCCTTAATCTCCTCATTGCACTTAGTACTTACCACAATAGCTGCGGTATCCAGCCCCGTAACTTCACAGTCAACTACATTTGTAGGAACCTGTACCGGAGCAGGGATCTCGCGGCTAGTCTGGCCGTACTCCGAGCGTAGTCTTTCAAGTGGGGCCTCATCCAGCAGATGACAGCGCTGAATGGTCCACACTTGGTCCGATATTTGTTGTGGCGAAACGTTGACAGTCGGCTCAAGCATCTGAAACAGGGGCAGCATCCGTTCACGGTACACAGTAAAGTTAGTTCCCCACTCTGTAGTCGTCTAATATACCCGCATGACGTTCTTTATCACATTCGGCGCACATCACCACCGATACGGCTCTGATTAAGGCTGGTGGGCCTCGGGGTCCTAAGCTGGTGGGTGGCCGGCCTCTCCCTCGCCGGCGTAAAGGTGGTGGTGACGTCGGTAAAGAGAAGTACTCGTTGCTTGACGAGCTCGAAGCCTCAGCAACGGTTGGTGTTGAACCCTGTGGTTGCGAGGCGGAGTGGGGCGACTAGCCCGATGGTGGAGCAGGTGTGCAGCTTGTTCTCTGGCGCGACTTCGTGTTAACAGTTTTATCGACGGATTTTCGGTTTCTTGAATTTATATTTGCAAATATTTTTGTGTAACATTCTGTCAAAATCTGTCATTGTGTATTTCTGGTTCATTCAATACTGATTTCGTACTATAAGGTTTGTGATTTAGTTTTATATGGTTAAAATATGGTTATTGTATAATTGTGGCTATTAAATACGTTGTAAACTGTATTAATTTTATAAATTGGATGGAGATTTTCGGTACGATAACATATTCCTTCTCTTATTATTATGACTACCTGCGACAAATGCGTGATAATGGATTAACAGAAAAACTTTTGTATTTGGAATGTAAGCCAATGAGGGTTTACTGAGGCTAACAAAATCTCGAGCTCGACCGAATGCATTAAATTTATTTTAATTTTGAAACAGTATTTACAGCCAACATGGATTTGGCAATCTAAACTACTTTTAGTTTTGATGTACGTTATATATGTGTATGTAGTGTTGTTTATATAGTAACCGGATGCTCGAACCGGATTTGGTTGAATCAGTAGGCGTGCCTAACATTTGACTTTTATTTCTTACAGGGAATATATACAGCTTTGTGCGTATGGGATATAGTAGGTATCTGTTTTATTTATCGGATTTGATTTAAGTAACACTGACCATTTGCTAATTAAATCTCTTAGGAAAAAAACTGGAAACAATTAATTATATACAAATTGTTTATATAAACAATTTGCTATTATGTATTTTTTTATATTTTTTGTTTCCCTTCATTAGCTAAATTATTTTCAACTGTTATATCAAGGAAAACCTGTTCAATATTAGCCTTACTTCAATGAATATTATAATATAAGATACTTAAGATTGTTTGGTTGTATTGTTGGTTTTAAAATAAATAAATACTTAGAGCCATATATTTTATTCTGCCATCTGTAATAATTTAGTACTCGTTTGAAATTCACAAAGAGTATTTACTATGTATTTTGTAGTGCGAATATTACAAGGTAGAACCTACTCGTTGGCCTAAGGTAATACTATATTTACTGTATTAAAAATGTATGCTGAGAAGGTCTCTATCACCCAGTAGGTAATATTATGGGTAAATACGTCGTTCTGTCCGAAGATTTAGATTCATTTTGCTCAAACCGTTAATTAAAATGCTTTTTGCAATAACCTCTACTATAAATTCTCTCCACTATAAATTTTTAATCAAGTGTTTTTTTAATATATAATTCGGATTTTAAAAAGTATAGTTTGCAAATATATAGGGAACAATACCTATACTTTTAATACTCGTAAAATTTACTTATTATCTTTATATTTTACCAAAATCCAAACATTTTTATCACTTATTTTGTTTGAATTCAACTTTTTTTGTTGGTAATTTTAAGATCAATCTTAAAATTACCAACAAAAAAAGTTGAATTTAAAATAAAGCTCAAGCTTTATTTAATGAAAACCAAGTGAACAAACTAGTATAGCTTTAGGTAATAAGGTAGCAATTTAGGAATATGTAAGTATCTATAAAAGCTACGTCATCGTACAATATTTGTCATTTCTTTCAGGCGCTAAATGTATTACCTGTATACCTAGTTTATTTTTGCCTATCTGTAATGAAAAAATCATACATTTTGACTGTATACTTGCCTTAGATTTACCCCTCAAGAGGTATATTGCTTGGCAGTAGTTACAAACTTATGCAACAGTTACAAATTATAAATATTTAGGATCTCAAAAATTTAAAAATCATTTAAAAAATGGAGGAGTTGTCTGATATTCCACAAGAATTTTTAAAACCAATATTTATATGTTTTGCTCTATTAGAACAGTGCAATATTTCAGTTTTCGATAAAGAAAAATCATTTTGGAAGAAACATTGGAGATCATTTTACATAATTCCTTGCGTTTTACTGCATTATATATTATTTATAGTATATTTGTACGACGTTGTTAGTCGAGATATTGTATTGGTGGAGTTGGCTGATAGTGTTAGCATCTGCGTGATTTGTACTCAATGTAAGTTTTGTACATCAGTCATTTAATTATAGATAAGTATACACACAGCACTTGTTAACTTTTTACATTTCAGCCTAAGTAAAAATATCAAATTTAACTTTGATAAGGTTCTCATAAGTTGTGTACCTAATAACAATATTTGGACACATTTTTAACCGGTTTAAAAAAATGTATTCTGAAGCGGTATTAAATTTGTTGCCTAATTGATGCTTTATATAAACGTACGTAAAACTTGACTTCATTATGTAAATGAATACAATTGCCACCAGAATATTCTTTTTTTTAGGGAAAATTGAAATAGTCCTAAGCCGTCACAGTAGCTCCGTCTTTATTCGCATGCATTACTATTCAAACATCACGTCTACTCTTACCTTGTTCTCACGTCACAAAACTCGAATACACAAGAGCTTCCTCAATTTTCCCTAACATTTTTCCTTCATATTTTTCTCGAAATTCAAAGAACAAAAGATGTTTGCTCCAGCGTTTTATATCAACACCCTGCATACGGAAGCATGCTGTATCCTTTTAACTGAACTCCCTGAAATTTCTAGCTATACTCAAGTATGTGATCGTCACCTCTAGTAAGAAGAAAATAAGGTCGTTAATCGTACAGCTCGGGAGGACATGGGAAACTGGGGATCTCACCGAGATACAGATTAACAAGAAGAATGCGTTACTGAAGAAACTAAAGTTTTGTTGTACAGGTGGGAATATTTTAATATACAGCTTTTGTAAACTAAAGTTGTTTTGAAATTTTGACCAAGGGAGCTATTTAGAATGTCGTTTGGTGTAAACTTAATTGAGATTTGTACTTAAAAGTTCTTTAGCCAGGTGATGCTACTTAACATTAATTAGGCTGGAAAGGATTAAGTTGAGTGGCGTTCAGGAGCCTATCTTTAGCACTTTAATAATTTGGTCAAGTAGTCTATTAAGGAAGTAAAACAAAACAAGGAAATGTTTAAGATTACTTTGACATTGTGTTTGTGTGCATGTAAATTTTCATTAGTAATGTTGAGGCATGTTTCCATTAAGATATTCTGAAATAACTCCTAACAAATCTTATATTATTTTCATAAGGCTGGATGCAGTAAAAATTCGTCTTTATAAAAAAATCTGTAAAGTTTACTATTGGTGGATATTGATTAATAACTATTTATTATACAGGATTTAACGCGCATTGTTTACCTTAAAATTCCTTGACGATTCATCGGCCT
The DNA here is from genome assembly GCA_945859575.2 of Herminia tarsipennalis. Taxonomy (NCBI): domain Eukaryota; kingdom Metazoa; phylum Arthropoda; class Insecta; order Lepidoptera; family Erebidae; genus Herminia; species Herminia tarsipennalis. The sequence continues at coordinate 21,842,453 of OX243844.2, forward strand.
GACGGAGTCTTAACATCGCTGCGACAGTCCGCTTGTGACCACGGCCGGTGCAACCTGGTCGAAACGTCAAGCAATTTTAAGGTAAACAATGCGTGTTAATTCCCGTATAATAAATAGTTATAATCATGCAACGCGAAAGTTTAAATGTTGATATTGGTTCACACTAATATCCACCAATAGTAAACTTTACAGCTTTAATGCTGTCAAATGGCTTTGAATAATAATCATTTCTTTTGTATTGACAGAAAACTATTTTGTCAACAAATAAATCGAGTACCTACCTAGTTTTTTCTAATGTAATGTAACCTAAACTTTTGTAAGAACCCCGACCACATTATAGAATTTTATAAGCTATGGTTCTTAATCGCGTAAATATTTTAAGTCAAAGTACTTTATTCACATAGGTAACAGAATGCAACGCTTATGAACGTCCGACAAAAATTAGAATATAATGATTCTACATTTAATTCCAAGAGAAAATAATTTGGCTAACTCATGGCCACTTTTTTAAAATGCCAATTATTATAATAATTTTTATAGGCATTTCTTGCCAAAGACTTTACAAATACAATTATTGTAATTATTATAATATATTTGTATCTATATAAACAGTTATGCCAGTAAGGTGCTGCAACCATTACGCCATGAATCTCACGTTAGCAGTAACTATAGTACGTAAAGTGGGTATAGTCAAGTTTTAAATGAATATCCTATGGTGTGGATAGGACATCAACTTACAAATACTACAGACGAGGGTAAAGGCAACATGCGATTCGATTAATGTAAGATAAACTATTTAATATACAAATATTTGTGATTAATCTATACTAATATTATAAGGCGGAAGAGTTTGTTTGTTTGTTTAAACGCGCTAATCTCAGGAACTACTGGTCCGATTTGAAAAATTTGTGTTTGTGTCTTTTTTTGTTGAATAGCCCATTTATCGAGGAAGGCTATAGGCTATATAACATCGCACTACGACTAATAGGAGCGGAGCAGCGACGAGAAATGTTGCAAAAACGGGGAAAATTTACGCATACGAAGTTGCACGGGACAGCTAGTTTAAAATGAACTTATAAGTTGATAATGAGAAGGCCGGTAACTGGTCGGCCTTCACATTATCATCTTATAGGTTTATTTTAAATTAATCCATACTGTTGAACTGGTGCCACCAAGTAGCACCAGTTCAAGTGTATGACGCATGGGTCAGCCATCATCCCCTTCGTCATATTGGAGGGAAGAAAGACGACCCGGCCCACAGCGCCACGATAACATTTACTGTGACGATAAGCAATGCCATTTTAGTGAACATGACGAACATAGAAACGAAAATAACCTAAAATAATATAATGAAGTACGATCGCTAGTTACCGTTACTAATCGTTTCAATTATCTAGGTATTCTGTGAATATAGAATACAAACAACATTTTATTCTGCATCTTTATATCTATACCCATGAATTTTACATCATTCAAGTTTCAAAATAAGTGCGAGTCGGACTCACCCATCAAGGGTTCTGTAGCGATTTCAAGGTACATATTATAAATATGGGGTCACCCTTTAATTTTCAACCTTTTTATTTTTTGGAATTTTTCATATTGTTATGTGTAACCTTGATTTTCGCCAAATTCCGTGGTTCTAGTTAGTTCAAGGTCTTAGAGCACAAGTAAAAGGAAAATTTCGAAATACAAAATATTGTAGAAAATTAAGGTCAAATTTGGTACTTACAAGTTATCGCGAAAATCAAAACTTGCCCATATATTTTTTTCGTGTTGACTCAGGACTTTTTTTCCCAACTGCGCAACGCAAAGGAGGGTAATGTGTTTTCAGTCTATGTATGTTCCTTTGTGGCATTATATAGACCGAACGCGTGGGTCGATTTTGATGATTTAGACAATTCGTATTAATTTTGCGAGTGTCACTAAAGACATTACAGTAATCAAAATTTAAAATGGCGGCAGCCAGACGCCATATTGTGATAGTAACATCAAAAATAAAGTCAACAACTGAATCATTGTGTAGGTATTTTAAAAACATGATGAGATTTCTTGAATCATTTTTCACTTAAAATGATCGTTTAAGATATTATTAGTAATTTAAAGTTAGTTACCATTTTCGCTCAAATTTTCGATAGTTACATTAATTACGTCTTACAACTACGCATCAAAAAGTATGAAATAAAAAATAATAATTTTAAAATAAAACAAGATAATCTGAAATCATTCATTCATGAATCCCACTGAATTTACTAAATGCCTTCGACTGCGTCATTTAAGGTTATCTGGTTTTCATATATTTTTTAAGTAGGTGGGTTTTTTTAATTTTATAATTATTTTTGAAGTGCAAACTTCTTTAGCGGCTTTGGCTTTAATTTTTTTGATTCTTGTTTTTAATTTGTGATTTAGTATATTTGATTTAATTGTCATGTTTGTGTACGATACCGCAATAGATGAATATTGTATTTAACCACATAAATGATACTGATAACAAAAAAGAAAAAAAAATCCCTAACCATTCCAAAAATATTCAATAATGCACAACTTTAATGTTCAAATTTTCACTTCTGCCGGCACTTCCGGAGTGCAATCCGTTTTTATACACCTAATAGGGACAGTAGATCTCAGTATCTGGTATAAATTTCAACTTGTTAGGTCCATCCGTTTAAACCATTCTGTTACCTGAGTGAGAGAGCCAAGTTCATTTTATAAAAATGTTCTCTTTTAGGCTATATAAATACCTTGCTTTTATTGTCTAACGTATCGACCATATTGCAACGGCCGTGGTCACCCCGGCCACATTTCTATTATACGTTATATTATGTAAAGTGCCTGTTCGAACATTTATTTTAAACTTCAATAAACTAGAAGTCGTCTACTTTGTAATTCTGAGCTTAAACCTACTTACAGTACTCCCAAATTAATAATGCACATGCAGATCTTCGCTAATTGTCGTATTCCCGGAAACACTCGAATCATGGAATCGTAAGAGCCCTAAACAAGGCATTTGCATTTTGCACCTTGTTTAAAAGAGATAGGAGTCAATATCATGTGTGCACAATCGAAAACAAATCGGGCGTTCGGCAGCTGTCGCCGGTCAGCGAAATGTCTGTCAGTCGTCTTTATATATTGGTAGTGACTGCACGTGTTCTCTATTTGTGGAAATATATAGAGCTGCTATTACACACCCTTCTTGGTAAATATAATTTCAACATTAATTAGCTTATTCAGATTTAAATAGTATATTTTGAAAAAAGGAAAATAAATAACATATTTCACGTTTTTTTAATATTAAAAAAATAAAATACCTACATTAAATACATATTAAGTACTAGAAAAACATTTAAAAAATGAGATTTATTTAAATTAAATAAATAGATAAACATGCATAAAAAATATATACCTAACTCTGCCCATGCCATTTTCTTTCAGACGAATTCTTCCAAAATGGATAAATTTAAACGTGGAAAACCGCTTAATTCACAAGCACGGCAAATGGTATTTAATGTGTACCTTTATTTCTTAAATGAAGCCAATGTTTTCAACAGAGACCATGATGGTTATTTTAAAAAAATTCAAGACCGTGTTACAAAAGCTACAGGAATTTCGCGACGAACTTTGAGTAATATCTTAAACGAAAAAAAACATAATCAATCAAAGAAATTTTCTACACCGAAAAAAGGAAGACCTAAAAGTAGATTTCGGCTGGTACTTGATGATTTCGACTACTGTGTTATTCGTAATATGATATACAATTTTCAATTGACGCTGAAAGAACTCCCAACTGTAAATAATTTAAGAATAAAGTTGATCGAAGCTATTAATTTCAAAGGCTGTGCCGAGACTTTAAGGTTGATCTTGAAAGACATGGGGTTTAGGTTTCTGAAAACTGATAATAACAGACAATTACTTATGGAAAAACATGATATACGCCTAAAAAGGATCAAATATCTCAGAGAAATACAACAGCTGAGGAGTTCTGGTAGAAACATAGTATTTATGGACGAGTCGTATGTGCACACATCACATACTAAGGGTAAAACTTGGCAAGATAGCAACAAAAAAGGTATCAAACAACCCATTTCCAAAGGAGAGCGAATAATTATTGTACACGCAGGCAATGAAAAAGGCTTCGTCCCAGGGGCTCTAATGTTACATAAATGTGTCGACTCAGAAGGTGACTATCATAAAGAAATAAACGCGGAACGTTATCAAACTTGGCTACGCAATCAATTGATTCCCAACTTGCCTCCTAATAGTGTGTTGGTAATAGACAACGCCCCATATCATAATAAGCTGTCTGTGAAACCACCAAACTCAAACACATCTAAACCACAAATGACAGCTTGGTTACAACAACACAACATTCCGCATGACCCAAAGAAACTGAAACCCGATTTGTATAAAATTATACAAAGATACAAAGAAAATTACACAGAATTTGCCATTGACCGTATAATGGAGGAACATGGGCATAAAATTATACGATTGCCACCATATCATCCCGATTTTAACCCTATTGAAAATATTTGGTCCCAAATAAAGCAACACGTGGCCAAGAGAAATATTGCAATGACTGTGACGTCAGTTAAAGATGCTATATTAGAAAAAATCAATAAAATAGGACCAGAAGAATGGAAAAAAGTTTCTGATCATGCGGTTCAATGCGAAGATGAATATAGAAAATTTGAGCCAAGAATCGATAGTTATTCCGATAAACTGATTATTTACACAGGTGATAGCAGTGAGGAAAGTGTAAATGAACAAGAGCATAATGAAACTTCTGATGAATCTGCGATGTCGGGAATAGAGGTCTTCCTCGATTCTGATTAATTTTTTTATAATTGTATTATTTTTCTGGAATGATTAGTGCTGTAAACAAATTTGAACTGAGATTTTGATTATATTTTATGTAAACCTCTATTTGAAAACGTTTTTTTCTCCTTCTAATAAAACCTTATGTTATTTAAACCTTTTCCTCCATAATTACACCAACTTCGGTAAGACACTTGAAAACTAATCACTCCAACAATGATTGTAGCGTTTTCGCTATTTACTTACATGGAATTATCGAATCAAATTTCGTTACAGGTAAATCAAATCTGTTTTAGCACAAAACACATAATATATAAAATTAGGCATAGAGAAATTGCTCTTAACCACTCTATATAAATATCGTCTTTCGACGCTCGGGTAATACGACCGTTGCCGAACAATGACGAAGATTTCCGAAGATTTCTATGCGCATTATTACTTTTGGAGTACTGTACGTTTACACTGACATCGTCATTGTTCTTTAAACTTGCGACATGAGCGACATTGCTTGGGTTACGACCATGCAAGCATCTACATCCTTTGTCCGAGTTATAGACCACGTAAAAGTTGTTCTTTTATGATATTGCACTAACTATAAAAGGTTTCATCTATTATAGTAGAACGGGTTAGTGGTTACTAATAAATTTTACTGATGTATGTAGCTTTCGCGGATACTGCTCCTTCAAAATGTAGATTGGGACCTACTTAATTCATACGTAAAGCTTTTCTACAGTCTCTACAGTCAACTGTAGATTGAATCACTAGTACCTGGATGATCGAGCTTCGCTCGTTATATTTTTTTTACGACGTTTTTTAAAAAATAAACCTAGCTAGATCGATTAGCCCCCGAAACCTCCAGTATACTAAATTTCATACAAACATTGAACCCGTTTCCGAGATTCAGATTATTTATATACATATATATTTTTTATAATAAATACGCAATAGGGTGCAAGCCCTGTGTCGCGGGGAACTTTACAAACATACAAGTCACGGACACAAAGTACACACAGACTCGGAACAACAATTTGTGGATCACACAAAGTGGTATCTCGTAAGGGAATCAAACCCACAACCTCTTGCGTAGCCGACGGACACACTCCTGCTGAAAAGGCTCGTTCAAAGTTTTAGATAGATATATTTTTATGTAAGTGGAAAAAAAAATTGTAGAGGAAAATTAAAAAACAAAAAGGTTATACATTTCTAAAGAAAAAAATTAAATGCAAAATGAAAATTAAACTACACACAGAGGAAAACGCAAGGCAGAGTTAGTTCAATCGTAACATCTTAAGTCGCATACTATCAATCTGACTGAGTGATTCTAGTGGATAGTAAAGACAAGTATTTAAAAGCATCATATTTTTGATAGCATCATAACTTACGAATTTACAAAAGATACGTACGTATCTTTTGTTCTTTAAATTTGAAATTTACACGTTTAATATACAATATACAACGCAATATTCACAAACTTTTCAATTCATTTTTATTTAGATTTTCAGTAACACGATGTGTCTTATGTGACGTAACAAGTATTGATAGCTGGGCTTATATAGTGTGGCCATTAGTGCTGTGCACTCCCTGAGGTATGCACGGCGAGGTGGGGGGCGAAGAAAAAAGTGCATGAGTTCACATGAGGTCGATACATGTCGGACAGATCTTACGATATCAGTTTGCATTTCTAAGGCAAGACTTGTGGCGGGACGTTGCGTTGGTCGGAGGCTATCTATCTGTAATATATACTTACTTTGTTGATTAAAATGTAACCCAAATATACTCATATTTTATTAAAAATATGCAGGTGATAAATAAGAATTGAAAGTTATAATTCACAACAGGACTTGTTTTATTAAACATTTTTTATATTTACAAACAATTATATATTCTAACGAAAGTTATTCTGACATAGATTCTGTTTCAACTTCATCTTCCATTTCGTCATCATCTTCATCTTCCTCTTCGCCACCGGAACTTGAATCAGAGTCTTGCAAATTTATTATGAATGAATCGATAACATTATCGAACCTACTATCGCGACTCCAGTAATCATTTTCATTTTTCTGGACATGATCGTCGCATTTCTGCCATTTTTCCGCCGTGAATTCCGAAAACAATTTATCCAATAAGATTATCTTTTCGTCTAGAGAAGAATTAATATAGTTTTGGGCTATGTTGTTTTTAATATCAGCCCAGACCAACTCGATTGGATTTAAATCTGGATGGTACGGAGGTAAACGCAGAACAGTGTGTCCACTGGCTTTCAGGAGTTCGTCAATTCTATACACGGGTTCTTTTTGTGTATTTTTGATAAGAAGTAGCAGTTGAGCCTTTGACATGGTTCCTGAAAATTCTACATTATGGCGTAGCAACCAGTTCTGCATTTCACTTTTGAGGCTTGATATAGTTGGTTTCTTCTCAATCTGAACGCTGTGGTAAGACGCGTTGTCCATTACAACCACAGAATTCGGCAGCAACTTATCTTTTAACTTTTCATCTACCCACTTATAAAAAGTAGGTCCGCTCATATCTCCATGATAGTCACCGGTTCTAGCATCGGATTTGAATATAGTCAATGTATCATCCACTAAGCCATTTCGACACCCAGCGTGGAGTATTACTAGTCGCCGTCCTTTCCCAATATCAGCATGAATACCGGGTTCTGACGATGATTGCCAACATTTGCTGGCATGGTGACTGGCGTTGATGTATGTTTCATCAAGAAAATATATGTTTCGGTTTTCCGTTCTGTAATTTCTGATTTGTGTAAGATATTTTTTCCGCCACACTGTAATATTAGGCTGCTCTATAAGGAGATGTCTCTTTGATTTGCATTTTTTGTAACGGTAGCCCATTTTGTGTAAAAGCTGTCTTAAATATTCCCGTCCACAATTCAATATGCCATCCTGTCTCAAACTTGATAGTAACTTACGGACACTTGGTATTTTTTTTTCAACTTCGTAAAACTGATGAATTTTTCTTCTGATAACTCCAAGGTCAAAATCATCCACAACGTGTTTTTTCTTTAGAACTTTTGGTTTTTTTGGCGATTGAAATTTTAATTGGCTTGAATTTTCAATTGATAAATAGCCCGCAGAAATCACATTATGTACGGTTCTTTTGCTGTATCCCGTAGCCTCCGCAACGATTTTAGCAATATTCACGTCATTTTTAAATTCAAAGCTTTCTTTGTCTGCTTTTCTTTTCTTAAAATATTCAGCCACCTTAAAAATGACAGTCTTCATATCACGAGATAACGCACGACCCATCTTTGAATATTTATCTCGTGTGCGTCTGACATAGACAGTCCGATACAAATAACACTACCTGCCGTCACAAGCGTTGACGGCGCACTGACAGCGCAGCAGCCGATTCTAACCCCCCCGTCTCACCGCGCGCATACCTCAGGGAGTGCACAGCACTAATGGTCATACTATAATAAAATGCCGAGTACTACCACCGAATGCTCCCCAGCAATATGAAAATTGCGTACATTCTTTATTTTCCTCTTTATAAGCCTATACGATCTTCGCGTTTTATTTTTATGTACTTTGTTTTTGAAAATTTTATGAGAATGTTTGACATAATTTATGAATGTTTTGCGCGGTACTGAGCTAAAAATGTAGCACGTCCTCCCGAGAGTGTCATGAAAGACGAGTAAAGGATAATCTGAGTGAAATTGTCCCACTTTAACAAAACACTGTAACATGTTATTTTTGTGTTTCTGATGAATAGGGAGTATAAAAATGGTCAAAATAGACGAACGGCACTAGGTCGGGTAAGTCAACCACTATTTTTATACCTGAGTGATAAAACGTCACTAGAATCTACAGATGTAGATATTGGCAGTTGAAGTACTGGAATGTCTCATATATCAAGGTGACAGATATTAAGGATTCTTACAACTAAAGGCTTCTACTAGAGAGATAAAAAGGTCTACATCACGGGTGAAAATAAACATTATTACTATTTAATGTTGTCTACGTAGCTTGATACCGTAATCTTTAAAATAATCTTTTAATCATTTACTTAAATACCCGTGACCACGGCCGTTGCAATACGGTCGAAATGTCGGGCAATAAAACAAAGGTATTTAGCCTTAAAATAAAATATTTACGCGATTAAGACCCGTAGCTTATAGAAAATTCATAATGGGTACAAATAGCGAGTTTACGAATATATATTGTAATGCATTAATTCAACTGAATACAGACATGATAACACATCGCGGTCTCATAAAAGGCATTTACATGTCAGTACCTTTTATGAAATACTTTTACACTATCGAATACATGTTATATAACTAGCAATATAGGATTGTTAGTCATACATTACTAGCAATGCTGCTAACCTCTCAAGCTAAGCTTATTAGCTTGTATTAGGTTTCCGGTTTCAATTTGGCACCGGCTAACCGGCGGCGAATGTACGGCGACCGACCGGGCGGACTTCGGAACATGTGAAAGCTACCGGCCATCGCCGTACACTTAAACCGGAAACCGGAACGTGTGAAAAGAACCTTAACAGTGGGCTCACGTCGGTAGTTTAATGGGTAGGATTCGAAATATTGATACTTAATGTACCACATTTACAAATACTGCTTTGTTTCTTTTGTAGTGATCAATTTCCCACACCCGGTTTTATAGAAAGTACGTATTTAGCTATTTTCATTTAACCTAACAAAATATCAAATATATAAATGTGTTGACACATAATTATGTACCCGATCTTCTTTAGATTGTAAAAAAATAAAATCTGCCGTTAATTTTTGCGAAAAATATCTCCATTTTATAATGACTTTTCAATTAAATAAAACTTATTCACAAATAAAGTTAAATGACAAAATACGCTACGACCTTATGAAATTATGCTTTTTTATTTTCTATTCATTTTTATTTATTCAGACCGAGAAATATAATTATTATCAATCTGAAATTTAATAAATTACGATGCACAAGCGTCTTTAATTTTCGAAATGGTTCTTGACAATTTGCAAAAAAGGCTTAAACTTTATACAAGGTGTAACAGAAAGTTGTGGTAAAATTTTTGTATCATTGTTTCTCCTTTGGTACAAAACTCCATTGTTTTATTAGGGCATATAACTTATTTACTCATTTTTAAAATTTAAAACTTAAAATTAAAAAAAATCAAAGTTATTCAATATGTCAAACGCTAATAAATTAAATTTTCAAATTAATTTATGACTTACAATGCGGCGGTAGCCTTATGGCTAAGGTATCGGACTCGCAATCGTGAGGTCGCGGAATCGAATCTTACCCATTATACTAATAACGTGAACCCACTCCTAGCACAAGCCTTTGAGCTTAGCTGGAAGATTCAATAGATGGCTAGTAATGTGGGACTCACAATCACACATTATTAGCTATCTTTAAAAAAAACATCTTCGCAGCTTTTCAACTTTCTTATTTAAACCAGGATAAACTACAAACCATTTCTCTCGTCCAACCAGAGTATAATTAATTTACTTTTTTGCAGTATTCTACTGGATGACCATAATTGGAGCTACGGAATATATTTTCGCACCACTATTGGAAACTGTTTTCCGCAAATATATTTTACAGCAGGAATGTGGGTTGTTACTGCCGTTCTCTTGCAGCTACCCGTTCGATCCTACAGGGAACTGGACAAGATATATCGGAGTATATATTTTTGAGACATACAGCAGTAAGTGAAGCTTTATTGTACTTGGAGAAGTGTTGCCCTTTAGGGACCCTCCTTGATTTATCTGTGCTGTATTTTTTCTGTAGGCTACAAATGTTAAGTGTATGTGGATTGTGGGGATTTATTTTATAATGGTATAAAAGGGGTACTTTTTACCGTACCAACTTGGAATTTTCTGGCCAATAAAATCAATTGTATATAGTTTATGTCAATATAGTTTGATGAAAGTAAGACACCAGTGTCGGTAATTTGCTAATCACAATAAAGCTACTAATTAGCACTACTTTTACTTATTTTAATGAATTTTAGAAATCATGAATATAAAATATTATTCTAATACATGTTTTAAGTACTTAATTATGAATATGTAAAAACATTTACCGCTAATAGGTATATATTAACACAAACGAATCCTTTGGTAGTCAAACTGACCAATACAAAATCGCAACATTCGGATTCAGACTCGCTTTAAAACAGTCGCAATAATATCAAAGAACTTCAAAACAAAAGCTTTGTATAAACAATAGCTTCAAAACCAAACATATAATCTAAAATCTCAAACAAAATTTGCATAAACAGTAACCGTACAGAAAGTAATTTGTTCATTAAAGTACTAAACTAATACTAGATAAGCAGTCAAATTGTTCTGCGTTTGACTGTACTGCTCAGCGTTTTGTATTTATGTTTAATCCGTTAAGTTTCGATGTGTATCCAGAGAATAGATGAAAGACGTATTGTACTCCTATCAACCCTTAATGCAACTCAACAATCAACAGAGTGTTATGAGTTTTTCTTTGGAATGAGCTACAAATACTAAAATTATTACAATACAATAGGTTATCAAAATGAATCAAAATAAGTACATTATTGTTAATAACTGATTCAATTTAGTTGTATTTAACGAGGTTCTTAGTAGTAGTATGTAGTGAAGATTTGGAAGTCGATGAGGTTTTTAGACGGATGACCGTTTTCTGATATAGAGATTATTTATGAAATTATATATACTACACCCGTAGTAATAATTTAAGGTACTAGACAGGACTAGAGGCCTACTCTATGACGGGAGTCTACCCGTAACCACGGCCGTTTTAATACGGTCGAAACGTCGGGCAATAAACAGGATATTTTACCATAAATTATTCACGCGAATAAAACCCGTAGTACATATAATTTCATAATGTGTACAAATCGCGACAGTTTATCAACATTTAAAGATATTCTTGTCTCGGAGTACTCGTTAAGACGTTCGAGCTTAAACCTAATTCTCTGATCTTACTGAATTTCTATTCTATGGACTGTGATATATAATAATACATATTGTATATTCCTTGAGAATTAGATCATCCTTCGTGAGTTGTCTTGTCTCTAAAACGATAGAAGATAGTTACAGTAGGTAGTATTTAACAGAAATATAATAACCGATCAACAATGTTATTATCATCATCTATACCAATATAATAAAGCTGAAGAGTTTGTTTGTTTGTTTGAACGCAATAATTTCAGGAACTACTGGTCCGAATTGTAAATTATTTTATTATTGAATAGTCACTTTATCGAGGAAGGTTATAGACATATTACATCACCCTACGAGTAATAAGAGCGGAGCAGCAATGAAAAATATTGCAAAAACGGGGAAAATTTACGCAGACTACGTCAGCTAGTCATTAATAGCATTGCCAAGAGTAAAGTAATTATATGTACGTATATTTATTAGAACCCACTAATCTTTCAAAACTACAGCCAATATTGTTCAATTTGGAATGGAGATAGCTTGATCTGAATCGTCCATCACTCAGGCGGGCAGCATACAGGCAGAGTCGCTAAGAATAGCAAATATAAAATAAAACACGCCTCGTTATAAATTTCTCACCCGATTTCACATTCCTCGTCTTTGGTGAGACAAGTGCCTAAGGCACTTTTAACGTGGATTTTAATTAATCGTGTCTCGGAAATCTTCGTTTATCTACAGAAATACGAACACAAGGGTGTACCATCTCGTTGAGCTGTAAAGGCAGCTCAAGTTAACATGAGAGAACTGCGACAATGTTCCTTGTTTGCTGAAATAATAAAGGCTTATGTGATTAACACGGGACCGCCATTTTCGCATAACAAAGATAATATAATATAGGTCATGGTTATAATAATATCCCTAACACAAGGACTTAGTCTGTCAAAGCAGGTTGGCTTGGGCGCCAAACTAGGGCTTCCAATCCCGGTATTGCGGGATACCGCGCCATTTTGGCAATCCCGCAAGTGGGGGATCCCGCGGGATTTGCGGGACTGCGCAGTAACATATTTGTGATTCCTACCCAGCGTATTGTGATAAGCACAGTTGTTTTTTCGGTGTCTAGGTATTATATGTATTTATTTTAAATATATAAATTTATCAGTTTTCTGGTTGGAATTGAACAGGTTCTGCCTACTTTGGACCTTCGTTACCACTTGTTCTATTACATAATAATACGGTAGAACTACTTAGAGGTTCTTTTAAAGTGACTGTGTGTGATGTGTTCTAGGATTATTATTATTATTATATTTGAGTCTGTCATAAAAAGAGAAATAATCCTTTATGCATAAGAGTTCGGTTGGTAGATGTCTATTCGAATGTAAAGCGAATGTGGAAACCGAAAGGGTTTTTTATAGCTGCTGGATAGATAGAGTCTGGTAGACGATAGTTTAGATGTATTATGTTTTTTCATAGACATTTTAAACTGACTACTGACCAAATTATTGGAGATATAATTAGTTTTGATGAATTATTATTGTTGATCTCTACTTTTATCTAACAGTGCAATTTGATTGATCTCTAAATAATAGCAAAACCTGATGACAATGAAATTATATACATAAGCCCTTTGTAAAAGGGGACTTTACAAACATACATTTCGGGCACATTAATTTGTGGACCACACAAAGTGGTGTCCCGCGTAGGAATCGAACCCAAGATCTTTTGCGCGGCAGTTATACACACCTCCGCCGCCCCACCGAGACAGATAAACTTTGTCAAGTTGTGTATTCCGTTGTTTAATTTGTCTTTTATAAATAGTAATAGTTTATATACGGGATCCCGCAAATACCGGGATCCCACGGGATTGAAATTGTTTAATTCCACAGATACTGGGAATTAAGACGAGCTGCAGGATTGGAAGCCCTATGCCAAACTGTTTCTACTAATATATTTAATTAGTCAAATTAAAATGTGTGTATTATTTTCTCAGTTGTGTTTTGTAAAAAGTAAAGAGTTGGCAAATTCGTTTTCTGTAATCTTTAATTAAGATTAAGCCATTGTGTGTCATAAAAAATCGTCTCTCAAGTTAGTTTCAACAGCGTTATAAATTTAGTTGCGACACAGATAATATAATACTATACACTAGTATGCGATATAAATTAAGTTACCGTAACTACTAAGTTACAGTAACTAAATTTATATCGATGTTGAAACTAACTGACTGTGTTATAAAAAAGAGAATCGTATGAAAATCATGTTGATTTTTAGAATGACTATATAATAATAATAATTTAATTTAGACCAATGATCCATAATGTGTTAGTATACAGTGTTTTTAAAAACTATGTTAGTAAAAGATCTATGTTAGTGGCCTTTAGCTAGTAGTTATAGCTTTTTAAAGAACAAAAAATATTTAACTTAATTGTTATCAAATATTCATAACAAAGAAATTCAATACCACATTAAGGAATGATATTTTGCTCTACCTTGCACAAATTCCTTGTATACTAAAGAGCGGGAATTACAAAATCTTATTAAAATTTCAGACACACCATCTTAATTTGGGCCCGGAACCCTTTTGAACTATTTTGAGAGGTGAATTTCAAAAATTCCTTTCTTCTGTCCTCACTTCTCGTGTAATGAGTGAAGTGTGCCTTAAATTTTCAGGAGTCAACGATTCAGAGGGAAACGTTGATTAATCGCAGAGGACCTTTTGTGAAATGTCCCAGTATTTGACTTTGCTTTAATGTGTGAAATATGTGTGACCTGATTTTGACGTCGTCGTCGGGGAAAATATTTCCAAGGATTTTTTCTATATTTCCTGTGTTTTATGTGATATATGTTTTCATTGAATATTTTTATGAAAGGTATTATAAGTGATTACTTACATTTTTCTTTTATAGAGGTTTACGTATATAAAATTTATTTTTAGAAAATCAAGTGTTTGCAAAGGAAATTAAAAAAAAAACTGTCCGCTTTTTTATTGTAACAAGTGACACTTTTTTCACTTACGTGTGAGGAATTTAGTTGCTTAAACACATAAGGTTCAATACAAACAACTAAATAAAATAAATTGGATAGTTTGCTAACTAGGAACTAATTTAGTTTGTGGTTTTTATTTTTATAAATAAAGAATTCCTTCGATATGGTACGAAATTTAATAGAAATTGTGAAATAACCAAGAATACTTTTTTTCCAGTGTTTCGTTTCATGTACATCTTCTTAGGCGCAGAGTTTCTTGTGATAACTTTATGCTCACATCTTTCAACTGAATTTGCTCTTCTTGGTGAAAGACTGGAGAAATTCTCTGGAGAGAATATTAATGAATTGAAAAAAATAATACAGAAGCATCAAAAATTGATAGGGTAAGTTTTTGATTTCAAAAATGCAGTGATTGTTACAACGGTTTCAACTTACGAGCACAAAAAGAATTCTATGTAATCTGTGTGTTCCTTTCAGCTTATCTAAAGATCTGGACTACTTATTTCATAAAATGGTATTTATAAATCTGGCAGCCGCTAAAATCAGTATTAGTTTCTATGCTTTTGGTGCCAAGGTAAGTATAGTACCTATGATTTTATCTTTTAAGGAGGTACATTAAATTTTTGTCAACTTGAGTTCATACCTTACCTTTACAAAAGTATATATATCCTAAAATTTGGTTTTTATTTCGGTAAGAACAGTGGTAGCCTAGAGGTAATAGCTCCAACAGACGAGATAGGGGCCACCAGATCCAAAACCCATGCACGTGTTAGAAAAGAGTATATCTCACACGCGAGCTCGCACTTCGTGTGATTTATTTTAACCTCAATGATTAGTATTGGTGAAAAATACATTGTAAACAAAACAGCATCTCCTAGTGACAAAAAATGGAAGACTTGTGGTATCCACCAATCCGTATAGGGGCAGCGTGATGGTTTACAATGTATATACCTTCTTTTAAGGAGGCTTGGTAGCAGGAAAAAGCCCAGCGAGTATACAGTTGATTTTACGTAATAGGTCTGTATTTATTTTAGGTTGCTCATGGTCAAATGGATTTGTTTAGCAATTTTATAGCAGTTGTTACCCTAACACTACCTATATTCAATCTTTGTTATTATGGAGAAATTTTGAGAGAAACAGTAAGTACCCACAGTTGAAAACACATACTTTTTTATTATTTTTAAACTCTTGCGATTTTTATACATATTAGATATATTTCGGGACTTAATCGCGTGAATTATTTAAAGGTCGAACCTTTTATTTACCTGACGTATCGATCGAATTGCACCGATCGTGGTCGCGGGTCGATCAACGTGGTCACGAGACGATCGGTGCAATTCGATATTTAATAATTCACGCGATTAAGTCTCGAAATATATCTAACATACTTTTTTTGTTCATTTATTGACTAATACGTCATAAATTTCATTTTTCATAAAAAAACTATTATTAGTGTTAGAGTTTGTAGACAGCTGTCAACGGTTTACCTGAATAGGCAACATGAATTTAGTCACCATAGCTATATTATTTATGTTGCGCTTGATAATTGAATGTTTTCTTCTACAGAGTTCAAGCATTGCAGGCTCAGCCTATTTTAACCTATGGTACAAATGCGGCACAATATATCGGAAACTGTTGTACAATATCATTAAAAGGTAGGAAACAATGCGTCTTTAAGAGCAAATCGAAGCCTTTATAAAACCACTTAGAGTTTGAATTTACAGATTTGGCGGATTTAGATACGTCAGCTAGCGCATAGGCGGTCGGTACGAACACAGCTGCATTGTACATGAATATCAATTCTAAAATGTTTGTCAAATACGATAAATACAACCCTAAAATTGGACTCACATTGGATAAATATGTATTATAAAAACATGGCAGTTATAATAAAAATGATACCAACATTATCGCTAACTCTAAAGTCGCCACTTATGCTATTCGTAATTAAAAGTTTAGATATTTGGTGGCTAATAGCAAAATTCCTCAATGGATTTAGATAACATTTTAAATAGTTTAATGGTATTTTACGGTGTTTCTTATATACCATCAAATAAAGAACGGAGCCGGTCGAAAGCCTAATGTAGCCTAGTGTAGTTTTGTGTGATCTAGACACACTTGAATCAAAATTCTTACAAACAGAATCTAGCAATAAAACCTTACTAGAATGGCAATTCCTGATGACTATAAAAATCCGATCTCGTATCACAAAGAGCTTCATGTATCACTAAATTTGAATATCTGTACAATTTTCAGAGCTCAACAACCGTGTTATTTGACGTCGTGGAAGCTGACGCCTATAACTCTAGCAACATTTAGTGCGGTTAGTTTTTCATTTATCTACGAGTACTTATCTTAATTTATTTATATTTTCATTTGTGTACATTTCTCGTCTTTAATCAGGGTCGTTTAGTTAACAATCAATATTTTTATGTATACACTTAATGCGCTTAATAGGGAAGATGCAAAAATTTTATTCACGAATATTTTATGATTTAAATATTAAAAAAGTGTAAAAGATGAGCCATTGTAAGGTTTTTATTAAAATTAATATTATTTGTGAATTAAAGTAATTTTAAACTGAAAGTATTTTAAAAGACCAATCAGCGCTTAGTGACGTCACAGTATTATGGCGGCAAATGTTATTTTGTTGTAAAAATTAATTAATTGTGCTTATTATATAAAAATGCAAGTTGGGTTCTTAAAGGCAGACTCTAGGAACGTGCCAAAAGTTACAGTCAACTTGGTCGTAACATTTTTTGTTGAATGTGCAGAGTTTTCAAGTATAGTATTTTAAGGGACTAAACTACTATGGTATGTATACCTACACTTCAGTTAAACTTCACCCAATTTTGTGCGTCGTTCTCTATTTGCAAAATACAACGAAGAATTCTGATTATGAATAAATATAATATTATAAACAAGTTTTACAAGTAGGTAGGTTATAGTTTCTTTTTCGTAAATGTTTAGATTATCTTAAATAGGCATACTAACAAGCATACTTACGTAAATAAACAAATACGAGTGACTTGATCATAGACATGTATATATTAACTGAGGCTTGATCCTCACAGCTTTGAATGACAGTCTTCGAAGAGAAAATAAATTCCTGACATTTCGCAGATCAACACCATTTTTCTTTAAAATTAGGCTCAAGAGGAGGAGGAGGTAGTTAAAAATAATTTATTAGGAAACCTTGTTGAATTGATGGATCCATTGGCACAAAATAAAAGTCAATACGGCGTTTTCTCTATGTGTACATCAGAATGTTGATGGATAGTTCATTTGAAATAGTATATAGTATCAAAAGTACAAACAAATATTTCATAAAATAAAAATGACCGCGATGTACCTAGTCTAGTGACTGATCTGAGTGACAAGCACGACACAACTACATTTGTAACATCATCTACTGTTGGTCTGTTTTTGTGCTCGAACAGGTCGAGTGTATGTATGTGTGTACATTTCCTTGGCACACTCTAGAGCCTAAATGGCTTGATGAATTTTAGCTTGAGAGATATCGTTAAATTTGTTTTAGTTGTTAGAATGACACTGGGACACACTTTAAAAGTGGTTTACAGTTTAAATAAATAGTCAATACTTTCGACTATCAGGCCAATCTTATTTCTAACAAAAAACAACGATAACTTTTTGTTAATTCAAACCTTTACATTTAAGCCAGATAGGAACAAAGTTCATAGTTCTTTACGCAAACATTTGATTCCATTTCCTGTGAGTGCGGGTCTTGTTCAAATAATATTAAAAATCTAATATCCCGGTTGAAACTGTGTCAGAAGAAAGGAATAAAATTGGTAATGTCGGTTGTTTGATTTTAGGATATAAACGCCAGAATAGAAAACTAATTCCAAAACTCTTTAAGTATCTCAAAATTCCAAGAATTACACGGCTTTATAGAATCATGATATATCTTCAAACGGCCCCTTGTTAGTAGCTGTGACAAAGTTTTGTTTGCACTGTTCAATATTTGTGACAGAAGTCATTTTTAGTGACTTACGGTTTATGGTTTGTAAAAATAATTTAGTGTATGTATAGAGATATAAACCACCCCAGCTTCTGTCCATCATGTCTAAGGTTTCCCAATAAATAAACCTCTTTCACTGTTTTGAGACCAACAAAAGTTCGCGGCTAAAATAATGAATACTGTATCATATTCAATTTCAGGTGCTGAGCGCAACTTGGACTTATTTTTCACTCTGCGCAAGTTTGTACGAAGATGAAAGTTGAACAAGTTATATTCGTCAAGTTATCGACTAAGTTATTATAAGTATTTGTTTACTTTTACGGTAGTAAATAAATTAAGAGTTGTATTTTTAGAAACTTACTTTGCCTGTTTAATCTAGATAAATAAAATAAATTCAAATTGCAGCTTCTTTTATATTGGTAGCAATATCACAGAAATACATATTTATAGGTACTAAATTTGATCTTAATCGGTCCAGTACATTCGGAGTAAATTTACTGTGACGGACGGGCTGACGGAAATACGAGTGATTCTTTATGGGTTCCGTTTTTTCTCTTTAAAGCACGGAACCCTAAAAACGGTCTTGTCTGGTCCGGCGAGGTGACATAACGGCATATGATCACAGTATTATGTTTAGATCATTGTAGATAAGAATGCCAGACAAGAACATTATCTTGTTTCATGCTTTTTAAATTAGGATGTTTTCGTAGTCGGGTTTTAAATATTGAACGTTTTTATGTTTTATTTGAAATAGGAGTCGTCATGGCCACTAACTACATAAGCAAAAGGCCAATAAAAATATTTTTTAAACGTAGTTCTCTAGTTCTTAATAGGTACATTTTATAAAAAACGTAGTGCATTATTTGTCGGTATCCTAATTTTCTTAATATTATATGATAAAAAAGTAAAATACGAGTATATTGTTCATTGCAGATATGTAGGTCCCTTTTTTAGCATACGTCTAACATACGATTTGTTTAAAGATCGATGGTCGACGTGTTTGACGTTGATATTTTTCGAACATTAAAATTGTGTGAGTGTATTAAATAGTACAAGATTAATTCACATTCTGAGCTCGACTAATAAAGTTCTGAGAACTTCATTTAGCTGCTATACATACAAGCCCTTAACATTATTCGTCAGACCACGGCCCGCGGGATACCTTTACCTTGTCAGGTTGTAGGAAAGACACAAGTAAACGTTGTCATTCAAAAAATATTTTTTTAAAAATATGACATAAATTGAAACAAAAAGAATATTAGCCATGTATAATGTTCCTCTACAGGGACACAAACCTCCTCTCTGAGAGAGAATACGACCTGTGCCTAAACCATCACTGTATTGGGCTTTATAGAGATGGAAAGTTTAATTACAGTGGTAACAGCATTCTGAGCATGATTGCCAGCAGGTGAGACTGCTTATAAATGAATCGCTGCAGTGCTATGTCTCATGGGATGGTGCAGCCGTGACTTAAATTTTATAATTTACTAACATATTTCTTAAGTATTACTAACCTAATGAGTCTTGGTAACTTGAATAAATAATTTTAATGTAAAATTTACAAGCAAAACTGTGAATAAATGTAGTGTTAAAAATCTTTTTGAAATGAGTTCGCGAATATTCACTAGTATTAAAATAACACCCTTGTTCATCAACGGTTTATAACTTTCTACGTAATAAAACAGTAACTTCATGAACTACATACATACAAACGTAAACTTTATATGAAATGCCGCTTTCTCCCAAGAGTTACTAGGGCGTAACAGAAGTGCCTTTTGAAGTTAAAGCAGTGCCATGTTTGCCGTGTTTAAAGATTGTAATATACGAGTAGTGACAGCCTTGAATTCAGGCAGCATAGTAACAAGTTTTCACCCCTTTATTCGAAGAAAGATTTTAGAAATGTGGCTTTTATTTGAGACCGTAAGGTTTTTAAGGGTAGAAAATTTTCTATGTGTCTTATGTAATACGTCTCATATTTTTGTTAAATTGATTTATATATATACGTACAATCGGCCTACTCGGCGGTCGTACACCCTTATGGCTATAATGGCTTGCGAGAAACGTTCGCTCTCTACGTAAGCGCACTCACACAGGCACATCTGCGCCTTATCGGATGCAAGGAGGCGGGGTCCTTGTTTTTTTTAGTGCATTGCGTTGTTGTTGTGCATATTTCGACATATTTCGATTAGACAGTTGTAAATACATACTAATAAAGGATTGTGACTTTTGTTGTAAGCGCGCTTTTTGCAGTTGCGCGAAATAGCAATGAATTATTTTATTGTAATACATACAAATCTACATTAATATTATAAATAGTTAATTTATATATTTATTCGTTTGTGTTGTTGAAATTGTAAAGAGGTAGTTTAAAGCTTGGAGAGGAATATAGTATATTTTGCCTCAATACTATTATACATATGGAATTGTAGACGGAGGTACGGGAAACTGTTAGCTTTTAATATTTTTATGAATTACGTTTTGATTTTTAATCTATCTTTTCAAAAAATATGAGTTAGTAGAGGGGTTTAAAACTAGTGCCTGTAATTTATGAACTAGAACCTATTTTCGATGTTTTATATTGTGCGTATGTTTTAGTATGATTCTGTTAAGTAGGATTATCGAAATTATTTAATTTAATTTTTGTAAAATTATTTTGCATTTTTGATACATATCCATACTAATATTATAAATGCGAAAGTAACTCTGTCTGTCTGGCTGTCTGTTAGGCTTTCACGCTCAAACAGCTATACCGATTTAGATGAAATTTGGTATAGAGATAGTTTGAGTCCCTGGGACATCCACGCGGGCGGAGCCGCGGGCTTAAGCTAGTAATATATGTTTCAATAATGCGAAATGATCGTTTTGTAACAAATATGTTACAAAACGATCATAAATATTTTTCAAATATGTATTTAAGTTATTTACGTCTTCATTTTGGCTTGCCCCACGTAAGTATTTAAGAGGTAATTTGATGCAACTATGAGTTCTATGATTAATCTATACTTATATTTTTTGAGAGTTTGTTTGTATGTTTGAACACGATAATCTCGGGAACTATTGGGTCAAATTGAAAAAAATATGTTACTGTTGGATAGCCTATTTATCGAGGAAGGCTATAGGCTATATAACATCACGCTACAATCAATAGGAGCAGAGCAGCAATGTAAAATGTTGAAAAACGAGGAAAATTTAAGCTGACGGAGTTTGCTGGTCTTCGTCTGCTTCAGACAGCTAGTATGCTAAATATAGTTGTTCCCAGTGACTTTGCTCGCGTATATCTTGATTCGAGTGATAAGAATCCTACATCCTTCACCTGTTTTAAAGCCTATATTATTTTGTAAGTTCTCTGTTATAAGTATTTTATTTAAATTTAATTTCAAATAATCATTGGATTGATTTAACGAAATAAAGATATTTGAAATTTAAAATTTAAATCGGGCTAGTAGTTTCAGGGTTAACCTCTACATATAACTTTAACTCTTTAATATTAATAGTATGTATGGTTTTAATTCAGCAAGTTATATTTAATTTTTAACCACTAATTATTTTAATAGAAATAAATGTATTACCTGGAATGAGGGCAAGAAATAAGGAAACGAGTAAATTGTTTTATTAATTTTATGGATCAGTCAAACAATTCCATTACACATTTAGTACTTAATTATACTTTAAATTGTGGATGAGGTATGCAAACTAAAACAATAACGATATATTTTTAATATTAAATTATTATTTTACCATGCTATATAGTCATCAAAGTGCTTAATTACCAATTACTTTATCAATAAATATTATAGTAATAGTGATAATAGTCAGCTTCATTAAATTTTTAAATTTACTGCCTCTGTGGCGCGGTGGGAGTGTATCCGACTGCTACGCAAGAGGTCGTGGGTTCGATTCCCACACGGGACACCAATTTGTGTAATCCACAAATTGTTGTTCCGAGTCTGGGTGTACTTTGTGTCCGTGACTTGTATGTTTGTTAAGACCCCGCGACACAGGGCTTCTACCCACGACTGCGGGAGTCGTCTTTTTCAAATTAAGTAACAATGAATGAATTAATGTATTATCTCAGATGCTAGCTTATATTTATTACAGTAAAATAACCAATAAGTTTAATTTAGAATACATTTTAAAATAATTACAAACATTTAATTTCAATACAATCTATTGGCTCTTCCGTCAATAAATATTAACTCTCCTGGAACATCAGCACTCATCTACCCCCACATATTAACAATAATTCGTCCTCACATTCACACTTCCAGATTCACATTTCTGGGCTTGTATCTAGTATTTATTTTAAAAAAATCGTCTGAAAATTTAGCGTGTGATAAATCATAACCTCTGTACTCTCGAGCGAAACGCACTCCTGCTTCTTCTAGGTCCTGGCCTAATTTTTGTAGCGGAATAATGCACACATTTCTTATAGCCTGCATGCCGCAGTCAAATAGTCTAGCGAACGTCGACGTCTTGGTAAATGGCTGCACTTCGTATGTGCTAACCATTTTCCTTACGCGATCCGACGTTAAAAGAGTCCTCCTCAGCATCCCGCTTTATCCAACGTCACGCTGTAAGCTCTCTGAAAAAAAATAACAAGTTAAAATAAATGTATAAAAGATCTTCGATACCTATTCATTAAAAGTTTGAATGAATAGAACAGTAAGTCAAGCACATTTTTAAAAATGTGTTATTTCATTATACTTAATATTATTTCTTTACAAATCAACAGACAATGAACGAGTTGTTACTGATAAAATTAGATAATAGTTCTTAAACAGTTGAAATATGATTGAAAATAGAATATGCGTTATTATGAGAAGCTACCGTTTGCGAAAACAAATTCGCATGCAAACTATTATCAATCCTATTCAATTGATTTTAAAGATGATAATTGCCATAAGCGTTTCCAGTTTTAGGACATTTACTGTGCGTACTGTAAATATATTTATGGCACCTGGAATTACCGAACCGTGGGAAAGCAAAAACTTATTGCATGCAAACTATTTTCAGTTCTTGTGTAACGATTTAAAGACGATAATCGATTAAAGGATTCTCAGATTTACAACTTTTACTATGGGGATCATAAATCTATTGTTTTATCAACACAATATACGTTTTATGATGCCTAAAATTTACTAAAACGTGGGAAGAAAACAATTTATTTTGTCAAAAGTAAGAATGAGGATTTTCAATACTTAAAAAAATTGAACATAATTTATTTTGTTTAAACATAAATATTTTAAAAATTATAATACTTGACATCTTTAATGTGAGAAAAATAAAAATGAAACACTATGATTTAATAAGGGTGGATTTAAGTATAAATCATAGAAAAAAAATATAAGTGTATAAAAGCACGAAATTCCTACTCTTCACATATCAGTAGAGACAGCCTTTTATATGTTGCCACTCGTTCTACAAAATAGTTTTTGTTCCGATTAGTACTACGTTTCTTTAATATATTTCAGATTAATTGAACGAGTGAAAGTTTAGTTCCAAGAAGTTCACATTTAAAAAATATACGAATTAGCAAGTGACTCAGAACGCCACGTTTAAAGTAAACTAAATGTAAATATTATTAAAGATCAAAAAATATAAATGAACTTTTACTTTACATTGATTTATGAAAAAGACATTAACGGTTTATGAATTTATAAGAAATCATTTTTATTATTATTTATTTGTTGAATAATCATAAGTAGTTCTAAACCTATGTATGATAATAAAATATTTAAATATATTTTTTAAAATAAAATTACTTATTTTCTTATCATTTCGGTAGTAAATTAGTAGAATGATTTTTCAACAATCATCGTTATATTTGAATATATTTACATAAATGTTTAATAAATTATGCACTTAAATCTTTCTCACCCATTGCACCGTCTATTAACAAAAACCATTTAATAGATATTGTTTTTTTTTAAATTATATACGAAATAAATACATTTCGTAAAATCCAAATAATACGTTTATATACTTAAAATATTAGGAATAAATAACTGCGATTGATGAAATAACTAACCCTAATGTCTGCCATCATCATTGAGAATATTATTATATTACAACAACGAAACAAACCTTAGTTATGAAATTAACCATCGTCTTCGGAAATATTGATTATATTATTATTTGGTCTCCCCCAATTACTTTTTAACCAATAGCCAATTCTATTGTTAAACATAATTTATAATTATTGTAATAAAATATACGAGTAATTTGAATTTGACTTACCGTAACATTGGTAAAGGTTTGAATCCTTGGCCATGAAGATCCAAAATTTTATTCACGGTTTAAATTTCGGTTAATTGTGAAAACTCACTGAGGTCAGCAAGAAAGCATCCAACAGTTCAGTAAAACACAGCCACCGTAGGTAAACAGATGAAGAAGAAGCTGTCCACTAATTCACACCACAAGTCAATGCGAGTTCTATCAGTAGTCAACGAAGTGGCAATCGGAATCCGTAAACAGAACAAGTCGTGAGCAAAATACAGTAAAGATGCGCGCGTCTTCATACAAGGAAGTGCAAATTACAACTAAGTTAACTAAAATGTTTTATGTTCCCGTTGGTTAAGGTGTGGACCTTAGCCCCGTCCTAATTGGTTGAAAGTAAAATGTGGGAGTGGTTTTTGCGTTTGTGTGTGTGACCGAACCGTTGTGAACCGCTCATAGCAAAATATTTTCAGGTGGTCGAGCATCAAGTGGGCCGATTGTACATCTTTTGACGAAGCCTTTTTCGTAATACATACACATTATGATGTCTAGTGACTGATGACATATGGATGATACTAAACACAGTAGTCGATAATTCAAATAATTTGGCTGAAATACCATTATGATCCTATTAACCATTAAACCTGCTAGCAGGAACCAACAATGAAACGCTAATTACAGCAGTAGATAACTCAGCAATTATTCATAGAAAGCCAATGAGCTGAAATCTAATTTGAACGAATAAAAGAAATCGTTCCAAGTAGAAAAAGTAGACGAACGTTTCAAGCAGAATAATTGAATTTATTGCCCTCACGCTGACAATAAAAAGCTTTTAATTAAAAGAGAATGAGCACTACAAACAGTTAGTGCAAGAAAGTTAATTAGATTATGTGGAAACTGTGTGGGAAATAAAAAATAGACTTGACGTAAAATAAAAATCAAACACTAGGTTTAAAAATAACGTGTTTTGTAAATAAAATGTAACAGAAAAACGTGGTATTTAAAGGTTGGGTATTACATAAACTATTTTTTCAAAATTTATGTACTAGAACATTTAACAGTATATTTGATTCCTCAATAACAAGACGATTATATATTCGATGTAACACCCTAGTAGATACCACTTACCGTTGTTGAAAATTTACGATACAGTTCCATTTCACGTTGTTTATAAAAAAATGTATTGCTATATACAAAGAAATTTTATCTGTATCGGTTCAGTGGCTTAAGCGTGGAAACGTAACTGACAGACAGAGTTACTTTCTCATTTATAATATTAGTTTGGATGGTTATTTAACTGTGTAATTTCAAAAATATCTTGGTATATGTTATGGCAATTACTCCCAGGTCTACAAAAGGTTCTACCAGGGAGACCCGTGCCCAGCAGTGGGACATCATATGGGTTGTTATACAGTAGACTTGTTGTGTAGTAGTTAAGATTTTATCATGTTTGATTTATTTGAAAAAAAAAATTAGAATATTTCGATATATTAGAATCACGTTATGGATTTTTTTTTCAAAAAGACGGGACAGGGCTTGTTCACTATTGCGGGAGTACCCGCAATAGTGAACAAGCCCTGTGTCGCGGGGGACTCCCACTGCGCCACAGAGGCAGACATATATATGAATAATCAAAAAGGAAACCAAGTTTATAACTTTTCTTACTTTATTTTAAATTCTGACAAAGGTACATTTATACCTAAGTAAACATAAGTCAACTACTCGTTATCATAATCAAATCGGAAAGAAATCATAGTTGCTTTTCGTAGTTACATAATATGTAACTACGAAAAGCAACTATGATTTGTTTCATATAAATAGATAGTATATTATACTAGTCCCGAGGCTAGGAAAAATATCCTAATTATTTATTGTATGTTGCAGTACAATGTTTATTCAATACCAACTAATTATTAGGAGAGAAGGCGGATTTTGTGAGTTATGTGTATCTATAAAAAGTTAACTTTAGAATGCTGCACCACCAATGTAAAATCAGTTTTTTGCCATTTAAAGGTTAACAAATAATATATATACAAAAAATACCGAATGGCTTGAGTTGATGCCATCCTATTATGAGTGGATTATATTGCCATCTGATGTTTGGACTGCCTCAATGGCGCGGTGGGAGTATATCCGACTGCTACGCAAGAGGTCGTGGGTTCGATCCCCACCCAGGATAAAACTTTGTGTGATGCGCACGATGGTTTATTCTTTATCTGTGTGTTATTTATCTATAATATGTACGTATTTAGAAATATTTATGTATGTTTATCAGTTGTCTGGTTTCCATAGTACAAGCTCTGCTTAGTTTGGGATCAGATAGCGTTGTGTGAGTTGTTTCAAGATATTATACTAAACTAGGTAGAATAAACATACCAATAATATGTCTAAGAACATAAATAATACACACAAATTACACCTAGATGCAGAATAAACAATTGTGCGTATCACACAGTGATATATTTTGAGTGGAAATCGAATCCATGATCTTTGGCTTTCTGGCCTTGAGGGTCAATGATAATGGTGTCCTAATCGATCTCGGTTACGGCGGCCTATCTCATCAGAGACTAGCTAACTACGCAGGAGATATTACAGTACACAAATGAATGCTCAGACACAAGTGCACTCTCTATTCCCTCACTGTTATAGTCCGATGGGACCGAAATTCAACACGACCGTAGATAGATTGGGCGCAGTACCGACGACTTAAAGTACTCTCCGAGGCACGAAGGAGTATAACATTTTTCAAAAACGGTCACCTATCTATGGACCGACAGTGGTATTGTAGCTTAACCTCGCTGATATCTCGATCTGCCGGTCGCTACTGAGTCTGGGACCCCCCCTCCTCCGAGTCAATAGCCACTACACTAACAAGCCAGTCAAATTTATTTTTAATGTTTATTGCAGGGGTTAGGCCTACGAACAAAATTGCACATTTTTCTTAATGGCTTGTAACCCCCTGTTAATAGGCTACTGTAATTCCTGATGGCGACCCTTACAAAAAATGTAATGAAAAAAAACTAATTAAGCTACCTTCATAAAACCTTATGTTTAGTCTCTTTTTAATTATATAACTATCAAAAGTAACATTGAATCTAAATTTTTCAAATGAGTACGTGCAAACTGTTCCATGCAAGCTAATTATTTTTAATTATAATTTGTAAAATACCTTGCTATATAAGTTTGATAGACGGCGTGACTATAGCATATAGACCGGAATCTTTAGATTTATCCAAAATTGACAAATTTCTAGGCGACCTCTAGTAGTAACTTTTAAAGTGACGCGTTGCATTATATACACATTTTTACGAGAATAAACTCGTTAAAACTGGGTGAAGTATTAACCTTATGCTTAACGTGTCGACCGGGTTACACTGACCGTGGTCACAAGTTGATTGGGGAAGGGGAGCGACGTCACGACTCCGTATGTGAAGCGGACGTTTCTTAATCCCCCCTAACATTTTATTGTTTCTTATAAGTACCCACACACACAAAATTATACTTACTACGTAAATACTTTACCTAGTTTAAATGCGTTTACTCCCGTGTCAAATTGCGAAAGTAAATAAATAGGTTATCGACATGCGTGATTATTTTCAAAGTAAGGTTAGGGTACCTGTAACAAAATGCCTACTATAGGCCTAATAGGGTTGATACCTATAACAATATTTTTATGTTACTTTTATAATTTATTTTTTTGCTTAGTTGCTATAGTAGAGGCTCTCTCCTGTTTAAGATCAGATGGTCTTGTGTGAGTTGTCTGATATTAAATAAATCGCTCAGTATTGTTTCGTTACAGTGATCCCGTTAAAAACAAAAAAGGGAAAATATGTTAAGTTGATAAAGGTTGCGCTAATAACAAAAGTTAGATTTAACTGGAAATCAAGCTTTTTCGGTTTTTCCAAAAATCGTACGTAGCTCCTACATGACGTAATTTAATTTTTGAACGATTTATACTAGCAATGTGGATCTTATGTTACCGTGGCCTGAAATGCTTTAGGTAACCACGTCTGGTGAGTTACCATTTTGCTGGTGGACATAGTGCGGTGTGTTTATATAGATTGCCGCGGTGATCAAACTATTTGTACAGTATGTATAAGTTTGTACGGAATCCTCAGAGCGCAAGTCCCACTCGCACTAGGCCAGTTTTTTTTAACAGAAATGGCTTGCCTACTTTTATTTAGATTTATGAAAAGGTACATAGTGCCCTAGGCTATAATGTACCTACCATAAAAAACAGCTTTAGTCCAGACGGTGTTTAATTTAGGTGATAATTTTAAGTCACGAACTCGAACGATTCTAGATCCGTCACAAGCACGCGATTAATGGATATGAAGCAATAATTTTTCCGTAAAAGTTCCTCAACACTAAAAAACTGATCAATTTTTGTATGCAAATAATAAATTCTTAAACTACAAAATTATCTAGTCTACTTAAATAAATTTAGGGGACAGAAGTCGTTTTGTAATTTCCAATATATCTTTTGAAAGCCGTTTTGAGGGAGGACGTGAATAATTTTATAAATATTTTTCTATTTTTTAATAAGTACCTAGTCATAAACATTTATTATAATCCAGGAGGTCAATACTTTATTCTCGGACCAAGCTGTATCAGAATAAAAATTAAACGTCCAAACTGTTGCTTATAGGTAAAGCTATAATCTGCCTGCATAAATAAATATGTAGATGATTATATTTTTTTTATATTACCATCTTCATCATTTTAAATGTATTTAAAACAAAACTTTTCTCCATCAATAACTGGTCCTTAGGGACTAATAGACTACTTTTCACTAGTCTCAATTTGAACTCTTTTAGACGTAGATAAATGACTGACTTCAGACTGGCCTGGCGTGGAGGGACACTTAAAATAAGTTGGTGATTACAAATCTAGGTTGTGGTTAGAATCGATTGTTTAGTAGATAGCGTACAATAAATTCACTAAGCCGATTTGAGACCACAACTAAAGTGTATGAATGTTTAATTGCTCAGTATTTGTTTAGGTCTATTAGATTATTATAAACTTACGCAAATATGTTAGGTAAGTATTTACCTAAGGCAGCCATACATATTTAATCTAGATGAAGATCCTGTGATCGTGATTAGTGATGTTGATCCAGATTGAATTGACGGATCGCGACATGTTACAACAGGCCGAATCAAGATGTATCAATCTATTGCGATCCGCGATGATTTAGTGTGCAATGACTGCCTTATGGTTTAAAATAAAAATCTATATGCGAGTACTTAATATAGTTGTAAAGTATATTGTTTAAATTGCATAGACACACGTTTTATAAAACTCAAAAAAAAAATACAAGCAGAGCTCAATCTCAGGCAATTCCTTAAAATTTAATGTCTTTTTTCGCCTACAAATTAACAAGGCTTCAAAACTTTGCGGAAGGATCGGTACCCAATACCCTCAATTTCACTTGGTTTACTGTTGCCATTTATAAGTCGATACAAGGAGCGAACACTGGCCGGCAGCTGCGTGCATGACAAATGACCATCGCCAACGTTAGTACCAAGTCTGGGACGACGTCCAACATCCACCGTGACTTGGAAATTATTGAGATTAATTTAGACAAAGCTGTTTTAGCAAAAAAAGGAGAAAGTTCAGTTCAACTTTTAAACTGTTAACGGATGTTTTTGGCCTCGAAAATTGTGAAGTTTGTCAAATGAAGACAATGATAAATAGTTACCTTAAAGCCTGGTATCCAAGGATAAATGAATTTTGTACAGAACAGAAGGCTTTTTAATTCTTTTGTTCAATCTATGAAAATTTTCTTTTTATCCTATACTTATATTAGTGATATAAGTTGTTGATAAGCTAAGCGTGAGAACATAATTACGCTACATTTTATTGTGACAATGAACATCCACGAACAGTCGCCAAGAACAGCTTGATTTACTTTAAAATAGTTTGTTGGCTACTTTAAACTCTACCCTGTATTATTTTTTTTCATAAGACAATCCACGCAAGAGTAGCTGAGATCAAATGCTAACACAAAATAAATAAAGATACTTGAAGCGACGTGGTATCAAAACGAGGAACTTTGATTTCAGCTCAAACCTCTTCGAACTGAAAGAGTGGAAATTAATTGCAAATAAAGAAAGTTTTGATCCGAGCGCTCTGAAGTTGTTTCTGTTTACAGAAGTGAAAACAATCAGACGCCTAAGTGTGAAAACTCACGGGTTTTGAGAAGGTGCGGAAATGTACTGCGTTTCTTTTCATAATCTAATCTTTTGTTTCAACAATTAAAGTTCGTTTACTTGTATAAGTTGTTCAACTACTTTACGAATTTGTATGTACTTTGAAAATGTATTGATCTCAGTCTCAATTCTGAAATCAAATATGAGTAACATTAACCTTTAAAGAGCTTGCTGTGCTGCGACGATATTTTAAAAATTATGTGTGTATTAATTTATACATTTCTACTACACAGAAGCGATACTTTGCTCTCAGTAGGTACTTACCAAATTTAGCCTACGTCTCACGCTTGCCCGATTTTTCTTCTTTACGACTTGTTAGTAGGACGGGCTGTAAAGTGTAACGACCTGTTTTCGCTTGACATCAGCGTTGTATACGTTATGTGCCTCAACTTAATGGTTAAAACATAAACGAATAGCGTCATCTAGTGAAAATAACTGGAACCTGTAGGGTTAAGATACGCTGACCTGGAAATTGGTCGATTTTATTGTTTTACAAGCATTAAGGGTATCTTATAAGTTTTGAAGTTAAATATAAGTATACGATGCGATCATACAACCGAAAGTAATGCGAGAGAAAATAGAATTTACACGTTCGGTGCTCTTTAGACGAGGTAAATGAACTAGTCGATGCACCCGATTTTCCAGCTAGATGCTCGTTACTTCGGCTACATTCGAATTTGCTTTAAGTTACGTTGTTTGTATTTGTTCTACACTTTTCATGAGAATCATTAAATTTCTGAGTCAATTTATATTTCTCGATGTGACGAAAGAAAGTATGTACTGTAAAGTTTTGGTTTTATAGTAGGAGTAGACTTTAATGTTAACTTCGCTTTCTTCTAAAAAATATGAAGAGTATTTTTGTAAACACAAGAGTGATGATTATTGTTTCACGCTTAATTTGCCATGCAGTAGATATACTCAATTATATTTCAGGTAGTTTTTACGAGTGTTTGTCTTGAATTTTATTTAATAGCCAATGTAGTGTCAACATAATAAAATATACGACCACCTGTACCTACTCTTGAAGTTACGTCCAAACGCTGATGACGGCGTGCCCGCTTATCTCCAACAGCAATGCCAATGGATTGACGAGAATAAATAACCTCTACAAAAAGTAAATATTAGCGACTCAAAATTCTGCGTTTGTTGTCAACTTTTAAATGAAAGCCTTTAACAGAAAGTATACAATTGTTTTGTCGAAAATACTTTCAAATTAAACCTATCTTCTACAGAATTTAAAAACAATAAATAAGACTTTGTTTCTAACTATTGTGCTGACCCAACGAATTAATTATGCATTGAAATTTATTAAATACTAGCTGACCCGCGCAACTTCGTATGCGTCAATTTTCCCTATCTTTGCAACATTTTTCATTGCTGCTCCGCTATGGCGTAATGTTATATACCCTATAGCCTTCCTCAATAAATAGGCTACCCAACAGTTAAAGAATTTTTCATCTCGGACCAGTAGTTCCTGAGATAACCGCGTTCAAACAAACTCTTCAGCATTATCATATCAACCCATATGATGGCCCACTGCTGGGCACGGGTCTCCCCAGTAGAACCTACAAGTATGTAGATCCTGGGGGTAATTGCCATAATCGCCACGCTTGGCGAGCGGGTTGGCGATCGCAGTAAGGCTTTAAATACGCAAAGGACGCTGCAGCCCGTCCTCTGGGGTGAAATCCCTTAGTCGCCTTGACGACACCCACGGGTAGAGATGGGGTGGTACTATTCTTAAGCCGGCACCACACGGCATTTCAGCATTATAACATTAGTATATATATAGATATTGCATCAATCCGTACGCTTAACATGGAAGAAATAACAGCAAATGTTTTGGAAGACAAACTTCAAATTGCTGTTAAATAGAGATTTTATTTAACTTTATTCTTAGAATCCTAAAAACAAGCGTGATTGATAGGTCAATTAGTGCACCTTTGCAGTGACTACCAATCTACTAAAACCATTGTCAATCGCCTTCAACGATATGCTTCTGCAAGAAATTGACAATGTTCATAGGTATAGGAACTATGTTCTAATTTAGGGTTCTTTTTTTATTAATAAATCAAAGACTACTATCAAAAATACAGTTTATTGAACGGCCGTATCTTAAATGGATAACAATCTATATACTTAGACAACTCGGTATGAATCACACAGATTTTTCTTCTGGAATTTTTCTAGAAGATTTGGATCAAGGAGTTTATTCACTATGTTTGAAACCCGACAGTCGTATGGCGCTGACGGGTGATCAGTTTCTAAATGGAATATTTTGACTGGATGTTTTGTGTACTTAGAAAGGTTGTAATCTTCAGGAAGACTCCCTGCTTCAGAATGAGGGATACCTCTAATGAGAACTAGTTCTGACTCCAACGTTAAATCGGGTGCGTATTCTTTAGCCAGCACTATTCTAATATAAGCAGATTCTAGTATCGATCTCTTATACTGCTTTGAATACTTCGCTAACCCAATCGTCTTCTTCATGCATTCATTAATTTTATCTGACCATTCTTCAGCTTTCACCAATTCATGTTTAAGTACTTCACTATCTTGGCCAGTTAAAAGGCTATACATATGCCCTAGCACTGCATTCTGCAACTCTGAACCAGTCATATATCCAATGTAAGAATTTAACTGTGTTCTTAATGCATCTGGGCTGCTGTCCAAACAAAATACGACTCCAATGTGTCCTGTAATTTGTTAGCAAGTGTAAATATCGTTCAGATTTAAATGGAAACCAGCCATTTGTAATGGTGAGCTTTAGTGTATTATTTATGAACGAGAATTAACAATACAGTGTTTGTTGGAACTTGTTCGGGTATGAAACCCTAAGTACACTTTTGAACAATTATCCAGCAAGTGGAATAACCAGAGTTTTGAATCTCAAAGGTTTTTATCGTGATGTTTAATGTATTTGAATATTAAAATCTATCTATATATAGATCTTGAGTAATAAATCTGAATTTAGATTTAAAAAAACTAAAATGAAACCGAGTTTAGCAGCTGTTAACCACATCATAAAGTTTGAGTCTAATAATGTCTAATAATAGTCCAGTTAAATTTAGAACTTCTTTATAAAAACCCTAGATTAAACCACTAAAATAGTTTCGATAACTTCAATAAAGTTCATATGATTCTAAGGTTTCTATTAGGGTCGTAGTGACTTGAACCTTTCTAATACATTTTTGTGTGGTATAATACTATGCTTCAGCTGTAAGCTTCCATAGATATCTCTTTATGAATCCATAATGTAACTTCATATTGGATATCAATTTCAATTATTATTTTTTTATTATTTTTTAATAATATCCTGGGACAGCTCACACAAAGCTATCTGATCCCAAACTAAGCAGAACTTGTACTATGGAAACTAGACAACCGATAACCATATTTATATATTTCTAAATACATACATATTATAAATAAATAACACCCAGACACAGAATAAACCATCGTGCTCATCACACAAAGTTTTATCGTGGGTGGGGGGTCGAACCCACGACCTCTTGCGTAGCAGTCAGATACACTCCTACCGCACTACAGAGGTAGTCATTTTTGCTGTTTAAGCAGGTAATTAACTGTAGGTACCTTATTATCAAAATGCCTCGGCCTCGGCCATGAATTATGACCAAACAATGATGCCAATAATATTTTTATTCAATTTTTTTTCGTACAACGTATTTTAAGATAATATTGTTCCGAGTAGTAATACGTGTTGGTACTATCAAACTGATGCAATGAAATTACCGTTCGTGCATATTTTATGTCGATTATCTTTTAATTAAAAGGCCAGCAATGCTTTTGGTCAACTCCATAGCTTGGTCAATTAATATATATATATTTAAAAAACTTAAGTAACACAAAGATACAGCTATGAACAACAGTATAGTTACCTTCTTTCTCTAATAAAGCTGCCAGCTCCAAAGCGATATTAACCCCAAATGAATACCCAAGCAGGTAAAACTTTGACTTTGTTTCGAACTTCGTTTTCATGAACTGAAATACCAAATATCTAATTAATATATTATAAAAATAAACATGTTGGACCATATTCAATGTAGGGTTCCGCTGCTACTGCTAAAAAGAAAAAAATACAATCGGAAAAAAGTTTATTTATTTCTTCTTTCAGTTTTTCAGCAATAATTTAAGGACGATATATTTGATCATGTCAAAAATAATTTAGGTTGAAAGTATTTATAAAGCGTTACTTTTGTAATTTCTTCCATATTTTTTGCCCATTTAAAATATAAAAATTACGATATGATATACGGATGGAGAGACAGGCCGACAGACAAATGAACATGACGAAACTATAAGTGTTCAGTTTATGCCATTTTGGCTATGGAGCCCTAAAAACTATTATTTAACACTCCATACATGTTACAGCTTTATTAGTATTCATTATAACATATTATTATAGATATGTGTCGGATCCTTAAAGTTTTAGAGTAGTGCTAAATAACTTCATTTTTTTTACCACTACTAATGTAGTGGTAAAAAAAATGAAGTTGGAGTAATCTCCAATATCTTTAGAGCTAACATTTATACATCTATCTAACAGGTCCAAAACCATTAAACGAATTAGGCTTTCAATAGATCGTGGCAAAAATACGACGCATCAATAAACTCGAAAAGCTTCTATTGATCGAAGCGTGATGATATTTACCCATAGCCTTCTATAATAAAAAGACTATTCAACATTAAAAGATTTTCTAAAATCGGTTCAGCAAATCAAGAGATTACCCTTTACAATCTCACAAACTTTACCTCTTTATAATATTTATTTATTTATTTATTAAGCACACCAACAGCATAATTACACACATAACTTATATAAACAACATTGTTGTACATCATTTTATGTAACTATACAAATTACAGTTATGTATGACACTCGTATTTATCAAAATTAAGGCTAATGGACAAATTCTAATTCTAAAACATATTAAATATAACTAAGTACTTATTAATAAGTTTTATTGGTAACTCTGTATCAGGAAGTGTCTGTATGATGGGAATTTCATTGAAAATATATATATATATATTTAAATATATATACTTTTTCAATTATAAATAATCATATATATTATAAACATAGGGGAGCCAGGGGCTTGTATTAACAGGTCGATTGCCGCCAAATTGTACATGAACGAGTGAAATACGTACGATCATAGGCATCACGGAATGACCACAGACACGTTGCGACCTGTCAGTCGCCGCCCGCTTGCCGCGGAACAAAGTTGTGTGTGAGGTGTGAATTTTGTCAGGTAAATCATCATTTTTTTACTCGTTATTTTTTGATTTGTTGAATAGTTATATACATAAACGATTTTTTTTTTATATAGTAGTTCATTTCATCTTGTATAGTATTTAGTTGCCATCTAACCACATTATCGGTGTGGTTTTCTTAAACATATATTTTTATAAAACATCTACCTCTGGGGCAAGTCTTAACAAAGCACGTGGGGTAAGTATTAACATGTTAATATTTACCCCGTAAGTACTTTATGCAACAAAGACATTGTTCAAAACTTTTTTAGGGTGCGTACAGATTAAGTAACATTAACACATTTTGTACTGAAACATATAATATAACAATGTTTTATTACATGTTATGTTACTAAATCTGTACGTACCTTTACAAAAAAAACTTGGCATGATTTTGCATTCAGTTGTTTTTCTTTTCAGTATGAGGACTTACAAAAGAAAAACCCGACGGGGCTCCACTTCTCAGGAAGTATAAGATTTGGCTTCAAAAGAAATATTAGATAATAATCGAAAATATAGAGAAGTAGCGGAGAAGTTCAATATTTGCCATGTGACACTTTATAAATATGTCAAAAATATTAAGGAAGGAAAGGAGCCACAAATTGGATATAAAAAGCCCCGACTAGTTTTTTCTCAAGTCCAGGAATCTGCCATCACAGACTATCTTATAAAATGTGCCAGTATTTACTTCGGACTTCTTCCTCAAGTCAGAAAATTAGCATATGACGCAGCTGTATATCACAGAATAGAAAAAATCCCCGAAAGTTGGCATAGGAATAAAATGGCTGGCACTGATTGGTTCACATCTTTCATGAAAAGAAATCCAAACTTGTTAATTCGAAGTCCTGAAGCCACGAGTTTGAGCCGAGCCACCTCATTCAACCGCACAAATGTTCAGGAGTTTTTTGAAAAGTACAGGGAAGTTCTTCAGCGGTATAACTTCTCCAAGTAGGATTTGGAATGTTGACGAAACTGGAGTCACAACTGTACAGAAACCAAAAAAGATCGTTGCACAACGAGGTTTGAAGCAAGTTGGAGCCGTCACATCAGACGAAAGAGGTACTTTAGTAACCTTGGTAGCTGCAGCAAATGCCATTGGGAATTTCGTGCCATGTATGTTCATATTTCCAAGAATTCGTTAAAGTGACATATTTATTAGTAATGGCCCTCCTCAGTCTATAGGTGCAGGAAACAGTTCAGGATGGATAACTCAAAAAGAATTTGCAATGTTTTTAGATCACTTCATTAAGCACTTCAAACCGACACCCGAAGATCCCGTTCTATTGCTTCTCGACAATCATCAGCCTCATGTCAATGCAGAAGTCGTTAATAAGGCTAAAGAAAACAACATCATTCTTTTGTCTTTTCCTCCACACTGCTCACATAACCTGCAGCCTTTAGATGTTGGGGTTTACGGACCATTCAAGAATTATATTAGCAGACAACAAACGAACTGGATGGCTACTAATCCTGGGAAAATAATGACTATATATAATATACCAGCAATAGTTAAAGAAGCGTTTCCTTTGGCTTTTACTCCCAATAACATTACTAGTTCATTTAGAAAAGCTGGTATTTGGCCGTGCAATGAAGATGTTTTTCAAGATTCGGACTTTGGACCATCTTTTGTGACAGATCGCCCCATCCCAAATGCGAAAAATAATTCTAATGAACAGCAAAGACCTTCGTCTGTTGATGATTCGAACGTGCATGTTCAAGGTCAGACCAGCTCCAGAACGCTTGTTTCTTCAGATCAGCCGGACTCATCAGATAATTTAAGTACTCACAGTTTGTCATTGAATTTAGATTCATCTGCGCTACCAGAAATAGAAAAAGAAAGTTTTAATATTGATATTAGTGTGTCTGAAGTTATCGATCAGTTGTCTAAACCGTCTACATCTACTGGTTCATCAAACTTTGTTGTTGATAATTATTTATCTAACGTTAATATTAATATACCTAAAGAGCCGATTGCTGGGATATCAAATGTTAGTCAGTGTGCAACATTTTCAGTAGAAGATTTTCGACCTATGCCAAAGGCGCCTCCGAGCCTTGCTAACTTAAATCGTAAACGAACAAGAAAAACTGCAATTTTGACAGACACACCGGAAAAGCAGAAATTAGAAGAGGAAGCTAATTTAAAAGAGACCAAGAAGAAGAAAGCAACTAAACTTAATGTAACTAAAAAGACTGATAAAGAAAATAAAGTTAAGAATAAAGGCAAAGGTAAAGGTAAGAAGAGCAACACACAGGAAAACAAAGCCAAAAAGAAAATTTTACAAGACAGCGAAAGTGAAACTGAAGAATGGTTTTGTTTGATCTGTGGTGGATCTTATTCGAATGATAATTCTGGAGGAGATTGGTTTAAGTGCAGATCTTGTAATCAATGGGCCCATGGAACTTGTATTAAGGGAAACAAATTATCTTTTATATGTTTAAATTGTAACTCTGATGATGATGATTAGTAAAGTTGTCATATCTAAAGAATTATAATAATTTTAAGTAAACTGTTAAAGACTCATTAGTTGTAAGTAAATAGTTTTTAATACAAAATATATTAAAAATAACGTGATTGCAGAAGACTGAAAAAAATAACTATCTTTTGTTTTATAAGGTCGGATTAACCTTAATTTGTTTAGTTGATTATATATATGACAATATATGGTCTGTCTTTTTTAATAGTAATTAATAATTACCATTAAAAAAGACAGACCATATATTGCCTAAAGTGTTAATTAGTTTTTATTTAAAGTGTTATTGTTGATTACTTTTTGATAATAAAAATGATAAATAAGATACACTTTGTTTGGTTTTATACCCATATTTATGAAATATTATAACAATCTTACCAAGGTACTACTGTTAATACTTACCCCAAGGGCGTTAAAACTTACCCCCAAAGTGGGGCAAGTATTAACTAGTAATTTTTTTAAAAAAACGTGTGTTTACGGAAAGGCTGTTAGGCCTTTGTAGGTTTTATTAATCAAAAATCATAGAGGGGTAGTTGACGCTACATAAAGTTTAAAAAATATATGCCTAACTAGTATAAACTACGCTCAATTCTTAAAAAAGTAAAATCTGTTAGTACATGCCCCTGGCTCCCCTAGTAACTATATATAGTATATATAGACATCTCCCCCAAACCGGCTGGTCCCCGTGGGGGATAGCGACCAATCCCTTCCAGCTGAAATGCCAGGAAAAAACAATGGAGTCGGTAAAAAAACAAATGGAAAAAGAAAGCTCTATATTGCCACTCTAAACTGCCTTACGCTGAAAAGTCAAGAGAGACTAACCGAATTGGAATTGGCGCTCTTTAATATTAAGTGGGATATACTAGGTCTGAGCGAAGTTAGAAGGTTAGGAGAGAGCATTGAAGACCATAATGATTACATTTTATATTATAAAGGCGAAACAAAAGGTAGCTATGGAGTTGGTTTCATGGTTAAAAAATATCTAGAAAGAAACATAGGAGAGTTCAAAGGTATATCAGAAAGTATTGCTGTACTAAATATACATCTGCCAGCATATAAACATAAATGGTCAATTGTTCAAATGTATGCTCCCACTGAACAACATGAAGAATCGACCAAGGACCGTTTCTACGCCCAACTGTCAACAGTCCTACAAGAAACGACCAAGAACGTTATGGTAATAGGAGATTTTAATGTCAGAATAGGAACGCAGCAAACTGGAGAAGATAATGTAATTGGCAAGTTTGGTTTTGGTAGAAGAAGCAAAAATGGAGAGAGAATGATTGCCATGGCATTTGAAAACAACCTAGCATTTATGAATAGCTTTTTTAAAATAAATACAAAGAAAAAATGCCATGTCGGCAGTCTCCAGATGAATCATACAAAAATGAAATAGGTTATATAGCAACTAACAATAGAAAACATTTCCAGAACGTAAATATTCTTAGCCAATTTAATTTTAAAACTAACCATAGAATGGTCAGAGCAGTACTAAACAGTACAGAACCGAAAAAAAGTAGAAATAAATATAACGTAGCAAACAATATCGTAAATCAGCAAGGAGAGGCAAAAAACAAGATAGTTAACGATTATGACAAGGAAATAAACGAAATATTTGGAATACCACAAAGTAAATTAACGAAACCTAAGACCAACTATATGGAAAAGGAAACCAAAATTCTAATAGAAGACAGAAGGCTACTTTTAAAATTGAAAAAAGACAAATATAACCTAAAAGCCATCGCAGAAATAAGTAATAATTAGGAACAGTATTAAAAAAGACAAAACTAAAAGAAGAATAAACATTATCAACTACCATATAAAAAAGACGGGAGGAGTCAAAAAAGCCTTGAAAGAACTAGTAGAGTCAAAAAAATGAATACCAAACATTAGAAATAAAACTGGCAAGCAAGAGACGAAGAGAAGGAACATAATCCAAATAGCAACTGATTTCTATAGGACACTCTATGCAGCAGAACCCAATACCAAGAAAGCAGTTATAAATTTTGAAGACGATGAGAGAGAAGATATACCAGATTTCCTTTTCCTTGAATCAGAAATAGAAAAAGCTATTCAGAGTTAAAAAAACGATAAAACACCAGGGCCTGATCAGATATCAAATGAGATGTTAAAAATGGCAATAACTATACCTGAAAATCTAAAGAGACTCAAAGACATGTATAACACCATCCTAAGAACAGAACTAATACCACTGCAATGGACTAAGAGCACAATCATACTATTACACAAGAAAGGAGATAGGGACAACATCGAAAACTATAGACTCATAAGTTTAATGTCAAATATATACAAAGTATTCTCTAAACTGATATTAAACAGACTTAAAGAGCTACTCGATCAGCAGCAACCAATGGAGGAAGCAGGATTCAGAGCAGGGTTTTCTACTATTGATCTTATGCATGTCTTAAAACAATTAATAGAAAAGAGTGCAGAGTGCTATATATAGCATTTGTAGACTATAGCAAAGCATTTGACTCAGTATATCATGCCTCGCTTTGGGAGGCTTTAGTCAAGCAAGAAGTTCCTTTTTTACAATAGTTAGATAACGTTACTACGCTCATGCTGCAACAGTTGACAGAGGCAAGCAGAAAACTAGGTCTCACCATGAATGGATCTAAGACAAAAGTTATGACAAACTAGGAAGAAATAGCTATAACAGTGCATGGTTCAAATATCGAATATGTGAGAAGCTATACATACCTAGGACTAATAATTGCATTCAGAGACCAAACAAATATAGAAAACGAAAAAAGAGTAGCTAATGCATGGAAAAGGTATTAGTCACTAAAAGAGATCCTCAAAAGCGAACAATTTCCCATAGCAGCAAAGAGAAAAGTGTTCAACTCATGTCTCCTGCCATGCCTGACATATGGCTGCCAAACTTGGGCACTGAGCCAAAAACATCTTCTGAAACTGAGAACATGTCAGTGGGGCATGGAAAGAAGCATGCTAGGCGTTAAAAAAAGAGATCGCATAAGATCAGAAGATATACGCTCCATAACCAAGGATGAAGACATAATAAACAAAATACGACAGTTGAAATGGAGATGGACAAGACACATGACGAGAGATAGCAGAATAAAATGGACCAAAATCCTAACGGAGTAGCAACCACGCGATGGCAAAAGAAAAAGAGGCAGGCAGGTAAAAAGATGGATAGATGATATAAGGAAAATTGGAGAGGCTACCTGGTCAAGGAAAACTAGAGACAGAGAGGAGTGGAAAAGGCTGGAAGAGGCCTATGTGTCACGGGGCACGCTGATTACTATTTAGGACAACCGATGTGTTAATGTATATATATATATATATATATAAGTTAGATAAATAATGTTTAGTTTAGTTTCAGCAATAAAGGCTATAATAATAATAAAAACTATATATAGTATAGATTACCTTTCGAACAGTAACAGCCATTTCTGGAATATTATTTCCCTCAATGTCAGAAGCTAATTGAACGGCAACTGCTTCTATCTTTAGTCTTTCAGTTATTGAGCTGAAAATCTGGTGCCGACCTTCGAAGCCTGGTATTAGTGTCAAATACGTTCCAGTTGGATCTAGATCAGTCTAAAAAAAAATAGTATTTTTATTCCAAGTATACTTGGTACTTCGTCAAATATCTGCCACGGTTATAATTTCTATAGGAAAATTACACTAAAAATATACAAGCTGATTTGTAATATATTAATAACCCTGCTCGTAGCTCGTTCTTTAAATAACACTAAATAACTTTGTAATATCAGTTTTAAAGAATATTTTTAGATAATAACCTTTAATCACCTACCGTATGTTTTTGGTTTATTGTCAGCTTTGAGCCCTAAATCTGACAAAGAAACATCGATTTTACTCCAAGGTCTCTCAGATGTGTGGCGTAAATGGTTGTGTGACAAAAGTAGGTGGTAGGAGGTGAAGGGTTAATATGATTTTTTTTTTAAATGTATATTTTACGAACTTATTTGGATATCGTAAAAAAGCCAAGAGCGGAAGGTTACTAGTATATTAAACATAAACAAGTATAGAAATAGATATTACATTCTCGGCTCAAAACTCCTGAAGGAAAATATCGGCATATCTTACAACCAAAATTGTTACAACCAAAATTCTCACACTTGATATATCCTACAATTCGCAGTGGCCCTACTTTATCCTCCATTTTTCTGAGAGAAGTCCTTAGTTTACTTAAGTGGACGTTCAATAGTACTTGAGTTTTCTTAGAATACTTGTAATACTCGTATACTAATTGATGTTTTACGTTTGGTTTTTGTACTTGTACTGTTCATATACTACCTCAGTTCCATTATTGAGCAGCGTTATCATTGGTACGATTGGATGTGATGTTGCTAAATGCTGTTCTTCATCATCAATGGTAGCATAGAATGCACCAAAACTTGCACGAGGTTCTGTGATTTCTCTGATATCAAATCCAATATTTTTAAGGCTGAAATTTAATACAAATAAGAACTGCACTTAATCATTCATTCACAATGTTAAATTTCAGACCGTTTTCTGAAATTCTTACGATTTGTGCCTAGAAGAGCTCGTTAAGCTGTCAGTAATTTATTACGTTGTATAAAATTACCGTTTAATTAGGTTATGATAAAGATGATTAACCATGTAAACGTAAGGGTATATAATATAACGCTTAATGTTGACCATATCTCTATTACTTGTATAAATATTACACCTGCGTACAAATATTTATCAGTACACATTAATGTAAATTAACAATTTGAGATACGTCAGAAATCGGCTACACTAAGTTATCTTTTTTATCCAACTATACTTTACAGTAGTTAATATTATATTTATACAAAATATTCGTCCATTCACACAAGAGTATAACAATCAACAGTGAGTTGATTGTTTTGAGTGCTCGGGGTAACGCTTTGAGAGTGCAACTGTACGTTACTTAGATCATGGAAACAAGGCTGCGGTATAAAAGCATGTTGAGTAATCTGTGCTTTCCGCTGCAAGTGTAATTGTTGAACATTGTTCACAGAACCATAGTCATAGTTGTTGTGTTCTAAATAGTCTACAACAAGTTCTTATTTTGGGTATTTCGAATAAGGATCAAGAAGTCCTCGATTATTGCGAGAGGTTATGAACCTCTACTATCGTAATGATTTTACGAAATAAAGTATGAACATATTTGTCTTCATAAGTAATATCAACAAAACACTTGCACCATAATGTTTTTTTCTGAAATCTGACGAAGTTTGGTAACTACTCGTAATTACACACATTAAAATACGGTTTTACAGTGGGACTACCACAAAATTACCCATAAAATCCTTTTCGCTGTATCACACATTTCTCTTAGGGATCAAAC
The DNA here is from genome assembly GCA_945859575.2 of Herminia tarsipennalis. Taxonomy (NCBI): domain Eukaryota; kingdom Metazoa; phylum Arthropoda; class Insecta; order Lepidoptera; family Erebidae; genus Herminia; species Herminia tarsipennalis. The sequence continues at coordinate 21,886,650 of OX243844.2, forward strand.
AAAAGTACCATTCCAATTATAATGTAGAGCACTATAAAGTATCATACGGTACTCATCACTACTCGATGCACGTTGCGTACCATCATAAAAACTTTGCTCTCTCAAACCAATTTTCTCTGAATTTTTACGACTTGGGCATTGAAGTGGCTGATCCGTTGTTTTTGGATCGGCAGCCAGTGAGAGGGTAATGGATGTTATTTTGTTCTGTAGCACATATAAACGTTATGGTTCTGAGTAGCTAGCTTTGCTTTTATTGACTGAGTTGAACATACTGTCTATAATCTCTTGAATAAATGTAAATACACAAATAGAGAAATATGTTGTAGTCGGATTTATTGTCTGACGTCTGTCGTTTATGGGTACAGTAATCTTATCAAATGATCTCACATTTTAATCGTTCTCATTACCCACACAAAAACAATATTGGGTGGCAATTCAAGCATAACAATCAGGATTACTAACTACTAGACCACCAGGCGTGCAAAATCAAATCAATACTTAACAAATTCATTACATACCTTTCAACAGTCAAACGCTGAATCTTTTCAATCGGATAGCTAATACCATGCACGTTCTTGATGAGCATTTGTAGTTCTTCTAAGTTACTATCATTGAGATTTAAATCACTAATACTTGCTTCACTTTTAATATTATCTAAATTCGGGACACCTAAAATCAGATAGTTACCGGAAAATAAAACAAAATGAAAATATGTATAATTTTGTCTATAAAATGGATAAAACATTTTTTCATAGGCTCACTTTGGTTGACTTTGAATAGTAGGTATATAATAGTAGGTTTTGATAGTGAAGCTGACTAGCATCCGTCCGCAATTTTGTTTGAATCATGATAATGAGATGTTAAATTCAATTATTTCGATTATCAAGATATCTCGACAGTTATCTCTCGTAGTTGATGCTTTCGAGTGCAACTTTGGCGTCATATTAACTTATTTATTGCAGTCGGATAAAAAAATTCTACTACTGCATTTCATTTGATCGTGGAATAAAAACCACTAAATACTCACTGAGCTAATATTCGAATATTTGTAGTATAATCCATATTAACTATGTAACCGAAATTTAATACTGAATTATTTAACTATATTCATTAAAGCATATTATGGTTATAACGTTTATAATAATAATAATAATAATAATCATTTAATTCAGACGAATCCATATTATGTTAGTAACAATTTACTTACGAACTAATGTTAGTATAATAATATAGGTTTTTTTAAATAGATCATTATATAAATTGCAAATGAAATTGTGAAGCACTGGTATTAAAATGATATAACAAAAACTTACCTAATATTTTCGCCAATTTTATCAAATAGTTACTTTCAAAATTTCTGTCATAATTGAATGATAAAATGCTGTTGTATTTTAATTTCAATCCGGTATCCATTGCATTGAAAAACTCCGATAATGTCTGTGATGAGTGTAAGCATTTATTCGATTCCTGTAATTTATAAGTACATAAACGATAATGTAATGTTATTTAATACCAGCAGTTCAACGCTTCTCTATCCACGTGTAGATATACCGTACAAACTTTAGATAGAATTTTCGAAAATCATATTTCTGCATTGGGCTGGGCGTTGATGAGATAATGAATGTGTCAGTCAGGTTTTTGTGTTAAGCTGTTGATCCTGCGCCCAATCTCTATCCGGTTTTATCGGATTTCAGTCCCATAGTGCTTTAAGAGTGAGGGAATAAAGTGCAATTATGTCTGCGGGTACACTTGTGTACCATAATATGTCCTGCGTAGTTGGCTAGTCTCATATGAGATTGGACGCCGTAACCGATATCGGTTAGGTAGTATGATATATGTAGTATCGTTGGCGGTGGTGGTTGGTGATACTATTATATATCGAATCACAGGGCAAAGGATTATCACAAGTGTGTGTGTGCTTCTTTTATTTGATAGACAGATGACTGTCTTATATCAAAGTTACGTCTTAAAACTACTTTACTATACGTCTTGTACATCTACGACTGATGCTCGTCGTCAACTGTGTGCATCTTCAATCGATGCTCGTCTTCAACTGTCGACTTAAAACTAACTTACATTAAAACATCTGAGTGCTACTGACTACCTGTGCCTCTCATCCTACTTAACTATACTCTTACTTATACAACTTAAAACAATGCTACACACCATTTTTTGCTCCTACGCAATTCATAGCCTATACTTCTATTCCTAAAACTATCCTAACAATACGTCGTTAAATGACCCTTCGCCCACAGTTAGCGAACAGGATGTCTTTTACAACATCTGGCATACATCTTTACTAATAAATCATGGATACAAACTCTTAAATCTAAAATACCACATATATAATGGCTCCGTCCACTAACATTCACCACTACTTATTGACTGATCACTAAATAAATATACCTATAAATATAATCACAAAAGTCTGATATTTTGCATAGTGTACCTAGTGTAGTTAGGTAAGTTTTTTTTAAGATATTCCTCTCACTACAGCCTCGTGCCGCGATGGACATCGTTCGCAAAACTCCACGCAAATTAAAATTTTAATGATCTCTTAAAGTTTTGTCCTGTGTAGGAAATAGTCTCTAGCTTACTTAAAAACGATGGCGAACTTTAAAATCCATCCAGGACATTCGTCCCCAATGCAAACAACTTCGCGAATACGCCCGTATGTATTATACAATCACATCTTAAACAAAGAAAAGACGTTTCTGTAAGGAATGTATTCGCGTCGGTTGTTCCATGGATCGTGAATAAACTTCCAGCTATGAAGTCAATGTTTTAATCATAATTATGTAACCACCGTTTTGAAAATTATTTACATTGTATACCTATTGCTGATTTGTTCTTTAATTAATTTGGTTTTGAATAGTGGTAAAAGTTAGGTATTCTAATATGATGTCGAAAACATTTTCGGAGGCATATCTCAATTTTGTATGAGTTTTTTTCACCTTTTACACGTTTAATTTTTTATGTATGACTAGCTTTCCTCCGCGGCTCTACCTATGTAAATGTTGGCTATCGCGATAAAAACAATCGTATGTCCTTTTCCGGGATTCAAACGATCTCCATACTGAATTTCATCTAAGTCGGTTTAACCGTTTATGCGTCTAAAGTTAACATACAGACATTCAGACTTACCAACTATTTTCAATAAAATGTTTGGTAGTTAGAGTTATTAAGTTACATTACGTCTTACAACTAAGCACTAAAAAGTATTAAATAAAAAAATACATTTTAAAAATCAAAAAGCCCGCCTTCTTAAAAAAGATTGAACAAGGTAACCGGTTTTAGGTTATTTTGTTTAAGCAGGTGGGGTTTTTGTGTTTTAAACTGTATTTTAACAGCAATGTTATGTGTATCAAAATCTGTTTCGTAATTTAAATTTAATAGACACACATTAAGACAGACGAAAGTTTACTAAAATTATCCTAACAACAGCATAAACGATGAACTTCTACCATGATTAGAATTAACTGGTACTTACCCAATTTAATCCTTCTGCTCGCACAAACAAAGCGGGTGCCCCAAGTCCGGATCTAGTTCTACAGACCCTCTCTGCTACAGACGTGACATACTCCTCTCTAGGCTTGGATGACGACGTTGTTAGCAGAACAAAGTGGCTGGTAGAAAAAATAACTTTTAGGATATCTTAAATAGTAGGCATAAATTTTTTTTATGAAGTTTTGTATTCTCTACAGAAACATGTTGGATTTTTACATACGCTCGAAGAACATTACCCCTTTTGATCGGCAGTCGCGTTAAAAGTATATTCTTACAATGAAGAAAATGAAAAAGCTTAAATAAATTACCCTAGATATAATCAAGAACTTACCTCAACTCATTACAATAATTTCTAGATGTGACATCCAAATTAATAACTGCGATAGCTTTATTGAACTTCTGAACAAAATCTTCTGCATTCCCATCGTTCTCTGAAACCTGAAGTATAAAAATTCCTTTGACGGACCCAATTCTAGCGGCTTCCTTTAGAAGTTTTGTGCAGCCATCTTGAGTTTCAAGTTTATCGGACGATATTTTTATTGACGTGCCGTATTTTTGCCACGATCTATTGAAAGCGTAATTCGTTTAATGGTTTTGAACTTGTTAGATAGATGTAGAAATGTTAGCTCTAAAGATATTTGAGAAATGGCTCTGATAGTGGTTAGATGTTAGAAAAAAATAATGAAATGATATATCACTACTATAAAAAGTTAAGGATCCGACACATAACTATACTAATACTAGCTGTCCCGGCGAACTTCGTTCCGTCTATTTTTTTGTGAATCGGTTTTAATTGTGAATCTAAACCATTCTCGAATCCACTGGAACACACACGAAAGAATTTCTTCAAAATCAGTCCAGCCGTTTAGGAGTTCAGTGACATACACACGTACAGTAGAATTATATTTTTAAGGATTATAAAGCTAAGGAGTTTTTTCGTTTGTTTATTTGTTTGTTTGGTTAAACGCGATAATCTAATTAACTACTTAAACTAATAACTTCTATGAAGCTATGCTAAACAATCTCACTAGATTCAGTGGAATTCTAAGTGAACTTGGATGTAATTTTGTTTGACTTATTCTATGATGAAAGTCCATGGAATTTCTAAGAAAAAATAAAGTCATTAGTTTCATAGACGCAGAGAAAATGTTGTTCTAAGAATTACCAGTTTTTGTTGTATTTGTTGTTCTTTTTACCTGATTACGGCGAAGCTAAAGTGGAAGGGGTATGTTTTTAGCTGTCTATATATGTTTGTATTTAGGTATGTTCCACCGTAGCGCCTAAACTACTCATCCGATTTTAATACTTTTTGGTAAATGAGATGTCAATCGACCCGTTAGGTTACAATGGTGCGGGTGACAAAGGCCACATTTTCTTTCATTGTGATGATAGATAGCATAACTATGGTAGGCAATGATGTTTTAACTTTTTACTTAAAACGTCATTAATGACAAGATGATATTGTTTCCAAATATGCTCTGTTTGGTATAAAATTAAAAGGCTTAACTAGCAAATTCCAATGATACCAAGCCCATTGCTCATTTTGTTTTGCATAAACTCTATAACAGCGTAGTTTCTCCGTATCTCTTCATAAAATACAATAAAATAATAGAGACGTCAAAATAATTTTGACGTTTCTGGTTGACAATAAAATCTCTATGACATTATGTAATCCAAGCATCGAACAATTTTGATCTCTTTGTGATTGATTGGGCTTTAAAACTTTCTAAAATGATTGTCGTAGTCGGGTATAAAGTTTTTGGTAAAACTAATGCTTATTTTTTACAGTGACCATAATCCAAAGTTGGGAATATGCGCGTAATAATTTAGGATGATTTTGAAAGGAAGCAACGTACCTTTTTTAAGTTAGTCATTTTTGTGATATACCTAAATTTAAAAAAATACATATAAGAAAACTATATTTACTCACACAAATTTCGTGTGCAGATATCCACAGACCTTAGACCTCAAATGCAAAACAATTTTTCTGGCTCCTCTTTTGATTAATCTATTCGCTAATTGTATACCTATTCCATTGTCGTCACATATAACTATGTAAACTCCTTTTGAACAATAGTTAATTCTGAAATAGAAAATTAATTTAATTTGCACACATTTTTTTGTTTGACCAGTATGTAATCCATTTGGATTTGTTTTCGAAGGGATTTTTGTCTGCATATTTTTCTAGAAAAGTTTTATTGTATAAAACTTTGTCGACAAGACACTAAATGTATAAACCCAATTGTGGCAAGTAATACTGAATCCGTTTCCATTGATCGATGATGTGCATGAGTTTGCAACACTTAAAACATCACTTGTTTTTCTATGAAGTCGCTTTATTTTACTTTAAAAGGTTATTTATTTCTACTTGAATATGACTGATTATATAAAACATATTAAAGGCTATTTACCTATATTGAAATCATAACTTTTGTGTCTTCCAAAAGTACAACATAAAAGCCGTCTTGGAACAAAAGACAATAGTGAAAATTGCACATGGCGTTAACAATGGACTCCTCAGATAAATATTTAATATATGTGTGAAAGACTACATGAAATAATGGGTTGCATGAATATTTGTGAGAGTATTGGCTTAAAACGTAATATACTCGTTCTCGTTGATTTATTCTTTTGAGTAAATAAACGATATTGCTTGACGTGATGCGAATTGTTGATAAAATATAAAAGAAGGATTCAAAAATAAATTTGAAGCTTTGGTATATGAGAATCGGTAGCAATGACACAAAATAAAGCGCAACGTCTTATAAAACTTTACATCAGTTTGAATGAATGCAGCTCAAATGTGAGCTGTTAAAATGCCGAAATTTGCAGTTTATCTTATCTTTGTGTTAGGTTTAGTTATCAAACTAAGATTCAGTGCGATCACATTCAAAAATTGAATTGTTTACTTTATCTTTAAACGTTGTAAGAATTTATTTTGCAGCCAATATCAAAACCTTTGTTAAATTTATGAATTCACTTTTAATTTAGTATAATTAAGATATCTCTCTAGAAAATCTCGAATACCTCACAACAACAAGTTGGTTTAATTTTAATAGGTATAATTTCTTATTTAAATATGACTTGTTGCCACCTTATGGTGGGTGCCATGATCCCATTGAAAATGTTGAAATTTTTGTTAAAAAAATCTGACAGGTAGTTCTCACAGTATTCGTTTGAGATTAACTTTATGCTTCCTATAGAGTTCTGAAGTGACCGAAACAGGCTAAAATCTGATGGTGAAAAATCAGGGCTGTACGGAGCATGCATCAACACATAGAAGTGGCTATAGATGAGTGCGGTCTGGCGTTGTCATGGTGGAACACCACGCCCTTCCTGTTCACCAGCTCCGGCCGAATTTTGAAAAACTTTAAAATGTACCGAAATTCTACGTCACATCGTTTTGCTTGCTTCAAAAACAATTGAAAAATTGTGGAACTAGTTTTTTTTTATTTATTGCATCTTCAGAATGTTAACATTCCATGGTATTAAAACCAGCCAGTTACATCCAAAGACGTTTCATTACTATCAATATATTAAAAATATAGTTTTGTCCCTACCTTACCCTACCTGTTATTTTAATCATTTTTATTGTTATATAACGTGTAATGTTGTTTATCATGTTATTCATTGTTATTTTTTTTTCTTTTATTTTAAAGACAACAAGTAATGTGAGGTTGTTAGTCCCACATTACTAGTTGTCTTTAAAAGAAAAGAAAAAAAATAATAAAAAATAATGGGTAGGATTCGAACTCGAGACCTCACGATTACGAGTCCGATGCCTTAGCCATTAGGCTACCGCCGCATTAGATTGTTAGCATTGTATTTATATAGCGTGCCATGAGCTAAAGTGCCGTGATTGTTACATAGTGGTGTCGCGTCACATCAGTACCTGCATTAAGTTCACACGACAATATTATAAAGGAACCGTAGGTAAAAGAAATTACTTTTTGGACTACAATTTGTTGGGTGAACGATCACATCATAACTATAACGTTTAAGTACGTCACAACTTATTCCCAGTACGTTTGGTTAATAGTCATGTTAAACAAAAATTTATTGAGATGAGAAAAAATTGAAACTTTCCCTCCCTCTGGGTAAACTTTTTGTCATCAGTTTTAGAAGATACATTTTTTGTAATAGCTATTGCAGTATGTACTATTTTCAAGTGTTTCAACCGACTGTTCCGACTGTGTGGTAACCAGAAGTTACACTTTATCAGTATGAAGTGTTACTGGAATAATCCTCAATCTTATATAATAATAATAATATCTTGGGACAACTCACACATCGCCATCTGATCCCAAACTAAGCAGAGCTTGTACTATGGAAACCAGACAACTGATAAACATACTTATATATTTCTAAATACATACATATTATAGATAAATAACACCCAGATACAGAATAAACCATCGTGCTCATCACACAAAGTTTTATCCTGGGTGGGGATCGAACCCACGACCTCTTGCGTAGCAGTCGGATACACACCCACCGCGCCACAGAGGCAATCAATCTTATATAATTTTTGCAACTTACCTCGGCACAACATCAAATCCTTGGTTCATTATCTCTGGGCTTCTCATCTTAATCAAAACTTTTCCTATATGTTTGCTTGAAGACAGAAGCCTGAAAGCTCTTGATATAGCTGTAGGTGCATATTCAACACGACTTATTGGCTTTACAAATCCTTTGGCTATACCTTCGGTTATCATTCGTTGGATGACCTAAAATGAAACAGGTTGCAAACATAAGTGTGTTTTGCAAAGATGGCACTAGCAAACATTAACTCGTAGTATTCAACTAGTTTACTACGACTTTTAATCAACCTCAACCTTCCTGTAAATTTAGGATTGGAATCCCTCCTATTTTTCTTATAATACAGGAAAAATATAACATCGTTAGATACGGTGTGTATAATTGAGAAACATAGTATATCTTTATTTAAAAAATCATGAATTTGTTAGATATGTCTTATAATCAGTACATAATGTATTGCAATATCAAGCTTGAATATTAGGTACAATATTAAAATGAAAATTGCTACTCTTGGTTCTGATTCCAAAACTATTAAAGAAATATTTTTCCGTGGCAGACATCCAGTTTATTTAATAGATTAATTACAGGCAAAAAGGTAAATGAACTTTTTCAAAGGTATCTGTTAAGGCAAACAACATTTTTTGGCTTCAGTATTATTTAAACACTGAATGATGTCGAGTAATTCGTTTGAATATTTTATTTTTTGGTTTAGAATATAAATAGGAAAGCCTTTTTACTTTTTAATTAACTAGTTGCCCACGCTGACTGCGCACGCGGGTAGTTTTAAATGCATTTTTTTACTCTTCTATAATTTCTTATAACAACATTTTTCACGAAACTTGTCCACATTATAACGAACACAGCGTATTATCTAATTTGATGCTGTCGTTTCAAAGTTAAGCGATTGGCGATTTAATCTTATTCATACAATGTCCAAAAACTATGCCACACGGAGGGAAAGTTCCATATTATTATTTTGATAGTATTTTTACCATTCTATATTTTTATGGTACCAAATGTCAACCATTAGGAATAGTTTATTTTATTAACATAGTTTTTTAAATGGAAAACCATAAAATGTAACTTTTAAATTAAAATAATTACACCAAACTGCAACTTACAACAAATTTAACTTAACAAATACTTAAAGCGCGCTCTTTTCTGTAATACGCCAATCAACACATTTATAATGTGTTGATTTGCGTATTACTAATATTTTGTCGATTTACTAATATTTTTGTAATAAATGTTTGAAATAATAACGTTTAAATACAGTTTTTAACTTAAAATCATCATAAATAGAAACAGAAACACTGTAAATACATGCAATAGTTGGGTCTAACGTTGTGAGTAAATTATGATTATCCCAAATTGTATTTTATTGAACGTAAAATTTCATGGCTTTCTATTTATTTAAAATACTAAGTTATTTAGAAAAAAAATATCCCTATGACTGACCTTTTGGATTAGTGTTATAAAAATACAGGATGGCGAGTTCGATTCCCGGTTCAGACAGGCGATTTGCAAGAATCCATGAATTCAGTTCAATGTTTCTTTAAAAACGAAATGAAGTCTTCTTTCAGTAAAATGCTCTATCAATAATATTTGATATAATTTCCCTCTGTGTGGCATAGTTTTGTGATAGTCTGTATCATAAATTCATTCAATAGGTATAAAAAACCAGGCAAGAGCATGACGGACCATGCTCAGTGTAGGGTTCCGCAGCCTCGAATAATTGCATCAGCAGAAGAGCATATGTTGGCATGCACTTACAGCCTTTTGTTGAGAAACGCAGTTTTTTGGCAATAACTCATTGACGGTATATCCGATCTTATTAAAGATAATTTTAATTTAAAGTATTTATTAAGCGCTATCTTTGTGATTTATCCATATTTTTTGGTCACACGTTCAAAAGTTAAGGGGGGGAAACGATTTATACTATATACTATATTTATACGATTTATATTACAAATTTCGAAGCAATTGTTTCCAAAAATATTCACTTATACTAAAAAGTTTCTTAAAAACCTTAAAGTTTTTTTTAAAGACCTGTTGAATGATGTACCATACGTTATTTTTTGCCAAAAAAAAAACAGCTTCTGTTACATGTATGGAGTGCCCCCCCTTAAAATATTTATTTTTATTATTTAGCTATCAAACAAAGTAGCGGCCGGCTACTACAAGACACCTTTTTACCAAATTCCATCAAGATTCACTGAGTAGTCTTTGAGTAAAATGCCTGTGACATACGGACGGACAGTCAGACAGACAGACGGACATGACGAAACTATAAGGGTTACGTTTTTCCATTTTGGCTACGGAACCATAAAAAGATCTCATATTTTCCATCGCGTGTGTCTTATTTATTTATATAAATCTGTGGTAGTATATCTGCCTAGGCATACTAATTGAAATGTCTTCATAACTAATACGATGGTCTATGTACCATAGTCACTATTTGCACGTCTCTAATATAAATATTATTAAAGACGTGCAAACAGTGGCAAGAAATATTATAATAATGACTAGAGTGAGGAAATAGACAGTTCAACATTGAATCTCTCATACACTCATAGTTGCGCTGGGTTTTTCTTTCACTTTGTTTTTTTTTCGATTTCGCGGCAAGCCCGTGCGAATTGGCGCATGCGCGGTGCGCTCAAAGATGTCAGCGGGCATGCGCGATGCATTTCTAAGCGCACCTCTCTATATACCATTATGTCGAAATATGACAGATAAAAGCGCTGACTTGACGCAAAAACTAATAAAAAAATAGTGAATAAGGACCCTGGAAGGAAATCCGACATTAAGCAAAGCAAGGCAAGCGATTGGGTCCGTGACCACTGAGTTAACTTGCTGTTCAAGTCTCACATTTATGGACCTGACAGAGGTAGCCTCTATAATATTGAGATTTATTTTAAATTCTCTGAGTAACATACCTATTAGTGCTATAGTGACAATGCGGCGGTAGCCTAATGGCTAAGGCATCGGTCTCGCAATCGTGGGGTCGCGGGATCGACTCCTACCCATTATACTACCGACGTAAACCCACTCCTAACATAAACCATTGAGCTTAGCTGGAGGGGTTAACGGCATTGCTAGTAATGCCGTTAACCCCTCCAGCTATCTTAAAAAAAAGCTTACCTTTTTATCATTCACATTTTGCGGCCTAAATATAGAAGTAAAATCGACTGCTTTGTATGAGTTATCTCCAGCTAAGAAAGACATACCGATTTCTTGATTTTCCTTCATATCGTAAGAACTTAGGTCCAAGAAAACCCCCGAGGAGCCTAAACATTTCATAGCAGTCTGTAATAAGCAAGATGTAAATTAAATCATCTTAATAATTGAAAATACACTTCTTCTACATACCTTAATAAAACACATTAAGATTGACACTCGATAAAGACAACTTTTGAAGACTTTTTGAATTGTATTTTCATTCAATAAACACTGCTTACATTAAAACCAACTTAATAGTTTAAACTACGTCGAAATGCAACATAATATTAATCTTGTAAATATAGGTATACTGTTAGCAGCAGTAATGTTTTAAACGTTATGTTGAAAGCAATTTTCAGTAAAGCAGATAAATACAATTTTTACTTTATTTCTCTTGAATTCAGAGTTTATCTAGGAATGAAATTAATGGCTATTCATTTACCTCTCGCAAAGGTCCACTGGCACAGTTGATAACAATATCGCAGCTTTTCGTTTCAGACTGAGTCTTAATCATGCTTAAGAATGAATCGTTGCGAGAATAACCGATATTGTTTTCTGAAATAGTTTTGTTTTTTAATTACTTGCTCAGTTTTCGACGGCTAGGATAACATAAATTATTTTGGATTTTACGTTACGTTATACCTTCAGTTTGACAAAATTGACAGTAGCAAGAATATATAATGTTATTTAAATATATAATAAAAAGTAAACAAAAGTAACAGACTTGTTATTGACTTTCTAATATTATACAATTGATAATCCGATGTATTAGCTGCAAGTTTTCCATAGAATAAATAAATAGTCAAACTACCTAATGTGTTAACATTAAAAAAAAACCCAACAGTTACAATAAAAACATTATAATCTTCAGAACAGTGTAATGGATTTTCATCAAACAAAGCTAAAGATCATCCCAATTCAAAAAAATCGCAAGTTTTGATGCATTTTTTTTAAGAAAGATCGTTTAATCTGAATGTTTTTTAGCTTTATTTTATGATGGGTAGACAAGGTCTACGTAGTTAGTAGCTAAGATACCAGAGACAAACACGCAAATACACAGACACGCCTTCTGTTTGCAGGGTTTCAGAAAAATTTAAATACAAAATAAATAGTTTCTGCATTAGTAGTTCCAAACATGTTGTTAAGTTGTGACTTACCATCAAGCTGAGGGAATAAACCGAGTAACACCCTTTTTTTATATTCATTGCTAACGGTGACGTAAACTTTGCAATTCATCGAAAGACATAGCGTTATGATAGCTTGACCAAGAGCACCTGCTCCTCCAGCCACTAGCACAGTTTTTCCTTTTGACAACTGTACTTTTATCGACTGCAAAATAACATAATCCTAAATGAATGCACATATTAATGGTGATTGAGAAATACAAGTCAAGATTCAAACAACAATTAATAAAAAATATTACATAGTCTGTCCTGCTCCAAAACGATGATTATAGTTTCTTTTAATAATAATACTTTATTTACTTAGGAAGAAAAATACTACACTTGTGAAAAATCGATTCTACATGTACAATGCAATAATATAAAACTAGGTAAAAAATTATAAAACACGAAACGCGACGGTGCTAACGGTGACGTAAACTTTGCAATTCATCGAAAGACATAGCGTTATGATAACTTGACTAAGAGCACCTGCTCTTACTAAGTTCATCGAGATTCATTAATGCCTCCGACTGCATGAAATTATATAATTATGTAGGGGATCTTGTTTCCATCTTTTTTGTGCAGGCGGGTTTTTTTATTTTTATAATTTATTTTTTTATTTAATATTTCTAATAAAATGCATACTTTGCATTCAAAACTGAAATTATATTTTAATTTCAGCTTTGGCACATGGACAAGCTTTTAAAAAGTTTTTGAATATTTTCTCACGTACTGAATAAAAATTTTATCAAAATTAAATTGTTTCCCAAAAGCTTTAGAATTCTTATAAAACGTTTTCGATTTAAATAATAAATACAATCTGAATACAATAAGTGTTCAGATTTTATTACATTAAACAATGAGGAGTAAAGATAATTGGATCATGGATAAAATCTTCCTTTTTTTTTATATGTAATGACAATTCCCGCAGTAGGGTACAAGCCCTGTGTCGCGGGGGACTTTACAAACATACAAGTCACGGACACAAAGTACACCCAGATTCGGAACAACAATTTGTGGATCACACAAAGTGGTGCCCCGTGTGGGAATCGAACCCACGACCTCTTGCGTAACAGTCGGACATACTCCCACCACGCCATAGAGGCAGTCGATATGACAAAACTATAAGGGTTCCTTTTTTGCCATTTTGGCTACGGAACCCTAACAACACTGGCGACAGTCTATTCCTATTTCACTAGCGCCTATCATCAAGAAGGTATTTGACAGTATGCATACCGCAAAATTAAATAAGTACGTTGTGCTACATGTTAATCAGTTTGGTTTTCAACGGCGATTATCCACGAAAAGTGCAGTTCTGTATTTGAAGCATAGGAATTTCCATTTATGGTTGCTTTATAGATTCTTCAAAAGCTTTTGACTTGGTTTCGTATGATTTCTAGTGAAGAAAGCTGAACAAAATTTAATATACCCACTGGGTACAGGTTCCCTGTTCCCATAAAATTGTGAATGTTCCATGTAAAATGTTTTGTTTTTTTTTTCTTTGATTTATAGCTATGTTAGTGTTTTTGTAATATAAGGTATATACATACATACATATACATTTGGACTGCGAAAAATAGGTAAAAAAAAATGCATCATATTTGATACATGAGCGTGACGTTTCATTTTTAATTCCATACATCCTAAATGGTTTAACTAATTTATTTTTATTTAATTTATTTATTTAAAACTTTATGCACAAAGTTGTACAAAGGTGGACTTAATGCTAAAAGCATTCTCTGCCAGTCTAAGAGACAATTGATTGACATATTCATATTTTGTGATGAAAAACGCTACTACAGATCAGTTTTCTTTTGCATAAAAATAAAAAATCTGCAATTTTTTCATTTAGTTCAACTACATACGACGTCTTAGAATATGGGTTCTCGGTCGAAATTTACAGAAGAAATTCAGCGGCACTTAGAGGAAAGTGAAGGAGAGGATGATTTTGGTGATGGAAGTGGTGCATTATATAAAACTGAGAAGAGTGAGGAAACAGAAGAGGAGAACGAAAGAGAACCTTTAAGTGATATTGAAAGAGAAGTATCGAGGATAGCATCTCGTCAGCATTCAGAACAATCACCGATAAGAGAGTCTTCCACTTCTTTCTTTGTTGGAAATAATAATTTTAAACCGAGCGTCAAAGTCCGTGTGTATTTGAGCGTGAAATTGCGCATGATCCAATAAACGATGATGATGAAAATGTGCATAATCCACGCCAAATTCAGCAACATACAGAAAACGGACAATAGGTACAAAATATTCTCTCAATTGGCAGATAACCTTTTACAGGCAATTCTGGAATACAAAACATACATGTGATTTTAAATAGTCAGGGCGCTGTTACGTCCACCGATCTTCGCTCATCCGAGCGATGTGACTTGCCCATCGTCACTTTGATTTTAGTGAGTATGTTACGGGGTCAATTAATTTTGTTTGGTTTGTGACTTGGCTATATACATTGGTAATGCTTCTCTCCATGGCTAGCTGGCAGGATCGTATCTTGATTTTACTTGTTTTCTAAATTTCTAAGGTCTGACTCGAATAGCGAAGAGGAGTCCTTGTTTTTTTTCTTGATTTTTATAGGCATTAAACTTTTCAATACTTGTTTTAAACTTCTTTTATTTACATATTCCCGTGATTCTTCTTTTTAAACGTGATTAAACTTTTTTGCCTAAGTGTAAGTATGAGTCTAGGTATGCTAACAGCTCTCCTTCTAGATTGATACAGTGTTTTATGGAGTTTGACATAGCTTTTGCATTCTAAAAGTTTATTTTCAATCACACTTTTCTACTTGCTATCTGTAGAGAATGCAGCATTAATTCCATTTCTTTTACATCTCGGACTGCTTCTGTGGCGCGGTGGGAGTGTGTCCGTCGGCTACGCAAGAGGTCGTGGGTTCGATCCCCACCCAAAAACTATCGTGCTCATCGCCAAGTTTGTGTGATGAGCACGATAGTTTATTCTGTGTCTGGGTGTTATTTATCTATAATATATATGTATTTAGAAATATATAAGTATGTTTATTAGTTGTCTGGTTTCCATAGTCGGTACAAGCTTTGCTTAGTTTGGCATCAGATAGCGTTGTGTGAGTTGTCCCAAGATATTATATTAGATATATTATCTTCTGACGTAGTTAATGTAGTTTCTATTGATGTTAAGTCCACATACTTTTCAATCAAGGCTTTGAAATACTGACTCGAATATGCTGCTATAAACAGCTTAGGTGATATCGGGTCGCCCTAGTTTACACCTCTATTTATGGGTATTGGGAGTCCGGTTGTTTCAAGTCTTACGCTGTTATTGCAGTGGCTGTAGATATACCTTAGAACTTGTATAAATTTGTTCTCTACGTCTTGCGTTTTAAGAGCTTTCCAGATTGAAGAGTCAAGTATAGTGTCAAACGCTTTCTGATAGTCAATAAAGACTATGTATATAGGTCTTTAATATTCACAATATTTTTCGACGATCTGTTTTAGAGCATGTATATGTCAACAATAGAGTATCCTCTTCTGAAGCCAGCTTATTCAGTTGGTTGGTGTTTCTCGAGAGTACTCCAAATCCATTTTTCTATAAGTGAGGAACGTGATTTGTATAATGATGACAGTTAGTTTATTGGCCTGTTATTGTTTACATTCTTTGGATCGCCTATCTTGCATTGCAGTTTTATTTTGAACTCTGACCTTTATTTAGGAGTAGAACAGGTATCCGTTATCATGTGAAATACACGTGTTAAAGGATATTTTAGTTGATGTTTTGCAGCTTTAGTTGCCTTGTTCGTTATCCTATCGGGGCCCGGACATTCCTATCCTTTTAATATGTTTATCCCCAATATGATCTCGCTTCGTCAAACATTTTTATCTCCTCGTCAATCATACAATAATAACTATGACTAAAATCAGTTTTCAACAAATGTTCAGTCATACAACAAACATCAACATTGTGAGTTTTAAGAAACAATTAAATTTCTCTATTTTACTGGAGAGGCCTCAAATATTTTGGTGAACTACGGTGCGACCATATGTGGGCTTGTCCATTGTTCATCTACTAGATTAAACTTGGAGTTTTAATAACGTTCATATTAAAACTGCTAATACTAAATGAAACCTGCAAAGTACTGTTTAGGTCAGGGTGTAATTTTTTTTTTTTGCCTGTGGTTGGCAGACGAGCCAGCGGCCCACCTGATAGTAAGCGGTAACCACCGCTCATGGACTATAGGAATGTCAGGGACATACCCAAGCCGCTGTCTACCGTGAAGTGAAAACTCTCTTTAAACCTCGTTTGAAGAAAGACATGTCGTAGCGCTCGGGAAACACCGCAGCAGGTAGTTCACTCCAGAGTCTACACGTACGTGGAAGAAAAGAACGCCGGAATCGATCCGTACAGGACCGTATTGTTTCCAGGTAGAATGGATGAACCCTACTACCATGGCGAGTGGTGCGGTGGTAGAAAGGTGACGGTGGCACCATGTCAAACAGTTCCTCAGAGCACTCCCCGTTGAACAGACGGTAGAGTACGCAAAGTGCACCAAAGTCACGCCTCTGCTGTAAAGGCTCCAGTCTGTCCGTGAGATTGGGGTCATCAACGATCCGAACAGCTCGCCTTTGGAGGGAGTCAAATGGATCGAGCAAGTATTTGGGGGCATCCGCCCAGAGATGAGAGCAGTACTCCACGTACAGTCCAACCTGCGCTGTATAGAGTACAAGTCGCTGTGCCGGCGAGAAGTAACGCTTCGTTCTGTTAAGGACACCCACCTTTTTGCTCGCCAATTTGGCTTTATTTTCCAAATGACTCCCAAACTGGACTTTGCTGGAGATTTCGACACCGAGGATCCCAATACTCTCGGTGACTCGGAGTGTAACTCCTTGGAACTCGCAGTGAACGCGCATACTTGTGTCTTTGTGGGGTTGAATCGAACCAGGTTCCTCTCACCCCATTCGGAGACCCGCCCCAGAGAGTCCTCGACTTCTGACAAAAGTTGCAACCGCCAACAGAACGTCCCTCGGAGCGTTGTTCAGGAGAGATCCTGAACAACGCTCCGAGGGACGTTCTGTTGGCTAGTATATCGCGCATCACCCGTGCTGTCATCTGCATAGGAATGTATGTTCTCTATGGACAGCATATCATTGATATGCAGAATGAACAGTGTTGGGGAGAGCACCGAACCTTGTGGAACGCCAGCATTAATGGTTTTCAGACTGGAACAAGCACCGTCAACGACGACCATAATGCTCCGATTGTCCAGAAAGCTAGCGATCCACCTGCAGAGCCTCTCGGGGATTCCATAAAAAGGAACCTTCGATAGAAGAGCCTTGTGCCAGACCCTGTCAAACGCCTTGGCGATGTCGAGGCTGACTGCGAGAACCTCGCCCTTGTCTTCCAAGGCTTCAGCCCAGCGGTGCGTGAGATACACAAGAAGATCACCAACTGAGCGACCGTAACGGAAGCCGTACTGGCGGTCGCTTATTAGCTGGTGCTCCTCAAGATACCGCAAGAGTCTGGTGTTGAGAACTCTCTCCATCACTTTTGATAACAAGGATGTTACCGCTATCGGCCTGTAATTTGACGGGTCTGACTGGTCACTCTTTTTGGGAATAGGGTGGACATTAGCGACTTTCCACGAAGATGGAACCCTTTCAGTTTTATATTAGAGGCGGTAGAGGCGCGTCAGAACGAGGGTCAACTCAGGGGCGCATGTCTTAAGTACCACTGCAGGGATGCCGTCCGGCCAGCTCGATTTCTGGGTATCAAGGAGCCTGAGCTCCTGCCTAACCGTACGTTGCATGATACGTATTTCTGGCATGGAGTGCTTACACTTTGAGATGGAAGGTGGTGTGGCTCCTCTATCATCCAAAGTCGAGTTTGAGGCGAAGAGTCAGCCCAAGAGATCGACTTTCTCTTTAACACTGTGGGCCAGACTGCCATCGAAATTGCGCAGTGGTGGGAGGTTGGACTGGCAAAAGTTATCTTGCGCAGCTTTGGCGAGCGACCAGAATGCACGACTCCCAGAGGGATGCCTTTGAAGTCGCTCGCCAATTCGGGCAATATGATCTGCCTTTGCTATAGCAATAGCCTTCTTGTTGGCTCTGGAGGCGGCGTTGAATATACGTTTCTCAACATTCACGGTCAGATCCTTACGAGTCCTGGCATCGTTCCAGGCTAAGTACGCAGACTGTTTCAGGCGCGCGGTCACTCGACAAGCCTGGTTGAACCAGGGGCGACTACGACCACCAACGGGAATTCGGGAATTGGGAATGAATAGTTCCTCTGTGGAGAAGCAAAGCCGCCTCCAAGGGTAGGACGCGAAAAATTCGCGGAGTCCATCCCAATCTGCTGACTCATATCGCCAGACTCTGTGGGAACCATTCGCTGGAGAGCGGACGGGTCGCGCAATGGGGGCTTCCCTGCGGATAAGGCAGTGGTCAGACGCTCCAAGTGGAGCATCGACGACTATCCTGTATCCGCGTGGATGTGTTGTCAGCAGAAGGTCCTGCAAAGACGGGTGGGCTGTATTACTAGTTGTGAGAGACCATAGGCCAAGGCCATATTGAAAGTAGTCCTACCCGGGAGATCGGTGGTCCTCGATGCCAACCACTCTTTATGATGAGCGTTAAAGTCACCGAGGACCACCACCTCTGCGGATGGGCACTACTCCAACATTTGGTCAATCCCCCTTTGGACGTTCTCAAACAGTAGAGTTTATTTTTTTATATGAATTTTAGTATATACATAATTTAAATGATATTTACAGTTATGACAAATTGTTTATTTACATATTACATATTTTGCTAATTACGTGCATCTATCCGTGCGGCACTCAACCAAGGTTGCCAACTGAAAATCAGCGCTAGGTGTCAAGCCTAGCATATGCTGAGGTGGTAACCTTTTCGGCACGGGCTTACGGAGCAGCATACGGTTCCTACTATCCCTATGGTAATTTGTGTGTTATGTGTGTTTTTTTTTTTGTTTATGTATATCACTTGTTGTACATATGTTGTTGCATCTGTTGGCCCAGTCCGAAATAAATGTACTTTTTCTTTCTTTTTTAGCTCTTTGGTCGGAACGCATATTTGCTAAACGATCAAAATAAGCCAAGCTGTGGTACCTACCAGGTCGCTAGATGCTACCACAAGTAGTAGGAAAGGAAAGGGAGGACAGTGGACACCAATGTGCAGGGATGGTTGGGAGTGCAGTGATTGGCGGCTCGAGAAGTCGGGATTGCGTGTGCGGGGTGTAAATTAAATGTTAATAACTTAGCAAATTGTCTTTTGTAGAATGTGGGACGATACATTCTATATTTCGTTAAAATAAAATTACGAATAAATTTATTCGTGTCAAAAACAAAATGTATTTACTATGTTAGTAAGTATAAAAGATTCAAGCGATGTACATACTAGTTTTGTAAATCAAATACCGACTGCTAGTAAGGTAGACTACTTATAATAAACTTACAACCTACTTTTTCCAGAATGATTCTGTAATTGAATTATGTATTTCTTGATGGTTGAAAAGGCTGTCCATATACGAGTAATAAGTAATACGTAAATATTATTTAATTTATTAATTAAATTACAAATTTTTGCCCCCAGTGAACAATAATCTTAGGCTTTGTGTGACCACCTACTAAAATCTATACCTAATTGGTTAAAAAAATTACAACTTATTATTTTCTGTAAATATTTTATCTAGATCTTGCTGGTCGAATAACATACCGCAGTCAGACTTTCTGCGCTTATTGCTCTGCAGCTGCGGTGTACGCATTTTATACCCAATAATTCTTAATTTTAGTACCGCCACATAAAAGTAAGTACGAGTAGGTACTAGATACAGTGCTGTAACGCGGCATTCGTGACGCAAATAATTAGCACATTAGAGCTCAGAATTTAATGAAATTTTTTTGTTGTAGGAATTATGATCACCAAAATATATTACTTTTACTAAATACTCGCAACGGACTTAGTTACTTACATCATTTATAACAACTTAGCGTCGGCGGTAGCTTAATGTTTAAGGCATCAGACTGGCAATAGTAGGATTGCGGGTTCGAATCCTACCCATTATACTACCGACGTGAACTCATTCCTAACACAAACCATTGAGCTTAGATGAAGGGGTTAACGGGATTGCTAGTAATGTGGGGACCCACAATCTCATATTGCTAGTTATCTTTATTAAAAAAAAAACTTTTGAGCTACGACTTTTTGACCGATTTGACAGGCGACGGATAGCGTAAGCAGCAATTAATTTGCATAATCTCTCTGTAATTGTCTCTACTTCCTTGGTTTTTATAAACGACATAAATAAATTACTTAAATAATAATAACGTAAAAAAAAACAACAATCAAGTCAACTATGCTAGCGACTTTTAGCTTAGTGAGGGATATAATAAAAACTCTGGACGAAGGTCAATTAGTAGCTGTGGTTTACTTTGATATGTCAAAGACGCTTGACTTTGTTTCATACTAAACTCTTATAAATAAATGTGAAAACTATAGTATCCGAGGCACTGCAAATGATTGAGGTAAATCTTGCCTAGTAGATCGTAAGCAATGTGTAGAAATATAAAGATTGTATGCTAAACAGGAGTTACTTTATTTTAAGTCTACGTTCCAAATAAATACCTACGGCATACCCCAAGGTAGTATCCTCGGCCCTTTATAATTGTTATTATATGTAAACAGCTTGCTAGAAATAACAGAACATAAGTGTTTACTTTTCGCCGATACTATTCCAATAATAATAGAGTGTAAAGACAGAAACTTATTTGAAAGAGACAATAATACTACTATTTTTAATATTTACAATTGGTTACAAAATAATGTTTTGTGCGTGACTTGAAAAAAACAAAATACACTATTTTCAGAAATAGAAAAATGGCAGTAGAAAATCTTAATGCTAGTATGAACGGTGAACACATTGAAGAAGTACAATATGCGTAACAATCTATATACATGGTCTGCTCATATTGAACACGTATGTAAGCGATGGAATAGTTTTGTATATGTGTTATATAGGATAGCGAGAATAAGTAATCGAAAGACTGCATTGGTGGCGTATCATGGTCACTTCGCATTCATCCTGCGGTACGGGTTGTTATTACGGAGAAATTATAGCAAAATTAATAAAGAATTCATTATTTAAAAAATATGCAACATATTGCATAAGAGCAATATGTTGTACCGAACGTCCATAACTTTGTTAACCACTATTTATAGAGCTAAAACTATTGTTAGTTGGATGTCAATGTCAGGTATTGCTACGCGCATTATATTTTTATGAGGTCAGTTGTTTCGTAAAAAAACATTTATGTTTTTTTAACAAGTATAGCGATAAGCATAATATCAACAATCGATATCCGAGTAGGTTCCGTATACCCCGTTCCAAAACCGCTCTAAACAGTCAAAGCTGTAATCAAATGACTTTAAGAATATTCAACAAGCTACCGGACTGCATAACTAAACTACCCTTAAAACCATTCCAACGCCAACTATATAAGTGGCTGTGTGAAAAATGCTTCTATAGCTTAAAATAATTTATAGAGTATAAAAGTAACTAATGTATTATTATTGTGTACTTTTTGATTATTTTGACATTCTAATTTAACTTTATTTATTTTGATGACGAAATTGTAATATTGTGTATTTTAATTCTAAATTGTATAGTAATTTTATTCTATAATATTAATTTAAGTTCCCAAATATTGTATGTCTCAATGACTCAATGTTTGAAACAAACTCATTGTAACAACTGCTGTACATACTGCATTTACCGCAATAAAGAAATATGAATCTAAATCAAAAATGACAAACAAACATTATACCCATAGTGCCTACCTTATCAAGTAATCTTCCGTGATACTTTACTCCAAAATAATAAAAAAAACCTTTTCAGTCTACCGCCCGCGTTCTTGGCGGTTCACATTCAGTTACAGCCTACTCATACGTAGGTAGAACATATAGCTCTGCAGACTTGATATCTCGAGAGCAAAATGAACCCATTTAAATGAATATTTTATCAAACAGAATTCTGCGGATATTAGGAGCTTCCTGCTCAATTTTCTTGAATGTTGAAGGTTTTCTTACAAATGATGTTAGTTTTAGAAATTCATATCCACACGCGTTTATAATTTACGTCACTCGTTTGAATAATTTTGATTGCTATATTTTATGATGATTATTTTGACTAAGACTAAATCTACCATAATCATGTTCCAAAACGCAATATGTGTATGTGTGTGTGTGTGGGGGGGGGGTGTAAATTATATGTTATAATGATATTATATAAATGATCTTATTTGTTGTCTAGTCTAAACTTGAGATAATTTTCCTTACCTTTACTTGTGCTTCACGCGTTGTGTTAAGTCTCAGTTCATATTTCCTAACTATTTTATTGTAGAGTTGGCAATATAGACATTTTTGTGATCGTCTTGCAAAAGTAGTGATAAGTAATAGTCTGAATATTTTTAATTGAATTAAATAATATACTTCTATATGTTATACAGGTACGATCCTATTTAGATTAATTATTGTATTAGTATTGCTATATATTGACTGATGACAAGATCTAAGAACTTGACTTGCCTGATGATAACTGACTGTGATTTAATAAATTAATATTGTGTAATGTAATAGGTAATACTGATTACTATCAATTATATAATTAAATATTGCAATGATGTTATCTATTGTTTGTATTGAAGTTTATTTAATAATTATAGTACATATTATAACATAAAAGATGTTATATAGTTTGCCATATTACATCTCATTTTGTTGTATACTTGTCATCAGTAATAAACATTTGTGTTTATTAGGAGGCGAGCTAGTGTTCTTGTTGGCTCTTTTCCTAGCCAATAGGTCCTCTTGGAACCAACAATAGTTTACCTACTTATTTCTATTTCTTGCCATAATCAGAATGAATTATTTTGAGAATATATTAAACTTGCAAGACACACTTCTTTGTATTATTTATATCCCTCATTATTTTCGATTACCAATCAGTACTAAACAGATTGTTAAGAAGGGCCTATCTAGCTATTCTCTATCTAGCTATCACATATAGTTATCCTGATGATCATGTAAATTATTTATAAATATTCTGACTTAATAATTATACATCCTGATATTGTAGTAGTGTATTACTTCTACGCAGTTCTACGAAAAGCTTGGTATATTATTAGCTTATATGATTAGTATATGTATCTATCTCTTTAACACGCGCTCGAGCAACGCACATAACGCTCTCAGATACGGAGCTTCGGATCATTTTGTTGCAAAGGTGGAAAAAATAGCATGGTGCTTTGATTCTATACTATCTATGCTTTGTCTCTGTATTATTTAAAAATAAAAAGACTTTGTAAAAAATAATGTATACAGAAGAAGTGAGGTAAACAATATTAGTGCACAAGTCAATAATGTGCAATTTTACTGACCATACAATAATACGCCATGGCATATGGAAGTGGCACTGTAGCGGCATCTTGGAGGCTCCAATGCTCTGGTACTGGCCATAAAAGACTAGTGTCTGCTTCAATGGTACTGCTCAAAGCTCCACTCGGAATTAAGCCCATGACTCTTTCACCGCTGAGTAAAAAATAACAATAATAAACGATTATTAAACAAAATTTATGATGAATTAAAATTACATATCTTCACTGAGGCCATTAGTAAACAAATGGCAAAAATAAAAGACATAAGTAAAGTATGTTTTTTTTTCTAGTACCTAGCTAGATTTAAATATATGTTCGTATCATTCTTTATTTAATTTCAGCTGAATCATCACAACATATGTAACTTATTTAAAGGTCTGTATGTATAGGTATATGTATGTATGTAATTTGTAAGTATGTGTATTGTTGTATAGTTGTATTGTTTTTCAGTATTTAATTTATATTCCCTATTTTATTTGTGTTTATATGTAAAATAATATGAAGTTCCTAATTTCCAATTAGTTTACAGCACCTACACATTCCATTTCTTTATAACCCTAACGAAGACTGCGGAAAATGCTTTAAGCATTAAGTCCGCCTCTACTCTCTCTATACAACTTTGTAAAGCTTTTAAAATTTTAAATAATTAAATATAATAAATACCGATACCACTATTTATATTACCTAATAAAGAAATGAACACGTTGCAAACCTGATCACAAGCCACATCAGTGCCAATCCCTGTGTCGCAAAGATCCGACCGTCTCCGCACAGGGTTCCTCATTCGGAAACATTAGTTCGTAAGTCTCATTTGCCCAGCAATTACACTTGCTACAGTACGATACACACAACACAAACAATGTGTTCGCATCTCTATTTCACTGAAGAATATGGCAAGGCCTTGGTTGTATAGTTTAGACATACCTACCACTTATTCTTTTAAAAATATGTATCAATACATAATAAGTTTGAAACTCCATAAACAGCTTTATCGTGTATTTCCCATCCACTCAAACTCATGGGAATTTCAAATAATAAAAAATCCAGCGTAACTTGTAAAATTAAAAGTTAGTACGTCATTTTCTTTATCTTTATTTTTGGAGTTGCCTTTGTTGAGTTTTCTTTATTGGCCGCTATATGGATTCAATATTGCGATCCAAGTATTTTCTAATAAGCCTTAAAAAACTTTAACTATCACAAACTTGTATAGCCGACGGTAAACGTTTTGATGCGCGACAACCCTGTTCAGTGCCTCACTATGTGAACCGGTAATGGATGTTGATGTGGAGTATGCGTTTATTTATTGGTTTATAGGACTCTTGAACAAATACTTGGAAAGGCTTTTATTCACGTGATTGGTACAGCTAAACAAGACTAAACCAGGTCTTACGGCTTTGCCGACGCTAATTTGAATTTACCTTCACAAATTTGAAACGTTATGTGTTCAGTCAGGATTTAAACCTAATACAAAATGTATTAGGTATAATTTGACTTTAGATTCATTCTCCACTAAACATTTTTTATGTGAAAGTAAAGGCTCTATGCCTATTATTAATTCAAAGAAAACTTTTATGTAGCTAATCTGTGAAAACTTACTTGCAGTCAATACCACTGTAATCCATTCCATAAGACTTTTCCCCGCCAGTATTACTATCGGCAGCCTCCTTAACATCCTTTAATGAAATGCCAGCATAGGAAACCTGTGATGAAAATATTGTAACTGAATATATTGCAGCATTGAAAGAAATAAAGATTTAAAAAATTATTATTACTTTTTATTTGATTAGAATTTGTTTCACTTCTTGTTGTAATTTGTCTATTGATGTAAATTAAGTGCGTGTACGATCTGATGACAGAGTTTTGATCGAGTAGATTTTTTCTACAATCTTTAGTAAGTTCGCATAAGCTTTTGTTTTGATGACGCTCTATATATAAGAGATGACCTATACGTTTTTTTGTAACAAGTGCTTTAAGAATCATAAGATGATACTCGCACCTACAAGTTATTTCGTGGTACATATTGGGAGTTTTAGTTTAAAAAAAAAAATTCTAACTAAGAGGTATAAGAATCTCATACGTTAAAGTACAACTTCACTTCGATTTAGATTTTATAACATTTACCTGAACTAAACGATTACTTGCAGATACAGCAGGAGCCTCACTCCAAGTTAGATGATCTAAGTCACCAGGCGCAGTACTCGTCAAAGTCACATTTCGTAGTTTTGTTGTTGTTGCAGCCGGCTGGTAGTAGAAACCTCCCCACTGGCCCTAAAAATAAAGGTACATACTTACTGCTTTTTACACGTTTTTGCATTTGATTTCTTTACATTATAATGTAGTAACATTTTGTTTCGACTTTTTTCGATTACGATAGATAAAACTGTAAATTTAGGTTATTATTTTTAATACTCTCTGCTACAGTTTATATTTGCAAGAGTGAATATAAAAATAGTGGCATAAATGTTAAGTAATGAAAATACAAAACATACAAACTCTTAAAAATATACAAACAACAATATTTATTTTATATTACTGTTCTAGTGCTAATTTATTGTTTAATACGTACTGCGTTGAAAACAATACTAAACATCCACTGTTTAGTATTCATATTTTACATCCATTGTGAATACAGATTAATTATTTAATATATTTTGAACAATAATACCTACCTTTTTTAAAATATTTATAGTAAGCTCTTTTTGTAGCTGTTCTTTATAAAGGATATGTTCAGGATCAAAGGTAGGTGCATGAAAGTCATCGATAGCTACAAGAGCAATTTTGTCTTCTCCGTCTTTTATTAACTTCTTGACAAAACCTGAAAGTTTATTTATAACCTAAACTCTTTGCCTAAAATTTAAGCAACGATTAAAAGTTTCTAGATTTGTAAAAGACAAAATTATGTCTAACTCAA
This sequence comes from Herminia tarsipennalis, assembly GCA_945859575.2. Classification (NCBI taxonomy): domain Eukaryota; kingdom Metazoa; phylum Arthropoda; class Insecta; order Lepidoptera; family Erebidae; genus Herminia; species Herminia tarsipennalis. The sequence continues at coordinate 21,913,417 of OX243844.2, forward strand.
TAAGTTTTCATTGCTTATTTAAACTTATGTAATTAGTAAAATGTTATGAAGGATTTATATTTAAAATATAACATAGATCACAACAACTCAAAGTAAAATGGGAACACAATTGTTCAATAGATTAATAATTTTCTATAAATCAACGATTATAATAAATAAATTGGGTGATAATATAAAATTACTACCTAAAGCTCCGCAATACGGTTGCTTTTCAGATACCAACACAACTTGCTTTGTCATATTAAGTTCAGAATACACACGCGTTTCCCAATCAAAATTATTGTAACAACTAATACGAATGTATGTAACATTCTTCAAATTCTGTTTTTTTAATAGCATCAGTACATGCTTTCCATCCGACATAGCAGTGACTATACTGAAACGCTGTTTTGTTAGCCTCTGAATTGTAGGTACTTTGGTTTCAACAGCTAAAACAAAACTGCTTTTTGATAGGTTTCTCAGACTCTCCAATTTCTGTGAAAGCAAAGTTTAATAATTAACAAATTGGGAATGTAAATAAAATTACGTTTAAATTTAAATATGTAGGTTAATTTGAAATCAATTTTCCTGTAAAATTTATAGCGGTAGACAAATATGATATCACAAGTCATTTAACTTCTTTTAACAATTTCATTGTTGTCTATCCATAGATAACAATACAATTGTTACATGTGTCGACTTACGTGTGTACGTAATTTCATCACTTACTTTTTCGTCATCTAAGAGATTTTCAACGATAAACAAGTTAGTTTTTTCATTATCAGTGTTTTCTGCTATCAAAGCTTCATAACTTTTATTCACATTTAGTACAGAAGTCACATCAATGTCAACAGTTGGAATACTGTGTGATATGTCTCTGATTATACAATTTATATTTTTATTTGAAGTAACAATTTGCGTTACTTTAATTTTATTAATTGTTGTATTTTCATATATAATTTGAAGATTTAGTAGTAGGGCTGTTTTTAGCTGAAAAAATATGAATGGTTATTATTTGATATCGGTTGATGACGAAAATTAAAATAACAATTTAATTAATTGTTATTTTAATTAAAGTAATACATAGTTTTTATAAATTGTAGAATTGTGTCTCTTTTTAGAATTTGTCTGAGGTTATTTACAATATTCATACTTACATCAACCCTTTCCATAGAATAGTGAGGGTAAAATGCAGCAGATAGCAAGACGTCTGGTTGTCTTTGTACCACAGGTTTATCTATGAAAGTAACGTTGTCAAGCTCTACGCCACCACATCTAAAACAAACTCAAACTTAGTTATACCTTTTGCTTTTGTTTTATCTTAAACTTTTGACAGATTTTTATGAATGTTCCACCTTTAATCAGAGACGGTCAGTGAGGGTCGACGTATGCATTTAAACGTCCAAGTTATGTCCGGCTAGCTCAGTTCATAATATTTTAAGGGCATAATTACATTTTTTTTTAATACAACATTTTGCTCTTTATCTATTTTTTTTCTTTGTGTCCTGTAATTTTGTCACTCTTTCAGAACAATGAAATTAATATAATAACATATATTACTTTTATACTTTATAAAATATATTTTCGTAAAGAGTATTGTCAAAGCCACAAAAGAATTTAATAAAACTAATTCACATTGGTACATTCAGAATATAAAAATGATTTGCTTTTATTATATTTATTTGAGATTCTAGACCATAAAATATATTTTACGCTTCTAAGTTACCGAGAAAACCGGGCAAGTGCATGTCGGGCCACGCACAATGTAGGGTTCCGGAGTCGCCCCCCCCCTCCCCATCCGAATAATGTGGTTTCAGAAATGGGTTTTTTGTTGTTTTTGTTTCATACTTACAACGGTGTATCTACTTAATAATATTTTTCAATGGAATTTGTACGAAAATGTTATTACTCGTAAACTTGTAAGGTACTTAGCTGTAATAGTTTTGTTTTAAAATTCGCTATTTATACTACTGCCCTGATTTTTTTCACATACCTAACATCAATCATTAAGCTGCCAGCCCCCCAATGTCAGCTAAATGGTTGATGACACTTGAATCTAACAAAAATATGCACTTTAAATCTTAATATTTTACAAACGGATCCCTAAATCTAATAAATTGTCTCTCCAACTCCTAAACGTTTTAAAACGATCTATCTAATGATATCCCACACGATAGGGTAGGTGAAAAAAAGAAATTACACCTCCACTTTACATATGGGGATCCCAAAAAAAATGTTTTTCAAGATTTTATTCTTTCACTTCGTCGGCGTAGGTGATATGTGTATCCATGCAAAATTACAGCCTTCTAGCACAAGCAGTCTCTGTGGACTGCTGTGGACGGACGGACGGACATGCCGAAACTGTAAGGGTTCCGTTTTGCCATCTGGCTACGGAACCCTAAAAATGAGTATTATATCACAAATGACATTGTTCTTTTTTAGGTCAGAAAACGACATACCATTCGTTTTCTGACCTAAAAATTCGTATAATTAATTTACTAACACATTACAAATTAATTATTTATTCCATCGGGACAACTGTCATTTACTTATAAGTGTAACATAATGAAAGATGAGCAATCTTTATTTTTGGATAAACTGAATGCCTGCTATATGTTGATTTGTTCAAGATGCCAATCAAGTTAGCATTATCAGCTTTTGAAACATTTATAATAACAGTAAAAATGTGACAAAGTGTCTATGTAGCAAAGTATGTACAAATCATATGGCTTTACTCAGTACAAAGCTGAATATATAAGGAAAATAAGGTTCTGATATCCTGGTGCTTCAAGTCAGTCGAGACATCTTCCTTGGAATGTTCCAGATATATTGTACTCCTAACTGGTACTGTAGTACTTTTGTAATAACCCGTATACTACCGTAGTACCTAATTCTGTCATTCCGCGATTTAGTCACTTTCCAGCTTAACACAAGTCATAAAGTGGCATTCCTTTGGCAAGACTATTTTATTTGAATTCAAAATTCTTACCTTATAACTCCTGTTGTTTTATTCAAATGCGCGTCAATACAATTAACTCCTTTAATTTCAGATAGTTTGGAAATTTCCTGCTCTAAAATGCTTATTCTTAGTTTTCTTATAAATTTAGGAGTAGATATCCCATCGTGGTCGTTGGATATTGCATTGAATTGAATCAGAGAGTCTAAGAAGGTGATCCAGTTTTTGTTCCATTCCACGTAGGCTTCATCACGATCAAGGTTTGACTGTTGTATGGATTTAAATTTCCCTCTAAAAGAAGACATAGAAAAACAACTTGTTAAAGATTTTTTTCTAAGCGTTATGTGCAGGACATGTCATATTAACAAAGTTTATATGTGGAAAGAAATATTTAAAACGTAATAGTCATATAACAATACTCTATAAATATTTAAATAATGTTCATAAGTCAGTGAAAAGGTTTACAATAAAACTATTTTTATATTTTTTTGTTTTTACGTACTACGATAATGAGGTATATAACTGCAAATAAAAGATTTTCCTTAAATGTATCTTCAACTATGACAGGAAACACAAATAATCACATTAGTCTAACATACAAAGAATACACGTCAGGAGGTTACGTCGTCTAAATAATTATATAATGTTTCTTTTGTCGGATTTCATTGTACATATGTATATATAACCTTGTTCATTTTATTTTAAGTCCTTTTTAGCTGAAATATTATAATTAAAGAAAACAATATATTTTACGCAATCTACTCAAAATAGACAACTAATCAAAATGGTCAAACTTACAGTTATTATAGAAAAGCACCTACTTGTAAGAATATCCTCGAGATTTCAAAATCTTATACAAATCTTCAGAATTCAATACAATCTCTTCTTCAAAATCTTGATTAATATTAGTTTTTTCTACATCTTGATAAAATTTCAAAACTTTGACGCCACTCACAACTCCACTAGCAATTCTCGTATCGTCTTGACTAACCTTCAACGGGAAACCACAAACACTATAAATTAATAATATCTATAATAATTATAATTTCTTGGAACAATTCACACAACGCTATCTGATCTCAAACTAAGCAGAACTTGTACTATGAAAACCAAAGAACTGGAAAACATACTCATATATTTCTAAATACATACTTTATATAGATAGATAACGCCCAGACACACAATAAACTGTCGTGCTTATCACACAAAGTTTTGTCCTGGGCCCCCCCAGGACAAAACTTTGTGTGAGCTCCGGATTAGCAGTCAGGGTCTCTAACCACTAGACCTTACAGGTCAGTCAAAGTCGAATTGTACGAACAAACGCCAGCTCTAGTAGATAGTATAAACATAATCTAGTAGATAAGTATAACTACTTTTATATTATTATGTCAAGGCAGTAACTTTTACCAGTGGTAGGTGTAAACCATAGACCGCTTTGGTGGGTGCTACTACAGTGTTGGTTATTCTACCGTGAAATAGTGATGATAGCACAACACTATGTTTCAGTCACTATAGCAAGTGTAATTACTGGGCAAATGAGACTTTGATCTAATGTTTCAAATAAACTTGGTACGGTGGTATTCAGATCTTTGCCAAACAAGGATTTAGGTGGCCCTGATACTGTTATGGACTAGCGTGACGCCTTTAATCAGGGGCACGACCAGTACCGTACTAGAATGTCGTTATTGCGCTCCCGAGACGCTTATTTGACGCAAGCGTATTTGAGATCGATTCCAAAGTTACAAGAATACAAAAATGTCCGTTTTAATCGAATTTTAACTGCAACTAAATTGCAACTGCAGTGCTTTAAATACGTGAATATACCCGCTGCTCGTCTCCTCATTTCGTAGTATAAAAAAAGTATGAATGTCTTAATTTAAGGCATAATATTGTTTTTTTTTTTTTGATTCTTTATTTGTAATATTTGAAACAGGATTTTTGTCTAGTTAGCAAGTCAACTCCATCGTACTTTATTTTAATTGTAACATACAAAGTTTAGGCAAAGGAATGCTAATCACTCGTATAATAATTATGAGAAATATATTTAAATCATAAATTGTTTTAAATATTTCTAGATATATTAACGGGATTATAAGAGATAAGAAACCATAAGTAAAAGCTATAATTTAAAATTTATGAATAGTTACACACACGCACAGTTGTTTTATTTTAAAGTAATAATGTCCAGAGGTTTCGATAATACATAACCCTTCCTTGCAGTCGATAAAGTCTAATTAATTGACTGTAAAGCTCGTACTGCCAACAAACGCGATTTATTTCAAGATAGTAAATCTGGTAGTTAATCAAGTCTAAATTACCCTCAAACTTCTTAAATTTCTAGCACATTCCGTGGAAATAAATCCTTGAACCTGACAAAAACCGGCACAAAATCTTTGAAGTGAACATTCAAGTTAAAATTTAATAGTATAATTAAATATCGATTAGCTGACCGAGAATTGCAAGTTTTACAGTGTTATAACTTTTTATTGTGTTCCTTTCGAGATAATTTTGTCAATATTAAAACGAAAAAGGTTAGTGTAGGATCCCTAGAACTATTGTGCGGGGAGAATAGTTTTCCAATAGATTACGGATTTTACTTATGCTACGTGCCATGTAGACCCAAAGACCTAATCCTTGCATCATTTTTTCTATTCCATCCTTCATTATTTGCCCTTAGTATACTAACCGCGGCCTAAGTTGATTTGGGACAATAGTTGGGAAAATAGTTTTTCCAACGACAAAGTTAAGTTAAGTTTGTCAAGTTTTACACCCGTTTTATTCAGTTCCACTATCACAGAATAAGTAGTAGTACTACGGTGCAGAAGATTCACTCCCTAACAAAAGTTACGTTAAGGTATCCTAGAATCTTGTTTTTATTAGGGTTCCGTAGTCAAAATGGCGAAACGGAACCCTTATAGTTTCGCCATGTCCGTCCGTCCACAGCTTAGCTCAAAGACTGTTAGTGCTAGAAGACTGTTATTTTGCATAGATACACATAATTATTACATTTTTTTATGTGTAAAGGGTATTTTCTCATGTACTACATCGTGTGGAATAACTCTTAGGTAAGTATTTTAAAAATGTTTAGGGGTTGCAAACCATTTTTAAATTTTAACATCCATTTGTGAAATATTAAGCTTTAAAGAGCAAATTTTTGTTAGAGTCAAGTGCCTGTCTCCCCCCCCCCCTCCCCCCGCCAGCTAAATGGTTGATGTTGGGTATGTGAAAGAAAACACGGTAGTAGTATATATTATAGAGAAATTAAAAAGGAAACTATCACAGCTAAAGTAAGCTTTATAAGTTTACGAGTAACAACTGATGAAATGAGAAGTAGCAAAGTTTTTGTACAAACGTTCTTAAGCCGCATTGTTCGGAAGGGGGGGGAGGAGGCTATGAAACCCTACATTTGCGTGGCCCGTAATGCACTGGCCCTTTTTTTTATTTTATCTTCAGCAGCTTTTAAATTATACTTTTACATTATAATATCAAAAATCATCAAAACTGCCCTCGACTCATCAATCATTGCACTAAGTTTCAGTCGCGACCGCTCTAGGGAGATCACTAATATTTCTTATTTTTTTCATTACAATGTCAAATAAAGATTGTATTCCACAAAATCTATTATTATTATTATTATCAATTTTCAGGGTGCAAAACAGGCTTCACGTACACTCTCACTACTATCGGCCTACGGCCATAAAATCAACATTGCATACATCATGAGATTCAAAAGGAGATTCGGGTAATGATAAAGAATCCTTAGCACTTTCAACGATTCCAACTCATACAACCGTGGGATAAAAATGTGTTGAAATTAAAGAACTCTATGATACTACATAAATTATTTGACTGTAGCTTTTTCAGTCAATTAATTTAGCTTCTCAGGTTCCTTGTCACTGCCCTAGCCACCTTTTAAATCCTATGATGGCAATAATTCTAGTAATTTTATTGCTTATGCGTGCTTAAATAAAAAAAAAACATAATTATCATAAAGTAAAGAAATATTAACGTTACTCACGTTATTATATCAATAATAGTTGATATAATAACCCGACAATCAGAAGTCATAATAATTTGTAATAGAATAGTCTGGCCTTTTTTTTATTAGCTAGCTATTTTCTTATTAGTTCTACTTATTGCAATTTGGCACAGATTTTAACCTTATGCAACTGTCATGGTGGTCCACTGGACACAACATTTCACAAAAACATGTGTTACGTCGTTATTGTTAAATATACGGTATTCGTTTATTCAGTACTTCCATAATTCATAATTTATGTCTGTACGGCGGCAACTGCGCCGCAAGTGCTTTTGGCTGATGTATATTGCTTTCTGCAGTGGGTGGGTGTCTACCAATCTACAACATCAGTATTAACGTCAGTTTCTGATAAACTATCACGACAGTAAAATCGTAAAATATCCATATTATCTCCTAGACTTCTCGACAGTAGAATTATTATTTTTAGTTATTTTATTTACGTTATTAAGTTAATTTGTGTCTATTGTTGAGATATTTCAAAATTTTGATAAAAAAAATAACATACATAAACATTGTAAAGTTTCATCAAAATTGATTTAGTAGTTTTTTCGTAAAGAAATAAGAAACATTCGGTTGCACGAAGTTCACGTTTAGGATGATGATCATTATGAAATAGTAATAGTAAATTTTGCACGAGTATTTTAAGTAATGACCTGACTTCTGCTTCTCTAAAATATCAAGTTATTTTAAAATCTGAGAAAAAAAATTGATTGTACCTACGTTATAACAAAAGTAATGGGTTAAACCGAGCATAAACGGAGTGATTGTTCCAAACCAATTTCCGTGTAAATTTTGAAATGCTCCATAGCAATGTATAGAAATAGTCAAAAAAAGTGTTAAAGTTTTACGCTATATATCTTGATTTTGAACCATCAAATATCTCTGACACTTAAAATATTGTGATTAATTTAAATTTCAAATTAATAACCAAAAAAATATTTTTGCTAATAAATAGTCACACGGATCATTTTTAAACTTTTTTTTTAGGTGTTACTTTTTTAAGCCGATTTGCGAAAATAATATGAAAGAGTTTATTTTGTAGTACCTAATCGGTTTTTATTTTATAACAACAACGTAGTATTTTATTTAAAATAGCTTTAATCGATTTTAACTGCAAATTTATGTAAATATAAGATGTCAAACTGATATCCACAAGTCTATGTTAGACTTGTGGATAGCAGTTTGAAATCAAGTTACCAGAATTGTAAAATTTGGGTCAGGACAAATGCAGAGGGTTAAAATGTATCGGACGTGTATAAATATTACTTTTAGTAAACTAAGTCATTAAATAACTAGCAAAAGAAAATCCTTATATTTATTTTATATGCGTTCAGTATGCAATATTCATAAGAAAAGATCATTAATTAGAAAATTTTATTTTAATTTGGGACCAAAACTTGGCAGAGCTTGTACTATCGTAACAAGACACCTAAGAGCCTGTACTATGGTAAGAAGTTTATAGATAATTTACACCCAGGTACAGAAGAAACCATCACACAAAGTTTTATCCTGGGTAGAGATCGAACCCAAGACCTCCGGTTTAGCAGTCAGGGACACTTACCACTAGACCAACTGGAAATCTTAGTTGGTATTTAACTCAGCATATATTATGTAAAAGGAAAATGGAAAAACATTTAAGGTACTCTGTAAAATGACCACTGTCTAAGATATTCTGGCAAAACAATTCACATAATTGCTAGAAAAATTTCCTAACTTCAAGTTGTGTAACATTTTTACTCGTGGCGGTCATGAAGCCGGTATATGCGTTTGGGGTAAGAGGAGAGGTGTTTTTTTGTGTATGTGCGTGCCTATTACCATTTTTCTCGAATTGGCTAGGCGGAATTTGAAACGATTTTTTGCATTGTATAAGTCTCATTCCCGAGCATGTTCTTAGCTAAGTTTTAATGTTATAGACCGCCAGGGGGCGCTACAGTGCTCATGTTTCTCCAAAACGGTTCTTATTTTTTACTCGGTGATGGCTTGGACGATTTGGGAACGGTTTATCGCTGAGTATAAGTCTCATTTCTGAGCATGTTCTAGTTAGGTTTTAATATTGCAGGCCGGCAGGGGGCGCTACAGTACAAGCATTTGTTTCCGCAAAGCTCATATTTTTCTTCTTTTGTTAAGAGTAAATAATTCATTACAATTAAATATTTACTCTTAACACGAGGTAGTTAAAATCATTCTAAAACGTTTGAAATAAAAACTTTCGATGACTTTCTTCGGTTACTTATCTCCTGTTAATCGAAGGAATTTAAAATTCTATTTGATTAGTTTTTCGCCAGTCGTGGGTTCTTTTAATAACAAATACATTACATAAATACATTACATTACATTTTTGACAAGTTTTGATACTGAATTATAAATAATCAACATATTAATTTAAAAATAATTAATAAATTTTGTACTTTAATTTGACAACGTTCAATTTACAGCACATTACTTTTTACAGTCACATTAGGGCAAACTAAGCAATTTCCAGTAAGTATACCGGACAGCCTTTGTCTCAAAATCTAGGCTATAGATTTTTTTATATTTTTCCTAGGTTTTGTGATCTCCAACTAGCCAAAATATATTTAAAAAATTACAATATTTAAAATAAAACCTCTCTTCAAAATTGAGGGGTTAAAAATCCAGTGAATTAAATATTTTTTGTCGCTGCAAAACTGTTATAATATTCAACGGAGAAAACAAAAATTTAAAAGGACTCACCTCAAATTTATTATTCCCTCTGCTGATAGAAATTGTCAATCTAAGTGGAACGTTAGATTTAATTACCACTTCACTGTAGAACTGTATATCTTTGAAGACTACTGACTGATCTCTATAGTTTTTACCAATATGCATTGACAGCGTCTCCCAAACAAGGACAAGGATTGCAGATTCGGGTAGAATATTGACACCTGTATCATAATTTTATAAAAAAAAACTGTTATTGAGGGTTTTCGTTTACAGTCATTAATTCGAATTTATTAATTAATTCAAAAAAGTTCATTTCCGTCTCAAGCAGTGGAAAAGTTAAAATTTCTAATATTCTTAACATAGAAAATTATTTTTAAAGTGCCCTTATACCATGTCTAATGTGCCCTTCCAAGAATTTGTAATCATCGTCGTGAATAGACATCACGACGTTGCGAGCCGCCGCTCGTCTCATTTCATCCCTTCCCAAGAATGAAAGTTCAGGCCTAAAATAAAAGAGCAAAGGTTTGTGTGTTTATCAATAAATTATTTATGGTATGTAGTAATACATTTAACATTTTGTCAATAAATTGAGAAATAAGGCGTAATTATAATATAGATGTTCAATTTTTTGTATCGCAATGCAATTTACAAACATATATTTAAGGAACACAAAGTCCTCCTAGATTCGGTATATAATGTGGAAAAAATTGTGGATCCACAAAGTGGCATCCCATATGGGAATCGAAAGCTCTTGAGTAGCAGTCACTGGGCAGTCAAGGTAGACTTCTACTAGTTTTGCGCCTAATTTCTCTTCATCGTGTATTTTTTTGAGATTGCCAGCCATGGCCAATCTATTATTATCCGTACGAAATGTATTTTATTTTATCCTAAATTAACGTAGTGTTTCTACTTACACTACGTTAATTGAGTATCAACTAAAAGAAATACTTTAAGAATTTGTTTCTATTATTCACGAATTGGTAAAGACCCGCATAATTGCGTTATAGTGTACTTAAATGTGTAGATTGTATTTATAGTAGCTAAACATTTGACAATTAATTGAACAGCTCAAGAATCCTTGGCATTGAATAAAATATTATCTTACCAGTCTTCACTATGTTCCCATTCAATATAGTGAGACAAAAGAGACGTTTCTGTTGAGACGGGGAATTCTATTTTTGGGTACAAAATGTCAACTTTAGGGTTAACTCCAGCTTCATAAATTCTGTAAATAAAAGTAAATTAATACTGCAGATGGGGCACTTTTAAAAATATTCACAGGTCGACCCACGGAATTACTTTAACTTCTTTTTGGGTTGACCAATGAAAGTAGCAAAAATACTTTATCTTTAGATTTAACAGCATACAGGATACAAATTGATTTTAAAATGTCAGAGGTATTTTGGAAATGTACCTTTGACTTAACCAATAACCTGATGTAATAGTAAAAAAAAAACAATCGATCAATCTACCACCTTAATTTAGAGCAACATGATACTTAGATATTACTTTCTGTTTCATATCGTTTAACTTACTTCCCTATAGCCTCTAGTAGAAATTTCACACCGTCTGGATTACCGCGTCTGGTGAGAGGGATATGGGTACAATCTTTGTGCGACCTCTTTAAAATAGCCTGCAGTAAGCCATGAGGTGCTATTTCAACAACTACAGCATTGTCTGGTATAAGCTTTGCCATTTCTTCAAAAAGTACTGGACGCTGTAAAATATGGTTTTTTAAATGTACTCCACCAAGACTATTTTTACACATCATACTTTATATCCATATTTGCCACATCTAATGTAAATCGCCTTCGTTAAATTATCATCTACAAGTATTACGATAGTACGAACCATATCATAATGGTCAAATAACAAGCGTCCAAAAAATTATGTACAAACACTTACCATCATGTTATTTACCAGATATTCAGGTGACGAATAAACAGCAGCAGGTTCACCCCATTTATCTTGAGGTACTGAAGTTGATATCCACTTACTGCTGCGTTTCTTTGGGGTCTTTATTATTTTACCTAACTCCTTCAAAAGCTTAGCCCCTGGTTAAAAAAATATACCGGTCTCACTAAGACAGATCGTTATATAACGTGCCAAAACTAGTTTATATATTAATTTTCTTACCACAATGACCAATATATCGAGAATGATATGCAATTCCCGCACAAGAGACCTCTCTTGCGAAAATACCCCGTGTAATAAGTTCCTTCACAAATTCTTTAACTCTGTCAGCTGGCCCTGATATAGTTGAAGACTCAAAACTGTTATGGCAAGCTATGTCAATATCTGGTGGACATTTGTTAACAATCTGCGAGGAATGTACACGGTAAACAAAAGTAATAGAATTGCAGTGAATGTATTGTAGTGGAAAGATTGAATTTAGAACCAAGTAAATATGTTGAAGCAAACAGTATTACTCACTAAGTTGGAAAGGATTTTTCAGCACTCGTTTTTATCAGACTGCACAAAAATATCGGAGAAATAGTAACAATCTGGTAGTGAATCGAGTGTGCTAAAATACAACAAAGCTTGTATCATAACAAGGAAAGGAACATAACATTTTAACACAAAAACTCATATATTAATATTCGAAATACGTTTTACCGCTTGATATCCTAGTCCAACTGCAGCCATTGCGCCTTCAATCTTTTTATTTTCAAAGACAACTTTTCCACGACAATAAGTAGACAAAATCATTTCCTCAGCCGTAAACGTGTTGTCATGATATGCGCATGCCATTTCACCTTGACTATGACCTGTTAACATATATGAGGGTGTTAAAAGCACTAAATGTTTTAGAAAAAATATAATCTTAATTAAAATCATTAAGCAGCCAATAAGAAAAATACGTTATTAAGAAATCAAATATGAAGTAGTAAGAGAGTGTAATTGGGTCAATTTATAGTTACTGCTATCGTTTCTTCGTTCTGGTTATACACAAAAATATAAATTACATAATTTTTCTTTATCCCTTTAGGATATTTGGTCTATTTCGTTATATCTTTTGTTTGAGTACATAAAAACAATGTATCGCGTTTAGCATTTGTCACAAAAAAATAAGCTGTCACTTTTTATATACGAACATACAGCCGATATTTCGTCCACAATAAAAAAAGTTTAAAAATAGTCGTGATTTATTAACAGTGAAACAATTCTGATGAATAGCCTTAAACAATTTAGTCCTGCAAAACCCAAATATTTTATTACCCGCAAACTTTGCTATAAAGTTTCAAATGAAAAAGAAACTAGTTTTTTTGATAAAAAATATTACTTACAGAATAATTTTAAGCATGAAGTATAAGTAATTTGGAGAGTAGAGAGATGTAAAATATTAGAGATTATTTGCCCGTGTTCTTGTCTAAATTACTTACCAATTATTGAATCAGGAACAATACCCATTTCCTTGATTACATCAGTTAGTCCAATTTGCACTGCGCTGATGCCAACAAAAGCGTGGAGTGTATTATCAAATATAGAATTGTCTGGTTCTGTTAGTACTCTTATGAGATCAATCCCTTTCGGTTCCAATACTTTGTGGCATCTGTAAAAATATTAGTGAATTGAATTTGATGGATTTTGTGAGGTCGAGGTCCCGTTTATAATGATTACCCGATTGCGCAAGAAGGAGGGTTACATTTTTCGAGTGTATGTATGTATGTATTTTCCTTTGGCACGCTTTAAAGCCTAAATGGCATTATGGATTTCAGCTATTTCTTCTTAATTAGGAAAAAACTAAATAATGGATTTTTGGCGCCTGATATGTCAGTTTTTAAACCGTCGGGTTTTGTTACAATTAATAATTGAGCTTATTTTATTTGATGACATATTCATTGAAAAAATGACTAATGACAAAATGATAAATTTAATGTAATTTTAGGGTACTATGGTATATGCGCTCATTATCATGGGCACATAACAACTCTTGAATTTGATCACACTTTTCTGTTTCACGTTATATATACGACTTTATAACATTATCCAATAGTATTTCTTAAATATTTTTTGTGATGAGTTCTATATACAGTTTTCAAACTATGATTGAAGTTTATCTTCTTCAATAATTTTAAAAGAACCTCGAAATATTCGACCTTAATGGCTTTTAACTATTAACAAAGGCAATCTATCATAATAAGTTGAAAGCTTCGGCCTATAACTCCTGAAAATAAATCTGAAATTAAGAGTACTTGTATTGTTCAAAATTTCTTCCTTAATAAGGGTGAAATACAAGAGTCAAATTTAAAACATGCTGTTGATTTATTATAAAACAGTTATTATAGTTATGTTTTGACTACGATCTATTGAATTTAGTGATAATCTTAGAAACAACTGGTATATGGCCATCTGATTTTAGGCAAAGACGGAAAAAAAGCCCCAATCTGAAGTATGGCAATCAAATAACTGATAATTATACATCATTTAATATTTTTTTAATAAATACATAATACACAAACATTTTACTAATAACAGAAATCTTTATATTTTCTTGATTAGCAGTTAGGCACAGTAATCACTAAAACAACAACTATATGATGCCCAAAATCACACTAATTGAAGTTTCATTACTTTAACTATAATTGATATTGAAAGCGCTTATCATAATATAAATTAACTTAAAAGTACACAAAGATTTTAAGTGGTAGGCGACCACTTAAAATAACTTTTAAAAAAATATTGGAATAATGCAGGTTAAAAGCTTTTTTAAGTTCTATTTAAACTAAGGGCTTGTTTCAAGATAATATATTCTATTTTAAAACATTAAATCAGTAATGTTTCAGTGTTATTGTCCACAAAATTATTTACGTATAAAATTATTTAAGAATATACTCGTAGGATCTGAAAATAATCTGTTTTTTTCACATGATGTAACAATGTAATACCGAGTTAATGTAACGAAAGCTAAAAGCCGCGCTCTGAATATTAAATTTCAAAAGAAAAAAATATAACCAAATTGAACTGTCTTGGTGTTTATTTCGTGCATTTAAGATCTATAGTATAATTATATTAAAAACTTCCCACATTAGGTTTAGCCTGTCCCGGAGGAAATTTTAAATATAGATTAAATTTTATTGTATTAACCTTATTATTATATTAAACTAGCTGTGCCCCGCGGTGTTACCCGCGGTTTATGTGTTAATCCAGGGCGTCAGCTAACTCCATACCAAATTTTATTAAAATCGCTCCTACCGTTTATAATAATAATAATAATAATTAAAATGATTTTTTCACTTAGGAAGCAAAATACTACACTTGTGAAAAGTAGATTTTACATTTACTGGTAATGCCTGTTCGCAAACAATAGGTAAAGCCCGAGAAAAGAACAGGCAATAAAAACTCGTGGCCACTCTTTTCAAATTGCCAATGTTTACAATGTTTCTCTGTTTATAAACTGTATATGCAGGTAAGGTGCTGCCACCATTATATTACACACCATATTAGAGGACTGATGCAAAAAAAGAGGTCAATAATATTAGAAGAGTACACGAGATCGGATACATCAGCCTCAATGGGCACAACATAGTAGGAGCATCCACTTACGATGTAAAAACTTTATGTGCTTAAATATTGGCCAATTTACTGCTACTTAATGAATAAGTATACATGTTTTTCAAAGGAAAGAAAAGAATGGCCGTAATTTATCACGCAGAATCTTACTTACAAAAGTAAATCGTTTTTTTAACTAGTACCTAAGTAACATTATCAAACTGTGACAACAATATTCACCTAGTAAAATGCAATAAACTATACAACACAATACATTAATAGGGAGCAACGAACTACATCCATTTATTTTTATCAGTTAAATAATCATCGATTGAATAGTAAGCTCTTTGTATAAGATGTCTCTTGACTACATTCTTAAATTTATTTACTGGTAGACTCGATATGCTGACTGGGATTTTATTGAAAAATTTAACACCTAGTCCCATGAATGAGTTATGAGTTTTATGAAGCCTATGATATTGACCTACCAATTTGTGCTTATTTCTTGTATTCACAGAGTGAATATCACTATTTTTGTTATATAAATGTAAGTTTTGTTTTAAAAACATAACGTTAGATGTGAAGAAGTAATAAACATTGTGTATGTTTGTTACTTCTCACACACACAAACTTTCGCCATTATAATATTAGTGTGATTTTTACCTTAGCAACAAAAAATATTTTAAACAACTACTGAATTAGATATGTTATTGAATTATTTTATTCTGCAGATTATACCATTTTTTTAAGCTACGTTTAACCGCGGCTTCATCTTGGATCGGATCAAGTTTCCAGCTCACTCGTACCAAACCTCCTCTAAATCGCCCTAGTATATTTGGATGTTTATTTAAGTATACAAACAAGCCAGCAGAATAAATTACTTCAAATAATAAAGACTCTCTGCATCCAATAACAATGCTATGTTTTTAATTTTGAAAGAAAGTAACATAAAAAACATATTTTTGTTTGTTCACGCGAAACTGAGTGAGTAAATTTGGCTCACTTTCCTGTAATTTAAAAGGTAATGTTACTACTTGGTACCTACTTATGCAAAAACGGCCTTTATGCATACCTCTAGATTATGCAGGAATTTATCCCCCATTTTTATGACATTTATGAAAGTTTGACCAAATTAAATGACTAATGTGATAATGGCAAGATGTAGTTAGTTACGGACATGTGATAGTAAACACTAACTTGTGTATAGCAGCAGCAAACGTTGGTATTCTCATCAGGTCGGCTCCCATCGTTGTCCACTGGGAACCCATACCGCTGTATACAAACCATAATGGTCGTCTCACTCCAGGGTAGTAGTCTACACTTTCAGCCAGACTTACTGTTTCTTTATTTTCATTAGTATCTTAAAAAAATATATATTGAAAATCTGTAAGGTTATGATATAATTATGATTATGAAGAGAATTCGTTATTCGATTTGTTAAAATACGGACATTAAACAATTTAATATTATAGGAGTTAGACATTAAAAGATTTCGGTTAGAATTAGAAGAGTGAAATAAAAAAAATATAACCTATTCTTCATGACTGAAACCTGCATTCTATATTAAATTGATTACTTATTAGATCTAAGCGCAGGATTAGTTTCAGAATCATACCGGACCGAGTTTGTATTTCATTGCCGTGCAGTTAGGCTCATGCAATGTTAGGCTTGGAATACAACGTAGGACGTACGTGACTACGCATATGAAAATAGCTGTTCTAAGTTTAAATGACCTATTACGTTTAATTTGCTAAATTACCAAACAGTTTAATAGAACTAAAACAAACTGCTATACTTCAGTACAACTGATAAACATACTTATATACTTCTAAATACATACATATTAGAGATAAATTACACCCAAGCATAGAATAAACCATCGTGCTCATCACACAAAGTTTTTTCCTGGTTGAGGATCGAACCCACGACCTCTGGCTTAGCAGTCAGGGCTACTAACCACTATATCATAATGCGCTCTGGGTTCAGTTAAGTTGTATTTTCAAAGTTTCCATCATCATTTGGGAATGGGAATAACACATTTCATATGAATGTAAACATTCGTACGTTGTACGAATGTTTGATCATAAAAGTATAAATGTGTATGTCAAGTGAAAACCTCGGGTATAGCCGCATCGGGTACCAATTACAAATTAATATAGAATAGATTTGATAAGCCTTTTCACATTTCCTTAAACAAGTAAATCATTGTTCAAACAGAAGAATATTAAATAATCAAACTGAATTAATGAATGTTCTTCATTTCCAAGTTGTCTGTTAAATACTAATGGACGCAATTTGTACTCATTATGTTCCTTAAAATTTCTGACGTTCTTCAAAATAATAATTAAAATTAATTATCAAAAAATATCTTGAGGTAAAAATGTCAAGTGTTGATCTAATATTCTTTTTAATAATACACGTACTATGAGGAATTCCTTAGTCGAGACTGTAGTCAAGGGGCTTAAGATGATTCTGTAGGTATTGTCGATGCCACCATTAATACTTGTACTGTAATAAATCAGCAGCTTTATCGCTGCACCACCTATTTATCAACTTACCAAGTATTACATAACCTCTTCCCGTATGACCAGGAATGTCATTTTCATAGATTTTATGAAGAAGGCCGATTTCTTCAGGATCAAGAGGGTGGTTTTTCATTATGTCTATTATTTTTTGAACACCGGTTTCTTGTCGACCAGAAGCAAAGACTAGATAAGGAATATTGCACTTGTATTTTTCTAATTTCTGCAATAAAAAAAAGTGACAAGTCAGTCTTATAATGATATGTCGGCAGATTTGTATTCCAACCATAACACTATTGCCACGAACCAATATTAGATCAATAAAAAATATACAATAGATTTATGTTAACAAGATTGCAGACTGCAGCAGAAACGTCTATATTTATAATTTAAAAAAATATTACAGCTCTGAGCTTACATGTAAATTAAATAATAGTTAGTTAGTTTTTGTGACAATAATTCATAAGAAATTGACAGAATTCAAATCATTGGTACTAATTATTGTATAATCGTAAAAAAAATTATAAAACATAAAATATAATATAAAAACTATAAACCATACCTTCTGTTTATAGTGTCCTTTTAAAACAACGTGAAAATTGGCACCAGTGTAAGAGAAATTATTGAAACCAGTGAATCCTCTATCAAAACTTGCGTGCTCTGCCACTACCTGGATTCTTCCATCGTTTACTGCAGAAATTTGATCCTGAGGCTCATTGTAGTGAAGATTTGCGGGCAACTTCCCTTTGTAATACGATAAACAGAGCTGAAATAAAATTGCTTTGTGATTTTATAAACATTTTCTTTGCGATTTCGTTTACAATGGAAGAGTCATGTTTTTATATTTTAATATGCAAGTGGTTTTCCTATTTAAGTTAAGAATAGCATTTCAAATATGGTACAAAATTTTGATATTACTTGCGATTGATACTGTATAGACATATTACAAGTGCTGCTGTTGGCCAAGAAAGTAGTCTATACGTTTTGGAAAAAAATCGTATGTAATCAAAATAACGTTAAGGTTCAACCTAGCAACTGTCAGAATAATTATTGTAATCTATACTTATAATAAATCTGTAGAGAGGTCAATTCTGTACATGAAATATATTTCCAAAATAACTATCAGGGGGTGATTAGGGATCGATACTGATGCCAAAAATGCAATCAGTAAAATTTTTGTCTGTCTGTCTGTCTGTCTATATAACCGTTATAGAAACAAAAACTACTCGACGGATTTTAACGAAACTTAGTACAATTATTTTTCATACTTCTAAATTGGTTATAGTATACTTTTCATCACGCTACAATCAATAGGAGCAGAGCAGTGAAGGGAAATGTTGGGAAAACGGGAGAAGTCACTCCATTTTTTAAACTTCCGTCGCGTGCGCAACCTTAATGGTTAAAGCTACACAGAAATCATGTATGACGGAAATGTTCTCCTTAAAATTATATAAAAAATATCCCACGACAGCATATGTCTATCTTTTATGGTTGACTCACAATATCACGTGTAACTCCCGATAGCTTAGCAGTTCGAAGCTTTCTGATTATATTTGACTACTCTTACGTTTATAACACTCTCAGTCATCCCTAATTAAAAAAGTCAACATAATTAACTATTCCATAAAAAAGAATCATAGAAATAGGTAAATAAACACCAAAGTTATACATGAAATACGCTATTAATAAGCCATCGCGCGTGAATACTGAATCATGCTATCTATCTATATCTATACATATAATATAATTGTAAATTTCACGTACATGGCCGAACTTAGTGAAAAAAAATATTAGGAAATGTTCGAAAGGAGTATTTAAACACATTGCTGCATTTTCAGAAATGTCGGTCTGTCTGTTTGTTTGAACACGCATCACGCAAAAACTACCGGACAGATTCGGTTGAAATTTTGCACGTGCAATCTAATAGATGCGGATTAACATTTAGGCTATAAATTACCACGCTTTTTTCCATAGGAGCTAAGCAGTAAGGGATAATGTCTGTAGCTATTTTTCGTTATAAAACAGTAACTACTTGACGGATCTTTATGAATCTTTATTTACAGTTTTATAGTAAATACTATACCTAGGACATTATTTACACTATGAATCATTACGCTAACGTCTATGGGGAACGAGTAGCAACGTATTTTTTGTCGCACCATAATGATTTATCACATTTTTTTCCACAATTCGACATTATGTTTAATTGTAACCCATGGAATACATAACTTCACGCTAAAACTATAAGGAGCTATACACAACATTTTTAAGTTTTATAAGAACAGTTATTTTGTCGTGATATGTAGCGAACAGTATAGCCTCGAAGCTATGCTAGCGGTCTTTGACGACAAAGTCTCAGGCTCGAATCTGATATCTGATTATGTTATTTTTGTATTTTTTTTTAAATTGTCTTTGTCCTTTTTTAATATTTTTCTCAATGTTACAGTTATTTTTTCGACCATAAGTAACTTATTTGCTTTGGTTAATATTTTTTTATATAAAAATCAAGTAAAATATGCACTTATGTAAGATATTTATAGGTATTGCCTGCACTGCTCAGAGTAATGAATTAATCGTAGTAGAAATGAAAAACAATATTACATTACAATTTAACAAGTATTCGATATTTTCGAGAATTGATGTGTTCGTGCTCAAAAAAAAGACATTACACACGTAAAAAAAAAACATGTAGCGCCATCTATGAAATCCAATTGGTCACCGTGATCAAACAATTCCTTATTTGTGAAAACATTTATTAGGGCTGAGTGGCAACATTCTCCTATTTATTTAATTAAATTGCTTAAATTAATAAAAAAACATTAAGTATTAGAAGAAACTTCACTGGTTTTGAAAGTAGATGGCGTTGTATTCAATAATGTTCTATACTTAGTAAAAGAAGTTTTAAAATAGTATTAAAAAGAAACATATTGCTATCATTTTTAGAAAAGTTTGTCTGTCTGTCCGTTTGTTGGACCACGCATCACACAGGTGCATCGAGGACCATATTTTGGGGTTATGGTTGGATATCAAGTGTTCATCAATTCAACGATAATGAATGACTCATCGGCCAAGTGTGAGTAGTTCGGGTGACGGGAGGAGGGGGGTGAGGGGTCATAGTCTGTCAACGCGGAGTCTGGGGGAGGGGGAGTCCATGTCTTTTTTTCTTACTTGCATCATTGTAACATATAAGAGAGGTACTCTCTTATAAGTAAAGTGGGGATGTGATTTTTTTCTCACCTACCCCATCGTGTGGTGTATCATTAGATAGGTCTTTTAAAAAGCGTTTAGGGTTTGTGAAGACTATTTTTAGATTTAAGGATTCCTTTGTGTAATATTAGGCTTTATAGGGAACATTTTTGTTAGAGTCAAGTGTTCCCCTGCCAACTAAATGGTTGATGTTGGGAATGTGGAAAAATTCACGGTAGTAGTATAAATATTAAAATTATAAGGAAAACTATCACAGTTAAGTACTTAGGCTTTACAAGTTTACGATAAACATCTGATCAAATGGGAAGTACCAAAATTTTAGTACAAATTCTATTAAAAATAATTAGGTATTAAGTAGGTATAACGTTGAAAGAATGAAACAAAAACAACAGAAAATCCACTTCCTAAGCCGCACACCAAATTAACTATATAAAATAATAAAATAGAACGATTTTTATTTAGTACACAGAAGACACATGTATAGACATTATTATAATTTAACAGGAAAAGTCATGCAGAAGATAAAAAAAGCAATAAATAAAACAGTAAAATAATAAAAATAACAATAGACAAAAAGATAAGAGACACAAATAACACACATTAATGACAGAAAAACACAGTAAACGAATACCTAAAGAGTCTGTATTCGGTACTTATTTATTTTTACAAAGCTTTTGGGTGTTGAAGCTATCAATAGATGACTATATGATGATTCTCAGCTGCTGAATCATATCGCGGCTCACCCGACAGGACTGTTTCCAACTTATTTACACAGAAGTTATTTCTTAACATAAACTACCCTAATTTAAACCCGACTTTCACGCGAACGAGGTCGCGGGCACAGCTAGTGTAAAATAAACCTTATTGTTTTGTGATTTGCAAAGTATGATAAACTATAGGGTGAAAGACCACATTTTTGCCAATCATACTGTATCTCTGACGCAATAAAAAGTTATGAATATTCAAATAAACAATAAATTATTTACGAGAAGATACATACAACATAAACATGAATAAATTTTATTGAACTACTGAAACATTTAAGTTATTCATATTTTCATTGTCATGATGTCAATGTCACCGACAATGCCACATTGTTGATGTGAAGTCCATTGAAGTGATAGTTTAAACGTATTATGTAAAGTGTTTGTTACATATTGAAAATGTATTAATTTATCAGCTTAAAATTACTCATTAGGTATGTATTGAAATTCAAACGTGTTGTTATTTATATTAAATTATTTAGAATAATAACATTCTATTTCTGAAAAGCTTGTCAACTCAACTGACAGCTATCAAACAGTAGGCAGTATCTAAACGGACCAAAATAGGTTTTTTTTAAGATTTAAACTACCTAAAAACTTACCTTAGTAATTGCACATACTCCAGACGCAGATTCACTGTTACCCATATTAGATTTAACGCAACCGACTTTAACACATTTGTCTTTTGCAAAAATATTACTAATTGCATTCAGTTCATTTTCATCTGCTTTGACTAAAGCTAAAATGAAAAAAATAATATTATTAAAAATAATAAAAGTAAAGCTATCCTGCCTATCTATTATAACAATCTTCAAATTTCACTTTACCTGCACCATTAGCTTCTACATATTCAACATTTTCTGGATCAATATCAGTTTCTGAATATACATCATTTAAAAACTTTTCTATGTCTTCGGGTTCACGAGATGGTAGAAATTCAGCGCCTGGTTTCATTTTGTAGTAGCCTTTAGCGTGGTATACTTCAGCGTATATTCTAAAAATAATACTTGCAGTGACTTATCCTTCTCGACTTGATATTAATAATGCAATCATTCAATTATTTTCTAATTGCGAGCTTAAAGATTTGAATACTGAAAAAACCGCCCGAGTGCGAGTGGGACTCGCGCACGAAGGATTAGGTACCATTACAACATCAGACGCTAAATTATAATATTGAACAAATACGGCAAAAAATCACATTTGTTGTATGCGAGCTCCACTTAAATATTTATTTTATTCTGTTTTTAGTATTTGTTGTTAAGATTATAATGATAATCTGTAAAAAATTTAACTGTCTGTTCACTCAACTGTCACGGTTCATGAGATACAGTCTGATAACAGACAGACGGACAGCGGAGCCCGTTTTCTCCCCTTTGGGTACGGTACCGTAAAAAAAAGAAAATAGATGTATACGTCTACATTATTTGTTAAATAATATATTTAAATATTTTGATTCAAATGTAATGTTGAGTATATTATTTTAAAAATAAAGTTTCATTTATTTTAATAGCTCTCGAAGGACATTCAGACGCTCCTTATATAGCTACGTCGAATTTATAAACACCGCAATTCAAAATTCATTGTTATCATTGTAAATATTTTTAAAAATTTGAAGAAGCCTAGAAACCTAGCATAATAAAAAAGAAAACAAATTGAATCCTTGAAGATAAAAGGAAAATCATCTCTTGTATTAAACAATAAAAATAAATACACAATGGATGCCAAACACAAATAAAACATTTATGAACAAACAGTTTAAACTAAAGATTGTTAAATTTGATATATTATCATTTAGTATAATCATGAAATTAAAATATTAACTGTCATGTCAACAATTACGTTTTATAATTATTTGAACATAATTAATATGATTCATTCCATTGTCTCTAAAGCTTTGTTTGGACAAATGCCGCAAAAATAAACATGTACTTTTAAATAAAATTATGTCTCACCTATGGGCATCTTTAGCTTTCTGCAAAAATATGACATTGATAGCATCTGAACGTACACATCCATCTGCTTTTTTGTCAAAACATTTAGTCTTTCCATCTAAACACAATAGGCCAGCTCTGAAAAGAAAATTGTTGTTTATTCAAAAGAAAAAGCTATGTCACGTGTTTTTATTTTAGTTTTTATATACGCATATATATAAAAACATGTCAATACCGCACAAGATGACATTTTAACAATATATTATAAAATAAATAATCTACAAATAGACTATTATAAGATATATATTACAAACGTATTGTAAGAATATCATATTACGTTATAATATTCCAAATTATGATATCGTGTCGAACAAAGGTCTCTAATCGTAATATTTCAAATTCATACCAAATTTAATGGTAATTATTAAATTAAGCTATAATATTATTTTAAAGAAATGATTTTGCTATTCAGAACAATTTTACGACAGTTGCTTTGTAAATAGTTAAATTCATATAAACACTCACTTAAAATTTCGTTAGTTTTCGTCGTTTGACTAAACCTGATTATAAGTGATTATTAAATTGATTAATATATACTTGGTTTGTAAATTGGTTTCAATATTTAGAAAAAAAAATAGTTTTTTTGACATTTTGAGCGGGTTGCATCAAGGTCATGAGTGGGCATGAGTCAGCTTGACCGCTGTCGTATTCCAGTTGGTCATATTTATTTTCGTCTCCAATTGTATGTAAATCATACAATGCTAAAGTTTTAAAGATATATTAGTGGTAATAGATATTAACATTTTTTAGGCATAACAGAAAGGTGTGGTCAAATTTCAGCAGCGGACTGCGTATGGCTTAAGTATGGAACCTTCCATGGTGCAAGACCTGGTGGCATTATTATGATAATATGACAGAGTTATAGTAAAAAAATCAAGTGCAACCATAAAAAATATAACGAAATTTTAAGGCACCTCGTTTTTGATAAAATGAGGTCAAGTGTCTTATTTTTAATAGGTTAGGTAGGATTTTTTTTTGTCTCTGCCTCCGACTGAGGAGGTAGACGTCATGGCTGGCAGCATTGGGGATGCGTTGACGCAGATATGTGATGCGGCAAATACTCGCTGATGACATCGCGTGAAGTGACCTCTCGTTGCCGGCCGTGGTTCTGTATATGGTCCGGAGCGAGGGGTCGTAGAATGCGGTCGCATCCTTCTGTGTGGACGTCATCTTGCAAAAGAAGGCGTCAGAGCGCGTTAGGGAATCATTCCCAATCAATCAAGACCCGCTCTGTCGCCGGCGAACCGGGCGGCGTCGGCGCGCTCATCTGCGCCTGATGCCGCTGCGAGGTGGGACTGCGGGCGCCCGTGACGGAAAGTCACGGGTGTGTATCCAGGGGCCACGTAGGTGTGAAATACCCGGAACG
The DNA here is from genome assembly GCA_945859575.2 of Herminia tarsipennalis. NCBI lineage: Eukaryota > Metazoa > Arthropoda > Insecta > Lepidoptera > Erebidae > Herminia > Herminia tarsipennalis. The sequence goes on from OX243844.2 coordinate 21,938,416, forward strand.
CAACAACATCGCGTCCGGGCATTGCCACGGGGTGGGCCACTGACGATATAACAAGTTTTGGCGACCCGTTCGCGAAGGTGGCGAGTGATGCATGGCAGGTTTTTTAGTGGGTGCAAACCCCACGCTACTTCCACCGTCTCCCCCACCCCGGATGGTGGGGGTGGTTGGTGAAAAAGTTAGGTTAGATTTTCATAACTACTTTTCCGTTATACATTGTCGTATAAATCAAATAACTAGTAGGTACCTTAATAAACAGAATTAATTGAGTTTGTTCGCTCATTGTTAGTCAAAACCTATTGTAATGTTAGAACGCGCTCTCTAACAAAACTATTTATATTACCTATAATTTAAAACAGTTTAAGTCCGTAAATATATTTTGTTAAAGGTCAGTAAACATGCAGCATTCATAATACTACTCATACACTATTCATTGTAATTACGAAACGATTTAAAAGAGTGATAATATAAACTGTAATTGTTTTAATTATAATTGTATGCATACTGTAGTGATATTTAGTAATTCATTGCATTGTAGTTTAAAACAATATAGCAATTCTTTAAAATGTAATCATTAATAAAACGAAAAATAATAAAAAAGTGATGAATCCTTTGACCACCTTTTTGGACGTAGTTCCTTACAGCACGATATCATTTGCTTGCAGAGTAAGAGGCTAGACAAAAAAAGCGTAACATTTTGACCTCGATCAAAAATCTATTATTTATGATTAAATGAAGTTAGAATAAGGAGATTATGTTCTATAGGTAGGTTGTTTGTATTTTTGTAAAAAGTTATATAGTAATCATAATGAAAATTTACAATAGGTATTGACAATTCATCATCGATAAGAATGCGACTAAACCATTCGATAACCAAAAAAACCGCATTACCTAAAAATTTACTGAAATATATTTTTTTAAGTAAATACTTATTGTATTTTTTTAAATGCATTAATTGCTCGGAGTTTAGAAATTAAAACAAACATAAAAAACCGGCAAGTGCATGTCGGGCCACGCACAATGTAGGCTCCTCCCCCTCCCCACCCGAATAATGTGGCTTAAGAAGTGGGTTTTAAGTTGTTTTACATACTTACGACGTTATAACTACATAATAATATTTTTCAATGGAATTTGTACGAAAATTTTGTTACATCTCATTTGATCAGCTGTTCCTTGTAAACTTGTTAAGCCTAATTAATTGTGATAAATTTCCTTTTAATTTCGCTATATATACCTACTATTGCCGTGATTTTCATCACATACCCAACACCAACCATTTAGCTGGCAGGAGGGGGACTCTTGACTCTAACAAAAATTTGCACTTTAAAGTTTAATATTTTACAAACGGATCCCTAAATCTAAAAATCGTCTTCTCGACCCCAAAACATTTTTTGACCTTAATGATACCCCACACGATGGGGTTGGTGAGAAAAATAAATCACACTCCCACTTTACATACAGGGGAGATACTCTAAAAAAACAAGAAAACAAATCTTTATTTCAAGATTTTATTCTTTCACTTTGTCGGCGTAAGTAATATGGGTATCCATGCAAAATTACAGCCTCTTAGCGCTAATAGTCTATGAGCAAAAATGCGGACGAACGGACGGACGGACATGGCGAAACTATAAGGGTTCCGTTTTACCATTTTGGCTACGGAACCCTATAAAAAAAATAGTAAAAGGAACTATGTTCTAACGGGGTGTCCATTCAGACAACTCTCTCTTTTTTATCTCAATCACTTAGAGATTGGGCTCTAACAATCAGCATTTAAACTTAAAATATCAAATTGTACGTAGTAGTAATCAATGTATGTATCTCAATGTATATAGTAGCAACGAAAATATATTTATGAGATAAATAGATTATATTTTGTATGTAATATATCTACAAGGCACTGGCACACACTTGGTTATTGTAACTCAATAATTTATGGGTTTATTTATGTCATATTTACAAACTATTCAATGCGTTTATTTTTGATGTATGTGACGTGTGTATGACGTACTATCTAAATATCAACCTATCTTCTACTAGGCACTATTATAATATTTGAAAATACAAAATACCATGTATGAGATAAATAAGAACATTGGTTACCCGAAAAATCAACACCAGAAATACTTACTAAGTTTATGTTTTCGACTGAATACTGAGATTGACTACCAACACTACCACAAACTATTCCTCACACAACACAGAAATACACTAAGGAACACAAATTATACACCACAAAAGAACACTACTACTAACAAAAAATTACGTGCCCAGCCCGAGGAACTAACACAACCTAGAATAACATCCTATTCTACTAAATATAATAAAACAATACCAAAAACCCTGCTTTTTCGTTAGTAAACTTAAACAAAACACAATCACATTAACTCATCAAAATATTGCTGGAATACTTGGCAAACAGGAATTAGTGGAGATGGCCATAGACGATCTACAAAAATCTCTAGGTACGATAGACGTAATGTGCTTTACGGAAACTTTTATTAAACAAGGAGCTGAGTCAAATGTCAACATAAAAAATTTTAGATTAGCTGCGTCCTCCTCCAGGACCTACCAACGGCGAGGGGGATCATGCATCCTGGTTAAAAATAATCTACAGGTCAAAGAAGTCGACTATATTAATCCATCAATCCCTCAACACTTTGAATGCTGTGCTATCGAAATCCCTAAATTTAATCTAATAGTAGTATGTATCTATAGAACTCCCACATCAAAAGAATATATTTTCTTAAGGAACCTAGAACTTCTGGCCAATAAACTTTCCAAAAAAAGAAAAAGAAATATTATCTTATGTGGAGATTGGAACATAAACATCCTTGAAACAAATAAAACATCAGATGAGTTGAAATCTATCTTAAAAAATAACAATTTAAAAAATTTTATTGATAAACCTACACGAAAAAAGTCTTGTATAGACCTAATTGTTAGTAATGTACATAATGCAAAGTCAGACCTACATTACCTGGCACTTTCTGATCATGAATCCACACAGTCGATCACATGTACGCTTGAAGTGAATGACAAAATCAAGGATAATCAGCATTTTTGGTTTACACATATAAGAGACCTTAGCGAAGAAAATATCATTAAATTCAAGGACTGTATCAACAGCTTATCCTTCACTGAAGTTATAAAAAGCACAACAACAAACGAAGCATATAATAGCTTTCACGACACTCTCACTCTCTTTTACAATTTATGCTTCCCGATTATAAGAGTCAAGCGCACATGTAAGCGCGTAAAAAACAGAGCATTAACAAAAAGTATAAAACGCTGCTGCATTAAAAAACGTATACTATACCTTAACTATCGCAAAGCTAAACATAATAAAAAATACCACAAGAATAAATATATTAAATATAGTAAGATACTAAAAACATGTATACATCAAGCTCAGCAAATTAATAATTCTCGTCATATTGATACAGCAAAAAATACAAGTAAAGCTGCATGGCAAATTATAAATGAAAATATTCAAAATATGTCATCAAATACCGAAATTGACACTATCAATATTGACAATACATCCTATGATAATCCAAAACAAATATCGGAACTTTTTAACGAATACTACATATATCCCTTACCAATACTACGACTTCACGAATAGACACCTCACAAATCACTAAACATATACCACCAAACCCTAAAAGCATCTTTTTAACACCTGTAAACAGAATGGACATTTACAAAATAATTCAAACATTAAATAATACCAATTCAACAGGCTATGACGATCTAAGTACCAAAGTATTGAAAAAATGTTCATCGACTTTAGTTACCCCACTTACGCACATAATTAATATGTCTCTCTCAGAAGGTGTGTTCCCGGAACGCTTGAAAATGTCAGTAGTGAAACCCCTCTATAAAAAGGGTAATAAAACAGACATAAGTAACTATCGCCCCATAACCTTGATTCCGATAATGTCGAAAATCTTTGAAAGAGTTATGTACAATAAGATAGAGCACTTCCTAACTTCGTGTAACATCCTTAAAAATGAACAATTCGGATTTAGGAAAAATAGCTCAACTACTTTGGCATGTTTTACACTAATTAAAAAGATAACCGAGAGTCTAAACGCTAAGACTAAGATAGCTTGTATTTTCGTAGATATGTCTAGGGCTTTTGACTTTGTGTGCCACAATACTCTTTTATTAAAGCTCTCTAAGTACGGTATACGTGGCAATGCCAATGATTGGGTCAGAAGTTTCCTAAAAGAAAGATCTCAGTGCGTTGAAATAGTAAAAACCGACCAATTCAATATAAAAGTATACAGATCTAACTATAGACAAAACAACTATGGTACCCCCCAAGGGGGGATATTGTCCCCACTACTTTTTCTTTTATACATCAATGACCTCCCCGACGCGGTAAACAAAGAATGTATACTATTTGCTGACGACACTACACTAATAATCAAAAGTGACAATAGAATAACTTTGAAAGACAAAATCAATAAGGCTCTAGACGATACTACAACCTGGCTGGAACAAAACAACTTAAAAATAAATATGTCCAAAACAAAAATTATACAATTCCAAACATCCAACTCAGACACATCTAAACTTAACATACATTACAACAATTATCATCTAACCGATACAAATGAATGTATATTCTTGGGTATAACTTTAGACAAGTTTTGTAATTGGAAAGCTCACATTGAAAACATCCTCAATAGAATAGATCGCTTCGTATTTGTGTTGACAAGAATCAGACAAACAGTCAATATAGAGTGCGCCAAAACAACTTACCATGCCTACGTATCCTCTGCCCTCAGATATGGGCTAATCATTTGGGGAAACTCGATAGATAGTGATAAAGCTTTCAAGGCACAAAAAAAATGTATCCGAGCGATGTGTGGAGCTAATTTCCTGGATAGCTGTAAACCACTTTTCTTAAAGCATAAGATACTCCCTCTCCCATCCTTATACATATATGAAATTAGTATATTTGTAAAAAAACACCCAGAACTGTTTGAGAAACTCGGTGACTCAAAACACAGCCGGACTAGACACAAAGATAGACTACGTCTACCACAAATTAAATTGGAAATGTTTAAGAGAAATGCCTACTGTATGGCTATTAAAATCTTCAATAAAATACCGACCTCTATCAGCTCTTTACCATTAGTGCCATATAAAACAAAGCTGTTTGAATTACTCACATCCAAAAATTATTATTGTATTAGAGATTACCTAGATGACAAGTTTTAATTAATACCTAAAAAATCAACCAATTCGAAATTATGTATAACTAAAATATTAAATATCTATAACTTAACATTTGTATTACCTGTTGCTATTGACACTTGTATTTTTTTTTATTGACTTGACATTTTAATTATTTTTTTTATTAACCTGAAATTTGTATACTTTTTTTAAATTGATACTCGTATTATTATCTTTCGAATTAATATTGTAATTTGACATTTTTTATCATTGTAATCCTTATTATAAATTAAATCATTTGCACGCCGACTGCGGCAGAATATGCGGAAATAACAATATGCACCTACCAACAATTGTACCATGTTCATGCAAATAAATGTTTTATTATTATTATTATTTTTATTATTATTATAATAAGTGACCAACCCCAAATACTCAAAAGATACTTTACCTTTAGGTGAAATTATTTCTATCACTACTATTCTCATTGCACTTTCTGTCCTTGAATATATGGAAACTAAATACAATGATATATATATATTTTTTTAAATATCCATTTTCAATTAACCTACCTTTTCATATTCAAAGTCAAATTAGGATGAGTTCCGTAATTACATCCTCCTACTATAGCCGCGTCACACTCTCCGGACTTAATATAATTGTATGCCAATTGCAAACATGCTGTTGAACTAGCGTCAGCATAATCCAGTCCATATGATGGACCCTTGCCATCAATCCAGTAAGAAATTCGGTTGGCTAACATTGCTTTACTCCCTCTGAAATGTAAGAAGAAATGTATTAGACATTAAAATTTGCTAGGAAATTATTCACAATGAGGTAAAAGGCAGTTTCAGTTACTTCCACGTCATCAATCTTAAAATGTTAGTCTTGAAAGGAAATATAGGTCTTGGTTAATGCTCGATACCTGCACGAGCATTTGCCTAAGTTAGAATTTTGTACTCGTCAGCATCGACCTCAAGTACCTAGTTCTTATTGATAAACGAGTTGCGTGTTGCTAAATTAACAGGTGGGAATTCAAAAATTAACATGATACAACAAGATACAAAAACAATGCTGTTAACAAGTATGACATCTGCTTCTTGAATTGATGGACATTTATTTCATTTCATAATTTTACAGATAATTTATGTCAATGTAAATTCATTATTGTACTCTTTATCCGCATAAAGATCCCGTTGTATATCCATACAACACATTTATTTATTACATTGTACACGAATACGGCGAAACCAAATAAGGAAGGGTTATGTTTTCAACAGCCTATATATGTTTGCATGTATGATTTTACACGTTAAGCACGTAGCTATGAAAACGGCAACAGCTATGTTGCCGCCATTTTCACAATTTAGTGGAACGTCACAACGAGAGTTTACAAATTACTGACCCATTAATAACGAAGTCGGTGCGATTCTTTATGTTGTACATAGACAAACAGCTGTTGTCGGTATAAGCTGAGCCAACGAAGACACCAACTCTCTTGCCTTTCAGAGATTGAAGGCTTGTACCTAAAAATAAATAAAAGTAACTGAATGTACTGTGAAAACAGCATTTCTTTTTCCAATTTGTGTGATAAGAACAAACAGCAAACAAGTTACTATTTTCTGCTTGTTAAATTCCTGGATATGATTTTAGCTATAAAAGGATTTTCATTGCTGACTTTGTAAGGCATGTTTAATTGGGCAAATAATTTAGTCGATTTATTCACGTGTTTTGCAGTTAAAAAAATAGAACTCTGGGACAAAATTAACGCGAATATAGCTCTTCAATTCAGTTGCCGCATCGCTGCTTCAAGCAAATTTTAGTGCACTATAATTTAATGTAGCCAATAGTTAATAGCAATCCATTAATATTACCCTGTAACTAATGGATTTATGTTGCACTATCATCACTAAAATTAAATGTAGGTATTCACACATATTATGTCTGCAATAATTTATAAATAGTTGTTGAGTGTTTAAACTTATATAAATAATCAAATTTTAAATAAAAATGTAAAGCAAATTAAAGCGACTTTGTATTTAAATCGAATTGATTATAATTAAATTACGTGATTGTTAAGTATCGTTGATATTGACACATACCAGTGCAGTCATAGAACTCAAAGTATAACACTATGAGTAAAATCAATAATGACATAGACATGCTTGGACAAAATTTTACCAAAGCAACATTTCTCAACACATTATCTATTTAGATAATGTGTTAAGAAACCTAGCTTAAATCAAATTATATAGACAAATAAACCACTGCCTACAATAAGTTTATCAGTTTTACCTACACTCTTTGATTATATAATGTACAAATGGAGCATTCCCTCCGTAAGACTAAAACACTCTCACACTTTAAAATGGCGCGCTAGAATAACTATGGCTTAAACTTCTGATAGGAGTCTTCTTACCTCACAAAAAGTACGTCCATTTGACCGTACTTATTGACACTTCTTCAATTTTAGATGCCGAATTAGGAATCTAAACATTATATAATCAAAGCCTACACTATTGTTCACAGTAGTTGAAGTAATAGTCATTATTTTTTATAATCGTAATCATTTTGTATTTTAATATTATCACTTATTAAATAATTAATTTTGTTTCTTACAATCATGGCAATCTAAAACTATGGTCCTTTTCACACGTTCCGGCGTCCGTCCGTTCCGGTCGCTATTCTTTCGCACGGGTGCCCGGTGCCGGATTAAACCCGGAACGTGTGAAAAGGTCCCAAGGTAGGATCTAAAGCTGGATTTAAGTTCTAGCATTAAGTATTGTTTTATGGTGTATACTTTATTGACTGTCCTAATAAATAAATAAAATACCGACCATTTATATCACCTAATATCTATAGTTTCTATAACAATGTAGGACATAAGCTCCGTTTTGACGAGATTTTACAGATCCACGCGGCTGAAGTCAGTAACAAGAGATAACGTAATTAATTTGAAATATATAAATAAAGTATGAACAATGGTAACGTTTCAAAATCTAGCTAGGCGAGCACGAGCTTGTTGTGACTTATTTTATTGTCACTGCTCAAAATCGGTATATAAAAGACACATCATGAGGAAACCGACATTTTTTTTTAAAGGTAACTTATAATTTAGGATGGATTGTAGGTCCCATATTACTAGCAATCCTATTAATGCCTACAGCTAAGCTCAAATGCTTGTGTTAGGAGTGCGTCGATTGGCATCCTCACGATTGCGAGACCGACTCTTTAGCCATTAGACTACCTTTTTCTTCTAATATTATTATCTCAGAATTAATCAGAAAGCATCTTCAGCGTGGTGGATTACAACCTGTACGCTCTCTTTGAGAAGATGCATGTGTCTCTGCAGCTAATAATCTTGTCATAAAATGCAGATGCATATTTACATCAGTTGCAGACTACAAAGGTAATTCACGAATATTCTGATCACAAAACTGAATGAAGTGGCACAAGCAAAGGGAGACTTAAAGTTCACATACCGTACTAAGTAGGTGATAATGATAAAACATACCTGAATCAAATATAGCTCCATACGTATGTTCCAGTAGTTTCCTTCCCATTGGTTCCAAAGCACATGCTAAATGAAATGTAACGCCAAAGAATTGGGCGTCAAATTTGTCTGTTCCTTTGATTTTGCCCATGTGTTTCGGGACATCTGGATCATTGAGTTTCCATTTTGGTTCGTCATTTGTGACCATGTCGACCTATGTTATAATTTTAATATCAGCTATTTTTAATAGGAGGTACGTTGTTAATTATATTTAGATACTACAAATAAGTCTTATTTTTTATCTTATAAACTTTAGAATAGATACTGTTTTTATACGGTTGCCATTGTTAGGACACGGACCTCCTCACTCTGAGGGGTTAATTTACAAAAATCTTTTCAAAAAAAGATGTCTACATTCATATGCAAGATTTTGCTTGATGAAGGCGACAACCCTAATTGGGTGGATTTTACCAAACATCCAGACTCGATGGTTTCCAGTGTGGGAACCAAACCCACGACCAATGCAACAGTCGTACACCCTCCGATTGCGCCATCAAGGCGTTTTAGTACTGACGTAGTAATTTCGATCTCAAGTACAGACGTTCATAAGCGTTGCATTTTTTAACCTAAGTAAATAAAGTACTTTGACTTTGAAGTCAAACGGTTCCGTCCAAACGTTTTCACATTTTAATAAATATTGATATTTCAGGCATCTAAAAATAAAACTGGTTAAAATTTAACAATAGTTCGTAATCATAAACACCAGACAAGTGCGAGTCAAACTCGCCCACCGAGGGTTCCGTACAAATTTATAAGCAGATCCGGACAACAAAGTGATATCAGGGTTCCGCATTTTTTCCTTTTGAGGCACGGAACCCTAAAAATACACGATCCTAATATTAAAAGTGTGAGACACATTTTGTAATAAGTATGTAACTTAATTTAATTTTAAGATTTATGCACGAAACTAACCTTATTATAAAGATTATCCATAAAATCCAATACACTATCGGAGTTTGGGAAAATCCCCGATATTCCACTAATAACCACTTCATTGCCACTCAGAGGACTCGGAACATCTTTAGTGTTTTTGTCAGCCATTTTACTTGAAACAGTGTAGAATAAAAAACGCCCATGTGATGCCCAACAATATCCAGTGGCCAATTAATTAGTACAATTCTTTCAATGTACTATTTATATCAAGGTTTTCCGTTACGTCAACAATTTATTAGAGATCCTCGAAAAGTTTCATCTGGTATTATTACCTTAAAGTTTTTATCAATATCATTGTAATATCTTATTTTAGCAAAAGTATGGTTTCATCATGTTGGCAATATCCTACTTTAGAATTTGTGCGCTTAAAACTACTGTTACTCTGTAAGTACTTCAATTAGTCCCAATCCTAATTTAGTAATAATCAGGCAACTTCAAATCGAAATCCATTCAGCTAACATACCTGTGAGTAAAGCAGGTTTTAATTATTACATTTACAAAAAAATATTTATAAAATTTTCATTAATGGCAAGTTTAATACAATTTTTTGTAAGGAACCATTAAGAATAAATTCATTTTATGACAACAGATACAAAGCAATATTGTAACACAATGCTTAAGGCAAATTTACATGCGTAGCAGGGTACACAATCAAATCCATAAATAAACATTATATTATTTCTGAATAAAATGTGTTCATAATTAATTTCAATTTGTATTGTTTGCTTTGTTCGAGGTTTCACTATCCCTGTAGATTGGATTACGATAAAAAGCCAACAATTTTAATCGAACTCCAAATTTCAAATCAAATTTATCTGCATAGTCTAAATCTATCGGCATAGTATCTTCAGAAATTAGTACATTAAAACAAAAAAAAAAAACATTCTGCTTTATTATGTGATACACAGCAGGCATAAAAAGTACCATGCGAAAAAAACTGAGGAATTTCATTCAATCAACCTCGTCGCCATCTAATAACTTTGCTCGTCCACAGAACACTAGATCTATTATCTTTGCTCGTCGCTGTCGCTATCGCGGTCTTCACTCTAGGTCTCATTTTTATTTAGTTTTCTTGGTGATTGCTTGGTGATTATGAATGTTTTTTAAGTTCGTAGCAAACGTCATTTAGTGCGTTTCAAAAGTCATTTTCTGCCACACACAACTATTTTGCGTAATCAACTATCGCGCCACTTAGGCACCTTTAAAATGAGCCTTTTTTCTAATAGGCTGGCAACGCATCTACTGTGCCTCAGTTTTATTGACTTATCATCAGGTAAACCGCTTGTTTCTTAACTCCCTCTGACATAATAAAGTATAATCATTTAATCAGTGAGTAAACCTTAGCTGCTTTCAAATTGTCGGCTACAACATGTCTATAGCCTAATGATTATGTACATACAATGCGATAATGTAACATGTCGTTACGTTTACTAATCCGCCTATCAAGCTTCCAATATGTGGTAACACCAAAACCTCAAATTACAATCACTAAGCGTACGTGTACATGACAGTTCCATAAGACAAGATATGAAAACATGTAAATAACAAGATATATATAAGTAGTTGAATCAACCTAGATACAATTCGTTTTAACCAAATACTGTATGCCTCCCTCTGTGGCGCAGTGCGACTATATACTACTGCTGTGCAAGAAATGGTGGGTTCGGTTTCTTCACGGAACACCATTTGGTTTGATCCATAAATTGTTGATATCTGAATCCCTGATTTGTATGTTTGTAAAATCCCCTGCAACATTGGGATTATTTCCTAAGGTTGGAGTTATCTATTTTTTAAATCCAATGAGAAAAATAAGTTGTTTAACAAAACAAGCCTAGCCAATTTATTTAAAACCCCGTCATAGTTTAAAGGAAAAACATGCCTATAGTTGTATCAATTCGTTACATAACCTAGAAATTGGGTTAATCATAATTAACCCAAGAGAACCCGAGGTGGGTAAATAATGCGTAAAATTAACGTTGGCTAATTAGGTACAGCCAGAGAGCAGGGCATGGAAGTAAAATTTAACAGGAAACGTTCATGATAAAATATTAACATGTACATATCAACCAACGAGATATCCCACTGTTGGGCTTGGGATTCCCAGTATAACCTACTTATTTGATCCTGAGGGTGAATGCCATAATCTGGCGATTATGGCATTCACCGCTTGGCGAGCGAGTTGCCGATCGCAATAACGCAGACGACGCTGCTGTCCGTCCTCCAGTGTGAAATTTGGAAATCCCTAACTCGCCTTGACGACACTTATAAGCTACGAGTCTTAATCGCGTAAATATTTTATTTTAAAGCTTAATACTTTATAACCATACCGTACCGACCGTATTGCAACGGCCGTGGTCAAGGATAGACTATAATGTTCAAAATTTGAAACTGGAGAGCGTCAGCCTATTTCGATATTCAAACCAATTACCCAGGTGAAAAAGTATTCTCTCTGGTTCCCCTAGTCGAAAAGGTGCATAAAGTACACTTAATTCATCTGTCTGTCAAATAGTGCACTTCATTCTCCCAGGTGAATTCCCCTATATGTAAAGTGGCCATATATTTTTTTTGCCGTGCACCCCGTCGTATAGGGTATCATTAGATAGATCTTTTAAAATCGTTTAGGGTTTGTTAACAACATATTCAGATTTAGGGATTCGTTTGAGAAATATTAAGCTTTAAAGTGAATTTTTTTGTTTAAGCTAAGTGTCCCCCCCTGCCAGCTAAATGGTTGATGTTGTAAGTGTTGCTAAGTAACTAAATTTTCGTTCAAACTCCATTGAATATTATTATTAAGTAGGTATTAAGTTGTAAATATGAAACAAAAACAATAGAAAACACACTGCTTAAGCCGCATTATTCGGATGTGGGGAGGGATGGAGGGGGGACATGCACTTGTGGCGGTACCCACATATAATAATATAAATAAACTGACACTTGACAGCTCGCGTCAAATCCTGAATCGCGATATAGAAGTTTTCACAGCTGCTAACTATAAATACAAGTTCCTAAAGTTAACCGTTGGGCCGCGGCCCGCCAGGCATCACCTCGCCTGGTCGGAGGATCCTCCCTTTGTGTTGGAGGGACTTAACACCTTGACCTCCACACACTTGTTCGGTTTTTTTTTCAATAATATCAATGCTGGTCTATTTTAATAAATTAAGCCAAATTGCACAAATTAAGTAAAGTATGTATCTTATTTTTTTTTTCAAAACATTTAAATTTATTCTTTACAATTACACTAGAACAATAAAAGGTTATAGTATTGAGCTAGAATAAATTAACATTACCTATACGATGTAAGGTTATTACGTTTATAGAACTTAAGGATCTAAGGTACGTACGTTTAGACCAGATGAGACCGCTGCAAGTAACCGAATTGTATAACCGACTGCTAATAAACAAATATATTGTTCCTAATAGCTATTTTCACATTTTTTTAAAATATTCACTAGAGTCTATTAGTTGAATTAGAACACAGACGAATATGTAAGGTGAGATTTCATAAAAAAGGTATACAATAAATGACCTTCTTTAAAATTCCAAGGCTATCTTATTTGATAGACAGGTCAAAAAAAGGTCAAACTCAATTAGAACAAATGTTTTTACTCAAATGAAGTACAATAAGTCATTTAAATTTTAAATTGCACGTTTTACTTTGAACATCAGTAAGTCATATCTAGTGACTTTATGTGAATATCACAAACTCTTGCTAATTGCCCAGCGCTTTCAGCTATTTTACAATTTATTTCGTCACTTGTTCAATGGCGTTTTTTGCCACTTTTGGTCTATTTTTTTAAATAATGTTTCTTGAAAAACAAATTGCAATAACATACTAATTTTACAGATAAGCCATGGACCAGATTCAACTGACTGAAAACGAATTTCTGTAATTCGTCGTGTGACATTAAATTAGCTATAAGCCTAATACCAGTGACGTTTTAAATAAAAGGGCGTAGATAGGATGGGGATGCTAATTCAAAATTACTAAAACACATAGATAACCTATATATTGCAATGTCACACTATTATTATTTGTGTGACAGATCAAACTATTCAAATTATAAATGTTTGATTTTTTTCTAATAGCAAATTGTTTTCATTTTACTATTTTAATTAGGTGCTCATTTAATTCTATCATTCTAAACGTTCATTTTTAAAGTTGGCCGACAACATATGACTTCAAATAACAAGTTACCTTCCTTATCATATGACTGAGTATCAAAAGTATTAGCATAATTAGCAGCTTCGTATATTATGACCGTCGTCGCGCGTCGTTCCCACAAAGATTGGCTCGGAAACTAAATTAGTTCGTGTCAAATGTAAGAGATGGCGTTACGTGTCGTATGAGTAGTCGGAATTTTCATTATCTTCAAAATCTTTATTCATAATGTATTCGTATTATTTCGCATTATAGGAAATTTACAATGTTTTTCCTTTTTACCGATACACATAAAATGTCACTAAATAAGTTAAATGGCTCGTCGGTAAAATTACAAATAGGCTTTCGCAAAATCAGCGTCTTCGAAAGATATCCAAGACATAGATCATTATTTAGGTACCTAAGTAAAAAATATATAATTTGAAATGCTACTCTAATACAATCTCTAAAATTTGACAAAATCATAACGTCCTAATATCCAGCTAAAACTACGTGTTTAGGGAAAATATATTGCGAAAATAACTTTGAACCTTTACGGGGCACAACAATAGAAATATAATAGATTTTTTCCGCTATATTCTCGAATAAGAATTTATAAGATAGGTTATATTAAGGCATATTCGGATTCTTTGGTGTTCTGAATAAAGAATAGGAGTATTATGGGCCATTACCCCAGTGATACGTAGCTTACAAGATGAAATAGAATATATTCTGACTTCAGAACTTAGCTATCAAAGATTTACATGGATACATTTTTTTCCTGAGTCGACCTGCTCAATTTCCATCGAGGTTTTCTTGGTGAGTTTTTGCTAGAAAATGTTTTCGTCTCCATATTTTGTAACTAGTTGTCCACAGATTCCAACTGTTGTGATAAAAAGCTTTAAATGTTTTTATTAAAAACCGCCCCGCTTTAGTGTTCCCTGTGTCACGGGGAACTTTACAAATATACATTTACGTACACAAAATACATTTAGACTCGGATCAACAATTGATGACTACAACATCGTGCATAGCAGTAGTACGTACGCTCTCCTCATGTACCAACGAGCAGTTAAGGGACAGGTTTCAATTTCGAGAAAAACATGTACGCATCTCGACGTACACAAGGTACAGTATCGTATCTGCTCATAGCATACTATATAGGAGTTAAATTTGAAGTTTCATTTTGACCTACAATGGTGGCTAATAATATTATATCAAAAGTAATGCCTTAGAAGTGATACAGACCCCTTCTACACGTTTTTCTTCTACTTAATGATATTTAGATTATTTAATGCAGTTTTCGAAATATTTAACACTAGCTGACCCGCGCAATGTCGTCTATTTTTTTTTCCGTTTTTGCAACATTCACCCCGAAACTATTCACCAACGCTAGGGTGTCCCAAAAAAATTAAAGTCGTTTTTTTTAACGCATACCCTCTTATTTTGTTCGTATGGTCTTAAAACAAATGTAAATAAAATTTAATGTACGTAGGACCACGGTAATCTGTGCCTACTTGCATCGAAACATGTCAATACTTGCGTACTAAAGCGAACGCTACTGAGGTTAAGAGCTAATGTAATTGTGTATAATTTTGTGATTAAACGCTTTGTTACGTTTTATTCAATATGTCAGTGGAATGGCGTAATAGTAAAAAGAGTATATTTTTAATAGGGGATGTAAAACATCAGATAACAGACTCAAAAACTTCCCTCTAATGGACAAGTACTGGCGGTTTTGTTTTACAACATCCGCGAAGTCAAATTAACGATCAATGAAAGTGCAAACCTAAGTATTCGTGAGTGTACTATTTACTGGGAGAAAGCTCGTATACCTACTAAATCTGTACCTAAATGTGTCAAAAAACTGATTAACTTATGTCAAGTTTGGAGGGACTTACAAAAAAATGCACATAAAACACAAGACGTATTTAAGCGGCGCCAACAAGAGTTTGTTAACGATTTAAATAATCTGTTACTTTCACATTTATAATATTAGTATGGATTCCTCATATAAACACGAGTTTTATTTTTTATTTATATATCTATACTAATATTATAAAACTGAAGGGTTTGTTTGAACGCGGTAATGTCCGGAACAGTAGTATTCAATTCGGACCTGTAGGTCCGAATTGAAAAAATATTTTTCTGTTGTGTAGCCCATTTATTGAGGAAGACTATAGGCTGTATAACATCACGCTACGACCAATAAGAGCGAAGCAGCAATGAAAAATGTAGCATAAACGGGGAAAATTGACGCCGCGCAAGTTGCGCGGGACAGCTAATTTTTGTATAAATCGAAACAAAAGTTCTGCATTTTATCGCTAAAATGTATCATTTTTTTATGTAAACCTGGATTAAATCAGATAACACCAAAAAATATGTCATGTTTTTGATCATAAACTTCGCTGTTTATATGAAATCCGAAGGGTTGCATATAAACGGTGCTAGATATTTTATAGGGAAGCGTAGATTGAATTCAGCACCTTGTCAATCACGTAACAGGAGCACTAGTAACATGTCGATACGTGATAAATATATCAAATACCAACTAAACCCGGTTCAATTGCCTTGCGTACTTTGCCTTGCTAGTTTTTAGTGGTACTTTCATAGACATAATATTATGTATTTACGTAATTATCTCAATAATTCCAGTAGTATAAAAAGTTTTGCGAGTGCCACTGGGGCTTGACTGGTATATAATAATAATAATAATATCTTGGGACAACTCACACAACGCTATCTGATTCCAAACTAAGCAGAGCTTGTTCTATGGAAACCAGACAATCGATAAACATATATACTTATATATTTCTAAATACATACATATTATAGATAAATAACACCAAGACACAGAATAAACCATATGAAAGGATACGTGTGTTAGATTTTACATAGGGGTCGTTGCGATTTGTAATAAAATACTAAAGCTTTTATTGTAGAACTACGTAGAAGTCCTATGACTCATCGTAGTAGTACTACGACTCATTGTAAACCACTACGACTCATCGTAGAACTACACTTACTACTGTGTCAGGATATTTGGATCATATACCCAATCAGTTGCAATCTAACCTTATCAATCAGCATAGTATCAATAGGGAATAGAATAAATCAGGGAGGTAAATAATACAAAGGAATAAATGGCAAGTATCATATATTTTCAACCTTGTTTGGTCTAGTTGTATCAAAGGTTAAATAATAGCCAGTCTCCTAATAAACATTTGCCGTACTACATTTCATACACCCTAAATACAATATACCACAGATACTTTCTAACATAACCAATTCACAACATTATTGCAATGTACGACCATATCGCTGTAGAACAGCTGATAAGTATTACACCAGGCAATATTCATCAAATCATACCACATTAGTCAATATCTTTACATAATACACAAAAATAGGATATCAGCACAAAAGAACCAGTAATAAGTATAATCTGAATCGGATCGTACCTGTTTTCACAAATGTTGCAATCAGACTGAGCCTCGATCATGTGGGTACTTCGCAAATACTCTTAATTATTATACTTTAACCCATAAAATAATTTAATACACCGAATTATGTTATTTAAATAAATTAATAATAATAAAACTATCACACAGATAAAACACACTACCTTTTAATTTTCAATAAAAGAAGTGAAATATCACAACAACAATATTTGACGTTTCTAGCAGTACCTACATTTGTGACCAGTGGATATTTATTGTTTTAATTCATTTCTAATACTGTGTGGTGCTTTTATAATGTGTTATAATCATCTTAAGTAATTTACATGTTAATTACAACATAAACTATAAGTACTTGTACTTTGTCATAACCTATTCCGTGATACAAATTATTGTTCAGCTTACTAAAAACACAATTGACATATAGACATGGCTGCTTGCATATCCATGGCTATTGTTATAATATAAACAACCTGTACCTACTTCTATAATGTCAATTTACTCTGCCATAACGTATTCTGTTATTCTAATGTACAAATACTGTCACATATTCTACAGTTAACAACATTACATTGGTATTTAGGATTCCTTATTAAAGTGGTCATTATGTCTACGATTTATTGACAGGCTAAACAAATTCATCAAACATATTCATCCCTTAGTACAAAGTTATAATATTTACCTGAATTTATTTATTACGATGGCTATTTATCTATATAAATAGCCATTAATATACCCCTTATCTATCACGTGCATGCGAATCAAACAGGAACTTAGAGTCACACGTTATACCGAGAACCTGGATGACATTG
This sequence comes from Herminia tarsipennalis, assembly GCA_945859575.2. Lineage (NCBI taxonomy): Eukaryota > Metazoa > Arthropoda > Insecta > Lepidoptera > Erebidae > Herminia > Herminia tarsipennalis. The sequence goes on from OX243844.2 coordinate 21,956,494, forward strand.
ACTCTAGTTATTGTAGTTAGACAGCTTATAATAAAAACTAATAGAGTTAGTAATTTAAATAAATATTGTATCTATAGCAAGAGGCATTCTAAGTAAAATAAAATGCCGGACAGCGGTATAATAGCGTTACTCATTGCAAATCCGCTTCGATTTCTGTTTTTTCTTACTTATAGTAACATAAAAAAACCGGGCACGTGCATGTGCCCAACTCACGCAAATGCGGTTTAAACTAAGAGTAATTTTCTATAGAATTTATACGAAAATTTTGTTACTTCTTACTTGGTCGGCTTTCTCACGTCTCCAAATGTAACCATTTATTAATTTATTTATTTAATTACTACACAACTATTTTTACAGCATATGTGGTTTACTGTGTAATTTGTTGTAGTGTTTTGTAGTTTAAAGATAACAGTTGTCAGTTCAGAGGGTACGAGAATATGACCATCCGGTTGGATACCGCGTTGATCGCCCGCAGCGCACGAGTCAGCAGCGCTCGCAGCAGCAGGTTGGTTCGCGCGCGGGAAATCGACAATAACGGCGATCGTGGGCGACGCCTCACATACTGGTCCGTGATACATACTTTCACTGCCCGTAAAGTACTTGGATTGTGTCGTATGATTCAGCGGATCACTTTAAATATATAAATGCTGCCTCTCTTCTAATCTCGAGTCTGTAATACCTCACCATGCCCAAAACGAATAAACTGGGATACAAAAATGGATAACCCGGGCACACCCCATTCAGGTATAAGAATCTAATAAACTTATTTTGTATACGTTCTAACATTACCCTGTAGTTGTCTTCGTTAGGTGACCATGTTACCGCGTTGCACTTCAAGTGACTTTTTACAAGTGCCTCGTGCAGCGCTTTCAGAGCTCCGATGTTGGTGAAGTTATCAGCTTGGCGCAAAATTAACCCCAAACTCCGGTATGCTTTCTTGCATACATCTACGATATAATAATAATAACTTGGGACAACTCACACAACGCCATCTGATCCAAAACTAGGCAGAGCCTGTACTATAGTAACCAGACAACTGATAAATATACTTATATCTTTCTAAATACAAAACAAATTATAGATAAATCACACCCAGACACAGAATATAGCATCGTGCTCATCGTACAAAGTTTTATCCTAGGTGGGGATCGAACCCACAACCTCCGGCTTAGCAGTCAGTGTCACTAACCACTGTCTAGTGGTTAGTGACACTGAACAACCAGGCCAGTCGAAAGTGGGATATAAAATGCTAAGTTATGCTGCCTAAAAAGAGTACGCCTAAGTCTTTTTAAGGCGCTGCAACGCCTAACTAAGGTATCAATATGCGCGCTCGAGCAAACGATGATACAGAGCACTTAGCCACGTTGAAGTACAGTCGGTTTTCTTGTCTCCATCTTACGACACTATTAATATCATAACTATGGTCTAAACAATTTTTATTTCTAGATCGAGTTTCAGGACATCCGCAAATAGTTAGGGTATACACTTTGTAATTACCTTTGGTAAGTCGTTAATTGTCAGGATAAACAAAAGAGGCCCTAAATTACTGCAGGCAGGTTGTTTTATACCTACGTGGTTTTAGTATTTGTCGTGGCTCGCACTCTCGGAATTTACTTTCGCCCTATACTGAGAGAATGCCTCGTAAGTCTGACTCAATTTACTACGTTTATATTTTTCGTGCAATATGTATTTATAATATTGATAATTGTATAATTTATCTGTCTATTCAGCGGGCATGATGGGGGGACACTTGACTCTAACAAAAAACTTCGAGGAGGAGAAGAAGGTACCTAAAATCTATATTTTTTCAAGATTTTATTCTACCACTTTGTCGGCGTAGCTAATATGTATATCCATGCCAAATTGCAGCTTTCTAGTACCAAGGGTCTCTGAGCTAACCCGGCGACAGGCAGATAGACGGGCGGACATGGTGAAACTACGAGTATAAGGGTTCCCTTTTGCCATTTTAAAAATCGTCTAAATAATAAAAAAAAACACGCACACACAAACTCAACACCTACACAGTCCATTCCGTATTCCTAAATACATAAAAAAGTAACCCTGCACAGTGCAACACTGTGTTCAACTACTCAGTCGAGTAGAATGCTTTTAACAGCGCTCATAATATTTCCCTCTACAGAGGGTTAATGCTAGAACCTGTTTTCCATTATATCGTACATGTAAATTGCAGTCCTACAGTTGGAAAGATTTAGTCCTGTTTGTACTAGTATCGTAACAAAGACACCCGTTTCTTGTATTTTCAACGTCAAGGCTCCGTTTTCGAAATATACGTAATCTGTGTTGAGCATAGAACGAGTGAAAATTTTAGGTGTAATCAATATATATATTTTACGAAGAAATGAAGAAAGACCCGCAATTGAACTGACATGGGATTCGTTAATAGGTTAAGAAAAGCTCACTATTGCGGAAAAAGAAACCAACCCACCATTTTGGAAAAATTATAATTACTTACTACGTAACACAACACTCATCATCACTTTATTTATCTTAACGATGACGTTCAAATCTAAGCTTAAGCAATATTCATAGGATTTTGGCGATACCTGACATCCTAGGAAATGGATAATGGATTTCCGCAAGCCAGGTCACGTCTGATTCAATTTGTTGCACTGAGCATTTCAACGTGAAGCTGGCCACTGACCTGTGAGTATCTCAGTGTAATGTAACATGATACAAAGTTGGAATCCCTTTCTCAGATTCTCAACAAACTTTTTAATACTTTACCTATGTTAAAAATAGTATCCTCTTTTCCTGTATGTATTCTGTAAGTGTAATGAAATAAAAATTCTGATATGTTGTTCTAAGAACTCGGTTTGGGACTTGATTTAGAAACAAATGTTTAAAAAAGAACGGGTTGCACTCGGGGAGCGCCAGCAGAAGTGGAAAATTAAAAATTAACGTTGTGAATTTTTTAATATTTTTGAATGGTTAGGAGAGATATTATTTATAAGTACTATAATTTATGTGGTTAAATACGTATACGTACCATAGACTTAGGACATACTTCTGTAGTAGACGAAAAAAGAGCTACTGACGAGATGTCTAAATGTCCACTAATATTGATAGGTACTATTACAAATATGCCAAGTGTAACTTAAGTTTATACAATATGTCCGATTTAGCTAACGACCATTGTGTTGTTGTATTATAGTTTTCACAAAAACTACCTACGGATGTCCAGTAACATTAAAAATAAGATAAATAAAAATACTACGAAAATATTTTATTGAGTACATAATGCAAATAATATTTTGTTACAACTTAGGTCTTCTCTTCCGACTCCAAAAAACCTGTATTTTGGCAGTCGGGGTCAGCCATTTTTTTCTAACTATAGGATCTACTGGAAATCTGTAGGTACAATAAAATATATTATTGTAACCGAAATAGGTACTGATTCCTCAATATAATATGTTGTATCATATGCTAGAATTTATTTCATCGATAAAATCATTGATAAGTAGTAGTGTAAATATAACTAAACAAGATTAAGATAAAAATACTACTTCTAACAAATGATTGACTATATTATTCAAAATATCGTACAGTTTACAATTTCATTAAATGGATTTCGTATTCACTATGGCGGTTTTCATATAAATTTCTTCGAAATAAACATAAATAAAATCTACTGATAATGGCAACTTACCTGTGAAATTAATAATTCCCTGGGTTATTACGACAGGTAACGTGACAATTACTTACAAAACATGAAATCGTTGTTTGAGATTAAATATTTTTTTTAAAATAATCGCGAATAATCTAAATAATCATAAATTCTGTTAGAGTTCATTAACACGCAAGGAAACTTGGGAGTTTCTGTCACTCAAAATGGGTTACAATGCTGTTAATTTGTTTTCTCTTTCTTACTTGTAAGACTGACATAAAGAAGTATCCTCTTGCTTGCACACTATGTTCGTCTACACGTAAGTACACATTAAATTACATACTGATGCAATTTGAGTAATATTTTTCGATCCTACTGTCAAAATAATAAAAAAAATAAAATAATAAATCACAAATCAAATAACTAAGCTCAAAAATTAAAATAAAAAACGGAAAAGTAATAATCGTTACTCGGACTCGAACTCGAACTGGTGTCTGATATTATAGCAGTTTTTCATTGCTATCCCTCCGTCTTACGAATCAGGGTCACGTGATCTACGAATTTCCTGACGCGAGTTAACGTATACGTAGGTAGAATCACGAATGTAGGTAGTCCGTAAGCTTATCAACACGTTAAAAAGGAAGTGTAATTTTAGCACATCGTTGATAAGAATAGATTAAAACTCAAGCGTGCACTTCTCGCCTTGTATTCTCAACATTAAAATTCATATCACTCGAACTTCTAAGAGCAAGACTCCTCCAACAAACTTGCGCACGGAGGAACAAAATTCACAAACACGTTATGAACATGCAAGTTGCACAAAAGGAGTCTTGCAACATGCGGCTCATCAGTTCGCGTGTTTCGTTACCGCTGGCAATAATAATGTAGACTAACTTCACTAAAGGTAGGTTTCAGAAAGTGTTGCTTGATTAAAATATAAATTAACATCAATGCTTGACTGCCTCTGTGGCGCGGTGGGAGTGTGTCCGACTGCTACGCAAGAGGTCGTGGGTTCGATCCCCACCCAGGATAAAACTTTGTGTGATGAGCACGATGGTTTATTCTGTGTCTGGGTGTTATTTATCTATAATATGTATGTGTTTAGAAATATATAAGTATGTTTATCAGTTGTCTGGTTTCCATAGTACAAGCTATGCTTAGTTTGGGATCAGATAGCGTTGTGTGAGTTGTCCCAAGATATTATTATTATTATAATGCAAACAACTCAAATTAATATGGCAAAGTATTTAAAGACAAGATAATTCGAAAATATTTAGGTTAGTTTGAAAAAGTGGGCAAATTTAACTTGATCACAAAAAATATAATTAAATTTATACTACAGAAAAACTATTGGTTCTGAGAACAACATTTAGTTTTGCAAACGTGTTATATATATTTAACACCCAGTTGTGTTTCCCAGAATCGTCAATGTTTTAGAGGATTATGTGTTTTAGTGGTAACATTTCAAACTAATCTGTTTATTTATTTAAGTGAAAATGGCATTTAATTTTAAAAACTAAAGAACGAGTGCTTTATTATTCTACGTATTCTGTCCATAATGTTGGTCTACATTTGGTTAAGTGACATCTCAACAACCTACTAATAGTTTTCGTATTAGATCCGTAAAAGTTGTACCTACATAGCAAAATTTCACAACCATAGATCGTAAAACTAACCAAGAATCCTATACATTCAACAAAAAATACATTTTAACCAAAGCTTTAAAAGTATCTACAAACTAAGCCAAAATTCACGAAACCTGGCTAAAGCAAGTATATCCCTATAACATTTCTAACACGTTCGAATCTAGGTTCCAGTAAAGCAATGCAATAACTCATAAGAGGGGTTCAGGGCAGATCAGTTGTATCCTGTAAAGTCCCCTCATATTGCGATATACGATAGTGTGAATTGTAGCTTAATATCCCGACTCCAGTATATTTCGACTTGCCCGCTGCCACCGATTTAGAGATTTAGTTTACTTCTATATGAAATGTTTTGCTGCAGTTAGTTTATGAGAGAAGTTAAATTTTATATTACTTTTATTTAACGTCGTGTACCGAGTGAAATTATTTTTATTATAATTATTTTAATTATTAATTATTAGAAGCTAGTTTTTTTTCCCGAGGCGCATTTTGTTCGATTTCGATTGAAAGTTGGATCCTCTGCTCTGTTGATGGAAAAAAGAAGTAAACTTAAAGATATTTTAATAACCTCACTCAGGTTTCAACGATTATAAAAAAATGACAAATTGATACAGCCGTTCTCGAGGTTTGCGCTTAGTACCACATTTGTCGCTTCATTGGTATTCATCATTATCATAATCATTTACCTTAATGCGAATATCTTTTTTTCCATCTTTAAGCTATGTTTTCATGATTGAACTACTGAAGGAGATAGATTGGACCACAGAATGGAACTGAAGATTGGATGTGGGACAAGGACGTGCTTTGTTAGCTATTAGTCTCCATTGATTCCACTACGATAATCACATAGTGGAGCGGAAGATACAGGTTAGCAACATAAGAAGTATGATTCAAACCCGAATGTCACATCAAGTCCAGATGTCACATCTGGACTGCAAATACTTGCTCTAAAGTAGGCACATGAACGCAACAATTAAAAGAGTATTTTTTTTCTTCTATATTTCACATAGACAGCTTCAACCAGGATACCTACTTATATCTATGTATTTAGCTTCATCATAATCTGCTCACTACCTTTGTGGCGCGGTGGGAGTGTATCCGACTGCTACGCAAGAGATCGTGGGTTTTACAAAGTTTTATCCTGGGTGGGGCGATCCCCACCCAGGATAAATTGATCAAAACTTTGTGTGATGAGCACGATGTTTTATTCTGTGTTTGGGTGCTATTTATCTATAATATGTATGTATTTAGAAAATATATAAGTATGTTTATCAGTTGTCTGGTTTCCATAGTACGAATCTGCTTAGTTTGGGATCAGATAGCGTTGTGAGTTGTCTCAAGATATTATTCTAGATATTATTATAATCTACTCAAACGTCGTATTGATTCCTCTTTAGTTACATCAGTACAGGTACGAATTGTAATTAAGTAAACCCACTGAAATAAAACAAAACATAGTGCCAATAATATATTTTCTCTCAAATATTATATTCCATTTTACTCATCAGCCGTAATGCAACCTTTATTTCAGTACAAATTTATTTTCTTTCGTGTATCGTAAAAATTGACAGTGAGGGAGAGAAAATTGTTATGTCAGTCATATATTTTACTGGATAAACAGGCCTATAAGATATAATGCTTGGGACCCGCCGATTTGTTGTCTCCTATGGAATTTGTACGTTGAAAATAATAAAACCGAGACACGATAATGTAAATTATTTTGTGTCAACAAAAACAAAATAAATGCTAAGTAAAGAGGCGGCATAAAATGACTTTCAGTCAACTTTCGTAAGACCTTTATGGTACCTACACATAAATAAGGTTTAATTTTATTTGGAGGGCTAAATAAATTATAAAAGGTATAGTGAAATTCAAGGGCCAATTTAATATATACCTACATTATCGAAATCTGTGTACCCCAGAATCACACCTTATTATTTTTTTATTCAATAAAAATATGCTTTGTCTATGCTATAACAATGTATTTATACTTGGTGCCACATTACGGAATATATTCAGTATTACAATGCGTATGTATAAGTGCTAATAAAATAGTTCAGGCTCACACATGATCATGATATTACAAGAAATTTAATTTTGCTTTTACAGAATGTCCCATTGTATTACTGCTACAGAATATATGATATATGCTTGGATTTCTGTGAAATTCAGACCAAATAAACGAATATGAAATTGCTGCAGTAGAAATCCACAAACAATTGCAGTCTGAAATGTGTTGCGATACAACGTGTGTGTCGACAATTATCTACGTGACGTTGTAACGCTTTCAACTTGCCATTGTGACGTGACCTGCATGCGGCGTCCTACTTCACACTTGCGATGTGATTTGTTGGGGTTGAAACCATTATCACGATTTCTTTTGGCTTTATTTAAGCTTGTGAAGTTTCAGTCAATAATATTCTACAAGTCATTTTTTTCTTCTTCTTCTTTGTTTTATCTGCATTATGGCAATCTGTTGCAGTCAATAATAAGACATCTCTCTGGTATCGGGTTCTTTTTTTTCCTTTTTTTTTTGTGGTACTAGATTTGGAACACCGTGTCTCTTCAATCTCTTGTATCGCAGTCCTTTGTCCCCACTTAATATTTGGGCAAGTTCATTTTTGTGATTTGAAAGTCTATTTTGATAGTTTTTACTATACTTCACTATTTCTTGTTGGTACTTTCAAGTCGTGATATATGATTATGTTACTTATGTATTGAGGTATGTTAAATATGGCTCTCAGTGTCTTAGTCTGGAAACGTTCCAGTATCTCAATATTGCTATTGCTGGCTGTACCCCACAGTTGGATGCCATACGTGCAAATTGGTTCCAGGATATAAGAAGAAGTAAAATTAATAGCAAAGAAAGTGATGGTGTTATTTTGAATCCGTTGTGCTTGGTGGTCTAAAGTCAAACTCGCTACGAGAGGAGGTTGCGGCTATATTCCTGCAGTAAGAACACGATACAAAAACAAAATAGTTATTTATTATAGAAACCAAATATACAAGATTAAGGTGACGACAAACTTGAATAAGACTGTAAATATATTTTATTAGCCGAATAAAAGAACAATATCAATTTATGTATAAACCATACATATTTTTTTATATCAATAATTGGAATAGCATTTTGCAGAAAAATACCATAATTAAATCTGACAGTTTGACTATTTCTCATGTAGTAGTAAGAAGTTCTCAGTAAATTGCAGTAGTGAGAAGCCGAAGCTTCGGGTTGTTGGTAGATGGGACAGTTTAGAGAAGGAAAGGAACTTGTGTATTTTTATAGCAATATATGATCCAAGCAAAGCCGATCGAATGATCGGGTCACTGAAGAGTTCAATCAATAAATTAATTGAAAAGATTAAAATGTAGCAACACTCGATGTACTCCCTCACCCAATCAAAAGCTTTATTTAGCGTCACGCAAAGATTGAACGTCAACAATTACTACGTGACGCCGGTAACGCTTTCAACTTTCCACCGCTGTACGTGACGAGCATTGTCTGCTCTATTGTTCACACATTTACAAGTGTATAGGATTTTAACTAGGTTGTACTGTAAAAGTAAAAAATATACATGTACGAAAACATACACACAGGATTTATTAAAATACATACCAAGTATATTAAATATTAAGATTTTGGTATATGAATAGTCTCAATTGTTTTTAACGTGGTGAGAGTTTGTTTATTTGTTACCTTTTCACGAACAAACCGCAGAATGGGTCCTAATTATATTTTGTGAGGAAATCAATTGTATCCCGCGGAAGAACACAAGATGGATCTAAGTTTACGCGGGTGGACCCCGGGCAAAACCTAGTATTTTTATATCTATCCATCCGGCTGTGACATATGTGAGTTTGAGCACATATTTCTACACAATAAAATCGTCTTAGTAGTAAGCTAATCTTTATTGAGACTAGCCGCTGAGACCGAAATTGATTATTACCATTCATTGATTCTGTGTAGATATAGTAAGTAAGTAATGTATAATGTTAATACAAACATCAACCTCAAACATATTAACCTGATTTGCATCTTTAACACAAATCCAACATGGCCGCAGTCAACTGTCCATTTGGTGAACACACAGATTAATTCATAAAGACAAAGACATGCACTGGACATCTGAAACAAGATATCCCACAGATACTGTTTCATGTCATGGCTATTGCAATGAAGGTTAAGCCTGTCAGGAATGCTTTGAGCTTCATAATAACGTGAAGTGTTCTTGAATATGAGATTGTTAATGGAAGCATATTACCTACATATTGCAACCTTAAATTAATACGAATAGGGTGTTGTCTAAACAATCGTTTGATTAACTATAAATATAACTATAACTATAAATTTGACTGCCTCTGTGGCGCGGTGGGAGTGTATCCGACTGCTACGCAAGAGGTCGTGGGTTCGATCCCCACCCAGGATAAAACTTTGTGTGATGAGCACGATGGTTTATTCTGTGTCTGGGTGTAATTTATCTATAATAAGTATGTATTTAGAAATATATAAGTATGTTTATCAGTTGTCTGGTTTCCATTGTACAAGCTCTGCTTAGTTTGGGATCAGATAGCGTTGTGTGAGTTGTCCCAAGATATTATTATTATTATTATTATTATTATATCAAAGGAGAAGCCGACTGACTGACTGACATATCAACGTAGGGCCTAAACTATAAGGGTTAAAAACTTGAAATTTTGCACAGGGGTTTCTTTTATAACGTAAGGGAGCACTAAGAATTATTTTTATAAATTCACCTCCTAAAGGGGTAAAACGGGGTTGCAAAGTTAGTATGAACCTTGCCGTTAAAATATTTTGGTAACAATCTGGCATCCAACGCGGGCGAAGCCGCGGGCATAAGCTAGAGTTGTAAAAACGCGTAAAAGGTGTCAATATAATTGTGTTTGCACCAATATATTTTATTACTGCAAAAATCGTACAGTAGGTAGTGCAATATAAACAACGTCTGATTTCTTTGATTTTTCGCAAGCATTATTGTAAACGAAAACGCCTTGAATTGAAATGCTACGTGTCTAACAAACTGCAGTTAGTAGAGTTATAAAAGTAAATAAAATACGAATCGAACTTTGATCATAAATACGAAGGGTGCTTAGGGAGAAATCTCACTTGAAGCTAATTTGTTTCGTAAGATAACACTCCAATGGACGAATGCCAGATTAAATTTGAAATATAAAAAACTTGCTTTAGACTGACATTTTGACTTCATATAATGAATTTAATAATTAAATTAGACTCAGCTAGTCAAGCATTGTGTGTGTGTGTGTGTTTAAAATTAATTAATGAGGTAGTTGCAGCATTGAGTACAGTCAATTCGACCATAGGTAAGACATTAAAGATAAAAAATATTATAGTTTTCCATCCATAAGAGAATCTTAAATATCGGCAAGTAAAAAGTAAATAAATTATATAAGTTAGTAATATTATTCATCTATAAGGGATATTAGTTTTCGATAAAACGGTAGTAACAGTAATATGTAGTATTTAAATAGTACACTTGATACACAAACTAAACGTTTATAGGTATCAACGGCCAAAATTTTATCAACGCGTCAATTGCAACTATAATCTATTTTAACTATATGCCTTTGAACTATAAAGTAACAAAAACTTAAACTCTTGCAAATAAAATAACCGGAAAATATTCCCTACTCATCTATCTAATATATAAAATTCTCGTGTCACAGTTTTCGTTGCCATACTCCTCCGAAACGGCTTGACCGATTTTGATGAAATTTTGTGTGCATATTGGGTAGGTCTGAGAATCGGACAACATCTATTTTTCATCCCCCTAAGAGTTTGTTTGTTTGTTTGAACGCGATAATCTCAGGAACTACTGGGCCGCATTGAAAAAATATTTTATTTTTGGATAGCCCATTTATCGAGGAAGGCTATAGGTTATAACATCACGCTACGACCAATAGGAGCGGAGCAGCAATGAAAAATGTTGTAAAAAAAAAAAGGAAAATTTACGCAGACGAAGTTGCGCGGGTCAGCTATCTATGAGAATCGGCCAAAATCTATTTTTCATACCCCTAAGAGTTTGTTTGTTTGTTTGAATGCGATAATCTCAGGAACTACTGGGCTGCACTGAAAAAAATATTTTATTGTTGGATAGCCCATTTATCGAGGAAGGCTATAGGTTATAACATCACGCTACGACCAATAGGAGCGGAGCAGCAATGAAAAATGTTATAAAAAAAAGGAAGAAAAAAGGGAAAATTACAATCTATTATTCATGCCCCTAAGTGATAAGGGTTATCCACCCCTAACATTTATAACTATACTATAATATTAGAAGAGAGAGAAGAGTTTGTTTGTTTGTTTGAACGCGATAATCTCAGAAACTACGGGTCCAAATTGAAAAAAATATTTTACTTTTAGATAGCCTATTTATCGAGGAATGCTATAGGCTATAAAACATCGCGCTACAACTAATGGGAGCGGAGCAGCAAGTAATAATGTTTGCAAAAATGGGGAAAATTTACGCAGACGAAGTTGCGCGGGTCAGCTAGTATCTATATACTAATATTATAAAGAGGAAAGATTTGATTGTTTGTTTGTATTGAATAGGTGCCGAAACTACTGGACGGATTTGAAAAAATCTTTCATCGTTGTGAAGCTACACTAACCCCGGGTGACAAAGGCTATTTATTATCCCTTTATTCCCACGGGACCGGGAACTACGCGGGTGGAACCGCGAGGCGTCCGCTAGTATTCGATAAAATCTAAAAATTCTGATCGGCAAATACTCAAACAAAGAATTTTAAGACGCCAACACATCACAACACAAACTTCTGTCTATATTAAAATTATACTCTTATACGACACAATGTTTACTTATAATTTAAACATTTAGAGAAAAAAATAGTTTTAAAGCTACAGGAAAAAAAAGTTTTCTGTAAAATGACAGTGACGGCTTGAAATTTGACGACATATACAGGGTGATTTTTAATATCTTTAATATTATAATATATAATATAATTTTTATATATTAATTCTTTACATTATACCCAATAACTTTTCAATATTTGATCATATTTTTATTATTATATTAAAAATCACCCTGTAAAACAATTTAAATTGATTTAAAATTCGGCCATCAATCATTTTATTGGCAGTTCTAAACATTGACTAAAATATGCAGTTTTTCATTTTTTCAATAAATATACTCTAATTAATAACACTGTAACATTATTGATTATGCATTATTAAACCTCTATTACATATTCACAATTGTACCTCCATGTTCGCTCTAGTTACCAACAAAATGTACCATTCCCGGGACAAATTGACAGCGGAAGTCTAGAGCCAGGACAGTGTTCCCCAGCGACTGATTATTGCATTTCAATATTCAATATGCAAGATGGACCTACAAGTTTACAACGAGAATTAGTTTCAAATTGCACTTCAGTACTTTGAATGGTACGGTTTTGAACAAAGAGATGGACTGATGGCTTCTATTGAGTACATGAATAACTGTGGTATACGTTCGTTCAATAATACTTTTGAAAAAAAAATGGTCACTTTCATATTTTATTACATACTTTCCATTTATTACACCTATTACTTAGGGCATACAGAAAGTTTCTTGATTCTGATAAATAATACTAGATATAAGATACATTTATTGTTTTGCAAAGTATATTCCCTCGCAATTAATGTATTTATACTTTCGCTGAAACCTTTGTGCAAAACAGTTAGATCAGTCTTCCTTAGGGACCTATTTAATAGCTTCATGGAACGAATTTACCGCCGATTCAGGGCTCGTAAAACGTGTGCCTCTATAATATCTTGACACACATGTAAAATGTTTTGCACTTAGCTCATTCTGATGCTTAACAAAGCATGATTTTACTGGTAAGTTTATCGTTTGGTTATCACCAAACGAATATGAGTCTGTAACCACAGTCGCCGGCCGACCGTTGTCATGGAGATCATATCCACTTCTTATTCTCCAAACCACGAATACGTAGATCTGCCACATGGTCCTTCATCACCAAATGCCAATTGAAGTCTCTGGCAACTCTCTTGTAACGAAACGTTCACGAGTTAAATTCATTTTCATAGCGACCACTGACCTTTATACTACAAGTATGCTGAACTTTGTATGGGGTGTCCCCTATACAATGTGACAGCAATTTCTTGAGGCGATGACAACTACCGTCCGTGAGCTTTTTGACACAAATGTCAAATGTCTGCTATTTGTAAACACCGATTGAATAAATTGTAATAAGTTTTTTAGAAACATTTTAAATAAGATAAGTTAATTAAAGTTATATTATTTATTGTGTTATATTTTTAGAACGATGGGAAAGTGTGTATATTGTAAAACTGCATAAGAAAAAGGCCACTGCCTTTTTCGTATGCAGTTTGTAGCATCAGTTTCTATCAGTAAGTGAAAAATAAATTGAAACTTTTAAACCATAGGTACTTAGTTTTAACTTATATTATATAAAAATAAAAAAACCCGCCTGAACAAAAAAGATGAAAACAAGATCCCCTACATAATTATATAATTTCATGCAGTCAGAGGCACTTTATTAAGTTCATCGAGATTCATTAATGCCTCTGACTGCATGAAATTATATAATTATGTAGGGGATTTTGTTTCAGGTTTTTTTATTTTAATAATTTAATTTTTTATTTAATACTTTTTAGTAGTTGTACACTGGTGCATTCCATGATTAGATGCTTGGGCGTCTCCTCATGCTCCATGCACCCTCTGCACAGTGGGCTATCTGTGATCCCGATGGTGTACAGGTGCTTGTTTAGGGAACAATGGCCTGTCAGGATGGCTATTGCTTTTCGCAGTTTGTCCCTGTTTAATCTGATTAGATTCCGAGCGTACTTTCTGGGCACTGTTGGAATCGCCTCTTTTGTTTGTCTGCAACCGGTGTTTTTTCCCCATTCCAGTTTGTGGTTTTCGTCTGTTTTCTCGCGCAGCCAGATTCGTACCTGGGCTTGGGGTAGGGGCATTAGCGGTTCGGGGCCGTGGATGTTCATTTTAGATCCCCGTCTAGCTAGCTCATCTGCCGCGTCATTTCCAATTGAGTTGCTGTGTCCCTTTATCCATTGCAGGGTCACTTCATTATCCTGGGTAATGGCTTGAAGTGATTCATGGCATTCTTGAATAAAGGTCGAGTTTATGCTAGTGTTTGATAGCGCTTGTAGCACTGAAGCACTATCGGTTACGATTTTTATTTTTAGTTCTTTTACATTTCTGGCTGCGACTGCTTGAGCCGCTTTGGTTATGCCAATGCATTCCGATTGGAAAATCGTGTTTCTTCTGTCCAAAGCAGTAGATATCTTAATGTTCAGGTCACCCGAAAAGACTCCTGCTCCCGTGCCTACCGCGGTTTTGGATCCATCTGTGTATATTCTTACTTCAGATGGTCCGGAGCTGTCTTTTGATTCGGGTTTAAGTCTGGTTTTGTATCGTTGGTCAAAGTTATGTTTTTGGGGGATTCTATCTGTTGGGGCTGCCAGGAATGGAATTCCCTTGTAATTTCTGATAGAATTCCAGAGTGTACTATCCCCTCATCGTTTTTCCAGAGGCCGTTCGCTTTTAACCTGAGTGCAGTGGCTGTTGCTGTCTCCTTGATTTCAAGGTGAAGCGGTCTCAGGTTAAGGATGTGTTCTAGCGCAGCCGAAGGTGTAGTTCTCATACAACTTGTCGTGGCTACGCATGCTAGGCGTTGAAGACTCTGGAGTTTGGTCTTCGTGGTGCTCAGTTGTGTTCTAGGCCACCACACTACGGAACCGTAGGTGATAATTGGCCGTATTATTGCGGTGTAGAGCCACAGCGTTATTTGCGGGCTCAGTCCTCACTTTTTGCCTATTAGCCTTTTGCACTGCCAGAATATTAAGCAGGCTTTTTTTTAGTTTCATTTCGATGTGTGCCGCCCAAGTCAATTTGCTGTCCAGGGTTACGCCTAGGTACTTAACTTGGGTTGTTAGCGTTAATTGGGTTTTAAATAACCTTGGTAATTGTAGTTCTGGTAATTTCCTTTTATTCGTGAAGAGGACAAGTTCTGTCTTTTTGGGATTTACTGACAGTTTGTGTTCGTCGCACCATTCTTCTACGAGTTCGAATGCTGAGCGCAGTACTTTACATAGTACTTTCTCTGCAGTACCATTTATTAGTATTGTGAGGTCATCTGCATAGCAAATTGTGGTGTACCCTCGATTATTGAGTTTCCTTATGAGGCTGTCCACCACAATGTTCCACAGAAGTGGTGATAGGACCCCTCCTTGAAGGCATCCCCTCGCCACTCTGGCCCTTGTGGTGGTATTCACAGTGACCTGTACGGCCCTTTTGCTAACTAGCTCTGTGATCCAGCTTCTCAGGACTGGCTCCACCTTGATTTTTTGTAGGGCGTGGCTTATGCTGTTATGCATAGTTTTATCGAAGGCTCCTTCAATATCTATGAACGCTGCCAGGGTTGATGCTATGTTCTTTAAAGCTGTTTCTATTTTGGGACACAAAGTACACCCAGACTTGGAACAACAATTTGTGAATGACACAAAGTGGTGTCCCGAGTGGATATCGAACCCACGACCTCTTGCGTAGCAGTCGGATATACTCCCTCCGCGCCACAGATTTTAAACCCCAACTTTTAAATAGAATGGTGAAAAATACAACACGAACTAAGTATGCTCCAGAGTTTAGTTCGTTTGCCATGACGTTGCATTTTTGCTCACCAAAAGCATAAACATATTATGTGCGAAATAAATTTAATTTAGCTTTGCCGCATCCTCATGTAATATGCATTTTATTTTATTTGTTAGTTCATGTTTTAGATCATGCTTTGACTTATGTATCTGTAAGTAAAGATTTTGCGTTTTACAATGGACTAGATGTAATTAGTCAGTCAGCCAGTGTAATTATTGTAAATCTATATCTGTATATACATATATATAACAAAGTTGTGTTAGCTACACCATTTGTAACTCAAGAATGCTGACCAATATTTATGATTTTTATGTTTTTGGATTTGTATTTGTCCGGAATAGAATAGTAAGTATTGAAAACATTGGAAAATGACAAAAATAAAAAATAAAATAAAAAAATATTCCTACACAAAATGTTAATGGGTTTCGTACCTGTCAAACATTTAATGTTTATTCCGTCAATATGGTAAACTCTGCCCTCAAAGTAAAGAACATAATTAAATAAAGGTTTGAATCGACAAGATATATCCACAAAATTCGGATTATCGCATATTTCGGATTTTTAAAATGTAGAATAGTGTCAGTAATAAAAAGGGATTGAAATATTTATTGGTTGTCAAATATTTATGCATGCGTTTGAATAAGTTCATGACCTCCTTTGGTGATGTTCAATAATGAAAAAAAAACGTATGTTTAACAAAACACTCAGATTAGTTAAGACCTTTCGAAATCTAAACTAATATTATATAGCTGAAGAGTTTGTTTGTTTGTATAATTGTTTGTTTAGTTAAACGCAGAAATTATTTCAGAAACATAGTATGTACGTTCGCCTTAAATATTTTTTTATTTAAGTCAAAGCTCTTTATTCAGTACACCTACCTTGTCACCTATGTGTAAGTATTTGGATCATGTGACCAATCGCTAACAATGAACAACAGTTTTATCTAGATTCTCAGAATTCATTGTGAAAGAAAAATAATCTATCTTAGTACCTATAAAAAACCTGGTAGAAGTGGTACTAAATATTTTTTTGTAATGCTAGACGATATGGTGTTTTTAACTTTTTATCGATATCAAAAGCATTTTTTTGTTACAACACTATTTTTTGTTTCTTGGCAATGTTACGTGCGTAATGTAAAAATGTAATGGAAGCATTTTGTTGTCGGCGATAGCCTGTCCAGCGTACTTACGAGTATAGTATAAAGGTCTATGATAGCGACCATATGGTTCCGTAGCCAACATGGCAAAACGGAACCCTTATAGTTTGGCTACGTCCATCCGTCCGCAGCTAAGGTCAAAGACTGTTAGTGCTAGTAGGCTGTCATTTTACATATATTCATATTACTTGTACCGCCATTTTTTTTCTCATGTTTGTAAAGTAGAGATTTTTCTTTTCACCTCACCATCGTAGGGATCCGTTTTTGAAATATAAAGCTTTAAAGTGTAATTTTTTGTTAGACTCAAGTGCGCCCCCCCCCCCCCTCAGCTAAATAGTTGATGTTGGGTAATATTATATAATTAAATTAAAAAAAAAACTATCACAACTAAGAAAGCTTTACAACTTAACGAGTAACAGCAGACCAAGTGAGAAATAACAAAATTTTCGTTCCGATTCCATTGAAAAATACTGATTTAACTTTGTCAGTAGTATGAAACAAAAACAACAGAAAACCCACTTCTAATACCGCATTACTCAGATGGGGGACTACGGACCCTACATTGTGCGTGGCCCGACATGCACTTGCTAGGTATTATCTCTACATCACCCAAAGGTTGACTAGTAGCGAATGCTTTTAGCATTAAGTCCGCCTTTGAACAATAACTGTGCATAACGTTTTTAAATAAATATATAGGGAGTACTAGAAAGAAGAAAGCAAAAAATCGTATAGGCTAAGCCGAAATAGATTGATTCCAAAAATAACAGCTCTATATGTCCATCACATCAGTGGGAATTCCCGAATGAACTCAGGTGTTGTTCAATAGAACAAACCTTTCGGATTGCTCTCAGCAATACATACAGGTAGACCTACTTAGAGCAGTTCGGGCCGACCATCAAAGGAATCGAAAACATCACGATTATTCAACCGAATAAATACGCCACAGACAAAGTGGTGTAGCTTAAAATTTCAACGGGAGCGCTGTGTCAGCCCGTAAAAGGTTCCGGGTTCGAGTCCCGATCTAGATTTAAAGAGCTGACCGGTAGGGGGCTGCAAGCAAATGTTTATAGGATCACGTACAAGGAAATTTGGATGCGGTAGTTTTATTTATACTTTCTGGATCATACAATAAAACAATATAATCTCAAAAATAATTTACTACGTAATTGTTTGGTTCAAATCCATAAAATATTTAAAAAGTAATTGTTGTGGATTAGTAGGGAAAGGACTGGAATTACTTAAATTGTTTTATTTAAAATGTTTCTCGTTTTGTTCGCCTCAATCGTGTGTGTGATCTTTGAAAAACTAAAACTTGGAAAACTCAAAAACAGTCAATAAATTTAAAAAAATCATTCTTTAATATATCTAAACGAATTCCAAGTGTTGATGAAATGTCTAAAAACTTGTCGAAGATGCCTTAGGTATTAGATACTTCGATAAAATCAACTGGGCTACCATTCCATAGATGTAATATTTTAACATTTTATTCTTAAAAAACAAAAAAAAACAAACATTGTGCGGCGTTCTAAAATTAGTTGACGAATTGAAATTGAATAAAAATTGAAATGTAATTTTTTCACTAAAAACTATCACATCCAAATGCTAAAGTTTTAGTTATTCTGTCCTAGCCTACGTGGATATAACAGTTTCAGCCTTTACAAGGCTCTGTATCGGGGATCGATGTACCGTGCTCACATACGACCTATTTACAGAGTTACGACTATGTAACCTACTCTCGTACTATGTACATGCAAATTTAGTAGCTGAGCTGACACATGATTTCGCATCATGAGGATGAAGCTCGGCATCTTAGAATAAGGTGGAGACTTGAATGATAAAGTCACACAAGTAAGAAGTCTTGCAACATACGAGTCCCTTGTCTGTCTGTCTTCTAATTGTTTGAACTTTGTGAAGTGTTTATGATTGAACTTTTCTGCTGGCTCTCGGCCCCTGGCTATTTAATAGAGGTATATCTATATCACAAAGGACCTTGAGCAGATATGCCCAGGCAATGTCCAAAAACTAGCGTTTATATAACAGCTGCTTTGAATAATAATGGTAACGTTATTATTATTATGATTTACGCGAAACGGCTGGTAGGAGCTGGATGCGAGAAGCTGAAGATAGAACAATGTGGCGTGCAATTGGTGAGGCCTATATCCAGCAGTGGACTGCTATAGGCTGATGATGATGATGATTATTGAATCTGGATTTCTAATAAAAACACATTATTTCTCAAATCTGCTGATGTTTTTATTGTATTTTAAAGATAGAGTAATGCTCTGCTATGTAATAACAATACAACCCAAAAAAACTTAACAGTAATATCTATAAACAGCGGTGATTAATAAAAGTGTTATTGAATCTTTTTGGGTGAAAATACCTTAATGTTTGTTTAATATTTTGTTAGAACATTGCAATTATAAAAAAAACCTTCAGTGACGAAACGCATTTTATAATCAACGTCAGACATACCTCAATTCTGACGAACTTCTTGTTGTTATAACTTCTTATTATTTTTTTACAATTTATTCTTCAATAGAGAATAATGTCACGATTTCGTAGTACACCAACTTTATCAGTAGCGATTTTTCGATCGTTGACAGGTTAGTTGAAATTGCTTGTGCTTCAAGTCAGTATCTTATTATTTAATAATTATAATAATAATAATATCTTGGGACAACTCACACAACGCTGTCTGATCCAAAACTAAGCAGAGCTTGTACTATGGAAACCAGACAACTGATAAACGTACTTATATATTTCTAAGTACATACATATTATAGATAAATAACACCCAGACACAGAATAAACCATCTTACTCATCACACAAAGTTTTATCCTGGGTGGGGATCGAATCCACGACCTCTTGCGTAGTTGCAGTCAGACACACTCCCACCGCGCCACAGAGGCAGTCTGATTCATTTATAACATGTACTGTAGTCAATGATGTTTTAAGTAGATATGTTACAAGCGCTCAGAAAGCAGCAGCTTAAAAAATACCACAATTGAAGTGTCGCATCGCCAGCGTTAACAGATGAAAGCACCAAGCAACGGATTACATTTTTCATTTTCACTCGTAAAAATTAAATCATGCTGTCCTACTTTAAAGTCTAAAAAAATATCTATACCTTTTTACTTAACACAAAATTGACTAGAGTACATAAAAACTGAAATAAAGCTTACTATTATTATTTAAGTTTGTAAAATGTCTTAAGAGAGTCTCAGTTTTGTACATTACAAAGTATACTGTTTTTAATTAGGCAAACCGGCTTAATAATGGGCTTAACCTCTTTTCACATAAAAACCATACAGCGACTTGGGTGTGATTGACTCAGAAATGTTCATGGAATTTAATCTCTAACCTATGTGATACAGTCCACAAAAGGACACACATTACATCACACACACACAGTACATTTTATTTTAAATACTATTATTGTTTAAAATATAGACAAAGAAGATTTATTGCCAAATAATGATAGGTTATATATTTAGTTCAGCTTGACTATTATGTACAAGTTTAGGTGTGCATAGAAACATACACAACTTGTACACTTTACTGTCCAGATACAAAATTGACACTGTTGTCCACGTCTACTTTCTCGAGAATTTGAAACGAAATTTCTCGTTGTAACAGTTGCAAACATAGTGTAGTTTCAGGCTTTAGGATTTCGTTCAAATATAAAAAGGAACAACGTCTTCTTCTTTATTTCTGTTCTATAGTTTTGTTTCTGTTCAGTTCCTACGCTCTAAGAATGAACAGGTGAGTGTTAACTGAAAACTTATGGTCTGATGGTATTTTTAACCCATAAATATAACCATTAGTATAACAAAATATTATTGCGTTGTAGACACTGGGTTATATCGACCCGAGGTGATTTTAAATCAAAATATCATTGGTCTTAAGGGTTCTCTGATTTTGAACGTTTTAGTAGCTGGATATACCGGACTCCTCTACCTGCGACATAGTCATAGTCATTTAATGGATTCAGTATAATACTATCAGCACAGAAGTTACACGTGCATCAAGCTATAGAGGGTCAATATGACCCGAAGTCATTATTGACGTAGTTATTTCGTCGATTCAAAACCATTCTGGATACTGATTATCAAGACGATATAGATGGTGTGAACAGAAACTTGAAATTATGGTCGGTAGAGGATTTCTTTCAATGCTAGGTGTATTGGATATTAATGCTTATGTAAGTGTATATAACGATATTATTTGAGCATAAGCAGGCACGAATAGTATGTTTGAACGTTTCGATAGTTACGCAAACAATCCCTGATTTCACAGACCAAGAACTCGATGAAAATGCCAGATATATTATATACAAGAAGCATCAAAAAATTGGACACTATGTAACATGTTGATAAACTTTTTTCGCAATTTGTACACATTATGAATTCATAACTATGTAACATACATTTAAAACACTAGAGATATGTCAGCAAAATTTGTATTCGGTGATGTGTTTGATTTTTTTTGACGGTTTTTATGGTTATTAGTATGAATACGGTGCATGCAAAGTTTTTTCCTGTAAAAATTGGTTGTCTGTAATGTCGGTTTACGGAAAATAATTTTATGTGTTAACATCTTATTAAAACACTGATGATATACCGTTCGCATTGCTTAGCACCCAATTAATAACATTAGTTCCAATGGTATCGCATGTCATGTCGCTGCAATCGCCATTCGCTGTTGCTTAGCAAATAAATAAGAAACGTGACTTTTTAGACACCTTTTTGTAATTGCAGCCGGTCATCGATTTATAAGAAGTTATCATATCAAAAATACCGCCTTAATTTCAGGTCAAAATGACCTGGCGTCACTAGCTGCGTAATTATTTTCACGTTAATGATGCCTGTTCAATCGAGGTGGTTCTTAGCTTCGTTGGTGAACATTTTAAAGATATTTACCTATTTCGACCTTTTGGTGAATGAGTTCATAAAGGCTTGGGTAAATTTTATCAAGGCAAAGCTTTTACCAAAACATTTCAACTACGAACTAAAAGGTATTAACCTCTTTTTGTCTCTGGCTGGTTTTCAAAGGCTATTTTTCAGAGTCCGTCTGTCCACCTTGTTTCGTCATTAATCTGCGTCGGACAGTCGGTGACGAACTACTGGATAGATAGATAGGTGGACTGATGTAAAAATATACTGGAAAATAGAATATTATTTCTAGTACAAGAAAATGTTTATGGCGTGTTTAAATTGTTACAAAAAACGGGGCAAGAGCATGTCGTACCGTGCTTAGTGTAGGGAAAGAAATACACTTCTTTTCAAATCGTATATGATAAAATATGATTTGAAAAAGTGCACCACCATAAGAATCATATTCATCGTATTTACGCCCTATAGTTGAGAAGCGCCGTTTTTTGGCAATAACTCGAAGACGGTGTGTCTTATTCATGTTGAAAATAATTTCAGTCAAAATTCAGTTACCTGTGTCATTTATGGTTTATAAATTGAAGGAGGTCGTAATTTTTGCTACTTTCGGGGCGACCATTTCCGAAAATATTCACTTATGTACGTAGATGTTTGCTGTTGTTTTTTTTAGCTTCTGTTACGTGTATGGAGTGAAATAATTATTTTTTGTTATTTAATAATCGAACAAAGTAATAGCGGCTTATCCACACAAAAACATTGTGTAGTGTCTGTAGCATACGGACGAATAGACAGACTGAGGGACATGACAAAACTATAAGGGTACCGTTTTTGCAATTTTGGCTACTTTAATTTAATTGTATCTATTAGGTTTGTGTAGAAAATTTAACTGCTTTATATTCACATAAGTCAAACATAATCATATGAGCAAGAAAAACAATAGTTTATATTAAGACACCCTACTCAAACACTGTATGACTAAGATTTTTCCAAGCAAAAAATTTACTCGTCCTTGACAACATCCTCTGACACAAGTAAGCACTTAAGACTACTATGCAGTTGTAGGGTGTTGTGTATCTTCCTACCCTTTGTTAGAAGCCATTTATTTTACTGTCTTATTCGTTTTAAAAGTGTTTTCTTTATAAGAGGAAAGAGTGCAAGGGTTGTTTGTTTTGATGTGTGGCCTTGCTGTTTCTACTTTGAAATATAGTGTTCTTTTAGCTCTTTATTTATCCCGTTTACTTTATTAGGAATTTTAGCACTACATTTAAAAAATATAGCATCGAAATATTTGTTATTTACCCAGGTTTTTTTTTGGTGTTGAAATATTTGACTTCATATTTTAAAAATTCGATCTGTCTGGGAGTTTGAAATCTTTCAAACATTATATCTATTTCTTTTAAATTCACACGCAGAGTGAGAAGTTAGAGACCGATTTCTAATAATACCACGCTCTCCTACGCCTTGCAGAACACGTTTAACCATCTGTCCTCCGACCGCCTAACTCCTCTTTTAAATTTATATTTTTAAATATAGTATTTACCTGAGTAAATACTGTAAAAAATTAAAAATATACACAAATATATCAAAGTTGCGTAAATAAATAAAATGAATTAATAGTTTAAGACAACAATCACTACGCGATAGCTGAATTGTACGCCGCTGTATTTCTAGTGCGGTATAAATTGGGCCGCTCTATTGCAGTACAGTGCTTCTCATTAAAAAAACCCAAACTTGGCACTGACACCTATAATATATCTCGCTCGTAATTTGCATTTCTTCTTTTATGGATATCAGTTATCAGAATCAGGGACGCACTTCATTTCTATACATTAAACGTTTTATTTGAGTTATTGCACCATTATTGTGCAAAATGTGCAAATTTTGTGCATTATGTGCGGTTATCGTTTTGGTACTAGGGCCGGATTCGACATGGTTTATGGAACCCAGTTTGTTTGAACGCCGCACCGCTGATTCGTATATTTTGTGTTTAAATTGCTTAATTTTAAATAGCCGAAATGGGTTATTAATTTAAAAACGGGTGCCATAATTTTGTAAATTCGTACGTGTATTTGTTTGGGTAACCATTCATTTTAATTAAAATATTGTAATTACTTTTCCTGACACAGATTCAGTTTGAGTAAATTAATAGTTTCAAAATGGGTGCTATAAAACACTTCGTAAGTTATATTGTGCAATCTGATACCTATCTATTATTAAGAAGTTACATAGCCAATATAATCAAAAATTTATTTAACGAAAGTAATGGTAGGCAATTTTAAGTTTTAATCGTTAAAACGTAATGCAGTATTTTAAGAAAATTGTGCTATCTTCATAAACACATTTTATGCTACTTTATCACGTTGCTGGTTGGATTCTGGTAAAAGACACATAAGAATGTATTTTATACACAGGGTTTAACAAATAATATAATATAAATAATGTAATCAAATTTGACGCAAAAGGAGTGTGTACCGCAGCATGTGCAAGAGATCGTGGATTTAATTTCCACACGGGAAACCAGTTTGTGTGCTCCACAAATTATTGTTCCGAGTCTGGGTATACCCATCATGTCCTTATTTGTATGTTTATAAAATCCCCGGCGATATAGGGCTAGTTTTATTGTTTGAGTCAGAATTTTAAGCGCTTATATTAGCAAAATATTTAATTGCCGTTTTAGTAGGTACCAAAACAATACAAACATTTAAACTTTTGCGTTGCATGATTATAACTATTTATTATACGGGAATTAACACGCATTGTTTACCTTAAAACTGCAATCGAACACCAATCACTGGATTGAGTTTCATCGTCCACAAACCCTCTCCACAGAGCGCCATTTTTATTCACGAATTGTGCGTGAAGCGATTGAAATAAAAAAACATAAAACTTTCAATCGGGAAGAGGGCTTCAAACTATCCGTGATGTGGAATCCAGTGATTCGTAAAACACAACCTCATATTAGTTCGCAGTCGGTTAACATGGACACAATCAGTGTACTGTGCAGTGACCCTAAGTTTTCGAGAAACAAAAAAGTGAGGGTAGATGAAGATTCATCGGCCTGAAGGAGTCTTAACATCGCCGCGACAGTCCGCTTGTGACCACGGCCGATGCAACCTGGTCGAAACGTCAAGCAATTTTAAGGTAAACAATGCGCGTTAATTCCCGTATAATAAATCGTTACAAAACAATACATCTTAATCACAATCCATCCCTGCAATATACGAGTTATCCGTTGAAAATATCCTCTGTGACACAGAAAATATTTTATTTTAACCGCTTAATCGCGTCTCATATGAATTTTAAATGTGCCGAGCAAAAAGCATGTTCTTTGTGGTGTCTCGAATATGATGTAAATTTAGCGTTTCAGGCTACATGTCACACCGCACCGTAATGTTTCAAAAGTTTTTGTAAGGAAAGCTCGCGTGTTGTGTTAAAATATTATGAAAGATAAAGGTAACGGAAGCCTTAGGACATTTCACGCTTTGGTTGTTAAAGAAAATGTTGTTACAGGAAAGGCATGTTTGTTAGTGCGTCACTTTTATTGTGAGAGATAATGTGTAAGATTTATGAATAACTTTTGCAATAATACTCGCATTGTAACACCTACTAATTGATGTTCTATTTGTACGCGTTTGAAAGGTTTATAAAGGCTCAATAGTTTACTTTATATTTTCTTGCACATACAAAAGCAATAACAAAATTGACTAGGCCCCCCGCATTTGATTCTAACAAAAATGTACATTTTAAAACTTAATAATTCACAAACGGATCCCTAAATCTAAAAATGTTTTTAAAAGACCTATCTAATGATACCCCACACGATTGTGTAAGTGAAAAAAAAGCCCATCCTTACAGATACAGGTAATCTATTTTTTTTTTTATTTTTACTTTGTTGCCATAAGTAATATGTACCCATGCAAAATTACAACATTCTAGCACTAACATCGTCCCTAGTTAAATCAGCTTATTGCCTAAAAAATAACTTTATCATCTACTAGCTGTCCCGCGCAACTTCGTATGCGTAAATTTTCCCCGTTTTTGCAACATTTCACGTCGCTACTCTGCTCCTATTAGTGGTAGCGCGATGTTATATAGCCTATAGCCTTCCTCGATAAATGGGCTATCCAACAAAAAAAGATTTTTTCAAATCGGACCAGTAGTTCCGCGTAAAAACAAACAAACAAACTCTAACGCTTTATAATATTAGTATAGATTTAACGAGACGTCTTAAAAATCCTTTATTTTTTAGTTCCTCTAGATGGTGTGACATCAACTCTTCTCGGCACTCGAACGCTATTACATCAAAGAAAACTTTTAGATTATGCCATTCCTCGGCATCGCATTCTCCCTAATGCCACGTTTAAATTATCAACATAAAATAACATTTTGCACTGAAAATTGTGGATAATAAAAAGAATAAAACTTTTGCAGTAGTGCAACATCGAGCTTAATTTATTCAGATAAAGAATATCATTTCCATAAACATGTTTGATAACCTTCAATTAAAAAAGAAACGCCTTATAAAAATGGAAATAAAAACTAGACAAGTGCGAGTCGGACTCGCCTTGTCCAGTTTTCGAGGGTTCCGTACAAATTTGTAGGTACATATTATAAGGAATCAAGTCTCGAAGTTTTTTAAAGACTACGTATATGTTTTATGATTTAATTACAAATGAAAAGTTTTCAAACTTTTTCCTATATTTGTATTATAAGTCGGTATAACTTTTCAAATTTCATAGTTTTAGGTCAACGGAAAATCCATACCCATACTAATATTATAAATGTAAAAGTAACTCTGTCTGTCTGTCTGTCTGTTACGCTTTCACGCTCAAACAGCTAAACCGATTTAGATGAAATTTTTGTATGGAGATAGTTTGAGTCCCGGGGACATTCAGGTTTTTCTCTTCTGTGCAAATTAGTAATGGTTTGAAAAATCTACAAAAATACCATATACAATTGCATAACATACAAATATACCATCGCTATAAGGACAATATTTTTTACTAGCTGTTGTAGTTCGCATGAAAGTCGGAATTAAATTAATGTATCTACATTAACAATGTTTACCTGCAGGGCAGTTTTATGACAAATCTTAACTGCTTTAAAATAATTTATTGTTCGAATGTTTCATCAAAGGAATAAACCGTATTTTTAGATACCTACTTATCCAAAGTAGGTAGGTAAGTATTTCTGAGTAGGCACATTGTGCGAATGCCTATTCCGCGACAAGTCTACATAGTAATATGGACAAATTATATCAAGTAAATCTAGTACTATATTAGGTTATATTTATAGGTTATAGTATAAAGCTCAGACATCCCAACAAGATTTTTATTTTAGGAAATCATATAAAAAAAGCGAATGAAAATATTTAAAACTTGCAGAGTTACAAGGCATCCAAGTTATCTTGTGTTCTGCGCGCTATCGTGTTCATTGCGTCGCGTAGTACGTTATCCATGGTTATTATTGAAAATAAGTGAATATTGTGAATGGAATGTAATATTCCATTTGGACTAATAGTTTTTAAACTTTTGCGATGTTTACACATATTAGAATATTATCGGGACTTAATCGCTTGAAATATTTAAAGGCACGAATCTTTTATTTACCCGACGTTTCGATTGAATTCCACCGATCGTGGTCACGTTTCAACTGATTTGGACTGTTAGAATAATTAATCAATTAATTAATGATTGATTATTTAATTGATTGAAAAATATAACATGGTCCAAAAACTACCTCATTGGATTGTGTTGCTGATTCTGAGCAAACTATACCAAGTTTGCACTATACCAAGAATAACGTTGTATATTATATTCATAAATATAATTGTCACATAACCTATTTTAAATTTATATAAACGATCTGTGCAACTTTAATGTAATACAAACACACCCACACAAATGAACACATGCGCGTGATTTTGTAATATAGGTATAGTTTCTGTATCTGTAAGTATCAACCACATTCCTGCAGTTTCGATAAATATTATTTATATTTTTAAGCTATGGAAGAGCGAAGCCTTCTACTACAGGCCTTTTTGTTAATATACGCATTCCATAAACGAGAATTTCGAACTGTAAAGGAAAAATAGATATTATCAGAGCTGTGAGATGGATACAGAAGTTGGAGAGTATTAGAATACCGGAAATTTCTGACATGGTTAGAGAAAATATACTGAAAGTGAGAAGAAAGATAAATAGGAGCATTCGGAGAATGAAGAATAGAGTAAAGCAAGGTCAGCGCCCTTAGGCATTACTAACTTGTTTTTTATGTTATTGCTAAGGTATTTGATAGCATTCTTAATACAAGGTTAAACACATTACATAAAGTTGCACGACAATCAGTTCAATTTCTTCTGGATATGTCGACTGAAACTGCAATATTGTGTTTTTAGAGTGCTTTCAAATACTATATTGACAGTAAAATACCTGTTTACGCTTGCTTTCTCTATGTTTCAAAAGTATTAACCTGCTCTTATATTATATTTTATGGAATAAAATGAAATCATTTGATGTACCGAATTATATTATTAATGTATTCAGGTATTAGTAGTATTAGCAGTAGTAAATAGGCGGGTACGTAGTCGGATTCATACAAACTGGAATGCGGTGTGAGGCAGGAGGGTTGACCTCTCCCTTAATTTTTAACCTGTACATAAATGGACTCACTAAGACGCTCAGCATACAGCATGTAGGATGTTTCGTAGATGGCTTCTGTATCAATAACATTAGCTACGCGGACTGCTGAGGATGGTACCGCCTCAGTGTGTGGCCTGAGAAAGCTAATCGGTATTTGTGAAGGTTATGCCGCCGATCATGGCTTGCTCAGTAATATTAATAATGATGCCTGCCTGATTTTTCAGGGCGGGCCACGAAAATTAGCCGAAATGACACCCATAAAATTATATGGCTCTCCTCTAGAGCGAGTACATACTTTTAAGTGTTGAGTATATCATTTAGTGACACTTGAAAGATGACGCGTACATCGAACGGGAACGAAGGGCGCTGTCGGCTAGGGCGAATGATCATCCGTAGGTTTGCCCCTTCTTTACTTGCAGGCTATGGTCTGATTTTACGCGTTAATTGTTTAGTTTAATGATGTTACAATGTTTTCGGAGCCCCGCGTGGATTGCCTTACCCTAAAAATTACTAAATTTTATTACAGCAAGCCTTACCTACTGTTCAATAGACAGTATTAAACACTACTATCATATTTATTTTTTAAAGATGATGATGTAGCGTGAATATTATCTAGAAAATGTCATTGTTATCGGTTATAGGTGGTGGAAATTACTAACCAGCGTGATTTATTTAGCATTAAAACTGTTCCGATCCTTTTATTTTTTATTTTATTTTTTTATTGCCTATGGTTGGCAGACGAGCTAGCGGCCCACCTGATGGTAAGCGGTAACCGCCGCTCATGGACTATAGGAATGTCAGGGACACACCCAAGCCGCTGCCTACCGTAAAGTGAAAACTCTCTTTAAACCTCGTTTGAAGAAAGACATGTCGTAGCGCTCGGGAAACACCGCAGCAGGTAGTTCATTCCAGAGTCTACACGTACGTGGAAGAAAAGAACGCCGGAATCGATCCGTACAGGACCGTATTGTTTCCAGGTGGAATGGATGAACCCTACTACGATGTCGAGTGGTGCGGTGGTAGAAAGGTGACGGTGGCACCATGTCAAACAGTTCCTCAGAGCACTCCCCGTTGAACAGACGGTAGAGTACGCAAAGTGCACCAAAGTCACGCCTCTGCTGTAAAGACTCTAGTCTGTCCGTGAGATTGGGGTCATCAACGATCCGAACAGCTCGCCTTTGGAGGGAGTCAAATGGATCGAGCAAGTATTTGGGGGCACCCGCCCAGAGATGAGAGCAGTACTCCACGTGCGGTCCGCACAAGTCGCTGTGCCGGCGAGAAGTAACGCTTCGTCCTGTTGAGGACACCCACCTTTTTGCTCGCCAATTTGGCTTTATTTTCCAAATGACTCCCAAACTGGACTTTGCTGGAGATTTCGACACCGAGTATCCCAATACTCTCGGTGACTCGGAGTGTAACTCCTTGGAACTGTGGCACTAGGACAAATGGGTCTTTCTTCGCAGTGAACGCGCATACTTGTGTCTTTGTGGGGTTGAATCGAACCAGGTTCCTCTCACCCCATTCGGAGACCCGCCCCAGAGAGTCCTCGACTTCTGACACAAGTTGCAACCGTCTCTCCTGAACAACGCTCCGAGGGACGTTCTGTTGGCTGGTATATCGCGCATCACCCGTGCTGTCATCCGCATAGCA
Source organism: Herminia tarsipennalis (assembly GCA_945859575.2). NCBI lineage: Eukaryota > Metazoa > Arthropoda > Insecta > Lepidoptera > Erebidae > Herminia > Herminia tarsipennalis. The sequence continues at coordinate 21,986,793 of OX243844.2, forward strand.
ATGTATGTTCTCTATGGACAGCATATCATTGATATGCAGAATGAACAGTGTTGGGGAGAGCACCGAACCTTGTGGAACGCCAGCATTAATGGTTTTCAGGCTGGAACAAGCACCGTCAACGACGACCATAATGCTCCGATTGTCCAGAAAGCTAGCGATCCATGTGCAGAGCCCCTCGGGGATTCCATAAGAAGGAAGCTTCGATAGAAGGGCCTTGTGCCAGACCCTGTCAAACGCCTTAGCGATGTCGAGGCTGACAGCGAGAACCTCGCCCTTGCCTTCCAAGGCTTAGGCTTAGGCCCAGCGGTGCGTAAGGTACACAAGAAGATCACCAGCTGAGCGACCGTAACGGAAGCCGTACTGGCGGTCGCTTATCAGCTGGCGCTCCTCAAGATACCGCAAGAGTCTGGTGTTGAGAACTCTCTCCATCACTTTTGATAACAAGGATGTTATCGCTATCGGCCTGTAATTTGACGGGTCTGACCGGTCACCCTTTTTGGAAATAGGGTGGACATTGGCGACCTTCCACGAAGATGGAATCCTTCCAGTTTTATATGAGAGGCGGTAGAGGCGCGTCAGAACGGGGGTCAACTCAGGGGCGCACGTCTTAAGTACCACTGCAGGGATGCCGTCCGGCCCGCTCGATTTCTGGGTATCAAGAAGCCTGAGCTCCTGCCTAACCGCACGTTGCGTGATGCGTATTTCTGGCAAGGAGCTCTTACACTTTGGGATGGAAGGTGGTGTGGCTCCTCTATCATCCAAAGTCGAGTTAGAGGCGAAGAGTCGGCCCAAGAGATCGGCTTTCTCCTTAGCACTGTGGGCCAGACTGCCATCGAAATTGCGCAGTGGTGGGAGGTTGGACTGGCAAAAGTTATCTTGCGCAGCTTTGGCGAGCGACCAGAATGCACGACTCCCAGAGGGATGCCTTTGAAGTCGCTCGCCAATTCTGGCAATGTGATCTGCCTTTGCTTTAGCAATAGCCTTCTTGTTGGCTCTGGAGGCGGCGTTGAACTTACGTTTCTCATCATTCACGGTCAGATCCCTACGATTCCTGGCATCGTTCCAGGCCAAGTACGCTGACTGTTTCAGGCGCGCGGTCACTCGACAAGCCTGGTTGAACCAGGGGCGACTACGACCACCAACGGGAATTCGGGCATTGGGAATGAATAGTTCCATTCCCTGAAGCACCGTATACGTGATGCAGTCCGCACAAGCGTCGGGATCCTCTGTGGAGAAGCAAAGCCGCCTCCAAGGGTAGGACGCGAAAAATTCGCGGAGTCCATCCCAATCTGCTGACTCATATCGCCAGACTCTGCGGGAACCATTCGCTGGAGAGCGGATGGGTCGCGCAATGGGGGCTTCAGTGCGGATAAGGCAGTGGTCGGACGATCCAAGTGGAGCATCGACGACCATCCTGTATCCGCGTGGATGTGTTGTCAGCAGAAGGTCCAACAAGGAGGCCATGTGGCTCTCAACGTCTGGAATACGGGTGGGCTGTATTACTAGTTGTTAGAGACCATAGGCCAAGGCCATATTGAAAGTGGTCCTACCCGGGAGATCGGTGGTCCTCGATGCCAGCCACTCTTTATGATGAGCGTTAAAGTCACCGAGGACCACCACCTCTGCGGATGGGCACTGCTCCAACATTTGGTCAATCCCCCTTTGGACGTTCTCAAACAGTAGAGTCGACCCCGAATCTGGTTTACGCGAAGCCATAAAATGGACAGATCTCCATGTTCGAGGCCCCGAAGGCGGCGACAGCATATATCGCCCCGTATGAACACGCACACCCCGGCTTTCCGAAGGAATGTCTGCTCCAATTCGTAGCCGGGGTATTTAAGGTACGAGATGTCATCCGGGGCACATATCTGCGTCTCCGTTAAAAAGAGCAAAGCAGGCCGCGCTGTCTCAAGGTGGTGGTGTACAGCGTCTAGGTTGCTATGAAGACCCCTGACATTGCAAAAATCCATTTTAAATGTGGATAGGGTGTCCGCCGTGTTAAGCCTTCTCTTTTTTCTTATTCGTGGCATCATTTAGAGAGAGATATATATCGGGAAAGGGTTATATGAGGTATGGGGCCACAGTGATACTCAGATAAGGGGGCGGGGCGTAAGTCCCGGCTGGTCCGCGAGTTGTATGAAGGGCTGACGCGGGGCACGGAAGGGCCCCCGGTGCCCCCCCGCATACCACTAACGGGATCCACTCCGGTCTCCCTCCCGGCTCGGCAGCAGTATGCGGGATTTTCGCCGGTTGGCAGGACAGCCTCCCAGGTGGGATATTCCCGGGTTCGGGTCCCCTACTGACCGGCAGGTGGCCGACGGTAACCATTCCCACCGGGTCTCCCTGAACCCCCCGTCAACCCGTCACGCCCTACGGATCCGCGAGAACTCCTACACCGCCTGTTCCGAACTTCAATGTGACCCGACAGCTCATGTGGATGGGATAGTTGGAAGAAAGGAGGGATATCGGCTACTTAGCTCTTTGGTCGGAACGCATATTTGCTATACGATCAAAATAAGCCAAGCTGTGGTACCTACCCGGTCGCTAGATGCTACCACAAGTAGTAGGAAAGGAAAGGGAGGACAGTGGACACCAATGTGCAGGGATGGTTGGGAGTGCAGGGATTGGCGGCTCGGGAAGTCGGGGTTGCGTACCCGAAGCCACTTGTTTCGCAACCGGACAAGTTACGAACAGGCAACCCCCTGACTCATTCCAGATCCTGCGATAAGAAGCAATTCAACTAATAATAAACAAAACTAAATACCTACTTTCAGATATATTTTCACCTATAAACGTGCAAGCGTTAATGTAACATTACAAGGCTTTCAAAAGAAATGTTGTTTAGAGAATTCTACAAATGCTGACAATTTAAAATACTCGGAGAAAATTTTTATACAAATTTAAAAGTGCCCTAGTCCAAATTGAAGTAGATTGGATCTTTTGGATCAGGTGATATAGCTTTAAAATAAAACTGTTCCATTTTGCCGGAAAATCTAATCTAAATATTTGTTCTTTTTAGAATGAATTAGATCAGACGTTTTCCAATATTTCTCGTATCTTATGTTCTTTTAATCGTCGTGCACAAGGAAAGGTGTTATAAATTCAAAGTGAGTATCTGTGGATCTGCCTGTGGCATCGTAACGCCTAAACCACTGACCTCTATAGTATAAGTGCGTTGGAGTGGCTACAACTTCAAATACCGAATCGAATGACCGCCGAATTAACTTTTTTGATACTTATGAGAAATAACCGTTGTTGTTATTGGAAGTTCCTCGGGCTCCACTTGGTGCTCCACCTGGGTTCTACCCAGGTGGAGCACCAAGTGGAGCCCGAGGAATTATATGTCCTCGTGCTCCAACTGATGATATTGTTATACACTCATTGAAAGAAGTCATTACATAACCGTCATCTCTACACTACAATTCTACCACAACTTTATAGACAACATGTATTTTTCACCGTTTAGACCTCTGAATCCACTGAAAATTACATAGTAATTACACGATCACATAATTATTACTTTCTTAAGCGTATGCACAATGGGCGGCCTTATCGCTAAGAGCGATCTCTCCCAGGCAATCTTTGGATGGACAGGAATGTATATAATAATAATACCACCTGATGGTAGTGGTGTAGAAGAATATAAATTAAATAAAGACATACACGATTTTAAATAAAGTCAATAGATAAAAACAAAAACATATATCTAACATTATAATAAACCGATCGAAATGCTAATAGATACAATACATACATAAATACACAATATACTATATTAAAAAACAAACAAACATTTACTTAAACACAATATACTAGTCCATGCCATTAAAATTACGCTTTAGCACCATTTTTGGTTTTGCCTTAGGTGGACGGATTTTGTACAAGATGTAGATTAGATCGCGCTAAGAAAAAGCAATATCAGAACATTGACCATGCTTAGCGACGTGAGAAGGAGATGATACAAAGTTAAAGGTCTAGAAGAGAAGGAGTACAATTCGGGAAATGATGGGTTGTATCTAGAGTCAGAATTGACAAATTAGGAGATTAATATTAAAAAAAAACAATTCTGTTTCAAAAGGCATGTGATAAAGTCTCCCATAATAATAGTATGTCTATAGTTTGGCATTAAGGTTTCCAAAATGTGCTCAAATGACGAGAAATAATTTGTGCGTAAAGAAATAGAATAATACACACCAAGTAATATTTTAGAGTGGTTAAGTTGCACTTCTAGGAATAGGTGTTCCCCAGCGTTCAGTGGTGGTGGCTGCACTGATACATTGACAATTGTGAAAGGAATATAGGCACGAAGGTATCTGGCAACACCATCACCAACCCCAGCCACTCGGTCATTTCTAATAAATTGGAAACCCGGAAGCGAGGAGAGGTCGAAGGGAGACATGGCTTTAACCACGACTTCGAGACGAGTATGGCATGAACATTTTTGCATTCCAAACTAGCCAGCATCATGGTAGTGAGCCGAAATACTCTGTTCATTTATATGGACTACATTGAAGTTCTTGGGTACATCAGCAAATTGAGCCTGAAGGGTATCAGCGAAGGTTGGCAAGCTTTCAAAGCTATCATCAGTACTACATGCTGATAAGAAACTGTCACTATCACAGTCAGTATTTATATCTGACATAAATTAAATGTAAATTTACTGTTATGCAATAAATAAGTAAATAATTATGTTTTTATATATATGGTTTATCAAATAATTTTAATATGTTAAAACAAAATATAGTAACCTTACTTAGTTACACCGTAACATTCTGATCACCCGCCAGTTGCTGGTCATAACAGTAATAAATTGATGATATAGAAAAATGGTGACACAACAACCGAAACAAACAGCAAAAAAACTCGTGAGCTAAAAATGGACAACAAAAATATTTACTCTAACATTAACTATAAAAAGCCTATAATACTAAGGTAGAAAATAATGAAGGTAAATATTAATTCAAGTTAAATGCCATAAAGTTTAAAGGTATGCTAATACAATACAAACATAGGTGTAAAGGAACGGTTTGTAATAATATAGCGTATGGTACAACGAAATGGAACGTATCTTTTAATGACAGATGACACCTGACAGTTATTGAGTGAACTGTCAGGGATCAGTTGTCAAAGGTTGTCAGTAACGTCGTAAATAAAATTATTAAAACCGGGCAAGAACATGTCGCACCATGCTCAGTGTAGGGTTCCGCAGCTTTCAACAATTGCATCAGCAGAAGAGCGCATGTTCGTGGCAGTTCGCTCCGAAAGTAGGGTAGGGCACGATTTTTGCAACTTTCGGAGCGATTATTTCTAAAAATATTCACTCAATCAAAAATGTTTATTAAAAACCTCGAAATGTTTTTAAACGACCTGTCGAATGGTGTGCCACACTTTAATGTTAGCTGAAAAAAAAAGTTCAGCTTCTGTTGCACGTATGGAGTGCCCCCCCTAAAAATAATTATTTTTATTATTTAGCTATCAAACAGTAGCGGCCACTATAAGACACCTTTTAACCAAATTTCATCAATATTCATTGTGAAGTCTCTGAGTAAAATGCCTGTGACATACCACGGACAGACAGATAGACAGACAGACGGACATGACGAAACTATAAGGGTTCCGGTTTTGCCATTTTGGCAACGTAACCCTAAAAATGAAAGGTACGTACGTGTATAGCAAAGCTAGAAAAGTAAATTACCCGGCAATATTGATAATACAGGACACGCAAAGGATCCTATTTCTCGGATGCAGCCCTTCTACTCCTTGTTGGGACAGTTTTACTTGCCTTTGCCGCATCAGTGTCCTTAAGGATATAACGCGGCGTCGTTTACCGTCAGATGCCAAGACGTAGACATAACCTTCCCGCGTCCAGCATTTATCTACTCTGAATCTCTCACGAGCTGCCATAAAAGCAAAAATAATTGAATTAAATAAAAATAAGTATTTTTAATTGTTTTTTTTTAATTTTAATTTGACAGCTTTCATCCGAAGTTTTGGTATCTGTTTGTTTACTATCCATTTATTTTTGCGACATTCATGTTATACGCAGGTGGAGCACGATAGATAGAAAGAAGTTTTTACATAACAGTACTTGACAGTAGTTGGTGCACAAGGACATATAATTCCTCGTGCTCCACTCAGGTGGAGCTTTATAACCCGAAAATAATAAACTTTTTGTCTCAAGTGTCGGATTTTTAATGCTAAGTAACATTATCGTGTTTATTTCTATGTCGAAGAGTCGAAGCTCTACGATAGGCATAACACTAATGAAAATGTCTTTGCTACTAATTACATTTCCCGATTCTTGGCTCAACCGAAAAGTAAAGCTTCATCCCTTTTTAGAGCCCGTTTACCCCTTTTGAAGGGTAATAAATTAAACATGCCAAGATTTTGAAGGGCCCTATGCTGTATTTTCTTTACTTTTAGACTAATTAAATCAGTTTTAAATCATTCAAGTTTCACGTCACGAACGGTTTTATTTGACGAAGAAACGACACGAAAAAAGGTCCGTTTGTTTTAAAAGTTGTAATTCATGATCAAAGTTTTTTCAAAGTTACGGTAACCCGATCTGCATTGGCACGGTAAGCTGGGACCCAGTTACTGTCTATTTAGTCAAACCATTAATCAAAAACTTTTGTTCTTCATTTTATGGTGGTATTAGCTATTTTAGACTGTTTTTTGGGTTTTAGTTGGACGCAAGCATGTCTACAGAATGTAGCCGTGTTTTTTATTCTATATTTTTTTTAAGATAATGATGATGAAGATGTCAGATAACCTATGTTTTTCGTGAAGAAATCTAAAATATGCTACAAATAAGCGTATCAGCGTTTGTAACTACACTGTCGGGACTGCGAGCAACGATAATTATATTAAAAGCCTAAAGTCAAGGACTACAAAGTAAAAGCTGCATTTCGTTTTCATTTTTAAAAGACAACTGAAACTTTTGCAGTTGGATACAAGCTATGTACGCCAAGCCCATACCTATACACATTACAAAAAAAAACATAACTAGCAATGTGTTCCCACATTACTGCTGCGCTTGCGCTGCTGCTGCATCTGCGGAGAATCTCAAACGGCGCAAATATAGTAATCTGGTTGGAGATTATATATTTGAGCCGTTTGGAGTTGAGACGCTGGGGCCGTGGGGCCCAAGAGCGCGCCACCTTTTTAAGGAAATCTCTAGACGCCTCATTAGTGCTTCCCGTGAACAGAAGGCTGGCCTATTCTTTGCACAAAGAATTAGCATTGCCATCCAACGTGGCAATGCTGCCAGCCTTCTGGGAACGTTACCAGTTGACATCGATGGGGAGGAATTCTTTGACGCCTAAACAGTTTTGTGTCCTCACTTTACTATTTTTTTTTTTTGTAAATATCTTGTATATATTGTATTATTATAGATGTCATTTAGAGTAGTTTTTATCATTGAAGTAGATTTGTTAGGGACCTAACTCTTATACACCTCCCTTTTTAAGGATTTAAGCGATAGAAAAAAAAATACTGACGTCGTCAAGAACTAGGATTTATTTAACAAATTTAACACATCACATATTTAACCAAATTAAACACATCACATATTTAACAAATTAAACACACATCAATTTATAAATTACAGAATGGTTCAGTTCAATTTTCACTCAATTTAAGCCGACTGAATAATTGAAAATCTTGCACACATATCAAAATCACACAAATGTTCAATCTTTGTAAATATTTGCAATAGAAAAATCGCGTACAATTTAGCCAAATCTTCAGAAATCGATTATCATTTTTTATATGTCATAGCTTATAAACGAATGCTGTAATATTTGTATAAACTTACAAAAGTTCTGCATGTACTACAATTATTATTTATTATTATGAATGCGCGCTTAGGCGATGCGCGCTCATGCGTAAAGAGTATTATGCATGCGCGCGCTGTACTCAACTAGCGCGTTTAGTTGTTTATATTTTTCAACTATCTAATATTACTGTAATGAAGGTTTTTTAGTGTAAATATACAGATATATAATAAAAATAGACGTAATGTAACTATGCCAATACGTTGTATTAAAAACAATTTTTTTTTAGAATTACTAAATTAGAAGATTATTTTTGGTGCGTGCAAAAATAAAACGTCTGAGAGGGAAACGATTACTAGAGTGAGGAAACTTTATCAATCGTTAGCCTAACTTAACTTTACGTAAACTTTGTTTTTGAAACGATGGTAACGCTAAAAGTAAATGTTGCATTTAACTTTGGTAGCTTCTAGAGTTAAACTTTCGGTAAGTTATTGAGATCGGCCGTTAGACACATGTCTGGCACAACAATGTCTAATATATGGACAGTCGAGTCAAGCAGCAGTCATCGCCTGGACAGTGTTGAAGCTGGCCCGCACCTTGCGTACAAGGGACGTGCACCGCTTGCGCATCGTAGTGTGAAAGCAGTCAGTGCGCGCTTTTGCAAACATTCCCGACGGACTGCAGAAACGGAGCAGACTCAACACGGCCCTGAACGCGTGTAATAACGGGTTCAGGGCCGTGTTGGGTCTGCCCCTTTGGGACTGGACCCGGATGGCACTGTAGGCGGCTTGCGTGTACGATGTCCATAGGCTGCACGTGTAACTTTTAAGTATACTAAACGCTCTTAATAGTGTTATCATAACTTGCTTGGAATAGCGTGCAAACCTACGGGCTATCATGTTCGCTCTCCTTGACAACGCCCTCCGTTACTTTTCAATATCCGCATGATCCCTCTGTTCGGTTGTTACCCAATGCCCTAGGTATTTAAATTAATTAACCCGTTCTAAGGGTACATTATTGAGGCGAATGAGTGGAACATTTTGCGGGCATTTGGTGCCGGCTCGAAAAACCGTGTATTTACTTTAAGCGACATTATATACAAGGCCGTGTCTATTAGCGTACTCCTCACACATAAGAAGCAGCTTGAGAAGTCCACAGATCGACGCATTCAGCAACACCATAAAACTTTAGAAACCAACGTTTCATAAATCATAGCTTTATTTCCCTTGAGAGTCGGTAAAAAATAAGGAACTCCAAGTAGTTTAAGTTTCTCAAGTAACCTTGCGGATAGTTGCTTTTAAATTCTTTCTAGATTAAAGTTTCTCTTGTAAGTTTGAACAAATTAAAAGTAATTTACTCGAGTTAACTGCAAAGTTAAACTTTTATTATCTCTCAGAAGAAATCTGCTATCTTTTAATACCATACATTTTTAAAAGTGAGTATTTCAATTAGATCGTTTCAACGAATATTTGAAATTCAATTCATATCTAGATCAAGAGAGTAATTATGAAATGGATAGAATAAAATTATTGTGATGAAAAAAAAATATTCCGTGTTAAAATTTGCTAGCTTTATGTATGCGCTTTTTAATGAGTCTCTCGGTACAATAATAAAACTATTCAACAGTCAAGAAAATAACGCCATGGTAACATATTATTATGAATAAAAGTCAATGATAATAGATTGTCAGGCAAACAATGAAATCCAGTCGACGACCCGTTCCTGCATCACGTTGCTCTCCACTATTTAAAAATAATTAATAAATTAAATGAATATTGGTATTGTTTTAAACATTTATTTTTTATCTTTAAGTGAGCAATTCTTGTATATATATATTTATAAGGTTATTTTTGGTATAGTGCAAAGCTCAAACACCCCAACAAGATTTTTACTTCAAGAAAGCATATAAAAAAAAGAAAATGAAAATATCGAAAACTTGCTTAACTAAAAGCCATTCAAGTTGTCTTGTGTTCTTCGCGCTATTGTGTTCATTGCGTTTCGTAGCACGTAATCCATGGTTATTATAAAAAATATAATTACATAATAAATAAATGATGATTACATTTCACATCCCACTGTGATTAGAATTTAGACTGTTAGAATGATTAATGAATTATTAATGATTGAACACACGACTATAAAAATAGCGACGTCTATCGAAAGACATGTTGTCGCTGTGACTGCTCAATTAAGACTGCCGAATTAGACTCACTACCCCACTACCGGCACTTCAAATGTAAACGTCAAACTAAAGACACACCATCTTGCGGCGGTCATGTATGTAGATGTAAATGAGTCAATAGACTTGCTTTTTAATCAAAACAGATACTAGGTCAACGGACATCAATTGGCATTTTAATAATACTCCGACACATTTAGATATCTATTACTAGTCCTGCCGTAAATACTAAAAACTAAAATACATAAAAAGAAATCTTTTTTTTAACTTTTTAAACTTTGTATTTGGAACGCGTTTATTATTTTTAAAAGATCTTTTGATTTTGCGCCATTTCACATATATTTTCGTGTTCATTATCTAATTACAATATGGATTGGGGTGTTAAAGAAAATAGGATTGCGGTGATCGCCTTGCACAAAGTGGGTATGGAGCCGTCGGTCATATTCCAGACACTTCGAAATCTTGGTATCAGCCGTATGTTCGTATATCGTACTATCAACAGATACAACAACACTTCCTCTGTCGAAGACCATAAAAGGTCGGGGCGGCCGCGTGCTGTTAGAACTATAAAGGCCGTTAATGCTGTTGAAGCTAGAATTCGTCGAAATCCCATTAGAAAGCAAAAAATCTTATTGCGAGAAATGAAGATTCCCACTAGTACTCTGTCGCGTATTATAAAACTAGACCTGAAACTTGGTGCTTATCATCGATATAGGACATGCCTTAAATCAATCTTCACAATTAAAGAGAGTGGATCGATCAAAACACCTTCTGTCGCAATACGAAGGTGAAGGGCATAGAAATATCCTCTTTACCGATGAAAAAAAAAATCATGAATGAAGATCACTACAATAAACAAAATGGTAAAGTGTACGCTCACAGTTCTACAGAAGCTGCTCAAGTTTACGTGTCTTGTGACCAGGTGCAGAGTCCTGCTGGAAAGTCCAGGGTACATTTTTAAAAAGTGTATTGCTGAGAGGTCTTACAACACGATCCAAGACTGTCTCTTGATACACTTTCGCTGAAGTTTGCACTAAAAATGTAGCTTTGTGACGCCTTGATAAGACACGCCCCACCAAACCATCACTGACGCAGGATGATGACCCCCCCCCCCCTGTACATTTCCGACCACTTGAGCAATAATCTATCTATTTTGACATATTTTGTATAGAGTTTCGGTCAAATATATGGCTCTAGTAGCCAAATCCATAGATAGCAGACACTTTATAGTAGAGAGATTATTGAGACCGGCCGTAAATGATAGCTAAATAAGCTTTGTGTGAAATGAAATGTGTTCAAAGAGTCATAAAAAGAAGTTTAGCATTAAGAAAAAATTAAGAAAAGAAAATATGTTTGGCATTTTTTACTAAAAAAATCTCTAAAGTGGTAGTAATTTATATACACAAAATATGCTAAACATATTTTTGTTCCTGCTCATCCTTGACATACGACGGATTTAATAAAACCAGCATCAGATACGCCGACAATATGCATAATGTCTCGCGCACGTTGCGCTCATATTTTGAGTTATTGCTCTATTACGCTCACCTAGTCGCCGTGTCTAGCCGTGTTCACTGTCGTTTAAATCATGTTGCATTTAACGAGAATTCCCCTCGAAGCTGCGTTCTACCACAAATGTTCCTCAAAAATGTTAATTGTTTAAACTTTTTGTTTTGTTATGGGATATGACATTTTTTGATGGATATACGCAGTATATTAAAAAAAAATGGTTGTGTGTAAAGTCGGTAACCGGATGATATTTTTACGTTATTATGTCATGTGTAAACATTGACGACATTGAATAATGAACCATGTCTGTGACACCCTTTTTTTTTCCTTTTTTTATTTACAATGGTATCGCATGTTGCTGCAATCGCCAAAACATTAATGGCATTGTAATAAACAACCATTCCTGTGACATCTTTAGTGGACCCGGACGGCCACAATACTTCAGCCTATCAGCAGGCGAAAAAATCATTCGCATTGCTTAGCCACGAGTACATAACGTAAGCGCTGACGTCACACTTTTACATGAGTGCAGCCGGTCATCGATTTATAAGACGTTTTCACGTCAAAAAAGAGAGGAATGTCTTGTGGACACTAGAAACGGAGTTCCTTTTGCTATATATTTTTTGTGTTTGTATTTTAAAATAATGATTTAAAAAAAATCAGGACAAACATTTAAAAAATTATCCTTTTTCAAATTTTCATAGGTAAAATAAATATTACAGTAAGCTGAACATAGGCGAATCCAAAATACGTTTCGATTTCACCCAAGATCCATCCAGTGCGTGGTTAGTGCGATAGGTCAAAAATAAAGAAAAGTAGATAAATCAATTGTACGTGACAATTTAATGTCAAATATGATTTACAAATTGTCAAAGGGTAGTGCAAAATGTCAAAAAATAGAAAAAAAAAGTGTAATCGTACCAAAGGATATTTGGCGCACTCTCTCGAATTCGGAATAAAATGGATTTATCTGTATTTTTCCATAGATTTTTTTTTAAATATCACCGCGTCAAAATCCGCCACTGTCATTTGCCCCTGTAGTAATAAAATCTGAATTGAATATAATCCTGGATCATTAATGTTGCTCAGGATGTGACTAAACCATTCAATAACCGAATTTGACTAAAAATCCATTCAAAATTATGTACATTTATAATAGTTATTTTTGATAATTTATACAAAGACTAAAATGTTTACAAGGACACAATTTCATAGAAAAAAGAAATAAATAAAAATATGCTTAATTAATTTCCATTTTTTTTTACAAACGAAGCTTTTTTTAAATTAAAATAGAATGAAATTTTGTACACAGGCCGTAATAGTTCTCTAACTATCGGCCAGATGGCGCAAGTGAGAGCCTGACTCACGTACAGGAACATTACAACATGGTCCTAGTTAGTTGGTTAGATTTCGGCCCCGGTTTGGCATACGGACGTCTCGGGTTCGATTCCTTTGCTTGGCTTACCCTGCCATAGATCAGGCCCTGATTAAAGTTAAACTTTTACACAGAAGTTATATTTTAACATTATCTATCTTAATATAAACCCGATATCCACGCGAACGAAGTCGCGCGAAGCTAGTATTAATTAATAATTAAGTTAAATATGCACCTTGGTAAGATACTGGTATAGGTATTCCATGACCGGCCATGACTGGCCTGTTGGTCTAGTGGTTAGTGACCCTGACTGCTAAGCCGCAGGTCGATGGTCCCTGACTCACGTACAGGAACATAACAACATAGTCCTGGTGAGATGGTTCGATTTCGGCTCCGGTTTGGCATACGGTCTCGGGTTCGATTCCTGTGTCTGGACTTTAATTTTTTCAATCTTTCAAAAATGTAATTATTGTATTAAAAGTAAACTTAAATATGTCAAGGTTGTGTAAGAAGTAATAATGTTCATTTTTACAAAGCCATGTATGCTTTTTATCCCTACTAATATTATAAATGTAAAATTTGTAAGGAGGTATGGATGTATGTTTGTCTCTACAAAAAACAACATAACAAATATGTTGGTTATACATCAGAAATAGGCTACAATTTATAAAGATATTGCGTAAATTGGCCGAAATATAATAAAAAGTGTCATATAAGTCAGATAAAATTGTGCCTTCTACGAAATGTTTTGGCGTGCGCTGCGAAAACCGTAAGAGTTACATGAATATAATGTATGGTGGAAATATTTATCTTTAATAGTTCTATAAAAAAATTTTTCAAAAGCATATATCTATATTTTGTGTGAAAGTCATTATTGCCAAAATAGTAAATAGCGCCTCTGTGGCGTTGTGGAAGTGTGTCCGACTGCTACGCAAGAGGTTGTGAGTTCGATTCCCAAATGGGACGCCACTTTGTGTGATCCACAAATTGTTGTTCCGAATCTGGGTGTACTTTGTGACTTGTTTGTTTGTAAAGTCCCCCGCGACACAAGGCTTTTAAACTACTGCGGGAGTCGTCTTAAAAAAAAAACATACAATAAAATTTGCAGTACCAAATATTTTTTTATCGAAATATGTATCGTTTATCGATTCTAATATTTAAAGTAAATAATTTCTGTCTTTACATTAAGTAAATCCCTACTATTTTAAATGTGAAAGTTTGTGAGGATGTATGAATGAATGGTTGTTTCTCTTTATGAATGTAAATTTGTTTCTATTTTTCTTTGGCATCTACAATTAAATTTAAGACTAAGATTATACATTTTAGCAAAAAAAATGTAATCAAAATAATCTTAACAACAAAATTATAGATAATGTAGATACCAAAAAGTTCTTCGATTGTAGATAATAAACTGGATTGGAAAATACAATTAGAGAATCTCGCTAAAAGGATGTGCAGCTCTGCTTACGCCTTGCACTTTTTATCGCTTCTTTCTAACACAGAAGTATCTATAAAAGCATATTATTAACTTTTTGATTCAAACCTTTGCTACGGCATAATCTTTTGGGGTAATTCACGTATATGGCGTTCAAGGCTCAAATAAAAGTATCAGGTCAAAAAACTTTCATCTAGGGACTACGGATTGTTGCAATCTCTACTTTCAAAAGTTTCAAATACTCTCCTTACCATGCGTATACAATAATGTTTTTAATAGTTTTAAAATAATTACTTTAAAAGTTATTTAGGAAAAAATATAAAAACAGACCATTCCACGCCCCTTATATACAAAAGCCTAAAAATTTTGATAAAAATACAAAAGTTAGTTTATAAGACGTTTTCACAAATCCTATAGATTGCAGGAAGCAAAATCAGATTTTTTTGAACATGGGGATTATTTGTGGGACAAATGAAGAAATTGAAAAAACTTTGAAAACGGTATATTAATATAAAAACAAATAAGAGGATTTGGTGTAAGGTCACAAATATTAAGACACATAATATTTGTAACTTTACACTAAATCCTTTGGTTAAAAGTTATTTAAAAAAGCTCATGAATATCGACCCCCTCTTTGAAATTGCTGAGTCTACAAATTTGAAATAAAGTAGTGTGAAGATATTGTGGTACATCGTCTAGCCTGTTGGCTATTAGTCTAGCTAAAGGTTAGTGTCGTACCTCCTTCGATTCTCATCAAGTTTAATTAAATGTTATGATCACGAAGATCTTGAAAATTGGCCCACCCGTTGTTGTTTTATAAATGATGAAACTACCACGACTTTGTTTTATATAAAAAAAATACGATTGAAGAGCACTACAATGAGCAAAATAATTAAATATACGCTCACAGTTCTAAAGAAGCTGCTTAAGTGGTCGGAAAGGTACAGCGTGGTCATCATCCTGCGTCAGTGATGGTTTGGTAGGGCGTATCTTATCAAGGCGTCACAAAGCTACATTTTTGTGAAAAAAGAAGGTAAAAGCTCGGCCATAGTATTTTAAGAGACAGTCTTGGATCGTGTTGTGAACCTCTCAGCAATACACTTTTGAAAAATTTACCGTGGACTTTCCAGCAGGACTCTGCACCTAGTCACAAGACACGAACTACAAAAGCCTGGCTTGAAACCAACGTTCCGGACTTTATAAGAACTGAAGACTGGCCCTCATCTAGCCCGGACCTCAACCCTTTAGACTACACATTATGGTCAGTTTTAGAGGACATGGCTTGCTCTAAACGACACGGTGACATTGGGTCTCTTAAAAAATCTCTGGAGCAAGCAGTGGCGAGATTTCCCATGGAAACAGTGCGTAGATAAATAGATTCATGGCCAGACAAACTAATTTGTCTGGCCATGAATCTGAAGGCCTGTATAAAAGCCAAAGATGGCCATTTTGAATAGAATATTGTTTTTATTTTTTTGCAGAGAGTTTAATAAATAGTTATGTGCATTTAAGTGTTAGTAATATTACATTACTTCATTAAAAAAAATGCATTGTCATTTTTTTATAGGCTTATTGAGAGAATGCTTCATCTAGACATTGTATAATCAAAGTGACCGTATTAAAAGCAGCCCACATTTTAAACTTGCTATTACGTCAAGTTACATAATTACAAGGCAACAATATGAACACCTAAACCCAGGGAGCAGAACCAGTGTAAATATCTAGGGATGTCGAATGGTGAGGCGACAGTTTAATCATTACACACAGGACTTGGAGAATATTATTCCACAATTAGACCCTTCGAAATGACATTTTACCTCTGAACATACAAAGCTCTGGCGATCTATCTCTGTTATGCCGATTAAGACAAGACAGGGTTGAGGGTTCTCTTGGTATTTTACTTTCACCAGACAATATACGCAAGCAAAAACGAGGCACTGATCGAAACTTTTGACATTGTCGCCACTCACGTTCTACTCACGAACTTCCCAGCGATTTTGTGCCTTTTTTCAGACAGAAACAGTTTAAGTGTCACAAAGATTTAAAAAACTGTTTTATGTTCACTTTAATATCAAAATATAAAAATAATGATTGCTTAACCGCTGTACACTGTGCACACAACTCAAACATAGCAACTATTTGAAAAGTCTGGCCTGCTCCCGTTGCGATCTAAAATTGACGACATGACGATTGATTCAACGTGAGCAACACCACACATTATAGAGCTCCAGTGCAAGGTTGCAGTAACCGACATCCAAACGAACGGAGTCGCAGGAATTATATTATTCACTCATAAATGTGCAGCCAAAATCTTAGAACTTAGTAAGTTGAAATTTCACAGAGAGGTTTCTTTTGTGATTGAAACAAGGAATGTGTAAGTATATATGTGAGCCTATGATACTTATATCAGAAGGGATTTATTGTGAGAGAGAAATAACACACGTCAAGTACTTTACTCCGTATAATTGCGACTGCCAACTTATTAGGCGGACGCAGCCGCCACTAGTTACACCATGCAGTATGCACACATACACAACCGATATCTACATAGGTAGGTACAAATGTGTGTCCCTACAGTAGCCCCCCCCAACAAAACAACAAAAAAAATACAATTACAATGTGTAAAACCCTGTAAAATACACTGACACTACGCATAGCAATAACACTGAACTATCACACAATTTCACTGAGTGTAAGTATTTTGGGGGTGTACGGTGGTTGGTGGTTGAACCGTGTGAATCTTAACCACCGGTGGAGACAATCCAACAACTGCCGCTTCCTTCCTCAACCAGCTGCGAACCCGTTTTTTGCACTGGTTCCTGGTCAAACACAGCAACACCAAGCCAAGTGCCACAGCAATTCCGATTAGAATAACCTCTAAATAGTTAACCCTTTGGCCAATGATTTCGTTCGAAACTGACTGGGCAATAGCCACGTTATTCTGTTGCGGTTTACTCTGGTTATAACCCATCTTGAAATTTGTATATTTGTACTTATTCGACGAAAGAATACAAAATAAATGGTGTAAAAAAAATGTGTAAACTTTATATAACAAAAATAAGTGTATATGTATATAACTTACATACTAATAAAAATTCACAAAAGTGTGCGACCTAAAAAAAATATAATGCTAAGTACTAAATAATTCTATTACAAAATATTTCACAATAAATTTCCATACCTATGTTGCAATATCCTTTATTATGATTATCATGTTACCGAGCGTCTTTTTATCTACTAAGCAAAACGCAGCGGCGGTCTGATAACGCGACCACTTCGCGTCGTTTTATGAATTATAACTTTGCTAGAAGTGTTTTCGTGATCAGAATTAAAACTAGTATTGTTACATGAATTACTTTCAGAGTTCAAATTATTGTTAAAAGATGTGTCTATGTCGATAGTGAAGGCCGGCTTGAGCCTATCTATGGACACAGATGTTTCCTTATCACCTATTTTTAACACAAAATATTTCTTATGTTTACTCACTACTATGTATGGACCCTTATACGGCGGTTGAAGTGACTTACGTATAACATCGTCCCTTATAAATACACTTTTACACGATTTTAAACTATCTGGTAGGAATAACGAATGCGAGTTTGCATGACACTTTGGTCGCGGTTTATATTTACTAATAGTATCTCGCAGCTTCTGTAAATATTCCGAATCCGAGACCTTAATTATCGCGTCCTCATAAAAATCTCCTGGTAAACGAATCGTCTTACCATATGTTAATTCGGCCGCACTTACACCACTGTCGCTTCTAGTAGCCGTTCGTAATCCTAATAAAACTATCGGTAATTCGTCTATCCAATTGCTATTGTTGCATTGCAAACGTGCCATCAGGGCCACTTTCAGTGCCCTATGCCAGCGTTCAATCATGCCATTACTTTGCGGATGATAAGGTGTTGTACGTAATTTATGTATGCCCAAATATTTCATTAAGTTTGCAAATAGATCACTCTCGAATTGTCTGCCCTGGTCGCTAGTAAGCTTCGAAGGGCATCCAAAACGGGAAATCCAACCTTCAAACACCACCTTTGCTATGGTCTCCGCAGTAATATTTTGGACTGGGTATGCTTCTGGCCACCCTGTAAATCGGTCAATCATTGTAACACAGTATCTATAGCCGTCATTTGACATAGGCAATGGACCTACGATATCTATGTGTAGATGTTGAAAGCGGTCTACTCTTTCAAACTCTCCTACACCTGATACGACATGCCTTGTTATCTTTACGCGTTGGCATTGCATACAACTTCTGGTCCATTTAGCAATATCTCTGTCCATGTCAGGCCAAAAAAATTTTTGTTTGATTAGATGTTTACTAGTTTTAATGCCTGGATGACTTAGATTATGTACAGATTTGAAAGCTATTTCTCTAAATTCCATAGGTAAGTAAGGCCTAATTTTACGCGTTGATATTTCGCAATAAATATGCTTATCGCAGTCCGGCAACAACATTTGCTTGAACTGCAGGTTGCTACTTGATACTTGCAACTCATGCATTAGGTACTCGTCGCTACGTTGCTTGTCTGCCAATTCTGCGAAATTGAGTAGCGTGGGACAGCTTATCGTTTCAATTCTAGAAAGCGCATCCGCTACCATGTTATCACTACCTTTAATATGACGTATCTCTGTGCAAAATTCGCTGATATAAGAAAGTTGGCGTATTCGCCTTGGGCTTTCTTTATCACTATTTATTTTAGTAAATGCAAATTCAAGCGGTTTATGATCTGTAAAAATGATTATATCTCGCCCCTCTAATAAATGTTTGAAATGCCTGATAGCCATGTAGATAGCTAACAATTCCCTATCATAGGTAGAATATTTGGATTCAGTTACTGTTAACTTTTTTGAAAAATATCCAATTGGTTGCCAATTAACTCCTATTTTCTGCTGTAAAACTGCGCCGACACTAGTATTTGAGGCGTCAGTCATCAGGGCTAATTTACTGTCTGGCAAAGGGTAAGATAGTGTAGCGGCGCTTTGTAAGCTTTCCTTACACTTCTTAAATGCCTCGTTAGCCTTATCTGTCCATTCTATACGCGTCTTATCACGTTTTTTAGAATTATGTAGATACTTATTTAATTCCGACTGATAGTCTACTGCTTTAGGAATATGCGAGCGGTAAAAATTAACCATACCTAAGAATCTGCGTAATTGTTCTACTGTCTCGGGCTTCGGAAAATTTACAACAGCTTGTACCTTGTCCTCCAACGGTCGTACGCCTTCCGTTGAGACCTCAAAACCTAAAAAGCTTAATTTAGAGACTCCAAAAACACATTTTGATAAATTAATAGTAATACCGTATTCGTTAAACCTACGGAAAACTGCATTTAAATGCTCTTTATGGGATATTTCGTCTTTACTGGCAATTATGACGTCATCGATGAAATTGAATAGAAAATCGAAACCTTGCAACACCACTGTGTCCATGAATCGTTGGAACGTTTGTGCTGCATTCCTTAATCCAAATGTCATCCGGGGAAATTCAAATAATCCAAAAGGCGTTATAATTGCAGTTTTCTCTATGTCCTTCGGGGCAGTCGGTATAAAATGATAGGCACGATTTAAATCCAATCGGGTAAATATAGTTTTTTCTCCCGCTAATACATATTTAAAATCTTGCAACCGCGGGATCGGATAGCGGTCCGGCTTCGTAACGGCATTTAAACGCCTATAATCACCGCACGGTCTAATCCCCCCGTCCTTTTTGGGTACCACGTGTAACGGGCTTGCCCATGGGGACTTGGATGGTCGACAAATACCTAATTCTGTCATAATTTGAAATTCTTCCTTTACTTTTTTATACCACTTTGGGGAAAGAGGCCTAGCCTTTGTATATACCGGCGGTCCCGAAGTCTCTATATAATGACATACTGAATGCTTGGGTATTTCTTTGTACGATATGGGCTTAGTTATATCTGAATAATTTAATAACAAGTTATGCCACTTATCATTGCTATTTATAGATTTAATTGATAATTCGCATTCAGAGTGCCTTATAATAGATGCTATAACATTTAGATTAGTGACTTGGTCTCTAAGTCGCCGCGAGCTTAAATCTACCAACAACCTATAATGGCATAAAAAATCTGCGCCTATTATCGGTTGTTTAACAGCCGCTATAATAAATGACCAACTAAATGCTCTCCTTAAATTAATATCTAGAGTTAAGTTACATATACCATATGTCCTAATTTCGGTGCCGTTCGCCGCATAGAGCTTATAATCATCACTCGCGATATTTCTCGACACACATTTATACGACACGGGGATCACGGAAACATTCGCACCGGTGTCAATCAAAAATTTTAATTTACTGTTTTTATCGGTAACGCACAGACGGTTATTAAGTGAATCGATACAGACCTCCGTCGTTGTTTGTATCGCCGCTAGTTTTCCGATTGGGCGGGTGCCTGTCCTTTCCAGTTACAGGGTTCGGCGCATTTCGTGGCCTTTGCTCCGTAACGGTAGTGGTAGAAACACAGCCACTGGGGATCGCGTCGTTTCCTGCTGGTATCTCTCCTCGCCAAGTTGGATCGAGATTGCTTACCCCTGTATGTCCCTCGACCTCTCTGTGGTTGCTGTGCACGTCGGAGCTCTGCAACTTCGATGCTCAGCTTGGCTATTGCAGCTGCTAGCTCGCTGGATTCCTCGCCGTTTCGACTATGTGCTTGAGGTGACGGAATCGACGAGACGCTAGCTACCTCCACTGGGCGCGTCGCCTCAGTGACCTTGTCCGCTACTACCGCCAAATTTTCCAGTTCTTTTACTTCGGTTACCGCCAATACAGCCTGCACAGCGGATGGAAGGTGACCGTTCCACATGATTTTTAGCGTGTGATCCGGAATTTTTCCTCGGGCCAGGTCCCTCATCCGTCGTAGGAGTTGTGAAGGCTTTTGAGTGCCCAACTCCATTTCACCCAGCAGCTTTTGAAACTGGCGTGTCTCTGACTCTTCGAAAACTTGCAAAAGCCTATCCTTCAAGGTCTGGTATTTGTTAGTTCTAGGAGGAGAAAGTAACAGGTCGCTAACTTGTTGAATCGCGCTCTTGTTGAGTTTGGTAACCACTAAGTTTTGTTTAGCAGCATCGCCCAAACGCTGGCTTTCCACCGTGGCCTCAAACTGGACAAACCAGAGTCGCGGTTGGTCTGCCCAAAATTCCGGTATCCTTGACGATACTGTAATGCTTGCTAACGCTCTCTCACCCTCGCCCGAGTCTTGTGGATTCTCGGCCGGGGGCACGGAAGGCTGCACAGGAGGCTGCACGGAAGGTTGCACTTGGGGTTGCACTTGGGGCAGCACTATATCCAGAGGCATAGTCACTCGTAGTTATTTCACTCCAAAAAAAAATATAATAAACAAAAATCAAAACACTAAGTTCGAGTTCAGTTCGGGGTCACCACTGTAAGTATATATGTGAGCCTATGATACTTATATCAGAAGGGATTTATTGTGAGAGAGAAATAACACACGTCAAGTACTTTACTCCGTATAATTGCGACTGCCAACTTATTAGGCGGACGCAGCCGCCACTAGTTACACCATGCAGTATGCACACATACACAACCGATATCTACATAGGTAGGTACAAATGTGTGTCCCTACAAATGAGACAGAATTTTCGGCAACTTGAGCTCTCAATGGTATAAACCAATTTAATCCGGGCGAAGCCGCGGCCATAAGCTAGTATTTATGGTTCCGTAGCCAAAATGGCAAAAACGGAACCCTTATAGTTTCGTCTAGTCTGTCTGTCTGTCTGTTTGTCTGTCCGTATGTCACAGGCATTTTACTCAAAGACTACTCAATAAATCTTAATGAAATTTGGTGAAAAGGTGTCTTGTAGTAGCCGCTACTTAGTTTGATAGCGAAGTAATAATAATAAATATTTTTAGGGGGGCACACCATACACGTAACAGAAGCTGGAAATTTTATTTTTCAGCAAACATCAACGTGTGGCACATCATTCGACAGGTCTTTAAAAACATTTTGAGGTTTTTAATTAACTTTTTTGATTGAGTGAGTATTTTTAGAAATAATCGCTTGGAAAGTTGCATAAATCGTGTCCCCCTCCCTCCCTTTAGTTTTTGAACCATGTGACCAAAAAATATGGAAAAAATCACAAAAATAGCGCTTAATAAATACTTTAAACTAAAATTTTGGATAAGATCGGATATACCGTCATTAGGTTCCGAAAAACTGCGTCAACTAAAGGGCCATAAACATACGCTTTTCTGCTGAGGCAATTGTTCAAGGCTGAGGAGAGAAACCCTACACTGAGCATGGTCCAACATGCTCTTGCCCGGAGGTTAAAAATAATTCCATATTAATTTAATTTTCGATGGCTTGTTTATACATTGTTTCTAATAAACTAAGAAACGTGAAGTTGTCAATTGTGTATACTTAGTTTGCTCTTGGAGGTTAAAAATAATTCCATATTAATTTAATTTCCGATGGCTTGATGGATGATTTGATTTGATTTGATTTGGCTTGTTTATACATTGTTTCTAATAAACTAAGAAACGTAAGGTTGTCAATTGTGTATACTTAGGGTAAATACCGATATACTCTGCGAGCATTGCTTAGTGCTTTGGCTGGAGAGGAATTTGTTCCGTTATGAGTGACAGTATACTGGCGCAGTATCCTTGGGAAATATGTGACATTATAAATCATCGCCATTTTTGTACTGTGAGCCCTAGTGTTATCAAATGCTCTCAGTACTTTTGACACTTGATCAACAGCGACCAAAAATTTAAATTAATTCCAGTGATTCGGACATTATGCAAATAATCAAATTGAAAATTACCTAGAATGCTCAATTTTCAAATATTCCTAACTACATTCATATTTTCTTAGTAGTAGTATCGGCCACCGGCTGAAGAACTACCGACCTATTTCTCTTCTGAGCCATGTCTATAAGCTGTTCTCAAGAGTCATCACGAACCGCCTTGCGCGAAGACTTGACGAATTCCAACCACCGGAACAGGCTGGATTTCGGAGCGGATATGGCACCATAGACCACATCCACACAGTGCGGCAGATTATACAAAAGACCCAAGAGTATAATCAGCCCCTGTGTCTAGCATTCGTGGACTATGAGAAGGCCTTTGACTCGGTTGAAATCTGGTCCGTTCTGGAGTCTCTGCAGCGATGCCAAGTAGATTGGCGATATATCCAAGTGATGAGATGTCTCTACGAAGCCGCAACAATGTCCGTCCAAGTACAGAATCAGGAAACAAACCTATACCATTGCATCGAGGAGTGAGGCAAGGGGACGTTATCTCCCCGAAACTGTTCACAAATGCAATGGAGGATATGTTCAAGACGCTGCACTGGAAAGGGCGGGGCATCAACATCAATGGTGAATACATCTCTCACTTGCGATTTGCAGATGACATTGTCATTATGGCGGAAACGCTGCAGGACCTGCAACTGATGCTGAATGACCTGGCTGACTCCTCTGTACGCATCGGCCTACGGATGAACTTGGATAAAACCAAGGTCATGTTCAATGAACATGTACTACCGGAACCGATAGCGGTGCACGGCGCCGTTCTCGAAGTTGTTCAAAAATATGTGTACCTCGGGCAGTCATTGCAGTTAGGTAGAAACAACTTCGAGGACGAGGTGAACAGGAGAATTCGGTTGGGTTGGGCAGCGTTTGGTAAGCTACGTCAAGTCTTCTCATCGTCGATCCCACAATGTCTAAAGACTAAAGTCTTTAATCAGTGCGTCCTACCCGTCATGACATACGGAGCCGAAACGTGGACACTGACGGTACGGCTAGTCCACAAGTTCAAAGTCGCTCAGCGGGCTATGGAAAGGGCTATGCTCGGAGTTTCTCTTAGGGACAAAATCAGAAATGAGGTGATCCGGCAGAGAACCAAAGTTATCGACATAGCCCACCGGATTAGCAAGCTGAAGTGGCAGTGGGCTGGCCATATTTGCCGAAGAACCGACAACCGTTGGGGTAAACGAGTTCTTGAGTGGAGACCACGGCACGGTAAACGTAGTGTAGGACGCCCTCAGGCCAGGTGGAGTGATGATTTACGCAAAACGGCTGGCAGGAGCTGGATGCGAGAAGCCGAAGATAGAACAAAGTGGCGTGCAATTGGAGAGGCCTATGTCCAGCAGTGGACTGCGATAGGCTGATGATGATGATGATGATGATGATGAGGTAGTATACTTATACCCTAATATTTAAATTGTACTCTCAACCACAAAGTGGCCTTTATAATATATACTTTAACCAACTAATTTAAAAAGCGCTCTCGCTTAAAGCTCATTGTCCTACCTACCACTTACAACTTTAATCAATTGCATTAATTGCATCCTGCTGTTCGGTACGAGTAATTCTTGCACTCATCGAATGCGACTATATAACTTTAAAATAAACTTTAATTACAAGGCGAAAGAGTTCAAAATTATTTACTGGTATTCAATATACAAAAGACAATTTTAAATTTAATCACTCGTATCGAACAATCGACCAGTACCACAGACAGCGAGGTGTAATTACGCCGTTCTCTTTGACAAAGATTTTGTTTTATATCTTTATGCAAGCGTGAATTTCCTGTTAATATGTCGCACTCAAAATACCAAGTGGTATTTTGTCTGTGACTATTTTAACCTTTATTTAATTTTCCTTCAAGTTTTGAGTTTACAATATGAAATATAAAGGTATAAAACAATTTTGTTCGTTTGTATAATATAACAACTGTTCAAAGTGATGAAACACTGTATGTGTATTCAAGTATATACAAAGTTTTTGCGAAAATTAAACGCTAAAATTTCTCAAACAAGACAGCTACTAATTACGATCCTAGCCAGTAATAAAAAAAATGGTGCATAATCACATATTAAATATCAACATGAAAACGAGAGCTTTGGATTTAAAAAAAAAACAGTACAAAAACACAGGCCTGGAAAAATTATCTTTCCTCCCCCCTCCTATAATGTGAGGGGTTTTTGTAATATAATTAGATGCTTAAACAATATTTTGATTTTTGATTTTTATTTGATAGTCTGTCGGTATGTTTGTGTGCGCATCACACAAAAACCACTGGACAGATTGCATGCTTAATCTCATAAGTTCAGATTAGAAAGTAGGCTATAAACTCTCACGCTTTTCCCCATACGAGCGATGCAATAACGCATTAAGTCTTCGAGCTATTATAAGCTATAAAACAATCACCGTTAAAAAGGTCTTTACGAAAACTTATAAATTTTGTTGTACATACAATGGGTCATTACATACATTATAAATCATCTCACTAACGCCTTTGGGAAGTGAGGAACAGTGTATTTTTTGGAGTACCATAACGATTAATTACAAAACTTTCCCGAGTTATAGATTAACCACGATTATAATCTCTGAAATACATATCTTTACGCCTCTTTTACTTAACTATAAGAAGCTAAATAACAACATTATATCGTTTCATAATAACTACTTACTTTCAAGAATGACGTAGAAGCTTACGTAGTTCCAAGTTGAACGTTGCGGTTAGTGAAATAGAAAAGTTACAAGACCCATGAAGCTTTCTCTTTTTTTTAAGTTCTTTTTGTACTTTTTAAAATATTTTTGCGTATAAAATTATAATTGGTTTTCTAATTAACATATTCGTAATATTAGTAACGAGCGGCCTACTCCGGCTTTGGATAGTATTCTCTCCATCATTTATACACATAATATGTATGTGTTATGTGTATAAATGATGATATAAACTATCCGTAAGAAATTATCTAAATGAAAGTGAAAACCATATCGAAATTCCCGCAAGTTTTAGGTATACTTTAGATATGGATAATGAAAGACTAAAATTTGAATTGTGGTGATAATAAAATGTTAACTGGTACTTGTGCTGATTACAGATGTCATGCAAATGTTGATCTATTACATTCATGCATTGTTTTCATTCATGTAATAATATCCGCTCTTAGTGATCGATTAACTATTGAATTAAGAGAAAACGCAAAGTAAAATTGACTAGGCAAAGTATAATAAGAAAACAACAGCATTTTATTGTTTTTAGAATTAATTTTCGTCTGTCCGTTTGTTAGTAAACATTTTAAAAATGACTGCATGGATTTCTAAGAATCTGGTTATCAAAATGGCATCTGTATGAGTAAACTTAAATGTGTTGGTGAATGCCAGAATATATATAAACTTATTTCAATATTTTTTTCACTCACTATAGAATATTTAAATATTATTTTTAATTGTCTACATTGGTGAATTTACTTTTTTTTTTAATCCACCAATGTAGACAATTTAAAGTAATATTTAAATCTTGTGAATATAGCGAGTAAAAAAAATATTGAAATAAGTTTAGAAATAGTATATCAAAAAAGATATCTGAGTATATCTTTTAGAAACGTTTGGATGTTGTCTGTTTGTTTGAACACGCATCACAGTACCTAATTTTTTAAAGACAAAACTCACATTAGCCCTATGTCTCGGGGAACTTTACAAACACACACACTCAAACACACAACAGGTGGCACAAAGTAGGTGTACTTTAAACTCGGAACAACGGAACAACAATTTGTGGATAATGCAAAGTGGTGTCCATTGCCGTGTGGGTCGAACTCACGACCTCTTGCGCTACCGAGGCAACCCATTACATTTATTTTTTAATTCGTTGAATTTGGTCAAAAGTAATTATAGGTAGTCTGAATGAAATCGTGCCTGAGAATTTTGCAATATTAATAATATTTTATGTGATGCAACCGCTTTGCTGCCCTCCGTTTTTGCTTTATTGGGCATTTCCTTGGCTTACCCTGCCATAGATCAGGCCCTGATTAAAGTTAAGCCTTAATATCCATATTTGACACAGAGCATTGTGGAGCATGTTTCCAATATGTTTTATACAGAAGTTATATTTTAACATTATCTATCTTAATATAAACCCGATTTCCACGCGAACAAAGTCGCGCGAAGCTAGTATTAAATAATAATTAAATTAAATATGCACCTTGGTAAGATACTGGTATAGGTATTGCATGACCGGCCATGACTGGCCTGTTGGTCTAGTGGTTAGTGACCCTGACTGCTAAGCCGCAGGTCGATGGTCCCCACCCAGGATAGAACTTTGTGTGATGAGCACGATGGTTTATTCTGTGTCTGGGTGTAATTTATCTATAATAGGTATGTATTTGCCAATTACTTTACAAATACAATAATTTCATTTTTTAAAGATAGATAAATTACTGACTAAAAAACCCATCTGTGTTCCTTCTTTCGCCCTGGTGTTCCGGGAGCACGGTAACTCTTTGGAACGATCCCGCACTCCCGGTGGGCGCCGGCCCAATGGGGCCCCGTCACTTGCTGACACCTCTTTGAGGCGCGCGTGGAACACTAGCGCGCTGTCGACCCAGGCCTGGTCCTAAGCTGGACGGCAAGCTACCCACTGCTCGTCGTCCGCAGGCCTGCACCTAGGGTGGTCGGATGTCGTCCCTTGGCACCCGTCGCCCGGAGCGTGCGGCGCGGCGGCCGGGACGTGAGGACCGTCTATCTCTCACGCGTTCCGCAGACTCAGGAATCTGGGGTTATGGTTGGGGATCAAGTGTTCATCAATTTAACGATGATAAATGATTTAACATCGGCCAAGTGTGAGTAGTTCGGGCGACAGGAGGAGGGGCGTGGGCGTAATTGTACATCATTGTAACCTAATAAAAAATATAAAAACAGTTCCAATTAATTTTTAAAAAACCATTGAAAACATCGCTTATATTCTCAGTTTGGACGCTGCCATATTCGCGGGCATGATACACATGACACGCTTAGTGTTTGTTAACAAAAAGTGTAACAAATGTTTTATAAGCATTTTCAGTTGTATACAGGGTGACTTTGAAATCAGTCGACAAATTGATAGGGGAGTATCAGCACCGTTAGTACCTACTTACATTATCCATTGACAAATTGCGAATTTAAATTGTAAAAAAAACACCCGATTTTATTGCTTAAAACGACGGTGACAGGTCTATTAAAGTTTAGTAAACTAAAAGAATCAGTACATTATCATTATTTCCATATGTCTAAAACTTAAACAAATAAATAAAATGAACAAAGTTTAAAAATCGTACGACGCGCTATAAAAATCACATGATCATAATTTCGTAAAAACGTAGTTCATTCAAAGGTTCATTGATCATAAACACCAAATAAAGAAAGTACAGAAGGTAACATTCAAACAACGGACACTTAAACACCGTTCACGGACACAAAATCTCGCGTCGCCTTCCGAACTACGTGGTCTAAAGTGATATTTATACCCTGTTCCATGTGAACGATGTGTATGTGCGCGTCGCTACGTATGAACGTTATCTTCTGTACTCTCGGTGTTTTGTGTAATGTACTCCCGACGACAAACCCGATCGGGGATTCCGCCGGCCGGCACGTGTAACGCGGGTGGTGCCGCTGGGGTGAATGAAACATACCGATATCGATACTTTTTCGAAATCACATACTTGTAAAGTAGCATTCTTGAATGTAAAGGATTGATATTTTTACAAGTGTTATTAGCTTTTTAGAAAACTTCTAGTACGTTCGCATACTCTATCCAGTATTCTAATAAAGTTTTTTAGGATTGTTGTCGAGTACATTTTAAACAAACATCATTTATTTATAAAAAGAGGAATTGAAAACACAAATCATACTTACTAAGAACAATTAAATACATTAATACCAACACAGTATGCGAGTCACTTCAGTCCTCGTAAGTACAAGTACGAGTGAATAATTACAAGTATGTAACTAAAATAAGTAATGATCATTATCTACGGAAATATCGATGAATTTCATTTGCTCCCATAGTATCATCCCTAAACGGCGCGGGCGCGAGCCAATCGTTGCAAACAATTTCACCAGCCGGACGAAAGCTTAATTCACCTAATTAAGCTTTGTACTAAACGGTCGTGTGCTGCATAAAAAAGTAATCGATTGTGTAGTTATCGAAGTTGTGTACTGTTAAGTGATAAGTTTTCGAAGATGCCTAGGGGTATGAGAAGAAACAGTGAACTTTTTGATAACCTTGTTGGTTATCAAAAAGTATTTTAAATGTGGTGATTTGGTATAGCCAAACTAACAATTTAAAGGAAACGCAGCGAAAATGGCGAGAAAATTATCCACGGCAAAACCAACCGTCCTTAGAGAGGATACTAAGTTCCACTCGAAACCTTTTGGACTTCGGTAAGTAGTCTTCATGTTCCCACCCATGCCATGTAAAAGTATGAAGGAAAAATTGGTTTTACATTGTTTTGTTTCGCGGCATGATAGGTAGGTTAGGTACAGATAGTTCGTCGATTCGTTACCGTACCTAAAATAAGGCAGTGGACTGTATAAATATAATTATAGAGGACAAAGAATCGTACAACTGTTAGTCGCGGTACATAAATATGAGGACAAATAAATTGATACAAAAATGAGGTGCGCGAGCGTGGTTGTGCGTTGAATACATGCGCTGCGGTGCGGCGGCGGGCGCGTCGACCGTGGAGTCCCGCTCCCGCACCCCGCCGTCCCATCCGCGCCGCCTGAGCGCGGCGCTGTGTCGACTGAATGACTCAACACTCTGTCTGTATTCATTCATGCTCACGGAAACAAAAAACGGCGGCGCATGGAGTTACATATTAGATACTAATGTATTTTCTTTTTGTATTTTAAAGTATCATAGAAATTTATATTTTCTTCTAATAATATGTCCTAAAAAATCTTGGATACACGCAGGTTTACTCATTGAAGTTTGTCGACTCAATTCAAATTCTTCCTGTATATTTGCAGACAAAGGAAATGCCTGAAAAAAAAACATTTTGTAAGTATTGCGTTTTAATGCTACATGCACACCCCATTTTTAGGGTTTCGTAACCAAAATGGCAAAACGGAACCCGTATAAGTTCCCTTATGTCCGTCCGTCCTTCCGTTCGCAGCTTAGCTCAGAGACTGTTAGTGCTAGAAGGCTGCAATTTTGCATGGATACACATATTACGTACAAAGTAAAAGAATAAAATCTTGAAAAACATTATTTTTGATGATACCTCTCCCTATACGTAAAGTGGTGATTTTTTTTCTTACCTATCTCATCGTGTGGGGTTTAATTAAATAGGTATTTTAAAAACGTTTAGGAATTGTGAAGACTATTTTTAGATATAATTGTGAAATTTTATAGCTTTAAAGTGAAAAATTTTGTTAGAGTCAAGGGTCGCCCTGCCAGCTAAATGGTTGATGGTGAATGGTATATACAGTGAAATTACAAGGAAAATTATCACGGCTAAGTAGACTTTATAAGTTTACGAGAAACATCTGATCAAATAAGAAGTAACAAAATTTTCGTACAAATGCCAATGAAAATTATTATTAAGTAGGTATAACATTGTAAGTATGAAACAAAAACATCAGAAAATCTACTTCTAGAGCCGCACACCACACTAACTATGTAAAACATAGTAAACGAATACCTTAAGAGTCTGTATTTGGTACTTATTTATTTTCACAAAGCTTTTGGGTGTTGAAGCCATCAATAGATGGCGCTGAGGTCATGATGATTCTCCGCTGCTGAATCATATCGCGACTCACCCGTCAGGACTGTTTACAACATATTTACACAGAAGTTATTTCGTAGCATAAACTACCTTAATTTAGACCCGACTTTCACGCGAACGAAGTCGCGGGCACAGCTAGTATTCTAATATGTTTAAAAATCGCGAAATATTAAAAACAATTATTATTATTACTACACACCATATCAAAGAGTGTACCAGCAGAAGAGAGTATCCCCATGGGACTTCCTTTTGTTGAGAAGTGCAGTTTTTCGCCATAACTCAAAAACGGTTTATCTAATCATGTATTTATTAAGCGTTACTTTTATAATTCTCAGATAAACACTTTAAAATTATTTATTTATTTCGGAGCAATTATTAAATTATTATTAATTATTTACAAAAGTATTTTAAATCAAAAAAAATCTTAGAAATAAAATGTTTTTCCGAATTATTTCCATGTTCCTGTCGAATGATGTACCATTCATACATGTTTTATTTTTGATTAAAATGCCTGTGGCATACAGACAGAATATCAGACGGACGTACATGACGGAAATTATGAGCGACCCTTAGTGCCATCTTGGCTACGGAACCTTGAAAAGGATGTACCCACTATTCCCTTCTAAATTGTGACAGTAGGTTAGGGTGAGGTGCCACCCCTAAGCTGCTAGTGTGTTTATTTTTTACACTAATTAACAATACTTACCTATTCCATATGCATTTTGGCTGTTAGCTCGGTAATAAGTCGAAAATTACATTTAGGTATAATTCGTATCGCATTGTACATAACACAAATAACGTTAGGCGTGTGTAGCATATGCTATAAAATAGAATGGTTTTCAATCAATATACCAATAGTAGTAATGTGTAACAAAATTATGCGTAAAGATTAATGCGAAATAATGTTAGGCGTAACGCCTATTAGTGCAAATAAAATTATTCCTTATCAAATTATGACAAAAATAATTAAGCGATCTAATATAGAACCCCGCATATAGTCCAACCACGATATGAGTACTTTATTTAGCTAATACGACTTCTAAATTTTAATAAAATAATGTAGATATACTAAAATCAAAGAACCCAACCTGGTATAGACTTCGACATCAAAATTCACTCTTGTGTAAATTATTTGGATCGTAGTTGTAACTGCGAAACTATAAAAAGACTAAATAATACAAAATATTTGGGAATAATGGTGGATTCGAGACTGTCGTGGCACCCCCACATTGAAATCATAATGGGTCGAGTTAGAAAGTTTATATGGATTTTTAAAACCCTACGTCATCTAATGTCGACTCAGTTATTAAATAGGATTTACATGGCATTAACTCAGTCAGTCATTACATATTGTATACCCGTCTGGGGAGGAGCCACAAAAACCAAACTCCTTGGTTTAGAAAGAGCCCAGCGCTCTCTTATTAAGGTTATGTATCAAAAACCCTACAGATATCCAACAAAAGATCTATACAGCCTTAGTGGTCTACTGACGGTAAGAAAACTCTACATCTTGAACGTGACCCTAACATTGCATAAGTCACTTCAGTACAAGAAAACCAATCTAGACAAAAGACGTAAAGATATCGTAGCACATTCTACAAGGGTGCGAACAGTATTTGCTAGACGTCAGTATAATTCACAATCGACATATATCTATAATAAATTGAATAAAACCCTTAGTATTTATCCCATGTTATTATATAAATGCAAAAGAACATTATTCGAATGGCTCTTAACGCTAACATATGAGGAAACGGAACTTATCCTACAGCGAATCATGTAACCAAATAAATACTTACCAAACTACTTACTTTAATAATATTGAGTTCACCCGGTCAGTCACACACACACACACACACACACACACACGCACGCACGCACACGCACACGCGCGCACACACACACACACACACACACACGCACGCACGCACACGCACACGCGCGCACACACACACACACACAAACCCATACACAGACACACACACTTTCTTTAAAAGACTAATTAAATTAAGTTAAAGTTTAGTTCTGTATTCAATAATTTTTCATATATTCATGTTTTTCTTAAGATTGGTCTAAACATTTATCTGTTTTTGTATGGAAGGGAAGGAGCGAGTCAAAACCAACACAAGTACTCCGGTAACTTAACGGTTTTGACTCATATCATGAAATTGTTAAAAATGTTTTAGATACAAATAAACATATTTTTTTTTTTTTTTTTTTTATTAAAATGAAAATTTTAATATCACCAGTACTACCAGCTTGCACTATCAACAAAAAAATTGGAAGTTAACACTAGTAATACGCGGTAACTTTTACACACACCAAAGTTATGTAAAAAAAATACTTTTCTCCAAACAATTGCTTAAACAATTTTTTTTTTTTCATAACGTTTTTAAGGGGAAAACCATTGCAGGCCTGTGTAATAATTCGTAGTAAAAAGAAAATAAAGCTGAAAAAATATCCGTATTGGAAAACGCTGGCATTATTTAGTTATGGTAGGCAATTCTCGGTTTGCACAGTTTATGAACCACGATGTATGAACGTTAACGTGTTTCAGTTGCAGTAGATTGCAATTATAATATCCGTACCTATGTTGTTATACAGTATACTCAGTAAACAATGAAATAAATTTTATAATTTTGTAATAACTGTTACCTACCAGGAAGCTGCAGATTGTTTAAGGGTTAGGTGATGAAACGCCAAAGCACCAAATAATGTGTGTGTGTGTGAGAACCAATGGTATTTATCTTTAATTTTTCAATTGGAGTGTATTTTTATTTTAATATCAAAAACTTTGTTGGAATGCCAAAGAAGATGAATAAGTAAGCTCAGTTTTTTATTATTATTATAAATAAGACCGTATGTATGTGATACTGGCAGCGATGTTTGTGGCAGCTAAGAATGATGAGATGATGATGCTCTTGCTCTTCTTTGCTCTTTAAAAAGGCGACTAATCTGTAGATTAGTCGCCTCTTCAACCGTCTTCAAAAAAAGGAGGTTCTCAATTCGACTTTCTTTTTTTATGTTTGTTACCCGATTCATTCAAAATTATTTTTGTGTTTGAAAGGGGTAACTTCAAGATTAGTCTCATTATCATCAAAGTTTGGATGTTGTGATGAGATCTTGGAGAAATCGAGGGAACACTTCAAATATTATAGGAACACCTATAGTAATTTAGGTATATTTTGTTGAAATTTATACATTTACTTTTAAAAAACACCATTGTGTGAAATGGAACTAATGATGAAGACCACAGATGACCAGCGGAACTTTTCAATAATAAATATTGCGGGTTGCGATCTGAGTATAGTGTTTGATACCCGATTCTTCGCCTCCGTCAAATCATGTAATGGAACTGATAGTCTAGTATCAGATGAACTCCTCAAAAATCAACGGCAAAAATTATTGCAAAATGCAAAACTTTGTACTGGGTCAGTATCAACTCCATTATAATTTACACCCAGGACAAACACCTTGCTATTTATTTCATATAAAGTCCGACAACGGTTGCGATTTGCTTTAGTAGCAATTACAACGTCGATGCAATAATATAAATCACAGGAATGGCCGACCTACGCAGAAGCCAAAAAAGAAGTCTATGTTTTTTCCAGAATATACAGAGAAGGTAGTAATTTTCTTGTAACGAACATAGTTTTACAAGATGTAACAAAAATAATTTCTTATAAACTACCTTTAAATTTCTTGACATTGCAATCTATTAAGATCCACGGACATAAATCACCAGTCATTATCACTCACCTCAAACTCAGGTCAGCCGGTGCAAGGAAACATGTGTAGGCAGGAATTGTCGGTAGGTCCCAGCCCGAGCTGTTTGTGATGTGCAAAACAGACAATGGCCCATTTACTTTGTATCCTATGAGCCCGGCCATCTGCCCATTAAGAGATCTTGATAACTGCCTCCGAAAGTGTAGTTGACGTAGCCATGTACTGGGCAACAAACATTTAATACTTCTTACCTACAACTTTTTAAGTCGAAACGCTAAAAGTTGTAAAAATATCAAAGTTGACCCACAAACATATAAATCGAAGGGCAAATTGTACTATTTGTTGGTAAAACTTCTAATGCTCCTTACCACTTTCAAGAATATAAACTTATCCAGGATTCCACCGCACAGCTTTAGTTAAAACCTTTACCAACTTCAATAAGTGAACTAAGTGTCGAAGTAATGACTTTACACAACAAACATTACCGAGGCATTTAGGTCTCACTAGCTAGTTTGCGATGTAGAATTTCACACTACTATGGATGCAAACATGTGTTGGATGTTGCCAATTATAGTAAATTATTTTGCGTAAAGGCACAGACACAATAAGCCCTTTTTTACAGTTGCTCGCGTCCCTAGGATTAACCACAATTATAAGTGAGATGGGAGTAAATATCCTAAAAAATACTGTGAGCAGTAGTGTGGAAAACCATTGTATCTAACTTCCCAAACTTTTTAAACATGATGAGTATTATAAATAAATGTGATTTGCCATGCCCTCCGGCTAGCCCCCGGTTCTCACAGGTATCTGGGCCTGTGAGTGTTTATTACTGAAGTATAGTAGTATTGGTTACTGAAGACTGCGATGTGGTAGATACTCAGGCTGCCTCTGCAGTAAGTATAACTATTAGTCAGATAAAGGAATACCAATAAAATCTTGAAGAAGTGTTAGTAAATACTACAGGAAATAATAATGTGAATACAGCACAGCAAGCTTCCTACTCAAACTACCAAAGCTATAGGCTTTGGTATTTTGAGCATAAAACTATGTGTGACTAAATTTTCAACAAAGCTTTGTTCACATGTAGATCACGATCTCAATCTCTCAGTAGTATAACACCATTTAAATTTGCTGCCAAACCAGATGCGACAAAAAATTAAACATCATAAAATCCCACTACACCCTGGATTTCAGTAAACTACAAAAAGCGCGCTAGAACTTGTCTTGAAAGCGCAAATCAAAATCGTTAGCAATCAAAAATAAGTGGATAAGGGGAATAAGTGGTGACGTACGTCAAACTCTTTCCAACTACTAAACCAAATAGAAAACCCCGATGAACGGCAATCAATGACACAAGAAAGGATACCTAAACCTCCTCCAATATTTGTAGATGGTGTCGAAAATATAAATCCATTAATACAACTATTGGATGAAAATGCACTAGGCAACGAAGAACGATCCTTTAAGTGGTTCTAAAAAAATACCATCCTTCGACAGACGTAATGAAATAAACAGTGTTAAAGTAACTAGGACACAACACTGCAAAGGTCTGAAATATTAAACAAAAAGTCACAAAACAGGTGTTTATTGTGGAACTCCTACTAAAAGACAGTAACAAGGGGACTTATAACTTGAAACGCCTTCTTAACTGCCGCATAATAGTCAACCCACCAAGACCTGTCCGAAACAAATATCAACGTGCAAATTATTAGCAATATGGTCCCACAAAGGCGTATTGCCATCACAAACCAAAATGCATTAAGTTTGCTAGCAACCGTGCTTCATCTAACTGTTTCCGCAATGAAAGATCGGACTCTGTTAGATGCGTTTTGTGTGATCGAAACCATCTGGAAAATTAAAAAGGATTTGGCGGTTTATAAATACCTACAAAAGCAAAAATACCCCCCTGTACGACAAAAAAATATGAAAAGAAAAAGTAAACTGAAAAGCACCAAGAAAGCAAATCCCACAAAATCCCCCTGAAACAAAAAGCGTGTCCAATGCATATGCGGCACGATAAGGTAAAAAACTACCAAACCTTGAAGATAAAATATTGAACTATAATTCAACCTTCGATAAAAGACTAGTAAAGCACGAACAAGTCACTATAATATCTGTTATAGCGTGTTGCTATATAAAAGGGAGTCAAATGAATACGACGTTTCGATGATAAAATGTTGACTGGTTTATTAATTTATTTTGTGAGTATTTATACAAATTATAAACAAAGAAACAATTGATTTTAGTGGTAGGGCATTATGCTAGATTAACAATATTATGTGCGTGACAATTTAAGTTTAAGTTTACAATTCTAAGTACGTGTTATCTTATAATTATTATACGGCACGTTTGTCCGTTTCTATTTACCATAAACTATATACTATGTACTATGGCTTCCGCCATAGATATTCCCCCCTTGAGAAATTAAATAAATATTACATACATGTACTGTAAAGAAAACTAAATTAATTACTTTAAACTTCATTTGCTACTTTTACTATTCTAGTTAATTTCTTCTCCATTTTAGCTACAATTGTTTTATATACAAAACCCACAATTACAAGTATAAATATAACTCCGCCCATTATTGCCATGCACGTGAGCCAACTCCGGATTTCCTGTAGTTCTTCAGTAATATTCCTGTGTGACTTCACAACTTCCTCTGGGGCTACTACGTTATTCTGCACCATGTTGACCTGCTCCTTTTCGTGGCTGGCGTTGGTACCCATTGTTGATATTTAGTAAGTGCTGCTTGGTTGAATATAATGAGTGCTTGACTGACTGAATGCGTGCTTTATTCAGTTTATATATCTACAACTGGAATCTCACAGTAGGGTGGGAGATTCTACCAGAACGTGTTTTTCTGAAACTTATATTATCATCTTGTTTGACTGTTACGTTCTTATCTTCTAACGCTGGTTCGATAAATTCATTGTGCTTTATCTCTTTGGCATCGATCATGAATGCAGGTTTTAATCGATCAATAGCTATCGTGCTTCTACGTCCGTCTATCAAGATCGTAAATATCTTATCATTACGGCTAATTACGAGATAAGGCCCCTCATACGGAGGTGTGAGGCTTGGCCGCATCCGATCGCATGTTACAAAAACGTGTGTACATTTCGATAGATGTGGATGCACAAAAATCTTGTCGCTGCTACTTTGTCTATGTGGAACTGCGGTACTGTGTTCAATATTTTCTTTTATCTCTTTTACCAAATCCGTGTACGTTGAATAATTATTTGTACCGAAAAATGCTCCAGGTAATCTTGTTGTTGATCCATAAACAAGTTCAGCCGCCGAGAATCCGGTATCTTGGCGTAAACTGGTACGTATACCAAATAAAACGGTAGCAAGCTCTTTTGTCCAATGTATTGTATTTCCTCTCGCCATTAATGCTGACTTCAATGTTCTATGTAGTCGTTCTACTTTCGAATTTGACTGTGGGTGATACGGTGTGGTTCGTATTTTCGCGATTCCCATTGATTTTGTCAAATTTTTGAACATTTCTGATTCGAATTGACGCCCCTGATCTGTGGTAATGTATTCAGGACAACCGAAACGTACTATCCAACCTTCATATACCATTCTTGATATAGTTTCTGCAGTTATATCTGCGATGGGAAACGCCTCCGGCCATGATGTACAGCGGTCGATCATAGTTAATAAATATCGCTTGTCTTGAGATGTAGTTAGTGGTCCCACTATATCAATATGGAGATGTGCGAATCTTCCAGCTGGCATGAATTTACCAAGTGGTGACCTTGTATGACGATGTACTTTCGCCTGTTGACATTGTAAGCACCTTGTTGTCATCTCATTTATTTCTTTATTCATGTTCAACCAATGTAATTTGACGCAATTAGTTTTCTTGTTGTGTTTTTTCCAGGATGGCTTAAATTATGGAAACATTCGAATATTATTTTTCTAAATTTTGTAGGCAAGTATGGACGTTGTCTACCTGTTGACGTATCACAAAACAGCTGGACATTTTTATCTTTATAAAATATTGACTTGATTTTTAATGATTTGTTTTCTTTCAATTGTTTCAGCTCACTATCATTTGCTTGCAATTTTTCTACTTCATGCCAATCGATCGCAGACGGTAGAGATATCGTTTCAATAACTCTTGATAAAGCATCGGCAACAGTGTTGGCGTGCCCGCTTATATGTTGTATATCTGTACTAAACTGTGATATATATTCCAGATACCTAATCCGCCTTGGTGTGTCGTCCAATGATGGCTTCTTATTGAAGGCCTGAACCAACGGTTTATGGTCCGTGAATATAGTAAATTCTCGTCCCTCAATGAGTCTTCTGAAGTGTTTAATTGCCATATAAATTCCTAGTAACTCTCTATCATAGGTAGAGTATTTTGTTTGTGCTTCGGACAAAGCTTTTGAAAAGAAAGCTATCGGTTCCCACTTATTCTCTCTTTGCTGTTGAAGTACTGCGCCTACACATTTCAGACTTGCGTCAGTCATTAACGCTAATTTGGCGTTACCATCAGGACATGCTATTCTAGTTATCTCACGCATATCTTGTTTACAGCATTCGAACGCGTGATTCGTCTCTGTATTCCATTGTATTGCCGTTTTGTCTCTTTTCTTTGAATTAATTAGATACTTGTTTAACAGTGCCTGATGTTTTGCAGCATGAGGCATGCTGCTTCGGTAGAAGTTAAGCATACCCAAAAAACGTCGTAATTCTGTTACTGTTTGCGGTTTAGGGTAATCGTTTATTGCTTTAAGTTTCTCCAAAGTGGGAGTCAATCCTTGGCTCGATATATGATAACCAAGAAAATCAATTTCCGATTCTCCAAATTCACATTTATTTATGTTTATTGTAATGCTGTTTTCTTGTAAACGTTTGAATACTTCTTCTAAATGTTTGTAATGCTCATTTATATTTGTATCTGATATTAATATGTCATCAACATACACATATACATAATCTAAGTCTCGAAATATGGAGTCCATAAACTTCTGAAACGATTGAGTTGCATTCTTTAACCCGAACGGCATTCTAGTAAATTCAAAGAGGCCGAACGGTGTTATAATCGCTGTCTTTTCTGGTTCAGCGACTGAAATTGAGTGAAAAGCCTTCTTTATATCAATTTTGCTGAATATTGTTTTTCCGCTTGCAATGTACGTAAAATCCAAGTCTTGGCAACGGATACCTGTCCGGTATCGTTATATTGTTAAGTGCACGGTAATCACCACATGCTCTCCATTCACCATTCTTCTTCTTGACCAGATGAAGTGGCGATGCCCATTGGCTACTTGATGGTCTACAAATTCCCATATCCATCATATCTTGAAACTCTTGTTTTGTAATCCTGTATTTGTCAGGAGGGAGCGGTCGTGCTCGAGTAGCTACTGGATACCCGACTGTGATTATTTGATGCTGTACTTGATGCTTAGGAGGTTCTCTCATTGATCGAGGTTTAGTAATTTCTTCGTACTTTTCTAGCAAGCGCCTTATTGATTCTGGTAATGATGAATTAATTGAGCGGACAGATGCAATATTTGCTCTCAATATTTTAGCAGGCGTCTTTAGACCCGTATTTTTATCGAGTAATTTCTGTCCGTGTATGTCTACTAATAATTGATAATGTTCCAGAAAATCAGCTCCCAGTATAGGCATCTTGACGTCGGCGATGGTGAATGTCCATTTGAAGTCTCGCCGAAGTCCGAAATTAAGCGTCAATGTGCGCTCTCCATATGTGTTTATCGGGCTGCCGTTAGCGGCGAATAATTTGTATTCGCTAACTTTATAATTGTTGTCTGTGCGATTTAAAACTGAAATATTGGCCCCAGTATCGACTAAAAATCTATAACCACTGTTTGAGTCAGTTATAGTTAGACGGTTTGATGGGTGAATAGCACAGAGACCCGTCGTATTCCGTGCCCATCTTAGTTTTCCGAACTCTTGTTGATGTTGTTTTTCCATGAACATGGCTTTCTACATTTGTACGAGTTATTTTTAAATCTGTTGTGGTAGTAACAAAGTCCATTGTGCGATACGTATCTGTTTTGCGACCTTGATCTTGAACGTGAATCGTTATACGGTAGGAAACTGCTGTGTTGCATAGGTCGCGTCGCTTGTTTGCTTCGTAATTCATTTATTTCAATTTGCATATTTGCAATTTGTGACGATAAGGAAGCTATTAAATTGATGTCCGCCGCCGGTGCTTGTATTGTATTCTTATTATATCGTACATTTTCATGTATTTTGTCGGCTAATTTACACAAGTTGTCCAGTTCCACATTTTCTGAAACTGCTATAATTGACGTTACTGAAGCAGGAAGTTGTCGTAACCATAAAAGACGAACAGTATCTTCATTAATTATTCCGCAGCCTGCCTCCCTCATCCTCCGTAATAACTGGGAGGGTTTCTAATCACCAAGGTCCATTTCTGCCAATAATTTGTGAAAACGTCGGTGTTCGCTTTCTTCATAGCAGCTAATTAAACGCTCTTTGATAATTGAATACTTGTCTTCGGTCGGCGGTGTGGTCAGGATATCGCTGACCTGATGAATGACTTCTTTCTGCAACTTCGATATAACCAAGTTGTATTTGTATTCATCACCCTGTTTCTGAGGTACTATAACAGCTTCAAACTGGGCGAACCATAGTCTCGGCGAGTCTGTCCAAAATTGCGGTAGTTTTTCGGTGACAGAGATTGCTGCTATTGTCTCGGAGCCTGTATCGCCTTTTGCTGGTGTTGCTGGTGGAGCCATGGTGGAGTATTTGTGTTCTATCACTTTCTAGATTTGATGCTGAAAACCAATTTGGGTTCCGGTCGTCCCGGTATTATATCAGCACTAGAGAAGCGGTATCACGTCGGGGTCACCAATTATAGCGTGTTGCTATATAAAAGGGAGTCAAATGAATACGACGTTTCGATGATAAAATGTTGACTGGTTTATTAATTTATTTTGTGAGTATTTATACAAATTATAAACAAAGAAACAATTGATTTTAGTGGTAGGGCATTATGCTAGATTAACAATATTATGTGCGTGACAATTTAAGTTTAAGTTTACAATTCTAAGTACGTGTTATCTTATAATTATTATACGGCACGTTTGTCCGTTTCTATTTACCATAAACTATATACTATGTACTATGGCTTCCGCCATATCTGTCTCACATATGAATCAAAACAGTCTCAAAATAATGACGTGGAATGCCAATGGTCTGCTGCAACACCAACAAGAGTTGCAAGCAGTCCTAGATACTGTAAACATAGATGTGTGCCTAATTTCTTAGACACATTTTACTGTGCAATTAAATTTAGAAGATACAAAGTGTACCTACAACTCGCTCCATCCTAACAATACTGCCAGAGGTGGTAGTGCTATTATAATTAGAGAAAATATAGGCCACTACGAATATAGTAGATACGAAGAATTGGACATGCAAGTTGTAGCGGTATCTATTAAAACAAAATCTTTTCTCTTCTAACCTACAGCTTCTAACCATCAACATCGTTCAACGGATTATTCTCTCTGGAAAGTGACCAAGAGATTAAAAAGACCTATTACACAAATTTCACCTAATAAAGACAGTATTGGAAAATGGGCTATTTGTAATGACCAAAAAGCTTCAAGATATGCACAATATTTAGAGGAAACTTTCCAAACACACTTTAATAAGACATAAATTCTTTTGAATATGCAAATATGACATAGTCAGAGAATAAAGCTCATGACTCCAAAGGAAGTTTACAGAGTAATCGTCACCACGTGAATGTCGAGGCAGTCCGGTAGACCAACCACACGGACTTAGTGCGAAGACTAAAAAGAACCAAACCATTTGAGTAAGTGTAGTTATAGTGAACAAATTAAAGTGACAGTGCTTCAAATTTACACAAAGACAAAG
Source organism: Herminia tarsipennalis (assembly GCA_945859575.2). NCBI lineage: Eukaryota > Metazoa > Arthropoda > Insecta > Lepidoptera > Erebidae > Herminia > Herminia tarsipennalis. The sequence continues at coordinate 22,029,223 of OX243844.2, forward strand.
TGTTTTTATGTTATCAGACTCTGAGAAAGTGCAACAGACATAATTCTTAGTTAAAAAATTAGTGTAAACGTCTAAAATTAAGTTAGAGTAAAATTGCTTATTAGCCTTATAGGCTAGATCCTAATGAATTGTAAAGAACTTATACCCAAGAATAAAAAATTGTTTAGCTCTCTAACGAAACGCTGTTTGTTTTTAATACAAAGTGGGTTTTTATGGGTCCAGTAAGTCAAGTATTCGTATTAGGTGTTAAATATAAATTTAAATGTATGGAGGAAAAGTATAAGAGTTATAATGTTTGTCAAAAAATACTATATACCTATACTATATACTACTATACCATGATTCCAAGCTGATATTCGAATCACATGTAGATACAGTTATTACAAGGGCTTTATTATGCGTCTCTCTAAAACCATTACAAAGGCAAATACCTTAAAAGTCTTCTATTGTAACTATGTCAGAAGCCATCTGGAGTATGGCTCCGAAGTTTGGAATCCATGCTACTATATATATGTAGACCGGATAGAAAACATTCAAAAAAAGTTTATAATGTATTTGTGCTATCATCGAAAGATTCACTATGATTTGGAAAATTACATTAGTCTTTGTAGAAAGTACTACCTATTGCCACTAATAACCCGTAGGGAGATCGCGGAAACCCTTTTTCTTATAAACATATTAAAAAATGACATCGACAGTCCCGAGCTTTTGGCTAAAATATAGACTTCAATGTTCCCTCTAAAACTCGATACACTCCGCCAATCAGTGTACCTTTCGCTTCATCGAACTACAGAAAAAAAAAAAAACAATTGATTGTGTGGTGCACAGTACACTTCTGCTGAAACTTAGGCATTACGGCATTACGGGTACAGCGCTTAATCTTGTTGCTTCTTATCTTAGTGAGCGAATGCAGTATGTAGACATTAACGGAATAAGGTCGTCCGGATCAACAGTGAGTATGGGCGTGCCACAAGGATCAATTCTGGGTCCTTTTCTATTTTTGGTGTATATAAACGATCTGCCATTTTTTACCAGTAACTTATGCGATATTGTTCTATTTGCTGATGACACTTCTCTTATATTCAAAACCAATCGTACAAATGATAACTCTGACGAAGTAAAAGGTCCCTCGCATTAGTTATTGACTGGTTTACATCAAATAACTTGCTTTTAAATTCTAAAAAAACCAAATGTATTAAATTTAGCTTACCAAATGTAAGAAATATCAGTCCAAATCTTGTTCTAAACAATGAAGTTATTCATTTTGTTGATTCAACGGTTTTTGGGGAATTACTTTAGATAGTAAGTTACAGTGGGGCGCCCAAATTTCATGTCTCGCAGGGAAACTCAGTTCTGCAGCATATGCTGTCAGCAAATTCAGACAGCTTACGAACGTAGAAACAACTCGACTAGTATATTTTGGTTATTTTCACAACGTCATGTCCTACGGCATATTGCTTTGGGGCAAGGCGGCTGATATACAAACTATTTTTATTCTTCAAAAACGTGCAGTGCGTGCGATATATCAACTAGGAGCACGAGTTTCCCTTAGAGAAAAGTTTAAAGAGATAGGCATTATGACAGTTGCATCACAATATATATATGCAAACGTTATGTTTGTAAAACAAAACTTACATTTATATAACAAAAATAGTGATATTCACTCTGTGAATACAAGAAATAAGCACAAATTGGTAGGTCAATATCATAGGCTTCATAAAACTCATAACTAATTCATGGGACTAGGTGACCAGTAAATAAATTTAAGAATGTAGTCAAGAGACATCTTATACAAAGAGCTTACTATTGTATCGATGATTATTTAACTGATAAAGATATATGGATGTAGTTCGTTGCTCCCTATTAATGTATTGTGTTGTATAGTTTATTGCATTTTACTAGGTGAATATTGTTGTCACAGTTTGATAATATTACTTAGGTACTAGTTAGGAAACGATTTACTTTTGTAAGTAAAGATTCTGCGTGATAAATTACGGCCATTCTTTTCTTTCCTTTGAAACTTCCTACTTATTCATTAACTAGCAGTAAATTGGCCAATATTTGCTCCTACTATGTTGTGCCCATTGAGGCTGATGTACCCGATCTCGTGTACTCTTCTAATATTATTGACCTCTTTTTTTGCATCAGTCCTCTAATATGGTGTATAATATAATGGTGGCAGCACCTTAACAGAGAAACTTTGTAAACATTGGCAATTTGAAAAGAGTGGCCACGAGTTTTTACTGCCTGTTCTTTTCTCGGGCTTTACCTATTCTTTGCGAACAAGCATTACCAGTAAATGTAGAATCGACTTTTCACAAGTGTAGTATTTTGCTTCCTAAGTGAATATATCATTTTTATTATTATTATTTAGAAAACATTATTGTTTAGTGAAAGCAAGTAGGCACTACAATCAATTAATTAAACAGTATGATTTAGTGAAAAGTTAAGGAATACTGTCGATGTAGAGTCTACCCGTGACCACGGCCGTTGTAATACCGTCGAAACGGCGGGCAATACACAAGGTATTTTACCTTAAATTTTCACGCGATTAAGACCCGTAATATATATATATATATATATATATATATATATATATACATATATATATATATATATCTATTTATTGCATAAATTAATAGGTATTTCACGTGTTTCTTCACTAGTAGTAACATGTTGGCAGATTACATCACTCACAGATTTACTATTGTTTGTTTAGGTGTAAGTCTTAAAAAAAAATCATGTCTATCTGGGTGTCTTTGTAAAACAAGTATTATAAATGTCAACTTTGGTAACATTTCAACCGCACAGGTCGTAAGCACTTGTAGTAAATAAGTGATCAAGTCACCAAAAGTTGTCGTGGAATTAATTTTGATTAAATGTATTCAAAGATGATGCCCTCGATATGCTGACTTAGTATGAGACTCGTTTTATAAAAACGTTAGGGAGAAAAGCATTAAGTAATTATAAGTATTTTATTTTTAAGCCGCTTTTAATGGTATGCGATTGAATTAACAAGTACCTTTGTTGACTTGACTTCTTAAATTTAAAAAGGATCAGAACATTATTAAATAGGCTGTACATTTTCATTAATGTAATTGTTATCTTAAACTACTAAATTAATATAAAAATATGCAATGCGTGTGCACTCGAATGCTTGCCCTCTCCCACACCCACTACCTTTCTCTATCGCACCATTATCACTCATGTGTCTTGTCCCTTGTGATTGCAACAGACATATAAAAAACTTACGACGCAGGGGCGTGCGTTCTGTACTAATTCTAGTTAAAGTTGTGTCACATGGTTCGGGCACAAGCGATTTTTGTCCAAATGGAGGTAAAACGGAGTTTTGGCAGTAATAGATTTCATCGTTATCTACAGATTAGAACGTAATATAGTAAATCGCATTTACAAACACACCCTAGCAGCCTAGTAAATGCCTTGATGGATAAGCCCCCAAAAACAACATTTCAAAGATTATAGAGAAAAGCACCACAGGACCTTTTGCTGATATAAAATAGCAGTATCAAATAGCCAGATCGCAGGACAAGAAAGATATATAATATTGTAGAGCAAAATTTGACAATCTATGAGAGTACGTCATATTTGTGGATATATAGCCATAACTAGCTAGAGTTATACTGCCCTTTCATTCAACAAAGAGGTCTCAATGAGCTGAGCCAATATAGACAATGGAATCGCTCACAAGCTTTACATTGACACAGTTCGCACTTCTTTCTTTCAATGGACATGCACCTTCCATGCTATTTTTTTCCGTCTGAAATATTCTAAAACTTAAACATTGGGTAGACGCCAAACAACAATACCAAAACTATAACTAGAGGTTGATTGCGGTGCAATTTAAAATTACTCATGCTTATAGATAAGGAAAGTCTTTCACTGTGACCTTCCATGAATTTTCAAAAGGATTAAACCGAGACCAGTTCAGCACATGTTTGAATTTGTTCTTTTACACACAGCTAACGTAAATCAAGTAGAACAGGTACCCTGCGAGTGTGTGCTCATGCATCTCTCGAACCATTTACCTAATCCCGTGAAGAACGGCTGAATTTTTCACGTTATTCGCTTTACCCCAGTTTTAAATAGCACTTCGCTTCCTAAAATAGTTTTAAATTTTAGAGCATTTGGAAATACGTTATTGGGTAATGTAAAGGCAAAGTAAAGGTATGTCATAATGTTTATTTTGCCATTTAAATGAATTCTGGAGTATTTAGGTCCAGATAGATTTTACGCAAAGCTAGAGCAGGGGTTTCCAACGAGTATTTTGTAAGATTGTTATACAATCACTACCCAAAACCGGTGTAGCAATGAAAAACTAGCAAATGTTGCTAATATGCTGGCATTTAAAATTACGGCGCGTATTCTCTCTCATAGAAGAAAACTACTTCAACTGTGTTACTACAATGTAAATATAAGGTATACTTTTACTTTACAGAACGATTTTGATGTCATGTAAAGTCATTAAAATCAATGTTATGTAAGATAACCAGAATACTAGACAATGCCACAATCTGCACTTAAACTGTTGATATTAAAGAAGTATTGTAGCAAACAAAAGCATTATGTCCAAAAATTGTTTCGTTGGGTTGTTTAAATTCATTAACATTCAACAATAAATATTCTTTCGGTCGTTATTTACGTCCTCGCGCAGTAATTATAAGCTGATAAATGTTTCAATAATGATAATTTACATTTTCACACCTTTTATTGTTTTCAAACTCGTTATTTATTTTGCTACTCTTTAATGGTGCTAACATTCACTCACTATTTTAATGCTGGATTTTAGAACAATTGTTGTATAACCGCGGTCCCTCAAATGTGTGCGAAGATTCGTTCATTGTACGAATGTTTGCACGCATATAAAATTATTAAGCATCAAATTCATAGCCATCTGCGAACCCATTTGCTCATTTCTTTTTTTCAAGATTTGAACTTTACGCTTTTCGATATCTGTCTAAAAACTGACACTGTTTGTAAAACTGTAAATGTGTCGTAAACTTTTGAACCTTTTGCTACCATCCCACACTTATAGGTTGGCATAATATTGCATTATTTTCATTTGTGGTGATTTGGCAGCTGTTTAGTGTTTTATTTCCTCTGCAAGTGTTTCGAAAATTTGGTGTAAATAGGTTATTTTACAAAGAAAAATACAAAGAATGCTCAAAAGATTAAAATTAAACGAGATATCATATGAAATTCTTGACTTTCCAATGTTTAAAGAAGCTTTATTACCAAGATGACCTACATCGTTTATATTACTTACGTTTCACAGATTCCACTACAAATATTTTTTGTTCTATTTATATTTTGGCAAGAAAACACACGCGTAAATTACGAAAATAAAAAGTAAATAAAAGAAAATACGATCAAAGTTTCCACACCGAAGGTTTTGGTATAAATCTGCTGGGTGCCCTTAAATCGTACAGATAAGTTCACCAAGTTACTTAAGTTCCCCGGTTTTATGATATTATATCTGCGCTGAGATCGTTGCTCGCGGATTTTGGAACTGGAAAGTTTTGAAAAATATTAAAATACTTCTAGTTTAACCTCGTTTGATTTCAGGAATTAAAAGATTAGAAAGTAATTTGAATGTTGTGTGTTTTAGTGTTTGGGATTTCATAATTGCTATTAATATGGGGTGAAAAAATGTTAAGAACATCATAAGTCTAATATTCATTCACTCAATCATAATTCCTAACTTCTTTAGCGCTAAAAAGTATTTTTTTTCATTAACAACATTAAATCTAATGCGGGTTTTAAATCTACAGCGTTTGCTAATTTTATCGCCGTGTCTGCCTTAATGCTTGAAATACAATAAAAAAATGAATACCTACAGGAAAATGTTTAATCCTGCCTGAATAATCTTCCGAATAGGTTGAAATAACTGTCCTCACAATTTTCCCAAAGAAATCCTCCTCTAAAATAAAGGTGATATTACCTAAAGTGGTTTTAGCGATTTCATAGTAATTTAAAAATTCATTGTGAGCAGGGACAAAAATATTTTTAGAATTTAGGCGTGTACTTTATAAATAGGATATTACGCCATTGTGAAACATGATTATTATAAAGATAAACTTTAAACTATTTTAATATAAATTATTATTTGCCTTCACCACTTTGTAATGTTACCGCGGTAACTTCACTAAGTGGTAAAATAAAATAATAATTTAACTGTAAATCTAAGTGCATTTACTTAAAATTAGATACAGACAAGCTCACAAAAACAACTAGTAATTTTATTCAAAAAATATCACCAGTAACAAAGAAGGAAAAAGGTTAACATAATTAAAATGGCATCCATTAAATACATACTTTGAAGTAATTAAGATATCCCCAGGCATTGATTCCTAAGTTCTTAAAAAATCATTTCCATCTGCATATTTTAGAAAAAAATACAAACTACTGTTTATGCTTACAAAGTTTTTAATTCAGCAACAACTAGGTTCACAGTTTTAAGCACCACACTAATTGGTGCTTCGTTCTTCCTAACTTACAACGTTATAGCAACCTGGCTGGTTATTAAAAAGGAAGCCAAGTTAACGTGTATTCATATAACGCAGCCACTTTTAAAACAACTTTATTTAGAACAAAGATCGAAGGATGACAAACTTCAATTGAAGCTCAAACCTTTCAGAGAGGAAAAGTTAAAGTAATAATTTTCTCGTTAAAAATAATAGAGGTTTAGATATCCGGAGTACGTTTTTTGTTAACTGATTACAAACACGGTGACCGTTCTTAGTCGAGTTTTTTGGTCTCTCTAAGTCCGTTTTTTTCTGAGTAGCTGGCCACTCAGAAAAAAACGGACTTAGAGAGATTAGACTCAAGACTAGCTGCTAAACATGCTCACCGTGACAATTTTAGGAAATGGTCAGCATGTGAGTTTTATTTGAATTTATTTTAACTACTATTGACTGGTGTTTTCCATCAGGGCTAACTACTACACTTCGAACGGTTGCCTAGTTTAATTTTGTTGCTTTTTCCAAATATATCATAATTTAATTATTCTTTTAGTAATTTGAAGTTTTCAAACAATCGTTAATATAGATACAAAATAAAGATATTTACGTTAGCGTGTTATGTAAATCAAATCAGATCATTTATTGCAACTAAGTGTATATAGATATTAATATGGATAGAGAACTTAAAAAAACTTAGCGTCATTTTCAAGTATTGCAATATACATAGAGAGGGAGAGGTAAACTTAAAATTAATGTTAGTATAATTATAACACTTGTGAGGGGTAATACAAAAGCAAGTAGGTTGCTATCACTATAATAATAAATAATAATATTATTAATTGAATCACATTTCATGAAAATTCCAGATCACATATTATTCTTATCTCCTTTCTTAAAAACGTATCTAATAAATGTTTTGTGGAACATATATTAAAATGCTTTGTAACAAACTCAAAGTCATAAAATTAAACATGCCAGTAAAACTGACAATAAACTCAAAAACTGACGTACCGAACTTCTGCTAACGAAAAAGAAAACAATTCCGATCCTCATTCAGGAAAATAAATAGCTGTAACGTTGCAGTTGATACACAATAAACATGAAGAAACTTTAGTTCGTTTGAAACTTCCTAAAGACCAGCTAAATGTATTATTGTCCAAAGTTTTAATGCCTTCAAATAAAGACACAGTCCTTTGAGTCTGTCAGCCGTTATGAAAATTGCTTTTTAGTATTCCCTTACAAAATTGGAACAAGGGAACAGTGGTGATCTTACTTTTTGCGTAAAACTTCTAAAAATATTTTAGAGATTTTGCACAAATTACAGAGACCATTAATTTGTGTAATCTTCAAATTATTACTGCTTGTTATTTTAAGTCTGTGATGAGAATCCTTGTCAAATAGCTATCAGACAAATTGTTATTTTTGTCTTGTGATTTTTTTAATTTTTATTTTTTTTATATTTTTAAGTTATTTATTTTTCAAACTATATGGATACATTTGTTCAATTCATTCAATTCTAGTGTATCTTAATTCTAGAACGTAATAACATGTTTGTACGATTAGAATTATTTTATACCAACATTTAAATATATATATTCTAAAAGTAACAGCTTTATTTTTTACATAATAGATCAATATTAGTCAAGTACATTTATAAATATATAAAAAAGTGATTCTCATTAGAAGTGTTCAATGAAATATTTACCTATTGTAAGGGTAATAGTGTTAATTAAGTTAATACCCCCGCTAAACACTTCTCTTCTTCGTCTTATGAAATTGATCAACGCACTACGCAATTCGTTCCTATTGATCCAGTTTATTTACAAATATATGAAATGAAAATGAAAATTTACAAGACATATTTTCAAGGTTAATCAAGTAGGCAGGTTAGCACTAGGAATTACGTGGGTATACTAGATTTATACATCGTTTTGCATTAACTGCTCTTTTGCATTTCATCACAGTTCAGCAGAAAATATCAATCAAATTAATTCAATCTTTTGTTATAAAAGAGAACGACAATTCGAGAATGATACCGTGGCACGGATTCTGATACTGGGTCATGACGTTCAATACTTAATAAATATACTGGAAATTGTAGATGAAAGAATTTTCTAGGAAAAATAGAAATATAGAAACTTCTACCGACGATTTCAGTTATTAGAAACCGTGATCTCATATTTTTTATTGGAATATTATTATATGGCATTTGGCTTATATAATAACGTTAATCTTTAGTAATTATTACAGTCACTGGTTCTAACACCATACATTATAATGTTCATACTAGACTAAAGAAAATTTTCTTTATTTCAACTCTTAAAGATGTGAAAAATAGAACCCCCATTTCGCCCCGGTTAAGTAAGTAAAATTACTTCAACGCGGGTAAAGCTGCAGGCAACAGTTAGTGTATACAAGCACTAATAAATTGATGCAACTTCTTTGTAAAATTGCACTAATGCAAACAACTTTCTTTGGTCTAGCACTTTAAATTTATAATAAACTACCTAACGCTATGAAAACTTCAACTACACTACAATAAAAACTCTTTTAATGAGGAGCTGTAATGTGATGATGATGTCGGACTTACCATTTGTTCAATAAGCAAACATTAAATTTAATTTTAACAACTTGTCCTAATAGCTGAACATAGTATTCTATAAATTTAAGATCACACTGTATGTGTTCACAATGTTTCTCAAATTAAAATCTGATTTCGGATCGAATTAATAATATTTTGACTTAAAATTAATGGTAAAATGGGAAAATAATGAACAATCTAATATTTTTGTAAGCTCGTTAAGGAAACATGTTTGGGTCAGTAATGGATTAATTGTAATTTATTAGCTCAGGCTTTATTTACAACCTTCAGAACGGATATCCGTACCGTACCCGTTGGCTATTGTTGTACTATACATGAAAATGGAAATCATCAATAAATTTTCTGTCATGTTACAAATACCTTATCGTATAATACTTAGGAACTTAATTTAATTATTATATACATAGGGGATTGATATGAAAAGAATAAATAGTAATTTAATTATAATTAAGTACATCTTGTCTTAGATCGCGAACTAGACTTTTCACGCGAAGTCTTGTTGTTGTCCTTTTTTAAATTTCTAATACATGCTACATTTACGTAATAAATGTTTACATTATGTTGCACCTAAAAATAGTATTCATGTAAATTAATATAAAAGTTCATGAAATAAAAATATCTAATAACTTATTAGTACACGTTTCTAGCGCAATGTTGGTCAAACCAAAGATAAAAATATTGGCCCATTTTATATTTATAATTTTACTGAATTAATACAATTCATGAAAATTGGAAGAAACATGTTGATTTGTACCCTAATCAATATTTATAAAAATCTGTTCACAACACAACTGTAATTACAGACAAAATATATTATACAAAATATATTATGTATTGAAAAATAAAATTTAAAAATTAATAAATCGCAATTATATCACGAAACACGAAACATTTTAAAGAGGTTACAACTTGAAATATATCTTATTCGCGATATTTTTGCAAAAATCCTGCTAGTTATATCATCTTTCACAAAATTATCTTTTTTTATCAGTCCAAAAAAAATGTAGATTTTTTCTGCAATTTTCTATGTAAAAATCACAAAACCCTTCACACCTTCACAAAACACTGGACTTGAGTCACTCATCACAGGAGGCACAGAATTAGTTAGTCTTAGGCCGTCTTGGACGACAACATTGGCAGTTATTGATCCGTGAAGTAATTACTATGTTTCGGTTGAAGGGCGCAGTATAATTACTGGTCAAACCAGACTTAATAATTTATTTTATTGGAAGACCAACAGCATTACCAAGTACATATTTAAAGTATATAAATTATGTTACATAAAGCTAATTAGAAATCCTCGCTACGTTACATTACATCGCATCGGCGACAATAATGTGGTACAAAGTAAATATATTGTAAACTAATACATATAATAATATATAAAAAAAGGAGTGAAGTATTAAAAATGTTAAACTTGACTAGTTATTTAGCAGACCAGGTCAAACACTGATATTCAAACGGCTATTACACTACCCTGAATCAGGGCCCTAAATCGAGGTGGCCTTGAAAATTTGTTAGAGAATTAGGGCCCTAACTCTTATTACAACTCTCTTTAGGGTTTAGGGTCTCTGATTTAGTGTAGTGTAATAAGCGCATCAGATACTTCATGAAAGTCTCGACTTAGGGACCTTCTTATGGATACCAGGCTTACGTCATGAATATCATGTAGTTTGCTCTTTTCATTTAGTGTCTTGCTAACTCTCCCGACACAGCTATCCCGCCGATGTTGTGTTGGTACAGGTAGTAAATGAACGGGAATATGTCGTCTGTTAGATTTTATGAGCACATTATAATAAATTTTAAACAGTAGTTCGGCACTATCCATTGAACTCGTTACTATTAATGTCTCAAAATTAGGAGCGGTGTAGTGGCGATCGAATCTTTGTGGAATAAGGATTGCACAAATCGTGCCACGTTAACTCGTCGTCGGTGTCTCTCTTCAGTTAAATCGGATTTCCGTCCCATCGGGCTATGAAAGTGAGCGAATAAAGAGTGCACTTGTGTCTGTGCATACACTCGTGCATTATAATATCTCATTTGTAGATAGTCGTAGTCTCTGATGAGATTAGCCGCCGTAACTGATATCAGTTAGGACCATTAATAAAATTAGTCAATAATTAGAAATCGAGTATTAAAGAATTATAGAGATTGTAAAATGTAAATTGATGATCAAATCTTAAAAAACTTGTATCATAAAAAAACACTTACTCTATAAAAAACTGACCATATAAAAATCCATCAATGTATCGTGCATTTTTAAGTGCATATTTGATGAAAACATGAGTAATTGCTTTTCACTCTATCATGTTCGTGTAAAACAAACAAGTTTTAATAGGTTAGGTTTTATGGGTAATGTTTGGTAGCTACTTCTATCTAGTTATCTTAGTTATTAGAGAGATACTGCATATGTTATTATAATGCAGGCATACTAGCCGTTTGTGGTGGTTAAAAAAAAGCTGTAGTAGATTTAAATTTCACAATTTATGAAAGTCATGAAGTCGCAAGAAAATAGTAAAAAAATGTTAAAGAAGTTGTAATTTGACTTCAGGGGCGTTCGAAGTTAAACTGAAGTAGAAATTGTTCGTAGAAGAAGTTGTGAGGCAGTCTAAGGTAGCCGACTTCTGGCAAGCGGAGTAAGCACTTAGCTTAGTTGCGAAGGCGTGGCAGGAGGGAAACGGGGCCTCTGATGAAGCTGCTACCGCGGGCACAGGTGTTGTTGCCGTGGAAGGGACCCTGTAAAGTAAAATAAAGGACTAAATATGTTATTTATTACTTGTCGGTAAGCAGTTGGATATGTGAGATGAACCCTGAAGGTTTGAAATCCGCGTCTAGATGGGATATGCCGCAATTCTGTACTTTCAACGTTGAGTAACGGCTGTGCAGCCGTTACACCGCGTTGAAAGTACAGGGTTTTTCCAAGATTGCTTGTTAGTAGTTACGGAGATATAGTTTTGTAAGTTGAAACGATGTGAGCGAGCGAAGTGAAAAAGTATCAGACAGTAAAAATGGCGTAAGGCATACACTCTGACACAATAGATAATTTAGTGTAGACGATGTTTATTACTAAGATGATTTAATTCAGTTGATATTAAATTTGGACTTGGTTATTTAGGTGTAATTATTAAGTACTAGCTGCCTGCCCCGGCTTCGCACAGGTGTCATATCGTAGTTTTTTAATACTTGAGTTACATTATTGCAACATTCGTAGGGACCTCTAATTTTTTGACAACAAACCGATTTACTATGATTTGTTAAGCTCTAAGTCATCTATACTTATAATAAATCTGTAGAGAGGTCAATTCTGTACATGAAATATATTTCCAAAATAACTATCAGGGGGTGATTAGGGATCGATACTGATGCTAAAAATGCAATCAGTAAAATTTTTGTCTGTCTGTCTGTATAACCGTTATAGAAACAAAAACTACTCGACGGATTTTAACGAAACTTGGTACAATTATTTTTCATACTCCTGAGTAGGTTATAGTATACTTTTCATCACGCTACAATCAATAGGAGCAGAGCAGTGAAGAAAAACGGGAGAAGTTACTCCATTTTTTAAGCTTTCGTCGCGTGTGCAACCGTAATGGTTAAAGCTACACAGAAATCATGTATGACGGAAATGTTCTCTTTAAAATTATATAAAAATATCCCACGACAGCATATGTCTATCTTTTATGGTTGACTCACAATATCACGTGTAACTCCCGATAGCTTAGTAGTTCGAAGCTTTCTGATTATATTTGTCTACTCTTACGTGTATAACACTCTCAGTCATCCTTAATTAAAAAAGTTAACATATTTAACTATTCCATAAAAAATACTAATAGAAATCGGTATAGAAACACCAAAGTTATACATGAAATACGCTAATAATAAGCCATCGCGGGTGAATACTGAATCATGCTATCTATCTATATCTATACATATAATAAAATTGTAAATTTCACGTGTCTGTACATGGCCGAAAATAGTGAAAAAAAAAATGGGAAATGTTCGAAAAGAGTATTTAAACCCATTCCTACATTTTTAGAAATGTCTGTCTGTCTGTCTGTTTGTTTGAACACGCATCACGCAATAACTATTGGACAGATTCGGTTGAAATTTTGTATGTGTATTCTAATAAGTCTGGATTAACATATAGGCTATAATTTATCACGCTATTTCCCATAGGAGCTAAGCAATGACGGATAATGTTTGTAGCTATTTATCATTATAAAACAATAACTACTTGACGGATCTTCATGAAAATTTGCAGTTTTATTGTAAATACTATAGGTCATTACTTGCACTATAAATCATTATGCTATCGTCTATGGGGAGTGAGCAGCAACGTATGTTTTGTCGAATCATTATGGTTTTTCACATTTTTTTCGACAATAAGACATTATTTACAATTGTAACCCATGGAAACAATAACTTCACGCTAAAACTATTAGGAGCTAAACACAACATTTTCAATTTTCTTAAGATCAGCTATTTTAACCGTGTTTTCATCAGCTGAGGTGGTCTATTGGCACAAGTAGCGGGATTAAACAAGCGAGGTCGGAGGATCGACTCCCTAATTGCGAGTCTCTTTTTGTGTTGTGTTAAAATTATTTTTATTCTTTTTTTTAAGTATTATTCTAAATGTATACTTATTTATACAAGCTTTTATTTTCGACTTTAACATGTTTACTTTGTTTAACAAATTTTCATATTAATAATCACTTCCAATAGGCACCTTTATCATTGTTTTGCATGAATAGTGATTATGTTATAAATGTAGAAATGAAAAACAATATTACATTACAAATAAACAGTAATTACTTGATATTTTCTAGAATTTATAAATGTTAATTGCTTAAAAAAAATGAAAGATTAAGTCCGCGTTACATCAAATTAAAACACGTGGCGCCATCTGTGATTCGATTTCTTCTGAGTGCCAAAATTGCTTACCTACAAATGTTAATAAACTTTCGCTATTTGTACACATTATGAAAATATATGTATTACGGGTCTTGATCGCGTGAATAATTTAAGGTTAAATACCTTGCTTACCTACGTTTAATATGCATGATAGTTTAATATAAAATCATCAAGTATAAAAATAAACTTATCCAGTTTTGAAAATAGATGGCGTTTAAATACAAATTAAAAAGAATCAGGAAAATTGATTTAAAAAAAAAACTGAAATTCTTACGCAGAGGGATATGAATATAATGATGATCTTAATTTGCGACAGGTTGACACACCTATTTTTAAATTCACCAATGTAGACATTATAAAATAATATTTTAATCTTCTAAAGTGAGTGAAAAAAAATATTGAAATAAGTTTAGAAATAGTATTTAAACACAAAAAAAGATATCTGAGTATATCTTTTAGAAACGTTTGTATGTTGTTTGTTTGTTTAAACATTGCATTCCCGCGGTACAAACACGGACACAAAGTAGGTGTACTTTAGACTCGGAAAAGATCGCTCGGGCAGGACATAACCTGCGATCATAGGGAATCTGTGAGAGTTTTTTCCATCATACTTTTATTACCTATGTATAAATTATCTTGAAGGAGCGGCTAGGTACCTCCGATTAAAAGGTCCGATTTAAAAGTGTCGGAGCCGAAGTTGGAGTCGGAGGTTTAAAATCAATCGGTATTTTCGACCTATCGGAGTCAGAATCGAAGCTCCTTAACTCAAAATTTCGCACGAGTAATTGGGCGGTTTCGAGCTTCATTTAACTCGAAACCGCCCCAGTACTCGCGTGGTGGGGGAATTTTTCAATATTAATAGTATTTGATGTGATGCAAATCACTTTATTGTCGAGGTGTGGTCGTGGGAATTTTAATAATTTGTCTTCTAACCGTCTGGCGCCATAAAATTTGTCGCCCTTCATTTTGCTGCACTGGGCATTTGCTTGGCTTGCCCTGACATATGTTGGGCCCTGATTAAAGCTAGGCCCAAATATCCATAGATGCCACAGAGCATTGTGGAGCATGTTTACAATATGTTTTACACAGAAGTTGAATTGTAATATAAACTACCTTAATATAAACCCAACTTCCACGCGAACGAAGTCGCGGGCACAGCTAGTCAGTAATAAAATTGTAAATTTCACGTGTCTGTACATGGCCGAATATAGTGAAAAAAAATATTGGAAAATGTTCGAAAAGAGTATTTAAACACATTCCTACATTTTTAGAAATGTCTGTCTGTCTGTCTGCCTGTCTGTTAGTTTGAACACGCATCACGTAAAAACTACTAGACTGATTCGGTTGAAATTTTGTATGTGTATTTTAATAAGTCTGGATTAACATATAGGCTATAATTTATCACGCTATTTCCCATAGGAGCTAAGCAATAACGGATAATGTCTGTAGCTATTTGTCGTTATAAAACAATACTTCTTGACGGATCTTCATGAAAATTTGCAGTTTTATTGTAAATACTATCATTACTTACACTATGAATAAAATAAAAAAAATCGTCTATGGGGAGCGAGCAGCAACGTATGTTTGGTCAAACCATTATGATTTTTCACAAAATTTTCCACAATAAGACATTATTTACACTTGTAACCCATGGAAACAATAACTTCACGCTAAGACTATAATGAGCTAAACACAACATTTTCTTAAGATCAGCTATTTTAACCTTTTTTGTATCGGTTGAGGTGGTCTATTGGCATTGGTTGCCGTATTGAACGAGCGAGGTCAGAGGATCGAGTCTCAAGTATGCGAGGCTCTTTTTTGTTGTTTTATAATTCTTTTTATCCTTTTTTAAAGTTTTTTCTAAATGTATACTTATTATACAAGCTTTTATTTTCGACTTTAACATGTTTACTTTGTTTAACAAATTTTCATATTAATCAATCACTTACAATAGGCACCTACATCATTGTTTTGCATGAATCGTGATTATGTTATCAATATAGAAATGAAAAACAATATTACATTACAAACAAACATTAAGCACTTGATATTTTGTAGAATTTATGTGTTTGTTGCTTAAAAAAAATTAAAGATTAAGTCATATCAAAATAAAACACGTGGGGCCATCTGTGATTCGATTTCTTCTGAGTGCCATAATTGCTTACCTACAAATGTTGATAAACTTTCGCGATTTGTACACATTATGAAAATACATATATTATGGGTCTTAATCGCGTGAATAATTTAAGGTTAAATACCTTGCTTATCTACGTTTAATATGAATGATAGTAAAAGTGTAATTAAATATAAAATCATCAAGTATTAAAAGAAACTTATCCAGTTTTGAAAATAGATGGCGTTTAAATACAAATTAAAAAGAATCAGGAAATGTATTTAAAAAAAATCTGAAATTCTTACGTAGAGGGATATGAATACACGATGATCTTAATTTGCGAGAGGTTGACACACCTACGGGCGGTTTCGAGCTACATTTATTCCGAAATCGCCCAAGTACTCGCGTGACGGGGTAGGGGGGGAATTTTTCAATATTAATAATATTTGATGTGATGCAAATCATTTTGGTAAAATATTTTTTTGTCGAGGTGCTAAGCATGGTAATTTTTATAATTTGTCTTCCAACCGTCGGGCGCCATAAACTTTGTCGCCCTTCCTTTTGCTGCACTAGGCATTTGCATGGCTTGCCCTGCCATAGATCGGGCGCTGATTAAAGCTAGGCCCTAATATCCATAGATGCCACAGAGCATTGTGGAGCATGTTTCCAATAGTTATATTGTAACATAGACTACCATAATATAAACCCGACTTCCACGCGAACAAAGTCGCGGGAACAGCTAGTAGTAAATAAATACATAAAATGTTTTCTACGTTACTTCCGAATAATATATGAGTAGCTTTCTAATGGTGAAAGGATTTTTGAAATTGATCCAGTAGTTTTTAAGTTTATTCGTTACATACAAAAATACAAATCTTTCCTCTTTATAATATTATGTATAGATTAATTTTTAAAGTTGTTAAAATGTAGCAATAACACCACCAATTCCAACCATTCAATCATAATTAAGTTAGCCATAAAGTGATCTAGACGCGAGAAACGAAAAATAGTTCACTTATTTCCAATCAAGACTGCAAGATAAAACTACTACTAACTGAATTAAGACACATACGAGTGCAGTAACTATACATTAATTTAGAACTGGGAATAAAATTTACTTTAGAAAATAAAGGGTGACAATGAAAAGTGTGTCAGGTCTGTTCTACACTTAGGAATGGTGACTGTCGCAGTTCCATTATCCAGGAGAAAGAAAGGGCTACATAATATAATAGGAATTTTATATTAAACTACGTTTTTGTGAAAGGTTTTAGACAGATTTTTTTTTAATAATAGAGTTTGAATGGCTGGAAAAAAGTCTGACGTGACAAAGTAACTATATATTTTGGTTAATACTACCAATGCGATAAGGAGGATGGGCCAAAAATGTATGGACTCTGGCTTAGTAAGAAATAAAAATAAACGATATGTCATTGGAAAGGTCTTTTAACACACAACAACTTTTTCTATGGCAGGCATTCTCGAATTGCTGTGGGAAAAAAGTAATGGGGGAATTAAAAGAGATTTCATAAATAAGAGTGGGTAGTGCCAACCTATATTGGTATTAGTATCCTAAAGATTATGGTTTTGTGGTTCGCATTTAGTGATTGTGATATAAAAAATGTATTTTTATTGTATAAGTAATATACAATAAAAATCACTACTTTTAGGGTTCCGTTGCCAAAATGGCAAAACGGAACTCTTATAGTTTCGCCATGTCCACCCGTCGGTCCGTCCGCAGCTTACCTGAGACTGTTAGTGCTAGAACGCTGTAATTTTGCATGGATACACATATTACTAATGCCGACAAAATCCTGAGAAATATTTTTTTTAGGGTACCTGAGCACAAACATTACAAACTCCCAAGAGCATCATAGTATAAATAAAATTGAGTACTCCTGGTACAAAGTCATCTATCACATATTACCTGTAGTTATTTGTCATTAAGCTGAGAAGTTATTCTTAACCTAGCCACGTAAGGGTCTTTAAAGTAGTCTTAACCTTTATTTGATTGACTGCCTCTGTGGCGCGGTGGGAGTGTATCCGACTGCTATGCAAGAGGTCGTGGGTTCGATCCCCACCCAGGGTAAAACTTTGTGTCATGAGCACGATGATTTATTCTGTGTCTGGGTGTTATTTATCTATAATATGTATGTATTTAGAAATATATAAATATGTTTATCAGTTGTTTGGTTTCCATAGTACAAGCTCTGCTTAGTTTGGGATCAGATAGCGTTGTGTGAGTTGTCCCAAGATATTATATTATTATATATTTCACAAGGATTTCGAATTACCCGTCAAAGTAATAATAATAATAATTGTAGAGCATAAAAAAGCTTTCTGATGAAATATCGAAACTTTGGTTCTATAAACGGCCGAAGGGCTCATATTATGCGAAAAATTATGAATATCAAAATGCTTTTAATTTTAATTTCAGATAAAAACGGCAGAGACGGTTTCTTGAAGCTGAGAAGTCATACGTGAACTAACCGCTCATGCTGCTTTTTAGTACCGATTTTTTTTTCCTACCGAGGTTTCAGACGACCCGTCACCGTAGGCAAAAACTCACTTGTTGGCACATTGAGAGGCCGTACCTAAATTAACCGCTCACGCAGCCCATAGATAGCGATAACTTTTTTCCCACACCGATTTCAGACTTCTCGTCTTAACAAAAGTTGTACGTAATAAGTTAAGTTAAGTTAGAACGTAAAAAGTCTTACCTTATCTGATAACATATCACATCTCGTTATTAACTGCTACTTTAACGAGCCATTCCACAGATATTTCAGACTTCCAGCTATAGTAAAAGTTGTAAAATATGGAAAAAGCTTTCTAATGAATATCATTTGTCATTATTGATGTCTAGTCTAAGTTGCTTTACCTAACTTAATATAGGCGTTAGTGCTGCCTTTTTTTTTTTTTTTTTTTTTTTTTTTTTTTATGTACCTATGTATTTGTATGCTATGGGCCTTAGTAGCCTGAAATAAATGGTTATTATTATTATTATTATTTAACTAGCGATAACTTTTTCCCACAGCGATTTCAGACTTCTCATCACAGTAAAAGTTCTAGATCATGAAACAAGCATTCTCATGATATATCACTTGTCGTTATTGATCAATAAGCCAAAACACTCAATAACACATAAATAAGTAAATTTAAACTACCTTTTTGCTGAATTACTAGACTTCTATCGATTCTTCGTTTTGTACGGCACTAGTGACCTTTTAAAATCATGATTAAAAAAATGATGATTTAAAATAATAATAATATAATCTACTAATTAACAAATTCGTTTCACTAAACAGTGACAGTGCACCAATTTATATTTAATCGTTATTACCATAAGCAGAAACGGAACTTATTATTAATTAATTTTAAAATGAAACGCTTTTGTTAACAATTCAGTTGAAATCGCAAAATAATTATTTTCGAATTATTTGTTAATATAATTTTGTCGTAAATGAAATTTTCTGCGTAATCGGTCAAGCTGCGTTGTCATCATTATAAGCCTACTCCTGTCGTATAGGGAAATAGAAGACTATGATCTTTTAATCTTGGTACATTTTGCATAATGAAAGCTCTACGACTATAATGTATAAAGTTGATGAAGATGATTCAAAGTAAGCAATAATAGTTGTTGTTGCTTAGTTGTTTTTTTTACATATTGTTTAAATTTACGTGTACAGAAAATATTCAGTATCATTTACTCTCTCAAAGGTTTACAATTTCAAATTAAATTCTGCCTACTAAATCACTGGCGCTGTTCAAAACAAAACTATTTTAGTATTTCAACCGAGCCTAATTGAAACAAATAAATCGGCGTCACGTCGCTCTATAGGACAACTACGAAAGCACAAAAAGTGTACCGAAACGGAAAACCAAATTGAACATTTGAAATAACATTTCAGTAAATCGTTTAAACGCCAACGCATATTTCACAATGCTTATTGTGGAAGTAGCTGAAATGATGTAGATTTTAGAATAATAAAAGTAGGGCTTACTTAGTTACCTATCTCAAGTAATTTACTGTCAAAACCTTTATTGAATTCTAAGCTATTATGGTCTTAATCGCGTAAAGTTTTTATTTTATGGCTAAATACCTTTGTTTTATTGCCCGAAGTTTCGACCGTATTGCAACGGCCGTGGTCACGGGTAGACTGAATTTGAAATTATGACAATAATAATTAGGTGTTATAATAATTTTTTTTTTACTGTAAGTAATGCAGGTACAGTTTAGTTGAACATGACATCATCATCATAAGACTTCCACTGCTTATCATAGGAATCTCTCAGGGACTTTCACAAATGACCACTTTTGAGCGGTCTGCATCCATAAGCTCCCCGCTACCTAATCCATCTTGAATATAATATGTAACATACCAAAATTTGTAGTATATTATCAAAATAACCTACAGATTTCCACTTCTGACGAAAACGTTCCTGCATAAATTATGTTATTATTTGCCCAATACCCGATTTTGTAAATAAGCGCCATTGAAGCGTATAAATATTCACCAGTGCATCCGGAAGTTTCGTTAATGCATGTCGACGTAAATATTTTATTTCCTTTTGTTCAGCATTGAGTCAATCGAGTTCATCATGAATATAAATATGTTTTAAATAAATTATTTGTTTTGTGCTTTTTGGATCAAAATAGCAGATTGTATTTGAAAATAGTGGTTTATAATAAATATTAACATAATAAGAATTTTATTATGTAAGTTATCCCTTCACTCGTTCGCTAAGCGTTTGCAAAATACTATATACTGTTGTTGGCTTATATGAAGCTCTGAGTCATCGATTCATACAGCGTAGACTAGCCAAGAAGTCGTGTATCTTCTTATGC
Organism: Herminia tarsipennalis; assembly: GCA_945859575.2. NCBI lineage: Eukaryota > Metazoa > Arthropoda > Insecta > Lepidoptera > Erebidae > Herminia > Herminia tarsipennalis. Next base: position 22,050,174 of record OX243844.2, read on the forward strand.
GTCTTTTTCGTAATGCATGAAAGCTTGCAAGCTTCCTATGGTTGCTCGTATTCATTCTCCGTAATCATATATTTTACTACCAGAGTCTGTGTTGTTGTGTTTGCTTACTTCCTAAATTTTGAGCTTGCTTACCTATTATTTTATTTTAGGCAGACAAACAGACAGAACTTGATACGACTTTCACTATCATTCAACATTCGCAGATTTTTTTCCGGATGTTTTGCATATTGTACTTGTGCATGTGATACCTCCCTCTAACCAGGCGAGGTGAGCGTATCTGGCGGACTGAGGCCTAACGGTTGCCGTTGGGTACTTTTATGTATAGCTGGGCAGTTGTGAGAATTCTAATATCGCGATTCATGATTCAATACGAGCTGTCAAGTGTCAAATAATTTGTATTTTTATATTTGGATACCGTTACAAAGAATGTTATTATAACACAGAACAAAAGTAACAATATCCGAACAGTAAATAATCAAAACAAAATATCGCGTACAAAATATGTCGTGGGAACCAAACTCCAGAAACAAAAAAGAATAGCTTCACGTCCACAAGAGTGATTGAGTCGTTCAACTGATTCTAACGCACGTCCATCCCTTCATTATACTTAGTATAGTATCCTTAACCTCTGGAGTGGTCGTAACTTTGACGTATACCATCATTTGTCCGAACTGCGTCCCTGAGGCGACTTAGCACGGTAACTTTTTATTTTTGATGTTGAACAATAAATCTCTGATATGATCCGCCTTCGAGATAGTTTCGCTTTACGATACCTTTTCTGCCTTTTTTGCTTTGTTTTATTTATTTTGCTTTGTGCGGGTGTTCAGATTAAGAATATCGATACATGAAATAGTTTTATGTTACGGTATTTTTCGAAGTGAAATTCCGAGAGATACCGATTGGATAAAATGTTGCTTTTATTTATCAATCGGGTAGGTATTATGATTTTATACTTTGGTTTTTAATTAAATCAATGTTCTGTTAGTTGTAAAAACAAAACCACAAGCATTCTTCTAAGCTGGATGGATGGATTATGCACTTTATTCGTAGATGAACCAAGTCAATGCCTTTAGGAATAGCTCAAAAGCCGGGGACCGGGTTTAATAAAACTAATGTGAGTCTTAGTATAGATGTTTTAATCATAATCGAATAGTTGGAAGGTTTTATATTACTTCAAAATGAAATCATGACAGTATGAAGGCCTGTTTTCGGATTCCGTAACCAAAATGTCAAAACGGAAGCCTTATATTTTCGGTCTGTCCATCCGTCTGTCTGTCCCCAGGTTGGTGCAGAGACCTTTAGTACTAGACAGCTGTAATTTGACATGGATATACAAAGTGGTAGAATAACATTTTGAAAAAATATTATATTATATATAATATTATAGTTCCTTAACGGTAAGTCCTAATGGCTTGTTATGTATACTGATAGGTAAACAGTTTACCTTTTCAAAATATTCTATGGTAATTTATTTCCGCCAAATCGCATTTAAGAGCTACAGCCGTTTAAGTAAAGAAAAGTCAGATATGCTCAACGTACCCCATAGGTGAGGTAAGTTGAGCAAGGGTATGGGGTAAATTGAGCAAAGAATTAGAAATTCTAGCCAGACCATGGAATCAATGTTCATTAGACATGATAAAAAATATTTTTTTACATTCAACTTTTTGTTTATAGTGTATTTGACATAATAATAATAATAATAATAATCATTTATTCGTTTAAACTACGTAGTGGTGTTAATTTATGATAAGTTTCAACATGTTTTACCATATAAATAGCGTACAAAATTAAGTATCAGAATCATTCAAATAAAGGCATATAGCATTTTTCTAAAAAAACAATTTATAATCATGCGAAAATAACATAATTCAAATACCAATAATTAAAAACTAATACAGCGCAGTCACATAGATTTATATTAATTGTCAGTCAAAAATGTCTATATTAATAATGTCAAGTCAAAGAGATATAAATTAATAGTAAATAATTTAATTAAATTTCAATAATATTTAAGTCATTCATATTCATAACAGTAAAAACTTAAAAAAGTAAAAACTAAACATAGAATACTAAAGTGCCGTGTGGTGCCGGCTTAAGAATAGTACCACCCCATCTCTTCCCGTGGGTGTCGTCAAGGCGACTAAGGGATTTCACTCCGGAGGACGGGCAGCAGCGTCCTCTGCGTACTTAAAGCCTTACTGCGATCACCAACCCGCTCGCCAAGCGTGGCGATTATGGCAATTACCCCCAGGATCTACATACAAGTAGGTTCTACTGGGGAGACCCGTGCCCAGCAGTGGGCCATCATATGGGTTGATATGTAAACATAAAATTTAAAAAAATAACATTCCTTTTGGATTAAAATTTAGTATTTCCTGAGAAAGACTAGCAACTGGCGTACATTTCGTATGTGCCCACTCCTTGCATACTTTAGCACAGCGTGCATGTTTTCCCTGGTCAACTTTCAGAAAAGGATTCGCTACAAACCAGACAGTATTAGTCATCATCATCATTGTTACTTTCCTCACTTGACTGAAGCACTTTATTTTATTATCAATGTTCTACTTTGATAATAAAATAAACTTAACTTTATAAGTTTATACGAAACCACGATTAATTACCCTTTTTGAAGGGTCTGTCAGAATAACAGCTTTCCTCTTTCTTCTGAAGTTCTCTTTTTATAAGTCCACAACCTAAAATAAAATAAAAAACATACATTACCGTCGTTCTAAATTTTGGTGTTAGCCTAACAACGATTGTTCAACTGGCCTGTTGGTCTAGTAGTTAGTGACCCTGACTGCTAAGCTCCTCGCCTGGGCTTCGCGGTCAAAGGTCGTGAATTCGATCGCCACCCTAGGATAAAACTTTATGTTATGAGCACGATGGTTTATTCTGAGTCTGAATGTAATTTATCTATACTAGGTATGTATTTAGAAATATAAAAGTATGTATATCAGTTGTGTGGTGGCCACAGTACAAGCTCTGCTTAGTTTGGGATCAGATGACGTTGTGTGAGTTGTCCCAAGATATTGTTATTAACTAACCCAAACCTTAATACAAAAAAGTAAAATAAAGCGGCGGTAGCCTAATGGCTAAGGCATCGGTCTCCAATCGTGAGGTCGCGGGTTCGAATCCTACCCATTATACTACAGACGTGAACCCACTCCTAATACAAGCCTTTGAGCTTAGCTGGAGGAGTTAACAGGATTGCTAGAAATGTAGGACATTGCTGGTTACCTTTGAAAAAAAAACTATTAGAATCATATTCAAAACCTTATACATTTTTAACACTTGTCTGACTGAAAACAGATAATATTTGACTCGTACAGAAGAAAAAATCCCATTAAAAATGTTTTAACTGTTTGGTCGCTAAATAAAAAAAACGTGCGTATAGTTCCCTCGATCAACCAGTCGACACCGCAACGCGCTGACAGTTCTCCGTATGTGATCGCTTCTTTTCGCAATTTGATGTGTTAGCGTGCGGTGTAGTTTCTTAGAAATTTCGATAGCCCAACTATCCCTCCCCTGCAGGTAAAGTGGGGATGCATTTTTTTTTCTTACCTACCCTATCGTGTGCTAAATGTGTTTTAAAAATATTTCGGGGTTGTGATATATGTATATATGGATCCGTTTGAGAAATGTTGCCCTAAGTGCGTTTTTTTTAACATCACATGTCCTTTTGCCAGCTAAACGACTCTTTTTATTATTATTACCCGACTTAACTACAGCGTGCCCCAAGGAAGCGTTCTTGGGCCCTTTCTCTTCCTTTTATATATTAATGACTTACCTGACATAACTAACCACAAATGTATACTTTTTGCTGATGACATATCTATTATTTTGACATGTAATAATGATGTTGACATTAATAATACAATTGACTCCGTAATGGTTTGGCTAAATCAAAATAATCTTAATGCAAATTTGTCAAAAACTCACCTTATGCAATTTCAAACACAGCACTCAAAAGCGATTTCAAAAGCTATGGTGGCACTCCCATAAATCGAGTTCCAAATAATAAATTTCTGGGTATTATTATGGACAAGTACTGTAACTGGAAGAAACATATTGAAGAGGTGTGCAAGAAAGTGAATAGTTATGTATATATGTTAAACAGACTCAGGATTTCATCAAATACAAAACGGTATTGTTAGCATATAATGGTTATGTAAGCTCTATATTAAGTTACGTGCTAATACGATGGGGTAACTCGACTGATGCCGAAAGGGCCTTTTTGTCTCAAAAGAGATGCATTAGGGCCATAGTCGGTATACCGCCTTATGAGTCGTGCAGACTACATTTTAAAAGGCTCAACATATTGCCACTACCGAGCATGTACATTTTTGAAATATGTGTCTTTGTAAGAACTAATTTCAATCTTTTTTAAACAGCGAAAGAATTATATCCTAGAAACACAAGGCATGGAGAAAGGCTAGTTTTAGAAAGGGTTCCCAGAACTACAATATTTCAGAAAAATTGTCTTTACATATCAGTATCACACTTTACGTGTCAGTTTGCTTAAGGAGTCAACCATTCCCAATATTTAAAAGAAAATTAAGAAAAATATTGTTACAAAAATAAATTATAATATTAATGAATGGTAATTTTATTTAAATTAATAATGTTATTTATTAATAGGACATCAAATGTTATGTGATGACTAGTGTTATTAAAAATTTTAGATTTCATTGATTTTATTATATTGACATTTTTTTTATAACAATTTGTACACCTGCTTAGGTATTATAAGGATAATGGACGATTTATATGTATGTAAGACCTCATTACACCCTTATTTTATACAAATAAATGATGATTATGATGATTATGATTATGACTGTAAAGAAGGGTTATGTTTTTCGCGCGTATCTTGTATGTATGTATGTATGTATATATGTAATATTCTTTATTACCTGATATCTCACAATCCACTGAACGGATTTATACAATTCAATACAAATTAGACGTCGTTAGATTCGTCTTGATCGGCCAAGTATTCTTAGATATGTGACGTTTGAAAAAACAAACATGGCGGCTGTGAGATGACAAAATAAAGAGGTGTGAAAACAAAAGTTGTTTTGAATACATGTATATGGGTAATAACGGCTCATCTTGAAATTATAATGAAATTATATAATTCTGTAAGAGATCCTGTTTCCATCTTTTTTGTGCAGGCGGGTTTTTTTTATTTTAACAATTTATTTTATTATTGAAGATGTAAAAAATAATATGGTAGTAGTATATACTCGTACAATGAAATTAAAAGGAAAACTATCGAAGCTAATAAGGCTTTACAAGTTTATGAGTAACAGCAGACCAAGTGAAAAGCAACAAAATTTTGTACAAATTCAAAAAAAAAATCCTTATGTAACTTTATTAGTACTATAAAAAAAGGCCAAGTGTGAGTCGGACTCTGAGAGTTCCGTAAAAGTTATAGGTTACACACCTATAACTTTTACGGAAATAGTTCGATTATCGCAGGAAAATTTTCATTTCATTCATTTTTCAATTAAAATGATATATAATAGGAGCTATGTAACTACGATTTTTTAGAAAACGTACACAAGACCATCTTTCATTTTCCAGTTTTTCTTATCAAAGAGAGCCTCTAGAGAGCGTTAATTGTCTGGTTGCTATAAAGGAACATTACTTAAGAGTATATATAATTTAAAATTATATAGTAACACACTAGTGAATAACCTTATACTGTGTTCTTTATATAAAATCAAACTCCAGTGGGAATCATCACTGTACCTACGCCTTAATACAGGTTAATTAAATGACCTAGCCAGGAATGTAGCACCTCATCCAACATGTTAGTGTAGTCTTTGTGCAGTTGGCCAAAAACGTGGTACCAAAATTGAAATTGGTAACTATCCGTAAGGGAAAATCAACCTTGCAGCTTATGACGTGCAAATTAATTTCAACCGTAGGGTGATTTACTATATTTTTGGCCGATTGTACACCCTAATACTATGTTATGTAATTTTTTTTACAATATTTATTATCTTCTATATACTTATAATAAATCTGTAGAGAGGTCAATTCTGTACATGAAATATATTTCCAAAATAACTATCAGGGGATGATTAGGGATCGATACTGATGCCAAAAATGCAATCAGTAAAATTTTTGTCTGTCTGTCTGTCTGTCTGTATAACCGTTATAGAAACAAAAACTACTCGACGGATTTTAACGAAACTTGGTACAATTATTTTTCATACTCCTGAGTTGGTTATAGTATACTTTTTATCACGCTACAATTAATAGGAGCAGAGCAGTGAAGGGAAATGTTGGAAAAACGGGAGAAGTGACTCCATTTTTTAAGCTTCCGTCGCGTGTGCAACCTTAATGGTTAAAGCTATACAGAAATCATGTATGACGGAAATGTTCTCCTTAAAATTATATAAAAAATATCCCACCACAGCATATGTCTATCTTTTATGGTTGACTCACAATATCACGTGTAACTCCCGACAGCTTAGCAGTTCGAAGCTTTCTGATTATATTTGTCTACTCTTACGTTTATAACACTCTCAGTCATCTTCTATACTTATAATAAATCTGTAGAGAGGTCAATTCTGTACATGAAATATATTTCCAAAATAACTATCAGGGGGTGATTAGGGATCGATACTGATGCCAAAAATGCAATCAGTAAATTTTTTGTCTGTCTGTCTGTCTGTCTGTATAACCGTTATAGAAACAAAAACTACTAGACGGATTTTAACGAAACTTGGTACAATTATTTTTCATACTCCTGAGGTGGTTATAGTATACTTTTTATCACGCTACAATCAATAGGAGCAGAGCAGTGAAGGGAAAACGGGAGAAGTTACTCCATTTTTTAAGCTTCCGTCGCGTGTGCAACCTTAATGGTTAAAGCTACACAGAAAACATGTAAATGTTCTCCTTAAAATTATATAAAAAATATCCCACGACAGCATATGTCTGTCTTTTATGGTTGACTCACAATATCGCGTGTAACTCACGATAGCTTAGCAGTTCGAAGCTTTCTAATTATATTTGTCTACTCTTACGTTTATAACACTCTCAGTCATCCCTAATTCAAAAAGTTAACATAATTAACTATTCCATAAAAAAGAATCTTAGAAATCGGTATATAAACACCAAAGTTATACATGAAATACGCTAATAATAAGCCATCGCGCTTGAATACTGAATCATGCTATCTATCTATATCTATACATATAATAAAATTGTAAATATCACATGTCTGTACATGGCCGAACTTAGTGAAAAAAAATATTAGGAAATGTTCGAAAAGAGTATTTAAACACTTTGCTGCATTTTTAGAAATGTCTGTCTGTCTGTTTGTTTGAACACGAATCACGCAAAAACTACCAAACAGATTCGGTTGAAATTTTGCACGTGCAATTTACTAGATGCAGATTAACATTTAGGCTATAAATTATCACGCTTTTTCCCATAGGAGCTAAGCAGTGAGGGATAATGTCTGTAGCTATTTTTCGTTATAAAACAACTACTTGACGGATCTTTATGAAAATTTACAGTTTTATAGTAAACTAGCTTTCGCCCGCGGCTCCGCCCGCTTGGATGTCGGTTATCGCGATAAAAACTATCCTATGTCCTTCCCCGGGACTCAAACTATCTCCATACCAAATTTCATCAAAATCCGTTCAGCCGTTTAGGCGTGAAAGAGTAACAGACAGACAGACAGACAGACAGACAGACAGACAGACAGACAGAGTTACTTTGGCATTTATAATATTATACTAGCTTTCGCCCGCGGCTCCGCCCGCGTGGATGTCGGTTAGCGCGATAAAAACTATACTATGTCCTTCCCCGGGACTCAAACTATCTCTATACCAAATTTCATCTAAATCGGTTCAGTAGTTTGAGCGTGAAAGTGTAACAGACAGACAGACAGACAGACAGAGTTACTTTCACATTTATAATATTAGTATGGATAGTAAGTATGGATACTATACTTAGGACATTATTTACACTATGAATCATTACGCTAACGTCTATGGGGAACGAGTAGCAACGTATTTTTTGTCGCACCATAATGGTTTATCACAATTTTTTCCACAATTAGACATTATCTTTAATTGTAACCCATGGAATACATAACTTCATGCTAAAACTATACACAACATTTTTAAGTTTCATAAGAACAGTTATTTTGACGTGGTATGTAGCGAACAGTATAGCCTCGAAGCTATGCTAGCGGTCTATGATGACGACGAAGTCTCAGGCTCAAATCTGATATCTGATTATGTTCTTTTTGTATTTTTTTTAAATTGTCTTTGTCCTTTTTTAATATTTTTCTCAATGTTATAGTTATTTTTTCGGCCATAGGTAACTTATTTGCTTTGGTTAATATTTTTTTATATTAAAAATCAAGTGAAATATGCACTTATGTAAGATATCTATAGGTATTGCATGCACTGCAGAGAGTAATGAATTAATCGTAGTAGAAATGAAAAATAATATTACATTCCAATTTAACAAGTATTCGATATTTTCCAGAATTGATGTGATCGTGCTCAAAAAAAAGTAATTACACACGTAAAAAAAACGTGTAGCGCCATCTATGAAATCAAATTGGTCACCGTGATCAAACAATTCCTTATTTGTGAAAACATTTATTAGGGTATAGGTGCTTACGATGACGGATTCATTTTTTGCTGAGTGGCAACATTCTCCTATTTATTTAATTAAATTGCTTAAATTAATAAAAAAACATTGAGTATTAGAAGAAACTTCACTGGTTTTGAAAGTAGATGGCGTTGTATTCAATAATGTTCTATACTTAGTAAAAGAAGTTTTAAAATAGTATTAAAAATAAACATATTGCTATCATTTTTAGAAATGTTTGTCTGTCTGTCCGTTTGTTTGACCACTCATCACACAGGTGCATCGAGGATCATGTTTTGGGGTTATGGTTGGATATCAAGTGTTTATCAATTCAACGATAATGAATGACTCATCGGCCAAGTGTGAGTAGTTCGGGTGACGGGAGGAGGGAGGTGGGGGGTCATTGTCTGTCAACGCGGAGTCTGGGGGGGGGGGGGAGTCCATGTCTTTTTTTCTTACTTGCATCATTGTAACATATAAGAGAGGCACTCTCTTATATGTAAAATGGGGATGTGATTTTTTTCTCACCTACCCCATCGTGTGGGGTATCATTAGATAGGTCTTTTAAAAAGCGTTTAGGGTTTGTGAAGACTATTTTTAGATTTAAGGATTCCTTTGTGTAATATTAGGATTTATAGTGAACATTTTTGTTAGAGTCAAGTGTTCCCCTGCCAACTAAATGGTTGATGTTGGGTATGTGAAAAAATTCACGGTAGTAGTATAAATACTAAAATTATAAGGAAAACTATCGCAATTAAGTACTTAGGCTTTACAAGTTTACGATAAACATCTGATCAAATGGGAAGTATCAAAATTTTAGAACAAATTCTATTGAAAATTATAAGGTATTAAGTAGGTATAATGTTGAAAGAATGAAACAAAAACAACAGAAAACCCACTTCTTAAGCCGCACACCAAATTAACTATATAAAATAATAGAATAGAACGATATTTTTTTTATTACACAGAAGACACATGTATAGACATTATTATAATTTAACAGGAAAAGTCAAAGATAAAAAAAGCAATAAACACAGTAAACGAATACCTAGAGTCTGTGTTTGGTACTTATTTATTTTCACAAAGCTTTTGGGTGTTGAAGCTATCAATAGGTGACTATATGATGATTCTCCGCTGCTGAATCATATCGCGGCTCACCCGAACGGACTATTTCCAACATATTTACACAGAAGTTATTTTGTAACATAAACTTCCTTAATTTAAACCCGACTTTCACGCAAACGAAGTCGCGGGCACAGCTAGTGGTAAATAAATATTTATTAATTTTATTATTTATTATGAATAAGGGGGTGCGACACTAACCTTTAGCTAGCAGCTAGACAAACACTCAACAGGTTAGGCGATTTACCATATTATTTTACACTACTTTCTGTTATAGTTGTATTAAGTCTTTTTATTCATTAAGTTTTTTTTAATAATTTTAAAACATATATACCGAGACCTTACACCAAACTCTTGAATTGGTTTTCATGTTATACCTTACCGTTTTGAAAGGTTTTTGATATTTATTTTAATTTTTTTATAACTTAAGTCTCAGTCGCTTCGGAGAGAGCAGGGGGGAATGGTCTATGTTTATGTTTTTCCTGAATGAGATGGGTTGGGGGGAGAAAAAGTCTATATCCGTGTTTTTGACTGAATAACTGAATAGCATAACATTGAAAATAATGATATTAAAACGAATGTAAAAAAAAATCGACATGCTCACAACAACCCATTTCTACCACAAGCTACCCAGCACAATAGTCACAGTGCTATTGTGCTAGGTAGCTACGTCGACCCTACATTGTGCGTGACCCGACATGTACTTGCCCGGTTTTTCTTCTACTCGCACATTATTCAAAAGTATTATTGATTGATTATTGAAACCTCTATACAAATCTGACAAAGATACCTATTTTCTTTCTTTACTCCAGTCAATTTTAGGTACAACGCTGAGCCTATTCCTAGTACATTTCACAAAGTAGATACATCATAATATTTATAAACTGACATGTTATGTCAGTTTATAAATATTAAGAAAAGCTTTCTAAGAATTTTCTAATGAATCTGGAATTTTATCTTTACAAAATCCCAGATTCAGGAGAAAATTCTAAGAAAGCCTTTCTTAATAACGAATCCAGATTAACATCTTTAAACGGTGAAGGCCCCACTCGCCCCTTGAATTTCACCCCCAATTGTAAGTAAGCTAAAAATACGGTCAGCAATGATTAGTTTCCGAGTGTTGACAATAAGTAAATTATTATATTAGACTTTTTCTAAAACGGTCACCCATCTGAGGATTGGATTTGGTAATCTCTTCTCTCGATCTGCTTGGTATTATTAAATATTGAAATATCAAATAGATAACAAAAGTTGTATAATTTTATACACAGGTACATATTTGTTATCACTTGCATGTATGTCATGTCAACATGCAAGTGATAACAAATATGTACCTGTGTATAAAATTAAACAACTTTTGTTCTCTATTTGATGTTTGTATATATAATCAATTAACAATTTTGTACTTGAGTACTAATTGTCAATTGATTAAGCAATCATCGAACTAAATTGCACTGCGATCTTCATGAGTCCTTCAAAGTTAAACACCTTTGTTTGAACTCACATTATAAACTCGAAGTCAGCTCATTACCATTTTAATAAACGACCAAAATTGCCAAGTGGTCTGACCTTTATTCATAATTATTTTCTTATTAGTCGACTGGAGAACGCCACCTGCGCTCGACGGTTAGTTTGAGATCGGTGTTAGGGTTCTGTAGTTAAAATGTAATATAAGTAAAGCCAATAAAAGACTTCGATACTATATATTCACCCCCTTATTCACAATAAACAAATAAATTATTAGACGTTTTAAGAGCATTTTAAGTATCGAGCAACTATAAAATTTTAAAATGGAATTAAATAAAATGCTCTTAAAATGTTCCCTATTTCATTTGTTTGTTATGAATAAGGTGGTAAGTGTGTACGCAGTGAAAAAAAGTCGTTACACTGTTGATATTTATATTTTTGTGGGAAAAAAGGAAATAATGAATTCCAATAAACTAGCGCTTACGACATTAAATTAAAACACACAAACTGATAAGGCTCAAAACGATCTCAATCGGTTTTACAATAAACGAACTAATTAAAATATAGAAATAAAGATGTTTGACCACAACTCTTTCACAGCTTAAACAATATTCTTCATAACACCAAGATTTATCCTAAGATAGAAGTAAAACCCATGACTTCTGGCTTATGAGTGTTAGACTCTCTAAGTTTCGAGCAACTTCAACCCAACATTTTAATTTTCGAAGCTTTCTTGGGCATTTATATTTTATGTCGTTACCAACGCAAAAGGAAAAAAGAACAATTTTTGTAGCAGAATGTTATATATAACGTAATAATGATAGTCTGTAGTTACGCGTAAACTGATTAAGTTAAGAATATAGTTTTTTTTTTTCACAGATAAATTAGAATGAAGACATTATTATAGTCTGCGTAAATCGAATCTAAATAAATAAATAAATAAAAAATGATTTATTCACTAAGGAAGCAAAATACTACACTTGTGAAAAGTCGATTCTACATTTACTGGTAATGCCTGTTCGCAAACAATAGGTAAAGCCCGAGAAAAGAACAGGCAATAAAAACTCGTGGCCACTCTTTTCAAATTGCCAATGTTTACAATGTTTCTCTGTTTATAAATTGTATATGCAGGTAAGGTGCTGCCACCATTATATTATACACCATATTAGAGTACTGATGCAAAAAAAGAGGTCAATAATATTACGAGATCGGATACATCAGCCTCAATGGGCACAACATAGTAGGAGCATCCACTTACGATGTAAAAACTTTATGTGCTTAAATATTGGCCAATTTACTGCTACTTAATGAATAAGTACACAAAGGAAAGAAAAGAATGGCCGTAATTTATCACGCAGAATCTTTACTTACAAAAGTAAATCGTATTCTTAACTAGTACCTAAGTAACATCATCAAACTGTGACAACAATATTCACCTAGTAAAATGCAATAAACTATACAACACAATACATTAATAGGGAGCAACGAACTACATCCATTTATCTTTATCAGTTAGATAATCATCGATTGAATAGTAAGCTCTTTGTATAAGATGTCTCTTGACTACATTCTTAAATTTATTTACGGGTAGACTCGATATGCTGACTGGGATTTTATTGAAAAATTTTACACCTAGTCCCATGAATGAGTTATGAGTTTTATGAAGCCTATGATATTGTCCTACCAATTTGTCCTTATTTCTTGTATTCACAGAGTGAATATCACTATTTTTGTTATATAAATGTAAGTTTTGTTTTACAAACATAACGTTTGCATATATATATTGTGATGCAACTGTCATAATGCCTATCTCTTTAAACTTTTCTTTAAGGGAAACTCGTGCTCCTAGTTGATATATCGCACGCACTGCGCGTTTTTGAAGAATAAAAATAGTTTGTATATCAGCCGCCTTGCCCCAAAGCAATATGCCGTAGGACATGACGCTGTGAAAATAACCAAAATATACTAGTCGAGCTGTTTCTACGTTCGTAAGCTGTCTGACTTTGCTGACAGCATATGCTGCAGAACTGAGTTTCCCTGCGAGACATGATATTTGGGCGCCCCAATGTAACTTACTATCTAAAGTAATTCCCAAAAAAACCGTTGAATCAACAAAATTAATAACTTCATTGTTTAAAACAAGATTTGGACTGATATTTCTTACATTTGGTAAGCTAAATTTAATACATTTGTTTTTTTTAGAATTTAAAAGCAAGTTATTTGATGTAAACCAGTCAAGAACTAATGCGAGGGACCTGTTTACTTCGTCAGAGTAATCATTTTTACGATTGGTTTTGAATATAAGAGAAATGTCATCAGCAAATAGAACAATATCGCATAAGTTACTGGTAAAAAATGGCAGATCGTTTATATACACCAAAAATAGAAAAGGACCCAGAATTGATCCTTGTGGCACGCCCATACTCACTGTTGATCCGGACGACCTTATTCCGTTAATGTCTACATACTGCATTCGCTCACTAAGATAAGAAGCAACAAGATTAAGCGCTGTGACCGTAATGCCGTAATGCCTAAGTTTCAGCAGAAGTGTAGTATGCACCACACAATCAAATGCTTTTGAGAGGTCGCAGAAAATATCAATGGCGTTCTGCGAGTTTTCCCAGGCACTATATATGTGTTTTAGTAGTTTAGAGCCTGCATCTACTGTCGAACGACCCTTTGTGAATCCATATTGTTAGCTGTGCAGTAGATTATTAGATTTAAAATGTGTTTCTAACTGCATTAGTATGGCCTTTTCAAAGATTTTACTAATAGCTGGTAAGATAGAAATAAGTCTAAAATTACTAGGGTCGCTTTTTGAACCGGCTTTAAACAAAGGGATTACTTTACTGTGTTTCATTAAATCAGGAAACACGCTGGTATCAACACATCGTAATCGATGTGTTGATACATTTAGCTGCAATATTTAATAATATTGCAGCTAAACGTGGTGCTATTTTAATTATAATGCAATTAATTAATTTAACAGAAATACCCCATAAGTCTGCTGTCTTTTTGCAATTAATTGACTTAAATATTTTTATTATGTCATGGGGGTTTATAAAATTTTAACTAAATGGTACAGTACACTCTTTCACACTGCTTCTTACAAGTGATTGGGCTTTAGCCGGACATGAATTTAAGGAGCTGGTTGTATTTATAGGTATTTCAGCAAATAAATTATTAAATGTTTGCGCTAGATCTAAATTGTTTGTTACAATTTTATTACCAACACATAATTCAAAATTATGATCGCGTGGCTTGGCCCGCCCAGCTTCAGCATTGATTATTGTTCCAAGTGGCTTTAATTGTATTCTCTGCTTGTTTAATATTTCTACCTAAATGTAAAGACTTGGCAGCAGCACAAGTCTTTTTAAATATTTTGGAATAATTTTTAACATATTGAACAAACTTAGGGTCAAAATTATATTGCTTCATACCATACAATTCATACAACTTAGCTCTACTTATTTGTATGCCAGTTGTTGCCCAATCACAAAAACTAATTTTTCGATTTTTATAAAAACGTCTTAGTTGTGAAAATATTATTAAATTCATATTTGATAATGTTAAACAAAGACGCGTAAAGGTAGTTCCGATCATCCTGACTAAGTTCGGATCATCCTGACTGAAAGCTAAATTACAAAAACCAGACTGAAAGTAAAATACGCAATGATGGAAACTAATGCTACATTTTATGCTGATTTTACAGCGAACGAAAACTTTGAGTTACTACATCATTTATTTAAAGTTTGAATAAAGAATAATTTGAAATAAATGTAAAGTTACATTCAAGTATTGTAAATTTCGGCGATTATATTTCCTTCGTAACTTAATTGACAGAACATTTTTTGTCTTTGACGTGATTAAGGTCATCCTTTTCAAAATTTTAATGTCAAAAAACAATATTCTTGAGAAAAAAGTCTTAAAAAACATAACAGAAGTACATTGAAATTGACTTGACTTAGATGTTAAAATCCAAATTATATCGAATTTTTCTTTTAACAAAGTAGTATGCTTTGTTTTACTTTGAATGATTGTGGCCCTACCTTACTAATACACTGTGTATACACTTCATACCTAATTTCATGCTTAAATCTAAGGTTGGTATCAATCTTTATTCATTATTTTTTATACAAAAATCCGGCGTCCTATAATAAATATTTATTCCCATATATTTACCTGTCTCCAATAGTTCAAATAATTCAACCCTCTCTTTAAGCATGATAGCGTACACAATCTAGTCAGAAATAAATTTAGTTCTAAATTAATTTAGTCATAGCAAATAAGATTTAGGGATCATCAAAACACGCTCGAGGCACCGAGCAGAATATTAAGGGCTTAAAATGTTAGTCAAAACTTGAAGGATGTTACGTTTACAGTAAACTGGTAAAGTAGTTTGTAAATATTTTATTTAACGGGTATTATAAATTTAGCTTTCACCAGCGGTTTTATACACGTGGGTCTTCGTAAACTGTACCTATATTAAATCAAATTTAGTCTGAAGCCGTTCAATAAAATCTATAACGTTTAATAGAAAGGTGGGATCTAATTCAAAGATTATGATTGTGTTCGTAATCCTGAGTGTTTCTACATAATTTTATATAAATCTGAGCACACTATTGTTATTACGCCATAATTTCAATTACACAATAATTTTATCATTTGTTTATTTCTCAGTAAAAAAGTTATTAATTTGACGGCACAGAACTATAATTAATTTGTTAGTTCTGTGCCGTAATAAAGCAGTAGGATTTCTCATGAAGCCACAAACTCTTAGCTACTGATATTTACTAAAAAGAAAACGCATTATTGTGACATAGTTAATGTCACAATATTGCAATCTGATTTGAAAACTTGGGAGATGTAATATTGTTGAATGCTCTGTATTTTAGCTACGTCTTTTTGTTACACGTGTAGATTTCCAAAAATACAAATGTCGTCATTTATATTTTCAATAGAATAGAATCCATTTATTTTTGCTTGACCGTTTCTAATAATGGTATTTGTGCAGTATACATGAGGTAGAAGATTATTTCTGTCGACTATAGTGATAAAGAATGTAGGCAGGTGGGCTCGTAAATCTTTCTACCCACATCTACGTATAAATTGCGGGTCCCTGTGACCTTGGACCTTGACATCCCGGACACAGTTGCGATCTTAATTAAGAAATATGCAGTCGCTTTTATTGGGCCTTGGTGAATAGGACTTTTTTCCAAGCAAAATTAAAGTTTCACTGTTTGAGGTGGAAAAAAAAATTGTCATGAAAATTTTAAATCATTAATGATTTCAAAGTTTCCGATAAACGCTTATTGCTAAAGTCAGAAGGCTGGTTTTGAATCTAATCAGTACGAGTATATCCATTCAACGTGGCAACTCTTTACAGTATACTGTACCAGTTGATAGCAATGGTAGTAGGTAGTGCAAAAGTTCTAAGACGCGTGAGTCAAGTGTCCCCTCCCCTGCCAGCTAAATTGTTGATGTTGGGTATGTAAAAAAATTACGGTAGTAGTATATATAGTGAAATTAAAAGAAAAACTATCACAACTAAGTAGGCTTTACAAGTTTACGAGTAACAGCTGATCAAATGATATCAGAAGTAACAAATTTTTCGTACAAATTCTATTGAAAAATATTATTAAGTAGATATAACGTTGTAAGTATGAAACAAAAACAACAGAAAACTTCCGCATTTGGGTACAAGCCCTGTGTCGCGGGGGACTTTACAAACATACAAGTCACGGACACAAAGTACACCCAGACTCGGAACAACAATTTGTGGATCACACAAAGTGGTGTCCCGTGTGGGAATCGAACCCACGACCTCGTGCGTAGCAGTCGGACACACTCCCACCGCGCCACAGAGGCAGTAGCAGCAGGCAACCACTTTTTAAGCCACATTATTGGCCCGACATGCACTTGCCCGTTTTTTTTACATAATATAACTACACTTAAAGTTAATTTTATGATTCATCACAAAAGTGGAATACTAAAAGAACATAAAATATTGTTGAACCAAACTCATGTCATCCCTATCAAACTTCGTCCATCCAGTCTAACGTAGTTAACAACTGCTAAACGCGTCTTAAATTCGTTTACAAAATAATTTGCTGGATTAGATTTAACTCTTAATACAATTATACCGTATTACATCGGCTGAGCTACGTTTGCTTTAATTTACAGCTATCCAGAATAAATATAAATTTTAAGAGTGTCACTAAATCAGTATAGGGTTTCGTTGAGATGAAATACGATACGGTGTTTTGCGAAATTCAATTGGCAACTAAAATTTTCTCGAAGAACTTGCAGTATCTTCTAGAAATATTGTCTTTTAAAATCAAAATATGTGTAATCTACGAGTGGTCACATCAAAGCCAGTGTTGATAATAAACGGAATATTTATAATTATATCCAATCGTATTTTCTCTTGTTATTTTACTTGTCATTAAAATAGCATCAATCATCAGTCAGTCGCAGCTGATTGTTGAACAGAGAGGCTGTCAAAATACTGAACAAAGAGGCTTAAAAATATATATTGAATAAAAATATAATTATTATGAATAGAGTAGCCACAAAATAAACAAGTACAATAGTTATTTTAAAAATTTGTGTCGTAATCATAGTGGGGTGAAAATTTACCTAATCTTAACAAAAAAAAATACCATTATGTTCTTTAGTTATTTATTATTGTATAAATAGGTACGTCTACTGTCTGATTTTACCTAATTATATATACCTGTGTATCTATCACTTTGCGGTGACTATAAAACGTTTAGTTACCTAATCCCCATATTTAAACAGCCTTTCTTTCCTGCAGTCTTGTAAACATTAACAAGGTAAGTCTTCGTTTAATTTAACTCAAAAGCTACAAGTAGCGTCCCACCTAGTTTCTATATAATAACAAGGTTTTCTTTAGCAGCTATCAGCGGTTCCTTCTGTTTTGGATAGATGTCGCTATTCTCAATTTGTTAGTACTCGTAGATGAGAACGCTTAGAAGGACTTTGTTATATTAATACTATCGTAAAATAAGATTGGTTTTATTTACACAATTAAGTGTATGTTTAAAGCATAAAGCTCTAAATATAACATCTGTATATTACATACATCATACATCTGTATCGAATCAGTAATCGTGAAAAAGAAGTGTCCACATTCCATCCCAGTAATATATAGAACTCCTCCGAAGCAGCCCGACCTATGTTTTTTGCATATTTAGCAGGTATGAGAATAGGTCGTAACGTATTTTTTTTTTAAATCGCGAGTTTAGTATTTTTGTATAAATTGCCAATGGGGAAAATTGACACACTTGAAGTTGCGAGGGTCAGCTAGTAATTTATTTTGTACCTATGGTTAAATGCAACAACATTCTTACTACCTCATGTAAGTAGTACCTACATACCGGTACTATACCACGCTGGTGGACAACGTGTTGGTTAATAACACAGCTCGTTGAATTTTTAATTCTAGAACATGTCGATTTCTTCAAAATTTTCAAAATCTTTGCACATAAAATAACATAGCCAGTAATACAATCGGCTCTATACAGCATTAGGAAGCGAACAGATCGCTACCGTAGAGCCTCGTATCAAATGCTCTTTTACTGTCTTTTTATTGCCGGCTCTACACGTGACTTCGAGATGCTTTATTAAATGCACCTCTATTTATTCAGAGGTTTAGTGCATTTCAAAGATGGCGAATGCAGACAGTTTTAATTTAAAAAGTTAATGGGATTCTCCTAAAGTTATTATTATTATTCTCTAGACATGAGATTTCTTTATAGGTATGTGGAACTTATGTTTATCTAGCTTTGACTTCATCTCGGTTTGAGTTGAAATCTATCCCCACTACTTTAAAGGATAAGTTTTCAAAAAATCATTTTCAGTTTGATAGTGCAGTAAATTACAACGATTAAAGTTGTAATTTACTGCACTACCGGGAAAAAGCAGACTCGGAACAACAATTTGTGGATCACACAAAGTGGTTTCCTGTGTGGGAATCGAATATATGGGATCTCTTGCGTAGCAGTCGTACGCACTTCTGCGGCACCGAGGCAGTCAGTCAGCAATTATTGATACCTTTCTATCTATCACTCGTACGGACGGATCTAGGTACAGGTGTCGTTGTCGTGGAAAAAGATAAGTGGAGCTCCAAAGCGTATGAATAACAATATTTACACTCCATATAGGTATTTATAACGTAACGTTTGAACTCCATCTTATCTTATATCTCATCTCCTAAATATCCTTCTTATTCTTAACAATAAGGTTTTTATTATCTTTGGGCAGTTGCACCAAAGTACCTGCTCAAAAAAGCTCAAAGATCCAAAGACGCACTGGGAGGATTGTCGACAACCATATGATTACAGGTGGTATTGAGCCATTAAGCCCGAGAAGAGACTTCGCCTCCCTGTGTGTATTCTACCGCCTACAGACGGTTTGACGTGTGCGTTGATGCATATACCAGTTAGTCATGGTTTTAGAAGTCAACGAAAGTCTATTTGGCTCAATGTTTATATTTAAAAGTTTCTTTTTCATAAAACGAATACTATTTATCTAATTCGTTCCAACGCCACTGCTGAAAATAAGACAAAGAAATCGTAGCTGCCTAATAGCTGACTGATCTATTAAAACCAAAAATTTTGCCGTCGATTATGGCAGTACCTCAAATATGAAGTCCATGTTCCACTAGTGGGAACCTGATGGATTTTCTGACTTGATAATGTAGACATGTTATCTCAGTAAAGTCGAAATAACATCTTAAATGAACTAAAGTTTGTACTCCCAGTAATGGTAATACATAATATCTCGCGACAAAGGTCGTTGTTTAGGGCCTCCAAGTGCCGCTATAAATCCTGGAGACATTAACTGCAGGCACTTAATTAGGTGGATCCGGACGCTGCAAGTGGTCACATAATATAGTCACAGAGTAACTTGTTTTATGTAGAAGTGACAATGTGTTGCTAAATTGTTAAATTGTTGTTCGTTCAACCTTTTAACTATGCTGCTCTATTTAGAAGTATTTACCCCCACCCACTGTATGTAAGGTGGGGGTAAATACTAAATAAATAAATAAACTCACGTTTGGTTGAGCAGTCTCTAACCTAGAGGTAAATTATAACTTCATAACTATTATACGTTAATTTAAAAGTGCAATTACCTAATGAAGTCATGAATCACAGCTAAATAAATAAAGAATAAAATATATTTTTTTATAATTTGTCAAATTGCCAGAGGGTTTTAATTTTTAGTTATTGTTTGTTATTAAACATATTTGTCTGTCACCAATAATTAACTAATTTTAATTAACATATTTTTAATAAGAGAAATAAAAAAATAAAACCTTTCTTAAGGTATGTAATGTAGAATTTAAACGAAGTATGCTACATCACATAGCCCGTTCAATGCTTTTAAGAATCTCTCAAGTATCGTCAGAAAAAAATGCGGTAATAGGTATAAAACCTCAACAATCACATAGTCTTTGAATTAAGTCTAAATCCCTAGAGGCTAGCCTCTAACAGTAATTTTGCAGTAAGTAGGTGTCTACAGTCCGGGATTAGTAAACGTTATTGTTATGGTAATATATTATTTATTACTCTACGAACAAAGGATATGGCGTAATTGTTAGTATTTACTTGGTATTTGCATTTAAAACAAATGGTCAGTACTCAAAGCTTTGTTTTAGAATTGGTATTAGAAGTGTAATAATGCTATTGTTTGACCTAAAGTCGAGGTCAAACATATAAATTATTCTCTTACATTACCTCGATGTGAATCCTCTCTCAACAATTGCTGACTAAGTAGATAATAAGTTTCGCTTTCAGTTATGCTTTTCAGAAGAAAAAAAATATAAAATGGAGTATCGGTGCATAATGTAACATATAATTTAGAGTACTGACCTCTATAGTACGTTGGACTGGCTACCCAGTACAAAGCGACATCAATTTCTTATTCCAAATTCATCTTATTCACTCTTTTTTGTTACTTTATGCAGTAAAAAAACCATTGACTGTAAGCTGATACAAGAAGATATGAATACACTTTCTAATTATTGCTCTAATAATACATTTTACTTTAGTATTTCTAAGTGTTTTACGTTTCTATTTACTAAAAATAAAAACCCAATTGCTTATATTTATAATTAAGTTAGTGTCCTAGGAATATTACTTGATAGCAAATTAAATAATCTTGATCAGCACATTGACACCATAACAAAAAACGCATATCGTATGTATAGATTTGTGATGAGATTTGCAACTGATTTCAAAATATATTACATCTTTTTAAATAATTAGTTAGCAATCACAGCGTATGCAGTAATAACGAACCCGTACTATAGCAAATATGTAGATTTTTTTAGTGGAATCTGTACAATCTAAATTCCTCATGCTTTCATAGGTACCTCACTTATGGGGTATTACTTGATACTTACCATTTAATGAACCTCAAGTCGAGGCGTATTTTTCTACTTGATGTTACCAACTATAGATTAACTAAATTATAACGTTCCTAGAGGGGCATTTCGGTCTTTGCTGTCGAACAATTGCTGGAGTCCGTACATCTCTGCGCCGTTTATAATACTTTTTTTACAGATATAGACTTATTTGCCACATCTGCTAACAAATTTCGCAATAGTTTAAGTCAATTATTTAACAGCTCAAACGTTAATATTTAAAATATTAACATATACAAGTATTATAATGATATATTTAAATTAATATTAACTGTAATACTATATAAAATATTTCTCACATTTTTTATCACAATTTATATTTCGTGAAAAACGTAGTAAGTGCACCATGTGTGTTGTACAATTTTTGTTAGACTTTTTATATTTTTTTAGTGTTAAACTGTTAGTTATTCCAAATAAATAAATCGAATGACCGTCCTGTAATTTTTTTGTCAATTAAGAAAAATGGTCGTCAATCCTTGTTAGACAAGTGTCAAAATCAAATGAAAGTGTTGTTGTTGTCGGCGGTAACCTGTTCAGCATACTAATACTATTGACGTCATTGATTCATAAACATTGTTATTTATAAAATCAGTCAACATCTAATGATGATGCCTCTATCGGTGACTTTCCTCGTGGTACCCGGTTCTACACCTCCACCAATTTAGTCTATCCCAACGACTTTCTTCAGATTATAGGTCTTTCTGACTGGGAGCTGTCCTTCCTGATAATTACTGAGTACCGGTCTTCAATTTAGGACGCGTTTGCTTTAGCAGTGGTCAGCCGTCCTTCGGTAGCTATGTCCATTTCATCGTGCTTAACCTACAAGCCATGTCAATAACTTTAGTTTTTTGCCGGATAACCATGTTGCAAATTTCATGCTTCAAAGAAACTCTAACAAAAAATACAATGTGTAGGTATTTTATAATTTATAAGTTTGCAAGTAGGTACTGTATAAAACCAACAGCTTGCGTATGGGGCTTGCCATCAATAAGTTCAAGACGAAACTTGATAATTGACCGTTTTGTAATCATTCAGCGCCCTGACTTCCTACAATAATATGAGACTGGAGACCAATTTCAATACTTTGACTCGATGATCAATAACAAGGGTAGCAGTGAGACAGATATACGTAGACGGCATGGCAAAGACAGTGATTTGCCGGATAACAACGTCAAAAATGTCATTCTTCAAAGAAACTTTAAGAAAAAATACAATGTGCACCTAGTAGGTTAGTAAAATACTTAATTCACGCAGTAGATAGCGCTGTTAATTCAGGATAAATTACAATTTTAATGGCATTAAAAAGCAATAACCCATGTCACAGTAAACCAACAGACTAGACGCTACGTATTTATTATTTATGAATAATACTTAATTCACTACAAAGCTAGTGCAAAAACATTTCACAAGTTAAATTATAAACACCTACCGCCTATTTAATTTCAAATAATAAAAAGTTCGTTTATATTGCTATGGCGTAGATGATAAAATAAATACAATGAAAGAATCTGAATCGGTTTTTAGGGTTCCGTACCTTAAAAGGAAAAAACGGAGCCCTTATTGGATCACTCGTGTTTCTGTTTTTGTCTGCCCGACCGTCACAATCAATTTGCACAGAATCTACTCAACCGATTAAGTTCAAATTTGATACACATATGAGGTTCTATGACCCAAACATTGACGCAAAAATGACGTAAAAATAGATTACAGGAAAATCTATTCTGAGTTGATAATCTAAGTAAATTTTTTTTAGAAGAAATTTATAAAAAGTTTCACTAACAGTATCCTGTTACATACCAAATGAAAGGGCTTGTTGTCAAGATGTGTAATATATTTTTATTATAATTTTAAAATAAATCATTTAAAAAACATTCAAGAAAAAACATGAAATTATCTTTACCTTTATCTCCAAAGCTACTAAGCCTAATTTTTTGGAAAAAATACAAAAGATAGGTCGTAATCTATAGATTATAGGAAATCCTACTAGAAATTTTAATTTTGAACATGAGGGCCATTTTATGGGCAAAACAATAAGTTGAAAAACCGTTATGAAAACGGTATGTAAACAATGTAACATGAAAACAAATGAAAGGCTTAGTGAAAGGGTTATAAATATGTAATTTTTAAGTTTTTATGAAAGTTCATGAAAATTTACCCACTCAAAAGAAAGTGTGAAAACAACGTCATAAATTTACACTGACCCTGACTGCTAAGCTAGAAGTTGTGGTTTCGATTACCACCTAGGATAATTAAATTCTACTATTTAATCCATTGATGTTGATAAATTTAATTTCAAGTTTCCTTTTTTTAATATAATTTTATATCTTGCCTTTGCACCAGTCCTTTAATATGGTGTACTATAATATAATGGTGGCTTGCCTACGTATAGGTATACAGTTTTTAAACAAACAAACATTGTAAACATAAGAAATTTGAAATAAATGCCTTGTTCCTTTCGCTGGCTTTATTTATTATTTGCGAAGAGGCATGTAGTATGTACATGTAAAATCATGGCTTTTCACAAGTATAGTATTTTGCTTCCTATGTGAATAAATAATTTTTGATTGATTTGGTATACCTATGTGTATAGAATTTTAGAAGTATGTATACAAGTATCAATTGTCTGGTAGCCATAGTAGAGGAACTCCTCAGTTTAGGATCAGATGGTGTTGTATGAGTTGTGTGATGTAAGTTAAATCTTTCAATATTGTTTTGTTCCAGAGATTCCGTTAAACACAAATATGTGAAATTATGCCAAGGTTTCGCTAATAAGAGAAGTGAAAATCAAACTGGAAATCAAATTCTTTTGATAGGTCCTATAGTTACATGATTTTTAAATAATTTGTTATTTGCGACTCAATAGAGCAATTTAGCAATTAAGTTTTTTTAACTACAAGCAATGTCTGGTTGCCATAGTACAAGCTCTGCTTAGTTTGGGATCAGATAGCGTTGTGTGAGTTGTCCCAAGATATTATTATTATTATTATAAATGTGGGTCGCACATTACCGTGTAACCACGGTCGGTGAGTCGCCTTTAGCAACTTGGTTGGTAGAATGCCATGTGTCGAGATAGATTCGTCGTATTGATCGAACTATTATTCGATCAACACGGGAATCTATCTTATACTATACTATGTAGTCAGGCACTACACAATAATATTTTATTCCTTGAACCAATTATGAATAAAACATCATACACCAAAACACACAAAACATAATTCAAAACAATTCAAATCATAATACATAATTACATTACAAAATGGCATTACATTCAACAAACGTCTGCTCACACAGAGTAAAACCAAACATTCTTCGTTGAAACACAAACTCATGCATAACTACGAACACCCACAATTTGTATTTGACTTGAACTTTAGTTACGGGTAGTAAATTAATTAATACGTAAGTACTAATATTTCAGGATCTCATATCTGACAATTGTCTGTGTGTACCAGTGTGCCACCGTTTGTTCGAGGTACACTTTGTCTAGATACCGGTAATTGCTTTCCCATTGTGTTAGCTTGAAATCTGAATGCAAATAACTTAAATGGAAATTCACTGTGATCATAAAACACTGAGAGTATAGAAGGCAAGCATCATAAATGCTTCCTTCAAGCAAGGCACACATATTTAAAGAATTTTGGAACACCTTCGAAACAAAGTGGTCCGAGATCTCGTGCCCGTAAGCGATGTTTATGTACCGTATGCTTTTTATAAAATTTTCCTTCTGATTTTCTCGACTCTTTAGCTGAGGTGTTGATGTCCTTTGGGTACGGACACGTTCATAGTACCTACATGCATTTTGTAAGTACTGTGTAAAACTAACAGCTTGAGTATGGGACTTGCCATTAATAAGTCCAAGACGAAGCTCATGGTGATTTACCTTTTTGTAATTATTCAGCGCTCTGACCAATTTCAATGCCTTGACTCAATGATCAATTACAAGGGTCGGAGTGAGGCAGAGATATACAGGCGGATAGGCATGTCTAGGACCGTATGAGAATACCATGTACCGCCTATCGCAAAAATATATCTATTTTAAAACATCTAAAAATAGAAAATGTTTAATGGCTGTCGATAAACTGCTTGCAACGCGTAGTGCGATACTTTGGGCATACTACCATGAAAGAGCCTGCAACCAGATGCCCTATTCCCATTCGCCCACAGTCAGTAGGCGGGCTCGCTATGCAGCATTTGAAGATGTGTCTATGAGGTGTTGTCTTATCTTGCTGCACAGCGACCGATCCCACTGCCTCTGGGAGGACAGGTTGGAGAACATAACAACACTTGGGGAAGTCATTTTCCAAGCATTCAAGGCCTTAGAAACCTCACTTCGGAATCAACCAGTAGGAGTTAAAATTTTCCTGGTTAATTCTTCAGTGCTGTGAAGTGAAGATAAGAACGTTGGTAAATTATTTCAATTTACAATATTTCAATAGATTAAATTAATAAATAATAAAAATAAGGTTCAAATTAAACAATATTATATGCTGAAATTATAATATGACAAATATGCCTTAACTGTGTAGTATGCCATAATTAGTAAAAGATTAATTTCATTATTCTTAAACAAATTCATATCGTATAATTTTCCAAAATATATTTAGATATTTTTTTTTATATTTTTGGGCCATGTCTAAGAAGTTTTTTTATCGTATATTGCCTTTTTATGTTGTCTATGTGTTTATAGTTGTTCCTAGTACTGTTTAGTGTGTCATTTTCAGATTATTTTTAACAAACATTACTTCTTCTTAAATTTATAGGCATGGCAGTAACACTGCCGTAACCTTAAAAAGTGAGGTACTCAGCTGTCTGTACTTTTAATTCAACATACTGTTGTTATTGCTTGAGTAAGTTTCATTGGGTAATGGTAATGGTTGCAGCACCTTACTGGCATAACTGTATATTTACAAATATATTTTAAAAATTGGCATTTAAAAATAGTGATTATTACGAGTAGTTTTTATTGCCAAGTTCTTTTCTCTCGGCGTCTTGCGTTCTTGGCATTAAATATAGAATCATTCTATTCCAAATTTTGTTGTGACGTTCATAAGCATTGCATTTTGTAACCTAAGTCAATAAAGTTCTTTTGACTTTGACTCTGATCATCTTATGATAAAAAACAAAGAAAGGTTCATACGAAGTACGAACTGATTGCTTGTACTTTAAATACTGATTTACAAAAGGTGACTTTTTATCGAAGATCTTTTTTTTTACAATCAATTACTCATAGAACGTTATGGAATCATGCCGCATATGTACGAATTTTGATCAAATTCGATTCAAATTAAAATCGTACAGTCATATAAGCACGCTATTGAGCTCAGAATAATGGATGAACAGGCAGCAATAATTGCACTCGTCATTATCTTGAAACTCTATACTTGTTTAATTTAGTCGTGTGCAGATAAATGAATGACAGAGACATTAATTATTTTTTTCATTGTTCATAATATAATGAGATGATGATACGTCCCAGATAATATGTTCCATTTTTAACAGACTGTAAAAAAGTATGTTAAGTATTCGATACGTGGATGAGTAATATTATTGTAATTGCGTGATTTTCTCATACGATGATCGAGTAGGGCTTCTTAACGGAGTTTCGAAGAAGTGATTTTTCAAATGAAAGAAACTAAAAAAAAAAAAAATAAGCTATACTAACATTTAAACTTTCGCGTTGCATGATTATAACTATTTTAAGGTAAACAATTTTAAATAGTTATAAAATTTAAGCTATTCTTAAAAATTGCAGTTTCTAAAATGCACCCCCTTGCACAACATATGCGGCAAGAGCGCGCAACCAGATGTGTTAGTCTGCGCAGGTACGTCAATAGTGCGCATCACTCACAAATGTCATATTTTAAGTTATCATGACTTACAGGTAAGGACAAAATTAGCCCACGTATGCAACGCATTATAACATCTAGGCTCTTGAATTTTTATGAAAATAGTTGAATCAGAAACAGAAATACGAAGAGTGGTCATAGCTCCATAACGATAAGTATAAACGGCTTGTTATGTATACTGATGGGTATAGATTTTGGCCTACGTACTAAAATAAAAACATACAATAATATCGTTCTAAATCGTGGTATTAGCTGAGCAAAGATTACTCAACTAACCCTAGCCCAAAAATTTGAAACAAATGTGAGCAACGGTTTTCTGGCCAAAGTTCACATTTGATATATAAAGCTAATAAAACAAAATAAAAGATACACAACCAAGTCAGAGCTTATGAAACTATAGGTTTTCCAAACAATAAGCAACGCAGTAGGACGTCCAGCTTGTAGGAGGCTGACATTTTTCTTAAGTATGTAGTTGTTTTTATGAAATAAGAATTTATGACAATCCCTTCATTTTAATTAATTATTTCATACCTCTTTCAAAGCATAAATAATGGATTACTAAGGAGCGACCCACCATTTACACTCGACTTTTTGTTACTGAATCTTAGAAAAAATCTAATATTCTTAGAAAAAAAACTTAATAATCAATTTAACAGCATTTCCGGAACCTAGACAGATAGGATAAAAATGTAACTCATGAGGAACCAGAGGAAGATAACAGCTAGAATAAAAATCGACAACCCCATACAAACTTTCGCCACCGCAAAAATAATAGCCACAATTTTCCCCTTAATACGGCTCTGGTGTTCAAATAGTAAGTAATTAACATTGTTAAGGAGCGGACCGTGGAAGTTTTCTCACTTATTTGTTAGATTAATGCGCCAACTTTTGTTAGTAATTCGGTTGCGTTCTCGCAAAGTCACGTATTGATTGAAGATTATGTGATTTTATAGGTTCCAGTAATGGCCGGTGAAGTTTCAATTCGGCTTGCAAGTTTGGCAAGTACCGTATGGTACAAAGGAACGGAAAATAAGCTTAATTTACCGTATTGGTTATGGAACGCTTCATGCTTCGTATCAATTTGTAAGATTGGACCCTTACATCGAATTCATCGTCGAACAAAAGTTTATGACATAGGAACTACAATAATACTACTTAAATAGATGTGAGAAACTCTTTGGGTTATGTAAATCATGGCAAAACGAACAAAACCTTCGTGAAATAGGAGCCAGAAAAGGGAAAACGACGCATTTTTGCGCTGGTAGCTAGTAAAGAAGGATATAAAACTAACTACTGGTTTGATCAGTATTGAATTTCTTTTTATTGTACCAACAACAAATATTTAGCTTTCGTATATAATGCAAGCAGGTATAATCTTGAACCCCATGAAGTGTTCTTTTCCTCTCGAGTTTTATGTATCTCACGATTTGGGTATACAGGGTTATTTGTATTATACTAATAATATCCGACTCGTAGTTTCTGTACATGACACCAATTAGCCTTGTAATATCAGCTTTGAAAAATATTTTATGAATTAACCCTTTACCACTCACATCATTATTTTTCTGGAGCAAAATCATTGTTTATTGTGAGTTCGCCCCAAACCTGACAAAAAAGCAACGATTTTACTCCAGGGTCTCACTGACATGGTAGTTGGTTGTGTGACACAAGTAGATGATAGATAGTTAAGGGTTAAATGAAATATATTTTTCAAAACTGATATCACAAAGTTATTTGGTGTGATTTTAAGAATATAACAACCCACATGTCGTCCCACTGCTGGGCATGGATCTCCCCGGTAGAACCTATACCCTTATTGTAGATCCTGGGTAATTGCCATAATCGCCACGCTTGGCGAGCGGGTTGGTGATCGCAGTAGTTCTTTAAAGTACGAAGAGGACGCTGCTGCCCGTCCTCCGGTGTGTCATCCCTTAGTCGCCTTAACGACACTCACAGGAAGAGATGGGGTGGTATTATTCTTAAGCCGGCACCACATGGCCAAGCATCGTGCGGGAGGTTATTAGTATATTATATCACCCTCAATGCCCAAATCGTGTTATGAATATAACTCGAGAGGTAAAGAGCACTTAGTAGTCTTCATGATTAAACTAACTAATTACTCGATTTTCTTTAGCACCGATAGATAAGGCTACAAAATGGGCCACCTACCTAAGAATAAGAAATTTACCATTTATTTTGTACCCTTTTTTTATTCTGCACATCCCTATTTTTATAGGCACATTCTTACAGAGTCAAATACAATATACGCAATATTGTATTTGACTCTGTAAGAATGTGCCTAGTTTTTATTAAAGGTAAAACGTTCTTCAATTTTTTGGTAAAGGTTAATTTTAATATTGAAATTCGAGATTGTGAATAGTTCCCATTTAGGTGATTGCAGCCATTTTAATTATGCACCGAGTGTAGCCGCTGACCAACGAGAATATTTCAAAAGGCTTTAATAATGTATACTTGTATCAGTTTTACCTCGAGAGCCTTTTTATTTATTTATGGAGAATCGTTTTTCTCGATGAATGGGTTTTGTATCAACATCCGAACGTATTTTTAAAAGTAGATAGTATAAAATAAAAGAAACAACTAAATGAAGAACTAGATATCACTGAAACATTTCACAAACTTGCAAAATAAGATAGCGTAGTTGTCGCAAAAATTGAATTGTGCAAACATAGCTGGTACTCACAGCCAGTCGGATAACTCCTGGTTCACCCTTGTCAGCTGAGATAAGTGACCGAACTTCTTTGGCCACTTTCGAACAGTTATCTGAGAAGCGATCACGTAAATTTTTCTAATCTCATGGCGATACCTCTTTTCTTTTGTCTTTCGTTTGACTGTACTCCGGTTTTCTACTAAAATGTAAATTGAAAATGGTTAATCTTTTCTTTGTGGTTTGTTTATTATGATTTCGGTCTAGAGATAGTATAAATACTCAGCCAGTCGAGGTTTATTTACACAGAAAAATGTGTTTTAAGTCTTGAGATTATTTGCAGATTACTTGATATATTACGTAGGTATTGTTTGAAAACCATCACAGAATACATTATCTGATAGTTATGTTGTAAAAATTAAACTGTAAAATTTATGTATTGATTTATATTTATTACTTACATATTACAATTTTATGTTATGTTATCTTTTCATAACTAAAGTATCTACTGTAACATTTCGTTACACTGGTTTTTACAAAAAATTGGCAAAATATACTTTCCTATTACGTTAACTGACGTAAAAAAAAAGTAAAAGTAGGTGAGTTGTAAAGTTATGTTCATAAACCCTTTTTCGCCGTATACCAAACTAAAAACAAGGTCAACTATATTTTCAAAACTCATTTTCTTCATAGCACTTACTCTATAAAATTGCAAACTTTTTATTAGAAAACCGAGTTAAGTGTTCGTCATGAAAAACTATGTCAGGTTTCAGAGCAGGATTATGGCACAGTCTGCAGGTTTAGTAGACATGCTTTGACTTGAGAAATTGCTGAGCTTTATAATATGTTCTTGGGTACATTGTTTTTAGTTTGGTACTCTAGAACCTAGGATAATAACTGCCGTCGGGGTGATGTGTTTTTAGTGTTCAGTTATTAGGGTTACACTACACACTAGAAAAATAGGCATCGTATACTCTCGTAATCGCCAATTAAATTCGGGCCAGAGAAGTGACTGACAGTGGTCTTACACTATCAATTAGTCTTTTTATTGGCCCAAAATATAACAAAAACTCATAGGTAATGAAAACATAACTGAAACTTTGTAGATGCCAAGCCTGTGAATTTTTCATTACATTATAGTGAAAAATTCACGTGCAGATTTTTCCCAAGTAGGTTTATGTAATTTTGCATTTTTCGAACATCAACATAAAAATGCAGGACGTATACGTCAACTACAGAACAGGTGTAGCCGCGCAAAACATTGCACTCGGCAATAGAACAAAAAATCCTGGATAAAGGTCTGAAGTCGCAAAGCTTTGTCCCGGCTAAGTTCGCCGTGCAGCCTGATTCAATTTCCATGTTAATCCGTAACACGACACAAAGTCTCCTTTGTAATGTACAAGTCAAGTTTTATCATGTAAGGGGTTTTTGGTAACTGTATTCTTTCTGTTTGTGTTTAGAGTGGATAACTAATGTTTTGGTATTGATAAAATAAGTGTTATTTTGAAATTTGATTCTATTTTTGTTTTTAATGATCTTGTAATCAAGGTCAAGATAGTCAAGATCAAGACATTGTTGTCATCAAGGACTACGCAGGAAATATGGGAGTCCGATGGTCCGAGGATATATATATATATATATATATATATATATGTATACCGTTTATATTAGAAGCGGTGGTAGTAGCCTTAATGGGCCTATTCTGGGCGGAATTCAAAAGTTAGGTCGCGGGTACAAATTATACCCATTATACTACCAACATGGCTCCTTTTTTTTTTTGATGTGGCAGGAAAAAATCCTTACGAACACCCCCACCGTACGGGGAAGACGGTGGAGGTAGTGTGGGGTTTGCACTCACTAAAAAATGCGAGATGACGTCCTCGCAGAAGTCCCACGACACCTTGCCCCAGACCATGGACAGAAGCACGGCCGGTAACGAGAGGTCACTTCCGACCACTGCGGTGAGAACTTGACGCTGCCCCGCCCAAGCTGGACAATGCTGGAGGGTGTGCTGCGCTGAGTCCCCACCGCAGTCGCAGTGGTGGCAGGCGGGAGTCAGTTTCCTTCTAGCGACCGTGTACAGGTACTTCCCGAAGCACCCGTGCCCGGAAAGGACCTGCACCAGCCGGAAGGAAAGGGTCCCGTACTGCCACGCCGCCCACTCCTCCAGGACCGGCTGGAGCGCCTTCACGGTACGAACACCTGCCCGTAGAGCCTCCAGTCGGCCCTGGCACCGGGCCATAATTGCCGAGTGGACCTCCCCGCGCCAAGCGCGAAGCTCCTCGGACAGGGGAACCGAACCCCCTACCCGAACAGCCACCGCCCGCCGATATACTTCGGCGAGCACTTCCGCCTCTGAATCCCACGGTGGTGTGCCGGCCAATGCGCACGCCGCCTCTGCAGACACCGTGCGGTATCTGCGTATGGCCCTGACTGCCATGGTCCACTGGGGTCTCCCTAAGCGGACCCTATTCTGGGCGGTCAGGGACGCCAACCACACGGGTGCACCGTACAGAGCCATTGACAGCACCACCCCCGTGTACAACCGTCTACTGGAGGCACTAGGCCCGCCCAGGTTCGGCAACAGCGTCCCCAGTGCGGTTGCAGCAGTCTCGAGCTTAGGCGCCAAAATGCGGAAGTGATCGTCGTAAAGTCATAAAGCTGGCTCTCCTCCTGGACATCGCGGTGACGAGTCCGGCTGCGGGTATAGAACCTCCGCGCACTGATGTAAGCGGCGCGGAGGGAGGCCAGCTCCTGGGACCACCAATACACCCCCTTCCTCTGGGGGTGACGTCTTGAGCGGGGCATGGCCGCATCGAGAGATCAGATCTGCGTAAAAGCATCGTGAATGCGGTCAGCCATGACGTCCAGCTCCTCGGTAGGAGACGGAGACGACCATGATGCCACAATGGCCGCCTCTTCCAGCAGGTCCCTGTCCAACGCACCCACAGCCCACCGCGGAAACCGAGGCGTTCTGCGCGCCGCGTGACCCCTAACTGAGTCCTGGTTCCTGGAAGACCGGGAGAGCTCCATTCGGATATATCGGTGATCCGAGAGCGTCTCAACCTCATCCAGGACGACCCAGTTCCTTACTCGCGCTTCGACGGCAGGGGTAGTGAACGAAAGGTCCACTATCGACCTCCTCTGCCGCCGTGTCGGTGGCGCCTCTATTTTAGAGACAAAGACCCACCGACGCCGCCCACTTCTCAACCGTCGATCCGCGGACGTCCGTGCTGGGTGACCCCCACGCCGTAGATTTGGCGTTGAAGTCCCCCAACACCAGCACGTGGCGAGGTGCCAACCGCCGTATCGAGGTCTCCAGGTTGATAAGGAAGACGTCGAAATCACCAACGTAGCTCCTAACACAAGCCATTGAGCTTACCTGGAGAAGTTACCAGGATTGCTAGTGAAGTGGGACCCACAGTCTCACATTGCTAGTAATCTTTATAAAAAAAAGATAGAGCTCAGCCAGTTCCAAACGGTCCTGAGGATGCCTCGTATAGAGGTGAAACACGTTTAGAAGTTCCACTTCGTGGAAGCGGAATATCGCGAGTCAAGGAGGTGCCTATCACTCGACTTAGTGGGAGAACCTGTCACAATTTTTTTTTGTTGATAGTTTCTCTTTTGTGTGCAGTCCGTCAATCTATTTAGATTGTTGTATTAAGGGTATTTCTTTACTACTTCATTCGTGGTGATTTACAGATCGAGGGTGGGTACTGGGATCCCTCCTTAATAATCTGCTTCAGCATTAAGCAGTTATCATAAATGTACCAGAAGTATCATTTGCCTACACTCAAACTCCATTTGAACACAGTCCTATATAAAAAAGTGACCGTCCTTATCTAACGGTTCCATTTCAAAAAGGATATAACTCCATAAGCGACTCCAACTATGATATCTCTTGAAACTTCCTCAAATTACCCTACCATCCAAATCGGCACGCAAACAAAATTCAAATTAGCTGCAATTAATTTTGAAACTTTAACAACGATCTCATACCTTATACTAGGCACTAGATCGCAAAACTACTCAGAGCTCGATTTGAAAGTACTTAAGGCCTTCGGGGAAATTTATTTTGTCCCCAAGAGCGGAGCAGCGAACTAAGCCTTATCATCCACCTAATAGGTTTCCACAAAGAAGCCTTTGAAGCCAATACGACCATCTACAATTTATTGTTTAGTTGTACTGGAAACTCTCAGTTCAGGAAGTGAATATTGGTAGTATAATCTAAACAAATTAAAAAGGTGTAGATGATGGTATTCGGCAAAGTTGAATAAGTAAATATGATTGTATAGTATCTAGATAGAGGCCAGAGTTAGATACCCAGAAGTTGCTGCGACCTGCAAGACTAATTGTGACATTTCTCCAAAGTATAAATAATTAATTTTGTAAGCGTAAAACACGATGTTTCGAGCAAATGACATGGACGTCAAACATGATACCATCATCAATAGTCAGAAATATCCGCTCATTTCCTATCTTTCATCTCTGCTGTTATGTCGTGCACGTACAACACACGCCCTTGCTAAAGTCCCATCTCCTATGAAAAGGGTTAGAGATTTATTGCCATTTGTAACTTGGTAGCTATATATTCCATTATATCAAGAGACACCTGCTATTATATGTTAAATTGGTTGGCATTTTTATCATTCATCTACTTACTGATAAGGAAATTTATGGTATTGGGTTTTTGTGGTTGCTTCAACAGGTTTATTGTAGACTTTAAATTGTTTTATGGGGAAATTTGTCAGCGAAATTACTCACGTTGAAATTTAAGGGACGTTTTATGCAAGTTAGTTTGTTATCTAATTTCCAAAATATTTCATACATCATTACGTACGACGCAAAAATAAGGGATGACTCCGACGATTGAGTATAACTACAATATATATATTTTTATAAAAAATATGTTACAAAACCACGAGCGGGAGGTTATTAGTATATTACAAATTACCCTGTATAACTATACTAATATTATAAAGCTGACGAATTTGGTACTAATGGTTCGAATTGAAAAAAAAAAGTGTTAAATAGTCCATCCATAGAGAAAGGCTATAACCTATCACGCTATGTTTAATAGGAGCGAAACATGTTGCAAAAACGGGGAAAAACATTCCTTTTGAGAGCTTCCGTTACGTGCGCTGCGAAAACGGTTAAAGTTACACAACAAGAATGTATGACGGATTTGTTCTTCTTGAAAAGTTCTAAAAAAAGCGTTAACAAATGCCTATCTTTAGGTTGACTAACTATTACCGTTTTTATGGTAATCAATAAATAATAAAAATAATTTAAAATAAGGCATTATTTACGAATTTTTTTTAATAAAGATGACGTTATACACAAATATTAGGTTTTAAAAAAATGCTTACACTTCATTTCATTTCAATGAATATCTTAGGAGATTATAAAGCTTTAAATTATTACGCAATAAAATCAGGTGTGTATTCAGAACTTTGTTCAGAGGTGACAACTATTGGCTCAACAGCATCAGCTTGAACTTAACACGCGCATAAGCCAGTAATAAATGCCTTAAATTCTTTCAAGCCCCTATTTATTGTTTATAACAAAATAAACCTCTCTGCAATATTTCAGCTAGTTAAAAGAATTTTAGCTGAAAATTATTTAATATATAAAACCCATGGTTCCGTCGGTTAGGTACTGCGACGTAACGTAAACAAAATTTACATTCAATCTAAGACAAGATTAAATAA
Organism: Herminia tarsipennalis; assembly: GCA_945859575.2. NCBI lineage: Eukaryota > Metazoa > Arthropoda > Insecta > Lepidoptera > Erebidae > Herminia > Herminia tarsipennalis. The sequence continues at coordinate 22,086,063 of OX243844.2, forward strand.
GCTAACATAAACAGAGGGCCTACCTTACAGGATCTTATGTAGATCTCACTTTGATTTTGACGTCTGTCAAAATGAGCTTATTCCAGGCTTACGAGCATCTCATGCAACTAATGTTATCTTTCATAATAAGCTAGCAGTATCTACACAAGAGTATAATAATAGAAATAAAAGAAAAAACAACAAAAGAAAATATAATATCTCATGAAGCCCTACAAAACAGTTCTCATACACAGCAATCAATGTCATTTACAGTATCGTAACAGGCGCTAACTAGCACGAGAGTGTTAATCGCACAAAGCGCTCGTTAGGTGCGGTCGCGTTCACTGTAATGAAACTTCAACCGTTGATTACTGGCACATCAGTGATTTAGATTTTGAATGGTTGAAGCATTATATCACCTAACTTATGTTTCTTATAGTATCTTGTTTTTTATATTTTGCAAAGATAAATAAATACGTAATGTATTTTGACTGCTGTGCCAGGGGTTGTGCATACGATTACTATACGGGACACCATTTTGTGTGATTCACATATTGCTGTCCCGAGCCTGGGCGTATGCACTTTGTGATCGTAATGTTGCACTTTTGTAAAGTCTCCCGCAATACAGGGCCTCCACAAAAGTAACAAAAACATATGACCATAAGAAATAAGAATTATCTCCTTTTATTTTTGCATGCGTTCTAAAGCACAAAATAAAGCTGAGCTTAAAGTAATTTCCATATTCTGGTTATGTAAACTCTCATCAACATGTTTTAATGTTTAGAAAAACTGATTGTACTGGTATAAAGTAAAGTAGGCAGTAAAAAAATATATTTGTTTCAGCTTCACTGGTTAAAATTCTAAATTTCCAACATCATACTTGTACACATGGGTTATGCAAATACATTTCAGTCCATGCTTAGTGGAAAACAAAAAGTTTTAGTTAGTTACGAAATGAAAACCATTAGTGTTTGCAACGGCTGCAGCGAATTGTTGCGATTTAAACGTCGCGTGCTAATTGTAGCTTCGTGAGTATTTTCGAGATCTATGAACTAAACGAGCATGTTCAAGAATTTAAATAGTTAATTGCGTAGTGCGGAGACACTGGCTACATTTTTGCACTCATTTATGGCCCATGATTATACATATTTTCCCATTTACAATAAAACAAGATTTTACGGTTATATAGGGTAAGGTATCTATAGGGTTAAGCTTGTGCCACAGTAAAAGTCGTCAGTCAGCGGCATAGTTCAAAGCGTCAAAGCAGCAGAGTTTAAAAATTATCGAAACAGTCGATGGTGTATCTTAGTTCAATATTTCTTTGTTGGTCAATAATAACTTTGCGGGTTCGTATCCTACCTATTAAACTACGGACGTGAACCCACTACTAACACAAGCCATTGAGTTTAGCTGGAGGGGGGTTAACAGGATTGCTAGGGATACCCAATCCCACATTGCTAGTTATCTTAAAAAAAAAACTTGAGAGGTGTCAAGGGACACCCGGATTTTTTTTTATAATCTTCGCAACACCACACTGTTCAATGCGAAATAGAAAGACGAAACGAAAATAACTTACAAAACGACGATTGTATACCGAAGGCTCGAACCCACAACTACACAATTGTCACCAATACTGTGTACCGAATTTATGTCTCTAGACCAAATCGACAGGTGACTTCTTCGTCAAATTAGATGTTCATATCTTACGCACACGCCGCACGGCGTGCGCGTAAGATATGTTTTGTTTTTGTCAAAAAGTGTCGTTACAACTTTTCGTGAGATTTTTTTTCGTCTAGCCCCCTTTCACAACGCGCGATAAGGAACTTCGTTCCAAAAACATGTGTAGATTGAATATTTTTTTAAGATGACAACAATTATTTGAAAGTGTATCTATAAATTTGTACTTTACGGTACACTGGAACAACAAAGCATAGCTAGCTCACCATAATAAACGTACCCATATTTTGCCTAGGCTAAACTGAGCTATGCAACAGTACTAGTTATGTAAAGTATTTTTACCCGCCAATTTGCTGGTAGCAAAAATTCGTTGTTAGTTGAAAACAATTAAGCGGTCTAACTGGTACTGGATAGTGGACTAGCCGGAAACTTTGTTGGAACTCATTGTAGTGTACTATCATCCATAAAATCTGTTTTTGTCGAGATACGGTATAATCTAATACTGATATTGTAAATAAGAGACACTACAATAATAACATCAATAATGATCACAAAAAGAGAAGATGAATTAAAAACTTTTAAAAAAGGAAATATATTTTTTTGGGTTTATAAAAGGCCCGTCGCAAAATCTGGGTTAACATCACCTTGATAGCCAAAATTATACGAGTGACTCGCATACCATACAGTACAATCAAATTCTTCCCGTCTTTATGAATTAATCCTACATATAGGATACAAGTTATTATAATAACTTATAGACGATAAAATACTAGGAATTGATTCTTGCAAAGGCAACATTCTTAAGCTTCTTCAGGTTTTTAATTTGTATTTATTATGTTTTTAACACTTATTAAAACTTTTTATTATTGTTATATTTTTGGTTGAATGCTGTATACAGTCGTAAGTGGACTTCAAATTTTATATCATAAGTTTGCATTTAATATTATAATGTATATTGCCGTGTGGTGCCGGCTTAAGAATAGTACCACCCCATCTCTTCCCGTGGGTGTTGTCAAGGCGACTAAGGGATTTCACACCGGAGGACGGGCAGCAGCGTCCTCTGCGTACTTAAAGCCTTACTGCGATCACCAACCCGCTCGCCAAGCGTGGTGATTATGGCAATTACCCCCAGGATCTACATACTAGTAGGTTCTACTGGGGAGACCCGTGCCCAGCAGTGGGCCATCATATGGGTTGATATGTATTATAATGTATATTTAAGTCTATTGTCTGTGTCTGTATATACCTACACATTAAAACAAAAGTTTTTTTTTAAATTATAAAATTGCCATATCACAAACCCCATTTATTTTCTAACATGAAAGTAAACAGAAACCACTGGTGTGCCGACTCGTGGTACAGTGAAGAGCAATTTATTACTTTTAAGTTGCTCCTGCACTACGGGATTAGATAGAATGCTTGTTGCAAAATGTGCCGAAATAACATCTGTGAAATTCTGATATCGGTTGCAATAATATAAAATGGTCAATGATTGTGAAGCATGGTCTTTAAAGTGCCCATCAAAATGATTACTACTTATAATTGATAATTTTGATGGGCAGGAGTTAACCGTCATATTTTAAAATAACAATGTTGTGTTAATGATTTAAACGACTCGGTACATTTTTTTATCATTATTCAAGATATAAAACATGTAGATTCAGTGTTTTAATGTCTTTCTCAAAATATTTTAGTTAATATTTAAAGAAGAAGAAAAGTCAAAAACTTATAATTTAATCAAAATAAACCCGCGTAAGTCTTCACCTCGTTGGAATATCGGGTTAAAATCAGGCTAAGTGTTGAGAGATATATTGTCTCTAGCTGGAAATATGTATAATAATAATAATAATATCTTGGGACAACTCACACAACGCTATCTGATACCAAACTAAGCAGAGCTGGTTCTACGGCAACCAGACAACTAATAAACATACTTATATATTGCTAAATACATACATATTATAGATAAATAACACCCAAACACAGAATAAACCATCGTACTCATCACACAAAGTTTTATCCTGGGTGGGGATCGAACCCACGACCTCTTGCGTAGCAGTCGGATACACTCCCACCGCGCCACAGAGGCTGTAAATAGCCATTAATTATCACACCAATATTTATTACGATTTCACATTCACATTTAAATATAATGTTTTATTAGGATTGATTTGGTGGTAATACAAAAGTTATCTATTATAAATATCAGAGGCAATAAAAGTATTTATTTTGATTTAGATCCATTTGTTACGTGTAGTGTGTAACGTCGAGTAACTTCAACGATATTTGCGGCGCACGCCAAAACATGTCGCCGATCGTAGATTTTTTTCCTACTTACTCGACACTTATCATTATATTTTGGACAATTTACACAATATCTTTATAAATTATAGTCTATGAGTTATTCTGATGTATAAGCTAAATTATTGTAAAGTTTCATTAAAATCCATTTGGTAATTTTTGCGTGAAAGAGGAAGAAACATCCACACATCCACACTCACAAACATTCGGCTTTATAATATTAGTAGGATTATAGTCATTTAGAACTAAAATAATGAATACATTTTGCCCACTTTTTTGTCTTCTGTCCACAGCTTTGTTATTGGTACTACTGCCTACTAGATCTAGTGCTAACTGCAGATCAAGTAGGTCGCTTGTATTTTTTATCTTTTACCAACTGACGAAAACGAATGATAATACAAAAATGGCCTTCAAATCCTGGTATCAAAATCAAGTGGGTTTCATTTGAATCAAATTCCTCTAGATTTTATAAATCATAATATTGTTTGTAAAATCGTAAGAAAATATAAAAATATTACGTGTAGCGTGATTTACTATATCATGTTTACAATAAATTGTAAACAGCAAATTACCTTATCAGAGCAATTTGAAATCTTGCCAGGCATATTGACTGTGGTTCTGGTTGCCTAAATTTCATCTTATTTAACAAAATTATGAAACACTCGTAATTCTTGTGGTGTTCTAGTTTTATTTTTGTAGTATTCTCATACAAATTATAGAATTTTATAAACTACGGTTCTTAATCGCATAAATATTCGGCCGTGGTCACGGGTAGGGTCTAACGTTGCAACACGGTCGAAACGTCGGGCAATAACACAAAGGTCTTTAGCCAAAAAAAAAAATACGCGATTAGCTAATATTTTAGACTAATAAAGGTCGTCAGTTTCGAAGTTAGATAGGTTTCGTATTTGATTGTCTTAAATAAAAAAAAATGTGTTACAGCGTTTTTGGAAAATCAATCACTGGAGGGGAGGTAAATTCATCTTCTTTCATACAGACGAATTGAGAACCTCCTCCTTTTTGAAGTCGCTTGAAAATATATTATATTTCTTGTAATAATTACTAAAGAAGGCAATTTTGACACATCTCTCTTTTTAGGGTACCGTAGTAAACAAGGAAAGGAAGAAAAAGAAAACAAGGAAGCTACATATAGCCTGAGGACAGACAGACGGCATTGTGAAACTATGTATAAGGGATACATAGTTTCACAATGCCGTCTGTCTGTCCTCAGGCTATATGTAGCTTGGAGACCCTTAGTACTAGAAAGTTCTAATTTGGCATGAATATACACATTAGTTACGCCGACCAAGTGGTGTAATAAAAAGTTTAAAAAATGGTTGTATGTAAAGTCGGTTCACGGATTTTAATTTTACGTGTTAGCGTCATAAGAAAACATTAATGACATTATAATAAACAACTATGCCTGTGTCAGCTTTAATGGACCCAGGCGCATGCGCCCTAGGGCCACAATATTTCAGCCTATCAGCAGGCGGAATTGCCATTCGCGTTGCTTAACAATCAGTCATTATCTGATTTTTTTTTAGACACTATTTCGCGAGTGTAGCCGGTCATCGATTAAAGACGTTATAACGTCAAAAATTGTTTTCGGGTAACCACCCCTACCCGTAAAGTGATGTGATTTTTTTATCACTTACCCCATCGTGTGGGTTGTCGAATAAGTCGTGGATTGGTATTTTAAAAACATTTAGGGGTTGTGAATCACTTTTCGATTTATTTTCTGAATAATATATGTTTGAGTCCATCCACTCGCGCTAGCTTCGCGCGTATACTGAACGCGTATACGTGCTACGCGCGAATAGTTTTTTTTTTATTCTATTTTATTTAGGGGCTTTAAAACCGCAAAGCGTATGTCAGTCTCATCACGTGAATAGTGAGCGAGTCGAGTCGAATGAAAATGAAGCTAGCGAATGACACGCGTTTACGCGCGAATGAAATTCTTCGGGCGTATCATGTGAATGTTGTATGTCGTGTACCTCGCCTACGCGCGATGCTAATACGCATGATTCGCCTCATCTGAACAGGGTCTTATTGGTTCTCCACAAAAGGACGTAAGTATTATGAAGATTTTTGCTGGTGCACTTTTTCAGGTCGTATTTTTTCATATGTAGTGCATTTCTTTACAGAAAGCTGCTGAACCATAAACTGAGCACGGTCTGACATGCTCTTGCCCGGTTTTATAATACAAGATTCTCTCCCTGTTGTATATGCATTCTTCAGGATTTGAAGCCATGGTTACCCAACACGATAACTCTACACCATCAATGAATGACTAATAAATAGACTAGAAAAATAATAAAGGTAAGTAAATATATAGGTTGATATAAATGTTGGTAAACTTTCGCGATTTGTACACATTATGAAAATATATATATTACGGGTCTTAACCGCGTGAATAATTTAAGGTAAAATACCTTGTTTATTGCCCGAAGTTTCGACCGTATTGCAACGGCCGTGGTCACGGGTAGACTGGTATTATTCACGCGATTAAGACTCATAATATAAACATTTTAATAATATATGGTTGATATTTAATATACTAACAACCTCTCGCTCTTGGCTTCTTTAAATAACTTTGTAATATAATTTTACGTACTGCCTACTTTTGTTACACACAATTTACCACACATCTGATAGACCCCGGAGTAAAATTGATGTTTCTTTGTCTAGTTTAGGGCCTAAACCTCACAATAAACAACGACTTCACACCAGTAAAAATAATCTATGAGTGGTTAAGGTCTTCAACCAAGTGGTGATTCAGGGTTAATTTATTAAATATTTTCTAAAACTGATATTACAAATTTATGTAGTGTTATGTAAAGAAACTACGAGAGGGAGGTTAATAGTATATTACAAATCACTTTGTATAAGGAAGTCAGTGATTACATTATAACATATTTATTATTACTACAAGCTGTGCCCGCAACTTTTAGCCCTTCGCGACTCTAGCCTTATATACGTTAGCGTGAGGATAAAAAGTAGCCTAAGTTACTTCATACATTCTTACATCTAAGTTACTTCTCATTGTCAGATGTCTGTCAGGGAGAGTCCCGTCCAAATCCCTTTGGAGTTTACCCATAACAAACAGACAATTAGACAGACATACAAAAAAATATTGTTTTATATGCATTTAGTTATTTCTTGTTATTTATTTGTATAGATAGATTTATTTTACTAAATAAATGTCTCAACATATTTTAATTAATTAAACGTCTCAAAGACCAAAACAATATTTTTGGTTCAGTTTTATCAATGACGTCTGAACCAATTTAAATGAAATTGACTGTTTATTTTAAAAAGTAATATTTCAGGTGTTAACTGTACAATTAAAATATATTTAGTAGTAAAATATAATTTTATTATAATACCTATGTGGCTACTTTAGTTATACATTTATGGTGTATAATAATAATAATATCTTGGGACAACTCACACAACGCTATCTGATCCCAAACTAAGCATAGTTTGTACTATGAAAACCAGACAACTGATAAACATACTTATATATTTATAAATACATACATATTATAGATTAGTAACACCCAGACACAGAATAAACCATCGTGTTCATCACACAAAGTTTTATCCTGGGTGGAAATCGAACCCACCATCTCTTGCGTAGCAGTCGGACACACTCCCACCGCGCCACAGAGGCAGTCAATAAACATACCTAACTTGTTTTTCAATGGTACAAAAGTCTGTCCAATTACGGATCGGACTTGCATACAAAAGGTTACGTTCGTCATTATTACTAAGGATTTTTTAATAAATCCCAAAAATTCCAAAAAAAAAATCTTGTAAGGAGGCCTATATTAATTTTTAATTGTTATTATTTTCTATGATACCTCTTTTTATTACCTGTAGGTATAGTTTCCTTTTAGTTTTTATCAAAATAGTTACCGAAATTATTTTTTAGTCCAGTATCGCATAGACTTACAAGAATCACGTTGTTCATTAATCGTTTAATGAATTCAAAATGAAATGATATAATGTAAAAGTGTGTTGTATACTATTTTAGTTATTTTTAGAATTTGACAAAGCATATATTTTGAAGTTAAACTGGAATTGCCAGTGGCAATATATTCCCGCACCGTGTACCCGGTACTAACACCCAGTTTACAAGCAAAATTGGAAGTTATAGAACGACCGGCTACGGCTTAACGAGAGTTAAACTAACGGATCTTAATAGTCAACTTTATAGTGTATGGCCAATAATTTTATTACGTCTATTAGTATGGCGATTTAAAGCTCTATTTCGTGTATAGATATTGACGTTAATGACAGTCTTCGTAACGTAAGAGATAACTTCTCTTTCCTATTTCGATTGATGTGTAAGAGGTCCTGAGTATTTTTAGCATAGTAGCTGAGTGACAGCACCCAGCTAGTATACTACTATGGGGCAACGCAAGGTCGGTAGATTCGCTCTACGTTTTATTGAGGCATTTACATGGTAACGCTCATCATAAGTATATAATTGTAAACCCGCCATGGCAAAAAAATCAACGCGCATTTAGAGCTCATCATCTGAACGTAGGCTATTATTACATTGGTAATACGATTAGATGACGATGGCGGAGGAGTGGTCCTTTATTATGAAAAGATAATAATGAAGAAGCATTTTACGTGTTCTAGTTGAACACATAAAACGCTTAACGTCTAACGTCATACCTAACGTCTAAAACATTTATAGTAAGTAAGTACTCTGTGTTTGTGTATTTGTATTCAATATACGTATTTGTAACTCAAACTAAACCACCCTTGACGTAAGACTTGACAGTACAATGCCAACACAAGATTGTTTCTTCCCCGATTTGTGCCCAAATTGTTGTATACGTCTTTGTTCCAAATATGTAAATACAAAGTACGCAACGGCTCGTATATATCACGTTAAACAAACATTGTCTTGAATAAAATATCAGTTACGTGCAACATTTGGGATTGGCAGAAGCTTATACGCCAACGGAATATGTATGATTGCTTCAACTAACGAAATTACGTGTACTGATGTGGGTCGAACATTTGAACAAATATCTGATTTGAGTTATGTTAACGTTATATGTTGTCGTCGCTTCATACATTTATGCAAGACCCACGGTTTTAGTTTGTTTGGAATAACTAGTTCTCGCTCACGGCTTTGCTGAGCGGGTTTCTGACGGAGTTTCAAACAGATCTTGGACTCCCGTTTCATCTGGTGAATTTTGGAAAATCCTTTTTTAGCGGATGCGTACGTCATAATAATTAATAACTATTTGCGTGCTAAATTTCACCAAAATACGTTCAATGGTCAGAAAAAAATGTGCTATCTACGTAAAACGCGACAAAACCTGCAAAACCTTAGCTTTGGCAGCTGATAACTCAAAAAATTCGTAAAGACGAGAGTAAATCGTGCTGAGGCTTCCTCCTCTATACAAAAAAAATAAAATAAAATAAAATGCGTTTATTTCAGGTAACTTAACTCATATATAAGGACAAGAAGCTTATTTCTAGCAGTTTTGTTGTGAGTGGCATCAGGCTATAAGAAAATGGTAGTCACCTCAAATAACCGTGGGTATTTTTGGAAGTCATAGTTAATAAATTATCACTGAAAGGTTTCTTTTCTACTAACCTAACCTAACCTCATAGTGATAGCGTAAGAGTTAATGGCGGCCCAGCGTGGCGGCGCGTCTCAAAACTATCAAAATAATATGAGCCTTAAAATTGAGTGAATTTGACGTTTGATATTTGGCCGAACCTGCCTGGCTACACTAGTGTCCGAATGATGCCGTTAACAAAAATACTTTTGAGTACTCGAATTTAATTTTTCGAAATTTATCCCCTAAGGGCTTAAATTAGGTTGTGAATGTTTGTTGTAACTCATACGGAACCACGGAGAACGGCTCGTAATATTATACAGAGGAATGTAGTTTGAAAATCTATATTTTTATAGGTACTTATAAATGACCGAAACGAAACTGTTGATGTAATGTGGTATGGAGGTATTTAAGGTTATGGCAATTACAATCTTTCGAGTGTAGTCGCTGGTAACTGTTAGTGTTGTAATGAAGTGAATGTAAAGGAATTTTAGAGTATTTAAAATTTAAAATGATACTAATACAGCATTGATTTATGATTTATTTTGTTACAATTACAATAAATAAATAGCACACCAGGAGCACCGTAATAGGATATGGTCAGTATTTTTAGCTTAGAGCAGCGAAGTCTTTAAAAAAAAATCCCCCAAGTAGCATAAGGTAGTATGGTGGCATTGTCTCTATACATTTGTTCACTGTCAGATTCAGAAAAGGTGAGCAGATGCCGTTATCAAAATAACTATACAATTTTTAAAGCGCCAAAGGCGATGTCGTCGAGTCGAAAGAAGTCGAAAAGTTCAATAGCATAATTATGATTAAAACTAAAACGTAGTAACGTAAAGTAAAATTAGTGGAGTTAAACTTAATTAAGTAACTTCATAAAGACACCCCCTCTTAGGGCGACCTTTCTGTAATTATGTTTTATGGGTTGTGCGACCCAAATTATTCTCGGTACTACCATTTTTGGTTAGGTTAGATTTATGTAGTGATAGAGTCTTATAGGCCTAAAGATCAGACGGATTTGAATAATTCCCGCTCTAGGGAATAATCGATAGATATTTACCTACTTACCTGTACATAAACCTACGTTGAGGGGCATTTATTTTTGGAAATTCAACTAAATATCACAAAAATACTCCTTGGCGTCTACTACTGTCCTTCTTTGCGCATTAATTTTTTCCCTGATTTCGAAACTCTGTTACATAAACCATTCATCCTTGCTGCTTTCTATCGCCTAGTCTTGTAATCTTTCCGTACTGCCTCTTAATTCCACACGCCATTTCCCCAATTGTGTACCTTCTCTTCTTGATCTCACCTTTGCTTCGTCACAGGACCGTGTAGCTAAATATGGCTAGTGCGCAGCGTACAAATTACCAAATAAGACCTCTTAAAGCAAAGCCTAGAATTCGAACGAATACGTTAAAGGTATAATTTAAGGTGAATTTATTTCAAACAAAGCTCATTGCACTTTATGACATACATGCTCCTATTAGAGCTATCAAAGTTAAGCACGTACCATCATCCTGGCTTGCGGATGACATAAAAATACTTATAGCGAAAAAAGCGCCAGCTAAATCCTGCTACAAGGCTCAACGAGCGTAATAAAGAAAAATGTTTTAATATGCGAAACCATTGCAAAAAGATGGGTAGGAATGCACAACGCCAATAATATTAATAACTCTGTTAACAATGCTGACCCAGCTAAAAAATGGAAATTTATAAAATCGTTAGGGGTTGAAAAACAGTGTCTTACGCAAACTACATCCAAAAACTTAGACTTAAAATTCAGTTAATCGGCATTTCACAGCTTTGTCTAATCTTGTATAATTTGGATTTAAAACTAGTACAATAAACTATCTTTAATTTATTCGAACTCCGGATTATCTTCCATTTGTCTTTAATCAATTATCAGCATGTGATGTTAAGAAGAGTATTATAGCAGTGACATCCAATGCTGTTGGTGTAGATGCTATTAGCCGTAACATGATTCTTCGTATACTTAAAGACATTCTGCCTATCATCACTCATATTTCCAGTGGCATTTATCGCCCATATACGCCTAGCTTATCTGTCTACCTAAAAACTCAAAACCTATGTCCTCCTTCGAATATCGTCCATTATCAATCTTGCCTTTCTTATCTAAAATACTCGGACGGTTAGTTCACAACCAGCTAAATGAATTCCTTTGCAGAAACAACTTACACAATTCTTTTCAATCTGGTTTCCGCCCAGGTCACAGTACCACTTCCTCTTTGGTCAATATAACAGATGATATCAGGTCAGACATGGATAATGGCAATCTCACAGTTCTCTGTCTACTCTGATGTTCTGTAGATTTTGATGTTCTCCGTGCTATATTAAACTCTCTCTCAGCACAATCTCCATCGGTAGTTGACTGGTTTCGTAGTTACTTGTTTGGCCGCCGACAGCGGATACACTTGGATGGCACCCACTTTTCCTGGTGTAGTATTGCTACTGATTGGTGGCGTTTTATCTCCGTTACCCTTCACCGTATTTGTAAACTTCTTTCTTTCTACTACCTTTATGCAGATGACTAGCAAATTTATAGTCATTTCAGCGCAAATAATGTTAGCGAAGGCATTCGTATTATAAACAAAGACCTAGGTCGAATAAGTAGGTGAACTTTCAGGTAAAGTTCATACTGCCAAGACACAATTCATAGATAAGGGCAGTTCCAGGACGATTGCCAAAATAGACTAGTCAATACTTCCCCAAGTCCCAAGTATTTTAAAAGTGTCATAATTCCTATCAGTAAACAAATAAAGAAATTGAGAATTCATATTGATAGGACTCTTTGGTGAACTACTCAGCTACAACAAATCAGTCGCAAAATCTTTGCCTCGGCAGCATCCTTGAAAAGGTTGCGAAATTTGCTTCCGATTGCTACTAAAATTGCGCTCGTACAATATCTTCTTCTTCCTAAAATTGACTATGCCGAAGTCTGTCCCAAGTTTGTCAAGCTGGTCCTCATTGAGATCAAGGCAACTGACTCTCCAAATTTTCTGCATTAGATTTATATTTGGGTTACGCAAATATGATCATATTTCTGAATTCCGTAAGAAACTCCAGTTGCTTTCTGTTCGCCTTCGACGTAACTCACTTAAACTTTTTCTACTCTGTAACATATTTTTCAATGCTTTCTATCCTGCATATTCTAAAAAACGTTTCGCATATCTGTGTGATACTCATATGAGATACTTGAGATCATCAAAGAATTTGAGACTAAAAGTACCAATGCACTTCACAAAATTTTACGACAAATCGTTCACAGTTTAAGCCGCACGCCAGTGGAATGCTTTGCCTGAAAACATTAAACATGTCACTAGATTTAAAAAAAACTGGTTAAGGAGCACTACTAGCCTTTTTTTGTAAATTATGTTAATAATTAATATATGTATGGAGATATGTATTTTATTTAAAGGTATTAAGGTATATAAATATATTTTGTATGTATTTATTTATATATAGTATAAGATTACGTATGATAGTTACGTAGTTTTAAAATTAAAGTTTAAAGTATTACTATTATAGATTTTGTGTTTATACATCGCATATTGCCCATTGTTTTAGCCTTATAGTACATCCCAAGGTTGCCTGGAACAAATCGCAGCCTGGGATGAGATAATATATAAGTATATTTATCAGTTCTCTGGTTGCCATAGAACAAGCTGTATTTAGTTTTGAATCAGATAGCGATGTGTGAGTGGTCCCACGATATTATTAATTAATGTGGATATCAATATCTGATGAAAATATAAATCATTGTGGAGAACAAAGTGTTTTGTCTCTCCAATACAAAGGGTCTCCTTCTCCACCAGGCGAGATGATCGTGCCTGACGTTAATTGAACTAATAAAACAAACATTTCAGGCAATATTAAATGTTTTTATTACACATGATGAAATTATTAAAAACCTAATCCTAATAAATAAAACTAAAAAAAATTCTACTTATCCGTTATAAATTTTGAAACCATCCAACCGATTCAAATGCCCAAAACTGGTTTCATATTTATCAGTTGTCTAATTGCCATAGGATAGGCACTTTTTTGGGTGGGATCGGATGGCGCTGAGTTGTCCAAAGATATTATTATTGTAGGCAATATTATTGAAGGCAATAACGCAAAGAAGGTTATTACTACTAAAAGAATAATTAAAAAGTTAATAAATAAACAACCATAGTAAATAAACACGCCGAATATCCGCTAATAAAATAATAAAACATGTATACTAAAACAGGCTCAATCGTATAAAAAATCACTGTTTTTAAAATAGATGCGCCCGGTCTTTTAGCGATTTAACACTTTAAAATTCTTTTTCTTCACCAAAAAATAAACATGCTTTATCTATAGCCATAACAATGCAAATGTCACACCCCAAGACATCAATTTCCGATGCATTCACTGAACTGAAATGGAAAAGAAAAAATAAATCGTGGAACAAAGGTAGTATGTGGTGGTATTATTTCACGCCAGTGCAGGCGACAATAGCCCGTTTTAATATACGGTCTTAGGGAACGCCGAGCGATACCATTCATTGTTTAGACTTTATTAATTAATTTACCCAGGGACTAATCCACGTTATTTTTCGTAGATATAACAATGGGCCTTGGTTTTGCAAAAATTTCGAGGCTTGTGTTTAATTGCCTTTGGGAGAATCGGCAAAAAACGTGTTTTTTTTGCCGTTGGTGGATTGTTTCAGCAGTGATTTAGGTTATGAGTAAAATTCAATGTGGCCTACTTCAGGTGGGTTATCTAGTGCGGATTTTCTAGTTCTAATTGAGACAGTACATAATACGGGCTCGTCAAGTTTAATGATGGACCAGATCAATAGAAGTTACTATATACAAATTGTCGTTACACTGCCGCAAAAAAAGTATGTCTAAAATTTTGAAGAATAAATAAACAACACCAAACTCAATATTGGCAATTGGTTTCATAAACATTTTTTTAGCAAAGTAAAATGTTAAGCCATTTATTTAGTAATCAAAAACGTTTCCGAGAACTAGAAACATCATGTCTTCAGGAAAGGGTTTAAATAACTGTTGGTATCAGGCGACAGTGTGCAACTGTATCGTCTACGTATCCACTGAAAATAAAAAAGTCCGTTGATATTTTTTCTAAAACTTGTCGCCTTCTTTTTCCATTCAATACTTTTCTCGTCCACCTATAATCTCTTTTACTGGGTTCACATCCTTACCTAACTCCGGTGCAAAAGTTTTTTCATTTATTTTCTCTCATCGCCGGTGACATTTTCCTAATGATCGGAAAATGTGCGGATCGTTGGGAAAGCCTCCCATGTCACGTTCACGCCACTTAATAACTACCTCGTTTTGCTGCAATTAGTTATAGGGTCATTTGAGTTATTACAAACTTTAGGGTTGAGTTTACTAGAAGCTATCCTTGCTTTTTGTTAAAGATTACTAGCAATGTGGGATTATGGGTCCCACAATGCTAGCAATTCTGTTAACCTCTTTAGCTAAGCTAATCGCTTGTGTTAGGAGTGACTTACGTCGGTAGTATAATGGGTAGAATTTAAATCTGCGACCTCACTATTGCGAGTTCAATCTCTTACCATGTACTTAGCTACCGCCGCTTTATGATAAAAAAAATGTATAAAATGACAAAACAAATCATATACTTCTTTCTAAGCTGATTGTTCGGTTATATATTTTTAATGACAAATAGGTACGTGATTATTGAAAACTGGTTTTAAACAAAGCTATGGTAATGACGTTGTGTGAAAGTTCTCATAAGTTTAAAGTTCAAAAACTTGCAAGCTTCTGCTAAAGTATACACCGGCATATACGCGGGTAGAGATGAAATAGATCGTCTATTAGAATAATAAATAAGACTTAATTATCTTAGCTTCTTATTATTAACATCATACATTTTCTTATATAGCATGTTACTAGCAATGTAATTCAGGTATTTCAAACAATCCCTGATTATACAAATTGCCGGCGTATATAACATGTAACAACATTTAAACTTTCGCGTTGCATGATTATAACTATTTATTATACGGGAATTAACGCGCATTGTTTACCTTAAAATTGCTTGACGTTTCGACCAGGTTGCACCGGCCGTGGTCACAAGCGGACTGTCGCAGCGATGTTAAGACTCCGTCAGGCCGATGAATCTTAATCCACCCTCAGTTTTTTACATGTAACAAGCCAAATTTCCTTAGAGGACAATAATTCTATCCTACTCATAAATTACAAAATCTACTGAACAGATTTTAGTTACACCTTATAGTAATGTAATAATCAACAATAGTTTAAAGACAGCTGAGAATGCATTTTTATCTATTCCGATTAAAAGAAAAGCTTTCTCATGCACAGATAATAAAAGAGTGTAATTTGTTAATATTTACAAATTATATCTAGCTAGAGATATTTGTTTCTATTTAGGGTTTAACTCATAAAAAAAACAACTGAACAATAAAAAAATACGAAATTCAGTTAATTATTTTAATAAGTATCAAGTTTATTAATACGACATGTATTACTTATTAGTTAACCATAATAGGCTTCTAATTATAGCAAACTGACACGTATTTAATAGATCCGCGTTTATCGTGTAAAATATACTTGAAATACGTAATAACTATAATAATAATAATAATAATAATAATTAATTTTATTTTTCTCTCACAATGTCTTTATGATAAAATTATACAGTATCACATTCTTTTATATAATTGTAACAGAAATTGTGAGAGACTGGTGACTGTGGTAGGTTAAGAATAACCTGTATTACAGGTCATAATGACTGGATAAGAATTAGACTTTGTGATTCTAAGAAGAAAACTAGAAAGAAAATAAGTTGAAAACTGGCACAAAAGATGTTAAAAGTACCTAATACTTATTTTTATTTTTTTTTATTTTGTTACGGAATAGGTACTTAAATAAGATTTATGTTATTTATTACTAACACGGTTTTATTTTGGCACTTTCGCAAGTAATAGGTGTTCAAAACTGCCTTTAGAAATAAATACGAGGTAACTAAAAAGCATAAAATAATATGCAATAACAAAAAATAAATGAACATTTTGAAGTTTGTGCAAGTAAGTAGGTTTTACGTTTCGTTTGGCACCAACTTCAAAATGCTCATTTATTTTTTTTGTTGTACAATATTTGGTGATTTTTAGTTATCTCGTATTTATTTTTGAAGTCAGTAGGTAAAATTTTTTTGTAAGTTCGATGTTATTGTTCGTTATGAAATTTGCTATACACTCTAGATATGATTTAATTAAAACAGCACTGTACTAAAACTAAATAACAGATGCAACTCAAACTCAGCGTCAAGGTGGAAAACAGTTGTCCCAATCTAACAGCAACAAAAATTGAATTTCGAACCATAAACTAATCATTCATTCCCGATACTTTTTTGACTGAATGTATAACAATATTTTATCATTTTGATAAAAACATTGATGTGTAAAGATTTTTAATTCATACTTTCTTTAATCAATGGGTTTTTCAATGATAAATAAAACAAATGAAAAATAATGAAAAAGATTTTAATAAAATTAGGCACTTTGTATCATAGTTAGGTACTATTTAATAGGATATTGACCCTTGAATATAAGCACAATTTTATGTTGTTGGTTGTAGAGAACGTTAATAGTAATTAAGCCCAAATGTTTGGACCTCAAAACCAGAAATTTAGTTAAAAGGTTTATTTTGTGCGCTACAAGGGGGTGAATAAACTTAATACTAGCAAAGCCGCGGTAATAAGCTAATAAACTAAAATAACGTATGTTAAACTTCACCGCCAGTTTAAAAATTAATAATAAGTTCAAGTTTCGAGCAAGTTGTACCTAAAACATGTATGAACTGTGTTCATGAATGAACTGCAACTTCATTTACATTAGATATTAAGCGAGCCTTGTATAAAATAACGATGGTGCTTAAATGCAGTTTTTCTTTAAAAAGACGCACTTCAACAACAGCAGCAGGAAATGAAGAAGAAAAAAAAAATGGAAATGAAAGCTTAGATTAAGATTAGAGGATTTTATTTACAGGAAAACGGTAGAAAGCTTAAAACTACTTAAAACTAAAAATAAACCTAGGAGTCGTCAGTAGAGAGAAATGCGGAGTCGGTAGAGAGAGATGCGGCGTCGGTAGGTAGAGATGCGGCGTCGGTAGGTAGTGATGCGGCGTCGGTAGGTAGAGATACGGCGTCGGTAGGTAGAGATTCGGCGTCGGTAGGTAAAGATACAGAGTCGGTAGGTAGAGATGCGGAGTCTGTAGAAAGAGATGCGGCGTCGGTAGAAAGAGATGCGGCGTCGGTATGTAGAGTGCGGGTGTCGGTAGGTAGTGGTGCGTCGTCGGTAGGTAGAGATGCGGCATCGGTAGGTAGAGATGCGGCGTCGGTAGAGAGAGATGCGACGGCGACAGGTTCGTTGTTCGCTGTCGCTTCACTGTTTACTCTCGGAGAACTGTTGCTCACTGTTTACTTTTGGAGAACTGTCTCTTCACTGCCTTTTCTTCAAATTTTTCCTCATAAAGAAATCTCTCTAGAAGCATTCAAAATTTTAAAGCGTATCCTAATTCAAATTAAGGATTTACTTAACCAAATTACACACAGCCAGTTTAAAATGATAGTACAAACTTTATACTAAAATACAAAGAACTCTTTGCTTATCTGTTGTCATATAAACCATCAAAATATTTGTCGAAATGACAGATTTGATTTCTCGAAAATAATTGTTTGCAATAAATATTCAAGAGTTATTAGAGATTATTAGACAGACTGCCTCTGTGGCGCGGTGGGAATGTATCCGATTGCTACGCAAGAGGTCGTGGGTTCGATCCCCACCCTGGATAAAACTTTGTGTGATGAGCACGATGGTTTATTCTGTGTCTGGGTGTTATTTATCTATAATATGTATGTATTTAGAAATATATAAGTATGTTTATCAGTTGTCTGGTTTCCATAGTACAAGCTCTGCTTAGTTTGGGATCAGATGGCGTTGTGTGAGTTGTCCCAAGATATTATTATATTATTATTATTATTATGATATTAATGATAAAATAGTGACATACCTACATAACAAATAGAATATA
This sequence comes from Herminia tarsipennalis, assembly GCA_945859575.2. Lineage (NCBI taxonomy): Eukaryota > Metazoa > Arthropoda > Insecta > Lepidoptera > Erebidae > Herminia > Herminia tarsipennalis. The sequence goes on from OX243844.2 coordinate 22,104,700, forward strand.
TACACAAGAGGTACGAATTAACACTACAAGGATATGTACATAAGAGGTAAGAATTATCACTACACTATTTCAGTACACTCTTAGCCTTAATTCATACGTTAATTCCAATATAAAAGTATAACCAGGGAATATTATATCTATGTTTTTCTTGCTATTTTCAAGATAGGATTGAAAAAGACATATACTTTTACAAGTTTAAATACTGTTTTCATAGTATGATGAATAAGGGGTAAAAATGTTGTAAACCTAACATAACCTAAGTGACAAGTGGGCGAGTATTGATATCAAGATTCTAAGAACTCGTACAATAGCTTTATAAGCCATTTCACCTCGTGCGTAAAATGTCAATCGACCACTTTAAGTTCACCGAAATCAGCACTAAAATAAGTTCTCGTTGTAACTACCAACTACTATTTCAGGAAAGGTTCTTGTTTACTCCAAACCGTGCGTAAACAAAGAAAAGTTCAATGAAAGTGGCTCTGAATCAAAAGTCACATAAGTTACAGGAAGTGAAACATGTGACCATGTTTCCTGATTCAAAAATATTAAGGTTTAGGATCAACGACTTTTGAATCGTAAATATAAATTTACTCGTAATGCCATTTCTTTTTTTTTTGATCTATTATTTCTTCACATACTCTTCGAATAACAGACCTATACGCTATCCGATTTTTGAACGTTTTTTTTAATTTTTTGAACGTTTTATCTAATCTTAGAAAATTAAGAAAACCTAAAAATATTAAAGCAAACATAAACTATTGAAATCGGTCAAAACATTTTAGGGTATTTGTGAGACAAACGCAAAGCAAGTTAATATTATTTATATGTTTTATCTACATATATATAAATCGTTATCAAATTTCGCCTTTCTAAATTCTTAAATAAATTTCAGTAGCGAATTTGCTACATAAATTTCAAGTAAGACTTATTCCGCACGCCACATCCATAATCGTAAATTCTAAAAATCGCGCCCATATCGTAGTCTCTAAAAGCCCGACACAGTGAAGCCAAAAGTTCGGGAAATGGAAAAAGCGTCGATAAATAAAACCACTACCACAAGCTAATTGGAAAGCCAACATATAAATCAGGAGCCACTCTAAGTCGTGGTGCCAAAGTACAAAAACAGTTACCAGTCGACCCGACGATGTCACTTGGCAAACGTTCGGTTTTTGAATTATTGGGACAGTTTAAATTTTGAATTCTGAATACTATTAGCAGAATTCAATTGTCAACATACCGTATGTATTTGTCAGATATTTAAAAAAATTGAAATGCCGAAACAGTAGATGCAAATAATTTCTAAATAATTTGTTCGTATCAGACTTCTTTACGCTCATAACGATACTTGTGTATCAGAAATTGAGGCCTATCTCATTCCTTAAAAAAAAAAAAAATTACCTATCTTCACAACAATATCTACCATCTTTGTCTTCAATTCGTGTTCACACAACCAACATCTCTTACACGATCCACTTACAAAAACCCTTCGTATAACCGCCAACATTAGCACCACCATAATTAAACGAGCCATAATCTTCCTTGAACAAGGAGTCCAGCTATCGGGCTATAAATAAATAAATTAGCCGGACCATTTGCGGGCCGCGCTCGGCTGACCACAAAGTTACACTTAAAGCACGCCTGGGGTGAATATACGAAAGTTAAGGGTCGCTACGTTGTATAATATCAACTGGACAAAAACTAGATGTGAGAAATAAGATGATACGCAAAAATAGAGACAAAACTTTTTCCAAAGTTTCCATACTTGAAAACTACGAAAAATTAAGTTTTTAAGAGTAACTTAATAAAAAAAAATCAATTTATCTAATATTGAAATATTCAATGTAAAAATAATAATCATCAAAATATTTATTTATTTTATTTTATTTAAGTTTTTCGGAAGACTATCACAGCTAAATAAATAACAACATCAGTTATTTAATTTTTTATTATTTAAAATTAATACTCCAACATCGAAATTTCCCCACAAGAACGAACTTCGTTCACAATAAAAACAGTTTTTAGTAACTTTAATTAAATCTTGTCTCATTATTATGTTGGCAATGAAAACTAACCATGTAATTAGTGTCCACAGAACCTACAGCTTCAAGATTGAAAAGTAAACTGTGATGAATTGCTCTCCGAAGAGGAAACTTATTTATCGTTTAAACTTCATGTTTTTCTTTGGCTGATTGATGCATTGGCTGAAGACTAAGTTTTAAAAAATGAAGAGGACAATAGACATACTAACTACAAGTTTGTGGTTTGAGGTTTATTACTTTGTTTCAGTGGATATTTTTAAGTTGAATTAATTAGTAATACTTATTATGTATTACTAATTAATTCAACTTAAAAATATCCACTGAAACACACAACTTTTTTTTTTTCCGGTTCCGGTGCTAGTTTTGTAAACATTGCAGTGTCATAGCTCCAGTAAATAAATTAAAAACTTACCTTAAATAAACCACATTTTCCACTATCACATTACGTTTAACATCAAAACTAAAGTGAATTCGAGTGTTTGGTGAAAGCAAAGCATGGTTTATTGATGGATTCTACACAACTTTGAAAGAAACAAGTCCGACGGAATTTTAAGGTTAGAAATACCATAGACATAGATCATCGATCATAGATCATTACACCAAATTAAATCTCACTGACACTTTAGTGTTGCTAGAAGCAAAAAAAAAACTCATTAAAGTTAACGTTCCATTACACGAAAAATAAAAAATATGGAAGACCAATTTCAACTTTTATTTGAAAACGTGAAAATTGAGATGCAAAAACAAACAGTGGTAATAACCGACACCTTATTGGAAAAAATGGAGGAAAAATTAAAACCTATTGTAGAGGAAAACAAAAAATTGAAACAAAAAATTGAAAACCTGGAGAAAAAAATACAGTATCTAGAGAACGATAAGAAAAGCAACAACATAATAATCCATGGGTTAAAAGAGGGGGAAAAGTCAACATTAGAGTTACTCGAGAATGTGAAGAAATGTTTTTTGGAAGATTTAGACATAAATTTAGAGAACTATGAAATAAACAAAATAAATCGCATTGGCAAAACAAATAAAGACGGGAAACCGAAACCAACGCTTCTGTCCTTTGTAAGTGGGTGGACAAAAAGTAAAATCATGAAAAACAAAAAGAAACTCAAGGAATTATATATAACAGAAGATTACTCAAAAGAAGTTATTGAAAAAAGAAAAGCACTACAACCCAAACTAGTTGAAGAAAGGTCTAAAGGAAATTTTGCCTACATAAAATACGACCAGCTCATAGTTAAGGAGAATAGAAACGCGAAGGACAAGAGGAAGAGGGAAATATCCACCTCCCCACAAACTAATTTACAGCCAAGGAAGCAACAAATACTGACATCAACTAAAAGCAACAGAAAAAATGCTTTTGATGTGATGAGGGTTAGATCCCATTCCTTTTCAAATAACCAAAGTACAAAAGAACAATAGCAATTAAATACTGGCGATCGGAAAAAACAACTACATAAGCATGGAAACGAAAAAATAACTGAACCGAAAAACCTTTCCCCAACCCGACTGGTCATCGTGGGGGAAAACGACCACCACCCTCCAAAAAAATATGATGAATGCTCACAACAAATAAAGATATGCGCCTACAATGTGAGGTCTCTAAAATCAGCCGAAAGACACATCGAATTGTGCCATGCCTTAGAAAACGTAGAATACGACATAATAGGGATCTCAGAAACCAGAAGAAAAGGATGCCAAATAGAAGAACATCAAGATCACATCCTATGCTATATAGGAGAAACGCCTGGAAGGTACGGAGTAGGTTTTATAATTAAAAAAAACAGGAAAACAAATATAATAAACTTCAATGGAATATCAGAACGTGTAGCTTTATTACAATTAAAATTTGATGACTTCTCTTTATCTATAATTCAAGTCTATGCACCCACTGAAAGTTCAAGTGAAGAAGAATTATGTAAATTTTATAAAGATTTAAATAGAGCTCATGACGTAGCAGACAAAACAGTTCTCGTAATTGGAGATTTTAATGCTAAGATTGGAAAACCTAAAACCTCAGAGACATTAATCATGGGGAAATATGGATATGGCAATAGAAATGATAGAGGAAAGAGAATGATCCAATATGCTTATGAAAATAACCTTTCAATAATGAACACATATTTCAAAAAAAAGGAAAATCGCAAGTGGACTTGGATCTCACCAGATTACAAAACTAAAAATGAAATCGATTACATATTGAGCAACACACCAAAGAGAATAACAAACGTAGAAGTATTGAATCAAATAAAATTTTCATCAGACCACAGACTAATAAGAGCTACTTTTAATTTAAATACACCAAAAAGAAACAGGAAAACCTTTAGTTCTGAGCCCAACTCTCTCAAAAACGATCAAGATATAAAAACTTATATAGAGAACTTACTACTTAATACATTTCACCTAAGTACTCACTATCAAACACAATACCTACAAACGTACTACAACAAATTTGAAGAAACTATAAGAGATAGCTTAAAGAAAATACGAAAAGAGGAAAAAAGTAAAAACAAATACAGCAAAATATTATCAGCAACTACTGTAGATCTAATAAACGAACGAACTAAATTAATAAAAACCAAAAATAAGACTAAAGATATGAAGGAAGAACTAAAGAACCTATTCAAGAAAACAAATAAAGCTATAAAGGCCGATTACGATAACCATAGGAAAATAATCATAGAAAACAATATAACCGCTCACAGAAGCTCAAAACGGGCATACAAAGAGTTGAATACGCATAAAAACTGGATACAAAATTTAAAAGGCAAAGAAAAGGCCAGAAACAGGCACGAAGTGCTGAGCTGTGCCACAGAATTTTATAAGGAATTATATAGCAAACCACCAGAAGATATAAACGAAAAACAAGAGGACGATAAAACAACAACAGAGCTAAACCAAAACATTGAGCGCATAAGTGAAAAAGAAGTCCTTTTACACATAAAAAACCTAAAAAAGGATAAGAGCCCTGGACCCGACAATATTAGCAACGAAGCACTAAAGGTAGGAGCACCTGTTCTCGTGACAAATCTAACACAAATTTTTAATATGGTATTCGCAACAGAAACGATACCAACGCAGTGGTGCCGATCGGACATTATACTACTGTATAAAAAGGGTAACCCGCTAGACATCGGAAATTACAGGCCAATCAGCTTACTATCAAACATATATAAACTGTTTGCTTCAATCATGCAGAGCCGCATTTCTGAACAAATAGACAAAAAACAGCCCATCGAACAGGCAGGTTTTCGGGCGGGATTTTCAACACACGATCACATACACGCAGTCGAGCAACTACTAGAGAAATACAAAGAATACAATTGTTCCTTATATGTTGCCTTTGTAGACTATACAAAGGCATTCGATACAATAACACACATTTCTCTATGGAAAGCACTAAAGGCATGCAATGTTAACAACACATACATAAATATCCTAAAAAACATGTACTCGAAAAGTATAAGCCAAGTAAAACTAGAAAAGAGAGGAGAAGATATTGCAATAGGTAGAGGTGTAAGACAAGGCGACCCGATGTCACCTAAACTGTTTATAGCTGTGTTAGAGAGTATATTCCAGCAGATTGACTGGAAAATTAAAGGTCTCAAGATAAAGGATCAATACTTGACACATCTGAGATTTGCCGACGATATCGTACTTTTTGCAAAAACAGCAACCGAATAGAGGATATGTTACAAACATTAAATAGAGAAAGCAAAAAGGTTGGACTAGACATGAACCCAAACAAAACCAAAACTATGACCAACAACCACAGAATACCAATACATATAGATGGAAAACAAATAGAATACGTAAATGACTATGTCTATCTTGGAAAACAGGTTTCATTTAACACAAACAGCAACGAGGAAGAAGTAGACCGAAGAGTCAATATTACGTGGAAAAAGTTTTGGGCGCAAAAAGAAATTCTTAAAGGCGATTACAGCTTAGAAGAAAAAAAGATCATAATGGATACATGCCTTTTACCAAGCCTGACGTACGGAAGTCAAACATGGGTCTACACAAATAAAATAAAAAACAAAGTTGTAACCACACAAAGAGCAATGGAAAGAAGCATCTTAAAGATAAAGAAAATACAAAAAATAAAAAGTGAAAGCATAAGAAAAAGAACCAAGTTAGCAGATGCTTTGGAACATGCTTTAAAGCAAAAGTGGCAGTGGGCAGGGCACGTCTGCCGATTGAAAGATGAAAGATGGACACTGAAATTGACAACATGGAAGGGGCCCATAGGTAAAAGACGCGTCGGGCGACCCAAAAGACGCTGGGCGGACGACATACTGGCGATAGCGGGAGACAGATGGACGACAGTAGGAGAGGATAGAGAAAGATGGAAAAAATTGGAGGAGGCTTATACCTGTAAGGGGTCCGATTTAAACCAATAAAATATATATATATATATATAGTTATAAGAACACATTTGAAATGTAAAAATAAGTCGGAATAAATAAAGCTTTATTATTATTATTATTATATTATGTATTAATAGTTTATGCTTTATCTAAGTTTTTTTATTGTCCTTACGGTATGAGTCAAGTAGATATTATGTTTTGGAAAATAATTCTAATAGATATTGAAATAAGACTAAAAGAGCCAAGAACGTCATAGAGTTATGTGTAAGTATTACACGAAAATTTTCCTAGGTTCCTACTCTAAAACTTTCTCAAATTGCATTTATAAATGTCAGATCAATTTAGTAAACGCATCTTACATTCTTGTCATGCCATAAAATGGTATAGTGGTCATTAGCAAAGGAACTGGGTGGTTCTCATCCTTTTTATATTATTCCTTACTCATTTGCACTTCTTCTAGTATTTTTACTATTTTTAAGTAATAACAGGAGGCGATCTCATAATGAGCAGTGACCGGCAAAAATTACAGGAATATCCGGATTATTTTCATCTGAGATAAACATTTTTGTTATTAAGTAGTGCGAGTCTGTGTAAACCTGTATTTTATTATGTTACTTCATATCAACCAGACCTTAACGTTATGATAATTAATAATAATATTAATATCTTGGGACAACTCACACAACGCTATCTGATCCCAAACTAAGCAGAGCTTGTACTATGGCAACTAGGCAACTGATAAACATACTTATATATTTTTAAATACATACATATTAAAGATAAATAACACCCAGACACAGAATAAACCATCGTGCTCAACACACAAAGTTTTATCCCGTGTGGGGATCGAACCCACCACGTAGCAGTCGACTGCTACGCAAAAGGTCGTGGGGCTGAAAGAAAGAAGAAATCACATGACTGGCTCTGTGGCGCGGTGGGAGTGTATTCTCATACACTCTCACCGCGCCATAGAGGCAGTCAAGTGATTTTCACGTCAGCGTCTTATTAAATTTGTTAAATCAGCAAAACAACGTTAGTTTTCTAACTCATTCGAAGCACTAAGAGTTAAATCATATGTTTCTAAACAACCACATTTCACAAGACCATGTGACATAAATACTTTATTAACGTTCAGTTTACTCTCGTCCCCAAGCCCCTTAGTCCACTAGCAGTCATAAGAACCAACTATCATCAGTTTTACGGCACGAAGTTTTACATTTTATTATGCCTTAGTGTAAAATTATCTTGCCCAATGATGTTAACTACCGTAAAATGTTCTAGTTACAGTATAAAACTGCTTTTATGAGTTTAATTTTGCATATTATTTCAAACGGGAAGTCTATGTTATTATTTAATTTGTTACTGTAATGGGTTTGGTATACCCATGCCCACTCATCGACTATTATTAGGCTTAAAAAAAAAAATGTAAAATGAAACTATAAGTAACTTTAGGTTAATGTTTTATAAATTATACGTCTAAAAGCCTTTTGTTTTAGAATTTATACCAAAGAACTGTATTTGTGAACATTAATTACGTTCACAAAGAATGTTATTTGGCATAAATCACTAATTCTTCTAAAATGATCTACTCGTAGTATAAAGATTTACTGTGCTCAAAATGATTTCTCTCTTTTTAAATTATTGTGCTTATACCAACTTCACCTCACAAAGTAGAAAAAGTATAGATAGTTATAATTAATTCAGCTGAGAAATCTGTCAAGAAGGAAATGGCGTCATTAGCCGGCAACGGAGACAGTTTTAAGTCTCTCTCGCTTCGTTCAAGTTAAAGAACAGTCGCAGGATTTACGTATTTCCGGTTGACCGTTCCGGAGAGATTTTATCTCAATTCTTTAAGCGTCTGACATACAGGTTTATAGTACAGCGAGCGCAGTTTATTTCAATAGTAACAATATTTTAAATGGTAAAGTAAGTATGTGTGTCTTTACGCTTAAACCGCTGAAATAGTTTGAGTCTCGGGAAAAAATGTACTATTTGAAACACCAACAAAAAACTTTACTATTTTAGTATTTCATGACAGAGTAAATTTAATTTAGATAATAAGAATTTATGATTATTGATATAATTAGAAATTGAAATTGAAAATGGCTTAGGCTAAGTTAAAAATATTTATGATAATATTTTTTTTCAGATTGAGACTTAAACCACTTATCACTAATTAATTGATGCTAGATAAAATCAAGTAAATTCCCAATAAAATGTTAGCCAACCTTTTGCTCGTTGCCTTGTATGTCAGTATTTTGTAAATATCTTAAAGAGGTTTTTTTCTACCCGTTCCTACTTCCCTTACATCCGGGTTCCAACGAATCCTCCTAACTTGTGTACCCAAGTCTGAATTGTACAGTCTTGTCTTAATCGCTAGCATTATGATTAAAATTTTTGTTATATTTCTTTTGTAGGGCTTACGATTTGTGGAAAATGTTTTCTATATTTTTTACCTTATCTCTCTAGTAAAAATGAAATTTGGGCAATAAGTTATTTATGTTGCTGACACCGATTTAGGAAAGAAAATAATATTTCAGTTAGAGATTGGATTTCGTAGAATACTATTTCCTATCAAGAAGTTTTTGTTTTGCTTTAACTCGCTGCATCCTTCGCGTTGAGATTGGAAACTCCATACTGGGGAAATTTAGAAAGGATTAATGTACTTGACAAAAAAAATCCAAAAGTCTATATTACTACGAAGTTTTATATTCTCTTTGGTCTAGATTTATGTTCAGTTGTAACTAAATCTGTTACGAGTCACTGGTTTACAGAGTCGGTCGGTTTCTTTTTAACACGCTTTTATTAGCTTTATAATTTTGTTAGTATGTAATGGAATCTTTGTGTTTTCACCCACTTTAGAATGTCTGAATTCATTAAAACTTCGCACACTTATCAAGGACCGATGACAATACAATCAGGTAAAAAGGGATTTTTGAAAATTCATCCTCTTAGGGGGTAAAATCACTATTATAACCACAGTTGTAAGTTTATATGAAACTCCTCTAGTTTTGAAGGAAGATGTTTGGAATTTCGTATTTGGCTTATAGAGATAGAAAATCCAACTAAAAAATGAAAAATAAATAATTGTTTAATCACTAAAAAATAACACGCTTTTGAAAGTCTGTACTAAAAAGAAAAAATAAATTTATCGTAAAAAAGCGTAGGGTGCTTGTGATGATATTGATTTATAATCATCCCACGCTTTTTTACAATTAACTTTTTCATAACGATTATTTTTTACTTTTTACACACTTTTGTAAATAGCTGTACGCTATTTACAAAAGCGTGTTCTTTTAGGTTTTTTAAACTATTATTTTTTTACATTGTTTCATAGATCTATATTAAATTTCTCCGTAGCCGTCAGTAATAAATATTCTTCTTTACATTTAATCGCACTGGTATTGTCAACTTTTCCTAAGCAAACGTGTTTAAAGTCGGCTCAAACTCAACTCGAACTCCTAACAAAACACTCGTAGACTATCCTCGCGTGATCCGGCCGGGTCACGAAACCTGTAGGATATAAGTTCTGGATGGAAAAATGCAGCTTCTACGATGAAAGACGCGAATACGTACAGAACACGAGACTGCGATGTAGGAATTTGTAGAACTTGCATTTATCAAACTGATTTAATATTTCAAGCCGATTTTTATGTTTTTTTTCTAGTAATAAACCACTCTTATCAGTTTTTAGGATATTTCATAAGAGCCTGGTATGTTCAAAAACTAACAGCCAGTATTTATTAATAATTATTTTTTCCTGGCATAACGGATTTTGGGAAGGCTTTCATACGCATTTGAAATTAACTTTTCTTATTGCCTTAAACCTAAATTCTTCCCTCTAACTAAAACCTCACGATTGCGAGACCGATGCCTTTACTTTTAGAATTTAGCGTAATAAACAAATAACCTATATTATTTCCTACGCCTATTTATATTTGAGCCCATAAAACAAAACTGACAATCTGAATTAAAGACAATTAATATTTTTCATCTATTAAGATACCCAGTCTACGAGGTCTCTGCTTTGGTAGCTCCTAAGGAACTGTACTTGCCTGAGTTTTCGCTCACATTATGTGCGCATGGAACTTTTAACAATCTCCCAGAAACAAATAATGTCTTCGGAACATGTATACTAGGCAACTTAGTTCATATTTATGAAACGAAAGAAATTGGTTAGTACAAATATATCTATTTAGTTCCCTAATAGTTAAGTAATTGGTTTATTTTTTGATTGACTGGCCTGTCGGCCTAGTGGTTAGTGACCCTGACTGCTAAATCGGAGGTCGTGGATTTGATCCCCACCCAGGATAAAACTTAGTGTGGTGCGCATGATGGTTTATTCTTTGTCTGAGTATCATTTATCTGTATTTAGAAATATGATATTTAAAATGAGTTATCCCAAGATATTATTATTATTAATATATAAATTCTAAAATAATATAGAAAGAACCACAATTATAAATAAAACCTAATCTTTACACAGTATAAAACAGAGTCCCTTCCCGCTGTCTATTCCTATGTAAGATTATTTATTTATTTATTACACACTAGAAAAACAAAAAGTATTATGAACATTTTACAAAACACATGTGCACTCACTTCGTTATCCACGAAATTTTAATTGGTCATTAAAAATCCTAAATTACGCAATGAACTATTGCGGTTTTACTATCAATGAGATAATTTCTTTCGAATACATAGTAAAGAAAACTCCATACGAAGCTGCTAGCAGCTTCGTATGGAGTTTTCTTTACTATAAATAAAATACAATAAAAACAATAAAACTATAATAAAATAAAACTACGCTAAAATAAATCACCGGGTAAGGCAGTAGGCACTCAGTTTTTTATTATTATATTTTATTTTGTAATTACATCGGTAGAGTAGCACGCTAAAAAAATGTACAGCATTAAAATTTGCCCTTCTAATAAAATTGAAACCAATGTAGGTAGAATTTTTAAGTTTAAAGTTACGTAAAAGAGGACTACTACATAACCTAACAGAACCATAGCAAACGCCTTTGTTTATGCATAATAATAGTGACGTCACAGCTTTAAAGAATTCTCTTTGCCTGAAAACTAATATACTGTGTTAAAATAATAATACAAAATGTTTACCGTCGTCGCTGCAAAATTCTACGAAATCCCCTTCGTAAATAGAGAAAAAGTTGGAGTTTACAGAAGGCTATTAACTGTTTTGAAAAAACGAACGCTGGCAACAGCCGCTTAGTGGCTACTACAGGCACAAGAAAAAAAAACGTTTACCCATCCCATAACACAGTTAATGGCCGCTCTCACCCACCGGTGCACTGTGTAGTACAAGCTAGAAGAAATTGGAAATCAATGTAACTGAAGGCAAAATATATTCATCTACTCGTACATTTTAGTAACAATTTAGCACTAAGTTCTCGCCTATAATATTATGTGTAGGTATGACGATAAAATAAATAAACTTTGAAATTACAACATACGTACGTAGTAGTATGATCCAGAAACTGTACTTTTGAATCTGGATCGCGGAGGATTATATTTTTATTATTTAAAAAAAAAAGTTTTGAACAGCCCTGGTGAAAGATTTTTTTTATTATTGTCTTAAAAAATAATATTTCGGCTTTTTCCAAGTATTTCAATTAATATACATCTACTTAAACTGTGCATGTGTTAGTTTTAGCTGACGCTACGGCGCTAGCTGAACGCGCGTCGTTCAATTTGCCTTAAAACAACCTACTTTTATTATAATACAACCAGTACAGTCAGAACAACCGAGAAAGAACAGTTAGTGACGGCACTAATTTACTTTAAAACTTGTGCTTTACAAAATGTTTCTTTTGTTTGATATAATATATGTATGTATGTACACAATTATAAAAATTGATTCTTTTTCTTTGATCTCTTATAACTTGGACCACTATATCGATATAACTTCCAGTTAACTTGCCTATTCAGTTTAACTACTAACAGCCGTGCCCTTTGGATTTGTAATTAACGCGAAAAAAAGTTAATAAGAGCTGATTAAATCTTAGGTCTTTTTCGTGAGCTAATTAAGAACTATTTAATACAATGAGCTCAACTGTTTCTTTTATTAAGTTCTTTACAAAATCTTGTTTAAAAGGAGCTGTAGGATTATTAAGTTGTACGGAGACAATTATCATCCTTAACTGATTGTATAAATGATTATTTCCGTGTATTGTACTACTCACGACTTCGTCTGTGTAGATCTCATAGACCCAACATATTCCATTTAAAGCCGGATTTATTCGTACCGGCCTTATTAAACCTTATAACTCGACTTATAGACGCTAGATATATCAACATAAAATATACACCGATTACGTTTAAAGGAAGAACAGAAAATAACAGAATTTTTATCTCCAATGTATAGCAGAATCAGTAAATGACTGAAATAATATAAGATATTCTACGAACCAGCTCTACCTGCTGGCCGTTTTAAAACTTTTGATTTCAAACGTTTCATTTTAATGAACTATCACCAAAGTGACACGGAAGTAAAATTTGTATTAGTTTTCCAAAAATTCTGTTACTTTTTGTTAAGTTATATATTAACCATTTGTTTTGTTTTCACTGAACTTAGCAGAATATAAATTCAACGTCTGTTAATTTATGCGATAGAGTCATTAGACCCACTCAACAGGTTTTAAAACTAATTTTGTTTGAGTTTAGAGCATTTAATCGAGGCGGTTTATAACACAATTATAATATGGATATTTTATTTATAGAAGGTGGATAGAGGCCCAAGAGTGGATAACTAGTTCTTACATCATCATTATTTGTCCTACTGCCAAGTTTTTCTGGAGTCGGAGCATGTTCTTTTCTTTCATTAATCTCTGCCAGTCGTCATCGAGTTGCTCACTCTAATTTTATTCATTATCATCTTTCAAACAATCTATCCACGTCTTATCTAAAGAAGATGTGAATGTATTGTTTGAAAAAAAGACTAATCTTTTGTTTTGAGTCTCTGTAACCACTAACTTTCATACTTATCATTATTTTTACATATGCATAAACCAGTTTGTGTACACTAAACATTTTACATTTTATTTGACACATTGCATGATCCCCATTGTATTTCTTTACCATATTTGTTTAAGACGAGTTCTCCTCAGTGTATAAAAAGTGAATGAAGGCATATGAGCATGTATCTGCACAAATATAGAGAATTCAAACATTTCTGTGTGTTTCTGTTTCGTTAGTCTCATTGGCATCTCTTGCACTATTACTCTCGACAACCACAGCTGCGTCTTTGTAGCCTCTTACTATGTACGATCTTTTATTTGTGAGTCGCGATGGAGATAGTGTATCGATTATCTCCATACTGCGAAATAAACACGCCTACACCTTCTGCGGCACGTAATAAACAGTGGTTATCTTTAAAAGGGTCTAATGTTTTTTTTTTATCAACTAAAGCTATAAACCATTACAAACTAATTTTCTAAAAAAAAACTGCGCGTTCTAATTCATCGCCCCCTTTAGGCGCTAGGATTTAATGTCAGATAGACATGTGTTATCTGACTGAAAATTGTAGACCTGTGTCCATAATTTTCAATTAATATACAAAATGTATGCTTAGGGGTATTAAGGGTATTTTAGGTTATATAATACATTAGGGGTATTTTAGGTTATATAATACATTAGGGGTATTTTCTAAACGTAACGTCTCCCGTAGTGTTTTTTTATACCAAATGTATCTACAATTTTATATCATCTAAATGGTGTCGTGTCGTGCCGTAACGTATAAATAAGCCAAGCTTCTTAGAGCGCCGAAACAGCTGTTCAAAGGAAGTTCTCGGATGGATACGGATTACAATATTGTTCTTATGCCAATGTTAATTGTTTTGTTACACTTCTGTTTAAATAGCAGCTTATTACGAACCTTAAAGAAAAAAAGATCACTAAGAATCTAGTGATGTAATTTTTCGTCTTTGAATTTTCATTCAGATTTTTGAAGTGAATATGTGACCTGATCGAAAATTTGTAAGACGGGGGAGAGCAATCAAAAACTGCTACAATATCATTAGAATACGAAGGTAAATTTCTCACCGTCTACAATGTTGAAGCTCAGGTGAGAAATCGGGCGGTCCAGAAGTCCCCAGTTCGGGTCTGGGTAACGATTATTTTTTCCCTTTTTTAATTTTAATTTTAGATTTTGGGTTTTTTGATTTGTGGTGTATATTTTTTTATTACGATGTTAGTAAGATTGGAAAATATTATTCAAATTTCATCATTATGTTATAAAATATTCAAGTTTTCGCTTTTGCACTCCCAGAGTGCAATCCATTGTTTTTTTTCTATTTTAGTAATAATATTCATTTTATGTCTTTTCCATCATCTACATCCATTCCCAATCATTTTCAACACAACACCCAGTCATTTGCCTTCCGCATTCAATTTATATCTTTTTAATAAAGTAAACTGAAATGAATGCTTAATAAATATTAAAATCCAAACTCGTATAAGACTATTGAATTCTTTTTTTGGTTGAGATAACTTGTCATAATTTAATATTAAATTTGTTGCTCGATTTAAATCAACTCTTTTTTAAAAACAGCTTATTCTTCGCTCACGAAGAAGTCGGTTATTCCGATAAAAGTATCCATTGTCAGTCGACTAGGATTCAAGCTTGGACCTCTATGCCAAATTTAGTCTAAATAAGTTCTACTAAACGTAATAACGTAGATAAATGAAGGTCGCAAGTTACTTATGAAACAGTTCAGTCCATCTAAACTATAGCAAAACTAATATATTCCAAAAGTCTCACGTATTCCATTTATTTCCTAATTAACTCTGTATTCGGTACGATGGACGAATTTACGTGGAGCAGCTTTCGTTCAAGTTGTTTGATTTGGTACCGTGCAGGTAAAAATAATTAGATGCGGTATCACTACATCGTATTAATTACAGTTTCATACTGCATCTGTTTGTTTAAGGACTTAGTTATTATAACATAGGTACGTAATTGATGTTTCAACAATCACACTGTCGTTTTTATAACAACCGAAGATAGCACTCCACATGGAGTTCACACGATGAATATCTACTTAAATATATTAGTTTGACATAAAGTCGGTGTTTGATACTTTGACACTTAGAATATTTTAAAAATTACGCTACAGACATGCTGAAGCCTTCAGCAAGGATAGCCAAAAGTATATTTTAAATTTTCACTTTGAAGAATATGTCAACTACAGGGGCAAAACCGCGAGAAAAACTGTTTTCAAGAAAACTGTTCCTAAACTATTCTTAAGATACACCGGTATATGCAAATTCACCCAATTCGATAATGTATTTTTCCTATTTTATACTTGATTCGGACATATACCGGTGAATGTTAACATTCATAATGGGATTATGGTGAATTTTAGATCCACCAATTATTGAATGTTAAACTCCTGTGATTACTTCAGCCTGTAAGTACTTATTGTTGGCTGTATTACCGTTTTCAATCGTATGTTCTCCGGCGCTGTGGAAGGTACAGCCTCTTCGCCATTACGTATAAAGCGCAGACTCCTACGCTAGCCTTCGCAGGCTCGGCTAGGCGACCAGCCTCTGCCGCTACGGCTCGCATAGTGCCTGCACTTCATTTTAAACGGCAGAGCAGCAAAACACTCTCACGAACAAGTAACCACCACGTGAAGTCGGGGTGGGCTAACACTAGGGTGGGTTTTGTCATAGTTTTAGAACCTACTTTTATAAAATGTTGATAAACTTTCGCAATTTGTACACATTATAACATAATATGTACAACGGGTCTTAATCGCGTGAATAATTTAAGGTAAAAACCTTGTTTATCATATTGCAACGGTTAAGTCCAAAGTCTACCCGTGACCACGGCCGTTGCAATACGGTCGAAAGGTCGGGCTATAAACAAGGTATTTTACCTTAAATTATTCATGCGATTAAGACCCATAGTACATAATAATATAATTCTACTGCATTACGTTTTGATATCAATCTAGAAATCATAATTTGGCCCATTCTTTTGATCATAATGGACATTCACCAAGTCGTCGTGGTAAGTCGTCCCATTGAGAAATTATTTACAGCTACAATTTTATTGTAAGGTGTTACGAGGAATTATACTAGTTTCTAGAGCAACCTCGAACAAAACTCAGCCTAGATCACTCAAAAACATCTTTAAAGATTTTTTCGGTATGTCTATCAGAGTCAGTTGTTATCTCATCCAATCTTATCACATCTTTACTAAACTCAACAGATTAGTGTTTATCAGACATCGCATCGTAAGAAAGTTATCTCGTTAGTTAGTAATCTACAAACTTATGGTCAACTGTGCTCCCCAAGGATGCTTTAATAAATAAAGATTATTGGTATCTCGTATTTTATAAGGGTAGCAAAGAAGTTTTTCCCTTACGTTGTACATATCCGTAATTTGGTTTATGATCAACCTTTAATATTAATTTATAAGTTATGGTTTGTTGTCTAAATATTTTTGGATTGTTTGTTTTGTATGACTAAGGTTTTTTTTGTAATGTTGAACAGTGATGTTCCCCATTGTAATTACAATCTAGTCTACAGAGACTAATAATTAATTTGAGTTTGACGTAAACTACTAAAAATATTATTTTAAATTCATGTAACAATAAAAATATTGGTAATGCCCACTATTCTTATTGTTTCTATTAACATGAAGACACTTTGTTCTTGTGCCCTTTAATTACGCTGCACTGCACTGTTACACTATATTATTGTCACTACACTACCTCAAAAGGTTTTGTCCTTTTCAGTCTTCTCACTATGTCCTTGTTGTCCGAGCTGGATAGCCTCAATACTCACATGGTGATGAAGTCGATGGTCATGAGCTTCGGCAATTTTTTTTATAGTGTTGGCGACGAGGTCCAATTTAATTTGTATGATTAAGGTGATAAACATTTTTCAGCTTGATGCTAAGTAGACATCTTGAATTTATACTAATGTAACCCTTACTGGTTTCTTATGGGCTTCTTATAAACAAAATAAGCACAAACAATCTTTCACAAGGAAACTGAAACATAAATCCATTTTGTAGTTTAGATGAACTAAACTGACAAACGTATAGGTAGGTACTTGGTACAAGGCTCTTACAAATCGAACAAGGTTCAATATTACAAAATCGAACCCCAATGCACTGCATCCTTACAGGGAATATGTAAACTTCCAACAGATTAAATAATATGAACTCACGATCGAGACATAAAAGTAAACAAGCAAATTGTGTAAACATTCAAGCATTTTGCGGGATATAATAGACCTCTCTATATTCAGTAGCATTACATCGATATTGGCCGTTCGACCGGTTGTAAGTACCCTCTATTTTGTATAGACCTGGTTCTTTGTTGAAATTCTTCGATTCACCGAGCTCTTAGTATTATAAATACCTATAAAGCCGGGCATAATTAACTACAATAGGCTATAAACAGGCACCTTTCATCTGAAGATAGGACTAGACTGAAGTATACTTTAATCTAGTAAGTATTAACCTACTAGTAACAGATTGAACTACTAGAGAGCACTTAGCTCAAACGTAGCTTGGGCAACTTGTCAAAAAACTTGACAACCAAACACCCGGGACAGACATGGGAATAAACGCATTCAAGCGCAACGCAGTAAGTATCTACCTTAAAGATTGCTTGACTTTTGAATCAAATTGGACTGACCGTGGTCACAAGCTGACGTTTCTGTGCTGTGGTACTGCGTGTCGCAGACGTTTCTTCAACCCCTAATTATATTTTCTTTTTAATAGCTATTAAAGCTTATGCTCTGTTACATTATAATTATGCTAAGCTTTAGCTATGCCTAAAAATTATGCTCTATAAATGTCAGCCCCAGCAACGCCGATTGCATGTCTATTTTTATATGAAAACTTATAATAAAATGCACGAACTCACAGCTTTTGCAGTTTGTGTTAATGCCAGCGGTTGACCTAAGTCGTAACTCGTGCTGATTGCAGATTGCAGCGTCACACAATATGAGGTTATGATGTGTCTGTCGCGCGATGTGCGGTTAGCTACTTTGCGAACTTCACTGTTCATTGTAAGTACTGCTTAATGAGTTGATCGTTATTAGAATTATTACAAAATAAAAACATTTTAGTTAAGGAATACATCTTGAAGCGTTGCCGTCACTGGCCACTAAACGGGCCATACATTAATTTATTGAAGCCTGCCAGCCAGGGTGCATTGTAAGTCTTACATATTTTTTCATATACGTGTCTAACAAAACTGTGCCACGACGCTGACGTTGAATACTAAATGTTTTGTATGTAGTCTTATAGACCGCCTTATAATTATGTTATAGCTTAGGCGTACACACTTCAAATTAATTTTGAGAATACAATCATCAATCAAAATTATATATTTTGGGATAATGCTATTATTAAATTACAAAATGTATGAAAATAACGCTATTGGGAACTCATTGGCAATCCAGAAATCATAGACTGATAATATTATAGATTGATGGCTTATATCGATCAACAGATAGAATATTGAAAACTGCCGTTACCTAGTAACGGCAGTTTTCAATATTCTATCTGTTGATCGATTTGTAAAATAATGACAAAATTCTATCTTTAGTATCAAATCCACCGACAGACAGATTATTGAAAACAGTTTTCATACTAAATCATTATTACTTGCTTCGGAGAGAAGGTTAAGCAGTTAAGTTGTACATACTGCGCCTAATATCTTGTCAATTACATCGGATTTCTATCCCATTGAACTATCACTCTTTGGGTAGAAATACAGAGCATACTTATGTTTTCGCACTCACTTGTACACATCAATGCTAAGTCTATGTTATGGTTTTTTTTTATAATAAAAATTATTTACTTAAAGCTAATCTTCACCCTATAAAAGTCAGGATTATCTTCCGCTCTACTTTCACGGAAACCCTGGAGTTAATGTCCAAACTCGTCACACACATAAGGAAGTATACAGAGCAATAAGTATCAATTCTCTTGGAACCTTGGAGGCTTATCAAAATAAAGGCAAGCAATAAAAGAGCGAGGAAGGGCATCTTACACAAATTGATGCCATTACCAAATTCACTAGATGTTATATATTTTTGCCAGTAAATTAGTGTTTTAGGAAGATCCACAACATAGTTACAAATAGCGTATTTGTAAGTGTGTAAGGATACAGAGATATCTTTACACACATTTTCAGCGTTCCTTGTGTAAATATTTGCACGCATATGAAGTAGGGTGAGCATACATCAATTGAAATGTTATTCGCATAGTCATCTGCGAACCAATTTGTGAATTCTTCACATGATCGCACATGTAAGGCATTGTTTATGGAGACGCGGGGCGTCACGCTTGGCGTTTGGTGGCGCGGCCCGCACTAAATTCAAACTTATGTCGTTGTATGAGTGTGTTCACGAAGAAGCGATTTTACACGCGTTTGTTTGAAATTCAGCGTTTTTTACAATGGAGCCCGCGGCGTTTATCGCGGCGGTGCACGCGGCGGCAATTCTCGATGAAGCGATGACCGCGTCCGCGACCTTCTGTCAGTCTTATTTGGAAATCGCATAACCCAGACTCGACTTCTTTGTAAAAAAAATCTGTGTCTAAAAGTGAATTATTTAATAACATACCATAATATAATTATGTTCAATGTAAAAAGTGAATTATTTAGTAAACCGCGTGTGCCGCAGCGATGCCCGTCGCCTACTTTGCTACACGCTTGAGGATTCGCCGCGGTTGCCGCAATGGGCACCGCTACATTACCGGTCACGCATCTCTATAAACAACATCATATATTGTCATATGTTTGTGTTTACGCGTGCGATGATAAAAGCCGCTTCACGCGCCGCTCCGTAAACAGAAAAAACGTTCAACGAGACGCGCAACGCCCCGCGTCTCCGTAAGGGATAAACTTCGAGGTTCATCTGTTTCGTTCTGTTTAAAAGTCGCGGCTGACTCAAAAACTTTTTGTATTTATTCGCTTGTGTTGTGTATTTTGTAAATAAGTAGGTATTATTTTTATTTATTCACACCAATGCGTAAGTGCAATACAGATCGTAAGTCATTAATCGTTCACTAACATTAAACTACTCCACTTTGTCTCTTCTATACGACTGACTTTGCAATATTAATAAATAAATATTTATTTCAATATTACCCTTATGCTTTTGAGTTAAAGCTCACGGCAAATGGATATATAATTTTGTAGGGTGTTCGGAGTAGATGCTCTGATTAGTGTTGCACCTGTTAATTATATCGATTATTTAATCAAGCAAACAGTTGATGCTTTATTCATTGAAGCGTTGCCAGCAGATATTGACAACGTAGTGAGTAGATTAAATAACCTGAAACTTAATCGTCAGAAAATCAAAAAAATATTAAACATCTTCACAAACCAAAACGAATGTAAAATTTCGTAGTTTTTAGGGTTCCGGATTGGTACTTAATATATCTAGATAATATTGGATTGTTACATGCATTACATTATTTATCTATAAAAATATAATGTGCAACTTTAAAGAGCATATTGAATAAGACAGTGAAAGTAGTTACAATTTTAATAAAATTATTTGAAACCATTAAACAATTTTTGACAATATCAAAGTTGAAACGACTCAAAATATAAACTTTTTGTTATTACAATTTACCGTTTCGTACCGTCCCGTAATTTTTTTTTGTCATTTTTTTACATTTTATACGTAATAAAACCTTCTTCAGAGTATTATTCAACAAAAAAAAAAGTGTGAATAAAATCGATGAAGTCGTTTTCTAGCTATCACGTGACCAAGGGAAATAAGAATAAATTACTTTAGTAAGGTATTTCTAACTCAGTTTTACAATAATCTTATCTTTGTTATTTAATAATATCGATAGTTACTATAATGCCGATAATATTAGTGTAGTAGTTTGTCACAACACTAAGGCAAAGCGCTCAACTGTGTTCGCTTCCAGTTTCCCGCATATCTTGATTGTACGCTCAAACACTTCGCTATACATTTGTGTTCCCTAATTTTGATTCAATCCAAATTGTTTGTTTTTATTAAATTTACAGTTCTAATGGAATTAACTTGGCTATTTGTGCGAGAATGATGATTTTATATTCAATTCAGTTATTCCAATCTTGTTGTTATTATGATTTAAATATTATTCTATCCTTTATAAATATTTTTGTTGACGTTTCAAATTAATTTGCGAAAAGTTATGTATTGTAATAATCTTTTGCAGGTTGGTTTTGTGTTCTGGCCTTTTTCTTGCAAAACAAATTAAGATAGGTTCATAACTCACGTTAACTAGTGCAGTCCCAAACCGTTAGGGACATAAACTGTATACTCTATTTGCTCAATATTAGTACGTATTTCTTAATAATCTACATTAGTAAAATTATTTTTCTAAATTGATACCTTTAGGGTTAAAAGCACTTAAATATACTGGAGACTAATTACTAACTGAACTAAGATTATCTAGCGTTACGGATCTTTTTATACCTTGTATTCGGTATTCTCTCGTTTGCCATAAATTAATTTGCACTAATATTGTTTGCCATAATCGTCCCCGATCATAATATTTACTTGCACTATTATCATTTATACTAATAACGTTTGCCTTAACAACTCAACAGTAATAACTTTTATTTGCCATAAAATGACTTTCCATAGCAACATATATCATAATAATTAGTTTCCATAAGTAACACGTCTCATAATCGACTCTTGACATAATCAAAATTTGATATAATTATGAAAATAATACATAATATTGTTAGGTCGAAATTAATTATCTTTAACACCCCGACTCAGAGCAATCCGACTCGGATAGGTTAGGTTAGAAGACTAAGGCGGGAGCGAAGCGAAGCGGAGCTCCCGCCTTAGTCTTCGTGTTAGGTTTTTTTTTTAAACCACCCAAAAGTAGGAGCCCCGCGAAGCGGGGCTCCGTCGAGTTTAGTAAGTAGGCGCCATATGAGGTTTAGTTTCAGGTTTAATTGTAAATAAAAAATCTGTGTCGTATAATCATTTATTAATCAACATAATTCAAGTATAGATAAGTAATAAAAAAAAAAATCTGAAAGTAACATTATTTTAAATTTAAGTTGGAGGCCAAAGCTCTCAAAAACTAAAGAAAACTTACTCATTAACATAAAAATTGCAGGCGCTTATACTATATTATCTTTATTTATATTATGGTAAATAAAAGTTATGGAAAATGGTATTATTGAAAACGAAAATTATAGCAAATACATTTATGGATTTAAATTATTATGACACTTGATCGATTATGACCAATGGAATTAGTGAAAGTCATTTTATGTCATTTCACGATTATGGCAACTGAAGCGTTATTTCTAATGAAATTATGGCAAATACCGGTATGGCATGTGAAATTATGGCATTTTAAATTATGACAAACATTAGTAAACCCTTGTATTCGCGTGCGAAACTAAATTAGCACACTCTACAGTATTATGCTCGCGTTTCATTTGTCCAAGCGTGTAAGTCGACATTTTAGGGCATTTTGTTGACCATTGTATTTTAATATAGGTAAAGTTTATTTTTGCTCATTGACGGAAAGTAATGGATTCAACTACGTTTGTAGTGAAAGTTGTACACTATCAAGCATGGTATCGAAATGATTCACATATTTATTCATTTGGAAATAGGCTTTCATCAAATAAACGAGTAAAATCAGTTAGAATTCAATTGAAAATCCCGATATTCTACTTTACAATTTTTCTTGGAATATACTCCTGTAAATATAGAAAGGCAATGGTATTATTACATTACGAATATACCACTATTTCTTAAGTGGTTTCATATTTCATATTGCAGTCTCTGACTAAAAATGCCTTTACTTTGTTGCTGCTACTATAGACTAATTAGGTTGAACTTTAGAATTGTTAGGTTTATCCTGGCAACACCACTTTAAGTCGTTTATTCGAGCTGTCATCTACCTGTCAGAAACGTTTGAACGCCGGACGAACGCTAACGGTCGGCAGTCCTAGTTGAGCTCTCGAGCAAGTAACATCTACCAAAAGTGAGTGGAGTGTTAAGGAGTTGTGATATACTAAAGAGTGGTATATAACTGTGATAAAATAAGGAGAGGTTATAAATATCGGACGGATTGATTGGATAATTGTAAACGTGTAAGTACTGTTTATATTTCTTGCTGATGTGTAAAATTAAAACATGTGGAGAAGGAAATAAATTATCTTTGTTTAAATATAAAGTGGTTAAATCTTATTTCAAATACCCCACATTCTGAGCGGCATCCTACAGTTCAGAAGTGCGATCGCTAGAAAATTATAATAATTTTCTTTTCCACGTCTACAACAGTGATATTATAATTGTAAATAGTTATTGATTTTACATCCAACATATTTAAATTAATTTGAGATAACAGTATTAGACATTAACCTCTCTTTTTCTTTTTTTTTTTTCTCATCTCTTAATAACCACCACGAGATTTGAAATAAATTAACCTTATACTAAACATTTGAATTACTGGTACCGTTTACAATAACGGTTGAGGAGTTTAAAATTCAAATATTTTTATGCAACTGAACTTAGTGAATTTGAAATCATGAACCACCTGCTGCGTAAATCTTCATTATATTATTTATTGACAAAGTATCTACTTACTAATTATATTGAAAAAATATAAATATAATCAGCTAACTCATGTATTTAGGTATAGAACGGAGACTGTAGATTTTTGTATGTCCGTAATGTTTTGAAATTTTTGTATTTATTAACGAAAGACTCCTAACATTTAGAATTTTATTATATAGAACTAACTTCTTATCTTGGACGTAAATTTGTTGCTGTACATAAACCTGAAGTTGTAATTAAAGGATAGCGGACATATTCTAAGCATTCGAATTATAAGTTTCAGATACATTATGGATAAAGATGGAGCGCCCAGGTGTGAGGGCAGGAGTGAGCCCAGGTTTGAGGGCAGGGGTGAGCCCAGGTTTGAGGGCAGGGGTGAGCCCAGGTTTGAGGGCAGGGGTGAGCCCAGGTTTGAGGGCAGGGGTGAGCCCAGGTTTGAGGGCAGGGGTGAGCCCAGATTTGAGGGCAGGGGTGAGCCCAGGTTTGAGGGCAGGGGTGAGCCCAGGTTTGAGGGCAGGGGTGAGCCCAGGTTTGAGGGCAGGGGTGAGCCCAGGTTTGAGGGCAGGGGTGAGCCCAGGTTTGAGGGCAGGGGTGAGCCCAGGTTTGAGGGCAGGGGTGAGCCCAGGTTTGAGGGCAGGGATGAGCCCAGGTTTGAGGGCAGGTGTGAGCCCAGGTTTGAGGGCAGGAGTGAGCCCAGGTTTGAGGGCAGGGACGAGCCCAGGTTTGAGGGCAGGGATGGGCCCATGTCTGAGGGCATTGTGGATACTATTACTGTGGACAAGGAAATTAATACTACAAGATCGATGTCAAGGATACTGGAGTCGACTACTACAACACGGAAAAGACGAAGCAATATCAGTGATTCAGACAGTTCGGCGCAAGGTGGTGCAAGCAACGTTCCTACTAGAAGATCCTGGAAACGTGCACGAGGAAGGAGGACAAGGTCGCGACGAATGGGTAGCGACACATCGAGCGAACGTGAGTCAACCCGAATTTCTGTTAGTAGTAAGAAATCTAAATCCGAAACTAAAGTTATACTAGATAAATTTTTGTCGATCCTAAGTTCTGTCAAGAGTTCAGAAAAGCCTAGGCTGTCATTCATTAACAACGTGATACCAGATTTTGATCCTCTCAGCAAAGAGCAGACTATACTAGTATGGTTAACTAAAGTTGAGGAATGTGCTGAAATATATGGGTGGTCTGAAAGAGAAATTATTCATTACGCTTTGCCAAAACTTACGGGCCTTGCTAAAACTTGGTATCAGGGATTGCCCACTTTATTACACACTTGGGGTGAATGGAAAAAGAAGTTAATTGAATCTTTTCCTTGTCGCGAGGACTACGCTGAACTCTTGACGGAAATGTTGACCAAACGCGTTAAATACGGGGAGTCCTTGGAACACTATTTTTACGCGAAGTTAAATTTATTGAATAGATGTGCAATTTATGGCAAAAAGGCTGTTGATTGTATCTTGTATGGCGTAGACGATCGAGCTATAAGAGTAGGCGCACAGGCGGCCCAATTTAGTGAACCTGAACAGATTCTAAAATATTTTAGAACTGTAAAGGTAGGTCAGAATCGAGAGGGATTAGACATTGGTGCTAGGAATAGGAGCGACAGCAAGGGCCTTGGCAACACATCCTACCGTACCGCAAACTCTCGGACCGGTGTGATAAACTCAAATCTACGGTGCTTCAATTGTAATGAGATGGGTCACCCTAGTTTTAGATGTGATAAACCTTTAGTCAAATGTACACTTTGTTATAGGCTAGGACATCAAGCGAATAGTTGCTATAAAAATAAAAATAAAAATGATAGTTTCCCGAATGAGCCCCAAGCAAAGAATAGCAATGAGAAACAGGTGTCGGAGCTAAGTACAGTAGATAAAGCTATCAACAAATATATCCTTGATATCAAAATTAACGGTTACAGTGTACCCTGCCATATAGACTTAGGTAGTCAGTGTTCATTAATTAGAATTAGTAAAGCTAATGAACTCGGATTAGACGTTAGGCATATTCCAAATCTCCCGATACTCAGAGGCATTGGCGCTAATCTGACTTGTCCTTTAGGTATAATCACTGCCAACGTCGAAGTCCAAGAGATTTCTAAAACTAT
The DNA here is from genome assembly GCA_945859575.2 of Herminia tarsipennalis. Classification (NCBI taxonomy): domain Eukaryota; kingdom Metazoa; phylum Arthropoda; class Insecta; order Lepidoptera; family Erebidae; genus Herminia; species Herminia tarsipennalis. The sequence goes on from OX243844.2 coordinate 22,130,816, forward strand.
AGACATCTATGCAGTCGAGGACCATGTACTTAGCCATCCAGCCCTTTTAGGGCATTCCTTTACTGAGATGCCGGATTTAATAATTACAAAGACGCCGACTAAATTGATATTTAATAAGATAGATTCCACTAAAGTGCATTTGAAGTGCTATGATGACATTTGCATTCCGAAATGCTCTTTACGCCCGATACGTGTACAAAGTAATCTATCTTTTAGCGGTGACGTCTTTGTGCGTGGTTCACTCAGAGGAGAAAGTGGTAGGGAATATTATCTTTTACCGGGCGAATACAGCATCATGGACGGAATTGGCTCGGTATTCATTCTTAACGCGTCTGATAGCGATATAACCATCTGTAAAGATGCGTTGATAACTCGATCCACAAGAAGTGGATGTTCTGTTGACCGAGATATTTTAGATTGTTGTCAAATGTCTTTTGATTCACTTAGTTCCGATGAGCAAATTAACTGTAGTGAAGACATAACTGGCGACGAACGCCTGATGTTGCAAAAATTATTAAATAAATATCGAGCTTGTTTCTCTAAATGTCTGAAGGACCTTGGTTATACTAATGTCAGCGAGATGGTTATTGAGTTGGAAGATAAAGAACCTGTCGTGTACCGGCCGTACCGTCTTTCCCACTCTGAAAGAGTACTTGTGAATGACATGGTTCGGGAAATGATAGATAGTGGTATAGTCAGGGAATCCTCTTCACCGTATGCTAGCCCTATCGTGCTAGTTCAAAAGAAAACTGGTGAAAAGCGATTGTGTGTTGACTACCGTGCACTTAACAGAAAAACAAAAAAAGATCATTACCCTCTCCCGCGCATTGATGATCAATTAGACCAACTGGCAGGCAATAAGTTGTTTACATCGTTGGACCTGGCTTCAGGTTACTACCAAATTCAGATTAGTGAAGAATCGCGTCACAAGACTGCCTTTGTCACTCCGGATGGTCAGTTTGAGTATAATCGCATGCCATTTGGTCTAGTTAACGCACCGTCAGTTTTTCAAAGGACAATCAATAAAATATTTCATGATGCCAAAATCAAATACGCGATCGTCTACATGGATGACATTCTTATACCCAGCAAAAACGTATCCGAAGGGTTAGAAAGACTTGAAGAAGTTTTACAGCTTCTCAAAGAGGGTGGTCTGACGCTTAGGCTTAGTAAATGTAACTTTTTCCAAAATACGATAGATTTCCTCGGTTTTGAAGTTAGCTCGACCGGAATCCGGCCGGGTAATAGGAAAACAGACGCTATATCTGTATTTCGCACACCTCGTAATATACATGAACTGAGGCAATTTCTTGGGTTATCTGGTTTCTTCAGGCGCTTTATAAAAAACTATGCTGTTATAACGTCGCCACTGACCAACCTCTTAAAAAAGGATGTAGTATGGACATGGGGCAATAGTCAGGAAGAGTCATTTAACTTGGTCAAAACAATGCTCACGCAACGGCCTTTATTAGCACTATATGACCCACAAGCGGTCACGCAGTTACATACTGACGCATGTCAAGACGGGCTAGCAGGCATACTCTTACAAAGCGACTCGGTAGGGGCGTTCCACCCGGTCTCATACTTTAGCCGTAAAACTTCACCCGATGAGCGTAAGTTGCACTCTTACGAGCTTGAAACGTTGGCGGTAGTAGCCTCCTTAAGCAGGTTCCGGGTATATTTGTTAGGGATATCATTCACGATTTATACCGATTGTAACGCTTTGAGATGTACATTTGTAAAACGTGATCTAATTCCGCGAGTTGCGCGTTGGTGGGTACAAATACAGGAGTTCGATTGTACTGTAGAATATTGTCCCGGTTCTAGAATGGCACATGTTGACGCGTTGAGTCGAGGACCAGTTTTGGCTCCTGTTCCTGAAACGCATGTGTTAGACGTTTTGAGTATCGAAAACGCAAATCAGGATTGGATCGCCACTGTACAGGATGCGGATGAGGAAGTAGGAAGGATTAGGAATATTTTAGAAGATAAAACTGCTGACATGGTTATGGATATTCACAAAAATTATAAATTAAAAAACGGTCGCGTTTATCGTATGATCGGTGACGAGATAAGATGGTTAGTTCCAAAAGGCGTCCGCTGGCAGATTTTGAAAAGAAACCACGATGACATAGGACACTATGGCTTTGACAAAACTCTACAGCGCATTCAACAACACTATTGGTTTCCAAAAATGCGCCGTTTCGTAAAAAATTATGTACAGTCGTGCTTAGAATGTGCCCACCACAAAACTAATGGCGGTAAAAAGGAAGGCGAGTTGCATCCCATCGAAAAGGTTAGCATTCCCTTTCATACGGTACACGCAGACCATTTGGGTCCGTTTGTTAGGAGTAAAAGAGGTAATTGTTACATATTAGTCGTAGTTGACGGTTTTACAAAATTTATCAATATTACCGCCGTCAAGAATACAAAGTCCCTCACTAGTATACGTGTGATAAAAGAGCATATTAGTTATTTTGGGGTCCCTACCCGACTCATAACTGATAAAGGTACTAGTTTTACTAGCAACACATTTAAGGACTTTACTTCCTCGTATGGCATAAAACACATCTTAAATGCTGTTGCTACGCCTCGGGCTAACGGTCAGGTTGAGCGTTTCAACAGGACTATCCTGGAAGCTCTCTCGACTTGCACGCATGACAAAGACGAGAGGTGCTGGGATGACCAAATTTACGATATTCAAATTGGGTTAAATACCACCGTACACAAAACTACTCGGAAAAGCCCATCAGAGTTATTATTCGGCTTCAACATAACTGGTAGATCTGAGGGTATATTAAGTCCCATAATATCAGATACCACTAACCCTGTTAGCTTAGAAAACTTAACCGACGTTAGACAATCAGCTAGTGAAAATATAAAAACTCAACAGCTTAGGGACGTTCAGAGATACAATAGTCGAAGGAAAACAGCAAAAAAATATGATGTGGGAGACTTAGTCCGTATCGAGAGGCAAGTACCTCACGACGGCAAATCGCAAAAATTAGTGGTTAAATTTCAAGGCCCATATCGCGTAATGAAAGTGCTTCCTAATGATAGATATGTGATCGAAAATACTCCGCTAACTAAAAAAAAACGGCCGTAGGTACGAAGCCGTAATTGCTGTTGATAAAATGCAACCTTGGTTAACGTTTAATCGGGACCTAGACACTGATGATGAAGTCGATACTGGGGACTAATTGTGTATTTACAAATTTATTTTTATGTAATAATTGAGATATTTATTGATTGAATAAAATTAGAAGGTAGGTAATCGATAACAATGATTTAGATTATTGTAATTTATTATAGATTTATATAGATTCCTGAAATGATTTTTTCGTTATTGTGTTATTTCTACTTTGAGGAAATATAGTGTGTGTAGTGTAGGTATTACTTTTAATTTATCAGGGGTCGACTTTATACCATTATTTTTGTCAACCGTGGTAAAATTCAATAAAATTGTTCAATTAATTGTGAATCAGCATTTGAATGTATCTTTTCTCTCAATATTTATACTTGTAAATATTTATATTTAGAACTACTTAAATGTTAAGATAAAAGCGCGAGGACGCGCTCTAAACAGGAAGGCCGAGCTGTTAGGTTTATCCTGGCAACACCACTTTAAGTCGTTTATTCGAGCTGTCATCTACCTGTCAGAAACGTTTGAACGCCGGACGAACGCTAACGGTCGGCAGTCCTAGTTGAGCTCTCGAGCAAGTAACATCTACCAAAAGTGAGTGGAGTGTTAAGGAGTTGTGATATACTAAGGAGTGGTATATAACTGTGATAAAATAAGGAGAGGTTATAAATATCGGACGGATTGATTGGATAATTGTAAACGTGTAAGTACTGTTTATATTTCTTGCTGATGTGTAAAATTAAAACATGTGGAGAAGGAAATAAATTATCTTTGTTTAAATATAAAGTGGTTAAATCTTATTTCAAATACCCCACATTCTGAGCGGCATCCTACAGAATGGTAAGAAATCCTACCTTTAACCATATAAGTAGTTCTAAGAAGTCGTCGATATCAAGTTTAATCCATTAGTTGTATTCGCTTGTGACCACGGCCGGTGGAATATGCTCTGCTATTCCTGTAAAACAAAAACTCTAGGCTGTACGCCACGTCGATTCGTCGCTGTTACAAATGGTATTTCCAAGTATCCATGTGCTCGACGATGATCGTCCTCTCGTCGCCGTTTCGTTGACGTAAATTGAATAAAAAAAAATTGTTAATATTTATTTTTAAAGGTTGATTCCACATTAACAGGCGAAAAGAAAAAAAAATCAAGTTCACTATTTGACATTAAAATTAAATAATCATTTAAATAACACTTGAGGATGAGTATTATAATAAGATTCATCATACTTGTTTCATAACTTGCGTTAATTTTAATAACAAATAATGTATGTATCGCGATCGTCAAGAAGTTCTCTCCAGAAAGGTTCTGTCTTACACGCACTACAAATCGCAGAAGTCAATTTTATAGGGGAAACAACTTTTCCATCGCAAGCTGTTGAAAAAAGGCGTTTGGAAAATGAAAAAGCATTGATAGTGTTTTAAAGGCATAAAGAGTGACTGCTTATCACAACAAACATGTGTAATAGTGACTGTGTGAAGCGAAAGACTCCACTGCTGAATACAGAATCACCGCAGCGACCGGACAAGATGGAAAAACAACTTAATTATAGGTATATGAATTATAATTTAAATTATAAATGCAATTGTGTTTATATTTCCATGACATGGACATATTTATGTATCATTGTGAATTCAGAGTTTAAGTAAATGATTATATCAGCTTTTTAGGGTTACAGGGATATTTTTTTTTAATGACGACTTCCGCAGTAGGGTGCATACAAGCCCTGTATCGCGGGGTACTTTACAAACATACAAGTAACAGACACAAATGTTGATAAACTTTCGCAATTTGTACACATTATATTTTTTTTTATACTACGAGTCTTAATCACAGACACAAAGTACCCAGACTTAGAACAATATTTTGTGAATCACACAAAGTGACTGTGTATTCGACAGAAAAGAAACCATTTAGAGATACACTTAAGTTAATAACTCAGTCTATATTATTTGTACATGCTTTCTCTGTTGCCATGCCCAGAAAGGGCAGAGGGGTATACTTCTACCCTTTTCGGGCATGGAAACATCAGGATGAGGTAGCTGTCACGCTAATGCCGCTCACGACAAAACGGCCGCTACTAAAAATAAGCTTCTTGTGACTTTGAATGATATTTCTACTCGTATTAACAAAATCTTAAAAGAGATTAGCTGCTAACGCTATGGTTTTTGATCTGCCCTGACTAAAGAGGTTGCAGCTTAACACAATATCGATTAAATCATCAGGTTAAGGAGTGGTTGGGAGCAAAAAAAAACAACAAACCGGAGCTGGAACTCCGGTTTGTTGTTTTTTTTTTGTCGTCAAGGCGACTAGGGGATTTCACTCCGGAGGACGGGCAGCAGCGTCCTCTGCGTAACTAAAGCCTTACTGCGATCGCCAACCCGCTCGCCAAGCGTGGCGATTATGGCAATTACCCCCAGGATCTACATACCAGTAGGTTCTACTGGGGAGACCCGTGCCCAGCAGTGGGCCATCATATGGGTTGATATGTATGAGCTGGAACAGCTATATTCAAACTCATGTGTTCTTTGTTTAATATTTTTTATACCTTATTTTTGCATCAATCCTCTAATATGCTGTATGATATAGTGGGGGCAGTACCTTACCTTTATAAATATACAGTTTATAAACAAAGAAACATTGTAAACATTGGCCTCTGTGGCGCGATAGGAGTGCGTCCGACTACGACGCAAGAGGTCGTGGATTCGATTCCCACACTGGACACCGCTTTGTGTTCCGAGTCTGAGTGTTCTTTTTGTCCGTGACTTGTATGTTTCTAAAGTCCCCCGCGAAACAGGGCTTGTACCTACGGCGGGAGTCGGTTTTTTAAAATAAATTAAAAAAATTAAAAAATCCGCCTGCACAAAAATCAGTCTTGCGCGCGCAGCGAACCGTAGCGTGCGTAATTCCGGTTGCGCGTTGTGTTTTCAAAATGACCTCAACAATAAAGTGTGTTAATTGTAACATCGTGATAAACGAGCTTTTAGCTTACTTGCAAAATAAAATTTCGATAGCCAGTGAGGATAGTTTAGTGAAGATTTGTCTCTCCTCATTTAGTAGTGAACAAATAAAAGAGGCCAAATCGTTATTATTTGAATCGTTACCGTCGGATTATCGTAAAAAAGTGCGCAAAGGGCTGGGGAAAGAAAATCGTGATTTGTTAGACATCATTAGCTTATTTAAAGTTATTGATGATGATGTGATGCCGGTGTTTGTGGCTCGTGATTTGGATAAATTGCCGCCAATAACTTTCGACCACCTGGATGTGTCTAAGTTATTGAAAGACATCGTACTGATGCAGTCGGAGTTGAAAGAAATCAAATCATCCTATGTGACCACGGATCAACTTGCGGAAATCAAGGACCAACTGCAAAATGTGAGGGACGATGTCCCATCGTTTTCGGTCGCACACATAAACACCAAAAGAGGAGGTGCTTGTACCTACTCGTATCAAGATAGCGGGCCGATGGGTTTGTCACATCTGCAAGATACTACATCTACAAATGAGCTGAACGATACATCAGAGTGTGTAAAGTCATTACCGAAAGAAAATGAATTGCAATATCGAAGTATAATTTTTAGTACTCGCAAAGAGGGTAGTGGTGATATTGAGTTAGGTACTACGCGGCCGGTGAGCGGAGGTGCGGGTGACATGGCGTCGCGCGGCACGGCCCAAGTAATAACTCACAGCGGTGAGTCATCTAGTACGGCGGCCGATATCGACACCTGTGCTCAGATGATCGACTCAAACAGATGTTCATTTGCGAGTGCGTTGACGGCGAACTTAAATGATGATGTAAATAAATATAATGATAATATGCAAAATTGGTCAGTAGTACAAAACCGGAAAAAGTCTAAAAATATTCGTTTTAATGGAAGGATGGGTAATGGTATGATCGATCCCCATCAAAAGTTTAGGGCGGCAGATAGAAAAATACCAATATTCATAAGTAATATACACAGGGACACCTCAGAAACAGACATATGTAACTACATTCTCCAAAAAACGAATGAAAAGGTAGATCTAGTGAAAATTGTTATGAAGAGGCAGAGTGAATATGACGCATACAAATTCTTCGTGTCTACTTCCAAATCACACATGTTTTTGGATGCAAAGCTATGGCCACAAGACGTTATATTCAGGCGCTTCGTGCATTTTAGAAAGCATACATCGTCAGAAACGACTAAAATTTCTGATAACGGCCATAACAAAGCAATCAATGGATAATAAAACATATAAATTAGTTAGTTTCAACTGCAAAGGTGTTAAGCGATCTGTGGAGGGCATACGTGAGCTATGTAAAAGTTGTGACGTCATTGCTCTCCAGGAGACGTGGTTAATACCAGATAATCTGTCATTCCTGAGCACCGTTGATGATAAATTTGGTTATACGGGAACCTCAGCAGTTGACACAACATCGGGTATGCTGCGTGGACGTCCCTATGGAGGTACGGCAATACTATGGCGACAAAGTGTGTTTAGTGACGTGACAGTAGTGCAGTGTGATAATCCACGTATATGTGCGATACAGATAAGGTTGCGTGAGCGGTCTATACTAGTGGTAAGTGTTTACATGCCTGTTGACGATTTTAAGAACTTAATAGAATTTACAGACATTATTGGTTCTATAACAGCCATTATAGACAGTTGCAGTATTGATTGTATTTATGTACTCGGAGATTTTAATGCACATCCTTCTGAGCTGTTTTACAATGAATTAATGTTATTTTGTGATGAACAGAGGTGGACATGCATTGATGTCAAAATGTTGGAAGGTGTGACTAATTGTTTCACTTATATGTCAGAAAGTAACTCATCGCAAAGATGGCTCGATCACTGTTTAGTCTCTAAAGCAGCTATGCCTTCAGTACATAAAGTGTGCATAGAGTATGATGTACTGTGGTCGGACCACTTTCCATTAGTAATTGAGTGTAACATGGACGTGCTACCGCCTAAAAAGAACGACTATAAATCAACGGCAAACAATGTAATCTGGGGGGATAGAGTTGACGAGGAAATAAAGTGCTATACCAATGAATGTCATACATGCTTTAAAGATCTTCATTTCCCAGAGGAATTTCGAGTATGCGCAGACCACACTTGCAATATTTCACAACATAAACAGATTATTGATAATCTGTACAATAAAATCGTGCAAATAATGCAAGGCGCAGCCGTTTGTAGTAAAAAGCGTTCTTTTAGGGCAGTTGGTCATAGGAAAAAGAAACCTATAATAGGATGGAACTTACATGTCAGCGAGGCACACAGGAAAGCTAAACATTCGTTTCATGAATGGTGTTGTCAAGGTAAGCCTAAATTTGGCAAAATTTATAATAATATGTGTGAGGCTAGAAAGAATTTTAAAACACGGTTGAAGTGGTGTCAAAACCTCAATGAACAAATAAAAATGGACATTCTGGCCTCACATCATTCCAAAAACGACTTTCGATCTTTCTGGAAGGCAACAAATAAATTGAATGCTAAACAGGCTGTTCCTGTGTGTATCGAGGGCGTAAGTGACAGCATGAAAATAGCCGACATTTTTAGGGAACATTTTACTGTAAGGTCGCCTCGTGGTCCTTCAAATTCGGTGATCAGTGTACAGACTGGCAAAAGATTAGGATTTAGTTGTTCAGCAAAAGATGTGAGCCTGATAATAAAGTCGATGACCAAAGGTAAATCTCCTGGCCATGACAGTCTGTGTATTGAGCACTTACGGTTTGCAGGGCCCCACTTACTTAGACTCTTGGCTATGCATTTTAATTTAAGTTTAAGTCATTCATACCTGCCAAATGATTTGATAAAAACAGTTGTAATACCTATAGTTAAAAACAAAACTGCCGATCTATCAGATAAGAGTAACTATAGGCCTATCTCTCTGGCTACCATTGTGTCGAAAGTTTTTGATAGCATGCTTAACTCACAGCTGAACAAATTTATACAAATTCATGACAATCAGTTCGGCTTCCGAGCCGGACTATCCACTGAAAGTGCAATATTGTGTGTTAAGCATGCTGTTAGATACTATACCAAGCGTGAAACCTCTGTACACGCTTGTTTCCTTGACCTTTCAAGGGCTTTTGACCTGGTTTCCTACGATATTCTGTGGACCAAATTAGAAAACACCAATGTGCCATCAGAACTTATTAACATCTGTAAATATTGGTATGGAAACCAGGTCAATAATGTGCGATGGTCGGGAGCCTTGTCACAGCCATATAGGTTAGATTGTGGGGTCAGACAGGGTGGGTTGTCCTCACCAATACTATTTAACCTGTACCTAAACGATCTCATTATGTCTCTCAGTAGCAGCCGTATCGGCTGTCACATAGATGGTATAAATGTTAATAACGTAAGCTACGCTGACGACATGGTGCTGCTGAGTGCATCCGTCTGTGGCCTAAAAAGGCTTGTCACTATGTGTGAGGCATACGCTGAGCGACATGGGTTAATGTATAATCCAAAAAAAAGTGAGGTCATGGTCTTTGGGGCTAGAGGTAGGAGTGTAGCCACTGTCTTCCCGAATGTACAAGTTAGTGGTACTATATTAAGGAGGGTACATACTATTAAATACCTAGGGCACATCCTGACCTCTGACCTCGGGGACAGTGCCGATATTGAGAGGGAACGGAGAGCACTGGCAGTGAGGGCAAACATGATAGCTCGCAGGTTTGCACGGTGCTCGACCCAAGTTAAAATAACCCTCTTTCGATCATATTGTACATCTTTTTATACGTGCAGCCTGTGGGCTCAATATACTCAGAAATCTTATGGTGCGATCCGAATTCAGTACAATAACGCCTTTAGGGTGCTGATGGGGCTGCCACGATTCTGTAGTGCCTCTGGGATGTTCGCAGAATACCGCATTGACTGTTTTTATGCGACTATGCGCAAGAGATGCGCGTCCCTAGCGCGCAGAGTACGTGGCAGCGCCAACAGCATCCTAAGAATGATAGCAAGCCGTCGGGACTGTCAATATATTAATAGGTGTTGTGCAGTCTCACACGGAATCAATTAATAATTAATATATGTTTGTAGTTCTGATTTATTTTGAAGTTGTATGTGTGTAATGATTATTTATTTTGTTTTGTAATTTTGTGTATACTAACATTAGAGTTATAAGAATTTTCATGTACCTACTAACAAAATGAACACAATGGTCTGAAATAAAAATATATTATTAAAAAAGGTGATAACAAGATCCCCTACAGAATTATATAATTTCATGAAGTCTCAACTTTTTAGTGGTTGTGGGATGTTATTACTAACTTTTATCAATACACAGCCCCCCAACAAAAATGGGACATACTCGGTCTTTGTGAGATCATAAGAAAAAGTGTAGAAATAAATGAATACCCCGAATATATATTGTATCACACGGAATGTACGCAGAGTCAATGTGGAGTGGGGTTTATAGTAAAGAAATATTTAAAGAAGTTCATTATTTCCTTCAAAAGCTACTCTGATAGGGTAGAGACCCTACAAATAGGCTTATCAAGTAACAACATGCTGACGGAAAAATGCAAAGACGAGGAGCTAGACAAATTGTACACTACTCTAGAAAAAGCTATGGAAGAAATGAACACAAAAAAACTCATTATCATGGGTGCTTTCAATGCCCAAATCTTGTTATCATTGCAAGGAGAAGAACTAGCATTTGACATGTATTCAAACGATAAAAGATCAAAACATGGCCAGAGACTGGTAGAGTTTGCTCTAAAATAGAACTTAAAATTCGTCAATAGCCTGTATAAAATTAGAAAACATAAAAAATGAACTTAGCGGGCACCGAATGACACGACAACTTTATTTCATTTCGATCTTTTCCGTTTTAAACTTTGATGCCTGAGCTAAAAAGGCTTTCATTGGGGGTTCCGTAGCCAAAATGGCAAAAACGGAACTCTTATAGTTTTGTAATGTCCGTCTGTCTGTCTGTCCGTCCATAATATGTCAAAGGCATTTTACTCAAAGACTACACAACTAATACTGATGAAATTTGTTGAAAAGGTGTCAGTGCAGCAGCTACTTAGTTTGATAGCTAATTAATAAAATAAATATCATAAGGAAGGACACACTATACATGTAACAGAAGCTGTTTTTTCAGCAACATCAACGTGTTGTACGTCATTGAGCAGGTCTTATAAAAACATGTTAAGGTTGCTAATAAACTTTTTTGAATAAGTGAATAGTTTTGGAAATAATCGCTCCGAAAGTTGCACAAATTGCGTCTCGCGCTGCCTGTTATATTTTGTAAAACTTCTAATTAATGCTCTTAAACTAAAAAATAAAAAAGATTTAAGAACTAAAAAAACACAACCTTTCCATTTGACTTTGCCAGATTCGGGTAGAAAATGAGAACTCTTAAATTAATTTTTACATTCCATTACAGATTTACAACTTTATAGGGACGAATTAAAAAAGTAATTATTATTTAAAAATTATCTATTATAGAAGAGAAATAGGCGCGGTCTCTTATAGCCGTGAGTCTAAGCTCCCTTGACTCTGAGGTGAAGTCCCTCATTGCAGGGAGCCTGAACTCCCTCGAAAGTGTGAATTGTGTTAGCAAAAAAATCTCTCGTAGTTTTTAAACTCGATTCTCGTGATTCCAAGGATTCATTCTTCATTCATTCAATTAATTCCGTAGCTCTTTTTTTCTCAAGTAAATTCAAAAAAAATTTTTAATTCCTTCCTTGTCTTTTAATTATCAGGTGATTCTTTAAGACGCTATTCTGCAACTTGTGTTGCTTTTTTTAGTTTTTTCTTAAAGTGGCGTCATAAATCAATGCAATAATTATATTTAAGCTTCATAATCCGCACTAATATACACAATCAACAAAGTCTAGGAATATTCCGTATTTTTTTTATTATAAAAAAGCTATAAGTATTTTATATGTTCGTAAACTTTCGCGATTTGTACACATTATAGAATTTTATAAGCTACGGGTCCTAATCGCGTAATTGTAACGGCCGTGGCCGTATTGCAACGGCGCGACCATATTGCAACGGCCGTGGTCACGGGCAGTCTAAGTCTAGCCGTTGCAAAACGGTCGAAACGTCGGGCAATAAACAAAGGTATTTAGCCTTAAAATAAAATATTTACGCGATTAAGAACCGTAGCTTATAAAAGTCTATAATAAAAGTATTTTGTAAATAGACAAGATATGGTAAGAATTCGAATATTATAATATACATATATTTAAAAATAAAATTAAAGGTATTTAATATTAGTTTTTTAAATAAAATAATAATTTGTTAAATTCTAAAAATTATGTTGTTTTATAAAATCTGAAAATTTGATAAAATCGACTTCATTTTATTACAATATTAAAAAAAAAATAAAAAATTATAAATGAGTAATCTGTTTTGACCCTCTAACGTTAGTAAAAATTAAGTTGTCAAAATCTTACTAAAAATTAAGTTGTCAAAATCTTGTGATACGCGGTCCCATGCGTTTTGTAAATGCTAAAAAAATGATTTTCAGTGGTCAAATTTGGCGGAAAATTACGCATAGTTCGTCACTGTGACATGTCTCAAGTTGAAGTTTGGTGACTGTGCAGGCACCTCCATAATCCCGATGTCGTGTTACCGAAAGGCAGCCGAAACCAGCCACGCCGTGTGAAAAAGTGCATTGTCATGCATGAACTGAAATATTTGTCCTATTTGGACACTGTTTGGGACGATCACAGATTATATGATCTCATCATGGTATTTTTGGGCCGTCATACTGCCTCTTATCCAAATGAGGTCTGTTCGCGCTCCTATAGGTACGAATGCCCTCTCACACCATGATAATGCCACCTTGGTACGAATGGAACTCTTGTGTGTGCTGCAGACAGATTTCTTTGCCTGGAAGTTTACAAACAAGTGTTCTTCTCGAATCCGGGTGGAATCCAAAGCAAGATTCGTCAGCGAATAGCACCATCGACCATTGTCCGTTTCCATTGCTAGAACTCGAAGCGGTTTGCGCGCATTAAGACTGACTTAAGTAACCTTCTCCTGATAGTTTGGTCACTTACTAACAGCTGGTGGTCTGTCTGGAGCCTCTGCACCAGTAGCGAAGGGTTAAGGTTAGTTCTAAGGTAACCAGATACAAAAATATATCTTGCTGGACATGGTTTTGTTTGAACCCTATAAAACCTTAGTTTTGCCATTAGTTTCGGCTTTCCTTTGGATTGTAGTTTCTTATAACGACAATCCAAAGGAAAGCCAAAACTAATGGCATTCTAAGGACTCTCCACCACTGCTCTGCACTAGTTGCATCACCGTAATGTTGGGTTGCCTCCTCGCAGTGTAAATACGTGAATTGATCCCCAAGGTGTCAGCAATCACACGTTGGACAGCACCGGCTTCTAAAATGCCCACCGCTCTCAACATTTCTGTGTGTGTCATATTAACGTTAGGAAACACGGATTACCAATTTATAACAAAAATGTTTTTTTTTAATTATTGAAATTAAATTAAGTCAATTTTATAAATTTTTTAAATTTTATAAAACAACGTAATTTTCAGAATTTAGCAAATTTAATAATTTATTGAATAAAATAATATTAAATACCTTTATTTTATTTTTAATTATAGGTTATAAAATACGGGTTCTTAGTAAACCTAGTTTTCTTCACAAAATATTTACAATTTTTTTTATAATCAACAAAATATGGAATATCCCTAGACTTTGATTTTTAAATGGGAAAGTAACTCTGTCTGTCTGTTATGTTTTCACCCTCAAACCAGTGAACTGATTTAGGTGAAATTTGGAGATTGTCTGAGTCCCGAAAAAGAACATAGAATAGTTTTTATCGCAATAACCGGTATTCACGCGAGCGAAGCCATCATAAATTAGAATACTTAATATAATATTTGTGCTTCTAAGAATGCACCTAAATACATCGATAAACCAAAAGAAAGGCAAAAATCTTCGTTCAATGGACACAAAGATCGTGCAACTATGCAATTATTTAACTTTTGAAGCGAATTTTTGAAGGTCAGAATAGTTTCAAGTCACCTGTATCTACCAAAGAGAATTCAACATTTTGTCTATTACCTAGTTATTTACAGAGACAAACCAGAGACAGAAACAGGTTGCTATAGTAACTCTATGACGTTGTAAAGTTGTAGTAACAATCTGGTGTATTGTCTTGGACTGCATTCATTATTTTTATTTCGAGAGATTTAAGCTATTTTTTTATTAGACCATATTAATTACCCGGGTTTTATCATTCAAAACTATCCTAAATTTCCGATGACTTGTTTAAATAGCGTCATATAGATTTAATCCATCAAACATAAACGTCATATTTATTTTGACGTCTCTACTATGTCATTGTATTTGACGAAAAGATACGGAAATTATTTAGTTAACGTAAACTATGCTACAAGTGTGTTTGGTATCAAATGAATGTGCTAATTAAGCCAATTCATTTGATATTAAACGCAGCACACGTAAATACTTTAAAAAATAAATCCCTACTTACATAAAAATGTAGCCTATGTCTCCCGCGCTCATATAACGAATCAATTGACACCTCGTTCATCAAAATCGGATAAGTGGATTAGGCGCTACAGTGGATCATACAAACATATAGGTATAGACAGCTTTAAACATTACCCTTCCTTTTTGGCTTCGCCATAGTCGGGAAAGAACTAACTTTATGACATTTTACAATAGACAAAATAATATTAAGCGTAAGGGCGATTTATAGACTAAAACAAACCGATAGCTGTAAGCCTTTGTTCCTTAAACTGAACTCACTCACTTTACCATGTATTTATATCCTAGAAATTGTAACTTAAGTGAGAAGAAACATAAACCTGTACGAAAAACTAAGTAGTCGTAGACATAATATAAGAATTCATATCCCCAACAACAAAACCACCATAATGAATAAGAGTGTTTATTGTATGGCCCCACGCATTTATTACCATCTACCAAATAATATATTGGGAATAGAAACTTTTAAATTAATTAAGAATAGTGTTAGAAAACTACTTTTAGAAAAGGCTTACTATTCTGTCAAAGAATATTTAATGGACAAATCGCTGTAATTGTGTATCCAATTCTTTAATATTTATTAATTTATTAATTTATTTCGTATTCGTTAATCTTGTATTTGGTTTGACATTTTTATTATGTAATTAAAATATTTGCATGCTTTATAGCTGCACTATAGTGATACCCTTTCTGTGACAAACAACCTATGTACCCATTTTTCGCAAATAAAGAAATTGAATTGAATTGAATTATTAATCATTCTTACAGTCCAAAACCTATTCATAATGCGATGTGATAATAAATTATTCTTCAATAATAACCATGGGTTACGTACTACGGGACGTAATGAGCACGAAAGCGCGATGATCGCAAGACAACTTGAATAGCTTTTAACTCTGCAAGTTTTTAATATTTTCATTTTCTTTTTTTATGTGATTAAAGTCAGGCCCACTCAGTAAAATCTTGTTGGGGTGTCTGATCTTTGCACTATACAAAAAATAACCTTGTATATAATAATATACAGTTTGGTTTTATTATTTATGCCACTACTAGCATCAGAACTATATAACTACAATTCAAAAGGTACCTACACTTCAATAAAATAGTTTTATCTTAAGTCACACGTTCACGTGAACTGCCAGACCCAAACTGCTACGATTCGCTCCAATTCTTTTGGACGCATTTTCCGTTCCTTTTTCCTCTACTTCTTACCCTGTTGCCTTTGTGATGTTACATGTGTGGTATTTATATGCTTAGGTTTTATAAGATCTTTTAATAGCTGAAATGTTTTATGTAATTTCAAGTCTCTGAACAAAATAAAATTCTGATTTCAAGTTTTGTTTACACCTATTAAGGATAATGAATAATCGGACTATAAAATTATGACATAATAATAATAATAATATAATAATATCTTAGGACGACTCACACAACGCTATCTGATCCCAAACTAAGCAGAGCTTGTACTATGGAAACCAGTCAACTGATAAACATACTAATATATTTTTAAATACGTACATATTATAGAAAAATAACACCCAGATACAGAATAAACCGTCGTGCTCATCACACAAAGTTTTATCCTGGGTGAGGATCGAACCCACGACCTCTTGCGTAGCAGTTGGACACACGCCCACAGCGCCACAGAAACAGTCAATCGCTTATATTTTTTTTTACTTCGTCAGTATTTCCTGTTTTTATATTATCTAAATAATTTACAGGACTCATTTTGTTCACAGTGTTCTCCAAAATATTTCGACGTTCATACCACTAACGCCATCTATTTGTTACGCCTTGAACTAACACAACTCGGGGTTTGTGAATTGTTGTAAAATTCGAGGATTGTTTTTGCTGTCGCTACAGTATACGTATTATTATTATGGACGCTCAATTTTGGCAATCCTTTTTCAGAGAGTAGGCAGTAGAGTAGAGTAGATATAGGCTTCACGAGAATAGGCAGAAGTCTCAGTAAGTGTGTACTATGAAATGAGAAGAACAGTGCATTGTCTTCTTGTTATTAATTGTTGGTAGCACATATTTAAAATAACATCTAGATTATTGCATTTAGATGTTATTTTAAGTACGTATAGGTAGGTACATCTATAATCCGATGTGGTCATCATTTGGTAAATATCGCATCGTTAGAAACAAATATTATTTTTGGACCTATAGTTGCGCTTGTAATAATTAGTAGTATACATTTTAATTATAGTATACATAATTTAGGTTTTAAAAGTAATTTATTTAGGTTATTGTAAAATCGATTAACACTGTCAGATGTTACTTCCCCTAATATATTCTGGTATCGCGACCAATACTGTAGGTACCCTTGTAGAAACTGCAGTAACTCAACACCCCAATTTCCCTGCGGCCCTTCGAAGATTCAAAGAAAATTCAAACTGTTAACTAAGTAAAAGACTTACAACACAGGGTCCTAACACCCTAAATCTCATTAGGGCCGTCTCATAAATTTTATTTCAGGACCCAGAGTGGATTACAAATAAGCTCATTACATTGTTTAGATAAAACTGATAGTGTTTAAATTAAGTAGGGGTCGATACTTGTTCGCTTACCCTCTCATTGAAAACTGGCAGGGGTGAGATTCTATTAGCTGATATTTTTAATTGTTATAAGCAAAAAATAGGGGTGTTTGTTTTAAAAGTGAAGTACCCTTTAGAGATGGGGTCAGATTATTAAGAGCAAAACTTCAGATTATATTCATATTTTATGACAAAATAATCTTTCATATTGATGTACATAAGAGTCGAAAGGTATTTCATAATAGCTTTACTTACCAGGTTTGTCAATTTTGCGACTTAATATTGCCAAGAACTATTTATTTTAAAAAATGACCTGCGGGCTTCCTTTTCATATTGTTTAGATTTTTTCTTTGAACCTCCCTATAGCATTGCGAACTTACCAAAGGTAACAGTCGTCTTCGATGAGCTACAACGACAGAATGTTTTTTGTCTTAGTATTTTAGTAGAACCTGATCTAAAGCTTCATGCAAAAAAAAAAAAATTAGTCTTTATAAAAATAATCAAAAATAAATATAAGACAACTAAAAAGAAAAAATAATATAGAACATGTAAAATAAATAAACATTTTGAAGTCGGTGCCATGAAATAGTAGTATTTATATGTTTCTTAGTCGGTAATATTATTTTTATAAAAAAGTTTTTAATTTTGATTTTTCGGTGTGTTGGTTTGTAATGCAATAAGTTACAATAGCATAATGTTTACTGCTCATTTCTTTTTGCAAAATATTTATTTTGCAAAAGGAAATGAGCATCGGATGCTGGGCCGTTTATGTTGTGATCACCGGATATTTCACCATGAGCTCGATTACGGGGTGTTATTGAAGTAAAGTATTTGGGTGAAATGAATTATGGCGAATCATAATAAAGTAGTCGAATCTAACCCCGTGCAATGTTTATTATTGAGTAGTTCGTACATCATCATGTTCATCATAAGTTTCACTTCATTAGATGGTGTTTTTATACGAATTACTTTATAATCATCCACTGTAGATATGCCTTTAATATTTAAAGATTTCCCGATTTGTCCAGGATTCCAACATCAGAACCCAACCTAATAACAATGGAACTACTTCGGGAGTATAACCTTTTAAACACAAAACATTTTTTTTAATCGGTTCAGCCGTCTTCGCGTAATCAATCAACAAACACAAAAAAAAACATGCAGAATGTCGAAATTAATCCTTTTTTTAAGTCGGTTGAAAACTAATGAATATCTTTACATCGATGTATGCATACCAATTGCCAGATCAGCTCTTTAAATGCCTTCTATTATCTAGTAATGTTAGCAATATTTATAATCGAAGATTCTTTGCTTTAATCAAAATACCTACTAAACGTTACAGAATCACGTCACAAACATCTTGCCACATTATTCCCACAAATAAAGGAGTTTGAGTAAGTCTAAGGTGCAGCAAATTTGCGGTCCCATAAACACGTCTCTTTGACGTTGCGGTGTTGAGCGCAGTTTGCAACTTCGCTAGTTGGTGTGCGGTCAGTAAGGAAGTCTATCTAGTTATTGTGTGAATTTTAGGTATTTGGTTTAGAGCATATAAGTTTTTAATGATTCTAACATTACACCTACTTGATAGAGGATTTCTGTAGTTAATGCTTTCATGGCATCAGTTATTCAGTTTTAGCTTGGATAAGTTGTAATGTACGAGTATTTTGACTACATGATATCAAGAGGAAAAGAGTATTCACTTTTTTTTAACTTTCAGATGTTTCTTATATATAAAATGTAGTCTAGGAGTACATTTACTAGGAAACAATAAATGATAATGGACCATAAAAGATTTTTGGTCATCATGGGAGTTGAACCTATAATAACTTGCACTATCTTGTTAGTTACAAAGGAGTACCCATACGCTGTAATCTAACAATAATACAAGTCCACGTAATTGAGTAGGTACTACCTGATCAAATTATTTTTCATTAGGTTCTTTTGAAAACTGAAGAGAGGTACTTACCTAGTTGAATAGCTCCATTCTTACAACGAAGGTTTCTACAGTACTCATTTTTTTTTATTAATTGTTTAATAGCCTTATCGATTTCGTAGCTCAAACGTAGGTACAGAATCCAAGACCGCATTTTATAATACACAATTCTTACTAAATAGGTATACTTACTTGGAAAAGGTCCAACTGCAGTTTCCGTAACAGATTGTTAATAATAATACTTGGCCCAATGTCTAACAAGTACATACTCGTTGAAATAAATTGCCAAGGGACCGGACCGTTCTGCGATAAGGGAAAATGAAAACAACCTGATTAAACATTCGTTAATTACATATATAAAATCAAATGTTTAATTTCCACGATATATGTGCAAATATTATACACCCATAGGCCAAAGAATTTCCGTTTTACGCCCAGGAGTCGTAGCGTGGTATTAAGCTAATAACAGAGCGTCATTAAAATCGGATCTATTATGTTTTTGGTTATAGACGTTATTACGTTTGAGTAAATTTGATTTGTCTGATTAATAATTTCTATTTATCATCAAAGCTTAGCTTTTATTGTGTTATTTTTGTTGAAACTTAAGTGTTACTTGCGTTAGTTGTAACTTTATTGGATTTAAGTTCAAATATTGGTAAAAGAAACATCGTGAGGATACATGCTTGTTATTTAATCAAGCATTTAAAGACATGTGACGTTTATTAGTTCGCAGTATTTTAGAGGATTACAGCCTGTAGGCACTTGTCCCACCAACGGCGAGAAAACGAGCATCTACCGGTTTTCTCGCTCACATATATTATGTAGATCTCGTGTAAACAAAAAAGAAGCATATATTAGTAGTTAATATCTACGGGATCTACTTCTATTGTACGTCTCTTGAGCGAGAAAATAGTTGATAGTTTCTCGTTACTCACCGGCGTTGGGACAAGTGCCGTAGGTCTACTAATCCCAGAGGGGTCTTTATAGTGCTGACTATAGAATATCTATGGTGTAGCATTCATTTAAATCTATTTAGTAGCTTGAACGCTAATGTGTAACATATATTAAATTTACATATCAACCCATATGATGGCCCACTGCTGGGCACGGGTCTCCCCAGTAGAACCTACTAGTATGTAGATCCTGGGGGTAATTGCCATAATCACCACGCTTGGCGAGCGGGTTGGTGATCGCAGTACGGCTTTAAGGACGCAGAGGACGCTGCTGCCCGTCCTCCGGTGTGAAATCCCTTAGTCGCCTTGACGACACCCACGGGAAGAGATGGGGTGGTACTATTCTTAAGCCGGCACCACACGGCAAGAATATTAAATTTACCTAACGATAAACTTACAAAAAATCAAAATTTGTACATAAAAAAATCTTTATTTACTTAGAATGCAAAACAACACTTGTTATACGTCGAGATTCTTTTTTTTTAAATTTTAAATTAGGGTACAAGCCCTATGTCTCGGGGGACTTTACAAACATACAAGTCACGGACACAAAATATACCCAGACTCGGAACAACAATTTGTGGATCACACAAAGTGGTGTCTCGTGTGGGAATCGAACCCACGACCTCTTGCATAGCAATCAGACATATTCCCACCGCACCACAGAGGCCGCGATGCTACATGTACATGTGATGCCATGTTCGCAAATAATAGGTAAAGCCGGAGAAAAGAACCTGGCAATAAAAACTCGCAGCCACTATTTTCAAATTGCCAATTTTACAATTATTGATTGTTTATAAACTGTTTATAAACTTGATATGTGGGTAAGGTATATAGGTATACGATTTAAAATATTTTAAATGTTGCGCAAATTTTTAACGTCTTAACAAATACGTAGAAAATATTTAAAAAGATGCGTAGATATTTTAGCATAATGTTTAACGACCTGCTCAGCTTATTCTCCATTAAAATTCATCTCTCAATTACTGTCGTGAATCAAATGCCATTATTTGTCAGTTGTAAAGTGCGTTGGAGCAAGAGAAAATGATTGCTCAAAGGAAACTCTATGAATTATTCCAAAGACATTAGACCTATCTACATGAAATAAGTAAATTCAAACTGAACTGGACTTGACTGACGACTAATATTAATAATGTATCTTATAATTTAATCATAATATCTTAGACGTTCTTCAATCAATGATTCGATATCAAATTTCTATACTTTCAGCTAGCTCAATTACCATGTTTCTCATTTTCCCATTTTTTTTTATCTAATTATCTCTCTATTATAAACAAAACCTAAAGTCCTGATTTCTTCATCCCTCGTCAACAACCAGGTCCAAACCCTTAAACCTTGAGAATTAAAATTTTGCATATGTAGATAAGGTATAAAAATAGATTTCTGGTATCATAACTCCTTGAGCTAGGTGAAACCTTAGGGAAAAGCTAGGAAAATAAAGTTTGTAGATATCAGTTTGGTCGGACCTATGTTTTTTTTCTGCAGAAACACTAAAATCGAAATACTTACTTCGTAATTACCCCAATGAAAATAACCAAACTTTTAGATGGCGAGTCAGGAACACATAATGACTAAGATACTGCATTCGCCTTAAATCATAACAGCCGAGATTTTACAATTGCAGCAGTTGTAACATCGGATCGTGTCAGATTGCAGTAGGCTGGTAATAAACTACAAATTCTGACAACATTGCACAACGTTACAGCCAACTTATGTTGCGGAAAATTCAATGTCCGTAATAGCACCAACCATTAGGTTATCAAATGCAGCAAAGCTACGTACGAATTCGATATCTACTGGTTTCTGCTTTGGAATGAATGCATGAAGTAAATTAAACGAAAGCTGGAATAAATGCTGTGAAACTGGATATTTATTTCATTGACTGCCATTGACATTACCTTAGAAAACTAGCTGTTATCTGCTTATGTTATAATACAATGTCTGTTGTTTTATGTTATCTCTATACCAAATTTCATCAAATACGGCTCAGTAGTTTCAGAGATAATTCATAGAAAACAAATCTTTAATTTGTTTGGTTGCTTTATATTAGTATCAGTTTTTTTTTAAGTTATCTAGCAATGTGGGTTTGTTGACAGATTACTAGTAATTCTGTTAACACCTCCAGCTAAGCTCAATGGCTTGTGTTTGAAGTGGGTTCTCATGAAGTGTATCGGCAGGCGGTGGCTGTTCGGGCAGGGGGTTCGGTGCTCCTGCCCGAGGAGCTTCGCGCTTGCCGCGGTGAGGCCCACCAGGCAATCATGGCCCGGTGGCAGGGCCGACTGGAGGCTCCACGGGCAGTTGTTCGAACTGTGGAGGCGCTCCAGCCGGTCCTGGAGGAGTGGGCGGGGCGGCAGAACGGGACCCTTTCCTTCCGGCTGATGCAGGTCCTTTCTGGGTACAGGTGCTTCGGGAAGTACTTGCACACGGTCGCTAGGAGATAAACCGAGTCCCGGCTGCCACCACTGCGACTGCGGTGAGGACTCGGCGCAACACACCCTCCAGCATTGTCCAGCTTGGAAGGGGCAGCGGGCGGGCGTACGGGGTAGTCTGCCCAACCCGCGGCCTTCCGTGGAGGCACGGCCCTCTGTGTGTATCCAGGGGCCGCGTAGGTGTGAAATGCCTGGAACGCAACAACATCGCTTCCGGGCATTGCTACTGGGCGGGCCGCCGACGGTATAACAAATTCCGGCGGCCCGTTCGTGAAGGTGGCGGGCGATACACGGCGGGTTTTTTAGTGGGTGCAAACCCCACACTACCTCCACCGTCTTCCCCGGACGGTGGGGGTGTTCTTAAGGATTTTTTCCCGCCACATAAAAAAAAAGGAGTGTGTTCTCATCGGTAGTATAATGGATAGGACTCGACCCCGTGATCTCATGATTACGAATCCGATGCCTTAACCATTAGGCTACTGCCGTTTAAAAGGTATTTTTCGTCTTGTGTATTTTTATAATTTTATTTTGTGATGGTGTTTTTTCTAAGTAGTCTTTTTTGAATTATGTGATCACGTTCTCTATGGCAACAGTATCAAAAGTTACTAAATATGTACTTTTTTCTTCGTGCTATCTGTGTCACGTAATGTAGGGTTATACCATAACCCTACATTACGTGACACAGGTAAGTAGGTACCAACCTACTTACCATAATTGTCTTATGCTCTCTTTTGTTGTAGTTTATACGCCAGTACATACACATAGTATTTCCACCACAGTACCCACGTGTACCTATAAAAAACCTCACCAAAATACCCTAATGTTGATTTACAAGGGTTAAATACAAACATAAAACTATTTTTTAGTCTCTTTAATAGGCATGTAATACCATAAAAGCGTTCTTGTCCAGCAACTTCATGTTTAAATTTTCCACACTTCCTAGCAAAATTACACCAACACGAGCAAAACATAATCCATTTGAATCCGACCCTACATCAAGTGCACTAACTGACGCGTACATTTACAGCTCATTTATTCCGAATAATACTACTATCTAGACCCTTATACAGAGTTAATTCACAAATCCCTTGAAATCTTCTCGGGTCTCGAATGAAATTTATAGGCTTGGCTTAATTTTGTGCCTTTAAAATGTGATTTGGTGCGACAGGGGTCGTGACGTCACGGTTCGCTTTGAAGAAACTGTAAAGGAAATAGTGTATCATCCCTTTTGCGTTTTTGTGGGGAGGAAGTTTGGTGGTACAGATTTTGTTGGAGCATTTATGTGTATGAATGAGAAATTGTACATCTGGCGTTGTGTGTTCAGATTGTCAACTTTAAGTGGAAATGTACGCCACATTTATTGTGTTAAATTGGTTCTTATATTTTTTCTTGTTTTGATTGACGTATTTATGCATGTGGGTACTCTTTTATATGTGTACAGTTAGATTTTTTACAAAAGACAACTCCCGGTCATAACGCTTTTGTAGTAATACATTGGTTTGATCGAAATATAGGTACCTACTGTTTATACATTAATCAATGTTCTATGCGCTTGAAACAGAACTAAACTGTGGTTTAGTTCAAGAGTATACTCAAGTTAGAGTCAACTGATAAACTATCGGTGAACCTCCCAACACAAGCACTTCTGTTTAGTTTGAGTACTTACTCCACTAGATCGACGACTTCACGAAGATTATATTCGATCAATTATATTTCGATACTTGGGACTGGGACTCGGCCTGGACTTTTCTACTGTATTTTTTTGTGTATTTATGAGCTAAGAGCACAAATAGAGAGACGTGGAAACTATAAAAGCGTATTCTCCATTTTTATAAAGTATTAAACATTTTTGAAGTATACAAATTTCTTAAAATTCTTAATTATAGATAAGTACTAAAATTGTAGGGAAAATGCTGGCGTTTCACGTATAGACGCAGTATTTAAAACTGGAAATTTATATAATTTAGTGAATAGAACAGATATATTCTTTACATGATATAGTTAATCTTTGCATAATTAAGACCAAAATGACTCGCCTTAGTGTGTTCTAGCTTGAGTTTTCCCGATGGTCACACAGTTTTGCTGTCTCTGTGCTCTGTACTAATTCACAAAATCACAATCATAAACAACTAGAAATATAATTCTGAAACTACCACAAATATGTCTCTTCATACGACCTTCAAACTTGCTAGTAAGTTAGTGCTAGAAAGTTGCGAAGCAACTAATACTTTCACTAAGCAGACATTCATTCTGTCTTACTTCATGTTATGAAAGCTTTTGATGTGGAAGGAAGTTTTGTGTATCGATAGTTATAAAGGTCCTTCCATCAACCATATAGTCAGCTACATAACTCGTTTAACTTACTCATACATCAGCAAAAACTGATACCGCATAATCAAAATATCGGATTAGAAAGATAACAAGATTCTAGTCACCATTGAATTTAAAATCTTAAAGTTTTTACGTTTTTCTGATGCTTGACTGCTAGATAGAGCTTTGATAGTTTGAATTGTTTTAATTATGCGACTTATTTGTACTGCAGTAGGTACGTTTTAACCGTGGACGCCAAAGATTTTAACACCATTTGGAGGTGTGCTTTTAGAAATCTAGTCTATCTGGATGGTTTTTCTTGACTTGATCTCGCCGTCTCGTAAAAAAACTTCTCACTGTCAAGGGTTTTTTAATGGCCAAGTTGTTAATTATGGGAATTGTTATCAGCATGGTATGAATACATAGTATGGATTGTTTGATTTCAATCAACAATGAGATCGTCTCATAATTTTCTTTGTTGACATTAAACCAATATTTTTTTTTATATCTTTGAATACTTCACACAACGTTATCTGATCCCAAACTAAATAGAGCTTGTATATTTGTTATACACTGGGGCTAATCAAAGTCAAGATATTCGTTACTTAAAATTTATTCGTGCGTACAGTAGCGCGGTCGACGGTGGATTGACAATATTATTTCATTAAAACTACACTACATTATAAACAGTAATCGCCTACACAAAATCAATAGCAATTAATCCGATGCGTTTAAAAACGAGACGATATTTGAGAGGCGCTTAGCCGCAACATATTCCCGGCCGTTGAAAGGTTACGTCCTTTCAACCCCTTAATTCATCAGCAGTGGGTAGTGGGCAGAGTCGTGTGAAGGGTCTTCTCACGCAGCCTCTTGTAGTCTTGATCTCTGCTACACGGGCCACTCCATCAGGTCCATGAAATAGCCGTAGAACACGTCCTAGACGCCAGTTTAGCGGAGGCACGTTATCTTCTGCTAAAAGTACCATGTCTCCAACATTGAGCTGCCCATTGCCTTTACGCCATTTAGTACGCTGCTGAAGCTCCGACAGGTACTCTTTCTGCCATCTTTGCCAAAAGTGACGCCTTATTCTCTCTATTCGTTCATATCTGTTCATATTGTTGATGTCATTTCTGCCATCCAAGGTTGGCCAGGGTAACGCAGTTAGCGGACGTCCTATGATGAAATGCCCTGGGGATAAGGAAAGGAGGTCATTAGGACAGGACGACAGGGGACTCAAGGGACGGCTATTAAGAATCGCCTCCACTTGTGCAAACAAAGTCATAATCTCTTCTAGAGTTAAATGAGTATTGCCGATAACTCTTTTGATATGGTATTTGGCCGATTTTACACCAGCCTCCCAAATGCCGCCGAAATGAGGAGCGTAAGTAGGAATGAAACTAAACAAAATGCCTTGCTGACTTGCAAAATGAGATATAGGTTCCTTGTTTTGTTCTATAAAACTCCCGATTTCCTTTGCGGCAGCTACAAAATTACGCCCATTGTCGCTGAATATTTCCGATGGTTTTCCTCTGCGTGCAATAAATCGTCTGAGTGTCATTACAAATGCATCCTTAGTTAAATCACTGACGGCCTCAAGATGAATGCATTTGTAACGCAAACATACAAAAATACACATGTAACATTTTAACAGGCGACTTCCACGCCCTTTCTTATTTATAATAAAAAATGGTCCAGCGAAGTCCAAACCCACAGACAAGAACGGAAAGTCTGGAGTGACACGCTGCGACGGCAAGTTGCCCATCTTAGGACATAGTGTTTTGCCATTTACTCTCCTGCATCGTACGCAGTTGTTAACAGTACGCCTTGCGAGATACCTACCATTAACAGGCCAGACTACTTCTCTGATAGTCGCTAGCAACAACTGCGGACCCGCGTGTAAATTAATAATATGTTCTTTTGTAAAATATAATTTAGTCAGCTTATGTGAGGCGTGCAGAAGTATCGGATGCCTTTTCTCATAATCACACGCTGACGCATCTATTCGACCACCGACTCTAATTAAATTATCCTTATCTAAGAACGGAGATAATGATAAAATTTTACTTTTAGATGGTAACTGTTTACCTTTTACAAGCAGATTAAATTCAACATTAAAAGACTCACGCTGGGCAATAAGGCACAGCGTATGAAACGATTCTAATAATTCATCTGCAGTAACTATACCTATTCTTTTATTGAAAGAATTACGAATATTAAATATGAATCTACGAATGTATGCAACAACCTTCTGAAGTTTGTTAAACGACGAAAAATTATCAAAATTAATAAATTTGTCTTCAATTATTGTAGACGTATGCGCCTTTATCTCGGGCAAATTATCTAACTGCACTTCCTTTAATATAGGCCAATGTGATTCGTCTTCATGCAAAAACTGAGGGCCGGACCACCACAGATCCATGGCCAGTAGATTTTTAGCGTCTACTCCCCTTGAAATTAAATCAGCCGGATTCATCGCAGTCGGTACATAACGCCAAGAAGATGCCTTAGTCAACTCTACGATTTCGCAAGCACGGTTTGCGGCAAACATTTTTAATTTTGTTGGATTGCAATTTATCCAACCCAAAACAACACTTGAGTCACACCAATGCACTAATCTTGTCGGAGCATACCGCAGAGAGTCAGTTACAGACTTGCACAACTTAGCTGCTACTAATGCAGCGCATAACTCAAGGCGGGGTATTGTCGTAGGTTTTAAAGGCGACACCTTTGACTTAGCGCATAAAAGCTTGACAGCACAGTGACCGTTACCATCAATTGACCTTAAATAGATACATGCACCATATGCGCGCTGAGAGGCGTCACTAAATGAATGCAATTCAATACTATGGGGTTTATCACACAAAACTAATCTAGGAATTTGAACCGTTGTTAACCACATTACATTATTAGTAAAATTAAGCCAATCGTTTTTTAAATCTTCTGTAACCGGTTCATCCCAATCCAACCCTTGCTGCCATATTTTTTGTAAAATAATTTTAGGCAGAATAATCACTGGACTTAAAATACCTAAAGGATCGAATATTTTAAACGAATTAGACATAACAAGTCGTTTTGTTATGACCATTTCTTTATCCAGCGTGAAATGTTTAATCGGAAAATATAACATGTCACTGGATGGAATCCAGCCAAGGCCAAGTGTACTGGAAGACTCACTGATTGTTAAATTATCCTCATGATTTATGTTCAAATTCTGAAATATTGCTGAATTATTGCATTTATATTTTCTTAAATTAAATTGACCATTTTTTAGAGCTTTAGCTACACACGTTTGTATATGCAGTAAATCCATTTCATTGTCGGCACCTGTTATAAGGTCGTCGACGTAGAAATCCTTCTGAATTATATTTCTGATCAACTCATCATCCTGTTCCTCACCTAACTGCCATAAACAACGTGTACTTAGGTAGCTTGCACTAGCTGTGCCATATGTAAGCGTATTTAATTCGAACTTCTTGATTGGCTGAGCTTCGTTCTCTCGCCATAAAATATTTTGTAAACTGCGGTCACTTTCATCTACGAGAATCTGGCGGTACATTTTTTCAATGTCCCCGGTTAACAGATATTTGTATTGTCTAGCACGTATTAAGATAGCAAACAATGAATCTTGCAACGTAGGGCCTACCATTAAGATATTATTCAATGAAACTCCCGACGTAGAAGCTGCGGAGCCATCAAAAACTACCCGCAATTTAGTAGACTCGCTTTCGTGCTTTAGCACAGCGTGGTGACATAAAAAATACGATATTCGTTTCTCATCTTTAGCTAATGAGAGATGTCCTAATTCGGCGTACTCATTTATAAACTTAGTATATTCGGACTTTAATTCCGGATTTTTATTAAACCGTTTTTCTAAACAATGTAATCGTTTCTTAGCTAATCTATAAGTATCTCCGAGGCAGTCTGGAGTGTCCTTAAGTGGAAGTTTCACACGAAATCTACCATTGACTTCTCTACTAGTGTGAGCAATAAAATGTTGCTCACAAACCCTTTCACTTTCACTAATGATACGCCTAGTAGGAATTTCTTCTAACTCCCAAAATTTGGTGATTAAATTATCAAAATTGCTTTGGTTTGATTCTTTACCTATGATTGCATGATTACAATGAATAGGTGGGCTAACATTTGCATATACGGGACCGGATATAATCCAGCCTAGATGCGTGTTTCTTAAAAATGGATTTTGAGGGCCAAGGGAAATCTGTTCGTCACCCAATATGTCCCAAAATAGGTCGGCGCCTATTAAGACGTCGACCGATGCTGGCTGATTAAACGTTGGATCAGCTAACATTATGTTTTTAGGTAGGTTCAATGATTGTGCATTGACCGGAAACTTCGGTATTAAACCGGTTAATTCATTTAAGACAAGGCAGGCACAATTAGCACTGTAATTTTTAGTCAATGAATTTATTTGAATATTACAACTTTCTGAAATGCACGAAGTAACGGTATTACCGATTCCTATGACCTTTAGTGAGTCAATTGGGAATGATGAAATGGAAATTTTATCCTTTAATGTCTTGGAAATAAAAGACGATTGACTACCACAATCTAGAAGCGCTCGAACCTTGGTCCTTTGGTTGGTCAATGGATCCGAGACCTCAATTATTGCCGTCGATAATAGAATTTGACTAGAACTTCGCTTTGAAAAACTAGAAATTGTTTCACAACTATTATTACTGGGATTATTTAATGAGACATAATTATTAGCATTATCTGATATCACTGGGCGGTGCAGTAGTGAGTGATGCCTCTTATTGCACTCGCGGCACGAACCCATGCGACATGCATCTACATGGTGTCCCTGCCTTAAACAGTTAACACATAATTTGTATTTGTTAACTTCTTTCATCCTTTCATCTACGCTTCTTGACTTAAATATGGAGCAGTCGAAAATCCTGTGATTTTCACCACAAATGATACACAAATACGCATTAGGATTGTTAGGCTTGTTAGATTTAGTGTGAGAAGAGGCAAACGATTTGGTATACGCATTTTGGATAGGTTTGTGATTGCTCGCGACAGCGTTACGCGTATTGGCTATATGGGGCTTAGACATAGTGTTGTAGCTATCATGTTTGTTACGATTTAATGATTCTAGAACATCTGCACGATCAGTCATAAATCTGTAAAATTGGTCTAATGTTGGAGTATCACTGGGCAAATTGTTTCGATATTCTTCCCACTTGGTTAAAGTGTTGCCATCCAACTTTGATGACAGCATAAAAATAATCAGAACGTCCCATTTGTCGGTGGGTTGTCCTAAGCTGGCCAAGGCACGTAAATTTTTTGTGACATGGTCCACTAGGTACCTTAATGACCTTTCCGATTCACGTGGAAGCTGCTTTACGTTAAACAACGAATTTAAATGATGATTTATTAAAATTCTTTTATTATTATATCGATTGCAAAGCAACTGCCATGCCTCGGTATAGTTAGCCGACGATACTTCAAGATTCGATATGATTCTGGCAGCATCGCCTTCCAAGTACGACAACAGGTAATGGAATTTATGAACAGGTGATATACGTTCATTTCTGTGAATTAGACTCTCAAACGTATCGCGAAACTCCAACCATCGGAAATAAGCGCCATCAAATTTGGCTATTTGTATTTGAGGTAATTTTAAACCCGCTGCGTGGCTATCCGAGCAGCAAGAACTGTCGTAAATAGATGTACGCCTCTGATCGCTATCTATTTTCGAAAATTTAGCTAATAAAGTCTTCGCGGTGGCAATATTAACAATAATATCACGATCGATTACATCACGTTCATCAATTTCAGCGGACAAATTATCAGAATTTAACACCTCAATCTCATTCTGCAAGTCATCAACCCTCACTGACAATGCCTCAAATTTTGCAAGTTTCAATGTTAATTCAGTTAATTGTATGTTATTTAATACAGAGACATTGGTTAAACTGTTCAAATAATTCTTAAATTTAGTTATTTGTCCTTTAGCCGACGATCTTTTTGTAATTAAACGTTTCAAAGAATCCTTATCGTCGCTAGACATTGTAAGTAAATATTAAATTCAATAAACTACAAAAACAAACTATAAAACTACTATTGTGTTGTAATTAAACAAAGACTGGCTCACGCTCCTCGACTCGGCGACACAGGTGATAAGAAACCGGTTCGCTCGCCCAGCTGATTGCAAGCGCGGAGATAATGCAGCCGCTGCCGGCCGTCGATATTAACCTGAAATTGTCGGCGGTTTGGCTAAGTATATATCACCAAAATAGTGTTAGCAACCTAATAGGTCACCAACGCTTAATATACCTAAAGGCAGGTGGTTAGAAAAAAAAAAAAAAAAAAAATGCTTATATTATCTTTCGATATTACAAGTCCATAAAGAATACTATTTTGAAACAAATAACTAATTTACTTTACTATTTCCCGAAATATTATGAATTTATGTTAAAATTTTAAATTACTGAACAAAGAAACCACTTATAATTTTTTCATAAATATGAAGGTAGGCAATTTCTAAAAAAAAAAAAAAATACAATGATATTGCACTTTTTTCAGAGATTACAATTTATAATTTGCACAAATGAATTTGACTTTTAATTAACTCGTTGTATGAATTTAGTAAGGAATTTGGTATGGGATATTTGGAAGATTCACTAAATAGGAAAGAAAGGGCCACTCATCTGGTTTTGCAGAAGACCGAAGCGCGATGAGATTCTTTCGCCAAATCTGTTCGCATCAGCTCAGAACTCGTAGATGATCCTGGCTGGACCTCGATTCTTGAACGCCTTTCTTCAATCTTCAATTACGCCAACGATGGTTGCACGCCAATCGGCCGGTGTTACGTTGGCGAAATTTTCCCGTATTTCGTCGCGATTTTCTTCTTAATTGTATTTTCTTAATTGTATGTTCCCCTCATGGGCCACCAATATGTATATTTGTTATACACTGGGGCTAATCAAAGTCAAGATATTCGTTACTTAAAATTTATTCGTGCGTACAGTAGCGCGGTCGACGGTGGATTGACAATATTATTTCATTAAAACTACACTACATTATAAACAGTAATCGCCTACACAAAATCAATAGCAATTAATCCGATGCGTTTAAAAACGAGACGATATTTGAGAGGCGCTTAGCCGCAACAGAGCTAGTACAATGGAAACTAGACAACCGATAAATATGCTTATATATTTCTTAATACCTAACATATTATAGATAAATAACACATTTTGGGATCAGGTGGAGCTGTGTGAGTTGTCCCAAAATATAAAAAAATACACAAACAAGACCCGATTGCATATCATTATGTATCATGCTGTCACTTTAATGTGAAACATAATTACACAATGCCTTTTTGAGAATGACTCAAAATTAAGTATCGTTTCAGTACACGAGACTTAACTTTAAATAAGCCTGTTATTAACGATGCAAGCTATTGTTATATTTAAATCGCCTTTAGATTAATATTCACCAATGATTTTACAATCATAATTCTGTATGTAAATCAATTTGCATTCAGGTCACGCCATTTCACGTCCCCCATTGAACACAAATTGGAAATAAAACAAGATTGGTTTAAAAAAAAATTACACCATTATTCTTTATTCATACAAAAAATGCCTTGTCAAAATACTTTATACAACGTTATACACAATAGATGATCGTACATGATATATGAAAAGAAGAGGTGTGAGCATCATTTTACTAATTAATAATATAAACAGTAAATTATAGTAATTTTTATAAGCGTTTCTTGTCAATTACTTTAATAATACAATACACATTTGAAAGAAAAACAGTTTCTGAGGGAGCGCGCAAGTATTTGATTCCTAGAATCGAACACTTTCGCGTCCCGGCAAGACTCTAGTTCCATTATTATTTTAAATGTAATAATTGTATTAGTAAACAGTAAAATAATACATAAATCATGACTAGACCCTGACTAGGTAACTAATACTATGCGTAAGATAATATGAATAAGCATTATATTTTGCAGAGTGCTGTAATATTAATTGGCATTTCGTAAATGGCCAAGACTTAGTCACTCATACTTAATAAAAGCACTTTTATACCACTTATAATCTAAATTATTAACATTAACTAAGAATTAAATTAAGTAAAATTTACATTATACAGGAGAAGTCAAATAAACATAATACAGGCAAAATCTTATAAGCATTACAAAAGTGAAAACACATATTTTAATTTACACTAGGAACTTAATAGCTAGGTCAAATATTTTCAATAATATTTCAATCATTTAACTCGTGTATTGTTAAATACAAAATCAGATTTAAGATTTTAACAGTAGGCAATATGGAAAGCCCATTTTTATGTTAAATTTGTATGCCTTGTCTTTATTAGGTTAACAAACATAATATTTAAACATATATTAGCATCATAGTATATTTTTGGTGCTGTTCCTTTCTAACAACCGAAAGTTTACTTACATAATTGCAACAAGATATTTCATGAGTACTTTTCTTTTCTTAATTATCATTTTTCCCTTTTTTCCTCAACACTAATCCAATATAAAGAAACCTAAAGCCTGCAGTAAAATTTAATCACTAGTAAGAGGACTTTGTTTTATTTGGGACATAAAACCAATTTTCTTTTGCATTCGCTGTCTCTTTGCTCATCTCTGTCACTCTAGTTAGTGTTTAATCATCGTCGTCTCGTTCTTTCATGTCTCGTCTTTGTTAAGATATTCAGCAATAGCCCATGCTAGTAAAATAACCGTAACTTAAAAACCTTAATTTAGATATGGGATTATTAAGCTTTATTGTTTTCCCTCATTATCTCAGACATTGTGTTCCAGAAAGTTATTTTTTGGAACAAAGTGTCCTATCCTTTTTTATTACGGTATTATCTAAAGTTCCCATGATTAACATAGTCTACGATATACGTAACTGCTATTAACTATGTTAATAAGTCAGTCAGTTTAGTTTGATTTTTTTTTAGTTCGATTCCCACCCTGGAAAAGTCTGTAATCTTTGCCTGGCTGTAATTTAAATATAATATGCATTTATTTAGAAATATACAAGGATGTTTAATGTTCAATGCATGAATGTATGTCTGTATAAAGCAGAGCCTGTACCGTGGTAACCAGACAGTGGTCTGGTTACCACGGTACAGGCTCTGCTTTATTTAGGATAACACGTAGGTGAGTTGTTACAACATTTATTGAAAAGGAGAAAAAAGCAAAGCTCTTTTGTAAAACTCGTATAAATTAATGGGATAGCGTAAATAACTACAAAACATACGTGTAAAACTTGTGTTATTGAGTCTGCTATCAGTAAATAATATATTTTATCTAAATCAGGATCGTTTGCTGTTCATTTGAAAGTTAAATGTGTTTCGAATGTAAAAAGTTACCTGATGTCCTTTATATCATACAGTTACATCAGTGTGTTTGAATTTACTTTTAGAAAATCAGATTACATAAGATTTACTGCCGTACTCACAGCTGTTTAAATTCATTTTTTTATCATATAAAATGTTTAATAATGAATGATTAAATAAGCTTTAAATGACTTTGCATGTGGCAGTCAAACCATCCTAGACAGTTTCGAAGAATGTTTAAAGTTGTTGTTTTGTTTTGCAAGGGAAATCGTGGTCTCGATTCCCACACGGGACATACAATTGTATGACCCATAAATATTTGTTCTGATTCTATGTGTATGTACATATTTCTATGTCACTGTTAATTGTGTGTTTATAAAGTCTTCTGCGATACAGGGCTTGTGACACATTGGGATTGTTTGAAAATGATTATTAAAAAACGCTTAGAAATCTTTCCGAACTAACCTTTCAAATAAATGTACGGAAAGCAATATTTAACTACACACTATGTTGATACACAAACATATATAGGTACCTGTGTATTTTATTGATTCTTTGCTCCACTTGTAAACTAGAAATTTTTTACTATATCAAAATGTCTAATCACAGTTACACCACGAACATAGAGTTCGCCCCGTAATCTCAACTTTTAATTGCCTTAAGATGTTATTAGGATATTACTCCTTCTATAGCTCCCCTAAGTAATTTCTTAATCACAGTGAACAGCCCTCATGGGATATGACACCGTTATTTGTAAGGGGAATTTTGATTAGTACCTGCAGTGGTTATCTTTATTAAAGTTTAGATTGAGCATAATATGATTAATCCTAACTAATATTATAAAGGCAAGTGTGCGTTTGTTTGTAATGCTTCCACGCTTTAATTACTCAACCGATTTTTATTAAATTTAAGGGGTACAGAAGTAAACACAAGGCCCCTTTCTGAGGGATTGAAAAATCTATATTTTGACATACATACTATAACATCGTCGCGGGGAAAAGCTAATTTATTTTATCTGACTGCGTTATTGAGTCTGATTTGCACAACTTCATATTTTGGCCATGTTTTATTTTATTTGAAATATTTATCTGTGGGACCGTAAAGTCTAAATGAAAGAAAGAATATGAATTTCGGATTTTTTATTATAATTTGGTAATATCTATTTCAATTAGTAATTTATTGGAAAGGACAATAACTACGAGTATGTTTTCTAAAAATCTATTGATTCTTTTAGTTAAAAATGCAAACGCATTAACTTTTCATGAATGTTACTATTTCCTTGTTTATTTTATGCCTAATAATGAAACGCTTTTCATTAAAGTAACTGAATATTTTAGATCTAGATTTAATGTAGATCTCCAAAGTTCTAAATATTTAAGCACGCACATGTTTTATGAAAATAAAACGTTTGTATACATGAATAATTGATCTCTTTAATGATGTGATATTTCTGTTGTAGAATACATCAGTGAATTTGAAACATATTGATCTAAACTATTAATTACTTGTGCTACATAGTAATACAATTTGATTTCGTTACCAGTTCCTCACTTCAGGGCTGGAGTTTGTATCGAATGTAATTTATTAGTACCGTATAGGGGAGAACTAATGGAATTGGCAGTGGAGTTTGCAACTGTTGAGTTTACACGTTTAATCGAGACACAGTTTGATGAACTGCGAATACGAATAATTCTAACCAGTGTTTGACTTACTTTTCTCTATGGCAACGACTTTTGTTTAAAAACATTGCAACAGCAATAATTCGTGTCGTATCTCAATGTTTGGAATGCGTACATTTGAACCGCTCCGGATCACTATATCCCAATGTCTTCCAAGATTGCATGTCTGTGAACTGCCTAACTGTGTGTTGATGGGGCGAAGTAAGCATGCAGCTGCTATATCTATTTTGTGCCATTACAGTCAAAATATTAAGGTACAAATAAAATTATTTCCTGATCAGAAATATAGACACCTGATTTAAGGGCGCTCTATTTGTAATTTTACTAGCAAGGAGTATACATAGACATAGAGTTAATAATAACGAGAGAAAAAAATCGCAGTTAGCTGTCTCCTCTTCTCTATCTATAGATATAGAGAAGAAGAAACAGCACTTTCCATTTCACATTTCCACTTATGTGAATATCTCCCCTTCTTTTTTTAGAAAAACAACTCTAGACGCCTAAAATAATGAAGTTACGTTTTGACGTTACAGTTGCCAGTTGAAGAAATTAGTTCCATTAGCTTTCCGCAACTTGGCGAGGTTTTTTATTTTCCTGGACGGGCTACACCTACACAAGATTTATGATTTCTGATTTAACCCATTCGATGCTATTGTATCTATATGCATGCAACACATACCATTGCTTAATTTCAGGTAGGTAACATTTTTTTCTGACCATCAGAGTTTAAAGAACAAGAACGCAATTTTGAATATTAGACGTAACATTTTGTATATTCGCTGAAATTAGACTTTTGCTAATTTTGCCAACACAATTATACTGATATTACTATTAGAATAACTAACCCAAATTCTAGCGTGGGACTTTGTTAAACAAATTTAAAGCTTTCTCTGGAGACCAGCTGTAGTTTAGCTAGATAACAATGAAAAATGTTACTTGCATCCCCAGTCCGATTTAAAAATAAGGATAAACTTATCTATTCTCTGAAGCATAGCCGTGGAATGCTTCCAGTAGAATGGAACAAAAAGAATTTAGTGTGCATTTGCTCGTTTAAACTCGTCTCCAGCTTTTCTCAACGTTAATTGAAAACACTTAACTATGAGTGTTACTTATATATGTCGAATAATTTATAAACATCATCAGAGACTAGGCAACTGCACTAGAAATATTATACTGCATAAGTGTGTGTACAGATTTAAGTGCGCTCTCTATTCACTGACTTCATAGTCTGATGAACATAGGCACGGAGGGGTATAATTTTTTTTCAAAAAGGTCACCTTCATGGTCATCTATCGACAGTAGTAGCGTTGGTTATTTTTGCAAAGATCTCAACCTACTCGGTCGAAACTGAGTCATGGACCTCTAATTAAAGTAACATGACTATAATCCATGAATCCTTTTATGTAAAAAAGGTTATTACAAGCACTCAGAAAGCGGCACCTTAAATATTATACAATTGACTTATATTATATTATATGTCAGTGTCGCATCGCCGGTGCTAACAGATGAAAGCGGCGGATTAAATTTTGCTTTCCTACTTTTACGACTTTTCTATAATAGTGGAACATTACAATCAGGTTATTTTTGTATGCATTATTGTGCCCTATATAAAGATATAATGTTGTTTATGTAACCTAGCACCTATTTACTTAAAACATGATTGGATAAATGAGATCAAATACAATAAAGACACTTCTCCCACCAACGGCGAGAAAGCGAGCAACTATCAAATACTTTATCGCTCAAGAAACGTATAATAGATGTAGATCTAGTGTAAGCAAAAGAGATACATACATAATCACTAACTGTTCACACTGCCACAAGCTAGCAAGAACTCGTTCTATACTGTATCTCTTTTGTTTACACGGAACTACATCTATTCTACGTTTCTTGAGCGAGTTGCTCTATACCTACCGATGGGACAAGTGCCTATAGACAAAAATATTAATCTAAACACAGATATAAGTAAATTATTTATTTTTAATCTTGTAGTCAAAAATGCTCACACCTCTATCCCGTACCAAAATGTCATATGAGTGAAATTCGAGTGCGTAAAACAGAGCTTTATACATTAATTCTACTTATAACTATATTTATGTTACAACATTCATACTGTGGATAATTTTACTGTTTGCATATATATTGTGTGCTTATAAAAATTAAACAACCGCAATGAAATCGTGGACTATTTTTAAAAGTGAAGATATAAAGGCTCTCGATGGCTGCTAACGGATTAATAATGATATTTTTCGACTCATCTTAAATCTTGGCCTAAGACTCACTATTTGACTAAGAATCTCTTTATCACCTTTTCCTATTAAAGTAATTGCAACAAATGCATTTGGTGTTACTTAATATCCAAAAGAATTTTATTACCTCGATATATGCATAATAATGCAATTTTTTAAATAAGTATTATTATAGGTAAAATAAAAGCTCACTGTTACCACAATTCGTAACAAAATTTATTTCCATCTACACCTCAGCTAATAGTTTAGTAATATTATTAAACTTAACTACTTTTTTAGTTACCTTATAATTCGGAGCAAAAACAGTTACCCTGTTTTTCAAATGTCCCACATTTACTAATCAACTTGTTTTTTAAATAGATCACGAATTTACTTTATACACTCGTAAATCTCCGTTGTTTATCCCATACAGGACTTAGCAAAGTGTTAGTCATTATTTCCGCGCGCAGCCATCAATCGCCGGCTTAATAGTCTGTATCTCACTTAGTTTAACGACTAGATACGTCACATATCTAAGTAAAGAAAAATCTAAAACAAACACTCCATATTAGTAAGAAACTTGACCTTAATTGAATACTACCAGAAATCTTTTCGTGAAATCTATATGTCATTTCATTCTGAATCGGTATCACAGGATCTACTATGTATGATGGCATCTCTGTCGTTTTTATAGCCTCTCTCGGGCAAGGCAGGGTATCAGGAGGGATTTGGAGGACAGTCCTCTTAACACCCTTTTTGTTTATTTCATTACCATCGTCTTTAGCTAGATCCCCTGGTAACGTTTTCTTTTCGGTGATATTCATTTTATCATTCAACGTTTCAATAGTTAGGCCTGCGTGAAGAATGTCTTGGTTATAATCTAATTTGGTATCATCTAGTGCATCAGGCATTTTGTTGTAAGCTGAACTGACGATAGGAGGATCCATTTTGCAAGTCACCCCATCCAGAGAATCTTTTGTTTGTTGGCTTTTTGTCTCGTTCCGCAGTAAGTGGATCCATTTCAACCTACAGTCGCACACGAAGTTGTTTTCTGTAAAAAAAATAAAATAATTTTAATTAAAACATTTCAAAAGTAAAATGTTTTGGACCCTAAACGCCTAAACACGGAATTTAACGTAATTTACTATTAATTTAGAAATAAAATGACCTGTACAACATTTTCTACTTCTATTCACCCTAATTCTATCCCAACTAAGAACGCCCTTAGGTAACATAAAAGAACAAACTTCATAAGTGTGTTAAAGTTAATAACATCTCAGTTCCACATGCTTAATATTCATCGAGTGTTAAAAGTTTACAAAACTTGGCATGAGGAAGCATTATACATTTATTATATTATTACCTTCAAGAAGCAAATTACTGTTTTGTGGTTTCAGATTATCCAATATAGGCTTGATGTTGTCGAAAGTTAGGGCGTGTAGTTCATTGGATCGCAAGTCCACAGAATTGAGTCCCCTCACACCTTCAAAGAGCCCCGATGGAAGAGACGCCAGTTTATTATCATCAAGGGACAACTTTCTTAGCTGAGAGAGCCCATCAAACGCCCTCTCCGATATATATCTCAGGTCGTTCTTACCCAACAGCAATTCTTGTAGATTCCACAATTCAGCAAAGGTAAATTCTGTCAGATTTTGTATTCGATTCTTCCTCAGATCCAATTTTTTCAGATTTGCCAATCCATCAAATGTTCTTCGGTTCAAATAATATATGTTGTTCTTATTCAAATCTAACTCTAGCAAGTTGAAAGTGTGCTGAAAGGTTCCGTTTCTTATCGTCGAAATATTATTTTTCGTAAATACTAGCTTCTGCAACTTCGGCAGATCATAAAACGCCTCTGCGTCAATATCTATAATCATGTTATCTTCTAAATTTATCGTTGTTATGTTTGGTAAGTGTGCAAAAGAGAACTGTTGTAACGTTTCGATTTGATTCTGAGAGAGCCCAACTTCTTTAAGGTTAGTCAAATTAGCAAACGAGAAGGATGTAATTTCAGCTATGTTCCCGTACTTTATATTTATCGATTTTAAGCGTTGTAAGTAGAATAGTGCCTTTGTAGGTATATATCCTAAAGCGCCATCCACTCGGACGTTAAAAGACAAAGTTTGCAAAGTTGGTTGGGACGCAAAACTCTGCCAGATGAGGTCGTCGCGTGGTATTCCGCCGTTGAACACCCAACATTCCGCTTTGGTCGCATTCCTAGGTTCCCTAGTATTTTCGCAGTAGCAATGAACTTTGGAATCTCTGTCTGTGATGTCACAAATATTCTTTTGGAAACCGCCGGTTTTCTCTTTGGGTCGCCTCTTGGTGTTGTCCCTGGCGTACACGTTTATTGACATTTCATTAACGAGGGCGAAAGTGATCAATATGTAGATTACACCGGCGATTCGTCTCTCCATTGTTATCTGTAACAAGCGAGAGTGATTACGTTAAAACAACGTGTTTGTTGAGATTAGATTTCATTATAAATTGTGTTTTGCTTATAAATAGATAGGTCTGTTTATTTGTGTAACATTTTGATTATGATTGCTTGGCGTTTCTGTGCGTATCAAATGTACGAAGGAGGTTCACAAAGTGTATTCATAAGGTAGGCAAAATACTGTTTAAAATTCCACGAGGGTTGTTGTAAGCAACACAATATAAAGTCAAATGACGTGTATATTTTGGAATTCTGGCCAATATTATTCACATCACACCTGAATATACTTCAAGAATAGGATAAAATAGGTAAAGATGTTTGAAAATGTAATATCATTTACTAGTAACATCACATCTTGATATACATAAGAAGCGTTTCTCTATTTTATCTGTCGACTAGTTATTACCGCGGTTTTGGCCACATTGAAATGGATTTTTGTCGCCGACGTCACGTACACTTCTTAATTTTTAACTGATTTCTGTGTGTAAAGTCGAAATAAATGTATTTTATTTCATCTTTTTTTTCTTCTTTTCTATTTCATTTAATGAATTACGATTCGTCAGATTTATTCAATGACTACTACTGGATTAACAATCATTATCATGACTTTCATAAAACCATGTACTTATAGGGCATTTTAAAACCGAGAGGAATACGCATGACAAAGTTCAATGTCGAAAGCATTTCTCCTTTTTGAATTAATGTTTTTATTATTAACCCATTGTAGGTCTAGTCCTTAGTTTGTTTGAAAAAAAAGGCAAGCAATAACAAATAACCTGTTCTGAGTTAGTCAGAGAAATCTAATTAGGTTAGTTAGAGTGTTAATCAACCAGTTAGGTTTCATAGAATTTGAATAATTTGGCCTCCTGCGCCAACTAAATGTTAGTGAAATATTTTGCATTCCTTTGTCAACCCTTCTAATGTCAATTGACTCGAACTACACCATTATATCAATTAATAAGTCATAACTAGTAAAATTCCTTTGTAAAACAATAACAACAACTTTATACTAAACGCTAACAGAAAATACCTCATAAGATACGGTTATTATGTACTAAACCGCATTAACCCTTAACCGCCATAACCACTTTAATTAATTCCACATGCCGTTAACCGCATCCGTGAATAGACTGTTCTCTATAATCTAATTATATCTCGTGTATATGCTATAGGATATTGGTTGTAAATAGGTTAATAAGAATATATACAAAACATGCAACATGAACGGCATAAAGTCAGAAAATACGTACAACGCCAATTCCAGTTTTTGCAATACACTCAAAAATACTGAAAATACGATTAAAAATACTTCACGACTTATTCTCATACCTACCGAATATACGAAAATAAATAAATTTAAAAAGTCCAAAAACCCGCCTGCTTAAAAACGATTGAAATAAGATAAGACCT
The DNA here is from genome assembly GCA_945859575.2 of Herminia tarsipennalis. NCBI lineage: Eukaryota > Metazoa > Arthropoda > Insecta > Lepidoptera > Erebidae > Herminia > Herminia tarsipennalis. The sequence goes on from OX243844.2 coordinate 22,172,724, forward strand.
TAAATCATGGAGTCGGAGGCATTTAAGAATCCCAGTGAATGTCTCCGACTGCATGATTCAAGGTTAACTTGTTTTAATCTTTTTTTAAGCAGACGGGTTTTTTTTATTTATTTTTTATTTAATAATATTTAATGCTTAGTTGCAAAACATAACGAAACGTGATATGTATAACTGTAACTACCGAAAATTTTAGTGACAATAGTTCGTAACAAACTTTAAATCGCTGTTTATCCTAAACGGTTATTTTATGTGAAAAATGATTTAAGAAGAACCACAAAAAAATTAAGTCAATTAACTATGTCATGCATAGTTAATTGACTTAATTTTTTTCTGTATCACAATATGGCGTCTGGCTGTCGCCATTTTTAATTTCGATTGCTGTCACGTCTTTAGTGACAATTGCAAGATTAATACGAATCGATTGACGTATGAATCATCAAAATCGGCCCACGCGTTTAGTCTATATAGCGCCACAAAGGAACACACGTGCATACATACACGTCAAACACATTACCCTCCGCAGTCGGATAAAAAAACATCAGAATCGGTAGAGCCGTTTCGAAGCAGTTCGACCCCAAACACCGTGTACACGAGATTTTTATATATTAGAAGAATTTAGTCCTTCTTAATGAGTAGAGGAGGGAAGTGTGGCGTTTATAATAATAATCATCATTTATTTCGGACCATGATCCATATTAGGTTATGCGTGTCGCCAATCTGATTGTTTTTAAAATGATAGCTTCAAGCAAGCAAGCTGTTGAAGGAAAACTTAAAAACTTTAATCAAGCTGCTTGGCTATATTTGATAAAAAGGTGTTTTTTAGCATTGCACAAATTGTTTATCCCGTCCATCGCATTTGAACAATTTTTCCCCGAATGCAAGAAAGGGTTATGTGTTTAAGATAACAAGATACAGTCAGCCAAAATTTATAAACTGATCAGTACTTACGAATTGGTATGTTTTTTCCTCGACATTTATAGGAATCATGTTAATCCCTCCAGGTAAGCTCAATGGTTTGTGTTAGGAGTGGATTCAAGTCGGTAGTATAATGGATAGGATTCGAACCCGCGACCTTGCGATTACGAGTCCGATGGCTTAGCCATTATCGCCTTGAATCGTTTTAGTGTGTACACATTTTTATATGGTATACCCACTACCTTATAAATATGTGGTTCGATCAATCGTGCGAACCTTTTTCTAAATATTGAAACAAAAACATGCAGATAAACCCATACCCTTAATCCACAGGGCAGTGAAAGGGAGGCCGCAGGCAAAAAGTCCTTTTTATAAACTCAAGGAGAGCGTGACAATGGAAAATGAATAATAATAACGTGAACAAAAAATTAAAAAACAAGGTCCGGGTACTTAATTTTAATTTCAATCCCTTTGTATAGTTTTAACTTTGTTAATGTAATTATGAAACGTGGCCACGAGGACTACAAAAGAAGGCAAATCAAAATATAAAAGTGAAACTAACTTGTTGGGGAACAAGTTAAATTGTTAAAAGAATTATTAAGTGAAATATTATAATTTAACTACCTACACTTTAAAAAGTTTAGTGAATTTTTCTTGGGTTTTTATGTCAAAAATAATTATTATAAGGGCTGTCTCTACGACAATTTTATTACGATTAGGTTGTGTCATCCAAGCTTCGTTCAGTGTTTTTAGAGTTGAAGGATAGATACAAGCATCTTTAACAAAGTCCTCCTATCCTGTATCGGCCTAAGCCGCCAAACACAACTAGGACCCGTACTGCTAATATGTACAAGAATACCTTCATAAAGGAAGAAAGGAAGTTACAAGCTTTTTAGGGCTTGGAAGGTTCCATGTTTCAATTTTTAGAAAAAAGATTAACCATCTCAATGTCCTAGCAGTGGTAACGATGATTACTGTCACTTATCTTACGATCACTGGGTCGTGAATCCGTTATTATTACGATCATTATAACATCGTTGTTACATGGTTATAATTTCATTTTAAATTCTACAAAATGATTATTCGAAAAAATAAACTTGAAGATACATTTAAAATTCGATATTCTCTCTGCAAATCGAATATTCTTAACGAAAACCAACCTTCTCCAATAACTTATCTATCAGTCCAAATGAACAGCGCGAAGATATTCAAATACAAGTGCACAGTAATCCCATTGAGGCTTACAGTGCTCTCAAAATGTAATTTAATTCACGAACGCATAATCCAAATGAGTTCCAAATTATTAATGCGCGATACTGAGGGAATTCGATCTAGATTCGTTAAATGGTTAACGTGATTTGGTTGATTTATTTTGTATGTTTTATTTATAGTTTCAAGCTATGTTGATGCGATGGAATGTTATTGTTGATAATAAAACAAAGTATAATTACAAATAAGTTATAACTATAAGCAAGGTTCAAGGTAAAAAAAACGCATTGCGTTGCGCGCACGCTAAGACTATTTAAAGCTTTACCTTTCCAAAGTATATACAAAATTCAATAATTTGTATAAAGATCCAAAAATACAAAGATTTTGTAGCAATACAATACAAAAATTTCGACTGAATTTTTTTTTTTTTTTTTCTACTTTCGAGATACCCAATCACTTTCACTACTGATACAAATCCACAATAGGGTACAAGCCCTGTGTCGCGGGGTACTTTACAAACATACAAGTCACGGACACAAAGTACACCCAGACTCGGAACAACAATTTGTGGTTCACACAAAGTGGTGTGGGAATCGAACCCGGTATGGATGTCTCTTTTTTACACGACTGCGTAGCAGTCGAACACACGCGCTACAGAAGCAGTCATACATATACAGTCGAAAAACATAACCCTCCTTCTTGTGCCGTCGTGTAAAAAAGAGACATCCATACCTTCGTTCACTAATGACATACATGCGAATTTAACTTGTACAATCTGTTACGTTCCTATGGCTAAGCCCGTGGACCGATAATAATGAAATTTTGTGGGCAGTGAGAAGGGGTTTTTTATCGTGACTGTCGACAGCCACACTGCCGTGCGAATCTGCGGCAAGCAGCTCGCTTAAAATTAAATCAACATTATTTTGACAAGTTAGCAGTGGCGGCTACAGTTTATTTGTCTCTAAGTTATAGGTCGTAGTGGTACAATGACAGTCAGAACAATGAATATGCTGGCAAACCGGGAAAAGGGTTAAGAGGAAGAAACGGATATTCTCAATAACCTTTTACTATTTTTATAATCAAATTTTACGATATATGCGAGATACGAGTCAGACTACGGCCTCATATAAAGAGAAAAATAATGTAATAATCCCTGATAGGGCCGTCGAACAAAAATAAATTAAAGCAAATGTGCCATCCATATATTTAATCAGTACATCGTTTTTCTATTACCCGAACGGCCCCGAAGACATTTAATAATCCCTTTATAGGGCAATGGATAATTCTAATAACTGGGTAATGTATACCGAATCCGTACACTGAATTCAAATGAAAGGGAAAGAGTGTTTTGTGTGTGTGTTGTTTTTGTGTATTATAGCATAATATTAAGGCAAGTTAACACTGTTAGATCTACTTGTGCTGAATCAAATTCTAATATTCTACGTATTTCATACGTAGATACAATTAACGGTACGAGTATTGAGTAAAGATGTATGGAGATAAACTCGCTAATCGTACACACCTAGTAGTCGAATGTTACGTCAAACTACAATAGACGTATGACTGACGGAGCAATCACGTAACGCATCAATGCCGTTTATGGCCCAGACTTATTCTGGAAAGTATTCATAAAAAAATGTTATATACCTATCAGATTCTATAGAGAGAATTACTAGATAATAGGCTATTTAGGATATAGTAGTGAGCGTAGTTCGATCAAATAGTTCAATTATAATAATAATATGGACAACTCACATCACGCCATGTTATCCCAAGCTAGCCGGAGACTATACTGTGGCAACTAGACAACTGATAAACATATTTATTATATAAAAAACAATGTTTGTCTGTCTGTACTTTATAGAATCGTAAACATATATATATATATGCATTTGATTATGTGACGATCTTCAGCTAAGTGTTGTGCATGAGCCCACGAAGGTTTATGTTACGGGTAGCGGGGCATCAATGAAACATGTTGCTAAAATGGAGAAAAATAACGCAAACGAAGTTGCACGGGTTAACTAGTATGTTATAAAATTAGTCTTAATCGCGTGAATAATTTAACGGCCGTGGTCACGGATAGACTCTACCCATGACCACGGCCATTCCAATACGGTCGAAACGTCGGGCAATAAACAAAATATTTTGCCTTAATTTTTTTACGCGATTAAGACCCGTAGTTACCTATATTATTTTATAAAGTGTATAAATCGCAAAAGTTTATCAAAAAAAAGATAAATTATACCCAGATACAGAATGAACCATCGTGCTCAGCACACAAAGTTCAAACAATCGAACTATTCGATTGAACCACGAATATGGAAGTTTATGTAACAGGAGACTTCGAAAATACATAAATCATAGACACAAAGTAGGTACATCCTAACTTAGAACAACAGTTTATGGATCACACAAATGGGATATGGGAAGATGCGTGCGTGGCTCGAACTTGTAAACAGAACACTTTGGTTTGCAATCGTTAGTTCAACTGTTGCCTATTCATGCAGCTCGATTGCATTTCGAAACACCGCATTAAAAACGTTTGATGACGTAGGCATATATTTGTTTGCATTCACCATTGTTTAGTACCTACTGTGACACCAAACACCAAGAGTACTGTACTCTTCTCGAGTGAAGTACCTACTAAAGTTTATACGCATATGTGTATAAGTATGAAACTTTCTTAAGCTTTATACGTACTATAGAAATTATGTATAAAGCTTAAGAAAACGTAGAAGTGAATTAGAGTAAAGGAAACGTAGACATGGTTAACGATTACAGAATTATGAGACGTCTTTGAAACAAAGTGGTATAACAAACACATCGTGTCTGCGTGACACGTCAATGCGCGCGTTGCTAGATCGCATTTGTATGCTTATGTACACTCAATATTTTGTTTTTTCAACTGAGAAGAGAAAATACTCCAAGTATCACATTTTCAGTAAGGTTAACAAAAAACTTATGAAACAGTTCACATTTATATAAAGTAAGCAAACGACGACGCCAGAATCACAATTGGACCGAGTTTCTGCCACAGTAATATAAGACCGCTTTAAAAATATAGACTGCATAGCGTCAAACTACGTTACAAACCGTTTGGCGTACAACGTGAATATCTAGAACGAACACCCGTTTTTTTTGTTAAAACATTCGACCTGAAATAATGCAAGTTCACACCAACGTAAAGGAATAGTATTGTGTTTTTGTATCTCATAACGAAGGGAATATTTTATTTTATATCTATTTAGGTTCTAGAGTTTTTATTGTTTAACGAACTCGGCTATAAATATACATGTGGAATCTTGACTCATTACAAGCGTTTTATTGAAAAAACTACTTTGAAACAAAAATCTTAGCATGTAAGATACGTTGTTTTTTTTTCAAGAGCAGGTTCCAATTGTTTTCTTTTAAAAGTGTGCGTTTGTCATGACAATGTCAATCGGGTTTACCATATGAACGCCTATAAAAATGTAGAAGAAGTTGTAAATACCCTTATAAAAACACATCAACGCGCGTTAAACACTCTCCATATTTATGATCGTAGGAGCAATCCATTGTGTTTCAGTGTGAGTCATTAATTGAATTTCTATGATCATTAGTGTAAACTAATGATCATAGAAACACAACTAAACCAGCGTTTAAATACCTATACCACTTCCTATAATTTCAGTGATCCATTTTAGCGCAGATCCAATTATCAAGCGAGCGTAATGGTTGGAGCAATTGATACTGCATCGTTTATTTTCAATCAATAGTCTTTATTGATGTTAATTTTATTTAGACATGTTGAAGTGTTATGTTATTATGGTGATCATCACATTGATTAAGTTATAAATAAATGAATTGAAATCATTTATTTATAGCTTAATCAATGTCATGATCACCATAATATTATACGGAATGCAGTATAGTCTAGAGTTTATGACTATGTTACATTTTAATACATAAAATAACTAATCACTCCTTTTTCCCTAACTGATACATATAATTTTTAAATGAATGATATCATTTTAATTGAATTTGGGTCGAGTTGATGTCATTCTATCGACATTGACAACGGTAGTTGAACCCATTAGCAGTTATCAATGACTTAATGGAGCATTTACACTTATCAAGACGATAGCGATGATTTAATAGAAAATTAATATATTATTTAAATATATATTATATAATAAGTCATAAATATATATATATATATATATATATTTATGACTTATTAAGCCGTACATTGGTTGCACTGCGGGAGTAAATCCGATTCAATTTCATTTCGTGAATTACGTAATTGGCATTAAAATTTATTAAAATTCTTATATTTTTTAATTTTCATTCCTAGCTGCATCCCGCGATTTCGCTCGTCTATAATGTAATGGCGAATATTATTAACCGTGCGATTAAATAATTTACGGATGACTGTTATTTAGTTACTTTAATACTAAACTAAGCGGCATTAAATTATATTTGCTAAACATTTACTAACTGGCGATAATCATGAATGATTAAAAATTTGTAAAATGAGTTACTAGTAGTGGGAAACCATAATCTAAGCTAGCACTTAAAATTCCAAGTAACCGAATTAAATATTAAATTGGGCGAAAAATATACTGTGGGCAAAAATGGATGTTGTTGACGATACATTCTACAAAGCGGCATCCAATATTTAGCCACAGACAAGACTATAAATAGTATATAAAAATAAAATATATGGAAGTGCCTATTGCACTAAACCGATGCTGTTAGAATAAGTAAGTTAGTATAACTGTGATATTAACTGTGATACTAACATTTTATGTTTTTAGCGCAGAGAGCGCCAAAAAAAAAAAAATTTTCGTTGTTATTTTTAGGGACCTCCTAAACATTCTAGGAGTTTTTTTTCTTAAACACAGCATAAATGCCAGATATTAAATACGCTGTGAGAAAGAAAATTGTAACCGAAATATAAATTTGTTCACTTAAGAATTATTATACACCTCTTGTTTAAATTGGTTCAGTGAGACGGATTTTTGCGGTGGTCGAAATGAAGTATTTTAGATATCATGAAGTCTAGCTACCTATTTAATCAAAAACTGCAATTCTAAATTATTATCGAACGTTCCAATCAAATTATTTAAATTTTAATAAATGAGTACGAACCTCAGGTCCAGACCATACCTTGTAATTAACCGTTATAATATTAATTCATCTATTAAGTCATTACAATTTTAATACGTACCGTATGTATTTAGTAAGTACCGAAACTGTATATAAGTGTTTCCTTCCCTTTCAATTAAAAAGTAAATATTGACTGCAAGGCATGAAAGAGAGAAAAAACTCGTGCAGCCTTGTCCAGCCTTTCACAGGTATTGTCCACAAAGTAGCGTTGTCTCTTTCTAGAGAGTGGCCAATTTTGTGAGGTTATCGCGCAGTCCAGGTCGTACGTCAATGGCTGAAATTAAAATCTTGGTGCTGCCGGTGCCGTGGACAAAAAAGTTCAAATTTATTTTAAAATTATGTTAATGTCATCGTAATGTTGATCTAAAAATATTATATTGTAGATGTTTTTACCATGGTGACAACATCGTAAAAGGTTCTTCAGGTTCGAATTCAACATTACTGATCTGTATGTCGTCACCTTGTGAATAATCAGTACCAAACCGTCAGTGTCTAATAAACTATACTAATAACACGTTGGTTTGAAATTAAGGTGGGCGAATTTTAACCTACCTATATTTCTTTGAATTGCTTTAGAAAAACAAGCCTGACACGGGTCACGAAATAAGTTTGTTGATAGTATCTACTTAAAACAAAATTCTGAAAAAAGATCGTACTAGGGAATAATGTCGTGGAAGGCGTAAATAATACACAATTAGCCGGCAAAAAGTAAACAAGTACAGTACAGTATATATATACACTTATCTAGGGCCTGTCACAGAATAAGACCTAGACTAAATCTATAAGTCACATGTGGAAATCAAACTTTTGACCTTCTACATAGCAATCGGATTTACTCCCGCAGTGCAACCAATGTACGGCTTAATAAGTCATAATAATCATCTTAATAAGTATATAAATAGTCATCTTAATAAGTATATATATATATATATATATATATACATACGGTACGTATTAAAATTGTAATGACTTAATAGATGAATTAATATTATAACGGTTAATTACAAGGTATGGACCTGAGGTTCGTACTCATTTATTAAAATTTAAATAATTTGATTGGAACGTTCGATAATAATTTAGAATTGCAGTTTTTGATTAAATAGGTAGCTAGACTTCATGATATCTAAAATACTTCATTTCGACCACCGCAAAAATCCGTCTCACTGAACCAATTTAAACAAGAGGTGTATAATAATTCTTAAGTGAACAAATTTATATTTCGGTTACAATTTTCTTTCTCACAGCGTATTTAATATCTGGCATTTATGCTGTGTTTAAGAAAAAAAACTCCTAGAATGTTTAGGAGGTCCCTAAAAATAACAACGAAATTTTTTTTTTTTTTGGCGCTCTCTGCGCTAAAAACATAAAATGTTAGTATCACAGTTAATATCACAGTTATACTAACTTACTTATTCTAACAGCATCGGTTTAGTGCAATAGGCACTTACATATATTTTATTTTTATATACTATTTATAGTCTTGTCTGTGGCTAAATATTGGATGCCGCTTTGTAGAATGTATCGTCAACAACATCCATTTTTGCCCACAGTATATTTTTCGCCCAATTTAATATTTAATTCGGTTACTTGGAATTTTAAGTGCTAGCTTAGATTATGGTTTCCCACTACTAGTAACTCATTTTACAAATTTTTAATCATTCATGATTATCGCCAGTTAGTAAATGTTTAGCAAATATAATTTAATGCCGCTTAGTTTAGTATTAAAGTAACTAAATAACAGTCATCCGTAAATTATTTAATCGCACGGTTAATAATTCGCCATTACATTATAGACGAGCGAAATCGCGGGATGCAGCTAGGAATGAAAATTAAAAAATATAAGAATTTTAATAAATTTTAATGCCAATTACGTAATTCACGAAATGAAATTGAAACCAATAGATTAAAAATAATCGCTATTCTTTCTTCAAATATTTACGAATGAATAGGTAAAACATAATCTATGGCAGTATTAACAAAGGTCAAAATCGCATAAGCCACTATCATGTTAAGGTTTATTTTTCTTTATATTGTTCTCAATTAAGACCTTTTGATCTAATGGTCCTAAGTGCAGTACTTCAGCTTAAAAAGAAAACCTTACTATTATGACAGTTATGTACGAATTATTTGTCAAATAGGGTCACGATTCACGTGGTGCAATATATAAATCAGTACATAGTTCAATACTCTAAGTCTGTGTTAAACCCGTATATTACAAGAAATAATCGAGTCCATTGTCGTTAATAAATAAGATTAAATGAGGCCTAAAACTCGTTAATAAATTTCTCTGTAGGTAGCTAATAAATCATATGCATTGAGTTCGATTTCATAACCACACTTCTATTAAACAATGTTACAGCTACTTTGTCAGATCAGGATTACCGGATGTTATTAACACGCCACTAATCAATATATTGGTTATAATTTATGTTATCCCTAGGCTTTATAGATCAGATAGGCTTAAAGAAAAACATTTTGTTTTTCTAATATACATCAGTGCAACAAAGAAGAATATAGTCAGTCTTATAACATTTCAGTCCCACAGCAGGGCTACAGGCCTCTACTAATAAAGAGCCCGTAATTAATGTACCAGACGAACCCAATGCGGATTGGTAGATGTCGCAAACATGTCTTCAAAATATAGTTTTCTTGCAACGATGGCTAAATTAGAATTACATTAACACACTAAAACTACCAAAGACAGGCTTAAAGAAAAACATTTTATTTTTCTAATATACATCAGTGCAACAAAGAAGAATATAGTCAGTCTTATAACATTTCAGTCCCACAGCAGGGCTACAGGCCTCTACTATAAAAGAGCCCGTAATTAATGTACCAGACGCACCCAATGCGGATTGGTAGATGTCACAAACATGTCTTCAAAATATAGTTTTCTTGCAACGATGGCTAAATTAGAATTACATTAACACACTAAAACTACCAAAGACATTAGATAATTATGTCTCCGCAGTAACGAAGGCATGAAAAAAACTCATGACAAAAGAATTCCAATGGTATACACGCCAGACGTGGACGCAAAGTTAATGCGCCAGTAAATCCTCTAGATGCCTTACAACCACAAGCTGACAAACACAATATAACAGACCACACATTGCAAAACCTCGACCACATTTAGGATTAAGTACTGCAATAATAAAGTTAAAAGCCTTGAATCTATTCGGACACCAAAGACTTATGCAAAGGGATACAGATAAGCACGCTTTATGAAACATGCGTTCTAAATTTGAATTTCAAAGCGGACGTCAACGTTCGTTGTACAAACGGAAGTTCAGGCGAACTCTTTATTTTATATTTTTGGATGTTTTTACACCGTATTGTAACTTCGAATATATGATTCTAGTTCATTTCTTTAAGATAGAACCTAAAACTGTTCATATTATATATTTTTATTTCTCTCTTCTAATCAATCAAATCGTTTTAGAATTGTCTCATTTGTGAGAGTCGCACTGGGTACATCAAAATCAGAAAAAAAAACCTGGCAGAGCATGTCGAGCTCTGCTCTGTGTAGGGTTAAAAAATACGATCTGAAAAAGTGCAGCTGCAAAAGAGCGTATCATCTTGGCACTTGCGTCCTTTTGTTGAGAAGCGCAGTTTTTCGGCAATAACTCAAAGACGGTATATCCGATCACATTGAAAATAATATTAGCTTTGTAATTTTTTTCCATATTTTTTTGGATATACGATTAAAAAAATAAATTTTTGCTACATTCGGGGCAATTATTGCCAAAAATATTCACATAATCAAAAAAGTTTCTCAGAAGCTTTTAAATGTTTTTTTTAAAACCCGTCGATTTATGTGCCGTTTGCTGTTTTTTTTTCAGCTGCGTGTATGGACTGTTACCTATAAAATATTTATGCTTTTTTATTTTTTAAATTTATGCTTATACAATAACGGCTTATTTTACTCAAAAAGTACCCAATGGATATAGATTAAATTTGGAGCAAAGGTGTCTTACCTTTGCTCAAAATTTAATCTATATCCATTGGGTACTTTTTGAGTAAATTGCTTGTGACATACGGATGGGCAGACAGATGTAACTAAAAGGTTTCCATTTTTTTCTACTTTGGCTACGGAACACCAAAATAGGCGAATTTTTAGAGCACTAATATTTCAATTATTAACTTTAAGAAGTCAGGTTATTTGTTTTGTAAATTACTATAATATAAGAATACAATGGCCAAATAAATTTAGACTATACACGTTTTTCAAAGTACGTAGATTGCTGTGTTTTTTTAATAGGATGTAGAGTTACTGAAATAGTTGCTATGCTAGACAATCACACTTTTCTTGCAGAATATAGTTTGTACACCTGTCGTCTTTGGCAACAACTGCCGGTGAATATCATTAAACTGTATGCCAAGTTACACAAAAAGTTATCTGTACTCGTATCTATGCAACTTGCCAACTGATAGCTATTTTAATATTGTTTCAGTTCAGTCTTATCTTTCCTACATAATTTGGACTTAAGTTACAGTAACAAAATATGTAGATAAAGCCAGTGATAATAAATTGCCAATATTACAAAACCAACTAGCGGAACCTATACAATTTTTGTGCTCTACGTAGCAATCATGATGTATTGCGTTTCTAAACACATGAGATATCGCACCATGAAAGGATGTGTCGTAAGATGTTGCATGCCGCGCATGACTTCCAGGTATGGAAAACATGCTACACCATGTTGACTTGACTTGATACTGGCGCAACTTTGCACATCTGGCATTACTTAACAAGTTGCGTTATCTAGTCAAGTCATAAAATATTTTACACGATCCTTTTTCTAAAACATTTTAATAATAAGCATCGTCTATTCAAGTACAAGTATTTTTAGCGATAAGTATTCAAGTTTCAATAAAATTCATTACTCTACGGTGTAAACGTGAAACTGGAATTTGTATGCTCAAAAGAATATATCTCCTCGTCTCCAGAGATTTTTAGTAATAAATCTCTTCTATCAAGTGGGACCTTGGCGTTTGTTTTTTATCAAGATCATTTAGTTGGGAGAAGGGGAATACAAGGATTTTGTTCCAACTTGTCGCCTTGGGTGCATTTAAGGTATAACGGTTACTCGTTGATTTTGCAACTTTCATGAGACGAATGGGGAAAAACGAACCACTTGTGACATTGTTGTGTAAATGAATTGTAAATATTTACGGTTTCTTTTTGCTATTTTTAGGGTTCCGTTGCCAAAATGGCAAGACGGAACAAGTATAGTTTTACCATGTGCGTCCGTCCTTCCATCCGCAGCTTTGCTCAAAGGCTGTTAGTGCTAGAAGGCTGTAATTTTAAATGGATACACATATTATTTACGCCGACAATGTGAAAGAATAAAATCTTGAAAAACATTTTGTTTTAGGGTACCTCCCCTATATTTAAAGTAGGCATCTGATTTTATCGCTTACGTGTGGGGTATCGATAGGTAGATATTTTGAAAACGTTTAGGAGTTGGGAAAACCATTTTAAATTAAGGGATCTTATTGTATTGTTTGTGAAATATTAAGATTTAAAGTGCAAATTTTTCTTCGAGTCAAGTGTGTGTGTGTGTCCCTGCCAGCTAAATGGTTGATGGTGAGTATGTAAAAAAATTACAGTCGTGGTACATATAGTAAAATTAATATAAAAACTATCACAGCTAAAAAGGCTTTACTAGTTTACGAGTAATAGCTGATCAAATGAGAAGTAACAAAATTTCGTACACATCCCATTGAAAATTATTATGAAGTAGGTATAACATTGAAAGTATTATGCATAAACAACAGAAGACCCACTTCACAAGCCACAGTGGGCGAACACAGAACCCTACATTATGCGTGGCCCGACATGCACTAGCCTGGTTTTAGTTAATCTTCACGACAAATTATATGTAAACTAGTAAAGTTTAAATAGTTATGTTATTTAAGAAATTACTGTTTTTTTTTTGGAATAGCGATATTATCTAGTGTATCTGAAAATTATAATAAAATTATTTAAAAAAAAAAAAAACTTTTGTTTTTAATTAAAGGGTTTTGTTTCGAAAATGTTTCTATAGGTTTCAACAATATTTTTTAGTTATTCGACACGAAGTGTTTTAGATTATGGAACACTTTTAGACCAATGTTGCCAGCAATTTCAATATCATGTTTTAGGAATTTGTGGACCACATTGAACTGAAAACTCTTCAGGTATTTGTAATTAAGTCTCGAAGGATTTTTGCTGAAATTGGAGTTTAAAAGCTTTGTCGGGCCTTTGGTGGCAGTTATTAAGCTGTATTAAAGAAAATGACGCAAAATGCGCAAAGAAGTAGGTATTATAAAAGTTATTAGTAAAATATTGCAAAATAATACTATCATACTTAATGGTTACAAAAAAATATGTAAGAAAAAAGTCATCACTTTGGATTGATTACTTGAAGAGTAATATTTATTTGACATCTTAGTGGATTAAACAAATATTCAAATTCATCAAAGCTGCCTGCGGTGGAAATGAATACCTTTGAAATATATTCACGGTTATGTTTATGTTAAATAAGGGTCAGCTTCACTCTTATCTATAGATCACGGTAGTCCGTTTGGGCAATTCGACTTTGACATCTCTATCTCGCAGTGCCCTCTACGGCGTAGCATCAATCAGGATTTTATTTTATCCTAAATACTGAACAGCCGTTCGTTGTTACGGCGAAGTTTTCGTTTATTTTTATTTTCTTTTCATTTAACAGCTAATGTAACAAAATAAATAATGTATTGTAGTGTACTAGAGGTATTAAGAGTTCTTTGAATATGTTTATTTTTTTCTATAGAACCATTAAAAAAAATAGCTTTTTTTCCTAAATTTTAATGTTACTTAATAAAATATCCACGTGCCCGCTAAAATAAAACGTCTGTACAAGGAATTTAAAAAAAAAAACATTCGTCGTATAAATTAAGAGAATTGTAGATTCGACAAAAAATCTGTTTGGATTTATTTCCCATTCCTCTTCTGGTCAACTCATCATTCACTAACGATGGAAAACCTTGACCTTAGAAGTATCTCAGTCCCCTAATTGCACGTCCCATCGCAAGAGATCCCGTCAATCTGATCAGGTGACCCAAGATAACTGCTGTCAAAGGTAAGCTTCTGTAAATGTACCGTAATTACTTTCTAAGATATTGCCTTGTAAGACAACAGACAAATTTTCGCACAGTTTTCCTTATATAAAATGAACGAAAGAGAGTACGAGACTTGGAAGAGAAAATACCTGGAAGTTATTAAAGATGATAAAATATATATATAAAATTTTACAGAGGGCTTTGTAGTACAAAAGTATTTTGAAGTAACAGAAGCTGTTTATGGATTACAAAACCAGTTTTGTGTGAAGAAGAAACGACTTCAGAATAATGTATCCAATTAGAACTTTTCATTTCAAATTGTCATTCTTAACAAGCTTTAAAAGTCAAAATACATTGTTGTTCGATATAAGTTTTTTTCGTTTCTTTAACTGAAGCGGAATAATAACTTAACTCTTACAAAAAACATTTTGAAGCTACAGTGATCTTTGAAAACCCTTTATGCGTATATGGGACACTTCGTGTGACAGAAGCTGCGTCAAAGGCTTTGAGGTAAGGTAATCAAGGTATCTTTCAAAACGCCTTGTTGCATGTTCCACATACACTTCAAAGTACGATGCAGTCACCTCAATGCCTCACTGTCTGTCAATCATAAATGACATCAAAATGGCTGCACAGTTGTGTGACACTTAGAGCTCTAATCTTTTTTGCTTGGTTGCTTTGTTTTGTGGCATTCGGTCAATTCGCATGCACTGTGTTTAGAAATCATTTTTGTGATTTAATGTTTTTATATTCTTCAAGCTAAACTATGAAACAGTCTTTAAAGAATTTTATAAGCTACAGGTATTTGCAGGTTTGCAACGGCCGTTGCAATACGGTTCAATCGTCGGGCAATAAAACAAAGGTATTTAGCCTTAAAATATTTACGTTATTAAGACCCGTAACTTATAAAATGAAAATTCTTTAATGTGTATAAATCGTGTAAATTTACGACCTTATGTATGAATAAGTCTACTTCGAGGGCAGGTTTTATCTTAGGATTCATACACATAACAAGTAAGAATAGAAGAAAAAAGAAAGAAAACTTATTTATTCGTTGATTAACTCAACACTCAACTTAACCACACACTATTTACTAATATGTGTTGCTGCCCTGTACATTTAGGTCGTGGACGACGCGATTTTGCACTTTTATGCACCTAAAATTTGTTGAAACAATTTTTTTTTGTGGAATCGTTTTAAGGGTGGAATCGTTTTTATATTTTAATTTGTTTTGTTGGACCTATTTTATGGTTAACATCTGCGTTGGTTGCGAAAAATCCACCTTTTTGTATGGTACACTAGATACTAAACTATTTTACGGCTATTACACCCTCAACATCTTCGTCATCCTAAAAGATATAAATATAGCTATGAGGCACTCTCCTTTTATTACGTCCACCATTTTGCAACAAACAGCATCATTTATGACATTATCATCACTCAGAAAAAGGTTGGTAATATTTTCGTATCTTTTATGCGCCTATTCGTTCTTAATGAGGAAAATAATAATGATTCTGGTAAAACCTTACACCTGCAACCAATAACAAAAATGTTCAGTTGCTGACATCCTAATGCCGTTATATCTATTGCCTGGTTCGAATAATCTATTTTCATTTATTGGGTCTTTAGGGATTATGGTTCGCCAATGAAATTGATAGTGACGGCCAAAGTAATGATTGATCGAGTTACCTGAACATAATGATTACATTCTTGGGACAGTCTTCGGTTTATATTTTATGAATACGACTGCTAGATGTGATATATTTATGAATGGCTCGGCGAAGAATATATTTTTAGTAAGTGTTCGATGTTTAAAATATTTAGGTAAGGTACCTACTTTTTTACATTAAATAAATGACGCCTCATGATCATTACCGTTTAAATATTTTCTAAATCTTAAGACATAAAAACTTAACTGAAAAATTATCTTCTGGTTATAAATTTTAATTAGTCATTAATATTATTAGATACTAAGATACCTTATAGCCAGATAGTGCCAATAACAAAGTAGAAACGAGAATAATAAAAGGAAAAAATATCCGGTTAGTCTTTGTAATAAAAAATCGTTCACCATTAAAATAAAGCACAAAAAAAATAACACAATTACCTAGTTCTCGAATTTTAAGGGGTTCCGTAACCAAAAACGTAACCCTTATAGTTTTGTCCTGTCCATTCATCTGTATGTCTGTCTGATTGTCGATCTGTCCGTATGACACATGCATTTTACTCAAAAACTACTCATTGTATTTGGGTGAAATTTGTCTTGTATGAGCCGTTGTTTAGTTCGATAGGTTAATAACAAAATTAATATTGTTAATGGGACACTCCATGCAATGTAACAGAAGAAGCTGAAATACAGAAAAAAAAGCAAACATTTACGTGTGGGACATCATTTGACATGTTTTTTATAAACATTATAAGCTTTTTAATAAACATTTTGATTAAGTGAATATTTTCGGAAATAATCGCTCCGAAAGTTGCAAAAATCGCTTCCCTTTAACTTTTAAACCGTTTGACGAAAAAATATAAAAAAATTACAAAGGTTAATAAGTATTTTCAAATAATCTCATACCGTCTTTGAATTATTGTCGAAAAATTGCGCTTATCAATAAAACGGACGTAAGTGAAGATACGTTCTTTTGCTTAGAAACTTTTTCAGATCGTTTTTTTCATATGTAGTGCATTTCTATGTAGTAAAAGCTGTGGTAGCTGTGTAGTAACCCTACACTGAGCATGGTCCGACATGGTCTTGCCAGGTTCTTTTAGAATTGCTCCCGACCATTAAACACAAAGCTAATTTGTTATCTATATGCAGTGACAAGACCAAAAACATACAACCCTTAAACTTTTGAGCCAATGGCGTTAACCGAAAAAGTTGAACAACGTAGTTCCAAATCAATGATATAAAGATAAAACGAGGTGGTCGCTGTATTGACATCGAGTTAGTTCAGAGCCAAATTACTTTTTAGAACCGAACCTATTAGTAATCACGCTTCAGTGTAATTACTTACTCTTGTCAGAATAGAATGATTTAAATTTTTATTGATTTAAGTTTTATGTAGGTCAATCATATTTTTGTGATAGTTTCTGGCTTACATGGCATAGAGTTTTTTGGAGCCTGTATATTTAACTCCTATTTTAAATGTACTTTAAGTTTGATAATGGTAGGTTTGTGGTATCATCCGCACCACATGGATTAGGTTAGACCCTAGACCGTTAAGTTGTCAAAATTTTATAATGTCCCAAACAAATTGTAAAGCAAAGTAAGCAGCTGATTTATAAAATAGGTAAAAATTGCTTCCAATCTGTATAGGACTTTGTAAACTATTGACGAAACAGTCAGTCATTAAAACAACAAAGAATCATTTAAATATTTGTTAAAATTATAAGAGCAGCTATACTAAAAGTTATCACTATATTCGAAATACAAAATAATATCTAATTGAAATTCAAATATTCCAATAAAAAATTCTAACCCTACTCAAATACAGCCGAAATAGGCAATCAAAATGCATTGAAATAGTTCAAATTTATACCATGGAATTTAATTAGCTTTACGCAATATCAGACGATGTAGCGATGGCTGACTGTAATGCGCTTTTGAAATATCTGATCATCTGAAACATGATTATTAGTGCGGTATTTATAGTTGATTTTCGAGAAAAAGGGAAAGGTATTCCTCAACAATACAAAGTTATCCATATTTTAACTACAAGTAACGGGGGATAACTAATCAATTACCTCCTTAATATTATTTTGTCATTTAACACAATTGTGTCCAAGATACGTATTATATCTTGGACACCAACCTTACTTCACAACCGAGAATCGAATCACATAAACGTTACTCAGACAATTGATTCAGCAGCGTCATCGCAGTCTCTAACTAGTGTTTGGCAAGCTACGTGACCTGCGTTGCCAATACCATGTAACAGCCATCGATGTCACGTGTGCGAAATATCCTGATTCGATCGATCGATTGTCACTGATATAAAATTATTAGGGGTTTATTAGCTGTTAGTTTCGAGAGCCTTTAATATTGGTAGAAATTCAGTCGTCATAATATTAGACAGGAGTATAAAAAAATATTTAAAAAAATAACCGAAAACGTATATAATGTATTACGTATTTAATGTTAGTGCTCCATTTACATTAGGCTTGGACAGAATGTCAGACCGACCGCGACAGACAAAAAGTCCAGGACATATAAATGCTTATTATGAATATATATATATATATATATATATATATATATATATATATATATATATATATATATATATATATATATTACGGGTCTTAATCGCGTGAATAATTTAAGGTAAAATACCTTGTGTAAGGTAAAATACCCCGTGCCCGAGTCTACCCCTGACCACGACCGTTGCAATACGGTCGAAACATCGGGCAATAAACAAGGTATTTTACCTTAAATTATTTACACGATTAAGACGCGTAATATATATATTTTCATAATGTGTACAAATCGCGAAAGTTTATCAACATTTAAATGCTTATTATTATTGTTGTTATATGTATGAAATCGACCAACGGCATATTGTTTAGATCAATTGATCACCAATGAACGAAAACGATTGGTATGAATTCCGAATGTTAGCAAAAAAACAAATTCAAACCAGAAACTTCGTGCTTTCAGATAGATGGAATTCGAAAACTGAAAACTCAAGTTGGCTTTACTATATCTACTCACATTTTACAACATATAAATCATGGCCGAATTACACTACTAAAAACCTTTTTGGCATCGCTTGTTCTGGCCGCTGCCAAAGAGGACAGTTGGGCTGTATACATCATACTTGGATGTCCATCAAAAAGTTATCACTGAGTTTGGGGCTTGAGTAGTTGAATAGTTTTTATCACATTAAACTGTTGGCGGCAATTCTGAATTTATATCTGCCTGTCGTTTGAGTTTTAAAGTCTTTTGTGAAAAGTCGAAGAAGATTCTAATTAATGAATAGAAGCCGTAATACAAATTGGACCGATAAATCCATGAAGTTTACTGGGATAAATTGGATACCAAAAGATTAGCCTTTTGGTATCAAAATGATTCCCAGTGAACTGAATGTTAGTAGCGTAAACTGAGAGAATCCTATGTGAAGCAGTAGACCAATAAACGATAATGATGGTGGCGATCGAAACGTCAAGAATTAGAAAGTTTGAAAAAACTAATTTCAAATGACTTGTGCTTGGCAAATAACTGATACCTTATCTTACAACAAACAGATCTAAGATTTGTTTATTTTCATCAATAACAAGGTAAAATACCAATTAATTGATGTCATCATATCAATTTGTCAATATAAAAGATTATTAATTAGGAAAGTAACAAAACTAAATAAAATGAATGAAATCTTTTGTCAAAATTGTTTTCATTTAGCAATAATAGCAAAGATATTGATATTACATGCGGCATGTCAGCCCACTTGTCGAACTGTAGGAATTTATATTAAGACATCATATTTTCAGCTCAGCGTATAAGATTTTCTAACTATAGCACTTATTATCGTCAATAATATATATGTCGTAACAGGGTGGCTATTTGGGCTATTAGCAGCTTAATATTCGAAAAATATTGTGGAAATCAATCACATGAACGCGAATGCTTCGAGCAAGTAAAGTCCGTTTATAGTTCTACCAACACGACACTTTTCGTGTCGACCGTTCGATTGAGACTCCCGAATGAGACTGACTGCCACCGTCCTTTCATTCGTCATTCATGACGCCATGACGGCAACTTCAAATCATTCATGGTGCGAGTCCCCAGTGAACATCCTCATCCACCCTTCGGCCAGAAGTCCTCTTTCATAAAGATGGACAGCGTCTTTATGAAGGAGGACTTCTGGCCGAAGGGTGTCGCGTGCCGACGTATTCGTGGAAGGTTACGTGACACCACGCAGCGAAACACGACGCCGCTGTCTCAATCCCAGTGTCGTGTATAATTTTAATTATAAATAATTTTGTATTAGTTTGTTACAGTATAATATCTTTGTGCTGTATCTACAATCTACATCACAATCTTATGTTCCTTATCGCACGTTCAGTATCTATTAAATGTTTCTACTATCTGTTATCAACACGAAGTCGTTAGTATATAAGATGCACCTTTGGATAATTATAACCAGACTATACTACATCTTTTGTCTCATTTATACCTAATCATATACTGCCAAGAAGTTTGGCAAATTGGTGACCCCGACGAACGAATACGCAGCAAGAAACATGGCACAATCACCGTGCAAGGCGAACATAAATCAGCAAGGAACACTTGAAGTAGCTGCTGGCACCTCGGTTTTATCCCGCATTCCGGAATTTTGGAAAGACCAACCAAGATTATCACGCAACTAGAAGCCATATTAGCACCACAGAAGCAAGGAGACGAATACAAATACTGTACAATAATAGCAAAGTTATCCAAGGAAGAAATACTACAAGTTAGTGACCTAATCACTTCACCACCGACTACAGATAAATACAAAAACATCAAGGAACGTTTAATTGATTGTTACGAAGAAACAGAACAGCGACAGTTTCAAAAATTAATATCAGAGACAGAACTCGGTGATCAAAAACCTTCGCAGTTATTACGTCAAATGCGAGTCCTCGAGAGAGGAAAAATCAGTGACGAAACAATTAAACTACTATGGTTCAGGCTTTTACCAACATCAGTTACTACGGTTCTAGCAGTTACGGAAGACATGGAAATTGACAAACTGAGCCAAATTGCAGACAAAATAATAATGAATTCAAAAGTAACCGAAATATCAGCTGTTAGCAACGACACTTCAAACGACAACAATACAGCATGCATTTTAGCCCAGCTAGCAAAATTACAGATAGATATTGACGCAATTCAGCAAGGTCAATATGGCTATCGACCCAACACGCACAATCATTTCAAGAATCGTCAACAATTCCCGATTATGAGGCCGAGAACAAACTATAGAGGAGCAAATCGATTTTGTTACTACCACGAAAGATTCGGAAAATATGCAAAGAACTGCATTAAACCATGCGGTTGGAAACCAATGACTTACGTACGGAACCAGGGAAACGAATAAGAGCACAGACAACGGCGAAACTCTGTGCAATCCACCCATCCAATCGCCTCACCATTACCGACCGAAAAAGTGGTATGAAGTTTTTGATTGACACGGGCGCAAATATTTCAGTCATTAGCAAGCAACAGAGACATTCAATTTTACAAAATGAACAATACACACTATACGCTGCAAATGGGACTAAAATTAGGACTTACGGCGAGAAGACGCTTACCTTGAATTTAGGACTACAACGATGTTATAAATGGAATTTTGTAATCGCCGATGTTACACAAGCAATAATTGGAGCAGATTTTCTAGAGCACTATAAACTATTAGTCGACATAGCAGGTCGCAAACTTATCGACAAAGAACGCATGTAACTTCGGAAAAAGCGACACAACAAACAATTCGTACTATCGCAGTGGGAACGAATCCACGTATTACGCAACTTTTAAACAAATACGAAGACATCACGAAAGGGTCCTCTCTCCGCAATGCGCCCAAACATAAGATTGAACATCACATTATCACTACAGGACCACCCGTCGCAGCTCGGGCAAGACCATTACCTTCAGAAAAATACGACATAGCCAAAAAGGAATTTCAAAATATGATAGAACTCAGAATTTGCCGACCGTCAGATAGCCCATGGGCAAGCCCATTACATATGGTAAAAAAGAAAAATGGCGAATGGAGACCGTGCGGAGACTATCGAATGCTCAATAGCACGACAGTACCGGACAAATACCCACTACCAAGATTAACTGACTTTACATACATATTAGAAAATAAGAAGATACTAAGCAAGATAGATATACGTAAAGCATACCATTGTATTCCTGTTAAAGATATAGAAAAAACAGCCATCATCACACCTTTTGGACTTTTTGAGTGCTTAAGAATGCCTTTCGGATTACGCAATGCGGCACAAACATTTCAACGATTCATGGATTCCTTATTTAGAGATTTAAACTTCGTATTTATATTTGTAGACGACTGTCTCATCGCATCGGACAACGAAGATTTGCATTATCAGCATTTAGAAACGGTTTTCAAACGTTTACACGAGAATGGAATAACCATTAATCTCGAAAAATGCGAATTTCTCAGAAGGGAAATAGATTTCTTAGGTTATCATATAACGAGCCAAGGAATACACCCTACCGAAGAAAATTACAAAGCAATCATGGAATTTCCCAAACCGAAAACAATTCAAAAATTAAGAAGATTTTTGGGCATGGTCAATTTCTACAGAAGTAATATTCCACGCGCAGCGGAAAATCAAAGAATTTTAAACGAATATCTACATGGTTAAAAAAAGAACGATAATTCACCTGTTCCTTGGACAACGGAAGCAGACAAAGCTTACGAAAAATGCAAGGAAAGCATGAAAAACGCAGTGTTAACAGCGCATCCTTCCCGCAACGCATCACTAGCGCTCATGACCGACGCTAGTGCTACTTGCGTTGGTGGAGTTTTACAACAAAAATCCGGACGCAATTGGGAACCATTAGGATTTTTTTCACAAAAATTGAGCGAAACTCAACAAAAATATTCTACGTTTGACAGAGAGCTGTTAGGAATATACATGGCCGTCAAACATTTTCACAGATTAATCGAGGGAAGAGAATTTACAATATTTACGGATCACCGACCTTTGACATACGCATTCTCCCAAAAACCATCATCAAACGATACACCGCGACGGGTCCGGCAGTTAGATTTCATTTCACAATACAGTACCAACATTCAACACATAAGCGGACGTGACAATATTACCGCCGATGCCTTATCTCGAATAGAGGAAATATACGTGCCATCACCTATCGATTACGCTGAATTGGAAAAATGTCAATCAACAGATAATGAACTAAGTAAATTACATGACAATAAAAGATTAAAATTCAAAAACATTACGCTTCCGGGTTCCACAATAAACATCACCTGCGACACGTCTACTGGAAAAAGCCGCCCCTACTTACCAAAGCATTTTCGCAAACAAATTTTCGATACCATTCATGGTATGAGCCATCCAGGAAAAAGAACTACGAGAAAAATGATAACCCAAAGGTATTTATGGCCGTATATGAACAAAGATATCAATAATTGGTGTAGATCATGTATAGCCTGCCAAAAATCAAAAATACAACGACATACGATATCACCTCCTGGTACATTTATGACAGCGCAACGTTTTGAACATTTACATATTGACATCGTCGGACCACTTCCGATTTCACAAGGGAAGAGATATTTAATCACAATCATAGATCGTTGTACGTCATGGCCCGAAATATTTCCGGTAGAAGATATAACTGCAGAAACAGTAGCCAAGACACTTTTCGAAGGATGGATTACTCGTTTTGGATGTCCATTGCGCATTACTACGGATCAAGGCCGACAGTTTGAATCAAGAATATTTGAGTCACTCTCACAATTTTTGGGAATACATAAAATTAGGACAACACCTTATCATCCACAATCCAATGGAATGATAGAGAGATTTCATAGAACTTTAAAGGCGGCGTTAATGACAAGAGAATCCAACGAAAATTGGTTAAAAGAAATTCCAACAGTTTTACTCGGGTTGCGGAGTAGCTTGCGAGAAGACACAGGTTATAGTTCAGCAGAGATGACATATGGAACGCCAATACGACTCCCTGGAGGATTTTTTGAGTCATCAGCAGCACAGTTATCAACGTACGAAGAGTTTGTAAAACAAATTCAAAAGGACATCACACAAATGACATCAATTCCGAAAAGAAAAAAACACAATCAAGCTATATTTGTGCATCCCGAACTCAAAGAATGCTCACACGTATTTGTTCGGTGTGATAGAATTAAGAAAGCCCTGACACCGCCGTATGAAGGACCCTACCCAGTAATTAGTAAAACAGATAAAACATTTTGCATTAGAATTAGAGATAAAGAGACAGTGATATCAATTGATAGATTGAAACCAGCTTTCATGATCAATGACGAATCAAACTACGTGCCAGATTCAAAGGATTGCGACAGGCATTCACACACGTACACTACACGATCGGGACGTAAAGTAAAGCCAGTAGTACGTCTATAAAAAATCGCTGATATAAGCAAGCTATTCGTATATATATTAACATAGATCTTAACATATACCATTAATTCACAACTACTCGTAACAACAAGACATCTAAAATGGGAAATCAAAGTTCTAAGGACCAGATAACATACAATACGGACAATTGCCTCAATCAAAACGAAGCGGACCAACTCCGTAACCTGATCCAGGAGGACTTACGGTGGACAAGAAATGTTGCAATGGGACAGATTATTTTAACAATCGGCGTGATCCTAATTTACGGCATAATGAAAACACTGGAGAGAAGAATGAAGAGTTTAACGAAAAAAAATAATAAACACTCGTGCAACAGCTAAGTCAAAATTACAGACGTCAGCAAATCACACCACAACAGGCGTCATCAAATTCCACCGCGTACAATAGCATTATTATTTATATACATCAGCAAATAACTAATGACAGGCGTCATCAAATTCCACCGCGTACAATAGCATTATTATTTATATACATCAGCAAATAACTAGTAAGGTCTAGGTCAAATTTATATTGTAAACACTATTACCATAAATTTTTTTAAAGGGGGGTGTACTGTTACAGTACAATATCTTTGTGCTGTATCTACAATCTACATCACAATCTTATGTTCCTTATCGCACGTTCAGTATCTATTAAATGTTTCTACTATCTGTTATCAACACGAAGTCGTTAGTATATAAGATGCACCTTTGGATAATTATAACCAGACTATACTACATCTTTTGTCTCATTTATACCTAATCATATACTGCCAAGAAGTTTGGCAAAAGTTTATTGTCACTTATGTTACGTATTTATGTAATTGTAGTTTAAATAATTATTAGTTTATTAAGTTTTTATGTATGTATTTGTATGATATTATTATTATTGTTTAAATTTCCAACGTCCACGTCAAACAATGTCATGCCATAATGGCAGCCATGTTTTAAACGTTTCTGTCATTTAACCAAAACAGACGTTCGATTAGTGGAAATCAATTAGTGATTTAATAATTCTACAACATTTTGTAATAATAAAATTTTTGCTTAAACTATTTTACTAGATATATATCCTATTAAATCGTTTACACGATTTAGGACATGTCATATCGGCCAATAAGACATAGTCTAGTGGTTTGACAAATATATTGCGAAACTTAATATCCGGAGTTGAACTAAAGTCTTACATCTGATCTATAGTATTAGGTATCTAAAACATGTGTGTCAAGGAAAATACTCTATTTGGATAGGAGAATCGGTTACACGTGTAGGCAAAATTTGAAGGATGGCGAATACAGAATATTTTACGTAAGCGTGAAGTGTTCACGATATTAGTACACATATCACATTGAGCATTCCAGAAAACATTGGCTAAAAATCTCCTTGCGCGGCAGTTGTAATAAAATTTTGGTATTCAATTTTTTGATCCCAAAACCTACTTCAATTTCCATCACCATAAAACTAAAGAGGCACCTTAATATTTGGGGAAATTCAATAAACAAAAAACGTGCCCACGAAACCACATGATCAGGCACACGAAGCACCGGCTGAATCCTCTATTTATGTCCGATAAATCATGCGGAACAGAAATTCAATCAGGGACCCGTGGATCGTAGGCGGTTATTTAATATCTCTTATATTATGGTATTACCAGCTCTTTCGGATTCGTACTGTTCATATAGTTTTTATAGAGCTTCTGGTCTGTTGTATTATATATTAGTATAGCGACTTTGTCATTCACCTGAAGGACTAATAATAATGTTGTCATCATTCGTATTTTCTTTTATCTAAGGATGAACGCAAAAACCTTTAGATGGGAAGCAGTTCGCGACACCTACTGAACACATTTTGGTTAAACTTTTCAGTAAGATATCGCACAAGTCAAAATATTATTTTTGCTGTAGGTATGTTATACCTTATATGCCCTCGGTCGGAGCCGTGGCAAAGGATAGTCCTACTTTACACTCTATCTATGTTATAACTTCTCCTGGCTACTAGTAACTTTATTTTCTCTTTAAAGTACTGTGTAAAGAAAAAACAATTTAAAAAAAATGATAAAAAAATATTTGGTCACTAAGCTAAAATCATTAATTGAAAGATTTAAATTAATATTATAATTGTCAGACTCATAAGTTTATAACTACTAACAACTAACAGAAGTGAACAGTGTAACATTTCCTTAATCATTCAAAAAAAGTAATTTGTCAACTAATAACGAATTGTTTCCTTTTATAATTGAAAACATGCCAACAACGCCGATATGAATTTATATGAAATCACAACATGTTATCACTAAGCCTTTTGCATTATTTATTCAGCATGGGAACTTGACAGCTCCTCTTAAAGGATAATTTGATCCTTTCTATTTATGCTGAGAGTAAACAGAATATTGTTGTGTGTATTCAAGTAGCGAGGGTCGAAGGTATAGACATCGTATCTAATGGGGTTAACTCGTATTTGTTTCAAGGAAAATTATAGGTTAAAGATGTGTCAGTTTTCGTCGACATCTGCTTAGAAAATAAAATGAAGTTGTATAGATAGGAAGGAGCTCTAAAAGGTATTGCGATCTAGTATTCACTTCGTTTGACGGGTGCACCAGGTGGCTTAGAAACTGGCAAGTGGATATAAGAATGCATAATAGTATCGGTTCTTCTCAACCTTGGAGTAATTCTCTTTGTTTAAACATATTTTACACTATAACATATTTTTATTAAATAAATGAAAAGTAAATTTTATTTATGTAAAAAGAATTGAATAGATCTGCCATCACGTTGAAAATCCACTCAAATTGGACCCCAAACGTAATAAACAGAGGCGTTTACCATGCCCACACAGTTTCTTGACGGCTTTAGAAGTTTATTAGATTCGAACGTGATAGGGGACGGATCTTATGTCTTTTATTATTCGTACACTTTGTATTTTGACGTAAAACACAGATTTTTTTCAATTAAGATATAATTTTTGCCTTAGCTTATTGATCCGAGCAAGGTTTCAAAGTAATATTGTTGTTGGGTTAAAAGGCTAATGGAATAATAATATTAACTTCATTCAAACACAAAACTACTAAATTATTCTCTTACATTTTTGTCATATAGGTATGATAACTATATATGTTACACAATGGTTAATATAGATAAACCTAAGTGAAATGTCATTTCAAATACAAACACAATCCAGCTTATACCCTTAGGAAATACGTTTTGAAGTTATAGATTTTGGTTTTAATTTGCGTCTTGTGTATGTTTGAATGAAAAGATTGATTGACATTAAGATTTGTTTATTGTTTTAAGTAATAATTGTTTTCTTATTAAGTTATAGGGCACCCTATAACTTAATAAGAAAACAATTATTACTTAGTAGTTTTCGTTTCAAAAAGTGTCAAATGATAGAATTATAATAGTACTATAGCTTGACCACAACCGCTGTGCCGGTCCTTAGGTATGCGCGGGGAGGCGGGGTGCGGGCAGGAAAGATCACGGACACACAAGAGTCTGTCGTCGTGTCGGATAGATCTGAAGATACCGAAGTACAATATTTTTGGCTCTGTATAGGTACATACTTATTATTTATACGCCGCTCGCATACCTAAGGAGCGGCACAGCGGTTGTGGTCAAGCTATAGACTATACACAAACTCGTTACCACCATTCATCTTTAATAGCTCCACTATCCCTCTTAGTTCATCAGTCAGGGACCTCGGCATTTTACTAGACACAAACCTCAATTGGCAAGCTCAGGTAACTAGTGTTAGTCAGAGGGTTACAGGTACTTTGCGGACATTATACCGTCTCAAGAATTTCCTCCCATTTAAAACTAAACTTATGCTCGTCCAGACGTTGATTTTTCCCCTAATTGATTATGGTGACGTATGCTATCTCGATCTGAATGCAGACCTCCTTAATAAGTACGATCGACTTTTAAACAACTGCATTAGATTTATTTTTAACCTTCGTAAGTATGACCATGTGTCCTTTTACCGTTCTGAACTGAAATGGCTCCCTATTCGGCAGCGCCGTAGTTTGCGCGTTCTCACTACTCTTTACTCTATTATTAACTCTCCCCATACTCCATCTTACCTGTCTTCTAGCTTTCATTTCTTATCCTTCAACCATAACAGAGATCTACGCTCTTCCAACAATCTCTTACTTTTATGCCCCGCTCATTCTACTGGATTCGTGGGATCCTCCTTCTTTGTTCTATCTGTTGTACTCTGGAATGCGCTGCCCCCCGAAATCAGGATGGCACCTAACCGTTTCAATTTTAAAATTAAAGTTCATACGCTACTCCTTAACAGCAGCTGAATCCTTACAAAGTTATCAACTTATTAGTTTATAATTTATGTATGTATTGTATGTAAATATGTATGTATTGTATATAAATATGTATGTATTGTATATAAATATGTATGTAATGTAATTTATGTATATTTTATATGTACGTATGTACATATTAGCATGTATTCGATTATGTATTTTTGTATATATATAATGCCTTTTTTTATTTCTCGACCTTTAATATACTTTTATTATTATTATTTTTATTTATCTAGTTTTCTACAGTCTGCACCTACATATTCTTAAGTTAACATCACCCAAAGGTAGACTGGCAGAGAATGCTTTTAGCATTAAGTCCGCCTTTGTACTCTATTTGTACATTAAGTGTTAAATAAATAAATAAATATAGCATTTGCCCGTGGCTTGGCTCGCGCTAAGTACGATCATTATCTTACAGTTAGAGTTGCCTAAAATTCTTTCTCAACCCATCGCGCGGCCATTTGTAACGAGAAAGATCGCGCGCAATCTAAAAGACCTAGGAGATATTGTAGGCATTTAAACCAAAATTATAAATAATAATTATTTTTTTATATTCAGACACATTATCGATATGTTAAGACACTGTCTGCCATAAAGAAACCTTACGCATAGCTCAATTTTCCCATTATAAAATTTTGTTAAATCATTATTAAACTTTTTGACAAATTTTTTGATAAAATTTTGTTAAATCATTATTAAACATTATAACACTTTTAAACTTTTTGGTAAATTGAAAATGTCCTTTAGCTTTATCATTTATTCACACGCAAACCTGAGATTGTACCTAAAATTATTACAAGGAATGAATCCCAGCTCACCTTGAACTACCAAAATTTTCTTACTAGAATTCGCAAAAAATGGTGCATAATTCTTTGGGACTGGAAGGCTGACCCAAGGGACATTTTGGATCTTTACGAGGGCCTTTAAGTAACGCGAGGAAATAGTTTCATCTTACCCCGGTCACAGGTTACGGGACTCCCTTGCGGACACGTCACCATTCTTGGCGGTTTTATGTTAAGTGTTCTTGAAATGCTGAATGCTGTTTTGAATATGTTAGTTGGTATATAAAGTTTTTGTAGATATAAAAACGAATCTGCTACTGATGATGATGCGGTCAAATACCGCATGATTCAAACTATACACTAGCATCAAAGCTTTAGCCTAAAGAGGATAACAAGCTTCCTAGGAATGTGCAAAAACTGACTCCGCTCTCAAAAACCGGCCAAGTGCGAGTTGGCGAGTCTCACGCACAAAGAGTTCCGTACCATTATCTATACAACGGCTGGCAGGAGCTGGATGCGAGAAGCCGAAGATAGAACAAAGTGGCGTGCAATTGGAGAGGCCTATATCCAGCAGTGGACTGCGATAGGCTGATGATGATGATGATGATGATCTATACAACATTAGACACTACATTATAATATCGAGCAAAGAACGGCAAATAAATCAGGATATTGTATGTGAGCTGCACTTAATTTTTTTTTATTCTGTTTTTATAGCGTATTTGTTGTTATAACGGCAACAGAGATACTTAATCTGTGAAAATGTCAATTGTATAGCTATCACGGTTCATGAGCTGCAGCCTGGTGATAAACAAACGGACAGCGGTGTTTTAGTAATAGGGTCCCGTTTTTACCCTTTGGGCACGAAACCCTAAAAAGGTGTTACGGTATTGTATTGATATTGTATTAATATTTCTTCATTTAAATCATGGTGTTTCAGATTCAATCTTATAATTATATTGATTTTAAAAAAAGAATCTATTATTCATTTTTTATACTACAATAGTAATTGTCTATTTGCAAAGATTATGATCTGTTTTGTTTTTAGCTGTTATTTAATTTTCCTTGTAATTAATTATAATTTACTTAGGAGTAACAATGTACGTCGTTTCCAAGAACTGTTTCTAATCTGCGTCTTTCATTCCAGTCACGAGTGTTAATTTAATTATAATAACGAAAGCGTAATAAATTCGTCTCTATTATTTCGACAAATTAATTTACGCTTAGACAACGACTGGACGTAGATATTGTTTACCAACAATAAACGCGATAAATTAAAGTTAATAGCAATTATAATAGCGAAAGGTCACTTGCCAATTCCCTCATTGACTAAATGAAATCTCGAAACTACGTGATTTAAAACGCTAAAATGAGACAAGCTTTGGATAACTGACGACCAGCTGAGATCGGATTGCAATCAGACGACGAGCAGAAGAGCGGATTTTTGGAAACTAAGGTAGTCTAAAAGAAGTCATAGTTTGTATGGAAAGTGGTCGACTTTTTATCCCGATACAGTAACGCGTGCAAAACCGCTGGAACAGCTATTTTAAATTATATCTATTATTAACTAGACCCTCTCTCTTGGCTCGCAATCGTGAATTTTCTCTATTTCCTAAGCTATTCCTAACGTAGGGAAGAGTAACCAATTTTGGACCACTTTTTAAATAATGGCAAATGTACCGCATCCTATTAAGATAGACATATGAAAGATAGCTCATATTATAGCTTGATTCAGTAGCTAATATTAATCAGTTAATATTGCAGCTAGGCTGCAACTAGTAAATAAAGGTTATTAACTAAAAAAAAATCAAATTAATCACAGAAAAGTAGAATAAATAATTTAGATCATTCAAAGAATTTTCACAATGTTTTTAGTCCAGGTCATGTAGCCATAGTATATGTACATAGTACTTTGGAATATTTTACAAAATCGTCACATCCCATCACGGTAAACAATCTCCAAACACAACACAAGCCAAATTAACATCAATAAAGCCAGAAAACCATTTTCTGTCATTGATAATCGACACAAAATGGCGAAGTGTAAGAGGACCCTCTGCCGCCTATTTTCTTGACTCCAGTATTTAAAAATGTTTTGATTTGGGAGAAAAATATAGGAGTGGTACAATTTAAGTGCCGGCTCAATTTCGGTTACTCTCCCTTACTGTTGGGTCTACATCATCTCACAGAAAATATACATTTATTTGTCTTGGAATAATCCTGTAGCTGGCGTAATACTGTGCTGCGTGATAGAAGAACGAGTCAACAAGTATTCACATTCTTATCTGATTTAACTTAGACGACAACTAATTTTATTTCTATATATATTTCCATTAAAAAAAATAGATACAGTATATTATATATATATATACATATATATAGAGTAACTAAAATGGTTCATTTTATAGACGCAGAATATTAAAATAATTAAAAATAATAGTTTTTAATAAACGATATAGTACACCAATAAAAAACAACAAAATTCCGACAAGAGTTTGAGATTAAACTTGGAAGAGACGCTGCCACCTCGTTAATAATTAACAAAGTTTTAAAAGTACGTAATATTTTAAATTCTCTTATTAGTTTTCTGGAATATTTATTAAACATTGTGTATAATTATTGTTTACTTTAGTATGAGTAGAGTATACTGGCTAAAGAAGGGAAGAGAAGAAATAAGTTTATTATAGACTAGCTGTGCCCGTGACTTCGTTCGCGTGGAAGTTGGGTTTATATTAAGGTAGTTTATATTACAATTCAACTTCTGTGTAAAACATATTGTAAACATGCTCCACAATGCTCTATGGCATCTATGGATATTTGGGCCTAGTTTTAATCAGGGCCCAACATATGGCAGGGCAAGCCAAGCAAATGCCCAGTGCAGCAAAATGAAGGGCGACAAAGTTTATGGCGCCAGACGGTTAGAAGACAAATTATTAAAATTCCCACGACCACACCTCGACAAAAAAGTGATTTGCATCACATCAAATACTATTAATATTGAAAAATTCCCCCACCACGCGAGTACTGGGGCGGTTTCGAGTTAAATGAAGCTTGAAACCGCCCAATTACTCGTGCGAAATTTTGAGTTAAGGAGCTTCGATTCTGACTTCGATAGGTCGAAAATTCCGATTGATTTTAAACCTCCGACTCCAACTTCGGCTCCGACACTTTTAAATCGGACCTTTTAATCGGAGGTACCTAGCCGCTCCTTCAAGATAATTTATACAAAGGTAATAAAGGTATGATGGAAAAAACTCTCACAGATTCCCTATAATCGCAGGTTATGTCCTGCCCGAGCGATCTTTTCCGAGTCTAAAGTACACCTACTTTGTGTCCGTGTTTGTACCGCGGGAATGCAATGTTTAAACAAACAAACAACATTCAAACGTTTCTAAAAGATATACTCAGATATCTTTTTTTGTGTTTAAATACTATTTCTAAACTTATTTCAATATTTTTTTTCACTCACTTTAGAAGATTAAAATATTATTTTATAATGTCTACATTGGTGAATTTAAAAATAGGTGTGTCAACCTGTCGCAAATTAAGATCATCATATATTCATATCCCTCTACGTAAGAAATCAGTTTTTTTTTTTAAATAAATTTTCCTGATTCTTTTTAATTTGTATTTAAACGCCATCTATTTTCAAAATTGGATAAGTTTATTTTTATACTTGATGATTTTATATTAAACTATCATGCATATTAAACGTAGGTAAGCAAGGTATTTAACCTTAAATTATTCACGCGATCAAGACCCGTAATACATATATTTTCATAATGTGTACAAATCGCGAAAGTTTATTAACATTGGTAGGTAAGCAATTTTGGCACTCAGAAGAAATCGAATCACAGATGGCGCCACGTGTTTTATTTTGATGTAACGCGGACTTAATCTTTCATTTTTTTTAAGCAATTAACATTTATAAATTCTAGAAAATATCAAGTAATTACTGTTTATTTGTAATGTAATATTGTTTTTCATTTCTACATTTATAACATAATCACTATTCATGCTAAACAATGATAAAGGTGCCTATTGGAAGTGATTATTAATATGAAAATTTGTTAAACAAAGTAAACATGTTAAAGTCGAAAATAAAAGCTTGTATAAATAAGTATACATTTAGAAAAATACTTAAAAAAAAGAATAAAAATAATTTTAACACAACACAAAAAGAGACTCGCAATTAGGGAGTCGATACTCCGACCTCGCTCGTTTAATACCGCTACTTGTGCCAATAGACCACCTCAGCTGATGCAAACACGGTTAAAATAGCTGATCTTAAGAAAATTGAAAATGTTGTGTTTAGCTCCTAATAGTTTTAGCGTGAAGTTATTGTTTCCATGGGTTACAATTGTAAATAATGTCTTATTGTGGAAAAAATTGTGAAAAACCATAATGGTTCGACAAAACATACGTTGCTGCTCACTCCCCATAGACGATAGCATATTGATTCATAGTGCAAGTAATGACCTATAGTATTTACAATAAAACTGCAAATTTTCATGAAGATCCGTCAAGTAGTTATTGTTTTGTAACGATAAATAGCTACAGACATTATCCGTCATTGCTTTGCTCCTATGGGAAATAGCGTGATAAATTATAGCCTATATGTTAATCCAGACTACACATACAAAATCAAACCAATCTACAAAATCAACCGAATCTGTCCAATAGTTATTGCGTGATGCGTGTTCAAACAAACAGACAGACAGACAGACATTTCTAAAAATGTAGGAATGTGTTTAAATACTCTTTTCGAACATTTCCCAATATTTTTTTTCACTATGTTCGGTCATGTACAGACACGTGAAATTTACAATTTTATTATATGTATAGATATAGACAGATAGCATGATTCAGTATTCACGCGCGATGGCTTATTATTAGCGTATTTCATGTATAACTTTGGTGTTTCTATACCGATTTATATTAGTATTTTTTATGGAATAGTTAATTATGTTAACTTTTTAAATTAGGGATGACTGAGAGTGTTATAAACGTAAGAGTAGATGTATAATCAGAAAGCTTCGAACTACTAAGCTATCGGGAGTTACACGTGATATTGTGAGTCAACCATAAAAGATAGACATATGCTGTCGTGGGATATTTTTTATATAATTTTAAGGAGAACATTTCTGTAATACATGATTTCTGTGTAGCTTTAACCATTACGGTTGCACACGCGACGAAAGCTTAAAAAATGGAGTAACTTCTCCCGTTTTCCTTCACTGCTCTGCTCCTATTGATTGTAGCGTGATGAAAAGTATACTATAACCTCCTCAGGAGTATGAAAAATAATTGTACCAAGTTTCGTTAAAATCCGTCGAGTAGTTTTTGTTTCTATAACGGTTATACAGACAGACAGACAGACAGACAAAAATTTTACTGATTGCATTTTTGGCATCAGTATCGATCCCTAATCACCCCCTGATAGTTATTTTGGAAATATATTTCATGTACAGAATTGACCTCTCTACAGATTTATTATAAGTATAGATATAGATAAAAACCTACTTTGTTTCTGTAGTAATAGTATAAGTGCGGCAAAGAAAAAGCCGCACTAATGACCATTTATTAATATGTGATTTAATAATTATTTTCCACAAATAAATGTGTACACTACACACTGCACATTCACACAAGTCGCAATACCTACGTTAGATAAACGGACAATTTTATCATCAAACCAGCATAATGTCACGAAAATATCTTAACTATAATTTAATAAATAACACAGTTTTATAACGTTGCGAAACTAAGGTCATTCTACATTTCTTGTAACGACACTCAAAGTAACACGAAGCAAAAAACTTATTCATAAAATTCGTCGCCATAATAAGAGCATTCACTTTTAGCCTTTGACCACTATTGAAACCAATTTTCTTTAACACGCGGCGTAAGCACCTTAGGATTTCTTAATATAAAAATAACAGTTTTTCTCCGAAACCATTTTGTAGTAAATGGAAAAGGTTTACTGAAATAAGTCACTTGGCTTTTATTACATTTTTGTTGGTTAAAAAAAAGACTGATTTTAAACCCTAGTCTATCATAACTGTAATTCAAATAGTTTTAATATCTTAACAAAATAATCGATATTGGTGCTTTATACTAAATATTTTAAGAGAATCAAAAGTCGACGGAATTTTGATAGATCGGATGAACTTACTACACCTAGACTATCAGAAATATCAATTGCTTTGGATTGAATAATGAAACTCATATGAATGGTCTATAGCTTTCCTTGATATCGTCAATCCTGACGGTGTTAAAAGTGCAGCGTTAATTAAATTATAAGAAAACTGAAATAATGTATTTTAACGATGAAGCGTGCACTTGAACACTTTCTTATCAAAGAATAAAAACTCTTGAAAGTACAATTAGGTAAGTGAAATGACGTCAAACGCACGAAAGGGGTAAAGAACTGGAAGAATGTAAAAGGCCTTTGTTGAAAACACCATCGACATGCAAAACCCCTGTTAAATCCTCTACGGGGTAATTTTTAAGTGCATTTCATGTTTTTCCATGGCAAAAAACTAGCGGCTTTTGCACTGAAAATCACTTGTAAAGAGGTAATTAAGCAGAGCGTGTAACAATAATTTTCTCGCAAAAAATTGTGACGCGAGCTCTACTTTTCACGGAGCTTTTTGTAGTGTAGAAGTCTTTAAGCTTTAGTTACCTACGTAGTTAAATGATAAAATAATTTTATACAATTACTTTTAAAGATAGCCATGTTTAAGTGAAAAGGAAACGTTGTACTTAATTAAATAGAAACCCCAAGAGAGTCAAACTTTTAACAATCTACACGAAATTTACTGTTTACATTCAATAGATATCTACTGAATAATAGGAAACTTTGTAGTTTGCAAAAATAGGCCGGTCCAAAATTGTGCTAAAATATTCCAAGGATCATTTGTATTCATTGAGTATTGTTCCACTTTACACGCCGAATACAATGAAAACTGCTATCCGATATTAGTTTTCAATTTCCCGAACCATCTCATCTGAGCCTGAATAAGAAACATTTTGGTCTTTACGAGAAGTTTCAGAAGCAATATTTTGGCCAACGAGTTTTATAACGTTAGGGATGTATAAGCTCACCGTTCGTTTACACCGGGAAATTTGAAGTTTTTAGCGAAGAAATTTCGTGTGAATTACGTTTTTGTGGAGCAAAATGCGTGGGTCGTTCAATTAACTTTAAAACTTTCACTATTTTGTGTTGGCAGGCTTTTAAGACGGGCCGTAGGTAAATAGCAAAACACGCCTCAAAAGTGAAATTCCGAAAAAAGACGCCACAATGACAAATTTCACTACTTACACCAACACCTACCTACCTACCTACCTCACATACCAACATGACAGCAGTGTCACCTAAAAACTCAAATACTGGTTCAAAACTGTTTAACTTGTTGGAAAAAAATCGCTGTAATTAACTTCTCAACAGCCTTATTTACTATCAAAATTGTAAATTGAATTCGAAAATAAAAACGATAGAATCAGTAGGTATTATATTAGATCAACAAGCTTCACCGTCATGTATCTATAACAAGACTGATGTATAAAAATTTCTACTTATAAGCCAGCACTTACAATTGAATGGTGATATTTATACCAGCTGACTAGTTTTGAACCGAACACTGTACTATTGTACAACATCCTTGCACGCAGTACAAACAGTTGGTCTTGAAAAGATTGTTTAGGTTTTGGCTAACCCACTATGAAACTAGTTCGAGTTGTATGAAACTAGTTCGAGTTCTACATTGAAATTGTCGAATCGTCAGGGTGGCCTTTTGAGCTATTAGCGACCCAATATTCGAATTAACATTATGGTAATCAACATGGATATCCGTCACTATAACCACACTAATACCTTACATACACGACCTTAAAATAGCAACAAGTCTATCGCAAGACGTCTTGTCGCTACGGCCACTCGATTAAGACTACCGAATGAGACCAACTGCTCCACTACCGGCACTTTAAATGTAAGCGTCAAAACTAAAGTCACCCCATCTTGCGGCGGCTATGTTTTATTAATCAAAACAGATGTTAAGTCAACGGAAAACCGTTTATTTCAGAAAAAAGTTCCCCTAGCATTTTTTTTTCACGAAAACGAAGTCGCGGAAGACAGCTAGTATTAAAACATTCCTGAAAGTGGATAAGATCTACTGGCGACTTTTATAATAGTACGTGGTACGATCTTTATCCCTAATCCCTTATAAACAAATAGCCTTACTTGAATATGACTTGCCGCTAATAATTTGAGATTCGATATACTCGATACTTATTATATTTCTTGACATATTATTATTATGAGAAAGATAAAGGCAACTTTTACAAAAAAAAAATTGTAAACTCTGGACGAGTTAGTGAGACTAAAACCTGGCTTTTATCACTTTCTGAGGGGAATTATAAAAGTTAGTCTCAAAATACATTGTCTTTAATACCATATCCTCGGTTATAACATCAAGAAGACTAAACACCAAAGGCATTATAGACAGTGTTTGCCGCAGGAAATGATATCCATTGAAAGTTACAAAAGAAACCTGTTTACACAGTGCTTCGAGACTTTAAAGTGTACTCACTACTACATATGCTGAATACTCAATACGGTAAACTTTTTCTTTTAGAGAATGAGAAACATACTAAGTATTTAACTTATGTTAGTAACTTAGGAAGGTTAAGGAAATTAAATAAGATGAGATACGATGCAATAGGACAGGATTAAAGAGAATTTTTCTGGTTGTCATGTAATCAACATATTTTTGTTTCGATGTACCTAAGCTAGCTGAAATAGTGTATAATAATTCTTCTTTTAGGCGATTTCTATAAGGAATGAGGCGGAGGTAGCCTAGTGAACCCTAAAAAATGTAATATACCATTTTGTGGTGGTGGCCATTTTAGATTTAAAATTTATCATAGTGTATAGTATTCTACAGTCAAGCCCTTTTAGTTGATACCCATATAGAGGGAGTTGTGTAAAAATAAGTAATCCACTTTGTGGCGGCGGCCATCTTGAACCGATTAACATCAAACATAGCTAAGAACACTCTTGACTAAATCACATTTCAAACAAAAATAAACAACATAGTTTATGCCTTCGGGACACACACACACACACACACACACACACAAACACACAAACACACACACACACAGAGGGAGAGAGAAAGACAGACAGACACGTCAAACTCTAAAAAAGCACACTCTCTCATTCTGTATTGCTACATTTAAACAAAATAAATAAGTATTGTAACCAAATTACTGTAAATCAATCAACGCTCAAATATGTTCCTGAAAAGTTATGTGAAGCACAGGTGCCAATCAGTTGGTAATACTGATTGGCGTTAACAGTAAAAAAGATAAATTATAAATCACTTTTAATGTTCGAACTAGTGCGTATTTTTAGTTTGCATTGCATTTACAATGTAATAAAAATATCAGAACTATATTGAAACTAAAATAACTTTTACCTCTGAATTATAAAATTAACGATCTGGGTTATTATTATTCACTATCTTTTTTTTCGTCTTCGCGTCAAGCCCGCGCTTTTAACTGTCAAAATCTTGACATAATGGTACATAGAAAACTGCGCTTAGAAATGCATCGCGCATGCGCACGGACAACTTTGAGTGTACTGCGCATGCGATAATTCGCGCGGGTTTGCCGCGAAATCGAAAAAAAAACATAGTAAATAAGGACCCTGCATTTTGTTTTGCAGTTTTTTTATTTTTAAGTACACTTAAGACATACGACATCTAAGCTCATGAATCTCAATTTGTCCTAACACTGAGAAAAGTGTCTATCCAATAGTTTAGTTCTTATTTTTCCAAAAAGTACAGCTATTGCACTAGAGTACTGACCCTACAAACTAAGTTCACCTTGGTTAAAACCTTTAACTTCTGTCTCGTGTGGGATTCGAACAACCTCTTGCACAGCAATCTTAAGCACTCCAACTCCGCTACCGCTACATTTTGACTTCGCATTTATGAACCACAATCTCGACGTATCACAGCTCACACAACCAAAAGCTTTACACCTATCTAAACTTTTCTCCATTCAACTTTTAGTACCGTTTACAAAGTATAAAGTAAGTACGTATAAAGTATAACCCACCAAAATAAAATTGAATTTTAATAACAGGCGTCTGTTTACACCAATACAGTTTATACCAAACGAACCATAACTAAAATCTATACTAATATTATAAAGCGGAAGAGTTTGTTTGTTTGTTTGTTTGCTTTGCTTGTTTGTTTGTTTAAACGCGCTAATCTCAGGAACTACGGCTCCGATTTGAAAAATTCTTTTTTTGTTGAATAGCCCATTTATCGAGGAAGGCTATAGGCTATATAACATTGCGCTGCGACTAATAGGAGCGGAGTAGCGACGTGAAATGTTGCAAAAACGGGGAAAATTTACGCATACGAAGTTGCGCGGGACAGCTAGTTTATGATAAAGTTAAAAATGAACTGAGAGGTAACTAGATAGTTGGAATTAAACCCTAATAAATATACATGAATATTTGACCGTAATGTCGTTACGTATTTCTGAACCTATAAAATATGAAGTTGGAGGTAGCAGTCCTTGTTGTCCTCCGTTCAATTTTGGTGATTTATTACTTATTCAAGGACTAAATTGTCTAAAGATAACGTTGTCAGCGTGTGGGAGGTAAACAATAATTGGAAGTAATTTCGCCAAACTATGGCTTATCAAATATAACTTCTATCAATATTCAGAAAATGACATAAAAATGAAATGCTATATTATGAAGGCATTTTCTGAATTGCTTCGTAATTATTGTTATCCTTGACGAAAGTCAAGTATGAAACGAGAAGATAAAGTGAATTCATTTAAAAAAAATATCTACCCTGTAAACCCGAATTGGAGGATTGCTACCATTAGAGGTTCGCAATAATTCAGTCGGTGTGACAATTAACCCATTCCAGACAATGTTAAAGTTCCCATCATCTAGTAAAACATTCTTATCAAATTGGTAGGGTAATATCGTTAGATCCCGTAGCGCAATGAGTCCTTTTATTTTCTTGAATGAAACAAGACATTACGGAGGACAATTGCGTTATTCCACCAAAATAATGAACTAGCATTCCACAAGGATAATCGCCACACTGCTTCCAAAGATACCTAAGATAAGTAAATTTATTCTAGGAATTCGTACGCTGTCAGGAGTCGTCATAAAAATGTATGTCACGGAGGAAAAAAGTCGACGCCTGCAGTATTGGTGTTGGATGCCGTCCAAAATCAGACGGTTGGAGCGCCCGCTCAGCCGAAATCAATTTTATATTAGAAACTGCTATTACTGTGGCAGATAATACGCAGTACGTGACGCCGATTTCTAGCCTGTAACTATGTAATTGTTGAGTCCACGTATGCTTCGGAACTTGGCTAGGTTTACGAAGCCAAATAAATATGTGCCTAATTTATATCTATCTTCAATAAACTTGCCACGAAGTTTTTGTATGTCAATTTTCTAGCGACGTTCAGAGTTTTATTTACCAAGGTTACGCTTACATGAAATATATCATTTTGACTGTATGGCGTGGGGGTATTATTAAGAAGGACGTGACATTATATGATTGTGTTACTCTTCTAACTGGCACACTGGCTTCAATAAGGGTATCACTGATTAACGACTGTAACTAATATTTTCTGTTTCAAGAAGTTACTGCACAGATTTCATAAATATATGTTGGACTCGTGAACACCAAGCAATCAATAATTTAATTATCACCAAAAAAGCATTTGATGTAATGAATATTATCCGGTAAAATTAAAAAATATTGTAGGTATTTTTTTCAGTATCTCAAATGCCTTATAAATGGGCGGGTCGAAGCAAAACCATCGTCCCAATGCGGTCACATATTTAATCAACTTTTCTTTTCATTTTATATCTTCTTCTCTCTTCCTATACGTAGTGGGTGCCTGACGGTGGACGTCGTAGGCAAGATCTGTCTCGCCAACGACGTCCACTGTCAAGCAGGTCAGGTTTATGTACGAAAGCATGACTCGTCACATCATTGTTTTTTTGGTCTGCCAAAAAACAATGGTGAGCTTTTGAAATTAAAAAAAAATATTCGTTCCGAATAAAAATTCTGAACAAATACTATTATTTTTCAAATAAAAGATACTGTCTATATTCATGTGTTATAATATTATACGGCATCATTCTTACCTATTTTATCCTCCACGATTCTCAAAGGATAAGACCTGAAAAGAAAAAGGCTCATTAGTACAGAAAAGATATAAAGGAAGCCATATATTTATGGGTTTAATTTAACGCAGTATGTGTTAAAGCTAATAAGGGTTATATAAACTGGTTCCTCAAGTAAGTTTCGGATGGCATTCTGGCTAGATTTCGGTCATTTTATAAAGCCGTTATTTAAAAATTAGTACGGATAGTATTTATTCAGAATAGGGAAATTCATTACATTGTAATATATGGAAAGGATATTTATATCAAAATTGGATATTCTTTAAGTAAAATTCAAGCCCGTTAATAATCCAGCAATTTTGGCTGTTTCTTGCTAAGTTAAGCAGTCAAGGCTGAGAAGGAGGCCCTTATATTTCATAAA
The DNA here is from genome assembly GCA_945859575.2 of Herminia tarsipennalis. Classification (NCBI taxonomy): domain Eukaryota; kingdom Metazoa; phylum Arthropoda; class Insecta; order Lepidoptera; family Erebidae; genus Herminia; species Herminia tarsipennalis. The sequence goes on from OX243844.2 coordinate 22,214,908, forward strand.
TAGAGAACAGGCATTAAGTACACATTTACAGTCTGCAAGAACAGCGCCTATTCACAACGATCACAAAGCAGTCCTCCACTTACAAACTCAAAGGCAAAATAAAGTAAACATCACCCGTTATATTCGCCTAAGCAAAACCACTTTCAATAACCTTAACTAAAACATAAACATACACTCCATATCCCATTCACAGTACCCCAGTAAGTGTTCTACCAAAGGCGAATTACAAGGGTGAATTTCAAAGTGAAAAATATATTCACTAAAAACGCTTGTAAATTTTTCATACTGCCATATTTCTCAGTGTGATTCACAATAACTTGTATCCCCTATAATAAGCGGAACACCTAAAATATCCCTAGAGAGTAAAGAATATGTTGTACTGGATAAGGTAAAAATGTTAAGGATATAAGCGCTAGATGAGTCAAGCAAATTATTTCACAGGCTTATGTTTGCATTTGGTTTACAATTTTATTATAAAAAAAAGAGGATAATAATATATGCGGAGAGAATAGAAGATTATAGTAATAGTTATGAGCTTTGTTGTATTTGTAATTTATTTGAAAAGCAGAGAATCGCCTTCTACGTTGTCTACCATTTTTATCCCGCTTTTACTCTATTTTCTCCCATTAATTCATACCAGTCGTCGCACTGAAACAATAAATTGTAAACAAAATTGCATCAATTGAATTATTTTTAAAACCTGTAAAATTTTAATCATACCTAGGTTATCCCATAACCAACCTTACAAATGTGTTTTAAAAAATTTATCATCTGAATTGTGAATGGTTTTACTTTTTGGGACCAAATAATAATTATATTTTTAAGTAATAATCTGTACTACATTTATCATTATTACATGCGCTATTTACTGAAAGTACCGGGTTACCTACATACTAAATTTAGTCAAAATGTTTCCAAAAGCTTGGCAAAAGACTTTTTACCGTACCAATAAGTATCAATGAGTTGCTACGGTGAACACTTAGTGATTGTGTAACATTAGAGAAGAAAATGCGATCCATAAATCAAATCACATCTGACTTACATTTCTGCATTACCGTCTACTTTTGAACATGAGCCTGGCAGGCGGAATTGTAATCGTAGCAAGATGTCAGTTAGCGAACATGGAAATTACTGTTGGCTGTCTGACTGTGTGCTATGTGATTGTAGGTGATAATGACACAACTGATAAACTACACCGAATTGAAGGCTTGAATTTTAACATTAATATTACCCCAAATGAAATAAATTGTTAAAATAAATTAACTAAGTTATATAAATCTTTATTTTTTTAATAGTGGCCAGCCGTTTTGTTTTTTATTATAACCTTACGGTTATAAGCTATGCAAATAAATATTTTTAAAAAATCGGACAAGAGTTTGTCGTATCATGCTCAGTGTATGGTTCCAGAGCCTTTGCCGTATAAAAAAATCAGATTTGAATAATTGCACCAGCAGAAAAGCGTATGTTGAGAAACGCTGTTTTTTTCGGCAGTAATTTAATTATATTTTCATTTAAAGTATTTGTAAAGCTCTACCTTTTTGATTTTTTTTTTCATATTTTCACAATTTATGCAACTTTCGGAACGATTATTTCCAAAAATATTGACAAACTATAAAAAAAAACTGGAAACCTTAAAGTGTTTTTAAAAGACCTGTCGAATAATGTGCCACACGTTTAAGTACTGTTACATGTATGGAGTGCCCTTCTTAATAATATAACATAAGGGACCAAAAAAATGCTTAAGGAATTATCCCATTAATCGACGTACAGTGCCATTTTGTTATTTGTTCAAATTTAGTTTAATATGGATGGAGATCCCGTTGTTGTCGACAGACTTTGAGGAAGTGTGAGGGATAGTTTTTATCGCAAAACCTGAAAAAAAAGCTAGTCTAAACTAAAATTTAGTCACGGATTTTGATTTCAATCTCAACGAAGCCTCTTCCATTACATCTTATTCTACGTCCTCTCGGGTTACCTACAGACCAATAATAAAGATCATGTTTTACACCCCTGTAAGATTTCGAACAGGGGATGATTGGGGTGCTATCTTGATGTGCTGGCTCGTAAATGTTGCGCTCCCATATTGAAAATGATTGAGGCTGAGAAGAATTTCGCTGATTATTATTTGATTATTAGTCTCGAGACTACAGAAAAAATGTGAAAACATTGGATATCATTATAACGTTTTTATTTACTGTAATAGATTTTTATTATTATTATTTTTAAACTAGTAACTTTTTGATTAAGACAAATCATTGTACTAACGATGTAATGGCGTTATTTTGAGGAAACCTATGTCTAGCAGTTAACCGATTAAAGCTGATGATATTGATAATTATTAATTTATTTTTTAAGAAGTTTTTGGTTTATAATTTAGATTTTTAAGGTAGTCTGTCAGTCCGACTGCTACGCAAGAGGTTGCGCGTTTGATTCCCACATGGCTTACAAATTGTTGATTCGAGTCTGGGTGTACTTTGTGTCCGTGACTTGTTTGTTTGACCCCACGATAGGGCTTGTTTACGGGGACGATTTTTATAAAAAAAGTACTTTTTGACTATCACAAACAAGAAGATCGATTACCGATATTAAGGATTCTTTTTTAACTTAAATGTTAAATGGGTAAAGATTTTCGCGATAAGAAATGTCTCCTTGACAAACTTTATTAAAAGTTGTTTAGAAAGTTAAACGTAATTGAGTAACATACATTTATCGAACTACGTTTCGCGCACTCAATTAAAAAAAACAAAAAGAGATAAAATAATAAAGGAAAACAATGCTTAAAATGATATTAAAAAGTTTAGGGATCCTCCTAAGTAAACCCAGTCCCAATGTCATAGCCCCGAAATTTCCTACTAGAAACTTCGCAGACTAAACTGAACAAACAAACGGAATTTCATCGCTGATCCCGCTATCCTGAAATCTAATCTCGACCTTGTAATATAATATAACCTAACCACTTAATTTATAAGAGTTAGAATATTTATTCACTTCATTATACCCTAAAACAGTTATACGCAAAATTTCACCGTAAATATGATTTATTAGGCACATATTTAAAGCAAAACGCGTTGGTCGGTTTAAAGCCTTTCTGCCTATTACAAAATATTTTAACCCATCAACAATTTACATAAGTAAATGTAGGTCTTAAATCTTTGGTAATAAATATCAAAGTCCTCTACTTGGTTTTGATGCTGGGCGAACGCAACCACAATATTATGTACCTAAAATTGTATAACCAATGTTATGAAACCTCGAAATGTAAAGGTTTTATTACACATTTGATGGCTATTTAATGCCACTACGGTATTAGGTAATTGCCAGGTATTATTACTGATTATTCTGTGAATGTTGAAACTTAGTGAATAATTTGTTCCAGGTGGTTTTAATAAGCTATCTGAGATTTACTGAGTCTGTAACTCAAAATGCCTTTAACAAATTCAGAGTCGGCGTTTGATGAACTTCAGTTCTTTGTAGAGAAGAAGGAAATAAATTCACAATCCATACTAATATTATAAATGTGAAAGTAACTCTGTCTGTTTGTCTGTTACGCTTTCACGCTCAAACAGCTAAACCGATTGAGATGGAATTTGGTATGGAGATAGTTTGAGTCCCGGGGAAGGACATAGGATAGTTTTTATCGCGATTACCGACATCCACGCGGGCAGAGGCGCGGGCGAAAGCTAGTTGATGATATTTTCTAAATTATCTACACGAATGTAAGTACAAAATTGTAATTTTAAGTGGTTACAGAAAAAAAACACCGGTTTTGGGAAACCGTTACCCTTTATTTAGAAACATCCGGTGTGGTAGTAATTGAAACAAGTGTATCGAAATATTTAGAAACGTTTCCGGATGTTTCTAAATGTTTAGAAATCTTTCTATATATTTCTAAATATTTGTAAAAACAAATGAGCAAATAAAATAAACATTTGCAAACTGTTTTAAACAATGTTCAAATGTTTCCAACAGTTGTAAACAGTTCGAAACTGTTTATAAATATTTGTGAACATTTTGGTTCAAAACAAAAGTGTTGAAAACTGTTTCCAACTGCTGTAAACACCGGTGTGGGAGCATTAATAAATAACTTAGCTGAAAGGACTAATAATATATATCTTAGTTACCTTTTGTAAATTACTAACGTAATATGGACGTTTGTTCGAAATAAATAAAAAAAAGGGTAAGCATGAGTTTACGATGAAGATGATAAAAGTCTGGGACATTTTTATGGTCTTGGTTTATAGTTGAGTGCATTAAGTTGTAGTTTATTATAGGGTTAAAATATCATAAAACTTAGAAAAACCCGATACTATAATCTAGTAAATACTACTGTACGCAAACGAAGGCATATAACGTACATACGAACGTAGAACCATTCTAGATCAATCTGATCTAAACTTTATGCTGTACTAAATAATTTTATATCAATTACAACTAAGAATCACGCCTATATACTTTAAATTAATACACAAACGCAATTCGAACCCTTCCATTAGTTAATTTCCTATTGTAGTTTGTTTCTGTTACATTTACCCAAATATATTTGTTCTTTGATTATTAAGTACCACAATAACTTTGCAACACACCACACACATAATATAATTTCAAAATCAAAATCAGTGATTGTATCTAGATAACAATAGCTGCACCCATTTACATAACTTCGCACGTATACCATAACAATGTGACTGAGGGTAAATTCTATGAACATAAAGCACCCTGAATCTATTCACCCATTGAAGAAGATCATACCGCAGACTAAACTTAATCTATTAACTGCTTATTTAGCGAAATATCCTCATACCGAGTAGGTAAGCTTATTATTTATCGCAAGGGAAAACGATAAGCCGACCCATGAATATGAACGTCAATGTCTTTATCTGTTATATACCTACGCAGAATATAGGCATTATCGAGTGTTATTAATGGTATTATAGTAATAACCGTTACAGTTATTAGACTGTCATGTAAATGTAAAATATTTAGGTTGCTGCAGATCTAGAATAAAGTATGTGACGTCTTTTCTCATGGATTCAGAGGATTTCGTAAAAAGGTACGGAAGTTGATTTGATACTAGGGTTGGCCGTCAAATGTTACACATCATAATTATGCGTCTAATATAAGGCTACCCCATTTTTATGGTTCTGTAGCCAAAATGGCTATCTGTCTGTCTGTCCGTCTGTATGTCACAGGCATTTTACTCAAAGACTTAAAATAAAAAAATATTGATTAAATTTGGGGAAAATGTGTTTTTTAGTAACCGGTACTTAGTTTTGATAGCTAAATAATAAAAATAAATATTTTTAGGGGAGGTCCCTTCTAAAAATTATTTTAAGAGCAGTTGAAAAAAAATTACAAGATATCAAAGTGTGGCACATCATTCGACATGTCTTATAAAATTATTTTGAGGTTTCCAACATTTTTTTTAGATAAGTGACTATTTTTGGAAATAATAGCTTCAAAAGTTACAAAAATTATGTCCCTCCCAACTTATCTTTTGAACCGTGTGTCAAAAAAATATGAAAAAATCAAAAATATAGCGCTTAACAAACACTTTATACTAAAAATTTTTTTGGACATGATCGGATATACCGTCATAGAATTATTGCCGAAAAACTGCATTTCTCAACAAAATGGTTTCTTCGGCTGGTGCAATTATCCAAATCGGTTTTTTTTTCATATGTCAACGGCTCCAGAACTCTACACTAAGCATAGTCCAACATGCTCTTGCCTAGTTTCTTTAGATTTTACGGGTAAGAGGTCTAAAAAGCGCTGAGATGTTCAATATATTAGCTCTTGTGTGTGTTAAAAAACCTTTTGCCTTTATGATATTAGTCTGGAAGAGCTAAAGATCGCTCATTTATTGATTCAACGTGAAATCTTTAAAACTACTTGAACTGATAAAGTAAGTAGATAGGTTAAATTTAGGAGATGTCAGCAGGATAAGCATAGACGAACAAATTTTTGGAAATGCTACCTCTAGTGAAAAATCATTTTCTCTACACCAACCAATTATACAAATTTAACAGCACTTGCACTTGCACCTCTCGTATTCCAATTGGGCGAAAATTCCGGACTAAAGACGAGAGATTAGACGCAGAACCGAGAGCTTAACGTGCTCTTTGAAGAGCAACCTAAAGTTTCTATTACACATCTGTCAATAATTTAAAAACAGGCTGAACTTAAAATATACCAAAACCGCTTAGCAGCAAAAAGTAAATTCAAATTAGCTTAAAAAAACAACAATAAAATCCTCACCAGTTTTGAGCGGATTTCAAATGTAGGTACTTCCTACTTCCCCATTGTTTGGCACCACATTGTAGGTGTGAACCAGCCAACACCACAAAACTGTTAAAATTACTGTTTACGTAATATGGTAAGCCCATTATCGTTTATTATTTCATATAACTGCTGCTACAGCGAAATAAAGGTAATTTACATTATGTTAGGTACGCATATTAAATGATTTAATAATTTTACACATATGTGGCAATGGAGATAGCCAATTAATCAGAATGATCTATTTACATACTCTTATAACCTGATGGGACGAAAATCAGATACGAATGAAGAGATATCAAGTATGGCACCGTACTACGATTGCCGTACGATGACGTATTTTACTTTCTAAGACAAAGGTAGTGTGTGTTTTTTTAAATGTTATCCGACAGTGAATCTAACAGTGGTAAGGTTGCTTAATTCGCGTTTTTAGATCTATTCAATCACCACAGAGTTATAAACGAGAAAATTTTAAGTAACGTAAGATTTTTCAGCAAAAGTATGTATAAGTAAACATAAAAATAACCAAAAATTACCTTCTTGGGACCTACGATAGTTGGTCATATTCATTTTAACTTATAACTACTTCTTTTTCTTCTTACGGCAGTCGTACACAATTTCACTGCTCCACTAGGACAGTCAAACAAAGTCAATGTTAACGTGAGACATGATGTGAACTGGTGAGACTTTTCCGTCTCAATGGTTTAGTAATGCTACACATATAGCCGACGCCATCGTTTAGCGGTAAAGTCCCTCGGGACAAGGGGATTATTCCCTAGTACGGGGAGTTGTTATTTTGTTGTAGTTTTTGGAGTTTATACAATCAGAGAATAACATAGATTAGCTTTAGTGTCAATAAATCTTTACTTTTATTTAAAAATATTATTTTAATTAAAAAAAAACAATTTTATAAAGAAACACCTTATTTGCATCATTTTTAGAAAACCGGAAACTTATTGTTTCGCCATGACCGTCCGTCCATCCGCAGCTTAGCTCAGAGATTGTTAATGTTAGTAGTCTGTATTTTTTAAGCTTTTAAGTGAAAAATTTTGTTAGAGTCAAGTGTCCCCCCCTCCCTGCCAGCTAAATGGTTGATACGTGACCATCGACCCGTGATTGCGATCGGTGCAATTCGTACCTTTAAATAATTCACGCGATTAAGTCCCGAAATATATTTAATATAAATGATTGATGTCGGGTATGTGAAAAAAATCACGGTAGTAGTATATTGAAATTAAAAACTAAAATTAAAAGGAAAACTACCATAGCTAACCAGGCTTTACTTGTAAACACAAGTAACAGCTGATCAATTGAGATATAACAAAATTTTCATACAATTCTATTGAAAATTATCATTAAGATAACGTTGTAAGTATGAAACAAAAACACAACCCACTTCTTAAGCTACATTATTCGGAAGGGGGGAGGCACTACGGAACCCTTCATTGTGCATGGCCCGACATGCACTTGCCCGGTTTTAGTGTTTCATTTTATTTTCTAAACAGAACAGAAAAAGACAAAACATGCGATAGGTTATAATATATAAGGGTTTTTTGTTTATTACGGAACCCTAAAAATGGTACAAAGGTACTTTAATACTTGAAGAAATAAGCAATAACGGAGTAGCAACGCGAGGTAGCAAGTCAAAAGTTAGGAAAAATATTTGTGGAAGTAAATAATTTTTATCTCATAGCTTTACTGAAGCCCACGCAATATACTTAACAAGAACTATGTCCCCAAAACCATGAAACGTTTACTATCTCTCTGTGCCTACGAACATAAATCTTAAGTTAAATCCACAAGAAACTTATTGGGGTGGAATTCACTTACTGTAGAAAACTATTTTATAGGGATAATATTTTTTTCAGTAATGACCATAAAAAACACTTTGTTTTTTTCTTATGAACGAATATGGTTCGTGGTAACGCTCTTGTTAATTTTTCAAATATTGAGTTTTTTTTCTCTGCGGCTAAGACTACCTTAAAAAAAGGCAAAGATATGTTGTTTTATGTTCATTCTTACCATCTTTTATCTCTTTCTCGTTTCTTCTATGGTCTGCCAGGTGTTTAAAGGTGACTATATTAAAGAATTACCTTTAAAAAATGTTTTACTCAAGTAATTATGTGATGTGGAAAAGACACTTCCATTAAAATTGTGATGATTTCTGTTCTTAACCGATTTCCAAAGGGCCAAATAGAAAGACGTGTGGAAGTGCCAAACGAAAAAACATTTTATATATTCATTATTAAATAATAAAATTCGATAAGACCGAACAGAGGTTAGGCCCAAGATCATCAGCTCGACATGCTGTTCCCGAACAGCCATCTTCAGAGAACTGATTTCACAAGAGAACATTTACATCGCTGCAAATATGTATGTAATAAATATGAATGTCAATAAATTGGAATACTTCAAAGTAAAAGTATATTTTGGGGATCGTTATAGAGAGATTTCAACGGCAGCTAATTGGATAAGAAATCGGGAAATGGATTCTTATAAAGGAAATGAGTCTTCTTCCAATTGGAACCTTTAATAACGCTCTTATTCTGTCACTAAAAAGAGCATTTACCATTTAAAACATGTGGTTTATACTGCTAATCTAAAAACGACCCACCAAATCGTCCTGACCTCTCATCCTTTTATGATTGTGTTAGACTTTTATTTACACCAAGTGTCCTTGTTAACTGGTAATTGAATACATAGGTAATACCTCCCTTACTTGCTTTATGATAGCTGAATATCTTTTTTAGTATTAGGTACTCGAAGTTTTATTCATGTTTTATTTTTGAACAAAATATTCTTTCTTTATTTTTGGTTAGGAATAGGAATTTTATTCTAGTTGCGGTAATCTAGTTTAATAGAGCATTTAACATTACAAAACGCATAAATAAGTGGGGCATGTATTCAATAGAAATCATATTATAGCCACACATATTATACACACACTAAATATGGTGCTCCAATTGTGATTTGAAACGTTTTCAAGTTTCAAATTTCATTCAAATCGGTTCTGCGAATTAAAGGTGAAAACGTAACAAACAGACAAACAGAGTTACTTTTACATTTATATTAGTATGGATAGAACATTGTAATGTAGTACTGACAGGAAATACATGCAAGTGCAGTTTGTGTAATTAGTTTCATGTAAACTTCTCAAAATTTTTGAGGGCAAATATCGTGAGAAACCGATTTATTCTAGCTAACCATAAAAACGTTTTTTTACATAAATCCTAGCAGTTTTTCCTATTTTTACCACACTTATATGAATATTTGAAAAAAAAAATGCGAAATTGTTTCTTTGCGCATTTTTTTTTATAATTGCGCTTTTTTTTTATATTAGATTACTTATCAGTAGGTTTACATTTTATTATTAGTAAACAGTTTGTCTTTATTGAAATTTGAGCAAAATAATTTAAGACTACTACTTGCTCATTCGTTTGCGCAAAACATGCAACCTAACTAATCTGGTTAAACACAGGCGACGTATTACATTTCCCTGTAGAAGATAAGCTAAGCCATTAGCAGCATTACATGTAACATCTAATTGCGTGTGTATTTCTGTTTCAGAATCTGTTAAACTAAAATATTGTTACAAGAACTGACATGTGAATGTGATTAAAGACACAATTATACATATCTAATTATTTATTTTATCTACGTATTTTATGTATGTTTGTCCTGCGCCTTATAACTCGGAAAGGGTCAAAGTCAAATTTTCAATCCAATTAACTATACTTTCATGGGCATACTCTCATGGAGTTTATCATTATAAAGTATAGTATTCTATTCCATTGCCGTTTCTAAAATGAATTTGGTTTTCCGAGAACATTCCGTCCTCAAACATAATACCTGTCACTATAAATAGGTCCAAAATTGTAGGTACTTGCAAACTATTAATATCAAAGTTTCAGAGGTATATCGACAAGGTGTGTGTGAGAACGGTAAGATCTTATTAAGCAATTGTACCCTAAAACACAACACAACTTCTATGTGTTGCAAACGGGCATTATGCTATTGTGTTATAAAGTGGAGTATATACCTATATATATTGGAATGTGGTGCGTGTTCGATACTCAAACTAACATTAATTATGAAGTACGTCTTTTATCGTCCTAGAATTGTAATGAGATAAAAAATGCGTTTCTTATTTATGATTCATTATGCACCATACAAACTATATCCGGATGACAATTTGTGATTCACATAAAAAGGTGTGCAAATCGAACCCACATCATTTTGGTTTACAGTTTATATATTAACCAATGAAGTGATTTAATAGAGGATATATTAAAGAATTTTTATTTCATTAGAAAATCATGAACGTCTAACATATTAGTAAAACACAACATAGGCAACATAAACTAAGCTATATTTTCTATAGTTTTGATATGTTTCTCCAGTCGACTGCACTTAAAAGGCGATAACCTTACCATATCCTACTTCAATGGCACAGGTAAAGGGAGTCTAGGAAACTTCAAAGAAATCTTAACTCCTTCGAGATAATTCTGAAAGCGGTTACATTGGGGTAAGCTGTTAATGAACTATCAAGTTTGTATTACAGGATGAAGTTTACCGACGAAGATTTAATTTGTTTAGTTATTATACGTTTAGATGGTGGCAAAACTGCTAAGTAAACTATGCATTATCTGCTTACTTAAGATAAAATAGAATTTGTTTTCTGCTTGTTCATTCAGACAATACTACATATATTTATATAAAAATCAATAACCAAATTCATGTAAGCGCACCACTACATAACGGCAGCACTTTATATTTTAATCTAAGGCTATTTATTTTAGGATGATCGTAAAAAAAATGAAATTTCGTCGACTTACGATAATTATTAATAATGATGAAAAATTATTCATAATTTTCAATTAATCAGACTTGCCGTAACATATAAAAACAGATAAGCTAGTAAGGGATTGCAACCATGAAACTTACGCAAGCAGAATCATAGTATGTAAAGTAGGTTTAATCAAGTTTTAAATGAATTAGCCTTCTATGGTGTGGATGGGATCATCAACCTACAAAAAATACAGATGAGGGTAAACGCAACATGCCATTCGATTTTATTGTTAGAAAACTTACTTAATGTACAAATATTTATGAACCATGGATTAAAAATAAACTTATAGGATGGTAATAACAAGGTCAACCCGTCGTGTCATTTGTAACCGCTCTTGTCATCTTACGGATTGATGGCAAGATATGGATAGATATTTGTTGAACTGAATGAAACTTGACATAGAGATAGATTTTATTGGCAAAGCACGTAGAATACTTTCTGTTAGAAAAAATATAACATTTCCAACCGAAGTCGCCGGCAACAGCTAGTGTGTGTCTTCAAACAAATAAAGTTTGATACTCTTCTTCACCATAGTGCTGACACAAAATTAATATCTCCAAGCAAAAAGTAGTTCTACTCCGGTTGCACATATAAAGGAGCGATGTAAGAACACAATATATTATGTTCGCTGGCATCTGGCCCGAGCCCCAACTATCTCGTATCTCGCTAGCGATATTTTTTACTGAAGGAACAGGCTTTCTAGAAAAAATGTGCGATTCAGATAACTCCAAGATAGTTCATGGTCAAGGAGTGTTATATGTCTAGTTTTCAGCTTTAAATTTATTTGAAATATTCTTTGAAGTGTTAAAATATAGTTTGCGACTCCAGATATTTTATTTCATTTTTGGAATGATGATATCACAAATTGTTGGATGTTTATGGATACTTTAATTTCTGTTCAATACATTGCATAACATTTCGGTCAGGTTTATCCAGCCGTTGTTACGAGTGGATTTTGAGTACCTAACGCGTTAATACCGGGGTAGGTATTTCCTTAGTGTACTTGTAATCATGCAACGCGAAGCCTTGATATAAATTAAATAAATCACTTGCAACCATAATACTAATCATATGATGCCAGATGACTGAAAAAGTAAATGACTATAACTAATTATTACACGGGAGTTAAAGCACCTTATTTAGCTTAAAATTGCTTGACGTTTCGACTACACAGGTTGTGTTTTACGAATCCACGTCACAACTCGTATTAGATTTTTATTTTTAATTTTATTATTGAATCATTGAAACAAACTATGAGGTTGGTCCTTAGGCTACGGAAGTCGGATCTCAGCACAATTGTTGACGCTTAAATCAAAATTTAGGTTTTCTTAATTATTTAACAATATCAGTAAATCTAATATGTAAGTATTGATTACTACAATACAATAGTATAGCCGTAGTATGAATCGGTAAGTATATCATTAAGTATAACTCTCGAAGTTGTCTAAAATATGATTTTTGAAAACAGTTTTATAACTATTTTTTGTTATTTTATTTCTCAAATCAGAGGGTAGTTGATTGATCAAACGTCCATATAGCTAGTAGTTCTTTTTCCGAACGTATTCTCAGCTCGCACCGTACATAACTTGTTTTGAGCAATGCGTCTAGTGTATACAGAATGTTCAATTAAGGTGGAATTAAAATATTGTTCTTTTAATAAATTTAATTTTAATTGAAGGTGAATTTGTAAAGTATTGCAATGTTTAAAAATGCCTAATTCATTATCTTTGTATTGTAATTTAATTTTATATATATATTTTTTTTTTGGGGAATATTCGTAACTGAAGTGTATAAATTTTATTAAAGTGTGTGTTATAGGTACGACCATAACTTCTGAGGCAAAATTGAATATGTGACTCCGCCAATGAGTTGTATAACATCAGCTTAACCTTATATGGTATACGTCTACTTTGTATGATGATATTCGTTAGGAACTGTCTCAATTTGTCTGACGTGTTCAATATTCACTAAGTTTGTCATCAATGTGAAGTCCAATATATTTATGTGATTTAGTTAATTTATTAATAGGGCAACAACAAGAAGAAACACTGTGTAGGCAATTGTGATCATGAGCTTTTATATCATTTGTTTGCGACTGTTTAAGGTAGGGCGACTTGATGTGCATGAGTTTTGTTTTATTTGGGTTAAGTACTAAACCATTGTCATGACACCATTTGTTTAGTACATTAAAGTCGGACTGTAGTAGCTTACATGTTATTTTGGGTCTTTGTCGGCTATCAATATGCATATATCATCAGAAAACTGATAACACGTGCAATGTTCTAGATAACAGTTTATGTCATTTACGTACGTCAGTTCGCAGTCGGTTAACATGGACACAATCAGTGTAGGGTGCAGTGACTCTAACATTTTGAGAAACCAAAAAGTGAGTGTAGGTAAAGATTCATCGGTCTTACGGAGTCTCAACATCGCTGCGACAGTCTGCCTGTGACCACGGCCGGTGCAACCTGGTCGAAACGTCAATCAATTTTAAGGTTAATAATGCGCGTTAATTTCTGTATAAAAAGTAGTTATAATCATTCAACGCGAAAGTTTAAATGTTAGTGTAGGTTAATGACTTCTAAACGATTCTAAATGACTCTCAAGGCAGCAATATAAAATACACTTACAATGATGAAGTTTATTTTCCTGTATCATAATAATTATAAAGCGCTCAAAGACGATGGTGAGCACACATCAACAACTCTAAATACATACGATAATAATAATCAATCGACACCTATTCAAAATATATCTCCAAAAGTATTAAAACACGATTCTAAAGAGACGTGGAATTTTCTATTCAAAAGGCCCACGTCACGTTCCTTTAACGCCATGACGGGGGCTCATATGCGGGTTTATACAGAAATCATCGGTGCGAGAATGATACAAGGCAGTTTATCATCCCCTCATGTCATATTTACCCGTGTTTTTTTAAGGTTGGCTAAACGAAATGCGCGCTGAATACAATATACTTTGACCCGGTGCCGTATTATCAAAAAAGAAAATGTTTTGCTAAGTGAGGATCTCGATATTTCAGAGTTGGGAGTTGTTGATTAGGGGTCGAAGTTTAGCCTAAGTGATGGCTTTATATGATGTCTACGCTGGGATAATATTTTTTGGCCTAATTACGAAGTGGCTAAAGGTTATTCACAAGATGTTTTATAAGACTTTTAGCTCTCACGTATTTTCTGAACAATTTCTTATTCCTGCCTGCGTGTTTACCATTTTGCCTGCCATCTCTCTCCGGTGTAGTTTTAATCTCATTAAAAAAGGGCTACTTTCTATCTTTGTTAAATGGTTTATGTAACTAGTCACAATGCCCACAGTTATTGCCAAAAAATGCTTTTCACATTTATACCATTTTTTTCCTAAATAACGAGAATCCTTACCTAAAACTGTTACTAGGCAACAATAAACAAACATTTTAACGACATACCCAGAAATCTCATTTATTCTATTTACACACAGCAAAATTTGGTCTCTGTATTTTTTTTACATAAGACCCCATAACATAAACCCATAGTTATGCTTTCGTAAGGAAACAGGGAGGATGTTTACAATAGTAAAAGTTATGATCATAAAATGTATGAGTTTATTGATATATTAACTTTGTGTAATAAATAGTGCGTAACACAGCTCTATATAAGAACTCGACAGTATTTACCGTTACATAAGTATATTAGTATCTTACTCAAAGAATATTGATATTTGTAACGTCCCATGGTCTAGTACATTGTATCTGACTTGACTACAAATCAAATGTGAAATAATCAAATCACTTAGAAGTAATTGACCCCCTTCTGTTCATATCATAACTTTTAGATCTTGTCATCTTAAAATACAGAATTAAGTTATTCAAAATCATATTAAACATATTAAATTATTTAGTTTGATATGATTTGGTTGGCTTAACTTTTCTTAAATTCGTCTACGTTGGTCGTTCGAACCAATAGAAACTATTGTATATCACTGTAAAAGTTTGAGCCTATGATAAACTGAAAAGCATTTGACGCGCATTTTGTTAACAAGCATTTACGATTTTATACTGACCTGTAATACGCGTTACAATGAGAAAATATAAGAATAACCGTGCGTTAGCAAAACGCCTAATGTTGGTTATTGCCAAACAAAAGGTGAGCAACTTTAGTCATCTTAACACCTTATTACACCAATATTTAGTCCCAAATCTTTGACATACTATCTCTATCATATATCTACACCAACGTATTATGTTAACACAATATTCTTAACTCCAGGGAGGGATACGGCACCTAATTCTACATCGTATAGCAGGTATTAGTAAAACAAGTTGGTACTAAGCAAATGTTTGGAGTAAAGGCTTGATGTAGGTACTGTAAACAGATGGACCCCGGTAAATAAGGTACGGTCGTAGTCCAGAATGTGTAGTCGGTTTTCTTTGATAATTATAGAAGAGCTTAAAATGTATATTGAACCAAAATTTGTTTTGGACAGAATTCAGTCATGTGAATTTTGTTATTACATTGAATTTAATTAACAAGATAAATATCTACCCTTTTGTGGCAATCTATTATACTATTGCAACCCTTAAATCTGCCGAATCTTGGATCAATATCGTCTATCACCATTGTCATTAAAACAAAAGTGCTTGTTTAAATTTTGATCAGATATTTCAAGTCTGTAATTTGATTGTATTCAACAATTGAATTATACAAGGTTTAGGTCCATACATTAGAAAGAAAATATAGATTTGCGTTAGCGGTGGCTTTTGAAGGTAAAAAAAATCGGGCAAGTGCATGTTGGACCATGCTCGCAGCCTTGAATAATTGCATCAGCAGAAAAGCGTATGTTCCTGACGCTTAGGCCCTTTTGTTGAGAAACGCAGTTTTCCGGCAATAACTCAATGACTATATCCGATCATATCCCAAATAATTTTAGTTTTAAAGTATTTATTAAGCGCTATCTTTGTGATTTTTTTTATATTTTTTGTTTTTACGGTTCAACAGTTAAGGAGGTCTTTGATTAAAATGCCTGTGACATACGGATGGACAGACAGATAGACAGACAGACGAACATGACGAAACTATAAGAGTTCCGTTTTTGCCATTTTGGCTACAGAACCCTAAAAAAGAGACCATAAGTTAAGTGAATACAGTTACAAGCAAGAAATGCCTATCAAAATACCATAAGATAAAAGTTTGTTCCACAAAACTGTAAACAAAAGCAAACAGTAGATAGCAAGTAACATTTTTCCAGACAGTTGAAGCGAGGCAGTCTAGCTAAGCCCTTTGAGAGACTCAAGCCGACAGTGACATCTCAAGTTGATATACAGTGTGTGTCAGGCCTCTTGTAAAACGACTTTAGGCACGGTTTTGCAAGATTAGTATGCTTTCTGTTAATTGCTTCTGATATGAAAAGTAATTTGATGTTGTGGAGTAAATTATACTGTATTATGTAGGTAGATGAAACTGGGTATATTTTACGTACAAATAATAAGAAGATCATTTTGTAAGTAGATTTAAAACCCGCGGCATCCGAGTGGTTAAGGCTTCGGACTCGCAGTCGAGAGGTCTCGAGTTTAAATACCCCCTATTATATTGCCTACGTTAACCCACTTCTAACACAAGTTCATCTTATTTGGAGAGATTAATGAGATTGCTATTAATGCTATTTTAACAGATTGCTAATTATCTTTAAAAAAAAACGGCCAACGGTAATGTGCGAAGCACATTACTAGTAGTTAAAAAAAACTTAGATGGCAAATTGCTTTAATGAGTAGCAAATAACATTTCATTTAAAAAAATGAAATACGTCATGTTTGTAGTGAAATTAAATTATAAAAATCATAAGTAGGTTGATTTTTAGAAATTCAAAATAAAGTGACTTTTAGTTAGATCTCACTTCTGTTATTAACGACACCTTAGCATATTTTCACATTTTTTTAACAGGATCTCTGTTACGAAACAAATTAGTTAGTAATTAATTTGTGTTAAACAAAAAGTTTTTACCAAAAAAACAATGCTACTATTACACGACAAAGATAAACTTCAATTTCATTTTTATAAATATTATATATCAATGATTACGTAAGACACAACACTAAACTCGGCCTTCCTATTCAAAGCTTCTTATCTACATTAATACTAAGCCCCCATACTATCCCTACATACAAAACTAAAAGAATAAATTAAGCTCTGACAAAATCACACATTGAAGACTCTTTAATGCTCTTAGCTTCCCCATAGTGACTCTTCGAGCATAAAATCGTCTTAAGGACTCTATCCCTGCTCTTAAAATACGAAGGATTTCGAGATTCAAAATCTTTTTGCAACTAATTCGTTGAGATGATTAAAGGCTGGTAAGGGATGCAGATTGTCAATTTTACTTAGGCTTTATTCAAGGCTTATTCATAAAAGCTGAGGTAAAGAGGGATCTGAGTACGTAATCCTATATAATAAATGAGTGAACGTAGTTGGTATTATTTACATGAAAGTTGGAAAATGACCTTTAAGGACATGAATAGTGTCCTGAAGGTTACCTACTATAATTTACGAATAGTATTTATATTATATATTTTGTGCACGAAGGGTTCATATGTAATGGTCGTAGTGTAATTAAGTAGAGGGAGAAAAGTGAAATACGTAAAACAATACTACTTTGTGTCACTTTGTTTTAATTGTTACATTGATTAAGAGCACGATTGAAGAGCTTTTTGTAAGAAATAATTCTGCGTGACGAATGAAAGCCATTCTTTTCTTTCTTTTTTTATCGTTTTCAGTACTTTGGCCAATATCTAAGTATATAAAGTTTTTACCCTTGTTGTAAATAGATGCTCCTATTATGTTAGTAGAGCATGATTTGATTTTTGTAAGTAAAGATTCTGCGTGACCAATAAAGGCCATTTATTTTCTTTCTTGTGATATTATAATTAATATTCGATATTTAATCATTCGTTATCAGTACTTTGGCCAATATTTAAGCACATAAAGTTTTTACCCTTGTTGTAAATACATGCTCCTACTATGTTACTAGAGCATGATTTGATTTTTGTAAGTAAAGATTCTGCGTGACGAATAAAGACCATTTATTTTCTTTCTTATTAGAATTAATATTCGATATTTAATCATTCGTTATCAGTAATTTGGCCAATATTTAAGCACATATAGTTTTCACCCTTGTTGTAAGTAGATACTCCTACTATGTTGTACCCACAGCTGATTTTATTTTGCTCGCATTCCCATTGAGGGACCATACGTCCATTTTTAGTTTTGAATGCGTCAACCTTAAGTAAAAGTTCTCAAACAATTGTAAATACAGCCATTAATTTGTAAAAGTAACCATTCAAAAGTTATAATCATTTAAAGGTGGTCCCTCAATCGTGACTGACTGGCACCCATATATTTTATCTTACTTAAAATTTACAAATGTTATGAATAACAACTTTTAGTAAAATATTTGTAAAACTAATTTATCAAATATCAACCCATAAAAAATAAGTATTTCAATTGAAATGCGTAATACTTATATAGTTAACTACTACTACGTAAAAATTTACATAATAATGATGATCGAAACATTTTCCTCATTTGCAAATTTGAATGTTTGTGTCCAACCAACGCAGAGCAGAGACAAGTGAACATATAAATCGCCGCCAAATCCCATTATCTTAAAAGCCATAATATTATATGGCCATGACCTTTGTTTAATCTTCTGCAATGTCATAACAGTTACGCATTGGTTACTGCAGTAAGGCTGCAGAGACACAAATAACACTTATTAGTCAACTTGTGCCTGCATTATGGCGCTCATGGGATGCGGTGGAAACGTTTTACATGTGAACCCGAACAAAAGTGAGGCATGTTTAAATTTTCTGTGGCTTATTTATTTTGTAATGCAACCGTCAGAGTTATTGCTGGTATATAAAAAATAGACAAAAATAAGAGTGTCGATGATTCGTTAATTTTCGGAAATGAGTTTTAAATTTTGGTGTGGTCTACGTATTGAAAATTTCATTGTTAAATCATAGTATTATAATTATTTTAATATATTCTAGGTTATCTGGTGTATACCTTCTACTATTTTGTTGTAGCATCCTAGTGAAAATGAGAATACCCCAGTATACCTGGTTAACCTATTACCTAGAAAGCTTAGTACCTAATAACACACAGTCTTGTACCTGCCTACCTACATTCTAGAATATCCCTAGTCTACCCAGCGTGTCCGCAATGATTCACAACAATGAAGTCAATGTTCCGTTTGTTAATATGCTCCATAACCTCTTCACGTATGCACGAAAGTATATCAATCTTAGTAGATACTTACTTGTATATAGCAAACAACTTATTGCAATAAAACCAAAAATATGATGACCTAGTTACCCAAAAGAAATCGCAAGTAACAGTCATTTATATAAAATAACATATTGACGGAGCATCACATTTATCTATAACACGCTACGAATATTTTATTACTATATAAGCTCGTCTCCAGAGTAGCCATTGTTAAACCGGTGACAAATCGTACGTGTTATTTCGTTCTGTTCCGACGACTGAGCCAAAAAAACAGAGACATATTTGACACTATTCATAATGGTGACACAAAAATTCTGTTGCCACGCTTCCAGGGTGTTATGTAATGTGAATCTCGACGATACGGGCACGTATTTTATTGTTCAGATTCTTTTTGTTTCCGTGTTGTAATCTGCATTTAACTAATTTATTTTCAAGAAGAAGAAGATTAATCTTTTTTATTATATTGAATTTAGATTAAATACATGCAACAACAAAAATACACAAACTATGTATTTCTAAAGCAGGTGCAGTAAATAGATGTAGTGATTAATAAAAAAAACCGTCCAAGTGCGAGTGGGACTCGTGCACTGAGGGTTCCGTAAAACTTAAAGGTGTGTAAATAGTTCCATCATCACGTGAATTTATATAGACCCACGGCACTGTATTAACCAAGTTGTAAAAGGGCGACTCACCGGCCGTGGTTACACGAAACATTTAGGGCCACGGTAATGTGCGACCAACATTACCATTCTTGTGTACACCCATAGCTTAGCAGTCAGGGTCACAAACTAGTAGCTAGACCAACACCCAACTGGCCAGTCGATTTACCACATTATGTTCACTTTGTAGGTAGGTACCACATTGTCTTGACACTTTCAAAATTGTAGGCTCAGTAATTTCCAAGAGGGGTTGATTTTTATTAACTTACTTTAGGAAATATGTATTTGAAACTCTAACACCCTTTCATTTGTTTTTATATTAGACCATGGTCTTTAAACGTTTTTTCGATTAACTGTATTGTCCTTAAAATTACCCCCGTGTTCAAAATACAGGCTTTAGATTGTTTATCCTGCAATCTACAGGTTAAGTAATAATAATAATAATAATAATAATAATATATACTTTATTGTACACCAATATAAAAACAAAGAATACATTGTATAACATAAATGTACAATGGGCGGCCTTATCGCTAAGAGCGATCTCTTCCAGGCAACCTTTGGATGGACAGAGACATAAATACACGAATTAGGTAGGGGTAGTGTACAGCGTGATATTAATTTATGGTTAATAAGAACGTAAACTCTTTTATTGGATAATATCCAATAAAAGAGTTTGTTACGAGATAGAGTTAGCCAAACTTGTCATTTGGACCTGCATAAATGACTCCTATATCCAAAGTTCATACTTCTTAATATTTTTCCGACAATGTCCTATACTATTGTCGGAAAAATAATTACAACTTAATAAAATTAAGAACTATCTTTCGTATTTTTTTAAATATTATAATATTATTATTATTATTATTATATTATTATTATTTTTTGATAACTTTAAAACTAATGATATTAAAATGAATTAAGAAAATATATTTGTTATGCTCACAACAAGCCCTTGCATTTCTACATGATATAGATTGCGAAAAATTTATTTTAGTTTTTTTTTTAGTTTGCCCCCAAAAAATGCTCGCAGAATCAAAACTATTCATAAGATTTGGTTCACAAAATATATATGTGTACCAAATTTGAACTTAATCGGTTTAGTAGCTTCGGAGAAAATTTACTGTTACAGACGGACATACAGAAATACAAGTAATCCTTTAGGGTTCCCTTTTTTTTTTCTTTTTGTGATACGGAACCCTAAAAACATAACATAGTTCTATCTCACAACCGAAAGAGAAGAAATAAATGAAATAAAGAAAATCGTATACCTGTTTTGGCAAACAATACAAAAAAGGAGAATAAAATATATTCCTGACAGATTCTTGACGCTGGTTTTAACAGAAACCGTCCGAAGCTTATTACTAGATTTTTTCTGCGGTTTCAGAGATATTTCCTCCTACGTGCGATTTATTAGAAGTAAGTATATTTCCTAAATCTCTTCAAAATAATTATGATAGGTCCGAAACGCGCCAGTGTTATGCTCACTGTTGTCAACATTCATATTCATTCATTTCATTTTATCTAGGAAATCACACTCTACAGCAAAATGAAATGATTCTCCAAAACTGTCACATTTTAAACAAATTTTTCAAGACCAATAACTTCTTGTATTCGAGTTCAGTTAAATCAAGATTGTAACCTTGTTGATTGTTATCAGACACCAACAAATTACTCCACTCAGCGCTTAGGTACTGTAATAAATTGTTGGACAAAGTTAACCGTTGGAGGCCGATAGTTGCAGTGGGAGGCGGAAATTATTCCGCAGGGATTTTGACCTTAGGCTACTGCTATCGGATGACAATGTGTTTTAGTCTATAAAAATACACACATCAAAAGTGTCTAGGGATCAAGCATTTTTATGCGGATTTCTTGAGATTGAGATGTGGCTTTGTAATAAATTTATGATTTTATAAATTTATATGGATCCTTTTTGGTGCATTTCATAATTTGAATCAGGAACTGTGAATCAAATTCGAGTAAAAGATGAAAATCAGCTGTCAATATTTTCCCTATAAAAACATACAACGCATTGAAGACATTATTAGTGCTACTGTTTCCCTACTACTGATTAAAACCAACGTTATTATGGAGCGGCGACGTCATTTAAGCAGGGAAGAAATGCTCAGAGCCGTGGGAATGATAGAAGCTGGTTCCCGGCAACGTACTGTGGCTTTAGCTCTGAATACAAGTCAGAGTGTTATCAGTCGACTTTGGACACGTTACCGAAGCACTGGTACCGTGGCTGAGCGCCATGGAGGACGGTATCGCTGCACCACACGGAGACAAGACCGATACATTCAAATCTTAACTCGAAGAGGTCCAACAATAACCGCCATGATGTTAGCCGTGAGGCTTCATCACTCTTCAGGGAACTTAATTAGCGACCAAACAGTCAGAAACCGCTTGCATGAAGTGAACCTTCATTCCCGAAGACCGCTACGGGTACCACCTATAGCAATGCACAATCGTAGGATTCGATATCAATGGGCTCTTGAACACAGAAATTGGGCAGAAGAACAATGGCGTTTCGTGTGCTTTTCTGATGAGTCTCGTTTTGGTATGAGACCGGATACAAGACGTATACGACACTGGAGAACCCCTGGACGCCAACAGCGATTAAAATCCTGCCAGGAAGTCCATCCTTATAGTGGTGGAACCATCATGGTATGGGCGGGTATTTGGATCGGCGGAAGAACTGAGTTGATTTGGATCAGAGGCAACCTCAACGCTCAAATTTATGCTGAGACGATTGTATCAGACGTCATCGTTCCTCTACAAGTGCAAATCGGTCCCTTATTTCAGTTAATGCATAATAATGCACGACCGCACACCGCAAGAGTTGTAAGACAGACTCTCGCCGCAGCTAACATCAATGTCCTGCCCTGGCCTGCTCAGTCGCCAGACTTGAACCCGATTGAGCATGCATGGGATATGCTACAGAGAAGAGCTCTGCCGAATATGGAGGGTATCCAGTCGCAAGAAGACCTTTTTTTGTTGTTGCAACGAACATGGGCGGCCATTCCACAGCGTGATTTGGATGAACTCATTTTGAGTATGCCAAACCGATGTTCTTGTGTTGTTAGTGTTCGCGGTAGAAACACGGATTATTAATTGTTTAAGTTACCCAATAAAATTTTAAAGAAAACTGTTATTTCAGTCTTTTTTTCGAACTTTAATGTTAGTGGTTCAAATGTCAAAAATCCCTTTATTAGGAAAATGGCAAATTTCTTTATTAATGCAAAGGTGACTTGGTTTATCGTTACTGTGACAAACGAAAACACTTTATTTGATGAATCCTTAAAGAAATAAAAAAAAAATCAATCAGGAGAAAAGTTATTGCAAAAATATATGTTGATCCCTAGACACTTTTGATGTGTGTAGTTATTCTATCTCGATACAGCAACACTCAAGGGTGCAGTTACGGCACTTGAATGTTGCAAATGCATAATAATCTTTTTTACTAGTAAATCATCAATTTGTGTCGGTTCACTGCTAGACGTAGACCTCTCATAATTTATACCGCGACACCCGGTCCTCCACCTTTGCATTAATTTAAACCTAGTGACCTTCTTTAGGTTGTCGATCTATCTGGCTGGGGTTTTTCTTACTTTACGCTATAATCGCGGTCTCCACTCTAGAACTCGTTTGCTCCAGCGGCAACAGGTCCTTTGTTAGATTTGGCTCTCTCTTTGGGGCCCGCTTTTGCCCCAATTGTTTGTTTGCTCTCGGGAGAGAACAAACAAACAGTTAGGGGGACTATGTGTATCCAAACCCGCAAATCCAAATGCAGTGTCAACGTTTATGGATCTTATAAAGCTATGTTCCGTGTATCGTCCCCAAATCAAACTCCCAATATTTTGCTCATAGTAGTAGTAAGAAGTTCTTACTACTACTATGAGCAAAATATTGGGAGTTTGATTTTACTAAGAACTCCTACTGGCTCACCCACGTCCTAAAATGAGGGAACAAAAGCCGAAAAACATATTTCCTTTAATATTATTCAAAAGATCTGATGACAAAAAACAAAGTCATCTAAACAAAACTAGTTGAAATATGTTCTACCAAAAACTTCAATATATGTATCTTCAAGCGACAAATATTAAACTTCGCGGCAGTAAGTTAAATGTAGGTATACCGCTTGGAGAGCCGCCAACTGTACGAATTAGAACTGCTATATATCAGATGGGAGTTCTAAAGGCACGAAAGTAGAAGAATGATTGTAAAGAACTTGTAATAAAGAGGTGGTTTTGTATGGATTTGTTAAATTATTTATACGTATGGCACTTACATGAATAGTAGGTTTTCGCAATAAAAGGCTTTTTATCTGACTGTCTCTTTAATGTCTTCATTCAAGCTTTGTAATTTATTTGTTTTATCTTTGTACGAAATTTACGAAAGTGAGGAATAAAGAGTGATATTTCCTGGATTGACACTAGTATATAAGATTGCCAGCCATATTTTATTAAATCGTCTGAAAATATTAAAGATCTAAGATGGAGTCAATAATAATAATAAAAATATAGTCTGGGTCCTAATAATGTGTTTATAAGTGACACAAACGGATACCAATGATAATAAATGGAGTAATTTGTCTGAAGAGAAGTTTCTTTTTGCTTATTGTTTTCTGATTTATGAATCGTTTCGATGTCTAATAATAAAGTTGCGATCTAGAAATGTAAGCTATTTAGAAAAGGTCTCAAAACAAACAAAAAGTTCTCAGTTTTTCGGTAAGTTATATACTTCTTATTGTACTCAAAGGAAAAACTCAATTTTTTCGACTGATATAACTGAAATGTTTGGCTCGTGTTGACTAAGCCCGGGTAATAAAACCTTGCTCTCTCTAACTTATTTACAAGCTTTCACAAAAATAATAATCGAAAAGTATTTCAATATTTTACTGAATCAAACCTTAAGGATTATTCCACACTATGCATAGTGACAGCAATAAATTGTTTTAATTCTAGCTCAATTACAAGTAAATTAACTAGCTTTGACTGCAACTGTACTCATGTTATATTGGTAATCCCAATAAAGCTCGTTTTTTATAATCCTTCCTTATCGCTTGTATTCACCATATATTATGTCTCTTCGCAAAATGCTATCAAGTCTAGGCTACTTTACAGCATATATTTTTATATAGATGAGATAAAAATAGATGAATTGTTTAGAAACAATTATATTTTGAAAACAACTCAAATCCAGGAACAATACTCAGTATATTAGATATATTTCGGAACTTAATCGCGTGAATAATTTAAGGTGAAATACTTGTAGTATATATATAATTATATAATGTGTACAAATCGCTAAAGTTTATCAACATTTACAATACACAGTATTGTACAAAAAATACTACCATCTTTTGAAACTATATTACAATTTATTTGAGATACGAAAGATAGGTTAGGCCTATTGAAAATGAGATTCAAAACACCTAGGTATTTCTTCTGTGTGTGAAGGTCCTTACCGATGAAACTTTCAGAGAAATTGTTCCAAATCAGATGGAAAGTTGATTTTTGAGGTTATTAACGTTTAGTAACTGGATGACCGAGCTTAGCTAGGTATTTTTTTTTAGTAAATGAGTAGATAGTGACAAAATTTACTATTTATGTATTAGAATGATATTGTAGCAATTTTTTATTACCTAAAAACACGGATAAAACGACGTTTTCTAAAAATGAAACTTATCTTCGATTTATCGCCCCGAAACCCCTGCATACAAAAGCCGTTTCCGATATTTAGATTACATATAACTATACCATTGAACGAGCAATTCTTGTTTATATATATTAGATTAGATAAGACAGATAGATAGATAGATTAGATAGAATACAATAAGAGGGGCGTAAGAACCTTTCCAAAAGAAATAGGTGAAGAAAATATCCTACAGAGAAATTCCTAAAAGCCACTCCTTAGTATCGTAATCTAAGTCTAGAAATATTACAGTACTTAGGACCAAGGAAAATATTTATCAAAAAAAGGAATATTCTTTCTCGGAACATGAGGCATTACAAAGTTGGAAACTTATTAAATAACATTGAATAAATATGTGAGTCATACGTTTTGGTCCTTAATAAGGAACGACGAAGTTGGGAACTTTGGTAACTTAATTCCGACCAAAATAAGGTTTTTTCTCAACTTTCCGTGGTCATCTTCAGGTGGGGGGAATGATAAAACTGGCATATATCTCTCGTGGTTCGGTGCTTGCGACAAAAACATAGGCAAAAAGTTTTGACATAAAGCGATATAAGGAAAATGGTGTTGTGTGTAGTTTATAGCTTGTTTTCGGCTATGTAGACCAGTTTTCTCGGAAATATAAAACAAAAGTGAATGGACAGATAAAACGCGAGCACTTTTTGTATGTAAAAGATAAGCGATACTCATTGTCTTGAAGAGAGTATTTGAAATACAAAGACATTTGAAATTCTGCAGTAAAAGCCTCTGAGGCAGACATAATAAAAATATTGTCACATACGAGGAAAGAAATTGTATTTTGTTATTGAATTACTGCATAGGCATTTACGTGAAACAACCATGTTATGCCATTTATGCGTATATCAATTATGTTTACCTATTTATAATAATGTATGGCTACTATGATTAATATTTTAGTTAAAAAGAAAGACATTGCAATATTTATTGCCGGTGAACCGCATCCATTCACAATAGTATTTCGCCAAGAAATTACACAACAGGCTGCTTGAGAGCAATAACCACCTGATATTCTGTTCACCTCTGAAACGTTTCACCGTAAATATAGTTAAGCGTTCGCAGGAGGAAAAGAGTTTCTAAAATTTTCGCGCACTTACTGTGGACGTGAATGGGTTGAATATATATATGTTTTATGACGTACTTAGCAATGATATACGTGTAGCTCACGCTCTTTCTTAATGGGGTCTGCAGATTCCAAGCTGTTTGTTATGTCAATATACGCCAGAAATAGATTAAGATGTTACGCCCTAAAAGTTGGGATGTAATTACTATGTGTGTTTTCGGTTTAAGTAATGCGGGACACAAGAAATCGTTTAAATTGAAGATCTCAAATGACCCCTCATTTGAGATCTTTAATTTAAACGATTTGCTCGTAGTATCTCCATGTTACTATAAATATATGTAGGTATAACAGTTAACGGCATAAAAAAACAGAGAGAATTTAACACATGAGCAACACCGTCGTGTTAATTTTTCAACAACTATGCTAAAATATTATTATATAAATATGAAAAACGTTGTCACTGCCTCAACAGTGACAACGTTTTGTGAACGTCTACGTCTTCGGCTACGTCTGTCTTCTAAACAACTCAACGGCTTTTAATGGGTGGTTTATAGGTTTAATACATACATATTATATACAGTGGAGATAAGTCCGGGTGAAGGCGTAGCGTGCCGATAGTTACAATGTAAGTAAAATAAAATAGGCCTACATGATATGATAAAAGCAGACTACAACATTATTCTCAAACTGAATTTGATACCGAAACTAGTCCCAAAGTCTATACATAGGATTATTTGCTGAAAAAGCTTCTACTGTAATTGCGTAAGGCATTAATATAGGGACTAACTAGCTTCACAAATGTACCTGCAGTTTAAAAATACCAACGTAAACCTTAAAAGAAAATTTATCAATAAACTATTTTAGCAAACTATGAAAATAATGTTGTTCGTTTTTGTAGTCATTACTGTCATATTTCAAACCAATTAAAATATAAAATATGCTAAGATAGACTAATTTTATTCAAAGTTTCTATTTGTATCATGATACAAATTGTATTCCGTATGATACTAACACATTTTCTTAAAAATACCCACCTAGTCCCACTTTTGTATAATACATATGAAAATTATTTTCTGACCACGACGTCCTACGGGTTGAATTTTGATCTTGAAAGGTTAGTGATGAGACAAAACTGTAGGACCAATACCTGATTCTGGAATTGTTTTATTCAACCAATAAATATTTAATCTGTCGAAACCAATTCTATATATTCCATCTGTGTAATTAAAATTTTAAAAAATTTGCTACATAATGAACAATATAGATTCACAAAGGGTAGTTCGACAATAAATCCTAAACTAAACTACTTGAACATATATAGTGCCCCTGGGAAAACTTGTAGGGTGCCATTAATGTTACCTGCGATCTCTTAAAATCATTTGATTGTGTGATGCGTAATACACTTCACCTAAAACTTAGGCATTACAGCATAACAGGTAGAGTACTTAATCTTGTTGCTTCTTATATATGTAAACGAATAAAGAATGTTGATATTAATGGCACATAGTCTTTCCGATCACCAGTGACTATGGGAATATACAAGGATCAATTCTAGGCCCTTTCTTTGTTTGGTGTATTATGATATAACCTATTAGATGTATTAACCTATGCGATGTTGTTCTATTTGCTGATGAGACTCATCTTATGTTCAAAACCAATCGTAAAAACTATTGCTCTGACAAAGTAAATAGGTCCCTCGCATTAGTTCTTGACTGGCTTAAATCAAATAACTTACTCTTAAATTCTAAAACACCAAATGTATTAAGTTTAGTTTGCTAAATGTAAGGAATATCAGTACGATTCTAGCTTTAATTAATGAAGTTATTAACTTTGTTGATTCAACGATTTTTTTGGGAATTAATTTAGTAAGTTATTAAGTTACAGTGGAGCGCCCAACATGTCTCGCAGTGAATACGAGACACAAGCACAAATTATACCGTACCCATGGAGGTAGTTATTTTATTTTAACTAATATTTCGATTTTTATTATTCGTAGTATAATCTCTATCAGTTTTAATTATAGTGTAAAATATATTGGTAGCAGCACCTTACCTACTTAAACAGTTTATAAAAAATATTGGCAATTTGAAAGAAGCGGCTGCAAGTTTTTATTAGCTTATTATTTTCTCCACCTTTACCTATTGTTTTGTGCAATTGCCGTTAAAGGTACATGTTGAATCGGACTTATAAGAAGATAATACTTCATAAGTAAATAAAGAAGAGTAATATTTATAGAATATAGATTTAATGATTTTGACATTTGTTAATTGCTAAAATTGACATAGTTATTTGCTAGTTATTTCCTTTGTCAATGCAAACTGATCTGCTTGTGAGAAAATTGATTATATTGAAAAGATGTAACTCTACAGGCTATCAAATATTATTGAAAAGGTTTGTCGACAAACGAAGCAAGCATACATTTAGAGTTATATTATAAGTATATGGTTATAGATTGCAGTCACTAACCATTCAACCTGCATTACTAAATAATATTTATAAATTGAATTTT
This sequence comes from Herminia tarsipennalis, assembly GCA_945859575.2. Lineage (NCBI taxonomy): Eukaryota > Metazoa > Arthropoda > Insecta > Lepidoptera > Erebidae > Herminia > Herminia tarsipennalis. Next base: position 22,244,252 of record OX243844.2, read on the forward strand.
CACGGTATTCAAATCAGGTCCCAATGGACAAAATTAGCATAACATAGTGTCTATTTACAAACACTAGCATCCGTTAATACATTTCCGTCATGTGGAACCAAGTTTGCTCAATGCTTATTGACTAATGATTGGAATATTCTGATCATACGGGTATCTATTGCTAAATCGGTTAGCCCAAGCGAAATATGAATACGTTTAATACAAATTTGTACGTTAAATTTTATCGCAGTAATGAGCTAAACCGTGCCAAACATAACTAATATTAAACGCTGGCTTATACGATGGCTATTTACGTAATATAATAATTAATTCTCAGAGATTATGGTACGTCAAGGAACAAAAATCTACGCTTGCGCTGCTCGTGTATCCGCTGATAACCACCAACGGTGCAAATACAGTAATCTGGTTAGAGATTATGTATTTGAGGAGTTTGGGGTTGAGACGCAATTGCCGTGGGGTCCAAGTGCACGCCTTATCTTTAACGAAATTTCCCGACGTTTCATCAGTGTTTCCCGTAACTAGAGGTCTGCCCTCTTCTTTGCACAATTAGCATTGATATCCAACGTGGCAATGCTGCCAGCCTTCTGCGAACATTACCTGTTGACATCGATAGGGAGAAATTCTTTTACGCCTTAACGGATTTTTAGCCTCCTTTTTATATGCTTTTGTAAATTTATTATTTAATTATTTAAAAATAGATTGAAAGCCTATAAAATGTATATAAGGAATAAATAAGGAGTAAAAAAAACAAAAATCGCATATCTATAATTATTTTCAATTAAATTATAATAGTACCATAAGATAGTTCATTGACCTTCATGTATGACATACAACTTGATAAACCTACCTCCTGCCCTGAAGAGTGTAATCTTAACTGGTACCGAACATCCAGTAAATCACAGCCAGCGTCCTGTTCATTCACAATGTGGCCCAGAAATTTACACTAAATTGGTTCACCATTTGTTTAGATACCTTACGTATCCCCTTGAAATTGTAACAGAAAAAGACACAGATCCATAAACATTTTCCCCATACCACTCATACCTACATAGGTTTCATTCACTTAGAAATTATTATACAGACACAAAAAAATATCTAAAAATAAAACTATTATATTCCATAGAATAAAATCCGGTATACAAAAACCAGATTAAATCTTTACCAAGGTACATCACTAGTCACGATCCTGTCAAATCTGAACTATGAAAGAGGTCGCATATAATACGGACCCTTAAACTTGGTCCCTAATAAACCTTGCGGTGCGGATTCTACTTTTGCTTTTTTCTTTTTATGTCATTATAGCCTAGGGTATAGATGTGGGCAATGCCAAAGGAAACAGCTTTTGTTTCACTTAAGTGTTTTTATAATTTAATTGGTGCGTCGTTACCAGTTTTTAAATAGAACTGAAACGGATTTCAATAAACTTCTTAGCTTCTCACAGTCCACTAGAAATAAAAATATAAAGTTAGGTATGATTACTCATATACTTGACCGAGAAATATTATCATTCTTTTACATTCATACAAAGCGTTGAGGTATAAATAATAAGTCTGTACAGTATTGATTTAATCAGAACTGCTTTCTGCTTTGCACACAACCAAATTGTAGAGGATTAAAAAAATATATTATACGCTGCAAAACTTTGCAGCCAATGTTACCACGAAAATAATGGAATGATTAAAAAATATCTAGTGGCAAATCCACCACAGAGAGATTACATATGCTTAACCCTAAACATACACAAAAAGAAAATCTTACCTTTAGACATATATCAACTACATAAATAAAAAAGTCTAATACTCCAGTAACGTATAACCGCTTGGTACAAAAAAATCACCGCACCTGAAACTCATTAAAACATCCCGGCCGGTTCGATTAAAACCACAAACCGTCAAATGCAGTCTTATCCAGGGCTCAATAGCTAGTCGATGTCATCCTAGTAAAACGCATATCCAGTGAAACGCAACCAGCGGAATACATTTAACTCTCTCGCACACATACTTTGTATATAAAACTGTTTTCCTCTTTACTACACCACTCACTAGGGTTGACTGTTATACGTTTGGACCTAGATCTAGTCTTATGAAACTGACGGCACGGAAATTACAACACTTGGAATTGTCGTGGCAATATTCATTGTTGTAAGAATGTTAATAAACTTCTTTTCGATTTTCATTCATCTTAATGCATCGGTTCGGTTTCTGCAGTAAGTAGCTAACATTATTCACAATTGTAGGACTTCTCCGGCAGAAGTGAGAACTTGAACATTAACGTTGTGCATTTTTTAATATTTTGGAATGGTTAGGGAATATTTTTTTTAAATATATACATATATATTTTTATCAGTATAAAAGTATTATCATTTATCTGGTTAAATACAATATTCATCTATTGCGCCATCGTACCTACATAAAGATGACAATTTAAAAAATGACAATGACAACGACATGACAATTTAAAAAATGACAATGACATGACAATTAAAAAGTTTATCCCTCAGAAAAAATTACATACTGATGAAATTTGAATAATACTTTATGATTTTACAAACATTATAATAAAAAATATGAAATAATAAATCACAAATCAAAAATAAAAATAAAAAAGGGAAAAAAATAATCGTTACTCGAACTCGAACTGGGGTCTGCTGGTTTCTAGACCGCCTGATTTCCCACCAGAACATTGTAGATTGTAGCAGTTTTGCATTGTTCTTTCTCCGTCGATTTTTCGATCAAGGTCACGTGATCTACGAATTTTTGAACAGGGTCACGTGATCCTGACGGGAGTTTAACATTTTTTACCCATACGAAAAATTGCACAACGCCTCTATAGAACTTTTCTCTTCAAAAAAAATTTTAAACAGTTTTCACTACGACAAAAACAAGCACGACAGAATATCACATAATATAACATAATCAGCCTTATACCATTCGCACTGCAGCAACTCAGATAAGGTTCAGGTACTCCTTGAGCAGCAACTCCAGGGAATGGATCCTACTTATTCCACCACGCGAGACAATGCAAATTGATCGATATCACATGTTTTGGAATATTTCGTTTTCAGTTATGGCAGTTACCACACGATGTTATCTGTCTGTATTTTTTTTTTGTTATAAATAAAAATCTCGTGTTACGGTGTTAGTGGTCAACCTTCTCCGAAACAGCTTGACCGATTTTAATATTTGTTTTGTATGTTTGGTAGGTATGAGATTAGGTCATAAAGTATTTTTTAACGGCGAAAATATACCCAAACAAAATTGCGTGGGTCAGCTAGTAAGATAATATAATATTTTGTTCACCTATTTTCTATAAACAAAAAATAGACTGATGACTTCATGAAGGTAAGAAGAGCGAAGGCAAATCCAGAGAGATGATAATAGATTTCTTATGGCCTACCCGAGAGCCGACTATTGATATTAAACACGTTATCATTTTCCTAAAATTTTTCCGACCCTTCCTCGTATTTTAAAGCTTAAATGCCTTCATCGTTGTCTGTAAATTACATTATGGTATAACTAAAACTTATTGCAGCGTGAGTGTGTGGCGTGACCTCATTCAAAATTGGACACAGTGGCTGCATTATATGTGATAACGAGGCATGCGATTATGATTAGACGCTGCGCTGTATATAATAAGTATTATCTACCGGTTAATTGAGTTTTAGTACATTTCTATGTTTAAACTTAGTAACTTTTTAAGAAAAGAATGAGTATTGAAAAATTAAGAGGTTGTCAATAACCAAAAAATCTATATATCTTTTATTAAAAAAAATATAATGATGCTAGCGAATATATTTTTTTAGTTTAGAAACCGATGTGATATTCGGTGCATTTAGACATTTCTGAGATTTTTTGGCGAATTCTAAATCAGAAGGCATATTTTCAGAAGTTCTCGTAACTTGATTTATGACAAAAAATAATCTAAGTACCTACAGAACGTTTTCAAGCCATCTCATGTAAAAATACCTATACTTATAGGTACATGTAACACTAAACATGACATGTCTCGCGAGTTTAACTTTGGTTTATAGTCAGTGACTTCAGTACTACGCCTAATTCAGATTTATGAGGCCTTCCTGACAACATACCTGTAATTAATGCATGTAATTAAGAAATCATAGCACGTAATTATTATCTCAAAGGAGACTGCCCAATCTCCAAATTAGTTGATAACAATGGCGTGTCTATTTTGGATGCACTATTACCTAAATGTCACGCGTGTAATCTGCATGACGGTATTATGTTTGTCGACAAAGCCCGATATTGCTTTATCCATCCTTTAGTGTTTAGAACGTCACAGCTTTTTGCACCGAGTAAAGCTTTACATTTATATCAATAATGTGTAGATTATTATGAATGTCCAAAACTATTATTTTCCTTTTTTATTATCGCCATTTATGTCTCTCTGTATCTAATGACTAAATGTTTCTTTTTAAATAAACCTTGTATTTTTGCTGAAATAGCATCATGAATTTTATCAACAGAATGCTTGTTTTACGCCCTTCTAATTTGCTTCACGTCACCTGGTACTCCGTCTTAGTTCACCTCAGCGACCTTTTTTCGGTCATTGGTTCATCAGGCTTTAAGTCGTTCTACATTGCCTTTATCGAGTTGTGATAAACGTGTCACAGAAACAAATGAATTTGTTAGAATTATTTTCTAATATAGAAAAAATATATCAATGACTGGTCTAAAATATGAATTAATAAGTAATAACCATAAACTAACTAACCACAACCTAACTCTGCTGCTATCCAATTACAATTATTGCATAGTGTTATTTTGAATCACTTTACAATGTTCTACGTAAAATTAACAAGTACTAGCTCACACGTCGGAGATTATCTAACTAACAACAAAGCGGGTAATATCGGTTGGATGTCGAGCTCTCTATAGAAATTTTCGCCGTACGAGATTCAAGCCTATGTGTACGTGTAGCTTTGATGTGACGTGCTTGTTTAGTTTAGTGATGGCAGAGTTTAGTTTGTTGCTGGAGGTGTGGGTTACATACAAAATGTTTAAATTACCTTGGTAACGCCGAAGTATAACGATACTTCTATCAACGTCAGTATGTTATGTACGGGTAGACTTTATTTATTTGTTTACTTTGGCTAATGCTGAGGAAACAATCGTAGTGTAACCTTAATTCGTGAGACAGGATTCCATTACAATTGCTTTACCTAAGTAACTAACTTGTTTACGTTCAAATTCTATAAAAAAGTTTAATAAATGTCTAAAAGTAATTAAATAATTTATTTTTAGTTCAAAATTTGGTGATGATGATTGTTCAATAGGAATCCTAGACTACTTCTACAAGTTACTTAATTTATTAACATTATTTCAACAGCTGATATCATCACAAGGCTCACTTTGCCTAATCAATTAAATTAAAACACGCTCGCATAAATAATTAGTCACTAGGTAAGCAATACGATTCACTATGGCTGAAAACTGTACACTATCAAGTGCAGTATCAATGCAAGTGACTTAACATTGTAAATTTTCCATTTTTTCTATGGTACAACTGCGTCGCAAAGCATCCTGTACTGATGCTTTCCAACGCTTGCGCTGTACAGTGCCTGTCATCTGTATTCACAAACTTTTCCACCAGGTTCGCTCATTCGATTGCACAACCCTTATCTATATTCTAAAATACTACTTGTAAACGAATAAGCAAAATTGGATGTTTTTATTTAAATTATTATAACCATCTGTCACAATGTTTAAATACAGTTATCACTGCCGAATGTTAGAATTAGTCTGGTTTATGAAATGATTGTAGTTAAAATTAAAAAAAATAACAGAGCGTTTGTGTAAACCTATGTTCAAATTTGGATCGAAAAATCCAAGAAATATTTATTTGTCACGAAAATAATAACAACATGGTTTACATAAACTACATTATAACAGGCTTATGAAACATACTGAGAATAAGATAATATTTAAAGACAGTGACATAATAAATTAATTGATGTATTACAATTATACTAGTTCATCAAAAATATTTTTGAATACCTATTGATATAATTGTACTCTAAAAGCCATTAACCAGTTACGTGTTGTTAGCACGAGAAGGATTGAACAATTAGAAGCCAATACAAACAGTAATTTCAACCAACATGACCGCGCAGCAGGTATTCCAAAATCCAACGAGAGATTAACACATCGGGGTCCCATTCGGAACATTAGCCGGTCGTTCGCTGTTCCATTATTGCTACGACAAACCATGTTCCTGTCTTGATCAGTGGATATACCTTTAATGTGTTATTGAAGCCATTATAAATGCAATGTAATTTAGGCCATTTTAACTATTGAGCGGGTATAGGTGACAGAGGCATTCTGATTCCAAGATGTCATTTTTTTTATCATGTTTTTCTTTGTCGTTCACAGTTTACGGAACGAAATCGCAACTGACGACTTGTCAAATCACCTAACAAAGGTGATTTAAGTAAGCTATCACTTCACTGATGAATATGGTTTTGAGATTTAAAGAAGAAAAAATACTTAGAAGAGCCTAAAATGCAGTATAACTTGATGACGGCTCATATTGATGCTAAAGTTAGGCTGGTTACACCGCCGGCGATGAGCTAACTACTATCAACTATTTTCTCGCTCAAGAAACGTATAAAAGATGTAGATCACGAGTAAATTAAATATATACAATATAGAGCTAGTTTTTACCGGCAGTGTGAACAGTCAAAGATCAACAGTTACTATTATCATAATGTATGTCTTTTATTTAAACGGGATCTACATCTTTTGTATTATAGAGAAAATGGTTGATAGTTGCTCGCTGTCTCGCCGTTGGTGGGACAAGTGCCTAAAATCTATTAACGAGATTTACGAGATATTCATTATTAAGAAAAATCTTTTGTACTTTAAGAACTAAAAGGAGTCTTAAAATAATTTTGCACTGGGGTGTGGATACACATTGCCTAAATTAAATTGGTATTGAAAGGTAAGATCTCAATCTGGATATAGAGTTTAAATAGTATCCCAGATTCTAAAGATGCTATTCCATTAGGCAAATTACTTGTATACCAGTTGTAAATTGCATGCAACTTGTATGAGAAATTCGAACTTGACAAAAGATAAATCAAGTGTTTTGTTGTTGACCTCATACTTGAGACTTGCTTATAAGAATACCTATCTACCGCGAGCATTATTCACTATATAAGTTTTTCACACACTATAAACGATCTAGCTAGGTTCCATTTTTACTTATTGGAACTGCAATTGGTAAATCACTCTTAAGACAATGAGCAGATATATTATTACTCGATCCAGTCGTCATGAAATTTTAGGAGAACGCCAATCTTCAACAATTACTGTAAAAGATATTTCATAATGCACCTTACTGATCGTTAAATTTAAAATAGGTACGTTATTTTCAACAACTCCGATAGTTTATTTCTTAAAGGATAGTACCCGATGACTTAACGACATAACTTTTTTATTAACTATCTAGATACCGTTGAAAACTTACGGTCGCGCATTAAAGCCCTGTTTGAGTTGAATATTGCAATACTTTATAGCCAATGTTATAGTTAGTAACTTTTGTTTGAACTAAGATAAAAGTAATTTACCTAAGATAGATGCAGCAATATTAATGTCAATGTGTTTAGGTTTAAAAAGCAGTTTAAATTTACCATTATGCGAGTAGTTTGCTTTGATTACTTTCGACTCCTATATACATCGAAATATCTATTTTTTTAATTATTTAATATTTTCTTATAACATTCTGATGTACCGATACAATTGTAAAATTATAAGGTCTTTCTACCTACATGTAAAGATGGAGAGCATAAGTGCAATTTAAATGGTTGTTTTTAAAACGCGTTAAGTATAGCCGCGCCATACTTAGTAGTACTGAAGTAAACTATTCATAAAGCTCAATAATTAGCATCCATACATGCGGTTTTGTCTACATAAGCTAGCAAGTAGAGAGTTTTAACAAGGCCCTTGCGATGTTTTTTTAAAGATTAACAAACATATAAAAACCTTACGAGCATTAAGTAATTTAAAAGCCTAGGAATGATTTCCCAAACGAAATACTATTGAAATATACTCTATTATTCAGTAAACCATTCCAGTCCAATGGATTCCTTGTCATGATAAAGGATACAATAGTTAGTCTTGTGATTGTAGAGGTAGCAAGTCAAACTACAATCTCGGAGTTCTGAGAAAAGCTATCATGGTCGCCCTATTCACCACAAAGGCAGGCTATAGCCCTGATTGGAGAGGGAAGCAACTGTCACGTAATTTGTGTCTAGTGACCCTTACTTGGATCAGTCTGGCTTCTGACTATGTTACCTTTGAGTAGAGACCAATTTAATAAACTTAGACCGTTGTACAACCACGACCACACATTGTGTGTTTAGTTTCAAGCTACTGTTATTGCGGTTTGTATGTTGCAGAATGCACGTGTTTCGTAATCGGTTTTAAATTAATTTTTTTGGCTACCGACAACCCTGACCACTGTGTCGGCAAATGGTTTAACTGAAAATGAATTGTTTTATTCTCAACAAAAATGATTTTATTCCTACTACGCACTAACGCGATATGGAATTCTTACACAGTACATTTTAGATTCTTATTTCTTAAACATTGCTTTTTAATAGTAGTTGTAGTAGTTGCAAATTGACACAAATTTTCAGATCAATTGGTTATTTTTAGCCAACATAATTCACGAAATATAAACCAAAATCTTTACCTCTCGTTTTATCAATTCGTCACTAGCAAATTTAATTACTCTAGGGGTTACAAAGGTATAAAACCTAAATGCCTTGTAAAAAGGACGAGAGATCAAAAAAAAGTTTTTTAGGTCGGAAAAATGTCCAGAAATTCTAGCAGATTGACCAAAAAAACATCAAAGAGATCCTTGTTAAAGAATGTAATCCCATATGCCACGTGAGCGCTGTAAACAAAATGATAAAACAAGGAAACATTCACTACAATTGGTTTTGTTTCCAATTGAAAACGTCCAGCTCATAACCGTCGTACAATTTAATAGGTACTTACTGGTATTAACAATGATGTTATTATTGGGGTATTTGGGGTATTACAAGAATGTCGGCAAAATCATTATTAATGAAATTCGTAAGCGTCCACAAATATGATGAAAACAGATCAAATTTTAATAATCCTATATGATGATTGAATCATGTCTAAGTCTAGGAAAATAATTGTATAATTTAATTATTTATTTGACAAATACTTTGATAGACTTTTCGTTTTTATTGATTGATCAAATATACTTTATTCTGTTTATAATTGTTTTTATATGAAAATAAAATAATAGTAAAAAGATATAACATAATCGTCGTGTCTTCTCTTCGCCTCTACCGCAATGCCTGAAGACCAAGGTATATAACCAGTGTGTTCTACCAGTTATGACCTACGGTGCCAAGACGTGGACACTTACGGTTGGGCTAGTCCACAAATTCAAAGTCGCGCTGCGGGCTCTGGAGCGAGCTATGCTTGGAGTCTCTTTGAAGGATAAAATTCGCAACGAGGTCATCCGACAAAGAACCAAAGTTACCGACATAGCACGCAGTTTAAGCACACAAGCACATTTGCGAAGGACCGATGTCCGATGGAGCAAATGAGTCCTAGAGTGGAGAACGCAACTTGGTAAACGTAAGGTAGGACGACCCCAGCTAGATAGAATGACGACTTCTTCTTCTAGAAGTCTCTGAAATGAATTGGATAAGTTAGGAGAGGCCTCTGTCCAGCAGTGGACCGATACAGGCTGATTGAATTGAATTTGAAAATTACATAATTACGCCGACGACGCGAATCTCTTGCGACTAATTAAGAATGGCATTGATAAAGAACAACAACGAACTCTCGAACAAAGTTTTATAGTCAATTTAATATTTGTCTGTCAGTAAACTTAAATAAAAACAAACTAAATTCCGAACAATAACAAAAAAGACATACAATCTACTCTGGTACATAAATTTTCTAGTAGGTACCTAATGAAGCAGTAGCAGGTTAGTAGATTAAGAACGAAGAGAAAGTACAAAGAAGAAATAACAAGATTTTTTCTGAACTAGATTCAATGTTTTATCATACTGATAACTACTATAATAATATTCTATAGTCATTGGAATTAAGTACCTTTGTAAAACTCCAGTTGCTTCAGTTATTAATAGGGTCATTTCATTACTTTCTATGGCTGTCGTAGAAAGCCATTACGGAAATCTGCTAGATGACAGGCGGGAATGTCCTCCTGTATAAAGTTCTACGTTATCAGTAATCCACTTGCCAAGGGCGGTGATTATCTTTAAATATCTCATAATAATAGAGAAACCAAATGCAGCAAGAAAGCAGTATTGTTTATTGGTCAAGTTTTTTGGAAACTGTTTCTTCGTAAAGAATGAAATGGAAGTAAACACCTTTTGAAAATGGCACAATTTTGGCATTTTTTTTACAAAGACCTTTCGTATCTCCGAGTCTTTCTCTAAGTCTATATAATCAACGATTTTTTCGTACTTTCGGCTGATTATCAAATGTAATTTAATTGTAAGAAGTCATCAAATTTCAAGATAGCACTATCATTTATTAATAAATAGTATCAATTTTTAACCCTTAAGAGTATTCGACCTTGGGACTTGGTCGTGCACTTTGTGGTTTTTTTCCTGGTTCAATTTAGATGTATGATTGATGGTTTTATATGTTAAAAAAGGGGGTGTACCACAGAAAGAAAATTATTATTTTTACTCACTAAAATTCGTAGTACGAGTAAAAGTAATGGCCATTTCGTTTCGTTTTGATCAGACTCGTAAGATCGTTATAAAAAGGTGGTAAAAAGGTCTACATTAGTAATCGCGTTAGCTTATGTACTGTTGTTCTGCTGGCTTCATAGAGGCTGTAGTCCATTCAAAATAATATACCTATCTGTGCTGAACTACAGCAACTATTCGTATGAGGTATTTTGTTTGAATGTTGCCTATTTTCGGGGATAGTCACAAAATATATGTACTTCAAGTAATTTGCAAAACTTCCAAATTTGGAATTTTACCATGTATTTAACCAAATTGCTTATAATTTCGATCACCACAAACAATATCGCAAATTATGAGCAATTTGTTCATTGATGAGCTCTGCAGTGTATCTTTCAAGTACTTAATCCAGTTCAAATATCGACAGATAAAACCTATTTACTACTTATTGCTGGCAAAAAGTCTTAGTTTCCTCAAGAGCTCCTAAATTAATAAAAAGTTAAATAATGCAGATCAATATATCATGATATGAGAACAAATTTGTTACACTCTAAACTCAAATAAATTTACAATAAAAAGTTTTGATTTTAACTTACAAAGTAAACCCTATTGAATACAATCGTTTTTTGTGTGAAATGAAGACGATCTTTGTTTACTGAATACAGATGACCAATAAATCTAGCTTCTCATCATATTTGGCAATCTAGTATAAATGTATAATGATTACAGCACAACCCTAGCTTACTACAACCCATTTCAAACACAAGCACGTCGCTCGAAAAAAGAGGTTAATAAAAATAATGTGCCATCCACAAATCTGCCAAATTGTTAAGACTGAGCCAGCTATTTGAAATAACTGAAAACTTGTAACATACAGACAGACGTGTCTCTTACTGAATACTCGAGTTGATGTTATACATCTCGACCGTAAGCTGGTTTTATGTTTTTGTTTTGACGTTCAGCGTTTTGAGGTTACTTTACCTGACGTTTCGTGCTTATCTAAGAATATGAATGGAAGTAAAAACACAATCTGTTTTTTTTTAATTTAAAAGTAAATTGATTAATGTCGAATAAACCAAACTCGTATATTTAAATTTCGTATAATATAAAAAACTAAATCTTCTGTATGAAAAATTTGAGTGACAGTTCGTAGAACAGAACTAAAAATAAACCACCTTATTACTTTTGTTCATAACTATTTTCAATATTTATGTTTTCTTTGTGGGTTAGGTACTTTTTGCTTTATTGATAGGCGGGTTAGAGAAACTAGTCACAATAAATCAATTTAAAAAAATTGTCCAAGCAAATATTACTAAATTTCCTCCACAAGTCGAATACTCAAGAAAACTCCGAAATCAGGGGTATTTAAGTATTCAGAACAACCACAAACGGCCACTCAAGCAAAGCACTGAATCATTCAATTTCTAGTCGCATCGATATTCGATACAAAGTGGTTACGCAATGCTTATCTATACCGATGGTCCAACGCGTTTTAGTTATGCTAAGTTCACACTAGACAAAGTAGGAAAAATTATAAGAACCGCTTAGTAAAAACGTAGCCTTGAACGACCCAGCCTAGCAGCAAGCCTTACCGATGCGCTTAGGTGGGCTCAGCATTCGCAAAATTTCAGATACTAGTTTACCAGCGTGCCTGTCCTCGGTCTATAGCGCGGAAGAGTTAACCAGGAAAATATTAGAATAGAATAGATTAATTCTTTATTTGCTAAAATATGGTGGTACATTGGTGTTACAGTAAGATTGAGTTCGGGCATATTCTGCCATAAAATGGCGTGCAAATATATTTAGTGATTTTATACTAATTCATGCATATTATATAATATTAATTTTTGTTCATGTCAAATAATCATAAAATAATCTAAAAAATTAATCATTCAAGTCATACAAATTCATGTCAATAATCCGTAAATTTATCATTTAAATAATCTTTTACATTGTAATAGCTTCTATTAAGTAATAATTTAATTAAAATCTTCTTGAATGATGTTATTGGTAACTTTCTAATATTTGCAGGTAAATGGTTATGTGTTTGTATACATATGCAATACGCATTTCTTTTAAACATTTCTAATTTTATTCGAGGTAGACATAGTTTTTCTTTATGCCGTGTTCGGCTTTTTTCTTTATCACTAAATTTTACAAAGAAGTGTGGATATTTTTTAACAAACATGCATAATTCTAATATATACATGCTTGGTAAAGTCAAAATATTTAATTTTATAAATAGTGGCTTACAGCTGTCCAGAAAATCTGCATCACATATTGCACGAACACATTTTTTTTGTGCTTTAAATACTTGGTCAACATTCACAGAGTTATTAAGGCATACACTGGTTGATTCTGAAGTATCATGTAGGACCGACGCAATGAACACTTGGAAAATGGCTTGTCCGAACATTGAGCTTCCGGCTAACCTATTCTCTCAAAGGCAAATAGGACGGACCGCCCGAGTGCACGATCTTTTTATAAAATTTTGAGTAAACTCCTGATCGACGCTTCACGTGACCAGAAGGCTGACCTATACTTCGCTCAGCGAATCAGCATTGCTATACAGCGTGGCAATGCTGCCAGCCTTCTGGGCACGGTGCCGGTAGATAGCGATGCATAGCAATTCTATGACGCCTGCTTGTTTTGATTTTATTTTATGTAGTAATTTGTACATAGTGTAAATATTAATAACATATTTATAATTTAGAGTACTTTATTAATGACTTGTATATATTCTGAAAATTATAAGAACACAGTAATATCGAAATAAAAAATCTAAATGCTCGGTGGTTACTTAGAACGTAATAACTTAATTAAAATCTTCCAAATGCTACACCTAAGACCATAAAAAAGTAAATCCAAATAGGTCCATTCAATTTAGTATGAACAATATGTTAAGAACATCAGTACCGCTTTCTGATTTCTCATTAGTCTATACATGACCGTGATCGTTGCCATACAATTAAAACATTAATGAAATAAACAGTGGCGGTAGCCTAATGGTTAAGGCATCGGACTCGCAATCGTGAGGTCGCAGGTTCGACTTACCCATTTTACTGCCGACGTGAACCCACTCCTAACAAAAGACATTGAGTTTAACTGGAGGGGTTGACATGATTGCTAGTAATATGTGACCCAAAATCCCACATTGTTTAGCTTGTCTTTAAAAAAAAACATATTTTACCAAATATTCAAGCCCTATAAAATTGTATAATTGTACTGATGCAACAAATTACGGTTGACAAATTCAACAAGACGTATAAATGCAGTAAAGATAATACTGGAAATTTAAACTATAATAAACGAGGAATGTGGTTCTCGACTTTCAATCGAAAACACAACACATTGTTCAACGTTTCCAATGAGTGTTCTCGCGGTGTGAATTCGCTGCTAAAGGCGCGTCTCGAAAATTCCATAGTTTGTGGGTTACGCGGGTTAATTTCTTTTTAGACTAGTGTTGTGAATATTTTGCTAAACTGTCTCTGTTTTATCTTTTGGAAACTTATATCCACCTGTTTTTTCGAATTATATGGGCTGACAGCAAATGCAACACAGCAACATGCTCGATATTTATACAGAATGTTTTTAAGTTAATACTTGATTTAAAAATAATTTAAATTTTGACAGCCAGACCTACCACAACAGTGGCGCCAACTGGTGAGCACAGAACGGTAGTCCCTATTGTGTAACTAGCTTTATCACAGCGCGTTCCAGTTTCAGAGGTGACGTCACGGAAATTGGGAGGGAATAAATTCACGTTCAAACGTCATCCTTTGAATGGTTGTGTTGTGATAATCATAGTAACTGGGTATCGATTTTGGTTACGTAATTTTGTTTATGGAATACCAAAAGGGTCGCCAGTAGCATTTATTTGTGGAAAGATCGCCCATGTTTTTTATTATTTCGGGAGGAAAAATAAGTTTTTTCGATGATATATCTGAGCTTCCTTACCTTATTATGGGGATGAAAATAAATCTGTTATGTTTTTACATAATCTTTTTAGTATAATATATGGTAATAAAGTGTCGTGTTATTAGGGGAATAATATATACTGATCTAGTAATTCTACAAATGTTAAGAGCTTGAACGTAAAACAGTTAAATTGATTTAGATATATTCGAGTTCATGTATGTTCTAATTTAGTTAAACGTATAGAATACTTTTAAATTAAACAAATAATTAAATCAGTAGCAAGTAAATAAATAAGTAGAGTAGAGTATTAGTAGAGTACAAATCAATTGTTTTGTCCTACATTCAATAACTTCAAGAGCAGTATTATTTAAATCTATCTATCTTCAAAATATACTTATCAAAATATACACGATACGTATTTTGATTACCTATATTTTGTGTATTACCTATTGTTATGATAAAAAATCTATTTCACTTTTCCTTCCGGGTCGAAGATACGTATAAATATTTTAATGTCCCCAAAATTGTTTCGGTCATAAAATAACATAATTTTTCTACCCTGTTTTCCCTGTTTTTATGGCGTTAGTACGGGATTAATGTCGTGTCGTATTTACAACGCGACGTTTGTCTTCGAACATACTATTAGTAAAAATTAGGGTCAGAGACGTTTGTTATGGCAAAATATGGCGAACGGAAGCAAGGGACTGAAACGGTTGCTGTAATTGCTGGCACATAATGATTTGATGTTTGAATTTGTGGCCGGCGACGCCGGTTCGTCTATTGTGTTCGCCTCTCATTTGGTGGGATGTCAGTTTGGAGGTAGAAAAATGTGTGTCATTTTCCATGTGAGGTTGTGGATAAAGCCACACACATTGGAATAAATCATTTTTAGCATGAATAATGCTACTGGTTGCAAACTTGGAAAGATACCTGTAAACTACAGGAAATTTTCAAAGTATGCATCCAGTTTTTTTCCTTTAATGAAAATTGAGCGATATTATTAAAAAAATAAAAATTATTAAAAAACCGGGCACGTGCCATGTCGGACCATGTTCAGTATATGGTTATGCAGCCTTGAATAATTGCATCAGCACAAGACCGTACGTTCATGGCACTTCCGCCCTTTTGTTCAGAAACACATTTTTTCAGTAACGGCAGAAGGACAGACGGACATGACGAAACTATAAGGGTTCCGTTATTGCCATTTTGGCTACGGAACCCTAAAAAAAGTGACTGACAATAAATTAAAAGTGACCAACATTCTGCTATACTCTACTTTTAGACGGTTTCAAAAGTATTTTTGTCGCAAACAAAATAGCCCACATTTTTGCTGTGTGCTTTATTGTCACTATGACAGCGTGGGCTATTATGTTTGATATAGATAATTCTGCCATTACTTCTTCAGAATGTAATTTGTAAATTACTAACTTACACTTCACTTACTAGTTATGCTTCATTGAAAGCGTTAAGAGTAAATTAATTAAACGCCGCAGTAGTCGTGAACCTGATAACAACACAAAAGAGTTTCATTTTTAATTAAATGTTATTGTGCATCAAAAAACGCTTCGTTGACTAGACTTTCCGACTTGACACCGTTTTCTGATAATTACAAAGATTTATTGTATTTCATGTAAGCAGACCTTACATTTCAATTCACATTTTCATTTCAAACCAAGAGTACACGCAAGTTATACAGGTACTGCGTTCACATATAAATAGGGAACCCTAAAACTAACACATTATTCTCATGCAAGGATTCACAGACTTAGGATTGTATGAAAGATGTTCTAAGATTCCCTGTCCGTTCTCAACGTCTATGTGTGCACATACCTTTTGCACTCTTCGTGTTTTGTGCTTGAAAATTAATAATATCTGATAAAATTACCAGATATTGCTTTTATGTTTAGTTAAGTATGGAAGTATTATAATATTGCCAACAAGACAGTAGACCTTGCATTTTTATTTTATAAGAATTGAATTTCGCGGTACTCGGTTCGCAGATATTTGTGCACATAACAAATTCCTAAGAGAATTTTCTTATTATTCGCATAAGTAAAATGGTTTTATGAATCGTTTTCTGTATTTTGGTCTCACGGGGTTTATTTCTACGTCTACAAGCGTTCATTCTATCCATTCTAGAATGTGGTCGTTTGTGGGCGAAAGTTCCAAGAAGCTTGTAATATTACAGTATTGGTTGAGAGGCTCTCGAACAAACAGTGGGAGGCGAAATCTCTCCTCAGACGATTACTTGCTAACAATACAATAATTACATCTTATTTATTCACAACTAGATCATGTATTCGCTACTACATCATACCAATGAATGAGCAACATTTTTGTTCATATTACAAAGATAGAAAAAGAATGAAGGACAATGGACGCAAGGAACTTTCTGAACTTCACATTTGAGCGAGGTCACTTTGTCATATAGACAAATGTTTATTGTTAAGAGAAACAATAATAACTATGTTAATTGACATGAATTTCATATACTTTACAGACACTTTGTATGTATTACAGGTAAATTAAGAAGTTTATAAATTACGAGTAATAAATAAACTACTATTATATTAATCTAACGTCTGGTTTTAATAATCTAACTATCGATGGATTTGGCTACTAGAGGTATATACATATATGACATAAGCTACATACAAAATATGTCAAAGTTCTACCTCTAGTAGACAAATCCATCGATAGGTAGATTATTCAGACTGGCCGTAAATCAATTTCAAATTAAACAGCTGTCTTCTTATTATCAGGCGAGTGAAGCAAGCCCTAATACTATCCCACAACGTATGCACTTTTGTGGTGCCATTTACTGAGAAATAATTATAATTATTATATTTATTTAAGATCCCAATTACATAATAAATCATACTTATGATAGCCTCACTAGCCTGTGTCGGGGCTATCATATTTACAATCACTTGAACTTGGGGCCATTTTTCTTTAACATTAAATTATGTGTTATTTATAAGCAGTACAAATAATAATCATTATACTAAAGGACTAATTTAAATTTAAAACAATAACACCAAAGTATATATAATCAAAATCATTAATATATATATTAAAAAAATTAAAACTAAGTAATCAAAATTAATTAAATACATTCATAATAATTAAACCAAAATGACCTTAACAGTAATAAAACAAATGAAAAAAACATGGTATTAAAATTAACTAAATAAAAGAAACCTAATTAAAAATAATATACTGAATTAAAATAACATTTATAAATGAAATACCTCCGCTGTCAGTTGTTTACCAGTCATTGTCTCTCTGCGCGTTGTTGGTGAGTGTGTAAGAGTGAGGTTCGATTCCCACACGGGACACCACTTTGAGTGATCCACAAATTGTTGTTCCGAGTTAGGGTGTATTTTGTGTCCGTGACTTGTATATTTATAAAGTCCCCCGCGACACAGGGCTTGTATCCTACTGCGGGATTCATGTTTTAAAAAAAAGATATGGCTTCAAGAATTGTGTCATATTGTATGTTTTATACATATTTTAACAATTATATTTGTAAAAATAACATGTGTTTTTGACATCTTTTAGCTAATGAAGTTTTGCTTCTAGGAATAGGTATATTGAAAACTCTTCTTTTCAGCATGTTAGTTTAGAAACTATCACACTTTCAGGTTTGGGCTTTGATATATTAATTTAAGTTTATATCTAGATATGATATCTATTAAGGAAATATTATTTTATGTATGTTAAAAAAATGCGGCCAAAACATTATTATCTTTAAAATTATTATTTGGTAGAAAACTTTGCGAGCCCTCCTAAAGCACCGCTTTTAGCTAGTTTTTAATATATAGTAATTATAATATTGGAATGTTAGTGCGTTATCGCACAACACATCTACTATATCATGGACCTAACTTAAAATATATGTCAGATTTCTAACTTAAATATGTCAGCATTTGCATAACAAATTTTACTCCATTACAACTCAAATGAAAGTAAAATCGATGGATAATATATAAAAGTTACATAAACAATGTAACATCAAAACGCTGGGAAGTATGACACATTGCCAGCAAAAATGTCTTAGTTGCATCAGACAGTAAAGCATTCCTTTCATGGCTTAAAAAACTTAGCTCCCAAGTAATGTAACAATTTTATTCCCAGTCAAAACACACGACAAAATACGTTAAAAGCAAAGGTAAATGTGTTCGTTCTTATAACAAGTTAAGTAATTACTCTGAATATATGAAAACTGTATAAATAGAAGACGACAACATGTGTGCGTCACTATCTCAGTATTTAGCTAACGTTGGGGACATACCGAGTTGAATAATATAATATTAGGGGCAAAAAAATCTGATATCATTACATACTTGGTCAAAAGTCATCTTCCATATTTCTGTGTGTAAATTGGATCTTATAAAGAACGCAAAGAATTTTGATACAGTTTCCGCTATTGTTTAAAAAATATTCAAGAACGACACGACGAATAAGTATATGAATTGGATAACATTTTAAAAATACAATAATTGCATTTTGAAAGATAGAATAATTTGAAATCCAGAACCAGGAATCGAACCCGAGACTTCCGTAGCCAAACCGAGGCCAGAAGCGATTAATTAATTTAATGAATTTAAATTTAAAATTTAATGGTCTGGATTTCAAATTTTTCTATCTTTCAAAATGCAATTATTGTATTTGTAAAGTCTTTGGCAAGAAATGCCTATAAAAATTACTTCAACATTTTAAAAGTTATGAAAGTTTTAAATAATAAAAAATTTCAATCCAAAAAGCTAGAACATCTATAACAAGGAAATTATTCTAACCAATGTGTAGGAAAATAGGAGTAGGTACATAAGAGTGAGGATGTAAATAGTGTTTACACCCTCACTCGCATAATCTCTATCTCTAGAGAGAGTTGAGCCAAGAGCTTAACATGTTTTCCAAGGCATGGAAATGTGACATTTAAATTTCCTAAAAAACTATTGCTATCAAACGCCACCGGTCAATTTCATTGTTTCACATAACGTTAGATACATTAGATAAACAAAGTAATAGTGAATAAATAAATAATTATAAATAATACTAGCCGCTACACGTGTTTACTTACCGTACAAACTTTGAGTTTTTGTCATCCTTAGCAAAAATCTATTCTTTGCTAATGTACCTTACCTTTGGGCTTAACACCTATAAACTTATCATAAGTGGATTACCCTTAAGTTTATTTACTTAATCCATCCAAAACATTTTAGGTAAAGTAGGATTTGAAATGACCTTTTGACTAAATTAAGACAAGAATATCATGTTATGATATTTAATGTGAATGTTAAAATCAAATGAAACAATAAACCAACGGCAACCTAAAGAATATACATCCACGTATGACAAGTGTTATGCGTAAAAATATACAAGGAAATTCATATACAAAGTAGATGTGGATTAAAGTCCCCTGCCTCGGGTGAATTTAACCAGTATCAAACAAAAACGATTGTAGCAGTATTTGTTATATTTGAGCGTAAATGTCAAGTACCAAGTGCGTGGGTACTTGACGCCTGACATTTAAATCACGTTAGCGAAGCAGACTTTTTCTATACCCAGTTAGCTTAGTAATTACTCCGGAAAACACAGAAATAAAATAAAAAAATGCCTGTATGTAAAGTGCGGCGTACAACCGACGAAAATTAACGACATTGCGTTAACTGTTGTAAATGTTGAAACAGCCTCGTGTTAGTGAAACATTTACAGTATGAAATTGTTTTGATGTAATGTTTTTAAATGGCGTCACAGTACACCTGTTGTATTTTATGTTGGCATAACCGTCACGGGACAGCGTAAAGCGAAATAAAATAAGGTTTGGATTATTGAAGGTTGTCAAGGTCATACCAAGAGGGCTTCACTCAATGTGTTTTGTTTGTTCCTTGTAAAACATCATTTAAGAACTGATATTAAATGAAAGATAATCTGATCTGTGTATATTTGAGAAATTTAATCTATCAAGTTCAACAACATTTTAAATTAAAGATATTTTTTATTATAAAAAGACCACTTCCGCAGTAGGGTACAAGCCCTGTGCCGCGGGGGACTTTACAAACATACAAGTCACGGACACAAAGTACACCAAGACTCGGAATAACAATTTGTGGTCACACAAAGTGTTGTCCAGTGTGGCGCTTGGAAATCGAACCGAATGTTTTAATTTGTTCTAGTACAATGTGGGTTTTTCAAGATGTTTTTGATAAATTAAAATCTGAAATCCCTCAATGTAGATACGCCGGTCCATGTCTACAGAATCCTAAAATCTATTGGACTTGTTGCCACTACTACTTATTTTTGAATGTTTTTCTTCCTTTTCGTTTTAAAAAGATAACTTTCGGACTAGAACACCCACTAGCCATGTAAGGGAAAACATAATGATACTTAACATATTATTAACGGACACAAAGTATTCAAAGTTTTAGACTCAGAACACAATATTCCTCAACAGAAAATTTTGTAACGTGTGGGAATCGAACCTACACATATTTTCGCATCAGTCACACAGGCAATCGATCTGAACCAATTTACAAAAGTACATATTATTCAATTAGTGGACTACCACCCACTGCGTTATTAACTTGGCACTGGTAAGATTGTCCTGTGAAATAACGTTTGTTTATAGTTTCCATTTTTATTACAGTTCACCATTCTATTCATTCTATACATTCATAGCGGCTTAATATAACTTTTGAAGGCTGTCTAAACGTCAGTTCAATGGTTTTAGTCTCTTATATAACTGCAACTTCATAACCTTTCAGAACATGTGTCTTCCGGAACGACCTGTCATCACATAGGAAATCTAGAACACCTAGACACTGTTATTGACTTTTAAATGTCAATAACTTGTTGCTAACCAACGCTTACAGTTGTGTATTTACTGACCTATATATTTTACTTTCAGAAAATAAGTATCTATCGTGTATTTTGTTAGTTCTTACATCATTCCATTGCGCAGAGACGTCGATGATATTATTACATTGTTTATTATACCTGTCTACTTTTAGGTACATAGGCTACGTTCATTCTAAGATATTTAACAGCGAGAATAATCATGTCGTCAAAATGTAATAGTCTGTTACGTTTTACACCCCAAACGCAGAAACTATTGGATTCAATTCTATTATAAACATATCTCAAAGAATCTATGACAAAGGAATTAGCTATTAGATTCAAGTATACGTTTTACTTCGCAGCAAAATTCGAACAAAGTAGTTGATTATTTGTTATTTAAATTTAAATGAATATTATAAATCTGACAACTGATCGATAACTGTACAAACAATAGTATTTCACTCATATTGCGAATTGTTTCGATGTCAATCTAGCTATATTCGACAAACAAATGTAGCTGTTACAGTGAATAGTTTCTGCGCCATTGGTTGTATGACATATCGCTTAGCGACTTGAATGTTGTAGTATCGGCTTTCGTGTATACTGTGTTATAACAGAGGAAATATTTGTCACGTAATGTGCTTAAGGTTGTATAGATTATTGCTTATAAGAACGAAGTATTTTTGTAGTGCTTAGGAAGAATTGACTCATTAAACTTCATACTATACTCATTAAACTCCAATTGAGTTGACGTTATTAATAGTTATAAAAACTCAACAAAAACAAATGAATAAAAATTAAAACCGGAATTAAACAATCCATTTCAAAAATAATATTTTATCAACCATCTATTCGATAGTGGTCCAACAATTTAAAGTGGCAAAGTCGTAGCCTTAAAAATGCGTTAACAAATTAGTACCTATAGATGTCGCAATAGTCTTTACAATATATAACGGTACAGATAAAAACTGTTATTATATTAAACCTAAAAAAGGTAGTGACCTAGCCCTTCCATCGCTTTACTTTCCTCTTTCTTTCGGTTCACCTTTTAAACGAATATTCTTTGTTGCCATCACACAGTGACAATAACGAAGATTGATTAAAAAAACAAAGCGCTCAGAACTTCCCTACCGATTCTCTGAAATTCTTTTGTATCGAAAAATGACTTAAAAAGTCATTCTTTAAATTACTAAGTTTGTGAAGTTTATCGGAAAAAGTTCGCAAGTGTAAATAAAAAGGAGTGAAAAATCTTGTCTAGTTTGTATTGTTAGTGCACTGTCGAGAGCTCGGGCCAAAAGGAAAACTAGGATAGTGGGGTCTTTCGTAATATTTGTCTTGAGTCGAATCTCCATCTCCCTTGAGTTTTCTTTATGATGAGAGTAAAAGAACAAAAACAGGACATCAAGTTGTTGCTTAACACTTCCTTTATATATATTCCTAGCTGACCCGCGCAAATTCGTCTGCGTAAATTTTTCCCGTTTTTGCAACATTTTTCCTTGCTGCTCCACTCCTATTAGTTGTAGCGTGATGTTATAAAACCTATAGGTTTTATAACATCACGCTAGCGGGCTATCACGCGAATGGAGCAGCAAGGAAAAATGTTGCACAAACGGGAAAAATTTACGCAACCTTCCTCGATAAATGGGCTATCTAACAGTAAAAGATTTTTTTAATTAGGACTTGTAGTTCCTGAGATTATAGCGTTCAAACAAACAAACAAACTTTTCAGCTTTAAAATATTATAGTATAGTTATAAATGTTAGGAGTGGGCAACCCTTATCACTTAAGGGTATGAAAAATAGATAGTAGCCGATTCTCAGACCTATTCAATATGCATATTAAATTAAATAAAAATCGGTCAAGCCGTTTAGGAGGAGTATGGCAACTAACATTGCGACACGAGAATTTTATATATAAGTAGTCTTATATATAAAATTCTCGTGTCGCAATGTTAGTTAGCTGTCCCGCGCAACTTCGTCTGCGTAAATTTTCCCTTTTTTTTTTACAACATTTTTCATTGCTGCTCCGCTCCTATTGGTCGTAGCGTGATATTATAACCTATAGCCTTCCCCGATAAATGGGCTATCCAACAATAAAATATTTTTTCAGTGCAGCCCAGTAGTTCCTGAGATTATCGCATTCAAACAAACAAACAAACTCTTAGGGGTATAAAAAATAGATGTTGGCCGATTATCATAGATACCGGATAAGCTGACCCGCGCAACTTCGTCTGCGTAAATTTTACCCGTTTTTGCAACATTTATCATTGCTGCTCAGCTCCTATAGGTCTTAGCGTGATGTTATATAGCCTATAGCCTTTCTCAATAAATCGGCTATCCAACAGTAAAATATTTTTTCAGTGCGGCCCAGTAGTTCCTGAGATCATCGCGTACAAACAAACAAACAAACTCTTAGGGGGATGAAAAATAGATGTTGTCCGATTCTCAGACCTACCCATTATGCACACAAAATTTCATCAAAATCGGTCGAGCCGTTTCGGAGGAGTTCGATTACGCACCCCGTGACAGGAGAATTTTATATATTAGATATAACTTACAATAGCACAACCAGTCTTTCTGAAACATATCTGAAATATTGATTATATTACTTCTGTTTTGAAGCTTTCGACTTCGATTGGTAACGTTAAGAGATATCAATACAAATATTTTTATACCCTATTCTTTATAACTTGATGCACAGTATATTTTAGACAATGATAAATGAATACTGTCCGCATTATTAGTTTCTTGTTTAGATTGAGCAACTGAAGAATTTCTGCGAATCTGCCAAAAAAAACTAAACTGTATTAACACTGGTTACACATTTTAGGTTTGCCGACAGGTTTTTATTGATCGTTTCTTTACCAAATATAGACAAATATTGGTTATCTCGTAGTGAAAAAGTAATAATGCCAACTGCAGAAGATTATTGAATAATTTGTCTTATATCCATTTAATTCGTTGCGTTTGCGTAATAGACTTATATGGTTTTTTTTTTTGAGTAAATAACTGTTTATTTAGTGGAATAAAAAAAAACAGTATATACGAGAAGATCTTTAGCCTAATAGTAAACGTCATGTAAACTCACAACAGCCACAGTGCCTTTCAAATCAATGTTTTGTGTATCACCGGTAGTATGATGTCACCTCATTACAATATGTACATAAAAAATAAATATCTGACTCTTGCTACTATATTCGTATGCTTACGAAACACAAAGAGAGGGGTCAAGTGGTAATCAAAATAGCAATTATAAAGCAAACAGGATCGCCGTGTGAAGTGAAGTAAAGGAAAAGATCAAGAAACCGTCCACTTGTTTAGGACTGCGTATTTTATAAGGTATCAATTGATCCAAATTTTAGTTTTAATAGGAATCGTGCATCCTCATTGCATATATATTATTTCCTTTCTCATGAAAGTAAACATCAAAACTAGAACTAAGTCAAACCCATTCCAGGACGTCCTTTGTTCGTTTGAGTTCTCTCAAATGTTAATCCGTCACCTAAAACTAAGCAATTCTCTCAGTGCACTGCCACCCGAATCTGTGTTCCAGCAAACTCATCGCGGCAACAGAATGGGACCTTTAGACGCCACGGAGAGAGATACACTCGTTGCAAATGAGACTTCTTTCATACCTTTGTTGAAGGCTTATTTACTTAACATGCCTGTTGTTGTGGAGTCATTTTGTGGATTTAATGTTGAGAAGAACTATTTAAGATTCCAACTTTGCTTGTTCTGTATTCAGGTATTTTGGCGAATGTAATTGGTGTGGTAACAAGCGATATTTAACATTAATGTTTGGCTTAGACATTATTTTCTACTGTATATTTTAAGTAACGCTCACCTCTGTTAGGTTATTCTAATTTCTTTATAAGTTATTTATGTCTGTATTTCTAAATATTGCTATCTGACTGATCTGATTTCTAAATGCGAACTGCATCATTTACTTAACCGTTCATTCATTTTCATTTCATATAATTATTCGTAAAACAATCACACAATTGTGTTTGAATGTGTTAATAACTGACAACAAAAATGTTACAATTTACTCGTACAATACATGTCATAGAAATATTATTACAATAAAAATAATTTAATGAATTAAAAAATAAAGAATAGAAGTCAAAAATTAAAACAACAATGTCAGCGCTTAAAATGTATAAATAAAAATTAGCTAAAAAAAATGAATTTCAAATGTCAATTACCAATATTGCAATTCACAAATTCAGTCACCAAATAATAACATTTTTCCAACAGAAAGGCTTTTATTGAAGTAATTTTTATAGGCATTTCTTGCCAAAGACTTTACAAATACAATAATTGCATTTTTGAAAGATAGAAAAATAACTAAAACCCGTAAAAGCATTAAGAGATAGAAGAATTTGATATCTAGTAGCATAGTCCAGATAGGTGGTTCGCTTCTGGCCCCGATTTGGCTACGGAAGTCTCGGGTTCGATTCCTGAGTCTGGATTCAAATTTTTCTATCTTTCAAAAATGCAATTATTGTATTTAGAAAGGCTTTTAGTTTTTTTTTAATAAACTTGTATTGTAAATAAGTAATTTTGAGTCTGTTGGTAAACAATTATAAATTTAATGAACATTGCATGTATTGAACACAGTGACATTCAAGTGCGGGCTTATTATATGTTTCAAGTTTCTCTTTCGTGTATTCTCTCTGACTACCTTTCCGTTTCATAAGTATAAATATGCTTTCAAAATATCAACACCGACTTCGTCCCGTAAACTTCTGATGGCGTAGCATGCAGGGGAAATTGAGGTATCAATTTATTTTATTTCTTCTTTCCAATTGAGCAAAGAATCAATTTTTATATCTAGAAATTTTACAAAATTATCAAGTTCTATTTTGTCTTCTAATTTAAAAAAAAATATTGCGTTATTTAAAACAACTTCCAGAAATTCAGACCCTTTAGATAAAAATCGTAATCATTATAGCTAAAGTGTCTGAATTTCTGGAAGTCTTTCTGATCGGTGCGCTTTTAGATAGTTGGATCTATCTAACCCTTTAATTTCTACATACATTTTCCTGTTTTTTAGATACAAGTCAAAAAGCAATTCGACCAGGTAAATGTAATTTTTTTTTAAAAATAGACTGCTGCGCTACGTGCGATATGGGGGTACCTAGCTAGGTATCCCCGTGTCGCACGGAACTTTAAAAACATAAACATACAAATCAAGGCTATCACATCCTCTAGCACAGTAGTCACAGTAGTCTCTGGCACAGGAACTCCCAATGCGTCATCGATACAGTCAAAACAATTTGTTAAATGACCAATCTCCTTTAACACGAAACACACGATACACGTTCAGACATGTATCTTAACGTGCGCGTAACATAAAAAGCAAAAATCATATTAAAGTGGACTAACATAATATACATAGTCCGCAAACCGAAGCGCTTTGCAAATTGCAAAATGTTGCGATATAAACTAGCGACAAGTAGCTTGCAGGAAACGGATTAGCAAATGGCTCCATTAGCCGACTAAGGGATTGTATACGACATGAAAAGCGTATGCAATTAGTATTCGAGCGTTGTAATAAAACTTTAAAATCAGCGTCGCATAGAGAATCAATAATTATTTACATAACTTATTAAAGGTTTCGAAATATTCGCGATAGTAATTAACAGGACAAAAGGCATAACAGAATTGTTTTTTTAAAGATAACTTGATATGTAGGTCGCAACTTCATAGCGATTTTGCTTGCGTTTGGAGTGGGTTTACGCGGGTATTATAATGGATGGGATTCCAACCCGTGACCTCATGATTGTAATGCCTTAACCACTAATTTTACTGTCGATTCTGGAAAGCAGTTCTCACTTAAGATTAGCAGTTATCGCGAAACAGTGACACCAAATAACACCTATCTATTGAAATAATAATAGTAATAATCCTCTAAATATATTGAACTTATTTATTCACCTTACACTTAAAAATGAATGAAAGACCGTCTTCTTTTATTGGTTTCATGTTCAACCTTACGAGTTCAAGGTAAACAATAAAGAGTGAAATCTGTTTATCGTTTACCCAAATATTAGCGCGAATAATATTTTCTAGATTCACACGTTCTACGTTAAGGCCTAATCGATGAGGCCAATATGTGACCTAAGAGTGCTAATTAACCGTTAAGTTAATTAATATTTATATATTATATAATTATTATTATTTATATTTACAGTTTCAAACCTACATCGTCAGCTTGAAATAGTGATTACTTTTATTTTAACGTATTTTTTTTTAAAGATAACCAGCAATGTGGGATTGAGTCTCTCATTACTAGCAATTTGTTAACCCCTCCAGCTAAGCTCAAAGGCTTGTGTTAGGAGTGGGTTAACGTCCGTAGTATAATGTTAACGTCCGTAATATTTGACTGCCTCTGTGGCGCGGTGGGAGTGTATCCGACTGCTACGCAAGAGGTCGTGGGTTCGATCCCCACCCAGGATAAAACTTTGTGTGATGAGCACGATGGTTTATTCTGTGTCTGGGTGTAATTTATCTATAATATGTATGTATTTAGAAATATATAAGTATGTTTATCAGTTGTCTGGTTTCTATAGTACAAGCTCTGCTTAGTTTGGGATCAGATGACGTTGTGTGAGTTGTCCCAAGATATTATTATTATTATAATGGGTAGGATTAAACCCCGCGACTTCACGATTGCGAGACCCATGCCTTAGCCATTAGGCTACCGCCGCTTCTTAATATTATATATCATAAAAAGTTTGAATTATAAAAAGCTCCTCAACTTCGGTGGCATATATTTATAGAAAAAGTAAATGTTTCTACTATATTTATACTATAAGTTCACTGCAAAGTTTAATGTTATTTGCATAAAATCAATAAATTTTTGGGAGGTTAGTTTAGGTGCTATAGAAACAGATACTCAAAGCTTGAGTTATTTCGTAAGCAAGCTTTATTGATAGTCATCATCTTAAAATCCATACAAATGTACAATTGTTTTGCTATGTCAAATTTACTGTTTTTTTGTTCAGTTTAAACCAAAACGAATATATTCTTATTAATTCTCGGTAATTATGAACTCAACTGACCCATTTTCAATTGCACTGAAAGATAACTAAACTCTTCCTAGAAAAAGTTTGAGGTCCCAGTGTAAGAGGAGATCACAAATTTCTTGTAATTTGAATAGTAAGAATTTTAAGATGAGGACTACCATGAAAATAAATTATTGTTCTTCTCTTATTTTAATCAGGTACGTCACGTCATGAAAAATCTAAATAAGCATGGTATTCCACAATTTAACATGTTTAAGAATAGTTATAGTAAATGACGCCGCAGTATTGTACTGAGTGTATCGTTCTAGTTTAGAATGAGTCGAGAAATAGAATGAGAAGTCATATTATGAATACGGAACAACCTTTTTTTTCAGAAAGGTTAAAAAGGGTTGTTCCATATTCATACTATGACTTCTCATCCTATTTCTCGACTCATTCTAAACTATAATTCCTAACTGGTCCAATTACATTATTTTAATAAAGTTTCTTTATTCAACCGAAATGCGTTGCTTACTCTACCTGTGGCAAATATTACTGAATAAAGTACAGATTGTAAAACAATCTTTAATATTTTATCCGTATATTATACAACGAACAGTTAGTTTCACATTTGTTTTACATGTACGTGTGTACATGTAAATCAACAATCATTGGTGAACCAATTATTACAGTGAGTATACTCACTGTAATAATTTGTTCACCAAAGATGATAACTTCATTTAGATTCTTATAATTAACATCATATTTTGATTTTTTTATTATGACCTAAAAGGTTATTGTAGTGTCGTTTTATTCTATAGAACAATACAAAAGCAACAGTTAACCAACTTAAAATTATTTTATGACCTATTCCTAAAACTTTTTGTCCAGACCGTCAACACAAACCTTAGAATTTTTGAGTGATTTCGTAATCAGTTGAGCTAGAAATAGTTATAATATGAATAAAGAATTAAAAATGAGAATATTGCTGTAAGGAAAAAAAACAGTATAGGATTAAACGTCATCAGATGAAGCCGAAACAACCCCTTCAAATGATTACTAAAAATCATATATACTTTTTAATAAAAATCATATTATTGTTTTAATTTTGTTACAGTAGATGTATATGTACTTTAGTTATCAAACAAACTTTGCAGGCTATGATAAAGTTATCACTTACCATGTAGTTGTAAAATGGACACGAAGTAACACAACGCCTTTTTTCTATCAATCCATCCAAAACATTATTCTTGAAGCACTGGTTGAATCTGTGAACAAAATAAAATATCTTTCAGAAACTATAGTAGGCAGGTTCTTAGCAATTTGCACTATACTAAACGTTTTATTTTGAAATTCATAAATTATCAGTTTTAATCTGTACTCTTACGTCCTCCATATTGGCATACATGACATGAATATATAAGTGGACAGCATTCACGATGAAACTTGTCACATTCACGGTTTTGTTGCGAACGAATCTTTGCACGCAAAGTAAAATAAGTTTGCTGTTTGTAAGCTGATAGGTTTGTTTTCATTTTTAACGTGCTAATAGAAATGAATATGATATGAAACTTGGATATGTGCTACGTTTTAGTTTTTAATAACTAATATCCACGCGATTTTCGTTGCGCTTATACTAGAACCCTACCTTTAGTGTCAGTTCAAGACGACGTCCAACGGCCTGCAGCGATAGGGGTATTCTCTCGTTTGCCATAAATTAATTTGCACTAATATTGTTTGCCATAATCGTCCCCGATCATAATATTTACTTACACTATTATCATTTATACTAATAACGTTTGCCTTAACAACTCAACAGTAATAACTTTTATTTGCCATAAAATGACTTTCCATAGCAACATATATCATAATAATTAGTTTCCATAAGTAACACGTCTCATAATCGACTCTTGACATAATCAAAATTTGATATAATTATGAAAATAATACATAATATTGTTAGGTCGAAATTAATTATCTTTAACACCCCGACTCAGAGCAATCCGACTCGGATAGGTTAGGTTAGAAGACTAAGGCGGGAGCGAAGCGAAGCGGAGCTCCCGCCTTAGTCTTCGTGTTAGGTTTTTTTTTTAAACCACCCAAAAGTAGGAGCCCCGCGAAGCGGGGCTCCGTCGAGTTTAGTAAGTAGGCGCCATATGAGGTTTAGTTTCAGGTTTAATTGTAAATAAAAAATCTGTGTCTATGTTAATAGCAAAAAATATATTAACTTACTCATTAACATAAAAATTGCAGGCGCTTATACTATATTATCTTTATTTATATTATGGTAAATAAAAGTTATGGAAAATGGTATTATTGAAAACGAAAATTATAGCAAATACATTTATGGATTTAAATTATTATGACACTTGATCGATTATGACCAATGGAATTAGTGAAAGTCATTTTATGTCATTTCACGATTATGGCAACTGAAGCGTTATTTCTAATGAAATTATGGCAAATACCGGTATGGCATGTGAAATTATGGCATTTTAAATTATGACAAACATTAGTAAACCAGCGATAGGTTTACATTTGCAATGAATTTAAGTTAAGTGGGACTGTTTTATATACCCTAAAGTAGTCGAGAATAAACGACTTAGCTATTTTACAAGAAATGTAGAATCTTTGTTTTGAACATTTGCCAAAACTAATTATTTTCACCAAACGACCTTACATATGCATATCTTATAAACTTTCAGACACATTCGATAAAGATTAATGATCTTAAAATAAAAATATGTTTTGTTTACTTTTAAACCATTATTATGAAACATTTCTGCTAGACAAGTTTTTTAATTAAAAAACACATGCAATTCTGACCACGTGTGGGTACTTTCTCGTTGACAAAAATGATGTCAAACTTATACCACCTCTCATCATTAACACGCACAATTTGGTCATGGTGATATTTGGTGACAAAATCAATAAATCACAGGCATGGTGGTTAATTACAATGTCATCTATGTTTTCTTATGACGTTATCACGTAAAATTATCGTCCGTAAACCGACTTTGCAAACAACCATTTTCTTTTTTTTAAATCTCTTATGTTTAATTGCAATATTACAATGTCAAAAAAATACAAAAACTAAGTACACATACATTATAAAAATAATAGATTCCATTAACAAATTACTAAGTCTTAAATAAATCACACATTTTCATTTGAACTCGACAGCACTAATTAACTTTACGATAAAATCGCCGCGTACAGTGTTTTAACTTATTATGAAAATACTTTTACTAGTAGGTACTGTACTGCTATTAATAAATAAAGTTTAGATTAAATATTTTCGAGGTATTGTGACAAGTCCTACTAACCTAGAACCAACGTAAAATTAATATTCTGTAGGCTAGGTATTTTGTTCATTAGTAACTGGGACGTTGTTGACTAAGACTTTATATTTATAATTACAAACTGCAGATTACTTTGAAAGATTGGAAAGTTCGAATTTCTTAACTAATGAGTTAATTAGCAGAAGAAGGCGAGTGTTACGATAAATATGCCATTAAATACGCTGTATTTTTTTCCCTTATTTTGCCATTTTTTTTTTTCATTGAATAGTGTTGCCAGTATTATGTGAAGTAGAGACAGACAGACAGACAGACAGACAGACAGACAGACAGACAGACAGACAGACAGACAGACAGACAGACAGACAGACAGACAGACAGACAGACAGACAGACAGACAGACAGACAGACAGACAGACAGACAGACAGACAGACAGACAGACAGACAGACAGACAGACAGACAGACAGACAGACAGACAGACAGACAGACAGACAGACAGACAGACAGACAGACAGACAGACAGACAGACAGACAGACAGACAGACAGACAGACAGACAGACAGACAGACAGACAGACAGACAGACAGACAGACAGACAGACAGACAGACAGACAGACAGACAGACAGACAGACAGACAGACAGACAGACAGACAGACAGACAGACAGACAGACAGACAGACAGACAGACAGACAGACAGACAGACAGACAGACAGACAGACAGACAGACAGACAGACAGACAGACAGACAGACAGACAGACAGACAGACAGACAGACAGACAGACAGACAGACAGACAGACAGACAGACAGACAGACAGACAGACAGACAGACAGACAGACAGACAGACAGACAGACAGACAGACAGACAGACAGACAGACAGACAGACAGACAGACAGACAGACAGACAGACAGACAGACAGACAGACAGACAGACAGACAGACAGACAGACAGACAGACAGACAGACAGACAGACAGACAGACAGACAGACAGACAGACAGACAGACAGACAGACAGACAGACAGACAGACAGACAGACAGACAGACAGACAGACAGACAGACAGACAGACAGACAGACAGACAGACAGACAGACAGACAGACAGACAGACAGACAGACAGACAGACAGACAGACAGACAGACAGACAGACAGACAGACAGACAGACAGACAGACAGACAGACAGACAGACAGACAGACAGACAGACAGACAGACAGACAGACAGACAGACAGACAGACAGACAGACAGACAGACAGACAGACAGACAGACAGACAGACAGACAGACAGACAGACAGACAGACAGACAGACAGACAGACAGACAGACAGACAGACAGACAGACAGACAGACAGACAGACAGACAGACAGACAGACAGACAGACAGACAGACAGACAGACAGACAGACAGACAGACAGACAGACAGACAGACAGACAGACAGACAGACAGACAGACAGACAGACAGACAGACAGACAGACAGACAGACAGACAGACAGACAGACAGACAGACAGACAGACAGACAGACAGACAGACAGACAGACAGACAGACAGACAGACAGACAGACAGACAGACAGACAGACAGACAGACAGACAGACAGACAGACAGACAGACAGACAGACAGACAGACAGACAGACAGACAGACAGACAGACAGACAGACAGACAGACAGACAGACAGACAGACAGACAGACAGACAGACAGACAGACAGACAGACAGACAGACAGACAGACAGACAGACAGACAGACAGACAGACAGACAGACAGACAGACAGACAGACAGACAGACAGACAGACAGACAGACAGACAGACAGACAGACAGACAGACAGACAGACAGACAGACAGACAGACAGACAGACAGACAGACAGACAGACAGACAGACAGACAGACAGACAGACAGACAGACAGACAGACAGACAGACAGACAGACAGACAGACAGACAGACAGACAGACAGACAGACAGACAGACAGACAGACAGACAGACAGACAGACAGACAGACAGACAGACAGACAGACAGACAGACAGACAGACAGACAGACAGACAGACAGACAGACAGACAGACAGACAGACAGACAGACAGACAGACAGACAGACAGACAGACAGACAGACAGACAGACAGACAGACAGACAGACAGACAGACAGACAGACAGACAGACAGACAGACAGACAGACAGACAGACAGACAGACAGACAGACAGACAGACAGACAGACAGACAGACAGACAGACAGACAGACAGACAGACAGACAGACAGACAGACAGACAGACAGACAGACAGACAGACAGACAGACAGACAGACAGACAGACAGACAGACAGACAGACAGACAGACAGACAGACAGACAGACAGACAGACAGACAGACAGACAGACAGACAGACAGACAGACAGACAGACAGACAGACAGACAGACAGACAGACAGACAGACAGACAGACAGACAGACAGACAGACAGACAGACAGACAGACAGACAGACAGACAGACAGACAGACAGACAGACAGACAGACAGACAGACAGACAGACAGACAGACAGACAGACAGACAGACAGACAGACAGACAGACAGACAGACAGACAGACAGACAGACAGACAGACAGACAGACAGACAGACAGACAGACAGACAGACAGACAGACAGACAGACAGACAGACAGACAGACAGACAGACAGACAGACAGACAGACAGACAGACAGACAGACAGACAGACAGACAGACAGACAGACAGACAGACAGACAGACAGACAGACAGACAGACAGACAGACAGACAGACAGACAGACAGACAGACAGACAGACAGACAGACAGACAGACAGACAGACAGACAGACAGACAGACAGACAGACAGACAGACAGACAGACAGACAGACAGACAGACAGACAGACAGACAGACAGACAGACAGACAGACAGACAGACAGACAGACAGACAGACAGACAGACAGACAGACAGACAGACAGACAGACAGACAGACAGACAGACAGACAGACAGACAGACAGACAGACAGACAGACAGACAGACAGACAGACAGACAGACAGACAGACAGACAGACAGACAGACAGACAGACAGACAGACAGACAGACAGACAGACAGACAGACAGACAGACAGACAGACAGACAGACAGACAGACAGACAGACAGACAGACAGACAGACAGACAGACAGACAGACAGACAGACAGACAGACAGACAGACAGACAGACAGACAGACAGACAGACAGACAGACAGACAGACAGACAGACAGACAGACAGACAGACAGACAGACAGACAGACAGACAGACAGACAGACAGACAGACAGACAGACAGACAGACAGACAGACAGACAGACAGACAGACAGACAGACAGACAGACAGACAGACAGACAGACAGACAGACAGACAGACAGACAGACAGACAGACAGACAGACAGACAGACAGACAGACAGACAGACAGACAGACAGACAGACAGACAGACAGACAGACAGACAGACAGACAGACAGACAGACAGACAGACAGACAGACAGACAGACAGACAGACAGACAGACAGACAGACAGACAGACAGACAGACAGACAGACAGACAGACAGACAGACAGACAGACAGACAGACAGACAGACAGACAGACAGACAGACAGACAGACAGACAGACAGACAGACAGACAGACAGACAGACAGACAGACAGACAGACAGACAGACAGACAGACAGACAGACAGACAGACAGACAGACAGACAGACAGACAGACAGACAGACAGACAGACAGACAGACAGACAGACAGACAGACAGACAGACAGACAGACAGACAGACAGACAGACAGACAGACAGACAGACAGACAGACAGACAGACAGACAGACAGACAGACAGACAGACAGACAGACAGACAGACAGACAGACAGACAGACATATTAGTATGGATTATAAAAAGACCACTTTCGCAGTAGGGTACAAGCCCTGTGCCGCGGGGGACTTTACAAACATACAAGTCACGGACACAAAGTACACCAAGACTCGGAACAACAATTTGTGGTCACACAAAGTGGTGTCCAGTGTGGCGTGTGGAAATTGAACCGAATGTTTTTATTTGTTCTAGTACAATGTGGCTTTTTCAAGATGTTTTTGATAAATTAATATTAAAAAAATCCCTCAATGTAGGTACGCCGGTCCATGTCTAAAGAATCCTAAAATCTATTGAACTTGTCGCCACTACTACTTATTTTTGAACATTTTTCTTCCTTTTTGTTTTAAAAAGATAACTTTTGGACTAGAACACCCACTAGCCATGTAAGGGAAAACATATTATTGACGGACACAAAGTTTTCAAAGGTTTAGACTCAGAACAAAATATTCATGAACAGAAAATTTTGTAACGTGTGGGAATCGAACCTACACATATTTTCGCATCAGTCACACAGGCAATCAATCTGAACCAATTTACAAAAGTACATATTATTCAATCAGTGGACTACTAACCACTGCGTTATTAACTTGGCACTGGTAAGGTTGTCTTGTGGAAACAGATAACAACTATGAAATATAAAGTAATTTTATTACGATATGTACTTAAAAAATAACGTTTATTTAAAGTTGCCATTTTTTATTACAGTTCACCATTCTATACATTCATAGCGGCTTAATACAACTTTTGAAAGCTGTCTAAACGTCAGTTCAATGGTTCTAGTCTCTTATATAACTGCAACTTCATAACCTTTCAGAACATGTGTCTTCCGGAACGACCTTTCATCACATAGAAAATCTAGAACACCTAGACACTGTTATTGACTTTTAAATGTCAATAACTTGTTGCTAACCAACGCTTACAGTTGTGTATTTACTGACCTATATATTTTACTTTCAGAAAATAAGTATCTGTCGTGTATTTTGTTAGTTCTTACATCATTCCATTGCGCAGAGACGTCGATGATATTATTACATTGTTTATTATACCTGTCTACTTTTAGGTACATAGGCTACGTTCATTCTAAGATATTTAACAGCGAGAATAATCATGTCGTCAAAATGTAATTGTCTGTTACGTTTTACACCCCAAACGCAGAAACTATTGGATTCAATTCTATTATAAACATATCTCAAAGAATCTATGACAAAGGAATTAGCTATTAGATTCAAGTATACGTTTTACTTCGCAGCAAAATTCGAACAAAGTAGTTGATTATTTGTTATTTAAATTTAAATGAATATTATAAATCTGACAACTGATCGATAACTGTACAAACAATAGTATTTCACTCATATTGCGAATTGTTTCGATGTCAATCTTGCTATATTCGACAAACAAATGTAGCTGTTACAGTGAATAGTTTCTGCGCCATTGGTTGTATGACATATCGCTTAGCGACTTGAATGTTGTAGTATCGGCTTTCGTGTATACTGTGTTATAACAGAGGAAATATTTGTCACGTAATGTGCTTAGGGTTGTATAGATTATTGGTTATAAGGACGAAGTATTTTTGTTGTGCTTAGGAAGAATTGACTCATTAAACTCCACATTATACTTATTAAACTCCAATTGAGTTGACGTTATTAATAGTGATAAAAACTCAAGAAAAACAAATGAATAAAAATTAAAACCGGAATTAAACAATCCATTTCAAAAATAATATTTTATCAACCATCTATTCGATAGTGGTCCAACTATTTGAAGTGGCTAAGTCGTAGCCTTAAAAATGCGTTAACAAATTAGTACCTATAGATGTCGCAATAGTCTTTACAATATAACGGTACAGATAAAAACTGTAATTATATTAAACCTAAAAACGCTAGTGACCTAGCCTTTCCATCGCTTTACTTTCCTCTTTCTTCCGGTTCACCTTTTAAACGAATATTCTTTGTTGCCATCACACAGTGACAATAACGAAGATTGATTAAAAAAACAAAGCGCTCAGAACTTCCCTACCGATTCTCTGAAATTCTTTTGTATCGAAAAATGACTTAAAAAGTCATTCTTTAAATTACTAAGTTTGTGAAGTTTATCGGAAAAAGTTCGCAAGTGTAAATAAAAAGGAGTGAAAAATCTTGTCTAGTTTGTATTGCTGGTGCACTGTCGAGAGCTCGGGCCAAAAGGAAAACTAGGATAGTGGGGTATTTCGTAATATTTGTCTTGAGTCGAATCTCCATCTCTCTTGAGTTTTCTTCATGATGAGAGTAAAAGAACAAAAACAGGAAATGAAGTTGTTGCTTAACACTTCCTTTATATATATTCCTAGCTGACCCGCGCAACTTCGTCTGCGTAAATTTTTCCCATTTTTGCAACATATTTCCGTGCTGCTCCACTCCTATTAGTTGTAGCGTGATGTTATAACCTATAACCTTCCTCGATATCTAACAGTATCTAACAGTAAAATATTTTTTTAATTAGACCCGTAGTTCCTGAGATTATAGCGTTCAAACAAAAAAAACAAACTTTTCAGCTTTAAAATATTATAGTATAGTTATAAATGTTAGGAGTGGGCAATCCTTATCTCTTAGGGGTATGAAAAATAGATAGTAGCCGATTCTCAGACACACTGAATATGCATATAAAATTTAATAAAAATCGGTCAAGCCGTTTCGGAGGAGTATGGTAACTAACATTGCGACACGAGAATTTTATATATAAGATATAACTTACAAAACATATCTGAAATATTATTTATATTACTTCTGTTTTGAAGCTTTCGACTTCGATTGGTAGTGATATCAATACAAATATTTTTATACCCTATTCTTTATAACTTGATACACAGTATATTTTAGACAATGATAAATGAATACTGTCCGCATTATTAGTTTCTTGTTTAGATTGAGCAACTGAAGAATTTCTGCGAATGTGCCAAAAAAAACTAAACTGAATTAACCCTGATTACACATTTTAGGTTTGACGACAGGTTTTTTATTGATCGTTTCTTTACCGAATATAGGCAAATGTTGGTTATCTCAGAAGAGGGTAACTGCAGAAGATTATTGAATAATTTGTCTTATATCCATTTCATTCGTTGCGTTTGCGTAATAGACTTATACGGATTTTTTTTTTTGAGTAAATAACTGTTTATTTAGTGGAATAAAAAAAACAGTATATACGAGAAGATCTTTAGCCTAATAGTAAACGTCATGCTAGCTCACAACAGCCACAGTGCCTTTCAAATCAATGTTTTGTGTATCACCGGTAGTATGATGTCACCTCATTACAATATGTACATAAAAAATAAATATCTGACTCTTGCTACTATATTCGTATGCTTACGAAACACAAAGAGAGGGGTCAAGTGGTAATCAAAATAGCAATTATAAAGCAAACAGGATCGCCGTGTGAAGTGAAGTAAAGGAAAAGATCAAGAAACCGTCCACTTCTGTGTACTGTGACTGCGTATTTTATAAGGTATCAATTGATCCAAGTTTTAGTTTTCATAGGAATCATACATGCTCATTGCAGATATATTATTTCCTTTCTTATGAAAGTAAACATCAAAACTAGAACTAAGTCAAACCCATTCCAGGACGTCCTTTGTTCGTTTGAGTTCTCTCAAATGTTAATCCGTCACCTAAAACTAAGCAATTCTCTCAGTGCACTGCCACCCGAATCTGTGTTCCAGCAAACTCATCGCGGCAACAGAATGGGACCTTTAGACGCCACGGAGAGAGAGACACTCGTTGCAAATGAGACTTCTTTCATACCTTTGTTGAAGGCTTATTTACTTAACATGCCTGTTGTTGTGGAGTCATTTCGAGGATTTAATGTTGAGAAGAACTATTTAAGATTCCAACTTTGCTTATTCTGTATTCAGGTATTTTGGCGAATGTAATTGGTGTGTTAACAAGCGATGTTTAACATATAATGTTTGACTTAGTCATTATTTACTACTGTATATTTTAAGTAACGCTCACCTCTGTTAGGTTATTCTAATTTCTTTATAAGTTATTTGTCTGATCTGATGATTCTTAATGCGAACTGCATCATTTACTTAACCGTTCATTCATTTTCATTTCATGTAATTATTCGTAAAACAATCATACAATTGTGTTTAAATGTGTTAATAACTGACCACAAAAATATTACAATTTATTTATTTATTTTCGAATTTAGAAAACTTACAGCTAGTTGAACAATAACATGTGTTGTACATTAATGTTATGGCCAATTAAAAGTTTTCGCCAGTAACAATTTGTGTTGAATAAGATATACATATATGGTACCTACGACGACAAAAAAGTTGCTTAAGGTTAGTAACAGAGGTACAATATACAGTAGGTATACAGAATTTGAATTAAATAAAAAAAAAAAAAAAAAAAAAAAATACGTTAATCAAAAATGGTGTTACACAGGGTTGTTTTTAATTTCGATGCACTCATTATGGAAGGAACGATGTCTACTGTCTGGCTTGCAACATTGTATGTTTTACAGGCCCGTATCATATACGAGTTTTGTCTGTAGGTGGTTTGGCCAGTCGGGGTGTATAGAAGATCCAAGTTTTAGGTCGACGAGTCATAGAAATATTATTACAATAAAAATAATTTAATGAATTAAAAAATAAAGAATAGAAGTCAAAAATTAAAAAAAACAATGTCTGCGTTTAAAATTTAAAAATAAAAATTAGCTAAAAAAAAATTTGAATGTCAATTACCAATATTGCAATTTACAAATTCAGTCACCGAATAATAACATTTTTCCAACAGAAACGCTTTTAGTTTTCTTTTGAATAAACTTGTATTGTAAATAAGTATTTTTAACTCTATTGGTAAACAATTAAATAATTTTTTATACCTAGAAATTTTACAAAATTATCAAGTTCTATTTTGTCTTTTAATTAAAAAAAAAACAAATTTTGTTATTTAAAACAACTTTCAGAAATTCTGACACTTTAGATATAAAGCTCAATCATTATACCTAAAGTGTCTGAATTTCTGGAAGTCTTCCCGATCGGTGCGCTTTTAGATAGTTGGATCTATCTAACCCTTTAACTTCTACATACGTTTTAGAGACAAGTCAAAAAGCTGCAATTCGACCAGGTAAATGTAATTTTTTTTTTAAATAGACTGCTGCGCTACGTGCGATATGGGGGTACCTAGCTAGGTATCCCCGTGTCGCACGGAACTTTACAAACATACAAATCAAAGCTATCACACCCTCTAGCACAGTAGTCACAGTAGTCTCTGGAACTCCCAATGCGTCATCGATACAGTCAAAACAATTAGTTAAATGACCAATCCCCTTTAATACGAAACACACGATACACGTTCAGACTTGTATCTTATCGTGCGCGTAACATAAAAAGCAAAAATCTTATTAAAGTGGGCTAACTTAATATACATTTAGTCCGCAAACCGTAGCGCTTTACAAATTACAAAATGTTGCGATATAAACTAGCGACAAGTAGCTTGCAGGAAACGGATTAGCAAATGGCTCCATTAGCCGACTAAGGGATTGTATACGACATGAAAAGCGTATGCAATTAGTATTCGAGCGTTGTAATAAAACTTTAAAATCAGCGTCGCATAAAGAATCAATAATTATTTACATAACTTATTAAAGGTTTTGAAATATCCACGTTAATAATTAAGCAGGAGAAAAGGCATCGACATAAAATAATTGTTTTTTTAAAGATAACTTGATATGTAGGTCGCAACTTCATAGCGATTTTGCTTGCGTTTGGAGTGGGTTTACGCGGGTATTGTAATGGATGGGTTTCCAACCCGTGACCTCATGATTTTAATGCCTTAACCACCAATTTTACTGTCGATTTTGGAAAGCAGTTCTCACTTTAGATTAGCACTTATCGCGAAACAGTGTCACCAAATAACACCTATCTATTGAAATAATAATAGTAATAATCCAATATATACATTGAACTCACTTATTCACCTTACACTTAAAAATGAATGAAATACCGTCTTCATTTATTGGTTTCATGTTGAACCTTGCGAGTTCAAGGTAAACAATAAAGAGTGAAAGAAATCTGTTTATCGTTTACCCAAATATTGGCGCCAATATTTTCTAGATTCACACGTTCTACGTTAAGCTTAGGCTTTAACGCGTTAGGCCAATATGTGACCTAAGAGTGATAATTAACCGTTAAGTTAATTATTATTTAAATATTATATAATTATTATTATTTATATTTATAGTGTCAAACCTACATCGTCAGCTTGAAATAGTGGTTACTTTTATTTTAACGTATTTTTTTTTTTAAAGATAACCAGCAATGTGGGATTGAGTCCCTCATTACTAGCAATTTGTTAACCCCTCCAGCTAAGCTCAAAGGCTTGTGTTAGGAGTGGGTTTACGTCGGTAGTATAAGGGGTAGGATTCAAACCAGCGACCTCACGATTGCGAGACCCATGCTTTAGCCATTAGGCTACCGCCGCTTCTTAATATTATATATTTTAAAAAGTTTGAATTATATAAAGCTCCTCATCTTCGGTGGCATAAATTTATAGAAAAAGTAAATGTTTCTACTATATACATACTAGAAAATTACTGCAAAGTTTAATGTTATTTGCATAAAATCAATTAAAATTTTGAGAGGTTAGTTTAGGTGCTATAGAAACAGATACTCAAAACTTGAGTTATTTCCTAAGCAAGCTTTATTGATAGTCATCATCTTAAAATCCATACAAATGTACAATTGTTTTGCTATGTCAAATTTACTGTTTTTTGTTCAGTTTAAACCAAAACGAATATATTCTTATGGATTCTCGGTAATTATGAACTCAACTGACCCATTTTCCATTGCACTGAAAGATAACTAAACTCTTCCTTGAAAAAGTTTGAGGTCTCAGTATAAGAGGAGATCACAAATTTCTTGTAATTTGAATAGTTAGAATTTTAAGATGAGGACTACCATGAAAATAAATTATTGTTCTTCTCTTATTTTAATCAGGTACGTCATGAAAAATCTAAATAGGCATGGTATTCCACAATGTAACATGTTTAAGAATAGTTATAGTAAATGACGCCGCAGTATTGTACTGAGTGTATCGTT
The DNA here is from genome assembly GCA_945859575.2 of Herminia tarsipennalis. Classification (NCBI taxonomy): domain Eukaryota; kingdom Metazoa; phylum Arthropoda; class Insecta; order Lepidoptera; family Erebidae; genus Herminia; species Herminia tarsipennalis. The sequence continues at coordinate 22,287,025 of OX243844.2, forward strand.
CTAGTTTAGAATGAGTCGAGAAATAGGATGAGAAGTCATAGTATGAATACGGAACAACCCTTTTTAAGAAAGGTTAAAAAGGGTTGTTCCGTATTCATACTATGACTTCTCATCCTATTTCTCGACTCATTCTGAACTATAATTCCTAACTGGTCCAATTACATTATTTTAATAAAGTTTCTTTAATCAACCGAAATGCGTTGCTTACTCTACCTGTGGCAAATATTACTGAAAAAAGTACGGATTGTAAAACAATCTTTAATATTTTATCCGAATATTAAACAACGAACAGTTAGTTTCACATTTGTTTTACATGTACGTGTGTACATGTAAATCAACAATCATTGGTGAACCAATTATTACAGTGAGTGTATACTCACTGTAATAATTTGTATGACCTAAAAGGTTATTGTAGTGATTATATGGATTGTGCGATTTGATGTCGTTTTATTTTATAGAACAATACAAAAGCAACTGTTAACCAACTTAATTTTTTTTTGTATGACCTATTCCTAAAACTTTTTGTCCAGACCGTCAACACAAACCTTAGATTTTTTGAGTGATTTCGTAATCGGTTGAGCTAGAAATAGTCATAATATGAATAAAAAATAAAAAATGAGAATATTGCTGTAAGGAAAAAAACAGTATAGGATTAAACGTCATCAGATGAAGCCGGAACAACCCCTTCAAATGATTACTAAAAATCATATATACTTTTTATTAAAAATCATATTATTGTTTTAATTTTTTATAGGAGATGTATAAACTTTAGTTATAAAACAAACTATGCAGCCTATAATAAAGTTATCGCTTACCATGTAGTTGTAAAATGGACACGAAGTAACACAACGCCTTTTTTCTATCAATCCATCCAAAACATTATTCTTGAAGCACTGGTTGAATCTGTGAACAAAATAAAATACCTTTCAGAAACTATAGTAGGCAGGTTCTTAGCAATTTGGACTATACTAAACGTTTTATTTTGAAATTCATAAATTATCAGTTTTAATCTGTACTCTTACGTCCTCCATATTGGCATACATGACATGAATATATAAGTGGACAGCATTCACGATGAAACTTGTCACATTCACGGTTTTGTTGCGAACGAATCTTTGCACGCAAAGTAAAATAAGTTTGCTGTTTGTAAGCTGATAAGTTTGTTTTCATTTTAAACGTGCTAATAGAAATGAATATGATATGAAACTTGGATATGTGCTACGTTTTAGTTTTTAATAACTAATATCCACGCGATTTTCGTTGCGCTTATACTAGAACCCTACCTTTAGTGTCAGTTCAAGACGACGTCCAACGGCCTGCAGCGATAGGTTTACATTTGCAATGAATTTAAGTTAAGTGGGACTGTTTTATATACCCTAAAGTAGTCGAGAATAAACGACTTAGCTATTATACAAGAAATGTAGAATCTTTGTTTTGAACATTTGCCAAAACTGATTATTTTCACCAAACGACCTTACATTTATATCTTATAAACTTTCAGACACATTCGATAAAGATTCATGATCTTAAAATATAAATATGTATTGTTTAATGTACTTGTAAACCATTATCAAGAAACATTTCTGCTAGACAAGTTTTTGAATTAAAAAACACATGCAATTCCGACCACGTATGGGTACTTTCTCGTTGACAAAAATGATGTCAAACTTATACCACCTCTCATCATTAACACGCACGATTTGGTCATGGTGATATTTGGTGACAAAATCAATAAATCACAGGCATGGTGGTTTATTACAATGTCGTCTATGTTTTCTTATGACGTTATCATGTAAAATTATCGTCCGTAAACCGACTTCACAAACAACCATTTTCTTTTTTATAAATTTCTTATGTTTAATTGCAATATAACAATGTCAAAAAAATACAAAAACTAAGTACACATACATTATAAAAATAATAGATTCCATTAACAAATTACTAAGTCTTAAATAAATCCCACATTTTCATTTGAACTCGACAGCACTAATTAACTTTACGATAAAATCGCCGCGTACATATCAACCCATATGATGGCCCACTGCTGGGCACGGGTCTCCCCAGTAGAACCTACTGGTATGTAGATCCTGGGGGTAATTGCCATAATCGCCACGCTTGGCGAGCGGGTTGGCGATCGCAGTAAGGCTTTAAGTTCGCAGAGGACGCTGCTGCCCGTCCTCCGGGGTGAAATCCCTTAGTCGCCTTGACGACACCCACGGGAAGAGATGGGGTGGTACTATTCTTAAGCCGGCACCACACGGCACAGCCGGCACCACACGGCACGTATAAAAATAATAGATTCCATTAACAAATTACTAAGTCTTAAATAAATCCCACATTTTCATTTGAACTCGACAGCACTAATTAACTTTACGATAAAATCGCCGCGTACAGTGTTTTAACTTATTATGGAAATACTTTTACTAGTACTGTACAGCTATTAATAAATAAAGTTTAGATTAAATATTTTCGAGGTATTGTGACAAGTCCTACTAACCTAGCACCAACGTAAAATTAATATTCTGTAGGCTAGGTATTTTGTTCATTAGTAACTTGAACGTTGTTGACTAAGACTTTATATTTATAATTACAAACTGCAGATTACTTTGAAATATTGAAAAGTTCAAATTTCTTAACTAATGAGTTAATTAGCAGAAGAAGGCGAGTGTTTCGATAAATATGCCATTAAATGCGCCGTATATTTTTTTATTATTTTTCCTATTTTTTTTTCATGAAATAGTGTTGCCAGTATTATGTGAAGTACTTTCTACTTTAGTTTCATTAATTTGCCACCTAAAATGTAAAAAGCTTCTGAACTTTTACTGTTTCATGTCTTATTATATGCACCAAGAAATGAAATTTTATTCTTATTAATTTAATGTAAGATAACCATAAATTAACCAAATAATCAAAATGATCATACTAATAAAAATATTTATAATATTTAACTATTTACTTTTTCTTCCATTGTGTTCAAAGAATATTGAATACCTTTTTATATAAAAAATATTTCATGATTAAATCAACCGTTGCGCGTTGGAGAAAAATATCTTTCATCGAAGCTCCTTTGTCATTGCATCTTGCAGTCTATTGAGACCCATTATTGAAGGAGAAATAAAATAAATACGCGTCAGCTCCTTTCAAATAAATAAAATGCACTATAGATAGAAAAATCAAATAATTATTTTATCATTGAAATCATATCATCCATGAAAATAATCAACAATATTCTACTATTTGTTATGAGGTTGAATTATCATCGTTCAAAATTGGAAAAATACGTTGCAATCGTAAGTGGTTTGAATATATTTTTTTAAACTCTTATAAACGGGTAAACTATTCATCACGATAGCAAAACTTCGTTAGCAAAAGTTCGCTGCCGCTAATACTTTTGCACATACATTTGATATCGTAGTCTTTTATACCATTCATTTTAATATACTACCTTTAGTAGAAGTATATTTCATTAAACTTTGGGAAGTACCTAAATCCCTAAATAAAACTCAAAAAATATATATGTCCAAAATTCTCGTGTGATTTAGTTTAGATTAACTTAAATAAATATGGCACGTTTTACTTTGTACTATGTAAAGACGAGACGATTTCATAAAAATCGAGGCTAAAACTATGTTTGAAAATAGTAAATGACAGTTACAAAAGTCAAAGCGTCAAATACCCTAGTGTGGATAAGTAAATGAAAGAAAATAAACAAGTAGCAGGTTGTCAGGTCCAGCTAACTGAGTGATGTATGTTTGCTTTTGTACACTTGTGAACTAAATGCACAGCAAATACAGAGACGGAATTGGGGCGATTACGATTGGAGTTGTAACGTACCTATTTATTTTTTGTTTTATTGACAAATTTGTACCTAATTTATAATGAAGCAACAGTAGATATCACGTCAAAGTTTAGGGGTTTCTAATATTATTTTAATGGGCACAATGAAACTAGTTTCCAAAATTCCTACTGTAAAATTAAGTATTAGTATTTACACTCGTCTGTTACGAAATTATTTAATTCTATACGATAATTAAGTATATTTGTCTTTCATAGAATTTCATTGAAGGATCACCATAACACCTAGCTGCAGGTGTGAGCAGGATGGCAATAATTTGGTCCGGGTTCATTTCACATCCATGGCAGTAGTCGTGACGTAACCGTCTCGAAAAATTCACCTTCTTTTTAACTGGACGCAGCTGGATCGCACACAAGTGTTTTGTAAGTTATGGGCAGTGCAATCCGAGGATATAAAAGCGCCGAGTCCTCGCTCGAAGGCAGTTAGCAATCTCTTTAAAGCGTACGGGTGAAATCTAAGGAATATGAACAGTTTTAGTATTTACTAGCCTTTGCCTGCGACTCCGCTAGCTTGGATGTCAGTTATTTTGATAAAAAATGTGCTTTACAGGATTATGTCTATCGCCTTGACCAATTTCAAAAAGATTTGGGTTTTATAATGCAAAATAGCTTAAAGACATTAACTGTTATTGTTTAGCCCTCGTATAAATAAACGTTATTTTGCAAAATCTTTGCATCTATTTTAGGCAGCCGGGTTTTTTTGTTAAAAAAAAAAAAAATATATTTAATACTGTTTAGTGGTTGTGGGATGCGTAACCGATGTAAAATCTAACTTTTATCACAGCTATTGCCTAGTATTGAAAATTGAGAATAGTATGATTGCTTTTTTAAGTATTAAAGTCATAAATTAAATCTTTTTGAAATGCTAAGAATGGCTTCTTTAAATTCTCATTTGTAAAAACTTTTACGAATGGGTATCAAATATACACATTCGAAAAAACTTTTTTTTGACATCTGTCAGCCACTATGTTTATTTTTTTTAAACGTCAACGTATCAAAGAACATTTGGACGGTCAAATCTAACGACATCCTAATAGTTTTCATTTGTCTTGTGGTTTAAAAGATAATATGTAATTATGAATATTACATCCCACCATGGAAATTGACGCCAAGACAAGTAGGTTTATTATATTAATGTTTATAGGCATTTCATGCCAATTACTTTATTAATACAATAATTGCATCTTTGAAAAACAGAAAAAAATTAAGTCCAGACCCAGAAATCGAAACCTAGACTTCCGTATGCCAAACCGGGGCCAGAATCGAACCATCTAACCGGGACTATGTTACTAAACCTCAAATTCTTCTATCCTTTCTCCACGTGAGTCAGGCCTTCGCTTGCGCCATCTAGCCGATAGTTTGATTTTGAAAGCAGTGAAAATATATATATTTTTTTAAAGTTTACTAGCAATGTGGGATTGAGTCCCACATTACTAGCAATCCTGTTAACCCCTCCAGTTAAGCTCAATGACTTGTGTTAGGAGTGGATTCACGTCGGTAGTATAATGGGTAGGATTCGAACCCGCGACCTCACCATTGCGAGACCGATGCCTAAGCCATTAGGCTTCCGCCGCTTCAAATTGGGATTCTTGAAGGAAGCGTCAAGGCGAACGATCAAAATAAGTCTTCAAACATATGTTACTTGGAATATATAATTTAATTCCATTTCTGTAATAAACTAACTCGAGCCTGGGAAAGACTGATTCCTCACTTTCGTGGATAATAGATCCTGCTACGTCCCCAAACAACAGCATCCTGTTGTCATATGAATCCTAGTCTTAAATTCTTTACAAATCATACACTGTAGTCAAAAATGGTGGCTATGATCTAGGTACGAGCTATTCTCTAAAGATACAAGGCCAATTTATTTGAGGAAGATTTTATACTATTTTCCATTTGCCGTCCCATTCACAGGGGAGAAGCCGTGGACAAAAAATAGTAATTATAATAAATTTATAACGCGAGATAATAGATAAAACAAAAGTAACAAAAAAAAATCAAAATAACCCGACTGCAAAAATAAAGAAACTATATAGTTTCTGTATTTTTGCAAAAGGGTTTTTTTTTAGTTTGTTTTGAATTTGGTTGAACCTAATATTGTGCCTCGGACTTCATGATTATATGAATTAATATGAAGGATATCTTTTTTGTATATTTTTGTAGGTAGGTTTTTGTAGTTTTAAGAACTATTTGTTCATTTTTAACATTTTTGGAACAAATAAAAGCTCTTTGACTTAATAACCCACTTGAGGAGGGTCTTAGAAAATCTTGTATTTGTATCCCGCACATAAAATCCGTAATTGTAATTATTAAAGCATTTTATGTACTGATTTTAATGAATGATACTTCATTAAATAACATTTAATCTAGTGATCTATCCTTTATTAAAATCAGTTGAGCCCTTGACGAGTTATGCAGACATAGGAACGTTAGAAGGATACATACATACACGTCAAACACCCTCCGCCGCAGTCCGATAATAAAGTACGCTTGTACGCGGTGGTATAATATTTCTCGTGTAACATAATAATTTTCTGACTAACTTTAATTATGCTAGTTTTAAAGCTAATTAGTATGTAACTTTAAATTAACTCCAACACAAATTTACAATGAAAATGTTTAAATATAATACAACATTACATTGTACGTTATAAACATATATTTTAGTAAAACATAAAGATTTATTCGACATTCCATACTTGTAAAGAGCTAAAGAGTTTATTTGTACCTGTTAATTCCTAAAGATACGATAAATTTAAATAATTTTATACACATACAACAATTACATTGTTGATTAATTGTAATTACATTAAACCGGGAAAAAACCGGGCATGCTCAGTGTAGGGTTCTGCAGCCGTTATCTATACTTCTATACTACTATTATAAAGATGTAAAGTTTGTGAGGTTGTGGGGAGGTCTCTAGTGTCATAGGCCTAACAAAGTGGGCATTTAGTTACAAACAAATGCACTATGGTATTGGGGTCAGCTAGTTCCAAATAAATGTACTATGTATAAAAAAATCCGATTTGAATAATTGCATCAGCAAAAGAGCGTATGTTCATGACACTTGCGCGTTTTTGTTGAGAAACGCAGTATTTCGGCAAAAACTCAATGACGGTATATACGTTCATATTGAAATTAATTTGTGTTTAAAATATTCAATAAGCGCAACCAGTAATGATTTTTTTCATATGTTTTGGTCACACGTTTTAAAAGATAAGAATGCACACTGCACACATGTTAAGGGGGGGGGGGGCACAATTTGTGCAACTTTTGAAGCGACTATTTCCAAAAATATTCACTTAATCAAAAAAGTTTATTAGAAACCTTAAAGTGTGTTTAAACGACGTCGAATGATGAGCCACACGTTAATGTTTGATGATATTTTTTTTCAGCTTCTGTTACATGTATGGAATGCCCCCCGTAAATATATTTATTTTTTGATATATCAAACTAAGTAGCGGCTTCTGCAAGACGTATATGCACCAAATTTCATAAATATTCATCGTGAAGTATTTTAATAAAATGTCTGTGATATACGGGTGGACAAATAGACAGACAGACGGACATGACGAAATTGTGAGGGTTCCGTTTTGTAATTTTAATAACGGAACACTCAAAAAATCTTTAAACAGATACCTTATCTGTTACAGACTTATTATTTTAGAATTATCGAATAAACATTTTTTCTTCTTTTAAAATGTTTAATTTGACCATGCATCGTTTCTGTGGATTTAGCATGAAGTAAACTATATTCCCATACACAGTTAACCCAGTAATAGTATAAAAACTTACGCCCTGAGTGCATTATTTTGAATTAAAATACGACAATTGTCGTTTTTTATAAGGCTCTTGTTACGGGACGTAGACTTACTTAGACAATTTACATCAACTCAATGGTTGAAGTCTGTAAATTCTTAACATAAAACTAAATTTATATCCATCTGTTTGTATATACGTTTATTTTTTACTTTTATATTGTAAATTATTTTCACATAAATTCAATATTGTATTAACAAACTATCAATATCAATCAAGTACAATTCAACATGTCGAATCTTGACGAGGTTTTGAAAGATTTCTCATTAAAGTTTATTTTCATCTGAATCCGGCCCTGTCCGCTCAACCCTTGTCATCTGTCCTAATGGCGGATTAAGTGGTCTTTTCCCGTAATAAACATGTTGCCAGTAAAAAATACATTAAGTTTCTTGTTAGTAATTGCGAATGTCTGTGCGAGAGAAACTTTTTATTTGTTTGTCTTACTTTCCTCTTTTGAGATTGTTGTGTTGTAATGGTTTAGGTTGACTAAGGTAACGTAAAGCAACCGGTTCATAAAACTAACTGTAATATAATTTAAAGTTTCTTAGCAGATTTTATTGGTAGCTTTTGACGTTTTCAAACCCACATAGATTTGGTTTTACGAAATAAAAATACTTTAATTAGATTTATAACTGTGTTAGTATGTGCAATGGAGTCAATAGATTCAATTCCTGGTACTTAACAATCATTTTATTAAACACTAGCGGACGCCTCGCGGTTTCACCAGCGTTGTTCCCGTTCCCGTGGGAATACAGGAATAAAAAATAGCCTATGTCACCCGGGGTTAGTGTAGCTTCACAACGATAAAAGAATTTTTCAAATCCGTCTAGTAGTTTCGGAGCCTATTCAATACAAACAAACAATCAAATCATTCCTCTTTATAATATTAGTATAGAAGTATAAATGATTTATTCGTAGCAGATTTATCGGCGTAGATGTTTTGTTTCAAACGAGGCTACGCCGTAGATCGAAAGTTGTTTTTTTTTTATAAACATAACTAGCAATGTAGGATTTTTGGTCACACATTACTAGCAATGCTGTTAACCCCTCCAGCTTAGCTAATTGCTTAGGAGTGGGTTCAAGTCGGTAGTATAATGGGTAGGATTTGAACCTGCGACGTCACGATTGCGAGTCTACCGCCGCTTCAAATACGGAAAATCATTGACGTTATATATCTGCATGTAGACTGTGAAATTATAATATGATATGTTTTCAGTTTGTGTAAGTCTTCAGTTACAGAAATAAAAAGATTTTTTATGTTAATTATGGCCTCAAAAATATAGTACCTACTGATAAAACTCAATTCAATTTATTTTGAGTATTAAATAATTGGATGGCTTTAGATCAATAGAAACTTCAATAGTCATTTAAAAAAACCTGATCCCAATTCAAACCAAGCCAATTTAACCCAACAAATAACCAACAATAATCCCTTCAATAAACCGATTAAGTTCTCAATAACAAAATCAAACATGAACGCCGGCCATTAATGTCAGTTCACATCCAATGAGGCGTCAACGCGTGGAATATTTAAATCGGCGGGATATGACGGCGGTATGTACAAACCACGATATGGTATGAACGACGATCGCTGACATTTGGCGTAGTGCGTGAACGGCTAGTGCTCGCGACCGGAATAACAATGCGTCGAATTTCATCTGAGATATCGTTGATTTGTTTATAATCATTTATTTGGATTTTGATTAAGGGGGTATAGTGTCACAAATTCTTATGACTTGCCTGCTTCACCATCGGCTTTTTAGACCAATGTGATTATTATTAGAACTGCTTTAAATACGCCTCGTTTAGAAGTTTTCCAGTCCGGAGGTGGCTGCCACTTGAGCTGGTCAGAGCTCATTTAACTAGTCCGGACATTATGTAGTTCCAAAATAACTTTTCTATTTTTCAACTTTTTAATTACTTTGAATTTAGAACGCGTTTATTATTTTTAAAAGTTCTTTCGATTTCGCGCCATTTCAAATATTTTTTAGTGTTCATTATCAAATCACAATATGAATTGGGGTGTCAAAGAAAGTAGGATTGCGGTGATCGCTTTGCACAAAGTGGGTATGGAGTCGTCGGTCATGTTCCAGACACTTCAAAAGCTTGGTATCAGCCGTATGTTTGTATATCGTACTATCAACAGATACAACAATACTTCCTCTGTCGAAAACCATAAAAGATCCGGGCGACCGCGCGCTGTTAGAACTACAAAGGCTGTTAATGCTGTTAAAGCCAGAATTCGCCAAAACACCATTAGGAAGCAAAAAATCTTATCGCTAGAAATGCAGATTTCCGCTAGGACTCTGTCGCGTATTATAAAACAAGACCTGAAGCTCGGTGCTTATCGTCGATATACAGGACATGCCCTAAATCAATCTTTACAATTAAAGAAAGTGGTTCGATCAAATCGCCTTCTGTCGCGATACGTAGGTGAAGGGCACAGAAATATCCTCTTTACCGATGAAAAAAGTTCACGATTGAAGAGCACTACAATAAGCAAAATGATAAAGTGTACGCTCACAGTTCTAAAGAAGCTGCTCAATTGGTTGGTAAGGTACAGCGTGGTCATCATCCTGCGTCAGTGATGGTTTGGTGGGGCGTGTCTTATCAAGGCGTCACAAAACTACATTTTTGTGAAAAAGGAGTGAAAACTTCAGCAAAAGTATATCAAGAGACAGTCTTGGATCGTGTAGTGAAACCTCTCAGCAATACACTTTTTAAAAATGTACCGTTGACTTTTCAGCAGGACTCTGCACCTGGTCACTGGGCACGAACTACCTAAGCCTGGCTTGAAACCAACGTTCCGGACTTTATAAGAGCTGAAAACTGGCCCTCATCTAGCCCAGACCTCAACCCTTTAGACTACAAATTATGCTCAGTTTTAGAGGACATGGCTTGCTCTAAACGACACGGTGTCATTGAGTCTCTTAAAAAAACTCTAGAGCAATGGCGAAGCAGTGGCGAAATTTGGAAATTAAAGGAAATGAAAATAGTGCATAAATCCATAGATTCGTGGCCGGACAGATTAAAAGCCTGTATAAAAGCCAAAGATATTTTTAAAAGAATATTGTTTTTATATTTTGCTGAGACTTTAATAAATATGTACAATTTTTTTCAATAGTTAGTTTATTTGTATTTTATTTTTGGCTACTTTCCATTCATTAAATGTTTCAAACTGTTTCAATTGAGATCAGTAAGGCGAATATTCAAATCTGTTTTATAATACAGTCGAAAACATAATGAGAAAGTGTTTACGACATTCATTCCTTAACTATTTTACACTTTACAACAGAAAATGTTAACTTGGCGTAATGCTCTTATGATCGGTACTGCAGTATCTTATAGTAATAAAATATAAACTCAAGAACTAATTTCAGCAACAGAAATTTTATAACGTTAAGCGTCACGCAAGCGGAACTGCGGTGGAATACTAGTTGTAATGTTCGTGTTATATTTGGAATGCGATAATACGCTGTATTTGGCTGATTTATGCCTCTACAACAGCTGGTAGTGGAAAGCATGTTAATTATTTCTATTTATAACTGTATAACGCCATTCATACATAGAAAACGAACAACAGCTAACGAACCTGAGTTTCTCTTATAGTGCTTAGGTTTTTCCCCGCTAGGTATATGATTATATTTTTTAATTAACATGGAAAACTTAAATATAAACAGATCGTAATAAACCGGTTAGTGAAATAATCTGCTAAACAATTACAGTTTACTTCATTAATGGAGATTGTTGATTGTTGTACTTTATATACCACTAGCTTTTGCCTGCGGCTCCTCCCGCGTGGATGTCGGTTAACGCGATAGAACCATCCTATGTCCTTCCCCGGGACTCAAGCTATCTCCATACCAAATTTCATCTAAATCGGTTTAGCTGTTTGAGCGTGAAAGCGTAACAGACATACAGACAGACAGAGTTACTTTCACATTTATAATATTAGTATGGATACTACAACTAGTTAAGAAACATGTTACATACTGGTGTACCCAATAAATGAAATAGATAGACGACTGTGTCGTTACTAAAGCATAATCACGACACAATTCAAATATCATCATAACAAATTGTGTCGTTATTAAGCTTTAAAAGCGAACGAGGGTATTTCCTAAACCTAAGATATATGGGTTTGCGGAAAAAAAAGCCAGAACCCTTTGCCTTTAAGAGCTCATAAAGCCTTTAGGATCGTGTACCTCAAAGTCTCTCTCCGGTTTCTTTTCCCATTGGACTATGAAAATGAGGGAATATGTTAAGTCCCCTACCACGCAGAAAATTATAGCTTCTTGTCAAAAAATGTGTGGCACTCGGGGACTGCCGCGGTAAAGCTGCATATATATATTGCATAGCATTTTTTATCAACTAAAACAATATGCAAACAACATAATATAAAAAAAAACTTTTTATTTGCATAAGTTAAATAATATGTTTTTTTCTTTTCAACACATTTCGGCTCGTCTCGATCCGTGCGAGCTTCGTACAGTCGTACCATATACATATACATTAAGCGAACGCTCGGCCGAGCTACATAGTAGGCGGAGTGGTGGGTGTTAGGTTTTATTTTCGTTACGGAAATTCTTGATTCGGTCGCCGCGCTCAAAGCCCGCGATAAAAGCTATACAATAGCTTAATAATATTTTTTTACACTTAAATTACTGTAGTAAGATTAATTACAATAATATAATGTATAATATAATCCAGTAAAGGAACTACCATGTTAATTGTCCCCTTATATTTTTACGTGAATTCATCCAAACTATAAAACAGAGAGAAAATATTAAAGCTTTATAACACGCCGTATCGGCCATCAGCAGTAAAGTTCGTGACAATTAACTGCGTACATTTTATATTTCGGGTAGTTGAACACGTTTTTATGAGAGCTCGTGTTAGTGATTTAAAGTTAATAGTTGTGGCCATTTTGTGTAACGGCGATAATATTTGTGTTCATTTTCACATGATTGTAATCTATTTTAAATTTATGTCATGGAGGAAACAATGATAAAATTATTAGCTAAATGTTAACTGTACGGTTTAACGGTTTAAAATAGATTTGACGATTATATTTTGATTAATAAAAAGTATAGGAACACACTTCGTACAAAATAAATAAAAAATGAGCGATAGGACGGAAAATGTTTTTAGTTAATTTTTACATGGAATATATTTTCAACTTGTTACTAAAGTTAACCCTTCATTTTAGTCGCAGTCTAGCAGTTTAAAATATTGTTTGTGGTTAAAAAACTATAAAACATATTACTGTACCTTAAAAAACCATATGTATGTCGCAACACAAAAAGCCAAAACGTAGACATTCATCTTTATATAACGAACTACTAATTACTTCCAAGCTTGTCTTCTGTAAGATCTCAGTAATTACTAAAACCAATTAGGATTTCAGTAACTCGAGCAAGAACCTAACTATTCTTTCAAATAATCATCAAATTATACCTAAAATGTATAGAATAAAGAAAATCAATGTATTTATTTGAGACTAGCTTTCGCCCCGGCTCCACCCGCGTGGATGTCCTTTCCCGGGACTCAAACTAGCTCCATACTAAATTTCATTAAAACCGGTACAGCAGTTTAAACGTGAAAACGTAAAAAAAGACATTAAATTACTTTTACAGGTACAATATTATTTTGTATTAGCTGTCATCAGTTTTCTATAGGGTAAAACGTTTACGTTATCACTACCATATTTACGTCAAAAAATAATTACCTTTCGTATTTTAATCTATAAAGCTGAAGAGTTTGTTTGTTTGTTTGAACGCGGTAATCTCAGGAACTACGGGTCCGAATTGAAAAATATTGTTCTCTTGGGTAGCCCATTTATCGAGGAGGGCTATAGGCTATATAACATCACGCTACGATCAATACGAGCAGAGTAGCAATGTTGCAAAAGCTGGAAAATTGACGCATACGAAGTTGCGCGGGTCAGCTAGTACAGAATATGCACACGTGGCAATAATTTTATGTCATTTTGTAAAAACACAAAAATAAATTTATTATTCTTCTGTAAGTGATTGAAATTGAACCCAATTCATCACTGCGTAAATAGAATTTTGCAATTGAACTTTAGATAAATCGATTTGGCACCGACTAACTACTGGGATTACGCAGGCTCGACTGTCGCTCAGAGTAAATAATAGTATTTGATGCCCTAAATAGTCCATTGCGCTTCAGTTCACTCTCTGTGCCAAAGTTAGTTAGATTGAATTCCACAAGTAACGAAAATATTTCAACCACAAATACTACAAAGAGATAAACAAAAATAGGGCCTTTTTTACCCGACTGTAAAGAAGGGTTATGTTTTTCGCGCGTATCTTGTACGTATGTATGTATGTATGTAATATTCTTTATTACCTGATATCTCACAATCCACTGAACGGATTTATACAATTCACACATCCTTAGATTTGTCTTAATCGCCCAAGTGTTCTTAGATAGGTGACGTTTTTAAAAAACAAACATGGCGGCTATGAGATGTCAAAATAAAGAGGTATGAAAAAAAAAGTTGTTTCGAATACTGCAATATGGGTATCAAATTAAAGAGCTCATCATAGGCATTTTAAAAAGGTATAACATGATTATGACTGTAATACTAAAAAAGTTAGTAAGCAACCATTGTTTTTTCAATTTTCAATACTTGACAATAGCTGTGATAAAAGTAAGTTGCTACATCGGTTACATCCTACAACAACTAAAAAGTATTAAATAAAAAAAAAATATACAAATAAAAAACCCGCCTGCACAAAAAAGATGGAAACAAGATCCCCTACATAAACATACAATTTCATGCAGTCGGAGGCATTAATGAATCTCGACGAACTTAGTAAAGTGACAAAAATAAGGTCTTTTTTAACAAATAAATTAAAACACTATATTGGATGATCCCATTTTCTCCAAAACCTATAAAACTTTAATTTAAATCATGATAATTTGTGCTGGTTAAAAACTGTTGAGATCTTGTAAAAATGGGGGTCACGTGAGTTGTTATTTTCAAAACCTCGCGTCACCTGGACACTTTAAATAATAATACAATTTATAAAACCAAGTCTTTAGGCTAGCTGAAGTGCAAAATAAGTACTTGATACTAACTAATAAAGTTGCTGAACTATTATTATAATACTTCATACCCGTATTTAAAAAAATACTAGCAAAATAAAGTAAAACAACATGATTTAAATGCTAACAAGAAAATGTTCATATTTCTATATGTCGACGGTAAAGGCTACCACTCACAACTGTCTAATGGGACACTTTATTATAATTTCAGACCGCTCATGCTTAAATTAAACTACTGAATATTCACAATCTACCACTTAAAAACAACCGGTTCCAGTAAAGCCCAATATTATTTTAAATCCTTGTTGCGTTGCAAAAGCGGTTACCGGAACACACGGGCACAAAAGCGAAAATGTCCAATTTCACTTCGGAATTGTTTTGCTAAAAATATTTTTTTACTCTTTTTTTTTTTCTACAAACAACATGTCCACATTTTCACGCCGTGTGAATACGCCTCGGATATTGTAAAGGGAATATTTTAAGTTGTTACATCACTTTTATTTGTTACCTACTCTATTTTTATTGTGATACAGAATTGAAGAAAAACGAAGCGAATATCTATGGTTCGTGTCATGTACTGTTAGCATGGATGTCAGATCACAAAATGTACCTTTGAACAAACAAAGATCGATATGTTACGCTTCTCATACATGTATTGAGTGATAAACCATGGCATATTACAACATTTGATTTTATGTGTGTCGTATTGTATAGTAAGCAAAAGAAATGTAACAGTTATCGCTTCTAAACTTCACCAATGATTAACATATTTATTTATGTTTTATTAAATAAAAACATATTATATATTACAAGACTTTAGATAAGTGGATTCTCTTATCTAAAGTCTTGTAATATATAATATGTCCTATTAAAACAGATGTCATATTAAAAACTTTTTAACACAAATCATTTTCAAGAACACACAGCATAGATAACGTCTAGTTTATTTTAAATTATTTTCTTGCATAGTAATAAAATTTGATACAAATTTCACAGATGATACTAACGTTTTTATTTCGCTCTCACATTATCATGAAAGCAATTCGTTATCGTTTCTTTTCATGATAAATACAAAACGTGATTCAGTGTACGTGTACGAGGTACGACTTTCTTGAAGAAAACAGGATAATAATGTATTTATCTAAATATATAAAAATGTACGTTATTGTAAAATAATCTTGTTTTAAACAGAGTACAAAGATGACATACGTTTGTATATTATCTACAGGTTTTCGCCCGGGGATCCGCCCGCGTTGATGTCGGTTATCGCCATACAAACTACCTACCCTATGTCCTTTCCCGGAACTCAAAGTACCTAAAAAATATGTATATTGTGTAATAAACTTGTTAAAACAAAGTAGGTACAATGATGACAAACGTAAATTTCATCCAAATCGATTTACCGGCTTAAGGGTTAAAAGGCAACAAACAGACAGACAGAATTACTTTCCATTTATAATTAAAGATGTTTTTATTAAGATACTAAATTAACAACTTGCCTTTTCTTGTCTTGCTTCAATTTTTTACACCGATTTGTAGAGTAAAAATAAATGTCAAAGTAAACATTTCAGTTGTGATTTAACCAGACTCTTTCGATTCATACAGGAAAATTTCAAAAGATAACAAATGGCGTCAACGTTTATTTCTTCTAAAAAATAATATTTCAGGCCATTTTCAATTACAAAAATAAGAACATTCCTAAGATTTTTTTTTCTCTATACCTATAAAAGTTTAAACTACTGCCCTTACTTCTTCTAACAAAAATGCCATTTAACTTGAACATACCATTAATAAATACAAGTTGTTTTGTATCGCCGCACGTGTCGCGTCGCTTGTGATTTATACCTGCTACTTTAAGTACACTGAAGGTTATGTTTCAGTTTATGTCAACGATATTTTATTTCAAACATCATTTACACGTTCTAGTTATATTTCATTTTTATAATTAAGTATTGTTTTAGGGTACCTTATGCTTAACGAGCCAATGAAACCTTTTGTAGTAAGCCTACAATACGTATACGTTTTGTATACAACGAGGAACAGAAAGATTTGGTCAAATTCCAGCAGCGACACAAGTTTGTGTGACATAAGTATTGCAACAACCATGGTGCCACATCCGATTGTATTTTTATGTGTTATACTGGGTTTTTTATCACATATGGCAGTGTCTCTAGATATGAAAAATACACAGGAAATAGACAACGACATAAACCATAGGCAGAATATTTCAATCAGTATCATGATTGTCTGTTACTTATTTCCTCTGTGTTTGTCATTTATTCTGATGATAATTGATTGAATTATTCGTTGGCTTAAGTGTATCGTTTCTGAAGAAGCATACTATAAAATAAATTTAGATGAATAACTAGCATTTTGTGTTTTATTGATTGTTTTTCGGTTTTTTCTTGACAGTGTAGTACAATCGTTTAACATTGAAATATTGGCAAGTAAAATTGTAAAAATAATTACCAGTTATTATGGGCCACCAATTTTTAGGCGTGACGTATCAATTTGATCAAGTGTGCATGCGATACAAAAATCAATATGATGTATATAAAGTACCAATCGAAAAAAAAACTACGGGTTGCACTCCGGGAGTGCCGGCAGAAGTGAAAACTTGAACATTAACGTTGTGCATTTTTGAATATTTTGGAATGGTTAGGAAATAATTTCGCACTAATTGCTTTATTTATCTGTATAAAAGTACTATCAATTATGTGGTTAATTACAATATTCATTTATTGCGCTATCGTACACAAACAAGATAATTTATATTACATTTCTCTTTCTTTTATTTTTGCTGCTATTTCCTTCCTAAACAAAACGGCAGGAGCAGGCATATATTTTCGCCGCGTGGTAGAAGGAGAGGGGGATATTGCTTCTTCTCCTACACCGCACCGGCAGTCTACTCTCCCTCCGTCTTACGAATTTTCGATCAGGTCACGTATCCTGACGCGAGTTTAACATTTTTTATCCATCCCAAAAAGTGCAAAACGACGCTCAAGAAGTTTTCACTTCAAAAATATTTTTTTAAACACGCCGGCTTACCCCTTGAAGTGTGTCGACTGAATTAAAAGTCATTCTGTATAAATAGATTTTTAATTTTGTTTTTGTTTGGTAAAGGTTTATTCCGAAATGGTCCAATAAAAATTTCGTAAAGATCTGATTATGAGTTTTGGTGACATAAACCGAGATTGAAGTTGGTTAGATGTTCCATCAAGCCATTTATCTCTAGACCGTGCCAAAAAATTATACATACAAACGCTAGAAAAAGATAACCTACTTTATTAAGCAGTCGGGTAAAAAATAAAGTTAGTAATGCGGCCACTCTTGAATATTATGTGTGAAGCTAGTGGTTGTGATATCTTTATTTTGTTATAAAGACTTTGTATGTTGGTACGAAATCCTCGGTATACAAACCCACTGTCATTTGACCAGTTTTCTTGCAAATATTTTTAGCTTATTCGTTACAGGTTTATTTTAAAAGCCGTAGGCAAAAATGAAGTGGTAATAATATATATATCAAAGGGCTAAACCAGATATTATACCTTAAATTATTCACGTGATTAAGACCCATAATGACGGGCAAAGATAATGTAGATCTATTATCTTTGCCCGTAACATATAATTTTCAAAATATCAAAAGGCTGTTGACCTTATTAAATGGTATGTATATGTTTATCATAGACTTGTTATACTATTGTGTATGTTTATTTTTATGGTTATAATGTATTTTCTTTTTCATAACATGTTTACTGCAACTATATATTTCATATTTACATCACCCTAAGGTAGATTAGCAGAGAATGTTTTTAGCATTAAGTTCGCCTCTATGTGAATGTTTTTAGTATATAGAATACACCTTTATTGCATTCCCACTGCAGGGCGTTATGCGGCCCAGCCTAGTAGGATTGATGGTTGTCGCAAGTCTTCATCTTTTGTTTCTAAGTTAAGCCGATTTTTGCGAATTTGCGATTAAACAAAACATACAAAGTGCATGACCATATTATGTATTTATATTACATACAAGGTAAACAATAAACATGATCTTTATCCCTAGATCACACAATTTTATAAATATTACAAATCATTTATGGTTACTTTTCAGCAAATAAACGCCTAATCAGAAACACCCAGTATTACCCCCCACAAACATAAACTCTTTTGCGCCCCGTCCAGCTAAATAGCAAACAATAAACATTTTTAATTAAGACAAATCACAAACCCCAAACTTAACATTAAATTCTCGCATACGTGCTGAGCTAAATAATGTTCTAGTGTTGCAATACCGTGCAAGCAACACCTTTGCGGTGCACGTAAAACTAATGGCGTCCATTTGGACGTCCATAGCTTGCATTCAATGTGCTGATTATAGTTGTAGCTCCTGAATGTGCTAGGTAATGTGAAAAGTCTTTACTTAATTGAAGTCTTTAAACGATTTTTGCAAGCTCTAACCGTTAATATACGTCTGATGTTATTATCAATTAACATAATTAGAAAATTAAAAAATACACTCTTGTATCCCTCTAAGTGTTAGGTACACGTATTTGAAATCATCTTGATAGGACTTTTATTTTGATACTCATATTGCCTGTTCAGTAAAACAACATTTGGCACTTTAATCACGTCTGACGTCAGCCATATTATTAAAAAAAAAAAATCTAGCCCCAAAGCGTTAAATGTTACCAGGGCTCATTAAACGTATCAAGCAATACAATAAATCTATTCAGGCTTTTCCTAGGATAAAATCCCTGTGTCACAAGAGACTACAAAGACAGACTCGGAATTAACCTTTCAACTTAACATCAACGGCATGGTGGGAATCAAACCAAGAACCTCTTGCTCAGCAACCACACGCACTCCAATTGTGCCATACATACAGTGCCGCAGTAATGTCAATGTCATGTATTCTTGCTTGCGTAGTTGTTTTACAATCAATCTTTCATAGCGTTATCATTTGCAGCAGACTTACTGCGCTCGCGAGCAATTTGCCCGATTAATTGTGACGCTCGAGCGTACGTACTAGCGTAGCTTACGTACTAGCTTTCGCCCGCGGTTGCGCCCGCGTGTATGTCGGTTATCGCGATAAAAACTATTCAATGTCCTTACTCGGGACTCAAACTATCTCCATACCATATTTCATTTAAATCGGTTTAGCTGTTTGAGCGTGAAAGCGTAACAGACAGACAGACAGAGTTACTTTCACATTTATAATATTAGTATAGATTGTGTGGGTAAAAATGAATACATAAACATTTTTGTTGTTTTTGTAAGCAATCACAATCCATTAAAAAAATGACGTTGATACTAAACCATTCATCAAAAAAATTAAGATATTGTTTAAGTATTATAAGGCCATCATTAAAAAACATTCCTGTACAATTTTAACACAGTTCTTAAAACGCGCGTAAAATTTATATTTGAAGGACAGGGAGCCGATTCAAATTGGGTCGCAAGTTGCAAGTATGAATAGTTACATTAAGTCAACTTAAAAAGTAGTTAGGAGCTACCAAGCATCTATAAACATCTAACATATTATTTCGAGCCTGGATGTCAATTGTGTCCATGATGTAATGTATGATTGTAAAGGTTCATTTCCATGCATCACAGCCAGTCGCGACCGCGTGTGTATAACGACGTGCGGCTGACGCGCGCGGCCGATGCGACATTAGTCAGAGTATGAGAATGTATGGCGCCGTTTTAGAGGTCGGCGATAGACTCGCGCGGCCGAAGAATGACGTAGGCCGCACTCTGACTATAGTCGCATCGGCCGCGCGCGTCAGCCACACGTCAAAAGCCGCGCGCGACCACGATGCTCGGAAATGAACCTTAAGTCCCCGCGATACAGTCCCGACATCGTTGTCTTAAAAATGATAAAAAAATGGTCCTGAAACATCAAGTTTACAAATTGTACACCTACGACGAATCTAAAATACGGTCATTATTTTTCGACAAGAGAGCTCGTTTACCCAAACATTCTATGTATTTACCCAAAACCGGTGTCATTTTAAAAGACCGGTTGGTTTGTTAAATGAAGACATCTGTCAACGGGTTAAAGGATACAGGATCTGGCCGGAAATTTGACTCTGAAGCTGGCGAATACATTATAAAAAAATATGATGTTGGGAGGGTAGAATTATGGGTAAGGTGTCGTGGTTAGATGAGTTGTTTATGGTGTTTTGTTATGTGTGTTTGTACAGTTTATGGTGTGTTAAATGCAACGGAGTAAAAAATAATGTAATTAACCCGTTTTCTGCATTATGAGGCTTTAGCGACAGATCTAAAATATGGAATCTTGTCCTTAGGTTATTAATGTAGATATATTATAATTATGACTAGTTTTCGCCTTCTGCCAGCTTTATTGTGATAAAAAGTATCTAACTGGTTCAGCAGTTTAAACGTGAATACGTAACAAATAAACAGAAAAACAGAGCTACTTTCACATTTATAATATTAGTTTGAAGAAACTAAATTGCATGATAACAAAATAATACATACATTAAAAATTTGCTGCGTATAAATGGACTGGTTACGACCAAGTAGTCCGCTTATGACTACGGCCGGTGCAACCTGATCAAAATGTTAAGCAGTTTAAAGGTAAGTAAGGTAGGTTGTTATTCCTAAACATTCTCCAAAATAAACTATATCCTTGATATCAAACTTTAACTACATAGTAAAGTGCACGTCACGTAAATTGGTTAGTTCAAGACATAAAGCAAGCAAGTATTAGGCCGGAGGTGTGTCAACAACAAACTCTTGCAGAATCTGAAGTCGGCCGGTCGAAGTTAAAGACGATCGCGTGGATAGTAATATATTTAGTTACCGGTTCGACATATTTGAGTTGAGCGGTCGTTTGCGTAAAGGCCGTATGTGCCAAAGAAAAGTTGACAATGTTTGTATAGGTATTAGGTACGAGTTGGTTACAAATCTTTGAAATTTTGTTATATTAATCCACTTTATAATGTTTCCTCTGCTTGGGTGTTTAGGTACAACAACACAACATAAACACAGAGATTAAAAAAAAAAAAAAACTATATCTACAAATCACAATATATTTACATATGTTGTTGTTGTTTGTAGATATAGTTGTAATTTTTTTGTCAAAAAAATAAAAACACCAATAGCAGTCTATTGCAGTCATTAAAAAAGTAACAAAAGATTAATCCCAAATAAGTTAGTTTTTCGTCACAATCATAATTATTTGACCTACAGACGCATAACTACGAGTAGTAGCAGTAGTAGCATTTGTAAGTTAGACTAAGACTTTTTATAAGACTTGTGAGGTATTCGACCTTACATATTTCAACAAGTCTTATAAAAAGTCTGCCTCTCCAGACATCAATATTCTTCACACATCAATTTGAAAAATCTTCCCTTGCTCTACCCACTCGTTTTTATTCATTAACGGCCAGTCTCAATAATCTTACTATCGACATAAGCTCCATACACAATATGTCAAAATTCTACCTCTAGTAGCCAACTCCATCGATAGGTAGATTATTAAGACCGGCCGTTAGTCTCATGTTTTACTCACTACCAAAGTTTTACTTCCGCCATCAGTGAAAAACATTTCATTACTGCATTTTGAAGTTATGTTCCAACAAACGATGTTCCCCATATTGTCGTTTCGTTTTTACGACTTATTATACTCAAACATAGTAAAATGCGCTCAGTGATGTAAAAAAACCGCAAATGACATTTTGCGATTACGACTATGCCCATTCGTTTTGTGTGTATAAAACTCTTATGGAATATGGTGTAGGTACATATGACGTAGAGACGCCTTATAGTCATTACCTGACTTGGCAGCATCGTAATAATGCATCTGGTAACAATTTTCACACAATTATGATCATCAGAACGGCTAACAAGGAAACTACCAATAATTCAAAATAATGCCTTAATAAATTGCTTGCAATAACGTAAGTTTTAGTATAGCTATATAGCTTTTTTCTACGACTTTGCACGTGTTAAGTTTAGGTTAGTGTAGACGAGTCTCCGACACTGTGCTCAACAGATTTTTTTTTTTTTTTACTGTTAGTGTGCAAACGCACTCTATTCCCTTACTCTTATAGTCTGATGGGTCGTAAATTTATTACTACTTGAGAGAGATTCGGTGTTAGGTGCAGGTGGTCTACAAGGCAGGTAGGATAGGTATAACATTTTTCGAAGATAATCACTCATTTATTTGCTTAGTTGTCTTAGAATCACAGACTTTTAAAAAGGCACCGTTGATGGATAAGAATATGTTTGTAGCAATATGCAGAATATGCGGCTTTTGTTCGTTTGCAGTAGAAGTATACGTACAATAAAATGAGTAGGTAAAGCCTTTTCTATCCCGAGACATAATGTTAATCTTACAAGCAATCAGGCGACAGAAAATACCGATATTTACGATAACCGAACTTTACACGATGTACTAACACATTGTAGCAATTAATTTCATTGTGATCGACGTATGAAACAGGCCATATTCAGTAGCGAACAATGACGGACTGATTTCATTGATTTATAGTTCATCAATTCAGTTGACTATGTGCTTTTAAATGCGTGTTTATTTAAAGGTAAAATACGATGGAAGGAAAATTTGTGATTTTTTTATTAAAAACTTTTTACACTTCTACAATATGGTTATAAAATAAAAGTATTACGCTCTCATTTAGGCAACAGGTAAATTCACTTAAAATATTTTGTTATTCATGTTTTGCTGTACTTCCGTGTACCTTAAATTCCAATTCCAATTCCATACTTTTTTCAATTTTAGTTGTAGCCCTTTGGGGTTTTTGAATTGTAAGAATTACTAATTTATCATTATTCTGAAATCCCTTCAGTCGCGAGCCGAATAAAACAAATAGCATGTTTGACATAGAAAAAAGTAACATATCAACCTTTTAAAAAAATACAAATAACCTACAAAACAAAACCTCTTTATTTTATTTAACTTCGCATATTCATAAATAATAGATTTTTGATCGATGTCAAAATATAACACTTTTTTTGTCTAGCCTCTCAGGCCGCAAACAAGAACTATAAATGTTGATAAACTTTCGCGATTTGTACACATTATGAAAATATATATATTACGGGTCTTAATCGTGTAAATAATTTAAGGTAAAATACCTTGTTTATTGCCCGACCAAATTGATTAAGACGTTTTTGATTTTACGACACACAACAATTGTATTTTTTTTATAGATAGTGGATAGTATACCTGTACTTTAATGTAAATTATCTTACTTCGTAGGTAGGCTCTGGCAAAACATAAATCGTAAAAACATTTCATAGATAACAAAGCATTCCACTAACGGTAAAAATATGGGCAACAGCTTACTTACCCCACATGGGAAAGTTATATACAGCGAACCTCGAACTTAAAAAAAATTGTAACAGAGTAAAATCCCACAAGCAAAATCCCATAAATACATCTTTCAAAATGTAAACCGCAATAAGTTGGCAACAGTCTGGCACTTATGACTTAGAGGCCTGTGACAACGTTTGGCGGGAAATTTACTGCCGCCATTACTGTGACGTCACCGTAGGCGGTATCTCGAACAAACGACTTTTGTTACGGACTGCAGAATAGTGGAGTTATTGTCTATGGCCGCTTTATTTTTCTTTGGAAGTGATTACAGTAAAATATTGGGATTATTATTAGTTTCCTGTTATGATGAGATAAGGGTGCTGACTTTGGGGTGTTCTAACTTATAATCAGCATTTTTATTTTCCAATAATGGAATTAAGACTCCTGGACTTCTCGTACGTTGAAAAAATAAACAAGGTGAATACATTAATTGTTGAGGTAACTCTGCAGTGGATCAAAGGACACAGCAACTCCATCAGAAACGACGCGGCACCAGAGCTGGCGAGGCAGAGCACTAGAATGGCAACCTATAGCCCCGAGCCGTTAGTGCTTCTGCCACTAGATCAAATCAAGGCATGGCTGCGTAAAAAAAAGATAATAGCCATGTAGCGGAATGGAAAAACAACAGTGATTGTGACAAACTAAAGACACGATTCTAGAAGCCTCAAGGAGTACGCTTAATTATACTACGTAAAATAATTAAACGTTTTCCAAGCACAAAAACAGAACCTAAAAATGGTGAAAAGGGGGGATTATAATTAATGTCATTTACGTGGACAGAGCTAAAAACCTAATAATACGGCTGCTTAATTATTATTATTATGTTAGTAGATGTAGCAATCAAAAGATTGCTTCATTGGGTCTATTTTAATTTGTAGACCTTACTAGAACACATTAGCCTTAGGCGTTCACTCCGTTTAGAGCTATAATGTGTAACACTGCTAATAATTTTTAGAAGTGTCGTAACGAAAATTGGTTAAGAGACCATTATAATGGTTTCCTAACCGATGTTGGTTAAGGTGACCAATCTCATCCGAGACTAGTTATCTTCACAAGATATATTATAGTGTACAAGTGTATGTGCAGACATAAGCGCATTCTCTATTGCCTCACTCTCATAGTCCGATAGAACGGAAATGAAACACGACCGGACAGTTTAACGTGCTGTTTAGCTCATCATAAGAACATGAATGAGGTCCTTGTTTTAACATTTCAAATAATTACTTTAAATCAACTTATTCAACATTCAATTAATTTCCTCTTAATTAAGAATAAGTTCCACAACAATTGAATACAACGCCAACAAACAATTGTTATTAATTTCGGAAAGTGTATTTTTAATATCTGTTAAAGTTTTCAGTTTGTATAAACATCAAAATGAGAATTGTTGTTTCTACGCCTATTGATTTTGTTCACTTTAAAATAACAGATATATGAAAACAAATATATGTTGTTTCGTTTACATGAAATATAGAAGAATAGTAAGTTTGATTATGTTTAAATTGATTTTATATCAACAATATTATTCACCAATTGTCAATGGTGCAAAAACATTTACAGAAACATTTTCACATTCACTTATAAGGCATATAATACGCAGACATGCACACATTAGGTTTTATAATTATAACTGTTTTTCAAAGAAATAAATCGTTAACAACTCCACATGTTGTATTTGTAAAGATGTATACCCAATAGACCAGGAGTTGATAAAACTAAGCTTTATAATTCACTAGCGGCCCGCTCCGGCTTCGCACGGGTTTAAAATATATGGATGTTATTATACATATAAACCTTCCTCTTCAATCACTCTATCTATTAAAAAAACCGCATCAAAATCCGTTGCGTAATTTTAAAGATTTGAGCATACATAGGGATATAGGGACAGAGAAAGCGACTTTGTTTTATACTATGTAGTGATTCAACATCACTGTTCGATATTATTTTAAGATTGAAAGAATTTTTCTTTACACTGTGAATTCTGCTTAGCCATTTAAGAATAAAATTAACTTAATTTTCAGACATATTTACGTAACATTCAGATTTGCTTTCAATTAACGAACATTAAAATTAAACAGGGCCCTACGGTAGGTATACAGATCTCCGCTCTGTGAGATATAGATATAGACAGTAAACTACCACGTCGGCTCTATGCGGATTGATGAATATCATATGTCTTCGATTTTTTTATTCTAAACGATCGAATATATTTGACAAATATGATTGTCAAACTTCATGTTTTCATCAAACAATAGCTAAAACGTTCAAACCAACCATCAAACATATTTATTAAACAACGTGCCAGTGCCACGATTAAAATGTTTGTCGCTTGAGATCTTATTTGACAAACAGCGCCGTACACGTTCAAATATGTTTGTCAAACACCATGATGTCAATAAAATTGTTCGTCAAACACATAGATCGTTTGACAAACACTTCAAATAAAGCGGTAGACTATCAAATTATTTGACAAACATGTAAAATTTGACAAACAATTTGATAGTTTACAGGGCACTTGAGACCTATCGTTACGTGCCTTTCGTGTGCGTGCGTTCCTTTAAAAATCTACGTAAAATCCTTAAAAGCGCCCAACTTTTTTGCAGGAAATATTACGAACAGTAATTATAAAGGTCCACTTGCACCGAAAAGGACTCTGAAAATTGTCGCTAAAAACGGTATAATTCTAAAAGTTTCACGCTAGGAAGGCGCGCAGGAAGGGAGTGCTGCGTAAAAGTAGAAATATGAGTGACTCTAATTTGAGCTACACTCTTGGGAATGCTACTACGAGTAAGTATATCGATAAACTCTCACTCGAAAGTAAGATGCCGAAACAGTACGTATGTTACCTACACAAACATGAAAAAGCGGCGGTAGGCTAATGGCTAAAGCATCGGTCTCGCAATCGTGAGATCGCGGGTTCGAATCCTACCCTTTACACTACTGTCTTGAACCCACTCCTGACACAAGCCATTGAGCTTAGCTGGAGGGTTAACAGGATTGCTTGTAATGTGGGACCACGATACCACATTGCCAGTTATCTTTAAAAAAATATCCTGTATATTTTTTTAAAGATAACTGGCAATGTGGTATTTACATACAGAAAGGTGTGGTCAAATTTCAGTAGCGGATAGGGTATGTTATCAGTATTGTACCTACCATGATGCCATAGCTCGTTGCATTATTATTACATAGTATATTTTTTTTGTTAGAATTCAGTAGTGAATAGCGTATGGCATAAGATTTATGGCTTCCCTGGTTTAAAATTCGATTGGATTATTATGGCATAGAACTTTTTAAGTCATACTTTTCTTTTTAATTACTTTTTCATTCATGAATAAACGAATTAAAAAAATATTTTTTAGTTTATTAAACTAAAAAATATTTTTTTAGGGTATTCCGATTTTGATAAAATTAGGTATGTGCACTCAGTATCATCGGCACATACTCTTACATACCCTTGAATATGACCACACCTTTCTTTTACAACCTGTTTATTTTAATAACTATCAACTTTTTGTATGCCACACGAGAACATGAAAATGACAGATGCTAAGATATAATATAACAAAAGTGGAAATTAAAGTCGTCCTCCGCGTCCATCGGTTTCTACGCTCAATGCATATTTTGTCCCGAATATATACACATTATCCTATAAAAAGTGAAGCAATACCAGGTAAAGTCGGAGCAATACTTTTATCTCTTTTTTTTTTAGTTTACTTAACCAGTGTCATAAAAGTTTCTATATCATAGACGTATTGGTTAATTTTAATGACATTCAACACCGATAAATGTGTTAACATATAATGCGTGTATAATATATATACTATACTAATTGTGTACTTTGTATTGCTTCAATAACCTAAACCTCTGGGGGACTTAATACCGACATAAAATTGTAATTTCCACCAAAGGAATACACACAGTCTATATCGATTTCAAGCACTATCACTCAAGTGTTTAAGATATTCATGCCTTATACAAACGAGTACATTTATATCGCCGTCAGCATTTTGCGTGTATATGACAACACACGACGAATCTCCGCCCTCTTAGATTCCCTTCGAGAGATGAGACGCGTGACTGTTATTAATAAATTCATATCCTTCACAAAAACAGTTTGTGTGTAAGCATACGATGTTACATATTCAGACTAGAAGATTTCTAGATAATCATACATAATCAGCCATTTAAAGTTTTCACTGTAGGCTTTCTCTGTGAGATAGCCTGTATGTAAAGTGATAATAGTAAATAGTAAAGTAAACCAATTCGCTCCACTGAGCGGATTGGTGGATATCACTTTATTTTGTCTTTAAATTCTAGAACATTTTAGTTTCTTTGCATTATTTTCTTTTATCGATTTTTAAGCAATATTGTTGATAAAAATCACACAAACTTGAAGTATATATGTATATAAGTGCTTATTTCCCAATCACACGCCGTTTGTTGATGTTACCTAACACTATTTTCTAATATGAGTTGAAAATGGACCATTCGCGTAGCAGTAGCACAATAGGCGAAGTTGTTTTTGGAACACATTAAAAAATGAAACAAGTTCACAAGCATTGACTCAAAAACAAATTGCAGACACAAAATCAACACTTCAGGAAATTTCCTGAGTATTCTCAAATTATCACCGTACTTGTCACTCTCGGCAACAGTAGTAAAGGAAGTGCCAACATTCAAACGGAACCATCACGTAGTACCTCGCGACATTCAGATTCAGCACTTTCGGTGCAACTTCCAACGGTGGCTGCTCATGAATAAATTTTACATGTTGTTTTCAAAATAGCTATTTGACGTAAATTTTATTCTCTTCGGTGTTTTTGCTTGAATCGTGATGAGAATAATGTTATGTATATTTGAAATATATGTTTATTACTTCTGTGATTACTGTTAAAGGCCCTGAGGTCGA
The DNA here is from genome assembly GCA_945859575.2 of Herminia tarsipennalis. Classification (NCBI taxonomy): domain Eukaryota; kingdom Metazoa; phylum Arthropoda; class Insecta; order Lepidoptera; family Erebidae; genus Herminia; species Herminia tarsipennalis. Next base: position 22,316,046 of record OX243844.2, read on the forward strand.
CCCATTTACATTCTATCACGATTTTTACTACCAGTTTTTATTTATTTTTAAGTTCATTTTAATGTTTGGCTTAGTACAAAAATGGTACAAATCCTTAGCTGAATATTAAAAACTTAACACGCCACATATTGACAAAGGAAATTGACGGCGATGTAGTTAATAAAATTATAGCTTCACAATTTTGATGGTTTACTTGATAGATGGAATAATGTATGTATTATAATTATTTTCAAAATAACCGCGGTTCATTTTTGTATTACACAAAACGTAAGTTTTATAAGTATAAAACTATAGGTACGTGTAAATATGGTACAAAGCCAAATCCTACTTTAAACAGACTACAAGTATAACATTTTAATTTATTCTCACATTTTGTGACCTTATATATTTATTCATAGAATCAGCCGACTCTCACCCCTGAATAGTTGGTGAAATAAATTAAGATTAAATCCCGAACAAAGTTAGCACATTTTTTCCTACAATAATCTGGTTATAATATAATAAAATAAGTTTTTACCCGAACTTTTTTCATTCTGAAGAATCACAGCAAGCGCAGCCAGAGGCAACTAATTTTCTGAAATAACAACTTATAACTCATGTAGTCAAACTAAAAATTCAAATGGGCTTGAATAAACAACTTTTTTGCGAGACGTGGGTAGCTTTATCCAGAGATTTGTTTAAGAATTTAGGTTTCGTTTTTATTATAAAAACTTCTTTGTTGTATTCCACTGAAACGTTTGTTTGCATAGTCATAAAATGGTTAAACGAATTTACAATTTTGATTTTGAGAAATGGTATATGTCAAACTTTCACGGCATTAATATTGTAATAAGGTATTTTTTTTATGTTCAAATCTTTACAGATTTTGTTTTCTGCCGGGAACACCTTAGGAATCATACAAGTCACGAATAAAAAATAGAACAATATTGTAATGATAAATGTTTTTGAGTGAAATCAAACCACGTTGATCTAAGTTTAATTTAAGGTGCAGTCAGAAACTATGCATTTTTCCTTCAGTCTTTTCAAAATACAAAAAAATCTGGTCTTGTAGATCTGGAATTAACTAAAACTGACAAAATTTCGTTCCTTTCGTTCTTACAACTTTTCACCCGCTCTTACATACACCAGAAAAAGTCACTTTCAAATGATTTTAAGCTCTATTACTTACAATCTTTAATCTTACGTTGCAACACGTGGACTCAAGTAGGTGCTATGTAATATCGATTGGTATTACTCCACTCTGCAGTGCTCCTATATGAAATGAATGTATGCTTTCTATTTGAAAGTAAATGCTTTTAAAGGAGCCAAGAATAAGGTTTTAGTCTGAAAATGTTGATGTCTGGTCTTAAAACTGTTCGTGTATTAGGTGCTTCATGTAATAAAAATGTTTGTAATTCCTGGTTAAAAAACGAATGATGTTTTTTTTATCTTTTTTGTTTAAGGGTTTTTATCCTATTGGATACATCAACCACGAATGAGGTGAAGGCTTTACTTTTATTGCAAGCAAAAACGATTTTAATTAAGGCAGTCAATCTCTACGTAGACTAGTTAATTGTGCAAGAAAAAATAAAATACCGTGGAACAGTGGAAAAGTGTGAGTGCAGAGTTAAAAGTATTCTCAATTCCTTCAATCTCCTAGTGATTTGGGTGGAAAACCTGGAGAAGTATGAGGTGGTCGAACGATGATTTAATGTACTATAAAGAACGAGGTGTTAACCCTATACCTAAAATCGTTGGAACATTTCTTTAATATAAAATAGTAATTATATTTATATGATGTATACCTTGAGATGTATACAATGAGAAGTTATCATAGAAATTATAGCAATCTGTACTCAGAAATATACATACAATAAACAGCGCCAGATTAAACTGTACCAGTCTTTATCGCATTTAGAACAAAATACTATACAAATTTTGGGGGCCGTTCAAAGACGTGCGTTTCAAGATATAACAGAAAACGTCCAAAGTGAAATGACAAAGTCACTTAATGGGAGTTGTGGCAAAATTGCAGAGAGCGGATCAATCCGTTCACCTAGCTGTAACCACTGCCTAGTCTGAAGGCTCGTTTAGTATTGCCATTTTGATTGTGAGTACGTGGTGTTTAAACAGATTGTGTTTAGGTGGGCTCATAATATGGCGTGTCAGCCGTCTGTCTTAAATCTGACCACGATCATCTCGTAAGACTTTAAGAGTGAAAAGGTAGACATTGAATTTGTGTTTATGCGCACATTTGTACGCTATTATGTCCTGCATATGTTCCGTTGAGTAGAGAATTTATTTTCGTTTAATTATATTTACCGTTTTATCACAACTACAATTAAATAACTTTAAAACTTCAATTATCAAGTCAAAAAGTAAAAGTTATTCTCGCCAATTTTAACACATATAGGTATTCTAGCTTAAATTAGATTTCACTTTTCACACTACCAAATCAAAGCAAAATGTTAAATTATATTTCTACGTGCAATATATAATATTTGCAGTATTCTAATTCACTAGTGAATTAGAACACTATAAATATTATACAGTCTCACAAAGTTCTGAAATATAATGTTTAAGTTACAAATCATGGTCTAAAATGGCATCTAGTACGACCAACTATTCCAATCTAAGCGCAGCACCACTGGCGATCAGACCAACGTTCAAACGATGTAATTGCCGACCCATTGTGAGACTTTGATGGTTGAATTGTAGTATTACCATCAACCATTACCTGCTAGTACAAATAGTTTCACAATTTTATCGTCCTGACTCAATTTACGGCATTTTTACACGAGTTTTATTCGACTTTTTAAAGTTTATATTGGGCCATTTCGAATTTTATGTTGTTGGTTCATTTTTGCAATTTTGTTTTCAAGGATTTGGTACTTATTGTGTTCCTGTAATTTAACGTAGTCATTGTGTATTTTTCGTACGACGTATGATATCAATGTAAAAATGTTATGAGAGGAAATACTAACTGGTATTTCAATTTTACTTTTTACGACTATAAAACCACACTCATGAGTGCATTCATAAATATATTTAAATCTTATCTTTGGTGTAATATTGTAACAATTAAATAGATTTTTATTTGAAAATAAAATAAATGTAGCTAACGATATAATCTTCTTTTTTATATAGATGGGAAATTATCAATTGACTTTTCGAGCGGGAGGGCGTCAGACTCTTACTGACTTAAAAGGAAAACAGATGGTGTTTTCCTTCTTTCGCCCTAGTGTTCCGGGAGCACGGTAACTCTTTCGAACGATCCCGCACACCTGATGGTCGCCGGCCCAATAGGGCCCCGTCACTTGCTGACACCTCTTTGAGGCGCGCGTGGAACACTAACGCGCCGTCGACCCGGGCCTGGTCCTAAGCTGGACGGCAAGCTACCCACTGCTCGTCGTCCGTAGGCCCGCGGCTACGGCGGCCGAATGTCATCCCTTAACACCCGTCGCCCGGGGCAAATCGCGCGGTGGCCGGGGCGTAAGGACCGTCTATCTTTCACGCATTCCGCCGTCTCCTTTTGCAGCATCACCTCCTTGCAGAAGGAGACTACTGCCTCCCATTCCCGCTCCGCGGGCTAGAATGAGCCCCGGACGCGAGAGGTCGCCAGCGCCGATCGCTGCCACTAGGACAAGCCGCTGCTCGGCCCAAGCTGGGCACACCTCCACCTTGTGCTCAACCGTGTCCTCCGGCCGGTAATAACAACGATATAATCGGAAACGATTGCAAACATGGAGAGAGGTCGTAACTTTTCATTCTCTTCTATCTACTACGTTGCGTAAATGCATCGAGTGATCAATGAATCAATTTAAGCAATCTGTATAGATTGAGGACATAATTAATTTGCTAGTATAACTATTATTAAACGGGACTAGTTTCTAAAGACAATTCAAGACAATCTAACTTGCTTGTTAATAATCTAGTTAACACACTGCCAACATCACAGAACATTGATGTTCTAAGGCTAACATCGACATTTAATTTAAATGAACAGACACTGTGTACCAAGATTTATTCATAGGTAGAAATAATAGCCACGTAGTAAGACCCAGACTTTTGAGACGACGACCACCGCCTCAAAACTGCCTCGATGACGTGGTGGGCGCCCAAGAGGTTGTGGGTTCAATCACTTTGTGTAATTAACAAATTTTTGTTCCGAGTTTGGGTGTATGTTAATGTTCGTGAATTTAATTTTTGAAAGTTCTACGAGACACAGGGCTCGTAGCCTAAAAAAAAAGTTTGGGTTCAAAAATTTATTTCACATTCAAGCACGCAAGCATATTTTCTTCTTATTATTAATATTTTTACGTTGATGGCAATCTATCGCCATTTCCAAACCAAATTTCAGGTGTTTTCTGTATAACTGCACTGAAAATTGGTGTTATAGATATTGCATGTAATTTTACTTTACCTAAGCTTGCTACATAATAAATAGGCAAAGTGATTAATTCGGATCTTATAATCACAATTCTTACAATGCGTTTTCATTATGCATAGTTCCTAGTAACTATAATCACTAAATTGTTCAATTGTACTGTAATATACACAAAAAGTAGTTCCAGCTCATGTTAATCTAACGAGCTGGAACTACTTTTATGACTAAACTGAAAAAAACGGTGTTGAAAAACGTAGTGAAAGAATTGAGATGAACCTAAAACGAACCTATACGCAGCTGGCTAGTGTAGATCTCCACCCTATATGTTTTCTTAGAAAGGAAGCCTGTTTCCCAGCAGTAGGAATGTAATTTTCACTACAAAATTAGTAATGAAAAATCCAGAGAGGTATAAAATAAAGTGAAAATTGACTTCGCATTGCAGTGGAACATCCTAAGCTAAGATTAAAAAACAATGAAAGTCTTTTAATTTGCATATTATATTGCATAACCTACTTTATTATTTTTTACTGCAGACTCCAATTTTAACAATTGTTTGCCAGAAGTTAGTCGCAGTACAGTAGCTTTAGTACGAATCTACAAAATCATATCAAAGACATTTGCAACTTTCTATTAAATTAGTGTAATTTTAACCCTAGAAGCAATCTACGCCTGGGAGGCGTACATGCAAATGAAAATGATATTTGTTGTGTTTAACGGATGAAGCTAGCAAGCCGTCCAGTAGTAAGCAGTTTTTGCTTGACATATTGCAGCTGATCTGGGTAGGTACCTTTTGGGCTCGGTCTTTTGTAATTACTCAGATGTATGATCTTAATGTGTATTTAGCATCTCATATGTACCGTACCCAAACAAATGTATTTTCTTCTTCTTGTACCCTTTAGCCAGTGGCCGAGGGAAGCTTACGGAAGATCCCTGTGCACCTAAGGTAAGTCTCGTTATTTTAGACTTTTCGAGGTAACTACTGCACACTAGACGTATGTTTAGGCGTTGCGTAACTTTTATCAATGGTTTTTACTGTTGCTATTATTTTTTTTGTAAAATCTACTGATTCAAGTTATAAACATCATGAAGACCAGAGCCCAAAAAACTTAAACACTGCTGTTTATGCTCCTACAAAAAAGAAAAGACACACTTAATGTGCTGTAAATGCAAGTAGTTTGTATGGGGCGTAGCATAAAGTTGATGAGTGTGTAGACTGTTCTTGAATTATAACTAGTTACTTAAAATCTGACTATTTTAATGTTTGCCCTAAACAAATTTACGTTAAAATAATAGGTTCTTAAAAAAGTATATTATAAACTAAGTTGATTTTTCACTAGTAACATTCTTTATTTGAAAATAAACATAATTTTAAGTTTACAGAGTTTTAGATATATTTTAGTATGTTATATTATTACTTTATTTCCTTACCTTATATTTCCTTCAAATAATAGACCTGAAATAGGTAGGTACATTTTTGCATACAGACTGACATTTATACGTGTATGCCACTGCAACGTATGTTAAGGTTTTCTGTGCCTCTAAAATATATTAGGCTTCTAGGGTTAAATGCTAGGCCACAAACACAAATATACATGGGATATGTTTATTTGAGTTTGTGGCCTAGCATTTAACCTTAAAAGCGTAATTTATTTTAGAGCTACAGAAAACTTCTCTGCCCAATACAATGTTTATTATCTGGTCAATCTTTAATCTGGCGATGGTAGAATCGCTACTCATTTATATGCCGACAATGGTAACGTTGCTTAACCTCTTAGATATATTGACTTGCCGCGTCGCTACTGAGTCATAGACACCCCAAACGATCTACTTGATGGAGAACTTCGCTACTCGGTTCTTCATACTTATTTTACTACAAACTCATACAAAAAGAATTTTGGGTTCCAATCAGTCATTTAGCACCAAATGGTTTAGGTATAAAATATCTTTGTCAATTTCCCCATCATAAAAGACAGTGAAACACATATTTCTAATAAAAATATTATGGCTTACCTACATAAAAATATTCCCCAGAACCTTCTCCATATATTTTTGATACAAGTAAGTATATGATAATATTTTTATAGATGATGGATAGTAGTGTACCTTGCTATATTCTTTAGTAAGGTGAGTTCTAAGGGCCCCTCTATAGGTGACTTTATCGATAGCTATCTGTTTCCAATAATCAGAATTGTCACGGTTCTAACTAAAGTTATAGTGCAATTTTATAGTCGGATCTGTCCTTAAGTTATTGATATCTTAGTAACTCTTTAAACAACTTCTGCAAATTTCTAGGTGACTATATAAAATTCACCTCAATTTGTAGATCACACAAAGTTGTGTCCTAATTCTACTATTTTTATCGTTCTAACTTACTGCTTCTTCAACCAAATTATAATTACCTATAGATATTGTAATATTCACGTTACACACTTGTCTACTTAATTTAAGAGTGTCTACTATATTTCTCAACGATATTGTCTTACAACAAGACATGGCTAAAACTATCTTATTTAATTTAAATTTTAGTATTATGCGTTCATTTTTTGGTAGAATTTCAAACAGAAATACGGCTCAATAATTGACTATTAAGCAATTACAATATCCCCTGAATATTTGCGTATGTCATATTAATCATCAATATCATGAACGCTTTAAATTAAATTATCTTAACCTAATTCACGCAGATCGATAGAGCCGTCACTCTACCGGTTGAACCGTCGGACACATTCAACTTTAGAGTTCCATTCAACCGGGCGGGACAATCAAATTATTTCGTGTGGGCCCAGGCATAATACTATTATGAGATGAGGGGGAAGCACTAAAAATTTTACCACCGTACTTGCCGATCGGTTTAAAGCTCACTGGTGCGTATATGTTGTGTTGTGAAGTGATGGTGTTGAATAATAATAACACAAGACCATACAAATATCGATTAGTTTCTCGATACACCATATCTCTCTGGTCCCTTACCACTAAGTCGTCTTTGCGGTCAAAAGTACATAAACGTTCTAGAGACTGGAAACCTCAACTAAAATGATCTAGCCTTACGGATATGTTTATACCTTATGATTATTGATATAAATTCTAGGCGACATAAGTATTATGACCAGAAGCGAGTGTATAATACTAAGTTTTTCACATAGTACTTACAATTCGAAACGAGATAATTGTGGCCACGGTTTGTCCAACTCGGTCGAAACGACAAGCAACACATACATAAAGTAAACATGAATATTTACATAGCATGATAGCGTTTATTCCTATGTAGAACCTAAATATCTGTCGAAATATAAATTTAAAAATATTTGTGTATTCCCTTGTTATATTACAAACAGTACATTAAAGCGAAACGTAATTAACTTTCAACATGGAATCAAAATAATTCATCAAAAGAAGACAAAACTCGTTGTCTAAATATATTAAAGACAAGTATGGATTTTTTTAAAAATCATTAGCAACTTGCTCAATTTTGTTTGTTGTGAGATAGATTTTAACCTTTTTAGCCGACCATGGGGAGGCCAAAAAGGAAGGGTAATGTTTTAACCGGACTATGGCGAAGCGAAAAAGGAAGGGTAATGTTTTAGCAGTCTATATTTGTTTGTATGTTACACTGTAGTGCCTAAACTACTTATCCGATTTCGATGAACGTGGTGTCATTTGATTCATTGTAATATCGCGGGTGACATAAGCTACATTTTCTTCCATTATGATAGTCACCAAAAGTGTGGTAAGCATGTTAGTAGGGTTTTATTTTTTTAAAGTATTTACGTGTGCTGTGTTTGGTATCAAATGAAAGGGTTAATTAGGACATTCATTTGATACCAAATACATTGCTTGCATAGATTACATTAACTAAATAATTGTGTAATATCTCCGTATCTTTTCGTCAAATACAATGACATAGTAGATACGTCAAAATAATTATGATGTTTTTGTTTGATGGATTAAATCTCCATGACATTAAATAAACAAGTCATCGGAAATACAGGATAGTTTTGAATTATTAAACCCGGGAATAGTATGACCTAATAAAAAAATAGCTCAAATCTCTCGAAATAATAAAATAAAGTTTAAAAAACTATAACTCGACTACGACATAATACCTATCATGATCTAAAAAGTATGAAAGTGGTCGCATGACAATCGGTCAAAGATGAGCAAATCAAAGATGCCATGCAACCAAGGCTATTTTCTTTACATCACTTGCTGGATACAAATATCGGCCAAGAATAATATTTTATTGCATACTTTTTAGATCACGATAGGTATTATGTCGTAGTCGGGTTATAGTTTTTTAAATTTTATTTTATTTGTAATTTATCCCAATGGAATTGCCAAATTGTAGTAAAAGAACAACGAAATAAATAAATGCCACGGCTAAAACTAAAACCATCACACGAATATCTCAATACATATATAAACAGAAGTTTAGCCATTCATTCCAAACATTCCCTTTGGTTCGCGTGCGAAACTAAATTAGCACTCTGTACCTACAGTTTTATACTCGCGTTCTATTTGTCCAAGCGTGTAAGTTGACATTTTACGGCATTTTGTTGACCATTGTATTTTGATATAGGCAAAGTTTATTTTGCTCACTCACAGAAAATAATGGATCCAACTGTGTTTGCAATGACAGTTTTTCACTATCGAGCGTTGTATCGAAATGATTCACGTATTCATTCATTTGGAAATGGGCTTTCATCAAATAAATGAGTAAAATCAGTTAGAATTCAATTAAAAATGCCGATAGTCTATTTTAACATTTTTCTTGAAATAGACTCCGGTAAATATATTAAGCCAATGGTATTATAACATTATGAGTATATCACTATTTCAGTGGTTGTATTTTTGAAAGATAGAAAAATTCGAAGTCCAGACCCTTCTTTGGTCTTGCAAACCCTTGTTAAAAGGTGAGTGCAGCTGTTACTTAGCGTTGATATCTCATCCAGAACGGACTTCAAGTCATAGCCTCGCACTTGCAACGCAAACTATTGTGCAGTGCTATTTTTTATGCCGACAAGCAGTGAACCGTATATTTAGCCTTTTGCTTTGTTTTTGTTATATTCGACGACGCTTCTAAGAAGACTTTGTTACTCAAACATCTTTATTTCGTAAAACCTTAACAGTGTCTATTTTAAAAGTTACTTTGAAATTTCAGCAGACTGTATTGTATTGATTACGAGCCTGTATTGTTATACAGCAGCAGACATTAATGATAAAACTGACCTGTCGGTCTACTGGACGTAATTTGTGTGATGAACACGATTGTTTAACTTGTGCCTAGGTGTAATTAATATAAAACATGTATGTTTTTAAAAATGAGTATGTTTGTCAGTTGTCTGGTTGTCATTATATAGGTTCTGTCTAGTTTGGAATCAGATGGCCTAAAACAAAAACAAAAAAATAAGGTTCGAATAGTATTAATTTTAAAAATAACAAGATCGGCTTTGTGCTATCACTTTTTACAACATCTGTACATAATTCCGTTGTGGAGGGCCTCATCCAGTGGCGATCAAGTAAATGGAGAAGTAACTGAAGGTAAACAACGTCGACGCTGTCAGGTTCATAAATGGTTGACCGTTAAGCTGCCGTAGATCCAGCGCTTAATCTCTCTCCGATCGTGTCGGATTTCTATCCCATTGAACTATGACACTGAATAAACAGAGATTAGATTTTTACTTGCACACACACTCCTGGACTATAATATCTATTGCGCAGTTGATTATAATTGCGTGATGTATTACTATGTACAACTTACACTGAAGTATATAAAAAATATTAACATAATATAATGACAAAATCGTATTCAAGTTTGGAACAGGTGTATTAAAATTGGATTCTTCCAGCTTTTTTGTTCAGCAACAATTTGTTACCTGCGTCGACTAAACTGGGTGTCACTCGCAACTTGCGTTGGATATGATTGATTGAATGACGTATTTTAGCTTTCAATTTTTGTGCCGAGTTGTTTACTAGATCTGGAACTAACGTTTTTTCTATTTTAGGTACGTGTAAAACCAATTTCCGCAACGAAGATTGCTATTTCAATTCTTTACGTTAAAGTTTTGAATCAGTGGCGAGATAAACGTATATTAGCAGCCAATACTACATTATAAAACAAATATGCACGTTTAGTATAGGTCGTAGATTAGATACCTATCTAAAATGTATGGTAATGGAAAAAAAAGAGGAAATAGTCATTGACCCATAGGTTAAGCAAACAATTGTCTGCATACGTGACCCATTATGATGATGAAGAAATGGAGAGAACATATGCCACAATGCAGTTCATTTTATTGTATGTGACCCTTGAGCGACTTAGAGATAAAGCAAACACTTATATTGTCTTCCTTCTACAAATATATTCAACTTCAACGTTAAAGCCACGAAGATAATAAAATAAAACATCACCAACGGAGTCAAACGCTTCACTTTAGTTCACCTGTTCACTTATTTTAATGGAATACAGACCGGAAAATTTCTTAGCTTCATTAATATTAATGGCTGGCCTCAAAGCTTCGAAACCCTTGTGTCTGTCGTATTTATCTCGTCACTTTTAAGCATGACATAGGTATCTTGACTATTAAGATGGTACAAATTGTTTACATTATTCAACAGTCAGCAAATTGGATGTTTGTTGAGTTGGATGGCCAAATAATCAGGGTTTCTGAACAGAAACGTTGCGAAAGGGACTTGGAAGGTAAGAAATGAAGATGGTAGAATTTAGAACAGACGTATGTAGTTAATTGTACCTAGTCGTGTAAGTCTGAACAGGTGGGATCTCGAGATTGTATAAAATGTAATTATGTACCGGTAGGGTATCTTGTGAAGATAAACGGGTGGTAGAAGTGATTCTCTATTTATTTATTCGAGCAATCTATTTATTATTACCCGACTGCCTAAGATGGAGGGTTATGCTTTTCGAATATACCTATATATAAATATATATTATATATTTATGTTTGTGTGTGTTTGCGCGCGTGTGTGTGTGTGTGTGTGTGTGTGTGTGTGTGTGTGTGTGTGTGTGTGTGTGTGTGTGTATTTCTTTGGCCGCATAGAGCCTTAATGGTTTTTTGTTAAATTTATTTTGCTTGTTTTATAATAACATCAGATTTGTCAGTTATTGGTAATTTTGAAAGTTTCAGAAATCGTGCGTAAGAACTTTATAATAAAATTTGATATAGAGCAAACATTATTCAAAACACACCTACATTTTGTTTTTATTTAGTGTCCACTATTGTTATATACGTGATAAAATAGTGTTATAAGTAATAATATTTTGACATATGCAGGACGTAAAGTCTCGAATGGAGCACAAACCTCAATTTCTATCAATGGAATTCACGACCAATAAATATTATTGGAACAACCTTTCCTACATTATTTATAAGCATATTTTACATCCAAGATCTCCTCCCATAAATAACATCATCTTTGTCATCAATAAATCTATTAGCTATCGAGTTGCTACAAAAATAACGCTATAAGTGAATAACATTAACGAAAGTCATAAAATTATTAATAGCAAAACTTTCTTTCTTAATCTTCCTACATCACTCTAGTTATGACAAATAGTCCTCAATCATTACAGCTGTAATAACATTTTATACGAAAAAGTTATGTCTAAAAATAATCATAAAATATAAGGATGGAAATATTGCAAGGCTTCTATAAAAAGGATTGATATTATCGAGGTAGAAAGTTCAGTATTTTTCTCCGGTTAAACATTGGGAATAACAGAATGTAAGGAAGTTGGAGTATATTAATGGATAGAAATGGAGTTCGTGTGGTATTTTTATGTGATTTGCTAACTTTGCGTATTTTGTTGTGATTGCCAGGTGTGTGAAAAAGCTACTGTGAAGCGTACTTACTTATTCAAAGAGGGATGTTTAATGTATTTTGCTATATTTGGCTCACGGTGGCGTAGATGAAGTGTATCAAAATATTATACATTCATCACAGAGCAAAAATTAAGCTTGCCCAAAAAGTTTGAAGTAATGAACCCAGGAAATGAAGCTCAAGTAATAATTTTGTGCGAAATTGAGCTGTTGAGGCTCGCTGAAAATTTAATCTTAAGAAAAAATATGCAGGAAACACGACTAACGACCTCCTTGAAAATACACGACGCAACAAAGAAAGTGCAGAAAGTTAGAATTTCTTATACATATTTATGGAAACCTAATAACTTTGGTGGTAATGTAGACCTACAAAGTAAAAATAATGTTAATTGTATCGATGCTAAAGAAACAATATTAAGGTAAATGAGAAAGTTCGGATACGAGATGCGAGCAGCGATTACCTGAGATGTTTAATATGATCGAATCTTGTAAAAAATAAATTGGACCCATTTCGCACTGCACATATTTATTATTGTGGTCATAACTTCAGAGTACTAATATTGTAGTCGAATATAAATTTGAAACATTTAAAGTTCGTTAGCAACGTAAGTTTAGAAGAAAGTGAGTTTAGATCTAACTCTATTTAACAAATGATTTATATAACAGTAAAAATATTGGAAAGCGACAAGTTTTGGGAATCAAGATATTAGATTTGTTATTTAGAGAACCTATAAAACTTCGGAAAACAACTATTGTCAAATGAAAGGCAAATCAAAAAGGTTTGTTTGCTCTGGTACTCAGAAAACAAAAACCTGATATTTTTTTTAATCGAAAAAAGTGAAAATTTAAATTAAAAAGTGTCAACGGCAGAATCGATTTTGAACCATTCCGACGCGACCGGTGTCGATTGCAAAATTTGTGTAGAACTTTGCTTTGACTGTTTGTTATCCATTCAGGATTGGACCCAAATATGTATGCACCAATCTGAGTTCGCATAGCGTAGAGTTTTATTCTACTAACTTATTTTGGTGACATTATGTTGACATTAATCTGTAGCAATAGCTACAGATTAATTTAAACACGGCAACTATTGATAACGAATGACAATATTATATCATACTTGTCTACTTATTTCTCAAATTACTCAAAAGGTACGTATTTCTTTGCTACCTAGACCATAACCAAAAAAATAATATCATATTACCATTTATATTGATTCTATAATAATAGTCCAGAAAGTTACTTGAAACACTGCAATATTTTTATCGACATAATAAATTAACATTAAAGTAAACCGGTTTTTGAACAAAACCAGGTAGTTACATGATTAAAATGTTTTCAAAACTAAAACTAAAACAAAAACCGGGCAAGAGCATGTTGGACCATGCTTAGTGTAAGGTTCCGCAGCCTTGAACAATTGCATCAGTAGAAAATCGTATGTTCATAATAACTCAATGACGGTACATCCGATCTTATCTAAAATAACTTTAGTTTAAAGTATTTATTAAGCGCTATATTTTGAATTTTTCCATGTTTTTTAGTCACATGGTTCAAAAATTAAGGGAAGACACGATTTATGCAATTTCAAATCAAAAAGGTTTATTAGAAACCTGAAATCGTTTTTAATAGACCTGCCGAATGATGTGGTACACGTTGATATTTGCTGAATTTTTGTTTTGTTACATGTATGGAGTGCCCCTAAAAATATGTATTATTATTATTTATCTATCAAACTAAGTAGCGGCTACTACAAGCCTTTTCACCAAATTTCATCAAGATTCATTTAGTAGTCTTTGAGTAAAATGCCTGTTATATACGGACAGACAGACAGATAGACAGATGGACATGACGAAACTATAAGGGTTCCGTTTTTGCCATTTTGGCTACGGAACCCAAAAAACTGCATAAATATTTAAACAGTAAAACGAAAATTTCAAAATAATATCTATTAAACTCAGTAAAGGAAGAGGAAAATTCCAACAATACTTTCAAAGCCATCTTAAACCGTTCTTGGCAAAACTTGAATGATGCGAGGGACTAACACAAACTGTAAGATGTTATTTTTATCTATTTCTTTCCAACAAAGATATTTAACACACATTTATTACTATGCCAGTTTTTTGGAGAGTTTCCCTTCAAAACAATGTATCTTTGAGAGAGAAAATAAATATGACAATTGTGTTTGGAGTGAACATTATAGTTATTTCTAGAGCTATACAAATGTAGTGAGGGTTTTCGAGAAATGTATGGATGTGTTGTGTTGGCGAGACCACTCTGTTTATGTTATTTTGATTTACTTTAATAGATATTTCTTCGTCTTAGCCATTAGACGTTTGCTGGAAAACATTACATTTGCCAAAAGTTTGTAGTTTTAACCTAAATGTTTTTCTAAAACAAATAGTAGATAAAAACTAAGTTAAAAATAGTGCTCGAAGATATTTGTTCAGAGTATTCCAAAATTTAAATCTTGATTCAAATAAACCGACTGACAAGAAAAATATTTTTATTTAATTCTTCAAATACACTCCTAGTGGACAGTTACAATGTAATATATTTTAAAAAGATTATTGAGAACATACACGATTACCCTCAAAAAGAAACAAGAGCTGCCATTTTTCATATCTCCAATCATACACTCAACCTTAGCTCTACGTACCGTCAGATTCGAGGCGCGAAGTGTGCTCCTTTCCTTATTTATGACCCGCCATTTTCTCTAGTAATATATTTTTTCTTCCCTAGCGTAAGTGCCCTCCTGTTCTAATACGCGTTGGAAATTAGGCGTGGAGAATTGTCGAGATTTGGTTGCTCTCTTCGTGAATTTGGTTGTAGCGTTATTTGTGCATTCCGTTTTCAGAAGATTTTATTTATAGAACTTTCCATGAGGAACAAATCCGTCACACATCATTATTCTGTAACTTTAACCGTTTACGCAGCGAACGCAACGGAAGCTCTCAAAAGGAATAGTCTTCCCCTGTTTTTGCAACATTTTTCATTGCTGCTCCGCTCCTATTGATCATAGCGTGATGTTATATAACCTATAGCCTTCCTCGATAAATGGGCTATCTAACACAAAAGATTATTTTCAATTCAAACCAATAGTTCCTGAGATCATCGCGTTCAAACAAACAAACAAACTCTTCAGCTTCCATAAAT
Source organism: Herminia tarsipennalis (assembly GCA_945859575.2). Taxonomy (NCBI): domain Eukaryota; kingdom Metazoa; phylum Arthropoda; class Insecta; order Lepidoptera; family Erebidae; genus Herminia; species Herminia tarsipennalis. Next base: position 22,331,400 of record OX243844.2, read on the forward strand.
TCTGTTACAAATGATAATGCATTTTTTTTGATGAAGCAATGTAACATTACATAAACTTATATGTACATATTTATTAAAGTCTCAGCAAAAATAATAGAATTTGGCCATTTTGAATAGAATAATATTCTATTCAAAATGGCCACCTTTGGCTTTAATCTGTCTGGCCACAAATCTATGGATTACGCACTGTTTCCATAGGTAACTTCGCCAGTGATTGCTTCAGAGATTTTTTAAGAGACTCGATGTCGCCGTGTCGTTTAGGTCAAGCCATGTCTTCTAAAACTGACCATAATTTGTAGTCTGAAGGGTTGAGGTCTGGGCTAGATGAGGGCCAGTCTTCAGCTCTTATAAATTCCGGAACGTTGGTTTCAAGCCAGGCTTGGGTAGTTAACACCCCAATCCATCATCAATATCAATCATAATTTGGTAATGAACACGAAAAAAAAGTTAAAAAGTTGAAAAAAAGAAAAGTTTTTATGTAACAGTATTTATGGCCGGACTAGTTATAAGTTTAGTATAGATAAAGGCTTGTCGCGAGCTTTTGTTAATGCTCTGCTGCACATAACATAACCAAATAGAGTCAAATCGCTAGAAGATCTTTTATGTCATATAAATGGTAAATTGTAACAAATTGATGGGTTTGTTTTAATTTAACAATTATTTTGTTCCGTTTGAAGTATTTAAATCAGAGGTTATTTTAAAAGATAACGATTTTGATGTTTTTAACTATTTATTTCCTTTAACGTAGTATTTGAAAGAAAAACATTTAGCAATAAAATATGCTCTTCCTTACGTAATTTGGCAACTTTCGACATACGATTCCTAAGACAGAACAAGGGTGACAAAAGCGGTATTTATAGAAATGTATAAAGCAAAGCCGCTGGCAAAAAAGTTTATAATAAATAAAATAAACTATAACCGTTATAGTTTTTTAGGCAATTGAGTGCTTAAAGGTCAAAACCGTAGGCAAAAATATTTATTCTAAATAAACATTATTCATAAAACAGTTTTTCAAAAATTAAAAAGATAATTTCAAATGAACTAATATATACTTGTTTAAGGAAGGTTAAAAAAGCAAAAACACAATTGTAACCCGACTGCGTAAGAAGGGAGGTTTGATAACTGTCTTGTCCGACACTTGGCATTTTCTAACCAATGTGATCAATCAGTGAAAATCATCGTTCTTGCCTTTGTAGGCATGCCATTTTTAAGGTACCGTAGACAAAATGGCAAAAATGAAACCCTTTTAGTTTTATCCTGTCCGTTCGTCTGTCTGTATGTCTATTTGTTCATCCGTATGTCAGGCATTTAACTCAAAAACTGCACATACATATTTTTTAAACTCACGTCTTGTTAGTTCGATAGTTAAATAACAAAAAATAATATTTTTACAGGGGCACTCCGTACAATAGACTCTGAAAAAAAAATGTAGCAAATATCTACGTGTGGCACATCATTCGACAGGTACTTTAAAAACATTTAAGGTAGCTCAGTTTTTTTTTCAGTAATATTTTTTTCTAAACTTGCAAAAACTGTGCCTTTTAACTTTTGACCAAAAATATGAAAAAATCACAAAGTTAACGCAACAATGTACTATGTATTTTATTTTTTTGCACGTAATGTATTTTATTTTAAATATAATAATGTGTAAATAAAATAAAATATAAGATTTAAATATTCTATTGTTTCATTTCTACTCAGAAAATTAGAGTACAATTTAGGTTTAAATGATAAGTTGACTCCAATTCAATTTCAATATAATTCAAGAAAGTTAAAATAAATATTTATTTAATTTCGAATGAAACAAACACATGCGCTCTAAAACACCCCGGGACGGGACCGTATTTCGGTTTCCCAGACGACATTACAAACTAGGGGTAAATAAATATTCACAAATTACTTTGGACATGATCGGATATACCATCTTAGAGTTATTGCCGAAAAACTTCGCTTCTCAACAAAAGGACGTAAGTGCCATGCAAAAGAAAAGAACTGCACCTCTTATGAAACATAAATTCTAGTGATCTTTTTCAAACCCTATTTTTTCATATATTGTGCATTTTTCTATTGTGATAACTGCGGAACCTTACATTTAACATGGTCCGACATGCTCTTGCCCGGTTTTTACTCTTATGGTCAAGAAACGGTAGCTTAATGGCAAAGGCATGGGACTTTCAATTGTGCGTTAGCGGGTTCGAATCCTACCCATTATACTACCGACGTGAACCTACTCCTAACTCCTACTCCTGAGCTTAGCTGGAGAGGTTAACAAGATTGCTAGTAATGTGGGACCTAAACTCCCACGATGCTAATTATCTTAAAAAAAATCCATTAGTTGAAAATCGTTAAGAACGTGAAGTGAGACACTTTACTAACACAATATAAATGGACACAAAGTACATCCATAATTTATAATTCTTAAAAAGCTCTGTCCCAAGGGAATCGAACCTTCTTGCATAGCAGTAGTACGCACTCCAACTCCGACTGATCCAATGGGTTTAAATTCACTTTTTATCTAAATTTAATGTTCTCAAAATGTACCAGAAGTTATTACAGTGGTTTGGACAAACTCCAAACATGTGACTTGCCCACGAAACCACTCTGACGCTTTAGTACACCAACGCCACACAATTAAACAGAGGATTATCTCATTTTGTCTCCAGACGACTCTTAAAAGCCCGACCTTTGAACTAAGACTAAATAATAATAATTTAATCCAAAACATTCTGCCTCAGATGTTTTTAGACAGAATCAATATTGATTATTATTATAATCCTGGCTTATGATCATAAAGGAATAATATTGGTGTAAAGATACAGTTACACATACAGTTGTTGCAACATGGGAATTTATTTCCATTATAGAGAGACCATACACTCGTTTACTTTAGCTGGTATAATATAAAAAATACAAATTAAAAGTACTGATAAAAAAGTCAAGACGTAGTTACCTACTTCTTGACATATTTTTCGTCGCGTTGCATAAGCGTCGCCAATAATGCTGAATTGACAGAAATAATAAACCAACTCATGATTCAATTCTAAAAATAACTCGCCGCGGCTTTCCTTCTCAAGTAGAAACACAATAAGCATAGGTACACAATTTCCAAGTGAAACAACCTCTCACATTTGTAAAGGAGCGAATTTATTCAATGTCGAATAAAAAAATGTCCTAACGTCGACCCCTAAAAATCTAATTAAGTATATACTTTTGTGAGTTCTCCACTGTATGACGGATTTCCGTTCTCCACGCCCGCCTTAAATGATTTTACTTCTTGAAATCTGTCTCAATTTCTCTCCGTTTCAACTCTCGACGCAATTTCATTCATATTATATTGGATGGGGTGCCAGTGCGAGCGGGATGATTTAATATTCTATTTTTTTTTAGTTTTTTTTCCAATTCCTTTCCGATTCTTTAAATATCTGTTCGAATATCTTTCAAACTATTTTGCCATAGGTGTATCTTGCGTAGGTATTTGAATTTACAGGTACTTATAATAGCAAAGCGTACGTGTGATAAAGGCCATATAAATAAACAAGAAGTCATTATGCACGTGAATATTTTTTCCAGCTAAAAAAACTAACCTGTAGGCGTATATCCCCAAAACATGTTGGCCCAAAGTAATTATTATAGAATTAGTATTACAACGGTAATTAGGAGGTATATTAGAGTAAAACGTCTCTTGAGAAAGTAATATTACTTTATTACATAAACCACTTGTTACGGCCGTGTCACTAATATACACGTGTCATGAGATAGTATCGAGATATTGATGAATGGTGTTCTTCGGTAGTAGCATTCTTCTTTCTATAAAATAATAAAAAAACCTTTCATAAACTCCAACGATTTATATGAATAGGTTCAAGTATGAAATGAGTTGATGATCTTTAAAACGCCAGGACAGAAATACATAAAACGCAGTAATGCATGACTAAAAAAACTTTCTAAATTGTAAATACTTTATTTTAATAATCTAAATGGAAGCATAAATATAGAATGAAAGCATTCTACACAAAGATAAAGTTTATATTATATCGCTCACACTGAGCCACGAATGCTTAAAAGATAATAAGCGTTATTCTATGCGACTGTGTGCTGAGACTTGTGAGATGTGGTTGAATATAAAGGATCTACAAATAATTAATGCAAAAGCATCTAAATCTAAATATATGTATATTACAACTTTCGAATTTATGTTGATTTAAGAGAATCTGGAGAATCAGGCATTACTTAAGGCCAACTTACGTTATTAGCCCAGGAATATGGCCCACTTATGAGTAAAACATTAATCAAAGCAATTATTTAGTGTGACCGTGGTTTAGTTAAGCAAAATAATTTACAGGTTATCTCACTTCATTGTAGCGCCGCTCCAGAACCAACCTTATCACACCACGTACACAGGTATGAAAGCAAGCCCCAAGTTTAAGGCGCGTAGTAAACGAGGCGAGCGGGTAGCTCAAATTAAGTCGTCAACTATTTTAGGTTCTGATTTCAAGCGAAGCGTGTGTTCCTGTGCCAAAGCGGTGCTGGTACGATGGGCGATGACCTTTAACCTCCACCTCCTTTTAAAATTATTATTACTTGGTAAAGACTCATTATTTTCTTTTAGATAAAATAATATCTGGACAATTTCTAGCCTTAACTTTAATATCTATTCATATTTGTAGGCACTCATTTATCATTCAATCAAGCTTGTATAATTAGTTCAAGGTTACATTTTGTAATAACAAAGGCAATGTTTTTAGAAAGCGTCTTAAACGTAAATCTTGATCTAGTTTTCTAGTAAAAGTAGCTGTTTTAGAGAATCATAAATGATATTGTTATCTTGTGGTCTGTGAATAAAATCATGTATTTGAACAGATCTTCGGTCAATTCAAATATATGACTTTTCATAAAATTAAATCTCAAACCCAAAAACCGGGCAAGAGCATGTTCAGTGTAGGGTTCCGCAGCCTTAAATAATTCCATCAGCAGGAGGGTATGTTCACGGCACTTACGCCTTTTTGTTAAGAAAAGCTGTTTTTCGGCTATAACGGCATGTCCGAAATAATTTTACTTTAAAGTATTTATTGAGCGCTACCTTTGTAATTTTTTTTATATATTTTGGTCTCACGGTTCTAAAGTTAATGGTTACAATTATTATTTATGCAACTTTCGGATCGATTATTTCCAAAAATATTCAATAATGTTTTTTAAAGACAGAAATGATGTGCTAAAAGTTGATATAAGCCGAAAAAAAAAATCAGCTTCTGTTACATGTATGCAGTGCCCTCCCTAAAAATATTTATTTTTATTATTTAGCTATGAAACTAAGTAGCGGCCACTAGAAGACACCTTTTCACCAAAATTGCATCAATATTAATTGAGTAGTCTATGAGTAAAATGCGTGTGATATACGGACGGACAGACAGACAGACAGACGGACATGAAGAAACTATAAGAGTTCTGTTTTTTTGCCATTTTGGCTACGGAACCCTAAAAACCGGGCAAGTGCATGTCGGGCCACGCATAATGTAGGGTTTCGTAGCCCCTCCTGCCCTCATCTGAATAATGTGGCATAGGAAGTGGATTTTCTGTTGTTATTGTTTCATACTACAACGTTATATCTACTTATTAATATTTTTCAATGGAATTTGTACGAAAAATTTGTTACTTTTCATTTGATCAGCTGTTACTTGTAAAGCATACTTAGCTGTGATAGTTTTTCTTTTAATTTCACTATATATACTACTACTGTGATTTTTTTCACATACCATACATTCAGCTGGCAGGGGAGAGAACACTTGACTCAAACAAAATTTTTAACTTTAAAGCTTAATATTTTACAAACGCATCCCTAATCTAAAAATGGTCTTCCCACCCCCAAACGATTTTAAAAGAGCTATCAAATGATACCCCACACAAGGGGGTAGATGAGAAAAAAAAAATCACACCCCACTTTATATATAGGGGAGGTACTCTAAAAAAATGTTTTTTAAGATTTTATTTTTTCACTTTGTGTACACTAACAGCCTGTGAGCAAAGGTGCGGACGGACGGACGGACGGACTTGCACATTTTGGCTACGGAATCCTAAAAAAATGACGTAAAAAATATTACAAGTTGGTACCTAATGTATTTTTTGACGCGACAACGTCTTATAAATTGATGACCGGGTGCACACACGAAAAGATGTCACACTCACGGTCCGTCACGTTCCATCTGCAGATAAGCTGAAGTATCTATCGGCTATCGCTTTCACGGTCCCGGTCCACGGGTTCGCTTAAACTGTCATAGGCATGGTTGTTATGCAACATGACGTTATCACGTAAAGTTATCGTCCTTCAAAAACACTTCAAGGTTTTTAGTTAACTTTTTTGATGAAGTGAATATTTTTGGAAATAATCGTTTCGAAAATTTCATAAGTTGTGTCCCCTCCTCCCCATATCGTTTAAACTATGTGACCAAAAAATATAAAAAAACGCAAAGGTAGCGCTTAATAAATACCCTCATTGAGTTATTGCCGAAAAACTGCATTGCTCAACAAAAGAGCAATTGTCAATTAATCAAATCAGATGTTTTCATATGACAACGACTGCGGAACCCTACACTGAGCATTGTCCGACATGCTCTTGCCTGTTTTTTTTGCCACAGTTATCTATAATTTTTAATCAATGTGTTGATACCGGCATGTTTCCTGATCTGATGAAACATAGCAAAGTAATACCATTAATTAAATCCGGATCAAAGAATGGCCCCAGTAATTTTAGACCGATATCCATCCTGCCAGCTATTGGTAAAATTTTCGAAAAGACCATACTTATGCTGTTAGAATTACACTTTAATTTGAATAATCTACTGCATCACGATCAATATGGTTTCACAAAGGGTCGCTCTACAATTGATGCAGGTACTAAGCTACTGAAACATATTTTTAGTGCTTGGGAAAATTCACAGGATGCCATTGGAGTGTTCTGTGATCTTTCTAAAGCTTTTGATTGTGTGGCGCATAGGACACTTCTGCTGAAACTTAGGCATTATTATTAAAGGTACAGCGCTGATCTACTTGCCTCTTACCTGAATGAAATAATTCAATATGTTGATATAGACGGAGTAAGGTCGTCTGGATCGCCAATTAGTATGGGCGTGCCTCAGGGATCAATACTCGTTCCCTTCTTATTTTTGGTATATATTAATGAATTACCATTCTATAATAATAAATTTTGTGACATCATTCTATTTGATGATGACACTTCACTAATTTTTAAAATTGATCGTAAACTAAAAAAAATTGAGAAAATAAATAGAACACTCGCACTAGTTCAAGATTGGTTTACAACGAACAACCTACTTCTAAATCCCAAAAAAAATAAATCCTATTAAGTTTAGTTTGCCAAATGTGAAAAGTACTAATACGAGTATAATTTTAAATAATGAGGTGATTAGCTTTGTCGACTCAACAGTTTTTTTGGGAATTACATTAGACAGTAGGTTACAGTGGGGCACCCAAATATCATGTCTCGCAGGAAAACTCAGTTCTGCAGCGTATGCTGTCAGCAAAGTTAAACAGCTTACGAATTTAGAAACAGCTTGACTAGTATATTTTAGTTATTTTTACAGCGTCATGTCCTACGGCATATTGCTTTGGGGCAAGGCGGCTGATATACAAACTATTTTTATTCTTCAAAAACGTGCAGTGCGTGCGATATATCAACAGTTTCCCTTAGAGAAAAGTTTAAAGAGATAGGCATTTTGACAGTTGCATCACAATATATAAATGTAAGTTTTGTTTTACAAACATAACGTAACTCTGTAAATACAAGAAATAAGCACAAATTGGTAGGTCATTATTATCATAGGCATAACTCATTCATGGGACTAGATGTTAAATTTTTCAATAAAATCCCAGCCGGCATATCGAGTCTACCAGTAAATAATAGAATGTAGTCAAGAGACATCTTATACAAAGAGCTTACTATTCAATCGATGATTATTTAACTGATAAAGATAAATGGATGTTGTTCGTTGCTCCCTATCAATGTATTTTATTGTATAGTTTATTGCATTTAACTAGGTGAATATTGTTGTCACAGTTTGATAATGTTACTTAGGTACTAGTTAAGAAAACGATTTACTTTTATAAGTAAAAATTCTGCGTGATACATTACGGCCATTCTTTTCTTTCTTTTGAAAAACATGTATACTTTTACTTTTTCATTAAGTAGCAGTAAATTGGCCAATATTTAAGCACATAACGTTTTTACATCGTAAGTGGATGCTCCTACTATATTGTGCCCTTTGAGGCTGATGTATGTGCGTGTACTCTTCTAATATTATTGACCTCTTTTTTTGCAACAGTCCTCTAATATGGTGTATAATATAATGGTGGCAGCACCTTACCCGCATATACAGTTTATAAACAGAGAAACATTGTAAACAATGGCAGTTTTAAAAGAGTGGCCCCATTTTTTTTATTGCCTGTTCTTTTCTCGGGCTTTACCTATTGTTTGCGAACAGGCATTACAAGTAAATGTAGATTCAACTTTTCACAAGTGTAGTATTTTGCTTTCTAAGTGAATAAATCATTATTATTATTATTATTATTATAAGCTTTTATTTAACATGCAATACATGTATCTTTATCCTGGTGGAATCTTGCAACTGAATATAAAATCAGTTATCTTTAACCGATTGAGCGGAAATTTGGTACACATGCTTATTTTGGATGACAATGCATGCTTAGCTATGTGATGTCATTCTAATTTCAATATGGCGGATCATTTAATATGGCGAACTAGTTATTTTTTCTGCATTACTACAGTATCGGTATCACATTAACGTCACGTTAAATTAATATAAAATAAAACTTTAAAAAACCTGATTTTATTTAATTACCCTAAAAAAAGAAAATAAACCCTAAATTAAACCAAACCAATGAATTTAGACATGTATCACACAATTTATTATATGATATAAAATCTTGTCGCGAGATTTACCTGTGACAAGTCTTGCATGGCATACTTATTAAAAATAATTCTATGAAAGAAAATGTTTCCTATAAAATATGCGAATATCGTGACAAGCTTTTATATCACTTAATAAATTTTGTCATACATGTAGTAAATATAAAATTATATTTAAGTACATGTATTACACAATCGCGTAAATAATTTAAGGTAAAATAGGTGTACAAATCGCGAAGGATTATCAACATTTACATGTACTAAACTGGCTTAATTTAATTTAAAGTTTACGAGTATTTTCTTCTTTTAAGAGCAATTATATAATAGGTTGTTTTTATTTCATTTTTAATTATTGTATTTTTTGTTATGGATTTTGTATTATGTATTAATATTATTGTATTATTAATGTAGGTGTGTGTGTGTGTGTGTGTGTGTGTGTGTGTGTGTGTGTGTGTGTGTGTCTGTGTGTGTGTGTATTGTCCGACTCTCCGACTCTGAAATGGGCTAGATGTCTGAATAAATAAAATTATTATTTAAAAAGCTTTTTTTAACATTCATTTAACGTTTTAAAATACAGTCTGAATTTGGGTTCTTTATCGAGATAACAATTTAGTCTAGTAAATACTAATAAGTAGTTTGATTATAACTTATAATGAATTTTATAATATCAAGAATGTATCTCTTGAAACTTTTCACAAGCTTTTATATAAGCTGTTCTCAAGAGTCGTCACGAACCGCCTTGCGTGAAGACTTGACGAATTCCAACCACCGGAACAGGGTAGATTTCGGAGCGGATATGGCATCATAGACCACATCCACACAGTGCTATGCAACGCAGTGATTATACAAAAGACCCAGGAGTATAATCAGCCCCTGTGTCTAGCATTCGTGAACTATGAGAAGGCCTTTGACTCGATTGAAATCAAGTCCGTTATGGAGTCCCTGCAGCGATGCCAAGTACATTGGCGATATATCTAAGTGATGAGATATCTGTACGAAGCTGCCACTATGTCCGTCCAAGTACAGAATCAGCAAACAAAACATGTACCATTACATCGAGGAGTGAGGCAAGGGGACGTTATTTCCCCGAAACTGTTCACAAATGCAATAGAGGATATGTTCAAGACGCTGCACTGGAAAGGGCGGGGCATCAACATCAATGGTGAATACATCTCTCACTTGCGATTTCCAGATGATATCGTTGTCATGGCAGAAACGCTGCAGGACCTACAACAGATGCTGAATGACCTGGCTGACTTCTCTCCAGTAGAAACAACTTCGAGGACGAGGTGAACAGGAGAATTCGGTTGGGTTGGGCAGCGTTTGGAAAGTTACGTCAAGTCTTCTCATCGTCGATCCCACAATGCCTTAAGACTAAAGTCTTCAATCAGTGCGTCCTACTCGTCATGACATACGGAGCCAAAACGTGAACACTGACGGTACGGCTGGTCCACAAGTTCAAAGTCAGAAATGAGGTGATTCGGAAAGTTATCGACATAGCCTACCGAATGATGAGGCTGATGATGATTTAATTTGCAATGTTTGTATGCATGTCTGTTCGGCACGAATCTTGGAAGCTAAATAAGAACCACTTCCCAGTATCCTATTTAGCCTAACTTTGGTGTACATGTATATCTTTAGTGACAATATGGTATCATGGAGCTGTTCTGATGATGGAGCCGGAAGAAGGCCATAAGAACTTCTTAACTAAACAAGATAAACCCATTGAGTTTAGGCTCATTTGTGTAGTCTCGGTGATTACTTTGATATTGCATGACATCCAAGGCCTGATGATAGAATTAGAAGGTGGCCATAGGAGCTTCTTAGCTAAATAAAATAAATCCATCGAGTTTGGGCTCGATAGATTCGTCTAAAAAAGTACTTCTTTTAACAAACTTTTATTTAACTTGCCTTCTTATTTAGTTAGTATGTTAGTATGTATGTGTCAAATCTTAGATTACTATTATTAGTCGGATACCTACCCTTTAACTGAGTAAAAAAGAATTTATCGATTACTTAATCCACTCCATTGAACCTAATCGAATGTATTTCACATAATTCACAAATCGATTAAATTTAGAACCACTCGTTATGAAAGAAATTGGTCACTCAGTGATATATTGGATAACCCCCATGCCTCAGAGAGCACATTAAGCGATTGGTCCCGGTAGTCATAAAACATCTATGGCAATCGTTATGGCCGACTAGTTTAACCTTAACTTTTAGGTATAGATACTATGCGGCTATAGAATTACAGGATGAGGTGGGAAGAGTTCGTTTCCCATATATATAAGACAAACCATCATCCCAACGTTGTATCTATGTACAGATATGATTATTATGCTATCAAGAAACTATTTTCCCTGAGAAGTCTGCTTATTATTCAATACAACACTTGAACATAAAATTTAAATTTGATTTTGCTTTGGTGTAAAGAGATGGCTTATCACAATAGCAAAAGCAGGAGTGACTTGATACACTAACGTATTCTCACATCGTCAAAACATGTAAATACTTCGAGTTTATTAACTAAATGGAACAATAGCCGTAATATAAGTAATTGATCCTACATTTCAAATAGACTCAACGTAAGGTTCCATATGACAGAGACAAAGAACACATACTTGATAGTTGGACCAGAAAACAACACAATATTAAGGTATTATTTCCTTGTGTGTTGTTTGTGAAAAAATCTTTATTATTTAGACAGTTGGCAACCATTTCGAGCTTTTTGGAATTCTTTCTGACCAAACATGTACGCTTTACTTTACCTGCCATGAAAACGTTCACAAAAGTTGTACTTAAATTGATTAGCAGATCATCTTTCAGATCGACTGTGTGAAAGAAAGCTTTTTCGATGTATTTGGGAGCTTATTGAACGAGAAGTTGAAGTTAAGTATATATGTTACGGTTGTTGTTGCTTAACTTGAAACTTGAGATTTTTACGTAAATGTAAATAAAGAAAATTATGCTACTGATTTTATCACTTGGATTCTATCGCATAACTTTTACTTTGGACTTAAAAAATATGAAACAAGTAACGATAAGCAAATACATTGCGATACGGTCAGCAAAAACTAGTTGGATAATAAAATAAAATGCCAAAAAAATATTTTGTCGCTTTCAACGATTTAATAAAAGTTATGAAACATTTTATAAATTTATTCTTTGTTATCTACTCAGCAGTTTCAGTGATTTTATAGCATTTACTTTATTCTGTTCCCTTTGTTATAAGACAGAGAGAGAGAGAGAAGAGCCATAAAACTTTTAAGCGGCGGTATCGTAATGGCTAAGGCATCGGTTTCGCAATCGTGAGGTCGTGGGTTCAAATCCTACCCATTATACTACTGACGTGAATAACACAAGCCTTTGAGCTTAGCTGGAGGGGTTGACAAGATTGTTAGTAATGTGAGACTTAATCCCACATTGCTAGTTATCTTTTTATATATAAAAAAACTGACTTTTAAAATATGACTAAAACTATATAATTTAGTTTTTACTAAATTTACGATCGACACTATTCTTTAATTTAAAACATGTTTTCATTTATAGTTTTTAAAACTCCCGCATTAAGCCCTATGTTGCGGGGTCTTTACAAACATACATTTATAGAAAAAAAAGTAAACCCACAAATAACTTTAAATTATTTTAATGACGTTTTTATACTAATTTAAGGGATTAAATTTACAATCAATCATATGGACTTCTCCAATCAAGCTGAATACTTATGTCAACAGTGACCTATCTACGTTAGTATATTGGGTACGATTAGCTGTACCACTTGGATTGCAGATAAGATTAACCACTAGTCTACAAACAGTAGTCTTACCATGGTCATATAAGTGCATTATACAAATATTAGTGTAATATATACATACCTGGCCGATGGAGCAAACGAGTCCTAGAGTGGAGACCGCGACTTCCCACGACCCCCAGATGGACTGACTAAAGAAAGTCGCTGGAATAAATTGGATGCGAAAGGCAGAGGACCGGATGTTGTGGCGTAAGTTAGGAGAGGTCTATGTCCAGCAGTGGGCCGATACAGGCTGATTGATGATAATGAAATTTAGTAGAAAGTTATCATTATAAAAAAAAAAAATTTGCTTATTGTATAAGCACTATTTGTATAAATGTTAATAAGCAAATAAAAGTAATGAAAAACTCTTCTCAACAGTGACATTTGCTGATAGTACCTATTTGTTCACTATAAAATCTCTCCTAAAATATCGTTGGGATATTTCTGTAACGATATAAACCATTTTTCCCAACGCGTTATTGCATCGTTGCACAAACAGAATACACGAATTTATTTGTTAGCTTCTGTCAATTCTCCCGTACCTACAATATTCAGTTCTATGCCTTGCTTAACGGATTTGGTCACAAATATTTTTGCAAAAACTCAGAACATAACTAATAGTTTAAATTCAGTTTATGCCATGGTACAGTGACAGATTCCGCCCAGTTTGGGATCAAATAGCCGTGAGTGATTTTACTAGAGTAATTTTGGTTATGAATTTCTTCACCACAATCTCGGGGCTATGAAGTCCTAAAGTTTTTTAGGTGTGCATGTGGAGCCGAAGCCAATATTATAAAATTATGAGCTTTTCAGCCTTTAATTCTCATGTGTAGGGAAGAATTGAAAAGAGAAAGATATCTTATAGACGACCTGGTTGGAACGTAGTTCCTTTTGCTATATCTTTTTTGTGTTATAACACATTTTTTAAAAAATGATCTATTTTAAATTAAGATATTTCACACATATATTACACACAGCTAGTTTGACATAGGTAAAATGCGGTGGGAGTGTATCCGACTGCTACGCAAGAGGTCGTTGGTTCAGTTCAGTTCAGGATAAAAACTTTGTGTGATGAGCACGATGGTTAATTATGTGTCTGGGTGTTATTTATCTATAATACATTACTTATATATTTCTTAATACATACATATGTATTTAGAAATATATAATCATGTTTATCAGTTGTCTGGTTTCCATAGTACAAGCTCTGCTTAGTTTGGGATCAGATAGCGTTGTGTGAGTTGTCCCAAGGTATTATTATTATTATTCTAGTTTCTCTCAGCCCGCAAACAAAAACGTGCGATAAAGAACCAAGTACATACCAATAAAATAAAGAAACTGGTAGCTATTACAGTCGCCTAGTATATAGTTATTTTGTCAGATTATATTTCGGTATGAATAACAGGTGCCTATTTATCGTGCACGAGGAAGTCTTTTGATTCCTTTCTTATATTTTTAATTTACCTTCCTAACAAAATTGTCTAAATCTATATAATGAGTTTACAGTATAAATTAAACAGAAAAGTAGATAAGCATACAGGTATATAGGTAAACAGAATTACTTTCATATTTCGTATATTATCAAAGAACTCCAAATATTTTCACTTTTCGAATAAATTAGTTATTTTTTGTAACGTAATTATAACTTAAAAAAAATTAAAACTAATATAAACTACGTCAAAGAAAAATTGAGAAATAATCTCTTAAAGGTCAAATGAAGATATTAATTAAAGGGAAAAAATAATACCATAGTAATGGAAGGAAAAGATGATTGCTTTGTACAGCACTTAGCGGATGATGTAATTTATGAACGCCGAATATTTACCGTCTTTCAATGTTTCTGTACCTGGAAAAAAATATAAGTGTTTAAATTTTATTTTTAATAATACTAAGACAATAAAAAAATATTTTGAAATAAATCATGATTACATTAGTCTAATGAGTAATATTATTAGCGAATTTAAAGACGCGAAATTATGATGTTCAGACTTTTGATACTTTTTATTTCAGAAAGAATCATTTATTTTTAGTAATATTTAGACTGACCGTATGCTTCTATGTCATCTTAGTTAAAAAAAAAACTTTAAATCGCCGCCACACTGCCACGGTGCCACCCATACACGCCACGGTGCACCGGAGAGGTATACCTGTGCAAGTATGCTTGCGCAGTTAGATCGGAGCACAATGCTCCGATCTAACTGCGCAAGCATACTTGCACAGGCATACATGAGCAGATTTATAAGCCCGCACATGCGACGAGCGCATGATCGAAATCAATTCTTTTGATTGATACCGTATGGTGTACCTCTGACCGCTCCGGCAGTCCAGACGGTCTCCATACACGCAGCTAGCATCTTCGGAAGACCATATATATATGTATCGTTTACAGAACTAAAGTTTTATCAACAAATATAACGAACGTCACAAGTCTAGGCAACACAGGTGGCAGTGGTCCGGTAAGGAGCGTCTTTATGTGTACTAGCGCTTGCGTTTTTGTATTGTGTTTCAAAACGACAATAGTCATATCGAGATTCTTTTAAAAAAATACCGAGTCATAATTGCTATCTAGTCTTGTCGCGATCTACTCTTAAAACTTCTTTTCCCTTCTACACTATGGTAAAAGCCCTGCGTCGAGGATTTCACAAAGATTTCTTATTTAAAATTTGAAGCACTGCATTTTTATACCACGGCACAATATAAATATCACCTACTTGGTTGCACTTCGCTCAATTGAATTCAAATCTCAAACACAAGACAAGTATTTTCTATAAGTTGATTTGAAGCTTTACATAAACAAATCATATACACTCCCGCCGGAACAAATAAGCCTTTCGTGCAGGAATCAATTGCTGTTTCCCTGACGCACGAACTGAGAGATTTACGTGACTTCCGATGCACGGAGATACTCTATGTACAGTGCACACAATATATACACCAGTAAAAAGATGTGCGATACTTTATCCAGGCAAACTTGAAACATTTATTACTTTAACTATGCTTATAAGCTTTTTCTGTGAACAGTTATTCAACTGCTTATTGAACAACTTTTATTTTTACAATATTTACAATATCATAGAAATAAGTCACCTATAGATATCAAGTCTTCTTCATAAAAAAATATATTTATATACCTAGTCCGGCCATAAGTTCTGTTACAAATGAAAATGTATTTTTTTTTTAATGAAGTAATGTAATATTACTAAAACTTATTTAAACTAATATTATAAAGCAGAGTTGTTTGTTTGTTTGTTTGTTTGAACGCGGTAATCTCAGAAACTACCCATCCGAATTAAAAAAATCTTTCACTGGTGGATAGCCCCTTTATCAAGGAAGGCTATAGACTATATAACATCACGTTACGACCAATAAGAGCGGATCAGCAGTGAAAAATGTTGTAAAAACGGGAAAAATTTACGCAGACGAAGTTGTGCAGGACAGCTAGTATGTACATATTTATTAAAGTCTCAGCAAAAAATAAGAACAATCTTTTATTCAAAATGGTCCTGCTGGAAAGTCCACGGTACATTTTTATAAAGTGTATTGCTGAGAGGTTTCACAACACGATCCAAAACTGTTTCTTGATACCCTTTGGCAGAAGTTTTCACTCCTTTTTCACAAAAATGTAGCTTTGTGACGCCTTGATAAGACACGCCCCACCAAACCATCACTGACGCAGGATGATGACCACGCTGTACCTTTCCGACCACTTGAGCAGCTTCTTTAGAACTTTTAGCATACACTTTATCATTTTGCTTATTGTAGTGCTCTTGAATCTTGATTTTTTTTTTCATCAATAAAGAGGATATTTCTGTGCCCTTCACCTACGTATCGCGACGGAACGCGTTTTGATCGATCTTTAATTGTAAAGATTGCTTTAGGGCATGTCCTGGATATCGACGATAAGCACTGTCCTGACGGGACTGACAGTCCTAGCAGGAATCTTCATTTCTCGCGATTTTTTGCTTCCTAATGGGATTTCGACGGATTCTGGCTTTAACAGCATTAACAGCCTTTGTAGTCTTAACTACACACGGCTGCCCCGATCTTTTATGATCATCGATAGAGAAAGTGTTATTGTGTCTGTTGATAGTACGACATATAAACATACGGCTGATACCAAGCTTTTGAAGTGTCTGGAATATGACCGACGGCTTCATACCCACTTTGTGCAAGAGGATCACCGCAATTCTATTTTCTTTAACACCCCAATCCATATTGTAGTTTGATAATGAACACGAAAAAATATGTGAAATGGCGTGAAATCGAAAAAAAACTATTAATAATTATAAACGCGTTTCAAATTCAAAGCAATAAAAAAATGTGTGGCACTCGGGGACTGCCGCGGTAAAGCTATTGCATAGCATTTTTTATTAAAATTATGCAATTATATTTTTTTTTCTTTTCATTACACTCCGGAGCAGCTCGTCTCGATCCGTGCTAGCTTCGTACAGTCGTACCATATACATATACGTTAAGCGAACGCTCGGCCGAGCTACATGGTAAGCGGAGTAGGGGGTGTTAGGTTTTATTTTCGTTACGGAATATCTTGATTCGGTCGCCACGCTCAAAGCCCGCGATAAAAGCTATGCAATAGTTTAAAATTTGTGGCATCGGGGACTGCCGTGGTAAAGCTATTGCATAGCATTTTTTATCAACTTATGCAATTATAATTATTTATATATTTTTTATTTATGCAGTATTTTTTTCTTTTTATTACACTTTGGAGCAGCTTGTCTCGATCCGAGCAAGCTACATAGTAGGCGGAGTGGGGCGTGTTAGGTTTTATTTTCGTTACGGAATTTCTTGATTCGGTCGCAGCGCTCAAAGCCCGCGATAAAAGCTATACAATAGCTTAAAAATAAAAAAAATATAAAAGTTTTTATGTAACATTATTTATAGCCGGACTAGTTATATAAATTTTCTAAATTTCAACATAATAATAACTTTCGAAGTATCAACACATAATAATATGTATATAGCCTTCTTTAATGTACCTATAGCTACAAACTCAGGCATTTTTTCTAAGAGAGTATAAGGGTCCTAATTCACTACCTAGACAATTCAATCTGGCAAGGTTCGAATTCACTAGGTAGTAATTGATAGGTAGAAGGTATAATACGGTTCAACCGTAACGTGGGGCAATAAAAAGGTAAAGGGAAATGTTCTAAATCAAAAATTTGAAGATGAACCAAAAATGTATTATTCAACTGAACATGATAAGTCAGGACGTTTTTTTATTAGCTCATTAATTTTACTCACGAGCCACAAGTAGTAATGGAATAATTCTCCATTACTACAAAAACTGCATATCAAGTAGCTTAAAAATACCTGTATTTTTTCTGTACCCAAGATATAATGAAAATCAATCCATATGATGTCCCACTCCTGGGCACGGGTCTTCCCAGTAGAACCTACTTATATTCAATCCGGGGGCAATTGCCATAATCGCCACAACGCTTGGCGAGCGGGTTGACGATAGCAGCTTTAAAGTAAGCAGAGGATGCTGTTGCCCGTCCTACAGTGTGGAAACACTTAGACGCCTTGACCCATGTGAACTACTATTCTTAAGCCGGGAGGAGCATATGAATGAATGAAAACTTTCAGATTGTGTATGTAACCTTCGAAAAGTCATTGAGATTGTTACTATATAGTATCAATCCCTTGAATAGACATTTCAATAGCGTAATGTTCATCTATTACCACACAAATGAACCTAATACCTATAATTACAGGTCGTTAATTTAGACCATCTATTGTGCCAGTTTCGTGTAAGACTATTAACAAATATACAAACTTGAATACAAATAGAAACTGGAATATTATTCTCTTAGGATATTAGTGAAGGTACAAATAGAATTACAAATGATTTAATGACACTAATGTTAGTAGCTTTTTGGGATGATTTAATGTGATATTGGCGTGATTTATAAATGTTAAACAAAAATAGGCGACATTTTCAATCGACTTCAAAAAGAAGGAGGTTCTCAATTCGACGTAAGTTTGTTCACCGATTACGTAAAGACGGCTGAAACGATAAAAAAATCTTTTTTTGTTTTAAGGTATAATTCCAAGTTGGTCCCATTGTCATCAGATCACGATCTGATGATGGGATCCTGGAGAAACCGAGGGAACTCTTAAATATTAAAGGCAAACCTAGAGTGATTTAGATATATTTCATAGCGGTTCGTGCATTTACTCTTAAACAGCACCAATTAGTGAAGTGGAACTGATAATGAAGACGACAAATGATGAACGGACCTATTCAATATTTCACAGTTTGCGATTTTGTTACTTTAATATGGTATTGAGTAGCACTTTATTCTTGTCATACTACCAACTATTACACAATGTAATAGAGCTGACAGTGAACTTCTCAATAATTAACGGCCCTGCATCGGGGCAAGCAATATTTTGTAAAAGGATTTGAGCAGTTGACATAAGCCTATTGTAACTTAAGTGAATTACAAACCAAACTACTAAAAAGTGAGAAATAAAAACGTTTTAACAAAAAAATATTACCGACTTCAAAAGTAATACCTAAAAGGCAACTTAAAAGCAAAAAATAAAACACTAGAAAAACAAAAACAAATTAAACATTTTGAAGTTGGTGCAGAATAAAACATAAAGACTTTTGTTTCATGGCACCAACTTCAAAATGTTTAATTTGTTTTTGATATTCTAGGTGTATTATTTTTTGCTTTTAAGTTGCCTTGTAGGTATTGAAGTCGGTAATATTTTTTTGTTAAAAAGTTTTTATTATGAGACGCATTATAATTTTTTTCATGCACTCAGTGTTGGCAGCTTGGATTACAATCAGGCATGAATAAAATGCTTTGAAACGGGAAATGCTTCATAAACACAATAGAGCATTAAAAGCGCATTCACAACAATTTCCATTTCAATTTTCCTAAACTCAGCAAAATGATTTAATCTTTTTAGTACGAAATATAACATAAATAAATTAATAACTATAATTGATTTACAGTTGACTGGTACGTGTACGTAAAAAAAAATATTTTCCGGTGTCCAACCCAACCCAAACCCACTACGGTTTAACACAACGTTAGGAACACTTATTCACATGACATACATGACCACTAATCTACATTTCAAGTTTCCAGACTTTAGAATAATGGCTAAATCAGTAATGAAATGAGTCAATTTTCCCTTTTATGTATACATAGATTACTTTCACACCGGCCTTTAAAATGGAAACCAACAAAATCCTAGTTTAATCTTCAATCAGGCGGGTTTCGCCAACATTCTATTTAAGCAACTCGTTCGAGCCGCGGTCAGCAGTTAAACAAATTACTGGCTGTTCGAAAGAGTTAGCTGCTCACTTTGTACTGGCTAGTCTTGTTCATTTTATATCCAAGTTAAAAGTTTAGGCTACTGAGTAGAGTCTTGAATTGATTATTTTTAAGCTAAAGATTGTTATACCTTAGTTATTCAATGCAGGTTAAATGGATTAAGATTTTTTGTAGTGTGTTTTACATCTAATTATTTTTATAAACTTTGTTATATTATTTAATTAAGCTGGATCACTTATCGATCAACGTACAGCTGAATCCACTGGGATTAGAACAGGGATTTTCGGGCTGCGATCATAATTTAAATAAGAAAACAATAAATAATAATCATAAGGTACATGATACAATGTTTATAAATGGATATTGCTTACGAAGCAGTCGTTGCTTTTTCCCATAATATTGTGACTTTTCTGTTTGTGGGTAGATTTCTGCGGTGAAAATCCATGAACGCAGATTTCACTTGTGTGGCAACTCAATATTTATAATTATGTGTCTCGGCTGTTATGAATATTTATTCAACTTCGAACTGCTTCATTACGTTTATTAATCAGTAATTCGTATCATGATTTCTCATTTAAATGAATATTACTAATAATATGCAATGTGGTAATACGTAGGTAATAATGTGTATAACTAAAATCCAGTGAGCCGATGACCTGAATAACTTACTTCAGCTACATTTGCTTCGACTACGTGCTGTGTCGTAAAATCTTTTTGAAATACTGAGAATGAAAGCTAATTTCTAAATTCTAGATTTTCTAGACTTGTGGTCCATGAGTTTTACACGGTATTAAAGTACGCCTACACTTGGATGAATAATAATTTGTAGATTGATAGAAAGGTGAAAGTTTAAGGATTTGTTTTAATAACATCAGCATACCTAATCACTGAGTTTGTTGATTCTAACCTGTTTTGAAAAATCATTTTAATTAGGACGCAGATTAACTATTTACATCCATTCTTTATTAGCACGTTGATCGACTTATTTTCTTGTTCGTTTTGATTTTATTTTGTTGTACCGACTTTTTGCAGCATAACTAGTCCGGCCATAAATACTGTTATATAAAAACTTTCATTTTTTTGAACTTTTTAATTACTTTGTATTTGGAACGCGTTTAATATTTTTAAAAGTCCTTTCGATATCGCGCCATTTCACATATTTTTTCGTGTTCATTATCAAATTACGGTGATCGCCTTGCACAAAGGGGTTATGGAGCTGTCAGTCATATTCCAGACACTTCAAAAGCTTGGTATCTGCTGTATGTTCGTATATCGTACTATCAACAGATATAACAACACTTTCTCTGTCGAAGACCATAAAAGATCGGAGCGGCCGCGTGCTGTTAGAACTACACAGGCTGTTATTGCTGTTTATGCCAGAATTCGTCGAAATCCCATTAGGAAGCAAAAAATCTTATCGCGAGAAATGAAGATTCCTGCTAGGATTCTGTCGCGTATTATAAAACAAGACCTAAGGTTCGATGCTTGTCGTCGATATACAGGACATGCCCTAAATCAATCTTTACAATTAAAGAGAGTGGATCGATCAAAACGCCTTCTGTCGCAATGCGCAGGTGAAGGGCACAAAAATGTCCTCCAGCACTACAATGGGCAAAATGATAAAGTGTACGCACACAGTTCTAAAGAAGCTGCTCAAGTGGTCGGAAAGGTATAGCGTCGTCATCATCCTGCGTCAGTGATGGTTTGGTGGGGCGTGTCTTATCAAGGCGTCACAAAGCTTCAGTTTTGTGAAAAGGAGTTAAAACTTCAGCCAAAGTATATCAAGAGCCAGTTTTGGATCGTGTTGTGAAACCTCTCAGCAGTACACTTTTTGAAAATGTACTGTGGACTTTCCAGCAGGACTCTGCACCTGGTTACAAGGCACGAACTACCCAAGTCTGGCTTGAAACCAACGTTCCGGACTTTAAAAAGCTGAAGAGTGGCCCTCATCTAGCCCAGACCTCAACCCTTTAGACTACAAATTATGGTCAGTTTTAGAGGACATGGCTTGCTTTAAACGACACGGCGACACTGAGTCTCTTAAAAAATCTCTGGAGCAAACAGTGGCGAAATTTCCCATGGAAACAGGGCGTAATTCTATAGATTTGTGGCCAGACAGATTAAATTCCTGTATAGAAATCAAAGGTGGCCATTTTAAATACAATATTTTTTCTATTTTATGCTGAGACTTTAATAAATATGTACATATAAATAGTAGTAATATTACATTACTTAATTTAAAAAAAAATGCATTTTCATTTGTAACAGATTTTATGGCCGGACTAGGTATACCTGGATTTCATTGTCTCCAAAAAAAAAACAGATAACAATTGTGGTTATAAACACGTATATAAAGAACCATGTATTTTAGAATGCAGTTAGTACATCATACAAATTCAAACTATTCACTGTTCCACAATGCTTAGATGTCCCTAACTTCCCCGGTCAGCAGTTAAACAAATTACCAGCTATTAGAAAGACTTAACAGCCACTCTTTGGCAACGTGGCAATAAAATGGCCGTTTGTTATTTTATGAAGATCGTATGTCTTCTTTAGTATTGGAATTAACGCCATCAATTGGCTTTGGAACTGGTGTTGGTTTTCAGATTAATTTGGTTGTGTTTTCAATGGACGCCGCTGTGACAGCAATATTTTATTAAAAGGTGCTGATGTTTATTTAATTAACAGTGCAAAAATAGTGTTGTAAATAGTGAGTCAAAAGTTTTTTTTTCCAGTCAGCTTGTGGCTTTTATCGGTACGAGCGTTCATCAAGCAACTCTAAATTAGTTTAATAATATAAACGTTTTTACTTACGTTTATTATATTTATATAATAAGTTTTTACACAAAATGTATAACTACCCTCCTCCATAGCCATTTTATATAGTAATAACCTCTTTTTTGATAGAGTGTGTAAGT
This sequence comes from Herminia tarsipennalis, assembly GCA_945859575.2. Classification (NCBI taxonomy): domain Eukaryota; kingdom Metazoa; phylum Arthropoda; class Insecta; order Lepidoptera; family Erebidae; genus Herminia; species Herminia tarsipennalis. The sequence continues at coordinate 22,354,365 of OX243844.2, forward strand.
CCCGAAAGAATTACTTGAATTCTTGTATTGACTTTGAACAGTGCTGATGAAACAAATTACACAAAGTGGGTTTAGCCGTTCGATCGCTGGGAATAAACTGACCAGACAAGTATTAGAGGCTTTTTTCTAAGATAGACACGGTTCTTTGTACTTTAAAAGTGAAGCCGGAAATAATTATTTTCTAAGAATTTTCAGCCACTATAGTCTACTACTCAACATTTCATGAACATTATTTATTTTTACTATGAAACTAAAATATATTATTTTTCAGAACCCAATTAATTATCCCAAACAATTAATTTAGAACTAATGTCATATTGTCACACATTACCAATTTGTCATCGAATAAACTCGCAACATTTCTCATTCGTTAATTATTTCATCTGAAACGCTCACTCTTGATTCTACGAAAGAATTAATACAACGTATATTGTGCCAGCTTAGTACAGTTGAGAGAGAAATCTCGAAGTGACAGCGTCTGGATGTGTTCATCTAATTAACACATCTGTCCTTCACTGTACGTCCCGTTTCATTAATCACTGTTCCTAGCAACTCTACCTACAGGACTTAATCAGCGGCTGTTGACGACTGTCTTCTGTGTTAGTAGAAACTCTCGGGTTTGTAATTAACAGATATTTTTCAAGATAAATGACGAATATCAGTCACTGAAAATCTATAACGATTTGATATTTTGAAGTTTGCAATCGACGTAATTTAAAACATAATCGAATTGAGGATCGATTCGATCGATTATTTTAATCGAATGTTTATTATTTTATGCCTTTGTAATAGGATTTATAGGAAAGTTTCTAGAATCAAAATGCTAAATAATAGGACCCCAAAGTTTGTAAGCGTACATAGATGATGTGTGTAGTCAATCTTTCACAATAACCATGGAATGACTTTTATAAGCTAATGCATCCACGTGGGGGGAACGGCAGAAGCTATTTAAATTTTAATGTTTTTAGACATTTAATCTAAAGCAAATTAAAATTGAAATCTTAGTTAAAAGTATAATGGTGCGAATATAGCGAATGCGCTGCTTGCGTGCCGAGCGCGCGTCTCACTGCCGCCACCACTGTAACTTTTGTATGTACACAAAAAGTTACAGTGGTGGCGCGCAGGCCGCGCGTTTGTGGCACATTCGTCAGATTTGTATACACCCTAAGATTGTAAAAAATATCAGGAATTGTCCAGAATTATTCACTTATTCATGCTTCAAGAAACCAGACTTACGTAAAAAAGAATATTCCGGCGTGTACGCTCGTACCAGTAGTAGTGACTCAATATCAACATGTTTATACGAGCTTGAATAGCACGTCAACGCTCATACCTGCTTGTGCTTCTAGAAACGAGTTTAAACGCGCATATAAAACACTAATCTAAAACCCGTAGTTTACAAAAAAGAAATGTGTGGCACTCGGGGACTGCCGCGGTAAAGCTATTGCATAGTACTTTTATCAACTTATGCAATTAAAAAAAAATATATATATTTTTAAGTGTTTTTTTTTTAATTATAAAAAACCAATGTTTGAATTTTTTTTTTCTTAAAAAAAAATGTTTTTTTTTAAATTTCAAAAAAAAGAAATTAAAATTTTTTTTTTTTTTTTAGTTTTTAAAAAAGTTTTTTTTTTAAATTAAAAAAAAAAATCATTAAAAGTTCTGCTATTCATTGATAGATGGCAAAAGTAAAAAGAATCACCGCTGTGCCCGTCGGAGTGGGGAGCGTGAGGTTTTTTCGTTACGGAATTTCTGGATTCGGTCCCCGCGCTCAAGGCCCGCGATAGAAGCTATGCAATAGCTTAAAAAAAAACGTAGAGTTGGATTCTATGTGTTCTATTTCTACCTTACACAAAACTACAATAATCATGAAAACAGAAAATATTCAACTCAACATAAAATCACTTAAATTACGACACGTATAAAATACTACTTAAAATAAAACCTTATTCCATGTTCTTTTTATTTATTCAGAAACTTTAAAACTACGGGAATCGAGAGTAACATTAATCGAGCCGTAAAATGGGAATGCATTTATCTCTTATGAGAAGAGGCAAGTGGAACTCATAAGTGGGGAGGGCGGGAGGACGCGCCCTCTCATCGTACATTTGTTAAATAATTTCAAAGCGCATTTATATTGTGCAGAAGTTCAAGCGGTATCACATTCTGTTTGCTCTTGTTGACTGCAAATGTATGGGAAAGGAAGCACTTGGTAAGCAATTTGAAATAGTTGGTAAATTGTTGCTTTATTTTTGCGTCTTATCATGTGATTGAGACAGAAAGTTGATGGGCTGCTTATTAGTCGTCTAAAATCAAACGCAAATCAATTGCAAGATGACGTCAGCTCTTACGCTGTCACTGTCAGTTTAAAGTAGCGACCGAAATACAAGAGAAATTTGATTTCAAAGGTTGGAAAGTAATTATAATTAAGTAATAAAAATTACTTTCACGTGGTATATTAAAGAAGAATTATGTTAAAAAAGGGCAAGAGCATATCGGACCATGCTCAGTGTAGGGTTTCTTAGCCGTTATTACAAATGATCTATACTAATATTATAAAGTGGTAAAGTTTGTGAGTTTGTGAGGTTGTAGGGGGTTATCTCTGGAGCTACTGAAACGATTTTAAAAATTATTTTGCTAATAGAAAGCCACGATATTTGTGAATGTCATACGCCCAACGAAGTAGGCACTTACGCCCTTATGTTTAGAAACGCAGTTTTTCGGAATTAACTAAATTACGGTATATCTGATCACATTGAAAATAATTTTGGTTTAAAGTTTTATTTAAGTTTGGTTTAAGGTATTTATTACCTTAATGTTTTTTTTTCATATTTTGGTGACACGATTTAACAGACAAGAAGGGGGGTTATACAATAACATCTTGGGACAACTCACACAGCGCTATCTGATCCCAAACTAAGCAAAGCTTGTACTATGGCAACCAGACAACTGATAAACATACTTATATATTTCTAAATACATACATTTTATAGATAAATAACACCCAGACACAGAATTAACCATGGTGCTCATCTCACAAAGTTTTATCCTGAGCGGGAATCGAATACACTCCCACCGCGCCACAGATTCAGTCATCATACAACTTTCGGAGCGATTATTTCCAAAAATATCTACAAAGTTTATTAAAAACCTTAAAATGTTTTAAAAGGCCTGTCAAATGCTATGTCAGAACTTGATGTTTACCGATACAAAGAAAACAATTGAAGCTGATGTAACATTAATGAAAACTATAATTTATTGTATTTTGCCGAAACTAAATATTTATAAAAGATTTTTATTCTATGATACATTATTGTTAAGTTTCATAGAAAATCGTTTAAACATTTTTGGTTCATAGAATCACATTTACATCGAAGCCTCTATTCTTATAAAATACTACGTTTATATTGTTACTGATTCCCAGAACTAGATCATTAAATCATAACTAGGTCATCAAATAACTTGGTCATCAGATCAAAACTATTTGTGAATATTTCTGAATATTAATTTTAGGAAGCGACTGCCATCAAGGCTCTATTCAAAGGGATATGACAAGATTAGACCAATACGTAATGCTGAATCCGTTTGAATTACTAAGTGTGGTCAACCCCTTTAGCCGTTTGTAATTACGGGTGCGATATTTACTCAAAGCGATTCTCAATAGTCTAAATATCGCAATCCGACTACAGGAAATGATCATATTCCAATTTAAGGGGCCGTATTAGAACTTAGTCATTGGAAACTTCAAGTCTATATGTTCCCATAAAGAGCTATATTTACGCTCATGATGGAACTTGTCCCGAAGAAAAATAGGAAAAGCGATCTCAAGTGTTGCAGATGTCAGTAAAATCTAATCTAAAAAGAAGGATTTAAGAGATTAGATCATTATGACGTCTTGGTAACCTTTATTGTGACGTAAGAACTTTTTATTTTGTACGAAAACTTTATTGCTCGCGGCGAAGTTTATATAAAAGTAATTAAAGGTAATTTTTAAGTACCTACTCGTTTGTTATCACCTGTATTTATTCTTATCTTATTTAAAACCTAAACCAACAATGAAATACAAGTCAAAGTTCAACGTATAATATTAATTTAAATAATGTAATAATTTGTTTGGTTATTAACTTATTTAAAATAATATTCCATCACTTAACCTTTTTTTAATTAATTATTGGTTTGAAATGGAATATATGATATTACTTAAACCTACAGCTCAAAGTTACTAGGCTACCTACACAATGTTTGAAAGACCACTAGAACCAGAGATATTTGTCAAAACTTAAGAAATATAAATAAAATATATTCAAGAATAGAGGTAAAAAAGGGCTGCTATCCAACGGAAGATGATAAATCAATTAAATTATCCTGTATTCTCATCTTTTCTTACATTTTTATTTTATTAATTCTTTTTACAAGTAATAATTCTAGCGTTGCAAACGTCCACATAACAGCAGAGCACCGATACAGGCTGATCAATTGAAGCGCCTATAAGTCATCGTGGTTGCTTACCGCATATGGATATCGTATATTTGTTTGTGTTCCTCAGTAATATGAAAAACTTACTCGCAGCTGAAACTTTATTACCTAAGCAAATTTAAATACAAGTAATTTCACAATATACAATAATTAAACCAAAACAAATAAAATTGCATAAGTTAATCGACATTTTTACCTACATTTAAGTTCACAATGTAGTTTACATAATTCATTTTCATGTATCATTTATGTTTTCAAATACAACAGACTATGAAATAATTCATACCAAATCAACATTTTCAGCTTTTAGGGACGTTTTACACAACATTTATTTACAAATAATTCATATTGTTTGTAGTACTGTTAAATAATGACAAGTGTTTACATGAAAACTGTGATTTGTTGTTGATTTGACATTAATTATTATTATATTATTTTCGAAGCATTATTTGAACAAAAATCAAAGGCATATTTGATTTGATAAAAACATATTGTAATAAAAAAACAGCTATGCATTAAGGGCAATTTTTTTTTCGATTGACAATACTAAGTTTCTATTTACCTAAACTATATTCAATTCAAAACTTGTGCTCTAATCATGACAGTAATCTTCGATCTTATAATACCCTTCTACTTTTCTGTCCGTCTCATAGCTCAGCCATAATTCATTCTTCTTCCTCGGTTCAGGCCTCTCGTATTTGGAATGCGCTCGCTATTGAAATTAGATTGTCCACTAGTCGTTTCGGATTTAAAAATAAAGTAAGTTATCTGGCGTTACCTGGAGGTCTCAGCAGAGTAATCCTTTGGCGTTGTTATTTATTATAAAGATATATGTATGTATAATTTTTTTTTATATTTTGTTTTATATAAATCTGTATTTTTTTTTGTAAATCTAAGAAATATATATTTTATTTTTAGACTAAAAAATTAAATTAAAAATATTAAACATCTGATAACGTCACTGTAATGACTTTAATTTTTTTTTCCTTTACATTTATCCTTTATATTTTTTCTTAGATATACTTTTCAATGTTTATATATTTGGCCGTGGTCACCGATAGAATTAATTTAGAACAAATTGTGAAATTCTTATTTTTTTTTCCGTATTATACAAGATTTCATATTTTTTTTACGCATTCTTACAATATAAGAATTGAATCTACAGTCTCTTACACAGCAGCAACTAGTTTTTTTAAAAAATACTGAGAAACAGTATACACGTACAAGCGAGTTCATACACGAAACAAACATCGTACCTAATCCATCAACACTTCAATACATAGGAAAACGTAAAAAAGCTTCCCTTTGGTGTAACTGTAGTGCAATCGGATGAATACTCTAACCAATTCCAGTTTATTTGCTAAACACGCGTTTGACGAACACCATTAGACTGTCTGATATATACTAGCCAAAAACCAGAGACAAGTTTTAAATTTTTCAATAGAAATGTTAATTTAACTGCTTTTCGCTTTGGTTTAGTTATCGATCAAAAATATGTAGGTTATAAACTATCTGCATGTCAAATTTTATCAAAATCCGATTAAAGGCTTTAGGGTGTTTAAATAAAAGGATCTAAGCTTTCACATTTATATTATTGGCAAGGAATTTTATATTTAATCTGATCTTAAGTAGAAGTAATTTGAAAGCCGGAACCTCTATATGGATTACAAAAAAAATAAAACCTATATTTATTTTCAAACGGATATTTTTCAATATTAATATTGGTTATGATAAATCGATATTAATAAATAAATTACCCAACTATAAAAACCTACACGTGAACATTTGACAAGTGCTACGAAAATACTACTACGCCGTAGCCGCGAAACAGCGTAGCACCAAGAACAGCTTGAGTATAGTAAGCTACAATGAAAATAATTTAACATATAGTCTGCGAAAGGCATTTTATTTATTACACAAGGTAATTGTTTAGGTAAGCTAATCTTTTATAACTTGGAAGAAATCTTAATTTACATTAGGTAACGAATTAAATAACATTGTTGTTTTTTCTTAAAGAAATAAAAAATACACGTACAAAAATTTCTGTGCGATCTTATATGTTCTTTGTCTACAAAGCCAGCTTTGTAGTTGCCTCTAAGGCTTTCTGTACTGTTATAAGGTATAAGTCTCTCAAGAAACAAAACAAAGTGATACGTTCACCTATATTTTTGTTTCGATCCCAGCTTAGCATAGAAACATCTCGATGGTTCAATATATTCAACGATTCTTTACTGCTCTTTGATAGAAATATCTGTACTTGGATCAGAGAGATAATAAGAAAAGAGAAAAGATTTCAAAAGATATACAACCTGCTTACTACTAAAACTCACAAAAGTCTTAAGACTTCCACATGTATCAAACGAACCGAAAATTACCAACATATCTTTTATCTCTCATAACATATATTTTCACTTTTATTTTTCATTATCTTTTTCTTGACGTGCTTTTCATTTACATGATTTCTGGATAGAAAACCAGTTTATCATTATGATTTTGTTTTAAGTCTAGTTTTTTTTAACCCGATTATAGGGAAGTGTTATGTTTTTAGCACTTCATGTATTTGTATTTTTAATAAAATTTCTGCTTGTTCAAAGATTTCAAGAAGATTTAAAGCTTTGAAAAAAAAATATTGAAGAAATAAAAGGTATTTATTACTGCAACTATGTACTGAATAGTATATGTCATTATAGAATTTTATAACCTACGGGTCTAAATGTCTACCCATTATCACGGCCGTTGCAATACGGTCGAGACGTTGGGCAATAAAACAAAGGTATTTAGCCTTTAAATAAAATATTTACGCGATTAACACCCGTAGCTTATAAAATTCTATAATGTGTACAAATCGCGAAAGTTTACGAACATATAAAATATGTCCAGAATGTCTTTAACATTATTATATAATAGTTTTTAAATGCTCTAAGAAATAGTAACATATAAATATCACACGCTTATTGCTATTTTTTCAACCGAAAGTATAGAGTTTTTCTTGTAATGGCAATTTAGACAATTATTAAGTTAATTTATATAATTGTACATTTTAACTGCACAAAGTATCAGACTTATGAATCGAATTTTATACGTATTTCATATATTGTTTCGGTAAACTGCCATTTTAATTGATTCTAGTTTACCTTCTCTTTCTTAACATATTATGTATCATTAAAACACATTAACACAATCACATCAAGAGTTACCGTTAAAACAATTTTGCGTTGCCGCCTATTCATCGCTGTCTTGAGATTCGCACCTTCGAAAGTTCCCTTTTGTTTACAAGGGGAGGACGTCACACGACGACAAAGGGAACGCATTTCTGTATCTATTTCAATGATCATAGAGTAAATGTGCTTAGCGAATGCACGTGTGTTGGGGCACTTAGCGGTGTAATCTATGTTAAATAGGTACATAAAGTAAGCGAGTAAACTGCAGTGTTTTATACACTTAACGCCAACCACAACAATGTAAGTAGAGTTGCCTTGTCAAAATATTGTATTTATTTAGGAAAAGTATACTGTTATTTTTATTCTATACTCTATAGAAACTTAATATTATAAATGTTAAGTTTGCAGCGTGAAGCTTTGAAAAACATAGCACATGCGCGTCATTTCATCGTTAAAAATAACATACACGTGGTCTAAGATTTGAGGTAGTAGCTAGTCTGTATTATAAAAAAAAGGTTTATTTCATTATTGGTCAGTCAGTCACAAGTTTCTTAATATATCAATATCAACGAACAGACCAAACCACTGACCAGTTTCGGTTGACATTTGACAGGCATTTAGTTACTATGAGGTAGGCATCTGCAAATAACGGTTTAAACAGATGAAATGCGGGTACCAAATTTTAAATGAAATCAAACTTAACGCAGGAAAACCGTAGGCAAAAACTAGTCCAAAAATGAAATACTCTTTCAATAAGATTCTCGGTACGATTAAGAACACAAGTGGCATAACAGAATAATGAATGTGACAATCGTTAGTTTTGCACAGCCGTGTAATTCTTTGATGATTAAATAATTCAAATTTAAAGTTCTCGTAAACAATGGGAGGCATTTTTTCTTTATTAAAGGATTGTTAAACGATTTTTTGTAGTAGATGCAAACTCCCTACATTCAATCAATGTGCGACACCTGCTTGCGCTATCAAGTAACTTGATAACATTTATTTTGATTTCCTTATTTTCGATTTAATCTGATAACCTAACCTAAAATTTAATTGGACCCCTCCAATGAAAAGTACCAACTAAAGATTGGAAGGCGAGAGTAGATCAGGTATCGTTGCGAATTTTGAGAAAGACCTATGTCTAGACCTGGAGTAATAAAAACTTTGTATATACTCCTTAATTAGGCTGTAGATAATTGCGACACAGTTTTGTAACAGGGTTATTAAATTTGGAGAATAATATATCATCTATACGAAAATTTCCCTTAAAATTTTGCTAAAAGCAAATATTTCCGTGTTACATTAAGCAAAATATGGGGAAAATGTTAAGTGTATTTCCTAAGCATTTTACAGCTACTGTTTTTGGAATTTGAAAGACAAATGAACTGTTTATTTTTTAATTACTTTGCGTAGACATTGAAACAGAATGACAATTTAATTGGTACCGAAATAGACTTTATTTTCTTTAAATTTTAACTTCATAAATTGCTAATTATTGTTCCTATTTAACTTTTTGTATCAATGTTAATATCTATCAGATATTAAAGCGTTCATGACATGAAACAAACAAACCTACGGCCAAACTTTTGCAATACGAAACTGTTAACCCTTCAAATACCATTACTTTCTGAGAACGGTTTGAATTTGAATAGCGGCAAAGGCTGAGGTTACACCGGCATTCGTCGAATGTGTTCACGTGTATCAATAAACGCAACGCTCACACTATTCCCACGTTCAGTGGTTACATTTCGGGGTATTACAAAGTTTACAGTAGTTATATATTGAAAGATGACATTATGTGGTTTGAGCTTGTAAGGTTCTAAAGACAGTAAAATAACTCTCGTTTAAACAAGTACCAATAAATCAAACTTTAATAGAAGATAAGGTGGTTCTTATGCTTATCTGTAATTTAACTGATATAAAAATTAAAAAAAACATTTAATATATAAAATTCTCGTATCACGGTGTTTGTAATTTAACTCCTCCGAAACGGCTCGACCGATTCTCATGAAATTTTGTGTGCATATTGAGTAGGTCTGAGAATCGGACAACATCTTTTTTTCATCCCCCTAAATGTTAAGGGTGGTCTACACCTATTTTTTTTTTTTTTTTTAGGATTTTTTTTTTTACGATACCGGATTCAAAAATACATACAACCCTGAATTTTCACCGTTCTACGATCAACCCCTTTTTTTTATTTACCCCTATTTTGCAAAAACGGGTTAATTTGACGCAGACGAAGTTGCGAGGGTCAGCTAGTAATTATATAGAAAATACCAATTTCAAGGTTAATAGCTCATATTGTAAAACATATACATAACTTGCTAAAAGCGTGAGCGCTTAATGCTTACGAAATTCATGCACTCGTGAGACGCTGATATGAACTAGGCGCTACTGAGTCAAAAGCTTAATTGGAAGCAAATGAGCCGTCGATCCTAGTAGATAGCAGTTGACCAGACAGATTGTAATCGACCCGTAACCTCAGTCCTTTGTCAATTCAAGTTAGTTTCAAACAAATCAAAATGCCTCGACCGTCTCGGAGTTTGCAAGCGTATTATCAACCTTTCTGTCTAATTTAAATGTTTAAATATAATTGTGTAATTTAAAGCAAGAGTTCAGTTTTAATTATTGTATCGACAACTTAAGTAAATTTTCAAAGTAGCTATCAAAGATAATCAACTCTTTATTGTTCGTTTTTATTGGGTTGACCTTAATCTAATATTTATTAAAAATATATTTTCAAATGAGGTTATGATTATACTAGTATTTTAGATAAATTGAACGCCGCCGCGCCGCCAGGATAATTTTATCGGCTAGATCTTGCTTTTGCGAACCAAGTGACGTTTTTTACGTTACCCAGGTATACAATGTACGTAGTATTAATAATAATAACATCTTTGGACAATTCACACAACGTCATCTGATCCCAAACTAAGCAGAGTTTGTAAATTTCATATTTCATACATATTATAGATAAATTACACCCAGACACAGAATAAACCATTGCGATCACATATAAATCTATTAGCATACAGCGCCTAACCAACAGCGTAATATTGTTTGAAAAACCTACCTACTTATAATAATATTATCTTTTTTTTGTCTAAAAAAGAGGACTCACGCAGTAGGGTACAAGCCCTGTGTCGCGGGAGACTTTACAATCATACAAGTCATGGACACAAAGTAAACCCAGACTCGGAACAACAATTTGTGGATCACACAAAGTGGTGTCCCGTGTGGGAATCAAACCCGCGCCATATATATTAGTTTAGTTTTTCATTAGATATTACATATTATGAGTTATAAGCAGTGCATAGCCGTGTGTGTCTCATCCAGTTGCGGTGTAGTTAGTTACAACAATCGTGTACTGTAGCATTTAGTTATTAAGTTTTATGTTATGTTTTTGTTGTTTACTTTACTTTTTGATTAAGTAAATATTTTTGTAAATAATCGCTCCGAAAGTTGCATAAATTGCGTTCCGTAACTTTTGAACCGTGTGACCAAAAAATATGAAAAAGATCACAAAGGTAGCGCATTTCAACAAAAGAGCGTAAGTGCCATGAAAATACCTAAAAACCCTACACTGAGCATGGTCCGACAAGCTCCTGTTTAAACCTTTTTTTTTACTAAACTGGAAAGTTTTAAGTTTTTTTGAATATATTAAACAATTTAAAGTTTTAAATCTTGTTGTTGTTTCTAAATTCTTCATTTACTTAGAATGTAAAACAACGCTTGTTGATACATCGAAATTTTACATGTACGTGTAAATTGTAATGCCAAGTTGGGAAACAATAAGTACAGCCGGGGAAAAGAACAAGGCAATAAACTATATGGTTGACTGTGAACTATCCAAACTCATGAAAATTATCAAACGTCGGAGACACTACCACCTAACTACATTTTAAGATAACATATTAATCTCAAAAGAAAACAAAAATCCAGAAAATACTATTTACATGTCACAATGTGTGTTTCATTTACCAACTAAACAAATTTATGGAATTTATTGAATAACGTAATATTAACCATCTTTCTATAAAGTAGTTTATTCAGTAGCTTTAATTTTTTAGGAACATCCAGAAGTACAGAAAAAGTATAGTAGTACAGGTCTTTCAAAACATTTAAAGTGTTTCTAAACTTTTATGATTGAGTGCATAATTTTGGAAATAATCACCGAAAGTTGCATAAATTTTGTCCCTTAACTTTTGACCCGTGTGATTAAAAAATATTAAAAAAAAAAACACAAAGGTAGCGCTTAATAAATACTTTAAACGAAAATAATTTTGAACCTGATCGAATATGTTAATCGACTTACGTAGGTAGAACATTGCCATATGTTTAAATATTGTAAAAGTTGTTTAACATTTATTTCAATACTTCAAAAAAGTGGGCAAATTATCTCAACCTGTTTCGATCGTCATCCTTTTATGTACTTTATCTGAACAGTTTGTTTTTTCTTGACAAGGTCATGTCAACAAAACAGGAGGTTCCCGAAGGGACAAGGGTCATCGGTTGTGTACACCCCACTTCTCTGTTCCTTTTAACGGAGTCAATTCTTAAAGTCAACCGTTTAAATGGAATAATTTTATGTCAACCTTTTTCTAAGTACCTACTGTATGGAACTAGGGTCCCATCAAAGTTTCTAAAAGTACATTTCATGGGTTTGGAATTTTTATCTTTTATTCAAAGAAATATATTCTACGTATGTGATTTTTTCAGAGCACGTCAACTAAGTCAGTAATTTCCTCAGGTATCAATGTTCTGTAGTAATTCCCCAATCTCAACAGATAACAGATACTAATATCATAATAGAGAAGAAATATAAGAACAAAGCATCTTAAGAATATTTCGTTAAAATCGATTTTGAAAATGCGAGTTCATAAAAACCTATAAATTTTCTCACAATACATTAAATAAAATACCAATTCACAGATTGTTAAAATTATAATCGAACTAGAATTCAGTTTTCTGCTTCATTTTAAAGGAACTTCTACTTCGAAAATGGGATTGAAAATTATTTTCTAATGTCATATGGAATAAAATATTTCGTCATTTTAAATCCTCCAAGACGAATGTACAAAGTAGTGCTTGATTTAATTTTTCATATAAACTTGAAAAATGAAATCCTTTGACGCGAACCAAAATTTCATTTAGACACAATACGAAGCAATACGAAGAAGCGTCAGCCGACAGAAGTTGCACATCATAAACCTTATACAAAGGTAACAATAGACTTACTGTCACACCCTTCACAAAGGGTTCAAATACAATGAAAAGAAATAAAGCGATGCCAACACTAAGTTTATCTTCAGTGAGAAAATTACTTGGGAAGGCACCTACTTAACGGAGGGTATTGTGACTTTGTTTTGTACACCATTGTCTGCGTGTAACGGTCTTTTTGTTACAATGTATAATTTTTGAATACTTTTGCAACTTTGTTTGGATGGAGTAAGTAGTTACTGAGATAGAAAAAGTAATCTAATGAAAGTTTTTCTTCGTGTTGGTGCAGTTAGATTTTGTAATATGTTTGGGTATATTAACTCCCGAAGGCGTCGTTCAACATGACTGAACGTTGAAAAGTTTCATTGCTGACTATTTTTTTTGCATATACTGTATAACAAATTTCTTACATAAAAGTGTTAGATACATAAACACAGTGAATTTGTAGTCGTTGTGGAGTCGAAAATATCGAACTCCGCGTGAATAACCAAATCCATAAAAAATATCAGTTTGAAACAATTTTTACATTTTTTTTTAAACAATACAATCAATGTTATTTGCAGAAAATAAATGAGAAGTTGTGGTTACGCTAGTCGATTTCACGTAATAAAAATACTACGGCAGTAGGTAATGAATGACAAGAAAGCCGCCGACCGATCAACCACCCGGTAGGTAGTGGCACGAGGCGAGGCGGAAGCAGTCGAACACTTCCGAAACACTCCGAGTCGAGCGCACCCGCTTTCGACAACCCGACCACGCGCGGCGAGCGAACTCTTCCGAACACCCGCCGACTCTGGCGCAACGCCACCCCCCGCATATCATTATTCTACTTTACCATGTTTTTTATCATTTATGTATATTGTATACAAATGCCGTGTGGTGCCGGCTTAAGAATAGTACCACCCCATCTCTTCCCGTGGGTGTCGTCAAGGCGACTCAGGGATTTCACTCCGGAGGACGGGCAGCAGCGTCCTCTGCGTACTTAAAGCCTTACTGCGATCGCCAACCCGCTCGCCAAGCGTGGCGATTATGGCAATTACCCCCAGGATCTACTGGGGAGACCCGTGCCCAGCAGTGGGCCATCATATGGATTGATATGATATGATGACTCTGAAATACAGGCTTCGAGCCTAGTTTAGGTAGCAGTCACTCACAATCCTAAAAAAAATATATATTGTATACCTACATAAATATTGTAAGATAGGTACTATTGTGGCGAGAAAATAAAATTTATAATAATTATTATATCCTACAGGCAGAGTATAGCAGTGACCCGCGCACAAAAAGGTTGTATAATTGCAAGGTTTACGTTGCTGCTCTAAATCATACTCATTAGTCCACAACCGAACAGCTACCACGGAATTTGTTAAAAATAAATCATTTGATTTATCCACGAATTTTGTGGAATGCATTGACATTTTCAAGCTCAAACCATTTATATTATTATTACTATTATTATTATATCCTACAGGCAGAGTATAGCAGTGACCCGCGCACAAAAAGATTGTTTAATTGCATTGTTTACGTTGCTGCTCTAAATCATACTCATTAGTCCTTAAGCCAAACAGCTACCACGGTATTTGTTAAAAATAAATCATTTGTTATTTATTATATATTTATTATTTATTTGTATTTATCTACGAATTTTGTGGAATGCATTAACATTTTCAAGCTCAAACCATTTGATGACATTATGTGTGTCATGCAAAAACTGAAAACGTTCTTTTAGATATAAGAGGGCATTGGGGTTAAAATATAGTAAAGTAATATCAAAATAAGAGTATTCCTGCGAAGGCAAATTGGAAGCCATTTGAGTTTTTTTGCGAAATTCAGAAACGTGATCATATTTGCCTAAGCTAAATATAAATCTTAAACAAAAATTTTGGAGGCGCTCAAGTTTATCAAGTTGTGCCTCGGTTAGATCTAGATAGCTGACATCGGTATAGTCACGGATCGGAAGTAATAAGGATTGCACCAGCGTAATTTTAGTGGCGATTGGCATAAAGTTACGCAAATAGTTTGTGACTTTTTTCTTGCATCTACTGTGCCCAGGATAAGTTTCTGTATATGTATATCCCCAGTTTCTTGGCACAATTTTCAATAGGTTACATTACGAGTACATTGTTAAAATGAAGGGGGCCATAGAGATTTCTGAGCTGCCTACTGTATAGTGATTAGGGTTTTCGCTGGATTTACCGTGAGTTCATAATTTTCACTTTATTTATACGCCAGGTCCTTTTTCTTTTTAGGGTTCCGTAGCCAAAGCAATACGGAACCCTTATAATTTCGCCATGTCCGTCCGTCTGCAGTTTTGCTCAGAGACTGTTAGTGCTAGAAGCCTGCAACTTTGCATGGATATACATATTACTTACGCCGACAAAGTGAAAGAATAAAATCATGAAAAACAATTTTTTAGAGTACCTCCCCTATAGTATGTAAAGTGGGGATGTGTTTTATTTTTGTCACCCACCCCATCGTGTGAAGTATCGTTAGATAGGTCATTTTTAGATTTAGGGATTCGTTGGTGAAATATTAAAGTGCAAATTTTTGTTAGAGTCAAGTCTCCCCCCCCCCCTGCCAACCCTACATTGTACCCGACATGCACTTGCCTGCTTTTTTGTGATTTCTTCAGTGAGTTATTGACTACAGCCTGTGTGTAAATTTGCTAATAATCTGCGTAAAGGTAGGATGACAGGAGATGCTTAGAGAAATTTTACCAGCATTCAACTATAGCTTGAAAACATTACATACTCTAATAAAATAGTTATATACACTCAGTATTTTGAACTCAAGATTACACAAATGGAATTCATAAAATAAAATTACGGTTGGTTGAAGAAAAATGGCCTCCCTTTATAATTGTTAACGAAAAAAGTTCTGGCTATGAATAATTTGTAATTATCTTATAGCTTCATAAATATTGGTGCCAAAATTACGCTTTTCTCACAACTTAGACTCTAATTACACACAGGCAAATCTAATTACACCTCTTAAACTAAAATCCGTCCAGTTGCATAAGCACTAGGGCGTCCCAAAGAAATATACATATTTACATACACTCGAAAAACATAACCTTCCTTCTTGCGCAGTCGAGTAAAAACGTGGAAAATTACTCGCCGTAAGAACAGCTACCCAATGTAACGAAGATTAATTTGTTTCTGTACAAAATTGATTTTTAATTAGGCATTCAACGTTGTATAATAGGACAATTAGCACTCAGATGTTCCGCTATTTATAGATGGTCGGTATGATTTGAAGTGTACATTTTGTTTCAAGCTCAAAATGAAATACATAATTGGGAGTGAAATAATCATTATCTATTTATAAATATTTAATGGAGGTATTAACTGTTTTGTTTTTTGTTATATTATGTCTTGTTTGAAGATTGCCGACGTCCGGCTCAATTGAGAGCTTGTGGTTTGAATCGATAATTTAATTGAGTGTATCAATTACGCCATCGATTTGAGTTCAATTGTTTGTTAAACTGTTCTCAAAATAAATAAGTAAATCTTATTATGGTCTGTTACTGTTTTGATTTGTTAGTGATCCATGACACATAATAAAAGTCCTTTCCACTCTACAAATTCAGAAAAAAATATGAAAATGTTAAATATTGTAAAGTTACTAGACATAAACGGAAATTTCAATAACGTTATAATGACTAATACACTAACTAATCAGTGTTCCCGTCACGCTTTGATAAATAAGTTTTTGTAAAAGTTCCAAAAGATTTCAGACAAAATCACTTAAACATGTTAAGAAGAACTAAATAATGTTATATTTTGTTGCCTCGGCTAATTCTGTTCGCCGAAGTTTTTACAGACTTAGTATTTATAGCGCTCAATCATGTGGCAACTTCTGAAAAGAAAGACATTAATAAGTTATATAATATCGATATATTTGTTAGATAACTTACTTACAGTATCCTAAACTTAATTTTAAACTACTATATTTACTTTGAGACCTGAGTTTTCTTTGAAATATTTTACGTTATGCTTTATGTAAATGGAAAAAAACGGAAGTTCTAGTGTAGTCTTGTACCTATTAGGTACAAGACACTATTATAATTGCCGTTTTCAAACAGCAGTCGTGCATTTTTCATTGACCGCTAACACACTACTAACATTTACCCAGATTACAAAAACTTGGAACAAATGTTTCTGTGATGTGAATGTAGGATGATGATATGAATTTAAACTGGTAACAGCCGTAAGTTGGATGTCTTTGAAGTCTGTTATTTTGCATCACAAGACATTTGGCTATACCTTTAACCCGAAAAAACTAATTCAACGAATTTCTATCTTTTTTCTATCCATATATTTCAATGGCTGTCCATTTTTCCATTATATTTGTCTAGTAGTGTCAGTGTACCATCTACTTGAGATGTATGAACGTGTATTCTAACGGGGTCTAGTTTAAAAGTAGCTAGTAAATAAATTTTATGAAGTTACAAACAAGAGTTGTTAGTAAAAAAAACTAAGTAAACTAATGTCAATCTCCCACCCTCTTCTTATCTCGAATTTCCAACCTCAGAGTTTTCATCATCTGTCTTATCACTTAGCCAAACTGTCGCAAACAAACCCTTGCTTATTTATTCAAACAGATAATTTTAATGTGTCAACATAACTTCCTATCTGACCGGACTTTATATCGCATAATCTTAAAGCTTTAATTAAAAATCTGTCGTTTATTAAACCAAATCGGGGTTCACTCCGTAAATTATACGAAATTTAGACAATCCGACCAAAACAGCAAATACCATCACCTATAATTTTAAATGTAAAGTGTCTTAATATCAGGCATTCTGAAGCGAAAGGCGTTTTAGCCCAAGATATATTCTTAAGACAAACAGAATGATCAATTTTAGACCTAAACTTTCTAGATATAGAGTTCAGAATAAGGTTTTTTATCAAGGGGTTGAGTAGAGCGGGTGATTATGTAAATAATGCTGTAATGACATCATCATGGGTCATGTCGTTTGCCTTGATGCGAGGAAGCGATATAATAAAATCTGAAATGTGTTCCTCCATTTTGATGAACATTAATTTCGTCCAACAATCTTCGCAGTACAAAAACCTTGTGAACAATAATTTTGGATTTAGTGACATAAGTGGGCCTACGTTGTAGATAAAACATGCATTAAGATCCTGTTAAGTTTCTAAGGTTTTATTTTATAGATGCCAAAAGGGAATAAATCTACACTTACTGTCAATTTGTTTTTTTTTTCTTGCTTTAAAAATGTCCTGCAAGAAATGTCCTGGTAGCAACAAAATCGACTTCATTTAACCCGTTAACAACACAACCAATACACCAAAAAACAAAAATCAATATATCATAATTGTTATTCTACCCTGTATCAGGCATATGTCAAAAACTGACGACAATTTGATTAACAGTCACTAACTAGCAGTAAATCAAAATGTTCATATCAAATCAACACCAGATAATATCACTAAAGTTAATTTACAAAATATTCCTCAAACGGAAAAGATTAATTAAAAAATCATTATTCATCGTTGATGTTTTATTAATTCGATATAATGGTATCGTTGAGTCAACAGAGCCGTCCACGCAATGATTCATCAAAATGTATGATTGATGTGTCCTGTAAATATCGTTTCAACTTGCTATTTATGCTATTATTTTGCGATGTCGTTTAAACGGAAATTTTGTGAAAATATATCTTTAATTTCTATGAATGTTTAAATTATTGCTTTTTGCAATCTATTCAATTTAAGACTTTCATGCTAAACTCTCTCTAAGTATTACTTACTGCTTAATACAATAGCATTAAGTAGTAAGATATGATTGCAAGCATACGGCTGGCAATCTGGAAAACTATAAACAGTATCGATTACAGTTAAAAAGACTTAATAGGAATTGTTTATACCTATACGATAATATTATAAAATTCAGGTCTAATCGACAATGTAACTGACTTTGATGGTAAACAATCGATAGTTATACAATGGTAATGTTTCACTTCATTGTCCACCTGTCAGTCTGTCTGCCTAGATCACTAGACCCTTGTTTCTTTGGAATATGTGGAGGTATTAAGCTGAAATTAATTTCAATTACCTTCTGCGGCGAAAATGATTGCTGGCATAGAATCATCAAAATTTAAGCTTTGATAAATTTCACTAAATTGAATATAGATAGCTACTAAGCACAGTGTAGCAACGTCATTAGATTCGTGCTGCTAAATTTACCACAAATGTAAGAAAGGAATAAAACCAAATTGACCTATTCCTAGTCAATAGAATTCTTTAAATTCCCAAACTACCAACGTTATAACACGCAAGTCTTTAGCAGATTTTAGTACTTTTCTGTTTGTAATATTACCCTGATTTCTATTCTGGGCCAGTCACGATATCTCGAAGATTACAATTCAATGAAAAGAATTTATTTCTGTTCGAAAAATAAAAACATTTTTCGATCGTTAATAGATGAAACTATTGAAAATAATGTTAAAATATTTTTTGTTTTGAAGTTGTAAAAAAATATTCTCTTTAATATGGGTAGGAAATTTAATTTTCTCATGTTCATCATAATTTTATTTTTAAAGATAAGGAAAATTATACCCTTCAAGATTCTCCGCAATGATTTCATTGATTAATGTAATCATTATACTACAGAGGATTTTTTCACATAAATCACAAACAAAATACACCCATATTCACAAAAATAATTTGTGGCTCATACGTAGTCACACATGCAAAAAAACCTACAAACTATGAATCTCAGAGGTTTGACAACTGTAAAATTCGTGCAGAATGGTACAAATTTTACTCCTTAATGACCCAATTTGTAAATAAAATCTTCTTAAGAGAATAACGGTCAGTACACGACAGTGTATCCAGTGTCAGGAATTTAATGATGGATTTCTATTTACAAAACAATTGACAATCAATCATTTAGATATTGACAATGCAAACGATCGTATCCATTTCACCATCACAATAAAGCTTTGAAACATGACACTTCATAAGCCACATTGTGAACCATTCATATAAAAATCCAAAGGTCCCATAAAAACACCATGAAACATGTATCGTGTTGTGACATTTACACAGTCCTCATAGCGCCTATTTGTACTGTGAGTGCTGTTATCGTTCCCTAGTGGAGTAACTTGCCGGTATAAAACCGCTATAAGATGTGAATAGATACAATGTTATTTTAGATTGTGAGTGGCAAATGTGATATTATTGATTACTTAGTCAAGTGCTTTAAACACACACACATACACACACACACACACACACACACACACACACACACACACACACACACACACACACACACACACACACACACAAATAAAAGGATAGAAAAACAATACAAGATTATAACTATTTACTGATCTTTACGTTGAACCGAGCGGTAGCCTTAAGCTTAAGGTATCGAACTCGCAATCGTGAGGTAGCCGGTACAAATAATTTGTATAATACTACCGACATTAACCCACTGCTAACACATGCAATTTAACTTAACTTGTAAAAGGACCCACAATCTCACATTGCTAGTTATCTTTTATAAAAAAATCGTTGTAAACTTTGACTTTACTAAAATCCTTTCTTATCTCAGGTCACCATAAAACAAACTTATTTTGAAAATTTCAGTACTAGGCTTCGGGCGGGGCGTTAGTAAATAAATGATTCAGGAAGTTCATTTTTTCAACGTATATTGCTTGTTGACACATATTAAAATACTAGTTGAAAAAGAGCGTACGTCTTATTTGAATTTTTTTAATACAGAAGGTTCGGTTCATTATAGCTAAGCAGTTAATAAAACTTGATGACTTTAGACCTAAATTAGATGAAATCGCAACGCTTTTAACTTAAGGTTAACATAAAAACAGGGGCATTTTGTAGACATTCAAACAATAACTATATGACAGAAAAGTTTTGTACAAAATCTAGAATGGAGAGAAAGCAACACATTATGCATAGAAATTATTTGTAACATCAAAACCGAAATCCTACAATTCGCCTTTAAAAGTTAGCGACAGTAAACATAATAAAAACACACATATTTTACAACAGTGTATGACGATTTTTTTTGTCATAAACCTATTACGGACTATAACTCGATTTACATTAACATTCAGGTCAAAAGCGTAAACAACGCTGTTATATCGAGTCATATAACATTTTATCCAAAACAAATTCAAATAAATCTGTAGCTTTGTTTTTCCGCTAGTTTATGGAACGTTCAGAAGCAAAAATGTTATTTATTGTTGAGGAATATTCAAAACATTGCCGTTTTAGTACTTTAGGCGCTGTTAGTGACCTGCTTTTGAGTTAGGGCTTTATTGGTCTATTGTTCAAGAAATAGTCTGGAATGTAATATTTTTATCTTTCACAACAAGTCCTTATTATTTGCGTCTGGGTTTGTATTTGATTTTGTATAACGTAACAGTTGGCATAAATGAAATATGATCAAACGTGGTATTGCATGCAAGTTGTAACTATAGTCAGCTTGTAACCATATCCGGTGGCATGTTTCTGGCAGGCTGGCAATGGTGATGAATAATAATATTAACAACCAAACATTTGAGCCTTAACAATTGGATGTATTATTTTTGTTTGAAACAAAATCAACGCCAAAAAGAAAGAAATTATGTAATATTATATTTTGTTTCAAAATATATCAACTACATGCTACAAAAACGATCCTCGTTATATTTGGATATTCGATAGAGATGTGTTGAAATAAAAATTGAAATACTTTCACTGGGTGGAAAGTTTGAAATAAATTAGGCTATAGTTAATTGATTATTCCATAGTAGTTGTGTATTCAAATCAGATGTTTTGTTTGTATAACATTATAAAAATTAAAATACCTACACTATTTAGAAATAATCATGCAGGCATATTATGATAAAAATTAAAACAATAAGTATTATTATTTAGCCAATAAAATAATCAAAGATTCAAATGGATTTTCTTGCATTTTGCAATACAATTTGTCTGAAAGGAATTAATGAACAGCAAAATAAACGAAAATAAAATAAAATGAACTGATATAATTATACCATCACGTTTTTTAAAGAAATAGGAGCTTTAATTAATAAATGCTTAATTTCTGTAGGTACCATCTTTTTGAAATATTTCGTAATTTGGAATTTTTCTTTTAACTGTTTCTTCGAAACACCAACAGATAATTTTACAATCACGTTTTTTAAAGAAATAGGAGCTTTAATTAATAAATGCAAAATTTTTGTACGTATCGTCATTTTGAAATTTTTCTTTTGACTGTTTCTTCGAAACACCAAGAGAATAAGACATCCAATTACAATAATAAAAATAAATTCATTTGGTAACTGGGTCTAAGCTTTCGGGACCGGCAAAGGTAGAAAAAGGTAATTGAAGAAACTGTTCTAAAACCTCGCTGTTAGCCAGTTAACATTTTATTTTATTATCCATTTAAACATAAGGAAATCCCTAAAAGAATTTTTATATTTTATTTATAAGAGCATCAATTATTCCTTATTAATTTTAGTAGTTATTTTAAAGCAATTTTTCAGGATATCGAGTTTTCTCCTGACAGACTCCCCTGACAGCTTAATTTTTTAAAGTATTTCACAATATTTTAACACTTTTATTTGAGTTTTGCGAAAATCTTAAATTTACTAAGTGTATACTTAAAAGGAAGTTTCTAAGCTAGGATGATCCCAAAAAATAAAAATATTCAAAGACTTCTTTCTGTTTACATAAAATACAGTATTTTTTTAAAATTCAAGATCACCAACGGATCATACATCAAGATAGCTCAGCCTCTATCAGGCCCCTTTTGCGTAATTTGGTACATTTTGCAGCGCAAAATTACGTACGAGGGGATTGATAAGAGCTAGCGAAGCCTTCATAGGTGACCGCATCACTCACTTACCCATATATGAGCTCAAAAGATTTGTAGGTTAATGTCGGGTATATAATAGTACTATTTCATTATTTTCAGTTATTTTTTAAGGTTGTTTATTTTTTTTTATTACGTAGTTCCACTGAACCAACACTGTTCATCTGTATGCAATTTCTGGTTTAGTGGAAAATTGGTAAATATTTTTCAGCAAATAAGAATAACCACAATAACATGTTCATACTGTATATACCTTATGTGGAAAATAAACCAGTTAACTCGCGACTGAAGTGAATCCGTCGCTTGCTACAAATGTAGTTGATTAAAAATAATTTTGGTTTATGTTTTAAATGGTGGATGAAACTAAATAACGCTATTTTCATAACATTTTTAACAGATCTTAGATTTCTATTAAAATGGCGTAAATTTTGAAATTGTATACAATTAGTCAACTTAAAAGTTCACAAAAGAAGATAAGGAAATCTGTTACACATTTTTACCACACTCTTTACTTTAGTCCTTTGTCCAAGTGTGACCATCTAAGTTCCAATTTTTACATTTCCATGCGATTATGCCGAACAATGCATCGGAAAGTTCTAAAAGATTTTTAGAAATCTGCTTACTTCTCGTGAATTTCTGATGAGTACCTGTAAAAGAGAATAATATTATCTTTTGATGGCAAAAAATATAAGGCAGTCATATTTTATTTTTACAATGAGAGAACTAAACGTCAAGTTATATAACAAAACAACTTAAAATAACTTTGTACTTTTTGTGTTTCATCTCGCAAGTTCAAAAGCACAGATTAGCCAGAAGCAAAAAGTTAGGTACCTAGTGAAGAAGCAGTTAGTGTAAATATAATTGCACATCATATTTGGGGCAATATAGCAACTTTCCTTTATTTCCGTACCAATATGGTAATATTACAAAGTTCAAAAGTTCGTTTGTTAGAACGCCCTAATCTCCGAAAGTGTTGAGCTCATTTTGATGAAATTTTCTATGAAAGTAGCCCGAAGCTTGAAGTAGGACATAAATCTTATATTTTGAAATCTGCGAGAGCAAAGTCACGAAAATCAGCTCTTCACATGTAATTAAGGTAAACAGTTACTAACAGAAACATTCATAATTGCCAACATGCAACATGTAAAAATCTTTTTCTGCCAAAAACTCCCCAAGGGTTCAATCTAATTAGGTACAAAATTAAACTACCCGAAATTCAATCACAAATAGAAACTACGGAAACTGGAAGAGAATAAAAAGCGTTGTTTAACATTTTACTTCACAGCATTTTGTAGAAGAAAATACAGGAATTGTAATGCAATACAAACATTCCTGTTGAATTAAATACAGGGAATTTAACACCGTAGTTCTTTGAAAGTAGGTGAAGTTAAACTATAGGTAAGTAGGTGTAGATATTGAACGCTGGTAGGTATCATGAGTAATCTTCCTGTTATTATAAATGTGAATACGACATTTGTGATAGTTTATAACTTTGCTTATCACCTAGAATTATCTATATCTAAAATACCCACACATGCCATGCAGACAAGGCCGAATGTAGCTTTTATCTTGGCTCATTAACGAAATTTCCGTACAACTTTTATTGAAAAGTACTTATTCATCGTTGTTGTGTGCTGTAGTAGCATGAAACAAAAACAACGGAAAACCCATTTCTTATACTGCATTATTATGCTGAACAGCTACGGAACCCTACATTGTGCATGGCCAGACATGCACTTGCCCGGGTTTTTAAACATTTTATTCAAATTCATTTTTGAAAAATCTTGTACATATTGTATTTTAATAGACGTATAGATAGTTTTGAAATATCTTGTGTATTTATCAATAAATGTGTTATAATAATTTTTATTCAATTTTTCAAAATGTATTATACTTTCAAAAGCAATTCATCTATACTTACCCGTTTCCACTTCCCCAAGTTTTTGCTACTCAATATTCCCTCACTAATACTGAAGCAACTCAATTAACGATATTGGAGAATGGCAGACCAACTTGGTACGCTTGCAATTCGTCAGTACGCTCACTACTAACTCCAAAACTAGTTAGCTAATAGCAGAGATAAATGGCTACTGTGGCGCGAATGTATTTGTATCTGAGTGTTGTGTAAAGTTGTTTGAAATTTTGTATTTGGACCAGGAAATTGAAATATCTGACTGTAGAAGTTAAATTACTGCGATTTTTGAAGCCCGTGTTTTATTAGAGTTGTTGGAGGCAGAAGCCTTTGTTCGTCTTGTGAATGAATGACATATACGTACATTATGAAATATCCTTCTTCGACGGGTTCACACCGGTTAACTAGCTGTAGGCAATAGAGTGGGAATTTTTTTAACTCATACTTAGTACTAGAATGTCCCCGCGAATTTGCCCGCATTAAGTTTTTTTATAGTTTTGTGCTAGTTGTTGTACAGACTACATCAAAACAGCACTTATGCTTTAAAATCATTATGTTATAATGTTTTATTAATATGCAGTTAGTAGTTTTTGCGTTATAGAGCAACATCAGATTTTAAGAGAACGTTATTTGCAAAATATACTTGTAGATTTGTCTGAATGTCAAAGCAATCATGAATCGATATAACTAACTTATTAGATTACCATTTTTTTTAAAGGTAACTAGCAATATGGGAGGATTAAGTCCTACATTACTAGCAATCTTGTTAACCCCTCCAGGTAAGCTCAAAGGCTTGTGTTAGGAGTGGGTTCACGTCGGTAGTATATTGGGTAGGATTCGAACCCGCGACCTCATGATTGCGAGACCGACGCCTTAGCCATTAGGCTACTGCCGCTCGATGATGATGTAAATCTTAGCCAAAATTAGAGTTTCGAAATCATATATACTTAAATATCATTCATAACTTATAATAGGAATGGAATAAGTAAATTAATTCCGGTTAAATTCATTTCCATTGTATCTTCAACTAAAGTAGGGACAAGATAATAGGTCACTTTTGACAGATGTCAGTTTTATATTCATAGTGAGGTGACCTGCTTAAAAACATCGATTAAATGAATGAATCGAATGAATCGATACAGACTTGAAACATATGTGAATTTTAAAAATGATCATGCGAATCCCTGTCCCATTATTATTTTTTCTTTCATAAATTAAAGGAGCAAAATAAGACAAGTACCTACGTAATTTAACAAAAAAATTGCTTTTATTCACTTGAACTATCGGAACTGCTATCTTCATCACTGCTGTCAGCACTCAGAGATATTATTAATTCATTTTCAATAATATTGTCTATTCTCACATCTCGTTCAAAATCTTGTAAAATTATTTTCTTGGTCTTCTCCACGACTTTTCGCCAGTCTTCTGTAGTGACTTCTGCACATGCAGTTTGTAGCAGAGTCATCATTTTAGCAGTACTGAAGGGTGGTTCAGTATTGTTCCGCGCTGCATGACCCTTTATTTGTGCCCAAATAAGCTCGATGGCGTTATACTGGCAATGGTAGGGAGGCAATCGAATAACTTCGTGTCCATGCTCTAGGGCTAGTTCATCGATTACATAGCGGAGCTTGGACGGCTTAGTTGCTTTTACCAGATTTAACAACTCAACTTTTAATAAAGTTGGACTTGCCTCCACACCATTTCTTACCAGCCACGAGACAATTTCTTGCTTTTTATTTGCTTGAGTTGGTGGTTTATCAACTTGTACAGAATGATACGGAGCATTGTCCATTATAATTTTCGATGGGTTTTCTAAGCTGACTAGCAGCTTCTCAAACCACTCTTTTACATCTAAAGCCAATCGATTTCAAAACCTTTGATAGAGACGATTTGCCTCCAAAAAATAAGCCTGCGCCTTTTAACGAACTCAATAGCTTTTCCCGTGTAGGATATTCTTTTCTCGAGTAATATCCATAAATGTGGTTGCGAATTGCAGCAGCATCAAAATTATCAACGTCAACAATTTTCTTGTCCCTCTTTCGTTTTTTCGGTGTACGTAAAGTATTATCTTCTGAGCCTGATGGTCCGTATTTCTCTTTCAGAATTTGAGTTACTGTCTTCTTCCCTATTCCCAATGCTTCGGCAACGCGTTCTCTCGGTGGTTTCAATGGTAAAAGAGGCCCATCGTTAACTGATTCACGTCCAAAATAATTGTACAATTTCAGCACTAGTTCGCGAGATTGACTGTTTAGAGTTTTCCCTCGTTTCGACATAGTAAGACTGTAATGTTTTTCTTGTTTAATAATCGTTAAGCAATCGGAGTCCAATTTATAGCCAGGTAAACGTAGTCAGTAAGATCAGTTCAATGAAAAAGCCGGATCAGAAGAAAATAACAGAGAGCACACCAAAAACGCACAGTCACTTCGCACAACAACAAAAGACTGCGTCATCATCATGTTATGGCGACATGACATGCGTCATCGACAGGCACTGGTGTTGCCAGCAACATCCACCTAAATTGCACCCAACATCAATGACCTTTCTATTTAGTTATTTTTTTGTATTTTCATAGTTAGTTAAAAGAATAATAAATATGTATGTATAATTAGGTTTTATTATAATCACAACGTGGTTATAAATTTATGATGATTTTTCTTCACAAGTAATCATTGCATTCGATTCAACTTACAATCCTATCAGCTTTCGATTTTTAGAGTAACATCCCTAGTGTTTAAAAAGAAAAAGGGTTGACTGACGCAACATTGTAACGACGTTCAGTTCTTTAGATCAGAAATTGTTTATTATGTTTAGAATGGTTTATTAGTGAAAGCAAATTGTAAAATTACTCGTATCGGTCATTATTACAATAAATATGTAAACGTAATTGAAAAAAGTTAAGCAATTGTGCAGTTCTTATTTTATGCCCGCCGTTACAAGGTTACGTTGTTGAATTTTGATGAAATGTCAAAAGTGACCTATTATCTTGTCCCTACTTTAGTTCTCAACCAATCCTATCCTATTACTCTTAGAGCATATTGTAATCCATAAGTTTACTTAAGAATCATTCAGACGTGTATATGTGCAAATATAAACCAATTCACAATATGCATACTCGAAAATTAATAATTTCGGAAGTTAGGATTAAGATAATTACAAAACTTAATGTCCGTTACTTTAAAAAATTAATGAGAAGATGAACTTCCCTAAAAAAGATCTCAGAAACACGTTAGATATTTCAAATTCTAGATTACTAGACTATGAATCCAAATCTGATCAATGTGCTAAAAAATTGACTCATCTATCAAAAGTTTTTTGACATCAGTAGATCCACAGCATGTACAGCATATTTTGCTTATGTTGAGTCTGTACTAAGATATGGGTTACTTTTGTGGGGGTATGGCACAGACATAAATAAAGTATTTAAAGCACAGAAACAGTGCATACGATCCATCTGTAATATAGCGCCGGATGTCTCTTGTCTTTCCTACTTTAGAGAATTAAAAATCCTGCCTCTGCCTTGTTTATATGTGCTGGAAATAGGCAAATTTGTTAAACAGCATCCGGAACTATTCAAAGAGGCTAAAGAGGTAACAAATAGAACTAATCTTAGAAACCCGAATAGGCTAGTTTTAAATATGGTACCTAAGACTAGTAGATTTCAAAATAATTGTTATGGAATGTGTATACGAATATATAATAAAATACCCGAACATTATAAGAATCTACCTATTAATAAATTTATACCCTCACTAAGCTGTTGGCTAATGCAGAGAACATTTTATTCGGTCAAAGAATTTTTAGAATATAAGCATGAAAATTTATTATAATATCAAATTAATGTGTAATATAATGTAATGTATAATATAATATAATGAATGAGTAATATAATGTAATGTGTAATATAATATAATGAATGTGTAATATAATGTAATGAATGTTTAACATATAATGATATAATAGAATTAATGTTTAACATAATGTAATTTAATGTAATGTTATCCTTACTGCATGATTATCTGCATGCTATCTTTGATGGCTAAATAGGCGTGTACTGTAAGTTAATATAACATCTTTGTAACCCTATTTAAAGCAAATAAAGATTATTATTATTATTATTATTATTATTAATAAATCTAAATTTAAATTTAAATATTAAATTTAAATTGCTTAGTACATGTATTTCGTCTTTACTGATTTTTTTTATACGATAAGTTAATCTCGAGTCTTGGAGCCATTCACAAGTGTTGTTATATCGACTCAAATACCAGCTCTCTTGTTGTATAACAGAAAGCAGGTATTTAAGTCGATCTAACAACTGTTGTGAACAACCTGCGAAGAATTCTTCATTCATTAGAGTAGACGCTCCATTGACTTAAATTAAATAGAGGTTCATGTTTGGGTCCTTGTACAGTAATTAAACATTCTTCTTTAAATATTTTAAATAAGAAAACTGTGTATAAAATTACATGTTGTATGTATGTCTGTATGTATGTATGTATGTTTGATATTGTTCTTCTCCTTTCTTTATCAGCTTTCTGATAGTTGGACTTAAGAATTCTCAAGAGCGTATTATTGAATACGCCGGTTTCCTAAAGATATTATGTTTCATCTTTAAACATCTAGAAGTTATACTCAATTTAAAAGTAAATATTAGTACGACAAATATACAAGATGAAATATTTTAAATCACTAAACATGATAAAAATAAAGATTTTACGTATATTAATATATTTAAATTAACCATTTGATTACCGTTTTCATTGGCTTGATTATATCATTTTGTTAATTGACTTACTACCTCGTTTTAATAAGGATAATGGTTTTTTTTTTTAAGATATTTTACTATAGATATTTTTCAAAGACAAGTTCCAAGATTACGATACTAAGATAAAACTCTGAAATAAGCTTTCTGAAAAAGGTTTTATAATAAATATCAACCACTTTACATTCGTACCGGTCTATTAGGAAACCTTAATAAATTTTGCAGATGAAAACGGTTTTAGATAGCCAATGAGAAGAAGAAGGCTGACCTTATTTACACCGAAGGAGGCCCAGTAAGTCAGCAATAAAATGTAGCATTTCAAATTGAACGGCATACATTTTGAGTTTCATCTTTTAATTACAGCCAAGAATATCTTAGTTGGTGCGAATTTGTCCCTCTTCTTAGCATAAAGAGGCAGTTGTCCTAATCTTAACTGGTACAATTCGTCAACTGGAAGGGGTTAAGGGTAAGCTCTTAACAGCTGTATAAGTCTAACTGAAAACGTTGTGTAATTCTAAACTTTGGGTTTTTGTTTTTACGACTCTCGTGTACTGAGTATTTCAATTATATTTAAGGTTCTGTGGCAAAATATTTGTATAATAATAGACTGAAGAAGACTGAATACAGTTGTTTACTTCTGGTACATATTACAGGTTGATAAAAGAAAAGACAGGATGTTTAGTAGATGAAGAGTTGGTTTATTTACTTAGGCTCCTGTTATTTTTCTCAAGAGTAATTTGATGCAATATATTGTACACAACAAACGTTTACCTGGTATTGACACGCAAGACGGTAAACAAAGGAGTCAATATGTTTCTGGCAAATGAAATTAGTAGAAACTATTCATGTCCATTGATAAGGTTTTTTATTGCTTAATACAATTTTATAGACTGTGGGACCTATTCGTGTGAATATGTAAAGTAATACTGTTATCATTTTGACGTGACAACGTCTTCTAATCGAAGACTAGGTGCACGCAAAAAAAAGTGTCATGTAGTAACGGTCGCGTAACCTCTGCAAACAACCGTTTTTTTAATGCCCTAGGTTTTAATCGTATTGCAACGGTCGCGGCCATGGGTAATTAACATTCACGAAGCAGCGGTTTCTTTTGATATTAGTTTAAGAATATGTTTTTTAAAAAATCGGCTATAGCGTGTGAATTTGCCGTTGGAGGCAATAGTAGGTAGTAGGGTCAAATTTCATAATTTGTGTGTTGTGAATATTTTGCAATACCTGAGATGAATAATGGCAAAAATATGATTTCGACCCCCCGCAAACTACAAACTTTTCGTCGCCGATAGTTTAGTCTGTCTATTAATTAGTATGAACATGTACGGAAGTACGCACATTACACTGATTCGGAATATTAAAATATAATAATAAGTAAAATAAATAAAGGCCTAAAAAGTTACGACTTACGATTACTACACGATTTGCTAAACTATCAGCCGACTGCTCATTCAGTACGGCGCATTCTTTCTAGCACGCACACTGCCGATAGTTTAGTCAGGCGACTACGCAGCCCGATCAAACGATCGGTAGATTAAGCAGTTTGTAGTCTGCGGGGCCTCTTTCTGGTCATTGAATGTCTGTGCTTTAAATGTAAAACTTGCGCATATTTACTAAACTGACTCTGTTTTATCTTTGGGAAACGTATATCCACCTTTTTTTTCAAATAAAATGGTACTGTGCATAACTGCAGTATGTTTGATATTTATAACTACCTCAACAGTGGCGCCAACTAGTGAGCACAAAAACAGTAGCCCCATTTACGGGACGATACTCGGTCCTCCGCCTTCTGCAACCTCTCCAATCCTTAGCAGGTCGTCGGTCCATCCACTCACTATCATTTAGAGAAGTTTTTATCACGTTTTTACATTTTATTTGAAAATAGCTTGTGCGAAGCAGTTATTTATTTATAATCTGCGATGTTGTTGAACACCCTAGCCAATTTATTGCGGTTGTTGATGTAAACAAACATATCACAAGCAAACTCTGTTTTTATTTTGCTGTAACAAACTTTTGTTTTGTTATGTTACCAGTTATCTTTATCTGAGTAATGTCTTTTGTGTTTCAACAAAGACTGGTTCGTGGTAACCTTCACATGATATTATATTGTGTGTAGGCATATCACTCATTACGATGTACCTAATTCAGAACTTTTCAGTCTGCAACACACCACATGATTTGACTTATTTATGATGGTGTGTCACTAGATAAACCAAATTATGTTGGACTTCAAAACATTTCATATTCTTAATGTTGTGGCTTCTTAAGAAAATATATAATAATTTTAAGACATGAAAAATAATATCACTTGAAAAATAGAATAATATATGTATATATATTGTTCTATTTTTCAAGTGATATTATTTTATATATATACATATATATAGGGTTTTGGAAGCTGACGTAAAAATAAATGTTTAAAGAAATGAGGGCAGTTATTTTATTAAACGGAACAAATATTTTATTTTCTTTTATCTCACTATTTATTGGGATAGAAAATTTTAGTATTTCATACTTTCAAGTTATGATAATTTTAATATCTCTTAGTCATAACTAAATACAGGATGAAAGACCTTCCTACTAGAGTCACTAGAACTATCTAGACAAACTAAAGCTTCAACTCGCAGTACAACTTCAAACAATCGAGTGAACAATGGATCTGTCGAGCCGCGGGCCGATGGTTCTCTATTGCACATGATTGTGCGACCAAATTGATCGCTTTGAAAACTTTATGTTTGAACACTGAGTTTTTGTGCACTGTGCTGTGAATTCTCTTTTAATATTTTGGAATTTATAATAAAAATTGTAGCTTTTATCGTTTCGAATAAGAATAAAACGCAATGAAATCAATCTTTTTTTTTTATTAGACGATATACCTAAGTACGATAAATAACTAAGTGTAAGTCGTTTTTACATTTAAAAATATCTCTACAAAATATAAATATATAGCTGTATTTATTAATTTGTTTACAATTCTTATACAATCAACAAAGGCTCACCCTTAAAAGGCAATTCGTCAAGAAGCCCGCTTTTAACCGTTTGTGTGCCCCAAAACGGGCTAATCGGCTAAAATCGACAAAACTTCGCCACTGTCGACAGAGTCCTCTCTTTGTCCCAGTGATTGATTGATCTCGCTTGGATCCCAAATCCTGACAACAAATTAGTTCTGCGGTTCTATTTATAAAAGAGAGCGGATATACGCACGGCTTTTCATTTTATTGTCCAATTTTGAAGGAATGAATAAGGAAAATTGCGTATGATGAACAAAGACACGTTTTTAATTTTCGACAAGTGTGATTTTCCTGCTACCAGAAATAACTCACTGTTTTATTTTAAATATACTTCTGGTTTTACAAACATTATTTTTTTTTCTTTAATATGCGTTTATTAGCTTCATACGTATGTTTGAATGTAACGGAATCTTTGAACATGATTTTCATCCACTTCAGAACGTCGGGCTTAGGAAACTGAAACTTCATACACTTATCAAGGACCGATGACAATATAATCCGATAAAAAAGGTTAAATAGTGGTTGTAAGTTTATATGAAACTCCGCCAGTTTTGAAGTTAAATGTGTTGAATTGTATTGTAAATGTGTAGATTTCGGCGGTTTTTAAAATCAACCCCCAAGGGGGTAAAATAGTGGTTGTAAGTTTATATGAAACTCTGCCACTTTTGAAGTTAGAAGTGTGGAATTTCGTATTTGGCTTATTAGTTTAAAATAAAGAAAATAGATTTCAGCGTTTTTGAAAAATCAACCACAATGAGGTAAAATACCCCTATTTTACCCCATAGGGGTTCAACTGAAAAATAAATAATAGTTTAAAAAACTAAAAAAAACACCCTTTTTGACTTGCAGCTGTCCTAAAGAGTAATAAATAATTTCCTATAAGTTTAAAAAAATAGAGTTATTAAAAAAAAGAAACAGTTATCGTAAAAAAAAGGTGGAGTGATTAAAAACCAATATCGTTACAAGCACCAAACTTATAAAGGATTATTCTTTACATTTTAGTATAGCTGTTTACATAAGCGTGATTTTTAAGTTTTTTGAACAATTATTGATTTTTTAATAAATAAATAATTATTTAATAAACACTTAAATGACTAAAAATATTTCTACTTTTTGTTATCCTGGCTGAATTCTAAAAACTCAACACATTTTGGTCTTGTTTAGATGAGGTGATTCACACGCGCGTGATTAGCCGTCTGAACAGGTACTATGGTGTCAAAAATATATATGATACGTACGTACGTACGGGTATTGACATTATTTATTTGTCACAACTGGATGGTCAAAGGGTTAAATATTCAGGCACTTGCTTTAT
The DNA here is from genome assembly GCA_945859575.2 of Herminia tarsipennalis. Taxonomy (NCBI): domain Eukaryota; kingdom Metazoa; phylum Arthropoda; class Insecta; order Lepidoptera; family Erebidae; genus Herminia; species Herminia tarsipennalis. The sequence continues at coordinate 22,388,086 of OX243844.2, forward strand.
ATCTACCTGCCGTAAACACAAAGGCCATAGTAAAACAATACGAATCTTTACACTAGACCACACACCATAAAACTCGTTCACAATATTTCCAAAGTAAACAAGTTGTCAAAGAAATTGAAAGTAACTTAAAATGCCGTAATAAAATTTCATCAGTTACCCATTTTTTCCTTTGATTTATTAACGACGATATTTGTGGCCTTGTTTGTTCAATGTTATAAACAAAGGTTATAAAACAATAATGGGTTCCAAAAGCTTCCTGGTTATTGATGACTTGGGTCATGGGATCCAGTGAATGGCATTATGGGATATATTATGTAAATGTAATTCCTTTGGTGGAAATAGAAAACAAAGTGGGTGAGCTTTGCAGGGTGCTGAGTAAGCATAACGTTGAAATAAATTGGGGATAATGAATGTTTGTGGGACATGCATGGGAAAGGATTATATTTGGCGTTTTCATAAATAGTATTAAAATCTGGTATTGGTAAAATTAAGTAGGTATTTTATAGTTTCTACAATTGTATCCATATAATGCAAGGCTAAAGCTTTGTTAAATTAAATCTGTTGGCACTTTTAGGGTTAAAAAAAAATAGTAACAGATATCAGCTAGGAAGAAATATATTCCAAATATAAGAAATGTTTCTACGTTTCTTCTTTCATTTGAACTAAGCAGATATGAACAAAATCTATTTTTAACGTATGTATTACATTCGCAGTCTACGTGTCGAAGTCATAACTTAATGTGAATGTTTCGTCTCAAAATACTAAATACATTTTCAACGGCAGAAAATGAGATAACTCAAAATAGATAATTTTGTTTCTCGTTACGTCTTTTTCTCTTCTAAATCGCTTTTTCTTTCTAAATGCTTTGTGGTTAGATGATTGGAAGCTATCTAATTCATCTTTAAATTAAATGAAAATACCATTACAATGTAATTGAATACATTTCACCAACTTGGGTCAGCATTGGTCAATAAAGAAACATTCGTACCAATAGCAGCCTTACTCACTTTCCTCCTACGTATAACTTCACAAGCCAAATATCAAATTGATACGGAAATTGACAAGTAACTAGAAAGGGCAAAGCTATAGTTACCTAAAATTATAAACGGTGAGCCCTCTACTGTTTGACTTTTCGAATATTATATTAGAAAAGTTCCTCAGTCTGGTAAACAAGTTGTCAAAGAAATTGAAAGTAACTTAAAATGCCGTAATAAAATTTCATCAGTTACCCATTTTTTCCTTTGATTTATTAACGACGATATTTGTGGCCTTGTTTGTTCAATGTTATAAACAAAGGTTATAAAACAATAATGGGTTCCAAAAGCTTCCTGGTTATTGATGACTTGGGTCATGGGATCCAGTGAATGGCATTATGGGATATATTATGTAAATGTAATTCCTTTGGTGGAAATAGAAAACAAAGTGGGTGAGCTTTGCAGGGTGCTGAGTAAGCATAACGTTGAAATAAATTGGGGATAATGAATGTTTGTGGGACATGCATGGGAAAGGATTATATTTGGCGTTTTCATAAATAGTATTAAAATCTGGTATTGGTAAAATTAAGTAGGTATTTTATAGTTTCTACAATTGTATCCATATAATGCAAGGCTAAAGCTTTGTTAAATTAAATCTGTTGGCACTTTTAGGGTTAAAAAAAATAGTAACAGATATCAGCTAGGAAGAAATATATTCCAAATATAAGAAATGTTTCTACGTTTCTTCTTTCATTTGAACTAAGCAGATATGAACAAAATCTATTTTTAACGTATGTATTACATTCGCAGTCTACGTGTCGAAGTCATAACTTAATGTGAATGTTTCGTCTCAAAATACTAAATACATTTTCAACGGCAGAAAATGAGATAACTCAAAATAGATAATTTTGTTTCTCGTTACGTCTTTTTCTCTTCTAAATCGCTTTTTCTTTCTAAATGCTTTGTGGTTAGATGATTGGAAGCTATCTAATTCATCTTTAAATTAAATGAAAATACCATTACAATGTAATTGAATACATTTCACCAACTTGGGTCAGCATTGGTCAATAAAGAAACATTCGTACCAATAGCAGCCTTACTCACTTTCCTCCTACGTATAACTTCACAAGCCAAATATCAAATTGATACGGAAATTGACAAGTAACTAGAAAGGGCAAAGCTATAGTTACCTAAAATTATAAACGGTGAGCCCTCTACTGTTTGACTTTTCGAATATTATATTAGAAAAGTTCCTCAGTCTGGTTCAGTTCGTTTCATTATATTAGCATAAAAGGAAAGTTGACGGTCAGATGATTAGACTAGTCTCATAGTTTGCTGGAGACAGTTTTACGAATGAATGCCGCTAAGGTTCTTTAAATGTGATGCCTGTCTGATGATATCGTCAAGATAGATGAGTGATAAAGGTGTAATGTTCCGTAGCTTGGGAGTAATTGAGTTGTGAACAAATATAAAATTTACGTTATAGGAAATAGGGGTGGATGGAGATAAGAGATGAAACAGGTGAGCAAAAATGTCTATGGGATCCATTTCATGGGATTATGTAGTCAAACGGCGTTGGTAAGTTTTAAAATTGGGTTGAAAAATTCGTTTGTTTTTAAGAATATATTTTATGATCAAAGTTCAACCTGTAAAGTCCATTGAAAAGTTACATTTGGGGTTGCGTTTTTTAGAGGACTCAATTTTATTTTTTTAATGTGTAGGGGGGTCAATGTAAAGCTAAAACCAAGTTTGTGGGGTCGCCACCCTTGTCCCACGGCCGCCATCTTGAAAATAGGGGTTAAAATGGTTTTTTACGATATATCTCTTAAACTATTTATCTAATAAAAAAATGTTAAAATTTTTTGTTGCAAATTTAACCCTCTACAACTTTGGTCCAGTCACTTTTTGTCGTAGAACTATAAATAAAAAAGTTATAAGCGAAAATGTTCAGAATTATTTTTAGCTATTCTAACAATATGATAGGTTAGAAATAATAATAATAATCGCAAGCATATGTTCTTTTGTTCCCTAATCTACACATATAATAAATAAAATTGCGTCTTCTAAAAACGCAAGGTAAGGCCTAAAAATGTAACATTTCAATGGACTAGAATGCGGGTATATTTTGCCAATCGTAATAATAATCGAATGACATTTTTGTTTTAATAGATTCCGAACATTACTTTTTAGACTTGAAAATTATTACACATTTTCTACCATTAATGTGCATTTGTATGATCATGTTTATTCCATTAAGAGACTAAAAAAAATCTGAATTCAAATCAGATCTTTTATTTTTAACTAACTTATTTTTTATAGACCAATGTTTTAAAACAATAATTGATAAAATCAATTTTATAAAATAAAAATATTTGAGTTTCGAAAAAACCCGTTTGTTTCCGCCACTAGGTGTATAACCAGCCCAAAAACATGTTCAAATTTTCAGAAATTACTAAACTCATTGTATATACCTACCTATTTTCATTATTATAAATTCATAATTTGATACAATGAATGAACTAGAATTGATACAATATACCGTTTTCACCGTCTACCAAAGCATAATGAAGACAATACTGTTTTACTACTAGTGTAATAACAATATAATGAGTACACATTAAACGTTGATTATTATCAAAACGCATAAACCAATTTTTATAAAACGAAACTAATAACCAACTCAAGCAATCTAGCATTCTATTGAAAAAGCGTATTCAAATATCTGTATCTATTTGGGCACATGATGCCCTAAACACAGATTTAGACGTCAAAGATATAACTTTTATTTACGTCTAGACGCGCTAATTTAAGACGTAATTCAAGTTCAATCAAAGTTTAATCATTCACCCTAATTTTCTCGAAACAAAAATTAACCGTAAAAAGCAAAACAACGCTCAGTTCAACTTCTAACAACACTTAAATTGTGATTTACCGAATAACGTAAATGTAGAATGATTAAGACAATCTGAAACTTCTTAATGGACAGTACAAAATGACTGGTAAGTATGTTTAAAGTACATTAGAACTTGACAAGTCTTCGACTGTCTCAATTATGAATAAAATTGTTTTTATTGTAGATGAGGATTAGCTTGATTCGTTTAATGTTGGAGCTTTAGAACAGACTCGTTTTATTCAAAATTGTGGCAAAGACTGAGTACAACTTCACTTTTAAGTGCGTTAAAGATGTCAGAAGTCGTAACGCGTACCGAACAAACCTACTACTGTTGTTTTATCATTTCGTGATGAAACTTATATAGAAAATTCCTTTAGCTCTTACAATTAAAACACAGTCTGCAATCGATGTTTGTGCATCGATATCTATGACAATCAACCTGATATTACATAAAACAGATACCTAGGTTTTGCTCGCGGCTATATCCACATGAATGTTAGTTAACGCAGTAAAATGTGTTCAGCAACATGTTATTCTGTGTGCAGTTTTTATCAGTGTATTGTATTTTTTAATTAAATAAAAATTAAGGATGTTTATCGGTTATCTGATAAACATACTTGTTTATTTCTAAATAAAATGAGTCATAATAGACCAATTACACCATCATACAAAGCTCTTATATTAACCTCCGACGCAAAAACGACGGGGTGTTTTTATTGATAAAATTTGGTACCTACAATGCTATTTTAAAATCAACCAGGGAAAACATTGTTTGTGTGTACAAACGTAAACCATTTTAGGGTACACCACGCCATGATCGGTAAGGGTGAAACAGATACTGTGGCCTTTTAAAAATAAAATGTAGGCATATTATAATATCATATAGGTATACTAAAGTATACCTATATGATATTCAGAAGCACAGCATCAAACACACACACAAACATCGATTGCAGACTGTGTTTTAAAGGTAAGAGCTAAATGAATTTTCTATATAAGTTTAGGTACGTCGATGACGTGTTCTGCATTATGAAGGGCGGTAGGCAGGAAGTAGAACAATTTGCAAAAGACTTGAACTCCATACACCCTAAGATCAGGTTCACTTTTGAAATGGAGATAAACAGATCGCTAGCTTTTCTCGATGTTAAAATAATGGTTAGAGACAATGGTACCCTAGCACACACTGTGTACAGAAAACCGACGCACACAGACAGATACTTACATGCTGACTCGCATCACCATCCAAGACATCTGCAATCCGTGGTATCATCGCTGACAAATAGAGCATATGAAATTTGTGACCCTGAACATTTAGAAAGTGAGCTCACACATGTTCAGGAGGTACTAAAGCGAAACGGATACAGAGGAAGCACACGACGTACGAAGAGGAGAGACTCCCGACCGGGGGTTGACAGGGCTCCAGCTTTTCTACCGTATGTGAAAGGAGTGACGGACAAAGTTGGAACAGTACTGCAGAAATACTCCATTAAGACTGTATATAGTCCGCACTCCAAGGTAGCTAAGCACCTACGTACTCCTAAGGATGTAATTCCTCTACAGACACCTGGCGTCTACAAAGTGGATTGCAGCTGTGGCAGTTCCTACATCGGACAAACCAAGCGAACAATAGCGGAAAGGGTTAAGGAACATATCGCGGCTGTGAAAAACCGACAGACAAACAAGTCAGCAATAGCGGAACACTTGCTGGATGCGGGAACCAATCACTGGATTGAACTACACAAACCACAGGTCCTCTCCACTGACCGTCACTATTACTCCAGGATGGCGAGGGAAGCGGTTGAAATCAAAAAACATGTCAATTTCAACCGAGAAGACGGATACCGTTTGTCAACATCGTGGAATCCCGTGATCGGCAAGTGTATACACCGCCGAACAAACATTACACGCCAGTGTGCAGATGTCCTTAGTGTTGTGTGTCGAAGTACCGACGGTTCCGTAATAGTGAGTGATAAAAATCAAGCGAGGGTAGTTTCCGAAACCCGCGCTTCACGGAGGCGACGCTGAGCTCAACTAGTCTTCCCGTGACCACGGCCGTTGCAATACGGTCGAAACGTCGGGCAATAAACAAGGTATTTTACCTTAAATTATTCACGCGATTAAGACCCGTAATATATATATTTTAATTATATATAAGTTTCATCAAAATTTAAAAAACATAGTTATTTATTTAAAAAGTATTATTATACTATAACGCAAAAAATATAAAAAAAAACGTTGTTGAACACAACCGTTCCATAGGGAGTATGCCGCGCGGCTTGCCTCATGAAGATCGGTATCTTCAGCCGGTGCTGGACTTGGTACGGTGCCCACATCACAGCCCATCTCGCACATCATTTCATAAAGGCTTATGTTACTAGACTCGCCTCCCGGCAGATTCAATTAATGAAAATTTTGACAATGAACTGATGTGTTTTGACACATCTTATATATTCCTCCCCAGCCCTCCCCTCGACGTTGGTGGTTAAATTAATGCCTCGCCGCCCCACCCCCTAAAGTCGTGCGCACAACTCACACTTGGCCAGTTGAACCAATAGTTGTTCCCCCTGAACAAAGTTCTAAATCCACGCCTAATTTTGTTACGTAATATTTTAAAACTATTATATCTCCTAAGATATTCATTGAAATGGAATGAAGTAATTTTTTAAAGAGCAGTTTTGTTTAAAATTATATATTTGTGATTAATATCGTATTTATTTGTTAATACCATGTTTATTAAAACACTTTTTATTTTAGAACAAATTTGATTACCATTAAAAAGGTAATAGTGGGTCAAACTTAAAAGATACTTATTTGCTGTCGCCTGTCGTTTATGCTGTGCACGCAACGGAAGCTTTCAAAAAGAATATTTCCCCCCATTTTTGCAACATTTTTCATTGCTGCTCAGCTCGTATAGATTTTAGCTTAATGTTGCCTTTCTCAATAAATGGGCTATCCAACACAAAAATAATTTTACAATTCGAACTAGTAGTACCTGAGATCATCGCGTTCAAACAGAGAAACTCTTCAGCTTTATGATATAAGTATAGATGTTATATGTTGTAATATTATAATGTACATAATATTTACTCTCAAAACGGATAAGTCAAAGTTGCATATTTTATAAAAATCTCTAAAAAGTTTAAAATAAAAAAAAACAAAAAAAACTTAAAACCCCTGACTAACAGGTAAGTGTACATAATCGAAGAAAATCCGTCGGGGTCTGCTATTCGCTGAGCTGTCACATGCTAAAATATTTTAGTTCAATTCAGGGCAGTAAATAGCAGACACCGACGAATTATTTTCGGTTATGGTCAAGGGGTTTTAAAATTTTATTTGTTTCTTTTTGCGGCCGTCAGGGTTTTTTTTTTAAGACAGAATATTAATAACGACGACCTTTATAATAACTAATAAAAAAAAGAAATTTGCAAATTCATGATCATGTACACAAAAATGTACTAACGAATTATTTCAGAAGGGTACAATTGAACTAATAACGTTATGAAAGGACTGACCATCCATCAAAAATGTCTGACGCGAAAAAATCCGACATCATTGCATCGTATTCCATTAGATGGTACGTTTCATAGGAGCTTTTTATAGATTGCAAACGGATGGATGATGCTATGGTGACCAAAGATTTTTTTAGTAATAATTGATGTTGAATTTCTTATAATATTTTTACTATTATGCCACTAAGCGTCTATGAATATTAAAATCAATATTGATCTTTAAACCAATTTTAGTAACGGCCGTCAAACTTATCAGTAGCTACTCAACTACGCAGGATAATGTATGCGCAGACATAAGTGCACTCTCGATTCTCTCATTCTCCGATGGGACGACAAACTGAAACGACCGTAGAGATATTATGCGCAGAACGGCACGAGTGAACGCCAAGGAGTGGTATGACATTTTTTAAAAAAGGGTCACCCATCTATGGAGTGACAGTGAAAGATTTGCTTTACTCCTTAGTCCCTAATATTACTGTTAAAAACATAATAATAAATGGTTCTAATAATCTTACAACCACAACTCAAATTACTTTTACAATAAACGTAACATGAATAGAAACCGCAATATATTCTCGATATAATTATTATCTCTAATATAAGATATATACTAATGTCTAGTAACAAAACATAGAATTGATCTTAGATAGTTTGGTGTCAAAGATAGTGTGCGGGACAGATAATACCCATTAGTTTTTATTTGTGTTTAGTATAATCGATACGAAAGTAATAGTTTTAATTTAGTTATTTAACTTGCAACATTGATTCCTTAACTTGTAACATTGTCCGTCTCATGTCACTAAATAGAACGAACAAAGAACGAAATAATATCCAAAGAGAATTTTTAACTTCGATATAGAATTGTCCTTGACCATAGAGATTACAACGGAAATTGTATCTTTAACTTTTAATTAGTGAAATTGATTTATATAGTTTATTAATAGATATGAATAGTGAAATGTAAAATAACAAAGTGATTTATGAGACATTTTCACTTATCTTTCGTGCCTTAGATACTAAGTTTGTATAATTCTAAATTCATTGTCGTAATTAGTTCAGCGACAAGACACAAAAAACTTGTCTCTGAGGTCGCGATGTTTTTTGATTATAATTCCATTATTTGTTAAAATTACGTGTAAATAGTATTGTTATTACACTTCTATATGGTTATACAATATCTCTAGCACAATAGCTCTTAGTAATATTGCATTGTTTAGCCGTAATTTGTAATTGAAATCTGATAGGCCCGGTATGTACGCACCTTAGAACATTCCTATTGGTCAGAATTGTATATAATGTAATAGCACTGTTGCCAATTTAGTGGATTTACCTCAAAATTTAGGGAGAAATAAGTGGGGTAACGGTATTTACCCGACTTCGCAAGAAGGAGGGTTATGTGTTTTAAAGACTTTATTTGGGGAAAACCAGAGTAGTCTATATCAGTAAAAGTCCATAGCAACGGCACGCGAGCGAATCAATGTTGACCGCTCGCGCATGATTGGTTTTCATTCGGGAATGTTAAAATTACTGATAATCATTTTATGGGTTTTTTATAATAATTTAGGGAATTTATAAATATAGGGTTGACAACATTGCTAAAAATAAATTGACCAATAGCGACAGGTTATTTCGATTTAGATGGTGTATCCGGACTATGCTCTAGGAATTAACGGTTTTTCGACGGGTATAAATACAGCTGTAACCGAGTACTGAGCGGATTCGATCAAGATACTTGAGCCTAGCTCGTACTGATGGATCTCTCTCAGTAATTGAATGTACCCATGTTCTTACTGAAATATATACACTAGTCAGTCACTGATATAGTTTTATTACTATTCCTCAAACTGCGTTACCCTCCGACCTACCTCAGGCAAGTACCAGGCTTCAGGGCAAGCCGGCGCACGAATGTGCAGAGTATCTCTGTACATTTAATGGTCCTTCGAGAGCCGGATACGTAAGGATTTATCCTGGCGTTCTGCTCTAGCGCATTGGTACCTGAGGAGGAGTACAGTGTATATATGTATAGTACTCCCTGACGATGCCGGTAACTCGGTCGGAAGGGAAGGGTCGCAAAGCTCCGTCGATGACGAACCCGGCGCCGCCTGCTAGTACGACTGTCACAACGACGGTTGGAACCAGGCCGGTGTCGGAAGTAGTTTGCGAGGGGCCGCCGGCGACTATAGTAGAGTCCCACGACACGGCCACGCCGAGGTCGGACTATAAAAAAGTTATAGCAGTATCCCGTGCCGATAATAGTGGCATGGGGTCAACTCGCTCTATAGCGAATATCGGCCTTGCTTCCGCGGCCGCGACGGTGCCGATCGGGTTGTCGTATCGACGCCCTGAGGAGCCCGAAGTGGTGCGGGACCTTGGTATAGTAGAGTCCCACGACACGGCTACGCCGAGCTCGGACTATAAAAAAGTAATAGCAGTATCCCGTGCCGAATATAGTGGCATGGGGTCAACTCGCTCTATAGCGAATATCGGCCTTGCTTCCGCGGCCGCGACAGTGCCGATCGGGTCGTCGTATCGATGCCCTGAGGAGCCTGAAGTGGTGCGGGACCTTGGTATAGTGGAGTCCCACGGCACGGTTAGGCCGAGGCCGGACTATAAAAAAGAAATAGCAGTATCCCGTACCGAATATAGTGGCATGGGGTCAACTCGCTCTAAAGCGAAATCACATAGAATAGCGAAGGCTAAGCAACATTTACTACGCCTTCAAATAGAGCCAGCTACGGCTAGGGTCGCCAAGCTAGAAGCCGAAGATTTAGATGATGACGTCAAGGACAATATCTCTGAATATAGTACAACGGCAACAGATACTCGAGTGGATAAGTGGCTGGACAATCAAACCCAGCCAGCTGTCATAGTCAATGCACAAGGTAAGCTGTCTCAAGTTAATTTAGTGAAACAAGAACTTCGCGTCCGACAGCCGCCTCTACCTCAAACACAGTCAGTATCGGCGGGAGTCTGCGTGCCTGTCAATCAGCCAGACTTCAGTGAGCTAGCGTCCGCTATCACGCTAGCAGTTAAAGCCGCACAGCGCCCAAAGTTTATAGAGCTGCCCTACTTTAACGGAAGTCATCAAGAGTGGTTACCTTTTCGAGCTGCTTACTACGAGACCGAAACCCTGTTCTCGGAAGTTGAGAACATTAATCGCTTACGAAGAAATTTGAAAGGGAAAGCTAAGGAAGCGGTCGAAGGTCTATTAATAACCAACGCACACCCATTAGCTGTCATAAAGACTTTAGAGACCCGATTTGGAAGACCAGAATCTATAGCTATGGTTGAAATGGACACACTACGAGGATTATCACGTCTCACTGAGTCACCAAGAGATGTGTGTATATTCTCCACTAAAGTGACGAATGTAGTGTCTACACTTCGAACATTAAAGTGCTCTCACTTCATGCACAATCCCGAGATAATGATAACGATGCTGGACAAGTTAACTCCAACTATGCGTTATAGATTTTACGACTTCGCAGCTACACAACCCATAGAAGATCCTGAATTACAAAAGTTTGAGAAATTCTTACAAAGAGAGGCCGACTTATGCGGCAGATATGCGCAGCCTGAGAATATCACGCCGTACGCCGTTACGCCGCGCCCTACAGTACAACAGAGACGTCCGCAGACCATCCACCCAGTAAAGAAAGTCCACATAATAGTATAGAAAGTGCACATAATAGTATAGAAAGTGCACATAATAGTATAGAAAGTGTACATAATAGTATAGAAAGTGTACATAATAGTATAGAAAGTGTACATAATAGTATAGAAAGTGCACATAATAGTATAGACAGTCCACTTTATAATATAGAAAAGTGTTCGTTGTGTGATGTACCAGGACACAAAATAGAAGATTGTCGAAAGTTCCAACAGGAAACAGTAAATAGAAGGTGGGAAATAGCGGAAGCTCGAAATATGCGTTATCAATGCTTACATAATAGAAATAGAATCCAAGTGCCAAAAATAACCGAGAGGGATACAACCTCATCATCGAGTTGGCGAGCTTCGCAACGGCTAGCAGACATCTTCTGGTCGAGATGGCGGCGCGAGTATCTACCCGAGCTGCAACACCGGCGGGAGACACACGCACACGGACGAGGCACTTCAATCCAGCTAGGAGACTTATACTACGTGTGGGCCAGAAGCAGAGTCAGAGTCATCGCAGACTACCCCGGACTAGACAAAATAGTGCGCACCGTCGACATCAGAACTAAGGGAGGTGTGTTGCGCAGGCCGGTGAGAAAACAGATAGTTCTACCTATAGACATAGACCCTGCACCAGACGAGGATGCGCCGGATACAGTGTGCACTCTAGATATTGACCCGGCACCAGACGAGGATGCGCCGGATATAGTGTGCACTCTAGATATTGACCCCGCACCAGACGAGGGTGCGACAAGTCGCACGGCGGGAGAATGTGCGGGACAGATAATACCCATTAGTTTTTATTTGTGTTTAGTATAATCGATACGAAAGTAATAGTTTTAATTTAGTTATTTAACTTGCAACATTGATTCCTTAACTTGTAACATTGTCCGTCTCATGTCACTAAATAGAACGAACAAAGAACGAAATAATATCCAAAGAGAATTTTTAACTTCGATATAGAATTGTCCTTGACCATAGAGATTACAACGGAAATTGTATCTTTAACTTTTAATTAGTGAAATTGATTTATATAGTTTATTAATAGATATGAATAGTGAAATGTAAAATAACAAAGTGATTTATGAGACATTTTCACTTATCTTTCGTGCCTTAGATACTAAGTTTGTATAATTCTAAATTCATTGTCGTAATTAGTTCAGCGACAAGACACAAAAAACTTGTCTCTGAGGTCGCGATGTTTTTTGATTATAATTCCATTATTTGTTAAAATTACGTGTAAATAGTATTGTTATTACACTTCTATATGGTTATACAATATCTCTAGCACAATAGCTCTTAGTAATATTGCATTGTTTAGCCGTAATTTGTAATTGAAATCTGATAGGCCCGGTATGTACGCACCTTAGAACATTCCTATTGGTCAGAATTGTATATAATGTAATAGCACTGTTGCCAATTTAGTGGATTTACCTCAAAATTTAGGGAGAAATAAGTGGGGTAACGGTATTTACCCGACTTCGCAAGAAGGAGGGTTATGTGTTTTAAAGACTTTTTTTGGGGAAAACCAGAGTAGTCTATATCAGTAAAAGTCCATAGCAACGGCACGCGAGCGAATCAATGTTGACCGCTCGCGCATGATTGGTTTTCATTCGGGAATGTTAAAATTACTGATAATCATTTTATGGGTTTTTTATAATAATTTAGGGAATTTATAAATATAGGGTTGACAACATTGCTAAAAATAAATTGACCAATAGCGACAGGTTATTTCGATTTAGATGGTGTATCCGGACTATGCTCTAGGAATTAACGGTTTTTCGACGGGTATAAATACAGCTGTAACCGAGTACTGAGCGGATTCGATCAAGATACTTGAGCCTAGCTCGTACTGATGGATCTCTCTCAGTAATTGAATGTACCCATGTTCTTACTGAAATATATACACTAGTCAGTCACTGATATAGTTTTATTACTATTCCTCAAACTGCGTTACCCTCCGACCTACCTCAGGCAAGTACCAGGCTTCAGGGCAAGCCGGCGCACGAATGTGCAGAGTATCTCTGTACAGATAGAATATACATAAGGTCGCGACCGGTCAATTTAATGCAGTGGTAGGTATCAACCAGTTGATAACAATCATGGTTTACTATGCAATAGCTGAAGGACTAGACAGATAAAGCAATTTATTAAAAGTTGCTAGTTATCCTTGCAAAAAAAAGTACACAGATGAAAAGAAAAAAGAAAGAAAGTGTAATTTAGACGTGGATGTCATGATGATTGCACGCGGGCGATGTGGCGGGCAACAGCTACTACATTATAACAATAATATTCATTGTAAAATAATCTATGTAAGATTGCAATTATAAATTGTGACTAGTTCTGATTTAAAAGCTAACTGGAAAGGGTAAATAATATAGAAAAGTACAAAGAACGGGAAAAAAGTAAAAGTACAAGTAGGTACACTTCAAAGTGTCTGTTATCTGTTTAAACCCTTTTACCAATATCGTAACCGATATTTACCGTATCGTACATACGAAACGATGAAGCTATAAAAATTCAAAACCCATTTCCACGTAATAAGTACAACCCAAAAAGTCGTTTGCTTAAGTAAAACTTACTATGAAACCTTCACTACAAACAATACGACCTCAGCATACAAAAGGAGACGATCACCCTCTAATATCCAATACCTTTACAAATTAAGGTATGAAAGGTCTGCTCGCAATGATTCTTGAACGAAATTCATTAATGAGCTATAAACAAAATCCTTTTTGGTCGAACGAGCCCTTAAATGAGTGTTATTAAAATGAAGTGCTTGGGGAAATTTTCGGTACCTTCGTCGTTCAATGCGCTTTTAGCATCAGTAATTTTGTTTTATTTCCAAGCAAGGCAGCGATGTATTGTGTCTTGAAAAATAAGTCTAGTTTAGTTTTATAGCCACTTAGACCTTGTGGTGACAAAATTTTGTGCTTTTGGTACAAAATATGGGGTTAGGTAAGTCTAATTAATTTGTAAAGCAATTTTGATTTTGACCTAAGAAAAAGTCTTCAGATTCGGTATTGGTTGCCTGGTTATCTTTAATAACATAATTACTGTAATTATGGGAGCTGGCAACGTTTTATGCGTTGAATTTTAGTGATTAGAATATAATGTCTACTACTTTTGGTGGGTAATTTAAAAAAAAACATTTGTGTGCTAATTTCCTCGGGGACACGGTAGGTGGTGCAACGGTTGGTAACGGCTTAGGGCCGGTACACCTCAGGTCGCGGGCTTGAGTCCCGTCTGAGATGTTTTTTTTCCTCCATACATTTAATACGTAGAAAATATTTAAAACATAGCCACTTGTTTCAAGTACTTTCTATCTAATATGTTTTTTTCCTCCATACATTTAATACGTAGAAAATATTTGAAACAAAGCCACTTGTTTCAAGTATTTTCTAGCTAATAAGTATTAAGATTTCTTCATAGCAAAGTCTAATCAAACAATAGCATTCAACATATTTATGAAGTCAAGTCAGTCTTAATTAATAATGATTTAATATATTAATGTTACAATAATCTAAGAAACAATATTCAAACTTGTTAAATCAATGTTAAAACTAAAATAGTTTGATATTGTGTAGTTACGCTTTGTAATTTTAGTTTAAGTTACATTTTCTTCAAAAACTTAGTTGAATCCAAATAAGTTAGTACAATGAAATTAAATTCTGATGACTGAGCTCACTAAATAAAATTTTGAAGCTAAGACTGTCAAATCTTAGAAGCTGGTTTTATATTAATGTTATTTAAAGCAGAAAATATACCAGCAAGAAAAGTTTTTACTTTCTTTGATATACACGAGATTATCTTAGAATGTTTATTAAATTTGTTACTGCTGTAGACACAATTCTGTTTTAATTTCTTTAAACTGACTTTTGTGTGAGTTGCATTATTAATATTTAAATTCTAATTATTGTTCATTGATATAACTCCTATACAAAATGGTCCAGGAGAGTTTACCAGCGGGGAGACAATAACCACGCTCATAGAATATTAGTGTCATTATGTATCGCGATGTTAAAGCACTTCTAGATGTCACACGCTCTCCCTGTTCCCTGAAACTTGTTTCTATGCCTAAAAAGTGATTATTTTGAATTTTTAATTTCGCCATGTCCGTCCGTCCGTCCGTTCGGCAGCTTAGCTCGGAGACTGTTAAAGGTAGGCAGCCGTAATTTTGCATGGATACACATATTACTTATTACGTCGACAAATTGAAATAATAAATTTAAAAAAAAATTGGTTACTTCCCAATATGTAAAGTATGGATGTGATTTTTTTTTCTCACCTATAGGTAAGAAATAAAAATTACATCATCGTATATTAGATAGGTCTTTAAAAACATGTAGGGGTTATAAAGACTATTTTTCGATTTAGGGATCCGTTTATGAAATATTAAGCTTTAAAGTGCAATTTTTTTTTAGAGTCAAGTGTTCCCTCTCCTTTCAGTTAAATGGTTGATGTTGGGTTTGTGAAAAAACTCACAGTAGTATATATAGTGAATATAAAGGAAAACTATCACGGCTAAGTTGGCTTTTCACGAGTAACAGCTTACCAAGTGACATGTGGCTAAACTATTTTTGTATAATTCGTAAATATTTCGTAAAATATTAAAGGTACACCAAATTGAACGAAACGATCTTAAGAGAAAATGTAGCTTAATAGTGCAGTTTAAGATACAATTCATTGAAAATAACTATCAGTTAGTATAAAAGTAAATATGTTTTTTGGCAGCAGGCAGTTCAACGTTCCTGGAATTCCCCTACTTAGGTTAAGAAAAGTTTAGTTTCTTGATCTCTTTGATAAATTTATGTTAACAGCCGAAACATTCTCAAAAGTGACCTAATTTAGCACCCCGATGACGGGCACAACGTTTGACGTCAGAAATCACCACGATACTAGTTGAAGTTAGTTGTTAACTTGCAACTGACATTGACAAACTGTTGGCGAACTAATCCTAACAGATCGTCTGTACCACCCAGAAGGTAATTAATTATACATATTGAGTATTCTACTGATGACGTATTCAGTGCTAGCGGGATATACTAATGATATTTTGAATAGGTGCTCACTTTAATCCCACTAACGTTAAAAAACGTGAAGATAAAAGATAATTTTATGTAGAAAAAGAAAAAGAAAAGTTTATTTATTGTTACGAATATGACGTGTAAGTCATGCAAACTTATATTAATTTTACAATAAAAACTTATAAAGATAATGAACCTGAACTAAACAACAAAAAAGAAAAAATAACCTGTGCACGTCATAACTTTGGGGACAAACTGTTTCCATTCAGCTGTTAAGTTGCAAGATCTGTGGCAGATTTTTAATGGGAGCATGACTGGGACCTACGTATGGACGCCAAGCCAGCAATAACTGCCCTATGATTAAAAATAAATAAATGTTACATAATATAGATAATGCGTTAATCATATAAATTAGAAAAGCAACCAGAATTTTAATTTAACTTTAATTAATTTCATGAATGATAATCAATATAAATATAATCATACTTATATAACCCTTGGCTGCATAAACATTCCAAAATTAGAAGTACTACTATAAATTAGTCTGTAAATGTATTAACGCAAGTTGCATCAGCGCAAGGCACTAAATATTTCAAGTCTTAAGTACCGCACCTGCGCATAATGGGTGACAGCTCAACGTCTGCAAGACCAGATTATATAAATTATTATCTAGTTTCCTTTGTGACTTCTTATATACGCTTTCGGGACATGTTATTCAGGAAAACTTTACAAGATGTATGAAATAAATTGTGCCTTGTTGTTATGTTAAGATGCTTGTTTTGATCATGTTATACTGTAAAAAAAGAACATTTACGATACCTTTTTTAAGGGGCATTTCGCATTTACATGTCAGTGATCTGCATTTTTCTGAATAAAAAGGAAAGTACGTGTACCTATGGCTATTTTCAAGTGGCTAATTCTTTCACTAAACCTCTTTAAATATATTATAAGAAAAAAACTTTAACAAAAAATAAAAACCGACTTCAAAAATAAATATAAGGTAACTAAAAAGCAAAAAATAATATAGGTACAACAACAAAAAATAATTAAACATTTTGAAGTTGGTGCCTTACACATAAAACTACATTTCCTGGCACCAACTTCAAAATGTTTAATTATTTTTTGTTGTTGTACCTAACATTATATTTATTATTATGTATTCAGACCTAAAAACAACATAATTATCAATTCAAATGTAATTGTCAAATTTGCGAAATGGCTCTTCAAGTTAATTCCTGCACTGATGATTACTTATTGTGCCCTATCGGACTATACGGGTATATTCTTAATTTTAATGTATTTATAAATTGCGGAAACAGTAAAGTACATTGGTTCTAAATACAGAGACAGCGAATCATATCTAGCAAACAATCATTGGTGCAACTACTAATCCATTTAAAAGAATACAATTGACAGATTACAGCGTAAAATTTAACGTTAAATTCCATTCAAACTTTTATTACATGTATTTGTATCAGGTTGAAACTTTTTATTCAAGTATACTTTTCATGTGCCGCTTCTTACCCTTTTTAACTATAAACGACCTTATTATTTACCGCATTAAAGCTTTTGCAACTTATTGTGTACTTATTAAAACTCTCTGCTATCTTCTTTGTTTGTTTTTGTCAACTAATGTGGCTTGTTTTTCGAACTCCGATCCCGGTCCTTATTCACTATGTTTTTTTTCTATTTCACGATGTACGGGCGCATGCGCTATGCATTTTTAAGCGCTGCTTTCTTTGTACCATTATGTCAAGATTTTGACAGTTAAAAGCGCGGGTTTGACGCGAAAACAATAAAAAAGATAGCGAATAAGGACCCCGATCGTAATCTTTTTTAACTCAATACTTTGAGTTTATCAAATATATTTCATAATTTACTGATACATTACAAAATTTCTTTGAGTAAAATACAAGATGTATGATCCTGATATTTTACTCAAAGAATTTTTTTAAGTTTTTCGGTAACACGGTTTTTTGCAATCTTGTTTTTGATTGGTCAAATATTTCAGGGAATATTGTTTGTTACCGTAAATGTAGTTACTATGCGAGTATACACGTATGTAAAATATTACTAGACACATTAGTTAGCTATATTGCTTATTTGTATGTGAAATCCGTTTTATATTCTTGGGATAATTTTATTTCGAATAGCGTTTGTGGTTAACCAAAGCATCTAAAAATCTTTTGTACAAAAAATATACAACTTTGCAAACAAGGTCGACGAGTCAAGTTTGTTTGTTTGTTTGAACGCGGTAATCTCAGTAACTACTGATTCGAATTGAAAAATGCTGATATATGGGAAGGCTATAGGCTACATAACATCACGCTACAACCAATAGGAGCGGACCATCAAGAAGAAATGTTGTAAAAACGGGGAAAAATTACCCAGACGAAGTTGCGCGGGGCGGCTAGTGTACCTATACCTAGCGCGGCAAATTTATTTATAGACATGTGTAGATATAGGGAGGGTATATACTGCTCATGAAATTGGGCCTGATCTGAATGAAGAAATGGTATGAAAAGTATTTTAGCCTTTTATACCACTAAGAATAATTTACAGTTCTAGAGGAAATAGCCAAAAAAAAACACAAATAAACCAAAACGAGATATTTTTTACAAGAGTTTGGCAGTAGAACCGTGTCATAACAAAAAATCATGTTGGATATAAACTAATGGTTTTACCTAACAGTTCTAGTCGGCACACTACCTAGGAGTAGTTTTAAACTAAATTGACACACAACAAACAAAGGGTAAAGTGAAGTTCAGGTAAGACTTACTTTGACATAATACCTGATGTGGCATCTTATAAATCTTATAACGCAAGTATAAAATTCTGAAAAATATTCAAAAGCATCTAGTTTCGCGTAACCTGAGTTGGGAAAGCTAAAAAAGTTTGCTTGGCTCGTAGCGTAGTTAGCGCTTCGTTCTTTTTGCACCAACTACCTGACGACATAACCTCGGAAAAAGTCGTTTCTGTAAACGATATAACTATTACTAAAGTTGTGCCCAACAGTTTTCGATGATGTCAAAAGAAATTGAAGAGCTTTAGACCAATAGATTACGTTACCATTATGGAAAATTGCTGTAGTTTTGAATAAACTCAGACAGGACTTTGTTACATTTTTTTAATAACGTTGTTATTGAAACGAGACATTGGTTACTAAGAATTCAAGAATATCACTCACATGTGCACAGCAGTCATATTAATTTGAAAGTCGAAGAGTATATTTTAAAAGCTTAAGAGTGTCATAAAACAGTTCTTAACACGACGGGTATATCAAACTGTCCAGATGGATTTCCAAGCATCAAAAAAAATAAACTCGTCGTCATAAATTCGGAAAATTTCTTTGTTCGAAGAGAAACCGTTCTGGCGAAAATAATTACAACACAAAAGAAAATTCTTCATTTTTCTTACAATTGTCTCTTGCCCTTTCATCTTTGGCAACCTTGACCTCTTATTATCATCTCGTTATGTATAATTTGTCCCGACTTCAGCCCGAATGTTTAGTTCCAGTGATGTGTAACCTAATGTAATTTATTACTGTCGTATCTGAATTGTGGCTGTATAAGAAATATACTGTCATATTTTCTGCTGACATATACTGTCATATATGTCAGCAGAATTAAACTCTATTTGACTAAGACGTAAATAGATAAAAAAAATATTACATGAAGCCTGAAACATCAACTAAAACAATACAATAGAAAAAAGATTTTCTAAAATGTAACGTCAAAAGCAGTTCCTGTAACATTTACATCAATATAAAAGTTTTATTTTAAAACATATTACGGAAACGAAATATAAAAAAAGGCAAAATTTTAGGGAAATGGAATAATATGACATCAAAACTCGTTTAATTTCCAAAAGGTATATACGAGGTTTCAAAGGCAGTCCAAATTTCCATACTGTTTGGTTCGTTAGCATTGACTTAGAGCCGTCTAAAAACCTCGTCAGCGTTGTCCTTTTATTGACAAAATACATGAGAATGCCCGCTGAAGTCTCCATGACATTTTAATACGGATTGTGTTAGGGTACATTATTAACTGCACTCAATCTTTTCAATCAAACATTGTATTAAAAATGTAAGAAATTATAAAACTCTGATTCTAAATATTTATTCATTACTGTGTAAATGTTTCTCATTTTGACCAAATAGGCTCTATTTAGAAGAACAATTAATACTCCTACAAGAAAGGTCGGTTTTGTCATTGTTATTACTAAACTAGACGTTTGATGTTGACAGTTCAATCTAAGTTTTAACTATCCTAATTTAAGATATTGCTAATTTTTGTGTAATTTTAGCACCGTCCTGAATGAATAGAAGTCAGTGAACGAAATTCAAAATGTTATTTTAATGATATTTTCAACGATTTCTTCGTTTCGCTGCTTTCAACATTTAACGCCAGATCTTGAAACGCTTCCTAGACAATACTAATTTTTATTCAATACCATTGCTGTAAAATCTATTACCACATCTATATTATAAACGTAGGTATATACCTTCGTTACACAATAATTTAATTGTGCTTGCGTTTTAGATTTCTAATAAGTCAAAAGACGAGGGTAATGTTTTGTATTCTATTATGGCTATATCTTTAACATGGTATGTTTGAGCTCAATATAATGATAAACCTTAGTATATGGGATAACGCCAGATTCGTATTAATTGAAACTGTGATGTAAGGACTAATATAATGAAATACAGCGTTCGTAAAAATAGAAGTCTGGTTTTTGATGTTGTTTTTAATTCATTTTTCGGTGTCATAATCAATATTCAACTTCTTCTACAGTATTATATAACTATTTTCTTCCTTGTCGTAATTTTGCCTTAGACGTATCAATATAAACTCATATTTTGAAACATTCACGCAGCTGTCTTTGTCATAATGTCAGTCTACAATTTGTTCATCTCTATTAGTAAAAATTCTGTCTCATTTGCGTTAATCAATATAACATCATATTTTTCTATATTCATATAGCTTCCGCATATTTGTTATAATGTTTTAATGTTGAAAACAAGTCTCCACTGCGATTAAGGAGGATTGTGCCGTAATCACATTACACGCGCGAATGGAGCCGCTTTTCATTTGGTAGATTTCCTTAGTCTCTTTGTAAGACAACTAAGGAAACTGGTGGGATGCTTAATTCGTTATCTACTAGTGTCAAATTACACTGGTCAAGGATAGGATAATGAATTGAAACATTTTGCTGACACATATAATTATAATGTAGGAAACTCTAAATTGTAGTTTGCCTAAATATATTTCCTTCAGTACGATCGCACGAAATGCTCAACAAACGAGAATTTTACTAAACTTTTAGGAAGCAGGAAATACATGTGAAAATTTCTCTTCGTAGTCTATAACACACTAGTGTACTAACAGCTACTATATAAAGCTTCTTTTAAGTTAGCAGAAAAAAATTGCTTAGTAACGGCATGCTTGAAAATATTTCTTTGAGATTTCATGCCAAAGCCAATTGTGATTTTTAACCGCCTTTAAAAAAGGTGGTTTTTTGTTCTTTGTTTATTTTCGCAGTTCGAAAATGTGTTAGTGTTTTCGCTATTTGACTGCATATTTTTTGGGAAGGTTTTATTGTATAAAACGTTGTCCTAGCTTATAAAACACCAGAGATATAAACTAAAACATAAGAATGAGTCAGCGAAATTTGCAATCGGTGATGGGTTTGATATTTTTTTATTTGAAGGAGGTTCATTTTTCTTTAAAAAGTTATATGTTTCAATTCAATTCAATTCAATTCAATTACTTTATTTGCAAATATGGGTACAAAATAAGGTTTTACAAAATTGTGATGATCTACCATATTTCACCTTCAGGCATGCAAAATTTTACATTAGGTACACAATATTCATGGCTTATTAAAATTTAAACTAAATTAATTGAGTGCAGATCCCTAAATGACATTTAATTAAACAGGTACAAATGACACATTTCCATATTGGATTTACATTTACCTTTACATTAGATTAATTCATAGTTATGTCACAGTTTTACATTAATAATTATACAGACAATAATTAATACATAAATAAAATATTATCCATCAGAAACAGGCAATACATTTAAAATCAATTATAATAATTAAATAAAATATATACAATACATTTAAAATAATTAAATATCAATTTAATTAAAATCTGTCATTTTACAAATTATCTTCCAAGAATTCTTTCACACTGTAATACACCTTTTGCATTAATAAGTTATTAAATTTATTTTTAAATTCGTGAATATTATCAATTTTAGATATTTCTATCGGTATTTTATTATAAATTCTCGATGTCATACAGAAAACACTATTATTTAACAATGTTGTTTTATTTGGTACAATTTTTATTTTATGTTGCTGTCGACAGCCACGTAATCTTTCGAATAAATGAAAATTCTTTTTTATAAAAATAGCTATTTCTGAAATATAAATACATGGCAAGGTAAGCAATTTCAAAATTTTAAAATGAGGCCTGCAACTGTCTGTCGGTTTGAGACGTAATATGGCCCTAATACACCGTTTTTGGCCTTTAAATACCATTTCCCAATCGCTGGAATTTCCCCAAAACAGGACACCATATCGCAGAGTGGACTCTACATACGCGTGGTAAGCAGTAATAACAGTATTTAGGTTGACAGTTTTTGTTAACATATATAATGCATAGGAACTCTTACTCAGTTTCATACATATATTTTCTATGTGAGATTTCCAGTTTAAGCTGAAGTCTACATTTAGTCCCAAGAATTTTGCAACTTCAACTTCGTTGACCTTTATTCCTGAATAAACAATATCAAAACCAACAGGAGGTCTACTACGATTTCTAAATACCATTATGTTAGTTTTTTCTAGATTAATTATAAGGTTATTAATCTTTAACCAATCTACAATTTGAACAAGAGTACTATTAACGGTATGTTTGAGGCCATCATAGTCTTTATCAGAAAACATGACAGTAGCATCATCTGCAAAGAGTACCATTGGTGAGTTAATACTTTTAGGGAAATCATTGATGTAGATTAAAAATAATAAGGGACCCAGGACGCTACCCAGGGGCACTCCGTACTTCACCAATCTATAGTTAGACAGGTAAGTAAGTTCTTTTCGTTTCCCGTGGCACACTTTTGTTATAGAGGTAGCTTGTATCCTACCATTTAAATATGACATAATTAATTTTAAGACATTGCCTCTTATGCCATTTACATAAAGTTTGTTTTTTAAAATAGCATGATCCACGCAATCAAATGCTTTTGTAAGATCCATGAATAAAGCACAGACTGGTTTTTTATTATCAAGATTTTTCATAATTACATCCAGAAATTTGTGAAAAGCTTTGTTAACAGAAACATTTTTCCTGAATCCAGTCTGGGCTTCCGAAATAATGTTATACTTTTCTAAATAAGAATATAAATTTTCATATATATATTTTTCTAGTACTTTAGATAGTATTGGTATAAGAGCCATTGGTCTATAAAATGACATATTTTCGCGGTCTTGTTTTTTAAATAGCGGTTTCAAAATAGTATTTTTTAATTCTTTGGGGAAGGTACCATGTAATATGCAAAGGTTAAATAAATGACTTAGTACAGGTGATATGATTGAACTTACATATTTTATTACCTTGGTAGAGACCTCGTCGTAGCCTGTACTTGTTGTATTTGTAAGGGATTGAATTATTCTACTAATGTCATATGGTGTCGTAGGATTTAAAAACATAGAATTATAGTGATTACAGTTCACTAAATTATTATTTTTATTAGTTTTATTAATATTTGTTAGTTTTTTTTTTTTTTTTTTTTTTTTTTTGTAATGTTGAACCGTGATGTTCCCCATTGTAATTACAATCTAGTCTACAGAGACTAATAAGTAATTTGAGTTTGACGTAAACTACTAAAAATATTATTTTAAGATCATGTCCATTAACACCATTCTTATTGTTTCTAATAACATGAAGACACTTTGTTTTTGTGTTCTTTAACTACACTGCACTGCACTGTTACACTATATTATGGTCACTACACTAACTCAAAAGGTTTTGTCCTTTTCAGTCTTCTCACTATGTCCGTGTTGTCGAGGAGCTGGATAGCCTCAATGTTCACATGGTGATGAAGTCGTTGTTCATGAGCTTCGGCTATTTTTTTTATAGTATTGGTGACGAGGTCCAATTTAAGGTCCCGATGGAGATCGTCCATTCTAATATACCAGGGCGCGTTTACGATGCCTCTGAGTACTTTATTTTGAAAGCGTTGAATCATCTGCGAGTTGCTCTGTTTGGTACATCCCCACAACTGGATACCATAGGTCCATACTGGCATAAGGACTTGTTTGTACAAAAGTATTTTGTTGTGTACTGATAAGGCTGAGTGTTTTCCCAGTAACCAGTACATCTTTTTGTAACGAAGTTCTAATTCATCCCGTTTCTTTTTGACATGAGCCTTCCAGCGGAGCTTTGTGTCTAGTGTCATGCCCAAATATTTGGCAGTATTTACATAGGGTACAGTCAGGTTATTTATAAGTACCGGGTGATAATTTGTCTTTTTGTTAGTAAAATCTATGTGCATTGATTTAGATTCATTGAGCTTTATCCGCCATTTCGTCGTCCATTTCGTGATGGTATTGACTGCAGTTTGTAGTTTCTCTGAAGCTTCCTTGTGAGTTGCCCCTACAGCCATAATGGCTGTGTCATCAGCAAAGGTTGCAAGAGTATTGTTTTCTATTTCTGGAATATCACAAGTGTATAATAAGTACAGGACCGGACCTAATACACTTCCCTGTGGAACTCCAGCTTTAATGGGTTTAAGCTCTGAATATGCATCTATTTGTCTTATTCTGAACATTCTGTTAGATATATATGACTTCAGAATATCTGTGAACTGTTTCGGCAGCATTTTGTTTAGTTTATACATCAGGCCTTTATGCCAAACTTTATCAAAAGCTTGAGCTACATCAAGGAAAACAGTAGAGCAAACTTGCTGGTTCTCCAGTGCTTTTTCTATGATATTTGTTATTCTGTGGACTTGGTCTATGGTCGAATGTTTTTCTCTGAAACCGAACTGGTAATCAGGAATTAGGTTTCTGTTTTCAATGATTGGCTTCAGTCTTTTAAGAAGTAATTTTTCGAACAGCTTAGATATTATTGGCAAAAGCGAAATTGGTCTATATGATGATACTTCATGAGGAGGTTTTCCTGGCTTTAGTATCATTATCACTTCAGCTATTTTCCACACGTCAGGTACGTATTTTAATCTAAGTGTTGCATTAATAAGGGTAGTCAGTTTCACTACTGCTTTACGTGGGAGATTTTGTAGGACTACTCCAGTAATGAGATCATAACCAGGAGACTTTTTTTTATGTAAGAGTTTTATCTCTTTACTGATTTCTTTTGGGGTTGTCAATTTTATTTCTGTATTATCGTTTTGTATAGGTGAGGTGAGGTCAAATGTTGCATCATCACTGTCAGCGTCATTTGGTTGAAATATTTGTTCTAGGTGCTGCGCAAATCTAATAGCTTTTTGTTCATTACTTACGGCCCAATGCCCAGTCTCTTCCTTAATTGGTGAGATTTGAGTGATAGGTTTTTTATAGCTTTTAGTAGCTTTCCATAATGAGTAATCTGTGGTACGATCACCAGATAACTGACTTAAGTAGGTGCACATAGATTCGTCGTGATATTTTTTAATTTGTCTACTGAGTCTTTTTGAAAGGTTATTTAAGAGTGTTTTGTCAGCGGGAAATCTGCTTTGCTGCCATTTTTGCCTCTGTTTTCTTTTTTCAGCTATTAGATTCCGAATTTCGAGTGGGTAGTTGATACTTCTAACTTTTTTTTTCATTTCGGGTGTATTATTCCAGGCGCATTGTTGAATATCTGTGATGAATTTTCTCACTTCCATATCCAGTTGTTCAGGGTGCTTTAAAGCTACCTTTAGGTTTATGAGCGACTCTAAATCATGTCTAAAGCTTATCCAGTCAGTAAAAGTATTAAATAAGGTGGGATAATTCTCTTTTTGCAATATTTGCTCACTTAAGGTCAATGTTATCGGTGAATGATCGGAATTCATATCAAAATTGCCATCTATGTTAAGAAGATCTAATGGCAAGTTTTTGTATATAAAAAAATCTATTAAATCAGGAATTTTGTGTGGATCAGTAGGCCAGTATGTAGGCTTGCCTGTTGATATAACGTCACATTTGATTTCTCTGATTGCGTTTAACAATTCTTTTCCTTTTGTAGTGGTTAGTCTCGACCCCCAGTATGCGTTCTTAGCGTTAAAGTCCCCTCCAAGAATAAATCTATTTCCGAGTTGCTTTAGAAATTTTTTGTAGTATGTAGCTTTCAATGAGTACCTTGGCGGACTGTAAATTGAAGACAGCGTGACAGTATAACGATTGGTTTTAACACATATAGCGACAGCTTGTATTTCGACCTCTTCATGTTTAAATTTCTCGTAATGGCAGATGTTATCTTTTATTATAATTGCACTACCTCCCCTAGCTTTATTATGTGGGTGCAATGCATGGTAAATTGTATAACCTTTCATTTGGATGTAAGATTCGTTGGTAAAATGTGTTTCGGATATAAGGCACACATCTATGTTTTTTATATTTAGGACAGCTTGTAACTCACATTGATGTCGAAGAAGTCCATTAGCATTCCATGCCATAATTTGTAAAGAATTATTCATTGTGCTTTTTGGATATAGCTGTTTTATTGCTATTTTCTAATTTTCTTATACGTTCGTCAAATGATGTAATTATGCTTAATATTTTATTCAATTTTGCATCTACAGTCGATGTTGTTTCCTCACCTGGTTGAGGTTTTGTTTGCGCTTGTGTACCTTTGGTTATTTGTGCGAAAGACTGGGTTTTAGTGACCATTTGATTGCCTATTGTTTTCTTTGCAGGGTTGCCCTTCAGTGTCTGGTTGGAAGAGGCTGATTGTACCTTTTTAGTAGCTTTATTTTTAATGTTTTGCAACTCTTTGGCTACCATACACCCTCGGTAGCTAGCAGGGTGCGGTTCTCCACAGTGAACACATTTAGGTTTAACGTCTGCAGGTTTTTTGCAGTCTTTACTTAAATGTTTACCTGTACATTTGACACAACGCGGCTCTTTGGCGCAATACTTTTGTGTGTGCCCATAAGCTTGACACCTTTTGCACTGCGGGATTAATCTAGAGGTTTTTAATGGTTCGATCTCTACTTTGCATCCAAGAATAGCCTTGATGCTGTAAATTTTATTGATATCTTCATTTTTGTCGAATGAAAGCATGAACATGTTCAGAGGTTCCTTGGTCCTCCAGTTCAGCTTGTTAACGGCGTCTTGGATGTTATAACCTTTAGACTTTAAATTTTCTACTATTCTATCAGAGGTGCATGAAGAATGCAGATTTTTAGCCATCACTCTGATTGGCCTTTCTTGCTTATTTTCATAAGAATGCCAAATACAGTTATTTTCTAGTAATATCTTAGAAATCTGCCTGTAGGACTCACCATTACTTGCATTTATTTTTACGCTATCTCCGGCCCCCATTTTAATTAAAAAGGACTCACCAGAAACATTTGCCAACAGAAAGTCGTAGAATTTTTGGTAGTTTTTTATGTTTTCCACGATTATAGGTGGTGGTTGAGGAGCCTTTTTAGTTTTCGGCGCCTTATCAATGTCATCATCGGAGCACTCTCCTTGTTGTTTGTGTGGGGTCAACGATCGATTCAGCTTCCTTTTCTTCCTATGCTGCTGACGAATCCACTGAGTCTCATTAGCGAGTTCTTCTTCATCAGTCTCATACTGGACTGGCTTAGCGAGAACCTGATTGTTGGACGTTGTAGCTGGAGTTACATTATGCTCCTGGACCTTATTCAGCTGTTGCTGAAGTTCTGCTATTTGACCTTTTAAGTCATTAACCAGGACTTCCAACTGTTTACGTTGAGCCTTTTCTTCCGTTAGGTGTTTGAATAACAAACGTTCCGTTTCGGTTTTGATAGATACCGAAGTCATGTTTAAAAGATAATTACACTTTATTATTTAATGTTTACACATAATTAGTCATAATAATTCACGTAACACTGCACAATATTAATAACTAGGTCATCGCGGCGGCCGACGAAGGTTACTCGCGACGGAGTTATTTGCTGCGCCAGCGCTTAGCTCGAGAAAAATAAGTAAAACGAACGCGGGTGTTTCCTGCGAGGGCTGAACTCTGACTGATCTGAATATTTGTTAGTGATTGTACTACATCAATGAAAAAATTATTAAAATTTTCAGCTATTTCAAAAGGATCAGTAACAATCTTTCCGTTTACATTTAATTGGGATACAAAGTGTTTTGTCCCGTTAGTCTTATTTTGAATAATAATGTTCCAACTGGCTTTTGATTTATTCTTACTGGTGTTTATATAGTATTCATTTTGTAACGTCTTAGTATATCTAATTATTCTATTTAACCTAGTAGAATAGTTTTTGAAAATTGCTCTATCTAAAACACTCTTAGATTTTTGATATTTCCACAGTAAATATCTTTTTCTTTTTGAACACATTTTAATACCTTTACTAATCCATTTTTTATTATTTTTACTTGATGCTCTTTTTCTTTGTACAGGAAAACATAATTTATAAATAAGGGTAAATAATTCATGGAATTCAGTGAAAGCTGTTTCTGGATCATGGTTGTTGTAAATATTGGCAAAAGTTAAAGACATAAGATAATTTTTGAACATCACTAAATTCTCTTTACTGTAGTTTCTTCTTTCAATATACCAACTATCAGTTTTAAGGGTAGCCTTTACTGGACAACTTAGCAGTTGCGCAGTATGATCTGACAGGGCTAAATCGAAAATATCACTTTTGCATCCCTTAATATTGTGTATTATATGGTCTATGCAAGTGTTGCTACTTAAACGTGTAGGAGATTCTATTGCCAATCTAAGATTATATTGTGCTAGCATAAGCTTGTATGATGTAGAAGTTCTATTATTTTTCATAGTATTAATGTTAAAGTCACCGCACACTATTATTTTTTTATTTTTGTGACACAAGTATTGAAACACATGATTTAGATTAGAGAAAAAAATATCCAATTCATCTAAATTGTTATTAGGAGGCCTGTATATGCATATAACTGATATGTTGTGATTTATAAGTTCAACGGCACTGCACTCAAATATATTAGATAGCTGATACTTTTTTATTTCTTCTATTTCTTTGAATTTATGACTGTGGTGGACAAGTATGCAAGATCCACCGTGTCTTTTTTTTCTGGTACAAACAGAAGCAAGAGAAAATGATGGTATGTTCACTAGAGATATATCCTGATATAACATGTTGTGTTCAGTTACACAAACAACATCAACATCAATCATTTCCTCTGATAGTGATGCGAGATTAACACTGAGCAAGTCTGATTTCGCTAAGAGTCCGTTAATATTTTGATGCATGACTTTAATGTAACTAGGACCGAAAAAGATTGTTATAATTATTAGCAGTTAGAGGACGCGGAGCTGTTACTGTGGTAAAATTATTTTGACATTTTGCGTCTGAGATTTCACCTGACTCTGAAACTTCCGTAATATTATTTGTTTGAGTAGCTTTCTCAAGTAACTTAACTTTACTAGCTCCATTTGCTGTTTGAAAGTCGCTGAACTGTCTGTGATAGTTAATAGACAATATTTCTTTAAGTAATGTTTGGCATAAGTATCGTTGATATAACCCCCGATGAGGCCGTCTTAACGAGAATCCCATATCAACATAGTTAACATTCAAAAATTTCGAGCATAACAATTTAATTTCATAGTTTAACTTCTTTTCTTGTAAACATTTATTATATGGGATTTCGCAGAATATAACGTTTGTGTTTCTAGTACAACATAAGAAATTGCTTATACATATATTAAGAATACAAGGAGACCTATCATTGATTCCTCCCAACACAACAACGTAGTCTTTTTCAGTTAACTCTTTAATTACGGACCGTTCAGAGACTAGCACATCTTGCAAGGTAGCTCCTGATTTCCAGAATGAAGTCACTTGAAATCGTTCCCCCATCAGTTGTTGCAATGTATGCCGAATATTTTGGCCTTGTTCATCAGCAATGACAATGACTTTATTTTTCGAGTTCACTTTATCAAGAGATTTAGGCTCCTTTCTTTGTGTTGGCATTATAATAAGCTTTTTATATTGATCTGAGCCCATATACTTTTGAGGAGAGCTCACTCTATTGTCACTGGAGATCTCATTTTTAATAGTTCGGAAAACTGTGTGCAAAATATTGATGTTAAAACTAAAAAGGCAATTGTCCTATCCGTTTTAGCAAACGATTTATTATATTTGAGATGTTTTGCTTCTATTGCAGGTTCGATTATTTTATTGTTACACTATAAATTTAGGTAGTCCGTTTGTATTAAAAACTAACATATATTTTTTGTTTAATGGTCTTAAAAAGGGTAGGAACATCAAAGTTATAGAAATATGAATTATTGTTTGATAAAGAGTCTAAGTGTGTTTAAACTGCATAAACAATCTTTGATTTCTTTGACACTGATCGTGACTATAATGGGATTTGACCGGAATCTGGCTATTAAGGCTCCCAAACATTACCGGTCCGCCTGCAGTTTATCACCCTGGATTTGTATAGTCCACACACTATAGCGATTATTGCCTATCGGCAATGGTTGAAAACCGGCTCTGGGGCTGTATATGTACACTAGCCGTCAACAGCTGGCAGTTTCAGACGGCAAGATCACGCGCCAGTGGCCCGTGACGTCTTATGGTTGCTAGTATTGTTCGATTATCGCGGACTGTCCAGCCGCTGTGATAGGCTGATAACCGCCGGCGTCTTTGTAGCGTATGACTTTTAAAGTATGATGAATGAATGCACTTAATTGATTTTTACTCATCTTTTTCCAGAATAAGATCGAACTGATCACGACTCGTGATCGACACTATAGTGTGAATGATCTCTAAAATACCTGTTTTTTAAGGTTAAATGGTTATAGTGGTATAGACAACGTCTAAAACTAGCTACTTGCCTAGAATTATTTCAACCCAGAACATTTTGTCAAAAATTTTGCATAATGTATTTTATGTCCTACCAGCCTAAAGTACGGCCATTTGTCTGATAGTCATAAATTATATCGACGCAACGTGAATGGAGTATCAACCAATCTCGATGATTGACACTAGAATATTTGAAGTGCCTGCGTTGGAAACAATATTGAAAGCTTTTGATAAAGGTTTGGTTTCATACGAAACTGTGGCTTTAATAATTATTTTAATATTGACTTCCGATATAATTACTTTTATCAAGACATATTAAAGAATACATTTTATTGGCCTGGCTTATGAAACATATAACTACAACCGTAACAAGTTAAGAACCCTTTTTAATATATAATGAAAGTACACCTAAAATCGAAACACTAAACGGATCCCGACTATACCACTTGATTCTATGGTAATTTGGGCATTTTTTTGTGATACAGCTTACCCTCAGGCTCATGACTTGCTCGTTTATCGTATAAAAAAATGTCTTGAAAGCACAAATTGTACGAAAGTATATTTATATGCTTATGCATGCTGTTGCATTGGGTATACAAAACAATGTTTTATGGTGACAAAGACATAATAAGACAGGTAATGTTAAAATAACTGTAACTGAACAAACACCGAACATACAAAGCCATTTTTTCAATTCATCTATACAAAAACTTAATTCAGAGATTTCACAGCTGATATCATCCTTCCTGCGTACAATACACTTCATAAAGTGCCTTAAACCCAACGATATCAAGTCTCTTCATGATGTATGCTAATGAGAGCAGCGCCATCTTGTGAAACAAATTGGGTATTAATAATAGATCAGTCGTTGCGATGTACAGGCGTGCTGGATATGCTCAAGAAAAATGTGCGCAGACGAATTGGTTTGGGTGTTATCCCTTCAATATAAAGTTATTGGATTATAGTTTTGCTTATTCGTTTGAGAAATGATGAGGGATCGAATGTTAAATTTATATAAGCGGCGGTAGCCTAATGGCTCTCAATCGTGAGGTCAGGGCTGTGAATCCTACCCAATATACTATCTACATGAACCCACTTCTTACACAAGCCAATGAGCCAACAATTTCCCATTGCTTGTTTTTTTTTAATACAATTTGTGCTTTTGATCATAGAGTCTTTGTGGTAAGTGAGTTAGATCCTGAGTGTTCTGGGTGCAAAAGTTCCTTACTTATTGTTTTAAGTCTATTTTGTGTCTCTCTTTTGTATATTTTTAACCTCTTACTCCAATTATGGGGCGCTATAAGTTTAACTTGTATCAATATCGACAGAACTTACTATTAGATTTCGGTTCGGTTTACCGGTTCGAATATACTTTTTGTCTTTTCTCAGTTAGTCTCATGTGTCAGGGTTTTTTTAAATCTTATGTAACATTATCTTGTTTGGTTTTTATTTTATCATCATTACTGGCCACCATAGGGGCCTATGGTGGCCAGTAATTCAATGACGGAGCCTTTCAATGACTTTTATGTATTTGAAGAATTTTTTATAGGCATTTCTTGCCAATTACTTTACTAATACAATAATTGCATTTTTGAAAGATAGTTTTTTTTTTAAATTTAGACTCAGGAATCAAAACCGAGACTTCCGTAGCCAAACCGGGGCCAGAAGCGAACCACCTATCTGGACTTTGTTACTAGATCTCAATTTTTTCTATCCCTTGATGCTCGCGAGTCAGGCCCTCGCAGCGCCATCTAGTTGGTAGTTAATTATATATAGTAAAGGTATGTATTTTACCTATTATACACAGTAAATATTGAGAACAGCTTAAATATTTCAGTCTATACCTACTCAATCAAGCGATTAAAAATAGAAAGGTTTACTGTTGTCAGAAGAAATATTGAAGCAAATTAACCTACTCAAACATATTTATTAATGGGTAGGTAGTTAAATCCAAAGATCGATTGATTGATTCTATTGTTTTTTTAAGTTTAGTTTCAAAATATTCTCTTATTATATCATCAAAATGGCAAAGTAAGCAGTCACAAGGTAACGCCACGTTTACACGCTTGCCGACGCTTGACAAACGTCCACAAGCTCCAAGTCTTTACAAACGCTTGAATGCCAATTACGTGCTTGCATTGCGAGTGCGTTAATAAGTTTCAGACAGACGAGCATGGCAAATGTGGACGTTGAAGTTGCATTGGCTCGAGGCGCTTATTACATCTCACTCCATTAGGGTCCCTAAACCTATTTTACGTACTCTTTGTCTAAACCCATAAAAAGAGAGGTGTAAAAAGAGTTAGGTCCTTAATACTCTAAAAAATTGTCATGGACTGCTTTGATTTAAAGGCCTGATTCAAGGTAGGGTAACATCCGTTTAACATATTTTTATTCAGTTCACATTTTTTGGTGTAAACACACCGGTTCGGCGTGAGTTCGTGAGCGACAACGCTTGCTCTTGCTTGCAGCAAGCTTTCTTTCATTTGTGTTCAAAAACCGACTCTAGCTCGTATCAGCGACTCGCTCACGCAAGCAAAGCTAAGCCAAGCCAGATATCCCGTTCACACTCTTGTGTTTGTGGACACTTGCCGAGACTTGCCAGGCATGTATGTACTGGTACTATAAGTTGTCAGTACGTATCAATATCATGCCTTACAGCACTCTATCAAGAAGGAAAACTGGAAGCTTACAAATAAAATGCCCTCTGGCGTGTTTCGTAGATGCAATAATTACACTGCAACAGTGTAGGATAACAGAAACGTATCATTTCACACGGAAGTACGCCATTATAGCAAAATATTTTTCATTAAAATTGCAAGTTGCCACTGCCCAGCGTCATACCTTTAAGAGCGAGATGCATAGATAGTCGGAAAAAAGAAAGCGAAGTAATTTGGCAAAATATTGTATCAGTTTACTTTTTCTTAATAATTTTTGATTCAAATATATATTTGTTGATATGATTGAAAATAAACAATTTGGATGGATGGATTTTGTTTTTGTTTTTTGAGATTATTTCTTAGTTTTATTCAATTGAGTAAATTCTTGGGAATCTATTTTTTTTTATTTACTGTTAATGTTTTAAAATTGTACTATTAAGTAGTAGAAGTTCACCCTATGCTCCCCTAACTGCAAAGATTCGCTCGCGTCAATTTGATGCTCTAGCTTTACCCCAAAACTTCTATTTATCTCTTTCTTACAATAGGTACGCCGACATTTTGTTGATATTCCTTCCCTTTCATTTCGTAGTATGTAATTATGTGTTCACATAGGTACTCATAACTAGCTAGATATATATAATTTTATGTAACTATTTTGTCGTGGAGTTTTGTTAGCCTATTTTGCCTTTATGTAAAACTTCATTGGTACCTACCCACAATCTTTGATAATGGTAGTCAACCACACAAAACTTCCGTCTTGCGTATAGTTTTAGCCAAGAAATTTGTATGCTCTGTATCCCTTGATACCATTGGCACTTGTGGAGCCAGGAGGTGGCGGGGAGCTAAAGGGTTCAAGTCCCCCTTTTCGTGTTAGTGTGTTTCTCACAAAACCAGCTTGTTGTCAAATTCACTAAACCAAAACAACGTTTATCAACGAGGCAGTGCCCAAAATTTTGTCCTGGTTTAGCTACTGATGAACTACAATAAAACAACTACCAATATACCTATCAGACAGTTCCTACTTATTATAACTTACGTACCAACAATAAATTCTCTATCTATCGTAAATGTTCAGTTCCTAGAAATGTTATACTCCAAATGAGTGGAATTATAACAAAGAAAATAATATAAGAGATGAAAAATTGCATTTGTTGGTGTTCCGTCAAGTGGAGTTATGAGTTTCTCGCTTTCGTACAAAGAGAAAGGCGTGCACAGACGAAATAGTTTAAAAATGACGATTTAAGCAGAAATGTTTACTAACACTGAGAATTTATAATACATTGTATATCATTACCTGGTCTGGTCAGAATAAAGTAAAGACACGTTCTGCGTCTGCTTCTTGGTGAGCATGGGCTTGTGAAATGGTTTTGCACTTTAATTAGGATATTTTTGGGACGGTTTATTTTTGAAAATACAATAATTGCATTTTTGAAAGATAGAAAAATTTGAAGTCCAGACCCAGGAATCGAATCCGAGACTTCCGTAGCCAAACCGGGGCTACTTTTGAACTTTTAAATTGTGATTGGATTTCACTCCGCTGCTTAATTGAATTTGAAAACTGTTTCATGTCTTTAGGATTACATTTTCAAAATCTGTTTTTAGTGAGTGGCTATGTCTTAATAACTATATGTGTGTATTAAATTTCAATCCAACCCACTCAGTGATTTGAGTCGTATGTTGATATCAATCAGTTACGTTTTTTTATGAACTTATTCAATTCAACAAATAAAGAATTTTTATATTTAATAAAATACGAAAAAAATCCGTGCAATATTTGGACGAGTCAGCGTTTTGAATTGGAAATGGCGCAAGCCTGATGGCTAAGGCATCAATCTCGCAATCGTGAGGTGGCGGGTTCAAATCCTACTTATTATACTACCGACGTGAACCCACTCCTAATACAAGCCTTTGAGCTTAGCTGGAGAGGTTTATCTTTTTCAAAAACAAAAAAAAAAACACTTTTAAGTTTCACAAAACACAAGTTTATTTCATTTAACATACGCAACAACCTTTAAACAGATTAATTTTAATTTTGGACTTTCTTTTAAATTTATTATATTTTCTAAAGAATGACGGAACGCCCTTGCAATGACAGTCCTCAATCGATTTATCAGCTAATGTGATCATCCATCATTACTTCTAACTAGCTTAAAGCAAAAAATCTAAAATACAAGGCAGTTATAGATAAAGAAATGGTAAGTTCCACATTCCCTTTTACGGCTATTCCCATCAAAATACCATCGTCATTTATTGCTTTCTCTACTTACCTTCTACCATTTACCTTAGATATTACTGCTTTGATTGTTATAGCTTTTCTTCTTTTGCGACTTGAGTGTTCTCAGTAAATCGCCACAACGAACTCTCTCGGGCCAGCATCGTTTTAATCACTTCAGCTCGCAAACGGATTAATACTTTTACAGAATACTGATAGTACAGAACGCAAGCTTTATAGTATATTATAGTATGCGTGTGGTCACGGACACTCGCTTTGACGTGTTCCGTGATTCCGCATCTGTGAGCCACGCCTATGTGTGCGTATATCAAGATCGTTTAATATGAAGATTGCCTTCTGTACTTTCCGGTATTTTATTGTACTACTAGCTGACCCGCGCAACTTCGTCTGCGTAAATTTTCCCCATTTTTGCAAACATTTTTACCTGCTGCTCCGCTCCCATTAGTTGTAGCGCGATGTTTTATAGCCTATAGCATTTCTCGATAAATGGGCTATCTAAAAGTAAAATATTTTTTTCAATTTGGACCCGTAGTTTCTGAGATTATCGCGTTCAAACAAACAAACAAACTCTAAGGGGGATGAAAAATAGATGTTGTCCGATTCTCAGACCTACCCAATATGCACACAAAATTTCATCAAAATCGGTCAAGCCGTTTCGGAGGAGTATGGCAACGAAAACTGTGACACGAGAATTTTATATATTAGATGGTACGTTGTTAGCAAACCTATGACTGCAACCTACATCGCTAGTTTTTGGAGTAATGTACCTTAGTTATTATGCAATGTTGTAATTACTGAAAATGTTATTCTATAAATCTGTTATGTTTGGTGGTTGTTTGACCGAATAAATGAATTAATGAATCAACGAAGGCACTATGTTGACTATGATGAAGTTTGTGATATAGCAGGATGAAGCTTGGAAAATTACCTAGACCTTTTTATCGTGATTACCAAGTGGGAACAATAATACTAGTAATATTACAAAGTTAAAGCTTACTTAGTCCTAAAAATGATTCCAGTTTGATATAAAAGTTCAAGCAATGTTGTATTTAGTTCAATGTTCGGAAAATGTTTTTTTTTTACTTACTTCGAAAAATTAGTTAATAGCTTTGATAATAAATAGCTTTTATGAATCTTTGTTCATTATTTCATCAGTAAATCAGTATTTTCGAATTGTATATTTTAACATTGATTATAATGATTGTTTTAACATAAATTAGATAGTTATTGATTGAACAATATTCACACAAATTTGTTCAACCATAACATGAATAGATGTAAATCTAATGTTATCTAAATTGCGTTTGATGGTATAACATCAAAAGCCGCACATAAAACTTACCTGTATCTGTCTGCATAATATTTTTTTTTGGTGTAATTTGCATTAAATATGACGCAATCATTTGACTTTCTTTATTTTTCATTGATTAGTACCTATATAAATCAAATGAAACTTTAAATGTTTTGTATTTATTTAGGAATACTGTTAGATTATTCGTTAATTTTACTTTTTAGGCGTTGCGACGGCGTGGCGTTAGCATCATCTTTAAACTTTAGCCATCAAAACAAGAACACTATTCGTCGATTCCACTGGTTGTTATCTTGTTGTTTTGTTGTGAAAATGATCATTTTCACAACAAAACATTGTTGTGAAAATGATGTATGAAGACAACACAATAAAAGCATAAAAATATTGTTAACACGCGTCACTCTGCTCACATCGTTTTTACACCGCAAACTTTATGAAATAAATCGACGAACAAAAACTTTTAGGAAATAATACTTTTGGATAAGATTGTGTAAGATATAAAAAGTGAACATGACGTTGTGAAACTTGAACATAGTGAAGAGACGTGAACGGATTTATTCAAGGAAACCATTTGAACACTGCAAGGTTTCGGGAATCTTTCAATAGGATGCAAAAGGATTGTTGGGTAGACCTACGTACACGTATTACGCTATGACGAGACATTAATTGCACGTATCCGATATCAATTACGATTTAAAAAATAATAAAATGTTATGATTATTTCTTATCTTACATATCTTAGTGGCTAACTACGAAAATAATCTAGTCGGCAATGACTTGATTGCTGTTAAACTTGCCGTTTAATTATCGCTTTCAAAAAGCTTCAATATTTTTTGTAAAGAAAACCTGCAGCAGGGTACATGTCCTGTGCCCTTTATTTGATTAACAAAAATACATAATTAGCGAACATAACGCACCCTAAGGCTTGGAAAAATAATTTGTTGATCACACGCTGTTCCAAATGGAAATCAAACCTATCAGTACCCAGTTATACTTATTTCCAGACATTGACATTGGCAGAAAATTGTGTCAACTTATAAAAACGCGACAAATTTTACTGTAATGAATTTTTATTCGCTAAAAATCCCTTTTACTAGAAACCTGATACTATATAAAACGAATTGTTGTCATTTAATCTCAATTCCACATAACAAGACCGTTATTTACTTGAGACTCTTATTTTTATTAGACACATTGCAGAAAGACATAGCCTTTTTTCCCGTAGCCTTAAGGAGAAACCCTTACCGTATGATAAAATAACATAGGAAATTCAAATATAACAGTAAAGTTACTAACTCGATATGATTGCTCCCTCGAAAGGATTGGATAAAAATATTGCATGATATTGAAAAATAATATTACTAAAAGTTTCTTCGGCTGTAAGGAAAATATTGCGGTTTGTAGAGCTACTATTCTCAACGTTTTAGGCATAATTTTGATAGAATTATTGGCAAATTAAAATATCATGATAAAACGCTTGTTTTATTAGAGGA
Source organism: Herminia tarsipennalis (assembly GCA_945859575.2). Taxonomy (NCBI): domain Eukaryota; kingdom Metazoa; phylum Arthropoda; class Insecta; order Lepidoptera; family Erebidae; genus Herminia; species Herminia tarsipennalis. The sequence goes on from OX243844.2 coordinate 22,426,834, forward strand.
TGAGCATATATATTAAATAACTTTGCTGCTAGTCGTTTCAATCAAATCATAATATTAAAGCATTTAGTCAAACAACCACTAGGAATTCTACAAAGTACTGAATTCGAAAAGGTAATAAAGAAGAACGACGACGATTCGATACAACGATTAGCCAGTTACTCAGATTATAAAACGAATGCTCATCGAAAACTCTTATAGATATTTTAGTATATTTATCTAACAACAAGAACCCTAGACATAGACATAAATATAGCCAGGAGTGTCAGTAAAGATACTTTCTATATCATCAATAGACTCCTTGACATCATTTTCTTATTATATTATTCGTCCTATCTATAAAAGTACCTAACAAAACAAAATGCCAGCGAAGACACTATAGTAATAATAAAAATAAAACATCAACAAAACGTGCTATATGATTAACATAATCTCGTAACAAAGACTCATACCGAGTATGAAGAGTCTGTAAGAGAAAAATGATATATCGTAAAAGTTTCGTAGGATACATCACAGTTGTATAATGTGGTTGCTTATTTTATGTTTTTGCATTCTTTTGCCTGAGTTTTAATAACGTTATTCTTTCTTTCAGCTACTTCCAGCAGTTCCTTTAGTGGTGAACTTTGATTTGTTTTGCCTTTACCTCCTTCCTTTGTATTGTGTTTCTTTAGTATTTTTGTATATTTTATCTTAATCAAAAGTCATGAAAGGTTGCAATGCAATGTTCATTTTCCAAAAAGTATATATAAACCTTCCTAAATATCTGCAGCTACTTATTTAATTTACTTAGAAAAACTCTAAGTATCATCTAAAACTGGATGCATCAATTGATCTCGAATGCTCGATTATCAAAATCGATTTGAAGAATAACCAGTAGGTACCAGCCACATGCTCCGTGCACTCAATTTTGCCAAATAGCACCCTGATTAATAAAAAATACCGCCGTGTCGAGAATCATATATTACGATTGTTCTGAACAGTGGTAATCTGCGAAGCAGCACAGCTTTGCAGCGGCAACTCATCTTGTGTGGTGTAAACAATGCGCGACAGCGGAGCATAGAATACATACTCAAGGTGCAATTAAGTATTTCATGTGATGTCATCATTACTTTTGTACCGTACAGGAATTAACTGTGGCTCACCTTTGGCCGATTGCCATGCAACCACAGCTATTTCCAGCATATCACTATGTAATTGCTAGATACAAATATTGGCCAAGAATAATATTTTATTTAATATTTTTAGATCACGATAGGTTTTATGTCGTAGTTGGGTTATAGTTTTTAAACTTTTATTTTATTAATCTAGACTCTCGTGATTCCAACCATTTCCATTCTCCATTAATTCATTTAATTTGTAGCTCTTTCTTTCTGAAGTTAATTTTAAGCTTCCTTTATTGTCTCTTAAGCATCTGGTGATTCTTTACGATGTTTTTTTGCAACTTCCGTTGCTTTTTTAGTTTTTTTTAAAAGTGGTATTATAAACCAATGTAAGAAATTTATTTTAAGCTTTATAATCTGCACTAATATTATAAAAGGGAAAGTAACTCTGTCTATCTGTTTGTTACGTTTTCACTCTTAAACCGCTAAACCGATTTAGATGAAATTTGATATGGAAATAGTTTGAGTCCCGAGATAGGATATAAAAAGTCTTTGTAGCGATAACCGACATTCACGCAGGCGGAGCCGCTAGCGTGTTAGCTAGTATACCATAAATTAGAGTAATATAATATTTATGTTACAAAACATGTGCCGAAACAGATCGACAATCCAAAAGAAATCGGTGTTTACATAAAAAACGATTCAAAGTTATAAACAACCAGCAAAAGAGAGTATCTTCATGGCACTTATGTCCTTTTGTTGAGAAGCGGAGTTATTCGACAAAAACTACGGTTACGGTATAACCGATGTTGTTGTAAATAGTTTTGGTTAAAAGTATTTAAGCCAATGGTTAAAAAATATAAAACCATAGTATTTTTTTAAGATTTTTTAGTCATGCGATTTAAAAGATAAAGCCTCCTTTATTTTGGGGACACCATTTTTGCATACACATACGGCCATACATATGCCTGTGATATACGGACGAATAGACAGACAGACGGACATGACAAAGCTACAAGAGTTCCATTTTGTCATTTTAGGTTCGGAACTCTAAAATTTGCTATCGTTTTTAGTTTCATTTTGAAAATAATAATACCTCATTTCAGAATCCACCGAGATCAATACTATGGTGATAAACTATTCTAGCGCAAGAAAGGGGGATTCAGCAATCGTTGTTCCCAACAGGCAATGCTATTTTCTTTAGCTTTGATCGATTTTTGAAGGTCAGTATAGTTTCAAATCGGCCGGTAGGTACCAGCTAAAGACAACTTAACACTTCGTTTAGTACTAACTTAGAGAGACATACCAGAGACCATAAAAAAATAAATTATAAAAATAAAAAACCCACCTGCCCAAAAAAGATGGAAACACGATCCCCTACATAATTATATAATTTCATGCAGTCGGAGGCATTAATGAATCTCGATGAACTTAGTAAAGTGCCTCCGACTGCATGAAATTTTATAATTCTGTAGGGGATCTTGTTTCCATCTTTTTTGTGCAGGCGGGTTTTTTATTTTTATAATTTAATTTTTTATTTAATACTTTTTAGTGGTTATAGTATGTAACCGATGTAACAACTAACTTTTATCACAGCTATTATCAAGTATTGAAAATTGAAAAAAGAATTGTTGCTAACTACCTTTTTTAGTATTACAGTCATAAACATGTTATACCTTTTTGAATTGCTTAAGATAAGCTCTTTAATGTGATACCCATATTATTGCAGTATTCAAAATAACTTTTTTTTTCACACCTCTTTATTTTGACATCTCACAGCCGCCATGTTTATTTTTTTCAAACGTCACACGTCTAAAAACACTTGGGCGACCAAGATGAATCTAACGACGTCTTAATTGTGTAAATCCGTTCAGTGGATTGTGAGATATCCGGTAATAGAGAATATTACATACATACATACATACAAGATACGCGCGAAAAACATAACCCTTCTTTACAGTCGGGTAAAAACAGGTTGCTAATGTAACTCTGTAACGTTGTAACATTTTAATAACAGTCTGGAATATGTTTTTGGACACCATTTACCATTTTTTTTAGGAGTTTGTAATAAAATATCTTATGATAAGTCATATTAATTTCCCGGTTTTGTAATTCAAAACTATCTGAATTTCCGATGACTTGTTTATTTTATGCTACGAAGATTTTATCCATCAATCAAAAACGTCATAATTATTTTGACTTCTCTACTATGTAATTGTATTTTATCAAAAGGTACGGAAATACTCCTCAACTATTGAGTTGACGCAAAATAAACTACAAATGTGTTTTAACTCATAGTTTATACCGTTTGACATCGATGGGGAGGAATTCTTCGACGCCTAAACTGGTTGTTACTCCCCCCTTTTTTTTTAATCCTTTTTTTTGTAGTTTACTAGGTAAGTTGTAAATAATGTTAATAGTTTGTGTATAATAAGTTCGTAGGGTAATTAATGTATTTAATAACATTGTGAATTTTCATTTTAACTCATTCAATACATCACAACGGTGGATCATACGTAAGTACAAACATATATTTTAATTTAATAAAAATAAAATAATAATAAAAATAAATATATAGACTGTTAAAAACATTACCCTTCCTTTTTAGCTTCTCCGTAATCGAGTAAAAAATCCCTTGGGTGTCCCCAATAACATAAGGTAAACATACAAAATAATATCAAAATACAGGAAACATATCATATTACCATTGATTCCCACAGATATGCACTAATAATGACATCAAAGTTCCCAACTTGGGCCAGCAGGGAATTTAATCCGTAACCTCCCTCCGAAGCAAAATAGCACAAGGCATTTTATAACTACAAATCTAACATGAGGATGGGCGCTCTTAAGCATATATTCATAAAGGCCATATTTCAATGACAAAGAGGATTCTCAAGCACTCATATACGAAGGATTACTCGGGTCAACAGTTCTGTTGAAATGATTCAACATTTCGGTTGTCAAGTAGTGCAATAGCAGGCTTGGATTTTAGTGTTCCGTAGTCAAAATGGCAAAAACGGAACCCTTATCGTTTCGTCATGTTTGCCTGTCTGTCACAGGCATTTTACTCAACGACTACATTGATGAAATTTGGGGAAAAGGTGTTTTGTAGTAGCCGCTACTTAGTTTGATACCTAAATAATAAAAAAAATATTTTTTAGGGGGACTCCACACCACACATCAACGTGTTGTACATCATTCGACAGGTCTTCCAAAAACATTTAAGGTTTTTAATAAACTTTTTGATTAAGTGAATATTTTTTAATATATATTTTACTAGCTGTCCCGCGCAACTTCGTCTGCGTAAATTTTCCCTGTTTTTGAAACATTCACGATGTTATATAGCCTATAGCCTTCCTCGATAAATAGGCTATCCAACAAAAAAAGAATTTTTCAAATCGGACCAGTAGTTCCTGAGATTAGCGCGTTTAAACAAACAAACAAACTCTTCCGCTTTATAATATTAGTATAGATAAGTTACAAGATTATTATTATTATTAAAAAGATTAATAAAGAGAATAATAATAATAACAATTATTTATTTCACTTAGGAAGCAAAATATTTCTCTTGTGAAAAGTCGATTCTACATGTACATGTAACACCTGTTCGCAAACAATAGTTAAAGCCGGAGAAGAGAACGAGGCAAATGTAAAATTCATAATTGTTAATTCTTAGTTTGTAAAAATTGATTTGTTTCTCAATACAGTAAAGTCGCTTGCGATACAGGACTTGTACCTTAGTGTGAGAAGTTGTCTTATATTAAGAATATTTGGATTAGGTTGGTTGACAACACAGTATCAGTGTATAAATTTCTCGTTTGACCTATTTTTTCTACTTTGTAAGGTAGGCAAATTATATCAATAGAAATATACATGTGATAAAAACCAACGGCTTTGAGTCTATTACGGTTTTAGATAATTACGCACCATAGGTACGTAATCACGAATATTATCGACATAACTCATATTTAGCCCTCTCAACTAAAGCAAAATTATATTTGATGGATAATACACGATATTACGCTTCAAATTAAGATTAATAACCTAGGATTGCCTAAATTATATTACCAGTAAACTTTTGGATATGTCAAATACCTAGAATTTCGGAGCTTTGTAATTCTAGACATTACTAGCTTTTGACCACGGATTCATCCGCGTGGATTATCGTGATAAAAACTAAGCCATGTCCTTTCCCGAGTTAAGCTATCTCCAAACCAAATTTCATTACCAATCGGTTCAGTTGTTTAAGTGTGTAAACGTAATAGACAGACAGAATTACATTTTTATAATACTAGTTTGGATTAGGTTTTCCCCGCGGAATTGCTCCCGTCAAGTTTGAGTTTGAATTATAGAGTTTTTTTTAGTTTTTCCCGTTTTTTCCAATTAATATTTGAAGTTCAACGAAAAATGTATGAATTGGTTCAACTGTTCAAATCAAATCAAATCATTTATTTGCTAAAAGATGATTTTACTCCGTTAAGGTTATTTTCGCTATCAAATACTGAAAGCTATGTTTCTTTATCCACAAAGCCAAATTCTCAACAATTTAACTTAAAAACTGACGGAGTTTCGGGATGAATTTCCAAAAACCCCTTCTTATCGGATGCCTACATTATATAAGGAACCTGCTGCCCCGCGCATCTTCGTAGGCGTCAAAATTCGTCGTCTTTCCAACATTTTTCATCGCTACTCCGCTCCTATTGGTCGTAACGTGATGTAATATAGCCTATAGCCTTCCTTGGTAAATGGGCTACCCAATAGAAAAATAATTTTTCAATTCGGACTAGTGGTTTCTGAGATTATCGCGCTAAGCGTTGATCCACCAGTCAGTCAGGATTGTAAATTTGTAAATTTATTTAATGGAATTAGATGACCTAATTCGTCTGCTGTATTATTTTTATTTGAAAATTTTGTTAATTTATTTTTTCTGTTGAAATACGACTATGGTTTAAAAGAGTAGTGGTTAATGCAATATAATGCCTGTTATTTTTTCTGTCTAAGTTACATTTAAGGGTCATAAAATCATTTAACTGCAAATTAGGTTATTTAGGATAAAATACTTACATTTATTGTAGGCCTAAAAGTAGAAACAACAAGAAACAAAGTAATATTGCATTTTATATTAACATGACATTTGTTTGATAACAACATTTCAAACTCCTATTACTTCGTTCAAGCTAAAAACAGCCTTTACAATACAGAACGATGAAAATATAATTTATTTCAAGTCCTTTTTAAAAGCGCACAAATTCAAACTGAAAATTTTATGAATGTTCCAAGTTCTTATTGGTTATATTTTTTTGAATTTAGCCTTAAACTGTGTTCTAGACTGTCCCAGTGGGCGTATTTCCTGGATAATAAGCTTTGGGATTCGTGTTACACCGTATTGCAGTCGCGATAAAAACATTGTCAACCTTTATTAATAAAATATTTTTTTTTCATTAGCTATCGTTTTCATGAATAGATAGGGTAACAAAGATTTTGTTTTAGAAGGAAGTAAGATGTAAGAAGGACATTTTGTGTTTGGGAATTGGTCGAAGTTTATTAATATAAAAATAGCAACACTTTTGACGTGATAACGTCTTATAAATCGATAACGGAGTGCACGCACGAAAAAGTGTCACGTAGCGACGGTCACGTTATTGATTAGTTGCTAAGCAGTCACGTAGTAACGGTTACATTATTGATTGCTTGCTAAGGAGTCACGTTATTGACTGACTGCTAAGTAACCCGAATGGCGACTCCATCTGTGGTTATTACAATGTCATCAATGTTTTGAGACATGCAATACAAAAATAGCAAAAAAAAAACTGTCACATACATGGTTGTTTATTACAATGTCAATATTGTTTTCTTATGACATTATCACGTAAAATTATCGTCCGTAAACCGACTTTACAGACAACTTTTTTTTTTGTTGTAGGCATATCCTTATGTAACGTTTAATTACTACATGTAGTTTCAAATACTGGAAGTATTGTTCTAATACTCCACTTTTACTTAAAATAACGAATATTTAAAAATGAACGTCAGACAGAGTTGAATTAAAATTAAAATCACACTTAAAATTGCAGAAGTAAACCTATAAATGTGTAATAGAAACTCATGTGCAAAAATATATACAAATATCTTCCAGAAACCATATCAAATACACCACTCAATCAATTTCGCAGGGCTCTTTATATATATATAATACATATCGAGCTCTCTAAGTATATATACAACAAAAAATATTGATGAATACTTAGATGATATTTGTATTATATAACGGACTTCATTTTTAAATGTATGAATATAAAACACACTAATTATGTCTTATGTTTTAAATATAAGATATTATTTCATGGTTTTAAATATATGTCCATAAATGTAAAAATATTTGCACGCCATAATTGGCAGTTTTTATTTGATTTAGTCTAAAATGACTTTATTCATTTTCTACCACAGTAAAATTAAATCTACTATATCAAGGAACCATTTCACTACAGCAACTCATATTTGCATTGACCACATTTTCTGTTTCCCTGTGTATATTTTGAATTCGGTGTAACAGAATGTCTTGTAAGCGGTATTCACACCGACCACGACGGCATGCACTAAAGCATCATCTCTTTATACAAATAATTTTCATAATTTCAAGAAGAAGAAGAAGCAAAAAGTGTACATATTTCCAACAACTCACAAAATTTATTCTGACATATATTTTGTGATAGTACAAGAAATATTTTTATGATACCACAGAAACACATAAATTAAATTATTTCTAATTTTGGGTCATATTTATTACTATTCCCTACACTACAACTCGTCCTCTAAGAGCGTCTAATTAATCAAACAAATTAGGTTCATAAATTATTATCAGTATCTTTATAAGGTAACAAAAGGTCGAAATAGTGTGCTGTCAGTATACCCACAGGTTACAGATATCATCATTAATTTAGTTCAATAGGCTAGACGACTGTCGCCATGTTTCCTAAAAATTAGTTACTAGTTATTTACTGGCTGAGAACGTTAAGAAAATATAATAAAATTACTATTAATCATAAGTTGACTTACCATTAAACGGAACAAGCCCCTAGAGTTTATATTTTTACATTTAGAAATCGTTAACTTTAAATACGATCTTTATCATTTTTATTATGCCTTCTATAATGAGCAGAACAAACAAAAGCCTCCGCTGTTTAAAATTTCTCCTGGTATAGCTGTGACATAAACAATTCTCTAACTTTCTCTCGCATATTTTGGAAGAAAGAGAAGGGTAAACAGGCATCTTGGCCACAGGTGTAGGCAGCGATAATACGCCGCTTTTTGCCAAAATACATCAACTTTGTATAATATAAAGGTAAAATTTAATAAGGACAGTGCAAGAAAGAACGCCGACTTGTAAAACTTTTTTCTCGCAGAAGCAAAACTCGTTCAATGGAAGGAAATGTGCAAAAAGCTCTAAAACTGCACTTTTAACCATTACAATGAAAACAATCTTTTCATCCATTCAGTCGAAAACATGAATATGCTCTAGCTTTAATTTTATTGCATAAAATTTTAATGAACTCCTTTAGACTTCTTTTTGGGATTTCGCGCCTCAAAAGGAAAAAAAAAGAACCCTTTTAGGATCACTTTGTTGTCAGTCCGTCTGACTGTCTGTCAAGATCCCTTATTTCGATAACGCGTGGCGGTATCGAGATGAAACTAAAACCAAACTCAGGTATCCGGTCCTTGGAAGCTGTGAAAATCAAACTTCTAAGTTAAGTTAAAATAAAAGATACGAGAGTTTATGCCGTAAAAATGCACATTTCGACATTCAAGAGAAAAATAACAACATATTTTTTGAAACCTGGCAAGTAATACCGGTTTATGTCAGAAAACTGTACATTAATGATGAATCATAAAAAAAATTTAAGATGAAAAAAAAAACAATAAAATGTGTGTTAAGTTTTTCATATCGTGTTTCTCGTATCTTGTATGTATGTAATATTCTTTATTATCTTATTTCTTACAAACTACAAGACGAAAAACAATTAAGATGTCGTTGAATGTATCTTGACCGCTCAAGTTTTAGACCGCTTAGATAAATGACGTTTGAAAAAAAAACAAACATTGTGTCTGTGAAATGTCAAAAACAAGAATGAAATAAAAAAAAAGTTTTATTGAATACCGCAACATGGGTAATAAATTAAAGGGATCATTGTAAGCATTTCAAAAAGGTACAACATGATTATGACTGTAGTACTAAAAAGTCAATTAGCAACCATTCTTTTTTCAATTTTTAATACTTGGCAATAGCTGTGATAAAAGTTAGTTGTTACATTGGTTACACCCTACAACCGCTAAAAAACATTTAAAAAAAAAAGACATTATTCAATCTCGATTAACTTAGTATTGTGCCTCCGACAGCATGATATTACATACTTATGTAGGGGATCTTATTTGCATCTTTTTTGTGCAGGCGGATTTTTTTGTTATAATATGTATCTACAAATTTATCCCTTGGTAGCCGAATCCGACTCGCACTTGTCCGGTTTTTTCTAATTAAGTCTTCAGAGTTTGAAAACAATTTCCCTATTCTTGAATGGCGCGTTTGTTTAGTTTGCATCAGTCTCTGACGGGATAAGACGACCTTGTTTAATGCCCGAGGGTACTATACGTCTTGTCAAATAAATGTGTCCTTTTCCAGTGATCGCACCTAACAAATACCACATTGGTTGAGGGTTTTAAATTACAAAGGATTAAAATTTTATGTGACGTTCTAAATTCATGATTCTTAAAATCTAAATCAGTTCCATTGAAATGTAAGTCATACATATTTATACATTTCTTACCAAATTACCGAAAGACCTTCATAAAATTATATTTACCTGCCCGTCTGCACCATATTTTTCTTGTCCAGTCTTATAGTTTTCTTTGGCTCGAAAATTATAGGCAATTTTGCCTGTTCAGAACTAACTAACGACCTAACCTTTTTGAAATTAAGTCTAACGGCCTAAAAGGATTTATTAAAATATTTTGGAATAGAAAATTAACTTTACTTAATCTGTTTTAGTAAATAATGTTTTTTAGATGTAAATAATATTGGTCTAAACAATATTAAATTCAGATTTTGAAATTTGGATCATATCTAAATTGCAGTACATTAACAACAATTCAAACTAATATTATGAATATGAAAGCATCCCTGTACATCTTCCGATGCTTAGACCTCTGAAATGATTTATATGAAAAATGGTATGAAAATATTATGGTCGCCTTTCCCGAGAATCAAAACTATTTTAACAAAATATAAAGTCAAAGTCAAATTCAAAATACTTTATTCATTTAGTTTACAAATGCAACGCTTATGTACGTCAGACAAAATATGGAATAGAATGATTCTACATTTAATGCCAAGTTCGCAAGAGTAAAGTGAGAAAAGAACTTAAATATAAACTCATGGCCACTTTTTTTAAATGCCATTTTTTACAATATATTTGTATATATACAGTAAATCCAGTAAGGTGCTGCAACCATTACACCATGAAACTCACGCAAGCAATAACCATAGTACGTAAACAGGTATTATCAAGTTTTAAATGAATAAGGTCCTACGGTGTGGATGGGAGCATCTTTTTTTTGTCACTAACAAACTATCTCCATATAAAATTATAACTGTGGATTTAAACTGTCAATAAGATCAATCAACTTAGCATTTGGTGAACATATATATAAAACTTGCTGATTTGTGTGGCTACTTATTAAATTACCAAAACCTACACCTATTTTATCATAGAAGATATTATACGGCTTCACTGATACAAGATAGGATAGGTATTGTCGCGAAAACTGACATCCTCGCGGGAGCTAAAGCAAGGGTAAAGCTAGTGACTAAATATAATGAAAGCGGCGGTAGCGTATGGTTAAGGCATCGGTCTCGCAATCGTGAGGTCGTGGTTTCGAATCCTGACCATTATACTACCGACGTGAACCCACTCCTAACACAAGCCATAGAGCTTAGCTGGAGGGGTTAACAGAATTGCTAGTAATGTGGGACCACAATCCCACATTGCTAGATATCTTAAAAAAAAAATAAAAAAAAAATCATGCTGATCGAGTAAATCGAGTTAAAAGCGCGATTAAGCAATGTTACCACTGTCGATCCATGAATGTTAAGCCCGTCGGACTATGAGGGTGGGGAATAGAGAGTGGCCTAGTGTCTGCGCATACACCTATTGCACATTTAAGTAGTCTCTGATAAGATTACCGCCGCCGGTACTGAATTTGGTTCGGTGACCGTTATTAATAAATAAACTAGCATTTACCTGCGGGTTCGTTCATCGTCTTACAGCTCAAGTTGCCTAAAATTCTTCATCGTTGCTTGCTTTACTCACAAAAAAAACCTTTCTGCGAAATTTCAGCTTAATAAGTCCAGGGATTTTAGTTGGACATTAATGAGAAAAGGAATGACATCACTTGTATTTTTGTACCTGTAATACCTGATGTTCGCGGCTCCGTCCGCGTGAATATCAGTTACCGGGTGAACAAAGTGGACGTATCTAATGTCCTGAATATTTATTAGACACCAGTACCAACAATAAATTACTAATATACAGTGGATAAACACTATTCACATCTTATTTACACTAAATTAATTAAAATTAAGTACTCAAATGATCATCTGACATGTGTCCACTCGATTCACCTACGATACATCACCTGGGTGCAAAAGATTCCAAGATGATATGAGGATACTAGTAATGTCCACTTTGTTCGCCCATGTAAACAAGGTGGAATAAACGGGTTATCACCTTGCATTTAAACTCACTTATGTATGGTGCTGCTCACGTTCATTCGTCGTCCCATTTAGATCGCGACAGGAGCAGTTGTTTCTAATGAAGGTACAATAGCCGCTACGTATGAGTACCTATTAGTAATGTAAGTTGTAGTCTATATAAAATAAAATTCTTTGTCCTGATTGACTGATGACAACAGCATTTTGAAAAAAAAATAAGTTAGGTGGCAGTTTCAAATTATACATCTCCAAAGACCTGGTTACAATCTAGTGTGGCAAAAATAGACCATAAGAAGATGGTCTAACATATCATTAACTAGCTGACCCGCGCAACTTCGTCTGCGTAAATTTTCCCCGTTTTTGCAATATTTCTTATTGCTGCTTCGCTCCTTATTTCTCCATTATTTAATGGATGTTACTATACATTAAAATCTTCCTCTTTAATCCCTCTATCTACTAAAAAAAACTGCTTCAAAATCCGTTGCGTAGTTTTAAAGATTTAAGCATACGTAGGGAAATAGGGACAGAGAAAGCGACTTTGTTTTATACTATGTAGTGATGAGACTTGTATCCAGCAACACGCAACAACAGCCTCTGCCGATCTGACATTAGCATTATCAAGACACTAACCGACCCGCGCAACTTCAATTTCTCCCGTTTTTGCAAAATTTATTGGTCATATCGATGACGATATATAGCCTACCTCAATAAATGGGCTATCCAATACTAAAGTATTTTTTCAATTTAAACCAGTAGTGTGTGAGATTATAGCGTTCAAACAAACAAACAAATAAACAAAGTCTGTAGCTTTATAATATTAGTGTAGATATAACAGTGTAATATGCTTTTTATTATAATAATGTCTCATCTACAATGCAGTCATTATAATTAATGGCAGTATAAACATTAAGCGTCACCCATCTACTATCCAGGATAACTATTACTCAACAACGCTAATCGCACAATTTATGCGAGCACCCCCAAATTAAAACATGGACAATCAATGTTTTACTCTTTTTTCTTTAATATAAAGTCTATAATCAAACGATGATTCAAGCTGTGAAGCGAAGGTAAATTTTATCTAGAGAATTTGCATAGACCAATTCAAATACGATTTTTTTTACCCTTTTTCAGTCGAGTCCATTGCCAACATCGTTAAAGTTTCGTTAATTATGAGGCGTACCCTTATTCAGTAATTATTTGTTCTGGCAAGGAAATGCCGTACTATATTAGAAAAATATTTCAGAATATTGTTTGTACATGTAAACATATTTTTCAACTAAAATAAATAAAAAAATATATTAAAATACGAGTCTGTGTAGAATAAATTGAAAACTCGACATGGCGATAGCAGTTTTAAATTAACTCGAAATCAGAAAAAAATATTCCATATATTATTCATTAGATTGAAAATATCCACGACCATTGAAATTTATTCAAGCCTTTTATTTGAAACACCTCTGCAAAGTAAAGTTATATCAACGCAAATGTAAATTCTAGCAGCATTTTGTGGTTTGGCTTTTAATTTTACTTATCCCATAAAGTATGTGACGTGAGGAGTCGTGAAGTGTGGCAGTCATAAATGCGGACACAGTCGGAAAGTTTTAACTAGTTATGAATTTTCGAATGAGTGAACGATAATCTAAAAGGGAATGGGACAAGAGAAAATTGAGACACAATACATCCTGATTTTAGACTGCAGTACAGAAACGTAATTAATAACGTCAGCTCACGTGTCAAAGATGGCTTCATCATCACATTATCAGCCATTAGATTTTGTATAGATGAACGCAAAATGTTAATTGTAAGCTAAATAGACTGTTGCAACTTCATCTCTTTATAGTGTATTAGTAATTCTTATGCGATAAGAATGTTAGGCACTAACTTCAAAATGTTTAATTATTTTTTGTGGTTGCACCCATATTATTTTTTGCTTTTTAGTCACCTTACATTTATTTTTGATGTCGGTTTTTTTGTAACAAGTTTTTATTTCTCACTTTTTAGTGTATTATTTTGTATAAGATATAATTTACAATAGCATAATCCAAACTCCTCGTTTCTTTTTACGAAATATTACGTTTTGCGATACAAAGCCGTTGATTTTTGAGGAGTTCACCTGGTACAAGACTATTAATTACATCACTGTATAATGTACTCAGATGGTCGAACATCTCGTCTGTGGTCTTCATCAGTTCCATTTCACCCATAAGCTCCATCAAGTAAATACCCGAATTACAACAAAATATACCCAAATTACTTTAAGTGTGCCTTTAATATTTGAAGAGTTCCCTTGATTTCTCCAAGATCTCATCAACTTTAAATGGCAATGGAACCAACCTGGAAGTATACCTTTTCAAATACAAAAAGATTTTTTCAAATTGGTCCAGCCGTCAGCGACTAATCAGGTAACAAACATTAAAAAAAATACAGCCGAATTGAGAACCTCCTCCTTTTTGAAGTCTTAATGACGGTATATTCGATAATGCCCGAAATAATTTAAATTTAAAGTGTTTGTTAAACGCGATCGTTTTTAGGGTTCCGTAGCCAAATGGCAAAAACGGAACCCTTATAGTTTTCTTATTTTGGTCACACGATTCAAAAGATAAAATGGGGTGGGACACGATTTATACAAGTATCAGAGCGATTATTTCCAAATATATTTACTTAATTAAAAAAGTTTATTTCAAACCTTAGAATGTTTTTAAAAGACCTGTCAAATTATGTTCCACACGCTGATGTTTGCCCAAAAAAATCAGCTTCAATCAGTTACATGGATGGATTTGAGGGGGCACCCCCCTAAAAATATTTATTTTATTTAACTATCAAACTAAGTAGCGGCTACTACAAGACACCTTTTCACAAAATTTTATCAATTTTCATTGTGTAGTCATCAAGTTAAATGCCTGTGACATACGGACGGACAGACAGACGGATATGATGAAATTATAAGGATTCCGCTTTTGCTATTTCGGCAACAGAACCCTCAAAGACTTAATAATTCGTGCACTAAATTTAGATGAAAATTTTATGTAATTAAACTAAATTTTAAACAAGTTTCAGAATGACAAATTAATTTAAAGAAGAAAAATACATTATTTTGTAAAGCCAGTTATTTTCAAACCATATTAATTCAGTTTTCTGCGAGAAACCTCCAAAACAATTTCGCACTAATCAAAACAAATATATAAACTGGAACCGCAGACAAACATCTCACGAGAACCGCCACGAATTAAAATCAGCACCAAACTTCTAATTTTGAGGCAGAATTTAGCCAGACCATATTTATTTAGTCTAAACTTGATTCCAGATACGGCTTTAATATAATTTTACTAATGTTTCAATTGTCAAAATAATGTCACGTTGACGTTTAGTTTTCGAGAATAATTGGGAAATGTTTATTTTGGAATAGAATCCATTTGTTCGGATAACTTTGAATAGAAGGGTATCTCTACAAATTGGATTGTGATTTCAAAATTAATGATTGTGCCTAAACGAAATAAATACAGTTTAAATTCTAATTTTGAATTACTTAAGACTGTTCATCCACTACATTTTGTATAAACTTTATAAAATGAAAAATAACAGCCGTTAAATTTGAGTTCTAGCTATGAATATCTTAGAATTTCCAATTAACAATAAATAACAATTTCTTTGAAAAAATGTTAAGATTATGTGTTTCTAGGTGACTAGTACCACAGAGCTATAAATAAAATTTCATTGTAAGAGTACCCTAGTGGTTAAGATATTATTATACAACCGACGGAAACCACTCCTTCGTAATTCATAATACAAGCTTTAAGCTTAGCTGGAGAGGTTAACAATATTCGACCCATATTATCAAAACTAAAAAAAATCTCCATTAAAAACTATTTGCAAATATTGACAGACGCTTAACATCTTATTTATCATTACCCTTACAGAAAGTTTAAAACATTAATTATCGCAGGCAAATTCGAGAGCTCAAATTATATGGTGAAGAATGTATTAAGTAATTAGAATGGTTAATAATGTTAGCACTCGGAATCGCTTTGTTTAGATACACCACCTAATTTATGTGAACATCACTTGAAACTTCCAAATTGTGTGTATTGTTAAAAAGTAATATTGTTAAACTTAAGGGTTTTACTAGTGAAAGTAACTTTGTTCTTCTAGGTTAGAAAAAAATAAAATATTTAGAGGTGAACTGAAAGTATTAAATACGCATATATTTGGTTTCTTTATAATATAAATACATTTGTTTCTTTTATATACCCAAAAGCTGTGTCCAATATTTAATTTAAACTGAATGTAATAATAATCTAATAATGCACTTTGTACTTAACAATGAGCAACAAAAGTTCGGTAGTAATTAATCAAGTACGATTTCAATCCTCTCTAAGCTTTCAGAATCTAACAAGCTACCTACTATTATAATTTCTGTCAATCCCTACTCAATGGCTTCTCAATTCTAATAAAACATTTGCAGTATTCAATTATCCTCCTATTTCACCAAAGTTCTAAGACCCAAATAATTCGATATTATCATCCATGAATTGAACTGTTTCAAATGAAAATTTGATATCTTTAAAATTGATGACTAATTTTAACTTCTCACTTCAATTTAAACATTTACAATACAAATTTAAAAACACAACACTAAAAATTTGCAAACTAACCACTGATGGTCTGTTAGAACATGACTTTATATGGGTTACAAAGACCCCAGGGGCTCCGAGAGAATCTAATTTAGCTGTAACACAATTTCTTGGGACTGAAGTAATGTCTCCGGCACAAGGGGGAAGCGATAAAAGCGAGATCGGTGAAGATCGCTTACGGGGCACAGGTGAACAATTATGAACAGTAAGGTCTATTTTTAGAAATGACTTTGATTGGTAGGAGCCGGTCATTCAAGTTAAGAGATAGGATAAATGGGTCCTTTATTTTGTTTACCGATGTTGTTTTTGTAAGAACAGCAACGAAAAAACAAAATATGAATATTAGCAATCTACGTGACATGTCCAGTACTTGTTAACAATATTAATGAAGAGGATAATAATACATAAATGTTTCTGTTTTAATTAAGAGCTAATGTCATATTATACATATCTACATGTTCCTTCGTTATGGTACATTTTCGTAATATAATTATAGCATTATTAGAACAAAAGCTTTTACAAAATTATTACATTAAGTAATAATTTTGTGATAATATTATTTTAGAGACACCGAAGGATGATTATTATGATTTTGGTAGGAATACATACAGCGTATCTACCAAAGTTAATAATGACCCAGTTAATATTTGGCCCAAATAATAACCACATATTATGTACTTAGTTCTAACTTCCAACTTTTATTGACAAAATGGCTATATTTTCTTTTACAATTTTTTAACTGATTGTTATTCAAAAGTGTGTTTTGTAATTGTTAAAATAAACCGTTTTATACTTAAATTTAAAAATGCCTACTTATTTGAAAAGAGTGGCCGCGAGTTTGCTAAAAAGGCATTATATGTAGAATTGACTTTTCACAAGAGTAGTATTTGGCTTCCTGAATGAAAAAAAAAAAAAAATACTATTATACCTATATATCGTACCGTTAAATTCATCTCTCTCTAGTCGATATATTTTATATAATGATAGGCGAATTAAATTTGTAACAGGTCATTTGATGTCCAGTTTATAGGGTTCCGTAGCCAAAATGGCAAAGCGGAACCCTAATAGTTTCATCTTGTCCGTCTGTCTGTCTGTCCTTATGTTGCAGGCATTACTCAAAGACTACTCAATGAATATTTATGAAATTTGGTGAACTGGTGTCTTGTAGTAGCCGCTACTTAGTTTGATATCTAAATTATAATAATAAATATTTTTGGGGTGGGCACTCCATACATGTAACAGTAGCTGTTTTTTTTTCGAATGATGTGCAAACATCAACGTGTGGCACATCATTCGACAGATCTTTCAAAAACATTTTAAGGTTTTCAATAAACTTTTTTGATTGAGTTATTTTTTTTGAAAATAATCGTTCCAAAAGTTGCATAAATCGTCCTTTAACTTTTGAACCGTGTGACCAAAAAATATGAAAAAAATATCACCAAGATAGCGCTTAGTAAATACTTGAAACTAAAATTATTTCAGGTATGATCGGAAATGCCGTCATTGAATTATTGCCGAAAAACTGCGTTTCTCAACGAAAGGGCGTAAGTGCCATGAATATACGGTCTTCTGGTGATGCAATTATTTAAGGCTGCGGAACCTTACACTCAGCATGGTCCGACATGCTCTTTCCCGGTTTTTTTTACAATACTGTCTTAGCTTTCCTAGCATCCAGCTTATGCGCGTAAGATTGAGTCATATAATACCATTTTTCAATATAATTAAATAACATTTTAAACTGGTGCAAATATATTTAAGTATTTGCTCATTTCTTTTACTTGGAGCGTTAGAGTACCAAATGATGGCCATCCCAAAAAAAGGAACTATGTAAGAATGGACATCAAAGATAATTCAAAATCAGCCTCGCTGTATCCCAACACTCGCAATTTGTTCACGAAGCATGCCTAATTGTCTAAAGGAGTACCGTCTCAATGGATTTGTATAAGTCTCCATCCAATCCCAAGAATTTAAGATCTGAATGTTATACATTCGTGGACAATTTGATAAAGGTAGTTGGGATTTAAAACGGATGTGTCACTACGCCTATTTTGTCAATTAAATGTTAAATTTTCTTTAAGCTCATTAAACTGTTGAGCAAACTCATCCTCGTATACTCGGAAAAGATTTATATTTCCAGTTGTGGCCGGTACCTCTTTTTCAAAGCAATGAGAAATGCTTTTATTAACTGTTTTAAGTTATTAATCAATTTCTCAAAGTTTCTAGATTGGTTCATAAGCAGCGATGGCTCAGAGCCGACAGTCCACGAAACGTGAAGAGTACATGAAACCTAGCAAAAACACAGAAACAAGAAGACTTTCTATGCATTGTAATGGTTAGCGGAACCAAATTAATCTAGACTTGAAAAGCAAAACCTCAACATAAACATGTGCCAGCTAAAATACTTCGCTACCACAATATAACTTGCTTGTTACCTTCCAACGCCAAAAGTTTTACTCGTGCAGCAGAATATGTTGTACTCGAATTACCTGAAAATATAAAGAAATAAATTATATATCTTGCTCCGTTTACCTTAATAAGTTAAAATACTCTTTCAGTGGAAAAGTAAATGTCATTATTACGTGTATAACCATATGGTGCATCCATATAGTTGTACTATTGTAAAGGCAGATATAATCTATACATATTATATTTTTGTCTTGTCATGTCACTTGTCATGACTGACTGACTCACTGATTCATCAACGCAGAGCCTAAACCGCTGGGGCTACAAACCTGAAATTTAGGTAGTTGAAACTTTTTATCATGTGGGCATCCACTAAGCAAGGATTTTTGAAAATTCATGCATTCAGGGGTTGCAAGGTTGTACGAGTATCTATCTAATCTCCGCCAGTTTGAAGTTACATCTATGATTTTTTTGTATTAGGCTTTTAGTTTAAAATAAATAAAATGTGTTTTAGCGCTAAACAGAAGAAAACGTTTTCACATTAAGTCAACTCTTAAAAATGTTTAAGAGAGGATTGTATAAAATTGTGTTAGTTTTAAAGATAGATGTAATAAATTTTGTATTCGGCTTTTTCATACTAACTCCGTCTATTTTTAAGTTATATCTGTCAAATTTAGTGCATGATTTTTGTTTAAAATTAAGAAATAAGTGATTAATCATTTTTGGAAAATTTGCCAGATATAACTTAAATTACAAGTTTGTACAGAACTTCTTTAGTTTTGATGTTAGAACAGTGAAATTTTGTATTTGACTTTGTAGGTGTTAATAAAGAACATATATTAAACATATATTTCAGCATTCTGATTGAAAGCAAAACTCAGTCGAGAGCGACAGTTAGTTTCTTATGTTTCATAAAACTTGACGTCACACAATTCCTATTTATCGAAATTAGAGGGGTCCGTAACTTATTAGAAACCTCAGGTCTTTAAAATATCTGTCCTTTGTTCTACGGAAACTGCGGTAAGTTGTCGGTCTTGCGTCTGACCTCTCTCTGATCGTGTCGGATTTTCATTCAACTATGAGAATGAACGAATAGAGAAGTGTCCTTGTATGCGCACTATAATTTCTCTTAGGTAATTAGTTAGTCTTTGACGACTGCCTTTGTGGCGTGTGTCCGACTGCTACGCAAGAGGTCGTGGGTTCGATTCCCACACGGGACACTACTTTGTGTGATCCACAAATTGTTGTTCTGGGTCTGGGTGTACTTTGTGTCCGTGACTTGTATGTTTGTAAAGTCCCCCGCGACACAGAGCTTGTACCCTACTGCGGGAGTCGTCTTTTAAGAAATAAGTCTTTGTCGAAATCAGCCGCGGTTAGGAGAATAGACATTATAAAGTACAATAAGTTCGTACGTAGCAATTTCGCCAACAAGTAAATGTAAAATTATCAGTAGGTACTCAGTATTTTCAAATAGACATACTGATTAAAGCTTGTATTCAATTTTAACTACTTACGTATTTAGCAATTTAGCTGAAACATGAAACACTATAAATGTCTGCATGTCACTTGATCTACAGACAGTAATTACATTTTACAAAGAAAACTATTTAGTAAGTTAAAGCGATACGTATTGTAGTTTGATTAAATAATTGCTTAGTAATTAATTTTATTCTATTGTTACCGTGGTAAAAGAACTTTGATAAATAAAACAAAATATTGTAAAAGCTTTAGGTGAAGACAATACATGTGAGACCCTATACAAAGTATGAAAAGGTACATCGAAATAGAACCATCTGGAGCCTGGTGTTCTATAAGGTAGGCTTTAGCCGGGGACGAGAAATTGCGGGGGCGTTGCCTCCACATTAGATTATAAATCTACTAATAGTAAGACGGCATATAGACAATTCATAGGGTTTGACAAGGTTAAATAGTTTTCTATAGAAATTCGATCAATCTAAGTATTGTTATTTTAAAATTCGGTTTAAATTATGTTAGAATGAACTCGTCGAATTGATTTACATAAATAATGCGTAGTCAAAAAGAACAAGTAGTGTTTTAGCGATTTTGAGATTTTAAATACTTGGATCTAGTTTTCCAATTATTTTTATTTTATATAAACTAAGGTCGGTATCAAATACAAATTGTGTTTGTTTTATATAGATTATATTTTTTTTCTCGATGAACATGAATTGAAAATGGACGTAAGACTTTGTTGCTAAGACATTTATTACATTTTGTAATATATATAAACAATAAGTAATAATGCGCCCTATTTGTTTAATTTTCTTTGTCAATGGAACATTAATATGGGATATAAAAACAAAAAATAATAATTAACTCCTATATATTCTTTTTTAACTTTTCTTGTGAAGCAGGAAACGTTTATTAATTTAAAATAAATATCAGTTTAATTCGCCATATATCTACTATTCATCAGTTGGTATTAATCATTTTAACAAAATAATCATTAGACACATTATTAAAAGTAGTGGCGATTGCGTAGGTATACATAAATGGAAATGTAAAATAACTGCGATTTTCCTTTGAACTCAAAACCAACCGTGGTTAGTCATGTTATAACACCACCTGATCCTGACCTGATCAGAAAACATCAAAACAATACAAGGAAAGCTTCTAACAAAGCTCGCTGGAGCATCGCACACATTTCGCAGAATTCACGGACTAGGAATCTGGGACCACCAAGTTCCACTTTGATTTATTAAGGTAACTAGCAATGTGGTATTGTGGGTCCCACATTACTAGTAATCATGTTAACCCCTCCAGCTAAACTTAATGGCTTGTGTAAAGAGTGGGTTCATTTCGGTAGTATAATGGGTAGGATTAGAATCCGCGACCTCACGATTGCGAGTCCGATGTATTTAGGTTGTCCAAAATAATCCTCAATTAATTCTCGATTGGCTTTACTTAACATAAATTGAATTGAAGTTATATTATTCAGAAGTATTAAGGACAGATTACGCAAAACAGCGTTCGGCTTTATCAAAAAAATATGTAGAAAACTTTGATATCAGGGCACAAAAAAAGAATAGATATGTTGACATTATATATTTAAATTTTTCATTTTACGGGTTGATATTAAGATACAAAAATCTTGAAGTTACGGAAATTATGGCATTCGTAATATAACATATGTAGCAGGAGACCAGGACAAAATAAAGTCCAATATACGTTATATTGGACTTTATTAAGTCCTAGTCTCCTGCGCACTGTAAAGTAACGGTTGTGTGCGGGAGAGCAAGCCTGGTGGCCGTGTTGCTGTATGCGTAGCGCTAAATGAATAATTAGCTCGACGTAATGCCTCATTAACAAATACAGAATCAGATACAAAATCTATAATTTACGAAATAGAATAATTCCATGATAATTAAAATACGAATAAACAAAATTTAAAAGAACGTAAAAAATTTAGTTATAGTGTTATTGTATTTCTTCTTCTACTTCTCTTCTTTTTCACGTTCAAACAGATAAACCGATTTAGATGAAATTTGGTACGGAGATAGTTCCTAGGGAAGGACATAGGATAGTTTTTATCGCGATAACCGACATCCACACAGGCGTAGCCGCGGGCGAAAGCTAGTATCTAATAATGTAAACTTGAGTGGATGTTTGTTTCTCTCTTTTATTCAAAAACTATTCAAGAGATTTTAATTTAACGGTTCAGTGTACTTTAAGCTGTAATCATTATATTTGTACACTTATATTACATTTAATAAAGTTCATCCTATAATAATACTGAAACTCGTCTTTTTTGTTACTGCAGTCCGATAACCTGACTGCAGTGCCAGTCTAATATTGAATGCAGTATTTCAAAAAGGTTTTGGGTTCAAAAAGCAAAAGCTCCGAACACCTAAATATTCGAGCCAGGAGCTATAAATTACGTTTAAAGCAATGACGTTGTGACTCCTGTGACGTATTCGAAGTACGTTGGCATATTTTTCAACCAACATTGGCAAAAACGGAGATCCACAGAATATCAAGTCATGTTGGTACTCTGTAGTGAAAGTGTGTGAACTAAGACTTGTGATTTTAAATCTACGTGAGTAATGCCAGTGTTCATTATAATAAACATTACACATTAGTAGATAAATATGAACGAATATGTTTAAATAATAGTTGCTACCAGTTTTGAAAAAGACTATTATACCATTCCTTTCTGTTACTTTTGATTATAACACTAACGATAAGGTCATTTTTTTTAAAGACGACTGCCGCAGTCTTGTACAAGATCTGTGTCACGGTGGACTTTACGAACATACTAGTCACTGACACAAAGTACACGCAGACCCGGAACAACAAACAATTTGTGGATCACCCAAAGTGCTGTCGCGTGTGGGAACCAAAGCCACGACCTCTAGCGTAGCAGTCAAACACATTCCCACCGCCCCACAGAGGCAGTCAAACTTCAAAGTTTATATTATAAAATTATAATAATAAAACACTCGCTCCTAAATTTGTCAAAATATACGCAGCAGACAATAAAGTCATCTAGATATGTAGACTAAGTAACGTCAAGTTTCACAAACAACTGATCCGGTCCACACTAGAAACTTTCACAAAACTACACATTAACTCATTGTATTCGTGAAAAAGAACACTGATAAAAAGTAGTCTAAAAGGAACTTCAGTTCGCTTGAAAGAATTTCTTTGACAGAACCTCGAGAACAAACGACACCGAAAAACGTAGTTTGGCAGATTTGAAAAGAAAATGATTCCAGTGTGAGTGAGACAAGACTTCACAGTAGTCCTGTAAAAAGAACCGTTGTTACGTAAAAATGTTTTATTTGTTATTCCTGAATTCTCGAACGAGGTATTAATAAAATGACATAGTTAAAGATTATGGGCTATTATGAAATAGGTAACTTTTCCCCTTAAAGTTTCATCATGTCCGTCCGTCTGTCTGTCTGTCTTTCTGTCATTCAGTGTAAGGATGAAATTTGGAGTAAAGATGTCTTGTATAAACCGCTCTTACACTCAAACTCAAACTCAAATATCTTTATTTCGTAAAATCAGGTTAATGATTATTTGAAAACGTCAAATTAATACATACTAAAAATTGTATAAAATTATGATTGTTTGAAAAAAAAACAAAATGAGGTTCCTACTTCATATATGTAACAGTAGCTAAAAAAAACAGCAAAGATCTACATGTGATAAGTTCATCATTCGACAGGTATTTTATAAACATTAAAAGGTTTTTAAAAAACGGTTTTGATTAAGTAAATATTTAAAAAAAAACTTGTGCCCCCTTATATTTTAAACCGTGAAGCCAAAAAATATGAAAAAAAAAACGATACTAAGGTAACGCTTAATAAATACTTTCAAATGAAATTATTTCCAATATATATATACCGTCTTTGAATTATTGTCGAAAAACTGCGCTTCTCAACAAAAGGACGTAAGTGTCATGAAGATATGCTATTTTTCACATTATTTTTTTTCATATGTGTACATTTCTTTGTAGTAACAGGTTTTATACATATTATGCGACATAAAATAAGATGTCAGAATAGTGTTACGTAAGGGAGTATATATACACTATATATATTTATACAAATCTAAATGAATAACTGCGCTACAATTGGTAATATAAAAATCTGATTCCGTTTTTAACTTTATTATAAAGATTTTCTTAATTTTGATACTTAATCTTTAATTTTGATGATATTCCAAAGAACAATTCATCATAGTATAACCTATTTCTGGCTTAAGAAAAGACGGTCATTAAATAAGATGTCAATAAC
Source organism: Herminia tarsipennalis (assembly GCA_945859575.2). Classification (NCBI taxonomy): domain Eukaryota; kingdom Metazoa; phylum Arthropoda; class Insecta; order Lepidoptera; family Erebidae; genus Herminia; species Herminia tarsipennalis. The sequence continues at coordinate 22,451,495 of OX243844.2, forward strand.
AAGCCTTTACCCTTTTCAATCAATTCAACGACAGTATTTTTCTCAGATTCCTATACCAGCTTAAGTCTGCGTTCATATGCAGCAAATTCTTATAGCTGATTATTCTCAAACCTAAGGCACCTCATAATTTGAAGGATTGCTTGTGGAGTGCGAATTGCACGAGTACTACGAAACATAAGAAATTATGCAACTAAGATATCAATCTTAGTTGCATAATTTCTTCGTACTGAATGCACTTTTTTCTACAAGTGTAGTCTAAATTTTGAAACGCGTTGTCCAAAGATGAATTCTTTGGGAACTGATAGACCTTATCGTCAATAATAACTTTTGTTATGGTGACCAAAAAAATCAACCCCAAGAAAAAAAGATATGGCCCTTAGAAGTCTTTGATGATTTTTATGAAAACGGTTAGTTATCCTGATATCTCTGGACAACTAACCGTTTTCATAAACAACAAAGGATTCATCAACTGCCATGTATTTAATCTCTGAACAACGAAGAATTTTAATAAAATTCGCATTATTTATTTTCTAAGGACCGTATGTTTTTTTTTCCCGGAACAGATTTTTTACCGACATGGTAAAAGTAACTATTGACGTTAAGGTTTATCAATTACTATGGGTCTTGTCTTTGGACAACCAACTATTTTTGTTTTGAAGTTTTTGAATGATCAAACCTTTTTTTCCCCTGGAGCAGATTTTTGTCGTCTTAGTAAAAGTTATTGCAGACAACCATATCCATCAACTGTCATGTCTATCATTTCCTGTTGGTTAATTTAAAATAAAAATATTTATACCCACTATGGCTACGCAGGAATTCACTTTTACGTGATTAAAATTTGCGTGTTCGACATTGCAGCACAAACATTTAAAATTCGGTTTCTTAAATTGTAACGAGATACAAGTTCATTGGTTTTGAAATAGTGATATAAAATTTGCTAGACGTATTCCGCCGCAGGAAAACATCGACACCAACTGAGGACTAGGAATTTTCAACTTGTCATGCTCACAAGCTCAATTTTAACAAATCGGCTGTCTAGTTCAGTTCCTCACAAAATATTTTGCATCAAATACTCCTTCCTTTTTCCTTCTTTAGGTAAGAAACAAGTTTATGACAATTTGATAGTCAGCTGTGTCATAGCCTAAACAAAATTAATTACACCATGTTTTTCATGTCGCGAGACGCGATTTTTAGGTTGACGGTTGACTGATGTAGTATATAATTAACTACTATAAAGTGGGATGTAGAATGAAAAACTACATAACTTCTTTTATTTTCTTATATTTTACATGTGTTTAGTGTGTAGGATCACTTTAATGTGTAAACAAAATGGTCGACGTTGGTTACACGACCTTGTGATTGAGGACATGTTACTGAACGGATAATACGGCATGGGCTTAAATACTTGCCAGGACAAAACTCTTGGATGCGTGACTAGTCGGATTACTAAATAATGAAGAACTCGATCTCTTTGGCTAAACTTTCTTCACGTACCTTCATAATCTTAATGATACGAAAGTAAATGACAAAATTGTTTCAAGATTAATGGCTAAAGTTACCATAGTGAATGTATTGCGTACAAGATCGATAACATGTCAACAACCCGTACGTCTAAAGTCTTGAGCTAAAGGAACGAGATGGAGTGGATTTTATTCAATAGGAGTACAGGCAAAGATTTATGTCTTGATATAATAAAAAAAGTCTATAATATACTTAAAAGTATTATGAAGGGCCAACCTAATTCGTAGATGTTTTCGTTAAGTTTCTATAAATATAAAATTAGAATATTAATATTTATCCTTAATTAATCCTCCTAAAGAGACAGTATAAAACATGATTTAAAATGTCCAATATAACATGAAAAAATATATATATTACTCTGAATTCGGTGCTTTAGATATATACTTGTCTCACAATAGGGACCAAAACGTGTTAAGAATTTAGAAATTAAGGAAATAGTTGAAATTATAAAATTATATATACTACGGGTTTATTGCCCGACGTTTCGACCGTATTGCAACGGCCGTGGTCATGGGTAGACTAAGGTATTTTACCTTTAATTATTCACGCGATTAAGACCCGTAGTATACCTATATAATTTTATAATGTGTACAAATCGTGAAAGTTTATCAAAATAGTTGATAGTTTAGAAAAGAGGCCAGACATCAATCTACCTACATGTCTCTTCGATTGATCTTGCAGATCGCGTCTTGTAGAAATGCAGAACCTTAACGAACTTGTTATGTTCTGCATTTCTACAAGACGCGATCATAATCCTCATCCTCATTTAAACATTATAGTCACCGGTGTGCGCTGTACTTAAAGCTTCGAATTTCTAAATAGCTTTAGATTTTTAAGATATTACTACCTCAGTCCAACTGGAACGCCCGACTTTGGCACCTTGAACTAACTCGGATTATTACAGACGCTGTACTAAATATTCCCACTTCAGCACTGACCCACTTGTGTAAGAAATTCTAAGTACACTGCTAAACTTGTCCACTTTGCCAAAATTATCGTCGAGGTACCGCTTGTATTCTACCACCGTATGCTTCCACAAATTCCCACCTTTGTGACATAGAGCACCAGGATGGTATTCAGGCATTTAACGTGTACAATGGTTATTTTAACCCGTTCAGACTTTGTCGACAGCTGGGTACTAGAGCATGCAATCTCTTTGACTTTATCTTGCGTTAATTGGCAACGAAAAGCAAATACTCCGTATCTGAATTTACTTTGCTGAGAAAAATTGTCTTTGTATAGCATTGATAAGTATATTTGAAATGTATACCGAATATCAAATGGTTTAATGAAGAAAGATCGACATAATATTGTTTTATTTAGATTTTGCTACAGTACCTTTTTACTCTAGACATTTGTAAGACCTTATTTCTTTAGAATACTTATTAATGTTTGCTTTCGTTGTGTATTTTTAGACTGCTTTTAATCGATCCTTATCTTGAAGCTCTACTCTACGTTTTTATTCCTTTTATATTTTTACCGTCAATTCGTTATTTACGAGCCGTAAACTCCCACTTACAGCATAATAAAATCTGTTAGTATCTGTAACAGCCGGCTTTGCAATTTAAAGTCCAAAATATCAATATTACCTACTTAATGATGTAATAATGAGGATTTATAAGACCTATAAATGTTGAAAGGCATACCTCCAAATGAAAAATATTAGATAGAAAAAAAATATCCAAAAAACAAGTTTTAGATAAAATAACAGAAGTTAGGTAGTAGTTAAGTTGAATAACCAAGAAATAATAAATAGAAAAAGATTTTCTTGGGGAAGCAAAGAAAAATCTTAAAAATATAATAAAAAAAAAATCGAAATTTTAACATTTTTTTTAATTTAAGAAAAAATATATTTTAACTAGCTGACCCGCGCAATTTAGGCTGCGTAATTTTTCCCGTTTTTGCAACATTTCTCATTGCTGCTCCGCTCCTATTGGTCGTAGCATGATAACCTATAGCCGTTCTCGATAAATGGGCTATACAACAGTTAAAGATTTTTTTGATTCGGACCAGTAGTTCTTGAGAACCGCCTTCAAACAAATAAACAAACAAACTCTTCAGCTTTATAATATTTGTATAGATTATTGCTAGTTGGGCTACCATTTCCAACATTGTGTATAAAATTTAACCTTAATGGTTAAAACACTGAGGTGTGAATTCTATTGCAGGTTTTATTACTGTCTAACCAGTGATATCAGTGAAATAACAATTGTGTACGGAATTGTAAAGAAACAAGTACACCTTTGGGTATGTGAAAACTAACAGTGTACCTGTATTGTAACGAAGATCTAGATACTTTAATTCCTTTAACCTTTTACTCATAAGCATAAATAGACGTTTCCTTTTGCTCGATAAAATAGTTTTGGTCAACCGTTGCATCCTCTTACTTCTTACTACTTCTAATGATAACGAAAGTTTTCATATAGATAAATATGGATAAATAATTGGTTGGATGGATGGACGATTCTTACTCAGTTATGCCAAAACGACTTGACGGATCTGAATGAAAGACACAGAGATGGCCTCGAAAAGGCAGAAATTATACAGTTCTAATGGGAGATTTGTTTTACAATACAGTTTTTCAGTTGCTATTTGTTATTTGGTGTTCTGAAAGCGTCATGCTATCAACTTATTGCATTTATAGCGTTTGAATTTTATTTGGCGAATTAGACACAACCTATTTAAATAATTTCTCAATTTTTTTTCTTAATAAAAGGTACCTATTCAATTTTAACTAGATTAGTTTTAGTCAAACCCATTAATTTCTACTCTCTCTCTCTCTTTTTTGTGGCTTTGTAGCCACAAAAGAGAGAGAGTGGAGGTGAAAGGTCGATTGTATTGTTACACCTTACCTTACCTTTCACCTGCTCTTTTGAAGTCTAGTTCGTATTATCAGATAACACTATTTTTCTTTGATTAATTTTAAACAAGGTCAACAATATAAAATACTTAAGTAATATTTTAATTTGAGTCTTAGTTTGAGTTGCAAACTGTTAGCTTTTGCAGACTTGTCAAACTCTTGGCGGTGTCAACATGAAGTTTGTTGTTAAAGCCTTTGTATCAAGATTGCAGATTGTATTATGTGTAACTAGAAAGTGGCAAGTTGCTACATTTTGTAGCAAACTAAGCTAAGGTAACAATGTATTGATAAGTAATTCAAGGAGGGAGAGAGTACCAAGAAGTAATGCAAAAATATTTTCATTTTTGAATTATATCGCATTACAAAAACAAGATTTAATTTAACATTCATATATAGGTATACATCGCAATAGTCAGCAGTTATCTACTGGACAGAAGTATTTAACGAGAAGAAGTGACTATGTGTAAAACATGGTCCTTCCCAAATTTTCTTCCCAAAATTTTCGTCCGCCAAAATTCTTTTAAAAGACAAATCGATAACGATTATGGTACAAACGTACAAATCAGACACTAGTACTCCCCACATTGAAACAACAATTTGTGCATTACACAATGTAGTGTCCATTGCGCCATCAAGCAATAAATGGCTTATTCAAATATTTTCGAAAGTAGTTCCTTATCGCACGTTTTTGTTTGCGGGCTGAGAGGCTAGACGGAAAAAGTGCTACATTTTGACATCGATCAATTTTTTTTATTTGGGTGGTTCCATAAAAGTTGGGTAACTTACACAAAGTTACCCAACTTTTATGGAACCACCCAATGATATTTTATAAAATATAATAATCAATATTAAAAATGACATAATACATGAATTAAGGTATTATTCACTCACTTTTGCTTCAATCATATATTTTTTTGATAAAAAATATATATATTTTATAGCCCTAGGCATGTCACATTCGGTTTTTTTTCGTTCATGAAATGATGATATTTGAATTTTATTTTATATATTATTTTATATCAAATATTATTTTAGTTACTCTACCAAAACAATTTAATGAACAACAATTATCTTAGTTCATAACTTTTTGTAAATAAAGTAGTGTCATCGATAATTATGATCAGGCCCTGGTCAATGGTGCTAAATGACTTTTTAAAACACATTCATTTACGTAACGACATGAAGTTAGCCATATGCGTGAGCCGTTCCGCATGTACCACTTTGACGTCGTCGGTGCGGTCGGCGTTCATGCTGACGAAACATGTAGTGTACCAGTCAATTTATCAGACTCTAGGTGAGCTATTTTGTAGAAAGGTTTTCTTTTATGTGATGTTACAAGACCTACAAGTTTCGGTATTTCTTTTCAAAAGTAAGTTATGAGTGATTTTGTTCTAATTCGTCAGTTTCTAATTGCCTAGTATCTAAAGACAGCTATGGCAGAATTTGTGCGAAAATTAATCAACTTTTATGGAACTACCTATTTATGATTATGTGAAACTAAATTATGTAGATTGTGTTATGTAGGTTGCTAAGAAGAAGAAAAGAAAGAAAAATCGTTTATTTGTCACAGATACAATTAGCTACATATAAACAAAACAATGACAACTAAGTAGGTACTAGCACGTCGTATTTCCGACAAACGATGTTTCCACTCAGCATAAATGCCATGTTGTGGCATGAGCCATAACACAGCGCTGGTTTTCAGTGTGTCCGAAACCAATAAGGTATATCCCTAATTAAATAAATAATATAAAGGTATTTGAAGCATAAAATACATAGTAAGTAATATATAATATGTTAGTAAATTTTATTAAACATTTTATTATTGTAAATAGATAGTAAACATATAAAGGCACAGAAAATGATATTACATTATAATATGTATTCATATGTTTACATTATAAATCCATATCTCCATGATTCATCTCCTACGGAATGAAAATAGGGTTTGTATTTTTATAAAAGGTTGTAATGTTTTTTTTTACCTATATCTAACTGGCTGTGTATAATTTATGTGTGAAAAATCTTAATTTGATATAAGATATTATAAGACATGTAATATAAGACATGTTTGTTTTAATCCTTAGTTAATACAAACACAAAAAAGATATAGCAAAAGGAACTACGTTTCAAAAGAGAGAGAAACTGTGGTGTATCTGTACTTTATGTTAATATAGCAAGAATGGTTACTAACTACATAATAGTAACATAATAGTCTTGGACCTTTATCAAAAACTTACTAATATACTGGTTTCCTAGATAGTAAAACTAATGTAACAGCGTAGTAATACTAAGGACTTAAAGCAGTTTACCAACCACGAATGATGTATTACATTGTAGATCTATCTATTTTGAACCTTCATTTTATAGCCATAAAGTACATTTTACCACTTCCTAATTTGAAGAACTAAATGGGGTTATATTACATTATATATCAACGCCATCTTTGCAGTGATAATAAATTAAAATGAGTTAGATGGAAATTACTTTTGTGACAGGTTTTCAGGAAACTATAATCCATTGTTAAAAACGTGGGTTACCTCTTCATTTATGAGTATCCCAGAATTTCAATATAAATATTAGATAGGTACATATAATGTGCAAAAATTTCCTTCACTTTACCTTCCTGGATAGTTCATCTTCAATTGAAAATCGACTTACCGAAAAACCCGTTAGTCAGTTTGAACAGAAACCGTACCATAGATCAACATTTTTTTTCCTCTATTATTTGTTTTCACTGTAAGTAGGAAATTGCTTCTGGAAATAAAGAACCGGTTTAAATGCAAAGCGATATCAAAATTTTTAAAACTATCGGTGTACCAAAATAGTTTTGGAACATAGTTCCGTACAATATCATTTTTTTGTGGGCTGAGAGGCTAGACGAAAATCGTAACATTTTGATATCGATAAACAATAATGTATTATTTATGATTATGTGAAGCTAGAATAAGGAGATTGTATTATGTTGGTTTAATAAGGAAGTTGTGTTACATAGGTATAATGTTTATTTTACCTATGTCCAACTGGCTGTGTTTTATTCATTTTTTTTTAATCATTAGTTAATACAAACACAAAAATATATAGCAAAAGAAACTACGTTCCCACCGGGTGTCCGTAAGAGACCTCTCTCTTATTTTGACTTATAAGTCTCGTTTGTTTATAAGTTTACATCAGAATATCGTAATTCATACATCAGAATAGAACATAGGGTATAAACGGGGAAATGCTTGTATTATACAAGACATCTCATCACACAAAACCTTCTCAAAGTAATCTCTAAGTAATGCAAAAAATCTTTCAAAATGTACATTGTGCATTTTAATCGCTGCCTTAAGAGCGTATGTGCAATGGGTAACCTACATTCTGAAAGCGAACTACCTTAAGTTAAAAAATAACTTTTTTTCGTCGGAAAATCCTACATACGAGTAGCGTACCCGTTACGTTAAGTGCACATAATTATTGTATACCTTTATTTTTATTGAAACATTCTTGTTATATAAAGCTCTGCAAGCATAAAGTAATTTAAAGTTATTGTTTGTAATTGTAACGTGTATACTATTTGATTTTATGGCTAAGTTTTTGGTTGTAAAGCCGAATCTTTACCAGAAATCACAAAGATAATAGATATGTGTGTTCTGAGAGAAATCAAGTCGAAAATAAAAATAAGAAATAAATTAAAAGAGGTTGAGCATTTTATTAGGGCGGTTTGGTTTACTTCAAAATTATTTATTTCAATTATGTTATTAAGCTTTATTTCTCATTTTACGTACTGCAATACATGAATAAATAATAAGACACTTGAAGCATTGATTTGAAGCACAAGCAATGTCAACTAATCTGTCAGCGATTTACAATTGCTGTGAAAATTCGCTTGTGATAAAGTTGATGTATTCTAAAATCGTAAAATTAATCTTTATTGAAAAATAAAAATTATATTATAATCGCCTTATTTTAACTAGGAATATTTTATTCTCTTACAATTTAACAGTAGCTGTCATTGTCATAGACCTAATTAAGACGAAATTCTCTTTGGTGTTCAATAACACCAAAGAGAATTTAGAATAATTTCTTCTTATTACGAAATTCGTCAATAAAGGTTTGTCTTGTGATATGTCTTGAAATGCGTTTCGTTTTTGAAAGGTGTTTTTTTAAATAAAATATTTAAAAAAACCATTAACAAACATGAAGGTATTATATCTTAAAATGATACAATCGGCATAGATTTCTATTTATCACCATTATTTATATGTTTATTTCTACTAATCACCATTGTAAAATATGTATTGTGATTTTTTTTTTATATTTTTCTAGGAAAAATAAAACGAATAAGTGACATTATTAAATCTTTCGAAAATTGCAGATCATTAAACTATTCTATATTTTTACAATGAAGTTTTAAAAGGCCTATTATAGGTAAGAAACAATTTTCTGTAATAAACATTGCATCTGAAATCTAAACAAGAGAATAGTCGAAAGAAATAGAATAGAAATATATATATATATATGTGTTTAAATATTTAAAATGTATATTCTATTGTATTTATATAGAAAATACATTTTGCTGTCTACTATTTCAATTAATATAATTTAATATCATTAACATAAATACAAATCAATCAAATACAAATGATAGTTGATTTTTTTCATAAACAATTGCACATCACTTTGCTAAAGGTGATAGGTATGATGACTAGTTAATTAAACGCACATCTTGATCTATTTGGTTATTTTCAAAAGTTCCTGCTGCAGTAATTCTTTAAAATTTAATAAACAAAGGAATGTTTACTTTAAAATATTTAGAGTACTTTCCCTCCAGGAGGCATTGGTTCTGTCAAATATACTCTATTATTTTATATATACTCTTCTTAGAGTTTCACACGTTCTTACGTGTTATCACAAGGTAATGCTACGAAAGAATCGCCATCGTATCGCAGCGAGAGCATGGTGAGCGCGCTGTCAAACGCAGGCGTCCCGCCTCTTTCAACAAAACTATTGCACAACGCATTATCGCGGAAACGTGGCGATTTTGTTACGAGTGGTCGTGGATACGCGGCAATCCTGTTTCGAGTTGCGACGATACGTTCGCGTAATAATCGCTCGTTTCGTGGAGACTACCCGACGATAGAAAAACGGAATCGTCGCGATTCTCTTGGCCGTGGAGACAGCCCCTAAATTGTATACATGATTTTTCATGACAAGAAGTTAGCAAAAATAGAGGTTTCTCTTACGTTAAAAAAATAAATATAAAACTAACATGAAGAAATTACAATTTAAATCAATCAGTGAGGCGGGGAAGAAATCTGGGTATTTAAGATATTAGTAATTTATAAAGTAAACCTTTGAAACTCGGCATATATGATAAGTCAGTTCTTACGTAAATTTTCAGGAAAGTATGTCAATACAGTTATTGACATACTTTCCTGAAAATTTGGATTCAGACAAAATCTATAAGGGTACAAAAATACGACAAAACTCTTCGAGAAAAGGTCGGTAGTGCTCTGCGCTTTCGCCGTCTCGTCTTGGCGATCTAGAGCAAACATTTAATAATTTATTTGCTATACAAAGGTATTTCAGTTTTAATTTTATAAACTCCAATGATATAATAAAAATATTTAAGTCAATTAATTGCAAAAAGACAGCAGACTTATGGGGTATTTCTGTTAAATTAAGGAATTGTATTAAAAAATAGCACCATATTTAGCTATACTATTTTAATCAATCTGTTGATATCGGCGTGTTTCCAGATTTGGTGAAACACAGTAAAGTAACCCCTTTGTTCAAAACCGGTTCAAAAAGCGACCTTTGTATTTTCAATATGGAATTTCCCAAACAATATGGATTCACAAAGGGTCGCTCGACCGTAGACGCAGGCTCTAAACTTATTAAAATATACGAAGCGTTTGGGAAATTTCGCAAGACGCCATTGGTGTCTGTTCTGCGATCTCTCAAAAGCATTTGATTGTGTGGTGCATAGTACACTTCTGCTGAAACTTAAGCATTACGGCATAACAGGTACAGCGTTTAATCTTGTCGTAGTAAGCGAATACAGTATAATGATATTAATAGAATAAGGTCTGCCGCATCAACAGTGAGTATGGACGTGCCACAAGGATCAATTCTGGGTCCTTTTCTATTTTTGGTGTATATAAACGATCTGTCATTTTTTTACTAGTAACTTGTACGTTATTGTTCTTTTTGCTGATACTCTTCTTAAAACCAATCTTAAAAACGATTACTCTGATGAAGTAAATAGGTCCCTCGCATTAATTCTTGACTGCTTTACATCATAAATACTAAATAAACCAAATATTATAAATACAATGTATTATATTATTACTTGAAATCGTAGCCAATGTGTGAAAATAGACTCGGTGATGACTTCTGATGAGACTATTAGCTTTGGTGTGCCACAGGGCAGTATTTTGGGTCCGACGCTGTTTCTTCTGTATATAAATGACGTCTGCCAGCTACGCAATAAAAACTGCAAAACATATACTTACGCAAATGACACAGCTCTGATAATCCATGGTTACAGAAAATTTGTTACGTGTTGTTATGAGGTGGCTGTGATCAAACTTTCTAACTCTTTATATTAATAAAACTTTATTAATATTATCCGCTTTACCACCACGACCTCTCACTCTCCCCCCATAGAGTATAATAGAGTGAAAGCTCACTCATGGACGGCACTGAAAATTGCGATTGTCCTCATTTAACTCTAGTTAACAAAGTAAAATGTCTAGACGTGTACGTAGATAGATGAACGACTAAATTAGAGGCCCCACATACAAACTATGCGTGGCCGACTCAGACGGTTAATATTCGTATACACCCAGACACTGTGTTGACAGTGAGACACTGATGCTCACCGTAGCCTGTCCGAGTCAATTATTACCTACTGCATTCCAGCTTGGGGTGGGGCCTGCAATTCTGTATTTATCCAAATAGAACGAGCCCAAAGAGCAATCCTCAAAGTAATGTTTTTCAAACGAAGATTATTTCCTCCAGCTTAACTTTACGCCGAAGCAGGTGTCCTCACCGTAAGACAACTGTACATACTCCGTGTAGCTTTACGCAGACACACAATGTTGCCCTTAGATGCTTATGTGCTACAAACAAGACCTGGTGTTTCGGTTTGTGGAGTGGTTGCCCATCGCACTGCACTCGCTGTGCGTCATTTCCTTGTCCAAAGCACCCGCCTTTACGACAGAATTATACATTGACCTGCCATGAAATTAAAATAAAAATAACGAAATGGTTACAAACATTAACTAACAGTAAAACAGAAAACCTATTGAAAGTAATTATTTAATGTTACAATCCATACTTGTTTAGTATCCATACTACTGAGACACTGTAAACTTGCCTGTACAAATAAATTTATTTATTCATTTATTATGTTTAGTATGGGTCTTTCTATGAGAGTGTTTAACAAGGTACCAGCTAGTATTATGAGTTTATCAGTAAATAAGTTAAAAAATGTAGTCAAAAATTATCTTTTACGTAGAGGTATATAGTTGGTAAAAATTTAAAATAAAAATAAAAATGGACCTAGTTGCTTGCTCCTTGTTAGTTTATTATGCTTGGGTAAATTTTGTTGTCACTTTGTTTTAATTGTCACATTAAGAGCATGGTTTACTTTTGTAAGTAAAGATTCTGCGTAATGAAAAAATGCCATTCTTTTCTTTCTTTTTATATCAGAATTAATATTTTAAATTTAATCATTCGTTACCATAAATACCTGATTTGACCAATATTTAAGAAGTGCTTAAATATTTTAATATAAACGGTTAGTTGTCCAGAGATGCCACCTACCATTATTGGTAGACCTCATCGTCAAGAGTAACTTTTACTATAATGTCAAACAAATCTGTTCCGTGAAAACAAAAATATGTTTCACATATATATGAACAACATATAATATGAATAAATTATATAAATATGGGACAAAAGACCGTGTTTGTTTTAGATCTTTTATGCGTCAATTTTTTCCCTTTTTTTGCTTTGTTTCGACATTTTGGTTTTTTATTTATTAAAATTATTTTTTTCCAGATTATTTACTCCCAGTATTCGAATATTATTACTAAAAAAAAAACTATAAAACCAGTAATAAATATTTAAAATTTTCATTAACCAAACATCCAGACATTTTCTAAAGAATCCAAAAGGTAACATTTCTGAACCTCGACGCAATTTCTAAGCCAAATTCCGACGTCGATATCAAACATTTTAATGGTAGACTTTTCCCCTCAAATGGAGTAGTTTTATGCTCCAAAGCTTTTCATACCTCAAGCACTTTTATATTTTAAAAGTTCACATTAAATCCATTAAACATGTCGGTGACGTATTAATTTGTTAAGCTCGAGCATAGCACTCAGCGTTTGTGCATTTTATGACGAAAATGATGTATATTTTAATATTGAGTACTGTTGTGGTTTTGCTTTGTTTTATACTACACACGTTTTAATTTTAATAGTCACATTCACCGCAATTGAATAGTCGTTATATTATATTTGAAATACTTGTATTAAATAAATTTTCCCGAAAAATAAAAAAAAAATTACAAGAATAGATGACCTATTAAAAAAACGTGGCGAGAGCATGTCGTCGGACCATGGTCAGTGTAGGGTTCCGGATCCGTTGCCGAATGAAAAAAAAAACGATTTTAATTATTGCACCAGCAATAGAGTGTAGGTTCCCTTTTAAAAACTGCGTATCTCAAATACGCAGTTTTTCGGAAGGGGGGGACAATTTATACAAATTTCGGAACGATTATTTCCAAAAATAATCGCTTAATAAAAAAGTTTAGTAGAAACCTCAAAATGTTTTTAAAGGACCTATGAAAGCCACAAAGAGCCACATGTTGATGTTGCTAAAAAAAAAGTTTCAGCTTCTGTCACATATATGGAGTGCATAAAGACAACTTTCAAGAAATTTTATCAATGTTCATTGTATAGGCTTTGGGTAAAATGCCTGTGACGTACATACGGACAGACAGACAGACAGACGGACGGACGCCACAAAACTGTAAGGGTTTCGTTTTTGACATATTGGCTACGGAACTCTAAATAACTGTTCCAATCTTTTCAAGGCAAGGGGGTGATTGTTAACGTTATGTTATAAAAATAATCAACAGAACAGAATAATTACTAGTTTGATTTTTTGTACAAAATGTACAATTAACTTTATTTTCTATCTGTTTCTTTCCTAAACAATGATAGATAAATTATAATGCACTGGAAAATAAATATATTGCACTGTCATAAAGCCCAAACCCAGTGTTACTATCAATGGAAAAAAAAACTTCTACAAAACTGTCAAAAATATCGCATACAGCTTGTGCAAAGTAGAAAACATTTTAAATAATAAATAATGGCACATTTATCATTCCGAAATAAAAAACTATAAGAGGATACAAATTCTTAAAATAAAACTTTTATGTCAATTTCAACATTGTTTTGTAACTGTTTCATTATTATTTATGAGACCATATTTGGTTGAAGGGCACTTTATCACGATAATCACTGAACAAATGAGACTTTTTACTTTTTAGAACGAATGTCTGAAGGTGGGTTCACTCATGCTAGCATTGAAAGCATCATTCAACGGGCACAAATACGAGCCCGAGCGTGTGAATAGGCGTGAATGTGCTGCTCAGCTGTTTGTGGACGGCAGTTGTTTGTACCGCCGGCCCATTAGAATAAAGAGTTCAGTTAGGTAACTCTCAGATCTTCGCAAAACAAAGATCTGAGTATAGCTAGCCCATAACAGTAACAGTGGCTCATTGTTACTGTTATGTGCTAGCGTCCGTCCCGAGAGTATAGTAGTTTACCTTTATAGAACGCGCGCGTCCGTGAATGATGTAACGCATACATTCACGGATGCTAAATCTTGGACCAGTTTGTTCCGAAGGTGTTCCGAGTTTCCATTTCCCAGCGATACCCAAGTTAACGTTGCTCTAGCGCGTTTGTATGAAACTCGCTTTTTGTACTCTCTATTTTTGTACTCATACTTTCTCTCACTAAAAAGGCCTTGAAAACCGTCACCTATCTATGGAGCGATAGTGGCAACTTTGCGTAACTTCGCAGATATTTTCACTTATTCAGGGACCTAAAAGTTATTACCCACGTAATCAAAACCCCTACCTAGTCTTCATAATCCTTTCATGTATGCAATTTCAGGAAAGTTTAAATCATTACTTGTATGGAAGCTAGCAATATTAAATGTTGTATTTATCTATTCTTATTCAATTACAGAACTGAGTCTAAAAGTATTCAGTACCTGGTACAAAAATCTGTTCAGGAGATTAAATTTGTAGTGCCACAGTTCATTCCCTGGGGCTACCGAGCTTCATCGTTGCAGCAAGAAAGACTGCTGTGAATGTATTAAATTGAACTAACGTATCAAGCTGGGAGCTGATTAAATTGAGTTTGAATCGCAGAATGTATTTCTTTCTTTCAAGTATTCGTAGTATCTTTAACTAGAAATGTATTATTGTTGTAGTATTGTTTTATTGTTACTTTTTTCTTGGATTTTAAATACAAATATCTCAGAATAATATTTTTCCGAAATGCAAACATGTCTTGTTATTTATTTTGACAGCAAAGCCAACGCATCTTTGGAAGATTTGGTTGAAATTGCAAATAGATTGGAAGACCCACCCAGATTGGAGTTCGGCCGGAATAACAGAGGTGTATATCAAATGGTGCGTAAAATTGGACCCAAAATATTATCAAAGAACTGGGTTTCGTATGAATTTGTCTATAGAAATGTAAGATCTTTTTCTTTCTGACTGTTTGAGCATAATAAAATTATTGGTTTTTCTTTAGAAGTGATTGTTAATTCAATCATTTTTTATTTTATAAGTACCTATCTAGCTTAGACTGCCTCTGTGGCGCGGTGGGAGTGTATCCGACGACTACGCAAGAGGTCGTGGGTTCGATCCCCACCCAGGATAAAACTTTGTGTGATGAGCACGACGGTTTATTCTGTGTCTGGTTGTCATTTATCTATAATATGTACAGTAGAATCCGTTTATTATGACTCCGCCTATATTGACCAACCGCCTATAATGACGTAATTACACAACGAAGTTTGGTTTACATACAAAATTCTTTGTAACAAAATCGGATATAATGACTTCGCTTACAGTGACATGTCGCTTATAATGACCCAATTTTATTACATTTTGTCCATTTATAGTGACCAACAGGATTCTTTACACCTTCGGCAATGGCCGTTGATTCCCGACGACGGCGACGTTCGGCACATGGCTTGTTTTTGTTTTGAATCTCAATGGACAGTTGAACGTCACGCATTGTTTTTAGTGATAATTCTAAGTAAAAAAAAAAATTAGATTACTTAAGTAAAAAAAAGTAAAATATACTATATATGTATTACGCGCAATTTTTATTTTGATTTAATATGCTGTTTCTCTATTAAAATAAGTATTTACCTTAAAAAAATAAGGTTGTTTTTTTTTTTCACAAAAATGCTTTGTATGACGTCTGCTTAGTATGACGTGTTTGTCAATTCCCTTCGATGTCATTATAAACGGATTCTACTGTATGTATTTAGAAATATATAAATATGTTTATCAGTTAACTGGTTTCCATAGTACAAGCTCTGCTTAGTTTGGGATCAGATAGCGTTGTGTGAGTTGTCCTAAGATATTATTATTATTATATTATAAGATTTTTTCATTTTATTATATAAGATTATTTCTTTTCATTAGCTACCCAAAGTAAATTAATATTATTATTCAAAATTACAGACATTATATAACAATATATTATAGACAGTCCATAAATGACAGGCTGGCTCGCATAAGTTTAACCTTCGACATAAAAATAAATGAATAGTTAAACCTGTGTATCTGCTTCTTCTATCTTTGTGTACGCACAGCACCAAAACGATTAAATTACTTGCCTTTTTTGGTTCCGTAGCCAAAATGGCAAAAATGGAACACTTTTAGTTCCGTCATGTCCGTCCGTATATCACAGGCATTTTACTCCAAGAGTACTAAATGAATATCAATAAAATTTAGTGAAAAGGTATCCTGTAGTTACCGCTACTTAGTTTGATAGCTAAATAATAAAAATAAATATTTTTAGAGGGGGCACATGTAACGGAAGCTTTTTTTTCAGAAAACATCAACGTGTAGCACATCATTCGATAGGGTCTTTCAAAAACATTTTAAGGTTTCTAATATTTTTTTTGATTAAGTGAATATATTTATTTGGCACCCTATAGAATATTAATGGCTTGACAGATTTAGCTTGAGAGGTATCGTTAGATTCCTCTGATTGTGAGAATAAAGTGGATACATCAAAATTAGAAAAAAATAATATGGCGCATTTTTGGCGGCAAAAAATATTTTACTTTTTAATTTTAAGCAGTTGGGATTTTATTTTGTAGTAATCTAGCTTGTTTATTAGAAAGCAAGTTCAGTCAAGATCGTTCTTAGCGTTGTTTGATAAAAATTGATTGAGTCGTTGTTAAAATAACCTATCTAAATTATTGTTTTTAAACTTTCGCGATTTTTATACATATTAGTTATATTTCGGGACTTAATCGCGTGAATTATTTAAAGGTACGAACCTTTTATTTACCCGACGTTTCGAACTTTTATTTACCCGACGTTAACGTCGGGTAAATAAAAGGTTCGTACCTTTAAATAATTCACGCGATTAAGTCCCGAAATATAACTAAAACCTATCTAAACTTTTTATCCGACGTGAAGATATTTGATTTTTTAATAACTAACTGCAGGTATAAATCTTGAAACCCTACTTATTTCAAGATTTATACCTGCAGTACCAATTGAAACACAATAGACAAAACCCTAAACAATTCAGCAGTTATAATACGAACAAATCGCAGTAAAAGTACTCTTCAAGAATAGAAGACATTTACGGCTCGCAATAAAAGGACTCGTTCTCCTTTTAAAAGGCAATAATATTATATTGGGTGATATTAAGAGAATTCATTTTCATATTTTTCTCTCGTATATTATATATTAGTCATAAATGTTGTTGGTCATAATAAGGTATTTCTTACCAGTTCTTTCTTCAAGCTGTAGAACTATTTATGTGGATTCTCCTAGGTTTAGGTCATCTTATTAATTTCGGTTCGGTTTCGGTTTGTAAATGTGCCTAAGATACTGAGTGCTTATATATAATCTGAGTAAGCTAATATTTTATTCATTGTTTTTTTTTCAATTCAAAATTTTAATTATATACATTTTATGTTGTGATTGCACCAACTGGCCAAGAAACGTAAGTCTACTCGTGATCAAGGCCGTTGCAATAACGTCAGGCAATAAAACAAAGATATTTAGCCTTAAAATAAAATATTTACGCGATTAAGACCCGTAGCTTATAAAATCCTATAAATCGTATATATTATCTAAAAAAAATTGTTTATCTCTTTTCTACTGTTATAAAATTGTAAAAAGCTTTATCTATACTATAAATATATTTGAAAAACAAGCCTAAATCAACTAATGAAGGGTTACTGAATACAAAACCATCGTTTATTTTTTCATATTTGTTTTTTTTTGTTTGAATAATAACTGATTATCTAAATCGGTCGTCCTATAGCGGATATTTAAAAAGTACGAGTATGAATTATAAGTTGAATTCGTATTTTGTACCTACGAAGGTGTGGTAGGTAATACGTGTACCATTGTGGGTGCATACCAAGTACCTCGCCACCTAAAGCATTATACTGTACGTTGAAATATCGGCTAATACCTTTCTGTTACTCGTTGTTAAACGTATTTTTGACCTAATTCTATTATTTCTACTTACATACATAGTTTTATAATCCTTACATAACTATTTATCTATAAAAAAGGTTTTTTCATATATTAACCCTCTGCAACTGTCATTATCAAAATTTCACAATTCTGCTTTGGTGGTAAACTCGTATTTGAATATATTTGCAGTTAAACTTGATTAAAGCTGTTTTATATAAAATATTAGACGTCCTGCTCCCCGGAAACCCCATTGTTTATTTTCCTGTTTATAAATTATGAATACAATTGTACGACATATGTACTGTCTTTGTACTTACTTGAAAACAATTGTACCTTAAAACTTTAGCGGGTACAGCCAACTGAAGTGTGGGTTGCTATAGAGCATCTCCCTAGCAACCCCAAGTAGTTTTCTTAGAAATTTTGTCTATGACGTAAAGAAGTTGTTGAAGGACAATGTAGGTACTCTTTTTTTAACACGGAATGTAATGTGTATGACTACTAATAAAATTATTTTAAAATTTCGGTTACTAGCGCCTAAGTAAAATTAATAGCAAATTTGTATCAAGCGCTTTCATATAAAATAGGTAGGCGTTGTATGGTAAATAAATTATTACCAGGAAAAAATAATAATAAAACACTGTCTGCATTATAATTAAACTAATCTTTATTGCACACTAATATAAAAATCATAAAAGACGGAAACAATAAGTGCTGTGCACCTGTGTTTATGTACACCATGATATCACCTGCATACATAGTTTGTTTGTAATGACATTGGCCACCGTTTGATAGATATACATACTGTTAGTGTGACCAACATCTCCCCTGTAGAACCTACTTATTGTAGATCCTAGAGGTAATTACCATTATAAGCGCTAAGGCTTTAAAGTATGCAAACGACGCTGGTTCGTCCTCCGGTGTGACATCCCTTAGTCGCCTGGACGACACCCACAGGAAGAGATAGGGAGGTACTATGTAAACTATGGATCTAATTATTCTATATCCAGTACATATAAAGGAGCGTATAAAGGCGAGTTTTGGCAACGTTCGCGCTATATCGAGAGGTAATTGAATGGGTGTGTTCACAGAGTTTGTATCAATAAAATTTCTAGAACTTCACAGTTACGCGATTAATATTGATAAACTTTCGCGATTTGTACACATTATGAAAATATATATATATTACGGGTCTTAATCGCGTGAATAATTTAAGGTAAAATACCTTGTTTATTGCCCAACGTTTCGACCGTATTGCAACGGCCGTGGTCCCGGGTAGACTGACCACGGCCGTTGCAATACGGTCATTATACGGTCACAAAACACGGTATTTTACCTTAAATTATTCACGCTATTAATACCCTTAATATATATATGTATTTTCATAATAGTTACGAGACTGTATCAGATCTTCACTTTAGCTCTTGAATTGTGTTTCTAGTTTGATACCTAGCCATACATGAATAAGCAACCAATAAGGCTTGCCTTAATAATTAAATTAATTAATAAAATAAGTAAAGCGGTGCAAGGTAGTTTCAGAGTGGTATCCAAGAGACGGAAAGAGAAGCCGTGGAAGGCAGTGTATAAGATGGGAGGATGACATTAAAATGACTGCTGGCCCAATATGGAGACGGGTAACTCAGGACAGACCACAGTGGTAACTGTTAGAGGAGGGCTATGCCAAGAGGCACACTGAGACTAGAGACATATTATAAGATACGAATGATACAAATGCATACATCTCTAATCCCAGAATAAAAGGCTTTATTTTTTTTTATAAAAAACGACTCCCGCAGTAGTGTACAAGACCTGTGTCGCGGGGGACTTTACAAACATACACATAGTACACCCAAGACCCCCGGAACAAGAATTTGTGGATCACACAAAGTGGTGTTCCGTTTGGGAATCGAATGGGATCGTACAGAGAGCCCTATTATTTTGGATTGGCAAACAAATTAAGTTTTAATATAAATTAATAAGTGTGATTGAAATGATTTATTTATTTTTGTTTTATGCACCTTATTTTTAAGATCATCATAACAATACCAGTTTGATCCCGTTTTACAATGAGCTATGTAATGACCCAAACTTGTTTTATTTGTTGGAGGTACATACTCAATAACTGATGCAAGGTCATACTGTCTATTTGCTTTAAGAACAATAGTTTTAGGCAATTTCTCTATTGTTACTGTATCAACTACTTCAAAGGTTATAATGTAATCAGATAAATCATATGTCATGTTCACTATGCCAGAACAGTGTTTATTTATGCACTGAACAAATTCATCACTCAACATAGAGTTTGCTGATGATTCTAAACCTTCAAGGCTCTCTGTTAAGTATAGAATATTTAACGGCAAAATTGGTAACAATCTTTCTATTCTATAGTCACAAGTATTGCACTTTTTGGAGAATTTCGCACTGCTGTATTCCTTAACTAAAATTAACTCAAATATCTTGGTGACATTACACTGACAATCATAAATTGTCATATTGCCTTGGGTAGAGAGTTTATCACAAAATTGTATAAGAATATTTGATCTAAGTTCTAATACGTCAACATCTAAATCGTTTAGAGATACTGCTTTAACCAATGCAGAGAAATTTGAATTTATGGTATCAATTTGTTCAGCTAAAACTTTATTTTCTTTATAGAGGACAGCATATGCTTGCAAGACTGCATCAAATGCGCAGGTATTTTGTAAAATGATGTCTTTCTGTCCTGTTCTACTAATATTCCCGTTTGGCATCAAATGCACATATTTTATGTTAGTTTTGGGTTTGATTGTCTCAATTAAAGGTTTTGGTTTATTATTTTCTGCATTTTTATTTCGCCAGTTTTCCTCACACTTAGGTTCTGCAATAAATATAGAAGTATCCGTGAAAGATGTTTCACTATCAGTTATGCATTGTATTTTAGGTTTGGGGTCCAATAAATCAATGACAGCATCATGCCGACTATCTATTTTCTGAACATACTTAGGGTAAGAGCATTGTGCTGACTTTAGCTCTCCCGATAAATACTCGTTATGAATCATAATAAAACTATCCACTCGCAGAAGTCCACTTCTTGAATTAATTAACAACTGTTTGATATTCTTAAAGTAACTCTCTACGTTACTACTAGACGCACTGATGTTTGATTCTGTGAATGGAGGCAGCATTAGATTAGTCCAAAGAGGTAATCTTTTCAAAAGTTTCTTAAAGCTTTCAATAAATGTCGGAAAATAGTAAACATTTTCATAGATTGTCTCATCGCAAAGGTCACTGTACAATGTTTCTTTATTTATTATATTGTCAAATTGAGCAATAATCGGATTTTCTTCTTTAGAATCACCATCATTTTCATCTAATGTTGATCCAGCTCTTCTTGAATTTTTGTCTGATTCCATTATCTCATCTAATTTTTCGTCTTCTCTATTACTCGTAGATATGCGCAATAATTTTTCTTTTGCTATTTCACATCTAGTCAATTCCCCTTTTATTGTATGTCTGTCAAACCTATTTACTGCCACTATAATAAGATTTATTATTATTTCTTTCGCCGTCGTATAATTATTACAAGATTTCAGGTTTAGTAAATGTTTTATGTAAAATTTTTTCACACGCATGTCGACATTTTTAAAACACTTAAGTCCGTACAAGGTTTTTATAAAGTGTGACGAATCAAGGCGCATAATACAATTCGGTCGAATTTCGGTTTGCTTTTCTAAAAAAGCAAAACAATGATTTAAGTAGGCTTTAGTTGTATCAAATGTAGTGAATGCTTTGACACAAGCACCAATCAAAGCACTCGAATCATCAGTAGTTACTTCTATAGGTTTTGGCATAGATTGTATCCATGTCTTTAGCCAAATGTATATGTTGTCTAGCGTTTGAGTAGCTGAAATCATCTGTGCAATTGGTATCGACGTATTCTTAATTTTTAGCATCAATATATACAAAAATAAATGCTTAGATTGGTAACAGCTTTTGGGATCTGTTGGTGGCTTTATTTTCTTAAAGATTGATCCAGTTGCGTCTAAACTTAATGAAACATGTTCCTTTTTTGAAAAAGCTTCATAAAATGTACGCTGCAAATTAGTCCAATAATATACAAAGAAAGGGTTAAGGGATAAGTTTCGAATAACATTATCAAATGGTGGTGTAAAACTCATTATCCATAACGCTAGTATCACAATTTTGTGAAAATAGCCGGACGTATTCGTCCGACTTCTTATATTTTGAAGAGTTTTAAGTGAAGGAATGAAAGGTGGTTCACGTGTATCGTCATCACCAAGGGTGCTATTAACTAATTTGTGTCGGACTACTACAGGAAATTCATTTTTCAAGCAAGAAGCAAGTTGATCCTTAGTAGATTTCGTTATTCTAACTTTTTTTGATTTGTGGGCTAATTTAGAATCTATATTTTCCAGAACACACTTAACTGTTACGGAATTACTGTACCTAGTTTTTATATATATTATAATTGTGCCATTGCATTCACGACAACGTCCATTTATCTTAATACTATCACCAGCAGTATAATTGTTTTTAAAAATCCATGTACACCTGTTTGTGGTATTTTGCCAAATATATTTTCTCAAACAATCACTCCATTCTCCAGACGGTAGTCTCTTCTTTAAAGCACGGCTTCCATTGTTTTTAACATCATTATAAAACCGTGGTTTGATTTTTTCCCAGTCGCTTAATTGTATTTCAAAGCACATTACACTCTCACTACAATTGCTATTATTATCCTCACTACTATAGTTACTGTTGATCTCACTTGAAGAATCAGAGTCAGACTCATTGGCACTCATATATTTATTTGTGGTAATAGACAGTTCATCATTAATATTCGTTTCCTTGTTTATTGTACCAAAAAAATATTTACAATTTCTTTTAAGGGAAAGGTACAAAGCCTTTGGCGACATCTGAGCACTTAACTTGCGGCTGATAGCCTTATAAACTTCACTACCCGAATGCGGCACAGTAGGTAAATTTTGAAAATGTTCACTGTATTCAAGAAACATTAACTTTTGATCTTCCAAACAAACAGAACACCTTTTTCCACGCTTCATCTTGAAGATTGCATTAAATAACAACAAAATAATATCGTAACAAAAGTATGAATGATGACTTTAAAACCTAAACAAATTGAGGATAGGTAAACAAAAAAAAAATATATAAATCTACGAATGTAACTATGAAAGTAATAATTCCTACATACAAATAGAACAACATACATAACACCAGCTAAAGGAAAATATTATCTAATTATAACTATAATAATAAAATAGTTTAATTATAATGCAGACAGTGTTTTATTATTATTTTCCTGGTAATAATTTATTTACCATACAACGCCTACCTATTTTATATGAAAGCGCTTGATACAAATTTGCTATTAATTTTACTTAGGCGCTAGTAACCGAAATTTTAAAATAATTTTATTAGTAGTCATACACATTACATTCCGTGTTAAAAAAAGAGTACCTACATTGTCCTTCAACAACTTCTTTACGTCATAGACAAAATTTCTAAGAAAACTACTTGGGGTTGCTAGGGAGATGCTCTATAGCAACCCACACTTCAGTTGGCTGTACCCGCTAAAGTTTTAAGGTACAATTGTTTTCAAGTAAGTACAAAGACAGTACATATGTCGTACAATTGTATTCATAATTTATAAACAGGAAAATAAACAATGGGGTTTCCGGGGAGCAGGACGTAATATTAGCTTGTTGTAGTTTATTTTAAAAATGGTATATACAATAAAGCTCATGAGTAAAAATAAACTCTTTCATTGTATTATGGCAAATAGATTGACTTTACTGTTGTACGAAATTTATTTTTACTCTAATTTTCTCACTGTTTTTAAAACAACTTGAGATTTTAGAGGAGCAGAAAGCAGTTCCTTACTTAAAATTCTCGTGCAAAATTGACTAGTGATATTTAATTAACATCTAACACTAATATTATATGATATTGTTATCCTAATAATATTATAAACGTGAACATAGTGAGGATATTTTATATATATTAGATTATATATACTTTATTATATACTTATTCCTTTACGAAAAAACTACTGGACCAATTTTGATGAAACTTAACAATGTTATAGCTGGTACATTAAAATAGCTCACAGGCCATAACATAAAACTTAACGGGAGCAAGCTTGTTCTAAGTGTTATACATGTATCCCTTCTCATCATATTGTCAATATTTTCACATGCTTGATTTAGTTTACAATCTATGCCTAAATAGTTTGCATCATCCACATCATCGTAAGTCTATCTGTTGGTCACTACTTTCAAAAGTTCGGACCTTCTTGTTAATTTTATTAGATTTTTAGTATTTTATTATATTTTATTGATTAAAATCTTATTATTTTAAATATCTTATTGATTGAAATATCTAAAAAAAAAATACAAATTAAGTAAATAACGTGAATAAAAATAAAAAGTAACAATTGTACTGTCGAGTACTTTAAGAGACATTATGGATATTTTAAGATTTTATTGTCGTTGTAGATTGGTCAAACCAATGCAGAGAGCAATATACACTAACTACAAACTCTTGCGGCGCGCTGGCTGGCGTACAAATGCAAGAGTATCGTATCTTTAACACTAACGACGTAATACACGATATGCTGATAAAGCATATCTCAAAAACATGTATTGAACCACCACGACTGTTGCAGAAGGTAAAAAAACAATATATAAAATAAGTTTCGTTTAATATAATTCTCATATTCATATCTCAGTAATATTACATTTTAGTTACCTATATGTACAATTCATATAATATTTGATGAGAATTCCAGGTACTATGATTTGAACTAGATATTATGTACATATACTTGAAATTGGTTGATATATATACTTGAAATTGGTCGGTTATTATTAGCCTATTATATTACTTAAATATATTTGTTATTACCAATCTAAATTCAGATAGAATATTTGATTCTACTTACAATGAGAAATCACAATGGAAACAACATAATATATAATTATAACAACTAAATAATGTTTATCAATGCTCGTTTAATGTCATTGTTAGTTGATTTCAAAATAATAACAAAAAACCATGTTCGTCACAACAAAAAAGCAATCACATATCTACGTCATAATAAAAGATCTTTAAAAGAAATAGCTTCACGCAAGCCCATACTTAACTGAAATCAAATTACTCTAAAAATGGCCACCATAAATCCATTCTTATATAAAAAGCATGGCATTTTCAAATTACATTTCATTCTAGCCTTGTAATAACGTAATTATTGCCACGATGTAAAACAGTTCTCTGATTATAAGGCATTTTGTTTGCATATGGGTGCAATTCTGTGTAATTGTGTGGGGCTGAACCTAGCGCGAGGCAGGTGGTTTTTAATGTTCAGTTCTATTTGTGTTGTCTTTAATTTTCCAGTATTTATTTATATTTGTAGGGTGGATTTCAATCATCATTATATATTCAAGAGTTGCAGCTACTGTGTGCCAGTGGTGGTCTATAGACTAAAAATTGAACTATTTTTGTAATTGCTACTATAAAAAAAAAAAACAAAAGTTTTGGCTGTTTTTTCCTCGGTTTCAGTTAATGACAATAACTGACAATTTCAATTCTTATGAAATTAATGATGCTTCAATGTGGTAATTAAACATGGGTGCATAAACTATATGTATGGTGCATCTTACGAAGTGACAGATGGTCTATGTTCATTCACTCACGATCCCTAATAGCCATCAATCTTACGAGATGAGAAGTGATTCATACAGTTAATTAACTGTAATACATAATTATGTACGTGCATCATCATTCATCTTCCTAGTTCAGTCATTATATTGAAATTGAAAAGAAGGCCTATTTAGAGGTCCCATAAATAAATTGAAGTACGGGTTGATTAATTTACTTGACTCCTGTAAATTGCAAAAAAGAAACAATGGACTACCAAAGGTTGCAGTATATTGTTTTCAGTAAATTGCAATTAAAATAAAACTGGAGAGTTAGGGATTAAATGAATAGGACGGACTTTGAATTACAAACACTTCAGGATATTTCTTAGAACCATTAGCCAAAGGTGGGCTACTTATAAATCTAGAAACGGACTTCATTACCTTATAGATTAGTTACTATTTGATATATTTGTCCCCTAACACTTTAATAAAGGTTTGGTCTTCGCATGATAAAATAAATAAAAGCGTAATTGAAAGAAATAAGTCTTTTGTTTAAAACTTAAAATAACTGATGAAAATAATCCTTCGCAAAAAGGTTTATATTGTTTCTTTTGTTTTAGTCTCACCAATTCAACTTCTAAACTTTAAATTATGCTTTATTCCGTTGGTTTTAAGTGAACAAATTAACTGATCTTTGCTATTCAACTGTAAAGGCTTAATTGCTGTTCAAAGCGATGACAGCTGTCAAAGGAGCTCACAAGATAGAATTGATGTACAATTTATTGGAGTTTTCAATCAACGCTGGGAATGGGCATGTCACTTATCAAAAATGGTTTAAATTTCTCTACCTGCTTTGCTCAAAACTTTCGCCAATTCAATTCGTATTTTAAAATAATTTATTAGTCAAAATAATGCATGCAAATAGAGAGATAATCTTTATTATTAATAACCGACAGGCAGATTGCACGCTCCTCTTACATTTTTTGTTTGTAATACACTACTGTACCTATGTAAGTGGAATCCAGTACAATGATGTAGACGTTTTTAAATTTGTTCTGTTATATGTTATCAATTACGTCAGCCGAAAATGTACTCTACGTCAGATATAAATATCATATTATACTCAAAGCTTCTTAATTTATCCTCTATTTTTGCTCAAAACATAAAGGCTAATTGGTCTCGATCTAGTATGCGCTAATTCATTCATTGGCAATATCTTACCAAGTAAATAAGTCCAGTTATCCATTCAGTAATTTTGGCCCACTGTAGCGTTAATGACTCATCATTTAAAATTAAGTAGCCGGCCTGCGAATTTCGTTCGCTTAGCTTGTAAAATATAGCTAATATTTTAAATTATTCTCAAAGCTCGCTATAAATCAAAGCAACGAAGTACTATGTAATCCATGACCCACAAACACTGAGATTCACAACAATTTAAACAAGCATAATTTAATAACAGGCTTAGTCTCCCGAGACAAACTTAAGGAGCGAATAAAAAAATTTTTGTTTTGAGGGTAACAGTGTAAAATTTCATCGGAACCCTTTTAAATAAGTCACGGTACGGGACACGACGGTTTTATCTCACGATGAAAGTAAAGTTGGGTTAGTACATAATCAAGTAGGCGTAACAGTGATGTGGGTGAAAACTGACTAGAAGAGACTTAAGAACTTTGTTATCTTGATTTGTTTGAGAACTTCCAGGAATTCCCGCTCTACGAAAGTTATGATATTGTTTATTAATGTGTGCTTGGGTTTTCAGGGATTTCGCACACGTCATTTTGATTTTGAGGAATCAGGCTTTCAAAGCCTAGAACATATTTCAAAGAAAAATCTAATATGCTGGCTTGAACGCCACATCAAACACCGTTATAATATATTTAAAGGACACATTAATAACTGAAGCATTTACTTCACACAAAAGCTGATTAAGAGGAAACTAATAAAACATAATTAGTGTTTTCACTTGACAACAAGGGAAGCCATTTTAGATCCCAAATCTCCGTGTCAGTTCTTGACCATTCATATTTTACTATCTAACGCCAGGGCCACATCTAGTCTGTCTTATTGTAACCCAACCGCAGCTACTTAAACTGTCAAAAGTTAGTAGCAACCCTTAGCTTCGTTTCTTTTCACACTTAAAAGTTTGGAAGATGTGTTCTTCTGAATAACGGATTGACTATTCTGTTTATTATGTAACTAGCTGACCCGCGCAACTTCATTTGCGTCAATTTTCCCCGTTTTTGCAACATTTTTCATATATGCTGCGCTTCCATTCGTCATAGCGCGATTTTATATAGCCTATCTCGATAATTAGGCTACACAATATTTAAAAAAATATATCAAATCGAACCAGTAGTTCCTGAGATTATAGCGTCGATTATAGTGTTGACAAACAACAAACAAACTCTGCAGCTTAATAATATCACACACACAAATAAAAAAAACCAAAATCAAACCAAAAAAGAATAATCGTTACTCGGACTCGAACTTGGGTGGGTCTCTTGGTTTCTGGACCGCCCAATTTCCCACCTGAGCAAATAATAACATTGCAGATGGTGGCGAAATTTACCTTCGTATTCTAATGATTTGTAGCAATTTTTCATTGCTTTCCTTATAAATTGAAAAAATAATGGTTGGTAATTGACTATTTTAGTATTACAGTCATAATCATGTTATACCTTTTAGAAATGCTTACGATGAGGTCTTTAATTTGATAGCCATTTTCGAAAAAAAAATTCACACCTCTTGTTTTTGTCATCTCACAGCCGCCTTGTTAGTTTTTTAAATGTCACTTATGTAAAAACACTTAGGCGATCAAAACAAATCTATCGACGTCTTATTTGTTTAAATCCGTCGTATGGTTTGAGAGATATAAGGTAATAAAGAATATTACAATAGATCAAGATACGCGCGAAAAACATAACCCTTCCTTGCAGTCGGGTAAAAAGGTTATTTAATGTTAGGTAGTCTGGTAATATGTATGCTTAATATTACCTAAGTTGTGTACAAAAATACTACATATTGCCTCCTTGGGGAGTCACCAAAAAAAGATTTGTTTATTTAGTCTTAATGTATTGAATAAACATTGAAACTCGCCGAGAATGAATAAATTACGCAATATACATGTATTGCGTAATTTGTTTATTCTCACCTACATAGGTGTGGGTGTAGTGTATGTGTACCTACATTTTACAATTTACAAAGTATAATACTCTCATCACGTTTAATACAAAAGGGTCAAACAATATTAAAAGGATCTACTAGTACATTTCCTGTACTACTTAAAACTTGTCCAGATGTTTGCCTTTAAACAAAATGTAGTTGTCTAATGTAGCCAAAATCTCTTTGCGGAATTGCAACTAAATGGGCAACAGGGATTTGTGCAGCAAATATTATATTTATATCTGTAGAACGAGTACCTCACTTACAATTTCATAAATAGCCAATTAACGAAATCGTAATTGTTTTAAAGAAATAGGTCACAAAGCTGGTTAGTGTTGTTCAGGAGTTATCTTTATTTAGATTTCTAAAATACTCGTTTTTGTTCGCAACTAAAGTATACAATATATAAATACCTAATTATTTTATTTTAGTCCCCTGTGCTATTTGCGCCCATTGTACGACACAATTTGCTTTTATAATAATAAACACAGTAAACTATAGTATTGCTATAGGTACCTATTGTGGTCCCACATTACTAGCAATCCTGTTAACCCTTCCAGCTAAGCTCAATGGCTTGTGTTAGAAGTGGGTTCACGTCGGTAGTATAATGGGCAGGATACGAACCCACGACCTCACGATTGTGAGACCGATGCCTCAGCCATAAGGCTACCGCGTCTTCTTTAACTGTAACGTAATTAAGATATCGATGGCTCCTACATATACTATCGTATGTCCAAAAAATGCACATTTTCAGAAGAGCGATTTAAAGATGTGTAAAGGTGTGTGTAAATATGAAGATTTTAGGGTTTCGTACTTTAAAAGAAAAAAAAACAGAACCTTGTAAGGAACACTTTGTTATCCGTCCGTCCGCCCGTCTGTCCGTCTCTCTGTCAAGACCCTTTATCTCGGGATCGCGTGAAGTGATCTAGTTGAAATTAAAATCATATACTCAAGTCTCCAGTCCCTTAAAGCTGTAAAAAAATTAAACTTCTAAGTTAACGTAAAAAAATATATGGCCGTTTTTGCTGCAAAAACGTACATTTCGACGATCTCAAAGAATTAAAATTTATAGAGTGTTTTCCGTTGACCTAGAACCATTAAATTTGTCAAGTAATACCGGTTTACACTACAACTATAGGAAAAAGACTGAAAATTAAATATTTGTAAAAAATAAAAAATATAGTGTTTACCATAGTTGGTGTGTCATACGAAACTCAATTCCTGAACTATTTATAATATGTACATACAAATGACGCGAGTAGGCGAGTCGGACCAGTACTTGTCCGTTTTTCTTAATACAGAGATTTTTTTTTTTACCATTTATAAATAAAGACTGTTGCATTGTAATTCTTAAAAACGAACTGCTAATTAATAAGGATTTTGGAGATATAGTTGTAACAATGTTATACGGTGAACTGAAGTAACACAATATGCGATCATTTACTTCGTGATTTAACTAATAAAAAATATCGTTTGTGCTATTACGGAGTAAATAGCAAATACGATAGTATTTACTTGCAAAAATGCGTTACGCAAATTTTTTACTTGGTGCAGTCTTTGTTTTTTTTCTATTTTAGGTCTGTAAAATAATAAAAAGAAATATTATTGTATAAATTAAGACATTATATATGTCTTTCACTTCTTGATACACTTATGAACAGAATTGATTATACGTTTATATTATGAAATAGTAACTTAAGCAAACATTTTTACTGCAATATCTGGAACGTATATCAATATTAAATAACCATCAGACATAAATGAAAATGATGTAAATGTCGTCATATTATGAGACAATTCATAATAATTGTTCATTTACAACACCGAAAGTCATGGTTGAACAAAAATAATATATAGTCTCATGCCTGTATCCTCCAAGCGGTAAGTTTGAGAGTGTTACGCACCTGTTAGATTTTACATAGGGGTCGTAGCGATTTGTAATAAAATACTAAAGCTTTTATTGTTGAACTACGTAGAAGTCCTACGACTCCTTCTTGTAGAAGTCCTACGACTCATCGTAGTAGTACTACGACTCATTGTAGACCACTACGACTCATCGTAGACCACTACGACTCATCGTAGACCACTACGACTCATCGTAGAACTACACTTACTACTGTGTCAGGATATTTGGATTATATACCCAATCAGTTGCAATCTAACCTTATCAATCAGTATAGTATCAATAGGGAATAGAATAAATTAGGGAGGTAAATAATACAAAGGAATAAATGACAAGTAACATATATTCTCAACCTTGTTTGGTCTAGTTGTATCAAAGGTTACATAATAGCCAGTCTCCTAATAAACATTTGCCGTACTACATTTCATACATCCTAAATACAATATACCACAGATACTTCCTAACATAACCAATTGACAACAATATTGCAATGTACGACCATATCGCTGTAGAACAGCTGATAAGTATCACACCAGGCAATATTCATCAAATCATATCACATTGCAATATATTGTTATTAGTCAATATCTATACATAATACACAATAATAGGATATCAGCACAAAAGAACCAGCAATAAGTATAATCTGAATCGGATCGTACCTGTATCCACAAATGTTGCAATCAGACTGAGCCTCGACCACAATCTGTCAGTCCTTTTATAGAACAAATACACTGAATATTAAAGAACATGTGGGTACTTCGCCAATACTTTTAATTATTATACTTCAACCCATAAAATTATTTAATACACCGAATTATGTTATTTAAATAAATGAATAATAATAAAACTATTACACAGATAAAACACACTACCTTTTAATTTTCAATAAAAGAAGTGAAATATCACAACAACAATATTTGACGTTTCAAGCAGTACCTACATTTGTGACCAGTGGATATTTATTGTTTTAATTCATTTATAATACTGTGTGGTGCTTTTATAATGTGTTATAATCATCTTAAGTAATTTACATGTTAATTACAACATAAACTGTAAGTACTTGTACTTTGTCATAACCTATTCCTGATTCAAATTATTGTTCAGGTTACTAAAAACACAATTGACATATAGACATGGCTACTTGCATATCCATGGCTATTGTTATAATATAAACAACCTGTACCTACTTCTATAATGTCAATTTACTCTGCCATAACGTATTCCGTTATTCTAATGTACAAATACTGTCACATATTCTACAGTTAACAACGTTACAGTGGTATTTAGGATTCCTTATTAAAGTGGTCATTATGTCTACGATTTATTGACAGGCTAAACAAATTCATCAAACATATTCATCCCTTAGTACACAGGTATAATATTTACCTGAATTGTAAATAGCGATTAATATATCCCTTATCTATCACGGCCATACTGACTTATACTTCGCTCTCGAAGTATAAACAGACACACCACACACACACACACATTTGTAAATATATAAATACTAGCCTCTGACCCTGACATGCCATACCTATCATCTGCCGCACATGACTTCCAGTATAGCATCAGGCCAATGACCGACCGGCAGATATATTGTCTAATTAGCCTCTGGCCTTGACATGTTAGTCCTACCACCCGCTGCCAGTGATATTACAGACTAACATCAGGGCAGGGACCGACCAGCGTATACATTGTTTAATTAGCCTCTGGCCTTGACATGTTAGTCCTACCACCCGCTGCCAGTGATATTACAGACTAACATCAGGGCAGTGACCGACCAGCGGACTCCTTTTTTGTCATTAAGTCAAGGATCAAGTTCCAAACGAATATTAAGTCAAAGTCGTTTATAAGTCAAAGAATAGTGGCAAAATTAAAGCTGATAAAATTCGTAAACATTCCTTAGACTCGTAATAGAGAGAACTTCAACAACTCTTCTCTTAAGGTTCAACAAATTAATTAGCCTCTGGCCTTGACATGTTAGTCCTACCACCCACTGCCAGTGATATTACAGACTAACATCAGGGCAGTGACCGACCAGCGGACTCCTTTTTTTTTGTCGTAAAGTCGAGGATCGAGTCTCAAATGAATATTCAGTCAAAGTCGTTTATAAATTCGTAAACTTTGCATATACTCGTATATTATAATAACTTTCACAACTGTTAAGGTTTAACAAATGATAATTAAAACGCGTCTAGATCTAGAAATAAAATAGTAGGAATCATTTTGTTTTTTTTTTTTCTACCAGTTTCTCGGTGACAATGAGTAATCAAACTCAATCATTTTTAAGCAAAGTAAATCAAATCACCCTGCAAATAAGCAATACAGCGGACTATTACTATAACCTTGCACAAATACGCAACTAGTCATGTGTACGGGATGACTTGAAACAGTCCTAGTGTCGAGCCAAAGAAACTAATTATCACAAAATAAACGAAAATGGATTCAAATATAAAAGCAAAAATATCATCGAAATGTATGAACACTCAAGCATTGCACTTAAAAACGGTTTTGTATAATATACAACTTATTAGCCACTTTGCTTTTTAAATGTCTAGTTTACCAGTCCAACATATTTGCTACTATGCTTCTTAAACGTCTTGTTTACCAGTCCAACATATTTGCTACTATGCATTTTAAATGTCTAGTTTACTAGTTCAACATATTTGGTACACAAACATTTACAATGGACACCTGTGTTGTTTTTTTCTTGTACGGTACCGTAATACTTGGCAAAAAGAAAAAAAAAAATGGGAAATACAAAATATTTCTAAAGGCAATTTTGGACTTAGGGTTTAAACCCTCAATTTTTTTTTTTTTTTTTTTTTTGAATATCAGTGTTTTTTCTATGAGTACTCAATATAGAATTTATATCAATCTATGTACTCGGTAGTTACTTGATACTCTTGATACCCGTTCTTTACACAAAAATCTTGATATATTTTTCCCATTTACAGTTATTTTTTTCGGTACTAAAGATTTAACCATTTCTTTTACTATTTAAAAAAAAATAAGAAACGAAAAATAATATTAAAGCAATGAATGAAGTTACAATCATTGCATGGAAATACTCAAATGTTTTAAAAACCATTTCATTATTAGAGCATTTGGAGCTGTCAATATCCTTTTTTTTCCAAATGTCCTTTTATCAAACTATCCTTTTATCAAACTGTCCTTTTATCAAACTGTCCTTTTATCAAACTGTCCTTTTATCAAACTGTCCTTTTATCAAACTGTCCTTTTATCAAACTGTCCTTTTATCAAACTGTCCTTTTATCAAACTGTCCTTTTATCAAACTGTCCTTTTATCAAACTGTCCTTTTATCAAACTGTCCTTTTATCAAACTGTCCTTTTATCAAACTGTCCTTTTATCAAACTGTCCTTTTATCAAACTGTCCTTTTATCAAACTGTCCTTTTATCAAACTGTCCTTTTATCAAACTGTCCTTTTATCAAACTGTCCTTTTTATCAAACTGTCCTTTTTATCAAACTGTCCTTTTTATCAAACTGTCCTTTTTATCAAAACGTCCTTTTTATCAAAACGTCCTTTTATCAAAACGTCCTTTTATCAAAACGTCCTTTTATCAAAACGTCCTTTTATCAAAACGTCCTTTTATCAAAACGTCCTTTTATCAAAACGTCCTTTTATCAAAACGTCCTTTTATCAAAACGTCCTTTTATCAAAACGTCCTTTTATCAAAACATCCTTTTATCAAAACATCCTTTTATCAAAACATCCTTTTATCAAAACATCCTTTTATCAAAACATCCTTTTATCAAAACATCCTTTTATCAAAACATCCTTTTAATCAAAACATCCTTTTATCAAAACATCATTTTATCAAAATGTACTCTATAGGTTATCTTACATGTACATAAGTTCAGAGCATGTAACTAAGTTCTGAGCATAACAGGAAATCGAAAAACAGGCGGAAAGTAAAAATGAATTACTAATGTTTGTTTTTGTGCACAAACAAACTAAAAATCGCATTGATTTTTAGTATTTAAATATTGCCATTAAACTTTTTAGATGGAAATAAATATAATTAAAAGAAATGTATCAATATTTCGTTCACATTAGAAGAAACAAAAATGAAATTCGCCGGGTGTATAGAAATAAAGTCATTGTCAAAGACTATTAGTGTAAAAAAAAATTTTTTTTTTCAAACAAAAGTATATGTAGGTGGTTTATTTGCCTTAACATCAATTGAGTATATCTATCGAGTGACAGAAATTTAATTGTCAGGTATATTGTTTATGTCGTCGGCCTATACTGTTAACAAAACAATTAGTTAGGCATTTCATTGTATTTCGTCAGCTAAAGTCTTAAAATGTCAAAATATATTTTTAGATATCAAATTATCTAGAGGCATCTATTTTATCACATAAACTCAATATGCGATGGGATTTATCCCGCATTTGTTAAACGTTTTGAGTACTTATTCATAAACAATTTGTTATTCGATCTGTCAAAGCTAGTTTTATTATTTAACTATAATAATCAAAATCCACCAGTACACTCGTAGGTAAACGTAAAACTAACGTCTTTGTTAAATGCAATTTTTTTCTTGAGTCGATATGAATGTCAATTTGTACTACTGGCCTATTAGCTTTATATGGAAATTTAATAGAAATGTTTAGTGACTCACGATTGTCATCAATCCGCTCGGTCAATCTGACATCAATATATAGTTATTTATAGTCATGGTCTCATACTCGGTCTATTTTTACTTTTGGGTAAAAGGTCATTACATTGTCACAGTACTTTCAATTTCATTTCAACGATAAAACATTTATGATAACCCAATATGCAATTCAACTTTAATCCATGTTAATATAGCCTAACTCATAGCACAAAATCAATTTTGATTCTATTCTCATTTTCTCAACTATTCACACATTTACCTCAACAAAGCAAACATAATAGTAAATACCTCTCCGAGTATTTCATACTCAAACATAATCCATGTTTTCTGCTCCGCTTTTTACTTGACTGGAGAATTCCACTGGAGGAATATCGGGAGCGAACCACGGGAAAAAAAAAAACAGCCAGCGTTGTAGATCAGCTCTGGTAGTTGCCGAAGTAGTAAAAGCAGCAACACCAGCAATATTGCAGTACGACTCGGAAGAAGCAATCCCGAGCAGCGGTAACCATTCTGAAACTTACAACAGTTGTATTAGTTATGTGGCCAATGAGAACTTATCCAACTTCTGATGTTAGATTTTACATAGGGGTCGTAGCGATTTGTAATAAAATACTAAAGCTTTTATTGTTGAACTACGTAGAAGTCCTACGACTCCTTCTTGTAGAAGTCCTACGACTCATCGTAGTAGTACTACGACTCATTGTAGACCACTACGACTCATCGTAGACCACTACGACTCATCGTAGACCACTACGACTCATCGTAGAACTACACTTACTACTGTGTCAGGATATTTGGATTATATACCCAATCAGTTGCAATCTAACCTTATCAATCAGTATAGTATCAATAGGGAATAGAATAAATTAGGGAGGTAAATAATACAAAGGAATAAATGACAAGTAACATATATTCTCAACCTTGTTTGGTCTAGTTGTATCAAAGGTTACATAATAGCCAGTCTCCTAATAAACATTTGCCGTACTACATTTCATACATCCTAAATACAATATACCACAGATACTTCCTAACATAACCAATTGACAACAATATTGCAATGTACGACCATATCGCTGTAGAACAGCTGATAAGTATCACACCAGGCAATATTCATCAAATCATATCACATTGCAATATATTGTTATTAGTCAATATCTATACATAATACACAATAATAGGATATCAGCACAAAAGAACCAGCAATAAGTATAATCTGAATCGGATCGTACCTGTATCCACAAATGTTGCAATCAGACTGAGCCTCGACCACAATCTGTCAGTCCTTTTATAGAACAAATACACTGAATATTAAAGAACATGTGGGTACTTCGCCAATACTTTTAATTATTATACTTCAACCCATAAAATTATTTAATACACCGAATTATGTTATTTAAATAAATGAATAATAATAAAACTATTACACAGATAAAACACACTACCTTTTAATTTTCAATAAAAGAAGTGAAATATCACAACAACAATATTTGACGTTTCAAGCAGTACCTACATTTGTGACCAGTGGATATTTATTGTTTTAATTCATTTATAATACTGTGTGGTGCTTTTATAATGTGTTATAATCATCTTAAGTAATTTACATGTTAATTACAACATAAACTGTAAGTACTTGTACTTTGTCATAACCTATTCCTGATTCAAATTATTGTTCAGGTTACTAAAAACACAATTGACATATAGACATGGCTACTTGCATATCCATGGCTATTGTTATAATATAAACAACCTGTACCTACTTCTATAATGTCAATTTACTCTGCCATAACGTATTCCGTTATTCTAATGTACAAATACTGTCACATATTCTACAGTTAACAACGTTACAGTGGTATTTAGGATTCCTTATTAAAGTGGTCATTATGTCTACGATTTATTGACAGGCTAAACAAATTCATCAAACATATTCATCCCTTAGTACACAGGTATAATATTTACCTGAATTGTAAATAGCGATTAATATATCCCTTATCTATCACACCCATATTTGGCCAACTATGTTTTAAGCCCCAAATTTGATTCCACCACAGATGAGTTTGCTGCAGAGTACGTACTGTTTTTTAGTTTTAATTGGAAACCGAATTTGATAATAATGTAGCCATCACATAAGCTACAGCTACACCGCCGAAGTAGTAGGTGGAGTAATAAAATGTATTGCATTTTAAAATCAAATAACTCTTGCAATAATAATGCATACATTACTCACTGTGGTTTTCATCGACTTATGTAAAAAACTGAAGAAATATTTTAAAGTACTAACTGTTTTAACTAATTAAATAAGTAAATAAAATATGCATCGTATACTTAATTATCGTTCAGTAAAAAAATCTTAGTTTTAATGATGTTTAATTTTTTGTCAGTGGGATTGATGGTTACTAATTTATTAATTTCAAATAATTGGAAACATGAAAATAAGCATATAAGGCTTACGATTACGTATGAGTCAAATATATATTTTTTCTTTATTTTAAACCAAAACAGGTGCTTTTAACCTAAATCCAGCTACGTCCTGTTAACCAAAATAAATATAATATAAATAATATACGTATATATATTACGACGGCATAGGTTTTTGCTTAAACTTATTACGCACAAGTATGGTTAAGACAGGAACTTTTCTTGATGTAGGGTACGAAAACTTTGTTTTTCTAACACATTTTTCCTACATAGAGGTGTGCTATTTTTACCGGGATCCCTATTCACGATATTTTTTCTTTATCCACGGTAAGCCCGCGCTTACAAATGCACCTCTGCTCATGCACGGTGGTCATTTGTAAGCATACCTTCCATTTACCATTATGACAAGAGTTTGACAGTTCCGCATGGGCTTGCCGTAGATACGGAAAAAAGATAGTGAATGCAATCAGACGGTTGAATTTCCTGAATTCTCGGAAATTGTTTATATTTTCGATCATCAAATCCACATTGCTCAAAGGTTACTAACATGGCATCAACTTTTGTATTATGGAAAAATCCATGTCACGAGGGACTTAACACAGATTTAAGTCACTGACTTAAAATACAGTGAATCTCAGTATTTGTTTGTCCTATGTAAATGTCAGTTGTTATTCTATGAATGAAATATGCAGACTAATCTCTTTAAGCTGTAGACGCTCCACAGGCGAAACGAGACAGCGACGTGACTCGAGTGAGGTGCGAATAGTTGTAATTTACTAAAATTATATTATACTAGTTTCCGCTAAGTTTGAACTGCCATTTCACTCATATAAAGATTTGCTTTAGACTTTATAGCGGATGCCTATATCATAAAAACTATCTGTGTACTAAATGTCAACCTAATCCATTCAGAAGTGTGAGCTGTGTATTGATATATTAGTCCATCACAGTTTCCTCTTATGCCTCTTAATACACAGATAGCTGATCCTCGCAACTTCGTCCGCGTCGCGTAAGGGCTAGAGGTTGTGGGTACCTACAATACAACCCTAAAGAAGTAGAAACTTTCTTTGTTTTCACACGTCTAAAATTAACACATAAACATAAAAAAATTGATAAACATAAAACAAATTTTGATAAAATTTGGTACCTACAGCGCTAATTAAAAGTCACGCGGACGAAACCAGGAGAAACATTATTTGTATGTCTGTAATTGGTAAAATACTTTTATTATTATCTAACGTTAAAAGTATAACATGGGCAATTTGAGGGTACACAACGCTATGATCGGTAAGAGTGAAACAGGAATAATAGAGTAACACTGGTGGCTAGCTACGACACGAGACTTTTATTTAAAATGTAGGCATTTATTTAATATTATAGAGGCATTTGTGTGAAGTACTTTATATTTTAAAATAACATATCATTTATTTAATGAAATAAAAAATCAAGTTATGTATTTAAAAAATATTATTATGTATACAATATGTATGAACACAATCGTTTAATAGGAAGCATGCCGTGCGGCTTGCCTTGCAGAGCTACCAGCCGGACTCTTGCCTTTCGTGATTGGCATCGTGCCCCAGACTCGACTTGGTACACGGCCCTCCGGTAGAGAAAACCGAGTGGGTAGGTACGCGATAATACTTCTAACCTACTAACTATCCCGCTCTAGCCACGGAACTTCATTCTAAATACCTAAGCGGAATCCGCGCGGTATTACCTCTACCCACAGCGAATTTAAATACGCGCGTGGTACTTGACTCGCCTCCCAGCAGATTCGATTGATAAAAATTTTGACACTGGACTGCTGTATTTTGACAGGCATATTTCGCCCCACCATCCTCCTCGGCGGTAGTGGTTTATACACCACCGCCGAGAGGACAGAGTCAGTTACCAGTAGAAACGTCTCATTAAACAAATAGAACTACAAACGGAGGCACTACAAACGGAGTTCATTCGGCTCGCAGCGTTATCTCGTCTAACGATATAGAGCCATTGATAGATTATTATAAATAGCACAGATTCCTGTGGATATTCATCGCTAGTAGCTGAGAGCAACGGCTAGTCCGTTAATATATGCATTCTAAATCAAATATATCAGCGCCTATATTTGACCGCAGTTCTGCACTGCAAAGGGTTAGCGTTAATGACTTGAAATATTTTGGATGCTTTGAATTCCTGTACGCAGACTAGGTCTTGGTGATTACGTGATTGGAATCAACATTCATAATGCTTTATTGGTTTTCGGCTTTACTTGAATTTATTAGGAAATAGCTAAGATTTATAGTTGGGCGCGTTTCGAGCTCTCTGAGAACCAATTGTAGAACAGGATGGATGAAATTGTAGCGAGAGCTTAAATTACGGTGTAATTTAAACTTTTTGCTCCTTCATTCCCTTGGCGTACAATATTTATGGTGTAGTCTCGGTGGATATTGAGGTCTGTTGTTACGTTATACCGGTGTATGTGTCTTTGTAATAATAAGATCCTATTCTTAAATGAGGTAAAATGGTCAAATAAATACGAAAGTTTCGTAATAAAATACTGGCGTAAAAAATTATGTCTATTTAATTAAGCTATGAAAAAAGCTTTGTGACTGCAGCTCTTAGATCTTAAACCTATTGAAGTTGGTGCCAGGAAATGTAGTTTTATGTATTAGGCACCAACTTCAAAATGTTTAATTATTTTTTGCTTTTTAGTTACCCTTTATTTATTTTGCAAGTCGGTTTTAATTTTTATTTTAAATATAATTTCTCACTCTTTAGTGTATTGATTTGTAAGTGATTTATGTTACAGTAGCATAATCCAAACTGCTCATTTTTTTTTACAAAATGTTGCGTTTTGCGATATAAGGCCGTTGATTTTTAAAGAGTTCACCAGATTTGGCAGAGGCGAAGAATCTGGCATCGATCTTTTTGAAGTCAGTTGAAAACTAAACTGAACAACTGCAAGTCTTCTATCCGTTTCCTTTATTCGCTATTAGAAAATGATTTAGTATTGAAATTAGATAATAACAGAATGAACATGATTATCCGTATCATCTATTTATTGCACGTACACAGAAAGCTACTGAAGAATTCAGGTCAGGCTTGTAAGTGATTAGTCATCAATCAACTAACTATTAATTCGTACGTTGCATTATTTTAGCTAAAGGAAAAATAATATAATGTTACAACCCAGGAATAATTTTCCTCGTACGTCTTTTGAAATCGATTAATACTGTTACTGGAATGGTTTCGTTCTACTTTATAGCGTAATTTGATAACATAATAATTTATACATCTTTAGTAGTTGTTGCTATTAAGACAGCTTATATTGTGAGTATTATTTACTAGCTTTAGACGATTGTGCAAAGTAATTTGAGTAATTAGTAGTAGTAACAGTAATATGAAGCGGCGGTAGCCTGATGGGCTTGCAATCTTGAGTTTACAGCTAAGCTCAATAGCTTAGCTGGAGGGGTTAACAGAATCCTGTTAACCTCTCCAGCTAAGCTATTGAGCTAGTAATTTAGGACCCACAATCCCATATTGCTAGTTATATTTAAAAAAAAATCTATTTAAATACGTTCATCGTCATCATATGCATATTATGTATGTAAACATTCGTACAATATACAAGTCATTGGCACGCATATGATTGGCCTCGGTTTACAATAGGTAGTTGTGCGTAGTATCTCGACTGTTAACAAAAATAAAATAAAACCTACGAAAAACAGCCTTTGTTTGCTAAAATAAAAATAGCCTGAACAGGTGTAGGTAATAATTAAAACCACCATAGGATTCCATGAAAAGAGGAAACACACGGTCAAAACTGGCTGCTAAGCCGAGAATCCGCTTTGTTAAAAGCATTTTAGTGTGGAAGTGTAGGCCGGATCACAGATTTTCTTTGATAAAATTGGATGTACGGTGTTGGCTTTCAGTATTAACTTGATAAACTTATTAATTTCTGGGTAATGGACGTGGATTAGGTATTAGGGGTGTTGTACTACTTATCACTTCTAATACTTATAAGACTAGTTGAGACTTTTTCTTTGATTCGGTGGCACAGTGTATGTACTCGTAGTTATGTCTGCTGAGCAAAACAAATGGATTCGATTCCCACTCGAAATAAAACGTAGTGTGCATTTATGCTGCTCAGTGGGTCAATTCATGTATTTAAAGCAGTGCAGTTGCAGTTCAATTGCAGTTAAGTTTCGATTAAAACGGTAATTTTCGTATTCTTGTAACTTTGGGATAGATCTTAAAAACGCGTGCGGTCTCGAGACATATACTTGACGCAAGCGTATTTGAAATCGATCCCAAATTAGCAAGAATACAGAAATGACCGTTTTGATCGAAACTTAAATGCAACTGCATTGAATAAAATACGTGAATTGACCCCCAGGTCATTTGAAATTACATATTACGTGAGATTTGCAAAGAACCTCTCTCTCTCTCTCTCCTTGGCTCGATACTCTCTTCCCCCTTAACGCCTTATGTAATTATTGGACCAACAGTCCAGATATATTATTCAAATAGATATCAATAAATTGCTATAAAATGTAGTGTGGTCTCAAAATCAAAGTCAAATCTTGGTGTACTCTTGCCTTATGTTGATTAAATCCCTCGTTGTATAAACTCGCTACGCTTGTGACTTGTGCGGACGTTATATTTTAAAAGAGTCTTATGTTTTTCTGTTTTGATAAATTACTAATTGTATTGAAACATATAATACGTGCTATGGTGGTGCGCTTAACACAATATTTATTTCGCTTGTATTTATTTCTAACCATTATTAAATGTTTGAACAGAGACAAAAAAACATACCATACGCTTTTATGTCTGACTTTACGTCTACTTTGTGACTACCTATTTAACTAGAAACTTTTGAAATGCCCCCTTAAATTCTAGGCTGTAAATGCCTACTTTTTGTAGTACTGGGAGCTATAATACCTTGATAAATATAAATGGCGTTCCACATAGTTGATAGTAAAGGGACTGTCTGCAGTAACTCCCCAAAGAGCTTAAGACTCACTTGCGGGAATAAAATAGTATTATAACTTTTACATTTTCAGGTTATTGGTACAAT
The DNA here is from genome assembly GCA_945859575.2 of Herminia tarsipennalis. Lineage (NCBI taxonomy): Eukaryota > Metazoa > Arthropoda > Insecta > Lepidoptera > Erebidae > Herminia > Herminia tarsipennalis. Next base: position 22,494,485 of record OX243844.2, read on the forward strand.
TTATATTTTGGCCTTTAATTTGGATTCTAGTAGGGCCAGAATTTTTTTTTTTTAAACGTTTATCTATTCTAATAGTATTTTTTATACGTCACAAAAAATGGACGTTTCCAACTTTATGTTATTGTATGGTACGTCACAAAAAAACGGACAATGCTAATAATGTAACGTACTAAAATAATAATCTTTTAAAAAAATTTATGTGTTAGAGAATTATTAAAACGCTAATTGATTTTTGTTAACAAAAACCGTGCTTAAATATATTTGAAACCAAGTTTAGTTGGGAATCATTTAAATACAGAATTAACATGCAATAAATTAAAAAAGGGACTTATGAACCAATTAAAGGCTGTAGATTAAAATTATGATTTTAAACTATCTCTCTCCTGATAGGCAAAGAAATAATAGTTATCCCTGATATCCCCGCGAAACGAGACTAGATTTGTCAACGTTTGCTTTATCACAAAAATGTAATAAACGCTTTATACTACCTATACGCTTTAGAGACTTGAATTGAAACCAGATCAGAACTTCAATAATACATAATTGGAGCTATGGTTGAAGTTATGGCCGGAGATGTGGCATTAGTTTGAAAGAACTTACGTGCTGTCCTGTAATGTAATAAACGCTTTATACTACCTATACGCTTTAGAGACTTGAATTGAAACCAGATCAGAACTTCAATAATACATAATTGGAGCTATGGTTGAAGTTATGGCCGGAGATGTGGCATTAGTTTGAAAGAACTTACGTGCTGTCCTTAATGTCTTCGTCAGATTCAAGATCGAAGTCATATTTTCATTTTACCTTTGGAGGAAACGTTTGGAGGTTTAAGGGAAATTTTCATCTTAAACATCCACTCAGTTGTGACCTCTTTTCTATAATAATTCTGAATGTATTCTGTATTTCATATATGCCTCCTTAAAATCTAGTTGTCATTAGTCTTGTCCTTAAGTATACCTACCTCTGGACTGGAAAAGACCACATCATACATTCTATTTTTATGATAACTGCAGCCATATTTAATATGACAAAACCATACAATACACACCATCATTCTTCAAGTTTTGCCATCCAAACCTGTTTTCACATCGCAATCTTCACATAAATCGAATATAAAACGAGTAATGGAGCGTTAAGTATAAATACGACGCGACGGGCCACAATCACATGAGGAGGGCATGTCGAAATCTCATATCGGGTTTAGGGAAGTATAAGTAACTTTATGGCTGAAATGGAAGAGAAATTTTGTATGGGATATGAGAGTAATATGTGAGAGATGAAGAAAGTTTTACCTGTTCATATAATAAAATGTATTTATATGACAATCTGTTATTAATTTTGGGAATTTTACTTTTATCGAAATATTCCATCGACTCGTTTTTACCTTAATTAAAACTTTGTGTTTAACTAACGTGGAACGCTTGATACCTCGATTTAAATATCCATTCTCGGAAGTATCGATATGAAAATAATAGAAATTATTATGTTTCAAAGGATTTCGCAGAAAGCTAGAATTTCACGTTCAAGCGTGCTTTCAAATAGGTACACAACAACATAGAGAAACTAAAAAGTCATAGCAACTGCCTTAAACGGATACATATTAGCGTTAACAACATAGAACACCTAGTTGCTATTAACTAAAGAAATGTATATTCTTCTAATCGATTTTAATAATAAAGATGACCAGTTTCGTCAGAGAAAACTTTGAGGGAAATTCAAGTGCATGTTCTATTCGTTTACTCTTATACTTCAAAGGGACAGAAACATGACGCGACGAGAGAGAGCTGAGGCGCTGGCCTGATGGCTTAACATTTATTGTCGTTGTTTTTTTTTCTTATGGCACCAAGGGCTGTGATATTTCAAGAAACGATCACCGACCTATGAACCGACAGTGATAACTTTGTTTAACCTCACTAATCCTTTAACATGCACGGTTGCCACCACAGCAATATAGCAAAGTATTGATGAAGCATCAAAGACAAACAGGCACGAATGGTTGTCATAATTTCCCATAAGTACTAACCCTGAACATATCAAACCTACACAGACTAAATAAAGCAATAACGAAAACATCAAAGAAAACACAAGCACGAATACACGTAGAACATATTATATTACCCCTTTTGAGAGCACTCAAATTCAGAAGAGTAGTACCAAAGCGAATCTGAAAACTATTCACACATTATTACTAATTCGAAGCACACACATACTGTCGTTTATTTAAATGTACTCTCCGCGAGGAAGTCAGGCATGTAACTTAATTGCAAATTCTGTACATACGAGAACTTATAAAGGCGGATGTTGGAATGTAAGCGATTTTGATGAATCGTTCGGGACATAATCTCTCTGGTTCAATAGTTGCGAGTGACTGGTGTGGTCAATTTAGTCATCAATTAATTTGATAATTATTGTTGAAATGGTCGCTGCTAAAGGGTTACGGCAAGCTAGGTATCGGATGTTGGGGTGTAAATTGGGAGACGCCTATGTCTAGCAGCGGACCAAAAAGGACTGGCAATGATGAGCAATATTGTGAGTCAATATTATAGGGTTACAAATTGCTGTTGTTTGCGCTATTTTTATCTTTTCTTTTGTAGTTAGAATATTTGAGACATGTTTAATCCTAGTAGCTCTTTGTAGGTAAAAAATATCCAGATATTCAAATTCAATAGCTAATAATAATAATAATAATGCTAATAAACCAGATTTTTAACAAAAATACGACCAACCTACCGTTAAATTCATTAAGTTATTACAAAGACATACAGAAGCTTCTAAAACTGTCTTTCCGCATTGAAAAAAAAGGGAAAGGAGGGAAAATTGGGGGGCTGGGACTTAAGCAAAGGTTAATACTATTATGTTTAGGTACAATCAGGGACATCTGTGAGGTATCAGTTTGACGAAATATTCCTATGCGCTTACGATCGGAAGCGCATAGGAATATTACGTTAACGTTAACGTCAACGTCAACGTCAGCCAAATTGCTAACCAGATGGGAATTACGGTAAGTTTTTAAGTGCATACTAACATTTTTTTAGAAACTGTATTAGTTTACTTAAAAAACTACAAGTTATAAATTAAATATCAAACTTCCAACAGCACAGTTATACAAAATGTTATTTTACTTTCAGTCTTTAAAGAAGAGAGAAAGAAATTTAATTAAATTACAATCACAATATATTTGATTGTTAATACGTAAAAAGTAACTTTAAGGATAAAACGGTATACCTTATATCTAAGAGAAACTGAAAAAGCAGTGACTGTGATAAAAATAATACTGCGATACGCATTTTGCAGTAGTATATAATCATCATCATCATTATTATCAGCCTATCGCAGTACACTGCTGGACATAGGCCTCTCCAATTGCACGCCACTTTGTTCTATCCTCGGCTACTCTTCAGGTACATAATAAAAAAGTATTATTTCAACATACCTACAATTTAATACGAATAGTGTATTTGTTCAGTTTAATTAAAAAATAACATAAATAGACTGTATTGAGGCTATCATATTTTTCTTTTTATTGTTATCACTATAATTCGACAACAGAAGACAAAAATCATCTTTAAAAAATATTGTACAGAGTTTCGTGCAACTTCCTCGAAATGTAGTGAGCTACTGGCGAACGAGGGGGCCCCGCCCAACCTGCGAACCGAGAAATGTTTATCAAGTGATTTCCGTCTTTATGGTGGTCTGAGACTCGTGCCCCCGATTGTACATATAACTGACCGTTGTTACGGTTCCGTAGCGAAAATGGCAGATAAAGTGTCCGGTGGTAGCCGCTATTTAGTTTGACAGCTAAATAATAAAAAATAATGTTTTTAGGGGAGGTACTCCATACATGTAGTACATACTGTTAGGCAGAAGCAGAAAATAAAATTGAGCAATCATCAACGAATTGCACATTAATCGATAGGTCTTTTAAAAATGTTGTGAGATTTTAATAAAATTTCCCCCCCCCCCCCCCTTATCTTTTAAACCGTGTGACTAAAAAATATGAAAAAAACTCACAAAGGTAGCGTGTAATAAATATTTTAAACAACGACAACAACAATGACGGTATACCTTCACGGAGTAATTGCCGAAAAACTGTGTTTCTTAACAAAAGGGCGTAAGTGCCATGAACATGATGATTGCTCTTCTGATGGTACAATTATTCAAATCGGATGTTTTCATATGTAGTGCATTTATTTGTAATAACAGGACATAGGACATGCTCTTGCTCGGTTTTTTTTTAATTGTCACTCCATTGCCTGGAGAAGTTCGTAAGCAGTCTGGCGGACATCGAATTATGAGAGTGATAGAATTGGCGGTTGCGTTTGCGGACACACTTGTTGTGTAATGTTTTTGGCGGCCTAGTTGAGACTGGCCACTATAGTTGAAATTGGGTAGTGAATTAGTTTAGGGACCATAAAAACCAACTGCAGTGAAGTTTGTAAAATTAAAAAAAAAATCAGATCTAAAGTTTGTCAAATTTCCCTTCTCTGTGTCTACCGATGACAGCTAAATGGCGCAGAAATTAGGTACAGGGATTCACGTCAAAACTCGTTCAGGGAAAATTACGGCGATAGAAACTACTCTAGGAGAATTGATCTTTGAAGTTTTAATTAAATTTTACTTTTAATTAAAGGTCACTGGGGCGTGTGAAAAGATAGACCCAAATTCGTATCTTCAATAGTGACCAGAAGTGCCTAGGAATGGATGGATCCTGGTGGGGATGTCGGGTGCTTACCGTATAATGATGCTATGAATGCTTTCTGTCTGTTCGTTCATACCGTAGGCGAGTGGATGCGGGTGGTTGAGCAGGTATGTAAGCCTATTTATAATTTGCCGGCGCAATTGTCATCGTTACCCGAGCGTAATTGTCATCATTACGTAGCCCGAGCGTACCTGTCACGTTCCAAATTGGAAATCAACGGGGCCTGAAGATCTACACAACTTTTGGTTGAAGCGTAGCTGACATGCTTGCCTTTATTGTATACCGAAAAGGGACCTTTCGGTGTACTCAAGTGGACCCAGACCGAATTGGTCGCCCCGGATAGGAGAGTTCGGACATTGTAAACCCCATCTCGAATGCATCATCCGCGTTCATCAGTTATGAGGTTGTATATCCCACAGCAGTGCGAGGGCCGTGGTTTCTTAAATGCCAATGCCCTCCACAACCGCGGAGTATGCAACCTAAGGGAATAATTCCTCCACGTGGTCGCTGAAATGCACTGTGTTGTGGTTGCTGTGGACAACGGGTTTAACCCCGCTCTCTGTGGCAAAAAAGAACGGGCGCAAACCTCTGATTATTAGTACTGATAACCGGAAGGAAGTATGGAAGGGTAAGAATCTACATGGACACTTTTATCTGGCTTTTATCCTAGTGTAAACACAATAGCATGTGTCCTGGCTACCGTTCGGTGACCTATTTGGATAAACTGAGGGCTATGTCTTTGCAACTATGGATGAAGTTTTTAAGACGAATAACTATCATAGATATATAACGAGGGACCTCAGACATATTAGAGATAATATGTCTGAGGTCCATCACTATTGATGGTAGATTAAATAGAGCGCCGCGAATAATTGTTGACGTCACCATCGCACATGACGATAATCTCGTGAAGGCAGAAAAAGTTATGGAAATAAAATATTTGGACTTGACGCGAAATTGTTGACATGGGGAATGTGGATTCGGCAATGTGCAATGTGTCGATAGTTGTATCAGTCCACGGACTTGTTGCGAAGAGCCTTGACCAACATCTACAGAGGCTCGCGTTGGGTGTCTGGGTCAAGGGCCTGATGCAGAAGGCAGTACTCCTTGACACGGCACGTATAGTGGGGAGGTCCCTGAAGCCCTAACCACCGGTGGCTTGATCCCTGTACCCGACGTTGGAGGGTTTTCAATTTTTTATACAACTAAATTTCTTATTGTTTTTTTTTATAAAGTGTAAAATATATAAAAATGATGAATAAGGGAAATAATAAAAAAAGAACGGATTCCTTCTAGAAACACGAGTGATTCTAGAAGGAACCCGTTCTTTCCTTTTGAGGTACGGAATCCTAAAAAATCCTCTGACTAGTCACAAAACGTCATCTGATCCCAAAATAAACAGGCTAAATAAATGGCAACCGGACAACTGATATATTTCTACTATTTATATATTTCTAAATACACAATACAGATTATAGATAAATTACTTCCAGACACAGAATGAACCATCGTGTTCATCACATAAAGTTTTATCCTGGGTCGAGATCGAACCCACGACCTCCGGCTTATCAGTCTGGGTCACTTACCACTAGACCTACATACACATTTACATTACCCACAAGAATGTTATTTTCTTTTTGACAGGATACTTATTAAAGGTACTCATCACTCACTTTTAATTACTGACACCATCAAATCACTAGGTAGTAATTTTTGTCACTTTTCAAATAAAAAGCCGAAAACGACCAAAAATGATTACGCAATTAGTAAGTTGCTGACTGTACATACTCCTAGTTCAATAAACAGTCTTCAGATTGAACACTTCTGTCAAGTCATACTGATAGTTGACTTAAAGAATGTCTTCAATTCAGTGAGTCTTCAGTTCAGTCACCTGGTTGACTGAAGCTAATTTAGAAACCCCATTTTTTTTTAAATATCTTTGGTAGTGTTATAGACGTCCTACAAAATTATTATTTAAAGACAACTTGTTACATTCAGCTGTTGGATATCAACAAGGTGACCCCTTCGAACCAGCCATTTTCAGCTTAGCCATTTAACCTCTTATTCAACAGTTAGACTCTAAATTAAATGTTTGGTATTTGGATGATGGTACCCTTAGAGGGGACGTGGAAACAGTTTTATAATTGACAGCCTCTGTGGCGCGATGGGAGTGTATCCGACTGCTACGCAAGAGGTCGTGGGTTCGATCCCCACCCAGGATAAAACTTTGTGTGATGAGCACGATGGTTTATTCTGTGTCTGGGTGTTATTTATCTATAATATGTATGTATTTAGAAATATATAAGTATGTTTATCAGTTGTCTGGTTTCCATAGTACAAGCTCTGCTTAGTTTGGGATCAGATAGCGTTGTGTGGGTTGTCCCAAGATATTATTATTATTATATTATAAGATTTTAAATTTTTAATACAACAATTTAGATTAATAGGACTGGAGCTTGGAGCTGGAGCTAATACAAACAAATGCGAAATTTTCTTAAACGACAACATTGACAAACAGACTACAATATCCAAATTTAATTCTTTGGCACCCAACATCAAAATTTTAGACAAAGGCATTCCCTCGGCCTCTTTGGGTCGCCGGTGTTAGTTCAGGGTAATGATTCGTTTATACAGGAAAAAAAACAACATTTTAATGAGATGTCTGACCGGCTTCTTAAAATTAATATCCGTTCAGCTTTCACAATTATTCGGTTTTGCCTTTTAGTCCCTCAATTTACCCATGCATTTCCCTTTTTGAAAAAATAGGATACTTTTAGAAAAAATGGACCAAATTATTAAAGACACGCTAAGTAAAATTTTAAATGTAGCCTTAAACAATCGAGCCTGGCAGCAAGCCTCTTTACCAGTGCACTTGCAACGGCGTTCGCAAAATTTCAGTTACTAGTTTACCAGCGTTCCTGTCCTCGGTCTACAGCGCGGAAGAGTTAACCAGAAACATAATAAGACATACACTGGTTAATTCTGAAGCATCATATAAAACTGACGAGTGAACGCTTGGAAAACGGCTTGTCCGAACACTGAGCTTCCAGCTAATCTGTTCTCTCAGAGGCAATGGGACGGGCCGCTCTGCAGCATGGTAAAAGAAAGGTTATTTAATACATCTTTCAATGCATGGGAGAGTGGGAGCAACGCAGAGCGTACGCGTTTGTTGGCTGTGGGAGAATGGGAGTCGGGGCTTTGGGTTCAGGTTCGCTCCCGTCACCCAACATAGGCACTATGTTGGATGACACAACCTTCCGTATTGCGACTTGCCTACGACTAGGTGCGCCGTGTATTTCTTCGCATCGGTGTCAGTGTGGTGAAGCTGTCGACAGTCTCGGACACCATGACGTATCTCGCGACACGCCAACCTCAACGACATAATCCGCCGGGCTCTTGTCACCGCCGGTGTGCCAGTCCGGGAACCCGTGGGGCTGGCGCGTGCCGATGAGAAGAGACCGGATGGCATGTCGTTGTTACTTTGGAAGATGGGCCGGCCCATGGTGTGGGACGCAACCTGCGTCGACACCCTTGCGCCGTCACATCTTGCATGTACAGCGGGATGTGCCGGCGCTGCTGCAACATTGGCGGAGACTACCAAACGGCGCAAATACAATTATCTTGTCCAAGATTATGTTTTTGAGCCGTTTGGAGTCAAAACGCTAGAGTCATGGGGTCCGAGTGCGCGATCTTTTTATAAAATTTTGAGGAAACTCCTGATCGACGCTTCACCTGACCGGAAGGCTGGCCTGTACTTCGTAGTGTAAATATTAATATTATTTTATTTACAATTTAGAGTAGTAGAAACATATCTTGTATATATTGTATTATTAATAAAATAAATTAAAGTTCTTAAAAAAAAACATGGTACGAACTTTACAATTAATGGTACGAACTTTAAATCAATATTCGTTTTATTCTCGAGAATAAAAAGAATATTGACTGGTAATAGGATTGCAGCGAGATTTATATTTAACTCTGATCCTATTACGAATCATTCAAATCTGTTTGCTCTGTCTATTAACTTTGCTATTCCAAGAATATTTGAGAAAACGGGGCTACTAACCTCCATTAGCTAGGTTATAAGATTATAAAAAACCTCTTTTAACTTTCCATTCATGTTATTATTAATTAAGTACTTGCTTTTTATACAATTAATGAAAAAAAAAACACCTAACTGATTTCGGTCAAATCTCATCAAAGCCATTTACGCATATTGCACAAGTGCGTACTCAGACAAGGAAACTCTCTATTTCCTTATTTTCAGAGTACGACGGAATTAAAATCGGATGTATCAAGTTGTGAAATAAGGTTATTAGATACATTTCGCGTGAATTATTTAAAAGTACGAACCTTTTATTTACCCGCCATTCCGATCGAATTGCACTGATCGTGGTCACGGGTCGAAGATATCCTTAGGTATCCCTCATTCTATAAATTTTCTATACAGTTATCAAATTAGAAACAACTGTAATTTTTAGCAGTCAAATCGATTTAGTTCATAAATTCATCTACAACATTGCTTGATTCTACATATGTCATCACACAATCATATATTCAGTTATATGTGTACATTTACAAACGGTTTCTCAATAACCTGTGCCATGTCAATCACTGGTTTCATACAGCTTCGTAGTCTTTGTATGTAGGTCGGATCAACACGGTCAGCTATTGCTTTGAGAGACCTTACTTTGTGTTAGTACATACAGGGGCTATCCACGTCAAAGGACAGACGGACAGTTGTAAAATCAGACTATTTTGCGAGTCCAGTCGTAGTCTTGGAGATAGTCAGTCAAAAATAGATGACATTTTATAACAATTGTCAGTACTGCAACTGTTGTGTTGTAAAGTTGTAGCTTTGTATGAATTTTTATGTAGGTACACCTCTTATGTGAGTGTGTGTTTTTTATGGTTTAATTTAATTTCTACAAACATGGTAATGCATTGTTCTTTTCCCGTAATAATAATATTACTGAATGTCGATTAATTTCATTGGATAACAGTTTGCGGTATGCCCAGTCCCTAATTAAATACATACAACTGCGTACGTATGTAATTATGTCTTACTTCAATATAATGTCAAGAGTTCAGAAGATAATCTTTATACAACGCGCTCCCGAGCAACACACTCATAGTCATTGCTCATCGATACGGAATTTAAGAAGGCCTTCGGAATAGGGTGGTTTGGTGTGGTCTGATATTCTGTGTGCATCAACGATCTTCATGTGTGTGTGTTGATCGAGGACTTCCTCAGTATTATGTGATATAAACTTCATACGTAGGTATGTATGAAGTTTATATCACAGAATATCGTACAGAATGAAAGCTTTCAAGAACGTCAAGAGCGCTAAAAATCAGAATAAGACGGACCAGACCAGAGACAGAGCGAGTGCCACGCTTACGCGCTGTGGATGCTCGTTTTGTGAACGAGTGTGGTCGAGGTACATACATGAGCGTTCCTTCTGTACTTTCTTTATTTTGTACTATTCTGTACGTGTTTTTCGTCGGTTAAAATACCAGATTTATAATTATAACCGACGAAAAACAACGAAGGAGGTTCTTAAGTCAACCTGTAATAATTGTGTATGTTCATTTGCTTACTGTCTCGACAATAGTTTGGTTAACTGTACTCTGAATGTGGCCTCCCACGTCTCGAGGCCACGGCCTGGTACGTCAAAGTTTAGAAGTTAAAATAGCATATTGAATATATTACGTCGATTCCATTCATTTGATTATTCCATACGCTTGAATAATTTATACAATATTGTGTCTTCAGAACAGTAGTTCGATTATTCTTATAGAATATGATTCAATATCTTCAGAGAAAAGTTTCGGCAATGTATCAAGTATTTGTATTATGAACATTTAGTCGTTTCTTCTCATCTTTAGTACCTTGTTGCTCTTATATATTTTTTTGCAGGAAATTGTTTATTTATTAACAGATTTATACATTTATGGCTCCTGCTAGTCTGCTATAAAGCTTCTTTAAAGATAATAAACCTTCGCGAAAGTCAATAAATTTATCTGTATTTAAATAATTTTGATAAGATGTAATTCCTAAGGTCTTCTTATTATTATTTTCTCTTATAATTATAAAAATGAAAGTAACTAACTAAAAAAGTAACCTACTAACTTATACATTCACTCACTAACACAAAACCCAAATCCTTGGTATTAAAAAGCTGGTTTTTTTAAATGTTTTTTGTGAAGTAAATAAAATGCCGGCAAATTGCGAATCGGAATTGCGCACGAAAGGTTCTGTACCATTATCTATATATTTATTTTATGTATTCTATTTTAGTATTTGTTTTTATAGCGGCAACAGAAATACATCATCTGTGAAATTTCAACTAGCTACCACTGGTCATGAGATACAGACCTGGTGACAAACAAATGGACAGTAGAGTCTTAGTAATAGGGTCCGTTTTTACCCTATGAGTATTGAAAACCCTAAAAATGTAAAGCTAGTATCAAAGTGCATGTCGGACCCCGCACAATGTAGGGTTCCGTGGTCCCCCATCCAAATAATGCGGCTTAAGAAGTAAGTTTTCTGTTGTTTTTGTTTCATACTACTAAAAACGTTAAACTTGATAATATTTTTCAATGGAATTTATACGAAAATTTTGTTAGTTCTTATTTGATCAGCTGTTACACGTGAACTAGTAAAGCCGACTGTGATAGTTTTCCTTTTAATATCACTATATATACTACTGCCATGTTTTTTTCCACATACCCTACATCAATAATTTAGCGGGAGCTTAATATTTTACAAATGGATTCCTAAATTGGGGAATATTCTGTTATAAAAGACCTATCTAATGATATCTTACACAATGGGGTAGCTAGGGAAAAAAATACATCCACACTTCACATATAGGGCAACAAGGACCTTCAAAATACTGTATTTATTTACTTTGTTGTGTATGTATGTGTATCCGTGCAAAATTACAGCCTTCTGGCACTAACAGTCTCTAAAGTAAGCTGCAAACGGGCGGACGGACGGACATTTATTTATTTTTATTTATTTTAAAAACATTACAGTTTCATTACAGGATTCCCAAGTCGACACTGTAAGCGGGTAATAAAACTTAAAAAATAATTTGGCAACTTATCCTAACCTAAAAAATTTACAATAAAAACAACAGACACAAACAACAATAACAATTAAAATAATCTATGTACCTACCCCAATTCAATGCACCTTTGTGCCACCTCCTTGAATTTCGGCAGGCTACACTGATAAATATCAATATGTACCGCAATCTCATTTATTAGCCGTATGGCTCGTGTTATAGGAGCGAATTTAAGCAAGTTCGTTCTCGGCACGGGGGGACAAAGCGTCAGCGGCTGCCTACGCTTCTCCAAGTACCTGTCCGGAGCGCACAGCCGCAGCTGCAAAACATGGCAAAACTATAACTGTATAATATTGTAAATTTATGGTTACACAATTAAATAATACATAAGGGGGTTATCTATTGGAACATTACTCATAGCTACACATCACATGATGCGTTGAGTATGGCCGCCAGTGACCGTCATAGAACCAATAATTAAATATTTGATACTTTAGAAGAGCAACTCTGTTACTACATTTCCTAATTGATTTTCAACTTCTTAAATTAGTTAATAACTTAAATAAAGTTCTTCAAATATTTAAATTACGAAATATATTAGTTTCAATACAAACAAGACTGTGATGTTGGGTTTTTAATAAATCACGAAAATGTTTCAAACAAACAAAATGTGACAATGTTTTGCATCGAGCAAACATTGAAAGTTATACACGACGTTGTCATTTTCATATCTGTATTACACGAAATTAATTTGAACCAAATGTTTATTTAATTAAAGTTAGACAAGAGAACACCTGGCACCCTGTAAAATATATATTAAGGTTTTGTTCCTCTTATTTGGGTGACATATGGCGTGGAAATGCAAAGTTTATATTTTAAAAAGATAAACGATATAGCATCATTTAAATTAAACTTACAGCATCATTAGAAAATAATTTTAAATTAATTTAGTTTCTAGGTAACTTATAAAAATATAATTTAATATAATCTGCTGTTGTACTATCGTACAAGAATAAATGAAGACTTTTACCTCAAGCTAAATGACAACAAACTTTTGCGGGTGTGGGATCCCCACACCCGCAAAAGTAGTTGTTACCTAATTGCCAGCTAACTAGAGCTGTATATGCGCAATAATGGATGTGATCGATCTGGTTGAGAGATCATCGAGATAAATCAACGTTACCACTGTTGATCCATAGATGGGTGACCGTTTTAGCGTCAAATGTAGGTACGTTACACTACGTGCATGAATTAATATTCCAAAAACGCTCATATAGCGATTTGGCTTTCACCCTTGCGGCAGCTTTCCAACCAACTTGTATTTATTTGCTCTGTTACTCCTATGAAAAGCTTATTTTCTGTCTTAAATTAATACGTACATAACAAAACAAAATTATTAATCTTATAATAATATTAATTATGGTTCTTATTAAAAGAACCTCACGTTTTTTTTGGACTTAATTTAATGATAATATGGACTATAGCCCTTGGGTTAGAGGTATTATATCTTCTGGCGCGATCTTGCGGCTTCCCACTTTATTGTGCGTGGGAGCGTACCTAACTAAGACCTGTGTCCGTAAATGTATATTTTAGGCCGCTTTTATGCTGTAAATATGTCACGGTAATAATAGACTGGATTTCATAAATATATGTTACATAAATTATAAGATTTAACTTTCGCCAACATCAAAATATAAACAGTTTTCCGTGACACTGTTGCGTAAGTTGCAAAATTATAGACCAATTTTCATTTCTTTTCCAAAACTGCCTTACACTTACATAATTAAATATAACTTGGAAAAATAATTATGCTTATCTGGTAATAAGAAATAATTCATAATTCTTACAATAGCCAGCAGTGGGACTATTACGAATATATTACGTATTGTGTTATGTGCCGGGACTTTTTCAGGGTTTCGTAGCCAAAATGGCAAAACGTCCACCTGTCTGTCCATATGTCTTTTATCCATCAGATGGACAGACAGACCGACAGAAATCTGCCTGTCCGTCTGCCTGTCCGTCTGCCTGTCCGTCTGCCTGTCCGTCTGCCCCCAGGTAGGCTCCGAGACCTGTTATTTTGCATGGATAATTATACATATTAGTTACGCCGACAAAGTGGTTACAATAAAATCTAGAAACCCCCACCTTCCGCATGCTAAATGGTTGTTTTTGGAAATGTGAAAATATTCAGGGTAGTAGATTGCATTATAATGAAATTAAAAAGAAAACTATCACAGCTAAGTAGGCTTTACAAGTTTATGAGTAACAGCAGACAAAGTGAGTAGTGATAAAATTTTCATATTAATTCCGTTGAAAAATACATTGTTAACATTGTTAGTAGTATGAAACTAAAAACGACAGAAAAACCACTTCTTATACCGCATAATTGTTCAGGGTACCTACGGAAAATGCATGGCCCGGCATGCACTTGTTTATTTCTAGTATAAATTACCTAGCATATAAATTACTTAGCATATAAATTACATTATAGGCCGATATTCGCTGATTAATTATGACGAGATTGCAATATGATTCATTATCTATTGTCATGTAGCTATGTTAATTACCAATTGATCAGCAGTGCCGAGCAGCACAATATAGTGTTGAATCTTGCAGTATCGTTGATTCACGTACTTATAATAATAATAATAATATCTTGGGACAACTCACACAACGCTATCTGATCCTAAACTAAGCAGAGCTTGTACTATGGAAACCAGACAACTGATAAACATACTTATATATTTCTATATACATACATATTATAGATAAATAACACCCAGACACAGAATAAACCATCGTGCTCATCACACAAAGTTTTATCCTGGGTGGGGATCGAACCCACGACCTCTTGCGTAGCAGTCGGATACACTCCCACCGCGCCACAGAGGCAGTCTCTTATATTAATATATGATTTACACTAACCTGTTTCACAAATACTTGGAATGAAGAATTAGACACGAAAATTAGTTAACAATAATACTTTATATAATGAAAGTCATCTACTATTTCATAAGTTTATCGGTCTACCAAATCACACTAATATTATAAAGGCGAAAGTTTGTGAGTATGTGAGTGTGTATGTTTGTTACTTCTTCACGTCTAAACGGCTGGAGTGATTTTAATAAAATTTGGTATGAAGTTAGCTGACACCCTGGATTAACACATTAGCCTTTGTGTAAATAAACCACGCGTAACACCGCGAGGCACAGTTAGTATTATATAAAGCGTAATATCAATAATGATATATAATAATTTTCTCTGCATCCAGTCTTCAATAGTTCTAATAGGAAAAGAATCACCACTCTCTATGTAAATTCTTTGGCTAAATCTATTGAAACCCTATTGTCGTTTCTGAATAATCCTCTATTGTAAAATGTTTTTTCTTATTTTCTGTAAATCGTGAGAGTCGGATTTAAGTTAATCATATAGAATACATTACAAATCATAATGTCAGAAAATACACTGTCCACCTCAAAACAAAATTACTGAAATTGTAGTAAAAAGTTATACACAGGATTCAATATAAATTTTAATCATTGAAAACTCTCGTTTTTGGAAATGTTTGAACGTAATACATATTGGAAATCGAAATGTGTTCTGCGAAAAAGTTTATTTTTAATACAGCTGTGCTTTTAAACTAACATTGCCATTGAAGGATTTGTGCAAACTGTCGCGACCTGTCACGGTTTAAATTCGTATTTTTTTAGCTACAAAACCAAAACTACAATATTATTTCAATCTGTGGTGGGGCATTCGCGGAGTCCCCCACGGACAACGCGGCGGCGCAGTGAAGAGGTGTCAAATAATAAAAGACGTTTTTAAACGCTTTTCTAGTGTGTTGTGTATATTGTGATTTTTATGAATATATTGCGTGTAAATAAAGTATAAGTGTATTTTTTATGTTGTATAACCACAGCGGCAGTGACATTAATCATGCAGAAAAGCTTACAATTGATACCATTTCCATGCACATGTCTTCCAATTACCTGCAACAAAAATAAAACAGCTTAGGTTAGTATTATTTCTGTATAAAACGTTCACTTATTCTCCATAATATTACGAGGAAAGACGTGGGCAATACATCTGGAGGAAATAAGATGGAATCCCTGTGGAGGATACTATACGCTGATATCTGCGTATAGTATCCTGTAACCTTAAAATATGTCATAGTAACTTATTTATCTATTTATAAAAAGGTTTTTGGCCACGTATTTGGTAACTTGCTAATCAACATTTGCATTATTGTGGTTAAATCGTCGATGGTATAAGTAGATATGATATATTTGGACCATAGTATTTTTTAACTTGACTTAACCAAATTAGTCATACTCGTAATGTTCTCACTGCAGAGACAAGGGGGCGGTAATATACCCCGCGAGGCAATTGCGAATTGGTGGGTGATACATTTCATCAAATTTTAAGTTCTAGGATATGACAGTTTTCTCTTATTTTTTCCTTTATTCTTTTTGAGTGTAGTTTTGTGACAAAATAGTTATTCACTAATAAATATAATAGTACGGGTTCCCTAGAACAAATTTTAAAATGATACACATCAAACTGGAATTGGCATGGTAGCTTCGTTTCAACGAGACGCCCAACTTTATGTATACGACAACTTTATATAGTGGTACGTTAGTGAAAAAAACAGATGTGGAATATGACAAACTTAACTTTGCCGTTGGAAAACTGTTATCCCCATACAACAACATAGGCCGCAGTTAGTTTACCAACCGCAAATAAAATTGTTATTAAAAATGACTTTTATAATGCAACGAGTATGGCTTTTACTTGTGCTAAGTACCATGTAGCTTGTAGTAAAAGCCATAATCGTTGCATCACAAAAAAATATTTTTTTATTACAAATTTATTTGCGGTTGGTAAATTAATCGCAGCCTATGTTGATGTATGGGGATAACAGTTTTCCAACGGCAAAATTAAGTTTGTAATATTTAACACTAGTTTTTTTCCCTAACGTACCACTAGATAAAGTTGTCGTATACATAAAATTGGGCGTCTCGTCAAAACGAAGCTACCCTGGCAATTCCAGCTTGATGTGTATCATTTTATAATTCGTTCTAGGGAACCCGTACTATAAAGTATAATTCGCTTGACTGGATTTTGAAAATAATAGCGTAACTACGCGCGCTAACTATTAATAGCGAATATATTCTTGATTTAATTATAACTTGATTAGGTACGTAACAAGTATCAAATTAAAATAAGTAGAATCAAATTATTCTTAATACACAAAACGATTTTATTTAATATAATAATATCCTTAATATAATACGATAACGGCAAACAATATTATGTTTCCGAAAATTTATAAAATATGTTTGCGTTCTCCAATATCGGTGTACCTTAATCTACGAATCCCTAGAGAAATTTGAAAGTAGATCAAAAAGCTTTTGCCTATGTGCTTATTATAAGAGCAAAGGTAAATATTTGATTTGAAGTAAATCAAATTTCTTTAGATGTTATAAAACTGTCAATTAGTACTTAAGATAGATCACGTCAACGTCAATATACAAGAAATAAGAATATTTTTCTTAATAACTAAATTTATTTTTTATTTAGTAGATAATTAAGTACCTTACTTATAGTGAAGTTTAGATGTGTACGTCAAAATTTGGATGTTCGTTACTCAATTACAAATTTCGACTGCAACGTTTTTTTTTTGACGTACAGTTGACCAAGCTTTGCAATAACCTGGATTAATACATTATAATTTTTTTTAATGCAATTTTCGCTGCAATTTTAATCAGTCTTAACGCAGAGAAAAAAACACAAGGTCCTTAATGTTAAGTTTAACAGATAAAAATATTTTAAGTAACTTTTTGGCGGTTTTAAGGGAACTGCTAGATGCAGGCTAAAGCTTGTTTGAGAATATTTATATTGAGGATGTAGGTACCTCAATAATATACAAAAAAATAAAAAAATAAAAGAGAAGCAAAATCATTTCGAAAATATCTAAATGTAATCTTTGAAAAAGTATACACAGTATTGTTTAAGTATACCTGTTCAATATTGGATCCAATATACAGAACCAACTACCAAGGATGTTTGCTTAAACTATAATCCTTGACGAGTAGATTTGTAACCACAAGTCAATACAGTATCTAAGCTGATAATTATAATGCTCAATCAAGTGATATAATCCATTGGAAAGGTACTCTTACATCATATCGTCGTAAACATGAAAGCACAAGTATTATTAGACGAACTAATGAACAATGTCAGACATACGATTTTTTTAGCTTAACAAATTATTAGCGTGCTTTTGTGTAACATGCGCCGCGTAGAAACACTAAGCACACACTAAACAAGCTTGGTCTGTGGAACAACATCACCTAACTGTTTTGAATATACAGATGACGTTGTAATTTTTTTTTGAATAACAAGTAACCTAAGATTTCTACTAAATGGCTTTAGTAGAAATCTTAGATTATTGTTATGATTTTTTTTAAGCTATTGCATAGCTCATATCCCGGGCTTTGAGTGCGGCGACCGAATCAAGAAATTCCGTAACGAAAATAAAACCGAACACCCCCACTCCGCCTACCGGCCGAGCCTATAGCTCGCCCGAGCGTTCGCTTAACATATATGTATATGGTACGACTGTACGAAGCTCGCACGGATCAAGAGGAGCTGCTCCGAAATGTAATGAAAAAAATATAAAAAATAATTATAATTGCGTAAGTTGATAAAAAATGCTATGCAATAGCTTTACCGCAGCAGTCCCCGAGTGCCACACTTTTTTTTTGTCCGTATATCTGCGATCAGTCCTAAGACTATAAGCAGATGTGATAAATGAACAGTGATATTGTAAGTGTGCTCTCCAGTGAGGGCATCTACTCATATTCAGTAACTTTGTGCTACTCTTTGTGGCTTTGTAGCTCTAGAATGTTATGTCGTTTGAGCCGGTTCATGTAATTATGTATTGTCAGTTGGCGTGCCAGTTCATTGGGATGATTTGTAAACCGTTTTTTATATTTCTCTGAAGCATTTCGGATTTCCCCCTTCACTGTCTTGACCTTAACGTCGGTTGGTGATGGTGTTTTTCAATATTGGTTATATACCATGGAACACCTGCTATGGATCTCAGAATTTTATTTTGTGCTCTTTGAATGATATTGATGTTAGAGTCTTTTGCCCCACAGTTGAATCCCATACATCTATGTTGGTTTTAATATAGTACAATATATTATTAGCTTATTTTTCAATGACAGCTTTGAGTTCCTTCCCAACATCCAATAAAGAGTTTTGTGTCTAATTGATATCTCGTCTCTTTTGGCTTTGATCTGCTGTTTCCATGTTAAGCGGCGATCTATGTGCAGTCCAAGGTATTTTACGCAATCACTTTGGGGAAGGTGCTCTCTCCAAGTTTAACTAGCGGGCAGTCTCCACGACGAAAGGTAAATGTAATTTGATTAGACTTCGTAGCACTTGCTTTAATTTTCCAGTTACATAACCAATCGAGTACTTTTTTTAGAGCAGTTTCAAATATATCTGATGCGCGTTTGGGATCCTTATCACTCGCAAGTACCGCTGTATTGTCGGCGAAACTAGCCGTAGTGACATCTGGTGATGTTGGCAAGTCAACTGTATATAGCGTGTACAATGTAGGTTCAAGCACAGCATATTAATATAGATTATTTCATTTTTTCAGACCTAAAATCATAGTAGCAACATAGTAAAGTACAATCATAGTAAAATTTTTGAAATGGCTGTTAACACCGATAGGTGTTAAGCATTTAATATAAATAAAAATATAATCTAGTAAATAAAAAATGACTTGATGGTCCTTACAGATATCTTCCATACCATAGCATGACGTCATAAGCAGAGAGTTGTATTTACTAATAAAATACAATGAGTAATTTATTAACTTCTACTTAGTAATCAGCCACAAAACACCCTCGCTTCCTCGTGGTCAAACTTAGTAGTCAAACTGACACCGAGAGTATACAAGGCAAGTTTTATACATACTTCGCTCGGCAGCGCACGGACATCGCTCATTAAAACGTAATCTCGGAACACCTTTGGGACAAAAACACTTGTCCCACCGTCGGCGAGTAGCGAGCAACTATCTACTACTAACTCGCTCAAGAAATGCAAGATGTAGATCCTGTGTAAAGAAAAAAAAAATACAGTATAGAGTGAGTTCTCGACGGCATTGTGAACAATCAGCGGTCAACTACAAAAATATGTATCTCTTTGTTTACACGGGATCTACGTATGTCGTATGTTTCTTGAGCGAGAAAATAGTCGATAATTGCTCGCTTGCTTGCCGTTGGTGGGGTTCGCCCCACCAGCCAACAGTTAGCAAGCCACGAATTCCCCGAACACTATGGCATATATACACTTGTGCCATAGTGTTCGGAGCCGAGAGCGATGTTTATGTGTGGGTGTTGCTCGAGCGCGTTTTGTGAAGGTTATCTTCTGTACTCTCTAAGTTTGATGTCAGTGCTTTTATGAAACATGTAAATTGGTATATTTTCAGTATCGTTATGAAGTATTCAAGCTTCTAAATAAATATTACGTAGGCAGCGAAGAGGAATTAATAATGTAGAAATAAGGTTTATTCTGATCAATTGTATTGTTTTAAATATGAATGGATAAGGAAAATTGATAAAGCGTTGTGAAGTTCGGAACTTATCCTGAAAGTCAATTGTTAATTTTATGTTTTAGAAACTTTCTGTTATGTTTTGATAGAATTCTTAAGTTGTCGTACCAAAATATTGTTTATGAAGACATTAGCGTGATTAAACAATATTACTGAAAATTACATATAAAACACATAATATTTAACGTCTTTCTGTCAGTCTATACATGTTCTTTTTATGCGAGAACAGCTTCTTACCTATTTTTTTGATTCCATAGATTTTTTTTTCTCAAGACAGCTCCCGCACTAGGGTACAAGTCAGGTCACGGGGTATTTTACAAACGTATGTACTAATCACGGCCACAATAAACACCCAAACTTGAAACAATTTGTGGATCTCATAAAATGGTGTCACATGTGCCAATGGAACCCACAAACTCAGTCAGCAGTAGTACTTACTCCCACTGCAGAGAGGCACTTTATTGATAGGTTTGTTTATTTCTGTTACATTTCCTTCAATACTTTAGAAAATCTAATTTTCCATGTAAGCTACGGGTCTTAATCGCCGTGACGGCCGTGATCACGGGTAGTCTACCCCTGACCACGGCCGTTGCAATACGGTAGAAACGTCGGGCAATAAACAAAGGTATTTTAAAGCCTTAAAATTAAATATTTACGCGATTAAGACCCGTAGCTTATAAAATTCTATAATGTGTACAAATCACGAAAGTTTACGTACATATAATTTTCCATGATTTGAGTAGGCATGGTTGGGGGGGTATGGGTAATGTATAATATATAAGTAGGAAGAAATGGTTGGTCGGGCCCCTAATATAGTTATTATTAACACTTCTAACTAAAGAGTAGGTTTCCATAATTAATATGTGAGTGGTTTTCTTTAGTGTCTTAGTTTGATAATTTATGTATATCGGATACCCCATAATATTGGTACGTTTTTTACCTCTTTAAATATGAATTATAAATACATAATTATTCACGTAATAAATTTGTCTTATCAGCATTATTGGATGAATTGCATAAAATAATATATAAATTATGTCTCCAGGTTAACAGGTATACCTATTTTAGTAGACAAGAATAAATTACGTCAAAAAATCCGCCATATCCGGCTACCACGGGCGGATCAGCGAGCAAAACTAGCTTTTGCTATTTAAATATTATTCTCCAAAGTAGTTAATGACACAAAATCTGTCAATCTTAATTAAATATAGGTACTTAATACAAATAATTTTAACTTTAAAAACATTACTCTCATTCTTTTAACAAAAAATAAATATGCCTACTGCAAATATTACATTTTTATTTGTTGTAAAGAACCTGCATAATTATTGTAGGTAACTATGTGTTGAGACAGCCAACGCAAGCTTGTTACTTAGAGTAATCCTACCAATACTCGCTCTACTCGTGGTATAACTTCTATAAGTCAGGATTTACTGTAGTGGCCAAGCAAGTGCCAAGAAAGACTTTCGCTAAGTTTTAGGTGAACTAGGCTTTTGATCAACTAAAAATAGAGTGTATTTATGAATACATGGATGTATTTTATAAATAATGTAGCATTTATACAATTCCAAAAACATCATTCTTAGCTGAGTTTTTGCAGGTATTAGGTATTTGAGTAGTATGAGAGGTCCCTAACCTGTATTACAGGAGACTGCCTACTCCTTATCGACGTGGCATTCGGTTCCACCCCATGTCGTTATACAATACTGTAACAGCAACTGCGCTAAAGCATAGTAGATAGTGACTAAAGTCTTACCGCCTTATTCCAAAAGCTGGACTAAACCTGGTTTGACGAAAATCCTAGTTTAAACCATGGATCTACGAAAATCTTTATTACAAAACGAGGTTCATCGCTTAATCGATGATCATCTTTGGTCCATATCTTAGTCTTTCAATCACCCTAGTTTAACTATGGTAATAACCTTAAAATGTCAAAAACTTAACAATTTGAAAGTTAGATCATTTACAATTTTGCGTATTTTAGTTTCAAATATTAATGACGAATAATGCGTGTTTAGTGACTTTAAATTATTAACTAACTAAATATGGTGTGGCAACAAAATAAACGCAAAAATCGAGTGAAATGCAATGTGTGACAAAAGATTTAATAATACATGCATAATATTGTTTTTCAAAACATTTATCACAGCTTGGAATTGAGAGAGAAGATTTAACATACAGAACTCAGAGATGTCCTAAAATTAAAGTGGTCTGTGCAATGTTTGGGTCAACCAGACTCGGCGTGAAGTGTACCTACGCAGTGTGGAAAGTTGAAGGTCCACACAGATTATTTTTGTTCGACAATAGTATCATTAACTGGTGCTCTATGTAAAACAAACTGATGCATTCCACTTATATGTCACATTATTAGATTGAAGTTGGAAAATCACATTTGGAATGTCTGATAGGTGGTCTGGAGTAGTGCGGCAAAAACCAATGTTGAATATACTCAAAATGCACAAAACAAAGTAATAGAAACATCATCTTATCCAAAACTTACTAGTGAACTATATAGTGGAAATAAATAAACATTGATCAATTATATACCTGTCACTAGAAACAGATGTAAACTTAGGTTATAAGTAGGTACCAAGAACTGAATATTATGTTTATAGGAGCTCAGCTAGTTAATACTTTGCTACAATGTTCCTTTAAACATAGACAGAGAGTACAGATTGGTTACAGGTTATTGAAATTGTGATGTAATAACTATTATGCACTACTTAACAGTTTAGATAATTATATTTAAGATTCTCATGAAAATGAACTAACACTGTTTATATAATAAACAAAAAATGCATACAATTTAAAATTTACTGTAAAATAAATAACTATACTAATATTATAAAGCTGAAGAGTTTGTTTGAACGCGGTAATCTCAAGAACGACTAATTCTTTTGAACTTTTTACTGTTGGATAGCCCATTTGTCGAGGAAGTCTATATAATATCATATCACTCTACAACCAATAGGAACGGAGCAGCAATGAGAAATGTTGCAAAAACAGGGAAAATTTGTGCAGACTAAGATGTGCGGGAAAGCTAGTTATGTATAAAGAAATAGGGATATCAACTCAATATTCCTTTTCAAACATAGTTTGAACAGGGAGTACAGATTGGTTACAGATTATTGAAATTGTTAACATCCATTTTGTTGTCAAATGGAATAACTAATAAGTGCTACCTAACAGTTTAGATAATAATATTTATGATTCTCATGAAAATGTACTCTATTCTTAGGAAGAATAAATGGTATCTAATAAATAATGATTCTATGTAGTTATTTGAGAATTTCATTTCATAGCAAGCTCACTGATATTAAATAATAAATATATTCATAAAATTTGTTTCAATTGTTTGTTGTGCTTCAGCCGAAGCTTCAGTACCTATGTTGAATCTAGGCATACTTTCCCCCAATACATTCAGAACAACGAGTGCAACAAAGAAAACAGTAAGTATATTAAAAATGCATTATCTTATTGAGTACCTAAGTATCCTTAAACTATTGAACGAATTTTCATCCAACCATGCTAAGAACTGTTCCAATGAAACTAGCTTTGTAATAAAAACTCGCATCCAAGTTCCTCTAAGTGTTTGGGCGCTATAATTACTCAGATTAAACTTATAACATCCATAATAATGTCGTGAGATAATTAAATTTAGGTTATCATCATTTGTTTACATTTTTAGTACTACTGACAGCTATATATGTAACGTTCCGATCCTGACAGAATCTATTTTATTATTCGTAAATTGCAGGCCGAGGACTTTTATGTCAGGTTTATATTTTGAAAATTACGTAGTCCTGGCGAATAATTTAGCTAATAGAACGTCTAAATATTTTTTTCTCAATGAAAACTATACTTTCAAATTATATTGGCTTAAAACGGAACGTTATTTTTGAATGATAAGAAAAATGAATGAACTAAATTGATTATAATCTGTGGCTGATTGCAAGATCCTTTGGTATCAGCTGGTCCACGGATTATCTAAGCTTTGTAATAAGACCAATAGTACAGTACTAAATCCTGGACTTGAAAGTCTTGGCCTAAACCTTGATTTAGTCTTCTCTTTGTAATAAGGCGGTTAGTGTCGTGTTTGTGAATATTGGTATTATTTTCTTATTCTACCGACTAGGGTATCGATGTGGTTATGCCAGCTGAAAGTGCTATCAACAATCAATCACGGTATTTAATAAAGAGTGAATTTGTATCTGCGCATACACTTGTGCATGCACATGTTTTAAAAATTTACATTATTCCAAAATTTTCTTTACCATCTATAAAAATTGTAACTTTTGGCATTCTAGTTGGAGATTTCTGATAGTAAACAACAAGAAGTGTAGTTTCTTCGTGAGGTTGCATCGCTGCGACCGCTGTGGCAGCTGAATTACTTACGGTGGTACACCTGGCTACATAGGTGCACATCTATCGATATGGGGTCGTTCGTCATTCGAGATCGGGACCGCCGCCGCGCCCGTCCCAAAAAGTGAATTTAATTTAATTACTTAGTTTGATTCGTGGGATCACAAATAAAAACAACAAGTTCTTGGTTTATTAATTTCAAAGAAATCACAGGTAATCATATAAAAAAATAGTATTTGATGAAAATACAAGTAAAGTAAAGGCAAAAGTATTTTCGTATTTTTCAAACAAAACGGAAGTTTTTCTGTGAAAGTGTAACTAATATTCCCCTTTATTCATTTTTTTACGAGAAATTACGGCATAAAAAGTACAGTTGTCAAAAAAGCTAGTACAGCTTTTTTGACAACTGTACTTTTTAAAGGAAATATGTTTTTTATTTGTGGTCAAATATGACGAATCAAAATAAATAATTAAATTCAATTGGCTTTTTGGAACCGTGGCCCCGATCCCGAATGACCAACACCTCAGTGGAGATAGAGAAAAGATTAAATCTTTTCCCTATCTCCACTCCTGCACCGCTGTGTCGCTAGATAGCTGCACACCTGAATATCTACCAGCGCTACATCTCTCCACAACGCTGTTACAACGCTACGACGCCTACCATTGGAAGTGCTTAGTTCACATATTGAGACTGTAAAGTATCCGCTATCTTACCTTTCTATTTTCCTGTATTACAAATTCTAGTCTTCAGTTCCTTCCTTGTAATCACGTTTTAAGACTCTTAGCCCTCTTTTTTATACCGTTAACTAAATCTAATTAATCTTTTATAACATCTTCTCTTCCTTTCAATAATATTATCTTCAACCTTATTTAATCTTTTATTTCATTACAAGTCGTCAATCTTTAAAAAAAATGTTTGTAAAGACAACGCTCGCAGTCCTGTGTCGCAGGGGATTTGACAAACATTCAATTTACGGACACAACATACACCTGGGTGTACTTTATTTCCGGGAATTGAATGTTTGGAACTCGGACCAACAATTTATGAATCATACAAAGTGATAATATGTTATGTATTTATGTATATGTTTATTTGTATGTATGTAATGTATTTAAGTTGGTATATGTATTTTGTATGTACGAGTACGTAATGTATTTGAGTTTAGTTATGTATATTTGTATGTATGTTATGTTTTTAAGTATACGTATGTGTGTGTATAT
The DNA here is from genome assembly GCA_945859575.2 of Herminia tarsipennalis. Lineage (NCBI taxonomy): Eukaryota > Metazoa > Arthropoda > Insecta > Lepidoptera > Erebidae > Herminia > Herminia tarsipennalis. The sequence continues at coordinate 22,520,469 of OX243844.2, forward strand.
ATATATATTATAATCGATTGTAATTATCTTATTTATCTAGCATTGGCTGTCAACAATCTGCACCTATATAATTTAATGTCACATCACCCAAAGGTTGGCTGGTAGAGAATGCTTTTAGCATTAAGCCCGCCTTTGTACGATATTTTTGTGCATAAAGTCAATAAATAAATAAATAAATAATATAGCCAAACGATACGTATTCCTATGACAACTGCAATCACGTGCGGGGTTTAAATACATCGATCACTATCATGCCATTGACAGAAAAAATAAATAAGTTAACTTGTAATCTATAATTGTATTAAAATGATTGATAGTTTAAATTTAGATTTTTGTACGGACTGTTTGACTAGCTACCTTATTAACTGATTAATTATTCCAGTGTACAAAATAATGACAATCGTTCGCACTGATAATAAACAAATCAATATTACATGATCTGGTCAATATGGAATTCTGAAAATTATTCCAAGTTATCCCTATCCCAACTTCAATCAAACTAGGACGGAAACGAAATCTTTACAAAACAACGAGAAGAATAATGCATTTTACCAATTCGCGAGTGCAACAGTGTAGAAACAGGTACTTGCAAACAAAAAGGCAAGGGATTTTAGTTGCGAACCCAGTACAGAAAAACTCGACTAAGAATTTAGACTACTAAACCAATTTCAATATTGCCAATCAAGTTAATGTGTCCATAGCTTGCTTTCAAAATCCTGGTGCAATGAAACATTGGTACTTTCAAAATAAACAAAAACCATTTTTACCTGGAATTATGAAAATATTTTTGTTGTTACATTTTGTTCTTTTTAAGAGACGGTGCAACTTTATATTAATCTGGTATCGACCAATGACTTTCACATATTGTAGTCAATAGTTTTGTTTGATGACCTCTTTATGAATTCCATTAGATGTTGCAAACGGTTGAGTAATATCGAGTTATCCATTGACTACGTTAACTCCTTAGCATCATCTAATCGAATTCATAAAGAGGCGGTAAGCCCGTATCAACGTAGTATAAAAATGGTTAGATCTACTCTAATGTGTCAACCACAGAAAAGTTGAGGGGACCGTGATCCATGTCATAACTCAGTAAGTACATCGAGAGATCAGTCCAATGATACCATTGTGTATAGTTTTTTAGGGTTCCATAGCCAAAATGACATAAACGGAACCTTTATAGTTTCGACATGTCCTTCTGTCCGTCTGTCCGTATGTCTGTCTGTCTATCTGTCTGTCTGCCTGTCCGTCCGTATGTCACAGGCATTTTACTCAACGACTGCTCAATGAATCTTGGTGAAATTAGGTGAAAACGTCTCTTGTAGTAGCCGCTACTTAGTTTAAGGGATAAATAATAATAATAAATATTTTTAGGGGGGGGGGGCACTCCATATATGTAACAGAAGCTGGATTTTTTTTTATCAGCAAATATCAATGTGTTGCACTTCATTCGACAGGTCCTTCAAAAACATTTTGAGGTTTCTAATATATTTTTTTGATTGCGAGAATTTTTTTGGAAATAATCGCTTCGTAAGTTGCATAAAACGTGCCTCCCCTTTAACTTTTGAACCGTGTTACCAAAAAATAGAAAAAATCACAAAGATAGCGCTTAACAAATACTTTAAACTAAAATTATTTCGGATAAGATCGGATATACCGTCATTGCCAACAAACTGCGTTTCTCAACAAAAGGAACTGCCAAGAACATACGCTCTTCTACTGATGCAATTGTTCAAGGCTGCGAAACCCTACACTAAGCATGGTCCGACATGCTCTTGCCCGGTTTTTTATACAACTAAATGATTAGACGAGTAGGTCGTGGACCTGATGGTAAGTATCATGCTAGCCTCTAACAGAATTAGTGACACCCAAATCCTTGTTTGGCAAATATCATATATCAAATATCATTTAGGTGAATGTTACCAACTAAACAAACGGTACGGATTATGCCTGTTAACTAGGTACATCATAACTAGAGAGATTTTAATCACATCAACATTCGGTATTAATTTGGGCTTTGCCCCATGTAATTACTAAAACGTTTTGAATTTCACTTATTACAATCAAATGGTGATGCATATTTGTAAATCTATTTATTGCTTCAATTTAAAAAAAATAATACTACATGATCACTTTTAAAATAGTCAAAAACAATAGCTTAGCTGGGTGTGATGTACGAAGCCGTCGCTCGAGGTAACATTTTCTAAAGTCCACGGTAGATCGACATCGATGAGTAGGTTCTACTTTGGAGACCCAAGCCCAGAAGTGGAACATCATTTGGGTTGATTTGATGAGATCAACATAGCAATCAGGACATGATATTAAATGGGGAATACCAAGACAGTACGTTGGATACACGCGCGCATCTCTTGTGCCTTTTTAGTCTACACCCGTTTCCATAATTAATCTCGACTACGTTTTTGCCTTCATTTAGGTAAAAATGAATTACGAGAAGTTCCATGTCAATGACTTTTATTATGAACTGTAGTGAGATTAAAACGAACAAAGGCGTTAGTACATTTTATTATCATAGGTATACATACTAACACCTACGTTCGTTAGGTATACAATACAATAGCGTCGTCGTAATTAAATTCCAAGGATAATATATCAACGTATATTGTGATAAGATTTGCATTAGTAATTGAACAGGAGCCTTGTTTATTATATGGGTAAATACATATAAGGTTAATATCAAACTAGACGACCGCTCTGCCATTAGTGAGGCCCGTTAACAAAAAATTCACATCAAGTCTCCAAAGAATAGGCTTAAAATGTCTTTGTAAAACAGTAAACATAAACTATCCGAGCAGAAATGATAGCTAATGTTCATAATATTTTCCTACGTAATACAGTAACACATATAGTTAGAAGCTCGTAAACACACCCAATTTCATCTCGTCGTAATAATAAACACTAGTTTAGTATACCCATACAAGAAAGTGCTCAAATCATGTTATTAGTTTTACTACTCAAATTGGCCTTGAGATTACTTGTTTATTTTTTGGACTATATCTGCCACAACAACGTAGGGTCTGACATCCTATTGGTAGAGTTTACCTGTGATCTCAACCGGTGAAATACGGTCGATATTTCGGCCAATAAAAAAGATATTTAACCTATAAGTTAGCTTTAAAAATACAAATAGTAAATCTTTGTATTATTGACCTGTGTCTATAAAATTGCATAATGCAAAAGTCTCATATTCACGTATGACTGCCAAATAGCCCGACAGTAGTCACGTAAATACACATTGCGACATTTCACCTATCATATTTAACCCTAAATATCTTGAAGCCAACAAAAAATACATAGGTAAGGCACAGTAAATTAGTTCATTACAATCAAGCTAAATTAATATAGAAATTATTTCATGTATAAGAAATCTGTAGAAATCTCACAGTAGACTTTAGAAATGCTAGGCATATTGCTCCTTTATTCGGTGAAAATATTTTGGTGAAATAATATTTGGGAATGAATTAATGTATGCTTAAGTATGTATGGAATGATAATAGTCAGGTCGGCCCATTCGGTGTAAGAAAAATCAACTTTAGATGTATAATTTTTCAAAACTGAAAAAACTGACCCGACTATAAATAGCACACATATAACATATTAGCCCTATTAATTACAGTCATCCGATTATAGCTGAGCAAGAAAGAGCTTATGCTTCATGATTTTTACTTGCCACTATCTACTACTACGTAAATGCACACAATATAAACGCATCAGCTAGTTAACACATACACCTTGTTGTTTGGGCAATGGTCCTAAAGAACGTAAAGTCTAATACAAAATGAAGCCTCACGGGCCTAATTTAGAGCGAACTTCGTACATGTGCACGATCCAATTACTTTTCTCTTATTGAGGCAATTATCACGTGTATCGTTCACGAATGTTCATCACGGTATTTTGAATTGAGTAGCAGTGATATTTGAGTTGATTTTACGAACTGTATTATCTACTCAAATAACACTTCTATTCAATTCTACCTACTGCATTCTATTACGAAACCAGATTCAAATGTTTGATGCCCTATTTTTTTTTGTGTCCGTAATTATCTTTAGACAACACACACACATGGCTATCTGTTTACAAAATAGACAGACCCTGTAATATGCCGTAATAACATATCATAGGTACAATAGGTGCAGTTGTAATTAATAGGTACATACATAAAATAATAATAAAAAAACATTGTACTTATGACAAAATTTGGAAAAGAATGGTTCTACATTTAATACCAAGCACTTGCCAATAAAAACTCATGGCCACTTTTTTTAAATGTCATTTATTACAATAAATTCAAAATTCTTTAGGATGCAAAACAACTCTTGTGATACGTCGGGATTCTACATGTACATGTAATGCCAAGTTCGCAAACAATAGGTAAAGCCGGAGAAAAGAAGCTGGCAATAAAAACTCGCGGTCACTCTTTTCAAAATGCCAATTTTACAATGTTTGAATGTTTTTAAACTTGATATGGGGATAAGGTGCTGCGACTAATATACTATGACCACCATGTTAAAGGACTTATGCAAATTGTATTATCAAAAAGTTGAAACATGAGATAAAGCAAAATCAGCCTTAATGGGTACAATATAGGAGCATCTACTTACAACAAAGGTAAAAACTATATGTGCTTAAATATTGGCCAAAGTAATGTAACGAATGATTAAATATAAAATATTAATTCTGATATCAAAAGGAAGAAAAGAATGGCCTTTATTCGTCACGCAGAATCTTTACTTACAAAAGTCAAATCATGCTCTTTATCAATGTGACAATTAAAACAAAGTGATAACAAAATTCACTCAAGCAATTAAAGTAACAAGGAGCAAGCAACTAGATCCATTTTTCTTTATCATTTAAATATTCATCCACTGTATAATAACCTCTACGTATAAGATGATTTTTGACTACATTTTTGAACTTAATCACTGATAGACTCCTAATACTAGCTGGTATCTTATTAAATACTCTAACAGAAAGACCCATAAATGAATTATTAGTTTTATGTGGCCTATGATTTTGACCTACTAATTTGTGCTTATTTCTCGTGTTCACCGGGTGAACGTCACTATTTTTGTGATATAAATGCATATTTTGTTTCACAAACATAATGTTTGCAAATATATACTGAGATGCAACTGTCATAATACCTATCTCTTTAAACTTATAACTAATATATTTGTATATATACAGTTAAGCAAGGTACTCCATGGTGCAACCATTACACCATGAAACTCACGCAAGCAATAAACATAGTACGTAAACTGGTATAATCAAGTTTTAAATGAATACGGTGTGAATGGGAACATCAACTTACAAAAATACAGAAGTCGGTAAAGGCAACATGCGATTCGATTATTATAAGAACAATTACTTATTATACAAAATATTTATGAACTACTATTTAAAAAATAATAAACCCTTATAATGACAAGACTGACCAGGAAAGAGAGTTTAAAAATAATATTATAATACTTATATAATAACATCACCAACACGCAACATTATTTTTGTGTATTTCTTTTGATAGTTGCATCACAATTAAATTAAAAGCATCAAGAACAACAGTAACAATATTATTTTACAGCAATGTATCACCCATGTCCAATTTTGCTAGAATCAATGAAACCACAATATTTTGGAAGTGAACTTCACCATGAATCAAAAGCAATTACATTTAGTAATTACATTTATTCGTAAAAAGAGCTTCTCAATCGTAAAACAACTGTTAAAAGTTTTCATTTTACACCAATATTCAATTAAATTTTGCAACTATGAAATACTTTTCGAACCAACTCTATTATAACGAGCGGGTGCATAAAACACGGCGAATGAGAATTTAATTTCAACTTCATACTGGGAAAAAACCTTGCTGATATATTTTTGGAAGTCTATAATAAAATGAATAGATTGATTATTTTGTGGGAAACCGATATCGAACTAGTTGTTTATTTCATTTTAGGGTTCCGTAGCCAAAATGGCAAAACAATAAGGATTCCTTATTGTTTCGCCATGTCCGTCCGTCCGTCCGTCGGTCCGTCCGCACCTTTGCTCAGAGACTGTTAGTACTAGGAGGCTGTAATTTTGCATGGATACACATATTACTTACGCCGACAAAGTGAAAGAAATAAAATCTTAAAATAAAAGGTTTTTAGGGTACCTTCCCTATATGTAAAGAGGGGGTGTTTTTTTTTCTTAGTAACAAAGTTAGATGTGTGAAAAAATCACGTTAGTAGTATATATAGTGAAATTAGAAGGACAACTATCATAGCTAAGTAGGCTTAACAAGTTTAGAAGTAACAGCTGATCAAATGAGAAGTAACAAAATTTTCGTACAAATTCCATTGAAAAATATTATGAATTAGACATAGGTAATGTTGTAGGTATGAAACAAAAACAACAGAAAACCCACTTCTTAAGCCACATTATTCGAATGGGGGGAGGACTACGGAACCCTACATTGTGCGTGGCCCGACATGCACTTGAGTGGTTTTTGCTATTTATTTCTTGTAATGGTGGGTTTTAATGACTTTTGTTTTTGTTTGTTAAATATATTCTGGTAGTAAATGAAACTAATGACTTAGATAGAGTATTGTGCTGAGTCGAAAATGAGCTTGAATTTAAAAATCAGGTAAATCTTTTGTACTTGAAATAAATTTAGCCTGCATGTTAAATTGTAGGAAGTAATTTAAATATTGCACATTTTTATCTTCCGTTTACTCTAATAGCGGAAGAGGCATTTTGAAATCAGATTAAACCTTCTGTCCAACAAAAGATGAATTGAAAAAAAAAATGTTTTTTTAGCTTTGCATGAATAAAGACTTAACACAAACGGTCCTCATCTCAAGACATTTTCTTTCAACAAAAATTTTCTGTAGATGCTTTTTTTAAATGAAAATCTTCGTGAAATATCTTCAGATGTTTTTGCACGAATCTTACCGGGTTAGCCCCTTATTCTAAGGGGGTCTGTTAAATTTGTTGCTATGTGTGCAGATCTTAGGAATCGTTTTTAATGGATTTTACGGTGGATTATGTCTATTTTTTGACCACGGTTTGGGTTTCGCAATTATCTTAACCCCTGTAAATTATCGTATTTTGTTTTTTTTATCTCCTTTTATAAGTACTGATGTACATTTTTATGATGGAATAGTGGAAGTCATTTCGTGCATTTGCCTATAAAACTGAGCTGGTTTTTAAGTTCCAAACAATCAACATACTGTTTTTAAACTTTTGCGATTTTTACACATATTACTTACTCTATTTTTTTAGACGTACCGACTGTAAAATTTATCACAATTATCAAGACCAAGCGAAAGTAGTTGAAAAACCCCACGTCTCACGGAGACATCGCCAAACTGTCATCAGTCGACCAATTCGAAAAAACCACAATCGGTACAATTCGATCAAAACGTCGGGTAAATAAAAAGTTCGTACCTTTAAATATTTCACGAGATAAAGTCCGGGATTAGATAATATTCTAATCAACATACTGATTTAGAAAATCGAACCAATTGTTTTCACCATAATTTCCTTTCAAGCAGATAGACAAAAAGAAAAATCAAGGATCCCCTAGTTCTGGCCACTTTTTCCCTCTATTTTGATTAATGACTCTCTTTAAATGCCTTTCATACTTTGAAACGCTCCCCAAGGCACTGTACAAAGGTCACCAGTATTTGCCTCTTTGAACCTTTTCTTTGCTCCTTAATTAAGAGTTAGCTTGAAGCGTGAAACTTTTAATTGAAGGTCAAATATTTTATCCTTCTTTAAAGAGATACGTTTTGTTCTTTTCGTTTTAGATTCTACAGAATGGTTAATGAACTTGTTTGTTCTAGGAAGGAGCCTTTGTTGCCTACATCAGGTAAGTTTCTTTACGCAAGTTATTTAATGAAAAAGCTTAAAAATACAGTGTGATGTATGATATACATTTTATTTAACGATAAAGGAACGAAATCATAAGTTACAGTTTTTTGTAGCAGTATAGTATATTTTCTTATTACAATTACTTTGGTATTTTTATTACTCATTTTAAGTCTAGTTTTGCATATTTACACAAGTTTATCTAGACCATTCAATCGTCACTTATATTATAATAATACTGACTAATGTTAAAAATGCGAAAGTGAGTTTCATTGTTACGCTTTCACGCCTAAACAGCATAACTGATTTAAAAAAATCTTTTTCCAATAGAAAGCTACATTATCAGCGAGAACATAGGCTGTACTTTTTTTTAATTAGAGATCTCTACGAAAATTACAATAATGTAAGCCAAAATATCAAAACTTTGTCAACAAACATTTTTTATTTAACGTGTGCTGCCATTTTGTTATTTGTTAAAAAAAATAGGTTACTATGGAGATCCCTTTGACACTTTATTTACCATGCGCTGCCATTTTTTTACTTGTTAGAAAATTTACGATTCTATGGAGGTCCCGTTGTTGACAGACTTTGGAGAAGTGTAAACTCTAACAAATAACTATAAATGCGAAAACAAACACAACGCGGGTGGAGCAACAGACAAAAACTAGTATTTATTAAATAGGTAGCTGAATGCTGGACTAAATCCAACAATAACTTACGTTTACGAAGAATCAAAGATTTTTTTATTATTTCAGATATTTTCTGATAAGAAATTTACTAAATTGGTACTATATTTTACTTTTATTGTGAACTGTCTTGTCAACAATGTGGCCATGTCACAATTTCTAGTCCACAGCGATCCTATTACGCTTCACTTAAAGTGGTCTTTTTAGATCCACTGAAATGTGTAGTAAATCTCCGAACTGTAACATAAATAAGAAACCAAATAGAAATATCAAAGGACATCGAATAACAAGACTGCTACAAAAAACAATTTTCTCCAAATCGTGGCCAAAACCAACACAATGAATCTTGACTTAACCCAAGGGTTAAGTAAAGATTTCAGATTCATTCAAGAAAAGCTCTAAAATCTATCTTAGTTTATTTACAAAAGTCAACACGTTTATTGAAAGCCCTGTGAGGTAAGACTCGTCGATAATTGCTTATTCATTCTCCAACGGCTTTTTGTGCGTCGCGACATTACCCAGACGGCGAATCAATTCTTCCCGAGGTTAATTTATTTATTAGCATATAGAGAGAATTTTCTAACAGCCAACGTGAAGTATCGGTCGGCTTTATATGAAAATTGGCTCTCTCTTTCTTCCTGTTTAATTCTGGAGTAGATTTGTTAGTTTTTTTTTTGATGATGGAGCGCTGAAATTTGTGCGATGTTTTAAAATATCGTTCGGTTTAACATGACAATGAAGTCAATTTGAATATCTACAAAAGTATAAAAGATACTGTTCTGATTACTAATATGAACATTATTTCAACCTGTAAGGTGAAATAATGTTCGTTACTGAGACCTTTAACTTGTCTCATTTATGTACCAAGAATACATTTACAAAATGTTTTGATTTCTATTCGATATAAGTCAATATTTTACAAAATATATGACTTTTATTTGAGCAGGTAACCTTCTAATATATAATTACAATTATATCACACTGTGAGGAAAATAATGGACTGTTTCAAGTTAATTTTATTAAAAATCATAATTCAAGGGTCCCAGCAAGGTTTTCCGAAATTTTAGTACCTCGTTACGGATTATGGTTCGCGAAAATGTAATGCGGGTAATACTTACATATGTCACGAGACCTTTCTCGGTAATGGCTTTGATAATTCTTTATGTGCTATGACAAAAACAGATTTTGTGTCCGAAAAACAAGAGGTAGATTTCGGATAAAAATCTAATGCCAAATGTATTTTTGTACATCTCAGCTCACAACACATAAAGTGGATATAATGTTAAGGTCTAAATATCATATACTATAACAAGACTTCATTAAAACTTGATGGAATTAGTTAAACTTTTCCTATGTTGCAAAAAGAAAACATGTAACACCACTTTAGGACATCTAAATAATAATTATGTAGGTACCTCTTCAGCGTCAAGTTGATTAAACTACTGTTTATAGCAGGGTAGGGAGGGGGGGGGCTAGTGGAGCAAATGGGTAAGTTGGGCAATCGAAATATCTCCAAAACTATACACCGCACGCTAACACATCAAATTGCGGAAAGAAGCGGTCGCGGGTGAGTAACTCAAATCGCGACTGCCAGTGTCAACTGGTCGACCGAGTCAACAAAAACTTTGTTTACATATCGACCAAAAAGTTATAAAAAATGTTAATAAGATTTTTTATTCTGTACGAATCACATATTATCAATGAGGTAAGTGTTAAACTTGCCTAAATATGGTATACGTTTGGTTTGTAAAAAGGTTTGTATATAATTTGTAACAGTTTTTTTTATAACCACACTTTGGATTCAAATTTTTGGGTTGGCTAACCCCAATATATTAAATAAGCTTTTTTGTTGTAATGTTCCAGTCTCTTAGATTTTAATTGGAAATACTACGTTCTAAGGCAAAACTTAAGTTTAAGATATCTTGAGTTTTGGTTGATTCTATTTTTTGTTTAATAATAAAAGTAAATGATATTTAATTTTACTGTTATGTCTCTAAAACGCTACATTAGATAACGTTGTACGTAAAAAAGACATTTTGTAGCATGTCTAGTAAACATTAATAATGATAACGATACTGATTTATTTCACATAAAATCATTTATTCATCATAAGACCATGGGTACAATCACACCATCTAATGTACTGTACATTAGATGGTGTGATTGTACCCATGGTCTAGCTAGAATTTCTAACTGCACAATTTACCCCATACCTTATGGGTAATACGTTGTACGTTGGGAACCAGTTACCAGTGGTACGTTGAGCACCTCTGACTTTCTTCATTTAAACCATATATCCATCGTCATACGCGTATATTCTAGATACTTGAACAACAAAATATACAAACAGGTAACAAACTATAAAAATAAGTTGCTATATATTCTAGACAAACTCGTATCATTATTATTATAAGTTCAAATATTCTATAATTAAAGATTGCTTTGATAAATCATAGTCGAAGCCACAAAGGAAATAAACGAAAGAACAAAATAGCGATATACTTTTGCTACAAACAAAAGCCTGCTCAAACAATAGTGGCGTTTTATTAAAGACATTCCATGACAAAAATGCAACAGAAAAAAACAAAGTAGAAAGTAAGCAGAAAACAATCACCTGATACCTCGAATCACTCGAACATCGAGCTGTCCAACGTTACATTACGAAAACAATAACAAACGAAACACGAATATTGTTCGCTCAAAGATATTCGCAACTTCTGCCCCACCTTCCGTTTCCTGCAGGAAACGCCCGTATTGTTATAACTGATTCACGGAAAGGATTTTAGGGCTTACCCTCACCTTTTTGTAAAAAAAATTATCACGTTATAATTTTGGTAAACGTGGTTGAATAAAATTTCAGTTATTAATGAAAACTGACACCAATTTTAGTTAAGATCTACGTTTAAAGGAACATTTTGAGCATCGTTTCGGGGATTTAGTGGAGGTTCTTGATAAATTTGGGTCGGTATTAGAGCTCCTAAGTATAGTAAATGATGGCGTGTAGGTTGAGTGATGTAACGTTTAACGTAGTTTATTATAGCACAACCTACCCGAGTTATAATATTAATCTAAGAATTTCGCCAAACATGAAGATATTTATTGTAATTAAGCAAATATCTCAATTAACAATAAACAGAAGGCAAAAGATGTTAAATTTCATAAAACCTTTAAGTATAACAATACCTTACTTTGGTGCCAAAAGTACTGAACACAATGAAGGCTCTCACAACTGAAAGGACAGAGCTCTAAAAACTTTCAACATAGCGACGAGAATACTGATAACAACCCTTCGACATCCATGAACACTGTATGAATGATGACATTTATTTTCATGTCACTTATCACATATTTGACTGTTTTTGACCAAGAACCAAATATAGGTTGCAATATTACAAAAGAATAGTAATCAAAGAAGCAAAAATAATTACAATATTATAAAACAAAAAAAAAACTATTATAACGCTCATCCCAAGAATACCTTTCCAACTTATGTTTCCAACACCGCTTATAGAACTAAGTTAAAAATGTGAAGGACACAAGTTCAACTTATTTCTTCCAATGCCTATTACTAAACAAATATTTGTTTGGAAACAAGAGCAAAACCCGCGAACATTGGGGACTAAGTTTTTTATTCAACAGTCAGCAGTAGTTCCACGAATGCAGCGGAACGAAACTTTTACACTACGGCTACGTACAAAATAAATTTAAAGTTCAGTATGCGTCTTGTACAGCGCTGTATCAGTGCGAAGTGAAGGAAAAATTCCGGTTTACATTACGTTAGTGTGAACATTTATATTTACAAGTTTGGCCGTGACTTTGGTTTTCAAGTTAATTTTGATTTAACCAAGAAACTAAAGTCTAGCGATGATTTTGTTATTTATCGTTCAATAAATAAATTGATTATCATGGATTTTAGGAAAATGTATTATTATAGTAAGTAAGTCGTTGAGCAAATTATAGAGCGTGTTAACATACTCGTATAATCAAACATTGGGAGTGAAAGTAAACTAAAACAATTTTTACAAAAAAGCATCTAACCTAACGTGCATTTCTTGAGGAGTTTCGTTATCTGTCTCCGAAACTCATCATTAGATTTTTTACAAAATTTTATGGGACCATTTCAAAATAAACCTCTTTCGAACAAAAGAAGAATTTTCAAAATCCGACTATTTATGACGGAGTTATGCTCGAATATACATAAAAAATACAAACCTCCGAATTGAGAATCCTCCATTTATAAGTCGGTTAAAAATAGGATATAAAAAGTCAAAACTATGTACCTATTTAGTTTCAGATTAGAATCTGTCTACGGTAGCGTACAGTATTTATATCTAAGTATGCTAGAATATTATCAATAAACAGTTTCACGTAATACCTACCTACTGCCGTAACTGGTGTAGCAATATTGACATTCGAATCGAACTGGATTAAATGTAAGTTAGTTAGTATTTGAGGCTTTGATGCTTGTGGTGCAAACTATTCAAACTTGGCCGAATTACTTATAGCTCTGATACACAAATATATGTAGTCCAGTTCTCGATACCACTAAGTGTTTACAGGTCACTGCACTGCAACTGACTAGGATCATCTCGGTTAGTATTAGTAGATAGTGACAATGGTTAGTAGGTGAATCAAAACGCTTTTGGAAAAATAAATGAAAAATAATACTTTTGTGTATTTCATTTTTTCCTCATCTGTTTCGTGTACAAATAACATGAATGGTCAGTTTATTATTCCTCAACTCCTCAAGTCCCGCTCAATTTTGCGACCACAATAAAATATGTAAATCAAGGTGACATTTCTATTTCTAAACCACGGTATTTTCTAAGAGAAAATCTTTTGAATCTCTTTATCATGTCCAATCAATTATGGGTGGCGGTAGAAAAAGTTAATTGAGTATTTATATATTATTCATTCTGTAATGCTTTATTACTTTTATTAAATTGAATATTACAACGTTGTTCTTGGTATAGTGCAAAACTGAAAGTAGTTTGCTCAGAAACATTAACACAATCCAATGGGGTAGTTTTTGGACCATATTAGATTTTTCAATTAATTTATTATACAAATAATAATCAATCATTAATCATTGTAACAGTCCAAATTCTGTTCACAATGTGATGTGTAATGTAATCATCATATATTATCAATAATAATTATTGATTAAGTACTACGCGACGCAATGAGCACGATAGCGCGTAAAATACTAAACAACTTGGATGGCTCATAACTCTGCAAGTATTTATAATTTTTATTTACTTTTTTTACGTGATTTCTTAAAGTAAAAATCTTGTTGGAATGTCTGAGCTTTACACTTTACCAAAAATAATTCTGTATAGTAACTTAATTCAACTTTGAATGGCAAATAAGTAATTTACTTATATTAAGGTTTCGTAAAATATAATAGATATTTCGACGCCATTTTATTAATTCTTTGAGCTTTGTCTCATTAGTTTTAATACAAACATTTAGCATTAATGGAAGTAGCAGTTCTTGCCAATTAAAAACTTCATTCATACTATATTGTTTAATATACCGATAAACTCAATAATATTTAGAAACGTTACAGTAGGCATTTTAACTAACTCTGAAGATATGAAATAAGTAGTTCTTTTTATTAGACTAATATAATATTCAGACATATCACGCAAATTCAATCAAAGAAATGTCTACAATTACAATTTAAATATTTACAACTTAAAACACTGAAGTGTAAAATTTTATATTTAAAATAAACCTCCGTTATGAAGTTATTAAGTGAATTTAAGCCATCAATTATACAAACAATGACACTATGAGCAGTTAACTAGCATTGTTTAACGAGAAAGACTGATTTTAGGATTCAAGTTTATACCCCGTCCTGATGTTATTTCGTTTTTAAAATAACTAGCTCTCACTGGATAATAGCAACTTACAATTCTCTTCAAATTTTAATTCACTTTTCTACTAAGCTCGCCGAAATTGGCTCTTAACAAACTTCAACGAAATGTGAAACTCGTGGACTTTAAAATAATATAAAAGTAAGCCAGTAGAAGGCTGTATACTATCCGGACACGTATTCAAAAATAGAACAAAAGTAGTTGCACTGAATTCCGTATTCAAGTAGAATTGAGATAAGTTTAAAATTCTATAAAAATCATTTGTACGATTGTGCACAAATCCAGATCCCACGTTCCGCGTTGTAGGAGTGAATGGAAATCGACGGGAAAACAACGCTCGTTCGGGCGGAAAGGATTTTTCTGATTCGTATAGAAACTTTGTATGTAAGCAGGGTAGGTGTAAACGTGCGATTAGTCGAGAAATTTTGACTAACTACCCAAGAATTTGGTATCGTCGCCACTTTGAATCTAATAACGTAGAAACTGTTTTTAATTATATACAATATACATATATATTTTTGTTACCCATGCAATACTTCTTGGGATTTATATGCAGTATTTATAGCAATAAACAGCTAGTCAGAGAGAGTAGTATTGTAGGACTTTAGATGAATACCTTAAAAACAAAATTGATGACCAATGCCAATAAAATACCCATCTCAATAAATAACAACACCATAGAGTACGTCGAAGAATACATTTATCTAGGTCAAATAATTTTCCCAACACAATTTACTACTAAAGAATTAAACGAATTAACTCAACCTAGAAAAGGTCTTTAAAAGAAATTTTCAAAAACCAAAGTATACCGCTTAAAATAAAAAGACGCGCATACAACACGTGCATTCTACCCGTCATGACGTAAGGTTGCCAAACATGGGCCCTAACTAATGAGAACATAAAAAAAATAGAAGTATGCCAACACAATATTGAGCGAAGTATACTACATTTGAAGAAAACAGATAAAGTAAAACTTAAACTGATAAGGCAAAAAAACAATATTACAGATGTAACCTATACAGTTAAATGTTTAAAATGGAAATGGGCTGGCCACACTATTAGAAGCAAGATGAAGAAGTGGGCCAAAGATATCATAAAATGGTCCGAGATCATCCGAGAGAAGGAAAACGAAAAAGAGGAAGACGTGGACGTAGATGGGAAGATGACCTAAAGGCTACAGCAGGTGTGACTTGGACCAGGAAAACTCATGATCGTGAACTGTGGAAAAGCCTGGGGGAGGCCTATGCTGAAAAGCAAAACAAACCTACCGATGTCTGGAATTGAAACATTTTATTAATTGTATAATTTATAATGTAAGTTTGTTAATAAAGGCTATATAAATAAATAAATAGCAATAATTTAATATGAATATATTATTCATATTAAATTATTGCCTTAAATTGTAGTACACAAAGGACAAAATTGACAACTCCGAAAGTTTGACAAACATGCCACTGAGTCGGCATGTTTGTCAAATTTTCCTTCATACATTAAAAAATATTTGTAGGTACACCATTTCCACAAAGTTTTACCTTACTTATGACTTAGTTGTTTTTTATTTGAAAAGCTAAAAGCATAATACCTTATTCATTTTTATTGGCCATCATCCATTGAGCTCTAATAAATCAATTATCTTGTCAAGCCCGCAGCCATTCATTACAGTGAAGTTTGGAAAGCTTTCATATTCTACCCCTTTTATATACTGCTAATGTTCAAATTTAATACGTACCTACTTAAGGACTTAACTTAGATTTCAGAAGCACCTGCTAATTGTCTCGTTGTTTCCGTAGTTCGTACCAAGCATTTGCATGCTGCCGGCTAAGTTATCTATTGTTGATCTTTTGAATAAGGAAATTCTCAGTACAGTATTCCTTTATTTATAATATAGCAATATATTCATAAAACAGCTTAGTTTTATAATATGGCGTAACAAACCTACATAAAAACCCTTAATAAAAAACCCACGAGTTTTTATTGTCTTGTTCTTTTCTTCGGCTTTATCTATTGCTTTGCGAATTTGGCATTAGATGACATGTTGGTATGTGTATAATCATGACTTTTCAGAAGCGTCGCTTTTGATTCCTAAATTAATAAAGAAATAGCTTGTTTTTATTGTAACTTAAGACATGCATTTTTACGTTGTTGGAGCAAGCATATGAATTGAAAAATATACAAATAAATAAAAACATTTTTCACTCCAGGCAGGTAGCATTTCACGTGTCTTGTAATTAATGTGCTCTGTAAGCATTGTTATATTTGTTTTTAAAATATACTTAACAATAGATTACAAATAGTTGTGCGAAGCTTTCAATTATAATTCGACCAAAACGTTTTACGTTTATAATAATAGAATCATCAATTTACAAATAGTCAACAACATTTATTATGGGTTGCATTTGCTCGTCAAAAAAAAATGTAGTCTTAAATTAAGTCCGACAAATCAGTCGCAACTTAATCGCAAGCATGTTTATCCAGTCGCATCGGGTCCCAAGTCGGCTGTATCGTGAAAATGTTGATTTGATTCGATTCTAACGAAACAAAATGAAGTTTGTAAGCTCTTTCTTCACGTGATGTAATTGGATTAATCACGCGTAGTCAGTAATCCCGACGGTTGGAGTCTACTCCATTTAACGTGGCAAGTTCACGTTCAATTGAATCTTTAGCGGGAGAAATTCTAATAGAAAGAGATGAAAGGAAAACTTATTTCACTCTCTAATAATATGATAGAATTATTTTGATTATTAATCGAAACTAATCTTTAAGACTATTTAAAGATTCCAGATTAAGGGTGTGGTGATTTGGTTTAGTGTATTATGATATACCACAAAATGACTAGCTTATGTGTACCTACACAGATTTTACATTTGATATTTTTTTATTACACTAAATTACTTATATAACTTAAGTAGGTTCATTTAATGTATCCGAACAAACAAAAAAATATTTGATTTAATAATTTCCCTTTTATTAACTACTTACTTAGTAAAATTAACATGGCCAGCGTCGATTTTCATGTCTGTATGAGACAGATGCATGTGATAAATAAGGGGTATATTGATGGCTATTTACATAAATAAATTCAGTTAGATATACCTGTTTAATACGGGATGAATATGTTTAGCCTGTCAATAAATCATAGACATAATGACCATTTAATGAGGAACCCTAAATACCACTGTAATATTGTTAACTGTAAAATATTTGTACATTAGAATAACAGAATACCTTATGGCAGAGTAAATTGATATTATAGAAGTAGGTACATTTTGTTTATATTATAACGATAGACATGGATATGCCATGTCTATTTGTCAATTGTGTTTCAAGTAACGTGAACAATATTTGTATCACGGAATAGGTTATGAAAAAGTAAAAATACTTACAGTTTATGTTGTAATTAACATAATCAAAGCACCTCAGCTTTTATAATGTATTATAATCATCTTAAGTCATTTACATGTTAATTACAACAGTATTTTAGTATTTTAAATGAACTAAAACAACAACAAAAGTATCCACGGATCACACATGTACTGATTGAAACGTCAAATAGTGTTGTTGTGATATTTTACTTATTTTATTGAAAATTAATAGGTAGTGTGTTTTATCTGTGTGACAGTTTTAATATTATTCATTTATTTAAATAACACGATTCTGTGTATTAACTTATTTTATGGGTTAAAGTACCTGATCGCGAAGTACCATCAATTTCTTTAATATTTAGTGTATGTGTCCTGTAAAAGGACTGATAGATTGTGATCAAGTCTCAGTCTTACTGCAACATCTGTGGAGACAGGTACGATCCGATTCAGGTTATATTTATTCTAGGTTCTTTTGTGCTGGTATTATATTATTGTATATTGTGTATAGTCCTAGTAGTGTGTAGTGTAGTATCCTAGTCCCATTAATGACTAATAATAATATATTTTGCAATGTGGTATGATTTGATGAATATTGTCTTGTGTGATACTTATCACCTGTCGTATAGCGATATTGTCGTACATTGCAATAATGTGAATTGATTATGTTAGAAAGTATTTGTAGTATATTGTAATTGTAATTATGTTTTTAGGACGTATGAAATGTTGTACGGCAAATGTTTGTTAGGTGACTGGCTAGTTTTCTTATTTTTCTTCCTAGCCAGTAGGTCACCTTGGAACCAACATAGTATACCTACTTATTACTAAATCCTTGATACAACTAGACCAAACAAGGTTGAATATATATGATACTTGCCATTTATTCCTTTGTATTATTTACCTCCCTGATTTATTCTATTGCCTACTACCTATCGATACTATGTATATTGATTAATAAGGTTAGATTGCAACTGATTGAGTAGATGATTCAAATATCCTGACACAGTAGTAAGTGTTGTTCTACGATGAGTCATCGTGGTCTACAATGAGTCGTAGTACTATTACGATGAGTCGTAGGACTTCAATGAGAAGAAGTAGTAGGACGTGTACGTAGTTCTACAATAAAAGCTTTATTATTTTGTTACAACTCGCTAAGACCCCTGTGTAAAATCCAACACATGCAATTCAGAGCATTATAGGTCAAACGTAATAGGGTGTAATAAATAGTTTGTTAAAAAAAAGTTACATTTAAAAATTATTAAATATATTTTTACCCACTTGCCTCACAAATTGTAATTCTATGTTAAGATTCAAGAATTAAAAACCAACTACCCTCAAAGTCCAACAAGTTGCTAGAACAGAACTTTTTAAATACTAATAGCAACAGACAAACAGACCCATGCATAGTTCGACACATCTTCACACTGCTAAAGGGGAAGTCGGGGACAAAAGGAGCAAGTTCCTTCACAAACTTTAATTTCGCCAGTCTTAGTACTTTTTTACTTAGTAACTTTTCTTCACGTACACTGTTTTTACGCTCGTGTGTGGTGTGTTTATTGTCAGTTTGGTTTTCCTACAAACATTTTGTATTGTGTAGTGTAGTTTTGTTATTTATCTTATTGGTTGAAACGATTTTTTGTATTTTCCGATCCGTTAGATATCTACTATCTGTGGTAAGCGTGTTTTTAGTCTGGGTCAGTTTATTTTAAGTATTTAGATCTTAATGATAATAATAATATATTTTTATCTTTATATAAATATATATCTTTAAGGATATATAGAAATATATAACTTTATCACTAAGGAAGCAAAATACTACACTTGTCGATTCACCATTTAAATGTAATGCCACTTCGCAGGAAATAAAAATTCGCGGCCACTTTTTTCAAATTGCCAATAAATTATTTAAAAACTATATTTATACTCTTCTTTTAATATTTTTGACCTCTTGTTTTTGCACCAGTCCTTTAAAATGGTATGTAATATAATAGTGGCAGTACTTTATCAGCATATTATGCTGATAAAGTACTGCCACTATTATATTACATACCATTTTAAAGGACTGGTGCAAAAACAAGAGGTCAAAAATATTAAAAGAAGAGTACACGATTTAGGATATATGAGCCTTAAATGGGCATAACATAGTAGGAGTATCCGCTTACAATGTTAAAACTCTATGTGCTTAAATATGGACCAATTTACTGCTACTTAATGAATAAGTGTTTTGCAAAAGAAAGAAAAAAATGGCCTTAATTTATCACGCAGAATTTTTACTTACAAAAGTAAATCATTTTCTTAACTAATACCTAAGTAACATTTTCAAACGGTGACAACAATATTCACCTAAGTAAATAACAATAAACAGCACAATAAAATACATTAATAAGGAGCTATGAACTGCATTCATTTATTTCTATCATTAAATAATCATCGATTGAGTAGTAAGCTCTTTGTTTAAGGTATCTCATGACTACATTCTTAAATTTATTTATTGGTAGACTCGAAATGCTGACTATCCCAGTCAGATTTATTGCAAAATCTAACTCCTAGTCCCATTAATGGGTTTTGAGTTTTATGAAGCCTATAACATAAACCTACTAATTTGTGCTTATATTTAATGTAACCTGTGCATTTGGTAGTGTTTTACGTGTATGTTAAGTTTTTTTAAAATTAGCATCAAATTCAATTCTTATTAATATTAAGAGAAAAATTATGATATATAATTTCTGAAATTCTAATATAGCACCACCATTCTGCAGTAGGTATATATGACAACACGCTAATAAAACAAATATGAAAATCTACTTACTGAGTGAAGAGACTCAAGGTGACTTAAATCTCGGAAACTACTGAACCTTCGATCATAATTTTTGGCAGACTGGTATCAGCTAACTGGTAAGCTAGGAAAGCCAAAATCGCGTTCAATGTAAGGATTTAAAATGAGAGGAACGCTTGATAAAACATAAACCTAAAATCACAGAAAACACAAATATCAACTTTATAAATACGTCTAATAAGTAACCAAAGTAAGCAATACATCTCGAGACCAAATTAGTCAACATTGCGACGCCTAACTCAACAAGGTCAGCACTATCATATTTTTCTCCTAATTAACACCAGATACATAACAAAGTTCAGTCTGATAATACAAATATGAAGCGCAAACCTCACTGCGCACACATGCTTATTTCACTTCCAATCAGCAACACGGAGTTCACAGCTATACTTGTCAATTTATAACACGAGTTACGACGCTCGCTAGTTTTATTGTTGGGCTATGAAGTTAGCGATTTGGTCATTAAAATAGGTACTTTTTTACTGTCAAAATACAATTTTGAAAATATCTTTACTGATAGGTAGATTACTTAACAAGTTGACACTCAACACTTCTAAAATATTTAGGGTTTTGAGGGAAAAATCTTCTGAAGAAAATATTTTCCATAAGTAATGGTGATTGTTTGATAAAATCTCCAAATTTCCTCCACCAGTTAAATATTATAAACATTGATCATAGTAATCTAATAATAGAGGTAATAGAATAAAAGAGAAAAAATAGGTAAACAGAAATCATAAAGTTGGAAACACAAAACCCTTAATCAACAGGTAAAGAAAATAAACGGTGAGGTTTTAATAACTTATCTATAAATAAGTCGTTATGAAATTCTTGACGGTCAAGGAGCAATTAGCTACTATTTTAACTCCCTCATTGTTACGGGCATCTAGCCAATTGATGCTAATTTCAAATACGCTTGGTAGAAGTCAAGTACATAGAAGTTATTACTGAACAACTTTTTATGATATGAATATGCCAAACTTGTACATGCGCTCAATTACAGATGGTGTAAATTGACTGTCAATTTAAACCAGTGACTTTCAGTTAGAAAATTAAATTCTAAGTATTGGTGTCGATTATGATTTCAAATTATAAAGAATATATGGGATGGCGTAATTTCCTTCCAAAACAGTTTCTCAAAATGTGGTCAGAACTTTAATTTAATTTTACTTGCGAAATAAATTGCAACCGTTTATTTATTTCTGGTCTTGCCGAATAAGCTTCCACTCAATGTTAAACAAACGCTCAATCGTAAAACCACCCACTTAATTAACCGCTAGTTTCGTAGCCACATCCCTCCTTATTTTATTTAATACAATGTGGAAATGTGATTTGTTAGTTGCCACACTGTTTTGGGGCGTGACATAGTCTGTATTGGGGAGTTTAGTTCCACATTCATTGCTTCAATTGTCAGTCGTATAGGCTGCGATTACAATAGACTCCGATGTATGTCAATCTCAGATCAATGGTTTGATGATGGCATAAAGGTAACACAGGTACATGTAGGGACTAGCTCTTTCAAAGAAGATATATAGGTATGTATCTACGTAAATGTTTAAAACAAATGTTGTACACAATTATATATAGTGGCAACATTATATGTACAACATTTTATTTAATTTTATACGGACAATGTCGACCGACGGATGCAGTAGTTCATAATAATATATTAGTTAGTTTTGCTAGTCTGAGACAGTACTGTTTTTGCAGCATAAAATAAACAGCGTTCTAAAAACATTATATTATTTTGTTTGTCTTTCATATTTTTATAAAAATGCTTTGATAGTGCTTTATTAAGTTGACATTCAAAATATGCAACTTCTAGATAAAAATGGTCTAGGTTTATTTTGTCAATAAACATTAGAATGAGCTTAGCTATACGATATCAAGATTATTAAAGTAGAAGCTTCAGGTTCGTTTTCACGTTTATACAATTTTTCAAATCAAGTAAAAATACAAACAATATAATACAATACACGTATATACAATACTCTATATCATTTTTAGAATATATTGTTTACCCTAAAAACGTATTCGTTTACTATAATTAGAGACGGTGCAATTAGTTCCACATACATACATCAAAGTGTTACCACATACATCAAAATGTAACACAATGACGCGCTGATGCTACCAGATGAATTCCATACCGATGTATGAAGTCTGTTTGTATTTAGTTAAATTCCCGATCTAGGTATCAATTCTCACTTCTAAGGAGACACAGTCAATAAAAATACAGCCCCATACTAATCCTATATAAATTCCATCAAACTCAATACGGGGTAAGGGAATACCTTAAAAATCCAACGTGTGACGAATTCCCTTCTAAAAGTTACATTAAATTACTTACATCCATAAACCAAGAAAGCCATACAAAATGAGGTTTTTTTTTCAGATAAGCCGAAGAACCAATTTCCTGAGCAAAAAAGGCAAATGTGTTCGGAGTACGTTTAATAGAATGTCGCGACAGACTAAAGGAGATGGCACCGGATCGAATTTGTATTTGCCCAACGAATAATAATGTTAGGTGGGATTTTTGGAGTGTCGTATTATGTGATTCATTTCGAGTCCGGATTCTAAGGTCTTGAATTTTTTAGACTCACGTTGGTATTGACTGCTGTAGTTACAAGGGTTCTTTGGTGGATTCGATTTAGATGTGACTTGATCGGATTTAGGATTTCTTTTCGCGATCCATTGATGGAGGCTTGTGTAAAAAAAGATTGGAAAGCTTTTAGGCTTTATAAATTAATAAAACAAACAATTCTAAATAGGTATTCAGAAGCCAGTATGAAACTACTTGATGATGATTAATTTTAAAGCAGTAAGATGTAATTATTATAAGATTACTTTGTCACATGCTTATGTTTGCGATGAATTTTCCACGACTGCCTTAAACTGCGTCCTTTAAAAGCGATGGTAGCTTAATAGTTATGGCGTCACACTCGTAATTGAGATGATCCTGGTTTGAATTCCCTTCGTTCTACTGACACAAACAAGTCTTGACTAGAGGAGTTAACATGATTGATGCAATGTGTGCCCCACAATTACTAAACTAGGTTTCGTTTCAAAAAAGGAGTGTTTTGTTGAGTTGTATACAGCTCACATCAGATATTATAAAGAAGACGTACCAATTAATAACAGATGTCCTTGGCCTAGTGGTTAGTGATCCAGGATAAAACTTTGTGCAATGAGCACGATGGTTTATTCTGTGTCTGGATGTAATTTATCTATAATATGTATGTATATAGAAATATTGTTTATCAGTTGTCCGGTTGCCATAGTATAGACTCTGCTTAGTTTAGGATCAAAAGGCGTTGTTTGAGTTATCCCAAGATATTATTAAGTCGAAGTAATTTTTATAGGCATTTCTTGCCAAAGACTTTACAAATACAATAATTGCATTTTTGAAAGATAGAAAAATTTGAATCCAGACTCAGGAATCTAACCCGAGACTTCCGTAGCCAAACCGGGGCCAGAAGCGAACCACCTATCTGGACTATGTTACTAGATATCAAATTCTTCTATCTCTTAATGCTTTTACGGGTTAGGCCCCCGTAGCGCCATCTAGTCGGAAGTTAAAGAACTATCACGGCTTTTGTTATTGCTTCGTTACAGAGAGCATTTTAACAAATTATGATGACGCAGGCCGAATATTGAAGTAATTTTTATAGGCATTTCTTGCCAAAGACTTTACAAATACAATAATTGCATTTTTGAAAGATAGAAAAATTTTAGCATTAAGAGATTTTTTAGATTTATTTAAAGCATTAAGAGATAGAAGAATTTGATATCTAGTAACATAGTCCAGATAGGTGGTTCGCTTCTGGCCCCGGTTTGGCTACGGAAGTCTCGGGTTCCATTCCTGAGTCTGGATTCAAATTTTTCTATCTTTCAAAAATGCAATTATTGTATTATTAAGTCATTATTATTATTACAAAATTGTAATCAACGGTACCAAATTCTGAAGAATTATTTAATTTCCACTGACCTAAGTACAAATAATATATTACTCTAACAGAGCTATATTTCATAGGAACAAGTTAAGGAGATTGCAATCACTAATTAATTAAACATTTTCATTTATAAATTATTAAAGGCCTCGACTCTGTATAAGATTTGTAATAAATATAATTGTAATCATAATTATTACGGAATGTTTCAACTTGTAAATTTGTATATCAGATTAATTTTAGAACTGTTTGAGCGAATGAAAAGTTTGTTCGTTTTATATACCAAAAGTTTCAATGTTGAAGATCATCGCTGTATTAAATCCTTATTTCCTCTGTTATGGATTAAAGCTTTAAAAGAACTTGAAGGGTTATAACAGGCTTATGTTATGCCATTATCCTTCCCTATTCCCACATCAACTTAAGTTACATTTCAAGCCAAACCTATTAAGCAATGGAACCCATTGTCTGCCCATTGCCTTATATCACGTCTTGAGTATACCCAGAAACCGCATCCGACGCAGTTAAGAGCGGCTTAAGTCCAACTCAGTACATACGGCCCCTTAAATTGATATTATCACGACTGTGCAAGACGCAAGACTGTTTCAAATTAATTAAGGAGCCTCCATATATATATATTTATTTGAATACGTTTGAAGTTGAATTTGTGTTTGTTATTTGCCTTTCGAGATGGTAAGTTTTATCTCGTGATATAAAAAATTAAATAAATAAATCATAAACCATTCTAGAAAAGCTAAGAAACTTTTAAACGCTTTTATCTTTTTGTATCAAAATACCCTTCATATTGATAAATATAATGCAGTCTGGATGATGTTTAGTGGCACTTGTAAAATAAGGAAAATTGATTGACCTAAGAATTATCAATTCTCTCTATTCATTTATAATAATGGCTGATAAACACATTACTTCCTTTTTTGTCGAGCAGCCTGGGAAAAAAATAATTATATTTTAGTTGGCATAATTAATCATGATTAACTAAAACGATTTGTTTTAAAAATGTTTTGCCTTTTTAAAATGGTAATTAGTGAAAATGCTTCCGTGATATCAGTCATCTACATTAAGATCATAGTACTTATTTAGGTAGGTACACTCTTAACATAAAGACATCTTCAGGAATGCTTAAACACGGACAAACGTTCTAGAAAGGTTCAGTCTAAGAGTTTGTAGGAGCAAAACTGACTACCTTAAATGCTATATCAGCGGAAACGTGACACCTGAAACTATCTTTATAGGATCGACACCTATTCCTACAGTAGAAAAGTTTAGATATCAAGGCTCCATGCTCACAACAGGTGCTACCGTTGATGCAGTCGTGATGAACAGAATCAGTGCCGCATGGCAGAAGTGGCGAGAACTTTCTGGTTTATTATGCGATCAACGTATTCCCATATTATGAACAAAGAGCAAAGTATATAAAACAGCAGTGCGCCTGGTATTGTTGTGTGGGACTTATTGCTGGACAACAAAAAAGATACATGAGCAAAAACTCCACACCACCGAAATAAAGATGCTTAAAGGGGTGGGGGGTGTAACACGGCTTGACGAAATCCGTAACAAGTATGAATGCAACAAAAAAAAAACATTCAAACCATAATGGCAAGTAATGGTATTATAGATATAATGTGTCGTTTATTTAACATATTTTTTTCCATTCAATCTAATTACTTAGTACATAAATTATCACAATATTATGTACAATGTAAATAAACAAATTATAATTAAAGTTTTGAAGAATTTTAATGTCGCGGGCTGCAAATAAATAATGTCCTGAAATAGAATCGATACTAAGCTTATATTTTACTCTTATTTTCTTTGTTTCTCAGTTTCTCATATTATTTTATCCATACATTTTAAGCACTTTTGTTTATCATAGTTAGAAAATTTATCCCACAAAATCATATTAACCGCACGATCTATTCCGAAACCATGCACAACTCTGCCTATCGGTTTTTACTACTGTGCATTATTAATACCTATCGATCAGTAGGTAATGGCAATAGCCACAGGTCCCATGTGGTCAGCGCCTATTTTACCTGGCTCAGACAACAGGGGAAGTGAATTCTGAAGGGATTCGAGGGTCCGACCTAAAGATATTGTGGTGGAATGCCTCGGTAGGACAACTTAAGCTTTGGTCAGACACATGACCCTTAAAGTGTTTACTTATATAATGTGCTACGTCATAGATCTCGAACTCGATCATCGATTTTATACATACATACATAGAATAGATACACATATTTATGTGTATCTATTCAATGTATGCTGTTTATGCTGTTGTTATCTACGGTATGCAAATTCTCACGCAGTAGACAAAATCGGTCACGAGTTCGCAATAGAATCATAATTTAAACTGCCGGTCCCAATACATCTTCCACCTCATTTACAATGCTCATTATACCATGTATTACGAAGAACTTTCGTATTTTACAGGAAGTGCAATTCGGTTGCATGCGTTGTCCCTTTTCGGCGATGTAATATTGAGAGGTGGCACTAGAAATTTGATCCAAGAGTTTATCCGTAAAATATTCTCGAAAATATTCTGCTGGAGATTTGGGTGGTTCTACATGCTCTTTAGGAACTTGTGGTAAATTCTTATCACCGATTTTTTCTATTCAATCGCATACTAATGACTAATAGTGTATAAAGTTTCTTATTATTTTTGCTCATAATTTCTGCGACAATGAGGCTTAAACTCAGCATAAAATTATGTTGTGACTTGGGCCACTACACAGCGCTGGTTCATCTGTTTTTCATGCACTGAAGAGTTTTCTTTTATCCCAAAAGTATTACCCAAAAATGTATCCATTCAAATATACATCCCACAATAATAATATTACTTCATCTTAAACTCTGAACATAAATATCCTTTAGCCTTTTAATATATTCCCTAAATAAATTAACAGCGTAAATAAAAGTTTCCAAACAGTCATAAAGCCCGAAGGGTCTGAATCAAACTTTTAGGTATTTAGACAATTTTTCCAAGTTTGGACGTATAATTCAGAGGTTAGATGAAACGTTAAATTTAATCATTTTGTTCTGAACTCTAAATGAAAAAGATTCTGAGAGTGAAAGTGAGTAAATTAAAATCGAAAAGACCACGAAAGTGTACTTTCGAAGAATAAGGAAGTAATTTAGGAAAACTTACTTGAATAAATGGTAAGAAGTGGTAGCTGTTGTTCTTGGGGCTAGTTATTTTTTTTTATGAAACTACTTATACTACTTATTTCATTTCCAAACTAACTAACAAATGTAGTTAATGCTAACTTTGACAATATAAGTAACGCAATATTTTTACAAAATAGGCACTCGCTCAAAAATGTAGAACGATTAGTATTTTATTGTCAAAATGTATAACAATAGCTTTCAAACATATAATCTGCAAGTCACAAATACAAAATTTCAGTAACATAGCAAGCCGAGCTAACTTTTGTTAATTATCAGTCAGATATCTGATTGGTCATCTGAAAATTATAATTTGCTCTCTATATCACCGCTTGTATTGTTTTTAAACTTCAACGATTTTACCCATTATTATCAGTTATAATTATATAGAACCCAACGTGACAACACTTAGAGCAATTCCATCGAAAAGTCGTCGGCGCTCGGGTAAATACTAGGTATCATGCTTTTGAATTTTTCGTTATATTGTGATTAGGGCCTCACATCAGCAATCGTAACACATAAATTAAAATTCCTATTTTTTTCTTCTTGGTAGGTTTGGTTTAATTGTTTAGGTTTAATCGGTTGGTCTCAAAACATGTCTCGTCATCATCGTCTCGGCCATTAGTTTTCAATATATTTTACTCGAAGTCAATTCAGTTCAAGATATTACCATCACATTACTGTAACACGATTTCTATTTTAAAGTTTAATACTATCTTCAAATTGACTACGAAAACCATTAAGCACATCAATTTTACTTCCGTCCAGAGGCGGAGACATGAAGCCAGGTATCTATCACTAAAACTTTTTCACTTAGAACTTGGGTTCGACCGATACTGCTAACTTCTGGGCTTGTTTTAATTAAAAATCTGTTTTAATCAATATATAGTGTAATGTAGATGGAGTTAACGCTGGGGAACGGGTTGAAATAAAGAGAAAGATTCTTATATTTCATTTAGTAGATTTAAGATTTAGACAAACAAAACAACATTTAGAAATTTTCTTTGTCTAAGGAAATTATTGAGTTTTTTTGACGTTATAACGTCTTATAAATCGATGACCCGGTGCACGCACGGGAAAGTATCACGTTATTGACTGGTTGCTAAGCAAAATTAACGTTATTGATTGGTTGCTAAGCAACAGCGAATGGCGATAGCAACTGTATAAATGTAATAATGATGATGAACCCGTGTTTTCGCCATGGCAGACTAAATATTTTAGGTTAAATTCTTGCACTAATTTTAAAAGTATATTCTTTGATTGTTCTTACAAATCAAGCTATAATTTATAACCATAATTTGAACGGTGTAAAACCAAGCACGGAACGTGTGGTAACAGATGTCTTTTAAAATTTTCATTGCCTAAGTAAAGATTAGTTTCAAGTTAATCTATTTTATAGGCGATAGAACACTAACCTTAATAGAATTGCAACACTTAAATTTCACCCCAAGTTGCCTATAAAAGAAAATAATGCAATGATCTTATCATTGCAAAGCTAATCAATCAGAATCAATCTGAGCAGATTACTGCAAATCGAAATTCTATAAACCAAGTTCACTTTGGGGCACTAAATATTAATTATCTGTGACGGTCTACTTTGAAATTCAAATAAAAGTGAATAGATCCGTCGTCGAGAAATTATAGCTTTGATGTGGGTTTTATGAAAAAATAAACCAGGTTGAGATTCTCTCCGTTGGTTAATTTAATGCATCGACTGCGAGTGACTGAGTGGATTTGTGATTTGTGGATGCGACTGAGTGCAATAATGCTCTTAGATTTATTCGTCTTTTCAATAGACCGAGTCTACAAAGAGTTTAGCTTGATATCAAACTTAGCTTGGCTGTTTTGTAATAAACTTTGTCATAAAGCGGA
Organism: Herminia tarsipennalis; assembly: GCA_945859575.2. Lineage (NCBI taxonomy): Eukaryota > Metazoa > Arthropoda > Insecta > Lepidoptera > Erebidae > Herminia > Herminia tarsipennalis. Next base: position 22,550,097 of record OX243844.2, read on the forward strand.
AAATTGACTACGTATAAAACTAGTTAGTGTGTAGTGTGGTCGTTCAACACTTAACAGTACTTAATATTAAAAAATTGCCTATTAAATTCGAAATATAAATTTTATGTGCATTATTATTTAGACAGTTTAATTCATTTGAAAGCACATAATATTTAAAATAAAAGAGGTCAACTTTTAATTTTGAGTGTATAATTTTACACTAAATAAAAATATTTTATAGTTTCATAAGAATATAGTTATTTGGTCCAAGTTAAATAAAAGTTTCACTTGAAATTTTCACGCTTTCAGATTAGTGATTATAATTCTTTCGTCTGAAGTATTGTTGTCAATCATTTTGAGAACTATGAGTAGGTCCCAATGCAATTTTTTTTCTTAATTCTTAAATCCTTGTTACCAACGATGAGATATTGTTTAGACATGAATTATGTACTCTTGACTTTGGTCAATATAATTCACAATAGATATGGTAAAACACTGGACTTGGTCCTTTCCAATCATGTACAGAGTGTATCAAAATGCCAAAATCCTTTAGTTTCAATTGATATCAACATCATCGAAATGAATTGCATCACTACACCTTTGCTTATGAGTGTCCTTCGGATGCAATTTAGGTTTAATAAAGGTGATTATCCATCAATTAACAATGACATAAATTCAGGATTGGAATTTTTAGTTTTCATCGAGATCAACCGATAATTCAGTGTCTTTCCTTAATAATTATGTTCGTAATCTCCAAATCAAATATGTTACTCAAAAACTTGCTCGTGGTAAAACCTATCCATCCTGTAGAATTCCTCGTTAATACAAATGGTCACAGAAAAACATAAATACTTCAAAAAATATAAGACTTATAGCAACAAGCCGACGATTTAAAACATCTGTATTGGCCACTATTATGTTTTAGCTTATACAGGTACTAAAAGTTGTTAGGTTATAGTCTAGTATATATGAGTTATATCTAGTTATAAGATTTATTATATCACGGTAACACGCGAACAATGTTGTTGGTGATACATTGATCAATGTTGCTAAGAACCTATAGTTTGTCAAAATATAATGTATTACTGTTTTTTGTTCCTTAAATAAATAAATAAATAAATAAATAAATAAATAATTTAACGTTTAAGCTTTTTCGTGATAGAAATGAGGTACTAATATATGAGCAATACGCAAACTATCGGAGTCTTACTGAGAACTCAATAAAAAACAACCCAAAATACTTACTTAAAATATTTACTTGTACACGGGTGAATTGGCTTTTATAACACCTGTACACAAAAAAGGTATAAAAACTGAAATAACTAATTATAGGCTAATATCCAAATTATGTGTCATAGCCAAGATTTTCTAAAAGATTATTTTTGCAATCAAGAACCTTATTAGTCCATAGCAACATGGTTGTTTGCGAGGAAGGTCTACGGTTACTAATCATATGCTACTCAATGATTTCATCACTCACGCTGTGGGCAATGGCAAGCAGGTGGATGTCATCCACACCGACTATAGCAAGGCATTTTCCGGTATTGATCATGACATCCTATTGTTAAAATTGGGTGAAATGGGTATATATGGGGACTTGCTCGGGTGGTTATCCTCTTATGTAGAAAACAGATTCTAAGCTGTAGTATTAAACAACTATGTGTCTGGTTGGGTTCCTATCCCCAGCGGAGTTTCTCAAGGATCCCTGCTTGGTCCATTATTGTTTATCATTTATATCAACGACATTGACTCTTGTTTGAAATCTATTTCACAATATCATCGCCGGAGGACGCACTCGAACTTCAAGAAGGATCTCAACTGTCTTGAGAGCTAGTGCCGAATCAACAGACTCAGACAACAATATATATATATATATATATATATATATATATATATATCTATATATATTTTTTTTTTAAAGACAACTCCCGTAGTAGGGTACGAGCCCTGTGTCACGGGGGACTTTACTAACATACAAGTCACGGACACAAATTACACCCAGACCCGGAACAACAATTTGTGGTTCACACAAAGTGGTATCCCGTGTGGGAATCGAACCCACGACCTCTTGCGTAGCAGTCGGACACACTCCCACCGCGCCACAGAGGTAGTCGAAACGCAATCGATTATTTATATCTACTATTTATATGCATGCCGCATGATACTTTTTATAAACCACGGATCTCAACTCTATCGCGTAGATATTTTAAGATTAATTCTAGCAAGAGTAGTTTTCAATACCCGCGCTTCAAGTACTCCGCATCAGTTTATTCATGATCACAGCCGATGCAATACGCACGACAAGTATAAGAAGGCCAAGCCTAAATAATTAACGCGGTTGAAAATCGTGGTCTAAAATTATAAATCTGAAAGTTTCTGAGGATAGGTGGATATTTGTTGCTTTTTCACGTAAAAACTTCTGGATGGAGAATAAGAAAACTTTACAGTATAGGTGTTAAAACATTAACTGTATGAACTATAAACAAAGTGGCGCAATGTGTTTTTTAAAAAAATAATTACCCGACTTTCCGTTTTAAAGTTATGCGTTATTTTCACACTCAAATTTGTTTGCCCACTGTAGGTGTTTAGGGCTTCGTTGATAGCCTGCAAGGTGACACAGCGGATGAGCGCTTTTATGGGGAACCAGTCAAATGTGTCTTCTAATTTGTGACGAGAGCCACGATGCGATGACCGGGGCGACAGCGATGCTCCACGTACAGTGTACATAACGATATTATGAAATATTGCTTTTATTAAGTGAAAAATTGAATTGTGCTAGTTCGTGCGGATCATCATGCACACGACATTCTAAATGCTAATTTTTAAACACTCTATATAGTTTATACATCAGAATATCTCACAGAAATCCACGGGAAAAACCTTGTAAACTTATATTTAAAGTAGTTTAAGGTTATGCAACTAGAAGAATCATAATTGGCAGTGATTTGGTTGTCAGGTTGTCAGTCCTTTGATAATAATTGTTTTCACGGCAATTTTCGACGCTTTTACATTTAATAAATGGACAACAGAATTAAATAACCACAGTGTCAACATCATTGAAAGCCACAATTCGATTTGCACCTGAAACCAAATGAAAAATGAATAGAATAAATAAAACTAGCGGTTTAGACGATGTTAGCCTATCAATTAGTTTATGTAATTGAATTTTAGTCAGAAATGCAAATTTGACTTTGGATTGGTTTGTTTAGTAAATTTTTTTCACGTCAAAATATGTAAATACTAAATTGCAGATTCCATAACGAATCCTCTTTAATTACCCTCTTTAAAGAATCTTTTCATGAAGGTGGATACCTCCATAAAAAGATTATTTCCGTTGTTTAGTAAGGAAAGAGTTATAAACATTATTCTTCATCTTCGGATTATTATAATAATAATGGTCTCCTAGCCGATGCGCCTATTACAGCGGCCTATCTTATCAGAGCCGAGCCAAGTACGCAGGCGATATTATAGTGCACAAGTGTATGCATAGACACAGTCCACTCTCTATTCCCTAAATCTCATGGCGCGATGGAACGGAAATCCGACACGACCGGGTTTCTGGAGAGATTGAGCGCAGGACCGACGGCTTAACGTGCTCTCCAAGGAACGAACTGGGATATTGTACGAGTGACCGACAGTGGTAACTTAATCTTGTTGATATCTCAATCAGCTCGGTTTCCACTAAGTCAGGGACCCCAGGATTAGTATCAGTATATAAATATAACAGCATTTAGACAAGACATTCGCGTTGTTGGACTATAAATATTTTAAATGCGCGCTTATTACCGTATTTAAAATATTTATAATATATTAGCAATTTAAAACATTTCAAAATGAAGCAGCAGATCCAACATTTAACACAATATTTTGACTTGCAAGCTGTAAACAAATCTGTGTTGGCTCCTCGATTTAATTTCCAGCGAAGCTTCAACAGCCACTGAAATTACGCAAATTACCCTTCACGGGAATATGTGATTACGATGGGCGACCGATCGCAAAGCCTTCGCTTTTGAAGCGTTCGATTTACTAGCTTATTCGAGCTATACTTCATGCTTGAATATCATTATAGTCAAACTTGTATGAATAGAAGAGTTAATAATAACTGCTTGTAAGTAAATAAAATAGACTTTCACTTTAAACAAATTTGAAAAAAATAATTGTTACAATAATACTATTTTTAAAGAATTGGTTAATATGGTTAACTAGCGTGCGAATTTTGTTGATCTTCCTGTCCGTTTGTTTTTGAAATGATATTTTGTGAATTACAAAGCAAATATGTGACTACGATGAGTGACCAATCGTAAAGCCTTCGCTTTTGAAGCGTTCGTTTTCTCGCTTATTCGAGTATATATTTGAATATCATTATAGTTAAATTTGTATGCAGAGACTAAGAGTTAATAATAACTACTACTACTTGAGTAAATAAAATAGTCTTTTCTAATTCTAGAATTTTCACTTTAAACGTAAATAATTGTTACATTTATACCATTTCTCAAAAGTATTTGGTTACATAGCGTGCGAATTTTTTTGATGATCCTCTCTATTTGCTTTTTATATATGAATGTCGTGCTCTTGTTATTTCGATATAGTTTTATACCCTAATTCGATTATCTTCAAACTTTGCATCCATTATTGTGTGTATACTTTAGTTTTAAATTGAATAAATACCAAAGAATAGCTTAGTATAAAGGTAGTCAAGTAATTAACAACCCACATAACTGGGGTTACAAAATACCTCCGCTTAACCCTTTAAATGCCGAAACGTAAAACAATTTTTCCAAGAATGCAACTTACTCCATTTCTGGAAGCCATTATGGAGGACTACTAACCGACCTTATTTCCTTGACCTTGTGAGATTACGTCATCGTCTGCTACCATAAATCTTTAGAGGGACATCCTTTATTATTATTTGGGAACAATAGTACATCACGAAATACAACAGCAAAGTAGACATCAGCGTAATAGCCACTATTACATTAACTTTTGCGACAATTGACAAAGTTCTTGCAATGTTGTCGTCTGCCTCTGACGATGTAGTAGTTTATAATTTGTTTAAATGAGAAAGTAGACACTAATATATTAAATGAAAAAGTTTGCTCTGCTTGTCTAGGTTTTAACTCTTTTTTTTTTAAATAACATCCTTGAAAATAAATAATCATAATCGTAATCATGCTAACTACAAATGTTTAAATAGTACTGCTAAGTATCTGCTATTCTCATCAAAATTACAGGCTACACCCGATCTTAGGGGCCGCTCCTGTACCTTCTATCTTAAGAGTGATAAACTTTGATGGCACTAATAATACGAAACTGAGGTTACATCTTTACACCCCAGTCTTACGTCCCTCCGATTAAAATTATAATAAGCGCAAATAAACGATGATCTCGCACTCACACTAAATAAGATCAGCAGGACGGGTTTAAAAAGAAAAGGTTTTATTTTTTTGAAGTTAAGAATTAGTCTTTAATTTCGCACCATTCGACAGTCTCAGTGCATTTGTCAGATCCTGGAATGAAGAATGAGAAAAAAAATTGTTGTTATTTCCCTTCGTCAGCCTTCAGTATTTATTGCGATTTTGATTGGTTGTGTGGAATTGTTTATTTTTTTTTCAATTATGTTTTCTCGTTCTCCTTTCAAAGGGTAAAGTAATCAGGTCTGAAGGATCTTGTCTATATTTAAATTTGCGAAGTTTACAATGGCATTTGAAATAAAGTCCCTTTTTTTGCTTTATGTTGTGCTGTTGACGAATGCGGCAACTTTGATAAATGGTTTATGGAAGACTTACTAATCTTAAATCTACTACACTACTACTAATAAAGACTTAGTAATCTACAACTAACGGCCGGTCTCAATAACCTAACTATCGATGGATTTGACTACTAGAGGTATATATTTGATATAAGCTCCATACAAAATATGTCAAAATCCTCTATCCATCGATAGGTAGATTATTGAGACCGGCCGTTAGTTGTAGATTACTAGCTGTTCCTCAAACCTTTGCTTTTGTAGTTCATATATCTTACGCTAACAAACATCCATTAGAAGTTATGTCAAACCCTTAGCTTCAAGCTACCTTTCGAGTACCTACTGTTGTACAGTTAGCTTGTACCAAATTTCACAAAAATAATCCCGATATTTAACTTTCAGTTCCACTCAAAAGTATTTCTATCACTACTATTCACCTAGCACCTTTAAGTGACAGTGACAGCATAAGCGTTGGTGTTGGCGTCTTAAACTTAATGAGTTGTGAGTATTTGGCCTAGCGATTATATATTTAAAAACGTAATGGACAGTTAATGTACAAAAGCGGACTAATGCTATAGCATTCTCTACCAGTCAACTTAAAGGTGACGTAGAGATAAAAATAGAAGTAGGTGCAGTAAACTTGTTGGCAGCTAAACTATTTAATAATAAACAATACTTAAAAACGAAATAATTATATAGGTACCTACATACATACAAATATACTTACATAAATATTTTATTACCTTAACAGCGTAAATTATGTTAAAGACAAAAACATTTTCTATATTCTTTAATCTATTTTATAGGTAAGTCTTATGAATTTCATACAAAATATTTCATAAAAGACATCAGTATTTAATTAGTACAGAATGTTTTTGTTCCGTTTTGATATCCGTGCGTAATTACTAATTAATTAATGACTGAACATCGTACATAATGAATAGGTACAATGTTGACAGTTTACAGTGAGTTCAATGAAGTACTATCAACGTTTTCAATGGAATTCTGGTTAGTATCAAATTCAAGTGTTGACAGCGTCAGTGATCTGTAGTAATATTAAATAGAAAATAACGCAACTCTGGGTTTGTGTCAGTTTCGCAATGAAGTAATCCTGATTATGAGGAACACTATTGTAGAGGAAATGGCACCTGTCGTCTAGTTCAAAGTAGTAGTAGTTTTATTTTTAACACTACCTGTATACTTTACCAGACTATAGTCAAACATTTAATATAATTCAGTGTGTCGCGTAAATAATTTAAGGTAAAACACTATAATAGGTCTACCCGTGACCACAGTAACACACATATATATCAAAAATACACAAATCGCGAAAGTTTATCAACATTTAAAACAATTTAATTTTTAAACTCTGTCATAAGTGCTTATTTTCAAAACTCCAGTCGCTTGTCAAACAACGTAATTAGATTCAACCTGTCGTCGCTCAATGCAAATCAATATAACTCTCCGAATTAAACTCAAAATTATATTTATTAAAAACCTATTAAAAAAGTTTTCATCCAATACCAAATGCTCTTATCGCCAACAAAAAGTGACATACTAAATAAATATTATTTTCTGTGACAAGATAAGGCATCACCACAGAGATTTATCGTTATTAATTTCATTTTTATCAGTAAAAACTTTGTCAAGGTAAAGGCGACAGATTTAAATTTATGTCCTAAATTAGTTTATTTTGCGTTAACTATACATATTACTTGTTATGGTAACAGTACATTAATTGAATGAAATTTTTAAACTAGAAAGAAAATAGTGAGTATTATAAAGTCAAAATGATTGATGTTTTATCTACTTTGTTTGAGTTTCAAATTTTAGTTTTGAGCTATAACTACATTCATGTGTTCGGGGTAATAAATACTCATATATTAAAGCGCTTTAATGCCTCCTAGGCAGATAATAATGCTGTCAATTATATTTTTACAAGCACTCGCCGTACCTTACCATTGAAAGGTTATATTATCTAGATTTGGTCTACATCTTCCCCCGTTTTGCCGTAGTAATGTTACGAAAAAATGTATTTTTTTAAAACTAGACATTATTATTCTAATCCATCCTTATTTTTTTCTACGCCCTAATATCAATACGAGTATTTTTTTTACTAATTTTAGAACTGAATTGACAAAACGGTGATCTGGCTAATTTTGTTAATATCAAATGATTTCACACTCTCGATCTTATGTATTTTTCACAAGTGCTTGACGAAGAGCTCAGTTTGGCACCATTTTCAAAACTCCAAGCAGAAATTTATTAATCCACATCAGTACCAAGTTCAGGTATCCTATGCTTTATAGCCAGCCCTCGGATAACCGACTCTTGATTTTGCCATCCTGGCTCAGGTACTGCATCTATTCGTCACTTCATATAAAGTTGAACTTTTCGTATTCTGACGAATGACATACAGTGTACTATTTACGATACTGGGTAGCAATGTAAATGATTTAAAAAATAACACAATTTTACATATTGCTTTCAATAACATTGTAATGAAGTTCCTGTAGTAATAGTATAAGTACAGTGGCAGGTAGGATTAAATTGACAATCACTTTGTTACAATGTTGGATTTACACGATGCGCCTCAGGGGAGATGGGGGTTGATTGTCAGTGGTTGAGAATAGACATAATTATTTTAGTATTATTGTTTACTTTATTGCGTATATGAAATATTTTATTCACGTAGTAATTTAAATTAAGGAGTTAGAAAGTTTAAACAAATTGGAATAATGATTGAAATAACTTATCGATTCGAGCTAAAATATAAGCGTGTTATAAAAGTGGCATTCAAGAATAATGGAACTATTTACTAGGTACCTACTTGTTTTAAAAACATATTATTATATCGACTTTCTCTTCCCTTAAAAGGTTTTTATTCATATTTAATTAAGTTATCTGTACTCGTGTAAATATCATTTCCGTTAAATTTGTAAAAAAAAATGATTTCACAGTCACCTTTAGACCGAAATTCAGCACCTAATACTATAAATTTATTTTATGTGTACCCATATCCTTGTTTGGACATTTTAGAATGAACAAAAAGGTGTATTTGAATACAAAATACGATAGCTATAAAATGCTTTAAAAATGTCGCCATAGCTTGATGTTATGTTTTTGTGCGAGGTCAACCAATGCCGAACGATATCCCTAATATTGTTTCAGTAAAATCAGGGCATTTCCTTACTACTTCAATCGTGGCGATTCACAGATCGAGGGTGGGTGGTGCGATCCCTCCCTAATAATCTACTTATAATACGATTATCAATTGTCTGCTAATACACACCGGTCATTGTAGTATCCGCCTGTCCGATCTTTTCTGCTTTCTCGATCTATGATGTTTACAAAAACTGAAATTGTTGATAGAATACAATAAGAGTACCTATAGGCTCTACAAAATTAAGATAAGAAAGTTTCTAGTCGACCGTTGCGAACCTTGGAGCCATGTTGTAGTTTTGCATTTTATGAGGGTCACGATGTACTTCATAGTAATATTGATGACGCCGTACTATCACATATGGCTTTAGGACGTATATCTACGTCTTAACCCTACTACTTATATCCTTAGGACATAAAAAGTTTAAGAAAAAGCATTATGATACAAAGGCCTTTAAGTTCTTAAGAACTCCAGTAGGTGTCGTTAATCAGTGGCTCTAAACTAACTGCAAGCAAAGAATAATTTGAAGTGGTTGAAATCGTGGGACTGATATATTATTTAATCTTAGCCTTTATTATAGACAACTATTTTGACGTAGCTGAAGTATTGCTACTGGACTTCAATTAATTAATTATCATGCGAATTGGCTTGATATCATTGTGACAATTTTGTAAAGTGTATGTACTGTTCTTCTAGTTTATAGACAACGATTTTCAATTGCCTAAATATTTTTATTTTCTTCAATGTTTTATAAGATTATAATGAGGGTGGGGTTTTTAAATATAACCAGCAATTTGTATCACTTCTTACTAGAAAAATTGCGTATTGTGTACACCTCCAGTTAAACTAAATTGTTTTGTAAGGGCCCACCCCTTATTCATGTCGTCGGTGGAAAAATGGATTGAGTTTGAACCCTCTACCACTTGATTGTGAGTCTGAAGTCTACTAAAATAGTCTAATTCTAATTTCATGCAGTCAGAGACGTTAATGAATCTCGATGAACTTAGTAAAGTGCCTCCGACTGCATGAAATGCAATCAAGACGAATCTAACGACGTCTTAATTGTATAAATCCGTTTAGTGGATTGTAAGATATCAGGTAATAAAGCATATTACATACATACATACATACAAGATACGCGCGAAAAACATAACCCTTCTTTACAGTCGGGTAATGATAGACCTTCAGGATTACATGCATGCAATCTAGAATAAGACCACCCTATATCATGTGTAATAAATTGCTTAGACAATGCCGTGGTAAAAAGTAAGTTATTTAAACCCACGTACTTCATACGGTTGTTTTAAAAGTAGCTTTAATATCAGTTAGTGAATTTAATTCGAAATTAACTACTTCTTTACTACTCTCTAGGCAAACAAGAAATTAATACACGGTTTTAAATAGACTTGCCAATACAAAAATCTTGGCAAGCGAGGGTCTGACTGGCATGCAGGATGGTAAGAATTTGAGGTTTAGTATATTATCACAGCCCTGGTTAAATGGTTCAGTTCAGGCCCCGGTATTGGCATACGAAATTCTGGGATCCAATTCCTTTTCCCGAAAAGCATTTTTTTATATAGGTATATGTATATATATATATATTTTTCTAAAAAGATAACTTGCAATGTAGATTGAGTCCCACATTACTAGCAATCTTGTTAACCCTTCCAGCTAAGCTCATAGGCTTGTGTTAGGAGCGGGTTCACGTCGGTATTATAATGAGTAGGTATTCGAACCGCGACCTCACAATTGCGAGACCGATGCCTTAGCCATTAGGCTACAAAAGTAATTGACAAGAAATGTCTATAAAAATTACTAAAATACCAAATATTTTTTAGTAAAAATGTACTATGAATATGAAAGTACCTAACTTTTATATTTTAAGTACTATAAAATATTTCAAATGACACGCCTCAAGAAATCCGTTTCGAAACATTACCTCGTAGGATTCCAAATCGAATAACTACAGTAACCCAGTGTAGGCATATATAACCCCATCCTCCTCGTTAATAAAATAAAAGGGATTTTAGGGTAAAGGACCCTTCGAGATTCTTTTATAAGGGCAGATTAGCGCGCGTGAATTGTTGACGTCTTCTGTGAAAATAGCTTTCATAGGGTACTTTTTTGTACAGTACATTTTTCTATGGGGTAGAGAATTTCCAATTTGTCTGACAAATGCAGTTTGCGATATTTAATTGACTTCGTTTAGACATTTGAAGTGCCGTGTCGGGCGCACGCTCACTAATAGACTTGACTCATAGATTGATTAATTCGACAGAAAATTTTAACAAAGAACATTTTTTTGGTACAAATTTAATATTTATACTACGTTGTATACCTATAAATAAATTTTGTTAGACAAATTGAATACTTTTTTATATTATGTCTTTTTATTAATTCAAATAGGAACAAAAATGAAGTGTCGATTTATGTTTTTATTCTTTTGTATTAGCTAGCAGGTTTTGATACTGGACTTCAATTATCATATGAACATATATATGAACAACCTTCTGCTCAAAAATGTAGTTATCTCCAACAAGACTTGGTCGCGCATATCTTTCATAAGATATAAATAATATAAATTTATTCTAAAGACTTTTGCCAGTATACAAAATATAACTTAGTTTTAATGAGAGAATTTTTAAATGTTTGTAAAATATTTAATATTCATAGTTTACTGGGTGTCTTTGATATAATCTAAAAGACGTAGTCGCATCTCCCCCGGCATTCCCCTTACAAAGTATAGAAACTTGGATTTCTTTTGAACAAAAATGATTATTAATAATGTTTATTATTTTCATAAACTTCATACTTTTTATTTAAATGCATTAGCAGTGTTCTAAGTGCACTTTAAACGATAGCTGTGATGTTTTAGTTAGGAATATGTTAATGATACTTTTTATATTTCATTTTATATTGCTTTATACATAGTTAATGAAATATTTAGACAACATTTCGAACTCGGGAAATACGTATTTCGCTGGAACGGCCGTTTAAATATTCGTAAGATAATAATAAGGTATTCATGATATGATTCTACACAATAATATTTAAGGGTTAGGCGGCAATTCACACTAATTTGATTTGTATGAATCATACTTGTTGGCTCTTTTTAATATTTTCAACAGGATCGGATACACCGTCCTTGAGTTATTTCCCAAAAAAACTGCGCTTCTCAACAGGAGGAGGTAAGTGCCATGAAGATACGCTTTTATTGGTGCTCTTTTTCGAACCGTATTTTTGCATATGTAGAAACATATTAAAAAATACCAGTTTTATAATATACGTAGAGATAATACAACATTTAACACTTTTGTGTGCTACTGTACTTTTACCTTGCTTATTTTCAATTTATTAAGTCATTTATTAAATCGTGTGAATCTCCGCTTAAAAAACAATTAAAATTAAAAAGAGGCAACTCGTACGATTCGTTCGAATCAAATTAGTGCAAATTGCCACATGTAGGTAAGCAAAACGGAATTTTCTATTCCACCCTTTGATCTCTACCAGGGTTTTGTCAATCAGTCACTAAGAGCCGCAAACAGAAACCAATCTATGATTACATACTAAGTAGTGTTTAAATTGAGTAGGTACAGAATCTTCAAAAGATGTCTCAATTTATCTTAATCTAGATTACATTGAGTAAAACTCTTACAAAGATTCTTTAACTAAGCAGTGAACTAGTCTATTTGAATAGTATTGGGATTCAAATACGTCTAGAAGTAATTGCAATGTTTAATACCTACACTTTTATGTTAAATAATAAAAGCAGAATGATGGTGTGTGTTCTCCTAACCGATTCTCAATCGGCCAATCTCATCAAGTGATACCGACAGCTTAACATACTCTCCTGAGGCATTATGTATTAGAGTTAAGCAAAAGGAAACAAATCCATTAATCTCTAAATCTGGATTTGTTCACTGGAATAGAGTAGCACATCAAGGAGATGTGAGGCAATTTTGTTGACGATTAACGGTAACCCATCTGTCTACCGACAGTGGCAGAATTGCTAAATTTAGCTATTCTGTGGCTTATGGAGAATAGCAATGTCTGTCAAGAAAATAGTAAATGGAAAAGGTACTTGTAGTGATAACGTCAAAGTGTGGACATTGCTAGCGATGTACGAAGCATAGATACTACCAACATAAGTCTTAAAATAGTGTTCGCTAATAATTGTAAATGTAATTATTAGCCAAGACACCTGTACTATCTGAAATAAATCACGTAGAAAAATAACCTGTGATCAGGTCCCTCTTACTATAAAAATAAGAATCGGAACTAAACAAAATTTCAACTCCATAAGATGCAGAAGTGGTTCAAAATTCACTTACAATTTATAAAGATAAAGATATATTTATTGCATAACTGTGTACCTACGTAAGGTGTCATTATAATTATTTAAGTAACAACAGTCTACCCATATCGGGTATGCAATAGACACGGTTAGTTGACAATGTTTATACAAAAAATAACAAAACATAAAAATATTAGAAAAAAAAGAACAAATAAGAAAATAAATTATAAAAATAAAAAAACCCGCCTGCACAAAAAAGATGGAAACAAGATCTCCTACTTAATTAGACAATTTCATGAAGTCGGAGGCACTTTACTAAGTTCATCGAGATTCATTAATGCCTCCGACTGCATGAAATTGTCTAATTAAGTAGGAGATCTTGTTTCCATCTTTTTTGTGCAGGCGGGTTTTTTTATTTTTATAATTTATTTTCTTATTTTATACTTTTTAGTAGTTGTAGGATGTAACCGATGTAGCAACTTACTTTTATCACAGCTATTGTCAAGTATTGAAAATTGAAAAAACAATGGTTACTTACTAACTTTTTTAGTATAAAAGTCATAATCATGTTATACCTTTTTGAAATGCTTAAGATGAGCTCTTTAATTTGATACCCATATTGCAGTATGCAAAAGAAAAAAAAATTCACACCTCTTTATTTTGACATCTCATAGCCGCTATGTTTGTTTTTTAAAAAACGTCACCTATTTAAGAACACTTGGGCGATTAAGACGAATCTAACGACGTGTGAATTGTAAAAATCCGTTCAGTGGATTGTGAGATATCAGGTAATAAAGAATATTACATACATACATACAAGATACGCGCGAAAAACATAACCCTTCTTTACAGTCGGGTAAAAACAAATGGGTTTATCTGAAATTAGGTATACATTTTACACAGTTTCGAATAACTCATTCAAGTTATAAAATACATTATTTAGTAGCCATTTTTTCAAGTGAGCTTTATACAGATTACCGTTTAGTTCTTTACAAATTTACCAAAAGATGAACTTCATTATAATCATATACAAGCTAAATTATTACAAAACAAAAAACCCTTAAAATTAATAACTAGTATTTTGAGTCCAAAAAATCCGCTATTTTTTTTCTAATTGTGTTGTACTCAGTGTCACTCTTAGTCGGGTAAAAATAAATATACATATTTAAGAGGTCGAACAACACAATCGAACTTAATACCTAATAAAATAATCATCTTGATAAAATCGACAGTAAAAATGAACTTATAATAAATAAATAATTTAATGAAATGAAATGATTTTTCATTGCTTAAAACATGGTATACATAATTAAGATATTAGTCAGATAGTGGTCTCACATATCTCGCCGGTAATATTTCCAATAATTGATTCCATGCAAGAAACGAAATTAATTTAATTATAGTCCTTATTTATTGTTGTTACCATTTAAAATATTCGTCATTTTTGATGTCATAAGATAAATATTCATTGAGATTATAAAAACATTTGTCAATAAGCCACTAATGTAACGTTTTTTATTAAATTGTCTAGTAGGTAAGTCTCTTAATGCTTGAGGTAGTTTATTATAAATCTTTATTATCATATATATTTTTTTTCCGGCCGAGTGAGTGCTGTTGAAAAGTGTGGCACTATTAATCGTGCAGGATCCCTATTTCTTATTACAGAGCTTCTTCTTCTTCTTACTTCTTCTTCTTAAATTAAGACGACTCCCGCAGTAGGGTACAAGCCCTGTGTCGCGGGGGACTTTACAAACATACAAGTCACGGACACAAAGTACACCCAGACTCGGGACAACAATTTGTGGATCACACAAAGTGGTGTCCCGTGTGGGAATCGAACCCACGACCTCTTGCGTAGCAGTCGGACACACTCCCACCGCGCCACAGAGGCAGCTTGACTTATCATAGATTTTTTCAAAGTATAAACCGTGTTCTCTTATAAAATACCCTGCTTGATTTACATATAGACTAGTAAGTGTCAATAATTTAAGTTTTTTAAATAAATTATATTTAAGAACTAAGATATCACATAGGGTATGTTTAGAATCAAACTTATTTAGTTATTTAGGTTGATGACAACAAAGACAATAAACCATTTTTCACTAAACAGCCAAACTTGAAATGAATATGGATTTAAAAAATTACGAGTAAGATTTGACGGCCCCTAGTTAACTGTGTATTCCAATAAAACGTAGCGTTTCGACTTTTCTTTAAAACACGGTGATTTAACTTAACAGTCATGTTTTTAGTATTAAGTTCATTTTCCTACACAAATTTAAACTTATCACGTTATTAAATATAAAATTTCATTAAAGTCATCTAGACTATTTCCACCGGTGCTTAATTACAACAGGATTGAATATTTATTTTACGAGAAATAAGATTTTCCCTTTTTCCATTAAGGTTATTGTTAGTATAACAATAAAATAATTTATTATTAAAGCTTTAGAATATTTTTTTTATAACTCAGTAACTAACTATACCTACGGCGACAGGTCAGATTTAAAATACGATAATAAAACAAAATTTATTTTGAATAAATAAATCATTGCTGCTTTATCACCAACAATGTTACTCGTTATTTATCAATGTAATATAATTGCAGGTTCAGTGTAAAACTGATTAATAATTTCAAACTTCAAACCAAACGCCGCAAATTAATTTGCCAATAAAATTAAAAAACCACGGACGCAAACTTTTTGCTGCCAAAGAATAAAAAAAGAACACTAAAAATAAGACTTACCTTATTGAACTGCATCCAAATTATCCTTCAGTAATCACTCACACAACACATTATAAACAAAACATTTAGTACGTAAACTCGCGAGCGCGTTCTTACGAAATTCCCGACGCGTCCAATCGCCACGGGGTCTTTTATAGAACTGCCGAGTCTAGGCGGGAAGCGAGACTTGCAACATTCTACCCCACTGTGCCATGTATCGACAATCTCCTTTGCTTGAGGCGCCATCTGGTGGCACAAAACTTATGCATTAACAAGCTAAGAGTTAAAAAAGTTTTGATAGCAAACCGGTAACGTTCGTTACTATAATTTTTTTATTGGTATAATTGTGAAGTTTTTGAAGAATGTTTGCTGTTACGAATTTAATTAGCTTTGTTGAGCAGTATTTTATTAGGCAAGCTAATGGAGTTTGGAACTACATAGGTATTTGTAATACTTTTATACGGCGCTTCGTGCAATTATGAGTAACATTGAATGCGACGGCTCAAACTTTTATATTTTATGACTAGCTGTCCCACGCAACTTCCTCTGCGTAAATTTTCCCGTTTTTACAACATTTCTCATTGCTGTTCCGCTTCTGTTGGTCGTAGCGTTGTTATATAACCTACAGCCTTCCTCGATAAAAAGGCTATCCAACAGTGAAATAATTTTTCAATTCCGCGTTCAAACAAACAAAAAAAAGAACTCTTCAGCTTTATAATATTAGTAAACATTAATTATAAAGTATTGTACCGACTTATAGGGTAGCTAGAAATTATCTTTAATAATAAGAGTTTCTTATGTTACTACGTTCTTCATATTTTTATTATTTAATGTTTCAGACAACATTTGTCAGTGTTAAGTGTTTATTGATTTTCACGCATTAAACATGGAGTTGCAAAAATGATAACAAACTTAATTTGCTGTCAAATGATATACTCTACTTCCGAGTATGCACAAAAATACCGTCGACAGTATTATGTATGAAAATACAACAAATATTATTCAATTTTACTTCCTAACAATCTTTCGGATTTATATTATTAAATTGGAAGCTGCTATATTTATGGATGCTTGCAGAATGTTGCTGAATAATAGATTTTTTGTTAATGGATAATTTTCCACCTACTTGTTACAATGGTTTTATATCGCACTAATGTTTCAGAAATTACATTTTAAAATACATTCAACTAAATAGTTTGTCACATTAAATAAATATTTAGATTGAGTGGCGACGCCCCAGTAAGTACCTACATATCTCAAGATAAGAGAATTAGAAATACACGAGTATTATTTTTGCACGAATGAGCGGTTAGAATGCACAATGTTGTTTTTCCACGAGCTAATTAGATTACTACTATTAATTATCTTATAAAAAGCTAAGCCTCTTTACATCAAATGACTACTACTAGTACTACAGTACTATTCTGATTTAACTATCTTTCTATTAAAAGAAATGGTTCCATGCGTTTGAGAGCTACTACGATACAGACAGTTACACAGACACACGAACTGAGATTATCACCGATTAAAAATGACAAAGACACGACGTTAAAATAATATTTGACTGCCTCTGTGGCGCGGTGGGAGTGTATCCGACTGCTACGCAAGAGGTCGTGGGCTCGATTTCCACCAAGGATAAATCTTTGTGTGATGAGCGATGGTTTATTCTGTGGCTGGGTGTTATTTATCTATATGTATGTATTTAGAAATATATAAGTATGTTTATCAGTTGTCTGGTTTCCATAGTACACGCCTGCTTAGTTTGGAATAAGATATATTATTATAATATTGTTATCCTGTCTCGTGAGCTCAAACAGTTGACTGCCTCTGTGGCGCGGTGGGAGTATGTCCGACTGCTACGTTTGCGTGGTAGTCTACACATTCCCACCAAGAGGTCGAGGTCGTCTCTTAAGACGACCTCTTGCGTAGCAGTCGAACACATGGTTCCCATTCCCACACGGGACACAACTTTGTGTGATCCACAAATGGTTGTTCCGAGTCTGGGTGTACTTTGTGTCCGTGACTTGTATGTTTGTAAAGTCCACAGATTATTAATTTGTTCAAAACTATTTCACACAAGATTAATGCGCTCAGCTCGGCGCTGATGAGTTGCACCAACGATACTAATGAAATTTTATTAGCTCGTAAGGAGTAGTTCTGTGCGAAGCAATGAACATTGTTAAAGTTTAAGTTAAACATTTTGTAATTATATTTAACCTTCGCAGCTGTTGAGTAGATAGTTTTAAGGATGTTTAGAGTTGGTACTGCTGCATTGTTTGTAGCGCAGAAGTGACAGCCCAATACGTCGGCATTGCGTACTGATTATTTGATCAACTTTTAATACCTGATCTTTCTAAAGGAAGCTAATTTAGAATCAAGAACAAAAATGAGAATCGAATAACAATTTCGAATCTTGACGAATGATTATTACGCGTTCTATGTAGATATTGTTAATAATGATGAATAAAACCGGACAAGAGCATGTCGGACCATGATTAGTGTAGGGTTCCGCAGCCTTAAATAATTTTATCAGCAGAAGAGCGTATGTTCATGGAACTTACGCCCTTTTGTTGAGAAAAGCAGTTTTTCGGCAATAACTCAATGCCGGTATATCCGATCAGGTCTGAAATCATTTTAGTTTAAAGTATTTGTTAAGCGCTACTTTTGTGATTATTTTCATATTTTTTGGTCACACGGTTCAAAAATTAAGCGACTTATGCAACTTGCGGTGCGATTATTAAAAATCGTTTAAATAGTTAATTAGAAACCTTAAAATGTTTTTAAAAGACCTGTCAAATGATGTGCCACACTTTGATGTTAGCTGAAAAAAAAACAGTGTTGCATGTATGGATTCCCCCCCCCCCCCTAAAAATAATTATTTTTATTATTTAGCTATCAAAGAGTAGCGGCCACTATAAGACACCTTTTAACCAAATTTCATCAATATTCATTGTGAAGTCTGAGTAAAATGCCTGTGACATACGGACGGACAGACAGACAGACAGACGGACATGATGAAACTATAAAGGTTCCATTTTTTGCCCTTTTGGCTGCGGAATCCTAATAAAAAGTAAGTGCGGGTACAGGCAACTGTGCGCCACGCCATCTGATCCCAAACTAAACAGAGCTTGTACTATGGCAACCAGACAACTGATAAACATACTTATATATTTCTAAATACATACATATAATACATAAATTACACCCAGACACAGAATAAACCATCGTGTTCATCACACAAAGTTTTATCCTGGATGAGGATCGAGCCCACGACCTCTTGCGTAGCAGTCGGACACACTCCCACCGCGCCACAGAGGCAGTCAAATTGCAATCGCAAATGGTTCGCAGATGACTATGTGAAAAACATTGTTTTTAATATACGCTGACCGACAATCATCGCATGCTAAGATTGGTACATTGTAGTACAAATCTTAGCATGCATATGAAGGACCGTGATTTGTCTGATTTGATTTCCAATATTTATATCAGAGCATGTCTAATCGTCGGTCCCGCGTATGATCTCTACGAAATATACACTCTATCTTAAGTTTTAAATTTTCTTTAAGGTTAGTCTCATCCTACGGTATAAAACAAACTTTTTCACTTGAAAAAATATGAACCAAGCAGATTAAATTAAACATTGTAAACTACAATAACGTAGATCAGGAACAAAGTTGCTTTAGATTAAGCTACTTGTAGTAACAAGTTGCTAGATTAATTGATATATTGAAGCAACCAACTTTGATCTTAAATGGGGTAATAAATTGTAAGTGTAATAGATTTACACTATGAGAATACGACAGCTATATTACTTACGAACTTGGAGCGTAATTAGTCAGAATTTGAGATTTGTATTTAATTTAAACTGAGAATGGCTTGTTCTGGGTTTGTTTTTTTTAATGCCTTTATTTGCTTGACCTAAGTGATGGAATCTTGCCAGTAAAAAAGGTGTGTGACCATGTGATGATTAGCATGTGATATAATATTTAAAGGACCCAGAAAATGTATCTGGGTCTTTGGGTGTATGAATGCTTTTTCTTGATAGGACCTACCCATAGCACAGTCAAGCCCAATCCCTGAGCGGGCTTACGGCCCCCGCATACCTATAGACTGGATGCACCACAGGGGGATGCTATTCTCTAAACACACGTCTTACGGGCAGTGCTGTCGTAGCCGCGTAACGACAGTTTTTTCACTACGATTTGCCGTTTACGCTACAACTATAATCTGTGTTTGATTGAATCTGTACGACTAATGTTATTAATCCAAGGTTCGATCATGTCCAACGACGTTATGTAATCGCATACGAGCAAATCGAATTGATGTTGGCACTACAGAGTGATTTCTAAAACACTTAGAACCGGCCGTGGCTTCCGGCCTTTACATTTCACCAAATAACCAATTACTCTTGTGAAAATTCGATTCTACATATACATGTAATGTCTGTTAGCAAACAATGGATAAAGCCGGAGAAAAAAACGAGGACAAAAACTCGCGGCCAGTCTTTTCAAATAATAATAACAATGTTTCTTTGTTTATAAATTGTATATGTAGGTAAGGGCCACCATTAATTATACACCATATTAGAGGACTGATAAAATATAAGAGATAAAAAATATTAAAAGAAGAGTACATGAGATTGGATATATCAACCTCAATTGGTATACATAGAAAGATAATCCACTTACAATGCAAAAACTATATTTGACAGGTTTAGGGCCTAAACCTCACAATAAACAACGATTTTACTCCAGTAAAATAGTCTGTAGGTGGATAAGGTCATATCTCTAGACAGGTAGTAAAATAGTGGTTAAGAATTAATGTATTTATACAGAGCTATTTAGTGTAATATTATGAAACCACTAGCGGGCGGTTATAAGAATATTATAAATCCCCCTTTAAATTTAGTTCAAAATAATTTAATTTGATGTCAAACCCAAATTCTGTGGTAGTTAAACAAATTTAAATTAAATATATAAACCACAAAATTACCGCAAAATTTCAATATGATTCACAGACGACCTTTATTTTAAAAGAGATACAAAAAAAAAAAAATCTTTGTTTGTTTGCCATTTTATAAGAGAAAAGATTGTACCTAAAACAACAACATTTTACGACCCTTTTAAATTATATATCAATACATACACAATATTGGATAAAACTTCATGGCTCAAGGGTTACTATTCATTGAAGCAAAGATGAAAGAAAACAAGCTGAGCGATGCGATAATAATACCGTGGTGATTATACTTCCTAAATGATATTTTTGGTTAATAAATTTATTTACATACATTGAACTAAGTATTTAATTTTAAATTATATCTTGGTTTTTATTAACGTCACCATTGTCGGTGTAACCCGATCGAAAGTTCAAACAATGTAAAGGTAAACAATGCTGCTGCAAAAAGCGGCTTTATATTTGTCTGACCTGATGACACATGACATGTCAAGACATGATGGCCAGTTTTAGTAAAGAGCAACATATATTTGTAAATATATATTGCTTTTTGACCCCTTCCGATAATAATTTGGATCATTACAGCCGCAGCTTCAGACGCGTCAAAACACAGCCCTAGAACTTGTATAATAGGTTGACACAGCATGATCCTTTACTCTGATGTATACCGGAATCGCTTTAGATGTAACACGTCAAAAGTTAAAAGCAGACGAATGCGTTTGCGATAGAGAGAGCACATCGAGGCCTTGTGGATGCGTCTATGTATCTGATAATGGCATTGGTTAGCGTCAGTATTCTCTTGATCATTCTTATACTACTGTATCACGAACCTAAATCACGTCATCCAGTAAATAGTGATCCTAAAAACCGCCTTGTTTTTTTAGTCCTGTGGTTCAATAGACAATTACTTTTAAACACTCGTAAAGAAGCTATATCTTCGTTATAGTCCTCTAGGGTGGCATTCTTAAACGTCCAAAGGGCTAAGGTTGGTTTTGTACTGTCCCCTAACGACCTTTGTAGAAGGCTCATTAATTAATTCTTTGCACAATCCTGATAAATAGGGGTAGTTGTATACATATATTGTGCTTAATGATGGTTGTAGTAAATTTTATGTGACTTTTGGGATGTTGTCCGTTGATTGTGAATCGGTTGACCCTTTACTTTTATTTGTTTTGTTGTGTAAACAATCATTTTAAAGAGAACCAATCTTTGTTATTTTTCAAGATAACTCTCATTCTAGGAAATAAGTCCTTTGCCCTGAGGTATTTTAAAAACACACAATATATCGTAGATACAAAAAAGATCCTGGTTACAATTTGTTGATCACACAAACTGGTATCCCGTGCGGGAATTGAACTTCTGTATAGCTTTTGCATAGCAATCACTCCCACTGCACCATCGAGTTAATATCCTATGACTACAAGTGTGCACATTACAAGGCAGATTTGCGCGACGTTTTGTGATGGAGCGTCAAGCGACATTGCGGATTTTATCGGTACCTATGCCAAAGCAGCTTTGTAAGTCACTTTAGAATTCTCTTAAATTATTTTAACTTTATCCTGAGAACGTGTATCTCTGATACTGAATACATAAGAAGTACAGAATACCTAAGTTGGCAATATGCTAATGTGGGTATTTTAATACAGTCTATTGTATGATAGAACACAAAAGTTAAAGAAATTACCCACCTTGCTAGAACTTATCTATAGTATGAGCTTAACTTTGTTTGTTTTAAGTATATAAATGCGTGGACATTAAAAAATACCAAATACATGATATAAAACATTGGCTATAATCAAAACAGTAACCAATATCATAACACAAAGCGACACACACGATAAACTTGTTTTACCCCCCACCCTCCCGATTATTGTCGGCGATTAAAAATACGTAATTTTATTCCAATAGTACACTGAGGATTACCCATAATTATAATGCCGCTCAATCATATCATTTTGTTTCACACAAAAACCGTAATTGAAAGCTCCAAAAAGTTGTAAACAAAATTCGTCGATACATTTTCATTCAAAAGCCTTTCATTCTCTTTTATGAATCCCTAAAAATATGCGCTTCCTTTTATTTTCTTTATACGCCACATCGTTTTCAGCATGAACAAATTGTATTCTGCAAAATCAGCAATCAGTAATCAAGTATTCGCTCAATCATAATCTCAGCCCGATACGCTTTTTTTAATATTCATGAATTTTTTCGTAATCTTCGTGTACAAAAAACTCGGTTTAAAAGTAAACCTTCGGTTTCTTGAGTCTACCTTGGAATTAAAAAAGGTGGATAGTACCTTGAAATTAATTTACATATCTACTATCTACCTACCTTGCCTAATTTTGTAGTTGTTGTTCCTTAAAAGAACTTGACGTTGTCCAGGTACCATTGTTGTGAAATCGACAAACAAATTTCTTGAAAAATCATAACCCTACTTCTTGCGCAGTCGGGTAAAAAGAGCCCAGTGTAACTGACTATATTAGAATCGCAAGGAGTTGGATCTATTCTAGCCCTAAACAGAACTAAATCCCTAGACAAGTGGCATAAACTCTTATCAAACAGAATGACAACAGAATAGATTAACGACATACACGTGCAAAAGTGCGAATCTCATATTAAAAATGTTCATTTTCACGGTTTTGCGTACGTAACGACATGTAACTTATTTTTAGTTTATGTTCCGTTATGTTTATACATCAACACTTTATTTTGATATACATTCTGATTTATACTTCTAGCGCGTATCGATTAACATGCCCAACAGGCGAACGAACTTTTGAATAGAGTTGGAGCTCTTACTAACTATATTTTATAAGTTGAATATATGTTAAAATTACTGCCTCAGTGGTAAGGTGGGAGTGTGTCCGACTGCTACAGAAGAGGTTGTGGGTTTGACTCCCACACGGGCCACCACTTTGTGTGATCCAAAAAATTACGTTCCATAGATGGCTGATCTAATCAATCTAATAAAATTGAAATTGTGATTTTTGTACTGTTTGTATGCTACGGTATGAAGTAAGTACGAGCGAACATATGGACAGACAGCGTCTTAGAGTAGTAGTAGTAGTTAGAGTTTTGTTGGCACCTTTAATTATTAATTACTAGCTGTCCCGCGCAACTTCGTCTGCGTAAATTTTCCCTTTTTTTATAATCCTATGTTACTTCTAATACCTCCAAGAATATGTGTACAAAGTTTCATGATGATCGGTTGAGTAGTTTTCGCGTGAAAGCGTAACAAACAAACTTACTTTCACATTTATATATTAGTAGGGATTTATCAGGTGTAATCAATGCATCAATATTATATTAAAGTTCTTTATAAAATATTTTAACTAAATTGTCTATTCAACACTAACCCTTTGGCATTATTCAAACCATGCATTGTTGTTTAAGTAGTTTACAACCACTAATTAGGAATTACTAATGACTAATTAGATATATCATTCTGCATAGAAATTGTGACTAATGCGCATACAATAGGGTACAATGCTCGCTTAATTATTTTCATGCAAATTGTGGTTATAATACGTAGTCGTAAATTGGCGTTATTGTTTAGGCTGTAAAATACAACTTTTGGCTTGATATTGGTAAGTGTTGAACTGAAATTTGTGTCTATATTATCTAGATACAAAGTCGTTGTAATTCTGTAAAGTAATTGTAATTTTGCCATTTTTTTTATTTAATAAAGTAACAGGAAATGTTAATATAAAGGGCTAAGTGTGAGTCGCACACGAAGGGTACCATACATATATACCATACCAGCTAAAGGTAATGAAATGAACACTAAACGCGAAGAAGAAATACTTATTTATTTTTTAACCTTATCTTTTTTTTTGATTTAGTCTACAATAGTACGCATCATAAGAAAAAAAAACATATTTAATCTTCCTCTTGGCACTGTTAAGATCGAGCAGAATGTGCCATAGGTGTTAACTATATTTTGTTTTTAGTATTTTTGCGATAGTTGCTATAACAATACATGCAACATTTCAGATGTCTCTCTATTTTCAGCATTAGGGTCAAGCGGTAAATGTCGAAAAAAATACGATTTTTGTATTAAATGTCAGATATTTTATCATTAAATATCCGAATTTGAAAAAAGGAAACACAGCGATTTTTATTTAATCAAGTAAACTCTGAATTTACAAAAAAAATATCATTGCTCACCGACTTACCAATTTGTAAGTGTAGATATAAGATCCAAGTGAAAACACCCCATCTTATGTTTCAAAACTTTCCTATCCTATCATAAATCCACGATAACCTAAAACGGAACTAAGGAATTGTGTCTTTTTAAAAAGAAACGCAATGATTTACGTACCAATTTTAACGAATGGCGATTTGAAAAAAAAGTTGATATTTTTCAGCAGAAAAACTGATTTGTTTGTTTACATTGCGGAGTTGAAATTCTTGCCGTTATATTATTGATTTAGGATAAATGAAATGTGGTTTCAATCTGACAGTTTATTGGTATTTTCAATGTAAATATCGAGATAGATGTTATTCATTGCGTAGTAAACAAACGAGAGTAGGTACATTGTTATGACTTTTAGAGTTATGCATGGTAGCTATACGTGGAGCTTATATAGCGACATTAAATTGAAACACAGCTATAATTACCTATTTAAATGTTGTTCACAGCATAATTACAAAATTGTACATAAAAAAATAAAAAATACATTTTGAACAAAATAAATATCTAAATGTTAGTCAAAAAATGAAACACCATTTGTAAAATTCAGACACTGACCTCAACGACGAGCGGCAACGTCGCGTTACATCTTTATTAATAATTGTAAACAAACTCTTATTATTGTTGATAACTTTAACACTGTTGTCATGTCAGGATTGACACTTTTTTATTCTTATGCGTTAATAGCACCTTAGCATAATGTTAAGGTTCATTTTACAACGCGGCGCAATGTGCATCGTTAACATTTCCCCGTGTGGCGTCGCGAGCTTCACCGAGGTCCCGCTTCATAAACAAAGAATCACATAAAGTATCATAAAACTACATGCACACAACATTGATAACACAATCACAAGCACAAGTTTATGTGTCTCATCACAATTAATAACTATCTCCAAATCTACGCAAATGAGGCGTGCGCAACAGACAGACCTTCGACACATTGACCTACCTAGTAGTAGGTAATCCAGAGACTTGTACTGACTTGTTTGTTTATAGGGATGTCCATTGTTCAAATTTAAGATAAAATTTTTAAAACATAAATATCAATAGAATACAATACGGAATGCCTTTATTTAACAAGCCATAGTGCTATTTCTGAAAAATCTCCTTGTTCCTGAAGCTTTGGTGTTTTAGAAAGGTAATCTAAGTTGGTTATCATTAATTATAAAAATATTTTCTAACAATTGCCTTGAAAAATGTTCTATTAAGATAACTGATTCATTAATCACGAAGTATCTAATTTGCTATGGTTACCCTTACTAGATTATTGACTTCAAGAAAAAAATGAATTGAGATCCTCTTTCTTTTTTAAATCGGTTGAAAAACACGACTAACCCATTAACTACGCTGTACGATATCAAACGGTGAAGTCAGCGCTATTAATTCCAGTTCATCAATATTTATTTTTATTAATTAATTAATTTACCCTTAGATAGACATCTGAAAAAAAGATGGTACTGAGATCTTTGACTTAACAAAGTCGCCGTTGTCTATTTACATCACGTAACTAAACTACTGGACAGATTTGATTGATTTTTGGTATATGACCGAGAAGCGTGATGATATACCACCGGGGTTTCAGTAAATGTCGCCACTCTCTATACCAAATGGGTAGTGTTATTTTTTAAGATAACATTTGGCCTGATATTATAATTCTTAAGTTATAATTTTAGAGCAAATGTTGTAATTACCATTAACTACATTTTTTTATGAAGTAAAGACGGGAGTTACAAGTTTAACGTGCGTATAAGTGCATCTATCTGTGGCGTCGCAGTTTTAGATTAATTGGAATGACACTTAGCTTGTCAGTCTAATTACCTCTTTATTTCACGTGTTGGTGTTTTGTTCTTGTAACTGCCGAATGACGAGGGTAAAGTTTTTCAAATGAATTTATGTACTCAGTTTTGTATGGAACACTTAAGGTTGGGTGAGTCTACAAATTCAATGTTGCGCAGCGGGCTATGGGAGCGAGCTTGGAGTCTCTTTAAAGGATAATATTTGCAACAAGGTAATCCGTTTCCAACATAGCACACAGGTTAAGTACACTGATGCGGTAATGGGCTGGCCATATCATATACATAATAATAATAATAATAATATTTATTATAATATAATGTAATTGTAGTACATTTTAAAAGTAATAATAATTACTAAAATAATAACTACAAAAGAGTGGGCGGCATAGTGTTCTCCTAACCAGGCTTCAAAATAGCCTGCAATAGCGATATCCAGGTTGCACTCCCCAATAGTTATAAAATACATCATTACAGTAGTTGTATTTTAAAGCCATACAAATGATTTATTTATTCATTTGCATAAATGTGGTACATGTTACAGATCTTTAAAATACATATTATTGAATCAGCACACTTGCGATTAATGGTTTCGTTCGGAGCCTATTCAATACAAACAAACAATCAAATCTTTCCTGTTTATAATCTAATATATTAAATTCTCGTGTCACAGTTTTCGTTGCCATACTCCTCCGAAATGGCTTGACCGATTTTGATGATTTTTTTTGTGCTTATCCGGTATCTATGAGAATCGGCCAACATCTATTTTTCATCCCTCTAAGAGTTTGTTTGTTTTTTTGAACGCGATAATCTCAGGAACTACTGGGCCGCATTGAAAAAATATTTTATTGTTGGATAGTCTATTTATGGAGGAAGGCTATAGGTTAAAACATCACGCTACGACTAATAGGAGCGGAGCAGCAATGAAAAATGTTGTAAAAAAAAAGGGAGAAAAAAGAAAAAAGGGAAAATTTACGCAGACGAAGTTGCGCGGGTCAGCTAGTATTAGTATAGAAGTATAGTTAAAGATATAGTATAGACCACATTAAAGGTAAATATATTATTATAAAATAGTAGCACTAATAAAACCGCAAGGCGTCCGCTAGTATCTTATAAGTATGTAATATCCATATTTATTTCTAATATTGCGCGCGTATGTGTGTGTATGTGTGCGTGTGAGCTTGTGTATAAAATTACACCTACTGCATTTGAAATATGGCTACCAATTTTATTTGTATATTATTTTTTGTAAGAAAGATGCACTAAACAAACCTCAATCGGCTTTCCATAAATGTGTCAAAAGACAGTTTTGATGATTTACGTAGAGGTTGTCGATATTTGCTAAAGCCAAACGTGTCCTAGAGTGGAGACCGCAACTTGGTAAACGTAAGGTAGGACGCCTCAGCCAGATGGACCGACGACCTAAAGAAGGTCACTGGGATGAATTAATATATTCCCAAATAAAATAACAATTCCATAGCTAGAAACAAAACAGCAATTTCCAAAAAAACATCCGAACCCAATTTAAAGTTAGTCTTAGCTATCAAATATTATGAAATAACTTTTCCCTGGCAGTGAACTCCATCATTAACTTTGACACAGTCCCCTACGTGTGACTTATTACGAATGGACTCAAGTTGCCAACAACTTTTAATAGGGCCTCCATCAAACGTCAGCTAGTGGGAAAAAATAATTGTCGCCGACGGCTATCATGCAGGGAAATAACCGAAGTCTAAATTGTGATCGTCTATGAAAAATTGCAGAGAATGGGTAGGTAATATATTAGTAGATCTGTAAAAAAACATAAAAAATATTTCTGCATTTTGAAACTTTGTTATTAGCTGGTTTTATTTTCAGGATATATAATTAATTGCTAGTATACAACTTGGCATCCAAATTAGCGTTCTCTGACCGATGAAAGCAACCAAAAGCGTTTCATTCAATGACAATGTTGTATGATTTTGCACCCGCTGGTCGGCGCCTGTTTGGTTGGAGATCAGGCACATTGTATATTGCGTGTTTGATATCTCTATAGCTCAAGGGTTAGCTAACCACTGGTCAGTTTCCTCACTCGTCAAATTCACCAGTTTACTCATTAAACAGTTTTTGAGTTCGCCAGTTTCACTAAGTTGTCAATTTCTTTATTAAGTTTGTTTCCTGGTTCGCAAGTTTTTTTGTTCGCCAGTAAGTTTAGACTGTCAGTTTTGCTTTTTTGTCGTGTTCCTTACCCGTTACTTTCCTTGTTCGTCAGTTAGTTTAGATTGTATTTTACTACTCCGTTGTGTCATGTCATATATTATTACTTATGTACAGAAAACTAATTTTAATGTTTGTTTTTACCACTTAAAGGCGTTAACAAGTAGGTTAAATGCGTATACATAGAGCAAGTATTTTTAATGGTGACTTGAAACTTCGTACAAAAACACTTTGTTAGTTTCTTTACGTTTTAATTTCGCATGACGGAAAGATATATACCGTTGATGGTCTTAAGAATACAGTACGTATCTTGTGTTAGCTTAGAAGTATTAAAAATATCTTTATGTAATCGTGCTAAAAAAAACATACTTTCACACCACACTGTCGCTGTCATTTCAAATACCTACTTGTGGAAAGTTGACTTATTATCAATCTGATTTGATAACGGTTTGCTTATAATCTCAATTGCAAAACATAGCGTAACTGACGAGTAAGTAAAACGTTCGATTAGCGAGACGGACAAATAACGAAACTAGCGGATTGCAATACTGGCAATTTAAAAAAACTGACTTCCTAGCAAAACTAGCAAAGGAGGAAATTAAAGAATCAGGTAAATGCCTAACTAGCGAAATTGTCAACCTACCGAAACTGTGTAATGAGTAAACTGTTGAATTAGTGAAAATGACGAGTAAGGATACTGACCATGGGGTACACTAACCCCATTCAAATGACGAGGACTTAATGCGCGTTGAGGCACATTTGCTAACGCCGCTTTCCTTGTCTATAGTTAAGGTTTAACATAATTATGTAGGTATACCTGTGTACCAACTCTAACAGTAATAATCATTTATAAACTTGAATCAACAAGTTCAGCGATATTAATTAAAAATATTCCAAATTAACATAAGGCGTTTAAAGTTCTTGCCTCAATTTAAACTTCTCATTCAACTGTATAGCGCCGTACAAAGTTTCTAAGGGAAATATGATGTGGCAAAATGAAAATTATTTCTTGTGACATGGCGGAAGAATGAAAATCTGCCAAAAAGTTGACATAAATCTGTTAAATAAATAGCCATTTTTATTGCTCATAATGTTTTTAAGAGAAAGTTATTTTCGACTTAGGTATTTTTCTTCAATTATGTCTATTGATGTTTTGAATAGAAAGGCATCTGTTTGTTTCTTTTAATATCGTTATGCTTCGCTCATCATAATATGTTAGGCTGACATGTATATTTTTTTAGAGTTTTGAAAAGTTTAACTTGTTAAGTCGTAGCAAAGTATTTCTACACAAGTAGCTGTATGCCTTCCCACATTGAAGATATTTTAAAAATACTAGGTAACTCGAAAAGATAACGTTAACAGATTAAGGGTTTCTAAATCCAAAATTATGCTTTGTGTGTCCGGACCATGGAGGGGTGTGACTTTATTCTCCCATATAATAATCGACAGTGGTAACGTTGTCTCACCTCCCAGATATATCAATACTCTAAGTTGTCACCGAGTCATGGACGACTTTAAATTGAATAGCCCTAGTATTCACATGCTCACATGCTACCGACCAGAACCGAAACAAATAACAATTTCAATAAAAGCAGCCTTCTACCTTCAAAGCTTTCATTCGTTTGGAACGATGCCACATACAAATAACTTACTATTGGCCACTTAGATACTATCTGCAACATTAATCATTATTTATCGAGCATAAATCATTATCCTTCGATCATTAATTCTCAAAAAGCCTACCAATATTTGACACGGTAAGGCTAAGAATGTATTTGTTACCTAACAATACTTATTTATTTATCTTAAAGAAACAAATACCTTGAAGCTTTCTAGAAATACTATTGCAATATGAAATGTATCAAAATAACTTTAAATCTTAGGTAAGAAGAAGGTATAAATTGCAATATATGTTCATAAACTTTCACGATTTGTACACATTTTACAATATTTTAAGCTACGGGTCTTATCGAGTAAATCTATACTTAAATTATAATGCTAAAGAGTTTGTTTGTTTTTGTTTGAACGCGGTGATCTCGGGAACTACTGGTTAGAATTGGGAAAATATTTTTGTGTTGTATAACCTATTTATCCAGGAATGTTATAGGTTATATAACATCACGCTATGATTAATAGGAGCGGAGCAACAATGAAAAATGTTGCAAAAACGGGGAAAAGAGAGTTTCCTTTTGAGATTTAAAGTTACTCAACAACAATGTATGACGGATTTATTCCTCTTAAAAAGTTCTTCAAAAAAGTCTGCGACAGCAAATGCCTATTAAGCACTTTTAAGGTTGACCAACTATTACCTTTTTTATGGTATTTAAATTTGTTCTAATATAATGCATCTATTTGCGAAACTGTTCTATTATCCATGGTATAAAACCTAATCCAAATAAAAACGTTATTCATTACAAATATTTTATTTTGCAGTACATTTTTACTTCATGAGATTTCAATAAATATCTTTTTTAGTTTTAAAATATTACGCAACAAAATCAGGCGTGGATTCAGAACTTTGTTTAGTGGGGACAAATATTGGCTCAAATGGTCAAGTGTGAGTTGTTCGCATGACTGGAGCCCCCCCCCCCCCCATTAAATTTAACACCGATACATCAACTACCACCACCGAAAGGAGGGCAGGGGAAGAACTTGCCTGAATATGGCGCCACACAAATACCTATTTAATATTATATTATATGCATATATTTTATTTTTCGGCGACAGTATCGCATCGTAACTACTTCGCGTTCCTCTATAATTCCTGTTTCACTCTTACCGATCATAGCGTTGTGATTGTTGTTAAACTAACGCATATTTTATATATATTAAATAAAGGTATCTTTTATTTTCTTGACCCAGCTACAACGTGTTACAGAGACCAAAAGGTGCTCTTTCACATGTTGTGTAACAATGTAAATGGTTTCGATTTTGTGACAGTCATAAATTCATAATCTGAATATTCGTGTCTAACCTGTCAATAGCTTGTCCGTGACCACGATTGGTACAGTTCGAATAAATCGCCGGGGGAATAAGTTTTGATGTTTAAATTTTAACATGATTAAATGTCGATACAATGTTATAGTCAATCATAGGATTTTTGTAATCATTCGAAATACCCAGAATGCTTCTCTAGATGCAATCGTGCGCATCGTAAAAATTTAATTTATTTTACTTGCAAAAGCAGCTTGTGTGTTACCACCATTAGAATAAATACCTACACAACTTGATAGAGAAACGGTGCACGAATAGACCACGTTTAGCTGTTGTTAGTCCACGTTTAGTGTTGTATAACCTCTTCACGAGTCTATGAGAACGCGGGTATAAGGAGACTAGCAGTAGACACTACCGGTCCGATAAATAAAGAGGTAAGGCATAGCGAGTTACTTTGCATGCATTTGAGGGTCCGCAATTAAAGAAGTGAAGAGATTGTGGGTTCAATTACCGCATGGGGCAGCGTTTTTGCGGGATCTTTTACTGTTGGTATATAACTGTATGTCTGTCAAATGCTACTTTGTAAGTCCCCTGTGACACATGACTTGTAGCCCAGTGCGAGAATTGTCTAAAAATAGTGCATTGCAACTGATTTAGCATTAAAATAGTCTAATTAATAACTTGCCGAGCTGCTTGCCTGGTTGCACTATACATTATTAGAATTAATATACAAAATAATCGTCAGTTTCATTTTATTCGTCATCAAGTATAAAACATACTAGAAACAAAAAATCTTAAGCATAAAGCTTACGATGCAAACAAAATCTAGATGCTTTTTCAAACGTTAAACTTTCTTGAACAAGGAAGACTAGAAAATTAACATTTTAGCTTCAAAGATAGCATAATGCAGCAGTAATAAGCGTATGCATATGCATAGGATTTACATTTTTACCTAATTTTGCTAGTTTGCGTCTGAAAGTTGTTCGAGCATTCAAGCTTGGGGAGTAGGACCGCCTTGCTTGGATTTTCAGTGGTTCATTTTAAAGCAAAATGCGTACTTATAGTTGAACTTAGCTGCACTTGACTGCGATAAACGCATCTGCTAACGAGAGATTTTAAAGTGTATTTAGAAAAAGCTGTTACTAATACAAGGGATTTTCATACAGTTTTGTATGTGGACAAAGCCTTTTTTTTAATCCAGGGCAGGTTGGTATTTCAGTTCATTTTAACCAGGAAAAAAATAGTTGAGAATCGATATGATATTTTGATTATATTATAATTAGTTTTTTACATATATTAGGAATTCGGTGTGGGAAATCCTAATAAATCTAAAGATATCAGAGACATAATTTCAAAACACTTCATTTCTTAGAGTTCATACTAAAAACTTCTTTGTCGAATTTTCGAAATAACAAGTCAGTCAGTTTATACCAATACAAGCTTTCGCCCGCGGCTCCTTTAAAGATTTGCTTTAGGCTTTGTACTGGATGGTGTTTTATCCACGAACCACTTGAGAACAATTGAACAAAATTTGATAAATTTGGTACCTAATGCTAATTTAAAATCACGCGGAAGAAACCAGGGGAAACATTGTTTGTACGTCTGTAATGAGTTTTTTTTCTTACTAACGTTAAAAGTATATCATAAGCTATTTTATGGTACACCACGCTATGTATTAGTACGAACCTTTTATTAACCCGACGTTACGAACCTGACAGTCGACTCGTAACCACGATCGGTACAATGCGATCGAAACGTTGGGAAAATAAAAGGTTCGTACCTAAACAACTATGCAAAGTAACACGCTATGCCTTACCTCTTTATATATAGGAGCGCTAGTGTCTACTGCTAGTCTCCTTATACCCTCGTGCTCATAGACTCGTGAAGAGGTTATACAACACAACCAAAGGATCAACAACGGCTAAGCGTGGTCTATTCGTACACTGTTTCTCTATCAAATATATCATGTTGATTTAACTTTTACATTGCAATATCTGGTCCATATTTCAACTTTCATCCAGCTTTGTGTAGGTGTTTATTCTAATGATGATAACACACGAGGTGCTTTTGCAAGTAAAATAAATTAATATTTTACGATGCGCACGATTGTATCTAGAGAAGCATTCTGGGTATTTCGAATGATTACAAAATTTTTATGATTGACTATAACATTGTATAGACATGTAATCATGTTAAAATTTAAACATCAGAATTTATTCCCCTGGCGATTTATTCGAACTGTACCAATCGTGGTCACGGACAAGCTATTGACAGGTTAGACACGAATATTCAGGTTATGATGTATATGATTATAACTGTCACAAAATCGAAACCATTTACATTGTTACACAACATGTGAATGGTACTTGTGAAAGAGCACCTTTTGGTCTCTGTAACACGTTGTAGGTGCATTCACTCATTTTCTTGCGGGGCCGTGGCAAAACTAAAGTGAAACGGATAAAACATAAATATAGATATAAATATGGTGATTAGAAATATAGGTAAAATATATATTTAAAGATATTACTAAGTTACAGAGGAAGTTAGGAACTATTTTAACTTCACTGAAATGTATCAAGGAAAAGTGTAGAAAAATGGTGTACAAAAAATACTAACTATTACCACGCACCGGTTGTACCGTCCGCGTCCCTACAACGTTAAATGCTCCGCCATCAAGCCACACCTAAATTTACCCTCAATATTTTACAATGCACCTATTATAAATTTCATTCTTCTTACGTAAATTATATGTTGAAGTTTTAGTAGAATTATACAATATATTTGTATACAAGCCAGTGTAAGCTGTTTATTCATACAAGCTACGATATAAATACCAATCAAACAATACCAATACAGATAAACCATATTATAGGCAAGGTAGGTAGAAACTCAGCAATCAAAGCTAGCGCATCACAAAATCCGTGCCGTGACAAGTTTGGACAAGACGTCGAGCCTCTCAGCGCCATATTTGAATTGCAAATACCAGCCAGGCTCGCAAAGAAAACAAGACAATTAATTCGGAAACACCACTCCCTGTGTAGATGTTTAATCAGTTAAGTAGAGACGTTTAGGATCTTTTGGTTTAGTTTGTGAGATGCGAGGCGACAGTATGGCGAAGCGAAGGTGGGATTAGTATTTTATTTTGACTGTTCTCTGTTGTTTTTAGTGTATACTAAACTGACGTGTTTCTATAGTTATTTAGATAAATATAGATTTTGTATATTGTTTTATCATGGTTATACATGCAAGGGAAACACCTATAATGACAAATTTGTCTTTGGACATTTTCAATTTTGACATATTATTTTGAGGCCGGTTGCTAACCAACCATTTTTTTTTTGTTGTACATAGTTGCCAGTTTGCATAATTGTAGGTATAATATAATTAACTCAAATACGCAAGATTAAAGTTTCTGACTCGTATTCCAAAATTTCATACGACTAAAATAATTTGACATATATTTTGAAAAACTATGTTACCGTGTGAGAGAATCATATCATTATATGTTTATATTTCCCCTTAAATTGCCATTGGTAGTGATAACGCTCTGTGGATGAGACCGATCGATATATAATAAGATTGTAATTAATTAGGATAAGTATAACAAGGAGAAAAGGGCTTTCATAGTTGGATCGGGTAAGTAAACTATACAAAAATGATTAAGTATTAATTGCAGTAACTTTATTCAAGCTAGCAATTACATTTAGCCAGCATCTGCCAAGTACTGCGAAGGTTTAGATCTAAGGGGACCCTACTCAGTCATTCTAAAGACAGTTCTTGGAATAAATCATCATTTACAAGAGAATCAAATTCATTGCGTATTAATATTGTAAACTGGTAAAACAATGAATAAAGATGGAAAATTCGTTGAATAGACAATGGTGGGCCTAAATAAACCAATCTTTAGAGTGGCTATGTAAAATAACTGATCTCAAGCTCGTCGCGTGCCTGCGGTCGTATTCTGCTTTAGTTTTCTGCACTGCATTTTATCCAAAGCAACAAATAGTGTTTGGGACCACTGAGCAGGCTGAGAGGTTCAGCAACTAAACTTCTGTCAGATTCACACACGAGATTCCTTCTTATTAAAATGTAAGAGTGAGGAAATAAAGAGAGCATTTACATATTCTACTGTCCTTTCGATTACCGTCAACGTGGCGTTGCAATCTAGGGCATAACATGATCATTATAAGTTTATCGTATTGTTAGTTTTTGTTGCACACCCGGAACCTTCAACGATGTCATCTTAAGCGTGTGTCTATTAGAGCGACGCGAAAAGAACAACGAAAACAATTTTATTTTACGAGACTTTTATAAACGATGATAACTCAATAAAACGAATTGTTCATCATTGCACGCTACTTCCATCACATTCAAACAAGGTTAAGTTAAAAATTCGAACATCGATAACCATAGGAACATAATTATTGTCGGCAAGATAACTTCGTTAACGTGACTCGTTGGAACTGAATCAGTCCGTCATTCGACAACATTTGCAATGCAGATCCGACCATTTTCATTTTACAATCAACAGAATAAAATTAATTCAATAGGTTCAACTGAAGAATGTTTCTGGTTCACAAAAGGAGCTTTATGGTTTCGATGAATTTTTAATATATTTAAAGTAATTTATTGGGTGTGTGTGAGTTGTTTATTTTTAAAGTCGTTAGTCAATGGGCTTCTCTTTAAAAAAGAGTTGATTTATTGTTGGAACTGCTATATAAAAAATAGTGTCAAAAAGTAGCATATTTTGAGTGCTTAGGTAAGTAACTATAATATTAGTTGGTGTGGTTGAAATACTTCAGTCAAAAACCTCGATAGTACAAAAGGAAAGCTACACACATGGACTTTCAGAACATCTTTGAAACAAAGTGGTCCAACATCATTCCGTGTAGGCAAATAAAAAAGATGTAATGAAACACCTTTGTTGTATGAAAATTATAGGTAACTACCGAACCAGGTAATCCAAACAAGTAGGTCAATTCATTTTGTTACTTAACGTCATTTGAAAACTCAACATTTATGTTGTACTTTCAAAATAGACTTTAAAATCTACACAATACCAAAAATAGAAATCCCAAAATATCCCTTATCGAAACTTGATCCCACTTAAAGGATAAAATCTCATAAAAACCTTATAAAACATTGTTCATTCAGACACTATTGCCTGTGGCACTCGCGGATAGTGACGTCAAACTGTCGATATTTCGAGTCGACAAACATTGACCGATTATATTTATCGACATTTGACAAAATCAAAATATTAATAATTATAATAAATTCATATATTTCAGACGACTTAGGTCCATTTTGAATTATGGATCCTACATTACTAGCAATAGTAATAGAGAATAGTTGGAAGTAAGTTCCCGTCGGTGAGCAGAATTCGAACTATCGACCAATTAAATCTAATCGGTGTGATTCTATCTTATTTATGAAAATTTTATTGGAAACTTATTATCTAATTTAATAAGTAAATTTAAGTAGCAAAAGTTATACAACCAGAGCAGATGTGAAACTTTTGACTTCCCTATCAGATATTCTTTTTGATCAAATTGAAATTAAAAAAAAAAATTGAAATACAATAACGTGAAAAATGCTGCTCCAAAATCTAGATTCATGTCATTGCGAGTATTATTTTATCATTGTGTGCTAATGTAATCAGCTGTGGTGCCTAGCATCACGACTAATCCAAAAGTTCTCGGATTGCGGTGTGAAACGTTTGAAGCGATATAGTACCTAGAGCTCATATAGTGATCTTCCACTTCAAGTGAGCTAAATCAACAAACGTCGCAATTTTTACCCGACTGCGCAAGAAGAAAGGTTATGTTTTTAATGTAGTGTACACATATTAGCTGCATAAGACCCTCCCGTATTATTAACGATACACTTATACATGGGTTAGGTACTTATTCGTCCTTTCAGAAAATACTTTTAGAATTTTCCGGCCACAAAAGTCAGTATCGGTCCACAATTTAATTTTCATCGGCCCCAATGTAACTGATGGGCTAATTCATCAGACAAATGGAAGTTTTAAAGTTCCGATAACGAGACAATATCTGTGGCCCTAAACATTTTGTCTGATAAAATTGCTTAATAATTTTCAAATTTAAAACAAAAAAGTAATAAGCCAATGTCAATTACAACTTATGTTTTTTTTTTGTGGAACATGATAGAGAAATATTTAATTTTTTACTACTTTTACTCTAAAATTTAAGGTGAAATTGCCCTAGTTTAATCTGTTTTATTAGAAGTTTATATAGGTATTATATTTGATGAAAATTGTTTTTAAACGAATGAAAAACCTTAACATAACTTCACAAATCTTAAAACAGAAATCCAATATTTTTAAAATCAATAAGTAAACAAAGCGAAATATTCTCCTGAAAGGCCATATAAATCGTAGCTTGTTTGCCAAAACTCGGCTCCGTATTCAAGTGGTCCTTTACCACTGAAGGACGGCCGTCAGTTTCATGTATCTATGCCGATTTCGGCGCAAGTAAAACAGCCACTTGACGAAAACGATTCAGGAATATTCTCTATATTACATTACTGGGAACTTTTTGTTCTAACAAGAATAAGCGTTGTGACGGAATATGTAACATACATGGTGTTGTTTCTTATATATATATATATATATATATATATATATATATATATATATATATACACAGGGTGTAACAAAAAGGTGTGGTCAAATTTTACGAGTGGATAGTGGACGTTGTCAGTATTGCACCTACCATGGTGTCATTGCTGGTTGCATTATTATTACATAGTTATAGCATATTCTTTTAGTCAAAATTCAGTAGTGAAAAGCATAGGGCATAAGAATTATACCTTCCCTGGTACGAAGTTCGATTGGGTTATCATGGCATAGAAGTTTTTAAGTCATGCTTCCTTTAATTAATAACTTTTTCACTAATAAATAAACGAATGGAAAAATTATAAATATTTTTATAGAGTTCTCCGATTTTGATAAAATTAGGTATGTGCACTCAGTATCATGGGCACATACCAACCCTTGAATATGACCACACCTTTCTGTTACACCCTGTATATATACCTAGTCTGGCCATAAATACTGTTACAATTAAAAATAAGAAAGATATTACATTTGAATTTGGAATCTGTCATTTTTATACGATTGTTCATTGTATTTTCTAATTTTGGCGCCAATACATTGTACAATATTTTGCTATATTAAAATGGAGTGGGGTGATAAAGAAAACCGAATCGCTGTGATTGCATTACACAAAGTTGGTATGGAGCCGAATGTAATTTTTAAAACTCTCCATACGCTTGGTATTAGTCAAATGTTTGTGTACCGGGCTATTAATAGGTACAATGAGACCTTCTCTGTTTGTGACAGAAAAAGATCTGGCCGTCCACGTAGTGTTCGTACGAAAATGGTGGTCAAAGCAGTAAGGGAAAGAATTCGAAGAAATCCTGTCCGAAAGCAAAAGATTTTATCTCGGGAGATGAAGATAGCACCCAGAACCATGTCACGCATTTTAAAAGATGACTTAGGACTTGCAGCCTATAAGAGACGCACTGGTCATTTTTTAACTGATAATTTAAAAAAGAATAGGGTGGTAAAATCGAAGCAACTACTGAAGCGGTACGCAAAGGGAGGTCACAGAAAAATTTTGTTTACGGATGAGAAAATCTTTACAGTTGAGCAACATTTTAACAAACAAAATGACCGTATTTATGCTCAAAGCTCTAAGGAAGCTTCCCAATTAGTCGACAGAGTGCAACGTGGGCATTATCCGACTTCAGTGATGGTTTGGTGGGGTGTTAGCTATGAAGGAGTGACTGAGCCATATTTTTGTGAAAAAGGTATCAAAACATCGGCACAAGTGTATCAAGATACCATTCTTGAGAAGGTAGTTAAACCCCTTAACAACACCATGTTCAATAACCAAGTATGGTCCTTCCAACAAGACTCAGCGCCGGGTCATAAAGCTCGGTCCACGCAGTCTTGGTTGGAAGTGAACGTTTCGGACTTCATCAGAGCTGAAGACTGGCCGTCGTCTAGTCCCGATCTTAATCCGCTGGATTATGATTTATGGTCAGTTTTAGAGAGTATGGCTTGCTCTAAACGCCATGATAATTTGGAGTCCCTAAAACAATCCATACGATTGGCAGTGAAGAATTTTCCCATGGAAAGAGTGCGTGCTTCTATTGATAACTGGCCTCAACGTTTAAAGGACTGTGTTGCAGCCAATGGAGACCACTTCGAATAAGCTTTTTATATTTTGAATTGTTTTTTATTTATGTATTAAACTAACACACTTTAAAAGTAATAAATATTATTTGCAATAAAAAAAAATGTTTTTTCTTCGTAACAATATTTATGGCTAGACTAGGTATAAAAGAAACAACAAAAGCATGAGAAAACCCGAGAAGGTATATTATTATAGTTTAATAAAAAAAATGGTTGTCTGTAAAGTCAGTTTACAGACGATAATTTTACGTTATCAATGGCATTGTAATACACAATTCGCTGCTGCTTAGCAACCAAGCTTGTGACAGCTTTAGCGGACACGGGCGCCAGGCGGAACGTGACTGTGACACTTTTTCGTGCGTGCACCCGGTCATCGATTTATAAGACGTTATCACGTTACAAATTCGCTGGTCTCAATGTTATG
This sequence comes from Herminia tarsipennalis, assembly GCA_945859575.2. Lineage (NCBI taxonomy): Eukaryota > Metazoa > Arthropoda > Insecta > Lepidoptera > Erebidae > Herminia > Herminia tarsipennalis. Next base: position 22,590,720 of record OX243844.2, read on the forward strand.
AAACATCGATACCCACTCACAATCAACGCCAAACACCCCATCACTTTGTAGACGCGTGTGAAACGATTTGGAAAAATAATTTCCTTTCAATGTACGCGGTACATACACTTTACATAAAAGATGTCAAATACACAAAACAAAATCCACTTTATAACGAAAGCGGTAAGGTTTATAGTAATTTCGGTGAAAATGACAAGAAATTTTGTAATTAAATAGCTTGAAATTTGTTAATTGTGTCAATTTGTGACGTCACGCATGAGAATTTTGAGGCAGTTGGTTTGATTGCTCGTTTCTTATTTACCCGCTGATGACTTCAATTACGTCGCGAAAACGTTCTTTGTAATTTTGCCACGTGGTGGTGAATGCCCCTATTAATCTGCTCTGATTAGAAAATTAGTGAAGAGCTTTTCAACTTTGCTGTAATTTCACATCTTTTGTATTCAAAAGACAGAAAATTTTATACACTCAAAGAGGCTCATGAGAGAAGGATTTTACCACAAATAAAGTACTAGGGGACTAAATAAATAACAATCTTGCTCTCAACTTAATTTGCACTTCCAAAAAGTCACCTAAAGAGGAAAAAGTACATCACTTCAGACCAGACATGTCAATTTTATCACATCAAAGTTATATTCAAACTTCAAGGAAATTAAATTCTTCATTCGACCAGTTTGAAGGAACTCTCTGTGAAATCCATTTTAGAGAAGTTAGAGGTTTTATTTCTAGGTAGAGGTGTCAAAGTAAATTGGGAGCTTTTATAAAAAGACGAGTATCATTTCAGTGGGATTGACGTTTGTAAAGTCTTAGATTATGTCAGTGAAAGCTTTAGAGGAATTTATTAAAAACTCGCATTGTAGCCAAGTCGGCATATTTATAGCAGCAGGTTCCGTATTTTGTTACGTTTTGGCTGACGGTCTAGAACTAATGTTGTCTCTTAATCTAGATTTTAGACATAACTTTAATGTTATCGAAAATCTGCCAAAGGTTCTTTAGAGTAATCATTTTTACAGGGTATGGTAACCCTAGTTTTAATAGCGTTTAGAGACGACGAACTATACGACTTACCTGGTAGTCTTGAATCCCCCATAGAATCTTTTGTAAACTTTAAAAATAGTAAATTAATTATGCCAAACCTCTCATGAACTTTTTAAAATTATTTTATAAAAATAATTATATTAAAAGGCATCCGTGTATGAAAGGTACCCTAAAAATATTCACAGCAATTCCAACGGTTCCATCAGTCTCACGTTAAAGTGCCAACTTCGATGATTTTAACGTGAAGATTATGACTTTTTTCCACGCCGTGGTTTGACGACTTTAATAAAAATTGACTTTGAACCGAGTTCGTCTATTTCCGATTCTATACCGAGGGAACTTATTAAATTAATATTCAGAGTTTTACTTTTATTTCAAATTACGATATTAATGCGAAGATTATATTGGGAACTTTACCTATTACAATGGAATTGGGTTTATTTGATTTGAAAATTTACATTTTTAGGCATTTGAATAGAAATAATATAATGTACAATTTTCAATACATTTGGTTGGAAATTATTTTAACTATTAACATTGTTTAGTTCGTTCATAACAAGTTAATTCATTTTCCAAAACTGGGTACAAAATTGGCTATTTTCAAGATTGTTTATCAGAAAAAAAGTCTAATGATTAAAGTAATGTGTTTATCTTAATATTTGAAACTTGTAAACTATGATTTTAGGGCTTCTTCTGATTTTAAATTTTTACAAAGGGAATGAATTTATCCAGAATTGGGTAAAAAATCATCTTTTCTTAACCGTTAGCCCCTTTTCACCCATTTCAAATGAAAACCTGCAGCGTTCGTGGAGAATATTGGTCGGTACATTCTAGAAAGTCCGACAGCAATGCACTGTCGTTTTATGTGCTGCCAAGTGGAAAAATAGATTATTCTTCCAATTTATCGAATAGCCTCCTGGTACCTATTTAGTTTATTTAAATAAATGGCTTTGAACGGATAAAAGAGATCAGATAGTTGGTTTATTCGTACGGAAGATATGAATTAGTGAACTGTAGGTAGGTAAATATTTTATTTTAATTCCGGGAAAATATTGAAATTTATTAGCTACTCCTGATTTTATGATAACGTAAAAGTCAATTTATATAGCCATTGTGTTTAAATATAAACTGAATATTTTCGGTCTAAATAAAAACTTGTTTTGTAAATCAGCTTTGACTCAATTTATTTTTTTAATTGACAACAATCTGTCCAATATAATATTTCTTTTAGTATCATATCTCCATAGTGGAATTCTCCTTTGCACTTTCCCTGACAGGCGAAAATGTATTTTTAAACTGAGCCAAATATCAATCGAACATGAAGAGATTTCCTTTTTACACAGTATTCTAGTCATACTTGTTTGGCAACTGAATTGAGGATCAGAGTAAGATTTTGCTTGCACTAGAGGGTTTTGGTTCAACTACGGAGGTAACGATCGTGTAATTCAAGATCAGTCACGCATAAAAAATGGAATTGGCATCCCTGCATTGTGACGTAAAACTATAACGTAATTCTGCAAAATAATACTTTAGCAGAATTTATTTTGAACGACATCGCGGCAGACACAGACGAAGATAGCAAGGCGAACTCAATTGCCATCGGAAAGACTGATAAGCTTTAGCGCAAGGCAGAGACAAGTAGATGAGTGTAAGGGAGGCCTTAGCCCTGCAGTAAGACAAAACGGGCTGAAAAAAAAGAATTTAAATTTAATTAGGTGTGACAAAAGTCATCATAGTTATCATTTAAAGTATTATTATTTTATTAATAAGAAGACTTATTAGTCAAATAATTTTCGAGTTTCGAGTATAGCAAAACATTGCCAATACATTTTTATTTATATAAATAAAAAATTAAGCTATTTTCACCAGAACTTATACAACACTGGTAGTTGAGGCGATGACACCATGACTTTGAAGACCTAACAAGATCTCACTCCAAGTAACATATAGCTCAACTTGTAGAGTGAAACTAGCTGTAGTTATCCAAAACTTATCGTGTAGCAGTACTAATATACAAGCAAAATATCACGTCTTGACATCGTTAAAACTTTCATGTTCGTGGATGTGGAAAAATAAATTGCTTTGGAACTTTTAACAGGTTAATATTTTGGAGGCAGCCTACATAAGGGCTTCATGAGATATTAAGTCAAATCTTTGATTTAATTCTTTGTATTAAACTTTTTAATTTAGTCTAAGGCATTGATCGCACTGCGAAAAAATCCTACTGATTTTATTTGTACAATTCTGTAAAACATGGAATCACAAATGTTTATTTAGAATAGAAACTGTGCGGTGAGACTTTGGATTGTTAAGATGGACGATATGATTCCACATAATACACCATATATTAACTTCACAAAGCTCTGTCTTATGAGAGGATCGAATCCACAACCTTTTAGATAATAGTCTTACACACTTCCATTGCGCCACAAATCCTAAAAAACATTTCGCACCAGAAAAAGGAAAACGTTCCTTTTCACGTTAAAAAATGTAACATACACAAACATATACACATATATGTAAACCACGTTCAAAAAGATAAGGTGTCTTATATTGTAATCTTAATATACTAACTGGCTCCGTTTCATAATATTTACTACCTACTTATAAATAAAAATCGGAGCTAATATTTCACAAATCTTTGAAATTAAAAGTCAAAATGAACTTGTAATATCAAAATATTAATCTTATCTCCGAACAAAGTAATAAGGTAACGAAAGATGGTAGTTAATTCATAATATTAGGATTATAATATATTCTACTAATATATAACACGGTCTTAATAGCTCGGGGTGGAATACTGAGCCTTCACAGTTCTTTTGTAACGATATAGTGGGAAAGAGAAAGTGTCTTTATATTTATCGTGAATTTGTAGTAGTTTTGAAGTCGAAATTTTTTAACTCCATATCATCTATAAAATCTATCAGTTTAAGAAAATATTAATATTTTCTAACAAAAATTGAAATTAATGTCGTTTGCGAAAAAAAATAAGCACTTGTAGTAACGCTACTCGATTTCACGTAATAAGAATTAGGTACTATTCATAGGTAATATGATAAGATGTCATTCATAGGTTTCCACCACCCAAAGTGCGCCATGGGCTGTTCTAGGAAATTTAAGGTTATTTTCTTATTAAAAAATGTTAATATTTTAATAAACTGATATTTTTATGGACTAGGTTACTGATATGGAGTTTTACATTTGTTGGTGGAGTTGGCACTGCATGTGTTCCGGAACGCCTAGCCAGATCATCTCTCGATTAACAATTAATTATTAGGAGCCATTTAGGTACTCGATGCAAGCACAAAATACCGAAAATACGGAACCTTTAATACTTGCCTCTCTCGAGCAACTAGGGTTGTCACTAGTACTTTATAATACGAGGAACAGACACAGTTCACACAGAACAGTACAGGACACAGAATTACAAACTAACAGGTCTAGACAAATGCCATTTTACCTGTCCTGCCTGTTCATGGAAGCCAGAACCAGAGAAATACTACCCAATAGCATTATATTAGAAATAATAATATTCTGATACCAAACTAAGCAGAGCTTGTACCTACTGTAGTAACCAAACAACTCATAAACATATTTATATATTTTAATTTTAAAAAGTCAGGCAAAATTGCTTGGAATTGTTTATGTCACGTAATAATAGATAATTAAGAATCTGGCTTTGAACTTCTATGTGCTTGTTTGCTATGTATATGTATATATACTACAATGGGAGATTCACACGATCGCGTTCAAAGCGACATTCGGGCGTGAATGTGATGCTCGCGAAAGTTTAAGAACATTATATGTTTGTGTTTTTAAAAGTTAATGCAGAATTTGTAATTTGCATAGATGTTCAAAAATAACTGCGAGTTAATATCCGTGCATGTCCTTTTGAACAACTTAATTCACACTTTAATATTAAATGCCTCAAAACGTAGATCTCAATTAAAAGACAGAAGCTCTTATTTCGATTCCATTTTGAGTAAGCGGCGCGGGCGGTAACCTTGGTTAAGGCATCGGACTCGCAATAGTGAGGTCGCGATTTCGATTCTTACCAATGTGAACCAACTTCTATCACAAAAAAAAAACAACTTAACTGGAGGGGTTAACAGGATTGCAAGTAATGTGAGACCAATAATCCCATATTACTTACAATCTTTAAAAAAATGATTGATATAGTTAACCATTATAAAGAAAACTTAATAAACTCGGGCCATGATGCCTTTCATAGGGTCCGCAGAAATACAATGTTTTCTTATTTTTCTGTTATTAAAACCTGACTTGCATACTACTATTTTGTTCACATCGAAGGTCTGTAGACGAATACTCGTTATGACACTGAATGTAAGATTATTAATGCTTCACTGTGATATATGAATATTTATTTTAAAAATGAATATTCATATATCATAGTCATGGTCATCTTCTTAACATATATTGTATTAAGACGTGTCCTGTGGAATTTGTTAGTCAGTCAGTCCATCGAAAAAACGGAATGACTACTTTTGTGCTGGCAAAGCTGGGTAACTAAAAAATATGCGTAAATTAATAAAATAAAATCAGATTATTTAAAAAATACAACTAGTTACCTAAATTGCATTCGCCTTAACTGTAGAAACCCACAAACAACATGTTTAGACATTTCATCATTTTTATCTCAATATAAATTAAAACTCACAAGTTTTAAGTGTAAGAATATCGTTATGCATTCCGAATAAAATCTTTAGTGGTTTTCTATTTTGTACTAAATGTAAAGGGTTAATGAAATAAATAAATTAAACAAAAAAGAGAGCCATTTTCCAGATGGAACGATTGATTGATTAGATACGAATTTTGTCAAAATAAAGTTCTCTTGTGTAGTCTGTAGGTAAATCAGATGGCCTTATATGATACTTTTACGTTAGTAAAAACAAAATAGTAACATTTGTGACAAAATAAATTGAGAGAAGTTACATGTCAATAAAACAAAAAACTTATAAAAAATAATTTAATTAAATACATTATTTACAGACTATTTCTTTAAGATGTTTTGGTTTATAAAATAAGATTCGATTTCGTATAATTTCATTTGTATTTAAGTTATAATAAGTTCATACTACTGGCAACCCTGCTCATAACAGTCTACCTAAAACTTAGGCATTTGGCAATGAGAAGGGTTGATTAATTATAGATTAATTGCTGGGCCTAAGCGTATAAAGGGGACCTTGGATTACCTTAGCCTACAAGGTTAACGAACTTAGTTCCTAGGACTAGTAATTGAAATATAAACAAGAATTAGAGAAATTTTATGTGAGTAGGCTTTTACAACCTGACTATAAACAAAGTCTGTAAAGTTAAACAAGTCCGTATATACCTACGAGTACTAGATGAATTGTTTTGTGAATTAGTGTGCTCACATACAACCGACTTTTTGTGGGACCCATTTATTTATCGGACTTTTTTAAAACTGATCTATTTTTGTTGGTCTTGGTGTAATTATTATAAAACTACCACGTCAACCTATCGTGGAATATAGGTATTTTTTAGGGTTACGTAGTAAACTAGCGAAACCATAAGGGTATATGGTTTCGCTATGTCCCCAGGTTAGCTCAGAGACCCTTTTTAGTGTAAATTGGCATGGATATACATATATATATATATCCATGCCACTTTATTGGCGTAACTGATATCAGTTACGCCAATAAAGTGGTAAAATAAAATAAAAAATTGGGGTACCTACCTCGTTTACACGTAACGTTTTTAGCACGATATTTTTTTTCCTATGTTGTGTTGTTGGATTGGACAATGTTGATGGGTTGTAAGGAGCATTTTTCGATTTAGGGATCCGTTGGTAAATATTATGCTTTGAAGTGCTAATATTTGTTAGATTCAAGTATCCTGCCCCCGCCAGCTAAATAGTTCTTGTTGGAATTATGAAAAAAAACACTGAAAATTAAAAAGAAAACTCATCTCAGCTAAGTAGGCTTTGCAGGTTTATGAGTAATAGCCGACCAAGTGAGAAGTAACAATAATTTTCGTACAAATTCCGTGGAAAATTACTAAGATGTTAGCAATACAACAAGGAACAATAACAATAGAAAACCCACGTAGACCGCATTTTTATGGTGATGGGTGTCACAGTGATGGGCAACTACGAAATGTTACATTATGCGTGTCCTGACATGCACAATGTTTTTTCGGTTTTAACTCGCTCGGTTTTTATTATCAACGCTTTGTTGTTGTAATTTGAAAATATATCGTATATTTTGATGACATTTGCATGCCCGATTTAGGCAGAACATGATGTACACATTTAATTTTAAGACGACCTTCCATATTTGTAACAATGTTCTTGCAAATAAAAATTATTATTATAATTATTTTAATTACTGGTCTCTTGTTTTTAACTCTCGTATTTAGTCCAAGATATTCTGTAACAATTAAAGCACTTAATTATACACTTTAAAGCTAATGCGCAACACCTACTAATTTAATTTAAAACTTCAATAAAAGATTAGTATCTAAATGAAGACATTGGAGACTTTTTTGCAACTGACCGATAGTCTCTATGCTAAATTAAATTTAAAACTTTGTACGTATTTTCGCTCGAACGTTATTAAGTAACAAATAAATTTATAGAATTACATGCTGAAGAACTCCCTAACAAAACCTATTCTCTAATAAACCCTAGCTACTAGTAACTTCTCCCCCACGACAAGTAATAATCAATGTAACACACAATTTCAAAGACAACTAATTAAAATTAAAGCAATAGTTTAGATGATCATCACTAGCGTACAAACATACATCTTGATGATTGATTTAATTATTAACTTTGATCTTTGCCCTAGGCAAATTACAGCGCAATGATTACGCATAATGCGTGTTAAATAATTTTGTGATTTATGCCAATTAACATAAAGTTGGTTTTTGAATGTCAAATGGTATTTGACTGCTCTTTTGAGTATGAATATAGTTGCTACACGACAAATATTGTGAAGTAGTCCTATTTTGTTCAATATGTTCATGTTAAATGTAAGTAAATTTTATTAGATTATGAAACACATTTATAGTTATTTTTGCGTCGCATCATGATTTATGTATGTGGCTACTGACGATGTGAATGAATGTACGCAAAATTATGACACCATTGGACGTCTTCCATTTAACCGTACGCAAAAAGGTTATATTAAAGACTGCTGTCAACACTATCAGTTAGTTTCAGCAGAAGAAAAGAGAACAAATTTGACATTTTGCAAGACTGTCTTTCTCTTTCGTGACTATGGTAACCATGGTTTAACATTATGGTCAGAAAAAGAAGGTTGAAGGTCTTTATAAGCGAGAAAAAAGGATAAACCATAGACACAATTACTATAAGCTTCTTGACTTGCCCACTCACTGACAATACGGATTCCTTCTATAAAAATGTTTCTAGATTTGTTTAAAATATATTGCAAATGTAAACTACTGCACTATGCTTACAGGATGTCATGCTGGCGACTTCAAAACAGCATCTATAATGAAGATAAACAGCAGAAAACAATAAGCCGTACACAAATAGTGACAGTTGAAACAAATATTTGGAATGAAAAACAAACATTTGTCCACGTTTGATGTCCTAAGTAAATACAGTGGTCAGAATTAGCCTAACGTTGGCCGTGTTTTGTGATGTTGGCCAATTTGTTTTTAGAAGAAAATAGTTTTGATGAAAAAAGGGACTCGCTGAATTTAATATCTATTAACATTTGAGGGTTCAAAAAATCACCTTATTTGTTTTGAGAAATGAAGTCTATCGGGGTATAGTCAGTAATATCTAGTGCGGTCATAACGAATGTTTGTAATAACATTTTTGACGTGATACCGTCTTATAAATCGATGATCGAGTGCACGCATGAAAATGTATCACGTTATTGATTGCTTGCTAAGCAACAGCGAATGACGATTGCAGTGACATGACTTGCGATACAAATGGAACTAACGTTATTGATTGATTGCTAAGCAACGCGAATGGCGATATGTCACCAATGTTTTCTCGTGACGTTATCACGTAAAATTATAAACAGTAAACCGACTTTACAGACAACCATTTTTTTTGTTAGTTTTAAATAATTACACACTATCTGCAATCAGCATCACACCAGTAAAACTTACATTCTAAATTTATTTAAACACGAACCTTGCAGTACGTTCAATAACTTTTATCCTAAAGTTAACCTGTACCGACTTCGATGAATTTACATGCAAATTGGGTTTCAAAACGGATCTCAGTGAGCCCCCATAGTTAATGCTTAGACAAACTTATTTTACACAGCTAGAAAAATAAACAAGACCTTAGCATACAACGCACAAGACACATAATCGGATAATAATGTAGTTTCACGTGAACAATATAAACTTGGTATTAGAATTAGTCTGGCAAATTTAATAATGTATTTGATTTTGTAGTGATTTGATCGTAATTTAATAGCAATAAGGTCGTTATTTCTGTAGCAAAATGTTTCCATTTTGCTGCCAAGTGTGTCCTCGTATGTTTTAACTTTTGAAGCTTCAGTAAGGACTTTCAGACCACTAATATGTGACAAAGCGGTGAGACATATAAGTTTTTAGTGATTATTAATAGTTTGCTCTTATGCAAATAGTTTAAGGGTACATGCACACATGATAGGAAAAGGCCTAGATATTTTATTAAAATACTACTACTATATAATTTTATTAAAATCTTTTCAGACACACTGAAAAGATTTTAATAAAATTATATAGTGATTTTAAAAATGGTTTTATACATGTCCTTTCAAATGATTTTATACATGTCTTAGTATTTGGTACGTTTATGCTTTATCTAACAGATTAGTGTATTCTAATTACAGCTTTATTGCATCTTATAAATTACAGAATTTGCTACTGCTACATTCGTAGCTATATTTTCGTAGCAGTGCTACGTCTATCGTGTAGCTATGTTCCCTGTCTACGTTTTCAAATCACCAGCCACAATTTGTCAAAATCTGTTAGATTTATTGTTCTTTGGAATAAAAATAGACTTATTTCACACTTCACAATTTTCAGGTAACAAATTGTCTGTCTGGCGTGAGTCAAGTGCATAACAACTTCAGGTTTGAGTTTATCGCGATGCATTTTTGTTTCAACTGAAGACATTAAAAGTTAGACGGCATTATCTGTTTATAGCAGCATAGCGAATAAAATTTTGTTGTATTTTTACTAAAATGCCAAAAAACAGAACCCTTATAGTTTCGTCATGTCCGTCTGTCTGTCTGTCCGTCCGTATGTCACAGGGATTTTACTCAGAGATTACTCAATGAATATTGATAAAATTTGGTAAAATGGTGTCTTCTAGTGGCCGCTACTTATTTTGATAGCTAAATAATAAAAATAAATAGTTTAAGGGGGGGCACTCCGTACATGTAACATAAGCTGATTTTTTTTTTCGGCTAACATCAACGTGTGGCACATCATTCGACAGGTCTTTTAAAAACATTATGAGATTCCTAATATTTTTTTTAAGTGAATTGTTTTGGAAATAATCTATCCAAAAGTTGCATAAATTGTGTCCTCAACTTTTGAACTGTGTGACCAAAAAAAAAATTACAAAGGTAGGTTGATAAATACTTTAAACTAAAATTATTTTGGACATTATCGGATATACCGTTATTAAGTTATAGCCGAAAAACTGCTTTTCTCAACAAAAGGGCATAAGTGCCATGGACATACGCTCTTCTGCTGATGAAATTATTTAAGGCTGCGGAACCTTACACTGTGCATGGTCCGACATCCTCTTGCCCGGTTTTGTTACATTTAATTTGTTCTACCTCTTTTGATTACACAGAGATTTCCTCTGGAGTAGCTGTTGTCTTTATGCCGGATGTCGATTTAGCAAGTCGAACCACACCACGGTACTTTACCGAATTCAATAAGAAAATTTTAAATGATGTTTTTGTAAATTATGAAGCGATTTTGAAAACAACACGCAGAGTATTTTTTTTTAAATCGATAGAGTATCATAGTATGATTTCCCAATTGGGGATTCAACTCACTAAATCGGCATCCAATATAAATAATCTATATCTGATATAGTATCTGTAAGATACTATGAGGATGCTTTGTGTTTTGTTGTACAAACTTACAATACTAGTGTCAAGCAAAATTATTTTTAGGATTTTTTTTCTTGGTTATTTTGATTTATTTGTCTAGCATTGTGTCCAACAGAGATAGTTCTGTCACTTATAACTTAGAACAATAACCCTGACCCTCTGCCCATCTACAAAGCAAGCTAGAACATTACGTTGTGTTAAATTTCTTGTTTTCAACACGTTTTTTCTTGCAAAAAAAATAGAGTTGTACTTGTGTGTTGTGCCTAAATGTTACAATACGAGTATTTAGTGTTCCTACACATAGGTATCACTGCTGTTTTTAGATTTATTTCTTTGATATATAATAAATAAATAATTGCCTTTTTTCTTTGTAGCAATACTGATCACTCATTACTAGCAAACTTGTTTTGCCACCTGTTAAGCTAAAGTACTTGTTTTAACGAATCGCAGAACCTGCGAACTTTCATATGCAAGTAGGTACGATGCCTTAATCATAAGGCTTCCGCCTCGCATCACTATACATTAAAAATATATTATAACGAACCAAAGTTACCAACATAGCATACAGGTTAAGCACGCTGAAGTGGCAATGGGCTAGCCACATTTGCCGAAGGACCGATGGCCAATGAATAAAGCAAACGAGTCCTAGAGTGGAGACTGCGATTTGGTAAACGTAAGGTAGGATGACCCCTAGCCAGATGGACTGACGACTTAAAGAAAGTCGCTGTCATTAATTGGAAGCGGAAGGTAAAGGTCCCGATGTTGTGGCGAAGTTAGGAGAGGCCTATGTCCAGCAGTGGACCGATACAGGTTGATTGATTGATCAAGATAATTGAGATATTCTCAATTAATATTTGCATTAAAATTTAATTTAAAAAAATACAATTAACAAAATAAAAAAGTACAATTTTTTGACAAACGCACAATGGAATGCCCATATTTGACCACTGACCAGAAAAAATATAATTTCCAACCAAATCTTACATTCAGTTTTCCTCTACTATCGTATTTATAGCAGCAAATTTACGCAATAGCTCAATGCTATTAATTATTCAGGAACAGAACCACCAATGAATATTCCATGAATCCTTTGGGAGAACCAAACGGCAACCTTGGCGGTGACCGTGAATGACGTCGATTGGTGCTCTTGAAAACTATACCATAACAAACAATACAGCGCCCCCTATCTCCCCTATCTCTATTAGTTTTAACCTGATAATAATATCAACTAATTTTATAATCGAATTTTGAGGATGTTGTTGAGGTGTTCTTTCACGCAAATACTACTGAACGGATTTTGATGAAACTTGTGGTAAATGTATAAAATTTTATGAAATATTGCCTATTTACGAAAATAACAATAAGGTTCCATTTTATTCACGCGGACAGAGGTGCAGGCGTGACTTTTTTTATAAAATCAAACTAACAGCAGTTTCGCGGGAAACATTACAAAATTTTAAATTACGGAAGATTACATTAATTGTTTTTGGGGATAAAATACAAGTACAATAAGTACTTAATTTTCTGCCATGGTGGCGTAGTGGAAGTGCGTACTGTGAAAAAGGTTGTGGGTTGATTCCCACACGGGACAAGACCTTGTGAGATCCGCAAATTATTTTCCTAGTCTAGACTCAGAAGAGACTAGGACAAAGTACACCCAAATATACCAGTGTTCATTCTTTGCATTTTTGCGGGACTCTACAAAAATACAATTAACGGATTCAAGTACATGCAACACTGGTCTTATATCCCAATGATTGAAAACTATAGTAATATTGATTTATCAAAATCCTTAAGTGAATTGGAATTCAAAACCCTTGAGTTCCACTTCACTAACTAAAATGCATGTTATATTAAAGTTATCTATCTCCACATGTAATAAATATTGATTAAATCACAAACAATTTATACAAGGACCCTCAATCGATATTAGGCGACATCCAAAATGCTCGGTTTAGCAAATAAGAAAGAATGATCCTACCGCCTCTTCTATCGTTTTAACATGATCCGACGAAGTAGATCCTTTTATATGTCACGATTTCATTTTGATAGTTCCTATTTTTAACCCCGACATGGGGCATTCTATGCAGGGCTATTATAGTAGGAACATAAGTTTGAAGTTTGCGTATACCATCGTAGCTTTTAGAACTTAACTTAGTCTTGAATAGATTGAATTCCTTTTTAATTATTTTTTTTATTATTATTATTCTTTAATAATAATAAAAAAAATATTTCTTTTATTTTAATTAAAAAAGAAATAAATCAGTGCGGAGGATATTTTTATTGAATATCCACTGACCTGTACAGTATTAGTACGCGTACTAGCACTATAGAGGTTGATGAAGCATGTAAATAACTTCCATCATATGCGGGGATTATAACTTTTATTACAATGCGAATAAACAAATGCGTAATGATTTTCTTACTAACCCGACTTTATAAGTCGTATGTAGGCTCAGAAAGTTAAGCGATTTGAACTCCATATTTTATACACGAACTAAAAAAATTGCACTACGCCGTTAAAGAAGTTTTCACTTTAAAAATAAGAAATATTAGTATTTTGTCCCGTCACATGTTAGATTAAAAATCGTTAAGGACCTTTGCGTATTAGACGTTATACTCTATGTACCTAATCCTATGAAGGTATCGTCGAGCGTTGCGAGCGAGTCGAGCTCCTAAAGCGTTGAAGATGATTACTTACCGAAAAAGAGAAAAATAATTAGTATTTTTATAAACTGAACAAGTAATTAGGGATAGCCAATAAAACTCGGAACGTTTCCCTTATTGATTTAAAAAAATAGAAATCAAACATCGAACATCGACTTTACAAGTTTGGCGAAGTTCAGTTTTCAAACCTTTTCAAACCATTACTCAATATAATATCTGCCCTTACATCTGTATACATCGGTCCCTCTCTAACAACAGATTTGAGTCAAAGCTTTCATTTACCTAAATCGAGTTAAAGGACCAAGAAAACAAGAAAGAGCTTCGCAATGTCGTCATCTGTCAACGGACGGCCACTTACTGCTACCCAAAAATATTAAGCACAAGCCACAGTAAAATCACTCTAAATTCCTACTGCATAAAGTCTTCAATCAGATCACTATGTTTATAATATAAAACTAATTTATTTTATGATATTTTTTACACAAATTTCGACTCTATGCACCCCATACAGTGTGTTTGTGAAATGCAGCATATTTTTGTCTGTTCCACGAAGTCACGTTTCAAAATGGGACGATAAGAACAAAAGAGGAAAGTGTGTTTTGGTGCACACATGTGCCAGATTTCTTTGTAGTTTGAAGATTTAGTTCAAAGACATTTTACCTAAACTAATCAAAATAAAAAAAATAAGAATCAGTAAACTCTGTGCAATTATGACGATTTTAATCTGTATAAGACGTAACTTACATTCTTATTACTTTTCCTACAAACGAACGAAGTCGCGGACAACAGCTAGAAGTATATTATTCTCTATATTAATGTATTCGCAGTCTGCTACCTCAAATTAGTATGTAAAGCTTTTCATATTCAGGTAGCTACCTAGTTCATATTATGTATAAGTCACATCGCCCCTTTCGGCTTATGATATAACCCTTTATAAATCAATTTTTATGTTTGAGCTTATTTCAGTAAAGAGGAGTGGTATAAGAATTGATAAAATTCATTCAATTCAATAACTGAATATTTTATTTATTGGGTTTAAAGTTTGACAAATATTGGCTGAAGATTGCCTAAGGCCAATGTTGAGTTATGAGGGGTAGTTCGAAGGGGAAACTGCAAGGTTGGCATTTGGTGTATTTGTTTAAATGACTATCGAATAGCCCGCGGGTGTTGCTTCAACGTCGTAGTATAGAAATAACTAGAATTTCTTTGGGATGAAATGTTCTCTCTGTATTTCTAAAGAACGTTGTTTTATGAAAAAGCTTTCCCATACGTTATTACCGTATGCTCATATCTTCTCTGTTCTATAAATATCGAACATAGGATAAAAGTTATTATTAACAATAGTATAGTACATACGCCGAAGAGTTAGGGTCTAAAAGTCTAAAGAAGTATTCAAAAAATATATATTTAAAATAGAGTTTTAAAAAAAAACGCCAGCACTAGGATACAAGCTTCGGCCCAACATTTGTGAAAAATACAAAGTTCTGTCCCGTGCCGGAATCAAAAACTCTTTCATAGCAAACGTACGCACTCCTGCTGTGTCAAC
The DNA here is from genome assembly GCA_945859575.2 of Herminia tarsipennalis. Classification (NCBI taxonomy): domain Eukaryota; kingdom Metazoa; phylum Arthropoda; class Insecta; order Lepidoptera; family Erebidae; genus Herminia; species Herminia tarsipennalis. The sequence goes on from OX243844.2 coordinate 22,606,053, forward strand.
AAGAGGCAGTGAAATAATGATAGAATTAGTCAAAACATTCGTTACTTTAAATACTGTTATTGGTGTTTTAAGAATAAGGGCCTAATGTCTAGACAAGTTTCATTTACCCCAATAGGCACACCTGAGAATAATAAAACAACGTAGAGAAAAATAACATAAACACAGACGCTACAAAACAGCTATACTCCACGAAGGATCGTTATTTATAGGTTCAACTCTCACTTACCAACTTCCATTTGAAGTGTACATTACGTAAGCAACCAATTCGTCTTACGGTGACGTCACACATTCTATTTATTGACGTCTTCACAAAATGTTGCTAAGTAATTAAGTTATTTCTTTGAAGTACATGGCGACTACTTTTGAGACTTGTTTTTTTTAAAGATAGACAAGTTATATATAAAACATTTGCTCGTATTTATTTATTACTAGCTGACCCGCGCAACTTCGCCTTCGTCAACTTTTCCCGTTTTTGCAACATTTTTCATTGATGCTCCGCTCGTATTGGTCATAGCGCTATTGCTATACATCCTACAGCGTTCCGCGATAAATGGGCTATCCAATACTAAAAGATTTTTTTTATTCGAACAAATAGTTCCTGAGTGTATTGCGTTCAAACAAACAAACAAACTTTATAATATTAGAATAGATTAATGCTATTATTGAGTTTGTTAGTCTGTTTCTGAAACAATGAAAATATATTATTTTAATTAAACTAACTTTAACGTCAAAATTGCGAGCTTACTGCGTTTGGTTTACCCCGGCACAGGCCATCTTTTAAACTTTGTACGTTTATTGTATGATCCAAGAAATATTGCTGAATCTGTGTTTTTGATTTGTATGTTGGTCCCAGATATAGAAGTATGAGTTGTTTCTCAGAAGTAAAACTTTTGAAAGTCGATGGCGCCTTTTATTATAACTGCTTATAAAACAATCTGCATTATCTTCCACCTGGATCGCAGCAATAAAAATTGATTAGTGAAAGATCAAAGAAAAATGTCTTCCACAAAAAGCCATTTTATGTTCCATTTTTCTATCAACCACTTAACACTGCAGACATATTGGCCATAAGGCATACAACATTTCACATCTTCGGAGTGGAAATAACCACAATACTTTATACAGTCAGAAAATACATAGGTATCGGCTCACAGTAAAACAACAAATCCAAGCACACAGGTTCGCAAGTACGTACATAGTCAAAAACGTGGCCAGTCTCGGTTGGAATTTGACCGAGATCTATGTACGTGGGTGTCTGTGTGCCTATCTTCGCTCGTTGTACGAAGCCGTCTTTTAGATACAGTTCACATACATTGGTCATACCTACACAAACATAGCCAACTATGTCACAAGATGGATGTTCTACATTTGTCTTCACGATTACTGAAATGGTGAAGTTAGTAGCCTCTATTAGGCTGTATCCGGATAGGCAGAGAGAGGTCGGTGCCTACTTTTGTGTTATGACGAATATTGTGGTCAGATATAATGAAGAAAAAAAACCTGACTGGGCTAGAAGGGTTTTTGAGCATCTCTATATCACATAACACAATTTAATATTAAATTACTAGCTGCCCCGTTTTCGCTATAAACAAAGATACTACAATCAGGATTAAAAAAAAGTTTTACATCCTATTTTTGCTCAAATCATTGACTTTCGGATTTTCTTCCCATCACTCGGACTAGTAGGTTAAATCAAATCAAATCAAATCGTTTATTTGCTAAAATGTGGTTACAAAAGATGTTACATTATTTCAATAATACAGCACTTTTAACATTTTATGGCATGCAAATGTTATTATTCTATAAAAACAAACAAAGGAGAAAAAAAATAACTACACTACTATAGAATTACATTTTAAAGTTCATTATAATAATTTGTATTTAATTAGATAATATTAAATTCGGTTAAACAGATGATACTTATTACGATAGTCAATTTAAATTATAATTATTGTGCATACATGCATTACATTGCTTATAATATTTTATAGCTTAAAAATTAGCGAAGAATAAGAAAATAGAGAATGCGTTTGTGTCTTCTTACTGTCTAGTACACTATTATAGTTCCCTTTGTAATTGGCTAGTCTTTGATAAGATTGGCCGCCGTAATCGAGATTAGTTAGGAGACGGAGACGACGGAGAGTAGTTTAAAATAACAAATCGGAAATATAACTTGTCAGAACACAAACAATAGGTAGTTTCCATTTTTGGACAGTGGGTATCAACCCTACTCCGCTGACAAAAATATCAATATTTATTACATGACCACGCTTCATCAATTATCAAATGTATTGGTGATCAAAGGTTAGTATAGTAGTAGGTAACAATATAAATGGACCAACTCTATCAAAATACACTTCGATATAGTGTATAGAAGCAAAACTTAGATATAATATAATTTTTTTTTCTTAAACTTTAACGACATAACTTTTAATAAATTAGAGATCAATTTATAAATTAAATATCAATTATCTAAATAAGCCGAATTACTGTCTATTTATTTTTGCTTTGATCACATATTATAATTCCATAATGACAGTCCCACACAATAAAAATTGTTAAAAATTGCGAAACCCCGTGCAGCTATCAACAAGAGAGTATGGCTTGGGGAATCGTACGTCATAAACTTGACCTGAATATCTTATGAAGGACTATGCGTAATAAACACAAATATATGTTTGACAACGGATCACTTTAACTCATTACTTAAAGCATTAATGAGTACCTTTCAATAAATTTACATCCGACCCGTAATGTCCAGGGGTCCGTACGTTACACGAATAAAACCTCTTCAGTCCGGGTCCCGCATAATTTTCATGTATTCTTTGTGAATTTACTCTTACATTTGCAATTCCAATCGGGACATCTCGTACTGTGGCGTTTTTGCCCACAAATTGGTGGACATTTGCGACTTGCCCACTATTCTATAGGAGTGGAGAGTTTTAAATATTGCTTACGCGTTTGTCTGTCAAGAACGTTCGAAGAATTTCCATTGTTATTACACTATTTATATGATTTACGGAGTGAATTGACAATCAAATCAAATAAATTGAGCCGAACGTACATTTTCTAGTGGTTCATTTCATTCGAATAAATTCCAAATAGAATTCTTGCTTGAATTTGACCTTCAAATATTCGCAATTTTATGAAGAATTTTAACCTGCATGTATGAGTATATTAATTTGAAATACAATTCTCTTTGGTCAAATGTAGCGACCGATTTTCATCGAGGACGAGGTGAACAGGAGAATTCGGTTGGGTTGGGCAGCGTTTGGTAAGCTACGTCAAGTCTTCTCATCGTCGATCCCACAATGTCTAAAGACTAAAGTCTATAATCAGTGCGTCCTACCCGTCATGACATACGGAGCCGAAACGTGGACACTGACGGTACGGCTAGTCCACAAGTTCAAAGTCGCTCAGCGGGCTATGGAAAGGGCTATGCTCGGAGTTTCTCTTAGGGACAAAATCAGAAATGAGGTGATCCGGCAGAGAACCAAAGTTATCGACATAGCCCACCGGATTAGCAAGCTGAAGTGGCAGTGGGCTGGCCATATTTGCCGAAGAACCGACAACCGTTGGGGTAAACGAGTTCTTGAGTGGAGACCACGGCACGGCAAACGTAGTGTAGGACGCCCTCAGGCCAGGTGGAGTGATGATTTACGCAAAACGGCTGGCAGGAGCTGGATGCGAGAAGCCGAAGATAGAACAAAGTGGCGTGCAATTGGAGAGGCCTATGTCCAGCAGTGGACTGCGATAGGCTGATGATGATGATGATGATGATGATTTTCATAAACAAACTTTACTTAATTTTGACCAAATAGTATTTTTATAGGCATTTCATTATAGTAATCGGCATTTCTCGCCAAATACTTTAATAATACAATAATTACATTTTCGAAAGATACAACATTTTAAGTCCACACTTCCGTATGCTAAACCGGGACCAGAACCGAACCATCTATCGGGACTACGAGTATGTAACTAAACCTCATTTTTTCTATCCTTCCAGCGCGCGAGTTGGACCCTCGCTTGCGACATCTAGCCGCTAGTTTAAGAACTATTACGGTTTTTGTACTGTTTGATTGCTGGGTCTGAGCTTTAAATTTTTCTATCTTTCAAAAATTAATTTCAGCAGGTTAACTAGCTGCTTACGACTTTGCCCCGTGGACCATATACCAATACATAGGACTCAAATGGTCTTTATATTGTTCACTCACATAGAAGATACCGCATAATTCGTAGATAATATAACCTTTAATCCTTCACAATATCGATGTACTTATCATTCGACATCATTATAGTAAATCTTATCTCAATTATACACCAGTTTCCCCTCGAATAAACGTATTAGTTTCCGAGCCATTGGGGTTTAGAAACACGTCAAAAGAAATAAAGCAGTAAAGCTACGTAATTGACTGTCCACGACCAGTTAGGGAAAATTGTGAATGAAATTAGGCAATGACGTCGTTTTGTCTTATGCTAAGGAAACTGAACGTTGAGTGCCATGGCATTGGTATAAGAAGTTGTAAATATTAGGAGGGAAATTTCCCTGCTTGTGAAACAACGAAATTCAAGTAGCATTGCATCAAGGAACATAGCCATTGGTTTCACGTAAACGTCTTTTAAAGAGGCGTTTTTAGAGTTAAAGATTAAAATTTAAATCAGGTCGTTTCGGTGAGATGTTACTGGTACTGCACTCAAATCTCTAAAGGTGGACACGTTCTAGGCATGCGCCGCGGCGCAAGCCTCGCAATCGCAACGCATGCCCTCAGTAGGCACAGCGCAGTCGAAGCATATGCATCGCAATGTGTTAGGTTGTCTTTATCGTACTGCGGCCATACGTTACACAGCATACTCGCAATGTCCGTCTCCGCCTTAAGATTATTAGATTTTAAGGCAGACTTTAAAAGCGTTATTATTATCATCATTCTTATTATCATTTAAAAAAAGAAACCCCCGTACAGAGTACAAGCCCTGTGCCTCGGTAGACTTTACAATCACGCAGTTGACGTACTAAAAGTACACTCAGATTTAAATCAATAATTTCAGGATCATATAAAGTGATGCCGGGATTTTAAGTTAACGTAAAACGTCGCGCAAAAAGGAGTTTTTACTTTATAACTGAAGTATATTTTTTTAATTATGGGGAAAATGCACACCCATCTATTGACCGTTCTACAAGTACCTCTCAAATATTCGCCGTCATTCTAAACACAAAAGCACCATCCACAAACACAACCACCGTATTCACAAAATAAATATCAAAGTGAGGGATGTTTAAGGTGAGGTGAAAAATAATTTTCCCAAGCTTTTGTACCGCTACACGATTATGTGATCAAAGGGTCAGGCTTGTATAGCCACGGATATTAAAAGTGCCATCGAACCAAGAATAGTTGACGGCACAGGAGATAAGAATAATATTATACAGCTTTTGTAAGAGTGAAGGAAGGACGTGATACAGAGGAGATTAATAGAACGAAGAGGTGACATAACGTGGGTGCTGTCTTTTTCTTACCCGATTGTGGTAGAAGGAGGAGAAAGTATATATGTCTTTCCATTTCTTGGACTCGCTAATAGGATACTTTTCCTGTTAATTAATTTTAAGCTGTACTTTATAATTATTTTAGAAAATTGAGGACTTGAAATAGTATTTAGTTAGTCGACTTATGTAGTCAGCTGCACCTCGACCTCTATAAAAGTTATATGGTAACCTAACTGATTATAAATTCTTTTAGCAATAGGAAGCTATATTATCAGCAAGTATCATGGACAGACGTCATAGGCAGGTATTTGTACGAGATCTCCATATAAAATCTGTATTTTGACATTTCTTAAAGAATTATTGTTTTGACTAGTTAGAAAAGTAGTAGCAGTACAAAGCAAGGCAAAACCCTTATTTGATTGAGATCTGTATTTTGACATTTCTTATAGAATTATTGTTTTGACTTGTTACAAAAGTAGCAGTACAAAACAAAGCAAAACCCTTATTTAATTTAATTTTGAAGGAAAACTAACAGCTATTTACCAAATAGATAGAACATAGTTTGGTAGCATCCAAAAGTCAATTACAGGTTTTCATGAGTAGAAACAGAAACCTTAGAAATATAAACTTAGCTTATACACATAACAAATGATTTAACTTAAAAAGAATATGTGCCTTAGTATTAAAGATACCTAATTAAAACTCATTGCACAGCTTATTAAACGCTCGCGCAATAAAATAATTTTGCCTATAATTAGTAAAAGAGAAAAAAAACAGATGGTAGGTGAACATATTTTACATTCAGAATGTGTCAACTTTCAGGTCGCTATGGAGTTCCTTATTCCTCATGTACCAGGGACTGTTTACCTTTACTTTAATACCCCGTAAACCTTTGTTCGGAAATATTTGAAAGTACACCCTCAGAGCTGAATACCGAAATGCGAAACATACAGTCTGTCTGTTTATTAGGTTTTCAAAGATAAATACCAATACTATTCTTGATAAAATACTGTAAGTTTAAAATGTTTCGATTAAACATATCGATAATTATTTCTATTTACAATTTTAAATATATACATTACATATCTTTTCATAATTGTTGCTATTGAGGAAAAAATGCTGAAATTAGTTCAATTCAAAAATAAGCCAGATTCCCTTGCATACACAAACAAAAACAAACAATTTTATCAAGCCTCACCACAGAAGATATATTCAGTAAATATATGTTCTCCTATTACCCTTTGCCTCAGCAGGATAATCAGAGATAAATAAAGATAACAAATGACCCTCCACGACGAGCTTGTTTATACAAAGGGAATCTACCTGTATTACTTCTTATTGTTTAGACACAACATCTGTTAATAACTTCTTTTAATATATTATATTTTCATATCTGGTTACCGTTTCCATATATGTGGTTACGAAGTACTTTAAGTGCTAACTAAAACTAAAATTATATTTAATACTACCTTTCGCTCGCGGCTTCGCCCGTGTGGATCTCGGTTATAGCTATAAAAACTATCCTATATTATCCTTTCCAGGGACTCAAACTATGAAGTTCAGCAGTTATAGCATATGAACGTAACAAACGGACAGAGTAACTGTCACATTTATAATATTAGTTTGGAAACGTACTCAAGATGAAATTAAAAAATGCCGACCTGTCGCTGACTATAGATCAAACAAGTTATTGATTCATTGCTTTCAGAATCAATATCACATAAGACTTCTAACATTTTTGATGATATTAGACACCAAATTTAAACAATTATTTAATTTATATCTACATCTTTAAACACAAATGCCAATATACACTTTCATATCACTTCTATATTGCTCGCTTGTTGATCTTTAAACTCAAGTAACATTTTGTCAATATCTACTTAAAAGCTATATTCGTGAGCCCATTTGCATACTTAAAATTTTCCAAGAGTATTACCATCGTTTTGTTAACTGTTACATTATCATACCTTACTTAAGTACGGTTAATGTTGCCAACATAATTGCACTTAACTAGGTACCTACTAGTAGGTACATATTTTAACGTTACCATGGGTTTCTGTTGTAGTAATTAAAACGCTTTTGTGTAGTTGAACTAGTCTTACCGTCTTATATACAATCTATTTTACAGTGTATTGTTTTTCATTTGCATGATTCAGTAATACATATTTTTCATTTATTGTGTACAAAAAATTTACTGCTGTTCACAGAAATTCTAAATCGATTTGTATAATTATTTTTTATTTTGTTTGGCATGGTTTAAAAAACATAATTAGGAATAACCCAAAGGAATAATCTAACTTAAGAAATTAGTGATATTGAATAGGATTTACCATTTCAGATTAAATAAGAGGGCATCTACATTGAGCTTTAGATAGCACGATGTTCACCAGACCACACAATATTTACAAAATTATTAGGCACTAAAATATAAATAGTGATAACATACTAATTAGGAGCCTTCAGCAGTACTCGTCTCAATAGATAACATTTTCGTCAATTACAGCTATATCAATAACTGTTTTGTCAACAATATTTATGTCAACACAGCATGATTTACTGTCACCGCTACCGAGTACAAAATATACATACTCATGGTAAACACACGGGTTCAAATTATGTAGGTATTCCCGAGCGTTTTGCTAAATAATGCCGAATGGGGCATTGCACAATTATTTCTGTTATTGCCTCCATTGTGGCTACGTCATATCAAAATTTTGAATAAATTATTTTGTGCTCAACTGAACGGAATTATAATTTGAACGAAGATAATGAGTTCCCTTTTTCGTTTGTTAAATTTGACGGAAATTTTTGTAATTTGTTCAACTATATGTGGGAATATAAAGTTTTATTGGGTACAACATGTACAATGGGTACAACATAGTATGAGCATCCACTTACAATGTAGAAACTATTGCTAATCTATATACTAATATTATAAAGCGTAAGAGTTTGTTTGTTTGTTTAAACGCGCTAATCTCAGGAACTACTGGTTCGATTTGAAAAAATATTTTTTGTTGGATAGCCCATTTATCGAGGAAGGCTATAGGCTATATAACATCGCGCTACGACTAATAGGAGCGGAGTAGCGACGAGAAATGTTGCAAAAACGGGGAAAATTTACGCATACGAAGTTGCGCGGGACAGCTAGTTAATGAATAAGTATAATTTTAATTTTAAACTGAGTTTGTTTATATAATTAAGTAAGCTGATCTGTTTTCTCTCTTAATATAGCTAAACTTCATTCCCTTTATTAAGTTACCTGAAAACTTACTTGACCTTCTCTTAAACGTCCGTCTTCATAAACCAACCGGCGATAAGAAAAGAAATACTTAAATGTTTCAACACAACATCGTATCTTAAACAAAAACACAATTTGGGAACGGAGAATTTTCAAATATTCACTCTAAAGGAGATCCATTTCGTCGGAGCTTTTAAAGTCCTTAATTTGTAATAGGGCTTGGGTAAATCTTTCTTTTTCTTTTGTTGGTTTTTTTTGCCGGAATGCCTCGAACTGAGTGTCACGACTACGTCACAATATCTGGGAATAATCAGTGGAATCCGACGTCAAATAGCTTCTCGTGAAACGTAGAAAGAATACTAATCTTCGTGTCTGTCAATTTTGATAGCCCATCGAGGATTTTGAGACGATAGCGGATTACGAATATTACATAGGGTTTGCCGTCTGCAAATGATTTAGAACTACGCTTTTGTTGGCATTGTTTTTTATTAGTGAAAGTGCACGGCTGTTTTCACATAAACAAAATGTAAGTAATAATAAATAATTAAAGTAGGTAAATATTTTGGAACGAATCACATACATCCCATAATCATCTAATCTTAATCTAGTCTGTTCTATGGCCAACTTCAAATTACAAAAAAAATTATGGATAAATTCACATCCTGACGCAGATTAAACAATAGTGCTCATCATGCAAATATTTATCCTGAGTGACAATCGAACTTATGAACTCTGACTCAGCAGTCAGAGTCAATATACCACTAGACTAACAGCGAAATTATAGTTATCTCTATATAACAGTTTTTTAACTTCCAGCAAACAAACTTGAAACTAATAGTTCTAATATCAATATCGGCGACAAAAGTAACATTACCAAATACATAGATTAATGACAAAGTACCAACGAACATTTTAATCTTTGCGAACAAGATACATCAGCAAAAACAATATTCCTTTTCTCTCACTATGTAATAAATGCTTCACCTCACGTTATTCATACTTCATCCGAATATTCGAAACCTAGGTCAGAACATCGAGATGTGATATTAGCGAAATGGTAATACTAACTGGCTTAAGACCAATGAAATTAATGATAGCACTCTCAGTATTATTGCCAAAGACATTTCAGATGAAAGCATCAAAATATGCGTAGTACCATTTGTTAGATACATTAGTGAGGATTCAAAGAAATCGTGAAACCTGGCTAAATTAATATTACATTATTACTTCTCCCCATTATATCAAAGAGTAGGTCGACTATGAAATCATCCATGCTTCTATAAAATATAATACAAATGAAGAGTTTGTTTTTATTAAAGGTGCTGATCTCTGATAGTAATTTGAAGCTTGAAAAAGGTATTCTAACATTCATATAGATTGAGTAAGGGTGGCAGCCAATGGAACATAAATATTTATTCAATACTTTTTTTTCTTAGCTTACTTTCGTCCATCGTATAGCCTCAAGACCTCTCTCAGCTTTGCACTCCTGCCAATCATAAACCACAATCTCTATATATCATCTACATCAAGTTATTTGATTTGATTTAATTAAAAGTTTGTATGCATAAACTTTCAATGAAATGAAATATCACGTCCTCTTTTTGATCGTAAACCCATCTAATTTAACAATGACTTTAATATCAAACGCTATAAAAGGTCAACCTGTACCAAGCAACAAAATAAAAGGCCCAAAATAGTTTACTAAGCTTACATTTATCTTAACTCCATAATATAGCTCAGAACTAATAAGCGCACATTCAAAGCTAAACAGTTTGACATCGCAACACGTGATCGGTCAAGTCCCAAAAGGGCATTTTGAGGGCTACTTACAGACATGTCAGTTGAGATAAGGGTTCGTGTGCGTTGGACGGATCGATTCTACTATACAAACTCGATGGTAACTCGAAACAATTTGTTACTGTCCGCTTATCTATGAGCTTGAATATTTGTAATTCAGACAATCGATGAATAATAAGGCGAAGTTGAGTATTATACTTAAACTTTTATGGATTGATGATGTAAAAGAAAATCAAATGGAGGTATACACGAGGTTTCATTCGTAAAACCGTTAAGCATAAATACAATAATTGCATTTTTAAAAGATAGAAAAAATTTAAGTCCAGACCCAGGAATCGAACCCGAGATTTCCTCATTTATAAGCATAAGGTGAATAAAGTATTTATTTACCTTATGATTTTTTAACACGGGATTAAACGCAATCATGATTGCGTTTATTCCCGTGTGGAATTGTAAAAGCGCATACATGATCAATGATTTTTTTATTTTATCTCTAATGTTTTTTTTTTGTATCGTTGTTTCATAAATCGGCAGGTGGCTCTGGATGATCTAGTCGAAACGTTGACCTTTTATCTTAGAATGTCAATGTAAGAAATTCTAAGAAAATATACATTTGATGACATTTTTAATTGTGACATTTAAAGTTTCTTTTCCTCGTTCAACAAACATCGGAACGGATTGATTACAATGGTTAGCAATGGTAGCGCAGCGACAATTTAACCAATCGCTATGAGTCCCCTAAGGACTATATAGAGAGCCGATATAAATCTCAAGACAACGAGTAAGTGGGTAAGGGTTTAAAAATTAAGGTACCCATATTAATGTTTCAGGTTTACGAAGAATTCGTAAATAAAAATACAATCTTAAAAAATATCCATCGTGTGACAGGATATTTTTTAAGACATATCAGTGGACATCGGATAAACTCTAAAAAAAACTTTAAAAGTTAAGAAAAAAACTAGCTGTTCCTCGCGACTTCGCCGGCTAAAAGTTTTTCGCTCTTTTAGGGGTTGAATTTTGCCTTCTTAAATATGCTTTAAACTTGCTACAGTAAGTATCTGTAAAAAAGTCAACTCCCACACTAAAGTACAAGCCTTGTGTAGCGGAGGATTTTACAAATATTACAAATCACGGACACAAAGTAAACCCAGACTTAGAACAATAATTTGAGGATCACACGAGGTGGTGTTCATTCAGTGGCTTAAGTTGGTTTGAGCTAATGGCATATATCAGCCAGACGACCGTTATTGTATTAATAAATTAATTGGCGTGAAATTCTTTTAAAAAATACTATAATTTAAACGTTTATTCAAAGCTCCCATATACTACCAGGCCGCTGGTGAATATCAGCCAGTCAATTAATAGCAACAGATCACAGACTAACAGTTTTCTATTAAAGGTATTTATCTGACGGCCAATCCAACCTCAGCGAGAGCACACCCTCTATGTCGGCTGTTAGTGTGTAGCCACAGAGCCGGTTATCAACCATTTCTGACAGTCAATAATCGCTATAGTGTGTGGACTACGCACACGTACTTAAGTGGCAGTGGTTGTTGTGACCGATTGAGTTAGGGGAAAACATTACAGCAGTAAACTGTAAAAGTACAGTAAATGACCTCGGAGGCGCAGTGGGTGTACGTCAACTTCTGTGCAAGAGGTTTCGTTTGATGTTTCTGATAGTGTTTTGTGAGATTTATAGAAGTTGGTTACGTCTAGGTTGGTTAGTTGGTTGACACGTACCTTATTATGGGAGTTGTCTTTAAAAAAAGCAAAAATATTTTCCGCCGTGAAATATTTTCACGTTTTTCTTCCTTACCAGTGAGTATGTTTGAATATACAATTCATAAAATAATACATATAAGCCTTCCCGTAATAAAACACGAGGATTACCGCGAGTCTATTAAATAGCAACAAATAAATTAAACGAAAAAAAAGAAACATCATATTTTTCTCGTTTCGTATTGTCATCGTAAATTTTTGGAGGCGGGTGGTTTAACAAAAAAACTCTTATAATCTCTGTGGTAAAAAACCCTTTGTTGTTCGAATAGATAGAATAGACGTTACAAAGGTTCCGTATATTGTATTTTCTTTTATAATTTTGTTAGGTGTGCAGATGAGAGGTTAGCTTTGGGTTTATAATAAATTAATACAGGTTATTTATTATTTACACCTTAGGAGCAAAAATATGTATTATATTATTTTGGTACTTACACTACTGATCCACTAGTGCCATAATTGCCATAATTCTAAAGACAATCATAATTATTGCAGTAACAACATTGCTGTTTATTAAGTATTTATTAAACACCGACGTTCAAAGAGGGATGTCATAGGTAAGGTTTTATGTATTAATCTCTGTGACTGCATGTCTGTCTATGCGAACTTAAGGCCAATTCACACAGTTTAAAGGCGCATAAAACGGATTATTTTTACACTGCGTTCACTGTATCGGCAGCGTACGAATTTGCCGACATCACTTTCATACGTATTGTACGTATGGAATGTGTTTGTGAGATAATGGAATAAACGAAAACTAATAATTTTAAATTTCTTGTAATTACTTGTTTGTTAGAAGAGAAGAAAAATCTTAAAATTTGTTGAGCCGCGGATGTACAAATGCGAAGTTGACCGCGTAGTAAGCGCAGAGTGCGTCCGCTGATCGGCTTTCTCTATAACGTCATCGGCATGCATTGTAAAAGTTGCCCCTCAGAGCATTGCTGATTGACGACCAGCTGATTCGTGCGATGCGTACGATGCTGATCAGTGGACGCATTTGTACGACATTCTAAATTAAGAATACTACGATACGTTTAATGCGATGCGTACAATGCGGACATGTGGACGCTTAGCTTAACTCAGAAAGGAATCGGCAACGGATCGTCTTGACATCAACTGTTTATGAACTTGCTTTTTTAATGTCGTAATTGACGTTCTAAAGTATTTTACACAGAATGTTATAATGCTTTATGCAATGGATCTCTAAAAGAAAATTGTCGAAAACATTACAGCCTAAATGATCTTAACGAGTTTTTAACAGTTAATCCTGCATTCGATACAAAATTGGATTGCTCGTGTAATAAAAGCTTAATCGATTTTATGTTCATCCATTCAAAACGTATAACATTTGAAACAAGTAATTATATTTGTACTTGTCTATGTAAAATAAAATGTAGAATGTAGACGATCGATTTTAGTAAATACATATGTGTAATAAATATTAAGATATTATACGGAGTGACTTTGAAATCAATCGAAAAATTGATAGGGAAGATTTAGTACCTGTAAAAGATTCGTTTTACATTAAAATATTGCCAATTAAAATTGTAAAGAAAATTAAACACATTTCGATTTTTGTCCATCGATAATAATGTAAACAAAGCCTTTAAGAGGTTAAATTAGTTTTATTATTTTTGTCAAGCGCATAATACCTAAACAACAAAATCAATTAATTAAATTTGCAGTTAAAAAATCTAAATTATGTAATTTTTTTTTTTGATTACCTTGATTACACGCAGTTTTACCCCCTGAACTTTATCGATAGTTACCCTGTATTATGGAATCGACCAACAGCTAATTCGTTAACTGCTTTTAAAACTATAGAGACACAATTAGGTATGACTTCCTATACCTCTACTCAAGAGGTTGTGAGTTCTATCCTGTCGAGGAAGCGACATACAATCAACGGACGCAAAGTATACTCGGAACAACAATTTGTGGACCACACAAAGTGGTGCCCGAAGTTAGGTGTGTAGGAATCGAATTCGCGTGCATGACCTAGGACAGTGTGTGAGACACTGTCGTAGGTCATGCACGCTCACAATAGGAGTACCTAACATGATTTTTATTTTATTTTCCTGCAAAATGTAAACGTCAACTTTGTTTTGAAAAAAACCGCATTCACCTCGCTCTGTAGTTGGCACTAAAGCCTACACAATCCTTTTGTGATACGTAACAATGAAGACCATCGCGATGACAACAATACTAGGACAAGGAAAAGTATAAGACTATTTCGATTCAACATTATCGTTTTATTTGAAACCGCCATAAGCATAAAAATAATAGCAGTGTGTCATTGTCTTGACTTATTATGCTCTTTATTATTTTAACATTATCAAAACATAATAAAAATCTCATTCCCTAAACTGTTATCTCCCAAACCACAAAACCTTTTCACTACACTACAACCATATAAATAAAGAGCACAACTCTATTAACGTCCAGAAAAATATCACACGGTTTCAAAGTGAATTAAATTTGGTTGCCGCTGTCATCATAATTCTTGTGCGACAAGAGAATCGTGCGAGGGGACAATTCGACCGAGACATGACCGCGGATTGTCGACGAATGTATCGACGAGTGCAGATTTATTACTACAATTTTCGGGAGTTCAGAATTTGGGAGGTGTGGAGCCGTTTTGTATTGCATTTTTAAGAAAGCATACTGTTCGATATAACTGCAAAATTCAGGCGGTAATATCTAAATATTGCACTATAATAAAAAAATAAGACACTTTACCACACTTTATGTTTAATTTAATATAACTTAATCATTTATTAACTTTCTATCATGTATTATACATTTAGGAATTTCGGATCGATTAAAATTAACACAGATCGTAGTGGACTGGCTGAGCTAAGTTTAAGCTACAGTAAACTTTCCAGTACCAACAGTAAATTTTAAACACGATTTGATTATTGTCGGATCAAGCAGCTAAAACTTTTGTATAAAATTAAACAAAATATAGAGATAACACAATTGAAAAGTGTCGTAACAATTCTAGCAAGTAATTAATGAACAAAAAGCCAGTACATCGATATGAAGCCAAGTAAGCTAACACCCACAAAAAAACTACACCACACTACTCCGCACATTTTCAAACCTAACCCTCCTCACGGCACATTACACACCGGGATACGATTCGATAATATTCCCATTTTATTTTGTTTAGCTCCCCTTCAATCCCTTTATGGCATTCCTTAAAAAGTTTTTAACACATAATTTGTTGATTTAATGAACTATGTTGTACCAGAGTGGGTCACGTGTCCAAAATGCATCATTACATTAACAACCACTAACGATCCATCGAGTGGAGTGTCAATATAATCATGAGAATTGTATTTGCTCTAGATATTAATAGATGGATAACTATAGTCCTATTCCGTCGGTGTTTGCTTACGATACTAACTGAAGGACGATCCTTTCTAACGTCTAACTCTGCCTGTGAAAACTATAAACTATTCTGTTAGAAAATTTGTTTTATTTATTGTTTCAAAGCAATTCAAAATACTTTATTCTTTAAGATAGATAGTTCGCATTCAAAGCCCCTAGACAAGTGGCTCTAATTGCGCGCGCAAAACTGTGAATCTCATATTAAACATTTTCGTATTTATTCAACGTAATTCTATTCGATTAGATTTAATGCCACTGGAGTAGGGGCTCAGACCAGTGTATTATCTATGTGTGCGTTTTGGAGTGCGCATTGGTTGAAGGTTACCTTCTGTGCTCTCGGTATATATTTTTTTTACAATGGTAACAAATACATGGTTACTATAAACTTTATTCGCAGTAAATAGGGTGTACATAAACAGATGTTGGAGTATAATGACGTCAGTTCAAGCCTATTTGACTATTGACAATAATATACGCATTAACCAAAGTACGCATTATAGATCTCAGCCTTAGACTGGCTAATGTTGATCTTCAGCTGTTTTCAAACAAACTAAACTTTATTTTATTTCATAATTGTTTTTCCCCGTTCTCCCCTTTAAGGATAAAACATTGAAACGCGTTCGTATATTTCCAAAAGATAAAGCATTTTTAGAGTACGTACCCTCACATTTCACTGTCACATCTAAGCTCAAGCCGTACCGGCAGTGAGTGACGGCGCTGTGGCGTCAGCTAGGCGCATGCAGTTGTTATGCATCAAAGTTTACCAGACGCGTCATACAGCGTCGCTACAAGCGACTGATTTACATGTTTTCATTTAATTTGTAGATAGAACAGAAGTTGTTCAGAGTGTTACTACTTTGTTCTAAGGACCGTATAATTGTTGTTTTTAAAAAAGGTTATCGTTAACTCCTCCAGCTAATTATTAGTAGTAGGTTCATGTCGGTAATATAATTAGTGGGATTCAAACTCGCGCTATGACATGTATGTATTTCTTTGGCACGCTCTAAAGCCTAAATGCTTGATGGGTTTGAGGCTTGATGAGTTTTTGCTTGATACCTTTTAAGCTACACGCTGGGTAGGTTAAAAACCAAAATAAAGTAGCGGAAAATATTTTAGTTATAATTTTTAAGCAGTCGAGTTTTTTGTTTTGTAATAATGTTGCTTGTTCTATTTTATACATTGCACTTATTTACATTTTAATATTCCACAAAAATAATTTATTAATTTCGATCAAATTCAAATTATATTTTTATTAAAGTTAAAAGTTAAAGTATCTCAATGAATAAGAAAATAAACTATTCTGCTCAAAAATCTAACCTAGTCAATTTAAACCGACCCTTCATCAAGTCAACAGAAAACCTAAAATAGAACAAAACAATTAAAGCGAAACCGACAAATACCGAAAAACGTAACAAAATACTAAAAGAGAACACGACACATTTACACTTAACAACACAATCGTCGTTGACCACAATTTCTAATAAATTTCATTCATACCACCATGGTTGAATGCTCCCCCGTATCCCTTTTGTGTTGGTCACACTACATTAAACTGAACCGATTTTAATTAATATCACAATATCGCGGAGATTACGCAAACAATTTATATATTTGCGCATCGATAAGCAATTATAATTTAATTACTTTTGTAGTATCTTTGCTGATTTATGAAGTACCGTGAAGACGAGATGTTCTTGGAAATTATAGTGAAGCAATGTGTAGGTAATCTGTACCCATATTGAGAAGATACTCAACTAGGTGTGAAACAACTTAGAAGTATTTCACTAAAGGAGTTTCGTGACACCTTAAGTTCGTTGTAAAATATGAGTATTCATTTAGAGACCATTAGACTTTTACAGCACTTACCGATTAATTATAAACGTGTTATTAATGCAGGGAAAAAGTGTATTTTCGTCCGGATTGCTGCTATTGTTTTAAGCATTAGTGTAGACAAAAGTCTAGGTATTATCAGTACCGATAAACTATTAGAATAACACCTTGGTTCATACAAAACTTGGGTACAAGCTAATTATGTTAACTGGAGCCGGAGGATTCAGATAAAGCCAATTTATCTTAATAAAAATTTAATTAAAAATTAAAATGAGTTACAATTTAAACTATAATCTAAAACAGTGATAATCGGTCGATGTTTTTACCAAGAATGTCTTTTATTCTTAATATAATTTAAAACTACGAGTACAGAAATGGTTGCGAAATCGAGGTGGGTGGCACGATGTGAAATACGTCGCGCTGACTTAGCAACGCCGATACGCGGTAAACGGTGTCAACGGTCCGCCTCTTACACCGATGTGCCGCATTGGTATACTGATGCGCTGCCTATTACACCGACGTGTAACACCTCCACCCGAAGAACGGCAACTATTTGGTGAGCGAGGTCGCAAATGTTGCTGGCAGATAACCGGTGTCCATCTTTACTTCTTCTGGTTGGATGTTCCTTCTGGGTTCAATCTGCGCAAGAGTCTCCTCAACAGCTTCTGGTTGTGTAGGATAAGCTTTTTCAAGTTTCTTTTTCATGTAGTACCGTCGGTAAGGTATTGCAATAGCCAGTACACTTGCACCCAATAATATCAGATATACTGGTATGGTAGTGTGATAGATACTTTCGACGTTGATGTGGTTGAGTTGAATTGGCGATTCTACTGATATTTTCTGGTGACTATTGTGCAGATTTTCGAGGTTAATTGAGTTCAGTTTTACTACTGATTTTGCAGTCTTCATAATGTTCTCGTAATGGGGTGACTGTATTATTTTAAGTGAGTAACCTTTGATTCGGTTGTCAGTATTGGTAATCGTAAATTCCGGAGTTTTGATAAAGCAGTTCTGGGGTACTGTGGCCAGGTAACTTCCTTGGACAGATCTGTATTGCTCTTGACCGCAAGATGTTTGGATTTTCGTTGGAACTGGAAAACTGAGTGTATAGTATTTTTCATCTAATTGTTCCATGGCTTCTTTGTCCAGGTTGACGTGCGTAAGAGTGCAGGAGGTAGTATTCTGTTGTGTGATTAGTTGTTGAATACAATCTGGTCTGTCTTGGATTCCAAAATTGATCTTCTCCTCGCAGAGGTACCATAGGTTGATCTTCGGACATTCTGTCTCTATGTACATAGAATGTGAACCCTGAATTGCTATATAAGGTAATGTAGGTATAAGGGCTAGGTTATATTTATTGGGTACTGTGGAAAGCTTGTACAAGGTATAGGTTTTAGGTAAGGCAATCGGAAACTTAATAACTATAACTATATTTTTATCGCTATAATACGACCCTACTCTCAGAATGTTATAATATTTTCTGAGTTCAATGTTAATTATCTCATCTCTAGAATATAATGATTTTAATTTGCTTAGCATACTTTTAAGATTAACTAGACTAATCATGGAATGCATTGTACTTGATGCACGTATAAAAGCTAACATTAATTCTATCCTGTATAATTCGTCGGACAACGTTTCGACGTTATCATTTAAAATAAGCAGGTATTGTGCCAAATGAGCGTAACTAACTAGATCTGCTTGTCTAGTATTATCTTCATTTATTAAGGTATTAATTTTTTTGGTAATAAGCTCCTGATTTGCGGTTATATTGCTAAGAACACTAGAGTATTCGAACATCCAGTCCTTAGTTAAACTTATATGATTTAAGAATTCTGATTGTAGCTTATCTTCGTTTCCTTCGAGAATTCGGAGGGCATCATTATATTTTATAGCGTCTGTGTAATCTAAGTTGCCTGATATGCTTTTAATAACTGACCCTAATCCATCTATGAGACCACGTTTTTTACGGCTAGGCTCAAAACTTCCTAGTTGTAAGGATATTTTATCTAGTTTGTTATCAAGGTACTCAATGTGAGGTTCGAAAAGTGAAGACGTTTTATTATTGAATAAAGGACTAAATTCTGTTAACTGCAGTTTTGCTACATCGATTTTCGATTGTATATCTTCAAGGTTAATATAGAGAAGGAATGAGTGGTAGTGTGATATTATTTTTGTAGCGCCCAGTTTAAAAGGAAGTAATCCAGGTCCATTTTCAAGGGAGTCAAGTGATATGTCCTCTGCTCGAGTCAGATGGACCAGGAACATCAACGGTAGTAGTATCCTGCAACAATTTTCCAGTGTTAGGTGTCCTCTTAAGATTTGATTTAGCTACGGGACCACGTCTCTTTTTAGTGTATATATGTATGGGTAAATCGGCTAATACTGTGTCACTTGTGTAACGGGGAGCAAGTTTTTGACGGCTAGCTAGGGGATTTTTAATAAATACTTGTTGATTTGACTCATACTCCTTTTCAGTCTCTCTATCTTTATTCCTATTTTTGGTTAATTCGGTACGATTATGAAGAGATGTTTCATTGATAATCTCGTAAACTTTAGTCATTTTATCTTTATGCTCTTGAACGTACTGCTGAAGCAAGTGCACAGATAAATCCATATCTAAAGGATCACGAGGATCTGTATGACCCGTGATTATGTCTAATGGCCTACACTTTGTAAAGCTATGTATACTGCTATTATATGCTATAATTGCGTATGACATGAGGTTCACAACTGGTTCACTATGTTTTCCTAATTTAAGTAATCTAAGGTGCTCTAGTAACGTGCTATGTAATCGTTCTATCATTCCGTTATCGTTGGGAGTATGAGCTAAAGTTTTATGATGCTGAATTTTGTGGGTCCTCGTAAACTCATTAAATAACTGATTATTAAATTCAGGTCCTTGGTCTGTGACTAAGGTTAAAGGGACCCCGTGATGGGAACAAAACGTTAATAGAGATTGTATGACGCTAACTGCTGTACCGTCTCTAAGATGGTATGCTTGAGCATACTTTGAAAAAGAATCGATAATAGTTAAATATTTCTCATTTTGAGCTGTAAATAAATCTAAATGGACTATGTCGAACGGTTTTGTCGGTGGCGGAACTATACAAAATTTCTGTTTAATGGGATTCCTGTCGTATTTTGCTTGACCACATATTTTACACTCGTTAATATATCTGGTGATTTGATCCTTCATCTTAGGCCAATAGTACTTGTGGGATAGGGCAAGATAACATTCGCTGATTCCACGATGATTGGTTTTACCCTCGTGGTACTTTTGGATGATTTCTTGCTGACGTAAGTATTCCTTTACATTTTCTAATTCAGTTTTGACTAAAACAAGGTTCATAGCGGAGCTCTTGAACTTTTCTTGGACTATTGGAATAATTTTATACATAGCCAATGTGGGATGGATTATGATGGCAGTTTTTACTTTAGGGTTTATATATTCTTTTACGGAATTTATTAAGTCTTCCTCTAGGTTATTTTCTGATAACTGAATGGATGTACGGGTATGGGTTTCAAACGGTTTAGAAATGGTTGGTCGTTTTTTTATGTCGCCAACTACGGTGAAACAAATCTGTCTATTAAATTTATTTAAGGGTTCGTCTAATATGGGTATTTCTAAAATTGGGTTCTCAGTGCTTGTGTGGGCTGTAAGTGTAGTTGAATCGGCTGAAGAGTGTGGTCTTTCAGATACATTTACTATTACAGAGCTTGTTTCCTCGTTGTTAATTTCAATACGTGACAAGGCATCGGCGTTTGTATTGCTTTTACCTTGCTTGTAGATGACCGAAAAGTTGTATTCACTTAGTTTAAGCCTCCAACGGGTTAATCTCGAATTTGGCTCTTTCAGATTCATCATCCACTGCAATGGCTTATGATCGGTAATAATTTTGAAAGTTCGTCCAAAAAGATAGGGTCTAAAGTATTTTGTGGCCCAGACTATTGCTAAGAGTTCTTTTTCGATGGTGCTATAATTTATTTCACTGCTGTTCAATGTGCGTGAAGCAAAAGCTATGGGTTTGTCTGAACCAATCGGTCCTTGTGAAAGTACCGCCCCTAAAGCTAGATTAGAGGCATCGGTAGTTAGCAAAAATTCCTTGTCAAAATTTGGGTACTGTAGTATAGGGTCATTAGTTAGTAATGTTTTGCATTTTTCGAAACAATTTACATAATTTTTGTCGTTATAGTTAACTTTTGAACCTTTCTTTATACACTGCGTCATTGGTTTGGTAATTTTTGCGAAGTCTGGAATAAATTTTCGATAATAGCCTAACAAGCCTAAAAATCGTTTTATCTCTGTAGCTGTTTTAGGGATTGGGAATTTCTCTATTACTGTAATTTTGTCTGGATTCGGTTTGATGCCGTCTTTGCTGATAATATGACCAAGATAAGCAGTTTCTAATTTTAAGAACTCTGACTTATCCAGTTGAATTTTAAAATTAGATTCTCTAAGTCTTCTAAACACCTTTTCAAGGTTGAGTACATGTTCCTGAAGGGATGTACTAAAAACTACGATATCATCAAGATAAACTAAACAAATTGAATTTTGAAGGTCCCCAAGGACATTATCCATCACCCTCTGAAAAGTTGACGGAGAATTTTTAAGTCCCATCGGCATACGTAAGAATTCGAAGTGTCCGTGTTCTACGTTGAATGCTGTTTTCGAAATATCATTGGGGCTCATCTCTACCTGATAAAAACCACTCGCTAAATCGAGGGTTGTAAAATAATTGCAGTTTCCTAATTTATCTAATACATCGGCAATGTTAGGTATAGGATATTTATCATCTATCGTTTTTTCGTTTAATTTTCTGAAGTCTACAACTATTCGCCATTTAACTTTCCCAGACGCGTCAGCTTTCTTTGGAACCACCCAAATAGGTGAACTCCATGCGGATTCTGAAGGTCGGATAATACCTTGCTCCAGCATCTTTGAAATTTGACTTCGAACTTCCTGGCGGTGTATAAATGGGTACCGATACGTTTTTGTGTATACTGGTGTTTCGTCTACGGTGCGGATACTATGCTTTATTTTATTAGTGAAAGTAAGTGGTTCTCCTTCTATATAAAATACGTCGGCATATTGTGAAACCAAAGATGTTAAATTAACTCGCTCCTCTTCGTTCAAATGATCCGTACGAAGACGAGACAGAACTTCTTTAACACGTGACGATGATTGTTTAGTACGTATGCACTCGACATTAAAAATTTCAGCTTTAATTGGTTCGCTCATAGAAAATATTAAGTCGTTTGGCGTCGTGTTAAAAACCTCCAAATAACCACGATTATTTTTGATACTAGTAATACATTCATTTACGTTACAACTGGAAATTACTTGTGCGGGAATTAAAACATCACCGTTCGCGACGTCAACTGGGACTCTTACTAGCTTAGAAGAGTTTGCTGGAATTATATCCTCATATAAATTGCAATTTCGTGAGTTGTACATGATTATAGGATTGACTGCATTTTTTGTAACGAGTTTGTTATTCTTCAAATCAATATTTGATTCCCATTTATTTAATAAGTCTAAGCCAATTAATCCATCGAAGAAGTTATGAAAATTGTAAATAAAAAATGTTAAATAGCCTTGGTCACTGAATTCCTGAAAACACGGCAAGTCAATGGAGTAATCGTTACGGCTGGTAGCATGTACGTTAGTGACTTCAAATGGATCGTAGTTCCATGGTAAGTTCGAATAGTATTTCTTTACAGTTTCAGTGTTAATGAATGATTGGTTTGCACCTGTGTCAATGAGTAGTTTTAACGGTGGATTTGCAATTTGTATATACGGTAAGTAGCGTTGTGTCTGTAAATTTACTTCTATTTTAGTGCGTTTGTACTCGTGTCCGTCTGAAAATTTTCATCGTTATTAGAGATAGCTTCAGTAGCGGGCGTCTCTACCGGTGCGGTTAAATATGTGTCCGGATAAGGCATCGACTGTTGAGATATGGACATATCGTAGTAGTAACTAGGTTCGGTATATTCATTATAATTGTACGGATACGTTTCAGAATTATCATAAGGCTCATACTGATAGGGATGATCGTAACACTCGCTAAAGTTTGCTTCTCGGGTTTTAAAATAATTAGACGGAGGTGGGTTTCCTTGCCTCGACCAATCATTACCTCGGAATGGTATTGGTTTGGATACAAAATGTGATACACCACTCATTGGTTTCGGGGTGTCGTTAGAGTGTGGCCCTCTAGGCGGCTGATAACGGAAACTATTATTCTGCGGATTATAACTAGGCGGTCGAGCACCGAACATCTGTTGCGTGCGCGACGGACCTTGCGAGTGTTGCGGCTGATTTATACTAGGTCTCCATGGTACCGGATGGCGTTGAGGGAACATTGAATTACCTGGTCGGGATGGACCGGGAATATTAAAATTAAATGGTTTATATATGGGCATAATCGTGGGCTGAGATGCGGGGGTAGCTAGTTTCTGTGGGTGGTTAGGTAACTGTAAGTGTGACTTTTTATCGGGTATGCGTTCATTACGTTGTTGCAGGTAGAGCGTATTCATTTCTTCCTGGACAAATTCCAGGGCCTTTTCTATCGTTTCAGGACGCATGCATCTAATGCGAGAGCCAAGTGGGTCGCGGAGGCCCCGCAGGTATGATTGAAGGGTTAGTTTTTTATACAAGGCTCGTTTGGATTCTACGGTAGTTGGAACACTTTCATGTAAACTTACATAAGTCATGATAGTCCCGAATAAATTTTGACAGGTTTCATAATACTCCTGGGGGGTAGAGGATCCCTGAGTCAAGAGCGCCATGTCGTTGTAAAGCGAGGTCTCATCGCGTTGGTCCGAAAAATTATTAACTAATGCACTACGGATGCCTGCCCAGTTCTCAGGAATACCATTGGTATTAATTAACCTAGCAGCGGGTCCCGTGACCTTATTCAAAATACCGTTTAATAACGCTAGATTTGTAAATTCTCTCCCTGGCTCTTCCGATACGTATGCTGCAACTAGCTGATCACATAACTTAATAAATCTGGTAAGCACATTCGTGTTACCGTCGAATTCGGGCACCATGCGCAGGGCCTTGAATATTTCGTCGACTTTCGACATGTTTCTTAACTTATTTGAGCTAGCTACGTCACTAAAATCTAAATTTCTAATTGAATCTAGTAATTCTAATCTTGATTCTTTGTCTAACCTACGGTTCCGCGATTGCCTGGGATGGAAAATCTTGGAAAGTTATATAAACGACATTAAAATGAAAGGAAGCAACTCAAGAACAATCCTAGTGTACTTACATGAGCATAATTGGCCCCTCTGCGGTATCGATGTCTGGATACGCCTCTGGCTTCAGCTTCTGAAGATTCGGATACTCGTTGACGGTGCT
The DNA here is from genome assembly GCA_945859575.2 of Herminia tarsipennalis. Taxonomy (NCBI): domain Eukaryota; kingdom Metazoa; phylum Arthropoda; class Insecta; order Lepidoptera; family Erebidae; genus Herminia; species Herminia tarsipennalis. Next base: position 22,630,938 of record OX243844.2, read on the forward strand.
TGAAAGCCACCCGGGTGACTCGCGAACGCGGATATCGATGTGAGATTCTCCTAACTGTCGCGAACCGGCCCGCGAGTATCCTACCGACTGCGCCAATTATGTTAACTGGAGCCGGAGGATTCAGATAAAGCCAATTTATCTTAATAAAAATTTAATTAAAAATTAAAATGAGTTACAATTTAAACTATAATCTAAAACAGTGATAATCGGTCGATGTTTTTACCAAGAATGTCTTTTATTCTTAATATAATTTAAAACTACGAGTACAGAAATGGTTGCGAAATCGAGGTGGGTGGCACGATGTGAAATACGTCGCGCTGACTTAGCAACGCCGATACGCGGTAAACGGTGTCAACGGTCCGCCTCTTACACCGATGTGCCGCATTGGTATACTGATGCGCTGCCTATTACACCGACGTGTAACAAGCTCTGTACCACAGCGTATTTTGCAAACATACAGATTATGGCCATAAATTACAGCCAGACTTAATACAACAATTTATGGATCACATAAAATGGTATTTTGTGTGAGATTCAAACCTACAAATTATTGCACAGCAGTTGTACGCACTCCTCCTGCATCACCGATGCATTCGCACTTATTTTTTACAATTCATGCGACAGCGCCGACGATCAGCAGCACGTTTCTACAGGACCTGGCTGCGATCTGGTTCGTGAGTTAAAAACGAAAAGTTCGCAAAAACGAAAAAATACTTTATGATAGTAAAAGTGAAAGTAATTGCGAATAAACTAGAAAGTCCTTTATGGATTGGAGCATTGGTACAATTTCCACATTTAAAAATAAATAGTTTAGTTGTCTTTTACTCACATAATTTTTAAGAATATTAATATATTGGTCTGAATTAAATTAATATTATTATTATAATAGCTTAACTACTACAACTAAACACTAACCTAGCGCTAACTAGGGTTTATCGCAATAACTGATTTCAAAGTGTAGAAGCGCGCAGAAACTCAGGCATATTCAAATATTCAGCTTTGGAAACTATGAGCCCCACTCAAATTCTAAACTAATTACACTACAAATCGACCCACTATTCGTATCCTTTAGAGACACTTATCAAATTTCAGAGCTAAAAACCGCAGCGTCCCCTTCAAGCCTTTGGCTAACAGAATTGTATACGAAATTAACCCAACAACGGAATAAATTTAGAGCCATTGTTCAAAGCTACAGAATGATTTTAGCACGATTTAAATACAAAAGCGAGACAAGGGTATTCCTAATCTCCAATAGGAGTTGTGTAAAATTGGTGATTAATGATTAATTACTATTTTTTTTTTGTCTAATAAAGAAACTGATTTCACTTGACAGTCATGACTGACAAACACTGTAATATCATAACAATACGCTCCGTACAAGTTTATATAAATTTCATCACATGTATGAAAACTTGTAATTAGCCTTCTGATAAATCTGTATCTTACTGCTACCGTACTCACAGTTATATAATACATACTTAATCAGCTTCCTTTTTTTAATTTTGTCATATAAAATCTTTGCTAATTACTTAGCTTTAAATGACTCTGAGTGAGATTAACATCTTTACAAATATGTGAAATTGAAGTATCTGTTTATAATGTCGAAATAATTGTTCTATACATATGTATATAACTGTTACTTGGAATAGAAAGGTGTGGTCAAATTCATGGGCTATTATGTTCACATTTTACATTCACATACAACCGTATTTTTATCAAAATCGGTATACCTCAAAATTTATTTATTATTTTTTCATATGTTTTTTTGGCAATGAAAAGACTTATAAAGTTCTATGGTATAATAAACCAATCCAATTTTGAACTAGGGGAGGTATAATACTTATGCCATACGCCTTTCGCTACTGAAATTTGGCAAAAATAAAACAACAAACAAGACAACAGACGTAATTAAATATTACTTAAATAAAATACACATACACAAATAACACCCAAACACAGAATAAACCATCGTGCTCATCACACAAAGTTTTATCCGGAGTGGGGATCGAACCCACGACCTCCGGCTTAGCACTGACTGCTTAGCCAGTCACTAACCACTAGACCAATGCAATACAGATAACATACACCATCCACTGATGAAATTTGATCACACATTTCTGTTCCACGTTGTAATGGTACCTACTTATAACAAAAACACGTTTTGTTTTGTCTAATTGGCTGTCTGTTTGTTCCGGGTAAACTCCGAAAAGCTGGATGGATTTTGACGGGACTTCATCTATCAGACAGCTGAGGATGTAAGGAGTTACTTACCTTTTTTATCATAACGCTAAAGGTTATAGGGAGAGCGCAGCACTGCAACTTCACGCCGACGAAGTCACGGGCACAGCTGAAACAGCAGGAAAGTAGATATTATGGTACCTATAACAAAAACACTGTGTTAAATTGTTTTGTCTGTCTGTCTGTTTGTTCTTACCATCACGCTAACGTCTATGGAGAGGGAGGGAGGGGCACTGTAACTTCATGCAGACTAAGTCGCCGGCACAGTTAGATTTAAATAATGTCAGTCATGAACGTGTTTTATTGCTTTGGTATTTCTGAAAATATTCCTGTTTTACCGAGGCCAATATTTACCTACTTCACGATAATGTTTTCAGTATTTATATAAATAACATTATTCTTGGTGTTTGATATACAGCCAAACATGTATAAATATAAAATTAATCATAATATAGTAATCATAAAAGCTAAAGTTTTACCCTTTTTTTGCCGTCAACATTGATTTGCCGGAAATGCATTTCTGCATGTCAATTTATACTTTCGTTCAGATTTTATCATCACACTATTACCTCAGTTTATAGGATAATATAAAATACTTCATAGTTTAGTGGACGCTCTGATCTCAAAATGCAAGTTTTTACATAGAAACATTATTTATAAAAACCGAGCAAGTGCATGTCGGGTCACGCACAATATAGGGTTCCTTAGTGCCCCATCAGAAAAATGTGGCCTAAGAAGTTGGTTTTCTGTTGTTTTTGTTTCATACTACTTACAACGTCATAAAAGTATTTTTTTCAAATCTGTACGAAAATTTTGTTACTTCTCACTTGGGCTGCTGTTACTCGTTAAATTACGTTAATTATTAATTATAAATTATTATAAAGTATACGTAGCTGTGATAGTTTTCCTTTTAATTTCCCTATATATTCCTTTTCATTTTTACACATACTCAATATCAACCATTTAGCTGGCAGAGGGGGGTGGTACTTGACACTAATACAATTTTGCTCTTTAAAACCTAATATTTCACAAACGGATCCCTAAATCAAATAATAGTTTTTACGTGCCTATTTTGTTAAAAAAAACCTATCTAATGATACCCTACAAGATGGGGTAGGTAAGAAAAACAATCACATCTCTACTGTAGGGTAAAGATTTGATTTTTTTTCTTACCTGCAGGGGAGGAACATTAAAAAAATCACTTTGTCGGCATAAATAATATGTGTATCCACGCAAAATTATAGCTTTCTAGCACTAACAGTCTCTAAGCTAAACTGCGGACGGACGAACGGACGGACGGAAACTACAAGAGTTCAAAAAGTCATGCGCTTACCCCCAAAATAAGATTGTTAAATAATTTCATTTTACGATCCTGTAATACAAGCTGGAGACGTTAACAGTACATTTTTAACGTTGCCAACGAAATTGATAATAAAACCGAAGTAAAACTTTTACCCCAGTAATAAAGCGATCTCGGGTAACTCTAACAGTTAAATAATAAACCTTCGCCGTGGTCACTAGTGGGGTTAACTGAAGGGTTAAAACGTTTAACGTTATGACATTGTTTGACCGTTTTATGGGATTGACTTCGTTAAGAATTTGCTTTGTTTTTGGGGTTGAATCAAATGGGAAGCTAAAGTTTTACCCTTTAATTATTGTTTAATTTGGAATCACTCGGACTTTGCTATAGTCATGTAGGTAGTTGGGTAGGCTGTGGGGTCGTAAATCGTTGGTGACATTGCAAGAAATAAGTGAGTTTAGATTGCTGGAAAGCAAACCCATCATACGTGTCTTAAATAAATAACTCTCGCACTCCGGTTGCACTCCGGGATTGCCGGCAGAAGTGAAAACTTGAACATTAACTTTGTTGTTTGTGCATTTTTTCAAATTTTGGAATGGTTAGGGGTTTTTTGGGAATATTTTATCACTATCACTAATAGCACTTAATTTATGTGGTTAAATGCAATATCTATTGCGCTATCGTACACAAACATGACCATTTAAAAATGTCAATAACAACGACATGACAATTGAAAAGTATATGTATATATCTCTTGGAAAAAAATACATACTTTAATATTTTTAGACCTTACTGACAAAATATTAAAAAAATATGAAATAATAAATCACAAATCAAAAAACCAAAATCATAATTAAAAATTAAAAAAGGAGATCAAATTCGTTACTCGGACTCGAACTGGGGTCTTCTGGTTTCTGGACCACTTTATTTCCCACCTGAGCTATAATAAAATACCAGATGGTGGGAAAATTTACCTTCGTATTCTAATGAAATTGTAGCAGTTTATCATTGCTCTCCCTCCGTCTTACGAATTTTTAATCAGGGTCACGTGATCTACGAATTTTCGAACAGGTTTACGTGATCCTGATGCGAGTTTAACATTTTTTCCCATACCAAAAAAAGTGCACAATGCCATTAAAGAAGTTTGCACTTCAAAAACAGTTTTGTTGTCGATGTGAAAAAAATCGTTAGTGTTGAGAACAATTACTGTTAGGAACAATGTTTTCGGTATAAACGGTCGGGGATTATTTTCTGATGATTCATTGTTTTTAAACATTCACGCTTGTCACACGTATGTATTAGTATGTATTTTATCGAGACCTTATCGCGTGAAATATTTATCGAACTTTTTATTTAAGCAAATACCCAACGCAATGTTTCGATCGAATTGCACCGACATCGTAGTCATAGGTCAACTCGACAGAGATGTCTCGTGAGGCTCCGAGATTTTTAGCTACCCTCGCCTGATCTTCACTAAGATCAAATTCTAATATCTCGGGAGTTATAAGTGATTACTAGATACATACCCTCGATCCTGGGCCTTATTTTTCTACCGACGAATTTTCCGATTGATAAGTAATAGTCGCGTTGGATCATCTACATACATAAAGAGATGACCTCTAGTATTATAAAGGTCAGTGATAGTATGTTATTAAGCCTGAGATAGGATTCATTATGATATAAGTAGGATTATTTGCAGTGAACGGCTTACTAAGATACCTATAGCCTACACGTACCTACTAAATACTAGTTAGGGTTAGGTATATTGAGTTACAGAAGGATTAATATATCACCTTTGACTTCAATTTACCTAAATCCATATCGCAGTAGAAATAGTAGATTCTATGTACCTATTTATACCCACGAACAACAATTAAATTTATATCTATCCACCTAACTTTGTCTAATTTCAATAATGTTAGTTGACATTAAAAAATCACTTATAAAAGGCACTCGAGAAACTTTTAAGTTTGTTTATTGTTATTTTAAGATTCAGTTTAAAGTTCACTAATGAATTAAGATTGCAATTGAATAGCAATAGCAAGATTGTGCTTAGTCGAAGTGGTACTGTCTGTAACTGTAACTCAGTTTACCCAAGGCAATCCGCTGTGTGGCTGACATGTGTAGAAGCGCAGCTAATTATTTAAAAAATGCTATGAAGGAAGGAAGAAAGCTTGTTACAAAGGGCAATGCTGTATTTGGACACCATGGTCAAATTCTTATTGCAAAATAGAATTGTATGTGAGCGCCATCTATCAAAATCTCTGGTACTATTAAAACTTTGTGTTCATTTCTACAGTACTATTGCCAGTCAGTTCCACGTTAATCTAACAGATGGCGCTTTTTTTTTTAAATTTTGAAGTTATTTTTTGTCAGCTATTCTTATCATTTTATTATTAGCTTTTTAATAAGATATATGAAGGAAGGGTTTTTAAGAATCCCATCCATTATGCCAGGTGAGGGATAAAACTACCCCGTTTTATCCTTCAGTTGGGATGATGGATGGGATTCTTAATAACAATACTAATATATTTTTTAAAGTGACTTGACTGTTACTAGGTATTCCCACAAAAACCCAACCAAATTGTTATTTTAACCTCACATACCATCACTAAAAAAATAATTCAATTGTAACAGCAATTTTGGGCTAACCTGTTACAAAAGGCAATGAAGTATTAGGACACAATGGCACATAGTACAACTACAGTGGTTTCTTTTTGAAAACTAAAGTTGTGTAAGCGCCATCTATCAACATTAAAACTTTGTCTTCTTTTTTAGTGTCACTATTGCCAGTCAATTCCTCATTTTAATAGAGCCGATGGCGCTTTTTAACATTTGAAACTTTTATCAAAGTAATGATATGATCAACGTAAGCTTTTCTTCGCGGCTTCGTTGGCATTGAGATGCATTTTGATTAAATTTGGAACCCCCGTTTTATCCCTCGGTTGAAATAATGGATGGATGAAAAAGGATTTTTACATTTTCCGAGCAATTTTTCCATTATTTATTCTTAAGAACCTAGGTACTAATCAGACTTTTGAATACAAAAAAATAGTGGATTGGTTCTGCCGTTCTTAAACTTTGCCGTTTTTTTTGGCAAAGACAATTCTTGTTGTAGAATACATTAAGCGAAGTATCGGGGGGGACTATAAATATACAGTTCACGGACACAAAGTTGACTCAAACTCGGTACAACAATTTGTGGACCACACAAAGTGGCGTCAGGTATGGGAATCGAACCAACGACCTGTGGCTTACCAGTCAGGGTCACTAATTTGCATATTTAGGTACCCAAGCTTTTTGACCTCGTTACTCTTTTTGAGTTTCGGGGGAAGGGGGGAATTATATTACCCCACTACCTCCAGAGCATAGCTGTTTTGTGGGGATAAACACCCACAGGTTGGGACTGTTGGGAGCCCCGGCACTAGACCAATCGGCCAGTCAAGTCAAATATTGCAACCAAATTTTTTACTTACTCTAGGAAGGCTACCTTTAAAAATAATAGACAAGCCAATAGGTTTTATAAAAGTCTTTAATTCAACATTTACAAGTCATTCTTAAAAAATAGTGCTAGCTCTAGAGCGTGCCAAAGAAATAAACATACATACAATACACTCGAAAAGCATCCACCCTCCTTGTTGCGCAGTCGGGTAAAGAGTCTAAATTAGACTAAAGTAATAACAATTGGTAGCATATTATACTTACTTATAATGTTATGTTTTATTATAAAAAAAATGGGTTGCACTTCGGGAGTGCCGGCAGAAGGGAAAACTTGAACATTAACGTTGTGCATTTTTGAATATTTTGAATTGGTTAAGGAATATAATAATATATGTGTTTTTTTAGGTAACTCGATAAGTTTTGAGACAAGAAAAAAATATACAAGATATTAATAAAAATATATATTTAACATGTTTTCGAAATACTCGGCTTCATTATCTATGAAAAAGCTCCATTGTTATGCCTATAAACCAACTATTGAAACACTTTTGCAAGTCTTAATACGATAGATCTGAAGTTGCGACTTCGTAGGCGACCACGCCCTCTTAGACAAACGAGAAAAAAAAATATCTTATATCTTTTCCTTGATTTTCGGGAACAAAAACAAATCACAATCTGTGAATGGGGCAAGGTTTCAACACTAGATTCCTCAAGAAACGACCTTGTTACGAAGCGTTGTCGTGCTACAGCATGATTCCTCGAAGCCCAGTCTTTGGTCTCCTCTCTCGCAGAGTTTAGATAACTTTCGGCAATGCTTCCGTTGTATACTATTTCGACCTTCCTTCGAAATTTATGACCTTCCAACATTGTTGTCGGCTCATGCCCGCTGCGAGAAAAAGTACTAGCCACCAATGTTTCAACAAAGTTAAGAGGTCTTTGCAGTTTTGTCGGCAACTTTCTTTCTGAAAAGACCCATACTGACGACTGTCCATAACTCTACGTTTCGCCACAGATGATTTCCGAAACAAAGATGTGTGTCGATGACGTTCCGTTTTCTTGACCTGTTTCAGAATGTCACCTACCATACGGGCCTTTTTTCAGTGTCTGAGAGCAAAGAAAGGATCCAACAACAACAAAGCTTCCTCACTCCAAGATGCTCATATCCATATCTTTTTGACCCTCCTCCCCCCCTGAAGATACGTGATGTTTTAGACTAATCCCACCCCCCTAGCCTAACATCACATGTATTATTTTGGAAACGTGTGTGCAATCGGTCAAGTGTGAGTCACTCGCACGACGGAAGTAGGGGGGGGGGGTTATTCCACCTTGTTCTCATATCACTTTGTTCATTCAGGTGAACAAGGTGGAATAACCCCCCCCCCCTACTTCCGTCGTGCGAGTGACTCACACTTACACTTGCCGAAAATTACACGTGATTTCACACTACGCCCCCCAATATTGATATTTCGTGATTTTCACGTGATAGAGGGACGACCCCTAACCTAAGCCATTTTGCGCTTATTACAAATATGCCACCATAAAATTACGTACCTAACTATTCAGACACAAAGATAAGTTTGTGTCTACACAGTACATTATTTTAATATACTTACTAAACAATCACTAACTTAGTAAAGCTTTAATATGTGCGCACTATTTTCTTTATTGATTGACGAATACTCGTGCGCTGCTTGACTTTCGGAGACCTACTGAGCTATTTCGATCATTATTTCACAAACACAAATTTAAGATAGGGTAGAGTTAATTTTAATAGACACAGAATGATTTCTTAATAATTAAGTTAAAGTTTTCTTATTATTTAGAAATAACTACATGCTGGCTAAAAACTAGAGATGGCCGGAGAACCACGTAAGTCAATCTAATACCTAACTAAATGATAATTATTATGATTATAAATAATACTTTACATTTGTATTATGGCACTAATAACTTAGTCGAGTATTTTAAATTCTCACCTGTGTGTTGCACCTAGATAGGTGCAAAACATTTAGTTCTACCGAAAAGAAAAGTTGGTACTTAATAGTACCTACCTATATTAAAATATACCTACAGCTATACAAAGCCTACCTATGTATTTTATTATTCAAATTTTGGTACCTTAATCTAAATTTTGCTTATATTAACAACACACTACAAATTAAGAATAAGTTTTAAATATAAGTCAGAATTGTGAATCCTCAATGATGGCGTTAAATATACCATTGGAATTAATTATCATTCTGTACGAACGAATACACTCGACTTTATTTTGTCCCCCGCTTCGACGCACTATGAATGCATATATGTGTGAGTGAGTGTCGCTGTGTGAGTAACGCTAAATGCCTTATATTTTCGGAAGCGCTCGGCGTAATGCCCCCTTAAAGTCTACTGCCAAGTATTTTACACGAGCACGCTGTGGACTAACTATACGCAACGGGCCATCAGCGATCTACGCGTCCTCTTTAACAATGTTTTTAGAATATTGTTAGGGTTGTCTGGCTTCTGTAGTGCATCAGGGATTTTTGCGCAAAGATACACTAGTGATTTCTACACTAAATGGCGCAAAAAGACTGCTTCTATGATTTCTACACTAAAAGGAGTGCGGGCCAGCTCCAACAGTGACTCATTCATTTGGAATCATCTGCAACACAGTTAGTTTTCAAATAAAGTCTTTTGAAAATTACTTTTACTAATATAGTTTAAATTTTAATATAAAGGGTCTTTCAACAAAGACGGGTCGATGTTAAAATTGAATAAAACTAGATGTGTGTGAGATATTAACGAAATTTATTTTTTATTTGAAAGGCCCGTTTATGCCATTATGCATGAAATATGACATCGTTCAAATGTCCGCCGCGGCTTCGCATGGTGGCACAAATCCGAGAGGTCCAATTTTTAATGACTCTGCTGCATAGATCCGGCTGAATCTGAGCGATGGCCTGCGTTATGTTGGCTTTCAGGGCAACGGTCGAATGTGGTTTATTGGCATAGACCTGCGACTTCAGAAAACCCCACAAGAAAAAGTCTAGCGGAGTCAAAACACACGATCTTGGTGGCCAATTCACGTCACCTCTGCGAGAGATAACCCTACCCGCAAACCGTTCATGCAGAATGTCGATTGTGTCGTTCGCTGTGTGGCAAGTAGCGCCATCTTGCTGGAACCACATGTCATTCACGTCCATATTGTTCAATTTAAGCCAAAAGAAATTGTTTATCATTGATCTGTAGCGCTCACCGTTGACGGTGCTGGCCTCGCCAACTTCGTTTTCGAAGAAGTACGGACCAATGACGCCGCCAGACCAAAATCCGCACCAAACAGTTACTTTTTGTGGATGCATTGCTATCTGGTGAACCTCATGTGGGTTGTGGTCATCCCATATACGGCAATTTTGCTTATTAACAAAACCATTCATCCAAAAATGTGCCTCGTCGCTAAAGATTATTTTTTGGCCAAAATCGGGGTCCTCTTCCAAGCGTTCCGACGCCCATTCAGCGAACACACGGCGTTGTCTATGGTCATTAACTTTGAGCTCCTGGGTCAGTTGGATCTTGTATGGATGCAGACCCAAGTCCCGACGCAAAATTCTCCAAGTTGAAGTCTGCGAAAGGCCGAGTTCTTGTGCACGGCGAGAAATCGACTGCTTCGGAGTCTCCTGAACACTCTCACGTACAGCGGCGATGTTCTCGGCCGATCTGGCGTTCCTTTGATGTAAAGGTGTTGGTTGGTTGTTTACCGAACCGGTCGTCTTGAATTTAGTCACCAATCGTTGGAGAGTAGACTTTGAAGGGCCACCGCGTCTGCCGTAAAATGGGCGCAATGCGCGCAACGTTTTCACTAACGAACACTCATTTTGATAATAAAGTTTTATCATTTGCACATGCTGCTCAACCGTGTAACTTGCCATGGTGATTTGGCATCAGTGACTGAATAAGAAAAAACAGATTTGACAGATGCCGCCAAATCAAAATGGCCGCCACAGATTATTAATATCGACCCGCTCTATTTGAAAGACCCTTTATATAAATATAATATTTTAATAATATAGCTTTAAGTCTAAATTGTTACTAACTTAGTATGAATTCTTGTAGTTCGAAATAAATGATATTTTATTTATTTTTATTTATTTATAAACATAAAATTAGTAAAAAAATCTTAAGTTCTTTTAATTTTATACTTTGTTAATACGTTTAATTGTAAATACTTTTATAAAAAATTGTTAACGTCTTACCCGTGGTAGTTATTTACCTATAAGGAAATATTAATTTCATTTACATACAACTCTATCAGTGCTGAGCACAGGTCTTCTCAGTAGATTTCAAATTGCCATAATCGCCACGCTTGGCGATCGCCAACACGCTGTTGGCGATAGCAATAAGCTTTGAAATACGCAAATGACGTTGCTACCCGTCCTCCGGTATGAAATCCCATAGTCGCCTTGACGACACACACGGGAGGAGATGAGATGTATTGTTCACCGTTACAATTTATATTATAATGGTGAACAATATACACGAATGATATTGAAAAATGCGTGCGAAAAACTATCTGTTCAATTGAATAATATTAACATATTATTGCTACTCACACATTATTGTTACAATTTATGAAAATGTTAGATATCATGCATAATATTAGGTATATCCGTTAAAATCTTAACACATAACATCACAGCGCTACCCTATACTGTTGTAAAAAAGAAAGAAAAGAGAGTGTCACTCTTAAATCGATTTAGTGCATCTACTACCTTGTAAAAGTCTTAATTTAAAAACTATAAATTTTGGAGAAAGAAGAATTCCACCTTTAGAACTAGGAGAACAAATTACTACTTCGGATTCTTTTGTGGCCTCTATTAAAGGATTTAATCATTGACATATCAGGCAGATGTTCAATTGCTTCTGGTGTAATATTCAGACTGTACCTGTGACCATAAGTTACGCAACTGGCCACTAGGGAGCGTTGTTAGTGATACCTTCACAAAAATAATAATTCATTTTAGCGAAAAACTCTACCACATAACAGTACATTTACACACTCATTAAGCCACTGTTTAAAATCGATTAACACTATTAACTAACAAACATTCAAAAAGGTTTAACCTGTTAGTGTTTTATTTTTCAAGAAATATATCAAATTCAAAGTTAGAAATTGGCTTTCTGTAAAATAAGTATTTTTTTTAGTTATGACAATCTTGAAATAAGTTAGTGATATATTCGGGCCGGCATCATTCGGTACAGGCCGGCATAGCGTTTCACATGTTTACAATGTCCAACTTTTAATATGCTACCATGTGATAGCCTATGAAAATATGAAAAAAGTTATAAATGCGCTAATCAAAACAACGTCAACGCACGTTAAGAGGTTTTAAGATTACACAAATTATCACGGGAACACAATGGCACAATCGCTTATATACACCAATTCGTATAATTTCGGTGATCCATTTTAGCGCAGTTCGAATTATCATGTGAGCGTAATGGCGCGAGAAATTCATACTGCTTTGTTTATTTTGAATGAATAGATAGCTTTTATTGACGTCCATTTTATTTAGAAACGTTATATAAAAACTGTAACAAATTTCAAAACTAGTTGATTGACGTGCTCTACTTCAATTCATTTATAGCTTAATCAATGTAATGATTACCATAATATTATATTTTAGCCATATAGTATAGTGTAGACTATGCTATGCTTTTATTACCATATTATTTTAAAGCATTTATGTATCATTCGAAGAACTCATTTTTTTAAAGTGTAGTATATTATGTTTAATGTTAAAAACAATACAAACAAGAATATTATAACTTACGAAAATTATAAAGAAATAGGTACTGGGCTTTATGAGTGTTATTGTAAGTTAAAGGAGTTAGCACTAAGCGGTCTGAAATGCGAATTGTACAAATGTTTTTAGACAACTTTACAATTTATTTAAATGATAATCCATATTTATTAAATCTCAGGTTTTTCTTTTTATTTCAAAGCGGATCTTGAGCAGTGACAAATTAACCAATTACAAGGCATAACAGTGTACTAATTGTACAATTTTAAATGGCTTGTAAGCCTTGCCCATTGGAAAGTGCCCTAGCGGATCCACATTGTAGTAACAAAGAAATGTTTGAACTGTGTGACCAAAAAAATATAGTAATTTTGTATCAATTAACGAAAGAATATCCATTTATGTAGCCCAAATCATCTAGAGGTATACTTACGAAATTATATCTTATCACACCCTTTTCCCTAACATATAATTTTTAAAGGTATGATATCATTTCAATTGAACTTGGTTCACGATTTAACTGCCGCAATGGCGTCATTATAACGACATTGACAACGGTAGTCGAGCCCATTGGCAGTTATCAGGGCATTAATGGAACATTTACATACATTAATGAAGTTTAGACAAAGTATCAAGATGCTGGCGATGATTTGGTAGAAAGATAAAAAAACAGGTAAAACTTATTAGTCTGTATGTCGGTGGTGCGGGAGTGTATATCGTTGTGCAAGAGGTTGCGAGTTTGATACTACATGAGTTAAATGAATAGATTTAGACTTAATCTAAATTAATGAAAAGTCGACTACTGACGACCTACTTCCAACTTCAAGAGTTTTTTTTTAAATTTATTTTTTTAAGTAGTTAGGTACATAACTATTGACGTAATTATTTTGGCGTGACTTTAGTTTGACATTTACATTCGAAATCTCATTCTTTCTCAGTCGAGTCTCATTCGACAGTCTTAATCGAGCGGTCGTAGCGACAACACGTCTTTCGATAAACTTCGCTATTTTTCTAGTCATGTGTGCAAAGTGTTAGTATGGTTATAGTGTCAGTGATGCAGTTGCATTTGTGTAAACGAAGTGATTAAAACAGTTGACCGACTTACCTTGCTCTAGGTATCCGCGTTCATATGATCGATTACCATAATGTTAATTGGAATATTGAGCCGCTAATAGCTCATAAAGCCATCCTTGCGCTCCGACATATATATACCGTAGCTCTGTGATATATATTACAAGAAATAATCGGGTCCCTTACCCCTCATAAATAAGATAAAGTGAGACTGTAGGTAGCTAATAAATTGTGTTATATTGAGTTTAATTTCAAAACCACGGCTCCATAAAACAAGGTCACAGCTGCTAAGTCAGGATTATTGAATGTAAATAACACGTCACTAATCATTATTATAATTAGTGGGTTATAATTGATGTTATCCCTACGCTTTATAGTCCTGGAGGGAAGTGCCAAAAAGTTAAAGTACTTTATAAACGCTGATTTTTTCATATTACGTCACTTAGGTGGAGTAAAAAAATAGCCTGCAGTTAGTCAGCTGGATTCCTTAGCATTTGGCGCCGAGACGACTTTAACTTTGTAAAAAAACTATACATAACTACTTTATTTTGTAACTATTTTATAAAATATGACTTTATTTTTTTCTATCACAATATAGTCTAGATATCGCCATTTTGAAATTTGATTGCTGTCATGTCTTTAGTAACACTCGCAAGATTAATACGAATCAATTGACGTAAGAATCATCGAAATCGGCCCATGCGTTTTGTCTATATAGTGTCACAAAGAACACACATACATACTTAGACTGATAATCACACACCCTCCTTTGCGTCGCGCAGTCGGCCATAACATACCAGACGGGCTCAATGTGGATTGGTGGATGTCATATGTCTTCAAAATATGGTTTCGGACATGCGGAATCCCTCAAAATGTTTTCTGTCAATGATAGATGGATATTAGGATTTACATTAACGTACTTAAACTACCAAAGACATTGGACAATAATGTCCCCTCAGTAACGGAGGTATGCAGAAAACTAATGTCTCAAATTGTTACGATGGTATACACGCCAAACGTGGACACAAAGTTAATGCCCCAGTAAATCCTCTAGATGCCTTACAACCACAAGCTGAGCAACAAAATACACTAGACCATACATTGTAAAACTCCGACCACATTCAGGATTAAGTACTTCAATAATAAAGTTAAAAGCCTTGTATCTATTCGGACACCAAAGACTTATGCAAAAGGAATACAGATAAGCACGCTTTATAAAACATACATTGTAAATTTGAATTTCAAGCGGACGTCAACGTTCATTGTACAAACGGAAGTTTAGGCGAACTCTTTATTTTATATTTTTGAATATTTTTACACCGTAGACTGCCTTAAGATTTGTGATTCTAGTTCAATTCATTAAGATATAACTTAAGTGATGTCCATATTATTAATACCTATCTATTTAAAGCTTTTTAGGGTTCCGTACCTCAAAAGGAAAAACTAAACCCCTTTTGCCTATAGATTACAGGAAAACTTATGAGAAGTTTGTTTGGAAGTTAAAAAAATCGGTTTGAAAACGATGTAATTGTAACGACATGAAAACAAATTACAGAACTTGGCATAAGTGCCATCTGACGGCCGGCCGATCGAAGTGTAAGCTCCCCCCGCGCTGCACATCATGCTCCCCAATTGTCTGATATTAGATAAATCTTTCACAAATTGTTTCGTTACAGAGATTCCGTTGAGATGTGATTTTATGCCAAGTTAGTTATAGCTTTCGATATTAACTGCTCAGTATGCTTAAACTTTTAAATATTCAAATTCTTTATTGTACACATAGAAAAAAATATATACAAACAATAAATACAAAATAAAAGTAAATATGTACAAATTCGAGCTTAACTCAAAATTGAGTTTTCTACCAGCAAACCTTTGAGCTCTAGAGTAGAAAGTTAAACTTATAAAAGTAGTCGGAAGTGTAACAATAAAAGAAAAAAAAAATAGAAATTAAACCATATGTATAAATATACAGTAAGTACAGTGAAATTAGTCTCGAGAAATTTTTGCATATGTAGTGGTGTGTATGTTACTTAGATATTAGAGCGCGTTTCCACTATATCGTTCTGGCCCTTACAAAAATGTTTCAATATCCTAACATTACTATTTAATTTAATACTTATCCCTAGCAACACTCTGATTTTTGTTTTCAATAAAAACAAGTTTTTATTTTAAAGAAAAAGGTTTTGACTTTATTAAAAAAAATATGTCATTCAATTTCACGTCCTTGAGCAAACGACAAGGCGACTACCGTGAAACAATAAAATATCGTGTCGTTCTTTAGATGATAGTAGTTTAGCTATAGGTAAAAAGTTTTGACCATAATAATTACGAAACAAAACAAATAAATAAATCGTCACTTGATAGTGGAAAGTGGAAACACGCACAAAACCAGAATAAACCAGTTTACTCTGTCCGCAGGTGCCACGTGCAGTCTGACGTCAGTCGCTTGATACCGTTAGAACATAAAGCACGCATTTCATTAAAAAATTATAATTATTAGATACGTAGTAGTTTCATTGTGAAATTTTGTATTTGTTGATTGTTGTTATTGTTTGTTATTATTGTTAAAATATTTGTTGAAGTGTTTAATTTCAAGTGTGTAAGTGTTGTAACTTTATATTGATAATTCAAAATGGCTCCAGTGTTAAAACATGGTCGAGGCAAGCCTTTGACTTCTCAAACTAAGGAAGTTTTGTACTGTTTGTACAAATATTTCGAAAATGAGTGTAATAACAACCCGAGCAGTATTATGACCCCCACTCAATTAGTTGCTAAATCAACAGGAATTTCAATAGCATCCGTCAGAAAGGTAGTATCAGAAAGCAAATGTCGTCCTTCAGATCAGGAAGTAACATTTAAATCTCCTAAAAAGAAACCGAATCGTAAACCTACAATAGTAATCGATAACTTTGATCAGCAAGTTATCAGAAGAACAATTCATGACTTCCACATCACAAATAAAGAAGTTCCCACTTTAAAAACTTTGCACTCAAAATTGAAAGAAGATATCGATTATAAAGGTTGTGTCAGCACGTTACGAAAACACGTCATGTCATTAGGTTTTAATTGGAAGCAAACAGAAGATAACCGGAAACTTCTTATGGAAAAACACGAAATTAGATACTTGCGAATTAATTATTTGATGAAAATTGCTGAATATCGTGAACAACGCCGACCAATTGTTTACACCGACGAAACATATATACATACATCACATACCCTCTCGAAATCTTGGTCAGATGGAAGCACTTCAGGTTTGAAGCAACATATATCGAAAGGCAACCGCTTAATCATTGTTCATGCCGGTGGTATCGATGGCTTTATACCAAATGCATTGCTTATGTTTAAAGCCGACCAAAAAAGTGGAGATTACCACAACAATATGAACTATGACAACTATTCAAGGTGGATTCAAACTCAATTAATACCCAACTTACAACCAAATAGTGTTGTTGTTGTTGACAACGCACCATATCATAACTCAATACAAAATCCTGCACCGAATAGTAATTCTAGAAAACAGCAAATGATAGACTGGCTGACATTTCGAAACATTGAGCATTCATCCACGTTGCTTAAGCCTCAATTATATGAACTGATTCTGCAAAACAAGGCGAGATTTATAGAGTACAAGATAGACGAAATATTACGACAGCACGGTCATACTGTGCTGCGTTTACCACCATACCATCCGGAGTTTAATCCTATAGAAAATATATGGGGGATAGTGAAAACATACATATGTCGCAAAAAAGAATGTCGCAATGAATATGAAGGTTATAATGTCATTAGCTGAAGAAAAAATGAACGCCATAACTGTAGAGGAATGGAGAAAAGTTTGTTTGCATGCTATTGAGGAGGAAAGCAAATATCAGGGTAGAGACGCAGCTTTAGACACAATATCAGAACGAATCATAATTAATTTAAATAATTCATCTGATGAAAGCGAGGATGGGGATGATTGTGATATGCCTGGGGTTGATGAATTATTAGAATAAAACATTTATGGCCGGAGAACACCTAATTCATACACGTCTTCACTGAAGTGAAAACCGGCATTCAATGCTTGTAATGTTTGGAACTGGCTTGTCTGCCTCATACAGTTCCATAGATTACAATGCGGTGGATACACATTTTCACGACCGTATTAGTACGTAGTGCGTATGCGTAGACGTGCACGCATTTGGTGTGCTCCAGCCACAAACGTATATTACCTTTAAAACAATAAAAACTAAAAATAAAATGTTGTTTTTTTTATTTGCTGACCATACACTACTACAAACGCAAAAATTTCTTCAAGCTAATTTACCTGTACATACTTACATACATAAACGTATGTTATTTCAAAATCATATAATATACCTAAATAAATACATAAAATATATACATACATACCAGATAATACATACACTTACATATTAATATTACATAAATCAAATATTATAATACATACTTAATTAGATAGAGTGAAAATATTCTTTTGTCCTTTTTTTAAAAACGTTAAGAGAGAGGCTGTCACGTAAAGAGTGAGGAAGAGAATTCCAAAGCCTCACCGCTTTTATGGTGAAAGAGCTATCGTAACAGCTGGAGCTGTGAGCGGGAGTACTCAATAGAAGAGAGGAGGCGGAACGACAGGGTTTACCCCTGGGAACAAGAAAATTGAAGCGCTCACGTAGATAGGAAGGAGAATTAGGATTGTGAAGAATAGTATAGAGAAGAGAAAGAATGTGTGAGTTACGACGCTGCCGAATCGGTAGCCACTTTAGATTTCTCCGAGATTCGGAGACATGGTCGTATTTACGTAATCCGAAAATAAAGCGGATACACAAATTCTGCAGACGTTCGAGTTTGTCAACGAGTTCCTCCCTAGCATCCAGAAAACAAACATCGGCATAGTCTATGTGTGGAAGTAGAAGAGATTGAGCAAGAGTAACTTTAGTTTGGAACGATAAGAACTTCTGAAGACGTTTGAGAGATTGAAATGAAGAAAATAATTTCCTACTTATTTCCGTAATGTGGACATCCCATGAAAGATTTGAGTCTATAAATAAAGACACCAAGATTTTCTACATTTTTTGTAAACGGGATATTAACTCCATCAAAAAACACTTGAGGAAGATTCTGGTGATCCAACAAATTTAACATATATCTGCCACCAATAATAATAGCTTGAGACTTATCTGGGTTGACTAGAAGTCCAAATTTTTTAGCCCATAAACTTACTTCTTCAAGGTCATTATTAATTGTTGTAACAGCACCAGTAATTTCATCAGCTTTAAAGTGACGATACAGTTGCAGATCGTCTGCATAGAGATGATACTTTGAAGATAGGACCTTTGTAATAGCATTTATAAAAATGGAGAAGAGAAGAGGAGAGAGAACACCACCTTGGGGTACGCCAGTGGTTAAATGTCGCCATTCAGAGAAAAGATCATCACAGCGAACAGTCTGTGAGCGACCCCGAAGATAGGAATTAAACCAGGACACTGCAGAAGAAGAAATATTCAGAGAAGCTAGGATGCCTAAGAGAAGGTTAAAGTCAACTGAATTGAAGGCACTGCTAAAATCCAAAAGAACCATAATGGTCAGTTGTTTGTTTTCTATGGCCAGTCTTATATCATCAGTTATTTTAATAAGGGCAGTTACAGTGCTGTGACCACGTCGAAAACCAGACTGAAAAGGGCTTAACAGGCCGTTAGAGGAGAGATAGAAAGACAGTTGGCTATAGACAATACTCTCAAGAACCTTAGATATTATGGGAAGAATAGAAATAGGGCGAAACTGAGATGGTATGGATGGATTCGATACTTTAGGCAACGGAATAACGTGAGCCTTCTTCCATGATGTAGGGAAAGTGTTTGAATACAGAGAAAAGTTTATAATGTGAGAAATAATTGGTGTGGTATATTCTAAAATGGGAAGAAGCATTTGCAGTTGAATGCCATCCTCGCCTTCTGCTTTAGTTGATATGGATTGGATAGATTTCTGAATTTATTCTTCTGAGACTGGATGAAAAGAGAAAGAAGTACTTGTCGGCAATGGAAGACTGGAAAGATATAATAAAGTAGCGCATTTAATATTATCTGGAAGGGTAGTAGGAGAGCTAGAAAAATAAGTAATAAGTGCATTAAGGTCTATATAGCTCCCACTGTTGGGGGAGGTTTGACGAATGCCAAGGGATCTAAGAAAATACCATACTTGTTTTGGAGTCATGAATGTGGCGTCTCTTTGCATCTCTACACATACGACCGCACCGGTTACGCAGTTTTTTATAAAGCAGCCAGTTATCTTCCGTTGGGAACTTTTTATACTTACGTTTGGCTTTATCCCTTTTAGCCATAAATGCTTTTATGTTTTCAGACAGCCGTGGAGCAGGTAAATGTCTAACTCTTACTACTCATTTTGGTGCATGCTTGTCGTAAATGGCCGTGAAGGTGTTAGTAAAAATAAGCACCTTATCATCAAGGTCGTTGGAGTTATAGATAGGAGTCCAGTCAATGTTATTTAAATCAGCTCTCAAACGTTCCAGATCCAAGCTGTTAAAGCTGCGAAGCAAGAGAATTTTACTCTTGCGCTTGGGAGGACGAATCTTGTACGAGAGATATATAAGGTCATGATAAGAAAAAGAAGCGGGAAACTGTCCATACGTAGCTACCATACTGGGGTTAGAAACAAGAATAAGATCTAGAAGTGAAGGAGTACAGTGAGGAGCTCTGTGAGTAGCATTTAAAGGAAGAATTTGCATATTGACAGAAGAGACAAGAGAACAGAGTTTGCGACTACGTAGATCATCCTTCAAAAGACACGTGTAATGTTATAGTCTCCGAGGATTATGAAGTGATCATAAAGCGAAGAGAAATATTCGAGTTTGGTTTCAAGAGCAGAAAAGTAATCTATGTGGCAGTTAGGGCTGTAAAACACACCTAGCAATACCTTTGAATGCTTAAAGTCGAGCTCGATAAACAGATGTTCAGCAGATTGTAAATATTCACTCGGTGACTGGTCAACACATTTATAAGGTAGGTATGTCACCTCTTAGGTAGACGGCAACCCCCCACCCCCCTTGCCTGTTCTGTCATTACGCACCAGTTTATATCCCGGCAGAGAATACTGAGTTGAAGGAAGGACAGGTTTAAGAAAAGTTTCAGAAACAAGGACAGCATGGACTAGCTCGGAGTCGAAAGAAGACAATAAATCCGAATAATGCGCGTGAATGCTTTGAGCATTAATGTGAACAGCGTTAAAATATTTGGGACAACACGAAAAGATAGAAGATAATTGGTCACGGAGGAGTACTGAATCATCGTCACTAAAAGCACTGGCGAAGCTCCTATCACTTGAACAAGAAGAACAGGACGCAAAACTATCTTCAACATCGTCTAACATAATAAAAATATATAAAATAATATATATATATATATATATATATATATATATATATATATATATATATTATTATATAATAATAAAAAAAATAAAAAAAACTTAAAATTAGCCTATCCTCTAAGCACTCGCAGGATAAAGTTACACACATTGG
Source organism: Herminia tarsipennalis (assembly GCA_945859575.2). Classification (NCBI taxonomy): domain Eukaryota; kingdom Metazoa; phylum Arthropoda; class Insecta; order Lepidoptera; family Erebidae; genus Herminia; species Herminia tarsipennalis. The sequence continues at coordinate 22,652,302 of OX243844.2, forward strand.
ATAAAAAGGCCGATAGTCAAAGTTACACAATTGCTTTTACACTAATGAACTGTTACTGACTGAACGACAATTAAATATAAACAAAACGTCAAGTGACAATTGTCAAACTAAAATTAATGTAACCTACAAATAAAAATAAACTTACAATAGAAATATTAATAATACTAAATCATTTCGCCGGCCTGCGAGGACGCGAGATTGTACTCGATGCTCGATCTTGCGTCGATTCTGTTGCTGGGAATTTGAGCAGAAGTTGTTTAAGCTCACCTGCAGGCTCGATCTTTTGTCTGGAGTTGTCCGACACTTGTACCACGATCTTACCATCAGATGTCCAGCAGCGACGTACTCCATAGAGTTTCCGAGCGCTCATGAAAACTTCATGCCTCGGCTTTGTAAGAAACTCCGAAATAGTGATACCAGTGTCTTTTAATTTCGACTTACTGCGCCAGACTTCGGTCCGCAGGGCTCGACTTTCAAACCTCACCAATGTTGGACGCGGTTTTGTGGTGTTACTCTCCAAACGATGACAGGTTGCTATGTCCTTCAGCGAAACCTTGTCCATGTTCATCTTGTCCGCGAAGATCTTAATTACCTTAGGTATAAGGTCACCACTGCTCTCTTCAGACAGACCATGAAGCAGAAGAACCTTGCCACGGGATGCCATTTCATGCCGATCCAGTCCTACCACCAGCAACTCCATTTGAGACCTCAGCGCACTCAAAGTCTTCCAAATGAGGCATTTAAAGTCGGTGAACTCCCGGGATAAACTTGCTATACTCTTGTGGACAGCCGGTTCACTGCTGGCATTCTTTAGGTCCTCCTCATACTGGGTCATTCTTGTTGTGAATGTAGATGATAGTTCGTCCATATGCTTGAATAATTTTGTGTAGAGGTCCATGATGACAGATGGTGTAGTGATTGTGCAGTTTTGTGATAGAAGAAGGAGAAATGTTAAAAAAAATAGTTGTGCAAAAGAGGATAGATAAGACTTAATGTTCAGGTAACATTTATATATGTTTTAATATATTTAAATAATTAAAATACTGCAGAGCTCTTTTATTATGTGTGTAAACTTTCATAAGAGTGACTAAGAAAAAAAAAATCAAGAGCTAATGGACATTAATTGGTCGAATGGCTGGCATAGCATTGGTCACGTGGATCAGATCGTCTCTAATTTCTATGAGACTCTATTCCTTATAGTTAACAAAGATACACCCTATCGTCAGCTACGTAATAATAGATATCCTCAATGGTTCAGTAAACCATTAATAAAACGATTAATAGAAAAAGCTAAATGTCATAGCAGATACAAGAAATACAGCAATAAACTGGATAAGCTAGCATTTCAAGAACTTAGAACACGGTGTGACAGTATAGTTAGAGAGTGTCTCCAAAAATGTAAGGCTAATTCGAGCAAAACACTCACAATCCAAAGTATTTTTGGATTGAAACGTAACAGCAGTGTATTACCTAATCAAATGATTTTAGGTGATACTTTAGCTGATGGTGTCCAAAAAATATGCAACCTTTATTTCTTTGCACTTTTAGTCCGTGTACGATTATCTTTTCCCGGCGACCAGTGCTTCAAATACTGACAGGACAACTGAACATTATGATTGCTCGGTGCTAAGCGCTATCGAACTTACTGAGAAATGAGTTTATGGAAGCGTAGCACAAGTTGATACTAGAAAGGGAGCGTCAGATGGGATACCTCTTAAAGAGTGTGCCAAAACTCTAACGAACCCACTGACGCTCAACTGTAACATGTCTTTACGATCTGGGTGTTTTCCAAAAAAATGGAAAAAAGCAGGAGTACACTATATCCACAAAAAGATGATCAATCTACAGCATTAAATTATAGACCCGCTTCTATTTAACCTGCTCCTGGAAAAGTCTTAGAGTCCATATACTGGCACATCAAGCAACAATAACATCCATCGCAACATGGCTTTCTTCTAAAAATATCAACAACTTCGAATTTTGTAAGCTTTGTTAAAGGTATTGCGGACACAGTGTATAACATGCCATTTATACCGACTTTAGTAAGGCATTTGGTGTTACAGATCATGAAATTTTGCTACAGAAAATTGGTAATTACAAACAAAAGGAGGGTATTTGTAGTTCGTTGCTTCTTTGGTGTAAATCATATTTGCGAAATAGGTCTCAATTTGTCGCTGTAAGCGATATAAATCACTGCCTTATGACATATACTCAGAAGTACCACAATTTTTTTTTTATATTCATAAACGACCTAGCTAAAACCATTAAATGCAAATTTAAGTAATATGTCGACGATTTGCAACTACACTACGGTGTAAAATGAGTCCGATATGATCTTTTTACAAAAATAAATCGATTATTTACACCGTTGGTGTAGTGATAATTGTATGGTTTTAAATCACAGCAAATGTTTTTACATAAGATTTACCAAAAAGAGGAAACCTAATATTGGGATTTATGAAGTTAATGGTTGTGCCTTACATGAAGTATCGGTTATACGTGATGTCAGGATGATTCTGGATGCACAATTTTGTTTTAGATTGCACATAGATATCGACGTTAAAAAGGCAACCCTGGCTGGTTTTACGTCAAGACAACTTTCAGGATCCTAACGTAATGACGAATAACTGGAATAATGATTCCAGTTTTTAACTATATATTACGCAGTATTCTTGAATACTTAAGTCTTGTATGGAATTCGATGTATGCTGTACAGCATATTTTAATTTAATATAATATTCAATTTTAATATAATAAATCGTAAACCAATAGAGCAATTTGGCAACAAAGTTTTTTTAATTACTAGCAATGTGTGTCGCACGTTACTGTGGCCCGAAATGCTTCGTGTAACCTCGGCCGGTGAGTAACCCTTTTGTATCTTGATTGGTACTTTGCGACGTGTTTAGATAAATTTTCGTGATAGTCGAACTATTTACATACCTATGAGTTTGTACGGTACCCTTAGTGCACGAGTCCCGCTCGCATTTGGCCGGTTTTTTTTATTTCTCTTTTCTGACCACAAGTCATAGAAAGAAATAGATGTATCTCCAAAGTCAAGGTCAAATCGTTTGATTTAATTAGATAGGTACGAAAAGACGTGGACCTCATAGAGGTACTACTTATCTCTGTTAACACTACCAACTTTTTTATATTTCTGATAGCAGTAGCTTCAAATAGCACTTAATACAGAAGTAATTTTTATAGGCATTTCTTGCCAATAACTTTACAAATACAATAAATGCATTTTTGAAAGATAGAAATAAAATTATTAAAAATTTCGCGAGCAACAAGAGATAGAAAAATTCGAAATCTAATAACATAGTCCAGATAGGTGGTTCGCTTCTGGCCCCGGTTTGGCTACGGAAGTCTCGGGTTCGATTCCTGAGTCTGGATTTCAAATTTTTCTATCTTTCAAAAATGCATTTATAGCACTTAATACAATTTAAAAAAATGGATATTTTCTCATGGTCCAACCATTAAAGGAGAAAACCGCTTCAATCTCAACAGCCGTGGCAATGTCTCAACATTGTGAGATATTGCCACGGCTGTTGAAATTGTTTGGACAACTCTTTTTATAATCGCCAAATAAACATAAACTTTAGATGTTTTTAAAAATCAATTGTTGTATTATTAAATATGATGATGATAGCAACTATCTTGGTAACTCTTCTAAAGTTACCGAGATAGTTGCTATGCTGCACAGTTGTACTTTTCTTGCAGAATATAGTTTATAGGTATACCTGTAGTCTTTGGCGTGAATAAAATACTGTTTTTAATTTGATTTTTCCTGCTAGATGATAGTTCTGTGTACCTGCCAATATAATACACACAGGATGTAAACATCAACTACGACCACCTGGTCTTAGTCAATGATAAACCTGCACAAATACCTATTTGTGCAGGTTTTTTCCATTGAAATAGAACAATACAAATAGCTTATGCTTTCTGGGTAAACGACGGAAGCGATATGCGATGTCATATCATAACAGTATATCTGCAAATATATTTTAATAATTGGAATTTTAAAATAGTGGCCATGAATTGTCAAGTTCGTAACTTGGCATTAAATGTAGTATCATCCTAGTCTAAATTTTATTTGACGTTCATAAGTTATATTCAGTAATCAAGCAATAGATACGATAAACGTAGACCAAACAGCGCGATACCCATACAATTTATATGATCTTCGTAGAAAACGTGTTATATTGAGTTCCTACACACATGAGATATCGTACGGAACACTTTTATAAAACATTTTTTAATAAGCATCGTATATTCAAGCACAAATATTGTTAGTAAAAAGTATTCACGTTTCAATAAAATTTATTACACTACGGTGTAAACGCGAAACTGGAATTTGTATGCTCAAAAGAAATATCACTTCGTCTCCAGAGATTTTCAGTAATAAATCTCTTCCATCAAGTGGGTCCTTGGCGTTTGCTTTTTTATCAAGATCATTTAGTTGGGCGAAGGCGATACAAGGATTTTGTCCTAACTCGTCGCCTTGGGTGCATTTAGGGTATAACGGTTACTTGTTGATTTCGCAACAATCATGGGGCAAATGAAGTAAAACGAACCACTGTTGTGTGGATGCATTGGAAAGATTTATGGTTACCTTTCGTGTTTTGTTCATTTTTATTACTGCTGTATAATCACACTAATATTATAAAGATGAAAGTTTGTGAGTATGTGAGTGTGTATGTTTGTTACTTCTTCACGTCTAAACGGCTAGAGCGATTTAACCAAAATTTGATATGGAGTTAGCTGACACCCTGGATTAGCACATAGGCTAATAAAACGCGGGTAATACCGCGGGGCACAGCTAGTGTTCTATAACTTTGAAAGACATTTTCTTTGTAGACTACGAGTAGTATAATTTAAATTAGGTATGTTCTTTATAGAATTTAGCATTACTTATTCGTTGAATGAATAATAACAATTACTATGACATTAAAATATATCAAATAATTTAAAAAAATAGATATACACTGAATGTTCAGAAAATATATATATATGAAAAAAGTGTCATTGTTTTGGATCGATTAGTTAGAAAGTATTTTTTTATTTGACATCTTAGTGGGTATAAACAAATATTCTAATTCGTCAAAGCTGACTGCGGCAAGAATGAATATCTTTGAAATAAATTCATGGTTATGTCTTATCACACTAATATTATAAAGGCGAAAGTTTGTGAGTATGTTTGTTACTTCTACACGTCTAAACGGCTGGAGCGATTTTAATAAAATTTGGTATGGAGTTAGCTGACACCCTGGATTAACACATAAGCTTATAAATCGCGGGTAACACCGCGGGGTACAGCTAGTGTTAAATAAGGGTCAGCTTCACCCTTATCCATAGATCACGGTAGTCCGTTTTGGACAATTCGACTTTGATATATCTATCTCGTAGTCTACGGCATCATCAGAATTTTAGCCTATATACGAAGTATACTGAACAGCCATTCGTCACTACGTCGAAGTTTTCCTATAATACCTACTTATATCTTCTTGTTATTTAACTGCTAAAAACCTCATGGAACATTTATTATTGACTGACCAACAGCTGTTGTATACGCTAAATTTAGTTAAGAGAATACAAAAATAGTAAGATACATAGTCTTCAGTAACAATTATTGACAGATAAGTACCTGATTATTTGTATGTTAACATTAATCGTATCGAAGCAGCGAAGATTCACCCGAACTAGCTAAGCAAGTCAGAATGATTAGCAATCAAATCACTATATCTATTATGTAGTCTACACAGCCTGGGAATAGTCGAAAAAGAGTATAAATATTGTATTGTTTTAAAACACTATATAATTTTTTGTTTTGAATTTGACCTTTCATTTAAAACTTATAACAGAAACATTTTCCTTAAGAAGATTAACTACTCATAATAAGGTGTTCGCGTGCTTAATGAATTAAACGCTTTTAAACGCAATTTTCAAAAAAGGTTCGTAAGTTCAATAAAACATCATATGTAATTTAGATATTTCCCATTCTTATTCCTGACCATCTCAGTCCCCTAATTGTTCGTTTCATTTCAAGACGTCCCGTCAATCTGATCAGGTGACCCAAGATAACTGCTGTCAAAGGTAAGCTTCTGCAAATGTACCGTAATTACTTTTTAAGATATTGCCTTGTAAGACAACAGACAAATTTTCGTACAGTTTTCCTTATATAAAATGAAAGAGAAAATACCTGGAAGTTATTAAAGATGATAAAATATATTTCTAATTTTACAGAGAAGGCTTTGTAGTACAAAAGTATTTTGAAGTAACAGGAGCTGTTCCAGGATTACAGAACCGTTTTGTGTGAACAGGAAACGACTTCAGAATAATGTATCCAATTAGGACTTTTTTGTTACAAATTGTCATTCTTAACCAGCTTTACAAGTCAAAATACATTGCTGCTACGATAAAAGTTTTTCGTTTCTTTAACTCTTGCGAAATAATGACTTAACATGTTCAATAATATGATCTTTAATGGCTACAGTGGTCTTTGAAAAACCTTTATGCGTAATTGGGACACTTTGTCTGACAGATGCGCGTCAAAGGCTTTGAAGTATGGTAATTATCTTTCAAAACCCCATAGTGCCCCATGTTCCACATACACTGCTCACCTCAATGCCGTATAGATCAAAATGGCTGCACTGTTGTGTGACTTTTAGGGCTCTAATCTTGTTTGTTTGGTTGCTTTGTTCTGTTGTACCTATTCGGTCTACCCGCTTGCACCGCGTTTAGAAATAACTTTTATGATTATATTTTTTTGTATTTCCCTAGCTAAACTATGAATAAGTGTACTTCCAGGACAGGTTTTATCTTAGGATCCATACACATTACAAGTAAGAAAATAAGAAAATATAAATAAAACTTATTTATTTGTTGAGTTAACGCATACTACGTTGCTGCCATGTATTAAGTACCTAAACAACGCCATTTTGTGTGGCATTTTATCTTTTTTGCACCTACGATTTGTGGGACCGGTTAATGTGTTTCAAATTATTTCAAGAATGTCTCATATTACATTATTTTAATATGTTTTGTTGGACCTACTTTATGGTTGATATCTGACTTGGTTGTTATTTATCCGGCAAAAAGGACACCATTTTGTATGATATGTTAAACATTAGCGGCGAAACTCTTTACGAAAATTATAAATATTATACCTTACTATTTTACAGCTATTAGCCCGCTTATCATCTTCATAATTCTAAAAGACATACATATATAACTTATAAGGCACATTTATTTTATTACGTCCATCATTTTACAATAACAGCATCATTTATGACATAATCATCACTCAGATTAAAGTTGGTAATATTTTCGTCTCTTTTATGCAGGTATTCATTCTTAATGAAGAAAATAATAATAATTCGGGTAAAACTTTACACCTGCAACCAAAAATGTTTAGTTGCTGACATTCAAATGCCTGGTCCGAATAATCTATTTTCATTCATTAGGTCTTTGGGGATTATGATTTTATAAATGAAATTGATGGTGACGGCTAAAGTAATGATTGATAGAGTTACCTGAACATAATGATTACGTTCTTGGAATTGTCTTCGGTTTATATTTTATTAATACGACTGTTAAATGTGACAGATTTATGAATTAATTGGCAAATAATATATTTTTTTAGTATTTGATCGATGTTTGTTGTATATTTTTAGAATATTTAGATACATATAGATTAAACCCATGACGTCACAAGGATGCTTGATGACATATAAAATTGATATTATTAAATATATTATCTAGTTATCATTTTAACGTTAATACAAGCATGGGTATATTAAAATTATCAGATAGAAGACCAAAGTAGAAGAATAACAAAGAAGTTAGTCTTTGTAATGAAAAATCGTTCACCATTAAAATTAAGCACAAAAACAAAACACCAGTAGTTGTCACATTTTTTTAGAATTGCTTTAGACCATTTAACAGACAAAACAGATATACCTAATATCTATATGCAGCGGCAACACTAAGAATATTCCTTATTTTTTTAAACCAATGGCGTTATCCGAAGAATTTGAACTAGGTACTTATTTCCAAATTAACGGTATAAAGATAAAATGAGGTGGTTGCTATATAGACATCGTTGGTTCAGTGCTAAATAACTTTTTAGAACCGAACCTATTAGTAATCACGCTTCAGTGTAATTACTTACTCTTGTCAGAATTAAATAATGTAAATTGTTAAATGTAGGTCAATTCTGTTGTCTGTCATAGTTTCTTCATATCTGATGAGCAAGAGGGTTTGATTTCCACATGACATAGAGTTCTTTGAGGTCCATGCATTAGGTTCTCATTTCTTATGTACTGTACTTTACGTTTGTTAATGATACGTTTGTGTTTTCCCCGCGACACATGGATTCTTTCCTCGACTGATAAGTTGAAAATATTTTACAAAGCCTCAAACAAATTGGAAAGTAACGTTATGCTACTTTTTTTTATAAAATATTCAAAAATTGCTTGCAATCTGTATAAGACTTTGACCCAGCAGTAAATCAGACTTTGTACAGTAAATCAGTCGACTCGTGACCACGATCGGTGCAATTCGATCGAAACATCGGGTAAATAAAAGGTGACCTTTAAATATTTCACGCGATTAAGTCCCGATAAAATTCTAATAAAACCATCAGTAATTCACTATTGCCTGAATATATTACAGTCTCAATTTTTAACAAATAACAAAACAATTCCTGAGGTAAATTGTTTCGTTATTTGTTAAAATTTTTATGAGAGATCAACTTTTATATTCGAAAAACAAAATAATACTCGTATCACTTTAGTAAAAAAATCCAACCCAATTCATATACAGCTGAAATAGGCCATCAAAATGCAACGAAATAGTCAAAATTTATACCATGGAATTTAATTAGCTATACGCAATATCAGACGATGTGGCGATGGCTGACTGTAATGCGCTTTTGAAATATCTGATCATATGAAACATGGTGATATGTGCGTTATGTATAGTTTGCTGTAGTTATATAAAAAAGGGTAAGGTATTCCTCAACAATGATCCATAACATTTATCTATAATTACTAGTAACTTGGGATGACTTAATTACCTAATATCAATAAATTACCTCCTCAATATTACTTTGATAATGAACACAATTGTGTCCAAGATTGGTTTTACATCTTGGATGCCCACCGCCCTATTTCCGAACCGAGAATCGAATCACTTATTATTCAGACAATTGATTCAGCAGCGTCCTCACAGTTTCTAACTAGTGTTTGGCAAGCTATGTGACCTGCGTTACCAATACCATGTAACAGCGATCGATGTCAAGTGTGCGAGTTATCCGGTTTTTATCGATCTATTGTCACTGATATAACAATATTATGGATTTATTAGTTGTTAGTTTCGAAGTCTATAATATCTATAGAAATTCAGATATGATAGTACAAGACAGAAGATGATTTCAATATAAGTTTTGTCGATGATCATGTTGCTACAGATACTGATGTTTTGATGATCTTTAGACTGATAAAATAAGTACTTATTGCCTTAATAAGTACTTATTTTATCAGTCTAAAGATAGTGATTGAAGATTAGAGTAGCATAAACATTTTAATTTTTTTTTCAACCTTCTTCAAAAAAATGAGGAGGTTCTTAATTCGACTGTTTATCTTTGTTACCAGATTACGCGAAGAGGGCTGGTCCGAATCATCAGATCTAAATCTGATGATGGGATCTTGGAGAAAACGAAAAAATTTAATAGTTCCGCATTCGATCACTATTGCTTAGCACATTATTGAGGTGCTTTATTAAGGGACTTTAGTGAGGTATCATGTGAACTCCTCAACAATTAACGGCTATGCATAGGAAAAATACCACATTTTGTAAATTAATTTTGAAGAAAACATAAAAACTACTTTTTCATGGCACCAACTTCAAAGTGTTTATTTATTTTTTGTTGTTTGATTTTATTTTATCCTTTTAAGTTTAGCACCTTTGCTAATATTTTATACATATAATGCTATTTTTTATACATAATTTTACATGTATGAAGAAAAAAGTCATCTCAGGCGGGACTTGAACCCGCGATTTTAGGGTATAGTACCGGTATTAGTACCGGTCCTAAGCTATTCGCCAACTCTGGCTCCAAGATATGTCCATCTGAGTCCAATTTTGGTTCCACATAATACGATTTGCGGCGATCGTCACACCACCAACCGTGTTCCGAGGAACTTATACGGCTCTATGCGTTTCGTTAGGCTACATATATGGAATCTTTTAGATCAATTGCTGATTGGCGACTGTGTTGAAATTCGGATCTTCTGTTAGCACTTTAAAAACTAACTTAAATCTCAAAGTTAAAACCCCTTACGCGGTGTTCGGTAGATAGGTAGGTTCGGGATAAGGCAGAATCTGGATTTGCCAAATCAGGTTTCTGCGTCAATCGTGTTACGGCAGAAATGCAGTTAGAAACCAATTTATTTGCAAATAAATACTTTTTAGTAAATATAGATGTTAATATCTATAGAAGAGTGGCATAGGAGAATGAATGCTAGAAATTCAACACGGCCGTCATTGTTCAGGGTTCGGTAGTTAAAAGATTTTTTTATAGTTTTACTATATCCGTCCGCTCGTCTGTCTGTTTCCAGTTAGCTCAGAGACCCTAAGTATTACAAAACTGTACTCTGGCTTGTATAAACAAATTACTCACTTGACTGACTGACTTTTCATTATGGTATATAATATAATATATAATGATGTATAAAATATCTCAAGATGTAAACTTATATCGCTTACTAACTTTTTAATGGAACCGTTTACACTGAGATACAATTTATATTATATCTAAGGTATAAAAAAAGTTCCGACAGATACAGAGATATGTCAACAATATATCTTTTACCTCTCTTTAATTAAGCTTTAAAATGCAAATATTTGTTAGAGTCAAGCGAAAAACAACAATTTAGATGCCGGGGGATCGTCCCTCCCCCGGCTTTAACTTAAAGAAGAACTATTATAGCTAAGTAGATTTTACAAGTGAGAAGTAAAAATGTTAGTACAAATTCCATCGAAAATGACTAATGGAAGTATGAATGATGAAATGAACATGGTGCGAGGCCCAATATGCACTTCCCCGGTTTATTTTGGAACCCTTATAGTTTCGCCATGTCCGTCCGTCTGTACGCAGCTTAGCTCGGAGACTGTTTGTGCTAGAAGGCTGTAATTTTACATGGATATACATATTACTTTTTAAAATAAAATCTTGGAAAACATTTTTTTTTGTGTGTCAGCATACCTAGAGTGGGGATGTTATTTTTTTTCTCACCTACCTCATTGTGTGTAATCTTTTAAAAAAGTTTCACAATTGAACATTTTTAGATTGAGGGATCTGTTTATGAAATATTTGACTTCAAAGTGAAATTTTTTGTTAAAGCTGAATTGTCCCCCTTCCATTTCAAAATGGTATGTGAAAAAAATCACGGTATATGCAGGTAAATTAACAAAATCTACGTACAAATTTCATTGAAAATTATTATTATGTAGTTGTAAGTTGTAACGTTGTAAGTATCAAAACAAAAATAACAGGAAACCCACTTCTTAAACATCGAGATATTATGTATTTGTTCTTAAACCAGATTATTCGGATGCCCCCTCCCCCTCATCCGAATAATGTGTTACACTAAGGAACCCTACATTGTTTATACTAAGGAACCCTACATTGTGCGGGGCCCGACATGCACTAGCCTGGTTTTTTATTTATACAATTAATGAAATGAAAAAGAAGCTAAATTTAAACACAGAAAAAAAACAATATTTTTTTCAAATAAATTTGTAAATCATTTCAATGCTATATATAAAATTGTAGCATACAAAAATAAAAGCCAAATTTTTAAAGGAGAAACACATTGTTGCATAGTAGGTAGAGTAATAAAAAGACTCTTCTGTTAAGTAGGCTGTTTATTTTTGTTGAAGTACAGTATACAGTCATAACACGATTCTGGAAAATCCAGTTTCTGCCTAATCAAGTTTCTGCTTTATCACGAATTTGTCGAACACTGCGTAAGCAGTTAAAACTTTCTTCTTAAAAACTTCTTCGAAAACTGAAGTCGCAAGTTGGTATTAGGTATAATATCTACTCACATTTTATCACACTAATATTATAAAGGCGAAAGTTTGTGAGTATGTGAGTGTGTATGTTTGTTACTTCTTCACGTTTAAACGGCTGGAGTGATTTTAATAAAATTTGGTATGGAGTTAGCTGACACCCTGGATTAACACATAGGCTAATAAACCGCGGGTATCACCGCGGGGAACAGCTAGTAACATATAATTATGTCATGGCCGGATTACACTACTAAAAACCTTTTTGGCATCGCTTGTTCTGGTCGCTGCCAAAGAGGACAGGCTTTAGCAGGGCTTTATATGATCATACTTGGATATCCATCAAAAAAATATTATTGAGTTCGAGGCTTAAGTAGTTGAATAGTTTTTATCACATTAAAATGTTAGCGGATATGCTGAATTTATAGCTGCTCGTCGTGAAACGACGTTTTAAAGTCTTGTGAAAAGTCGCAGCGGTCATACCGTTATTCAAATTTTACTTACTCTATATGATAATAAATCTATCAATATATTATTGAGATAGTTTAGGTAAAAAGCAGCCCGAAAATTTTAGTTTTAGTTCATAAACTAAATAAATTTTAAAATTAAATTCAAAGTTTTCATTTTATTCATCTGTTTTATAACACCATGAAAAAGTACCCGCCATGTTACTACGTAATACTGCTGTGTAAACTAAAAAGTATCAACTGTCAATTGATCACGTCACCACATTTGTTTACACAGCCAATGTCAATAGTAAAAACTATTTTAAATATCATAGTAACAAAACTAAATATGAAATCTTTTGTCAAACTATTTTTTCATTTAGCGATAATAGTAAGGATATGGATGTCAATATGCCGGCATATCGAATTGTATTAAGCCAATATGTTATTAGCGTAGAGTGTAAGATTTTCCAAATATAGTTGTTTGTAAATGTTAATGTGTAAATGTTATTGTCGTCAATAACATTTAGTTTTTGGTCAAATTCTTTTACTAGATAATTATACTCTACATAATTATATCTCTTTGCATGGCAGTTGGTGGTGTTCAATTCTTTGAAACCCAAAACCTACTACAATTTCCGTGCCCCTAAAACTAAAGAGGCACCTTAATATTTTGGGAAATTCAATAAACAAAAAACGTACCAACGAAACCACATGATCAGGCACACGAAGCACCGGCTGAATCCTCTATTTATGTCAGCAGAAATTCAATCAGGCACCCGTGGATCGTAGTCGGTTATTTTGTATAATGTTATGGTATTACCAGCTCTTTCGGTTTCGTACTGTTCATGTTGTTTTTATTAGAGCTTCGGGTCTGCTGTATTTATTAGTATTATGACTTTGACATTCATCTAGCTGACTATTAATGTAATCATCATTCTTATTTTCTTTTATCTAAGGACGACTACGAACGAGAAGTTTGTGGGGATAGGAGTACAAATTATTCATTGGTTATGCTAGCAGTTCGCAAAAAAAAATACTGAACGGATGTATTATTTATGCTATATGTTATATATTTTATGCTCTCGGAAGGAGTCGTGGCAGAGAATACTCTTAGTTGTCTTTACACTCTATCTATGTTGTAATTTCTCCTGGCTTTACTCTTAAAAAAACAAAATACAAAATTCTTTATTCACTTAGGATGCAAAACAACTCTTGTGATACGTCGGGATTCTACATGTGTATGTAATGCCAAGTTCGCAAACTATAGGTAAAGCCGGAGAAAAGAACCTGGCAATAAAAACTAGCAGTCACTATTTCAATAAAGTTAGTAGACCTACTAATAACTTTATTTTCTCTTTATAGTGCTGTGTAAAAAGAAATTATAAAAGAAATAGATTGAAATTAAGTATGTTCATATTTTTAAAGTCATAAATGAACAGAAGTAAAAGAAAGATCAATGGTGAAACATTTCCTCAATCATTAAAAAATTAACTTGTAAACTATTAATTGTTTTCTTTGAATTCATGTAATTTAAACACACAACACTTTATATTCATTCTGGGAACTTGACAGTTCCTCTTGAAAGATTATTCGATCCTTTCTATTTATGCTGAGAGTAAAAAGAATTGCGTTGTTTGTAAATATATCTAAGGAGGTTGAACAGTATTTGTATCTAGGAAAATTATAGGTAAAGGGAGGTGTTAGTTATCGTCGAGATATTCAGCAAAGAAAATAAAATGTTGTAATATTTCTATAACACTTCCTATCTAGGAAGGCGTTCTAAAAGTAATAGTATTGGGATCTAGTATTCACTTCGTATGACGGGTGCTCCAGGTGGCTTGGAAACTGCTTGGTTCTAAAGCGACTATCTTTGTAAATGTTTATCATATGTTTTTAATAGATAAATAAAAGGAAAGTTAAATTAAAAAATAAAATAAAATATATGTCAAATAATTGAATGGAAAACTAGCATCACTCTGAAAATCCACTCAAATTGGACTCCAAACGCAGTAAACAGAGTCGTTTACAATGCCCACACAGTTTTTTGATGGCTATACAAGTTTGTTAGATTCGAATATGATCGGGGACGGATCATGTAACTTTTATTATTCGTACACTTTATGTTTTGACTTATAACACAGGTTTGTTTTCAATAAGATATTAATTTTGTCTTACCTTTTGGATCCGAGGTTTCAAAGAAATAATTATGTTAGGTTTAAAGGCTAATGGAATATTAATGTGATTCAAACAAATAACTAATAAATTATTCTCCTACGTCTTTGTCCTATATAATAGCTACATGTTACACAATGGTTAATGTAGATAAACCTAAGTAAAAAGCCATTTCAAATGCAAACACAATGTAGCTTGTCTTTTGATTTTTTTTTTTTGAATATATTAATATTTTATTCTGATTAATATGATTTTGTTATTTTGGTTTTAATTTACGCCTTTGTGTGAATTTGAATAAAAAAAAATGAATGACATTGAAATTAGTTTATTATTTCAAGTAACAAATGTTTTCTTATCAAGTTATAGGGTGCCTGTGTTTTTGTTTTAAAAAGTATCAAATGATATAATTTTAATATTATGATTGCCAATTATAATTGCCCCACCAAGGTCGGTAATACACGAGTAAGTAGCGAATCCATAATAATTTTTAATTTTTTTGTTAAATAAAAAAATGTAATTTAGCTTTATCATTTATTCACAAGCTAACCTGAGACTGTACGTTAAATGCTTACAAAGAATTAATCCAGCTCACTTTGAACTACCACCATTTTCTTACTTACTTATAAGCAGATTTTTATTAACATCAACCTTAAATTCACTAAAAAGCGGTTCAAAATTTTCGGGGACTAAAAGATCCTAAATGACCCCCAAAGGGCAGCCTTCCACCCTTTGGGGGTCATTTAGGATCTTTATGAGAGCCTTTACCCCGGTTGCAGGTTACGGGACTCCATTGCGGACGCGTCACCATTCTTGGCGGTTTTATGTTGAGTGTCCTTGAAATGCTAATGCTGCTTCAAATATGTTAGTGGGTGTATAAAGTAACGTTATGCGAGAAGTTCCTGTATCTAATTTGAATGTAAGAAATTTTATTTAAAGGTCATATGATTTTAAATAAAGAGGTCGTCATCGTTGTCGTGTTTTGGATTCGATCCCAACGGATCACGCAGCTATGGTCCTACTGAACCGAACCGATGGTCGGTTCAGTATACCATTCAGAGTTCATTTGTTTTAAATTCCGATGTACCACGTGTTATTAGTTTTACCGTTTCTATAGTCTGTTGAGACATTGATTATTATATATTTTATGCTATTTAAACCATTAAGTCCGCCTTTGTTTACTATTTGTACATTAAGTTACTATAAATATGTCGGAGAATTATTAAAACGCAAATTAATTTCCGTTGATCTGGTACCTGTTTTGATTGAAGAGAAAGTCTATTGACTTATTTCGGCGATGGCGTGACATTCGTTTGAAGTTTACATTTGAAGTGCCGGTAGTGGGACAGTGATTCTAATTCGGCAGTTTCAATCGTGCAGTCGTAGCGACAACACGTTTACCAATAGACGTCGCTATTTCTATAGTCGTGTGTGCAAAGTGTTAGTGTGGTTGTAAGATAGAGAAAGTTATGCAATGGCATTTGTGTAATAGAAATGATTAGAACAGTAGGCGGACCTTATCTTGCTCAAGGTATCGATTACCATTTTTCATAATGGTGATTCGAGTATTGAGCCGCTAATAGCTCACAAAGCCACACAAATAAATAAATAATTTCTTGGCGCTGGATTTATGTTATGATTAAAAAAAATAGATTAAAAAAAGATATCGTTTATTTAATTTTTATACCACAATAGTAATTTCTATTTGCTAATATTATGATCTATTTTTAACGGCTAATTTGTGTGCATTTTTATAAACAATTAATTTACCCAATAGTTAAGTTGCCTTGTAATTAATCATAATTTACTTAGAAGTAACTATGTACGTCGTTTCCAAGAGCTGTTTCTAATCTGCGTCTTTCATTCCAGTCACGAGTGTTAATTTAATTATAATACTGAAAGCGTATTTAATAAATTCAGCTTTATTATTTCGACAAATTAATTTACGCTGAGATGAACTGGACGTAGAGGTTGTTTTTTAACAATAACCGCTAAAAATTAAAGTAAATAGCAATTATAACAGGGAAAGGCCACTCGTCCATTTCCTCAATAACTAACGTACGCAAATATCGCCGATGCACTGCAGTATCTTGGAAGCCCCAACATCACACTGATGGCATCGTTGTATTGTACTCGGAGCGCGTTGAAAGCCCGCAGCGTATAGTTAGCCCACAGATTGCACGTGTACAGATTTTGACAGAATGCTTTGAAAAGCGTATTCTTCACTTCTACATTACAACGTGCAAATCTGCGGGCCAATATACAGCGGACCGTCAACGCCCTCTTTTCCCTCTCCATATTTTTATCATCCTTCAAATCCTCAGTAACCACATGGCCTATGTATTCTAACTCCTTAATTCTAGTGAACGCGACACAACTAAGCAGTACCGGGGGAGCACATAAAACATTTCGACCCCGGAACCTAAATATTAACAACTCACTCTTTTTATCATTAAAGACGAGTCCGTGTGTACCTTTGCATAATCTGCACATACTCCCAGTAACCTTCTTAACGCAGAGATTGATGGACTCAACAGCACCATATCGTCAGCGTAACTGACACTATTGATAATGTGCCCGTCAATTGAGCAGCCGACACCGGTGCTACTGAGTTCACCAATCAGCTGGTTTATAAATACGTTGAAAAGCGAAGGTGACGTCAGTCCACCCAGTCTCACTCCACATTCCAACCCATATTCATCTGACAGTTCACTAAGCCATTTTACTCGGTTAGTTTGATGGCCGTACCAGTACGTAAATAGGTTAACCAGTTCCCGGGGCACACCCTGTTCAACAAATTTAGACCACAAGATATCATACCTAACCAAATCAAGCCTTGGAGAAGTCCAGAAAAGCGGCAAAGACTGGCGTATTCCTATCAGTGTAATACCTAACTGTATGATTGAGAGACATGATAGCACATTCAGTGGATAGCCCAAGGGGTTTAAGTGGGGATTCCACCTGAAAGTGATGCCTGAACATGTTTGCTATGTCTTTAGGATCACATATACCGTCCACGCTTACTAGGACGCTAGGTTTAGGGCTTTATTTCTTTGTTTGTTGCCAAAATCCTTTAAAATCTTTCTGTGTATGTTGTGAAGCTAAAATATTCATTTTATTAAATCCTGATTATTTTAATTAACCAATATTAATATTCAATTAGCACAAAAACTAGTTACCTTTGCTGTCCCAAACACACAACCTACAAACCACCACATCCGAAAAATTAAACAAATATATTGAACTCATGGTTGAAATACTACGACTGTGAAACCTTCAAAAAGAAACTATAGTCCCAATAGTAATCTCAAAAACTGCAGTAATACCAAAGTAACTACATCAATCCCACAGCATCTTAAACCTACCACCTTAAACCTACACTTACCTCCTTCTTATGCATAAAGCGGTTATACTCAACACATGACGAATAATTGTAAGAAAATTTCTACAATGTGATTCAGACAATGCATACCCAAAACACACACACACAGTCACTCCGCCAATCATACCCTCCACATCACACACTTACAATGATTTCCTCACTGATGCCCACTTGGCCTAGGCCCGTGCCATTAGTTCTACCGATCAATGAGACTGAGTAAAAGAAAAGAACATAATAATTATAATAATCAGGTTGAACACTGTATTATATATTTTTAAATATATTGAATTTTTGTTGTCTATATTTAAAAAAAATATTTATATGTATTACATTTTAATAAAGAATATAATAATGATCTTTATTGTTAAAATATCTAATTTTAATAATGTTTGAAGCTCTGACTCCTGTGCTACTTGTAAAACTGTGTCACAGGAGTCAGTTAACTACACTGTTTCTCTGAATTTATCATGGCGGCTTGCCCCAATTTTTTAAGCATTTCATTTCATTTAAATTATAATTATATTTATCTGAGAGAAATCCTGTACATCAACAACCTGGGTCCTTATTTAAGATGTTTTTTTCTGTTTTCGCGGCAATCTCGTGCGAACTGTCAAAATCTTGTCATGGTTAATAGAGACCTGCGCTTAGAAATGTTCGCACGGGCTTGCCGCGAAAACGAAAAAAAAAATGAATAAGAACCCTGATCGTGAAAAATGTGCTGCGTGATAAAAGAACAAATCAACAAATATTCACTTTAATTTTCTAATTTAATTTAGACGACAACTAACTTTACTTGTCTAATTATTTAAATTTCTCGTTTTGAAAATTAAACGCGAAAACAACTAGAAAAGGTTCATTTTATTCATTTTGTAAAGTAATGAATAATAATAAATTATCGATGTAGAACATCGATAAAAAACAACAAGAGTACAAGATTAAAGATTACTTGGAAGAGACGCTGCCACCTCGGTAATAATTAACAAAGTTTTATAAGTACTTAAGCTTTTAAATTCTCTTATTAGTTTTCTGGAATATTTATTAAACATTTTGTATAATTATTATTTACTTACTATGAGTATTTTAGTATCAGTATAGTATGGTACTGCTACTGTAATAAATTAATTAAGTTAATATGTGGTGTATGCACATTATAAAAAATCGGATATTAACGAAAAATAAATTTTATTAGTAGATTTTATGTTTAAAACGGTTTGGCTTAAAGGAGAACATTATAACTATTATTTACTATATAACACAGTTTTAAAACTTAGGTCATTATTCTACATTTCTTATAACGACATGTAAAGTAACACGAAACAAAATTCTTAATCATAAAATTCGTCGCCATAATAAGAGCATTCACTTTTAGCCTCTAACCACTATTGAAACCAATTTTCTTTAACTCGTAGCGTAAGCACCTTAGGATTTTTTAATATAAAAATAACAGTTTTTCTCCAAAACCGTTTTGTAGTGAATGGAAAAGGTTTACTTGAAAATTCACTGGGCATTTTATTACATTTTGTTGGTTTTCTAATAAATATATCAAGAGAAAGATGACTGATTTGAAACTCTAGTTTATAATAACTGTAATTTAGATTGTAATAATATCTTGTCCAAATTATCAGTTTTGGTATTTTATTAGATATCTATATCTATACATATAATAAAACTGTAAATTTCACGTGTCTGTACATGGCCGAACTTAGTGAAAAAAAATATTAGGAAATGTTCGAAAAGAGTATTCAAACACTTTGCTGCATTTTTAGAAATGTCTGTCTGTCTGTCTGTCTGTCTGTCTGTCTGTTTGTTTGAACACGCATCACGCAAAAACTACCGTACAGATTCGGTTGAAATTTTGCACGTGCAATCTAATAGATGCAGATTAACATTTAGGCTATAAATTATCACGCTTTTTCCCATAGGAGCTAAGCAGTAAGGGGTAATGTCCGTAGCTATTTTTCGTTATAAAACAGTAACTACTAGACGGATCTTTATGAAAATTTGCAGTTTTATAGTAAATACTATAGGACATTATTTACACTATGAATCACTACGCTAACGTCTATGGGGAACGAGTAGCAACGTATTTTTTGTCGCACCATAATGGTTTATCACAAAATTTTCCACAATTAGACATTATCTATAATTGTAACCCATGGAATACATAACTTCACGCTAAAACTAAAAGGAGCTAAACACAACATTGTTAAGTTTCATGAGAACAGTTATTTTGACGTGGCAAGTAGCGAACAGTATAGCCTCGAAGCTATGCTAGCGGACTTTGACGACGAAGTCCCGGGCTCGAATCTGATGTCTGATTATGTTCTTTTTGTATTTTTTTAAATTGTCTTTATCCTTTTTTAATATTTTTCTCAATGTTTTAGTTATTTTTTCGACCGTAAGTAACTTATTTACTTTGGTTATTATTTTTTTATATTAAAAATCAAGTAAATTATGCACGTAGGTAAGTTAATTATAGGTATTGTATGCACTGCAGAGAGTAATTAAATAATCGTAGTAGAAATGAAAAACAATATTACATTATAATTAAAAAGTATTCGACATTTTCCAGAAATGATGTGTTCGTCTAAAAAAAGACATTACACACGTAAAAAAAAAAACATGTAGCGCCATCTATGAAATCAAATTGTTCACCGTGATCAAATAATTCCTTATTTGTAAAAACATTTATTAGGGTATAGGTGCTTGAGATGCTGAGTGGCAACATTCTTGAAAGTAGATGGCGTTGTATTCAATAACGTTCTATACTTAGTAAAAGAAGTTTTAAAAAGAAACACATTGCTATGATTTTTAGAAATGTTTGTCTGTCTGTCCGTTTGTTTGACCACGCATCACACAGGTGCATCGAGGATCATGTTTTGGGGTTATGATTGGAGATTACGTGTTCATCAATTCAACGATAATGAATGGCTCAACATCGGTCAAGTGTGAGTAGTTCGGGTGACGGGAGGAGGGGGGTCGTTGTTTGTCAACCGTACCTTTAGGGATATCTGACATTTTCGCGGGCATGACACACATGACACGCTCTGTGTTTGCTTACTAAAGTGTTACAGCAGTTTTATTATTAGTATTGCGTTGTAACACTATATGAAATACACCCCATTTTTAGCCAAAATGGCAAAACAGAACCCTTATAGTTCCCTTATGTCCGTCCGTCTGCAGCTTAGCTCAGAGACTGTTAGTGCTAGAAGGTTGCAACTTTTGCATGAATAAATTACTAACGCCGATAAAGTGAAAGAACAAAATCTTGAAAATCATTATTTTTTTAAGGGTACCTCTCTTACATGTAAAGTGGGGATGTGATTTTTTTCTCACCTACCTACCCCATCGTGTGTGGTATCATTAGATAGGTCTTTTAAAAAGCGTTTAGGGTTTGTGAAGACTATTTTTAGATTTAAGGATTCCTTTGTGTATAATATTAGGCTTTATAGTGAACATTTTTGTTAGAGTCAAGTGTCCCCCCGCCAGCTAAATGGTTGATGTTGGGTATGTGAAAAAATTCAGGGTAGTAGTATAAATACTAAAATTATAAGGAAAACTATCACAGTTAAGTACTTAGGCTTTACAAGTTTACGGTCACATGAGAAGTAACAACATTTTCGTACAAATTCTATTAAAAATTATTAGGTAATAAGTAGGTATAACGTTGAAAGAATGAAACAAAAACAACAGAAAACCCACTTCTTAAGCCGCACACCAAACTAACTATCTAAAAGAATAGAACAGATCGATTTTTATTTAGTAAGTATTTAGTCAACAGGACTGTTTCCAACATATTTACACAGAAGTTATTTCGTTACGTTAATTTAAACCCGACTTTCACGCGAACGAAGTCGCGGGCACAGCTATTATGAATATATATATATATATATATATATATATATATATATATATATATATATATATATATTACGGGTCTTAATCGCGTGAATAATTTTAGGTTAAATACCTTGCTTACCTACGTTTAATATGCATGATAGTTTAAGTATAATTTAATTTAAAGTCATCAAGTATTAAAATAAACTTATCCAGTTTTAAAAATAGATGGCGTTTAAATACAAATGAAACAGAATCAGGTAAATTGATTTAAAAAATAAATCTGAAATTCTTACGTAGAGGGATATGAATTTATGATGATCTTAATTAACGACAGGTTCATCATCATCATCGCAGTCCACTGCTGGACATAGGCCTCTCTAATTGCACGCCACTTTGTTCTATCCTCGGCTACGACAGGTTGACACACCTATTTTTTAATTCACCAATGTAGACATTATAAAGAAATAAGTTTAGTATTTAAACTAAACGGTTCTAAAAGATATACTAATTCAGTATATCTTTTAGAAACGTTTGAATGTTGTCTGTTTGTTTAAACACGCATCACAGTACCGCGGGAATGCAATGTTTTAAAAACAGGATATTTTTTTAAAAACTTATCTCACACTAGCCCTATTTCGCGCGAGTACTTGGGCGGTTTCGGACTTCATTTAACCCCGATAATAGTAATATTTGATGTAATGAAAATCATTTTGGTAAAATACTATTATAATTTGTCTTCTAACCGTCTGGCGCCATAAACTTTGTCGCCCTTCATTTTGCTGCACTGGGCATTTGCTTGGCTTGCCTTGCCATAGGTCGGGCCCTGATTAGAGTTAGGCCCTAATATCCATAGATGCCACAGAGCATTGTGGAGCATGTTTCCAATATGTTTTACACAGAAGTTAAATTCTAACATAAACTACCTTAATATAAACCCAACTTCCACGCGAACGAAGTCGCGGGCACAGCTAGTTATAAATATTATAAGAGAATCGAAAGCCGACGGGATAATAATAGATCCGTTTGACTCACTACACCTGGACTATCAAAAATATTAATTGCTTTGGATTGAAAAAGGAAACCCTAATTAATGCTTTATAGTTTTCGTTGGGGACGTCAATCCTAGTGTTGTTAAAAGCGGAGCGTTAAATTCATTAAATGGAAATTAAAATAATGCCTTTTAAAAGTTAAAGCGTGTGCTAGAACATGTTCTTATCAAAGAATAATAACGCTTGAAAGTACAATTAGGTAAGTGAAAGGACGTCAAATGCACGAAAGGGGTAAATAACTGGAAGAATGTAAAAGGCCTTTGTTGAAAACACTATCGACACGCAAAAACCCTGTTAAATCCTCTAAGGGGTAATTTTTAAGTCCATTTTATGTATTTCTATGGTAAAAAATTAGCGGCTTTTGCGCTGAAAATCACTTGTAAAGAGGTAATTAAGCAGAGCGTGTAGCTGTAATTTTCTCGCAAAAAATTGTGACGCGAGCTCTATTTTTATGCGAGCCTTTTGTTGCTAATGTGTGGAAGCCTTTAAGCTTTAGTTACCTACGAAGTTAAATAGGAAAATAATTTTATACAATTACATTTAACGATGGCCATATTTAAGTGATAAGGAAACGTTGTACTTAACTAAGAAACCACATGAAACTCAAACTTTTAACAATCTACAAAAGAAACTGCAGTTGTGTAGTTTGCAAAAATAGACCGGTCCGAATTTGTGCTAAAATATTCCAAGGATCATTTGTATTCATTGAGTATTGTTCCACTTTACACGCCGAATACAATGAAAACTTCTATCTGATATTAGTTTTCAATTTCCTAAACCATCTCATTTGAGCCTGAATAAGAAACATTTTGGCCTTCACGATTTTTGGAAGCAATATTTTGGCCAGCGAGTTTTATAACGTTAGGGATGTTATAAGCTCACCGTTAGTTCACTCCAGAAAATTTGAAGTTTTTAGCGGAGGAATTTCAGATGAATTGCCTTTTTGTGGAGTAAAATTAGCTTTCAAAAATCACAGTTGTGTGTTGGCAGGCTTTTAAGACGGACCGTAGGTACTCGTAAATAGCAAAACATGTTTCAAAAGGTAAAATCCCAAAAAAGACGCGGCAATGTGTTATGAACATCATCACACTACTGATTTTAACAACATGACAGCAATGCCATTAAACATTAAAATACTGGATCAAAACTGACTAACTTGATGGAAAAAAATCGCCGTGATTTACTTTAACAGCAATAGCATTAATTGCTATCAAAATAAGCGTGTTCATAAACAAGTTAAAATCTATAAAAAGTAATTTAAAAAAAAAAAAACAGGCTTTCAAAGTTGACTAAAAATAATAAAAGAATACTTTTATAAACACAAAATTACCCTGCATTTTTTTAAGTTTTTTAGTACAAATCTTACAAGTGCCAGTACTTGTAAGATTTGTACTAAATTTCTGACAAATATGGTTGAACTTTTTGTGCTTATCGACATTACGAATTCTTTTTTTTTTTAATTTGATAGGTAGTACCTACTGTTGATATTTGATGGCACGCTGGCACCAATCTCAACGAATGTAGGGCTATATAAAAGTATATTTTTTATTATTTTCAGTTAACTTTTGAAGTCTATATATTTCATGTCAGGTCGTAAAATTTACACGTCTTCGATCATATCTTCCAAACTACTTAACGATATTGATAAATCTTGCACTATTATCTAATTTGGAAGAAACATGAAATAATAAAAAAGAATGGTCACAATGCGATATCTAGTTTCGGAGAAATCATTGGACAAACATACAAATATTTTGTTTATTTCATAAATTTGTTTAGCAGCCCCACTCCATCATCATATGTAAAAATCACGCAATTTCAATAATATTACATATCTACGTATCGAATACTTATCATTCTTTCTTGAAGTCTGATAAAAATAGAAACGATAGAATCAGTAAGTATTATATTAGACCAAGAAACTTCGCATTCATGTATCCGTAACAAGACTGCTTTATAAAATTTTCTACTTGCAAGCCAGCATTTAAAATTGAATGTGGATATTCATACCAGCTGACTAGTTTTGAACACGGTACTATTGTTCAAGATATCTTCCTTGCAAGTAGATATAGTTGGACTTTGAAAATGTCTTGGAAAGATTGTTTTGTTTTGTTTGGTTCTTGGCTAACCCACTATAAAGTTGATTCGAATTCTACATTAAAATCTTTATAGTTTTGACTTCAATATTTAGAAAACAACAGCAAACGAGGTGACTTTTCAAGCAGTTTGTTGTTTGATTATCTTTGTTTAAACTTACTTATACTTATTATAAAATGCGAAAGATGGATGTTTGTTTACAACGGGTTAGCGGATCTGGATAAGATTGGCAGAGATAGGTAGCACATAGGTTACTTTTATCCCAGAAAAATGTTCGATATAACTTATTATTACTTGATATACGATATTTATCATAATGATACCGATAAAGGCAACTTTAAAAAAATAAACTATTGTTGTAAACTCTGGACGAGTTAGTGAGACTAAAACCTGACTTTGACCACTTTCTGTGAGGAATAATAAACGTTAGTAAAACATCATCTATAATACCACATTCGCAAATGTAACATCAAGAAGACTGAAGATCAAAAGCAATAAAGCCAGTGTTTGCCGCGGGAAATTATATCCATTGAAAGTTACAATAAAAAGAAACCTGTTTACACAATGCTTCGAGACTTTAAAGTGTACTCACTACTACACATACTGAATACTCATTACAATAAACTTTTTCTTGTAGGAAGTGAGAAGCATACTAAGTATTGTTAACTCGTGTTAGTAACTTAGAGCTTTGTTTATGAAGGTTAAGAAATTATTTAAGATTATATTATTAAGGAAATTATATAAGATGAGATACGATACAATAGGATAGGTTCCAGAAAACTTTTTGTGGTC
Organism: Herminia tarsipennalis; assembly: GCA_945859575.2. Classification (NCBI taxonomy): domain Eukaryota; kingdom Metazoa; phylum Arthropoda; class Insecta; order Lepidoptera; family Erebidae; genus Herminia; species Herminia tarsipennalis. The sequence goes on from OX243844.2 coordinate 22,678,155, forward strand.
GTCATGTCATCAACAAATTTTTATTATGATGTACGCTTGCTTAAATACTGTAAAATAATTCTTCTTTTATCCGATTCTTTATGAGGAATGAGGTGGCGGTAACCTAGTGCTTAAGGCATCGGCTTTGCAATAGACAGGTTGCAAGTTTGAATTCCGCACATTGCTAAGAAATATGTCATCTACATTGCTAGTAATCTTTTAAACAAACAGTAAATACTTATTTTCATATTCGAAAATGTAAATCATTCAGTAAAACCAAGTTGTATTAAAATGAAAAAAAAAACATACACACCCTCATTTCGTATTGTTACATTAAAGAAAATAAATAAATTATATCCAAATTACTGTAAATCAATCAACGCGCGGCGCGAATATGTTGCTGAAAAGTTTTGTAGAGCACAGGTGCCAATCAGTTGGTAATACTGATTGGCGTTCACAGTAAAAAAGATAAACTTATGTACTAAAAATGTCAGAATGATGTTTGATGTTTAAAGTTTATTGAAATTAGTTTTAACTCTGAATTATAAAATTAAAGATCGGCATTTTGCTTTGTATCTTTGGGCTTTTGAGCATACCCAAGGCATACGACATCTAAGTTCATTAATCTCAATTTGTCAAAATACCGAGAAAGGCGTCTGTCTGTAGTTTAGTACTTATTTTCTAAAAATACAACTAATGGATTAAAGTACAAACTAAGTTCGCCTACGCAAAAACAACTGCTGTCTTGTGTGGGAATCAATAACTTGCACCGCAGTCTTAAGCACTCCAACTTCACTTCCGCAACATTATTAATTCGCATTCAAGAACCACAATCTCGACCTATTACACCTCACTTAACCAAAACCTTCACACTCATCTAAACTTTTCTCCATTCAACTTTTAGTACCGTTTACAAAGTACACTTATGAAGTATGACGCACACAAATGAAAATGAATTTAAATAACAGGCGTCTATTTACACGAAACAAAAAACTAAAATGTATGTTATAGTGTACGAGTAAGCTGTAGTAGTAGATAGTTGGGACTAAACCTTAATAAATATACATGAAGATTTGATCATAATGTCGTTACGTATTTCTGAACCTATAAAGTATGAAGATGGAGATTGCAGTCTTGTTGTCCTCCGTTCAATTTTGATGATTTATTACTTATTCTAGGACTGAATTGTCTAAAGATAATGTCAGCATCTGAGAGATAAATAATAATTGAAAGCAATTTCGCCAAATCACGGGTAATCAAATATCATTTTGTAAGAGTCCAGAAATTAGCTTTCAATATTCGGAATAAAACTTGAAAAATAAAATGATATTTTAAAAAGGTTTTAAGTATATTTATTTTATTAAGTATATTTTCTGAATTGCTTCGTAACGGTTGATATTCCTGACAAAAATTTAACTATGAATCGAAGAGAATCAAGAAAAAGATTTAAATAATAAACAAGCTAAAAAAATATATTATGTAAATGGAGGATTATTAACAATAGAGATTTACATTTATTCAGTCGGTGTGTCCCATTACAGACGATGTTAAAGCTTCCATCGACTAGTAAAACATTATTATTAAATTATTTTTAGTATAATTATTAGTAGGGTACTAGGATAATATCGTTTGATCTCGTATCGCACTAAGTCCTTTTATTTTCTTGAATGAAACAAGACATTGCGGAGGAGAATTGCATAATTACCCTTTCGTCCATTAAACTAATGAACTGGCATTGCTTATGTTTATGCGTATATTTACTATAGGAATTCGTACGCTGTCGGGAGTTGCATAAAAATATTTGTCACGGAGGAAAAAGTCGACGTCTGCGGTATTGATGTTGAATGCCGTCCGAAATCAGACGGCTGGAGCGCCCGCTCAGCCGAAATCAATTTTATATTAGAAACTGCTATTACTGTGACAGATAATACGCAGTACGTGACGCCGATTTTAAGCCTGTAACTGTGTAATCTTTGAGTCCACGTAGACTACAGAATTTGGCTAGGTTTGCGAAGCCAAATAAATATGTGCCTAATTTACGCCTATCTTCAATAAACCTGCCACGAAATTTTTGGAAGCCAATTTTGGCGTGCCATTCAGAGTTTTATTTGTCAAGATTACGCTTAGTTGAAATATATTGTATTTACCGTTACATACAGTTACGCTGCCGGACAAATGTCCCGCCTTTCCTATTCCTTCTACCCACTTCCTATATGTAGAGGGTGCCTGACAGTGGACGTCCTTGAAGAGACAGACAAAAAACAAAGATGTGACGAAATAAGTTATTCCTTTTAAACGAAAATTTCTAACAAATACTTTTATTATTATAAAATGTACTGTCGCTATTAATGTATTATAATATTTTACGGCATCATTCTTACCTAGTATATCCTCTGCGATTCTCAAAGGATAAGACCTGAAAAGAAAAAGGCTCATTAGTTTACAAAATATATATTATAGCTTTAATTTGACGCAGTATGTTTATAAATATAGGTCATAATAAATAGGTTTCTCATGTAAGTTTCGGACGGCAGTCTGGCTAGGTTTCGATTATTTTATAGAGCCGTTTTTATATCCTTTAAATATTTACAAAACTTAGGTATTTTTATTTTATTATTAAAACAGATAGTATTTATTTAAAATAGGGCCATTACATTACATTTTCAAAATTAGAAAAATCTTTGCAAAACATAGATATTCTTTTAGTAAATACTTAAGGAACTCTTATGAAAAATTGAAGCCCGTTAAATAATCCAGCAATTTTGGCTATTTCTTTAGCTATTCAAAGCTGACATGGAGGCCCTCACATAACATAAATAGAAAAAAGGCTATAAGTACACATTTACACTCTTCAAGAACAGCGCCTATTCATAACGATTACAAAGCAGTCCTCCACTTACAAACTCAAAGGCAAAATAAAGTAAACATCGTTCGTTATATTCACCAACACAAAAACACTTTCAATAACCATAACTAGAACATAAACCTACACTCTATATCCCATTCACAGTATCCCAGTTAGTGTTCTACCAAAGGTGAATTACAAGGGTTGTTTTTTAAAGTAAAAAATAGTATCAACCAAAACGCTTGTAAATTTTTCATGCTGCTATATTTCTCAGTGTTATTCGCAATAACCCGTATCCCTTATAATAAGAGGAACACCTAAAGTATCCCTAAAGAGTAAAGCATATATGTTGCACTGTTTATGGTAAGAAATTTATAGATATAAGCGGTGACACAAGCGAATTATTACACTGGTTATTTTTTGGAGTAGGTCTTAATTAAAAAAAAAAACATCAAGCGATTATAGCAATATGATATCTGGACAGTTATGAGCTTTGTTGTATATGTAATGTAATTTAAAACCAGGGAATCGTCTACGCCATTCACCTGGGTCTTTATTCAAGTTTTATTTTTCCGTTTTCGCGGCAAGCTCGTGCGAACTATTATCTACCCTATTTTCTCCTATTCATCCCTGTCAGTCGTCACACCGGAACAATAAATTGTCAACAAAATTGCGTGAAATAAATAAACTTAAAACTACGAATAATTATGTCTCAGATACTTTGTCATCTGAATCGTTACCGGTTTTACTTTATGGGAACAGATAAAAAATAGAGAATAAATATGTTCTGTGCTATATTTATGATAAGGTGAAGAGTTTATTTGCACATTAATCTCTGAAATTATATTTTACCTTCATACCAAATATTAATGTTGATAAACTTTCGCGATTTGTACACATTATTAAAATATATATATTACGGTCTTAATCGCGTGAATAATTTAAGGTAAAATACCTTGTTTATTGCCCGACGTTTCGACCGTATTGCAACGGCCGTGGTCACGGGAAGACTCACTCTTCTTCCCGTGACCACGGCCGTAATATATATATTTTAATAATACCAAATATTGACAAAATATTTCCAACAGCTAGAAATTAGAAGGTTGTAAAAGGTATTCCCAATTTTTTACCGTACCAATAGATAACAGAGAGTCAATTCTGAGATCTCAAAATACAATTTATAGATCAAATCACATCTGACCTACATTTATGCATTATTGTCTACTTTTTAAAATGAGCTTGCCAGGCGGAATTGTAATCGCACCAAGTGTCAGTTAGCGAACATGGGAATTGCTGTTGGCTTTCTCACTTGTGTGCTACGTGATTGTAGGTGATAATGACATAACTGATAAACTACACCAAATTAAAGCCTTGAATTTTAACATGAATATTAAAGTCATTCGCAACGTATTTCAGACTGAGTTTATATTTTCATTCTCACTGCGGCCGCCAACAAAATAAATTGGTAGAATATCGTTTTCATAAAATTTATTTTATACAAATTGTTTGGTTGAATTAGGTTATAAAAATCTTCATTTTGTCAATAGCGGCCCATTGATGGGTTTTCTTATTATAACCGTAAAGCTATACTAAGATTATGAAAAGGAAGGATTTGTTTATTGGTTGGTTTACGACAATTTTTATATTACTTTTATTATAAAAATAGCTCAAAGCTTAGGCTACAATATTTTATTGCGGTACTCAATGTACATTTAATGACTTCGAAGATCGTTATTGTCATGATCTTCATCATAATCATCATTCCAGCTAAGAGGCATATATTACTAATCATAACTTTCTACCATGATTTTGAGGAGTAGATTTAGGTTGCTTTTATCTAATAACCTCGATTTTAGATACTCCTAATGCTGAACTTTTTTTTTCAGAACAACTTTGGTGTAAGCGAGGGCTATAAAATAACTGTTATTTTTGTAACCACAATTTACTTGAAAAAGTAGCATACTGTAAGTATGTTTGTACCATACCGACCGAGCAAGTTACTAAGAATTTTTAATTTGTGAAAGTAATTTCCTTAGCATAGTCACCGCTTCGGATAGCTTATCTTTAAAAAAGATTTAAAGGTATTGTTACCCTTGCAATTTTATGGTATACGTTTAAGGCCCGCAGTAAAAATGGTAGTAAAGTGACATGTTTTCGTATGCATTATAGCGAGTAATCAGCTTTGCTACACATGCACTCAGGCATAAACTAATAATGAATATACATTCATGAATTAATTGTGTATAACTTACAATCAGCAATTCATTTATATTTTTATATATACATGAGAGGTATACATTATACATGAATAGAATTACCTGGCATTTTTATCGGTTCTTCGAAGTGAAAGTTGCCTCGTTAAGTAGACTACCTTGGATCTTCTTAAAACGTTCACGTAACGTTCGGGTGACATTAAAACTAAATGTTGTTTTATCTTAACCACGGGTATCAATCTCAACGAAGTCACTTACATTACATCTTATTCTACGTCCTCTCGGGCTACCTACAGATACAGACCAATATTAAATATCATGTTTTACACCCCTGTAAGATTTTGAACAGGGGATGATTGGGGTGCTATCTTGATGTGCTGGCTCGTAAATGTTGCGCCCCCATATTATTATGATTATTATTTGATGAGTATGGTTGTATTAGGACCTTCACACGAGCTTAGAGACTACCGAAAAAAATGTGGGAAAATTGAATACCCTTTTACAACGTCATTATTAACTGTAATGGATTTTGTGAACTAGTAAATTTTTGATTAAGATAAATCATTGTACTGATGTTTTGTGGACAGGGTGTAATGACGTTAGTTTGAGGAAACCTATGTCTAGCACTTGACCAATGAAAGCTGATGATATTAATAATGAATGTGTATTTTTACGAATTTATAGATTCGTAAATAACTTTTGACTAACACTAACCAAATACAATAATAACATTTTTGAAAGATAGAAAAATTTGAAGTCCAGACCCAGGTATCGAACCCGAGACTTCCGTAGCCAAACCGGGGCCAGAAGCGAACCACCTATCTGGACTATGTTACTAGACTTCAAATTTCTCTATCCCTTGATGCTCGCGAGTTTGGGCCCTCGCCTGTATTTGTAAAGTAATTGGCAAGAAATGCCTATAAAAATTACTTTAACACAAACCAATCAAGAATATCGATTTAAGATAGTAAGGATTTTTTATTTAAATATTTACTTGGATAAACATTTTCGCGATAAGAATTGTTTCTTTGCCAAACCTTATTAAATGTCGTTTAGAGAGTAAGGCATACTAGAGTAACAAACATTTATCCATACCTTTCGCGCACTCAATGAAAAATAACAAAGAGACCACATATAAAATATTAGTAGAATTTATGGAAAACAGAGTTATAATAACAAAGTAAAACAATGCTTAAAATTATATTTAAAAGTTTAGGAAAATTCTTTAAACCACGTCTCGATGTCTAGCCCCGAAATTCCCTACTACAAACTTCGCAGACTAAACTGAACGATCAAATGAATTCCATATCAGATCACGCTATCCTGAAACCTAATCTTGACTTTGTATAACTCAACCACTTAATTATAAGAGTTAGAACATTCACTCACTTCATTTTACCCTAAAATAGAACTACGCAAAATTTTACCGAAAATCTGATTTATTAGGCATATATTCAAACCCAAACGCGGTGGTCGGTTTAAAGCCTTTTTGCCTGTGAATGTCACAAGCTGTAGGTCTTAACTCATTGCTCATAAATATCAATGTCCTCTGATTGCGTTTTTATGCTTAGATTCAAGCCTGAGTGAATGCAATCACAATATTATTTACCTAAAATTGTATAACCAATGTTATGAAACCTAAGTTTTATTACAAATTTCGTTACTATTACTGATTATTCTGTGAGTGTTAATACTTAATGAATAATTTGTTCTAGGTGGTTTCATAACCTATCTTAGCTATTGAGATTTACTGAGTCTTTAATTCAAAACTGCCTTTAAGAAATTTAGAGTCGATGTTTGATGAAATTGTATTATTCACTACTGATTATTTTCTATACGAGCGTAAGTAAAACATTTTAAGGAGGAAGGGGGAGGCGAGTGGTCGGGATAAAAAAAAAACATTAAGGTTCAAGACAGTATCAATTTATGTTATAAAAATAATCTCTAAAAAGGGAGAAAAAAAGGGTAAGCATGAATTTACGATGCAGATGATAAAAATCTTGGACATTTTTATGGTGGTGTAATTTTTAATGTAATAAGTTTCATCCCTTGGGTGCATTAACTTGTAGTTTATTATAGGGTCAAAATACCATAATTTTGTTGACTAAATCTATACACATTATAAAGAAAGCTTTCACACATTATAACTAAATAAAGCACCTACCTGTGTTGGAATGAGCATAAAAATATAGTTATAAACTACTTACTACTTAAAGAAAAACTTAAGTTTTAACGTTTGATCGTTAATCGTAAAAAATTACATAAGTTAATGCTAAATCAATATCAATAATTACATGGTGCATCGATCACTAACCAAGAATTGTTTAATCAAAATGCGGTTTACAGTTATTGGTTCTGTTTGGAATAAGTCAATGTATTATTTTGCGGGAAGACTATTGAAACTAACTGAAATTCTTTAAAAAAAGGTGTTGCGCCTGTAATTTGTTGGCCGACCCACTCCCGTGGGATTTGGAGGCGGAAGTGCTCGCCGAAGTGTATCGGCGGGCGGTGGGTGTTCGGGCAGGGGGTTTGGTGCCTTTGCCCGAGAAGCTACGCGCTTGGCGCGGTGAGGCCCACCGGGCAATCACGGCCTGGTGGCAGAGCCGGCTGGAGGCTCCACGGGCAGGTGTTCGAACCATGAAGGCGCTCCGGCCGGTCCTGGAGGAGTGTGCGGGGTGGCAGCATGAGACCCTTTTCTTCCGGCTGGTGCTGGTCCTTTCCGGGCACAGGTGCTTCAGGAAGTACCTGCACACAGTCGTTAGGTGGGAACCGAGACCCGCCTGCCACCAATGCGGCTGCGGTGAGGACTCGGCGCAGCACACCCTCCTGTATTGTCCAGCTTGGGAGGGGCAGCGTCGAGTTCTTACCGCAGTGGTCGGAAGTGACCTATCGTTGCCGGCCGACAGATTCCGGCGGTCCGATTGCGAAGGTGGCAAGCGATACACGGCGGGGTTTGTAGTAGTACTACCTCCATCGTCTTCCCCGGACCATGGAGATGTTCGTCAAGACTTTTTCTCTCTACGTTAAAAAAAGGGGGGGGGGGGGTTGTGCTTACATACAAGTTTGAGGTTAAAACAATCTAAATCTAATCTAATTCAAGAAATCTATACTAATTAGTCCATATTAAAAAAAAATGTACTGTTGGATAGCCCATTAATCGAGGAAGACTATAGGCTACATTAGATCATGCTACGATCAAAAGGAGCGGAGCAGCAATGAAAAATGTGGCAAAAACAGGAAAAATTTACGCAAACGAAGTTGCGCGGGTCAGCTAGTATAATATAAAACGAAGTCGCTGTTTCTGTCTGTGCCAACTCTTAGATCTTCTAAACTACGCAACGGATTTTGATGCACTTCAGTTTCACTATCGTTCAGGTAATTTCTTACAGATGGTTTATAAATATTTATAATACTTCTCAGTCTTACATCTATATTCGCAATACGCATTTGCGAATACATATAAAAGTAAAAAGTCTATGCGAAACCGTAGCGGGCTGCTAGTTTTGAAAGAGGAGTAACTGTTATAGCATTGAGTGTAATATTAATTACATTTGAGTGCTTGTCTCTGTTTAAAATGTATTGAAGTGAATGATTTCCGTGTGGGAAAATAATTAATTTTTATTATTAGTTATTAGTATTAGTTCAATATTACTATTAAGCATTTAAATATTTTTCTGTAGTATTTAATAAGCACACTATCAACTGTTATTCACTAAGAAACAATGTATGCCGACAATGGGAAAATTAAATACGATAATGCGATTTAATTACCGGATTAGCAAGCTGAAGTGGCAGTGGGCTGGCCATATTTGCCGAAGAACCGACAACCGTTGGGGTAAACGAGTTCTTGAGTGGAGACCACGGCACGGCAAACGTAGTGTAGGACGCCCTCAGGCCAGGTGGAGTGATGATTTATGCAAAACGGCTGGCAGGAGCTGGATGCGAGAAGCCGAAGATAGAACAAAGTGGCGTGCAATTGGAGAGGCCTATGTCCAGCAGTGGACTGCGATAGGCTGATGATGATGATGAATGCGATTTTTGTTTCATTTTATTATGGCGTGACAAGTGTATTATGATAAAGTAAGAATTTAACTTTACTGTGAACCCTAGAGATTAGCTAGTTTTTAAAATTAAATAAAACTATCTGTCATTTACATAAAAAGAAATAAATAAAAGAAAAAAACTATTAAGTTGTATTTGGATATTATCCTACACAATAGATACTCATATCTTTATGTCCGGCTGTGGGCAAGAGACGTTTTTTTCGAAATTCATTTGTAAGTATTTAGCCAAAAGAAATCGGTTGTCTGTAAAGTCGGTTTACTGACGATAGTTGAACGTGACAACGTCATAAAAAAATACTGATGGAATGGTTTCCTGCCGAACGCGGAGACCGATTGTGCCTCTTTGTTGCTCGTTCCGCGCTCTCGCTTGCACTTAAATGGAACGCCTCAGAGAGAGGTAACGCCTCATGAGTCATGTTTTTTCGTGCGTTCAGCCGGCTTCATCGAATTATAAGACGTTGTCACGTCAAAAATTATGTTAATATTACACGACAAACTTCAATTACATTTTTATATTTTTATAAATGACTGATATTTATATTTCAATGATTACGTAAAACACAACACTAAACTCTTCCTCCCCCCTCTACTCAAATCTTCTTATCTACATTAATACTAAGCCCATAAACTAAGCCTACACAAAAAACTAAAAAAATAAATTAAGCTCTAATAAAATCACACACAAAATGCTCTTATATTCCCCAGAGTGACTCCTCAAGCATAAAATCGTTTTAAGGCTCTGCTCTTAAATTACGAAAAATTTCGAGATGTAAAATCTTTCGAAATTTGCAAATAATTTCGTTGAGATGAATAAAGGCTGGTAAGAGATGCAGATTGTCAATTTTACTTAGGCATTATTCAAGGCTTATTCATAAAAGCTGAGCTAAATAGGTATCTGAGTACGTAATTCTATATTATAAATGAGTGACCGTAGTTGGTATTATTTATATGAAAGTTGGAAAATTGTCTTTCAGGACACGAATACTTTTGTGTGTGTGTGTGTGTGTAGGTTTTTATAGATAGGTACTTTGGTAACATCTATTTTGTTACTAAAGTACCTATCTATAAAAACCTATCTATAATATTAGATATATTTCGGGACTTAATCGCGTGAATTATTTAAAGGAGCGAACCTTTTATTAGAGATCGGTGTAATTCGATCGAAACGTCGGATAAATAAAAGGTTCGTACCTATAAATAATTAACGTGATTAAGTCCCGAAATATATCGCGAAAGTTTAAAACAATAACTATCTATAATAAACATACAAAATAAATATTTCAATCGAAATGCGTGATACTTAAATATTACTACTACCTGTGTCTACATATCCACAAAATCAAAATAGCAAAATACAAAATATATATTATATATATATATAAATACAAATAGCCACAAATTCCCAGTATCTTAAAAGCCGTAGTAATGGTCATAACCTTTGTTTAATCTTCTGCAATGTCATAACTGCAGTAAAGCTACAGAGACACAAATAAAATTTATTAGTCAACTTGTGCGTGTATAATGACGCTCATATAATGATGCTGTGGAAATGTTTTACATAATATGAACCCGACCAAAAGTAAGGCATGTTTAAATTTTCTGTGGCTCAAATTAAATAATTTTGTAATGCAACCGTTAGAGTTATTGCTGATATATAAAGCAGTAGAAACCTGTTTTGACTGCCTCTGTGGCGCGGTGGGAGTGTGTCCGACTGCTACGCAAGAGGTCGTGGGTTCGATTCTCACACGGCAAATATCCAAAAATTGTTGTTTAGAGTCTGGGTGTACTTTGTGTCCGTGACTTGTATGTTTGTGAAGTCCCCCGAGACACAGAGCTTGTATAAAAGACGACGCCCGCAGTAGGGAACTGCGGGCGTCGCCTTTTGTAAAAAAAAACTTAAGAGCGTTTTGTTAATTTTCGTAAAAGAGTTTTAGCCTTTGGTCTTGTCTTGTATTGACAATTAATTGTTAAATATTATTATGTAATATTTTCACGGTGCTTAAAGTATTATGTATCTTAACGTATTCTTGGGCTATAGCACCACCTTTACTAATATTTATTGTATAATCCTAGTAAACCCGAGAATAGGCCGGTATACCCAGTTTACCTATTACCCAGAATAGCTTAGCACCTTATAACACATAGTCTTGTACCTAGTGACATCCTAGAATGTACCCTCGTCTGCCCAGTGTGTTTCTAGTAATCCACGAAAATCAAGTCCATCTCTCATTTATTGATATGCCCGTTAAGTATGAACAGATGTCAATCTTGGTAGATATTTAATAGCGAACATCTTATTGCGATAAAACCAAAAATATGATGACCCAGTTACCAAAAAGATGCAAGTAACATTTATTTATATAAAATGACTTATTCACAGAGCACCACATTTATCTATAACACGCTACGAATATTTTATTACTTCTCTAGGTCTTCAAAGTAGCCATTGTTAAACCGGTGACAAATCGTACGTGTTATTTCGTTCTGTTCCGACGACTGAGCCAAAAAACCGAGATATATTTGACACCATTCATAATGGTAACACAAAAATCTTGTTGCCACGCTTTTCCAGGGTGTTATGTAATGTGAATCTCGACGATACGGTCAAGTGTATTATTATTCAAATTCTTTTTTGTTTGTAATCGGCATTTAACTAATTTATTTTCATTATATAATTATTTTTATTAATATTGAAAAAGAATTCAACATTAATCTTTTGACGGTTTAAGTTAAATATATTTAACAAAAATATACACACTATGTGTTTCTAAAGGAGGTGCAGTAAAAATATGTACTGATTATTAAAAAACATAACATACTCGTATCTCGCAACCGAAAGAAAATATATAAAAGAAAGAAAAACATTTTTCCTCCTTTATTTTATTTTTCTTTTTTTGTATTATTTGGCAAATTATACAAAAAAGGACAAGAAAATAGAACTTAATTCAACCCTGGCAGATTCTTGATGCTGGTTTTAACTAAACCATTCTGAAGCTTTTGCTAATTCTTTAGAACCAATCTCGTCCCAGATTCTACGGTTGTAGAGGAATTCTCCAACGGGTGACCTGTTAGAAGTACGAAGAGACGAGGTTTTCTTAAATCTCTTCAAAAAAGCTTAGTAAATTATAGTTTCAAAACACATAAGTCATCCATATTTCATATTATTAAGTAAGTCACACTCTAAACCAAAATAAAATAATACCTACTCTAAACGGCTCGTATTATAAACAAATGTTACAAAACCATTAACTTCTGGTTTTCGAGTTTAGTTTAATCAAGATTGTAGCCTTGTTTATTATTAATAAACACCAACAAATGAATCCACGGTACAACCATTGGAGGTCGAGACTGCAGCGGGAAGCGGAAATTATTTTGCAGGGATTTTGGACAATAGGCCATTGGGTTCAACTTACTTTACGTTATAATCGTGGTTTCTACTGTAGGACTCGTTTGCTCGAGCGGTAATATGTCATTTGGCAGATATAGCCAGCTCGTTGCTAGTTCAGTGTATAACCTGTGAGCTATGTTGGTAACTTTGTTTTTGTATTTTGTTTTAAATTAAGCTCCCGTACAAAAATGGGACCAGTGTCCAAACAAAAGCCGAAAACCACCTTTCTCATAAATGCCTTCAAAAGATTTGATGACAAAAAACAAAGTATTTAATCAAAACTAGTTCATATATAACCTACCATAAACTTCAATATCTCTTCGAGCGAAAAATTATAAAGTTCGCGGCCGTAAGGCAAATGTATAAGGTATACCGCTTAGACAACCACCAACTTTACGAATTAGACTGCTTCAAACCACATGAAAGTTCTAAAGACATGAAAGTAGAAGAATGATTGTAAAGAACTTATAATAAATAGGTGGTTTTGTATTGTTTTGTTAAATTATTTATACCTATGGTATGGTCGTCGCAATAAAATGCCTAGCCTTATGTCGTCATTCAAGCTTTATTATTTTTTTTTTAGTCAGAAAGAGAGATATAATTCATTTATCAGAGTCTATGATATCCATTAATGAAAACGTAGGTTGTAAATTTATTATATGTGGTCAACCTCACTCACAGTCAGTATCTGTTATACACAACAAGCACATACAGAGCTTGAACTTGTTACTTTACAACGCAACTTTTATGTTAATATGGTTCTATGATTTTTGTTTTTAATAGTGTGCATAGTAAAGAACGTAAAGATATAGCTCGTTCTATCGAGCGTACTGTAGAACTCTCTTGTGTAGAATTAAAGGAACTATTGTTGTTTGTACGAGTATCTACCGTCCACCACAGAGTGACTTTAATTTATTCGAGACTATAATGGAAGATGTACTAAAAGTTCTTAGTTATGGTAAAAAGCATGTAGTAGTATATGGCGATTTCAACGTTATTATACTTGAACAGTTACCTATGTGTATTAGATTATGTACTTTATTTAACTCATTTAATTTGAAGCATTTGTTTAGCGCACTAACAAGGATCACATCACAATCTGCCAAATGTTTAGATAATATTTTTTGCAATTGTAGCTGTTATAATGAGGTCATATTGAGTTATACTTTACATTTAAGTAGAAATATTAAACAAGCAGAGAATACAATTAAAGTCACTTGGAACATAATCAATGCTGAAGCTGGGCGGGCCAAGCCACGTGATCATAATTTTGAATTATATGTTAGCGCAAACATTTAACAATTTCTTTGCTGAAATACCTATAAAAACAACCAGCTCCTTAAATTCATATCCGGCTAAAGCCCAATTACTTGTAAGAAGCAGTGTGAAAGAATGTACTGTACCATTTAGTTTTAATTTCATAAACCCTAATGACATAATAGAAATATTTAAGTCAATTAAATGCAAAAAGACATCAGACTTATGGGGTATTTCTGTTAAATTAATTAATTAGAATAGCAAAACAGCTACAATATTTAATCGATGTGTTAATACCGGCGTGTTTCCTGATTTAATATCATACAGTATTCAGGTCTCTAGTATTTTAATATTCAAAACTAATCATAAAATGATTACTCTAACGAAGTAAACAGGTCCCTTGCATTAGTTTTTAACTGGTTTACATCAAATAACTTGCCTTTAAATTCTAAAAAAAAAGAATGTATTAAATTCAGTTTGCCAAATATAAGAAATATCAGTACAAACCTTGTTTTAAACAATGAAGTTTCATATGATAGACATTATGTTTGTTAAACAAAATATGCACTTAAATCACATTAATAGTGACGTTCACCCGGGAACACGAGATATAAGCACAAATTAGTAGGTCAATATCATAGGCCACATAAAACTCATAATTCATTTATGGGTCTTTCTATGAGAATATTTATTTTTTATTATTGTTATCTGATTTATGAGTCGTTTCGATGCCTATTAATAAAGTTTCAACCTAGAAATGTAAGCTATTTTAGACAGGTCTCATAACAAACAAAAAGTCCTCAGAATTATTTTAGCATCGGTCACTTATAAACTTGTTATTGTACTCCAGAGAAAAACTTATAAACCCATTTTTTTGCTTATATTACTGAAATGTTTGACTCGTGTTGACTAAGCCTGGCTAATAAAACCTTGCTCTCGCCTTGAGCTTATTTTACAAGCTTTCACAAAAATAATAATCGGAAAGTTTTTCAATATTTTACCGAATCAAACCTTCTTTAGGATCATCGCACACTGTGCATAGTGACAGCAATAAATTGTTAAATTACATTTTAGCTCAATTACTGCAAGTATACTTTATTCATGTTACGTTACTTTTTTAACTCTTACCTTACTATTTGTCTTCGTCACTTATGATATCTCTTCGTACAATGCTATGAAGGTTGGACTATTTTACAAAATATCTTTTTATAGAAATGAGGACAAAATAGATAGATTGTTATGAGACAAATGCATTTTGCAAACAACTCAAATCTAGAAAGAATAGAATTACCTCTCGAAACCTAAATTAGGATACAAAGAATAGGTACATATTAAAAATAAAATAAAATTAAAAATCCCTAGGTGTGTCTTCAATGTGTGAAAGTCCTTACTGATAAAACGTTCAGAAAAAATATTTGAAACGAAATGGAAAGTTGATTTTTTAGGTTATTAACGTTTAGAAAGTACAATAAGAAGGGCGTAAGTACCTATCCAAAAGAAATAGGCGAAGAAAATATGCTACAAAGAAATTCCTAAAAGCCTCAGTAACAGTAACGTAATCTATGTCTAGAAATATTACGGTACTTCGGAACAAGGAAAAGTATATATCTAATAACCCTTCCTTACGGTCGGGAAAAAAAGCATAGTCTTTCTCGAAACATGAGGTATTCGAAATTTGGAAACTTATATAACATTGAATAAATACGTGACTCATACGTTTTGGTCTTTAATAAGGTACGACGACGGAGAAGTTGCGAACTTTGGTAACCTAATTCCAACCAAAATAAAGTTTTTTCTCAACTCTCCGTGGTCATCTTTAGGTGGGGCAATAATAAAACTGGCATATATCTCTCGTGGATCGGGGCTTTTGACTAAAACATAGGCAAAAAGTTTTGACAAAACGCAATGTAAGGAAAATGGTGTAGTGTATAGTTTACAGCTTGTTGTCGGCTATGAAGACCGATTTTCTCGTAATTATAAAACAAAATGGAACGGATAGATAAAAAAGCGAGCACTCTTTGAATGTACCTACAGGATAAGCTATTATAGGTAATTGTCTTGAACAAAATACTTAAAATACAAAGAAACTTTATATTAAGCAGTAAAAGACAAATACGCAGACATGTTAAAAAATATTGTCGTATTTGTTTTGAATCAATGCATAGGTATTGACGTGAAACAACTATGTTATGCCTTTTATAGGTATATCAATCATATGCACATATTTATTGACTGTTTTAGTTAATCAGAACTTTGATTTATTTATTTTTCCGTAAACCGTATGCATTGACAATAGTATTTCGTCAAGAAATATACAACAGACTGCTTTAGAACAATAACCACCTAATATTCTATTCACCTTTGACAAGTTTCATCGTAAATATAGGTAAGTGTTCGCTGGAGGAAAAGAGTATCTTAAAATTTCCGCGCACTTACTGTGAACGTGAATGGGTTGAATTTATATAGTTTATGACATACTTAGCAATGATATACGTGTAGTTCACGCTCACTCAACGAGTGAAGCTTGAATGTCATAAGGCGGGATTTACGTAGGTTGAGATGTTACGCCCTAAAAGTTAAGGTGTAATTACTATGTGTGGTGTTCATATAAGAGAGGTGGAGCACAAGAAATCGTTCAAATTGAATCGAACATAAATGTGGAAAATATCCCCATGCTATTATAAATATACGTAAGTACAACGGTTTGCTATGAGTTACAAAATAAAACAGAGACACTTTAACGCGTAAGAAACACGTGTTAATTTTTCAACAACTATACTAAAATATTCATAAATAAATATCCACAAAACGTTGTCACTGCAGGGTCACAGGCTTCCACTCGCCGCAACTGTGTAGGATTTGTGTACATGTGTCAAATATCAATATTTTTACATATCAACCCATATGATGTCCCACTGCTGGGCACGGGTCTCCCCAGTAGAACTTACTAGTATGTAGATCCTGGGGGTATCAATATTTTTAGTAATTTAAAAATAAAGCATTGATCCTGCAAGCCTTCATAAATCTTTAAATAATAGAAAACAAAGTCGCTTTTTCTGTCTGTACGTTTACATTTTCTAAACTACGCAACGAATTTTGTTTATATGTTTGAATTTTGTTTAATTTTGTGTATTTGTTTTCATTATACTCAGATAATTTGTTATATTATACTTAAACAGTGTCCACTGTTTAAGTATAATATATGCAAATTATACACAGAGGAAGATAGTTCGTTGCAAAGTCGGAGCGGGCCCCTAGTTACAAAATAAGTGAAAAAAAAAATAAGTCAAACTTTATTACATGATATTATTGAAAGCACATTAAAATATCGTATTCAAATTAAATTTGATGTCGACACTAGTCACAAAGTTTATTAATAAGACTGCTTACTGATAAAGGTTGTACTATAAGTGCATAAAGCTTTAATTTAGGGACAAACTAGCTTCACAAATGGACCTGATATTTGAAAATACCACCATAATAAACCTTAGAGAAAAGTTTATCAATATATATCATGTTTGAGCAATCTATAATGTTGTTCGTTTTTGTATTTCTTATTGTCATATTTTAAAACCAATTAAAATTCGTATTTTGATAAAATTAGTCTTACTTAATACTACTCTCATGACAAGTAATAAGTAAGACTAATTTTATTAAAAGGTTCTATTTGTACCACGATACATATTCCGTGTGATATTTTCATATTTTTATAAAAATACATAAATTCCCGCCTACTTCCACTTTTACATAATACATTGAGAAATATTTTCTGACCACGACGTGCTACGGGTTGAATTTTCATCTTGAAAGATTAGTGATGAGACAAAACCGTAGTATCAATAACTGGTTCTGGAATTATATTATTCGACCAATAAGTATTTGATTTGATTATGCAGCAAAAACCAATATTTGTTAAAATAATTTATTTACCTCCTACTTATTTGTTCTGGGTTGTTCCATGTCACTGTTCTGCCCGTGGGAATATCGGATATAATGAGAAGATCATTATGGTGTATGTAACTTTCCAAGCTACCAACTAATATCAAACTTTATTAAAAGGTTTGTCGTCAATTACTTAATATACAGGCATTTAGAGTTAGGTACATATCTTTAACTTTAGCATTATAATATAGATTGCAGTCACTGACAACACAACAAAGAATATAAGAATGCGATGAAAATACATTTTCAATTTTCACGGTATTAAAATCAGTTCCCAATGAACAAAATTAGTACATAGTATACATTTACAAACACTAGTAATCGATAATACACTTCCGTCATGTGGAACCAAGTTTGCTCAATGCTTAAACTATTGATTAACGACTGGATTATTCTGATTGTACGGATATCAGTCGCTAAATCAGTTAACCCAAGTGAAGTATAAACACGTTTAGAACAAATTTGTACTTTACATTTTAATTTTACATTTTCATAACAAGCATGAACTAAACCCAGCCGAACATAACTAATATTAAACACAGGCTTATGCTATGGCTATTTGCGTTAATTTTAAATCCTCAGTGATTACGCTATTTCCAAGCCTGCTTAAGTTTAGCCTTGAAATTTTAATAGACAACCACACGCAAGCAGACCTGCTCCCACAGCCTGCCCTACCTGCATAGGTTTCCTATATTTGAGACAGACATAAATACAAATAAATATGTTTTATTCCATTCAATGAAGTACGGTATAGAAATCCAGATTAAATCTAATTCACTAGGTACGTCACTAGTCACGATCCTGTCAAATCTGAACTATGAAAGAGGTCGCAAATAACACGGACCTTTCAACTTTGGTCGTTTATAAATCTTGCGGTGCGGATCCTACTTTTATTTTTTTTTATTTTTATGGCATTATAGCCTAGGGGATATATGTAAGCAATGCCATGAATTTAACTTGATACTGTCAAAAAGAAACATAATACATCACTACCACTTCATTGATTTAATCAGAATATCTATCCAAGAGAATATATTTCAGCCCTAATCATCACATAATCTAAGCACTACTTTGCATATAACAAAATTGTTGTTTCCAATTTAAAAAAATGTAACACGCTACAAAACTTTGCAGTCATTGTTGCCGTAAAAATGATTGAATGATTTAAAAATGTCCAGTGGCAACTTCACCACAGAGAGATTACAATGCCTAAACCTAGACATACTAAATTAAGAAAATCTTACATTTAGACGTATACCTACAACATAAAATAACAACTCATTTAACTAATTAATAACTCCAACAAAGTATAACCGCTTGGTACAAAAAATACCAACGCTCCTCGAACTCATTAAATCATCCCGGCTGGTTCGATTAAAACCACAAACTTTCAAATCCAGTCTTGTCCAGGGCTTAATAGCTAGTCGATGTCATTCTCGAATCCAGTGAAATGCAATCCGCGGAATTATCTCTCTCGAGCACATTCTTTGTATGTAAAACTGTTTCCTTCTTTACTATACCACTCGCTAAGGTTGACTGTTAAACGTTTGGACCTAGATCTAGTCTTGTGGAACTGCCGTAATTTTCATTGATGTTGGAATGTTACTAAACTTTGTTTATGCATCGGTTCAGTTTGTACAGTGAGCCGCTAAAATGAACATCACAATTTCAATTTAAAATTTTAACATATAAGTAATGTTAGATACGACTTCACACTAGGTTATCGTTTTGAAATGTCTTAATATAATATTGACTACGATTTCGAAAACAGAGCACGGAAAACAATCATGACAGAATATCTTACGGGCTTGCAAGTTATAAACGATAACAATATGATATTTATTAGCCTTATACCTTTCGCACTACGGGGACTCAGATAAGGCTCAGGTACTCCACGGGCCTGGGTATGGGCCCTGCATCATCCACCACGCGAGACAATGCGAATTAAATGATAGGAATGTTTAGTTCTCGGTCATGACAGTTACATCATGATGTAATCAGTCACCGATTTTGATCAGAGAGAATAAAATAAATGACATAAAGTGCGCGCCCTTCTTTCTTCTTTGTTTTCGAGTTATGAGCCGTAGCCGGTAAAATCTATCAATATAAATAAAATATTAAATAATCGTGAATTTTGGACCCCCTCTGGTGAGATATCGCGAGAGAAGGACATAGAATAGTATTTATCGCGTATTTTGGACCACTTCCCTCCCTCTAGTGAGATATCTTGAGATTTGGCTACAACCAATAGGAGTGAATCAATCATCAATGAAAAATGTTGCAAAAACGGGGAAAATTGAGGGAGACGAAGTTGCACGAATCAGCTAGTAAGATCTGGGGACAGTGCCCCTGCCAAGTCGAGCGCGAAGCAAACAACAAACATTTCGCCGCATTTTCAGGCCCCTATTTGAGAACCTCTGAATAAGACCAGAACGAAGAAATTTTCGTCATCCAGTAAGCTATAAAATCACACTTAAAATAAAAATAATCAAGTCTGTAGGTCATTTAGTTCCGAAGTTAAGCGAAAGCATAGTTTCGCATTTATGACACTCACTCACTCACTCACTCATGATCATCAGAATGGAACTAGTACTTCCCATAAACTCGGAGAGCTGAAATTTGGTACAGATTTAGGGTTCGAGTTTCTGAGTCTTCTCCGTGTCTCTTCTCCGAGTCACACAACATTAACTATAATAATAAAGGAACCTTAGACTTGACACGACTTTCTCTAGATTCCATTACTTTTTAGAGATAAACAAGCAGCTCCATCGAGACTTGGCTAGTTGTTTTACAGAATGTTTTGGTGGGATATAATATTATGTTTCCCCAATTTCTTAAAACAAAAAATAGACTGATGATTTCATGAACGTAAGAAGAGGGAAGGCAAATCCGGAGAGATGATAATGTATTTCTTGTGGCCTCTCCGAGAGCCGACTTTTGTTATTATATACGTTATCACTTTCCTAACAATTTCCCGACCCTTCCTCGTATTCTAAAGCTTAAATGCCTTCATAGTTGTTTGTAAATTACGTTATGGTATATAACTAAAATTTATCGCAGCGTGAGTGTGAGGCGTGTCCTTATTCAACACAGTGGCTGCATTATAAGCGATAACGTGGCATGCGATTAAGATTAGACGCTGTTTAAATGTATTATATACCGGCTGAACGAGTTTTAGTACATTTCTATGTCAAAATCTGATAACTTAGTAAGAAAATAATGACAGCTGAAAAATTAAGGGGTTGCCAATAACCAAATAAATCTATATTTTATTTTATTTGAAAAATAGAATAAATTTCATGACAGAAAGAACTACAGAATCTCAAGTAAAGTTTTTGGCCTATATTTTTTTTAGTTTGGAAACCGAACTGAAATTCCGTGTAACCAATATGAAATTTAGTTAATTCTGAGATTTGTTATCGAACTCTAAAATTGAAGACATATTTTTAGATATTCTCCCTAACTTGATTTATTATAATTTTTAAGTTTTATGATAAATATATTTCACAATCTGCACCTACACAATTATTATGTCTACATCACCCAAAGGTTCACTGGTAGAGAATGCTTTTTGGCATTAAGTCCGCCTCTGTACATTATTTTTGTGCATAAAGTTTTTAAATAAATAAATTAATTTATGGCAAAAAATAATGTTAGTACTCACAGAACATTTCAACCCATCTCATGTAAAAATACGTAGACTTTAAGGTACGAGTAACACAAAACTAACTTTGGCTTACAGTCAGTGACTATACAGCACTTCACGCAGTGCACTTTATTCAGCTTTATGAGGCCTTTCTGAGATTAATGCGTACAAGTATGAAATTCTATTCATGTGAAATCAAACCACGTAATTATAATCCCAAAGGAGACTGCCCAATTGACAAATTAGTTGACAACAATGGCGCGTCAATTTTGAACGCACTATTACCTAAATGTCACGCGTGTAATCTGCATGACGGTATTATATGTCGACAAAGCCCGATATTGCACCAGCTTTACCCATCCTTTGGTGTTTTAAAACATTATAGCTTTTTGCAAAATTATTGTTTTCTGTTTTATATTCTGTATCATCGCCATTTATGTGCATCCCTCTGTATCTATTGACTAAATATTTATTTTTAATTTAACTTTTCTTCTCTTTCCGAAATTGTAATATTTATTTTCTCCTGCGACAAATTATTAAAATGGCTGGTCTAAAATATTACTTCACGCGCAACTTTGATTGCGTCATTTTTTATGACTCCGCTCCTATGGGTCGTAGCGTGATATGATATAGCCTATGACACTCAAAAATATCGTAGCTTACTATTAGTAGAAGAATTTTCTAAATCGGTACATTAGATCTAGAGATTACCCCGCACAACCTCACAAACGCACAAACTTTACTTCTTCATAATATTAGTATAGCCTAATATAGATTAAGTGGTCTAAGAAGGTTTATTTAACCATCAGACAATAGGTGTATTATATGCGTTTATTCTGCTGCCATCCATTTACAAATTAATCCAGAGTTGTATTTTGTATCACTTTACTATTTCCCACGTAAAATTAACAAGTACTAGATCACACGTCGGGGATTATCTAGCTAACAACAAGGCGAGTAATATCTAATATCTTCTTCGCTTGTTGCTGGAGGAGTGAGTTACATACAGAATGTTTGGATAAGCTTGGTTAAGTCAAAGTATAACGATAATTTCATCTGCAGTCCTTATTTATTTGTTTACTTTTGCTAATGTTGAGAAAAAAAATCGAGGTGATTTTCTTAATTCGTAAGAAAGACATTTTGTTGTCACAATTGCTTTTGCTAAGTCTTCTTAGTCCCCACTGCTGTATTACTGACTTTTTCTGTATGAGATACAGAGTATCACATTATCCAATGCGCATTGAAGAAGGACTCCTGATCCCATGACGTCAGACATCAAGAAATCAGGATACCTTCGTCATGCGTTTATGTTACTTGCCTAGTGGCAGTTTCTTCTCATTGTTTCCGTTATCATTCGCGGTTTACGAAACGAAATCGCAACTTATGACTCGTCAAATGGGGCCTTTGCCACTGAGCACTCACTGATCACTTCTAATAAATGTTGTTTTAAAGTTGAAAGTAAAATTTTGCTCAGGACAGCTTAAAATGCAACATCTTGCAGACGGCTCTTATTGCTGCTTGAGCTAAATCCAATAATGAGTTATTTATTATAAATAAAAATCCTTCGTACTTGAAGTCCTTTAGACCTTTGTACTAAAATTAATATTAAAATGTTTTAGCACTCAGGTTTATGTATGACGTTGATCATACAATTACAATTTGCCTCCATATAATAATGGTACAAACAAATCCTATACACGGCAAATTGATATTCAAAGGTAAGATCTCAATCTGAGTATGGGTTTTTAATGGCATTCTAGATACTAAAAGTTTGTGTAGGATGACAACGTATTGCAAAATAAATGCTACATGTATTTTTGAAAATTTATGTTACTGTTCCTATAGACTATGATTAAATAAATAACGTATAATCCCCTAAATAAATGTCTAAGTCGCAAGAAACGAAATATTTAAATAATGAACACACTGCTTCTGCAATTCAATAATACAGCACATTTACCATTTTATGGCATGCAAATGTTATTAGTCTTTAAAAACAAACAAAAGAGAAAAAAAAATAACTGCACTATTATAGTATTACATTTTAAAGTTGATTATAATAATTTGTATTTAATTAGATAATATTAAAGTGGTTTAACAGATGATACTTATTATGATAGTCAATTCAAATTATAATTAATGTACATGCATTACATATTGTTTATAATATTTCATAGCTTTAAAAATCGTGTACTGAGTAGAAACAATTTTCAATGAGCCATGCACAAAGTTGTTTTTTAAATTTTATTAGTGGTAGATCCGTTAGACCTTGAGGTAGGTGGTTATATAGTCTAACACATGACATAACTATTTCTGTTGCATATTTCAGTCTTTATATTTGGTAACACTAGTTTATTTGGAAATCTTGTGTTGAAATTACAAACTATTTTTTTAGTTGTGAATAAATCGGGATTTAGTTTTACAAAGATGCAGCTTTCAAATATGTATTTGGTACAGTTAGCAATAACATTTTTTTAAATAGAGGCCTGCAACTGTCCCATGGGGCTTTATCACATATAGCTCGTAAACATTGTTTTTGGGTAATAAATACCTTATTTAAGTGCACTGAATTCCCCCATAACATCAGCAACATCAGCAGTTTAAAGTTATTATTATAGTTTGCTTTGATTACTTACAACTTCAATGTATATCGATAAACCATTTTTTTTTAAATTTATACAATATACATTTTTAAATATTCTGATATAACTTTAAGTTAAACTGTAAGGATTTCTTCTTTCTTCTTCAAACTATTAAGTATAGCCCTCCGTATAAATGCATACAACAAACAACTTAAGTGCAAAATTTAAATTGTTATTTATAAAACGCGTTAAAAATAGCCGTGCAATTTATTGGAGAACTAAAGTAAAATGTTCATAACATTTTTGATCAATAACCAGCATCCATGCATGCGGATTTGTCTACATAATCCAGCAAATTGAAACATTTAACCATACGAGCATTAAGGTAATTAAAAAGTTTAGGAATTATTTCAAAAAAGAAATAATAACAGGCATACTATTGAAATATTACTCTATTATCCAGTAAATCATTTCAGTCCAATGAATCCCTTGTTATGTAGTTAGTCTTGTGATTGTAGAGGTAGCAAGTTAAACTACAATCTGAGAGATGATATCATGGTCGCCCTATTCACCACAAAGGCAGGCAATAGTCCTGATTGGAGAGGGAAGCAACTGTCACGTAATTTGTGACTAGTGACCCTTACTTGCATCAGTCTGTTTTCTGACTGTGTTACCTTTGAGTAGAGACCAATTTAATAACTTAGACCGTTGTACAACCACGATCACACATTGTGTGTTTAGTTTTGGAGTTTTAAGCTGCTTTTGTTGCGCTTGTACATTAATTGTAAGTGTCGTAATCGGTTTTGAATCTTATCTTTTGATTACCAACACGCCTGCTCCGACAATACTAAAAATATCGGCAATTTAGTAAATTAAATATGTAGTAATGTAAAGTTTATTTTTGATTTAAAATAATGATTTTGTTTCTACTTCAATATGGCATCCTTACAACTTTCATCTTAGATGGTTATTTCTTAACACTAGTTTCTAATGAGAAGTGCAGCAATTTGTTAGCAGCTTCAGTTATTTTTAGCCAACATGATTCACAATTTATGAAAACAAATAATATCCCAATATGTGTAAAATTCGAGAAAGTTTAAAAATAATTATGAAAACATTTATTAAATCATAAATTCACGAATCACTAGGCTTACAAGAATATAAAACCTAAGTGTCTTGTAAAAAACACAAGTGATCACAATGTAAAAAGTGTTACCAGGTCAGAAAAGGCCATGACCTATAAAACATCAAAGAGGACCTTGTTGAAGAATGTAATCCCATGTATCATGTAAGCGCTGTAAACAAAATGATAAAACGAGGAAACATTCACTACTATTGGTTGTGTGCGTCCATCTCATAACCGTCGTATATTTTTTCAAATAATAATAATATAATATCTTGGGATAACTCACACACCGCTATCTGTTCCCAAAATAAGTATAGTACCATGGAAACCAGACAACTGATAAACATACTTATATATTTCTAAATACATACATATTATAGATAAAAAACACCCAGATACAGAATAAACCATCGTGCTCATCACACAAAGATTTATCCTGGGTGGGGATCGAACCCACGACCTCTTGCGTAGCAGTCGGACACTATCCCACCGCGCCACAGAGGCAGTCAATGTATCAAAATGTTGGCTTTTTAACCAGGTTACGGCGTAAACAAAAGGAAGAGCTATGTTTGTATGCTTGTACTTACGTATAAAATGCGGCTATAAACAAAAAATATAGTTAGTGTTTTTAAACTAAAGATAAAAAAGTAAAATCAGATATTAGTATCTACGCTGATATTACCTTTCGCATGGCTCCAATATCTACAAAAGAATATTGTTTTTTTTTTTTTATAATCTACTTTTGCAATACAAATAAAGTAATAGTAGGTTAAAAGATTAAGAAATATAAAGAATTTAAATGAAGTACACGCACCCCTATTTTTTACAGGGTTGCACGCGTGACGCGCTACTGTGGTAGCCTATTTTTAAATGGCAATAATATAAAATTAAGACATTTTATAAATAACTCTTGAAAAAAGTCTTCTATTTTGCTCGACTACTATGATAGCCCCGTGATTATGGAGGGAAATTGGTAAAGATGGGGAAAATTTTAGTGTGGTTGTGAGACAGTAATGTGTAGAAAAAAGATAAATGTGGCTGTCGTCTTCTATACT
The DNA here is from genome assembly GCA_945859575.2 of Herminia tarsipennalis. Lineage (NCBI taxonomy): Eukaryota > Metazoa > Arthropoda > Insecta > Lepidoptera > Erebidae > Herminia > Herminia tarsipennalis. The sequence goes on from OX243844.2 coordinate 22,704,252, forward strand.
AGACCACGCATGTACTCTAGAGTTAAAAATTATGAATATAACAACGCATTTAAGAATTTTTGTGAACGAAATTCAACTGTATTTTCAAATTCTACTATGATAATATTCTATAGTCATCAGATTAAGTACGTTTGTAAAATTCCAGTTACTTTAGACAATAATAGGGTCATTCCATTACTTTCTATGGCTGTCGTAGAAAGCCATTACGGCAAAATGCCAGATGACAGGCGGCAATGTCCTCCTGTATAATGTTCTACGTTATCAGTAATCCACCTGCCAAGGGAGGTGATTATCTTAAAATACTTCATAATCGTGGACCAAGCAAAGGCAGCAAGGAAGCATTTTCAAGATTTGTTTATGGTTCAAGTTTTTCGAAACCGGTTTTTTCGAAGCTGTTCATAAAAAATGAAACGGAAGTGCACAAGTTTCGGAAATAACATAATTTTGACCTTTCATATATCAGATCGGTATAAGATCAAAGATTTGTGCCGTACTTGCTACCGAATAGTTAAACGCAACTGAATTTTGTGAGATTTCATTACGTCTCAATGCTGTTTCTCCGTCTTTGCCAATTTATGGTGAATAGTACCGACTGAAATACTTTTCAGCATAATTTTAAGTTTAAAAGCGTCTGAGTATTTCGATGTTATATTTAACCGTTAATTTAGTAAAAATGTCAACAAATAAAACGAGCTAAAAAAGCCAAGAAAATGTTGAAGTCACGGAGCTACAAGATTCATTGATCTATCTATGAGAATAAATCTGTAACAAACACAAAAGTACAAAGTTTTGCTATTGATGTGTTTTAACAATGTTAACTATAAGTATTTAACTATACCTACACAGTAAACTCTATTGAATAAAATCGTTTATTGTGTGAATTAAGAACAACTTTTGTTTACTAAATATAGATGACCAATAAATCTATAAAGATCACAGCACAACCCTAACTTACTATAACCCATTTCAAACACAAGCACGTAGCTCGAGAGAAGAGGTTAATAAAAGTAATGTGCCATCCTCAACCAATCTGTCAAGTTGGAGACTGAGCCAGCTATTTGAAATAACTGAAAAGTTTCAACGTATAGACAGACGTGTCTCTTACTGAATACTCGAGTTGATGTTATACATCTCGACCGTAAGCTTGTTTTATGTTTTTATTTTGAAGTTCAGCGTTTTGAAGTTACTTTTGTTGCCGTTTTGTGCTTATCTAAGAATGGAAGAAAAAACATGAGCGGGTATTTTTGCTTTTCTATGACATAAAAACGCTATAAAATTAATTAATAAATGTCCAATAAACCAAACTGAAATATCTAATAATATAATTTTAGCGATAGTTCCTAGAATAGAGCTAAAACCACCTTGCTGCTGTTGTTGACAACTTTTTTCCCTGTTTATATTTTCTTTGTAATGGTTAGGTCCTCTTTTCTTACAAAATGGTCTATCAAATATTCCAAAATTTTCTTTACATGTCGAACACATAAGAAGATAACAAAATCAAGGATAGATAGATCTACTACAAACGGCCACTCAAGAAAATAACTGAATCATTAAATTTCTAGCCGCATCAATAATCGATATCGAATGGTTACGCACTGCTCTATACATTGCGATGGTCCAACGCCTTATGCTACGTTCACGCTTTGAAAATATTTGCTGATTTGCAAACTAGGCCAAAAAATATTAACATACTTATAACTACGATAAATATGGATATAAAAAAATATAAACAAACCCGCCTACAAAAATATCTTTAGAAGGTGGGAAGTCTTTTAAAGGCGGGTTTTTTTTTTTTTTTATTTACGTTGCTTTTTTAGAATGTCTTATTCTGAATAACATTCAAATAAATAAGTTATAATATTTGTTATCGATTTTAAAATCCTTTATTTTGATACCCCGCACGATAGGTTCTAAAATTTTTTTTTTTTAAACATAAATTTACATTGGCGCCAAAATTAGTACATGTTAATTTCCAATTAATTTAATGCACCTACATATTCCATTTCTATATGACCCTAGGGTAGACTGGCAGAAAATGCTTTTAGGATTAAGTCCGCCTCTGTACAACTTTGTGCATAAAGTTTTAAATAAATAAAATTACGCCATTTAATGGCATTTTTAAAATTTTTAAGTACGAGTACTCAGTGTCACTCTCACAGCTAAGACGAATCTAACGACACCTCACAAGCTAAAATATGTCAATCCATTTAGGCTTTAAGGTTTTCTAAAGAAATATATATACACTCGAAAAACATACCCTCCTTCTTGAGCAGTCGGGTAAAAAGCCAAATGATCGGTGTTTATTTCGAAAGTTTTAAATTAATTAAAATATTAAAAATAGAATCTAAATCCATTAAAAAGCCCAAACAGGTACTCAGTTTAGTATACCTAAACAAAAAAAAACAGGACTATTATCTGATTTCTCGTTAACGTACGGTCTAAATATCGGCCAATAGAAATTTAAAATATTCAGGACCTGTGGTCTATAAAACTGAGTTTGTTCTGTAACAACAAATTATAGTTGTCAATTTAAGCATATAAATATTGTGAAGACAGTGCCAGAAAATAAAACTAAAACAGACAGTGGTTCTCTACATTAATGCGAAGACACAAAACATTGTTCAACATTTCCAATTGTGTAACCAGCTTTATCACAGCGCGTTTCAGTTTCAGAGGTGACGTGACGGAAATTGGGAGGGAATAAATTTACGTTCAAACGTCATCCTCTGAATGGTTGTGTTGTGATAATCATAGTAACTGGGAATTGATTTTGGTTACGTAATTTTGTTTATGGAATACCAAAAGGGTCGCCTGTAACATTTATTTGTGGAAAGATCGCCCATGTTTTAGATTATTTTGGAAGGAAAAGTTAGTTTTTTCGATGATGTATCTAAGTTTTCATATCTTTATATGGGGATGAAAATAAATCTGTCATCTTTTTGTATAATGTCTGTAGTATATGGTACTAAGGTTTCGTGTAATTAGGAAAATAATTTATACTGGTCTAGTAATTCTACTAATGTTAAAAATGTGATAGATTCTGGGCTTTATGTTTGTGTGTGTTGCTCAGTCACGTAAAACAGCAACAGAATGGATTTGTCTAAATTAGAATTTAGATCATTTCAAATCTAGTTAAAACGCGTAGTTTTGTTTTTTTTTATATAAAAACAGTAGTTAGTAAATAAATATGTAGAAAATTAATTGTCTTTTCTTTCATTCAATAATTTTAGAAGTATTTTTGAAATGTATCCAAAATTCCTAGTAAAATAAATTTTTAAATACACTTTCTTAGGGTTTACGTACTAAGAAGAATCAATTATCATTGATCAGTCACTCTTTAACTTAGAAATATACTCATATATATATTACCTATTATTATGATAAAAAACTTAAACAGTTTTTTCGTTTGGTGAAGTGTAAGTATATTGAGAAACGCAATTTTTCGGCAATAACTCAACGTAGGTATATCCGATCACGTTCAAAATAATTTTTGTTTTAAGTATTTATTAAGCGGTACCTTTGTGATTTTTTTCATATTTTTTGGTCACACGGTTCAAAAGTTAAGGGGGCGGGGGACAATTCATGCAAATTTCGAAGCGATTATTTCTAAAAATATTCATTCAATCAAAAAAGTTTTTTTAGAAACCTTGTGTTAAATGTCTTATATATATATAACTATATATAATATCTGTCGAGTGAGGTGCCACACGTTGGTGTTTGCTGAAAAAAAATCATTTTTCAGCTTCTGTTACATGTATGGAGTGCCCCCCTAAAAATAGTAAGTTTTTTATGTAGCTATCAAACTAAGTAGCGGCTACTACAAGACACCTTTTCACCAAATTTAATTAATATTCATTGAGTAGTATATATGTAAAAGGCCTGTGACATATGGACAGACAGACAGACAAACAGACAGACAGACGGACATGACGAAACTATAAGGGTTCCGTTTTTCCCATTTTGGCCACGGAACTCTAAAAATGAGTGTCATTTTCTATGTACACTTGAAAAAGTAGTTGTTTTCTGTACTAGTATATTTAAAGCTAAAGAGTTTGTTTGTTTGTTTGTTTTGTTGAACGCGATAATTGAAATGCTTTTTTTTTTCTGTCAAATTACCCATTTATCTAAGAAGGATATAGGCTGTATAACATCACGCTACGACTAAAAGGAGCGTAGCATAAATGAAAAATGTTGCAAAAACGGAGAAAAATTAACGTAAGCGATGTTGTGCCGGTCAGCTATCACGAATAATGCTAATGGATGCAAACTTTAAACAATAACACCTGTACTTTTATTACTTTACTGAATGTTATGACATACGAATAAATAGATTACCATGAGTCTGATCTGTTTTTTATCATTAAAAAAATTGTCGTAGGTTACTTCTTTAAAAATATATCTTTATAAATCACTCACACTTCACTTTCTAGTTATGTTTCATTTGCCTAACACAAAAGAGCTAATAATATAAAAAATAATGAAATGTTATTGTGCATCAAAATACGCTGCAATGAGAATTAACCCGCTCCGCAGATCGCCATTTCTATTCAAGAAATGTGCGTGAAGCTATTGAAATTAAAAACATAAAACTTTCAATCAGGACAAGGGCTTCAATCTATCCGTGACGTGAATCCAGTGATTCGCATTAGTACGCAGTCGGTTAACATGAACACAATCAGTGTAGTGTGCAGTGACCTTAACGTTTTAAAGTGAAGTTACTGGAATTCTTATAATATTATAGTATTGGATTGAAGGCCGTAACGTAGTGTAGGACGCCCTCAGGCCAGGTGGAGTGATGATTTACGCAAAACGGCTGGCAGGAGCTGGATGCGAGAAACCGAAGATAGAACAAAGTGGCGAGCAATTGGAGAGGCCTTTGTCCAGCAGTGGACTGCTAGGCTGATGATGATGATGAGGATGATGGATTGATGGCTCTCGAACAAACACTGCGAGGCTAAACCGGGGAGATTTAGCCTTGCAGTGTTTGTTGTCAGATGGTTACTTGCTAACAATACAATAATTTTATCTTATTTATTCGCAACTCTATTATATATTCGCACTACATCATACTAGCGAATAAGAAACACTTTTTGTTCATATTATTAAGATAAAAAAGAATGAAAGACAATGAACAAGGAAGTTAGTGAACTTCACATTTAGGCGAGGTCACGTTGTCAGATAAACAAATGTTTATTGTTAAGAGAAACAATAATAACTATGTTAATGGACATGAATTTCATATACTTTATTAACACACATAATAATGTATAGCGAACAGCGGTAATAATGATAATAAAGTGTTAATAATAAATGTAAATTAATTAGAAAGGAATCGCTAGAGGGCGCTTTCTAGCTAACATCTAAATAAATTCGCGCTGTGTAATTTAAATAATATAAATTGAAATAGTTGCTTGCGTATCTCACAAATAGCCTAAATAAAATAGTTTAACTCTAAATCACAAGTGAAAGTGTGGATCACCAGGATAAACTCAAAACAATTGTGAAAATCAACTATAAACAAAAGTGCCTTGTGAACGACATACTTTTATAGAATAAATCTCAACAGTGACATTTTTTGATATGACAATGCTATAATTCAACGCCTACACGCATCAACAAGTTTCAAAAACCATTATATGTATATTCACGTGAGTAAATCAACCACAAAATCGAAGTTTACTCCAACAATCTACAGTTAACATTCAAACTACCTTTCTTATTACCTATCGAAATCATCGAATCCATCTGTCGTCGAATAGCGGTACTAACAACGACCGACAGTAGCGGACATTCATCTTCAAATAGTATTTGACCAAAAGAGGGCGCTGTTATAAAAAATGAACGACACGGATAATGTAACAATAAGAGACTACAAAACCCTTCGAAATAGATCCTGCGAATCTTTAAACTCAATAGAACGAAGCGGATCAGAAGAACGATTAGGACACAGCCTGGACCTATCAAAAAATATCAACGCAAACACATTATCAGAACTAAAATGTGAAATCGATGGGCTGAAAATAAATCTCGAAAGTACCCAAACCGAGCTCGACAACACTATTTTAGAGAATATTGACCTAAAAAAACAAATAAGCCACCTGTGCAAAGAAGTTAACACATTAAAACAATTATGTCAAAGCCCAGTAACAACATTAAAGAAATCTAAAATCAGGCGTAGAACAAGTATACGTCGCCTTACTGATAGTTTCGATACAAGTTCCCCGCCAACAGATAAACAAAACACTATAGATGTACAAATTATACAATCACAAGAAAATTCTGTTCCTCAATTAGACAAACTAGAGGGCAACACCTGTCTGTCCAATACGTCAATTAACGCTGGTACCTCATTCACTCCCACGAAACAAAATAATGATACACGGACATTCACAGCAATAAAAAGACCTAAAATATATGTATTTGGGGATCAACAAGCCAGAGGCCTTGGCAAAGCTATAGAAAAGATGAGATCCCACAGGTGGAACGACGAGTACGACGTAATGTCTGTTATTAAACCAAACGCGACAACCACACAAATCCTAAGCAGTTGCAACGATGACTTCATAAAAAGCCTTCTCCCGAACGACGTTATCTTATTAGTATTAGGTTCCAACGACAAATATCCCTATGAATTAATTACCCAATTATGCAATGCATTACATAAATTGTGTCAATATTCTGTTTTTATCAGCAGTGTACAATACAATTCTCACCTTAATGAAACCATGATTAATAACACCCTAGAAATGATAACAAATAATTATAAAAATTGTAAATACCTAAAAATACCCAGCATGTACTATAAGTTAACGAAAAACTATAACTATTTTCCCAGCGATCACTTACATTATATTAAAGACCTATGCCTGAAATTTAATACAAAACTAGATAACTACCGTTACGAGAGTGAAATTTTAACTACAATTAAAAATAACCTGTCTACCACGAATAGAAAACCTACAGACAACCTGAATATAACATTAAACACGCCAAAAAAGAGTAAACAGACAAAAATAACATCTTATTTTTTCAATACTGCTAACACAGATTCAGTTATCTACCCTTTAATTCATCAAAACATAGCCGGGTTGTTGAACAAACAGGAATTACTTCAAGCTGCAATAATCGAGTTAGAAAAAGATATTGGAGCTATTCATGTTGTATGTTTAAGTGAAACATTTTGTAAATAAGGTACGGAAAAAAACCTCAGAATAGACAACTATAGATTAGTCGCATCTTTCTCCAGAACAAACCAACGCAGAGGTGGTACTTGTACCTATATTAGTAAAAAATAACACAGAATACAAGGAAATCAACTATAAAATCCCTGTATCTCCATTTCACTTTGAATGCTGTGCCATTGAGTTGATCAAATTTAATCTAATTATAGTATGCATATATAGAACCCCCACATCAGATCCAAATAAATTTCTAGACGAACTCGGCCGATTTACTAATACACTTTGCAAAAGGGGAAACAAAAAGTTGATACTTTGCGGAGACTGGAATATTGATCTACTAAAAGCAAACAAGCAGTCAAACGAACTGAATTCAATATTTCATAACAACAATTTAACAAACCATATTAACCTGCCAACTCGGAAAAATGCCTGTCTAGACCTCATAGTTAGTAACATAAAATTCAGTCTTCCCGTGACCACGGCCGTTGCAATACGGTCGAAACGTCGGGCAATAAACAAGGTATTTTACCTTAAATTATTCACGCGATTAAGACCCGTAATATATATATTTTAATAATGTGTACAAATCGCGAAAGTTTATCAACATTTAAAAAGAGTCATTGTAAAACCGTTATATAAAAAAGGAACGAAAAATGACATGAATAACTATAGACCAATCACACTCATCCCAATTCTATCAAAAATATTTGAAAAAGTGATGTTTATTAAAATACAAAAATTTATATCCACGTGCAATATCTTAAAAGCTGAGCAATATGGATTCAGAAAACAAAGCTCGACTTCTTTAGCATGCTTCTCATTATTTAAAGAAATTACCCAAGCTATAAACGACAAAGAACTTGTAGCATGTATATTTCTCGATATGTCGAAAGCTTTCGATTTCGTCCAGCATGACACGCTAATGTCAAAACTATATAACTACGGGTTACGCGGAAATGCATATAAATGGATCAAGAGTTATTTAGAAAATAGAGTCCAATGCGTAGAAATAACAAAATATTGCAAATATGTAAAATTTTAATAAAACAATAAACCAACGGCAACCTAAACAATACTCATCCACGTGTGACAAAAGTATTGTGTGCAAACAAAAATATACAAGGAAATTAATGTACAAAGTAGATGTCGGGTAAAGTCTCCTGTCTCAGTGCCTGTAGCAGTATTTCTTATAAGTGAGCGTAAATGTCAAGCACCAAGTGTTTGGGTACTTGTACGTCTGACATTTACGCTTAAATATAACAAATTACATCACGTTAGCGAAGCAGACTTTTTCCATACCCAGTCAGCTTAGTAATTACTCTTGAAAACGTCGAAATAAAAGAAAAAACTGCCTGTATGTAGTATTTAAGTAAAGTGCGGCGTACAACCGACAAAAATTAACGACGTTGCGTTAATTGTTGTAAATATTGAAACGGCCTCGTGTTAGTGAAACATTTACAGTATGAGATTGTTTTGATGTAATGTTTTTAAATGGCGTCACAGTACACCTGATGTGTTTCATGATGGCAAACCGTTTTGGGATAGCGTAAAGCGAAAAATTCTATAATGTGTACAAATCGCAAAAGTTTACGAACATATAAAAAAATAGGGTTTAGATTATTGAAGAAGATGGTCAAGGTCAGCCCAAGTTTTTAAATTGGTAGTTTTGTTTGGTGAATTACGTACTCGTACTTTGAGAACTGGTAACAATTGAGAGTTAAATTGATTAAGGTCAATAATCTATTAAATTGCCAGATTAAAGGTGAATTAAAAAAAAGAGGATAATCATACATTTTTTATTGGTTTCAGTTCAATTCTTCACAGATCTTTTTGATATTTGAGATACATTGAGTAATTTTTTCAATATCATTTTATATTAAATACGCCAGCGCTTGTTTGAGGTTTGAACCCACGACTAAAGAATCCTAAAGTCCTGTCGACCCGTTGTCACCACTACAGACTATTGAATAATTTTTCTTTTTTTTGTTTTTTTTTTAAATTTTTAAAAGACAACTTTCGCACTAGAATACGAACCCATTGAAAGACTAAATATAATTATATCTAAAGTTTATAAATGAATAAAAAGTACAATGGACTCCAAACAAAATATTCATGGACACAAATATTCATGACAAAAACCATTGCACAATCGTACACAAGTATTATTTAGTTAAGTACGATGAAATAGCAACAGGCTGGCCATATCTGCCGAAGGACCGATGGTCGCTGGAGCAAACGAGTCGCTTGGCCAATGATGATGACCCCTAGCCAGGTGGACCGACGACCTATAGAAGGTCACTAGGATAGACTGGATGCGGAAGGCAAAGGACCGGATGATGTAGCGAAAATTAGGAAAGGCCGATGTCCAACAGTGGACCGATACTAAACTGACTAACTAACCAACTATTTGATAGTGGTCTAACTATTCAAAGTCGCATGGCAATCGTTAAGGTTTTCGACTAAGACTTTGCCTTAAAACTGCGTTAGAAAGAATACCAACATACAATAGATATCACAATAGTCTTTACAATACAACAGTATAGATACAAACTATAATTAGGTATATTAAACCTAAAAACGCCAGTGACCTAGCCCTTTCATCGCTTTACTTCCCCCTTTCTTCCGGTTCACCTTTGGAACGAAATCTATTCTTTGTCGCCATCATCCAGTGGCAATAACGAAGATTGATTAAAAAAACAAAGCGCTCAGAACTTCCCTACCCGATTGTCTGAATTTCTTTTGTATCGAAAAATAACTTAAAAAGTCATTCTTTAAATTACTAAGTTTGTGTAGTTTAGTTTATCGGATAAAGTTTGCAAGTTTAGTTTAAGTTAAAACAAGTGAAAATTCTTGTCTAGTTTGTATTGCTGGTGCACAGTCGAGAGCTCGGCCAATAGGAAAACTAGAATAGTGAGGTCTTTCGTGATATTTGTCTTCAGTCGTATCTCTACGAGTTTTCTTTATATTGAAAGTAAAAGAATAAATCAGGTCAAGTTGTTGCTATTCAATTCCCTTGTATGTATTTATAACTTACAATAATACAACCAAAGACTTTCCAGAAATATATCTGAAATATTATATAAATTAGTACTATTTTGAAGCTTTCCATTTCGGTAGGCAACGTAAAGAGATATCAATACAAATAAAATACGGGTATATAAAAAATATTTATACCCAATTTTTTATTATAGCTTGATACACAGTATATTTTGGACAATGATAAATGAAATACTACCCGCATTATCAGTTTCTTACTTAGATTGATCAACTGGAGAAATTTCTGTGAATCTGCTAAAAATTACCGTTAAAAATTACTGTTATTGACCGTTTCTAGATCGAATACTAAGAACCCGCTAGGAAAAAAAAATCTAACTGAACAAAGTGCTATAATTTGTCTTAGATGCATTTAATTAGTTGCCTGTGCGTTATAGACTTATATGAATTATTTTTTTATTGACTAAATAAAAAGTCGAGGACATATTAAAATTTCCGTTTCATATACGAAGATCCTTTTGATCTTTTTAACAATTTGGCCAATATTTAAGCACATATAGTTTTAACAATGTTAGTGGATGCTCCTACTTTATTGTACCTTTTGAGGTTGATATATTCAATCTCATGTATTCTTCTTTTAATATTTTTTATCTCTTGTTTTTGCATCAGCTCTCTAATATGGTGTATAATATAATTGTGGCAGCACCTTACCTACATATACAGTTTGTAAACAAAAATACATTGTAGACATTGCCAATTTAAAAAGAGTGGTAGCGAGTTTTTATTGCCTCGTCCTTTTCTCCGGCTAACTATTGTTCGAACAGGCATTACATGAACATGTATAATCGACTAGATAGTCACAAGTGTAGTATTTTGCTTTATAAATGAATAATGATTTTTTAATATTATTATGTGTTTATATTATGAATAAATAAACCATTGGAAATTCGAGTTTTTTTAATGAATTAATATGAAATAAATATTAAATCTGAGGCAATTGTGTCCAAAAAGGAATTCAAAGTAAAACAAAAACTCAAGTAAGTGCCGTATAATTTTGCATAAATACAAAAAGTACTTACTTTTTACGTAGATTTATAGGACCCAATTAGGCACACTAATTGACTCCTATAAATCTGAGAACACATTTAAAATACATGAAGACTCCACGGAAAAACAACGAATGTCATTTTTTTTGGAAAAAAATGGCATTAACTGTTTTTAATGGTGTCCCAGAGACTAGAGTATAACAATCTCAGGAATTCCTCCAATTTTATAACTTAACTTTAACTGTCTTTTGCTTCTATTAGCAACACGCTTCTCTCACTACATATCTTCTGGATAAAGTTTAATAATCTTCAAATAGCGCTGACGCCCACGTGTATGTCAGTTATCGCAATAAAACAATCCTTTGTCCTTTCCCGGGACTCAATCTATATATAATATATATATATATATTAAATGAAATTTGTTATTGTGATATACATATATCACAATAACAAATTTCATCTAAATCGGTTCAGCGGGTTTAGTGTGAAAAAGTTACAGACAGATAGAGTTACTTTTGCATATATATTAATAGATTGGATTAAAAATAGATAGGTCATAAAAACAACAGTGCCTTTCAAATCAGTGTGTTGTGTACCACCGGTAGTATGATGTCACGTCATTACAATAAGAACGTAAAAAATAAATAACTGCTCGTTGTCAGTATACTCGTATGCTTACGAAACACAAATAAAGCAAAAATAAAGCAAGCAGGACCGCCGTGTAAAGTGAAGTAAAGGAAAAGATCAAGAAACCGTCCATATGTTTAGAGCTGCGTATAAGGTATCAATCGATACAAGTTTCAGTTTTAATAGAAATCATACTTCTAGCATGAAACCTTTGTTAAAATTACTTAAAATGCCTGTTGTTGTGGAGTCATTGACTGCCTCTGTGGGAGTGTATCCGACTGAGAGGCAAGAGGTCGTGGGTTCGATCCCCACCTAGGATAAAACTTTGTGTGATGAGCATGATGGTTTATTGTGTCTGGGTGTTATTTATCTATAATATGTATGTATTTAGAAATTTATAAGTATGTTTATCAGTTGTCTGGTTTCCATAGTACAAGCTCTGCTTGGTTTGGGATCAGATAGGGTTGTGTGATTTGTCCTGAGATATTATTATTATTATTATTTTGTGGAATAAATGTTAAGAAGAACTATTTAACATTCTAACTCTGCTTGTTGTGTATTCAGGTATTTTGTTGAACGTAATTGGTGTGGTAACAAGTGATGTTTAACATATTGTGTTTGGCTTAGACATTATTTTCTGCTGTTTATATTATTCGTCTGTATGTCTAAATAATTATTTCAAATTGATCTGACTTCTAAATGCAACACAAAGCGAATGCGAACTTTAAATCAAATCCACACCGTCTCGCACAGTCGTCGTATCCATTCCCAATGCGCACTCAAGACAGTCAAAACAATCATAACAATTTATCAAATGATTAAACCCTTGTACTGGTGCGTTTAGGCGCGTGGTAAGCATCCTCACAAGCAGCTCGGCAAGCAGCCCAACGAGGGTTAGCGGTACAAAAAACTGTTCACAAACAGCCGAGCAGCACATTCACGCCTATTCACACGCTCGCACGCGCGCTCATGTTCATGCCCCTTGAACGTAGCTTTGAACACGAGCTTCTAAATATTGGTTATAAACCCACCATAAAATTTAATATCAAAACAAAACATACGACTTTCTTACTTGTGCTTTAACATTGCATACGAGTACGGGTAACATAAAGAGCAAAAATCTTAAGTAATCAAAAGTTGACTAACATAATACACCTACATATTGTCCGCTAACCGAAGCGCTTTGCACATTACAAAATATTGCCATATAAACTAGCGACAATGAGGTTGCAGGAAACGGATTAGGAGTGGGTTTAGGTCGGTATTATAATGGATGGGATTCGAACTCGTGACTTCATGATTTTGATGCCTTAACCGCTAACTGACAGCAGTTCTAACTTAAGATTAATTGTTACCGTTAAATTTGGGCATATGGTCAGATTTCAATAGCGCAAGATTAGAAGGCCATGATGTTCTATCAGAATATATAAAGAGCTGAGCAATGTCCTTACACTTGAAAACGAACGTAAGACCGTCTCAGCACATTGGTTATTATGTTGACCTTAACGCGACTCGTTCAACGTATGCAAAGTGAGATTTGTTTCTCGTTTGCCACACGTTGGCGCGAGCAATTTCTAGTTTTAAAAATTAAACCAGTGGTGTAGGAGTCAAAATGATGGGGCCAATGTGTGGCAACATCCGTTTAGTTTAAAATATTTGAGAACTTGAAGTAGTGGCTATTATAAAGAGCTTGTCATCTTCAGTTGCATAAGTTTATAGAAAAAGAAAAGTAAATGTTTCTACTTTTTCCATACAAGAGAAATGAGAAATTTACTGCAAAGTTTCATGTTATTTACATAAAACCAATATTTTTTGAGAGATCTCGTGCTATAGAAACAGATGTTAAAACTTGTGTTATTTCGTAAAATTAAAAAGCAGGCTTAACTTTAAAGCCATACAAATGTTTGCCCATTTTACCGTTTTAATTTTCAGTTTAAAGCAAAACGAATATATTCGCATGGATCCTCGGTAATTATGAACTCAACTGACCCAGTTTCCATTGCATTGGAAGATATTTAAACTCTTCCTAGAAAAAGTTTGAGGTTTCAGTGCAAGAGGAGATGGTAAATTTCTTGTAATTTGAATAGTTATAATTGGAATAAGGACCATATTAAAAATAAATTATGTTTCTGATATAATCAGGTGAGTCTTAAAAAATATGAATAAAGATAGTATTCCACAATGTAACATATTTAAGAATTTATAATTATCAAAAGAAACAATAAAAGTAAATGACCCTGAAGTATGACGTCACGCCTCAGTACGTATTGTACGAAATGTATCATTTTAACGTTTCTTAAAAAGATTACTCGTAGTTAATTATCCCTTACAGTTATTTTTATTTTATTAAAATAATTAAAAAACTGAAACTTTAAAAAATCTAAAGTTATATACCTACATTTTCTGTTAAAAATGATATCGATAATATTATTGATTTATTTTTAATAGTACTTATTACTTTAGTACTACTATAAACAAAATTTGCAAATAACTATCAAGATATAACTTACCGTAGTAATACAACGCTTTTCTTAAATTAATCCCTCGAAAACATAAGTCCTGAAGCACTGGTTGAATCTGTGAACAAAAAAATACATATCAATAATCATAGTAGGAAGGTTCTTAACAGTTTGGACTGTACAAACGTCCGTTTTCGAAATTCATTAATAATTAGTTTTAATTTGTACCTACTCTTATGTCACCCATAATGACACAAATTACACAAATCTACAAGTGAATGGCGTTCGCAATAAAGCTTGACGTATTCCAGGATTTGTATGGTGATGAATCTTTGCACGCAGAATAATATAAAGGAGAGCAAATATAATAAAGCTGACAAGTTTTTTTTCGGTTTAAACGTGCTAATCTTCCTCATTATGAGCCCAACGTTTTTGAAATAACTGACATCTACGTGATTTTTGCTACGCTACGCTACTAAACTAGAACTCTACCTTTAGTGTCAGTTCAAGACGACGCCCAACGGCCTGCAGTGATAGGTTTACATTTGCAATGAATTTAAGTTAAGTGGAACTGTTTTATATACCGTAAAGTAGTCGAGAATAAACGATTAAACTACTTTACAAGAAATGTAGGATTTTTGTTTTGAACATCTGCCTAATGTAATTATTTTCACCGTATATGTATAACTTATAAATTATCCTACACCTATGATCTTTGCAATAGCTAAAAAATACAAACACATTTTGTTTGAAGTAATCGTGAAACATTCCGACTAAACAAATTTTTCAATTATTATACACATGCATACACATTTGAGTACTTTATCGTCACGGGCAGATATAACGTCAAACTTTTACCACCTCAAATCTTTCACACGCACAATTTATTCATAGTGCCCAATCGTAACAGAAGCTAGCTAATGCAAAATGTATTAGCTCGCAAGTGTGACCGATAGAACGGAAACTGACACGAACGGAGAGAGATTGAGGGACCTTACATTCTCTAATTAATAGGTATTGTGGTAGGTGCATCGGAAACTCGACCGGCCACTCGCATAAAGCCTCATTAATTGTTAACTGTTTGTCTTGACGTTCTAAAACTTTGAAATAATGACGAAGAAGAAAACGAAAAAACAATCGAGAGAATTGAAGGAAGCGTCAAGACGAATGGTCGAAAAAAGGATTGAAATGTAAATGAATAAGATTACAAATTGTATAATATATAATATCGTTCTGGGCATATGAAAGAGTGTTTAATTCCTCATCCACGAAATTAGTAATCCCGGCTGCGCACTCCAAAGCCAGGAAGTTCACGTCACAGTATACTCCTTTCAGAAACATCGTTAGTCACCATCACGAGGTGTTTTTAAAGACAATGTCAAAGTTTTGAGTACTTTTGTTTAATCACTTCTTATCAAGCAGTTGTAGTACTTAAAAATTTTGACATACTGTAATAAAAGTAAAGCTCTAGTAAAGCTCTATAAATCGCTTTTAGTTTAATTACAATCTCAAAATGTCAATCAAAATACGAAAGCTTTCAACACATACATTAAAAAACATACCATTAACAAAATACTAAGTCCTAGATAAATCACACATTTTCATTTGAACTCGACAGCACTAGTTAACTCTACGATAAAATCGCCACGTACAGTGTAATATAACAAGTTATTATGGAAATAGCTTTACTAGTACTGTACTGCTAATCCATACTAATATTATAAATGTGAAAGTAACTCCGTCTGTCTGTCTGTTTGTCTGTTACGCTTTCACGCTCAAACAGCTGAACCGATTTAGATGAAATTTTGTATGGAGATAGTTTGAGTCCCGAGGAAGGACATAGGATAGTTTTTATCGCGATAACCGACATCCATGCGGGCGGAGCCGCGGGCGAAAGCTAGTAATAAATAAAGTTAGATTAGATTAAATATTATCGAGGTATTGTGACAAGA
This sequence comes from Herminia tarsipennalis, assembly GCA_945859575.2. Taxonomy (NCBI): domain Eukaryota; kingdom Metazoa; phylum Arthropoda; class Insecta; order Lepidoptera; family Erebidae; genus Herminia; species Herminia tarsipennalis. Next base: position 22,720,511 of record OX243844.2, read on the forward strand.
ACCTACTAACCTAGAACTAATGTAAACATAATAGTAGGATAGGACACTCTGTAGGATAGGTATTTATTCATATGTAACTTTATATGTATAAATTTGAACCTATGAATCTTAAACTGCAGATTACTTGGAAGATTGGATGAAATTAGTAGAAGAAGGCGAGTGTTGAGATAAATATGCCATTAAATGCGCCGCCATTTCAAGTTTGTCAAAGTTTAGTAGTTTTTTTTTTTCATAAAATAGTATTGCTAGTATCATGTGAAATACTTTCTATTGTAGTTTCAATAATTTGTCACCTGAAATGTCAAAAACATTGATCGTGAACTATTTTGTTCTCTTATTGTGTTATTGCTTCACATTCTTATTAATTTAATGTGAAATACCCATATATTAACCAATCAATTAACCATAAAAAAATGTATTATAATATTTAAAATGTTCACTTTTTTTTTTCATTGCCTTCATTCAAAGAATATTGAATACCTTTTTATATAAAACATATTTTATGATTAAATCAACAGTTGCGCGTTGGAGAAAAATATCTTTCATTGAAGCTCCTTTGTCGTTGCATCTTGCAGTCCATTGAGCCATTATTGAAGGAGAAATAAAATAAATACGCGTCGGGTCCTTGCAAATAAATAAAATGCAATAGAGATTGGAAATCAAATAAATGTTTAATCATTGAAATCATATCATCTTTGAAATAAACTTATGTACTCCATATTTACTATTTGTTTTAAGGTTGAATTGTCATGCTTTAAAATTTACAAAGTACATTACAAAACTGTAAGGCAAGTGATTCGATTTAAGAGGTAATATTTTTTAAACCAATCCTCTTATAAACGGGTTAACTATTCATGGCGGTAGCAAAACCGCAAACATCGATTAATGTTCACGTTCGTTGCCACTAATATTCTTACACATACATATTATGTCAATGTTCTATACCATTCCATATCTATACTTATATATAAAGCTGAAGAGTTTGTTTGTTTGTTTGAACGCGGTAATCTCAGGAACTACTGGTCCGAATTAATAAATCTTTTAACTGTTGGATAGCCTATTTATTGAGGAAAGCTATAGGCTATATAACATTACGCTACGACCAAAAGAAGCGGAGCAGCAATGATAAATGTTGCAAAAACGGGAAAAATTAACGCAGACGAAGTTGCGCGGGACAGCTAGTATATAATACAATTATGTATATGTTAGATATTGTTTGGATTGATAAATCGCAAATGGGTTGCCTAGCTAAATCGCGAACCCAACTTTTAGACTGGCATTCTAAATTTACATACTCGTAAGTATTTTTTTTAAAATAAAAATAAAGGTTCTTTTATTCATTATTCAACAGTATTAGTAAAAAATATATTATAAAATAAAAAAAGGGTTAAGCGCAAGCTGGGCCACCGAGGGTACCACACAAACTTGTTTTTTCTTGTAATTTTAAATTATAATTGTGCTTCAAGTCATTGCTTTTGGGAAAATTTCATGATTCTAGATCAGGAGGAAGTACCCTTTAAATTTTAAGTCACCGTAATGGCACGTGATTTAGCTAGGCACGGAACCTATTCGCGATGTATTAATCTAGTAAATATCGGGATAGGATCAAATAACAGATGAAGGTATATATTTTTTAGACTTCATCTCGTACGTTAAGCTAGCAGAGTCGCAGACAAAAGGTACCTTTGTCTGCGACTTTGCTAGCTTGTATGTCGGTTATATTAATAAAATGTCCTTACCCAGAATACTGTCTATAGCCTTAACTAATTTTATTAAGATATAATCGGTTATATAGGTTTTATAATACAAAAGCTTAAAAATGTTATCCGTTATTGCTAGCCTTCTATAGTTAATAATGTCATCATTTATAGTCAAAGTTTTAATCTTTTTTTTTTTTTTTTTTTTATAGATGGGAAATCATCATATGACTCCTCCCGCTGTGGGCACGAGCGGGAGGGCGTGTCAGACTCCTACTGACTAAAACCCATCTGTGTTCCTTCTTTCGCCCTGGTGTTCCGGGAGCACGGTAACTCTTTCGAACGATCCCGCACTCCCGGTGGGCGCCGGCCCAATGGGGCCCCGTCATTTGCTGACACCTCTTACAGGCGCGCGTGGAACACTAGCGCGCCGTCGACCCGGCCTAGTCCTAAGCTGGACGGCAAGCTACCCACTGCTCGTCGTCCTCAGGCCTGCGCCTAGGGTGGCCTAATGTCGCCTCTTCTCACCCATCGCCCGCGGGGTATCGCGGGGCGGCCGGGGCGTGAGGACCGTCTATCTCTCACGCGTTCCGCCGCCTCCTTTTGCAGCATCACCTCCTCGCAAAAGGAGACGACTGCCTCCCATTCCCTCTCACTCCGCAGCATGGCTCGAATGAACCCCGGACGCGAGAGGTCACCACCGCCGATCGCTACCACAAGGGCAAGTCGCTGTTCGGCCCAAGCGGGGCACACCTCCACCGTATGCTCCACCGTGTCCTCCGGCCGGTCACCGCAATGGTGACACTTGGGAGTTTCCTCCCGCTTAATGCGATGCAGGTACCTCCCGAAACACCCGTGTCCGGTGAGTACCTGCGTCAGGCGGTAGGTGAGGACGCCATGCCTCCTCTCCAGCCACTCCTCAAAGAGAGGACTTACCGCCGCTATCGCGGAGTAGCCTGCTTGTGGCTGCGACAGTCGTTCTCTCCACGACGCCATGAGATCGAGGCGGAGCTCCCTGAAAGTTTTAATCTGGACCTATGAAATTGTGCCTACAAATCCTCAATAGAATCTGATCAGTTGTTAACGCATGATGCACATACAAACATACTGACAGACAGACAGACAACTGTTTTAACTTCTATTACTGTTCCAATTACCCCTCATACCAACTTTTCTTAAATATTTCTGAGTAGGTACTTCGTTTGATTCACACCGACTAGACACTTTTTTGTCATTTTTAAATATTTATAGTTTTGCTGCCTGTGACTAAATCTCTTGCATTCCAAGAGGTCGATGTTGGCCACTGACCTGAACCGCACTGAACCGAACTGACCGCTGATTTAAAAATAATGAAGAAGGTTTTGTCACAACACAACCAAATTTGCCTATACGTCAAAACTAATAATGATAATGTTCTCCTAACCGATGTCAGTTACGACAACCAATCTCAGTAGAGACTAGCCAACTATGTAGAAAATATTATAGTGGACAAATGTATACGCAGACACAAGTACACTCTCTATTCCCTCACTCCCTTAACCAAAATAGAAATCGAAACCAATAGTAGAATTGGATACGACTGGAGACAGATTAGGCGCAGGAGTAAGGGCTTAACGTGCTCTCCAAGGCACGGAAGGGTGAGACAATTCTCGAAGAGGTGTAGGACGCGACTTGATAATTATAACAAAAAAAAGAACGCTATAAAATTAGTCGGTGGTATGATATTTTTCGTGCATATAATAATTTGGTAACAAACAATAATTATGCTAGTTTTAAAGCTAATTAGTATGTAACTTTGAGTTAACTCCTGCACAAATAAACGACGAAAATGTTAAATTAATGAAAAATAAATATTAAAAAATACAGATCTATTCTCTACTATACCCGCTAATCCGTGAAGATCCTTGACCGATCTAGATGAAATCTAGTGTGGAAGTGGTTTGAAAATAGAAAAATGTTAAATATTACTTTTTATTACGATTACATTTACAACGAAGCCTCGGACAATAATATGTAGGTAATCACAATGTAAAAAAATGTTACATCATATCTCGGGTATTTTTTACATCCTATTTTGTATATTTTCTATATCGTGTGTAAAAAAATAATTGCCTTTGATATATTTAAATAATTTATGGTAGGCAATTCTTTTTTCAAAGGAATCACATTGTTGATTAACTGAAATTACATTTGATGAGAGTAAAATAAAACCATTTTTTTTTATTTTAAAATCGCTTTGTTGTTAATGACAAAAGATTTTTAGGCAGATACCTGCAATAGATTTAATATTTTAGAATTATCCAACAAAATGTTTATTTTAACTGTGTGTCATAATGGTTTATTTTTCATAAAAAAAGTAATTAAAAGAGAACTCCCGCACTAGGGTACACACCCTGTGTCGCGGGGGACTTTTCAAACATACAATTCTTGTATGAAAAGTTCACCCACACTCGAAACAACTATTTGTGGATCACACAAAAAGGTTTCACGTTTGGGAATCGAACCTACAACCTCTTGAACACCACGTCACCGACGTCATTTATATTTTCAGCCTGCTATTGTAACATGTTTATAATTATTTTCCTAATCCTCATATAAATGCAACATTTTAAATTACAAACTTTTAATATCATATAGAATTTTATAAGCTACGGGTCTTAATCGCGTAAATATTTTATTTTAAGGCTAAATACCTTTGTTACAGTCTACCCTGGACCACGGCCGTTGCAATACGGTCGAAACGTCGGGCAATAAACAAAGGTATTTAGCCTTAAAATAAAATATTTACGCGATTAAGACCCGTAGCTTATAAAATTCTATAATGCGTACAAATCGCAAAAGTTTACGAACATATATTTTAATATCAAGGTTAGTACGATACAACAAGTCGAATCTAGACGAGGTTTTGAAAGATTTCTCATTTTAGTGTAATCACACCTGACTCCGGCCCAGGGCCGCTCAACCCTCGTCATTTGCATTAATGATGGATTAAACTTGTTAGTAATTGCGAATATCTGTGCGTGAGAAACTTTTTTTGTTTGTCTTACTTTCCTCTTCTGGGTTTGTTGTGTTGTAATGGTTTTGGTTGACTAAGTTGACGTAGAGCAACTGGTTCATAAAAAAACAACCTTAATGTAACTTTATGGTTTTAAAGATTTTAAAGGAGTGGTCCATGAGTTTCTTTATTGGCAGCTTCTTTTTGTATTTAATTTTTTTGAACATTTCAAATGATCATAGATTCGGTTTTACGTAATAAATATATTTGAATTTGATTTAAGGCAGTGCTAGTATGTATTGCTCAAACAATTTAAAAAACGCTATTGAATTATTGGTATTGTTACCAATAATTTGTCAATCATTTTATTTTACAAGTTTTATTCGTAGCAGATTCGTCTACGGCGTAGCTGTTATGGCCATGTCATAAACGAATTTGCTACGTAATAAAGGAAATGAAGAAATTCTAACATTAACGGCGTTATTTCTGCGTGTAGACTGTAAGATTAAACTGTAATACGTTTTCAGTTTGTGTTAGTCTTCAGTAATAGAATAAAATACTTTAATTATGGCTTTGAAATATTATAACGCTTAATTTATTTATATTGTAGCCTTCAATCAATAGTCACGTCAATCGCCATTTAAAAAATATCCTGATCACAATTTGAACCAAGTCAATTTATTCCAACAAATAACCAACAATAATCCCTTCGATAACCGATTAAGTTCTCAATAACAAAATTAAACATGAACGCCGGCCATTCACGTCAGTTCACATCCAATGAGGCGTCAACGTGTGGAATATTTAAATCGGCGGGATATGACGGCGGTATGTACAAACCACGATATGGTATGAACGACGATCGCTGACATTTGGCGTAGTGCGTGAAAGGCTATTGCTCGCGACCGGAATAACAATGCGTCGAATTTCATCTGAGATATTGTTGTTGATTGGTTTATAACCATTTATTTGGAATTTGATTTAGGGGGTTTAGGGTTATGCGTATCAAAATCTCTTTCATCAATCATTTACCACGGGCTTCATAGATCAATGCAATTATTACCCTTCAGCTCTTTTGAGACGGAAATAATTTAAAGATGCCTTGTTGAAAGGCAAAATACGTGCAGAAGTTTTCCTTTCAGAGGCTTACAATTAGGTATTTTTGAAAGCTACCTTACGGATCTCACACAAGTGGTCAAGATAAGAAACCATATAAGTAAGTAACTTCCAGTTTATTACAGGGTGGCTCAAAGGAGCATACTCGGCCTAACCCTGTTTCTAGTCTTTATTAATGACCTCTGCAACTTCGCTATACACGAAATGATTTCTTAAGTTGATGACACAACACTTACCTTTGTAGAAAATACCTGGTCTAATCTAACGGTATACTAAACTAAGATCGTGTCCTTTAACACTCTGTGTATTGTTTTCTGTACTGTATTCTTATATATTTTGTAAAACTACCTACTACTCGGTGAGTTTTATACGTATTTGAATTAATGTGCCTTTACTTTTTTACCCATATTGCCTGATCAGAAAAAAAAAACATCACGACTGACGGCTGCCGACACGCATATTGCTTAAAAACATAAATCGAGGCTTCAAGTAATACCCAACGATTTAAGTTTATTGAGGTATTTCCTAGGAAACAATCATTGTGCCACGAGAGACTACGAAGCTCTGACCCTTATGGGAATCGAAGCCAGAATGCTGTCACTGAGCCACCGAGTAGTAATGTCAACGTGAATGCATTTTAAAACAAATGTATTCTTGCAGGCGTATTTGTTTTACAATCAATCTTTCGTATCGTTATCATTTGCAGCTGACTTACTGCGCTCTAGAGCAAATTGCCCGATAAATTGTGACGCTCGAGCGAAGTTAAAAGAGTTATATTACCTATTGTGTAAACATTTATTTTTTGTTTTTATAAGCAAGTACAGGCCCATTATTATAACATTGATAATACCTGAAACTATTACATCAAAAGCTGAATATATTTGGGATCATAAGGCTATTTTTATAAAATTATTAAATTGTTTGGTACCCGTTTTTCAAATGGGGCCAAATTTCAAGATATTTACGGTCGACAGAAATTTGGTGTAATGTAAATTGTTAAAGTTACAATTAGTTACGTTGAAAAGTAATTTACGTGTCATTTATAACTTATAATTATCAGGCATGAATAAACCAAGTCCATTAATATATTATTTAAATTGCCTGAATAGCACCGTGAGTGCTTACGATTGCTGTGCAAGGGCATGAAAGTTTCGTTCCCGTATGGGTCAACAAAAGTCTTTTAAAGAACTTGGCTTATAAAAAAACACACCATTTTTGAATATGAGGGTATTTTAAAACTTTCTCTCTTACTCGGTTTTCATTTAGTACCTTGGTTATCATTTGCTAATTTAAAATTGAATCGGCTTATAAAATTTGCAGAATTTTCATTAAATAAATGGATTTATTTTTGCAGGATTTATTAATGTTTTAGTGCCAGTCGGATTTTTTTTCCGGATTGTTATCAATCTATTAAAACAAGATGTTTTTTTGTTCTGTTCTATTAGATCAATCTATCAAAGAAACGGAATATTTTTTACGTAGATCAATCGAACTAACAATCTAACAAAACAGACGAACAGACGCAATATTTTGTTATTCAATTTTTATTTTGCTTCCACGTAAATTGAATGTAAACCAAGGTAGCAATTTCCATACATTTTTTATTTAATTTAGGTGTAGTCCTGTGGGGTTTTTTAATGAATAACTGATTTACTATTAATAAATTACAACCTCCGAATAAAATAAAATAAGAGAGAGGTGTTCTATGGACCCCCGGTTGGTACGTAGTTCCTTCTGCTATATATATTTTGTGTTTGTATTTCACTAATATTAAAAAAAATCTGAAAGAACATAACATTTTTTTAAATTGTCTTATTTCAAATTAGGATTTTTCATATTCCTTCTTCTTATTCCTTCTCAAGTGCAGCCGATCATCGATTTATAAGACGTTATCACGTCAAAAAATATCAAATTTATTTTATCAAGTTTGGTATGATTGCAAGTTTTTCTGACAGTTTTATGGGTTTTGCTCTTCTTAGGAACACAATAATAACAATCGCTTACAACATGATTGACGCCTACAAATTATTACTTTAAAATCAACTTAATAATTTCCTCCCAATTAAGAATAAGTTCTACAACAATTTAATACAACGACAACAAACAATTCTTAATTATTTCAGTAACTGTATTTTCAATATCTGTTTAAGTTTTCAGTTTGTATAAACATCAATAAGAGAGTTGTTGTTTCTATACCAAGTTTCAGCGGAATACAGACCTATTGATTTTGTTGACTTCAAAATAACAGATATATATAAAAACAAATATTTGTTGTTTCGTTTACAAGAAATATTACACAATAGTCAGTTGATTTTGTTTAAATTGAGTGAAAATTAACAATATTATCTATTAATTTTCACTTGGAAAAGCATTTACAGATATTTGCTTTTTATTTTTAAGTGTTTAACAACGGAGGGAAAAACCGAATAATTAACAACTCAAAATGAAATTATATTTTTACAAATTCCACAGTATTCCCTATTACCAGTTAAGTAGTTGGTTAATAATACCAAGGTTTACAATTCAATCTCCATCACTGCACGTTATTATTTTAGGATTGAAAAGGATTTCGCTTTAGATAATATCTACGTTGTGAATTGTGCTAAGCCATTTAGGAATAGAATGTTACTTTATTTTCAGACGTATTTACATAACGTTGAGGTTTACATTTAATTGAAATTAGGCATTGTCCTACCACGGAACACAGATCGTCTCTTTGTGAGAGTACACAGACAGTATTCTACCATGAAGCCTCTCAGCGCGGATTGGTAAATATCATATATCATCGATTTTTTAATGTTAAGACCTACCGTGTAAATGACCTGTTAAATATTCTTAAAAGCGCACAAACTTCACAAGAAATAATTACGAACAGTAATTATAAAAATCCGGTACCACTTGCACCGAGAAGAACTCTGAAAACCGTCACTAAAACGGTTTATTTCTAAAAGTTTTACGCGAGGAAGGCGCGCAGGAAGTGAGTTCTGTGGCAAGTGGAAATATGAATGTCTCTAATTTGAGCTACACTGCCGAGAATGCTACTACGAGTAAGTATTACGATAAACTCTCACTCGAAAGTAAGACGCTGAGACAGCACGTACGATACCTACACAAACTTACGTTCTCATACACATGATAATGTTATGTGCAAATATAGTTAAAACCTTTTTGTAATCACATGAGAACATAAATGAAACAAATGTGGAAATTAAAGTTGTCTTCCGTATCTATCGGTTTGTACGCTTATTTCATGGTTTTTAGCGTTCCGTAGCCAAAATGGCAAAAACGGAATTCCATATTGATGAAATTTAGATTATAGGTGTCATAAATAAACCGCTACTTAGTTCGATAGTTAAATAATAAAAAAAATGAATATTTTTAGGGGCACTGTATACATGTCACTGAAGCTGAAAAGTGTTTATTTCAGCAAGCATCTACGTGTGGCACATCATTCAACAGGTGTTTTAAAAACATTTCAAGGTTTCTAAGAAACTTTATAAATTTAAAAATTCATCAAAAAAAGTTTAAAACATTATAAAACAATGTTTTAAAAGTGCCATGAAGATACGCTCTTTTGCTGGTGCATTTTTCAGATCGTATGTTTGCATATGTAGTGCATTTCTTTGTAGTGATAGTTGCGGAACCCTTCACTGAGCTTCGTCCGATATGCTCTTGCCTGGTTTTTACCGAAGGTTTGTATACACATTTTTTTCCTCGTTTTTAAAGTCTATTTAATGAATGCCTTAAAAGTTTCGGAGCCAATCTGAGCTGTTTATGCGGTGCAATACAGACAATGGCCCACCTTACACTGTGTCCTGTGTGCCCGACCACCTGTACACAGGAGTACTTGATGCCTGCCGCAGACAATGCTGTTGACGTGGCCACGTTCTGGGCCTCCACAATATAATATATTTAATTTGTTTTTATAAAGTTTGCTTTCAAAACTGTAAGAAGAAGATAGAGATAAAAGTTACTTTATCAAACACGTATTGGTTTATGATAAGTAAAGTCAAATCGCTAAAAGGTCTTGGCATCGACCTCGCGACAAGCAAATAGTAGTCTGCATACAAGACCCATTATGAAATACCTATAGGTATTTCTATGCCTACTTATTGAGGCATCTGTAAGTGCGGTCATAAGTTCTGTTATAAATTAAAATCCATTTTTTTTAATGAAGTAATGTAATATTACTAAAACTTATATGTACAGATTTATTAAAGTTTCAGCAAAGAATAAAAACAATATTCTATTTAAAAATGGACACTTTTTGCTTTTATACAGGCCTTTAATCTGTCTGGCCACGAATCTATGGATTTACGCACTGTTTCTATAGTAAATTTCGCCACTGCTTGCTCCAGGGATTTTTTTAGAGACTCAATGTCACCGTGTCGTTTAGAGTAAGCCATGTCCTCTAAAACTGACCTTAATTTGTAGTCTAAAGGATTGAGGTCTAGGCTAGATGAGGGCCAGTCTTCAGTTCTTATAAAGTCCGGAACGTTGGTTTCAAGCCAGGCTTGGGTAGTTCGTGTCTTGTGATCAGGTGCAGAGTCTTGCTGGAATGTTCACGGTACATTTTTAAAAAATGTATTGCTGCTATGTTTCACAGCATGATCCAAGACTGTCTCTTAATACACTATGGCTGAAGTTTTGACTCCTTTTTCACAAAAATGTAGTATTGAAAGCGAAATCGAAAGAACTTTTAAAAATAGTAAACAAGTTCCAAATTCAAAGTAATTCAAAAGTTGAAAAAAATAAAAGTTTTTAAGTAACAGTACTTATGGCTGGACTAGTTATATTTATTGAGGGATCTGTGTATTGGTATGATATTTGAAAAAATAATGACTAATAATATATGAATAAAACATTTGCCATAATGCAGTTCATTTGAATGTATGTGACCCTTGCTCGACTCAGAGATAAAAGAAACGCTTATATTTTCTTCCTTCTACAAATATATTCAACTGCACTTTTAAAGCCACGAAGATAATAAAATAAAACATCACCAACCGAGTCAAACGCTTCAGTTTAGTTCACCTGTTCACTTATTTTAATGGAATACAGACCGGAAAATTTCTTAGCTTCATTAATATTAATGGCTTGCCTCAAAGCTTCGAAACCCTTGTGTCTGTCGTATTTATCTCGTCACTTTTAAGCATGACATAGGTATCTTGACTATTAAGATAGTAGGAACAATTTTTTTACATTATTCAATAGTCGGGCGTTTGATGAGTTGGAAGGCCAAATAATCAGGGTCTCAAAACAAAAACCTTGCAAGAGGGACTTGCATGGTAAGAAATGAAGACGGTAGAATTTAGAACAGACGTAGATAATTGTACCTAGTCGTGTAAGTCTGTGCTGGTGTCATCTCGAAATTATTTAGAATGTATTTTTTTTTTTTGTACTCGTTGGTTATCCTGTGAAGATATACAGATGGGTAGAAGTGATTTGATGCGCTTGAGTTATTGTTAGTTGTTTGGATTTACTATTGATAAATGATGAACGCTAAAAAAGTTTCTAGTAAATTGCTAAAAATCGATTTATTATTACCCGACTACGCTAAAAGGAGGGTAATATTTTTTGAATGTTTGATTTCTGTATGTATGTATGTATGTATTTTTCTTTTGCACACTCTAGGGCCTAAATGGCTCGATGGATTTTACCTTGAAAGGTAATGTTAGATTCGTCTTAATTGTGAGTGGCACTGGGTACATCAAAATTAGGAAAACAATAACATTTCAGAGGATCTTAACAGAGGATTTTTGGCGCCAAAATATTTAGGTTATTAATTTAAAGCAGGCGGTTTATTTTGCTTAGCTTGTATTATCATAATATCAGATTTGTCAGCTCTTGGTGATTTTAGGCAAGCTTCAGAAATCGTGCGTAAATAATTTTACATAAAAGTTGAAATAGAGAAAACATTATTCATGAAACACACTTACGTTTGTTTTTTATTAAATGTCCACTATTTTTAAATGCATGGTGAAATAGTAGGTACTAATATTTTGACATACGCAGGATATAAAGCCTCAAATGGACCACAGTTATACACAAACCTCAATTTCTATCAATGGAATTCACGATCAATAAATTTATTGGAATAACCTTTCCTCTATTATTTATGAGTGCATGTTACATCAAAGATCACCCATAAATAATAACATCTGTGTCACCGATAAATCTATTAGCTATCGAGTTGCTACAAAAATAACGCTATAAGCGAATAACATTAACGAAAGTCGAATTAACGAAGTAGCAAAACCTTCTTTCTTAATATTCCTACATCACTCTATTTATGACAAATAGTCCTCAATCGTTACAGCTGTAACAACATTTTATACGAAAATGTTATGTCTAAAAATAATCATAAATTATAAGGATGAAAATATTGTAATGTTTCTATAAATAGGATTGATATTATCGAGGTAGTAAGTTGAGTATTTTTCTCCGTGTAAACATTGGTAAAAATAGAATATACGAAAGTTCGAAGTGGAGTTCGTGTGGTTATACTTATTCAAAGAAGGATGTTTAAGAAGGCATTACACTGAGAAAATTATTTATTTAGCGCTACGTACACAGCGACACGATCGCCGGCCTCGCTTCTCCGCACACAACTATTACTTCACAGTGCGCAGGAGCGCAAGTCAATATAAAGCAGAATATTCGTTCGTAAATATGTTAGATTACGAACGTCATGACAATGACAATACCAAAATTCTCGTTTTTGCATTTTTCCGCAACTTCAAGATTTATTTGCGGGATCATTTTAAGACAAATCCTTAAATTTCTCTATTTCATCTTCTAGAAAAACTCTTTGCCTAGTGACATAATTTTTTTCGTGTCCTAATATTTTGGTTTTCTATATAAATTTTTGACAGAGCCAAACCCTGTTTCTCGTAATCTACCCTTACTGTAAATACATTAAACATCCTTCTTTGAATAAGTAAGAACGCTAGTAAGAACGAACATGGCCAGATGGCCATGTTACTGTTTAAGTAAACTAAATTGGCCCTCGATGGCGTAGATGAAGTATATTAAAATGTTAAACATGCATCACAGAGCATAAATGAAGCTTGCCCAAAAAGTTTAAGTAACGAACCTAAGAAATTAAGCTCAAGCAATATTTTCTTTACGAAATTGAGCTGTGAGCCGTTACAGCTTCATTTTGTACTGCTGCTGCTGAAAATGTAATCTTAAAAAAAAAATGTAGAGAGCACACCTAACGACTTCTTCAAAAATATAAGACGCAACAAAGAAAGCACAGAAAATTATTTAAACGTTGGTGATAATGTAGACCTACGAAATAAAAAGAATGTTAATTGTCAATGAGATAGTGTGAATGCTAGATGCGAGCAACGATTACCCTTACGTAATATATTCGTGCATACCTGAGATGTTAAATATGATCTCATCTTATAAAATATAAATTGGACCCATTTCGCGATGCACATATTTATTATTGTGGTCATGACCACGGCCGTTGCAACACGGTAAATACAATACGGTAAGAAAATTCTATAATAAGTAACATGAATCCTGGAAACATGCCATAATAAATTATGTACACACATGTAAATTAAACCATCCATATCGGTTATTCAACAAGTTCAGATAGTTGTATCACAATAGTGTTTTCAAAACTAAAACAATTCATGTAACTGCTTAAATATTAAGACAATAAAACAAAAAGTTCAAAATAATATCTTTAAAACTCAGTAAAAGAAGACGAAAATTCAAACAATACTTTCAAAGCCATCTTAAACCGTGCTTGGCAAAACTTGAATGATGCGAGCGACTAACAAAAACGTTAAGATGTTATTTTTATCTATTTCACGCCAACAGAGACTATCTATTATTATGCCAGTTTTTTGGAGAGATTCCCTTCAAAACAATGTGCCTTTGAGAGAGAAAATAAATATGACAATTGGGTTTGTAATGAACGTCATAGTTATTTGTAGTGCTACACAAATGTTGTGAAGGTTTTCGAGAAATGTATGGGTGTGTAGTGTTTGTGATATTTTGATTTAATTTCATAGATATTTTTTCGTCTTAGCCATTAGACGTTCGCTGGAAAACATTATATTTGCCAAAAGGTTTGTAGTTTTAACCTAAATAATTTTCAAAAACAGATAGTTGATTCATATTGGGTTATAAAAAAATGTTCGAAGATATTTAATGATGATTAAGAGCACGATTTGATTTTTGTAAGTAAAGATTCTGCGTGACGAATAAAGGCCATTCTTTTATTTCTATTGATATCAGAATTAATATTTAATATTAAATAATTTGTTATCAATACTTTGGCAAATATTTCAGCACATATAATTCTTTACATTGTTGTAAGTAGATGTTCCTGCTATATTGTACCCACTAAGGTTGATTTTATTTTATCTCATGTTCCAACTTTTTAATAATATAATTTACGTCAGTCCTTTAACATGGTGTAGCAGCACCTTACCCCCTATATCAAGTTTATAAACATTGTAAAATTGGCAATTTGAAAAGAATGGCCGCGAGTTTTTATTACCATGTTCTTTTCTCCGGCTTTAGCTATTGTTTGCAAAACTGGCATTACATGTACATTAAAGAATCCAGACATATTACAAGTGTTGTTTGAACTAAAAGCGTATTAAAAATAATTTTAAATGTTAATTTTTTTGAATTTTGAATGATAAAAATTAGCACTTATTTAAACGGTAAGATTAACTGTCACGTAGACGACTTTAATCCTTGTGTCCAATGATATGTAGAGTATTTCAGTAAGTTATAAAAGAATATTTGTTTTTGAAAAACATTAAGGTTAAAACTACGAACGTCAGCGAACGTCTAATGGCTAAGACAAAGAAATATCTATAAAAGAAAATAACAAACAGAGTGGCCTTGCCAATTTAACCCCGCCTATACATTTCTCACAAACCCTCACCACCTTTGTATAGCAGTAGAAATAACTGTAATGTTCACTACAAACCCAACTGCCATATTTATTTCAAAAAGTACTCCAAATTGAAATCTCAATTCAAATAAACCGACTGACAAGAAAAACATTATTATTTAATCCTCCAAATGCACTCACAGTGTAGAAAGATTCCCCACCTGTGTCCCCACGTTGTCGCCGTGGTGGGGCTTGCGTGTCTCGACGATCCTTGGAGCTATGCCGGTAGAGCTTCTCATACCGGACAGGTCCAAGGGGAGAGACCAGACCAAGCGGGATACAGGGCGGAGTCTTCAGAGACTTCCGCGGAGGGAGTGCCAGCCCTTGGCTGGCACGTGAAGGGGGAATTTCCGTGGTTCGGCACACGATGGCTCGTGCCATCGGGCGACGAACCACGAGGCGGTTTTAGTGTTGTCTAGCGCTCTTGCCGGATAACGAAGACGTGCCCACTCACTGGTACGCGTCTGGTTACCAGACGTGACTGCGTGAGGTGGAAAAACATGGGGAGGATAAAAAAACAATAAAAACAAAAACAAAAAAGGAGTTCAGATGGGAGAAGAGACCTCACCCCTCAAAGGACAAAAAATGAAAAAGGTAGATGATAAAACTATTCCCCAGGGTGGAGCCGGATGCTCCGCAGCCGGAGAATCCACCACAGAGCCTTCGGGCTCTGTCAGTCCCGCCGTATCTTGGGGGGGCAACATATGCCTATCCACCGCTCAGACGAGCGTATTGAGCCAAGGTGGCTCACAGTCGGACGTCGGAGACTCGATGTCCGACTGTGTGTCTACCTGCGCTCAAAATTCCAAGGGACGCAGCAGGCAGAAGGGGCCGCGCCACGGCTATACCTCCTGCCTTAAAATCACAGCGCGGCGCAAGAAGCCGACTAAAGGCGTCCGGACGATCCGGCACACCCGCTCCCTCCTGCACTGAGGCCGAGTCGGATGTACTGACGGACAGTGGCGTGCCAGATCGCAGTGGTGGGTCCAACACGGACCCCAAGGCCCGATTCACCGAGGCCGTGTCTGCCGGTCTAAAGAGCGTGGGCCCTAAGACGAAAACGGCGTCTAAGGCCAAGGCCATAGACGCAGCCATGGTCTCTATAATGGCGGCGGCCGAGGATCATATCGCGGGAATATCAGGCGAAACGGTGCGACTCAGGGAGGAAGTCGCCCGCCTGTCAGCTGCAATGGAGCTTCTCAAGGTGGACAACAAGAAGCTCCGAGCAGAACTGGCTAGATTGCCAGGTGTTGGCTTACAAAGTCAACCTCCACCGGAGTCACATTTGCACCAACAACAGCGACAGTGGCAGCAGCAGCAGCAGCAGCAGCAGCAGCAACGGTGGCAACAGCAGTGGCGGCAGCAACAAGGTCAGCCGGCACCTGCTCCCCAGAACCAAATTTTGGAACTGGTCCGGCGGGAGCTGGGGCTGGGAGGAAGGTCTTACACCTCGGTTGTGGCAGCCCGCTCTGGGCAATCTGTCCAGACTACACGCAGACCTCAGCCTGCCACAGCCAACCCAATTCCCGCAGCGTCAGCTAAGCAAAACCGGCAAAGCCAAACGACGGGCCAGACGGCGAGCTGCCTCCCTCCGACTCAAAAGCCTCCCGCGACTGACGCCGAATGGCAAGTGGTCGGGGAGAAAAAGAGAGGGCGCAAAACGGCCAGAAAGCGGCGGCAACAACAGCGCACTACAGCCAGAAGCAGAAAAACAGGGCGTGACCTATGGCGACGTGATCTCCAAGGCGCGGCAGGAGGTGGACCTCCGGGAACTCGGGATCACCGAGGGTCTCCGGCTAAATTTCAGCGTAACGGGGGCGCAAATGCTAGAGATTCACGGTGCTGATAGCGGCACCATTGCTGACGCCTTGGCCGAAAAGCTCAGGGCTTCCATAAATACGGAAGAAGCCCGAGTGTTCAGGCCCACGAAACGCGCAGACATGCGAATTAAGGGCCTGGACGACTCCGTCACGGTTGTGGAGGTTGCAGCCGCCGTCGCCGAGGCAAGTGGGTGCACTGCCGATCAGGTTAAAGTGAGCACCATCCGTTCTCACTTCACGGGCATGTGAACCGTTACGATGAGCTGCCCAGTCACGGCGGCCAAAGCCGTAATAGAGCGCGGTAGGCTCCTGGTAGGCTGGATATCGGCGCAAGTCAAACTGCTCGAGCCCAGACCCTTGAGGTGCTTCCGGTGTCACGTGGGGCACCACGTGGGTGTTCGGTGTACCGAGGGGGTGGACCGCAGCGACTTATGTTTTCGCTGTGGTCAGCCCGGGCACAAGGCCGGCGCGTGTAACGCCGCGCCACACTGTGTTGCCTGTGCAGCGGCTGGCAAGCCAGCCGAACACCGGGCAGGAAGCAAGGCCTGCGCCTCTTCAGCCTCTTCGGCCAAAGCCAGGGGCAGGGGGAGACGCCTTGCCATCTCCGTCGTTCCCGCCCAGACCTCAAGCGCGCCGTTGCGACAGGCCCCGAGTGGTCCACGGTGGGCGCTGAAGCGGCTGGACAACGAGCTGCTCCTGGAGGCCTTAATCGTGCAGGCCTGGGTGTCATCACCGGACAGGCCTGCCGACATCAACGGCGAGGCTCAGTGGTTCCAGGAGGCCATCTCGGAGGTATGCGACGTGGCAATGCCTCGAAGTCCGGCCAGGTCGCGCTCGGCGCCGGTACACTAGACATCGCAGGCTTCGCATCCGTCCCCCGAATGCGGAGGCTAGGGAGGCGGATCTATACGAAGGATACAAAGCAGCGAAAATCACCCTTAAGGAGGCAATTTGTCGGGCCGAGAACCACGCCCGCCAGGAAATGCTGGACACTCTCGACAGGGACCCGTGGGGGCGCCCGTAAAAGATGGTGCGGGACAAGATCCATCCCTGGGCTCCCCCGCTGACGCAAAGTCTCCGGCCCGAGCTTGTGGAAGGCTTGGTGAGCGCTTTGTTCCCTGCGCGCGGTGAGCATACTCCTCCGTGCATGGTCCCGCATACTGCAATGCCCGAAGCGGACCACTCGAACGACGCCGACGTCCCGGAAGTGACTAAGGCAGACTAAAGAGCGGCTGTAGGTAGGCTGGAAGCGAAGAATACCGCCCCAGGACCCGATGGCATTCCGGGGAAAGCCTTGGTCCTGGCCTTAGAGGCTCTCGGGCCTCGACTGAGGGGGCTCATGAGCGCCTGCCTGGAGAGGGGCCAGTTCCCTCTTCTTTGGAAGACGGGGAAGCTGGTCTTGATACGGAAGCCAGGACGCCCTGCGGACTCTCCGTCGGCATACCGGCCCATAGTGCTGTTTGACGAGGTGGGCAAGCTCTTTGAAAGAGTAATTGCAGACCGCCTTGTCACGCACCTGTCAGGGGCTGGACCGAACCTATCTGAGATGCAGTTCGGTTTTCGCAGGCGACGCTCCACGGTGGACGCCATCATGCGCGTCCGTGCTCTTTCGACGGGGGATGGGGTGTCCCGGGGTAGGGTCGTCTTGGCGGTGTCTCTAGACATTGCCAATGCCTTCAACACCTTGCCCTGGAGTTGCATTGGGGAGGCACTCCGGTATTACCGGGTGCTTACCTACCTCCGTCGCGCGGTCAGGGCCTATCTAACGGACAGGGCCGTTGTCTACCCCGGTCCTAACGGGGACTGGAACCGGCGAGAGATGTCGTGCGGTGTTCCACAGGGTTCGGTTCTGGGGCCGCTCCTATGCAACATCGGCTACGACTGGGTGTTGCGCGCTGACCTCCCCAGCTGTGTCAGCGTAGTGTGCAACGCCGACGACACGCTGGTCTTGGCACAAGGGAGGTCGTACCCAGCGGCGGCTGCAGCGATGACATGCGGGGTTGCGACGGTTGTTAACCGAATCCGGCGACTGGGTCTCGAGGTGGCTCTGCACAAGTCCGAGGCCATGTATTTTTATGGCCAGCGGAACTGACCACCCCCAGGATTCTAGGCGGCAGTAGGGGGGGTTTACATCGGCGTCGAGTCGACGATGAAGTACATGGGACTCGTCCTCGACAGCCGGTGGAACTTCGTAGAGCACTTCCGACGTTTGGCTCCCAAATTGGAACGGGCTGGGGCGCTTCCCAATTTGAGGGGTCCAAACGCCCCCTGCCGAAGGCTATACGCGGGGATTGTGCGGTCGATGGCCCTATATAGGGCCCCGATATGGGCGCGTTCCTTAGGGCGACGAGCCGCCCATTTCCTGAACGCGCCCCAAAAGGTGACATCTAACAGGGTCATCCAGGGATACCGCACGGTCTTCCGCGAGGCAGCTTGCCTCTTCGCCGGAATGGCGCGGTGGGATCTGGAGGCGATAGCCCTCGCATTCGCTTACGAGTGGCGAGAGGAGGCGATGCGCTGGGACGAAACTCCGCTGCCGCAACAAATTGCTGCGTGGCGGAGGGAGCTCCGGCTCGATATCATGGCGTCGTGGAGGGACCGACTGTCGCAACCACGAGCAGGGCACGCCGCGATAGCAGCGGTAAGCCCCCTCTTTGAGGAGTGGCTGGAAAGGCGCCATGGCGTCCTCACCTACCGCCTGACGCAGGTACTCACCGGACACGGGTGTTTTGGGAGGTACCTGCATCGCATCAGGCGGGAGGAAACGCCTGGGTGTCACCATTGTGGTGACCGGCCGGAAGACACGGTGGAGCACACGGTGGAGGTGTGCCCCGCTTGGGCCGAGCAGCGGCTAGTCCTCGTGGCAGCGATCGGCGGCGGCGACCTCTCGCGTCCGGGCCGCATTCGAGCCATGCTGCGAAGCGAGAGGGAATGGGAGGCAGTCGTCTCCTTCTGCGAGGAGATGATGCTGCAGAAGGAGACGGCGGAACGCGTAAGAGCACGAGCAGTGGGTAGCTTGCCGTCCAGCTTAGGACCAGGCCCGGGTCGACGGCGCGCTAGTGTTCCACGCGCGCCTCAAAGAGGTGTCAGCAAGTGACGGGGCCCCATTGGGCCGGCACCCACTGGGAGTGTGGGATCGTTTGAAAGAGTTACCGTGCTCCCGGAACACCAGGGCGAAAGAAGGAACACAGATGGGTTTTAGTCAGTAAGAGTCTGACACGCCCTCCCGCTCATGCCCACAGCGGGAGAAGTCATTTGATGATTTCCCATCCTTAAAAAAAAAAAAAAAAAAATGTAGAAAGATTAACGAGAATACACGATTACCAAAACAAGAGCTACCATTTTTCATATCTCCAATCATACACTCAACCTTAGCATTACGTACCGTCAAATTCGAGGCGCGAAGTGTGCTCTTGTCCTTATTTATGACCCGCCTGTTTCTCTAGCAATATATTATTTCTTCCCTATAATAATAATAAATAAAAATAAAATCTACATAATTATTGTTTATGTTTGTTATGTGTGTGTGTTTATATTTTGTAATTTGAACTTAATTATAATAATATTGTCAAGAGTGCTTCAGTTTCATCGTAAGTTAATGGTTTTAGCCAACTTATTAGGGTTACTTTACAGTCATATTTGTTCATGATGTAGATGTGTAGCATTTTATTTATTTTATTGTAAAGGTAAGTGTATTGTTGGCATGCAAGTGTACTTTTGACCGGATAGCAAGACCTGCCCACATCGTCTTTTATTGAGTGAATCGTGTTTTACCTTCAGCGTGTTGTGCAGTTTCAGTAAGGCGTGTAATATATATATTTTTCTAACAGAGAGCACATTGCCTAATATATATAACTCTGTTGTGGAGAAGCGGTATGGCTTAAAATGCATAACTTTTAATGGTGAGCTTGTATAGTACAAACTCTGCTTAGACAAGCAGACAACTGATAAACATACTTATATATTTCTAAATACATACATATTCATCATTCAACCCACGACCTCCGGCTTAGCAGTCAGTGTCACTAACCACTAGACCAACAGGCGAGTCAAATAAAATACCTGTTGGTCTAGTGGTTTTATTAATACAATAATTGCATTTAAAAAAAATAAAAATATGTATTTAAAGTCCAAACCCAGGAATCGAACCCGAGACTTCCGTATGCCAAACCGGGGCCGGAGTCAAACCATCTATCGGGACTTTGTAACCTCAAATTCTTCTATCCTTCCTGCACGCGAGTTGAGCTGAAAATGGACCAAAAGCTATTACAAATTCGTTAAGTTTGGACAAATGCTAAACATGTGACTTGCCTACAAAACCGGTCTCGACCATTAGTACAGCAACGCCACACAATTAAACAGAATATCATTTTGTCTTCAGACGTCTCTTTAAAAGCCCGACCTTTGAACTAACATTAAAAATTAATAATTTAATCCAGAACATTCTGCTTCTTATTTTTTTTTGATCAGTTAGAGTTTATTTATATTTATTAGAGTCCAGAATTAGTATTGAATATTATGATTATCCCGTATTCGTTTATGATCCTAAAGGGAAATATAACAATATTGGTGTAAATAATCAACCGTTGTTGCAACACGGGAACTTATTTCCATTAGATAAAGCATAAATTCGTTAACTGCTAGTACAATTTTAAAACATGCAAATTAAAAATACTTATAAAAAGTCGAGGCATAGGTACTAACTTCTTAAAATTTTTTCGCGTAAGCGTGGCTAAAATGCTGCCATTGTCAGAAATAATAAACAAATTCAACAAAAAAGTAATTTCATCTAAGCCGTATTGATTCAATTCTAAAAAGAACTCGCCGCGGCTTTCCTTCTCAAGTAGAAACACAATAAGCATACACAATTGCCAAGTGAAACAACCTCTTACATTTGTAAGGGAGTGAATTTATTCAATGTCGAATAAAAAAAATGTCCTAACGTCGACCCCTAAAAATCGAATTAAGTATAATATACTTTTGTGTGTTCTCCACTGTATGACGGATTTCCGTTCTCGACGCCTGCTTTAAATGATTTTACTTCTTGAAATCTGTCTCAATTTCTCTCCGTTTCAACTCTCGACGCAATTTCGTTCATATTATATTGGATACCCTGCCAGTGCGAGCGGTATGATTTAATATTCGATACTTTTTTAGTTTTGCTCCAATTCTTTTCCGGTTTTCAGAGCAGTTCAATATCTGAATGATATATTGTCTATTCGAAGATCTTTCAAACTAATTCGTCGTTGGTGTATGTATATCTTGCGTATGTAGATATTTGAATTTATAGGTACTTCTACTAACAAAGCGAATGCAAATGACATATAAATTAACAAGAATTCATATGCGCGTGAATATAATTTCAATTAATCAATCAAATCATCTAATTGTGGATCATTGGTAAGTATAAAGTAAGTATAAAATACAGGTGTTCTTATTAATTAAGTAGTTCAACTATGTCCCATCTTTCAGGCATACAATAATTACATTCAAATACAACATATATAATGATAATAGGAAAATAAAAATAGATTATTATGTCACAATTAATTAGATAGAAACTAAAAACAACAAAAAAACACAAACAAATAAAAAGAACTAGTCAAAGTGAAAGCATGCAACTAAATATACCTACATTATTTCACAAAATAATAATAATATGTTAACATTGCATTGAGCGACTTCATGGTTCTTCATGATGTGACTGTGGATGGATCATATGGTTGTAGTGACTTATCGGATAAATAGTCTTCTACAGAGTAGTAACACTTGTTCACCAGTAGGTCTTGGAGTTTTTTTTTAAATGTTTTTATTTCTGAAACAGTTCTAAGGGGTTTCTGAATATTATTAAACTAGCGGACCCGCGCAACTTCGTATGCGTCAATTTTCCCCGTTTTTGCAACATTTTTCATTGTTGCTTCGCTCCTATTGGTCGTAGCGTGATGTTATATAGCCAATTCCTTGATAAATGGGCGACCTAAGAAAAAGATGTTCTTAATTCGGACCAGTAGTTCCTGAGATATCTGCTTTCAAACAAACAAACAAACTTTTCAGCTTTATAATATTAGTATAGATATATTTGAGGTCATACAAAACATAGTTTCTTGCATTAAGTGCGTCTTGCAGCCTGCCTTGTGCAATTTATCCTGATGCCGTGTACTTGTGCGGTATTCAAATAAATGGATATTGTTTTTAACGAATGTAGCGACCTCGAGGATATATTTTATATTTATTTGATTACATATTACATATATTTCCAGCTAGAAACAACCTGTAGGCGTATATACCCAAAAAATCCCAAAGGTTAGAATTAGTATTACAACGGTAATTAGGAGGTACATTAGAGTAAAATATCTCTTGAGAAAGTAATATTACTTTATTACATTAATCACCTGTTACGGCCGGTTTACTAATATACACGTACCATGAGATAGTATTGAGATAATGATGAATGTTGTTAGCCGGTATTTGCCTTTTTACATGACTACGACGAAGCCAAAAAGGAAGGGTAAAGTTTTTAGCAGTCTATATGTGTTTGTATTTACGTATGTTCCACCGTAGCGCTTAAACTACTTATCCGATTTCGATGAATAAGGTACCAATCGATTCATTATTACAGTGTAGATGACAAAGGCTACATTTTCATTCATTATAAATGTAATATAATGTGGTAAGCAAATGGAAGGGCTTAATTAGCACAATCATTTGATACAAACACATTGCTAACTGAGTTTGAGTTAATTCCGTAAATTTAAAAAAAAATACAAAGACATCGTGGATAAGTAAAGATAATTATTAAGTATTTGATTGATAGATATGACTTCCAATGACATCAAATAAACAAGTCATCGTTATAAGGGGCAAGGACTCATCTTCTCTCCGTAGAATCAATTGTAGGTTTTTAGAGTTTACATAATCATAATCATAAATAATACTTTTTTGATTGATTGATTATTTTATACTTTTTTCCGTTTAGCCTCTCAGTCCGCAAACAAAAACGTGCGATAAGGAACTGCGTTCCAATAATATGAAGAAACTGATAGCTATTACCGTCGCCTAGTATTTTTGTGTAATTCGAGGTCATTCGTCAATTTTTAACTTACCTCCATAATACAATTATCTAAACCTACATAATGAGTTTACAGTGTAAACTAAATAGACAAGTAGATAAGGACGCTGGTATATTAGGTAAACAGAATTACTTTCGTATTTCGTAAAATATCAAAGAATTCCAAATATACTTACAGTTATCAATCAAATCGAACTTTTCGAATAAATTAGGTATTTTTCGTTGCGTAATAGAAACTCCAAAAAATTAAGAAAGTAATATAAATTATGTCAAAGAAAAAAATGAGAAATAATCTCTCAAAGATTTTTATTAAAAGGAATAAATAATAAATAGCATAGTAATGGAAGGAAAGGATTATCGCCTTGTACAGCACTTAGCGAATGATGAAATTAATGAACGCCGAATATTTACCGGCTATCAATGTCCCAGTACCTAAAAATACAAAGTCTTATTAGTATCCCAAGATAGTATTATTAGATATTATAATTTTATTTAATATTATATTAAGACTAAGACCTAAAATATTTTCCATTTAACGAAGAAGGCTCTAAGCTATATAACATCACGCTACGACGATGAGAAATGTTGCAAAAACGGGGAAAATTTACGCAGACGAAGTTGCACGGGACAGCTAGTTACTTATATAGTTCGCGAATTCAAAGACGCAAAATAATTATGTTCAGGCTATTGATAGTTTTTAAATATATAAAAAAAAATATTTTTAGTAATATTTTGTATGTTACCTTTAATCGCCGCCTAACTATCATATTTGTTCAGCCTAATTAAAACTCACGGTACTACCTGACAAAAACAAACAAAATGTTGGTAGATGTAATATTATAAGACGAGGGGGCCATACACGCTACAGTGCACCGGAAAGGTTTACCTGTGCACGAATGCTTACGCAGACCATGTGTAATCTGTGCAGTTTTTGTCAATTCTTTAATGACACCGAACGGTGTACCTTTGACCGCTCCGGTGGACTGGAAGGTCCCCATACACGCTACCGAACGTGCGGTTGAAAACCTTCATAGGTAGCATCTCCAGTAATGAAGCACCTTTATGTGACACTTGTGTTTTTAAAGACAATAGTCATAAATCGAGATTTAGTCAAAAAAGGACCTAGTCATAACTGCCATCTAGTCTTAAAGCTTATATCTCCTTCTACACTTGTGTAAAAACCCTGCGATAAGAAAAAAATGACAAACATTTAAAATACAACCAGATTCGTAAACAAATTTTTAGGATTTCACGAAGATTCTTATTTAGAAATCGAACCCATGACCACTTGCACAGCAGGTGTACTGCACTCATGTAAAAATATTTTGGATGATGTTACAAAACTACAAAAACATCGCCTACTTGGTTGCAAGTACTTCAAATACAAGACAAGTCTTTTCAAGGAGTAAATTCGAGGCTTTACATTAAAAATCATATACACTTCCGTAGGACCAAAACAGCCTTTCGTGGAAGAATCAATTGCCGTTTCTCTGACGACGAACTGTGGGGTTTAGGCGTGACTTCCGATGCACGGAGAAACTCTATGTGATATATCATATCATGGATTGATGTGGTGAAAATCAAACAATTAGTTATTTAGCAATTGTAATGGAGTATAATAACTGCAAAACTACATGTTAAATATCTTGAAATACACCTGTTTTCTTGACGTGTTAAATATCTTGAAATACACAATCGGCCTCCGCGTTCGGCAGCGTTCGACATCTGTCTCTCTCCTACTTGAGCGATGCGTCCGCGTGGACAGCTGCTATACAATAATACATTTACATGTATTTGTAAAAACTATGTACATTTTAAAAATAAATAAATAAAAATTGACATAATTGTATTTATGCGTACAAATAAATGTAACTTGATCAATTCATTGTTTTTAAATTGATCAATTCAATTGTGATTTCCATTTACCTCCTTCTCTATATCCATACAAAATATCTATCAAACAAATTAAAATTAAAATTTTCTTTTGAAAAATAGACTGCCTCTGTGGCGCGGTGGGAGTGTATCCGACTGCTACGCAAGAGGTCGTGGGTTCGATCCCCACCCAGGATAAAACTTTGTGTGATGAGCACGATGGTTTATTCTGTGTCTGAGTGTTATTTATCTATAATATGTATGTATTTATAAATATATAAGTATGTTTATCAGTTGTCTGGTTTTCATAGTACAAGCTCTGCTTAGTTTGGGATCAGATAGCGTTGTGTGAGTTGTCCCAAGATATTATTATATTATTATTATTAAAATGAAACCATTCCATCAGTATTTTTTTATGACGTTGTCACGTTCAACTATCGTCAGTAAACCGACTTTACAGACAACCGATTTTTTTCCATACAAGAGATAA
Organism: Herminia tarsipennalis; assembly: GCA_945859575.2. Taxonomy (NCBI): domain Eukaryota; kingdom Metazoa; phylum Arthropoda; class Insecta; order Lepidoptera; family Erebidae; genus Herminia; species Herminia tarsipennalis. Next base: position 22,746,499 of record OX243844.2, read on the forward strand.
TGAGCATAGTAACGGAAATCTTTCAGATTGTGTATAAGTGTGTGTGTTTATATGTTACGGTAAGTGTGATTATTTGAAAATTATGAATAGTTAAAGAACAATGTTAATATTGCCCATATCTTAGAATCGCATCTTCTCCGGCGTTAGGGGAAGTGCAGCCTCTTCGCCATTATGTAACAAACCGCCACCACCTATGCTCGCCTTCACAGCCTCGGCTTGCTGTTCGCCTTCAGCAACCGCCTCTGGTTTCCAAAACCACTCTGGGGTGTCACAAACAAGTAACACGTAAAGTCGGAGTGGACTAACTCGGTTGTATATTATTTTTAACCCTCATTTAGGCCAGATACATAAACCAAGTACTGTGGTATTAAAAATACATAACTAACTATAACTGTAATAAATATACTGGACAAATATATTCAACTCTTATTTAATTTTATTACTTTTGCCGAAGAGAGTAGAAAATTATTAATAATAACCGTAAAATGTAATGAATTTCAATGTTATATTAATATTTATCAAATCATGATATAATTATTAATATTTATTATTTTCGATTAACCACCCTAACATGTATATCGTTCGAAAAGCCAATGAGCTGGTTACTATGTACACACATCAAAAGTGTCTAGGGATCAACATATATTTTTGCAATAACTTTTCTCCTGATTGATTTTTTTTTTTTATTTCTTTAAGGATTCATCAAATAAAGTGTTTTCGTTTGTCACAGTAACGATAAACCAAGTCACCTTTGCATTAATAAAGAAATTTGCCATTTTCCTAATAAAGGGATTTTTGACATTTGAACCACTAACATTAAAGTTCGAAAAAAAGACTGAAATAACAGTTTTCTTTAAAATTTTATTGGGTAACTTAAACAATTAATAATCCGTGTTTCTACCGCGGACACTAACAACACAAGAACATCGGTTTGGCATACTCAAAATGAGTTCATCCAAATCACGCTGTGGAATGGCCGCCCATGTTCGTTGCAACAACAAAAAAAGGTCTTCTTGCGACTGGATACCCTCCATATTCGGCAGAGCTCTTCTCTGTAGCATATCCCATGCATGCTCAATCGGGTTCAAGTCTGGCGACTGAGCAGGCCAGGGCAGGACATTGATGTTAGCTGCGGCGAGAGTCTGTCTTACAACTCTTGCGGTGTGCGGTCGTGCATTATCATGCATTAACTGAAATAAGGGACCGATTTGCACTTGTAGAGGAACGATGACGTCTGATACAATCGTCTCAGCATAAATTTGAGCGTTGAGGTTGCCTCTGATCCAAATCAACTCAGTTCTTCCGCCGATCCAAATACCCGCCCATACCATGATGGTTCCACCACTATAAGGATGGACTTCCTGGCAGGATTTTAATCGCTGTTGGCGTCCAGGGGTTCTCCAGTGTCGTATACGTCTTGTATCCGGTCTCATACCAAAACGAGACTCATCAGAAAAGCACACGAAACGCCATTGTTCTTCTGCCCAATTTCTGTGTTCAAGAGCCCATTGATATCGAATCCTACGATTGTGCATTGCTATAGGTGGTACCCGTAGCGGTCTTCGGGAATGAAGGTTCACTTCATGCAAGCGGTTTCTGACTGTTTGGTCGCTAATTAAGTTCCCTGAAGAGTGATGAAGCCTCACGGCTAACATCATGGCGGTTATTGTTGGACCTCTTCGAGTTAAGATTTGAATGTATCGGTCTTGTCTCCGTGTGGTGCAGCAATACCGTCCTCCATGGCGCTCAGCCACGGTACCAGTGCTTCGGTAACGTGTCCAAAGTCGACTGATAACACTCTGACTTGTATTCAGAGCTAAAGCCACAGTACGTTGCCGGGAACCAGCTTCTATCATTCCCACGGCTCTGAGCATTTCTTCCCTGCTTAAATGACGTCGCCGCTCCATAATAACGTTGGTTTTAATCAGTAGTAGGGAAACAGTAGCACTAATAATGTCTTCAATGCGTTGTATGTTTTTATAGGGAAAATATTGACAGCTGATTTGCATCTTTTACTCGAATTTGATTCACAGTTCCTGATTCAAATTATGAAATGCACCAAAAAGGATCCATATAAATTTATAAAATCATAAATTTATTACAAAGCCACATCTCAATCTCAAGAAATCCGCATAAAAATGCTTGATCCCTAGACACTTTTGATGTGTGTATTATCAATTCCCTTGAATAGACATTTCAATAGCGTAATGTTCATCTATTACCTCACAAATGAACCTCGTCGTTAATTTAGATTGTGCTAGTTTTGTGTAATACAAACTTGAATACAATCTGGAATATTATTCTCTTAGGAATTTAATATTCCTTTGGATGGGAGGAGGAGTGACTACAGGACCCAACATTGTACATGGCTCGACATGCACTTACCCGGTTTTTTTTTAATATTTTAACCTTAATCCGGAATGTGACTCGTAGATTACTGCGCTGAGAATCAATGAATGCAGATTTTGCCTGTGCGGTAGCTCAACATTTATAATGATGTGTATCGGCTGTTAGGAATATTGATTTAATTTTAAACTGCTTCATCATGGTTATTAATCAACGACTGTTTTTATCATGATTTCTCATTTAAATACATATTACTAATAATTTGCAGCTTAGTAATATGTAGGTAATAACGTGTATAGCTGAAGTCCAGTTAGCCGATGACCTGAATAACTTAGTTCAGCTACATTTGCTTCCGAGCTCGCAGGGCTACGTGCTGTGTCGTAAAATCTCTTTAAAATACTGAGAATGAAATTCTTAAATTCTAGGTTTTCTGAACGAGAATTCTTGAAGCGAGATTTCTCGGGAAATTGTGTGTGGCCCAAGAGTTTCACATGGAATTTGAGTACGCCTTTACTTGGACGAATTATATTTGTAGTTAAGTAAAAATTTAATACAAACAAATCCTTGATTTGTTTTAATAACCTTAGCATACACATCGCAGAAACATACTCGTAGTAATAATTGTAAATGAAAGAAATAGTACAAAATAGAAGATACAAATAAATATTTACACTTATTTTGATAAATATGAATACCAAACATTTGAACTACGTAGGTATTAAAAAAGAAATAAGCAAAAGGCTTATGGTAATAAATAAAGTTGTTAATACAAAAAGCCCTGTCCCTGATAGGGTTATCAAAGATTAAAAAAAAATGTATACACGATTTTACAATAAAATCCCTAGTGGTATTCAGAAATTAAGTCGTAATAAATTTTGCTGAAGACGTTTATATTTATTTATTTTATGGTTACTTATTATTCAGTTATCCTTAATTTATAAACGATTACACCCATCAAACACCAGTGTGTTTGATGAGTGTAATCGTTTATTTTATTAACGAACCAGTGTTCGTTCAGTAAAAAAAAAATGTTTGTAAAGAAAAAGTAGGCCCATGAGTTTCTTGGCAGCTTCTTCTCGCGAGCTTTAAATTAGAAACAGCCGCCGAAACTCCTAACCTTAGGACTCCCGCAGTAGGCTACAAGCCCTGTGTCGCGGGGGACTTATTACAAACATACAAGTCACGGACACAAAGTATAACCAGACTCGAAACAACAGCTTGTGTATCACACAAAGTGTACCCGTGTAGGAATCAAACCCACGACCTCTTGCGTAGCAGCCGGATACACTCCCACCGCGCCATAGAGGTAGTCAATTCAAATATTAAATCATAAAGTAAAAAACGAAAAATCAAAATGAGCTATTGTAACATTGTAGATTGCGGCGAAATTTACGTTCGTATTCTAAGCATCTTACGGTCACGAGATTCTGATGCGATTTTAACATTTTATACCCATACCCAAAAAAGTGCACAACGCCGCTAAAGAAGTTTTCACAATTCACGGTTCTACAATGTTTAGCGGTCACCAACTTTCGGTCGGAGTTGTAAAAATTATACTCTACGAGTGCAAAATATATTTGAAAAACAAGACTTTGTGATTTAAAAAAAAAACATTGATACCGGCAACGTGACTTTGTGATTCAAGCCGAAAACTAGAAAGGAAATAAACTTGGAACTGACGTCGAGACTTTGTGATTCAAATAAGAAAACTTGAAAGAATTTAAACTATGTAATATGTTCTCGGCCTTTTTCGCCTCCGTGTACGAAGCTTCTTTCTTAAACCCCGTGACTTGGCAGCCACCTAGTACCTACACAGACTTTTCAACTTGTATTACCGACATAAATCTTACTCCCACGGCGATTCTCAAGGCTTTAAAAAGCCTAGACGTAAACAAGGGACCGGGACCAGATGGATTACCCCCAAGTTTTATAAGAAATATAGCAGACAATATTCTTATCCCGATCCACATTATTTTCAACAAATGTCTACGCGAAGGCATATTTCCTGCAACCTGGAAGCGGGCTTTCATCACGCCTATACACAAAAACGGTGACAAACATAACATTCAAAATTATCGTCCCATTTCAATACTGTCCACCTTGTCGAAGCTTTTTGAGGGCCTTGTACATGGTGAACTATATTCATACATACATAACCTTATAGTACCTGAACAGCACGGATTCGTACAACGTCGTTCAACTAACACGAACCTCATGCTATTCACAAACTATTTGTTTGAGAATTTGGATGAAAAGGTTCAAGTAGACGCTGTGTACACGGATTTCCGGAAGGCTTTCGACAAGGTGGATCACAAACTACTCTTAGACAAAATTGCCTTTAACGGAATCCGTGGTAACTTACTACGTTGGCTCACAGCTTACATTACCAACCGAACTCAGAGGGTTGTTGTGCACGGCTATAGATCGGACTCCATCACGGTTACTTCTGGAATTCCTCAAGGATCCATATTGGGTCCGCTTCTCTTCATATTGTACATCAACGACATAAAACACTGTTTCCTCCACTCCCGTTTTTTGATGTACGCCGACGACATCAAAATTTTTAAACCAATCCATAGTGCAAATGATTGTTTGCTTTTACAAGAAGATCTCGACAGACTTTGTCTTTATTGTATTAATAACAAACTTCAGCTTAGTTTACCAAAATGCAACATAATATCCTATACAAAGAATAGAAACACGATAACCTTCAATTACTCTTTACACGACGTATCTCTTAAGAAAGTTGACAGCATTCGCGATCTCGGAGTCATACTAGATTCAAAACTGCACCTAGATCAACACATAGACAATATAATCAACAAAGCTTACTCTATGTATGGTTTTGTTATGCGATCCTGCATTGATTTCAAGCGCCCTTCTACCTACATATGTCTGTATAAAACTTTAGTTCGTTCCCAGTTGGAGTTCGCAGCCCAAATCTGGAATCCTTTTTATGATAAATATGTAGTACGACTTGAAATGGTACAAAAAAAATACTTAAGAACCATGCACTACAGATGCTATCGCTCAAAATTACCATATAACAACTTATTACAAGAGCACAGTCTTCTTAGCCTGGAGTCCAGACGCAAGTTACTGTCGGTTATGATGCTACATGGCATATGTAATAATAGGTTTGATTGCACAGATGTCACAAATCAATTATGTTATGTTGTACCTAGAACTGTATTACGGCGCGAGGTGCGCGTGCCCCGGCTGTTTCACACTGTGAGGTGTAGAACAAACGCCGGAGCACGGGCACCTCTACGCCGCATCTTAGAAACGTATAACACACATTTTGTAGAATTCGACATCTTTGCATTATCACAATACAATTTTAAAAGAATAATAATAGAGGCACTCAGGTCACAATAATGCGGTGAAATGTTCTCATTAATCTTTGATTTTCTATTTGGTGAACCGAGTCCCGGACGGCGCATGTGTTTTTGACCTACTCCATAAATATTAATCCGCGGACATTGGTGTGGGTTATACGTTTGCCAAGCTAAAATTGTACCTATTGCTGAAATGTACTGTAACGTATAACTGTTTTATGTCCCATTAAAGAAAAATAAAAAATAAAAATAAAACTTGAAACTGAAATAAGATAAACTTGAAACTGGCGAATGTACAGAAAGAATATGCGAGCCATAACCCCTACTGAGTAATATCGGCAGGAATAGAAAAAAATACTTCCTCGGTCAGCAGTTAAACAAATTACCAGCTATTAGAAAGTCTTAACAACCACTCTTTGGCAACGCGGCAATAAGTAACCGTTTGTTATTTTATGAAGATCGTATATCTCCTTTAGTATTGGAATTAACATCATCAATAGTCTTTGGTACTTGTGTTGGTTTTCAAATTAATTTGTTTTTTTTTCTAACCAATTCCAGTTTAATTTGTGCACGACGCGTTTGTCGAACACCATTAGACTTTCTGATACATTACACTAGCCAGAAACTAGAGATAAGTTTCATATATATTCAGTTGGATTTTTCAAAAGAAATTATAATTTAAATAGTTGTCGCTTTGATTTATTTATCGATATATAATATCCAGGTTACTATCTGCATGTAAAATTTTATCCTTAACCGAGTGTGTTTGAATAAAAGGATCTAAACTTTCACATTTATATTATTGGCACAGAATTTTATATTTAATAAATAGTGAATAAAGCGTTTTTGTTATTATTTATTATTATTATCAGATTTTTTATATAAAGTAATTTTAAAGCTGAATCACAAGGATGATACAAAGTTAAAAAGCACTATATTTATAACCGATATATTCCCTCTATTTGAAATACATAAACATATTTTCTATTTCCTTTTTGCTGATAGTTTGTAACAGTACCTAAACTTAAAATTGACAAGTTTAAGTTATTGTTTTTAAACTTTCGCGATTTTTATACATATTAGTTATATTTCGGGACTTAATCGCGTGAATTATTAAAAAGTTTAAGTTTACTGTAGTTAACTTTAAATTCAATTACTATACTTTAATTATACATTAAGTGTTGCTGCAGTAGTTAGTAGGTTCATGTTTTCTAAATAAATCTTAAGAAACATAATATATGAAGTTCCTAGGTCAATGTACTACAATATATTAACACAATGACCACAAATCTAAAAAAAACTGACTACAAAAGCACACACGTAGACATTTGGCAATGAGCTACGAAAATATCACTACGGCGTAGCCGCACTGCATGTAGTTATTACGATGAAAACAATTTTCCATCTATTTTGCAAAAAGCAAATTATTTAATAGCTAGTTAAATATTTAAGAAGATAAGAAAAATTTGTTAACTTTATTTTAAATATTGTTAATATATTTTATCTTATTACATAAACTGTAATAATTCGATTTTTATAAATTATTTTCAAAAGTTCTAGGCTGAATTTACTTTAGGTATTCAAATTAAAATACTGTCTTGTTTTTTCCTTTATAAGTAAAAATACACGTAAAAACCAGTCTATGCGATCGATCGATTAACGATTAGTTTCGATCGCAGCTTAGAATAGAAACATCTCGATGGTTCAATATATTCAACGATTCTTTACTGCTCTTTGATAGAAATATCCAGTACCCGGATCAGAGAGGTAATAAGAAAATATAAAAGATTTAAAAAAATATGAAACCTGCTAAATACGTAGTACTTATTATGTTAGCTTAAGTCACAGTTTTGACTGTGTTCAATTTGAAATTCTCTTAAATGAACTCGACAGTAAGTATTGGAATTAGAGGTGTTGCGAAAAATCCAATAAATTCATATTTAAAACATAGGAAACAAGCAACAATTATTGAATCTTACGACAAAAACACTAAGACACTCACTTCTGTGAAATCTACATTTGAAGACGTACTGGTAGGTGTTCCTCAAGGGAGCATTCTGGGACCTTTATTGTTTTTAGTTTATGTAAATAATCTTCCTAAAATAATAAACCACTTATGCGTAATGTATGCCGATGATGCTTTTTTTTTATTTGTAATGATAATTTAAATAATAATGAATACGAAATTAAAATAAATGACACACTTAAAACGGTAACTACCTGGCTAAAAGCTAGAAATTTAAAGGTTAATCTTACAAAAACAAAGCTGATAGAATTTAGAAACTATAAAACCAAACAAGGTTATGGTTTTGTAATATATAAAACCCATTATTGATTTACCTTATATTACTTTAATTACGTATTGCAACGCCCGACACCCGGTCGGGCGTTGCCGGAGATTGTTGAAACTATATTTGTGTAAACATCCTTTGTACACAGTTAAGCAATAAATGACTTTGTCTTTGTCTTTGTCAAACGATTTACAATAACAATTTTAAATAACAATTACAAACATGTCTATTTTTTGTGTGACGTGCTTTAACTTACATTTTTACATCTCTAGGTATAACACCAGTTTGTGTTACCCTTTTTTTAAAGATAAAAAGTAATGTTATGAAAATATATATATTACGGGTTTTAATCGCGTGAATAATTTAAGGTAAAATACCTTTACTTACCTTACGACGTTTTGATCGTATTGCAACGGCCGTTGCAAGTAGACCCGTAATACGAGTATATATATATTTATAATGTGTACAAATCGCAAAAGTTTATCAACTAGTAATGTGCCCTCCAGTTAAGCTCAAAGACTTGTGTAAGGAGTGGGTTCGTGTCATTAGTTAATGAGTAGGATTCGAATCCGCATCCTCACGATTACGAGGACGATGCTTTAGCCATTAGGCTACCGCCACTTTTTAAATCTAGTTTATATTGTTTTAAGTCTAGTTTTTTTGACTCGATCATAGTGAAGTTTAAAAAGAAGGATTGTATTTTAAGCATTCCATGTATTTTTGGATTTACAAAAAAATGTCTGCCTATTCAAAAGATTTCAAGAACATTCAATGTTTGTACGTCTTTGAAAAAAAATTAAAGAAAGAAAAGGCATTTATTACTGTTACTATGTACTGAATAAATTGTGTCAGAATAAGTTTGACATTCTGTGATATTTGATATCAGAACGTATTTAATATCACACGCGTATTGCTTTTCCCGTAACTGAAAGTATTACCTTTTTATTAAATGGCAATTTATACCATTTTTGAGCTAATTTATACAATTGATAATTTTAACTGCACAAAGTATTAGACTTATAAATTGAATTTTATACGTATTTCACATATCAAGAGTTCCAGTTAAAACAATTTGCCTTTTATGTTGCTGCCTATTCGTCGCTGTCTCGAGATTCGCACATTCGAAAGTTCCCTTTTGTTTACAAAGCGAGGACGTTATTTACAGTAATGGTAAACGCATTTCTGTATCTATTTCAATGATCTTAGAGTAAAAGTGCTTAGCGAATGCAAGTTTGTTGAGGCTCTTAGCGCTGTAATCTATATTACATAGGATACGTAAAGTAAACGAGTAAACTGCAGTGTTTTATACACTTAACGCCAACCACAACACTGTGAGTAGTATTAATTTAGTGTTGCCTTGTCAAAATAATGTATTTATTAAGAAAAGCATACTGTTACTTTTATTCTTTACTCTATAGAAACTTAATACTATAAATATTAGTTTGCATCGTAAAGCTTTGGAAAACATAGCACAGGTGCGTCAGTTCATTGTTAAAAACAACATACACGTGATCGAAGATAAGAGGTAGGGTCTGTAAATAAAAAACCGACATTGGTCAGTCAGTCACGGTTTTCTTAATATATCAATATCAACGAACTGACCAAACCACTGAACTGAAAATTCGGTTGATATTTCGCAGATATATAGTTACTATGAGGTAAGCATATGCAAAGAACGAATGAAAGAGATGAAATGCGGGTACCAAATTTCAATCGAAATTAAACTTAACGCAGGCAAAACAGTACGCAAAAACTGGTCCAAAAAAATTCAATACTCTTTCAATAAGTTTGTCGGTACAGTTAACAAACCCAAAAGGCATAACAGAGCAATATTTATAAAGTGCAAAACAAATGAATAAATCATGAATGCGGCAATCGTTGGTGTTGCACAGGCTTTTAATTCTTTAATGGCTATTTTATTAAAATTTAAAGTTCTCGTGAACAATGGGAGGCTTTTATTCTGACTTTAAATTTATTTTTTGACACAACGTCATTTAATAAGAACTATTTGTTTTTGTTTGACTTGACTTAATTATAGGAGTATTAAACGATTTTATAGTAGATGCATACTCCCAACACTAAGTAAAAACTACCTTTTGGTATATACAACGTGTAGCTGATAGGTGTTTTCATATTCAAGGGTTGTTATGTGCCCATGATACAGAGTGCACATACCTAATTTTATCTAAATCGGAGTACTTAAAACTTTATTTATTATTTTTTCAATCGTTTTATTATGAATGAAAAATCTACTAAATCTAAATCAATTTAAAAAAGCTCGACTTAAAAAGTTCTAAGCTTTAATAATCCAATCGAATTTTCCACTTGAGATGGCATAATACTCATGCCATACACTTTTCGCTACTGAAATTTGTCAAAATAAATATACCGGCTATAACACCATGGTAGGTGCAATACTGACAACATACACTATCTGCTGCTGAAATTTGACCACACCTTTCTGTTACACGTTGTATATAAATACACTCAATGTGCGACACCTACTTGAACTGTAAAGTAACTTGATAACATATGTCTTTCTTATTTATTTTCGATTAAATCAGATGTCCTAAAACAAAACCCATCCAATGATGAGTCCCAACTGAAGATTGGAAGGCGGAGAACCAGGTATCGTTGCAAATATTGAGAAATACCCATGTCCAGACGTGGACTAATAGAAACTAATGACAACAATACTGTAACTGTCTAAAAGGTACCCCTAAGTTACACAAATGTAACATAATATTTTTATTCTTTCACATTATAGTCGTGTATATATTCCTAAACAAGGGTGTAGATAATTGCGACACAGTTTTGTAAAAGAGTTATTAAATTTTGAGAGTAATATATTATCTTTGCAAAAATTTCCCTTAAAATATTGCTAGAGGAAAACATTTAAGATGTCAAATATATCTGTGTTACAAGAAAAGTATGGGTAAAATTAGTGAATTCCCAAAACATTTTTCAATTGGGAATTCACAAATTTTACTGAATTCCCAATTGAACTGCCTCTGTGGCGCGGTGAGAGTGTATCCGACTGCTACGCAAGAGGTCGTGGGTTCGATCCCCACCCAGGATAAAACTTTGTGTGATGAGCACGATGGTTTATTCTGTTTCTGGGTGTTATTTATCTATATTAAGTAGGTATGTATTTAGAAATATTTACCTAAGTATATTTATCAGTTGTCTGGTTTCCATAGTACAAGCTCTGCTTAGTTTGGGATCAGATGGCGTTGTGTGAGTTGTCCCAACATATTATTATATTATATTAATTACCTTGTTTGAAATTTGAAAGTCAAATGAATCGTTTATTTTTTAATTTCCTTGCCTACGCAAGGAAATTAAAAAATAAACGATTCATTAAAAAATATATATCGGTACCAATTAAAATGTTTTCCGTCTCATTATCTACATAATGAGATGGAAAACATTTTAATTGGTACCGACATATATTTTCTTTGAATTTTATCTTTAGAAATAGCTCGATTCTCACACGGGACACCACTTTGTGTGATCCACAAATTGTTATTCCGAGTCTGGGTGTACTTGATGTCCATGACTTGTATGTTTGTAAAGTCCCCCGTGATACCTCTGCGAAAGTGCCTTTAAAAAAATGTACCTATTGAACATATCAATGTAAATATCTGTTAGATATCGAAGTGTTCATGACATGAAGCAAACAAACCTACGGCCAAACTTTTGCAATACGAAACTGTTAACCCGTCAAATACCACTACTTTCTGAGAACGGGTTTGAATTTCAATAGTGGCAAAGGCTGAGGTTACACCGGCATTTGTCAAATGTGTTCGCTTGTATCAATAAACGCAACGCTCACGCCGTGTCCACCATCAATGGGTACGTTTCGGGGTATTACAGAGCTTACAGTACCTACACCACAGTTAAATATTGAAAGTTTATATTATGTGGTTTGAGTTGTAAGGTTTTAAAGACAGTGAAATAGCTCTCGTTAAAACAACAATAACACTAAAGCAGACTATAATATTACTAGCCTATTTAAGTTTTGGCAACTTCTGAAGATAATATGGTTTGTAACTTTATCTGACATGTTACTGATATAAAAAATCAGAAAAGCATAATTTTTTTAGTATTAAAAATTTCAAGGTTAACGGCTCATACCGTAAAAGATGTTTAGTAAGCGTAAGCGCTTAACGCTTGAGAAATTCCTACGCTCGTGAGTCGTTGATGTGAACTAGGCGCTATTGAGCTATAAGCTTAATTGGAAGCAAATGAGCCGCCGATCCCAATAAATAGCAGTTGACCAGATAGATTGAAAACGACCCGTAACCTCAGTCCTTTGTCAAATCAAGTTAGTTTGAAACAAATCAAAATGCCTCGACCGTCTCGGAGTTTGCAAGCGTATAATCAACCTTTCTGTATAATTTAAATGTATAAATATCATTGTGTAATGTAAAACAAGAGTTCAGTTTTAATTACTGTATCGAAAATGAAAGTAAATTATCAAAGTAGCTATCAGTCACCTGTAATATTCGAATTATAGGCCCATTGCAATACTGCCAGTGATTAACAAAATTGTAGAAAAAGTTATTGTCTGTCAAGTAAATTATTTCCTGAAGTGTCATAACATCCTGTCTGATGCACAGCACGGATTTAGGAACGGTCGCAGCACAGCCACAGCTCTGACTTGGTTTGCGGACTATGTCAACGAGAGTCTGAACTCAGGTAAGCAGCTCATCGCACTTTTTATAGACTATAAAAAAAAACTTTTGATACGCTGGACTACTTGCTGTCTTGCTACAGGCGATGGTTGAATGTGGCACCCGTGGGCTCACCAATGAATGATTTAAGAGCTATCTCACCAATAGACGGATTCGTACGGTAGTGAAGGAAGTCACGGGGGAAGAGGCTTTTGTTGATCTTGGTGTGCCGACTAGATCAGTGTTTCGGCCAATGGGCTATATGTAAATAGTGTTACAAATGTTGTAAGCAGGTGCTTAATGTGTGCATCTAAAGAACTGTCTGATGCTTAAGAGAATATACCAAGCGATTTGAAAGTATAATTCTGTAGGCACATTGCAACAGTAATAAATTGAATTCGGCTAAAACTAAGTGCATGCATATACACTTACCCTACTATCAGCGTGCTAAATGTATTAATTTTTTTTTTAGTTGTGTTACGGATGGCTTATCTTCGATGAAATGTTGCCCAATTATATAAAATTGGTATGGAGATTGCTTTAATAATATAATAACAATAAAAATAAAAAGTTCCTATTTATATTATTCGCTACTTTGCTTATTCGCTCACATGTAATCTAACATCGGTTTAGATTGGTTAAATATCTGTGGTTTTTTTGCATGTCCCGTTGACGGTGAAAAGGTGTTTATGAGGCGTTAGTGAAAATAAAATGGACAGAAACAGAGAATAACAGACGAGAGTGGCAACTTGTACCTATTCCTGAAATATCAGGAATAGGTACAAGTTGCCACTCTCATCTAAAATAAAGGTAAATATACCAGGGATACACGGAACTCTGTAGCAAAAATCTAATAACATTTTTGTTTGAGAAGGTACTACAATTATCTCATACTGCTTACAGCAATTTATTTTAAAGCAACGACTTGAAGGACTAAAGCTCAATTTATATTGTAAATTTCATTTGTATATAACAAAATCCATAATATTTGTGTGTTCCGAACAAAAACGAATTGGTATTGGTTGTGCTTCGATTTATTCTTCCTTCAGTTCGTTCTAAGCAGTCAAATGTTACGTTATTTTATTATGGGATTTACTTTCTTATAGTTATTGGTTGGTGTTTTTATTTTCAAAGATAACTAGTGGAGTGTAGGATTTTAGATCCCACATTACTTGCAATCCTGTTAACCCCTCCAGCTGAGCTCAATGGCTTGTGTTAGAAATAGGTTTATGTCGGTAGTATGCGAGTCCGATGCCTTAGCCGACAACTTCGGTCAATTTGTCTTTTTAATTATTATTGTTATTATATTATTAAAGCAATATTTACCTATGATAAGCCTGCCGTAATACAGCTCAAACACATATTATTATTTTTTTTAAGACGTCCGTACTATACCTAATATTGAAATTATGAAAGCTCCAAAATTAATGGGACAACATGATATTTAATCTTTTTTTGTATTCTACGGTATATTATTAGGTAGTCTTATCTTGCTTTGAACTTATTTTCAGAACGATGTGGGTTATGATATTTGTGCGAAGTTGGTTTGATTAACATTTTTATATGTTATTCAACTGACGCAGTAGATAGTACATTTTATAGAATTTTATAAGCTACGGGTCTTAATCGCGTAAATATTTTATTTTAAGGCTAAAAGACCCGTAGCCTATACAATTCTATAATGTGTACAAATCGCGAAAGTTTACGAACATATAGATAGTACATTGCCATATGTTTAGATATTGTAATAAAAGTTGTTAAACATTTATATAAATACTTCAAAAAAGGATGACGATCGAAACAGGTTGAGATAATTTATCTCAACCTGTTTCGATCATCATTCTTTTAAGCACTTAATCTAAACAGATTGTTTTTGAAGGTCATGTCAACGAAATGGGAGATTTCCGAAGGGACAAGGGTCAACGGTTGTGTACACCCCACTTCTCTGTTCCTTTTAACGGAGTCAATCCTGAAAGTCAACCGTTTAAATGGAATAATTTTATGTCAACCTTTTTGTAGGTACCTTATTGTATGGGACCCTAATCAGAGTTTTTAAGAATACACTTCATGGCTTTTACATTTTTGTTTTTATCCTACGATTTATTTACTTCGTAAGTTATTCCCCAATCTGTAGTGTTTTATAAGAAGACAAGTTTTAAATCGAAATAAATCGAGTTTGCTCACAATACAATAAATAAAATACCAAATCACAAATTGTTAAAATTATAATCGAACTAGAATTCAGTTTTCTGCTTCATTTAAAAAGAACTTCTATTTCGAAAATAGAATTTAAAATTATTTTCTAATGTTATTTGGAACTAAAATGTCTCGCCAGTTTAAATCCTTCAAGATGAAGGTTGGTAGTGCACGATTAAATTTTTCATATAAACTTTATAAATGAAATCCTTTATATGAAATCCTTTTTTTTAACGAAATTTCATTTAGATACGATACGAAACGAAGCAATACGGTGAAGCGTCAGCCGACAGAAGTTGCACATCATAATCCATAAACAAAAGTAACAATAGACTTACTGTTACACCCTTCACAAAGGGTTCAAATACAATGAAAAGAAATAAAACGATGCTAACACTAATTTTATCTTCGGTGAGAAAATTACTTAGGAAGGCACCTAATTAACGGAGAGTATTGTGACTTTGTTTTGTACACCATTGTCTGCGTGTATCGGTCTTTTTGTTACAATGTATGATTTTTGAATACATTGCCAACTTTGTTTGGATGGCGTAAGTAATTACTAAGTTAGAAAAAGTAATGTAATGAAAGTGCTGTAAGTTTTTCTTCGTGTTGGTGCAGTTAAATTTTGTAATATGTTTGGGTATATTAACTCCCCGAAGGCATCGTTGAATACAACTGAGCGTTGAACCTACAGTTTCATTGCAGGCTAACATTTTTTTAGATATAATATCTAATAATAATATCTTGGGACAACTCACACAACGCTATCTGATCCCAAACTAAGCAGAGCTTGTACTATGGAAACCAGACAACCGATAAACATACTTCTATATTTCTAAATACCTACATATTATAGATAAATAACACCCAGACACCGAATAAACCATCGTGCTCATTACACAAAGTTTTATCCTGGGTGTGGATCGAACCCACGACCTCTTGCGTAGCAGTCGGATACACTCCCACCGAGGCAGAGGCAGTCAAATATAATATATATGGTAGCCACAACACTGTAATATTACAAGTTTCTTACAAAAATGTGTTAGATATATATTTTTGCAAAACTGAATTCTGATGGATTCTGAATTCAATGGAAGACTTCATTAAATAGATGTATAGAAAATTATTTATTGTACACGACACATAACAACATTACATTGTAATTATACGATCACATATTACAAATGTGCGTGCACAATGGGCGGCCTTATCGCTGAGTGTGATCTCTTGCAGGCAACATGTGGATGGACAGGAATGTTCAAGAAGTATACATAATGAGTTTATTTACTGCAGCCTGTGTGTAAATTTGCAAATCATCTGCCTAATGGTGGTATGATGAAAGGAGTTGCTTATAGATACTTTAGCAGCATTCAACTATAACTTGAAAACATTACGTATTTTGCAATCAGAAGCATTCTCGTTGATCAACGAATAATAAAATGGTTATGTACACCCAAAATGATTACAGGAATCTACAAAAAAATGTACGAATGGTTGAAGAAAAAAGGCTTACCCTTTTGAATTTTAAACGAAAGAAGCTCTGGCTATGAATAATTAGTATTCATCACAAAGCTTTATCAAAAACGTAGAAAATTACTCGCCATAAGAACAGCTACCCAATGTAACGAAGATTAATTTGTTTCTGTACAAAATCGATTTATAATTAGGCATTCAACGTTGTATAATAGAACAATTAGCACTCAGAGGTTTCGCGATTTAGATCGGTCGGTATGATTTGAAGTCAAACATTTTGTTTTGAACTGAATGGCTCCATAATTGGTAGTGAAATAATCATTGTTTTTTTATAAATATTTGATGGAGGCATTAACTGTTGTAATATTTGGTATGTTATGTCTTGTTTAAAGGTAGTTGGCGTGGGACTCAATTAGGAGCTCGCGGTTTGAATCGATAATTTAATCGGGTGTATCAATTACGCCACCGATTTGAGTCCAATGTAATAGAAACTGTTAGCTTATTATGGTCTGTTACAGATTTGATTTGTTAGTGATTCATAACATATCAAAAAGTTGGTGTTTTAGATGTTGCCTTTTTGGCTTGTTATGGTATTTATACGTCCATAAATACGAAAGTAACTTTTATTGTCTGTCTGTTTACGTCTGGAGATATGTTCGAATTTTTAGTCTCTAAGCTTTTTTGAACTCTCACTCTACAGTTCGCTCCACAAGTTCAGAAAAAATGGTGATAATGTGAAATATGTAAAGTTTGAAACAATACTTTACTGAATATAAAAAGAAGCTTCAATAACGTTGTGTTGACGTGTACACTAATTAATCAGTTTAGTATGTTCCAAAAGATTTTAGACAAGACCACTTATCCATGTTGAGCAGAACTAAACGAAGTTATATTTTGTTTTTTGCCTAATTCTGTTTCCCGAAGTTATTACAGACTTAGTATTTGTAACGTTCAATCATATGGCAACTGTTCGCTACAATAATCGACTTGCACTAATCGATTGTATCGAGATTTCCTGTTTTGGAACGCACCTGTCAATAGGTTATATTATGTCAACTTGTTAATTGGGACATTGTGCCTTTGCTTTGTTAATGTCGATCATAATGTCATGTAATTGGTTTATAGGATATAATTGTTTCTAGAAGACTAGCAATTTAGTGTTACGCTTTTGTGTGCCCCGTCACCCTAACAGTTAGATTGATATCTGTATTTGTGTACTTTTGTGTGTTGCGTGATTTGGGGTGGTCAGTAGAACACACGCACGTGTGTGAATTACAAACTGTGAAAACGATTAATCATATCCGTATAAGTGAACTATATTAGAAGAAAAATTGTTGTTCGAGTGATTAGCAGGCCAAACTGGCCCTATACAATAGGTCTGGTTATATAGTATGCAATCTTACCATGCTCTAAGACCTTGGGGTTATGTAGGGAACATATTATAACCTTGGTGTCATAGCACCCGTCTGCGATCTTTAGTAAGTGGTTATGACCATAATTTTAGTTTAGTATATTATTATTTCAATAAAGCTTTGTAACGAAGCTAAGTTACGTTACCCTTTGGGATTCATTCTGGTGAGACGAACTCTGCCTTTATTCCTTATGAGGGTGGATTCGTAGCTTAAGGAAACTTTTGAAAAGAAAATCATTTTTATCATATATAATATAGATATTGCTAGATAACTTACTTGAAGTATCTTTAATTAAATTTTGAGGTACTACATTTACTTTGTGATCGGAGTTTTCTTTAAAATATTTTACATTATGCTTTAGTTTTGTACCTACTAGGTACAAGAGCATAATTACAGCGTCCGTTTTTTTTTTGCATTTACTACTAATTACAATTGCCGATTTTAAATAGCAGCCGTGCACTTTATTTAATGTCCGCTTCGGCACTACTAAAATAATGTACACAGATTACATAAACTCGAAAAAAATGTTTCTAGATGTCTGATGAATCTAAACTTGTAACAGTCGTACGTTGGATGGATGTCTTTGAAGTCTGCTATTTTGCATCACATGACTTTTAGCCACACCTTTAACCTCAAAAACAGCATTCAACGGGTCTATCTTTTATTAAAATATTTTGCAATGGCTGTCTTCTCCAACATTGTCTTTGTCTAGTAGTATCAGTATACCATCTACTTGAGATTTTTGATTCTAACGGAGTCTGTTTCAAGACTTAGTAAGCATTTGTCAATCACTTATGTCATCTCGAATGTCTGAACTACTACCTTTTAAAATGATTTGTTGTTTGTTTGAATAAATAAGCGAGGATCCTCGCTTATTTATTCAGACAAATAATATTACGGTATTAATACAACTTCTTATCTGACCAGACTTTATATCGCATAATCTCAATAGCTTTAATTAAAAATCCGTCGTTTATTAAACCAAATCGGGGTTAGCTCCGTAAATTTTACCAAATCTAGGCAATCTTACCAAAACAGCCACCCGCAAAAACCATAACCTATAATTTTAAATGTAAATTCTGTAGTGAAAGGCGTTTTAGCCCAAGACATATTCCTAAGACGAACAGAACGATTGATTTTCGACTTAAACTTTCTAGAGGTTGAGTTCAGAATAAGGTTTTTTTTAAAGGGATTAAATAGAGCGGGTAATTATGTAAATAATGCTGTAATGACATCATGATGGGTCATGTCGCTTGCTTTCGATAGAAAGCGATATAATAAAATCTTAAATGTGGTCCTCCAATTCTATAAACATTTATTTGCGATAATGCGTAACAAGGTACCGTCCGCGGAAGTGCTCAGACAGTACGTGCCGTTATCCTTCGAAAATCGAAGCTGCCTAAACCGAATATTATTACAGTTGAAAAAGCTACGTAGTAACACGAATATTTTAGAGCTAAAGGCCGATAAGGGAAACGCCACTGTAGTAATGAATTCTAGTGACTATGATGAATAAATACGGAGTCTTTTAAGTAACACTTCTTTAAACAATCCAGTGTCATACAACCCTACAGCCAGAGTAACAAAACGTATACGAGCACTGATTATGGACAACGAAGACCTGGTCGTGAACTATGTCTATTACCGACTCTTCCGACCCAAGAGCGTCCAGCCGCCCAAATTATATGGATTACCAAAGGTTCATATAGGTAACTACGCCCGATCAAAAGCCAAATCAACACGCCTACTTACAATCTAGCGATGACTAATCTACCTTTAGTGATGGGTTCTCGCCATTTTGTCGACATTATCAAGAGCATGAAAGTGGAACCAAACGAGGTGATAGGGACTTTTGAGGTGGAGTCACTATTCACCAACGTTCCCAGTCAGGACTGCCTTGAGGTCATCGAGAGAAAGATAAGATGAAGCAGCCCAGTGGCGCCGGTGATGACCTATATTTTGAAGGAACGGTCGATCTACAATTGTGCCAGGTCAAACTGTGGAAGAGGTACGTCGATGACGTGTTCTGAATTATAAAGGGCGGTAGACATTAAGTAGAACAATTTGCTAAAGACTTAAACTCCATACACTCTTAGATCAGGTTCACTTTTGAAATGGAGATGAACAGATTGTTAGCCTTTCTCGATGTTAAAATAATGGATAGGGACAATGGTACCTTGGCACACACGGTGTACCGAAAACCGACGCACACAGACAGATACTTATATGCTGACTCGTACCATCATCCAACACATCTACAAACCGTGGTATCATCGCTGACAAATAAAACATATGACATTTGTAACTTTGAACATTTAGAAAGGGAGCTTACACATGTTCAGGAGGTACTAAAGCGAAACGGATACAGAGGAAGCATACGACGTACAAAGAGGAGAGACCGCCCGCCGAACAGGGGTTGACAGGGCTCCAGCTTTTATACCGTATGTAAAAGGAGTGGCGAACAAAGTTGGAATAGTATGTAGCGATAATTCTTACCTCGTATAAACATATGTCCTTGTAGTGTTATTTCGTGGCATTTCTGTATATCCATTAGTTATGTATTTCGCCATTTTTTTAACATTAATTTATCTTCTTAAATATCTCTATAATACTTATTGTAAACAATTATTTTGATAAATCAAATCTGTCATGTCGACAAATATTTTCCTGGTTTCTATGACAACAGATAAGCATAGAGTTATTTGTATAGTTTGTACTAAACTGGCTGTGTGTAATTTGGTTAGGTAAATCCTAAATTTAAAATACGCTTTAAAATTTTAAATGCTTCTAAAGAGTTTTCTTTATGAAGAAAAATCTGAAGAAAGGGCAGTGAAGGAACAGCTCTCTAAGAGAGAAGTCAGAGACAGGGAATAGCTCTCCAAGTGGAAATTCAGAGAAAAGACAACTCTCCAAAAGTGACCATTCCAACCGGCGCCGCGCCTCTACCTACCGGCACCGCGCCTCTACCTACCGGCGCCGCACCTCTACCTACGAGCGCCGCATCTCTACCTACCAGCACTGCATCTCCGCCTGGACGTCGCATCGGTTTCCTAAATTTACTTTTAATTTTAAGTACTTTTTAAGTTCTTCTTGTAAATATAGTCCTATCTTAAACCAAAACTTTCCTTACACTACAAGTAGTGCATAAATACTCCATTAAGACTGTATATAGTCCGCACTCCAAGGAAGCTAAGCATGCACCTACGTACTCCAAAGTCCTTTACGGACACCGGGCGTCTACAAAGTGGATTGCAGCTGTTGTAGTTCTACATCGGACAAACTAAGCGCAAAATAGCGAACATTTTCATGTTTAGGGACATATCGCGGCTGTGAAAAATCACGACAGTGACAAATAAATCAGCAATGGCGGAACACTTGCTGGATGCGGGATCCGATCACTGGATTGAACTACATAAACCACAGGTCCTCTCCATTGACCGTCACTATTACTCCAGGAAAGCGAGGTAAGCGGTTCAAATAAGAAAACACGTTAATTTCAACCGAGAACATAGATACCGTTGTCAACATCGTGGAATCCTGTGATCAGCAAGTGTATACACCGCCGAACAAAAACTACACGCTATTGTGCAGATGTCCTTAGTGTTGTGTGTTGAAGTACCGTACTCACTATTGTGTAACTTTACACAATAGTGAGTGATAAAAATCAAGCGAGGTTAGTTTCCGAAACCCACGTTTCACAGAGGCGACGCTGAGCTGAACCAGTCTACCCGCGACCACGGCCGGTGCAATACGGTCGAAACATCGGGCAATAGGGCGATTAGGACCCGTAGTATATATCACTTTATAATGTGTAGAAATCGCGAAAGTTTATCAATTTCTAAAGTACTATTTATAGTAATAATAGAATTATTGGGATTACATGCGAGTATTTTGATCCGACTTTGTTGGACATCACTTCGCAAATCACGCAGTATTTTCTCGTGCATATATCTCAGTGTCTAAAGACAAAAGTCTTCAATGCGTATGTAATATAAAAAAAAATATCTCGGGGAAAACATTTCTTAAAAAAACATAACTAGCAATGTGGGATTGGGTCCCACATTACTAGCAATCTTGTTAACCCCTCCAATTAAGCTCAAAGACTTGTGTTAGGAGTGGGTTCTCATCGGTATTTTAATGGGTAGGATTGTAACCCGCGACCGCGATTGCGAGACCAATGCCTTAGCCGCTAGGCTACCGCCGCTTCAAAAGAAGCTGATGATGAAGAGGAATGATAACAGTAAATCAGTAGGTACGGGAGATTCTTGAGTGGTGACCACGAGCTATAAAAGGCAGTGCAGTCGATTTTGTATTTTTAAGAATAGTAAAAAATATATTTATATTGAGAATTTAGTTTACTGCCTTATAAATTCTCTTTCACATACGACTTATTTTAATGGGCTTTATTTGATATTTTTAAAGGTATCTAGGTTTTTGATGTAAGTGACCCGGAATTTTTGCTCGTCAGTTTAGGACTAAGACAATAGCTCCGTGCTATCCCAGTCTGCACCAGTTCCCATCGAATGTGTTTATTAATTTTCATCTCACTTAAAATATTATGCAAGAAATCAACCCCATTTAACCCGTTACTAACACAACAAATACACCAAAAAAACCAAATATCAATCTATCATTATGTAATCCAACCCTGTTTCAGGCATATGTCTGAAACTGACGACAGTTTGATTAACGGTCACTAACTAACAGTAAATCAAAATGTTGATATCAAATCAACACCAGATAATATCACTGAAGTTAATTTTCAATATATTCCTCAAACGGAAAATATTAATAAAAAAAATCATTATTTGTCGTTTATGTTTTAATAATACGATATAATGGTATCGTTGAGTCAACAGAGCCGTCCACACAATGAAATATCAAAATGTATGATTGATGTGTCCTGTAAATATCGTTTTAACTTGCTATTATTTTGCGATGTCGTTTAAATGGGATTTTGTGAAAATTTTTCTTTAACTATTATGAATATTTCAATTATTGCTTTTTGCAATCTATTAAAATTTTTAGGGTTTTATACTAAAAGAGTAACTATAATATTCTACCGATAGTCAGTCCTCCGATTTATTTTTTCTTTACTATTATTACTAGATATGATTGCTAGCTTAGAATACTAGGCTGGCAATCTGTAAAACTATAGATAGTAACTATCGTATGTAAACTATTCCTATTAAGTATATTAAGCCTCTTAAAAGAGACTTATAGGAATGGAATGATATGATCATACAATGCAGGTCCAATCGACAATATAACTGACTTTGATGGTAACCAGTCGATAATTATACAATTTTGTCTGCCTACCTAGATCACTAGACCCTTGTTTCTTTGGAATGCCTAGAGGTATTAATTAGTACTGCCTCTGTAGCGCGGTAGGAGTATGTTCGACTGCTACGCAAGAGGTCGTGGGTTTGATCCTTACCCAGGATAAAACTTTGTGTGATGAACACGACGGTTTATTCTGTGTCTGATGTACGTATTTAGAAATATATAAGTATGTTTATTAGTCGTCTGGTTTCAAAATACCAGCTCTGCTTAGTTTGGGAACAGATAGCGTTGTGTGAGTTGTACCACTATATCATTATTATTAATACATATCAACCCATATGATGGCCCACTGCTGGGCACGGGTCTCCCCAGTAGATCCTGGGGGTAATTGCCATAATCGCCACGCTTGGCGAGCGGGTTGGCGATCGCAGTAAGGCTTTAAGTACGCAGAGGACGCTGCTGCCCGTCCTCCGGAGTGAAATCCCTTAGTCGCCTTGACGACACCCACGGGAAGAGATGGGGTGGTACTATTCTTAAGCCGGCACCACACGGCAATTATTAATACGGTATTATTAATATATTATTATTATTATTATATTCTCTTTATTGAAAATCAATAACTTTATGTTATTGATTTTAAATAAAGAGAATTTTTACATTTTGAAATAAAGGTATAAAATTTTTTATTATTATGAAGCTGAAATTAATATTTATTACCTAAGCCGGCAATCTATGGCATCCATAAAAAATAAGCTTTGATAAATTTCAGTGAATTTAATATGGGTAGTTACTAAGCACAGTGTAGCAAGAACGTCATTAGTTTCATTCTGCTAAATTTACCGAAAATGTTGGAAAGGAATAAAACCAAATTGATCTATTCCCAGTCAAAAGAATTCTATAAATTCTAAAACTAACTACCAACGTTATCAACAACATGCAAGTCTTTAGATTTTAGTACTTTCTGTTTGTAATAATGCCGTGATTTCAATTCTAGGCCAGCCGCGATATCTCGAAGATTACAATTCAAGCAAAAGAATTTCTGTTTGATATAAATATATTTTTGTTGTATCTACTCGATCGCTAATCGATGAAATTATTGAAGAAAATGTTAAGTATTTTTTTGTTTTGAAGTTGTAAAATTATATTTTCCTTAACGTAGGTAAGCAAATGAATTTTCTTATGTTTTTTTTTTAAATATTATAAGGAAAATTATACTTTTAATTGTTCTTCGTAACAATTTCGATCATTAACGTAAATAATTATACTTTAGAGAATTTCACAAACATAAATAACAAACCATATTCACCGAAATTCCCAAAAATAATCATGAAAAAAAACCTACAAACTGGTTCTCAGAGGTTTGACAACTGTAATATTCGTGCAGAATGATACGATTTTCACTAGCCACTGACTCAATTAATAAAAATAATATTTTTAAGAGAACACCGGTCAGTACACGACAGTGTATCCAGTGACAGGAATTGAATGATCAAAGATAATAGGTGTGTTCTGAGTGAATGATGGATTTCCATTTACAAAACAATTGACAATTAATCATTTAGATATTAATAATTGCAAATCGATCGTATCCATTACACCGCTACAAAAAAGCTTTGAAACATGACACTTCATAAGCCACATTGTGAACCATTCATATAAAAATCCAAAGGTCCCATAAAAACACCATGAAACATGTATCATGTTGTGACATTTACACAGTTCGTATAGCGCCTATTTGTACTGCGAGTGCTGTTATCGTTCCCTAGTGGAGTAACTTGCCTGTATAAAACCGCTGTAAGGTGTGAATAGATACAGTGCTATTTGAGATTGTGAGTGGCAAATGTGATGTTACTGTTCACCTAGTCAAGTGTATTAAAACATTTTTGTGTTCGTTGATGTAAACAAAAATGTGATTTCAATTATATTCCTCCACAGATGCTGATATATAATAAGGAGGTCTTAATATAAAAAAAAAAATCACATTATTACGCCACCTTTTAATATTCAGCAGTCAGTTTTCGATATCAAAAGCAAATTAACAGACTAGCCACGAGTTGATTTATTTCCTACAAGGCATAGCAAAAACGTAAGACCAGTTCCGGTCTAATTTACTTTTTGTACTAACAGTCTTATTACAACAATTTCACTAGATTTTGTATTTATTTGCACATACACAAATAAAGGAAGAGACAAACTATACAAGATTACAACTATTTACTGTTGTTTTTACTTTACGTTGAACCGAGCGGTAGACTCGGGTAAAGGCATATTATTGTCTTTCAAAACAAGTCTTTAATATTTGCATCTTGATTTGTGACATGTTACTGGCAGACAGACAATGGTGATGAATAATAATATTAATAACAAAATATTTCAACTACATGCTACGGCAAGGAATATTGCAAAAACGATCATCGACGATTAAGCCGTGTGGTACCGGCTTAAGAATAGTACCACCCCATCTCTTCCCGTGGGTGTCGTCAAGGCGACTAAGGGATTTCACACCGGAGGACGGGCAGCAGCGTCCTCTGCGTACTTAAAGCCTTACTGCGATCGCCAACCCGCTCGCCAAGCGTGGCGATTATGGCAATTACCCCCAGGATCTACATACCAGTAGGTTCTACTGGGGAGACCCGTGCCCTGCAGTGGGCCATCATAAGGGTTGATATGATGATCATCATTTTATTTGGATATTCGATGGAGTTGTGTTAAAATTAAAATTAAAATAGTTTCGCTGGGTGGAAAGTTTGAAGTAAATCAGACTATAGTAGTAGTAGTCGTTTACTGAAATCAGATGTTTTATTCGTTTATAAATACAAAAATTAAAATACTTGCACTATTTAGGGGCAGGCATAATATGATAAAAAATAAAACAATTTAACTAATTATTATTATTCAAAGTATAAAATGGGTTTTCTTGCGGTTTGTAATAAAACTTGTCTAAAAGGACCAACATCATACCTTTACGTTTTTTAAAGAACTATTAATTTAAAGCATTAATTAATAAATGCTTATTTTTTGTACGTACCGTCTTTTTGCAATGTTTGGTAATTTGTTTTTATTTATTTTACCCGTTTCTTCAAAACACCAAGAGAATTAAACGTTCAGTTATAATAATAAAAAAAAAAATTTGGAAACTGGGTCTTACCTTTGGAACCGGCAAAGGTAGAAATAGGCAAATGAAGAAACTGTGAGGATATTTTCTTCAGTAACCTCGTTGTTAGTCAGTTGACATTTTATTTTATTGTCCATTTAAACAAAAGAAAATCCCATTTATAAGAGCGTCAATTATTCTTTATTAAATTTAGTCAGTTATTTTATAGCAATTTTCATAAAATCGTGGCTTTCCAGACAAGCTCACCAGACAGCTTAAATTTTTCAAAACGTAAAAATTCTCGAATCAATTAGGCTAACGTCGGCATTTCACAGTATTTTATACCGACTTCAATTATCAGGTTACTCGCAGACGGCTAAATCAATTTAAAAAAAAATTGTGTCTGATGATGAGATCTTGGAGAAATCGAGTTCAGATCTGATGATGAGATCTTGGAGAAATCGAGGGAACTCTTCAAATATTATAGGCATAGTAATTTGGGCATATTTTGTTGTAATTCGTGCATTTACTCTTAAAAACACCATTGAGCGAAATGGAACTGATGATGAAAACTACAGATGACCAGCGGAACTATTCAATAATAAATATTGCTGACTCTTTGCCTCCGTCAAATCATGTAATGTAACTGATGTTCTAGTATCAGGTGAACTCCTCAAAAATCAATGGCCTTGTATCGCAAAACGCAACATTTTGTAAAAATAAATGAGTAGTTTGGATTATGTTATTGTAACATAAATCAACTACAAACCAATACACTGCAGAGTGGGAAATAAAAAATAAATAAAAAAATACAATATGACGAAAAAATCGACTTCCAAAATAAATATAAGGTAACTAAAAAGCGAAAAAATATATAGGTACAACAAAAAATAATTTAACATTTTGAAGTTGGTACCTAAAACATAAAGCTACATTTCCTGGCACCAACTTTAAAATGTTTAATTATTTTTTGTTGTTGTAACTATATTATTTTTTGCTTTTTTTGTTACCTTATATTTATTTTGGAAGTCGGTTTTTTTTTTTGTAAAAAGTTTTTATAACCCTTTCATTTGAATTTTGCGAATATATGAAATCTGAGTATACAAAAGGAGGTTTTTAAGCTAGCACGATCCCAAAAATATAAAAATATTCAGATACTTCTTTCGGTTAAGTATAAATACAGTAATTTTTAAAATATGTCAACAACGGATCATACATCAAGATGGCTGAGCTTGTATCAGGCCCCTTTTGCGTAATTTAGTACACTTTGCAGCGCAAAATTACGTACGAGGGGATTGATAAAAGCTTCATAAAGCCAAAGCCTTCATAGGTGACCATATCACTTACCCATTTATTAGAAGAGCATGTGTTTGATAACTTATCACCATATGACCTAAAAAAATATTGTAGACTAATTTTGTGTATATTTTCAGTTATTTTTTTGTGGCTGTTTATTTTTTTTAATTACGTAGTTAATACCAATATTTTTCGCCCCTTGCATACGACATTTCTGTCTTAGTGGAAAATAGGTTAATATTTTTAAGCAAATAAGAATAACCAGAATAACATGTTTATCATATACTATATATCCCTTTTTGCGGAAAATAAACAAGTTAAGTCGCGACTGAAGTGAATCCGTTTCATTCGATAAATGTAGTTGACTAAAAATAATTTTGGTTTCTGGTTTAAATGGCGGATGAAACTAAATAGCGCTATTTTCATAATACTATTGAACAGCTGGTTCTATTAAAATCTCATAAGTTTTGAAATTGTCTACAGTTAGTCAACTTAAAAGTTCACTAAAAAGATAAGGAAATCTGTTCCACATTTCTACCACACTCTATTACATTCCTTACTTTCGTACTTTGTCCTAGTGTGGCCATAAAAGTTTCATTTTTTACATTTTTATGCGATTATGCTTAATACTGGAAAGCTTTAGAAGATTTTTAAAAATCCGCTTACTTTTCGTGAATTTCTGACGTGTACCTGCAAAAAAGAATAATACCTATTAATGGTAAAATCTGAAACTTTTCATAGTAAAAAATATAAGGCAATAATTTTTTTATTTTTGCAATGAGGGAATTAACCAGTCATTAGTAGAATTAACCAGAATTAGTCATAACAAAACTTAGAAAAATCTTTGTAGTTTTTCCTAACTCCCTTTAAGCTCTCTTTAACATAACCGGCTTCATAAAGGAGGTGGTTCTGGAAGAAAACGGCTGAACTGATTTGAAAGTTCTGTTTGTATTTAAGAGAGTATACTTTCAAGTTGGTCCCTTAGTCATTATAGATCTGATGATGGGATCCTGTAGAAATCGAGGGAACTCTTCAAATGTTAAAGGTACAGTGATTTAGGTACATTTTATAGTGGTTTGTTTGTTTACTCTCAAATTGTACCAATTGGTGAAGTGGAACTGATCATAAGGACTAAAGATGACCAGCAAAACTATTGAATATTTCACGATTTGTGATTCGATTATTTTAATACGGTATTGTGTAGCACTTTATGCTCGTCATACTACTATAACAACATGCAGTAGTATTTTGTAAAAGTACATTAGCCGTTGACATTACGCTATTGTAACTTATATAAATTACACAAAAATCTGAAAAAAAAATATGTAGGTATTTATAATTATATTAAACCGACTTCAAAAATAAATACAAGGTAACTAATATGCAAAAAATATTTATTTCTGTTATTTAATTATTGAACTAAATAGCGGCAAATACAAGTATAGGTATACCTACTCCAAATTTAATTTATAAAAAATGTGTAATTTTTGATTAAATTGCCTATCACATTCGGACGGACACGACGCAACTATACAACAACAACAATTGCTGAAAAAATAGATACACATTTTGAAGTTGGTGCCAGGGAATGTACCTAGTTTTTTTTATGTTTTACCTTTATCTTTTAATGTATGGGCATAAAATATGAAAACAAATAATTAATTAAATATTAAGTTATAGCCGAAAAACAGCGTTTTTTACCAAAAAGACGTAAGTGCCATGAAGATACGCTCTTTTGCTGGTGCAATTTTTCACATCGTATTCTTTCATATGTATTGCATTTTTATGTAGTAACAGCATATCGAACCATGCTCACTGCAGAATCGTACACTGAGCATGGTTCGACATGCTCTTGCCCGGTTTTTTTATTAATACTGTTTTAAAGGTGAGCGTTTTTGAAAAAGTCACACACTTCCCTACCGCCGTTGGTTCTACACCTAATCTCTCTCTCGTCGAGTTGGATTTCCATCCCACCGGACTATACAAGTGAGTATAATTGTGCAAAGATATAAGTGTGCATATTCTGTCATTATATTTAAAAGTCCTGCCTAGTCTCTGATGAGATTGATCACAGTGAAATCGATTTGGGGACCATTTTTTTATAATTTATTCAATCATTCGAAAATTATTATACATTCCGTTTACATACCCGTTTCCAGTTCCAGTATTTGCTATTTAATATTCCCTAACTAATACTGAAGAAACTCAATTATCGATATTGGTAAATGGCAGACCAACTTGGTACGCTTGCAATTCGTCTGTACGCTCACTACTAACTCCAAAACTATTTTTTTTGAATATCCGACTATAAAAGTTAAATTACTGTGATTTTTGAAGCCCATGTTTTATTAAGAGTTGTTGAAAGCAGAACCCTTTGTTCGTCTTGTGAGTGAATGACAGATACGAACATTAAACAAGTTATGAAATATCATTCGTCCTTATTATGTCGTGCGTGGAACTGGAGAATAAAAGAGACGGGTTAGTTAGCTGCAGGCGAGTGAGAATATTTTCAACTCATATTTAATACTAGCATGTCCCCGCGGCTTTGCCCGCGTTAAGTTTATTTTATAGTTTTGTGCTATTTGTTGTACTAACTACATTGAAAAAGCATAGAAGCTTTAAATATCATAATTTTTTAAAGTTTTATCAATATTTATTCAGTATTTTTTGCGTGAAAGAGCAATATCCATCCCCACAAACATTTAGATAGTAGTTAAAAAAATTTAAACATCTAATAATATTAATAGGATTTTAAGTGGAGTAGTTCTTGTATTTTAAGAATTTAATAAATGTTATTTGCAAATATACTTGTGGATTAGTCTGAATATCAAAATAAATACCTAAGAAGTAACTTATTTGATTTAAGTCAAAATAAAAGCTTCGAAATCATATAAAGGTAATCGTACATTTCTTATTATTTCATAGGAATTCAATAAGTAAATTAATTTCGGTTAAATTCATCTTCATTTCATCTTCAACCTTTATTCGTGCAAATATAAACAAATTCACATTAGCAATATTTATACTCAAAATTTTATAAGTTCGAATTAATTTAACTTACAAAATTCTAAATTCGGCTTATCAATTCTTCACGTGACCAGAGGGCTGATTTTTTCTTTGCCCAAAGAATAAGCATTGCCATTCAATGCAGCAATACTGCCAACTTTCTGGGTACGTTACCAGTCGACATCGATGGGGAAGAATATTTCGACGCGTAAACTGGTCTTACCTTTTTTTTAGTTATTTGGTTTTGTTATTTTGTAAATATATGTAAATAATTTGTTAGTTGTAAATAATGTAAATTTAAGAACTTTCCAAACAGATTAATAAACATATATTAAATAACATATTAAATAAATACCACTAAGAAAATTAAATGTCCGTTACTTTAAAAAAATATTGAGGAGATATAACCTAAGTATAAAAACAGTCAGAGGCATTTTAGTAAGTTCACTGGGATTCATGAATGCCACCGACAGCATGATTTTAGGTTATCTTGTTTCAATATTTTCTAAGCAGGTGGGATTTTTGTTTTTTTTTTATTTTATACTTTTTAGTGTAGTGTTGTAACGTAATAACTGCAACTACTGAAAATTTGAGGGAAAATAGTTGGAAACAAACTTTAAATCGCTATATATCCTAAACCGCCATTTTAAGTAAAAAATGTAATAAGAAACCTCATTATGATTTAAAAATACCTATACGATGATACCCTTTAGAACTGAAAGCAGTTATTTGAGCCGCTTTAACTATACTTGTGAAGAATTCTTCTTTCATAAGAGTAGACGCTTAAATTAAATAGAGATTCCTGCTTTGTATAATGTTGTCTGTTCTATATAATTACATCCCTTAGAGAAAAAAACTTTAAATAAATATAATATATTTGATATTGTTCTTCTTCTTTCTTTATCAGCTTTCGGATAGTTGGGCTTAGGAATTCTCCAGAGATTATTGAATAAGCCGGTTTCCTCAGGTATTTTTTTTCATCAATAAACGCTTAGAAAATTGACTTATTTTAAAAGTAAATACGTAGTACGAAAACTGATAAGATGAAATATTTCAAACCATTTACTATAATTTAAATAAGACGACACCTTGCACGTTAATCATTTTACATAAAATGATACCTTCAAATTTACAATTTAATTACAGTTTTCATTAGCTTAATTTTCATTTTGTTAATTGACTTACTACCTAAGGGTGTCGTTTTAATAAGGATAATGATTACATTTCTTAAGATACTCGACTACAGATATTTTCAAAGACAAGATATAAGATTACGGTACTTAGATACAAGTAAAACTATAAAATAAGTTTTCTGAAAAGGGTCTCATAATAAATACCCACCACTTTTCATTCGTACCGGTCTATTTGGTAACCTTAATAAATTCTGCAGATGAAAAAGGCTTTTAGATAACCAATCAAAATAAGAAGGCCGACCTTGTTTACACCAAAGGAGGCCCAGTAACTCAGCAACAAAATGTAGCAATTCATTTTGAGTTTTATCCTTTAATTACAGCCAAGAATATCTTAGTTGGTGTGAATTTGTCCCTCTTCTTAGCATTAAGAGGCAGTTGTCTTAATCTTAACTTGCACAATTCATCAACTGAAAGGGGTTAAGGGTAAGCTCTTAACAGCTGTATAAGTCTAACTGAAAACGTTGAGTAATTCTTAACTTTGGGTTTTTGTTTTTACGACTCTCGTGTACTGAGTATTTAAATTATATTTAAGATCCTCTGGTAAAATATTTGGATAATAATAGACTGAATACTTCTAGTTGTTTACTTTTGGTACATATTACAGATTAATTAAAGGAAAGGTCGCATCTTTAGTAGATGAATAGTTGGTTTATTTACTTAGGCTCCTGTTATTTTTCCCAAGAGTAATTTGGTGCAATATATTGTACACAACAAACTTTTACGTGGTATTAACACGCAAGATGGTAAACATAGAAGTCAATATATTTCTGGCTAGTTAATTTAGTTTAGAAACTATTTATGTCCATTATTTAAGTTTTCGATTAATACCATTTTATAAACTGTGGGACCTAATCGTGGGAATATTTATAGTAATACTGTGATAATTTTTTTAATGCCCGAGGTTTCAATCGTATTGTAACGGTTGCGGCCATTGGTAATTGACATTCTTGAAGCAAGAGTTTCTTTTGCTATTAGTTTGAACATATTTTTGGAAAGTAGATACATGAAATCCAATGTGCTCTGGTGTAATCATTTCTATCGAAAAATAACGTTTAATTATAGTTTATTGTATTGGTATAAATACTTGCTGTTTTTTTAACAATTTGTGAAGGTAAACATAGGTCTTGTTACAAGAAGCATTTCAAGCCACGGTAATGTGAGACCCACATTGCTAGTAGTTAAAAAAACCGAGTTGCTAAATTGCTCTATTGAGTCGCATATAACAAATTATTTCAAAATATAAATGTGTGATTTCCAGTTAGATTTCACTTCTGTTAGTAGCGAAACTTGGCATATTTTGACACTTTTTTTAACGGAATCTCTGTAACAGAACAAAATTGAAGATCAGACAACTCACACAAGACCATCTGATTCCAAACTGAGGAGATCCTCTACTATGGCAACCAGACAACTAATACTCATAAACATGCTTATATAGTTTTAAATACATAGGTACATCAAATCAATCAAAAAAAAATTAATTCACTTTGAAAACAATATACTATACTTGTGAAAGACCATGATTCTACATGTACATACAACATGCCTGTTCGCAAGCAATAGGTAAAGCCAGCGAATGGAACAATGCAATAAAAACTCGCGGCCATTATATTGTAGGTACATCAAATAAGAGGACTATTGCAAAGGCAAGATATTAAATTATAATATAAAATCAACCGCAATGGGTTAAATAGTATAATATACTTATCCAAGATAGAAATCGAACCTACAACCTCTAGCTTAGTAGTCAGCGTCATTAACCGCTAGACCCTTGTCGATTTACCATGTTATTTTCGTCAGTCATTTTAAAGAGGGAGGGAAATGATTTTCATTAACTTTCTTAAATTACATAAAAGAATATATGTTTGAGACACTTACACCAAGCCTTTTGAACATGACGGCCATTTTAGGTTTTCTAATAAGTTTTCCGGTAATCTATAGATCAAGATCTGTCTTTTACATTTTTTTCAAAGTACTGGGCCTAGTAGCTTCGGAGATAAGGGGAGAATTTTCTGTTTTCATGTTTTTACTTGAGTAACTTCTAAAATAATCATTTAAAAATTATAATAAAAATATATTACACATCCTTACAACAAGCCCTTTTATTTGATATGTAACACGATACTGATAGTAAAACTTTTTTTTTTAATTTCTCACTTCACCCCCAAAATTACACCCATGTTCAGACTGTCTATAGGTTTTCCTGTAATCTATAGGTTATGAACTATTTTTTGTATTTTTTCAATTATTAGGCCCGGTAGCTTCGAAGGTAAGGGAAGGGGGGTTAAATATCTTTGAAAATAACCATTAAAATGTAAAAAAAATATACTAATCAATGAATATTAATGAAATTTAGTGAAAAGGTGTCTTGTTTTGATTGTGTGAATATTTTTGGAAATAATCGCTCCGAAAATTGCATAAATTCCCCCCCCCCCCTTAACTTTTGAACCGTGGGATTAAAGAATTCGAAAAAAAATCACAAAGGTAGCGCTTAATAAATACTTTAAACTAAAATTATTTCTGACATATTCGGATATATACCGTCATTGAGTTATTGCCGATAAACTGTTTTTTTTTATAAAAGGGCGTAAGTGCCATGAACATACGCTCTTCTGCTGATACAATTATTCAAGGTTGCGGAACCCTACATTGCGTATGGTCCGACATGCCCGGTTTTTTGATATGTTACACGAAACAGTTTGCGATACTTTTTTTTTAATTTTTAATTTCTTTTATTTGCCCCCCAAAAATGGCTCTCAAGTTTCAAATCCTACTTTATACGTTATGCGTCCGTGTTTGGGTCACAGAAACACATATATGTACCCAATTTGAACTTCATCGGTATACGGACGTGACATACGGACAGACAGAACATTACATGAGTAATGGTGAGTATGAGGGTTCCGTTTTTACCTCATGAGATACGGAACCCTAATAGTAAAAAAAAGCTCTCGTGACGTTGGGCTGTTAGCTAGTTAATTATAATCTACGACGTTGTTGAACTCCCTATCCAATTTATTGCGATTGTTGATATAAACGAACATTATCACAAGCAAATACGAACATATAACATATCACAAATGTTTTTATTTTGCTGTTTGCAAACTTTTATTTTGTTATGTTACCTGTTATCTTTATTGAAGTAATGTATTTTGTATTTTATTGTATCAACAAAGACGTTTGTGGTAACCTCCACAATACTTTTTTTTTATTTATTATATTGTGCTTTAAGTATATCACTTACGTTTTAACTCAGAACTTTTCAGTGTACAACACACCATGCGTTTTGACATATCTATAATTGTGTGACACTATTAACCAAATTTTGTTGGGCTCATGTGTTATGGAACAACGTGGAAAACATTATTTATTATTTACTAAGATTTTTAAATCTTGTTAATTAATAAACTAACTTCAAATTTTGTTGTTCTTAATGTTGTAGCTTCTTAAGAAAAATTCTTATTTCATTCTTAAGAATGAACAATGGATCTGTCGAGCCGCGGGCCGATGGTTCTCTATTGCACACAATTGTGTGACTAAATTGATCGCTTTGAAAACTTTATGTTCAAACACTTAGTTTTTGTACGCTAAATTATTTTATTAAATTTTGAAAATTATAAGAAAAAATTGTGGATTTAATGAATTGAATTGTGGCATAATTCAAAATGTTTTATTACTTTTTGCATTTTAATTGCCCTGTATTTATTTTTGAAGCCGGGTATATTTTTTTAGGTTTTTTATTTTTAGCTATTTATTTATGCAAGCATTACTGACTATATAATTATTTAGTACTTTTTTATTAGGTTTTAATCTATACTAATATTATAAAGCAGAAGAGTTTGTTTGTTTGGTTGAACGCGATAATCTCAGGAAGTAATGGTTCAAATTGAAAAATTATTTTAGTATTAGATGGCCCATTTATCGATATATGACACAAATACAATATATACAATCAATAGGAGCGAAGCAACGAAATCGGGGAAAATTGACGCTAACCGAGTTGCACGGATCAGCTAGTAGTTGATAACGACAAAGGCTGATGAGACCAAAATTTGGTCGCGGTCAAAAAAGTTTGCATTTATTAATTTGTTTACAATTCTTTAACAATCAACAAAGGCTCACCCTTAAAAGGCAATTCTTCAAGAAGCCCGTTTAACCGTTTGTGTGCCCCAAAACGAGCTAATCGGCTAAAATCGACAAAACTTCGCCACTGTCGACAGAGTCCTCTCTTTGTCCCAGTGATTGATTGATCTCGCTTGGATCCCGAATCCCGACAACAAATTAGATCCGCGGTTCTATTTATAAAAGAGAGCGGATATACGCACGGCTTTTCATTTTATTGTCCAATTTTGATGGAATGAATAAGGATAATTGCGTATGATGAACAAAGATTTTCCACAAGTGTGATTTTTTTGCTATCAAAAATAACTCAGTGTTTTATTTTAAATATACTCCTTGTTCTAGTTTTCTAAATCTTTTCATAAATTTGAACCTCCTAGATCAATCAAAAGATATTATGCACACTGCTCAGTACGGGCAAAGACATTTATTTGTCTAACACACATAAATGAGGAAAAATATTTCAACTTTTTGTCATCCTAGCTGAATTTTAAAAACT
Source organism: Herminia tarsipennalis (assembly GCA_945859575.2). Lineage (NCBI taxonomy): Eukaryota > Metazoa > Arthropoda > Insecta > Lepidoptera > Erebidae > Herminia > Herminia tarsipennalis. The sequence goes on from OX243844.2 coordinate 22,782,721, forward strand.
CAATACACTTAATAGTGTCAAAAATATTTACAACAGTACTGTTCAGCACGGGCACTGAAATATTTATTTATCAAATAAATCCAATTGTCTCTTACCTAAATCCAACTAGACGGTAAAAGGGTTAAATATTTTATGAACTTGCTCTATACCGTAAAGGCAAAGGCCAAAGAAAAACGATACGAATCTTTACACTAGACCATACACCATACAAACCCATTTACAATATCGCCACAGTAAACAAGTTGTCAAAGAAATTGAAAGTAACTTAAAATGGCGTAATAAAATTTCATCAGTTACCCCTTTTCCTCCTTCATTTATTAACCTTGACATTTGTGACCTTGTATGTTCAATAAAACCATAATAGGTTTCAAGAGCTTCCTGGTTATTGATGACTTGGGTCATGGGATACAGTGAATGGTATTATGGAATATATTATGTAATTGTAATTCCTTTGGTGGTAATAGAAAACAAAGTAGGCGAGCTTTGCAGGGTGCTGAGTAAGCAAAACGTTGTTGCAAAATGAATTGGGGATAATTAATGTTTGTGGGAAATGCATGGGACAGGATTATTTATATATCATGTTATAATTGGCGTTTTCGTAAATTGTACTATAATCGATTATTAGTAAAAATTAAGTATGTTATAGCGTGCACAATTGTATCCATATTATGCAGGGCTTAAGCTTAATTAAATCAAATCTGTAGGTACATTTCGGATTTCTTTTTTCATATCAAATAGGAAGTGATAGAAGTCAAATTTCGACGAAGTTTGAACGATTCTTCTTTTATTTGAGGTAAACGGATATTAACAACATTTTAAGTCACCTATTAACGTCGAAAACGTACTGCACTTTTCTGTGGCTAATTGGCGTCTGCCGGACTGTAGAGATTATTTTGGAAGTTTTAGCCACTTATTAGAATGGTACTTACTGTGTGGTATCGGCTTAATAATAGTATCACCCCATCTCTTCCCGTGGGTGTCGCCAAGGCGACTAAGAGATTTAACATCGGATAACGGGCAGCAGCGTTCTCTGCGTACTTTGAAGCCTTACTGCGATCGCCAACCCGCTCGCCAAGCGTGGCGATTATTGCAATCACTCCCAGGACCAGGATAAGTAGGTTCTATTGGGGACACCCGGGCCTTGCAGTGGGACATCATATTGGTTGATATTATAATATTTCACTTTGTCGGCGTAAGTAATATGTGTATCTATGCCAAATTATTGCCTTCTATAACTAACAGTGTCTGAGCTAAGCTGCGGAGGGACGGACATGGCGAAACTAAGGGTTCCGTTTTGCTATTTTGGCTACGAAACTCTTAAATAGGTCTGGATCCATTTATAACGTATGTATTACATTTACAGTCTATGAGTCGCGACATAACTTGAAGCTATCAGAAAACAACAGTAGGTACCGAATATTTTCATCTCAAAATACTAAATTTATTTTACAAAACGGCAGAAATTGAGAAACTCGAAATTGATAATTTTATTTCTCGTTAAGTCCTTTCCTAATCTATATAATTTATCTTGAAATTAAACAAAAAAAACCATTGCAATGAAATTGAATATCTTTCGCTAAACGGGGTCAGCATCGGTCAGTAAAGAAACATTTGAACTAATAGCAGCCTTACTCACGTTATCCCTACGTTCTACTTTACAAGCCAAATATCAAACTGAAACAGAAATGAACAAATAACTAGAAAGGGTAAAGCTATCGTTACCTAAAATTATCAACGGTAAACCCTCTACTGTTTGACTTTTCGAATATTATAACGAGAAAGTTCCACAGTCTGGTTTAGTTCGTTTCATTATTTAAGCATAAAAGGAATGTTAACTGTCAGATTAATATACATGACTCATAGTTTGCAGGAGACAGTTTTCTAAATGAATGTGACGCTAAGGTTCTTTAAATATCGTCAAGATAGATGAGTGATAAAGGTTCAACGCTCCGTAGCTTGGAAGTAATGGAGTTGTGAACAAAGAAAAAAATTACGTTATAGGAAAAATGTGGATAGGTGGTAGTAGATAAGAAATGAAACAGGTAAACAAAAACGTCTATAGGATCCATTTCAAGGGATTGTGTAGTCATACGGCGTGGTGGATTTTAAAATTGGTTAAAATAAATACGTTTATTTTTTATGATCAAACTTTAACTCGCAATAGATGCGAGTATAATCTACCAAGCTTAATTTCAATTGATACCCATGATTCGAATAATGAGTCACATGAGATCTTAAAATGACTGAATGATCAGCTTAACAGCATGCAAATGTACACATATTTAGGTATATTTCTATCAATGAAATTATAGAAATTATATCAGAAAATTAATTAATGTTACAATTATATTATTAAGCAGTGATCATGACAATGAATGTCAATAGATAAAGAATACTGAATATGTTATATTAAATCAGGTATTAAACTAGTTTATTCGCCAAATAGTCATTGTCAGAGTAATATAATTTGAATACAAGTAGATTCTTTAAATTTCATTTAAATTAATTAAGATTAATAATTTCTAACATTGTATTTGGTAAATATATAAAAATATATGCAAGGGGCTATACATAATATACTTTTATTCTGTAATGCAGTGCTATTTGCAGGCATGTTTATTTTCATATTGTGTCTACGACTATTGAGTTTCTCAAATAGATTTAAGTTTTTCCTTACAAAGAGCACTACCTCGAGAATATAAAATAAGACAAAGTTACCAAATTAAAATCAGTTCGCTTCAGTTTAAAAATAGCCCTATGTATCTTTTTTAATATAATAATAAAGAGAATAATAATAATCTTTATTTCGGACATGTTACAATCCAAATATTGTTAGTATGTTTGCTTATTATCTACTGTTAGTACCAATGAGATGATAGAGCCTTAAAGCGCGATTTATTGTCGGTATTACGAGTTTTTCTTAAAAGCTTTCTTTCTTATTAAATTAATTGTTTAGTGGGCTCTTTTTATGCATTTGAAAATGTTTTTACACATTTTCGCCTACTAATGTGTACATGTATAATTGTATAATCATGTTAATTCTTTTATAAGTATAAACAGATTTTGAAAGTTTTCAACAACCTATAAACTAAATTACGTATTTCAAGTTCTGTCAAAGTTTAATATTTTGGCATTACTAACCCTAACTTACTCGAAACAAAAATTAAACGTAAAAAGCAAAACAACGCTCAATTTAACTTTTATCGACAACACTTATACTGTGATTTACCGAACAACGTAATTTTGTGCACCCTGAGTTGCCCCAAAACATAACTCCGTATCTTAGAAGAGTGAACATGACCATGATATGCTGTTAACACAATCGAGGTATCTATATTTTCTGATAATGTGTACAGAGCTTAAGAAAATTTAAGCCATTCTTGACACAGCTGTTCGATATGTGATACCCAGTTTAAACTTGCATCAATATTTAGTCCTAAAAACTTAGTCACATCTACTTGCTCAATTTGATGTCCTAGATGTGATGAGAATGTTAAAATTTGATTAATTATTTGTTCTATTTCCAAATACCCTTAAATTTGTTTTTGTAAGATTAATTTTTAGGGTATTCCTTGTCAACCAGATAATTTAAACACTTAGAGTATTGGTAATATCGTGTCTAAAAATACATCTTTGTTACCCGTAAAAATAATAGCACTATTGTCTGCGAATAAAATATATTTGTGTAAATCATTTACATAAATAATAAATAAAACAAAGAGCATGGTTTTTTTACGTTCTGAGTGAAATTTTAGGGCATATTCTAACTATTTCTGTAAGCTGTGTTCTACCATTCAGGTAAGATTTTATGAGATCCAGAATGTTCCCCCTAATACCGTATGCATATAATTTGTTTAGCAGTATTTCATGGTCCACATAATCAAAAGCTTTCGTTAGGTCCATAAACAGTGCGCAGGGTTTACTGGTATTCATAATTTTTCAAGATTGTATAAAGAGACCTGTAGATGGCCAAATCAATGCATTTTTTCTTCCTAAAACCGACTTGTTACTCACAAAATAGGTTATTGGTTTAAAAAAGATTATATATACTTGTATGTATGACCTTTCCAAATATATTCGAAAATACAGGTACCAGTTCAATAGGACAATAGCAATTCATGTTTCACTGGTCATTTTTCTTAAATAATAATTTTATTATCGTTATTTCAAGTTTATTCGGAAAAACTCCATACAGTCTACACAGATTGATAATATAGCTAAGAATAAGTGACAATTTCCCCGAAATGCATTTTAAAATTTTAGTGGACATATCATCATAGCCGGTACTGTAGACATTGTTTAAGTTTATTATAATTTTATTAATGTCGCTTGGAGTAGTTAGCCGCATAAAATTAGATGTCTGATAATTTGGTAAAGTTACTGGGCAATGATTAGGATCCAATTTAGTTATGGTTGTCTGTTTATTTGTCCAGCGACACTTATTTATTGGATTTCATCTTTCGGGATAATTAACTTATTGTTATCAATAACATTCCTAGTTGCCTTGCACTTATTTCTGGCCTTACTAATTTAGTTCATGTTTCGAGATTGTTGTGTGAGTTTATTTATTTTATTTAGACTCGATGATAGAGCCTTAAAGCGCGATTTATATTACAAGTTCTTCTTAAAAGCTTTCTTTCTTATTAAATAAATTGTTTAGTGGGCTCTTTTTATGCATTTGAAAATGTTATTACACATTTCGCCTACTAATGTGTACATGTATAATTGTATAATCATGTTAATTCTTTTATAAGAATAAACAAATTTTGAAAGTTTTTAACGACCTATAAACTAAATTACGTATTTCATGTTCTGTCAAAGTTTAATGTTTTGCCATTACTGACCCTAATTTACTCGAAACAAAAATTAACCGTAAAAAGCAAAACAACGCGCAATTTAACTTCTATCGACAACACTTAAACTGTGATTTACCGAACAACGTAAATGTAGAATCATTAAGACCATCTGAAACTTCTTAAAGGACAGCCAAAATTACTGGTAAGTATGTTTTTAGTACATTAGAACTTGACAAATTGTCTACTGTCTCAGTTATGAATTAAATTGGGTAGGTACTTTCAGTACTTAGTGAACAATAAATTATGAAATTAAATAAAAAACAAAATGTATGTTAAAACAAACATAGATATTCTGATATTGAGTCATAAATTAAAAATAAAAGTTGGTATTTTTGATTAGTAATATAATGTGATATGAAGCATTAGCCGCCTTCGTGTGACGTGATAAAGGCAAAACCCAATTCGCTGTCATCTGTCACTTCTGACTCAAAAAACGGAAAAAGTGCGCATAGAAAGTAACGCCACCTAGTATTCTCGGAATATAAATAACTAGCGGCCCGCTCCGGCTTAGCACGAGTATAAAATATATGGATGTTATTTTACATATAAATCTTCCTCTTCAATCACTCTGTCTATTAAAAAAAACCGCATCAAAATCCATTGCTTAGTTTTAAAGATTTTGTTTTATACTATGTTGTGATGATTACATTGCTTTATGAGCCAGCATAGATGGCATTGCCGACGATACTGTTTTGACGCCAACTAACACGAATCTTTTTCTTTTCTTTTGAAAAAAAAAGACGACTCTCACAGTAGGGTACAACTGTGCGGCGGAGGACTATACAAACATAGAAGTCACGGACGCAAAGTACACCCATACTCGGAGCAACAATTTGTGGATCATACCAAGTGGTGTCCTTTGTGGGAATCGAACGCACGACCTCTTGCGACTGTAGCAATCGGACATACTCCCACCGCGCCACAGTGGCCGATATGACGTTATAAACATGGCAGCCAACGTTTTCGCGGAAATATTTCTTTTTTTTAATTTTAATGTAATTTTAAAGCACGTACAAATATCGTGTTTGATTTGTTGAAATATTGGTTTTTGTGGATTTTGATAAGAGAAACCAACATTTTAAACTATTATTTTAAGCAGAGTAGAATACCCTATTGTTTTTATTGTAGATGAGGATTAGCTTGATTAATTTAATGTTGGAGCTTTGGCGCAGACTCATTTTACTCAAACTTGTGGCAAAGACTGCGTACAACTTCAGATCCCAGAAGTCGTAACGCGGTAGCTTGATGGAAATAGCTTTGCCTACTGAACAAATCAACTACTGTTGTTTTATAATTTTCGTTATTAAAATTACATAGAAAAGTCATTTGGCTTCCCTTTTAAGACGCAATTTGTATTCACAAAAAACGAAAAAATATTGAAAAAAAAGTGACATCAAATGACCTATCAAAACTTAACAAAACATTCTAGCATGATACTATATTTTTAAAAAGGTACTTTGTTCTAATAATAAGATATTGATGTACTTATTTTTGAACCACATAGGTGCCTAAGTTAATCAGACAAATGTCAACATCAACAAATAATTGAAATCAAGTTGCACTGAGGATGTTGCTATTCGCTACTATCAAATAAATAACAAAGTAGCAAACATCGATAGCTACGTCTGCAATCGATGTTTGTGCATCGATATCAATGACAATCAACCTGATATTACATTTAATATTACAGTTACCTAGGTTTTGCTCGCGGCTATATCCACATGGATGTCAGTTATCGCAGTAAGTTTTATGCAAAATGTTATTCGGTGAGCAAGTTTTATTAGTTTTTTTTACAAACATTTAACTGATAAACATACTAGTTTATTTCTAAATAAACAAAACAGAATATATCAGTTACGAACAGAAAAAACAATCGTCCACATCACACAAAGCTCCTATATTAAAAAAAAAAAAAAATAACAACGACCTTTATAATCACTAATAAAAAAACGAAATTTGCAAATTCATGAGCATGTACACAAAAATGTACTAAGTTACAATTTAACTAATAACGGTTTGATAACTCAATAAAACTCACTTGTTGTACAGATCACTTTTATTTCTTTTTACACAACACTTTGCATTATTCGCATAATCGGTACTTATAATATACACAGTACGAAATATGGCAGACAACCTTTTCGTCTTCCATCCAGCACTAGAATGAACACTCTCTGAACAAAATCCGTTACAGGTAACCTCACTCAATTGATTCACACAGGAACGCTCTGATTGGTCAGTAGCAATCGTATCTGATTGGCCAATTCAAACCTGCAAATCACGTGCTAGTGACGGTGTTGCCAGTTTAAAACATAATTTAAATGATTTCAAACTAAAAATTGCTAGAAATTAATATAAATTATTAAAAATCATCACATTCGGCCATCCGTACAAGTGCTACCTCCTGGTGCACGTCATCTACTACAGCTAGTTTACGGAAAATTATTATTACACAATACCTGCGCTTTATCTCTAGAACAAATAAAAGTATAACAAATAACAAATAATGAAATAGCATTATAGTAATCGACAAGCTCAAAATCAGTTTAAGGGCATAAAAGTATGTAGAATATAAATAAACAATTGTTGATTTGTAACATAACAAAGTGATAGCAGTGACAGTATAAGTATTTGTATTAACCATATTTCATCACATTCGGTTTCAATGAACGTTTGCAGTGGCAGTCGCTTGTGGCCGTCGCTGCAATTCAGACAAAGGCAGGTTATCTTCACTGTTGTAGTCTGATTCAGAATCAGGATTTTTGGTATTAGAACCTAGATTATTTAAATTTATCCAAGGTCTTACTCTGTCTGCAGCAACAACGGTCTCAAACGACTTCCTCTTCCTGTTGAAACCAGGAATATTACTTATCTTGTATCTGTCATTACCGAGAATTTTTATAACTTTATAGGGGCCTATAAATTTGGACAACAGCTTACTGCTATTTCCTTTGTTATAAAAATTGGTTCTAGTTATCTTAACTAAATCTCCTACTTTATAAACGGCAGCAGGCGCTCGTCTACTGTCATAACGTTGTTTTTGTTTTTTTTGAACGGATTCTATATTAGCACTAATGTCGTCTCTAATTGACGTAATGCTTTCTGATGTGCCATCAGTAGCGATTCCAAGTTTATTGGCTAGACCGTCACGAAGCCTACAACCAAATAGAGCCTCTGATGCCGTTTTCCGAGTGGAAGTATTTACAGTATTATTAATACCCCATTGTATTTTGCCTAAGTGAGTGTCCCAATCACGTTCATTTTTACCTATACTATACTTTGTTAGGGAATTTAGAATAGTCTGATTAAAGCGTTCAGCTTGACCGTTGGCCCTAGGACAAGCCACTGCATTTAATATATGTTTAATACCGTGAAGGTCACAAAAGTTTTTAAAAGCCCCTGAAGTGAAAGATGTACCGCGATCTGATATTATTCTAGATGGAGGACCAAAATCATAAAATATGCTCTCCAGAACCTTTAGGGTGCTTTTAGTCTTTGTATCCTTCACAGGTTTCACAAACACATATTTTGTAAAGCCATCAACTATGGTCAAAATATAGCAGTTCCCCTTCTTGCTTTTTGTGAATGGACCCAGATGATCAATGTGGACAGTATGAAAGGGAATGTTCACCTTTTGAATTGGGTATAATTGACCAGATTTCCGATTTTTAGCATTATCCTTATTGTACGCGCACTGAATACAGGATCGTACATATTTTTTTACAAATTTGCGTAACTTAGGGAACCAATACAGAGCCTGAATCTTCTCGATCGTTTTAGTTTCACCTAAGTGCCCGATTTCGTCGTGATTTGATTGGCAAACCTGAAATCGTGCACTACGAGGAACCACAAGGCACAACTTATCATCTACTTTTTTATAAACTTTATGATCCTTAACAACAAAATTTTTTTTTATATCTTTTGATTCCTCGTCGTTTTCAGGCTTTAAAACCTTAACTATCCTTGCAATGTCAGGGTCAGTCATTTGTAAAGTCAAAAGCCAATCGTCAGTCTCAATGTTATAAACTGTAAACTCATCAGTTAGGTCAGTCAATTTAGTATTGCGACTTAAGGCGTCTACATGGGCCATTTGGGAACCAGGTCTATATTCTATACTAAAAGTGAATTCGCTTATCTGAAGCCACCACCTGGCAATGCGAGGTACGAGGTCACGTTTCGTAAGCGTTGTCCTTATAGCATGACAATCTGTCACTACCTTGAAAGTAATACCTAATAAATATACTCTAAACTTTCTGAGTGAACAGACAATAGCCAGAGTTTCTAACTCATAGGAATGCAAGTGACGTTCTTCAGGCGTAGTTTGCCTACTAAAATAGGCGACGGGTTTTAGTACTCGTGGATTTTCTTGCCATTGTAATAATATACCTCCTACCCCTAAAGCACTGGCGTCTGTGTGGAGTTCGGTATCTAACTTAGGATTATAAAGAGACAGGATCGGACGCTCTACTAATTTATCTTTTAGTTGAATAAACGCCCTAGATTCCTTTTCAGACCATTGAAAGGGGACATCTTTCTTTAACAAATTCGTTAGAGACCGTGCGATTTCACCGAACCCCTTGATAAATTTTCGAAAGTATCCCGCTAATCCTAAGAACTGACGAACTTCATGAACAGTTTTAGGCACTGGGAATTCTTTTACGGCTAAAATTTTTTGTTCATTAGGTCGTATCCCTTCAAGTGAAATTTCGTAACCAAGGTAATCTATTACGTTATCGAAAAACCTACATTTTGACAACTTTAGAGTTAATCCGTATTTACGTAAGAGCTCAAGGACATCCTCAAGTCTCTGAAAGCCCTGTTCTAGATTTTCCGATGGGACAAGAATGTCATCTAGGTAAGCTAACGCAGAGCCAAAGCGTTTTGAACCAAGCATTTTATTAATAAACCTCTGAAATACAGCTGGTGCATTGGCGAGGCCGAATGGCATTCTTTTGAATTCAAAATGTCCATCCGGTGTCACAAACCCCGTATACCGGCGACTGTCTCGTGCCATGGGAATCTGGTAGTAGCCTGAAGCGAGGTCTAACGATGTAAAGAAACGATTGCCGCTGAGGTTACTTAACTGATCTTCTATAAGGGGAAGAGGGAAACAGTCTTTTCTAGTTTTATTATTTAATGCTCTAAAGTCTATGCATAGACGTTGTTCCCCTGTCTTTTTCTTTACCATCAAAATAGGACTCGCAAATTCAGATTCAGACTCTTGGATTATGTCGTTTTGTAATAGTTCTTCTACTAAAACACGCACTTGCTCTCTTTCGGAATAAGACATGCGATAAGGTCTATAAACTACTGGCCTGTCATCGTTTAAATCTATATTCATTTCTACGTCCTTTGCAAGGCCTATTTCTGAAAGGTTCATAGCAAAACAGTCCCGGTACGACTGTAGCAAGTTATATAATTTATTGGTATCCCCATCACTAATACCTTCGCCGACTTTGATTTCGGTTCGCTCTAACGGTTCCATGGTTGATGAATTTTTATGAATCCTACTGACGTTAAGCATTTTATTTTCTACAAAAGGTAATGCCCGAGCTAGCAACGTATTTGAGGGAAAGACTAACTTTTCCGATTTCAAATTGGTAATCACTATATGGCCCTTGCCTTGGTTAATTCGATAAACGCCCTGATGTAAATGATACTCTTTGCCCGGTTCAGCACAAGTGTAACCCTCCATGTAAACGTCGCCACAGAAACCAGGGTCCTCAACATACACCTCAACTATCCCAACCTTATATATATCTTCTACAGAGTCTGCCGTCATAAGCTTTATGCATTTGTCGGAGTGGGAGAGGTCTTTGACAACTGGACTTTTGTAAAAGAGGAGTTTATTAGAGTCCTTTAAAACAGTCACGAACGGTAATTCTGTGAAATCTTGGCCAATAAGGAGAGGAGTTCGTAAGAACTCGTCATGTACTACAAGAACTTCGACATAAGCCTCGACATCATCAAGTTTTAATGTGATAAAACTCCTGTAGGTAGGTACTACAGAAGAGTTTCCAAAACCTCTAATAGCTGGCAGTTCATTGATAAATTTAGGTAAATTTAATTTTCGCGCCTCAGTTTCACGCATTAAAGTGCACTCACTGCCAAAGTCTATGAAAGACACAAAGTCATGATTATTAACAATAACTTTCTTAAAATATTTGTCATTGGTATTACTAATAGTTGAAATAGTCAGAATCTTGCGGTCTTCGGTTATAGTTTTACCTTCAAACGCCTGTCGAAGGGTCAGGGGAGTTAGTTTGCAAGTTGCTAGATCGTGTCCTACTCTAGAACACTTGTGGCATTTAATTATCGGATTCGGGCATTTATGAAAAGTATGCCCCTTCGAACGACAATTAAAACAAGTCACAAGTGGTTCGTTTGAGTTGGAAGCGGAATTTGTGGGACGATTGGATTGGAAATTGTCATTACGCTTTCTGGTGTAAGTCAAATCAGTGGGCCGCTGCGAATTGAGAAAACATAAGAGATCTTCCGGCTCCGTACCATTTAATGCTTGCGCACCATTCCTAACAGACTTATCAAGGATACCGTGAATAATGCAGTCTACTGCCTTTTGACCTATAATTTCACATCGGTTCAATAAAGTAAGTTTGTCGTAGAAATATTCTCTAAAATTTTCATTATGACGCGTGGTGCGCGCAAGCATTTCCTCAAGAAGCCGACCATAATTCTGCTCGTTAGGAAAAGCCCTACGCAGTCGCGCCTGCCACTCGTCCCAATTAAAATTTACTGAAGGCAAAGCTTCAAACCACTTCTTCGCAAGGCCCGATAACTTCTGGAGGGCAAAATGTATGGTTTGCCTCTGATCCCAGCCATAAATACAGGCACATTCGTTTACCTTCCTTAGCCAACTGTCTACATTTTGAGCTTTACTAGATGGATCAAACTCTGGTACTACATTATTAACATGGTTATTATTAAGGTGGAGAGGTTTGGCCCCTTCCACCTTTTTAAAAGAGGATAAGAGTTGAAGTACCTCATCTACAGTAAAACTTGCATGATTGTCCTTGGGTTGATCCCGAAGCGGCTCGGGTTGAACAGGTGTCAGCAATGGTGACGCTAAATGTTCACTTGGTTGTATTTCTTCTATCACCCACTCTGCTTTTCTTGGCGCCTTGCGAGCACGTCTCGCTACTGACGGAGACGGCGACCGATTTCGTAGTCTCTTACCGTCACGCCTGTTTCGTTCGCGACTCATTCGGTTTTGCCCAAAGTCTTCCTTGTTGGACTCCATAGTCTCGGTAAAAGAAAAATAAAGATTAGTATTGTTGCTCAAATAAATATTATCTGATGTGCATGTGCTTACAAGCCGATTTCGACTGATGAATATTAAGTCGACCAAATTCAAAATCAATTAATTATTCACTTAGAAAGCAAACTAATAATCGTGATGCGTCATAATCCTGTGTCCATATATATTTATAAAAGTTCACAGCATAAGAAGAAACAAAGTAACTATTGAAATTCTTAAATTTGTATGTTTATATGTTTATAAACTGTATACGCAGGTAAGGTGCTGCTACTAATATACTATAATTTTAACATAGCACATTATTCACAATACTATACTTTACTTCCAAGTTACTTAAAAAGCTTAGTTGCGTAGTTTATTATTTAATCAAAACGTACATAGCCATAAAAGCGGATCTGGAACATACGTAGTTGTGTCAATGACACAGAACTGTACATTGGTAGAGTAGACATACATAGTCTATGGCATACATAGCCCACCATACCGCAGAACATACATAGCTCTGCGGCATGTACAGTAGACATACATAGCCCACTGTACTGCAGAACATACATAGCTCTGTGTCTTGTACAGTAGACATACATAACCTATGGCATACATAGCCCACTATTCCGCAGAACATACATAGCTCTGGGTCTTGTACTGTAGACATACATAGTCTATGGCATACATAGCCCACTATACCGCAGAACATACATAGCTCAGGGTCTTGTACAGTAGACATACATAGTCTATGGCATACATAGCCCACTATACCGCAGAACATACATAGCTCTGGGTCTTGTACTGTAGACATACATAGTCTATGGCATACATAGCCCACTATACCGCAGAACATAAATAGCTCTGTAGTACATATCTAGTAATGTAGAACGTACATAGTTCCACTGGACATGCCTAAAGCAGCACACACATGGCACTGCTACTATAAAATACTATGTGGAACAAGCATTCGATCCTCCATGCTATACCGCGAGATTAACAAGCAGATAAATAATTAGCCTCTTACTAGGCCAAGTAAGCGTTAGGTGTGCAGCCACGCAGCAACATTATCAAGGAGTAGCCTTGACCAAACGGCTCACGTTACCGCTACACCCAACTTACGAGAATAACATTATCAAAGAGTAGCCTTGATCAAAATGCTATTCCAGCTGCTACCTGAACTAATTCAGCCATAAACTATATCACGACTTTAACTAAGCCGTGTTAATCTCGTTTAATATACTGCATAAAATTTAAAAGTCCAGTCAACGTATAGCAATGAAAAAAATAAATGCCAATTCCAATCAAATATTGTCAAATCAATACTTTTGAACGTACCTTATCGAGCTGTAGGCGTTGTATATCCAACTTCTGAGATTTGATAACTCAATAAAACTCACTTGTTGTACAGATCACTTTTATTTCTTTTTACACAACACTTTGCATTATTCGCATAATCGGTACTTATAATATACACAGTACGAAATATGGCAGACAACCTTTTCGTCTTCCATCCAGCACTAGAATGAACACTCTCTGAACAAAATCCGTTACAGGTAACCTCACTCAATTGATTCACACAGGAACGCTCTGATTGGTCAGTAGCAATCGTATCTGATTGGCCAATTCAAACCTGCAAATCACGTGCTAGTGACGGTGTTGCCAGTTTAAAACATAATTTAAATGATTTCAAACTAAAAATTGCTAGAAATTAATATAAATTATTAAAAATCATCACAACGGTATGAAAGGACTGACCATCCATCAAAAATATCTGACGGGAAAAAAATCGACATCATTGCATCGTATTCCATTAGATGGTACGTTTCATAAGAGCTTTTTATAGATTGCAAACGAATGGAGGATGCTATCGGTGACCAAAGATTTTCGAGTTACAAATGATGCTGAATTTCTCAGAATATTTTTATATATCATGAATTTTAGAACCAACAATGGTCTCCCAACCAATTTCAGTTATGCCGGCCAATCTCATCAGAGACTACCCAACTACGCAGGAGATATTACGAGTTATATTGTACAAGTGTGTGCGCAGAGACAAGTCACAGCACTCTCGATTCTTTCACACTTATAGTCCGATAGGACGGTAAACTGATCCAACTGGAGAGAGATTATGTAGGTACAGATACAGAATATAGAACCTCCTCCTTTTTTAAGTTGGTTTAAAATAGACGACATATAGGTTACATTTCTATTCCGGAATAATGTACGGTTCCCGCGTCATAGATTTAAAAAGATTTAATTTAAAAAGTGAAAAGAAAAATATAAAGAATAGGAAAAAATAAATAAGAGTACAAGTACACTTCAAAGTGTCTGTTATCTGTTTAAACCTTTTTACCAACACCGTAACCGATATAAAAATTCAAAACCCATTTCCACGTAAAAAAGTAGTTTGCTTAAGTAAAACTTACCATGGAACCTTTTAAATAAAAATACAAAAGGCGGCGATCACCCTCTAATATCCAATACCTTTACAAATTAAGTTAAGAAAGGTCTGCTCGCAATGATTCTTGAACGAAATTCATTAATGGGCTATAAACAAATCCTTTCGGGTCAAACGAGCCCTTAAATGGGTGTTATTAAAATGAAGAGCTTGGAGAAATTTTCGATATCTTTGTCGTTCATTGCCCTTTTAGCATCAGCAATTTTGTTTTATTTTGAAGCAAAGCAGCGATGTATAGTGTCTTGCAAAATAAATCGAGATTAGTTTTGTAGCCAATTATCTTGTGTTGGCAAAACTTGGTGCTTTAGGTACGGCCTATGTTTAAAGTATGCCTACAGTAAGTAAGTATGAGAGACTGTTTCAATTTTTTTTTGTCTGTTAAGCAATATGATTTCTCTATAGCATTCAAAAACTCTGATTCAACAAAAATAATGAATTTGTGAAGTCAACATTACGTACTCAATTAATAATTATTTTATGAATTTCTGTAACAATAATGTAGGAAACAATATTCAGACTGTTAAATCAATTTCAAAACTAAAACAGTTTGAGATTGTGTATAATGCTTTGTAATTTTAGTCTTAGTTACATTTTCTTTAAAAACTTAGATAACTTCAAATAAGTTGGTGTAATGAAATTAAATTCTGATCTCACTAAATTAAATTTTGAAGCTAAAACTGTAACCTCTTAGAAGCTGGTTTTATTATTAACTAGCTGCACGGGTCTTCTACGTAAATTTGCCCCGTTTTTGCAACACTTTCCATTGCTGCTACGCTCTTTTTAGTCGTCGCGTGATATTATATAGCCTTCCACGATAAATTGGCTATCCAACAATAAATATTTTTTCAATTCGGATTAGTAGTTCCTCAGATTATCGCGTTCAAACAAACAAACAAACAAACTCTTTAGCTTTATAATATTAGTATATTATTAATGTGTAAATATACCAACAAGAAAAGTTTTTACTTTCTTTAAAATTTATAGACGATATTTTGTCTTAATGTTTATTAAATTTGTTATGCTAAAGACAATCCTGTTTTAATTGCTATGAACTAACTTTTCTGTTACAATATTACTGAGCTTGCATTATTACGTGTCTGTAAATACTTACCGCTATATTTTTTCGTTTTTTTTTAATTGATTTTATTCAACATAGAATACAGTTTTTTTTTTATTGTACACCATACACTCAAAATTGATGCTTTTATTATATTAATCGTTTTTTTATACAAGATATTTATAAACTACTCTAAATTATAAATATAATAATATTAATATTTACACTATGTACAAATTACTGCATAAAATAAAATCAAAACAAGATAGATTACATTCATCAAACACACTGGCTCGTCTAATAAAACCTTTGATACCTTTACCCACGCTATTAAGTCCAGATAATATTCTAATATATGTTAACATCGCGAAAATTTAAAAATAAATTAAATTATTTCTGTAAAGAAAAAAATTATGATTTTAAAAGAGTGGCCCGTGTGTTTCTTGGCAGCTTCTTCTCATGAGCTTTAAAGGTGGAAGTGCCACCTAACTTCATTTCTTTTTTTTTTCAAACTTTTTTTAATATCCTTCCCATAATACTACCGACGTGAACCCACTCTTAACACAAGCCTTTGAGCTTAACTGGAGGGGTTAACGAGATTGCTCGTAATGTGGGACTCAAGCTATTTAAAGTTAGAGTTTGTTCCACCAACAAGAGCATATCAAAGTATTAAAAAAATGTTCATGTAATCATTCCAAGAAGGATAATTATAATAATTAAGATCATATTTTTATATCAGTTGGTTGTATAAATATTCGAGAACTAGAAATACCACTATATATTAGTCGGTAAATGTATTAACGCAAGTTGCATGAGCGCAAGGCACTAAATATTTCAAGTCCTAAGTACCGCACCTGCGCATAATGGGTGACAGCTCTACGTCTGCAAAACCAGACTATTTAAATTATTATCTAGTTTCCTTTGTGACTCCTTTACATACAGCTTTTGGGTCGTCTTATTTAAGAAACATTTACAAGATTTATGAAACAAATTGTGCGATGTTTGTGCAATTATTAAGATCATATTCCCGGAAGATTAAAACCATACCAATACCAACCAAAGAACGTTTGCGATTTTTTAAGTCGACTTTCGCACTGAGGATTTTTATTAAAATTACTCCCGCTACTGCGGAGCTAACTACTTACAAATGGGAACAAGCCCCGTGTTGTGAACAATTTGTGGATTATACAAAGTCCCATGTAGGAATCAGGCCCACGTCTTGAACGGCAGTCGTACACACTCCATCGCGCCATCGAGGCAGCACTTTAAAAACATAATTATTCATAAATTGCGAACATGAAGTATGTCGATTCTATATTCAAGGTCAGTAGATAACATCGAGCATGCAATCATTGGTGCAACTGATATACCATCTAAAAGAATGTAATTATCAGATTAAAAATTAAGAGTTAAATTCCATTCAAACTTTTACTACACATACTAGTATTAGGTTCTGGCTTTTTATTTAAGTTTACTTTTCATGTACCGCATGTTGCACTTTAACCTATAAAATACTTTTTTATTTACCTCAATAAACCCTTTGTAATTTATTGCGTACTTATAAAAACTCTCTGATATCTCCTTTGTTTGTTTTTGTCAACTGATGTGAACTGATGAACTTTTGAACTCTGATCATAATCTTTGTAACTCAATACTTTGAGTTTATCAAAGATATTTCTCAATTTAGTGATCACACATCTTGTTTTTGACTAAAAGTAATCTCGTAAGTTTTTCGGTAACACGGAATTTCTTTTGCTATCTAGTTTGCAGAGTTTTGTTACAACCTCTAATATTATCACCGTAAATGCAGTTAGTTAAGTTGTGTGTAAATTATTGTTAAAAATAAACGACTTCTTAGCTGTATTACTTATTAGTATATAAAATCCGTTTTATATTCTCGAGAAGAGTAATTGGTTGACCAAAACAGCTAAACACCTTTTGAACACTACTTGTATTACTTAGCAACAAGGCCGCAATAAATTAATGAGTTGTATTTACAGCTTGGTTCGGTATAGTGTATAATGCGGTCAAATTGTATTGATATTGGGTACGCTGCTCATTTAATTGGGACTTCACACGATTAAGTCCTGATAATATTCGAATATGTGTAAACATCGCAAAAGTTTAAAAATAATTACTTCTAGAGAAAATAGCCAAAAGCAATACCACAAATAAACCAAAAAAGAGATATTTTTTTGCAAGAGAATTTGTTTGGCAGTAGAACAATGTTATAACAAAAAACATAACGGAACAAACTAATGGTGCTAGCCACTAGTTCTAGTTGGCACACTACCTAGGAATAGTTTTATAATGACTTGACCTTATAGCGTAAACTTTTAAACATCAAATTTGAAAAAAAAATAAGTGAAGTTCAGATAAGACATACTTTGACATAATATCTGATGTGACATTTTATAGTGCAGTGTTTATAATTCTGAAAAATATTCAAAAGCAACTAGTTTACCGTAAACTGAGTTGGTAAGGAAAAGAGCTAGCAAAGTTTCCTTTGCTAGTAGCGTAGTTAACGCTTCGTTCTTTTTGCACCAACCACCTGAAGAATTAATCTCGGAAAAAGTCGTTTATGTAAACGATATTACTATTTTTAAAGTTGTGACCAAAAAGTTGTGTTTTCTACGGACGCCAAAAAAAATTAAAGAGACTATTAGATTACATTACCATTATGGAAAATTGTCGTAATTTTGAATAAACTCCAGCAAGTCTTTGTTACATTTTATAACGATGTTATTGAAACTACACATCGGTTACCAGTTACCTATAAATATCACTCATATGTGTACAGCAGTCGAAAGTCGAAGAGTATATTCTGAAGGCTTAAGAGTGTCTTAATACAGTTCTTAACACGACGGGTATATCAAAATGTCCAGATGGATTTCCAAGCACCAAAAAAACACTCGTCGTCATAAATTCGGAAAATTCCTTTGTTCGAAGAGAAACCATTCTGGCGAAAATAATTACAACACAAAAGAAAATTCTTCATTTTTCTTACAATTGTCTTGCTCTTTCATCTTTGGCGACCTTGATCTCTTATTATTGTCCCGTTATGTATAATTTCTCTCAACTTCAGCCCGAATGTTCAGTTACAGTGATGTGTAACTTAATGTAATTTATTACGGTCGTATCTGAATAGTGGTTGTTTAAGAAATGTACTGCCTTAACAGTAGAATTAAAAGTTATTTGTCTTAGACGTGAATGGATGAATAAACTAGCTAGCACTAGCTGTCCCGCGCAACTTCGTATGCGTAAATTTTCTCCGTTTTTGCAACATTTCTCGTCGCTGCTCCGCTCCTATTAGTCGTAGCGCGATGTTATATAGCCTATAGCCTTCCTCGATAAATGGGCTATCCAACAAAAAAGGAATTATTAAAATCGGTCCAGTACTTTTTGAGTTTATTCGTTACACACAAAAATACAAATCTTTCCTCTTTATAATATTAGTGTAGAAGTGTAGATGAAGCATCAACAATATAATAGACAAAAGCAACTGTAGTATTTGGCAAAATGTAATGTCAAAAGCAGTTCCTGTAACATTTTCATCAATATAAATGTTTTGTTTTAAAACACATTACGGAAACGAAATCTTATTTTTTAAAATAGCTTTAGAAACTAGCAAAATCTTAAAGAAAATGAAACGATACGACATCAAAACTCGTTTTATTTACAAACTGTATAAACGAGGCTTCAAAGGCAGTCCAAATTTCCATACTGTTCGGTTCGTTAGCATTGCCTTAGAGCCGTCTGAAAACCTCGTCAGCGTTGTCCTTTGATTGGCAAAATACATTGCGTACATGAGAATACCGGCTGAAGTCTCCACCTAATTTTAAATACTAATTGTTTTTGGGTACACTATTTACTGCACTCTGCTAAATATTGTGTGAGAAATGTAAGGCAACATTCATGGGACAACATAAAATTCTGATCCTAAATACTTATCCAATACTGAGGTATTGTTGGAATGTTTCTCATTTTGAACCAAATTCTATTTTCAATAAAATCTAATACTTAAAACATTCACATTCAGCTACAGAGAGTATAGAGTCACTACATAGAGATTAACAAAACAATTCATAAATAATGGACGCGACTAGGAGAGAAAAAAAATCTGGTGATCAGTAAGTTACAATGAAGTATTAACACCCAGCGGTGGATTTGCCCTAAAGCATAATAGGCCTGGGACTAAAACCAGATTGATGTCAGATTTTAGGGGCGGCTAATAGTGAATAAAATAATGTAACACAAGTCGAGCGAATGTCCAGACCGGCAAAATTGAGGGGGCGCGAGGCGCAACCACGCCTCGCTCTATGGAAAATGGGACAAAAGCATATCAAAATAATTTTTAACGTTGTCGCTTTTGATATATATTTTTTATTATTATTATTTCATAGTATTAGGATGGAACTAAATTATAATGCTGTATATTATCATATTTGATTGAAAATGTAGTTTTTACAATGCCTCGAACAATATTACTCTTGTAACGTTGACCTCGATTGCGTTCACTTCGTATTTTTAAAAGTTATTTAACAGATAGAAAGTATCGTATATTTTTAGAATGCCTATTATCTACAGATTTCTATTATGAGAAACCTACCTACCTACCTAAGTAATTGTAAAATAAGCTAAGGTAAAAAAAGGTTTTTTAAACTCCACGATGACTTTTATCTGTTTCACAAATCTGCATATATGATAAATTTAATGTTAATTCGTAGCTTAGCAATGCACTAAAGACATAATATAAAAATTGACTACGGAAACTTGCGCTTTCAGAAGTTATGGATAGGAATGTGATAAAAATGTGAAAACAGAAAATCACTATCTATTACAGTTTCGACTGTAAACCTTTTATTCAAAAGTTTGTAGGATATTTACTATTAAAATTAATTGACAATTTAACAATTTTGCACAGTTTTGCACTTTCATTTTTTTCTTTCATTACGTGTGCTTGAAATTTATATAAACGATGCACAATACTTAGTAATTACAACTTTTTTTTATTACAAATTCAAAGTAGTAATTAATAAATATCTGTATAATTGCCATAAAGTTAATTACTTTTATTTTAACTGTTTAAAATGTGTTCTTTCAAGTGTAGGTGCTAACGAATCAAACAATATGTGAGGAGAAATATCTAATAATAACTGTTTTGAAAGAAAATTTTTAAGCTTCATTATCAGTGATAATATTTTACTAAGTTTACGGGATGATAATAATATAAAATTGTTTCTTGTTTCCACCTTTTTTAGGAGGTGGTTTTTTATTTAAAGTTTTTAGTTCATGTTGGGCATAATAAGATACTAGAAATAGTTATTGCAAATGAAAAATTGTAAAATACATTATTTTCAAATACCTGCCCCATGAGACCCCACTTGACATAGTTCATCGACTCTTTTTTCAGTCTCGAAATATGGTGGCTGTTTTCTATCTCCTAATATGCTGGCTGTCGCACTATTGAATGCCAATACTAAAACAAATCGATTTACGTAAAATTCATTAAAATCAACCCCCCGCGTTTAGTCTGTAGCCACAAACGCTAACCAGTGTCATTTGACACTAGTAGAAATTGAATTAAAAAACATTTTGCTGACACATATACAATGTAATAAACTCTAAGGTGTTCGTCACGATCGCAAAAAGTGTTCCGCGAACGTAAACTTTACTAACCTTTTAGGAAGCGGAAAATACAGTCATGTAAAAATTTTTCTTCGTAGCCTTCAACGCATCAGTGTACTAACTGCTAAAATATAGGGTTTCTTTTAGGTTAGTACAACATTTTTGCTAAGTAACGGCATGCTTGCAAAAATTTCTTTGAGATTTCATGCCAAAGCCAACTGTGATTTTATGTTTCGGAAACCTGTGTGGAAAAGACTGATCTTAATATTCCCTGTTGAAATATAAGAAGGTAAATTTACTTTCCGTTTTAGCAAACGATTTATAATATTTAAGACTTTTGCTAATTTTGCAGGTTCGATAAATTGTTTTGTGACACTATAAATTTATTTAGCCCGTTTGTGTTCAAAACTAACAGCATTTATTCATTTAATAGAGAGGTATCTAAATTATCATAATCATTAAATTTTAAAAGGGTAGGAACATCGAAGGATTTTCGATACTTTAATATCGATTACGGTTAGTTCTCGGTTTGATAAAGAAGTCTTATCATGTTCACATTGCATATACAATCTTTGATTTCTTCGAGATTGATCGTGACTTGAATGGAATTTGACCGGTACTTAGCTGTTGAGGCCGCCTGTCGTTCTTGATCCGCAAAATCCACACATTATAGCGATTATTAGCAGTCGGAAATGGTTGAAAACCATTTCCGACAGCTAATAATCGCCCGCCCTAGAGACCTAGGCACTAGCAGTTGTCAGCTGGTAGTTTCAGACCGTAAGATCACGCACCGGCAGTGGTCTATGACTTCTTCGTACTAGTTGAACGGTTGCCGGCCGGCAACTTGCTAGTGTTGTTCGATTGTCGCGGACTGTCTGGCTGATACCTGACAACGCAGATTGCACCGGGCGGCGAGCGCACACAATTTGGGTTGGATTGGCAATCAGTCTAAAACCTTTAATAGAACTGTTAGTCTGTTGCGATTAAATGACAGACTGTTATCCGCCAGCGGCCTTGTAGTGTGTGGGAGCCTTTAACGTATGATGAATGAATGCAGGACATGTGATCGACACTATAGTGTACATGATCTCTAAAATTCCGACTTCAAAAAGGAATTCTCAATTATGATTATTTTTAAGTATGTTTGGGCTTAACTCTGACATTTATAGACAGATTTTAAAATGGTCTCAAGAATGATAAAATAGATAAAAATTTGGTTATTTCTAAATTTAATTGTTTGGCTCCAAATCTTAAAATTGTAGATAATCAATCTCTTCAACTCCTAGGGGCCCCAATTTTAGAGGAGTCCTATGATTCGTTCGTAGAGGAAAAAATACAAAATTTTTGTACAGTCTCGGACCAACTTCTTCAAATTAATATGCATTCGGCTTTTACGTATGTGAATTTAGGAACAAAAAGACAATCTTTTTGTTCCTAAATTCACATACGTACTCAGATCTACTCAATTTTGGAAACATCCTGAGCTTTTGGGTAAACTAGACAAAATTATTCATAAAACCCTGTGTAAAATTTTGAATGTGGCTTTGAACGACCGAGCGTGGCTTCAAGCGTCGTTACCCGTTCGCTTTGGTGGCCTCGGCGTTCGCAAAATTTCTGACGTTAGTTTACCGGCGTTCTTGTCCTCACTTCACAGCACTGAGGAGTTAACCAGGAAAATTTTAGAACCTACACTGGTTAGTTCTGAAGTCCGGTGCAAGTCTGAGGCCTTGAACGCTTGGAAAATGGCTTGCCCAAACTTTGATTTGCCCACCAACCCCTTCGCCCAGGGACAGTGGGACGGCCCGCTCTGCAGTTCAGTAAGAGAATACCTTTTAAATACTACATCAAATCTTTCAGAGCGAGCGCGCCTGCTGGCTGTGGGTGAATGGGAATCAGGTGTTTGGCTTCAGGCTCTTCCATCGTCCAACATAGGCACTATGTTGGACGACACCACGTTCCGCATTGCTGCCTGCTTGCGTTTAGGTGCCCCATGTGTTTCTCCTCATCGATGCCACTGTGGAGAAGCCGTAGGCAGCCTTGGGCATCATGGTCTATCATGCAGCAGGAGCGCAGGCCGCATATCACGACACGCTAGCCTAAATGACATCATCCGTCGGGCTCTTGTCAGCACTGGTGTGCCAGCAGTTCCTGAACCAAATGGTTTGGCGCGCAGCGATGGCAAGAGGCCGGACGGTATGTCTTTGCTACCTTGGAAGATGGGAAGACCTTTGGTGTGGGATGCAACCTGTGTCGATACCCTAGCGCCTTCCCATCTTCCAAACACTGCGAGCTGTGCCTGCGCTGCTGCTGCATCTGCGGAGACTCTCAAACGGCGCAAATATAGTAATCTAGTCGGAGATTACATATTTGAGCCGTTTGGGGTTGAGACGCTAGGGCCATGGGGTCCAAGTGCTCGCCTCTTATTCAAAGACATTTTCCAGCGTCTTGTCAGTGCATCTCGTGACCAGAAGGCTGGCTTTTTCTTTGCACAGAGAATAAGCATTGCCATACAACGAGGCAATGCTGCCAGCCTTCTGGGCACTATACCGGTAGACATCGATGGGGAGGAATTCTTTGACGCCTAACTCTTTTTTGTAGTTTACTAGGTAAGTTGTAAATAATGTTAATAGTATGTATATAGTTCGTACGTATGGTTATCTAGCTTGTAGTTATTAACATTGTAAATTTTAATAATTGTCTCATATTAGTTTATTAGTTTTGTAAGGCTATTGAAAACTGTGACACTTCTCAATAAATGCCAGCAAATCAACCGTGATTAAAGTCGGTTAGATATTTTTTTTGTAAAAAAAATATTTATTAGAATAAATGGTTTTGGAGGTTTAGATACCTTTCAAAACTGGTTACTTGCCATATTTTTTTCCACCTAAAACATTTTTTTAAAAGACGTTTTCAAAGCCCGTACGGCTATTTATCTGAAAGTCATGAATTATATCGACACAACGTGAATGGAGTATCAACAACTTTCGATGATTGACCCTTGAATATTGGAAGCAATACTTAAAATTTTTGATGAAGGTTTGGGTTTCATGAAAAATTGTGACTCTAATTATTATTATTTAAAATTAATTTCTAATGTAATTACTTTACTCAAGTTGATATAATAACGTTTCATAAGCCATGGTTATTAAATTACTAACTATAACCGTTTTAATTTATAACCCTTATTTTCATCGACATTTTCCACATTATGTAATATATTAGAGGCTCACACAAAGTTCTATTCCATTACGAATACAATAAATGCATTTTTGAAATATAGAAAAATGTTAAGTCCAGACCCAGGATCGAACCCGAGACTTCCGTAGCCAAACCGGGGCCAGAAGCGAACCACCTATCTGGACTATGTTACTAGACCTAACGTTATTTGATCAAACTAACGTTATACTATATTACTATTATTATACGTTATAATATAACGTTATAACGTAATTAACGCTAACGTTATTTGATTAAAAAAAAAAAAAAAAAAAAAAAAGGCGCAGGATCGGATGACCTTCACCCAATTTTCATCTCTAGATGTGCTGACGTTCTTGCTGGACCCGTAACAATAATTTTCCGCACTTCGATAGAAACTGGAGCATTTCCCGGAATATGGAAAAAATCCATTATAACTCCTATACCCAAGAACAATAAAAAAGATAGTATAACAGAATACAGACCAATCTCTAAATTGTCCGTCTTGGGTAAGATTTTTGAAAAAATAGTGACTACTCAAATCTCAGCTGTTTTTCGTAATCATATATCTGAACATCAACATGGTTTCTTCAAACGCCGTAGCGTAGACAGTAATATGTTAAATTTTTCTGACTTTTTAGTACAAGCAATGGACAAAAACCTTCAGGTGGATGTCGTGTACACCGATTTTTCAAAAGCATTCGATAAAATAAATCATGATATGCTGATTGTAAAGCTCGCAAAGGCCGGTGTGCACGGCAACCTCCTGAGGTGGATACAATCTTATATAAAAAACCGAAGTCAGGCGGTCTACCTTAAAGGTTACTCATCGCGATTCCTCCCTGTACCTTCTGGGGTTCCCCAGGGATCCCACCTGGGACCATTGCTCTTTAATCTTTATATTAATGACATAGGATTAATATTTAAACATAGTAATCTCTTACTTTACGCCGATGACACTAAAATATTTACAGTAATCAAGTCCATACATGATTGCACAAAGCTGCAAAAAGATTTACTAAGATTGCATCAATATTGTAAAATAAATCAACTATTCCTTAACATAGACAAATGTTTTGTTATGTCATATACACGAAAATCTCACCAAACCAACTTTGATTATATGATAAACAATTCCATTCTTAAAAGGGTTTCCACCATAAGAGACCTCGGTGTGATTATGGATTCCAAATTAACATTTAATAACCACATTGACCGTATAGTTAGTATAGCATTTCGTAACCTAGGATTTATTCTTCGTATAAGTAAACCTTTTAAAGACGTTAAAACACTAAAAATCCTGTATTTCTCATTTGTTCGTTCTATTCTAGACTTTTGTAGTACTGTTTGGAGCCCATGCTTTCAAATACATATTTACCGTATTGAAACTGTTCAGAAAAAGTTCCTTAAATCACTCAATTACCGTTTAAACATTTATGATGAATCGTATGAAGACGCATTGCATAGGCATAATTTAACTACTCTTCACACTAGACGTAATATGTTTGATATCACTCAATTGTACAAAATTTGAAACTCGCTAACAGATTCGCCAGCATTATTAACAAATATATCATTTAAAGCCCATGCTAGGCTACCAGTGCGCCCCTCACGAGTTAAGCCACTTTTTGTACCTCCAAGATTTTGTAAAACTTATACTCGTAACTCATTCTTATATCGTTCCACTAACGATTATAACAGAAACTTCACAGACATAGATCTGTGCGATAACTCTCTCAATAGCCTAAAATTAAAATTAAAACATAGATTTAATGTTACTTAAGATTTTATATACATACATAAATAATATGGGCCGGCCGTGTGGTGCCGGCTTAAGAATAGTACCACCCCATCTCTTCCCGTGGGTGTCGTCAAGGCGACTAAGGGATTTCACTCCGGAGGACGGGCAGCAGCGTCCTCTGCGTACTTAAAGCCTTACTGCGATCGCCAACCCGCTCGCCAAGCGTGGCGATTATGGCAATTACCCCCAGGATCTACATACCAGTAGGTTCTACTGGAGAGACCCGTGCCCAGCAGTGGGCCATCATATGGGTTGATATGTATGTATGTATGTACATAAATAATATAACTTCTATACTTGTTCACTTAAACTAAATTGATATCACTTAACTGTTATGTATTTTTTCTCTTAGTATTAAGCAATTTCTTGTTATACGCGTCCTTCCAAATTAAGAGTTAAAATTGTATTATTACTTATTGTTTCTTTTCGGCACTGTAGGTTTATTGTAAAGAGCCACATATTCTTATGTATTTTAACTGTATATAACTGTTTGTTGCCAAAATAAAATAAAAAAAAAAAATCGTTTGGCTGGTTCGAAGATAGTTTTTGTCTTTTAGTAAAGTTTTGTTTCATGTGTTGTTTGGTTTATTATTTTATCATCAACGTCATCCGCCCGTAAACCCCCACTGCTGAACATAGGCCTCTCCCATGGATTGCCACGGATTTCATTTATTCTACCTATTGTACACAGTAAATAAGGAGAACAGTTAAAACATTTCAGTCAATATTTACTCAATCAAGTGATTCAAAATAGAAAGGTTTATTGTTCTCAGAAGCAACATTGAAGTAAATTTAGCCTACTCAAATATAGAATCATTCCAAATATTTAGAACTTCAAGATATTTGGTTTCATAATATTCTCTCCATTATACATCAAAATGGCAAAGTAGCTGTTGCAAGGTAATTTATTATGATCCTAGTATGTACTGGATATATACTGGTACTACAAGTTGTCAGTACCGAAAGTCCTCGATAAAATTGTAGTCAACCACAGAAAACCGATATATCTTACTGTTTTACTTCAGTTGTGTAAAGTTTTAGCAAAGCAGTTTGTCATATTATATATCGTGATATCTGTTGTCAATGGGGTTGGGAGATAAGGAGTTCAAGTCCCCATTGCCGTGTTTGTGTGTTTTTGTCAAAACCTACCCTCTAAAGGTCAAGCTCACTAAACCAAAACGTTGGGTTCATCACGAGCGTCTTATCGCCAAAACAGAGTGCTGGATCAGATACTGCCGTTTTGCAGTAAAACAAATACTTATTAGGCAGTTCCAGTCTATCGTAAAAGGACATGTACAAGCAAGTTGCACATTTCGTAATACGTATTAGGTAGTAACAGAGTAATTGCTGACGCGCTCAAAACTATACTTAGCACATAATCATATTTTATAATTATATTTTATATTCAGTCCAATAAACGCCGTCAATCGTAACAGTCGTATCAATCAAACTCCATTCCCCTCTTACTGTGTCTATTCACCTCGAACTAGCAAATTGTGTTGGACTAACCCCCAACATATTGGTCCTTCGAGAAATTTGGACCTCGCGCGCGTTGGGACTTCGGTTATCGGTAATAATCGGTCTATCGGTTTGGACCTCGCGTGTTGTGGATTATAACAGTTTAAAAATCGTTTAGTGACTGACAACGTGGTCTTGACTAAGCAAAAAGTACACGTGCAGTGATTTGGTGGTTTCGAGCTATCAGGGAGCAGCAGAAAGCAAGCAGCAGGAACGACGGGTACAGTGTAAGAGCAGCATTGAAGTTTTCAAGTAAGATCTTTCCATATTTTTTACCAAACATTAAAGATGGAGGATTTATACATGAATCAGCAGCAGATTGCAGACGCTATCAATAAGTTTATAACGAACCTACAAAAAGCTGGGATAGACAGGAGAACAGAGGAGTATTTTAAGAGGCGTTTAGAAATAGTACAGAGTTACTGGGAGGAGTTTGAGAGCAATCATATGAGCATATATGAGCTTGGTGTTGAAGAACATCCTTATTTTACGAATAAGATGTATGAGCAGACAAAGGCAACGTATTTAGCAACTTTAGAGTTGATCAATAAGCAGAGACGAGAACAAGCAGCAGCGGAAGGTAGGCCGTCGGTGTCTACCGTAGGGAGAAACAAGGAATTGGTTCTGGAGGAACCCCCGCAAGGGGAAATATTAAAGGTTAGGGAACCGGAAGCAAGTACATCCCGGCGAATGGAATCTCGAGGTTCCTTGAGCAAATTGGATGAGTTATTACGAAAGCAGTCGGTAAATTTTAGGGCGTTTACGAGAACAGCAAACAGCATTAAGATAGAGAACATTAGCGAGAAATGGGAGTTCGAAGACGTATTGAAAGAGTTGCAGTCTCGTTGGACAGCGATAGATACTCTTCATTGGGAAATCTATATGGAATCAAACGGAGAGGAAGAGGAGTACGAAGGTCAATTCAGCAGACATGAAAAAATATTCAACGACCTTAAAAAAGCAGTAAATAAGAAGTTGTGGTCGGTATCCCACAGAGAAAAATCAGTTCCCAAAATAGAAATACCGATTTTCTCTGGGAACTATCAGCAGTGGACGTCGTTCAAAGATCTATTCAACGAGGCAGTCCATAGCAATCCCTCACTATCACTAGCGCAGAAAATGCAATTTCTAAAAGGGAAACTACGTGGGGAGCCCGAGAGGCTTATTCAGCATCTGCATATAAGCTCTGATAATTACAAGGCCTGTTGGGAGATTCTCACAAACCGTTATAACAATAAAAAGCTTATATTTACAGCACACTTGAATACGTTATTGGGGTTACCTAACGTAACGCAGCAGTCGTCAGCGCAAATAAAAAAGATGCATGACGTTACACTGGAAACACTTCATGCTATTGAGAATTTAGAAGTTGACGTGTCGACATGGGATCCATTTTTGGTCCATATATTATCACAGAAACTGGACAGTGACACATATAGCGATTACTTAGAGTCCCTAAAAAATCCACGGGATCTACCCGTTTTGAACGACTTTCTATCTTATTTAGAAAGCAAATTTACCAGCTTGGAATCAGCTCGTAGAAAACAAGACCAAATATCCATAAAACCAGCGCAGAGCAATCAAAATAAATCGCATGAATTCATAAAGAAACCGTATAATTATTCACATAATAAAACTATTAACAAATCGTTTCCGGTGACCTCTATAAAATGTCCATTATGCAGCGAAGAACATAGCCTGTTCCATTGTAAAAGTTTCAACTCTTTGCCTAGTGAAATAAAGTTGAAAAAAGCGAAAGAGCTAAAATTATGTCTTAATTGTTTATTTGATCATAATGGCAAACAATGCATTTCTACAAAGCGATGTCGAAAATGCAACGGAAAACACAATTCCTTGATACACGATGCATGGGTCAAAGCTAAATTGACACCGCACGTGCACGAAACGATTGCGAAATCAAGTGAACACGTCGGAAATAATTTACACGTGTCACCTT
Organism: Herminia tarsipennalis; assembly: GCA_945859575.2. NCBI lineage: Eukaryota > Metazoa > Arthropoda > Insecta > Lepidoptera > Erebidae > Herminia > Herminia tarsipennalis. Next base: position 22,812,452 of record OX243844.2, read on the forward strand.
CACCTGGGAGCTCAGCCGAAATATTATTAGCCACAGCTTTGATAAAAGTTACAGCAGGGGATAGATCGTGTCATACCCTAAGGGCGCTTGTTGATCAAGGGTCTCAAGTCTCCCTGATTTCGGAGAACGCTGCTCAAAGATTAGGAGTGAAGAGAACATTCTGTAGAGGTGTTGTTTATGGTATTGGACAGAAGGCAAATAATTCTAAAGGCATTATTAGTATCACATGTTCATCAATGTATAATGATTTCACGTTTAGTACAGATGTACTAATTATGATCAACTTATTGAAAAGACTGCCGAATGCAACCTTTGATAAACCGTCTTGGTCATTTATTCGTAACGTCAACTTAGCGGACCCAGAATTCTACGTAAGCCGACCAGTCGATGTACTTCTGGGGTCAGATATTTATGCCTTAATCAAAATGGGAGGCATTAGCAGAGGGGAGGAACCATATGAACCATTAGCAGAGCAAACTCAATTAGGTTGGATTATTTTCGGCAGAATGCAGTCATATCATTGTAATGTGGTGTTAAACAACATGGATAATATTCAGCAGTTTTGGGAGGTGGAGGACATTGAAGAACAATCAACATTATCAGTAGAAGATCAGAGGTGCATAGACTTTTATCTCGCTACTACCGAACGTCGTCAAGATGGGCGATATGTAGTAAAATTACCAATTAAACAGAATATGCAGAACAAATTAGGATCGTCAAAAGGCATGGCCGTAGCGCAGTTTCGAAATTTAGAAAAGAAATTTGACAAGCAAACAGATTTAGCGGAGCAGTATAAAGCTTTTATCAGCGAATATTTAGAGCTATCTCATATGATACCGTCTAAGGTGAATCAGGGTAATCAGTTTTACAGCAGTGAGCAAAAGTTGTCATGTTTTCTGCCTCATCATGCAGTGCAGCGAGCTGAGTCATCAACCACGAAACTCAGAGTGGTGTTCAATGCCTCAGCTAAGACATCGACTGGGTATAGCCTGAACGACATTATGTACAAAGGACCTAATTTACAGAAAGACTTACAAGCGTTGATTATAAAGTGGCGACAATATCGATACGCTTTCACAGCCGATATAGAAAAGATGTATCGCCAAATTACAGTATACAAGGATGATCAACAGTACCAACAGATAGTATGGAGAGGAACAAAAGAGGAACATATTAAATCGTATCAGCTGACCACCGTCAGTTATGGATTAAAAGCGGCGCCGTTCCTAGCTATGATGACATTGAAAAAATTGGCAGCCGACGAAAGCAGAAAGTATCCAGAAGCAGCTAAAGTTATAGAAGAGTCTATGTATATGGACGATTTGATCCATTCGTGCCATGAACTGGAAAGCAGCAAGCAGCTCATAGCAGATATCAATCAGGTTTTAAGATTAGGCGGATTTACGTTGCGGAAATGGGTATCGAATGAACCAAAAATATTGGAAGGCATTGAAAGTAAAACAAGTGAGCAGAAACTTATATTTCATTTTAAAGCAGACAGTACTTCAAAAACGTTAGGTATTCGGTGGAATTCACAGCTAGACAAGTTTACTTTTCAATGTGATTTCGATGACAAGCAGATAAACTACACAAAAAGAAAAATTCTATCCGAAATATCTAAGTTATTTGATCCATTAGGGTGGCTGGCCCCTCTAGCAACCAAGTTAAAGCTACTTTTTCAACGAGTATGGTTAGCAAATTTACAATGGGACGACATAATCCCAACAGATATAACGACAGAATGGATTAAAATTAAAACAGATACCATTCACCTAACTAAATGTGAAATACCTAGATGGATTGGGTATCAACAGGGAGATATTATAGAGCTGCATGGGTTTTGTGATGCATCACTCAAAGCATACGCCGGCGTAATTTATGCAAGAATTATCAGAAACAACAACGTAGTATCAGTGGTTTTAATCGGATCTAAGACTAGATTAGTTCCCAGTAATAAACAGATTTCATTGCCAAGATTAGAGGTGTGTGGAGCACATTTACTATCCAAGTGGATGGATAAAGTAGTACACTGTTTAGACAAGCACAAGATAGAAGTCTATGGTTGGACAGATTCCATGGTCGTTCTTGGATGGCTGCAAGGAGAACCAAATCGATGGAAAACGTTCGTGGCGAACCGAGTAAGAACTATAACCGCAATTATAGCACCGACACGTTGGCGCTACGTCAAATCAGGCGAAAATCCAGCAGACGCGGCGAGCAGAGGACTTTTGGCGTCGCAATTAACAAACAATACACTCTGGTGGCAGGGACCGGAGTGGTTAAAATCCTTAAAAGCAGATAGTAGTATGGAAGAAAAAGCGATATACTCTACTAGTGAAGAGCGCAAAAATAATGAGGTGAATTTTATACAAAAAAGCAGTGAAGAAAGCATTATCTCCTTATTATTGAACAAACATAGTTTATTTATAATAAAATATGTACAGCGCTGTGAATTTGCAGAAGACATCGAATATTATAGAAAACATAGCAGTTGGGGCAATAAGAGCAGATTGTTAAAATTAAATCCTTTTTTGGATATAGATGGAATCCTAAGAGTAGGTGGGCGTTTGAAAAACGCTCAACTAAATAGCAATATGAAGTTTCCAATCGTAATACCTTACAGTGGTGTTCTAACAAAGTTATTGATCGAGCAAGCACACCAATTAACCTATCACGGTGGCCCTCGCTTAACTTTAGCGAACTTGAGACAGAAATATTGGATCATATCGGGTATTCAAGCGGTTAAACAGGCACTTAGAAAATGTGTAACATGTAGAAAACATGATCCGAAACAGCAATACCAGTTAATGGGGAACTTACCAGCAGAAAGAGTCAATCCAGCATCTCCGTTCTATCACACAGGTGTTGACTACACTGGCTATGTGGAGGTTAAGGCCAGTAAGGGACGGGGAATTAAGACATGTAAGGGCTATGTGGCATTATTCATTTGTATGGTAACGAAAGCCGTCCACTTAGAACTTGTCTCAGACCTCAGTAGTACAGCATTTTTAGCAGCTCTCAGAAGAATGTCCGCACGACGGGGAGCTCCCCGTCATATATACAGCGACAACGGGACAAATTTTGTGGGAGCGAATCGTGTGTTGCAGGAAGAATTCTACGATCTCAAAAACAGACTTGATGACAGATTTTTTAAAGAAATAGCAGAGCTAAATATCGAATGGCACTTCAACGCACCATCTTGGCCAAATGCAGGGGGTTTGTGGGAAAGAGCGATACGTAGCCTTAAGCACCACCTAAAACGAGTCGTAGGTGAGCAGAAGCTAACCTTTGAAGAGTTTAGCACAATGCTAGCACAGCTCGAAGCTTGCTTAAATTCACGACCATTGTGTCCATTATCAGAAGATTGTAGGAGCGAAGATAAACCAAAACCAAATCTTAGCCACTCTAAAATAAACAAAGCATGCTCACCTATTAGTATCGAACGTCGTAATTTGCATTGTTACGAGTAGATAGTAAATAATTAAGATGAAATCAGTTTTCTTGTTCTTAACAGTTCGGTGGCGAATATGTACAAGCAAGTTGCACATTTCGTAATACGTATTAGGTAGTAACAGAGTAATTGCTGACGCGCTCAAAACTATACTTAGCACATAATCATATTTTATAATTATATTTTATATTCAGTCCAATAAACGCCGTCAATCGTAACAGTCGTATCAATCAAACTCCATTCCCCTCTTACTGTGTCTATTCACCTCGAACTAGCAAATTGTGTTGGACTAACCCCCAACAGGACATTTATAATTAGAGTTCCTGGAAATGTTTTACTCTATATAACTGGAATTATAACAAAGAAAAAATTTAGGAGATAAAAAATGCTTTTGTTGGTGTTCCGTCAAGTGGAGTTATGAGTTTCTCGCTTTCGTACAAAGAGAATAAAGAAATAAGTTTAAAAATAACGATTCAAATAAAAATCACTAGCATATGCCCGCGGCTTCGCCCGCGTGGATGCCAGATTGTTACCAAAATATTTTAACAGCAAAATTTCATACTAACTTTGCAACTCCCGTTTTACCCCCTTAGGGGGTGAATTTTCAAAAATCCTTTAAAAAATTTCAAGTTTCCAACCCTTGTAGTTTAGGCCCTGCGTTGATATGTCAGTCAGTCAGCTTCTCCTTTTATATTTGTATATAGATTACCTGGTCTGGTCGGAATAAAGTAAAGACACGTTCTGTGTCTGTTTCTCTGTGAGCGTGAGTTTGTGAAATGGGTTTCACTATAATTGGGATATTTTTGTGACCGTTTATTTTTTTTATATTTCACCGCGCTGCGCTGCTTAGATTCACCTATTTAGGGCAACATTTTTAAAATCTATTTTTAGCGAATGGCTATGTCATAATAACTACGAGTATGTATGGTTAAAGGTGAACGGCAGATTTCGTCTAGCATACTTTTTTTATTGTTATTTAATAGAATTTGTACCACTTATAACGGCAACTAAGCCATTTATTTTTATGTAAGTGTACTATTTTTTAAAACTTGGGATTAACTAATAATATAAAAAAAAAGATTTTATTAATGAAACGTAATTAAATCGTAAACTAAGCGCAGCATGTTTTTAGAAGTTGCCATATGTAAAATAAAACAAAAATATAAAAATGATAATAAATTATTTAGAAATAAAAACCACATAGGATATAATTAAACTTTAATATATTATACTTGTGAATACATGGTTGTTGATTTAATAATTTAAGGGTAGGATTGATTTTTGTCATCAATATTTTCTTGTACATAAGGCAATTATTTATTGATGGGTAAAGAAAATCTGTCTTGACATTTGTCAGTTCAGTTCTTCGCTGTTGTTTTGGATTGTGGTTTGTGACTGCATCTAAGCAATTTAGTGAATTATCTGGCAGTTTTTACGTTGAGTTGAGCATCTGTTTCTCCGTACTCTATCTGTTGATAGTACTTTCGCGAAAGAACGCTTTATTAACTGTGCGGTGTGTGTGTGTTGTAATGAAATAAAAGATTAGGTAGTGATAGAGCTATAACAAAAGAAATAAAAGCTGGGATAGAAAGAATGGACTTCAGAGTGCGGTCCCGAGTTGCAGGAATGCACCTCAAAGTGCTGTGTCGAATTGCATAGGAATGCCCTTCAGAGTGCAGGGTTGAGTTGCAGGAATGCACTTCAGGGTACAGTGCCGAGTTGCAGGAATTCACTTCTTAATGTTTATTCTCGGAGAACTGTCGCGTCACTGCCTTTTCTTTTAATTTTTCCTCGTAAAAAATCTCTCCAGAAGTATTAAACATTTTAAAGCGTGTCCTAATTCAAATTTAGGATTTACTTATGCAAATTACACACTCCCAGTTTCAAATAGCAAAAATGTTATAAAATCCTTATTTACAAAAACGCAAAGACCTCTTTGCTAACCTATTGTCATAGTAACAATAAAGATATTTCTGTCGAAGTGACAGTTGGGATTTATCAACAAATAATTGTTTACAATGTTAAATAAAGGGAGACATTAATGTTAAAATTGCGAAATTCATAACAAATGGAATATATACATAAACGGTACGAATTAACACTACATAGAATATATATAAGAGGTAAAAATTAACACTACATTGTGTAGCTACTTTTGTTTAAATGGCGAGTTCACAATGTGTTAATTGCAGTGTTCCCTTATCCTAAATGAGAAAGGCACGCTTTATCCGATGAGAGTGAAGATCTCGTCAATACTATTCGACTTGTGGACATATCCTAGAGATGTAAGTAGTTTATGAATAATATTTTGCATATGAGTAAGTTCCACATTCCCGTTTACGATTATTGCCATCAAAATACTATCGTTATTTATTGCTTGCCCTACTTATTACTGCTTTAATTGATATAGCTTTTGCTCCTTTGCGACTTGAGTGTTCTTAGTAAATCGCCACAACGAGCTCTCTGAGGCCATCTTCGCTGTAATCACCTCTCCTGGCAAGCGAAGTAGTAATATCACAGGATGCTGAGAATACGGAACGCAAGCTTTATAGTAAACCCTCTCGACTTATGCACACGTAGTCGTTTACGGATACGGAATCACGAGACACGCTCTGACGTATTCCGTGAGCAAGGTTTATATGTACGTACGTCAAGATCGATTAATGTGAAAAAATATGCCTTCTTTAAAAATAAAGAAGTTATCGCTTTTTATCTGAAATAGATCTCGATTTTCCATATTGCGGTCCGCCTGTTGATAAACTGAGTGTCCCAGTCCGTCACTTTCCGCCTGTCCTGGCTGAAGTACTATGTAATTAAATTCAATCTCAAAAATCGGCGATAGCTTAATGGCTATGGCATCGGTCTCGCAATCATGAGATCGCGGGTTTGAATCCTGCCCATTATACTACCGACTCCTAACACAAGCCTTTGAGCTTAGTTGGAGGGGTTACCAGAATTGCTAGTAATGTGGGACTTAATCACACATTGCTAGATATCTTTCAAAAAAAAATCTGTAAAAGAGCTAATAGAACATTCCTTCTAATCATTCATCTCGTTGTAGCTTGAAGATCAAAATAAGAACGTCAATCGAAGTTCTCGTCGATTCCAACAGTTGTTATCTTATTATTATGTTGTTAAAATGATGTATGAAGACACAACACAATAAAAGCATAAAAATATTGTTCATACGCATCACTCTGCTCACATTGTTACAAGTTGGACAACGTTTTTGCACCACAAACTTAACGAAATAAATCGTCGAACTAAAACTTTTAGGTAAGAATGTTTTTGGATAAAATTATGTAACATATAAGAAGTGGCAAACATGACATTGTGAAACTTGAACATAGTGAAGAGGCGTATTTCTACGGATTTATTTAAGGAAACCTTTTCAACACTAAAAGGTTTTGGGAATCTTTCAATATGCAGCAAAATGATTGTTAGGTAGGCGTACGTATGTACACTTATCAAGCTATAACATTGATCTTAACCTGTAATATCACAGGATGACTTTGAATTCAGTCGACAAATTGATTGGGGGGACAGGTACTGAACCAATTATACAATTTTACATTGAAATATTGCCAATTAAAATTAAAAAATAAACTGATCGATTTGTGGTCGGATGGTCTATCGATAAATTGTTAATAAATTCATTGACAAAAAAAAACCTCCAAATCAGTTAATAATCACATTAACAATGTAGTCTGTGTGGAAAATTATCTATGTAGGAACTTTTTTTTTTTTTCTGAATACACGTGTGTTTCACTTCTTGAAGTTTGTCGACTGAAATAAAATTCATCCTGTAGATCGACTACCTCTGTGGCGACTGCTACGCAAGAGGTCGTGGGTTCGATTCCCACACGAGACGCCACTTTGTGTGATTCACAAATTGTTGTTCCGAGTCTGGGTGTACTTTATGTCCGTGACTTGTATGTTTGTAAAGTCCCCCGCGATACAGGGCTTATACCCTACTGCGGGAGTCGTCTTTTTTAAAATAAAAAAATAAAATAAGATTTAGATAAGATGTCTGTGTCGTGATATTCGTAACATTGACTGTGTGGTTTGTTCCGATAGTAATCACGATGTCAAATATACTACGAAAAAAATCCTGTCGGCAATTATTTTATTGCTGTTAAAATTACCGTTTAATTATCGGTTTCAAAAGGAGTTGGTATTTTTTTAGGGTGCATGCCCTGTGTCCTTTATTTGATTGACACAAAGCATATTGGATCACACAAAGTGGTGTCCCGAACAGCAGTAGTTGTAAACAATCCTTTCGTGCCACCGAGGCTGTTAAAATTAGTTGTCATCAATTAATTTTAAAATTGTTTGGTAGTCCACATGATCTGACTGTTGACGGTAAATTATATCAAATGTGTAAATAAGCGAATATAAATTCAAACTATGGGTGTAAAATTACTGATTATGGCGTACTAAAAATACTAAGTGGTCAAAAGCACTCGGTGGCCGCTGCCGCGGCACACTCGCCTCGTGCGCAGAGGATCATAGTTCTAACCTAACCGAATCGAATTAGTCCATTAAATTGTAAGCAGTATGTTACGGTTTACAATCTTTCAAACCGTATTATTTTCGCCCACTCAGTATTTTTTGCCCAGTATTTTACCTATTATCACCGTTAATAACTCCCCATGTCGAATTATAAAAACGTGACGAATTTTATTTGATGCCACCCACTGAAAAATCCTCCCCATTCCTTTTCTTTGCAACCAGATCCTATATAAAACAGAGCAAGATCGTTATTTACTTGAGACTCTTATTTTTATCAGACACATTGCAAAAAGATATAGCCTTTTTCCCGTAGCCTTAAGGTGAAACCCTTACCGTATGATAAAACAACATAGGAAATTGAAATATAACAGTGAAGTTACTAACTCGATATGATTGCTCCTGAGAAAAGGATTGGATAAATATATTGCATGATATTGAAAAATAACTTTACTAACAGTTTCTTTGGCTGTAAGGAAAATATTGCGGTTTGTAGAGCTACTTATTTACAATATTTTGAGCATAATATTGATATATTAAATAGTGAAGTAAAATGACATGATAAAATGCTTGTTTTATTAGATAAAGAGCAATAATATTGCTGCTTCAAATCAAATCATAATATCATAGCATTTTGTCCAAATTTAAAACTTAACAAAGTATTGAATTAAAAAAGTTAACAAAAAGAAATGATCCGATACAACGATTAGCCAGTTACTCGGATTACTTAACGAATGTTCAAACTTAATTATAAAAAAAATACTTTTATTCATTTATAAAGCAAAAGCTACAGTTGTGCTAAGTCATACATGTACATGCCAACTCTTATAGATATTTTCGTATTTTACTTCAAAACCTAATTCTTTACTTCAAAGTCTAATAGACACAAATACAGCCAGAGGTGTCAGTAAAAATACCTTCCATATCACCAATAGATTCCTTGACACCGTTTTCTTGTTATATTATTTGTCCAATCTATAATAGTATCTAACTAAACAAAATGCTAGCGATGACACCGTAGTAATATTTATAGGTTGATATAAAAAAAGGCAAAAGTCATTCATGAATCCCATTGAACTTACCTACTAAAATGCCTCCGACAGCTGATTTAAGGTTATCTTCTTGTTTTAATCTTTTTTAAGCGCGGCGGATTTGTTTTTTTTTTTTTTTAATAATTTTTAGTGCTTAGTTGTAAGATGTAACGTTACATCATAAACTGGATGTAACATTTTTATTGCTGTAATGTTTGTTTAGTGACACTCGCAACATTAATACGTATTGATTGACGTATGAATCATCAAAATCGGCCTATGCGTTTGGTCCATATAGTACCACAAAGAAACACAAAAATTTTGTGTGCATTAAGTTAAATAAATAAATATGTACTAACACATATCCCTCCTCCGCAGTCGGGTAAAAACATCAACAAAACGTGCTATATGATTATCATAATCTCGTAACAAAGATTCATACCGAGTATGAAGAGTCTGTACGAGAAAAATGATAAATCGTAAAAGTTTTGCAGGACACATCACAATCGTATAATGTGGTTGCTTATTTTATAGTTTTGCATACTTTTTTTTTGGCTAAGTTTTAAAAACGTTTGATTTGTTATGCATCTACCTCCTTTCAATGTATTGTGCTGTGTTTCTTTAGTATTTTTGTATATGTCTTAATCAAAAGTCATAAAAGGTTGCAATGCAGTATTCATTTCCCAAAAAAATATATGCAAACCTTCTTAAAAATCTGTAGGTACTCATTCAATTATATTTAAAATAATAAAGAAAAAATAATATCTAAAACTGGAAATAATATACCTACATAAAAATTTAATGTTCTGAGACCTATGATCGATACACCAAAACAATACGATCAAAAAGGTAAACGGTTAAAACGATATCTCAATATGTACAATTGATCTTGAAAAAATGTTTTTGAAGAATAACCAGTACCAGCCACGTGTATCATGCACTCAATTTCGCCCTTCAAATTCATAAAAAATTCCGCCATGTCGAGAATCAAATATAACGATTGTTCTGAACAGTGGTAATCTGCGAAACAGCACAGCTTTGCAGCGGCAACTCATCTTGTGTGGTGAAAACAATGAGCGAAAGAATGGAGTTGAAATTGATAGCCACTTGTACTGGTATATATACAGAGACATGACATGGAATACATACTCAAGGTGCAAGCTTGTACTGCTTGTAAACCTTTATGGATGATGCAATATCTTTTTTAAAGTTGAGAAGGAACGAAGTTTATTTTGGAAGTATATAATTATGTTTCTGAGAGGACACAAAATTTTGTTCAACTGTGCAATGTAGGCACAAAATAACCACATAAAAAAATTAAAGCGTTTGTCAAACAGTGTGCGTATTTATTGCCTATCAAAGCACTATAATGTAACGCTCAATATAATTCAGTCCTCATCACGATGCAACAAAATAGAGCTGTTCCACGATGTTAGCCTTGAAAGACTTGACGGTAAATATACTTCCAATTTGACCAAGGTTCAAAAGTAACAGTTGTTTTATTCTTCTTGATCTTCTCAGCCATTCTCAACCAATTTGGTGTAGGCCTTCTTCAGATTGCGCCATCTAACTCGGGCTTGCGCTACTTCTATCTTAACCTTCCTGCACTTTTCTTTATATCATCCTTCCATCGCATTTGTGATCTACCTCTAGGTCTTTTTTCACCCCAAGGCCCCCATTCTAAGACCATTTGGCCCACGATCGTGTTTGCTATTTCAGACTTGCTACTCGTATTATGGCATCGGTGACCTTACTCTACTCTTTCAGCCAGATGTTCGTCTTACAGTGTCTCAGCGTAATTCATACGAGTTTCCTTTCTAATTTTATCTGGGCAACTTGTATTTTGTTAATACGCTCCTTTATTAAGACCCAGGTTTCTGCATCATGTGTTCCACAATAGCTTTATTATAAGGACATAATCATTTGAATTAAATCCATATTCTCAAGTAGCAGGTACTACAACATAATAAAAGTGTTATACAAAAAATAATTCGAAATGTTTAAAAATATTGACACGAAACCCGTCTGTATTATCTTAGTATGGACAAAGTGGAAGTATAAGTTACTACAAAACAGAGAATTTTCATATTATACATATCATACCATTACAAACATAGAACTTTTACGTCATTTTATGATTTTTATGTTTCATGTGACGATTTATTTCGGTTCATTCTTTATCACGAAACAATGGACCACAACAAATATTTTTATGTCATCGTATAATCAATATTCATAGGACAGAGTTTTAGGCAAAAACTAGTGTACATTAATCTTTTATAAAGGTAATATGTCAAGAAATTTAATTCAGGAGGGAATCTCCGAAAATAGCTAGTTTAGCTATAAAAACACAAATAGAGCCAAATGCGAATATCACAAAAAACAATCACCGTCAAAATGACAAAAGAACACTCTAATTGCTATTAAAATTTCCTTGGGGACGACATAAGGTAAACGCACAAAATGCAGGCAACGTATCATATTACCATTGATTCCCACTAAATGACATCCAAGCTTCCAACTTAGGCCAGCAGAGAATTTAATCCGTAACTACCCGCCGAAGCAAAATAGCACAAGGCATTTCATAACTACGAATCTAACATGTGAATGTGCTCTTAAGCATATTATATTTATAAAGGTCATATTACAATGACAAAAAAGATTCACAAGTACCCTTATGTGAAGGATTACTCGCGTCAACAGTTCTGTTGAAATTATTTAACATTTCGGTTGTTAAGCTAGTGCAATATGAGGCTTGGTTTTTTGAATCTGGAATGTTGTGTTTTTGGGAGTTCTTTAATTAATTTTACCGTTTGTTTTCATTCGAGCTGACAGAATTCCTCAGTAGTGAGGAATCGCCGATATTTTTAGATGTAACTGATACATACGGAGTGAAATCGTTAAGTACGTAGATATTTTAAGCTAATATGATAAATAAAAGTCCAGCAAGCCTTTGAAATTTATGGGAGGTTTTTCTTTTATGAAGTAGACAAGGGATAAGAAAGGATTTCAGGACGCCTTAGCTGATTTAAAAAAAAAAAATTAAACAATCGGCGCCATTGCCCTAACATTTTCTAAAAATCATTAACTAATTGCCGATCATACTTTCCTTTATTACAAAAGAATTATTTTTTGTAACAAAATCCTTCTCATTTTCGTTACAGGCCTTTTTTGATGTTCTGGCTATATTCTTTGATTGTTGTACCAATTAAGATTTTTTACACATCCGGCTTGAAGGATGAATCTGGTGCTAAAGAAATTGCATTTCTCCTTTTTACGCCCATCTTCCTTTTCGTAATGAAGATCGTCAGTCCTTTGGGGAGGCTTAAATGGGAATGAGGGTTCAACACGTAGAAAGGTCCTTGGAGATTTTTTAATCTAGGATAAGATTACACATACTGAGGACACTCTACTACAGTGCTATAGCAGTACTTTGACTATGCATGGAAGGTGAAATAGAATTGCAAAATTTGGCAGGCAAATTAGGGTTGTAGGTTCAGGTGTTCGATAAATTGATTTTGAAGCTGTGTGTTCAAAACGACGTCTACCCTCAATACTATTCAGTTTTGATCACGTGAAAGTGCGTACAGAGAGTACCAAGAATACAGAAAGGTACTTTCAAACGCTTCATCCTTAAGCGATGTACACATAGATATTATTTACGGACACATACACATTTCGAGTTTTGTGTTGCGTACAACTGCAGTATAAGAAGGTTCGATTTTAACATGGGGCAGAGTTTTATAAGATTCAAAAATGTTGATATCTAGTTTGGGTGTACTTTGTATCTATAAATTGAATGTTTGTACCCCTACATAGTAAAGTCCCTCGCGACACACAGGGCTTGTACCTTAATGTAAGAGTTGTCTTATATTAAAAATAATCCGGGCAAGTGCATGTCGGATCATGCTCAGAGAAGGGTTCCGCAGCTTCGAATAATTGCATAAGGAGAAGAGCGTATGTTCATGGGATTTACGCCCTTTGGGGAGAATCGCAATTTTTCGGCAAAAACTCAATGACGGTATATCCGATCATATTCGAAATATTTTGCGCTACTTTTGTGATTTTTTAAACATTTTTGAAAGACCTGTCGTATGATGTACCACACGTTAATGTTTGCTAAAAAACAGCTTCTGTTACATAGATGGAGTTCCCCCTAAAAATATTTATTTTTATTTATTTAGCTATCAAACTAAGTAGCGGCTACTGCAAGACACTTTTTCACTAAATTTCATCAATATTCATTGAAAATTTGAGTAAAATACCTGTTGCAAACGGACGGGCAGACAGACAAACATGACAAAACTATAAGGGTTCCGATTTTGCTATTTTGGCTACGATATATTAAAAATGATTGTGTTGGTTGACATGACAGTGTCAGTGTATAGATTTCTCGTTTGGCCTAATTTTTGTTTCTTTTGTAAGTCAGGCAAATTACATCAATACAAATATAGATGGGATAAAAACCAACGGCCTTGAGCCTATTACGGTTTCAGATAATTACGCGCCATATGTACGTAATCACGAACATTATCGATATAACTAATATTTAACACTCTCTAGCAAAATCCCCTATGTGTTTAATGGATAATACACGATATTAAGCTTTAAATTAAGATTATCAACCTAGGATTGCCTACATTATATTACCAGCAAACCTTTGGATTAGTCAAATACCTAGCATCTAGGAGTTTTGTAATTATATATATTATTTCAAAATCTGGCATCACCCAGCCTTAAATTCAAAAGCATTGAGTAAATCATTTTATAAATTTGTATATATTTTATGGAGTTAGATGATCTTATTCGTTTCCTATATTTTTTAAATTGATGGCATTTAAGTATTTGTAAAACTGAATAAAAGTTCTTGCTGTAACTTTGTTGTTTTAAATGTATATGTTTATTTGAATTGATTTAGGATAAAATATTTACATTTATTGTAGTAAGAAGTGAAACTAGAAAGTATTATTACATTTTATTTCAACGTGGGTCAGAAAGGGAAGCAGCTATAAAAGAAACAAACTTTTATAACTTCGTTCAAGCCAAAAATAACCTTTACAATACAGAATGATGAAGACATAATTTTTTCAAGTAATTTTTAAAAGCACACAAATACCAACTGAAAATTTTATGAATGTTTCAAGTTCTTATTAGTTATATTTTTTTTAAATTTAGCCTTAAACTGTGTTTTAGACTGTCCCAGTGGGCATATTTCCTGGATAATAAGCTTTGGGATTCGTGTTACGCCGTATTGCAGTCGCGAACCTCTATTAAAAAAACAAACTTTTTTTCATTAGCTCTTGCTTTCATGAAAAGATAAGATAACAAAAGTTTTGTTCTAGAAAATAATCTAAGAAGTTTTTCTATTATTGAATAAGAAAAAGGTCACATTTTGTTCGTTATATTCTGTTCTGTTTGTGTTTAAGAATTGCTAGACCAATTCAGAATCTCTGTCAGTTAATATAAAATTATTTGTCTATTAACATAAAAATACCAATATTTTTTGGTTGTAGACATCTTGAAGTAATTTTAATAGGCATTTCTTGCCAATTACTTTACAAATACAATAATTACATTTCGCTTCTGGCCCCAGTTTGGCTACGGAAGTCTCGGGTTCGATTCCTAGGTCTGGACTTAAAATTTTTCTATCTTTCAAAAATGCAATTATTGTATTTGTAGACATCTTCTTATAAAGTCGTAGCTCTCTTTTCTTTCTTTCTTTTCTTTTTAAAGACGACAGTACTTTTCTAATCATCTACATTTTGTTAATAAAAAACTTTTATAAAAACAGATATCAGACAGAGCCGAACTAGACATAAAAAAACAAAAAGAATCAAAAGTAAACCTAGAAATATGTAAGAGAAATTAATGTGCATAAAGACATACAACCATCTTTCAGAAAACATTTCAAATCTACTACAAGAACAAACTTATTATAATATTACTGAATACTTTAATGATAGATGCACTAACAGACTTAATTTTTATATGTTTCAATATTAAACACACAAAATTCCATGTTTTAAATATAAATAAAAATTATTGTTATTAATATAAAAACATTTGCACGCCACAATTGGCATGTAACTGAACAATTTATAAACATGTAAACCACCATATTTTTGAAAATAAAGTTTATTCGGCATGCACTAAGGCGTAAGCTCTTTAAACAAAATAATTTTCATAATTTCAAGATACTATCCAAAATTGTACAATATTTTCACCAACTTACAAAATATATTCTGACATAAAATTTTGTGAGAGCACAATAGTCCTTGTGATAAGGATTATAATAGTAGTAAACTTGTAGTATTAAAATGATAAAGAAAATATTTTTAAATACTCTGTTACGGAGAATTCAAAGAATAATATAAAATGGTTCAAAATCTTGTTTTTATGATACCATAGAAAGACATAAATGAAATTGTTTATTTTAACCTTGAGTCATATCTATTACTATTCCCTGCAACTCGTCCTCTAAGAGCGTCTAATTTATCAACCAAATTAAGGTTGCTATGTCGTATATTACTATCAGAATCTTTATGTGGCAACAAAAGCCTGAAATTGTGTGCTGTCAGTCTACCCACAAGTTACAGATTTCATCATTAATTTCGTACAAAAGACTAGACTACTGTCGCCATGTGTTCTCAAATTAGATTCTAGTTAGTTCCTGGCTAAATGCCGCACTCAAAATGTTAAGAAAAACCGGGCAAGAGAATGTCGGATCATGATCAGTGTAGGGTTCCGGAGCCGTTGCCGTATAAAAAAACGATTCAAATAATTGCACCAGCAGGAGAGCGTATGTCCATGGCACTATGCCCTTTTGTTGAGAAACGCTTTTTTACTTTAAGACGCTGACAACAGCTACTGAACTTCGATGTTTCACTATTTTAGCCACGCCCACTATTTCTCCGATGTCCTAGTGCCATTGATAAAGGACGGTAAAAACAGCGAACTACCAACACAAGGACGCGGTCAATAATAAACAATAAACCAATAGATGGCGCTTTATTTTTTGTTCTATATGAAGAACTAGAAAGAAATTAGACAGGGCGATTAAAAAAAACAATGAATATTTTTTATACGTTTGTATTTTTATTTCAGGAGACTTTATTTGCTATGAACTTCAAAACAATATAAAAGAAAGAAAAATAAAACTCGAAAATATATTAGCAACATTTTAAATATTTTCGCATAATTATAATTTATTTGCTCTCGGATATTTGCCGGAACAAACAGACAGACAGACAGACAAAAAAAACTGTATTTTTGTTATCAGTAATTATTATGGATATAGGTATGTTATCCATAATAATTAATATATATGCATAAAACTGTTATTTTGATATTACAAACAGACTCTTCAATTTTATTTATTTGCACAGATAGTTAATAATATATATTATTTTTTATTAATAATATTATTATTTATATTCTTCCAAGTTTGAAGTCCTCCGAAAATTGATAACATACCTGCTACAGCACAATAATTGACTGGTAAATAATTTTCGTCACTGGAATCACTTTTAATGATAAATTTTAAATTGCACATCCTACACAAAAGAGTGAACTTCGACAAGAATCCATTTATGTTTTCTCCTACCAAATTAATGTGTTTTAAATTACAACCCAAGGGTTTAGGGGTAAGGGCGAGAAATATTCTGAAGATTTAAAAATAAATGCGATAAGTTTATTCGTCGTCCGATGTAATCATAATAATAATATTTATAAGGATTTTTTGTTGTGCAGGGTGACTTGTAGCAGTCTAAAAAAAATAATACTTAAAGCTTACCTATGCGTTAGTAACTAAATACTAACTGCCAGATTTTATCTTCGACAACCTGTTCAAAATAATAATATTTACCTCAAGTTTAGGAATATTATAGGTGTCGGTATTCAACTGTCTCAGATACCTTTGCCGATACTTCAAACCAGTGATGGAAAAAAACTATGACTCACAATAACATAAGAAGTATAAGAACGATCATGAGGAAGTTTCATATCACTTGGGCATCATCTTTACCTGGTAACATTTTCTAGAGGAATTATAACATCACTTTCTAATGTAACTGCAACAGTCACGTTTCCTAATCTGTACAAAATATTTATTACATTTAAACTTAGAAAAACTTTCTTCAGCACTAATCTTACCTATTATGTCTAACTAGCTGTAGACTAGCTGTGGACGTAGCCTAAGTTACTCCTTACATCATTAGCTGTCTGACAGTGAGTCCTGTCAATCTCCGTACAGCCGTTTTGGAGATTTGTCGAAACAAACACACAGACAGACAGCCAGATAAAAAAAAAACTGTATTTTTGTTTTAAGTACTATGCGTATTTCATAGCATTTAGTAAAAAACTGCTATTTTGACATTAAGAACAGACACTTCAGTATGTATAGATCGCCATATATAGGTAAAAAATACTAAAACCTACACAACTATTTGTATGGAAAGGGCAAGAAACAATGGATAAAGCTACAAGTATTTTAGGAGTATTTTCCTATTAGGCCAGTTCTAAGATAGTCGTAGGTCTATGCAAATGTGATAGTTTATCATTATACTTGTTTGTAACTATCTTTCTAAAATGTAAAGGGGATCCTCTTTGTAAATGTGGCGATTCTTTTTGAGTATTGTGTTAATGTAATATAAATAATAAAATTATTATCTATATTAGTATGTAGGTACTTATTACAAACTTATTGGTGAAAAACTTTCCGAAGTTTCACCTGCTTCTGAACTATTCGCCAAACGTCTCTTTTTACTGAAAAGATAAAAGAAAATATTAAAAATAAATACAAAAATTGAACAGGCGAACCTAGGTTTCGAACTCGATACTTGATATTCTGAACCAACGCAGATACCGCTAGACCAAACGAGCTTCACAGTTGCAGATGAATTTTCGCTATACGTTGTACAAAACAGCTTAGTGTAGCTTTTTGGTTTGGTTACGATTTCACTTCTGTTCGTGCAATATTTTGTCAATATGAAAAATATAATAGGTACTTACTGTACTACTTCCATGAGATGTTTTTGTTTGTTGGTATAGAAGCGCTTTTTGCTGGCCTCCGACATTTTTGTTTGTTTCCCAATTATAGTAACAAATATTTTTAAACTTAGAACTAAATATATTTAAATTAACAACTTAGATAGTATAAATTAATAGTATATTTATTAAACTTATATTCTTTACCAATGTCTATAATTTTTCAAACAACAAACAAAATATGAAGTGAATGGATGGCGAGGCAAAGCGACATACGTCCGTCCAGCTGCGCGTCTCTGCGATCACTGTCAGATTGCTTATAAAAGAAAGAGAAGCGCGATCACGCAGCGCTCGTAACTAATTATAAACCATAAAACAATTAATTACTTGAAAATAAGTCGAGTAGTCGAAAATAAAAAACAACCAGATTCTGTATTATAACATGATACGTTATTGTTAATTATTTTACCAACGTACGTTGTTAAGTAATACAGATATTTTTGTTAGAAGATCATTTTAAGAGGTTAGTTTGTATTTTTTTTTTATCGAGAAAAAAATTCAAATTCGTGTTTTGAATACAACAGGGTTCTTAGAAATATGTTCAAGATTAACATATATTTTTTCTGCCGTCACAAACTACGTAGATTTGGCTAAAAAATTGTTTAGGATAAGCCTATTTGGCTGTTGTCAGCGCCTTAACGATAAAGTTTTTCGGCAATAAGTCAATGATAAATCAATGAAAAATCTTAATTTAATAAATAAAAAAATAAGAAACCTTATTATGTTTTTAAAAGACCTGTTGAATGTGTGCGTCGATGTATGCTTAACATTTTTTTTTCGGCTTCTGTTACATGTGTCGTCTGTTACAGGAGTCCCCCCCCCCTCCCTAAAAATGTATATTTTTATTGTTTAGCTATCAAATTAAATAGCGGCTACTACAAGACACCTTTTTACCAAATTTAATCAATATTCATTGCGTGATCTTTGACTTAAGGGAAGATTACGCGAAACAGGGTTCGGTTCTCTCAAAAAATTATATAGAAAACCTAAATATTAGGACACGAAAAAAATTGTGTCACTAGTCAAAGAGTTTTTCTAGTAGATGAAATTTAAGGATATGTCTTAATATGATCCCGCAAATAACTCTTGAAGTTGCGGAAAAATACAAAAACGCACATTTTCGTATTGTCATAGTCAAGGCGTTCGTAATCTAACATATGTACGAACGAATATTCTACTTTATTTTGACCTGCGCTCCTGCGCTCCTGCGCACTGTGAAGTAATGGTTTTGTGTGGAAGAGCGAGGCCGGCGGTCGTGTCGCTGTGTACGTAGCGCTATATAAACAATTCTCTCAGTGTACTGGCCCCTTAAATGCCTGTGACATACGGGCGGACAGACAGACAGACAGACGGACATGACGAAACTATAAGGGCTCCTTTTTTGCCATTTTGGCTACGGAACCCTAATATACGATGAAATTATGATAAATCTTAACTAGACATTACCATTAAACGGAACGAGCCTCTAGAGTTTGTATTTTTACATTTCCAAACCGTTCTGGAACTTAAAATACAATCTTGATTACTTTTTATTATGCCTTCTATATTGAGCAGAACAAAGAAAAGCCTCCACTGTTTAAATTTTCTACTGGTATAGCTGTGACATAAATAATTCTCTAACTTTCTCTCGCATATTCTGAAAGAAAAAGAAGGGTAAACAGGTATTGTGGCCACAGGTGTAGGCAGCGACAATATGCCGCTTTTTGCCAAAATACATCATCTTTATATAGTATATTAGTAAAATTTAATAAGGATAGTGCAAGAAAGAACGCCGACCTGTACCTACAACTTTTTTTGCCAGAATCAAAACTCGTTGAACACAGACAAATGTGCAAATAGGTCCTAAAACTGCACTTATAATAATTAAAATAAAAACAAAATATTTTCCCGTGCGGTCGAAAATATTAATACGTTCGGGCTTAATATTGTTCACATAAAATTTTAGTGTTATCCTGCTATAGTGAACTCCTTTGGACCTATTTGTTCTAATTACGTTTTCTGAGTTCAAAAACAATTTCCGTGAATGGCGCGTTTGTTTAGTTTGCTCTTCAGTCTCTGATTGGAAAAAAGGCCCTTGGTTAATTCCCATGAGTACTATACGTCTTGCCAAATAAATGTGACCTTTTTTTGTTATCATGAATAACAAATCCCACATTGGTTCAGGGTTTTAAATTACAAAGAATTTAAATTTTATATGACGTTCTAAATCGATGACTACGTACTATTATGTTCTTAAAATCTAAATCAGTTCCATTGAAATGTAAGTCATACATATTTATAGATTTCTTACCAAATTACCAAAAAACCTTCATAGAAACCAAATTATTCTTGCCCAGTCTCTTAATTTTGCTTTTGCTCGCAATTATAGGCAATTTTGCCCGTTCAGAACTAATTAATGCCCTAAGCCTTTCCTAATTTAGTACTATTCTACAGTTTAAACGCCTAAATGGATTTATTAAAATACTAGAAGTGTTTTAATAAATCCATTTGATTAGACGTTTAAATTGTAGATTAGTAATAATAGAAGGTTAGCTTGACTTAATCTGCTTTATTAAATATAGGTAAATAATATTGGTCTAAACAATAATAAATTCAGATTGACGATATGAGTGACGGGAATAGAAATTTGGTTCACATTTAACCCTAAAACACCACTGAGGCACTCCAAAGCGGTTCGTTTTCTAATCATTTATGTTTATGTAATATCCCCAGCTTTGAGCATCAGTGTATTTTAGTTTAGTGTTGACCGCTATCGATTAACCCTTAATTGGGCGTAGGGGGTGTGACACACCCCAACGCATGTTTCTAAACACATATCTTTTTAAAATATGGATTTAGCACTCTGCCATATTATTTTATGTATATTAGTGACATTGAATAAAAATGCATAACAGTACACAACACGTTGTGGGTTTTAGGTTTCCATAGTCAACAAGGAGATCCTAATTTAGTTTCACCATATCCGTTCATCCTCCCACAGCTCAGCTTAAAGACTTTAGTGCTATAAAGCTACAATGAATATCCATGTTAGTTACGCCAACAAAGTGATAAAATAAAAAAAACTTTTTTAGGATATTTCCTCTACACGTAAAGTGGGCATGAGGTTCTATCACAAAATTGAACCATCATAGATTATGATGAAATAAAAAGGTGACATCCTTTTTTCAATTTTCGATACTTGGGACTAGCTATGATAAAAGTTAGTTCTTACATCCTACGACTAGTAAAAAGTAATAAATAAAATAAATAAATTTAAAAAATATTAAAACAAGATCTCCTACATACGGTAAACTTAGTAAATTACACTTTCACACTACCTAATTTTTGCAAATAGTCGAATAGGACAGTATTCAAAGACCTATTTGAATTTTGACCTATTCAACTTTTAATTATACCTATTACCACAGGCATGGTGATATGCAAAGAATTTATGAAAATAATATTTTTGAAGAATGATTTGTAACACGCTTTTAAAAAACTACGCTAACTTATTTTTACGTTTTTTTTATTTTGATTTCAGATTATTTGCTAAAGAGATTTGTTCCTCATAATTAATAATTTTAAATGCTATTACAAAAGTAGATAATTTTATTTTCTACATTTTGCGGGTTCGATTTTCGGATCTGGCAAGTAGCTTTAATAAATCTTTTTACGTAGTTACTTTTATTACTAAAAATAAAAGAATGTTTCCTTTTAATTTGCTAACTCAAATATTTAGTGTACTTTTCCTCCAGAGGGTATTGGTTTGGTCCACTCTGTATAGTCTACGTTTTCACAAAATAAAACCATAATTGGGACTATAATAAAATAAATAGTGCCAAATAATAACATGTCATTTAAGTAAATATACTTGTATCCAACGGCCTCTGCCGCTGTGACACTAGCTTTATTAAGACGTATATCAGCGTAATATGCTATTTATTATAATGATGTCTCATCTACAATGCAGTCATTGTAATTAATGGCACTATACGACATTAAGCGTCACCCATCCACTAACCAAGATAACTATTACTCAACAGCGCTAATCGCACAATATATGCGAGCAACCCCAAGTTAAAACATGGACAAACGATTTTTTACTTATTGACTTCAAAATAAAGTCTAAAATCAAACGATGATTCAAGCTGTAAAGCGAAGGTAAATTTTATCTAAAGAATTTACATAGACCAATTTAAATACGATTTTTTTCTACCCTTTTTCAGTCGAGCCCATTGCCAACATCGTTGAAGTTTCGTTAATTTTGAAGCATACTGTTATTTAGTAATTATTTTTTCTGGCAAGCAAATGCCGTACTATATTGAAAAAGTATTTCAGAACATGTTTTGTACATTTAAACATATTTTTCAACTAAAATAAACAGAAAATATTTCAAAATTCGAATCTGTGTAGAAGTAAGCAAAATGTTAATTGTAAGCTGAAAAGACTTTAGAAATTCTTAAGCCGTGTACAAGCAGTCATGTATAAAAATGTTTTTTACAAAAATAAAAACGTTTATGTTGTAAAAAAGATTTTGCATTCATGGCTTTTTCAACCACGGTTAATTTTCTGCCATTTATTGAGTAGTTTCGTTGTCTGTCTCCGAAACTCATCATCATATCGATAAAATAAAAGGATATGGGATAGGGGAGCATTTCAAAATAAACCTCTTTCAAATAAAAAGAATTTTGAAAATCCGTCAAATTATGACGGAGTTATACCCGAACATACATAACAAAACCGGGCAAGTGCATGTCGTGCCACGCACAAAGTAGAGTTCCGTAGCGTCCCCCCCCCCTGCATTAGTATAATGCTGCTTATGAAGCTTACAAGATTATACCTACTTAATAATAATTTTCAATGGAATTTGTACGAAAATTTAGTTACTTTTCATTTGATCAGTTGTTACTCGCAAAACTTGTTAAACCTACTTAGCTGTGATAGTTTTCCTTTTAACTTCGTTATATCTACTACTACCGAGATAGCTAGCAGGGACCATTAGCTACTATACCAGCTAGCTAGCATACCATTTAGCTGGCAGGGACACGACTGTAACAAAAAATTGTACTTTAAAGCTTAATATTTCACAAGCAAATCCCTAAACATAAAAATTGGTCTTCTCAACTCCTAAACGTTTTTGAAAAAACTATCTAATGATATCGCACACAATGGAATAGGAGAGAAAATAAATCATATGCTCACTTTACATATAGGGGAGGTACCTACCTTCAAAAAAATATTGTTCTTTTACTTTGTCGGCCTAAGGCCTAATATGCGTATTCTTGGGAAATTATAGCCTTCAAGCACTAACAGTCTCTGAGCTGAGCTGCAGAAGAACGAACGGACGGACGGATATGGCGAAACTATAAGGGTTACGTTTTGCCATTTTGGGTACGGAACCTTTAACACCGGGCAAGAGCATGTCGGATCATGCTTAATGTAGGGTTCCGCAACTGTTGCCGTATAAACAAATCCGATTTGAATAATTGCACCAGCAGAAGAGCGTATGTTCATGGCGCTTACGCCCTTTTGTTGAGAAACGCAATAACTCAATGACGTAATATCTGTTCATTGTTGATATAATTTTATTTTAAAAAGTATTTGTTAAGGGCTACCTTTTTGATATTTTCATATTTTTTGGTAAAATAGAAACATTCGAATTGAGGACCTCCTCTTTTTTGAAGTCATAAACGAGCTTAATAATTTCAACATTAAATTTAAATATCAATTTTAATAATATAAATAGATATTGATAAAAAAAATAGATACTTAATCAAACAAAATTTAAACGAGTTTGAGAATGCCAAATATATTTAACGAAGAAAAATTAATTCTCACAAAGCAGGTTATTCTCAAACCATATTAATTCACTTTTCTGTGAGAAACCTCCAAAACAATTTCACACTAATCAAAACAAATATATAAACTGGAACCGCAGACAAACATCTCACGCGAACTGCCGCGAATTAAAATCATCACCGAACTTCTAATTTTAAGGCAGAATTTAGCCGAACCATTTATTTAGTCTAAACTTGATTGGATATACGGCTTTGATATAATTTTACTTAGGTTTCAAATGTCAAAATAATGTCACGTTGACGTCTAGTTTTCGAGGATTATTGGGAAATGTTTATTTTGGAATAGAATTAATTTGTTCGGATAACTTTGGATATAAGAGGGTATGTCTACAAATTGGATTGTGATTTAAAATTAACGATTTTGCTTAAACAAAATAAACAGAGTTAAAATTCTTATTTTGAATTATATGAAAAATAACTCCCGCTGAATTCGAGTTTGGACTTCCGATCTTTGCATAGAAAATAAATATGAAATCATAGAAATATCTTTGAAAAATGTTAAGATTAGGTGTTTCGAGGTGAGTACTAATACAAGTACAAGTACGTGTAGGTACTATAAAATAATACATATAATTTCAACTCAAAAGTAACCCAGTGGTTAAGGCTTCAGATTCGCAATCTAGATATCGCGTTCGATTCCCACCCCTTATACTACTACAAAAAAGTTATTCAATGTTTCAACTTTAAGAAAAATCACTATTAAGAAATATTTGCTATGCTATGACAGACGCTAAACATTTCATTAAGCATTATCCTCACACTGAGTTTAAAACATTAATTATCTCAGGCAAACTCGAGTGCTCAAATTACAATGGTTTAGTATGTGTTTAAATTAATGTCAGCACACAGAATTGCCTTGTTTAGACACATCACCAAAATTTATGTTTATTGTAGGTGTAGCGTCACAACTTGAAACTTCCAAATTGTATGTATTGTCATGCTTATGAGTTTTACTAGTTGAAGTAACTTTGTTTTTCTAAGCTAGAAAAAATAAAATATTCGGAGGTGAAGTGAAAGTATCATTTATTACATTTATACTTTTTGCATTGTTTACATATTATGTTACAGTAAATATGAATAATTCGAGATAATGATTATTAGCTAGTCATAATAAATAATGACAAAGTCGCGTAGTGAATATGACAAAATAATCATTTACTTAGATTTTAGGAAAAGTGTCGATCACAAATTGATGATGACGGATGATGATGATTGACGATGATGATTGGTGATGATGGTTGGTAATAATTATTGGTGATGATGTTTGATGTTAAATGGTGTTAATGGTGATGATTGATGACGATGATGATGAATTGTCAAATTTTTACGGGTCAAACTTTATCGCCCCTGTCATCGACGATTGCCGGAGACGCCGAACAATTCCTAAAAAACATTATTTTTATGTGACTATAATAAATAATTACTAAATTAACAAATTTACTGTAACATATAGGTTTGTTTTATTTATAATGTAAAAGTGGCAATAAATAAAAAGACTCACTGAATCACATACAAGTGTATTTTTATTAATTCGTATTGTTTCAAAAATGGCCAGAGACTGTTCTTACTCCAGTTGTAACCATCGACATCCAGAGTGACTCCCGTAATAGACAATGCCCAGCAATGAGTTCAACCTTCCACCGAAGGCATTCGAAAGCTCGGGCAGTGGCTCGGCTTGGCTTGGCATGGCTGTGATTGGCTTTGATTGGCTTTGATTGGCTATGATTGGCTATGATTGGGTATGATTGGCTATGATTCACTATGATTGGCTATGATTGGCTATGATTGGCTATGATTGGCTTTGATTGGCTATGATTGGCTATGTTTGGCTATGATTGGCTATGATCGGCTTTGATTGGCTATGATCTATTGGCTCTCTATGGCGCGCTGTTATTGGCTGGGGCGTTGTGACGTAACAATAACTAAAAGCTGTGTCCAGTATTTGATTAAACTAAACGTAATGACTACACTGATGCACGTTAAAATTCGAATGAGTTTATGTTTGCTTCTTTACTGTGTTAATATTATTTTCTTTTATAAATGAATAATAAATAAACAAAAAATAATAATAATAATAATCTATAGACTTTATCGTAAACAATGAGCTACAAAAGCTCAGTAGTAATTAATCAAGTACTATTATAATTCCCGTCAATCCCTACTCAATGGCTTCCCAATTCTAATAAAAGCTTTGCAGTATTCAATTATCCTTCTATTTTACCAAAGTTCTGACACGCAAATAATTCAATATTATCATTCATGAATTGAACTGTTTCAAATGAAAATTTGATATCTCAAAATTGATGACTAATTTTAACTTCACACTTCTAGGTCCACAAGAAAATTTTTAGTACACAACACCAACAAATTTGCAAACCGTAATCCATTCATGGTCTGTTATAATATGACTTTATACGGATTACAGAGCCTCCGGGGGATTCGAGAGAAACTAATTTACCTATAACACAATTTGTTGGGACTGGGGTAATGTCTCCAACACAAGCGGGCAGCGATAAAAGCGAAATCGGTGAAGAACGCTTAAGGGACACAGGTAAAGAATTATGAACAGTAGGGTCTATTTATAAGAATGATTATGGTTGTTACAACTCTAAAATGGGCCGGTCATTCAAGTTTAGAGGACGTAAAAATGAGAAAATGTATTTTGTTCATCAAAGTTGTATTTATAAGAACAGCAACAAAGGTAAACAAAATATGATTATTGGCAATCTACGTGGCATGTTCAGTACTTGTAGACAGTAATAATTGTATTAATGAAGACGATAAAGTTTCTATTTTAATGAACAGGTAATGTCATATTGTACATGTTTCTTCGTTATGTGGTACATTTTCTTATTATAATTATTACATTATTACAACAAAGGCAGCTATTAATTTAGAGATACCGAAGGATGATTATTATTTATTATTTGGTACATATATGCCGTATATGTAACCAAAATATCCCTTTAAATGGCATCGGTAAACTTCATTATCAGGGTCGTAGTTCAATTTCAAACTGTTCATTTGATTACTAAAATATTAATTTATCCGTAGTTGCTTCCTTAACATCTTTGCGAAACAATTTCAATACAACAAAACAACAAATACATTAGAATGTTCACTTATTTTGTATTTCGTGTTGTTTGGCGTTTATTCAGGTTTTGTTTCTTAGCTACCTTTTGTTTTACGTTTTATTTTGTTTTTATGCTTCATGCTTACATTTTTTTACACTTTTTTAAGGTACCATAGTCAAAATGGCAAAACGAAACCCTTATTGTTTTACCATGTCCGTCCGCAGCTTAGCTCAGAGTTTGTTGGTGCAAAATAAAATATGGTACCTTCCCTCTATATAAAGTAGAGATGTGATTATTTTTTTGCCTACCTCATCATATGGGGTATCATAAGATAGGTCTTTTAAAAACGTTTAGGGGTTGTACAGATCATTTTTGCATTTAGGGATCCGTTTGTAAACCATTAAACTTTAAAGTGCAAATTTTTGTTAGAATCAAGTGTGTGTGTGTCCCTGTCAGCTAAAAATTATATATATATATATAGAGAAATTAAGCTGCATTATTCGGATGGGGGGCTACGGAACCCTACATTGTGCGTGACCTGACATGCACTTGCCCGGTTTTTTATAATATTAGCTAGCAGCTGTCATAGCATCCAGCTTACGCGTGTAAGTTTGAGCCATACAATACCGATGTATAAGTTAAATAACATTTTAAATTAGTGCAAATATACTTACTTTTTTCATTTCCTCTTACATTACAGGAGCATTAAAAAATGAAATGCTCAAAGATGGCCATTCCAAAATAAGGCCCTATGGAAGAATGGTCATCATAGATAATTCAAAATCACGCTCGCTGTATCCCAACACTCGCAATTTGTCACGAAGCATGCCTAATGGTCTAAAGGAATACAGTCTCTGGTCTGAATGTAATACATTTGTAGAAAATTTGATAAAGGTAGTAGGGAACATTTAAAACAGATGTGTCAATACTCGTATTTTGTCAATTAAATGTTAAATTCTCTTCAAAATCCTTACCTGTTGGCCAAAATCACCTATATACTCGGTAAAAGTAAAAGTAAAGGTAACAGTAAAAGGTACAACTGCTTATTCTTGAGTTTATATTTCCAGTTATGGCCGGTACCTCTTTTTCAAAGCTTTTAATCATTTTTTTTTTGGTTATCAATCAATTTCCCAAAGTTTTTCAATTCAAACTTTTGTTCGAGATTACGTAATAAAAATGTTTGATAAGAATCTACAGAAAACAAAAAAACGTAATAAAATAAACAGGTTATAAATAGAAGGCCTATTTTTTTTAAATATCCGCAAAGCGTTAGTACATATTAAGGCTCCAAACTAAAAGATATGTATTTAGAAATATATAAGTATGTTCATCAGTTGCCAGAGCTCGGCTTAGTTAAGAAGAAGATATTATTATTACCTATATTACTAAGGCCAAGAATGTTTACACTATTGAAGTTAAATATTACTTCTTTGTTCGGCATACCTGTCAGGAAGACTTCATAATAATAACGCCAAATGAACAGATTGGTTAATAAGCACCGATGGCTCAAAGTTGATGGTCTACAAAATGTGGGGAGTACATGTAACCTGACACCAAATGAGAAGACTCTTTCTACTTAAAAATAATTGAACATAATGAATCTAGACCTCAGTCCGCTAAACTACTTCGCTACCACAATACATATAACTTGCTTGTTACCTTACAACGCCAAAAGTTTTACTCATGCAGTATGAGATCTTGTACTCGAATTACCTGAAAATATAAAAAAATACATTATTTATATTGCTTCGTTTACTTTAATTAGTTAAAATAAAGTACTCTTTCAGGGGAAACGTAAATATCATTATTACGAGTATAATGTAATTTCTGTATTTTGCATTATGCTTAAGTAATTTCTTGAGTGAATATTTTTGGAAATAATCGTTCCGAAATTGTATTAATTGTATTGTGTTGAGTATCATCATCATGTGAGAATATTCACACATGATGATGATACGGGTAGACATTAAAAAACCGGACCCCGGACCGGAACCGCACTTACGCCCTTTTGTTGAGAAACGTAGTTTTTCGGCAATAACTCATTGACAGTATATCAGATCATGTATACAATAATTTAGGTTTAAAATATTTATTAAGCGCTACCTTTCATATTTTTTGGGTCACACGGTTCAAAGTTCAATTTACGCAACTTTCGGAACGATTATTTCCAAAAATATTCACTCAAGAAATAAACAAATTAACATAAAAAAAATTGTAAATTATAATTGAATTTTTATAAGATGGAGCATTTTAACAGATGTCGCAGGCCGAACCAGAGACATCTGTTAAAAATGTTTTCTGTAACGAAGCAATAACAAAGGCTGTAATAGTTCTCAAACTATGGACTAGATGGCGCAAGCGAGGGCCTGACTCGCGTGCAGAAAGGATAGAAGAATTTGAGGCTTAGTAACATAATCCCGGTTAGATGGTTCGATTCCGGCCCCGGTTTGGCATTCGGAAGTCTCGGGTTCGATTCATGGGTCTAGACTTCAAATTCTCTTCTCAATTCATCAAATCATTCAAAGATTTTAATAAATTGCTCAGTGTACTTTAACCTGTTATCATTATATTTTTACAATTATTTGACTTATAATAAAATTCATCTAATAATAATACTGAAAGTCGTCCTTATTTTTACTGCAGTTCGACAACCAACAACAAAGTTAGTCTAATATTGAATGCAGTATTTCAAAAAGTTTTGCCAAAGTGTTTAGTTTAAACCAGGAGCTATAAATTACGGTTAAAGCAATGGTGTTGTGACTCTTGTGACGTATTCAAAATGAGTTGGCATATTTTTCAACCAAAATTGGTAAAAACGGAGGTCCACAGAATATCAAGTCTAGTCACAGAATGTCTATACTCTGTAGGACCCTGTGAACTGTGTAAATATGGACGGATATGTTTAAATAGTGGTTGCTACCAGTTTTGAAAGTATTATTTCATTCCTTTTAACACTAGCTATAACTTAAAACTATAAACTTATATTAATAAAACACTCACTCATAAATCTGTCAAAATATGCGGAGCAGACAATAAAGTCGTCTAGATACGTAGACTAAGTAACGTCAAGTTTTACAAACAACTCAGCCGGTCCACACTAGAAACTTTCACAAAACTTTACATTAGCTCATTGTATTCGTGAAGAAGAACGTTGATAAAAAAAAGTATTTATTTGTAGGAATCCTCAAGAGTAAGCGGGACAGAAAAACATAGTTTGGCAGATTTGAATGGAAAATTATTACGGTGTGAGTGAGACAGGATTCCAAAGTTTTCCTGTAAAAAGAACCGTTGTTACGTACGAAATACGTTTGACTTGCTATTATTAAGTTCTAGGTGTAAGTATTAATAAAATGTCATAGTTGGAGATTGTAGATAGATATAGATTTAAGTATTTTTTTTTAATACTATGCGACGGAAAATGTGTGATCTCAGAATAGTATTAGCTAAAGGTAGCATATTAGCGTATTAGATCATTGATTGTCCCGTGCAACACAAATCTAAACTGAAATAAATAACCGCACCTCACTTTTCTTAAAATTAGATTCCGTTTTCAATTTTATTATAACATGACCTGATTATTTTGAAAAAAAACAAATGTTGATGATAATATTCTAAAAAAAAAACATTTCTTAAAGCAACCAAGCTTAAGAAAAGACGGTCATTAAATAAGATGTCACCTACAAGGCTTTACCCTTTTCAATCAATTCAACCACGGTATTTTTATCAGATTTCTATACCAGCTACTAAGTCTGCGATCGCATGCGGTAAATGTTTGTAACTGATGCTTATGGATTGTAAATTGCACGAATAGTATGAAACATTAATTTATTGATTGCATAATTTCTTTGTACTGTTATAAGCTGATTATGTAATAGATAAGGAGTCAAAATGATTAATGGTATCACATTACTTGCTACCCGACTGGACCTTTAAAATATTCATACAGATAAAATTAAATCTCTTAAATTAAACGAGTTACACACTCGTACATGATGTTCTAGTTTGATATGATGTTCTTATAATGGCTTCGACATAATACGAGTAGTATAAAAGTTTGCTAGGCGCATTTCGCCACAGGAAAATATCGACATTTACTGAGGACTAGAAATGTTCAACTTTTCATTTGCTCAATTTTAACAAATCGGCTGTCAAGTTCAGTTTCTCACAAAATATTTTGCATCAAATACCCACTGCATATTTTTTTTCCTTTTCAAACTACTTAGTTAGGAATCAAATTTATGCGAGCTTGATGTGGGCTGTGTATTTTATGCTATTTATGTTTGAGGACATGCTACTGAACGGACAAAACACTATGGGCTATAATAATTGCCAGGAACAGAACTCTTAGATGTATATCCAGTCGAATTACTAATTAATAAAAACAAGTCCTTGGCATTGTCTAAATTCTTTTTTTACGTACCTATATAATCTTCATAATACGAAAGTACTTGACAAAATTGTTTCAAGATTAATGGCTAATCTTACAATTGTGAATGTATTGCGTACATGATCGATTACGTGTCGTCAACCCGTACGTCTAAAGTCTTGAGTTGCAAGGAACGAAATGGACTGGATTTTTTCAATACAAGTTTAGGCATAGAAGTATTTAGGTTTTAATTTATAAAAAGTCTGTATTATACTTCAGTATCAAAAGTATTACGCTTCTAATTTGCAGATCTTTTGTTTTAGTTTTTATTAATATAAAATTTAAGTATTAATATTTATAAACTCTCCATATCGGACAGTGTTTATACATAATTTAAAACTTCTTATATAATGAAGAAAAATATATTACACAGAACTTTATATTTTCCACAAGATACATACTTGACCCGCAAACGGCCAAAACGTGTTAATAATTTTGATTAGAAAAGTCTCAAGACTGGACATTGGTCCACAAACTTAGATGGAGAAAAAACTTGTGCAGCGTCCGCAAACGTCTCTGTTTTAGCAATAACGGGGGAAACATACGAGTTTGTGTTTTAACCGAGGATGAATTGTGAACACTAATGTGAAAATTTAATACCAAAATCTATGTTTCATAATCGGACAATTTTTCTTTCCTTGATTTAATATACAATTATGATACAACACATTTATAAGAAACCAGTTAGTATATCACATAAATTGTTAAACCATTACCTAATGTCACCGCTTGTAAAGGTCGTCTCTATCTCAAACATAATACTCTTTAGATACCTTAACACTATTATATATAGCTTAGAAAAGAGACAAGACATCAATTTACCTATATGTCTCTTCGATTAGTCTTACCACGACTTGTAGAAATGCAAAACCTTTACTTATGAGCTTAGAATTCTAAATAACTTCAGATTCTTAAACTGTTATTACCTCGGTCCGAGTGGAGCGCCCGAACACCTAATATGGCACCTTGAACTTACTCCGATTATTACAAATGCTGTACTAAATATTTTCATTTAAGACCAGACCCACCTGTGCGAGGAATTCTAAGTATTAATATTTATAAACACTTGTCAACTTTCTCAAAATTAACACCGAGATAGAATACAAGCGGTACCGCTTGTATTAATCCACCGTATGATTTCACAAATTCCCACCTTTGTGACATAGAACACCAGAATGGTATTCGGACGTTTAACGTGTACGATGGATATTTTAACCCGTTCAGACTTTGTCGACAGCTTGCTACTAGAGCGTGAATCTCTTTGACTTTGTCTTGCGTTAATTGGCAGCAAAAAAGCAAATACTCTTCTGCTATGGCATCTGAATTTACTTTCATGAGAAAAATTGTTTTTGTATAACATTGATAAGTATGTTTGAGATGTGTCCGAAATATCAAATGGTTAATAAAGAAGGATCGTAATACATTGTTTTGTTTAGATTTTGCTCCAGCACTATAATAGTCTTCAGATTTTCAAAACCCTATTTTTTTTAGATACTTACGATGTTTGCTTTCATTGTATATTTTTAGACATATTTCGGTTAATTGACCTTTATCTTGAAGCTTTCCTCTACGTTTTTATTCCTTTTATATTTTTACCCTAAATTCGTTATTTAAGAGCCGTAAACTCCACTACAGAATAATCAAATCTGTAAGTATCTGTAACAGCCGGTTTTGCATTTCAAAGCCAAAAACATTACTGGCATTTAATAATCTAATAATAAGATTTATTGGACTAGAAATAATTATAGGCATATCTCCAAATTAATACTTAATTACATAGCAATTTGAAGACCTTTCAACATTTCTAGGTTTACCTTTCAACATTTTTTCGCTACATAAGTAGAAAAATAAAATCTCATGTGAAAGTGAAAAAAGAGTTTTCGCTATTGTCAGATAAACATAATAGAAGATTTAACCAAGAAATCTAAAAAAGAAAATGGTTTTCTAGGCGAGGCAAAGAAAAATCTTGGAAATACACAAAAAATAATTAAAAACTTCAAAAGATTTTTTTTCTTTCAACACATGTACCTTTAGATCTCTATTTGGACTACCATTTCCAAGATTGTTTATGAAATTCAACGCTAATGCTAAAACACTGAGATGTGAATACTATTGCAGGGTGAATTACTGTCTAAATAGATAGTAGTTAATGCCTTGATATCAGTACAATAACAATTGGGTACGGAATTAAACAAGTATGGCTGTGTGTAGTAAAACTAACAGTGTACCTGTATTGTAAGGTAGATCTAAATGCCTTGATTTCTTTAAACTTGTAAAATAGTTTTGGTGAACAGTTGCATCATTTTACTTCTTACTGCAACTTATAAATGCGAAAGTTTGTTTTGTTTACTCAGTTACGCCAAAACCACTGATCTGAAGGAAATGTGGCACAGAGATAGTCTGGAATAGCACATAGAGTACTTTTTATCTAGGAAAAATTTATCGTCGTGGGATAGACATACGAACGAAGTTACGGTTACCTTTTGTATTGTTTCATCATTTAAATTTTAATTGCCTTTCAATTGCCTTGTGTTATTGGGTGTTTAGAAAGCATCAGGTTATTATGACAAAATAAAGAGAGTATAATCTGTGTTATAAACTTGTTGCGTTTATAAATTCAGCATTTTTATTTTATTTAATTATCACCATCATTAAATATTTTCTCATCATTATTTTTGAATAATTAGTATTTAATATATTTTATTGATAGTCAAATCCAAATTAATATCTATCTACGAAGCCTTAAGTGGCTTCAAAACAATCCACTTTTTTCATTTAGAGTCTTTTTCGCATGATCAAATAATATTCTTTTCATATATTTTTATTTGATTGCTTTTAAAGTAGGTCAACTGATTTCATATAAAGTACAGGATTTTTTTTTATTGACTGCCTCTGTGGCGTGGTGGGAGTGTATCTGACTGCTACACAAGAGCTGGGTGTTATTTATCTTTAATATGTATGTATTTAGAAATATATAAGTATGTTTATCGGTTGTCTGGTTTTCATAGTACAAGCTCTGCTTACTTTGGGATCAGATAGCTTTGTGTGAGTTGTCCCAAGATATTATTAGATATTATTATTAATTTAATTTGAGTCATAGTTAAAGTTGCAAACTTTTAACTTTTGCAGACTAAATCGAACTCTTGGCGGTGTCAACCTGAAGTTTGTTGTTGAAGCCTTTATAACATTTGTATCAAGATTGCAGTACTAGTATTATGTGGCACTAGAAAGTGACAAGTTGCTAGATTTTGTATTATAAGCAAACTAAGCTAAAAATATACAATGTGTTGATAAATAATTCAAGTAGGTAAAGTAACAAGAAGTAATTAAAAAAAAAAAAAAAAAATTATCGTATTACTAAAACTAAAAGATGTAATATAATATTAAACATAGGTACATCACAACAGTTAACAGTTATCTACTGGACACAAGTCTACAATTAAATGTAATAACTCTTTTCATATCTTTTCAACCGACTTCAAAAAGGAGGAGGTTCTCAATTCGACTGTGTTTTTTTTTTGTATGTTTGTTCACCGATTACGCAAAGACGGCTTGACGGATTTAAAAAAATCTTTTTATTAATATATGCAGGGTGTAACAGAAAGGTGTGGTCAAATTTCAGCAGCGCATAGGGTATGTTATCAGTATTGCACTTACCATGGTGCCATAGCTGGTTGCATTATTTTTACATAGTTATGGCATATTATTTTGTAAAAATTCAATAAGGAAAGGCTTGACTTATACCTCCCCTGGTACAAAATTCGATTGGATTATTATGCCATTGAACTTTTTAAGTTATACTTTTTTAAAGTAATAACTTTTTCATACTTAAAAAAAATATTTTTAGGGTAGGTACTCCGATTTTGATATAATTACCTAATTATATGAAAATGGTGGGTTGGTGGGTGGGTTCTTGATACTGAGTGCACATACCTTTGTGCACTCAGTATCATGGCCACATACCAACCCTTGAATATGACCACACCTTTCTGTTACACCCTGTACCTATATATATATATGTCGGAGAATTATTAAAACGCTAATTGATCTCCGTTGACCTATTGATTTCCGTTGACAAAGTATCTGTTCTGATTAAAAAGCAAATCTATTGACATGGCTGTTTTGCTGTTTTGATTAGAAAGCGGCGTGACATTAGTTTGACGTTTACATTTGAAGTACCGGTAGTGGGGCAGTGAGTCTAATTCGGCAGTCTTAATCGAGCGGTCGTAGTGACAACATGTCTAACGATAGACGTCGCTATTTTTATAGTCGTGTATGCAAAGTGTTAGTGTGGTTATGGGGTCAGTAATGCAGTGGCATTTGTATAATCGAAATGATTAGCACAGTTGGCGGACTTTATCTTGCTGGAGGTATCCGCGTTCATATGATCGATTACCATTTACCATAATGTTAATTCGAATATTGAGCCTTTTTTTTCAAAGGTAACTAGCAATGTGGGATTGTAGGTCTCACATTACTAGTAATTCTGTTAACTTGTGTGTTCCGAGTGGATTCTTGTCGGTAATATAATAGGTTTTACGTCGGTAGTATAATGGGTAGGTTTCGAACCCGCGACCTCACGATTGCGAGTCCGATGCCTAAACCATTAGGCTAACGCCGCTTCTTTAGAATATGATCGTAACAAAATTCTTTTAAAATAAAAACTGAGTGAAAAACATACGAGTACAAATCACAGATACAAAGTACCAGCTTCGGAACAAAATTACACAATGTGGTGTCTTATTGAAATATTTTTGGTTTGGTTTGTAGATACATACAAAAATCTTTTTTTTTTTTTTTTCTTATTTATTTAGGGGATTTTTGTACACGGAAGTGACGATGCCAATCCCATCGTAACTTATACTAACTTAACTACTAACATTAAATAAACGAAAACAGGATTTTGGCTGAACTAGATGTGGGATCTACCTACAAAAATCTTACAGTGCGGTCTATCTGTACTTCATGATATAGTAAGAATGGGTACTAACTACACCACAGTAACAAAACAAATTTGGCCCTTTGTCAAAAACTTACGTATATACTGGTTTTCTAGATAGTAAAGAAAAAAAAAGAAACTAATGTAACAGCGCATTAATACTGAAGACTTAAAGCAGTTAACCAACCACAAATGATGAATTACATTATATGTTTATCTATTTGAACCTTAATGTTATACATATGAAGAATATTTTGCCTTATTCCAAGTGGGTAAACTAAATGGCGTTATATTAAAGGCGATTGTTCAAGTGACTTTGGAATTTAGTATCGCTACAAATTTTGTTGTGCCAAGATGAAAACTACTGATTTATGTAGACATTAATATATACTTTCAGAAAAACCAACAATGATTCACCTAATTTGCCGAGTTTAATTGATATGGGTGGATGAACTTCGAAAATCGAAATATTTATATACATTTTTTTTTTTAAATAGGACATAACTATGATATTGCGTATTAATTATGTATTACACATGATGTGTAACACTAGTTTATGGCTATGAATTCGGCTTTGCAGTGATATATAATCCGAATCTCTATCTCACAAACACTTCACAATTGTCACAATATTGGTACGAGTCTCTGTCTCACAAAATATTTCTGATTGTTACTATGTATATGGAGTCTCTATCTCAAACTCACGTAATGTAACCACAATATCATACACAACAAGAGAAATAACAAAAGCTATTTGTTATTAATACTTTAAACTGTTTTCTTAATGGACCGGCGCTAAACAAGCTTTATGCACAGATAAACAAGTGACATGACATTACAATTCAGTGTTGCCATAACTTTTGTCATATCCTATACAAATCGATTTTTTTAATAAAATTCATTACTATGTTCTTATTTTTAATCGAGCCGGGTCCTAATCTAAAGGTATCAAACAATATGCTTATTAAAAAGTATAGTGTATAAATATTATCGTTCTTTACATTCAAACGGTGCAACAATTAATAAAGTATTTATATTAATTATTTAATAAAAATCGATAATAACCCTAATCGATATTTCGATTTTATTTTTGTAATAGTGTTACCACCGTTAAAAATAACTTCATACGAAAAAAAAGGAAATAAATAAACTGAAAGACTAATATTTGCATCTCAATATTCCGGCAAATATGAGACTCCATATCATTATAAAATAACGTTATAATTAGAAACAAGAATTATACATATAATCAACTTGTGGCACAACGTAAATACTAGCGATACTGCTGGTGGGCATACCCCTTTTATATCAACGCCATCTATTACAGTAACAATAAATTAAAACTACTTAGAAGGCAAATTGTTAAAAACGTAGCTCTTGATTTGTGAGTATCCCAGAATTTCACTATAAGTATTAGGTATATCTAATGTGCAACGATTTCCTTCCCTTTTCCTTCTTGGATAGTCCGTCTTTAATTGACTTATCAGAAAATGCGTAATTTTGAGTCAGTTTGATGATAAGGCACTTGTCCCACCACCGCGCCGGCGATTAGCGAGCTACTATCAACTATTTTATCGCTCAAGAAACGTACAATAGATGTATATTGTAGATCCCATCCGTGTAAACAAAATAGATGCAGTATAGATCTAGTACTCGCGGGTGTACTTATAAGTTTCGTTTGTATATAAGTTGATTAGGGTTCCGTAGCGTAGTACTATTTTTTTAGGTCATCAGATCGAAACCCAACAGGAAGCGGCTAAAGCTACGTGGAAGCTTGTGTTATAAACGCATATCATCACACAAAATCTTCACTAAATAATCTCATGTAAAAAACCTTTGGAAATGTACATTGTGCATTTTAATCGCTGTCTTAACAGCGTATGTTAAATGGGTAACCTACATTCTGAAAGCGAAACTACTTTGAGTTAAAAATAACTTATTTTCGTCGAAAAATCCTACATACATGTAGCGTACCCGTTACGTTAAGTGCACATAATTACTGTATTTCGAATGTAACAGAAACATTCTTGATAAATAAAACACTGCAAGCATAAAATAATTCAAAGTTAATACTTGTAATTGTAAAGTGTATACTATTTTATTTTCTGGTGAGGTTTCTGATTGAAAAACTGAATTCAAACCAAAAATCAGGTTGAAAATAAAAATAAGAAAGAAATTAGACATTTATCGAAATTAAATCGACTTAATAAGATAATACCTTTTTGCAATTTTAATCACGTTTGCCACGTTCACCACACTTTGATGTAAAAAAAACTATCAAATTTTCAGTAAAATTTAGACTTTATTAAAATACCTTGTTTATTGCCCGACGTTTCGACCGTATTGCAACGGCCGTCTAAAGTCTACCCGTGACCACGGCCGTTGCAATACGGTCGAAACGTCGGGCAATAAACAAGGTATTTTACCTTAAATTATTCACGTGATTAAGAACCGTAATATATAAATTTTAATAATGTGTACAAATCGCGAAATGTTTATCAACATTTAAAATTTAGACTGTTAATTGTAAGTCTTAATTTAGATTTAAAATCGTCTAAGCCAATTTTTACAGAACAAGGTATGATTCTAAACGTCACGTTTTACAAAGAATTTAACAAACAGGTCGCTTTTTACCATCGTTGCTTTCCCACCAAAGACATTTCAGAGTTTTGGACATTGATGAGCGTTGTCAACTGTCAACAAGAAAACAAGCTGTCTGTTATCAAGTAGAAAATAAATAGCATAGTGTTCACGTCAATTTGCCCCGTTTTTGCAATTCATACCAAAATACCATAATCGTATTATATAATTAAATATATGCGGCGTTAGCCTAATGGTTTAGGCATCGGACTCGCAATCGTGAGATCGCGGGTTCGAATCCTACCCATTCATTATACTACCGACGTAAAACCTCTTATATTACTGACCAGAACCCATTCGGATCAAACAAGTTAACAGAATTACTAGTAATGTGAGACCATATATATATATATATATATATATATATATATATATATATATATATATATATATATATATATATATATACCGTAAACTTCAAACTAAAGTCACGCCGCTTTCTAATTAAAACAGCAAAACAGCCAAGTCAATAGACTTGCTTTTTAATCACAAGAGATACTAGGTCAACGGAAATCAATTAGCGTTTTAATAATTCTCCGACATATATAAAAGTTATTACTTAAAAAAGTATGACTTAAAAAGTTCTATGCCATAATAATCCAATCGAATTTTGTACCAGGGGAGATATCAGTCTTAAGCCTTTCCTCACTGAATTTTGACAAAAATAATATGCTATAACTATGTAATAATAATGCAACCAGCTATGGCACCATGGTAAGTGCAATAGTGTACCTGATTCTTCGCCTCCGTCAAATCATGTAATGGACCTGATGGTCTAGTATTAGGTGAACTCCTCAAAAATCAACGGCCTTGTATCGCAGAACGCAATATTTTGTAAAAAAAAATTTTGAAGTTGGTGCCTAATAAATAAAACTACATTATATTTATTTCGGAAGTCGGTTTTTATTTTTTTGTAAAAATGTTTTCATTAACACCGTCATACATTAGAGAGCTCAAGTAGAATTTTCGCAATAACCTATTATATAATAATAAACTAACCATTTTTGGCTGGATGGCTGTTTGGCTTGACTAATTATAATTACAGCTCTAAATTACCTACGTAATCAAAACTCCTACCTAGCGTAAATGATTGTTTCATGTATTATTTCGCGAAAGCTTAAACCATTACTTGTATGGGAGCTAGCAACATTAAATGTTGTATTTATCTATTCTTATTCAATTACAGAATAGATTATAAAAGTATTCAGTACCTGGTACAAAAATCTGTTCAGGAGATTAAATTTGTAGTGCCACAGTTCATTCCCTGGGGCTACCGAGCTTCATCGTTGCAGCAAGAAAGACTGCTGTGAATGTATTAAATTGTACTAGCGTATCAAGTTGGGAGCTGATTAAATTGAGTTTGAATCGCAGAACGTATTTCTTTCAAGTATTCTTAGTATCTTTAACTAGAATTGTTTTCTTTTTACTTTTTTCTTTGATTTTAAATACAAATTGTTCCGAGAAGTCGAATCTATGTCTATTGTGAGATTTTTTATAAAAGGAATGATAAAAGTCTGACAATAGCTCTAGTTTCAACTTCGAAAACATCCATTCATTGAAGAAGACGTTATGTAAAAACTTGTGAATATCTATGTATGTATGTTTGAAGTTACGTATGTTTCACCATTGCGCCTAAACCACTAAAACGATGACTGAGGTCCGGGTGACATAGGCTACATTTTTGCACTATGACAACCATTTTTTTAGTATTTGCTTACTGCTTACCTTACATGCACTCGATGATTGTGTTCGTCATGATTATTTGGGCTACAAACGGAACAAATAATGCATATCAGCGTCTTTAAAAATTAATTTAAAAATTAAAATCCAACTAAGTATGGAATAAAATTGTGATTTAAAACTAATTGTCAAAGTCGGGTATAAGTTTTTGATAAACTTTTGCTTGTTTGGAATGCAGTTGAAAGCTCTAAAGGGTTTCACTCCTTGACAAGTACGACCAATGACGTCAATATAAAGTAAATAAAAGCACCAATGATAATACCAAAACCAAACATATCACGTTATTTATTTTGACAGCAAGGTTAACGCATCTTGAGAAGATTCAGTTGAAATTGCAAATAGATTGGAAGACCCACCCAGATTGAAGTGCGGCCGGAATAACAGAGTTGTATATCAAATGGTGCGTAAAATTGGACCCAAAATATTATCAAAGAACTGGCTTTCCTATCAGTTTGTTTATGGAAATGTAAGATCTTTTTCTCTCTGACTGTTCGAGTTTATAGGGCTAGCTCGCTTATGTTGAACGGTGTTATAAGTTAAACCTGTGTATCTGCTATCTGTGCGTTCTCTATTGCAGCATCCAAATGATTGTGTTTCGATGATTTGTATTTGGGTATGTATATTTTGTTATTACGCTCTAGAGTCTAAATGGCTTGATAGATTTTAGGTTGAGAGGTATCGGTTGACTCTTCTGGTTGTGAGAGTAAACTGGGTACCTACATACAGATTTTGGGCAAAAAACATTTTACTTATTAATTTAAAGCAGTTGGGTAATTTAGCAAGGTTATTAAAAAGCTAGTTCAGTCAGAATTGTTCTTAGCGTTGTTTGATAAAAAATGATTCAGTCGTTTTGAAGATTGTCTATCCAAACTTTTTATCTGACGTAAAGATATTCATTTTTTTACCGCAAACTGTTAATCTGAAACCCAGCTACTATTTCAAGATTTATACTTGCAGTACCAATTGAAACGACAATAGAAAAACCCTTAACAATTCACCAGTTATAATATCACAAATATCACAGCAAAAGTACTCTTCAAGAATGGAAGACATTTACGGCTCGCAATAAAAGGACTCGTTCTCCTTTTAAAAGGCAATAATATTATATTGGGTGATATTAAATCATTTCATTTTCATATTTCTCTCTCGTATATTAGTCATAAATGTTGTTTATTGTGTAAAGCGCATATTTTCTCCACTATTATAAAATTGTAAAGTAGCTGTATATATACCTTGAAGACAAATCACAATTATAACAACATATCACAGATAAATAACGTTAATCAATGCTTTTTATAGCAGTAAAACAAGAGATAAGCAAATCACAAAACTGATAAAAACTTATCGTCAGTCGGTAAATTATGAAACCTAATAAACTCATTGTGTGGTTACCGGTACCGCCTTATTTATATCTCATTGTATTTCATTGTATTTTCAAAATATAATAGGAGAAGATAAAATATTTGCTATTTAAAATACAGTTATTAATAGTTTAAGGGAATTTGTCTCATCTGGTTATCAGATGAGACTTGTATTAGCATTAATACAAGTCTCATCTGATAACCAGATGAGACAAATTTTGTATCAAATTTTATTGATTTATAAACACGCCTATGATAAGCTTGCCTATCGAAAAGTGTTCATGGCTATTATTTTATATTTTTCGAAACAATTCTTTTGTTAAGCAAACAAATTTGGTTTCAACTGATAGTTATTACGTTTCGGTACATGGCGATTCCGTTTTGATAGGTTAGCCAACTAATTTGTGCTCATAGGTACGTGGCATAAGCTAAGAACAAGTAAGTCGATTAAAATCTAAATCAAAGTCAATAATTGAATAGGCTTACCTGCAAAAATCCGTTCATGGAATATTATTGCCATGCTTTGAAGTTAAAATCGAAAAAATAAATAACTATGTACACTTTTAGATTGTATATGAAAAAAAAAAAAAAAAAATCTCATCTGGTTATCAAAAAAATTCTATGCTTTCATTTATAGTCACTCTAAGTTGATTTCTTAATAATAACAAAAAATACAACAAAAAAACAATCACATATCTACGTCATAATAAAAGATCTTAACAAGAAATAGCTCCACGCAAGCCCATACTTAACTGAAATCAAATTACTCTAATAATGACCACCATAAATCCATTCTTATATGAAAAGCATGGCATTTTCAAATTACATTACATTCTAGCCTTGTAATAACGTAATTATTGGCTCGATGTAAGAACAGTTATCTGATTATAAGGCATTTTGTTTGCATACGGCTGCAATTCTGTGTCATTGCGTCGGGCAGAAATTTGCGGGCATTTGGCAGGTGGACTATTCGCATAGTTTACGTGGTTATTTATTTGCAGTTCTATTTGTTTTTTCTTTAAATTTCCTGTATTTATTTCTATTTGTAGGGCGGCTTTCAATATAACATCGGAGTTGTAATTTAACATTCCTTTCATCGTTATTTATTCAAGAAATGCAGCTATTATTATTTTATCAGTGGTGGTCTGTAGTTTTAAAACTGAACTATTTTTCAGGTTAATACTAGATGAGTGCAACTTTGTGTCATTGTGTAGGGCAGAAATACGCACGAGGCAGGATATTAGCATAGCGTATGTGCTTAGTCTAATGATTTTTTGATGACTATTTGTTTTTCTTTCTTTAAACCAGTTATTATTTCTAGTCGGCGGATTTTACATCGAAGTTGTCATTTAACATTCCTATCACCGTAACTTGTTAAAGAGTTTTAGCTATTTAGTGGTGCTTTGTCGTTTTATAGTTCAACAATTTTGCCGGTAATCGAAACTAGTCTCGCCCTAGAAGCGAAATCCTTGGCAACTACTCTGTCTCTGTTATTAAGAATACGGCAATTTAAGGAATGATGAGTGCGTGCCTCAATGTGGTAATTAAACATGGGTGCATAAACTCAAATATTGATGCGCCTACGACGTGACAGATGGTCTATGTTCATTCACACACGATCCCCAATAGCCATCCGTCTTACGAGTTGGGACGTAATTCATCATCATCATCAGCCTATCGCAGTCCACTGCTGAACATAGGCTTCTCCGATTGCATGCCACTTTGTTCTATCCTCGGCTTCTCGCATCCAGCTCCTGCCAGCCGTTTTGCGTAGATCATCACTACTTTGGTTCTCTGCCGAATCATCTCATATCTGATTTTGTCCCTAAGAGAAACTCCGAGCATAGCCCTTTCCATAGCCAGCTAAGCGACTTTGAACTTGTGGTCCAGCTGTACCGTCAGTGTCCACGTTTCGGCTCCGTATGTCATGACGGGTAGGACGCACTGATTGAAAACTTTAGTCTTAAGGCATTGTTTGATCGGCGATGAGAAAACTTGACGTAACTTCCCAAACGCTGCCCAACCCAACCGAAATCTCCTGTTCACCTCGTCCTCGAAGTTGTTTCTACCTAACTGCAATGACTGCCCGAGGTACACATATTTTTAAACAACTTCTAGAACGGCGCCGTGCACCGCTATCGGTTCCGGTAGTACATGTTCATCCGTAGGCCGATGCGTACAAAGGGGTTAGCCAGGTCATTCAGCATCTGTTGTAGGTCCTGCAGCGTTTCTGCCATGATGACGATGTCATCTGCAAATCGCTGGTGAAAGATGTATTCACCATTGATGTTGATGCCCTGCCCTTTCCAGTGCAGCGTCTTGAACATATCCTCCATTGCATTTGTGAACAGTTTCGGGGAAATAACATCCCCTTGCCTTACTCCTCAATGCAATGGTATAGATTTTGTTTGCTGATTCTATACTTGGACGGACATGGTGGCGGCTTCGTAGAGACATCTCATCACTTGGATATATCGCCTACTTGGCATCGCTACAGGGACTCCAGAACGGACCAGATTTCAATCGAATCAAAGGCCTTCTCATAGTCCACGAATGCTAGACACAGAGGCTAATTATACTCTTGGGTCTTTTATACACAACTTAGGTAATATTAAGCATACAGATTACCAGACTACCTAACATTAAATAATCTTTTTCTGTTTAAACTTTTTTTTCAGAGGTATTTGAAAA
Source organism: Herminia tarsipennalis (assembly GCA_945859575.2). NCBI lineage: Eukaryota > Metazoa > Arthropoda > Insecta > Lepidoptera > Erebidae > Herminia > Herminia tarsipennalis. The sequence continues at coordinate 22,857,196 of OX243844.2, forward strand.
AGGAGGTAGCCCAATTTATTTCCTTTTTTTTAGCCTAAGTCACGGCTAGAAGTTTGACCATCAGGGAAAAAGATTCCTGCTGGACAAATCAGTTTGACCAACTGGAAGAACTTTCTAAATCAGGTTGTTAGATACACATGCCGTATCTAATAACAATTATACCACGAAGGCATAATACTATTACTCATCCCAAACCCACATCATAAATTATTGTCACAATATAAAAAAAAAGATATCCTTTCGACTCAAATTAAATAATAAACAAAATACAATAGTTGTATGTTTGAAAGATAGAAAATGCGAGGGCCCAACTCGCGAGCATCAAGGGATAGAAATAATTGAGGTCTAGTAACATAGTCCAGATAGGTGGTTCGCTTCTGGCCCCGGTTTGGCTAAAGAAGGGGGGGAAGTCTCGGGTTCGATTCCTGAGTCTGGACGTCAAATTTTTCTATCTTTCAAAAATGCAATTATTGTATTTTAAGTAATTGGCATGAAATGCCTATAAAAATTACTTCAATAAACAAAATAGTCAATCCGTTAACCAAAAGAACACATCTTACAAAAACTTTTAAGTGTGAAAAAGAAACGAAGCTAAGGGTTGCTACAAACTTTTGACAGCTTAAATAGCTGCGGTTGGGTTACGATAAAACAGACTGGATGTGGCCCTGGCGTTAAATAGTGGTTGAAATATGAAGAGTCAAGAACTGAACGGATGTTTGGGATCTAAAATGGCTTCCCTTGATGCCCGCAAGTGAAACCTGACACGGCTTTGTTTAACTACATTACTACACTAATTATATTTGGTTACTTTCCTTTTGATCTGTTTGAAATTCTTATATTACAAAGATGTTTGATGCGGCGGCGTCCAAGCTTGCATATTAGATTTTCGTTTGAAATAAAGTCTGAAAGTCTAATTTCTCAGAATCCAAACGTCGTGTGTGAAATCCCCGGATACCCAAGCATACATTATCAAATAATACCATAACTTTGGTAGAGCAAAAATTCCTAAAAGTTAGCGGGAAGTGTCTGGTAATGCTAAATATTATACTTTTTTATAGTATAAACCATATTTATGAGAATCGCCTGTCAGAAAATAAGATATCATAATTAGATTTTTTCTTACCTTTCTCACCTGGTAGGGTACACAATAATGTACACTACCTGTCACCACCTACCTTCCTGTACCACTATTACTTATTCTGTGCCACTTTTATCTGTCAGGAAATAAAATAGGTCAGGCACGACAGGGGTCTTGGAACATTAGTTGACATCATTTTAAATGACAATGAGAAAAATATACTACTGTATGTAACTGCAGACATTTTTAACTTTGTTCTGGATTAAGTCAGCCGTAAATATATGTCAGATATAAATATCATTTGCTTCTAACTTCTTTGTCGCAATTTCGTAAGTCGCTTTCGTGTAAATGTGACTCACAGCTTCTAAATTAATCCTCTATTTTTGCTCGAAACATATAACAACAACAGGTTAATTGGTATAGATCTAGTATGAGCTAATTTATTAATTTTCACTTTCTTACCTGGTAAATAAGTCCAGTCATCCATTTAGCAATTTTGGCCCACTCAAGCGTAAATGACTCACCGTTTAAAATTAAGTAGTCTAGTCAGAGAATTTCGTTCGTTTAGCTTGTAAAATGTTGCTAATATTCTAAATTATTCTCAAAGCTCGCTATAAATCATAGCACCCAAGTACTATGTAATCCATGACCCATAAACACCGAGATTCACAACAATTTAAACAAGCAGAATTTAATAAAGCCTAAGTCTCCCAAAACAACCTTTAGGAGCGATAAAAAAAATGTTTTTAGGCTAATAGTGTTAAATTTCATCGGGAACCTTTTTTAATTAGTCACGGTACGGCACACGATGGTTTTTCTCACTCAAAGTAAAGTAGGGTTAGTACATAATTAAGTAAGCGTAACCAGTGATGTGGGTAAAAACTAACTAGAAGAGACTTGAGAACTTTTTTATCTTGATTTGTTTGAGAACTTTCAGGAATTTTTGCTCTACGAAAGTTATGGTATTATTTGATAATGTATGCTTAGGTATCCGGGGATTTCACACACGACGTTTGGATTCTGAGAAATTAGACTTTCAAACTTTATTTCAAACGAAAATCTAATATGCAGGCTTGGACGCCGCCGCATCAAACATCTTTGTAATATATTTAAGGATAAATTAAGAATTTCAAACCGAAACAGATCAAAAGGAAAGTAACCAAATATACACACATCAAAAGTGTCTAGGGATCAACATATATTTTTGCAATAACTTTTCTCCTGATTGATTTTTTTTTTTTATTTCTTTAAGGATTCATCAAATAAAGTGTTTTCGTTTGTCACAGTAACGATAAACCAAGTCACCTTTGCATTAATAAATAAATTTGCCATTTTCCTAATAAAGGGATTTTTGACATTTGAACCACTAACATTAAAGTTCGAAAAAAAGACTGAAATAACAGTTTTCTTTAAAATTTTATTGGGTAACTTAAACAATTAATAATCCGTGTTTCTACCGCGAACACTAACAACACAAGAACATCGGTTTGGCATACTCAAAATGAGTTCATCCAAATCACGCTGTGGAATGGCCGCCCATGTTCGTTGCAACAACAAAAAAAGGTCTTCTTGCGACTGGATACCCTCCATATTCGGCAGAGCTCTTCTCTGTAGCATATCCCATGCATGCTCAATCGGGTTCAAGTCTGGCGACTGAGCAGGCCAGGGCAGGACATTGATGTTAGCTGCGGCGAGAGTCTGTCTTACAACTCTTGCGGTGTGCGGTCGTGCATTATCATGCATTAACTGAAATAAGGGACCGATTTGCACTTGTAGAGGAACGATGACGTCTGATACAATCGTCTCAGCATAAATTTGAGCGTTGAGGTTGCCTCTGATCCAAATCAACTCAGTTCTTCCGCCGATCCAAATACCCGCCCATACCATGATGGTTCCACCACTATAAGGATGGACTTCCTGGCAGGATTTTAATCGCTGTTGGCGTCCAGGGGTTCTCCAGTGTCGTATACGTCTTGTATCCGGTCTCATACCAAAACGAGACTCATCAGAAAAGCACACGAAACGCCATTGTTCTTCTGCCCAATTTTTGTGTTCAAGAGCCCATTGATATCGAATCCTACGATTGTGCATTGTTATAGGTGGTACCCGTAGCGGTCTTCGGGAATGAAGGTTCACTTCATGCAAGCGGTTTCTGACTGTTTGGTCGCTAATTAAGTTCCCTGAAGAGTGATGAAGCCTCACGGCTAACATCATGGCGGTTATTGTTGGACCTCTTCGAGTTAAGATTTGAATGTATCGGTCTTGTCTCCGTGTGGTGCAGCGATACCGTCCTCCATGGCGCTCAGCCACGGTACCAGTGCTTCGGTAACGTGTCCAAAGTCGACTGATAACACTCTGACTTGTATTCAGAGCTAAAGCCACAGTACGTTGCCGGGAACCAGCTTCTATCATTCCCACGGCTCTGAGCATTTCTTCCCTGCTTAAATGACGTCGCCGCTCCATAATAACGTTGGTTTTAATCAGTAGTAGGGAAACAGTAGCACTAATAATGTCTTCAATGCGTTGTATGTTTTTATAGGGAAAATATTGACAGCTGATTTTCATCTTTTACTCGAATTTGATTCACAGTTCCTGATTCAAATTATGAAATGCACCAAAAAGGATCCATATAAATTTATAAAATCATAAATTTATTACAAAGCCACATCTCAATCTCAAGAAATCCGCATAAAAATGCTTGATCCCTAGACACTTTTGATGTGTGTAATTAGTGTAGTAATGTAGTTAAACAAAGCCGTGTCAGGTTTCACTTGCGGGCAACAAGGGAAGCCATTTTAGATCCCAAACATCCGTTCAGTTCTTGACTCTTCATATTTCAACCACTATCTAACGCCAGGGCCACATCCAATCTGTTTTATCGTAACCCAACCGCAGCTACTAGAACTGTCAAAAGTTTGCAGCAACCCTTAGCTTCGTTTCTTTTCCACGCTTAAAATTTTTTGTAAGATGTATTCTTTTGGATAACGGATTTGACTATTTTGTTTATTGAAGTAATTTTTATAGGCATTTCTTGCCAATTACTTTACAAATACAATAATTGCATTTTTGAAAGATAGAAAAATTTGACGTCCAGACTCAGGAATCGAACCCGAGACTTCCGTAGCCAAACCGGGGATAGAAGCGAACCACCTATCTGGACTATGTTACTAGACCTCAATTTTTTCTATCCCTTGATGCTCGCAAGTTGGGCCCTCGCATTTTCTATCTTTCAAAAATGCAATTATTGTATTTTGTTGATTATTTAATTTGAGTCGAAAGGATATCTTTTTTTTATATTGTGACAATAATTTATGATGTGACTTTGGAATGAGTAATAGTATTATGCCTTCGTGGTATAATTTGTTATTAGATACGGTCTGATTCAGAAAGTTCTTCCAGTTGGTCAAACTGATTTGTCCAGCAGGAATATTTTTTCCTGATGATCAAACTTCTAGCTGTGACTTAGGCTAAAATAAAGGAAATAAATTGGGCTACTTCCTTTTTCAAATACCTCTGAAAAAAAGTTTAAACAGAAAAAGATTGTTTAATGTTAGGTAGTCTGGTAATCTGTATGCTTAATATTACCTAAGTTGTGTATAAATATACTACATATAGACTCCTTAGGGAGTCATCCAAAAATATTTGTTTATTTAGTATTGAAACATTGAAATTCGCCGAGTTTAAACAAATTACGCAATACATGTAGGCACCAATACATACTATAATTTACAAAGTATAATTCTCTCATTACGTATAATACAAAAGGGTCAAACAATGTTAGAAGGATCTACGTTTCCTTTACTACTTAAAACTTTATATTCCAGAGGTATTCCATAAACCAAAATAGCAGTTAGTATTCTGAAGCCAATATCTCTTTGCGGAGTTGCAACTAAAGTAGACAAAAGGGACTTGTGCAGCAAATGTTTTATTTATATTTATGTATAGAACGAGTACTTACAACTTTAGTAATAATAATATCTTGGGACAACTCACACAACGCTATCTGATCGCAAACTAAGCAGACCTAGTCCTTCGGAAACAAGACAACTGATAAACATACTTATATTTCGAAATGACACCCAGATACAGAATATATGATACACAAAGTTATATGTATCATGGGTGGGGATCGAACCCACAACCTCCGTCTTAGCAGTCAGGGTCACTAACCACTAGACCAACAGGCCAGTCATATAGTTATATAGGTTTAAAGATCTTTATTACTCAAAGAACATTACAATCCACTTATTGAGCATGCTTACATAATATAAAACTAAGAAAAATTAAAAATTAATAAAATAAAGTTTGAAAAACTATAACCCGACTATGACAATACCTATCGTGATCTAAAAAGTATGAAATAAAATATTATTCTTGGCCGATATTTGTATCCAGCAAGTATTAGATAGTGATGTAAAGAAAATAGCCGTGATCCCATGGCAATCAGTCAAAGATGAGCAGATCAAAGATGCCATGTTGATAATTTTAGAAAACAACGTAATTTTCAAAATTTAGCAAATTTAATAATTTATTGAATAAAATAATGTTAAATACCTTTAATTTTATTTTAAATTATAGAATAAAAACTACGGATTCTTACCAATTTCTTCACAAAATACTAATAGTTTTTTTTTTATAATCAACAAAACGTGGAATATCCCTAGACTTTGTTGATGTTTAAATAGAAAAGTATCTGTCTGTTACGTTTTCGCCCTCAAACCGCTGAACTGATTTAGACAACATTTTATTTGGAGATTGTTTAAGTCCCGGGAAAGGACATAGAATAGTTTGTATCGCGATAACCGACATTCACGCGGGCGAAGCCACCTTAAAATAGAATAATATAATAGTTGTTCTAGTAAGAATGCACATAAATAGATAATAAACCAAAAGAAATCGACATTTGCAAGAAAACGGTTCAAAGTTATAAAAAATAGATGAGGATTTGGCAATCGTTGCTTTCGAAGGCAAAAATCTTTGTTTAATGGACATAAAGATCGTGTAAATGCAATTATATAACTTTAGTACATTTTTAAAGGTCATAATAGTTTTAAGTCATTCTGTGCCTACCAAAGAGAATTTAACATTTTGTTTATTACAGTTAATTACAGAGACAAACCAGAGACCAAAACAGGTTGCTGTAGTAACTCTCTAACGTTGTAAAGTTGTAGAAATAATCTGGTGTATTGTTTTGGACAGCATTCAGTCATTCAGTCTAACTATTCTGAATTTCCGACGGATGACCTGTTTGTATGATGTCATATAGATTAAATACATCAAACAAAAACGTCATAATTATTTTGAGGTCTCTACTATGTCATTGTATTTGACGAAATGATACGGAGATATTACACAGTTGTTTAGCTAACGTAAACTATGCTAGCAATGTGTCATTTGATACCGAACACACATCACACGTAAATACTTTTAGAAATAAAACCCTGCTTACATACTTACCACACTTTTTGTGACTATCATAATGGAAGAAAATGTAGCCTATGTCACCCGCGCTGTTATAACAAATCAATTGATACCTCGTTCATCGAAATCGGATAAGAAGATTAGGCGCTACAGTTGAACATACAAACATTCAAACATATATAGTCTTCTAAAAACATTACCCTTCCTTTTTGGCTTCGCCATAGTCGGATAAAAAGACATTAGTTCAAAAAATAAATACTTAAATATATATATATATATATATATATATATATATATATATATATATATTTATTTATTATTATAAAAGCAAATTGTGTTATATGGGGGCAAGTAGCACAGGGAGCAAAAATAAAATTATTAAGTATTAATTTTTTGAACTAATGTCTTTTTATCCGACTATGGCGAAGCCAAAAAGGAAGGGTAATGTTTTTAGAAGTCTATAAATATATATGGATAGCGGAGTCTTAGTAATTGGGTCCGATTTTACCCTTTGAGTACGGAACCCTAAAAATAAGAGTCTGTTCCGGTTTTACCTACTGTTTGCGAACAGGCATTACATTTATATGTAGAATCGACTTTTCACAAGAGTAGTATTTTACTTCCTAAGTGAATATAGAATTTTTATTATTATAGTAAAGTATTGATGAAGCATTAAAGACAAACAAACACGAATGGTTGTCTTAATTTACTATAAGCCCTGAACATATTAAACCATCACAGTCTAAATAAAGCAATCACGAAAACATCAAAGAAAAGACAAGCACGATTTCCTATACACGTAGAACATATTATATTACCCCTTTTCAGAGCACTCAAACTCAGTAGAGTAGTTTTTAAAGCGAAGCTGAAAGCTATTCACACATTATTACTAATTCGAAGCACACACTGTCGTTTATTTAAATGTACTCTCCGCGAGGAAGTCAGGCGTGTATCGTTACCGTTGTGGTCAATTTAGTCATCAATTAATTTGATAATTATTGCTGAGATGGTCGTTGGGGCGTATATTGAGGGAGGCCTATTTCTGATAGAATACCAAATAGGACTGGTAATATATAATCATATATATATTATGTATATATATATACGAGTATATGATAGATGTGACTGTTTTTTAGAATTGTCACACAATTGCGTGCCTGGAGGAGGTAAAGGAGCTCGTAAGCTGTCCGTCGGACATCGAACTATGAGGGTCAGAGAATTGACGGTTGTGTTTGCGAACACGCTTGTGTTCTGTGATGTAATCACCTGCCTAGTTGGCTTACTATACTATAACTGAAATTGGCTAGTAAATTAGTTTAGGGACCAATAACACCAACTGCAATGAAGTTTGTGACCGAGTAAAATCAAAAACCCCTTTCCAATTCACATTTTAAAATTTGTCAAAGTTCCGGTCTCTGTGCTCCACATACGAATGTGGAGCACAGAAACTCGACATAAGTTTTACTGATCATAGCTAACTGACGCGGAAATTAGGTACAGGGATTCACTTCAAAACTCTTCCAGGGAAATTAAGTTACGTCACTGGGAATTATTATAGAATTATTTGATCTTTGAAGTTTTAATTAAATTGTACATATTAAGGTCACTGTGACAGATGCATGCAGATGCAAAATATAGGAAATTGTATTTCGGCCTTTGCGATGTGTACGTGTGTGGTATAAAACAAGAGTTCGTTATGTTGGGGGTGAGAGGGGGGGCGGTGGTTGTTTTGGTAACACAAGTTTGAACGACTTTTATTGCTTCTTCTTCCTAACGTTTCGACAGCAAACATTGTAACCAGCAAATATTATATGGATGTGGCCCGGTACACGTCCTCATCAACTACATTATCGGAGGCAGCCGATCGGCCATGATAGTTCATGCCGTATGGTATTATTATATTATTGTAGTAGTAGAAGGACTCTAACCGCCTTATTACAAAGAGCAGACCAAATAGAGGTTAAAACCAAGACTTTCAAGTTCAGTATATAGGTCAGTACTATTGATCTTATTACAAAGCATAAATAATCCGTGGATCAGCTGATACTAAAGGATCTAGCAATCAGCCACAGATTATAAATAATTCAGTTCATTCATTTTTCATTTCATTCAAAAATAACGTTTCGTTTTTTTCCAATTTGAAAGTATAGTTTTCATTGAGAATAAAATATTTTGACGTTCTACGTAGCTAAATTAAATTATATATATTCGTCAGTACTGCGTAACTACATAATTTTCAAAATATAAGCCTGCAATAAAAGCCCTCGGCCTGCAATTTGCGAATGTTAAAATAGATTCTTGTCAGGATCGGAACGTTATTTAAGTAGTTGTCAGTTGGTTTTCAATAGTACTAAAAGTGTAAACAAATGATGTTAACCGAACACTATATAACTCCGACAATAAGAGGGATGTTATTTAGTTTTATCTGTGTGATTATAGCGACCAAACAGATAGATGAACTTGGATGCGAGTTTTCTTATTACAAAGCTAGTTTCATTGGAACAGTTCTTAGTATGGTTGGATAAAAATCCGTTCAATACTTTAAAGGATACTTACTCAATAAGATAATTCAATTTTCAATATACTTATGGTTTTCTTTGTTGCATTCGTTGTTCTGAATGTATTGGGGGAAAGTATGCCTAGATTTAACATGCAACTCAACAAACAAATTTTATGAATATATTTTATAATTCTTTTTAATAACAGAGAGCTTGCTATGAAATGATATTCTTAGATAAATAGAATCATTATATATTAGATACCATTATTCTCTCTAAGAACAGAATTCATTTTCATGAGAATCTTAAATATAATTATCTAAGCTGTTAGGTAGTACATAATAGTTATTACATTTGACATCAAAATAGATAAACAATTTCAATAACCTGTAACCGATCTGTACTCTCTGTTTATACTATTTTTGAAAAGGAATATTAAGTTGATATCCCTTAATACCCGACTATGGCGAAGCCAAAAAGGAAGGGTAATGTTTGTAGCAGTCTTTATGTTTGTATGCCTAATCTACTTATCCGATTTCGATGAACGAGGTGTCAATTGATTCGTTATAACAGCGCGGATGACATAGGCTAGCCTACACTTTTTGTGACCATCATAATGGAAGAAAATCTAGATTTTCTTTCATTATTATGGTCACAAAAAGTATGGTAAGCATGTAAGTAGGGTATTATTTTTTAAAGTATTTACGTGTGCTGTGTTTGGTATCAAATGAAAGGGCTTAATTAGCAAATTCATTTGATACCGAACACATTGCTAGCATACTTTACGTTAACTAAATAATTGTGTAATATCTCCGTATCTATTCAACAAATACAATGACTTAGTAGAGACGTCAAAATAAATATGACGTTTTTGTTTGATGGAGTAAATCTATCTTATATCTTTAAACGAGAAATTCTTGTATATATATTTCTATTTAATCTGAATCTCGGCAACGGCTTCAGCGATTTTCTTAAAATTTAGTATGCAGGGGGTTTCGGGGGAAAAACATCGATCTAGCTAGGATTCATTTTTAAAAAACGTCGTTCTATCTGTAGAAGCTGAAACATTTTTTTTTAGCAAACTTCAACGTGTGGCACCACATTCGACAGGTCTTTTAAAAACATGGGTTTCTAATTAACTTTCATTACACATTGAAAGAAAATTGTAAAAATTGTGTCCTCCCCCAGCCCCTTACCGATTGAACCGTGTCAAAAAATACGAAAAAAATCAAAAAAGTAGCGCTTAACAAATACTTTAAACAAAAATTATTTCTGATTTACCGTCATTGAGTTATTGTCGAAAAACGGCGTTTCTCAACAAAAGGGCGTAAGTGCCATGAACAGCCGCTCTTTTGCTGGTGCAATTACGCAAATCGGATTTTTTCATACGGCTACGGCTCCGAAACTTTACACTGAGCATGGTCCGACATGCTTTCGACAATTTTTTTAGGGTTCCGTAGCCAAAATGGCAAAACGGAACTCCACGGTCCGTCCGTCCGTCCGCACCTTTGTTCAAAGACTGTTAGTGCTAGGAGGCTGTAATTTTGCATGGATACACATATTACTTACGCCAACAAAGTGAAAGAATAAAATCTTGAAAAACCTTTTTTTTAGGGTACCTCCCATATAAGTAAAGTGAGGGTGTGATTTTTTTTTCTCATCTACCCTATCGTGTGGGGTATCATTAGATAGGCCTTAAAAACGTTTTGAATGATAAAACCCGAGTAAAATTTAAATTTACTAAACTTAAATAATAGCATAGTTGCACGATCTTGGTGTCCATTAAACAAACATTTTTGCCTTCGGAAGCAACGATTGCCGAATCGTACACTAGAATGGTTTATCACCATGGTATCGATCTTGGTTTATACGGGAATTAGTTTTAATTATTTATAAAATGTTGTTTCTAATCTAAAAAGCTTAAAAAAAATAAAACAAAAGACACGAAGACGGCACACTATACCTACATATAACAGAAGCAGATTTTTTTAGCAAACTAACGTGTTATACATCATCATACATATTAAGGTTTCTAATAAAATTATTTTATTATATGAATATTTTTGGAAATAATCGCTCCGAAAGCTGCACAAATTGTGTCCCTCCCTGCCTTATCTTTTGTAAAATTTCAAATGCATGCTCCTAAACTAAAGAATAAAAAAAACTTAAAGAACTAAAAACATAACCTTTTATTTGGCTTTGCCAGAGTCGGGTAGAAAACGAGAACTCTTACATTATTTTTACATTCCACTACAGATTAACAACATTACAGGGACGAATTTAATTATAAACATACACATTTGTTTTCTAGTAGAGATGAGAAATAAGCGCGGTCTCTTATCGCCGTGAGTCTGAGCTCCCATGACTCTAAGGCGTAGTTCCTCATTGCTCCCTGCAAGAGCCTAAATTCCCTCGAAAGCGACAAGTCCGCTTCTCTTATTTCTGAAGCGTGCTCTCGCTGAATTTTGAGCCTCTTTTCTTAGGATTTACTTTTTTTTTAGTTTGTGGAAATTGTGAATTGTGTTAGCAGAAAAATCTTTCTTATATTAGATATATTTCGAGTCTTAATCGCGTGAATTATTTAAAGGTACGAACCTTTTATTTACCCGACGTTTCGATCGGATTGCACCGATCGTGGTCATGGGTCGACTGCAATGTCTGGTTCGTACCTTTAAATAATTCACGCAATTAAGTCCCGAAACATATCTAATATGTATGAAAATCGCGAAACATTACTAATTTATAAAAAAAATGTTTTTTTAATTATTATAATTAAATTAAGTCAATTTATAAGTTTTTTATATTTTATAACTAATACATATAACTTTAAAATTAATCTTTAAAGTGCAAATTTTTGTTAGTTAGTGTCCCCCCCCCCCCCCTGTCAGCTAAATGGTTGATTTGGGGTATGTGAAAAAAATCACGGTAGTAGTATACATAGTAAAATTAAAGGGAAAACTATTACAGCTAAGTAGGCTTTACAAGTTTACGAGGAACTGCTGTTCAAATGAGAAGTAACAACATTTTGGTACAAATTTCATTGAAAAATATTATTAAGTAGGTAGTTAAAACGTTGTAAGTATGAAACAAAAACAAGTGAATGTAGGGTTCCGTAGTAGGGTGAGGGGACCCGAATAATTAAAAAGTAGGTTTTATGTTGTTTTTGTTTCATGCTGCTAGCAACTTTATACTTGATAATAATGTTTAATGAAATTTGTACGAAAATTTTGTTACTTCTCATTTGATCGCATGTTACTCGTAGACTTGTAAAGCCTACTCAGCTGTGATAGTTTTCTTTTTTATTTTACTATATATACTACTACCATGAATTTTTTTACTTACCCACCGTCACATATGTAGCTTGCAGGGGGGAAGACACTTGACTCTAACCAAATTTGCACTTATTATACCTATATAGCTTATTATATAGTATTTCACAAACGGATCCCTAAATAACCCTTTACATATAGGTACCTCACCTTCCGTTTTGCCATTTTGGCTACGGAACCCTAAAAAGTATATTTAATGAATAGAAAAATCGAGCTCAGCCTTACTCGGTGTTAAACTTTTGTTATAAGTGGGTTACCTATTGGATCATTACACATAAAATAATGTTCCAAAAACGCTCATATATGGCGATTTGGCGGCCATCCTTGCGGCAGCTTTTCATCCAGCCTGTATTTATTAGCTCTGTTGATTTTATGAAAAGCTTTTATCTTAAAAAAATACGTACGTATGTACGTATAAATACGTATAAATCGTCTTAAATAAATACGTACTTAATAAAACATTTTTTATAATAATACTATTTGTGGTTGTTATTAAAAGAAACACCAGTTTTCTTTAGGCTAAATCTAGTAACAAAATGCATTATAGCCCTCGGGTCAGAGGTTTTATATCTTCCGGCGCAAACTTGTGGCTTCCCACTTTATTGTGCGTGGGACCGTAACTTAAACCTGTGTCCGTAAATGTACGCTTTTATGCTTTAAATATGTCACGGTAATAATAGACTGGATGTTATAAATATATTTTACATATATTATAAGATTAACTTTTGCCAACATCAAACGAGTTGTTTTCCGTTACTCTGCTGCGTAACTTGCAACATTATAGACCTATTAACTTATGCCTGCGGCTTCACCCGCGTTAAGTTCGTTCATCCCCTTAGAGCTCAAATTGCCCTAAATTCTATCATACCTTGTTTTAATCATAAAAAAAACCTCTCTGCAAAATTTCAACGAAGAAGACCAAAGATTTTGGCTGAACATTAATGAGTGAATAAATAACAGGACTTTCGTTTTATATATAAGGTCGGGGCAAAAGTATTTTCGTATTTTAAACACAAAAAAAAAAAAAAAAAATTTTTATTTATTTATAATAATGAAGTATGGTAAGTCATGGATCAAAACGGCACTTTTGATCCATGACATACGGAGAGTGCTATGATTCCATTGCTGTTAAAATTTTAAGATTTTTGACCAAAAAAATTTGTCAGGTAGTTTTCACAGTGTTGTTTTGAGGTTAACTGTATGCTTCCTAAAGAGTTCTAAAGTGACCGAAACAGCTAGAAATCTGGTGGAGCAAGATCAGGGCTATACGGAGAATGCATCAACACATCCCAGTCAAGCTCTCTTAATTATTTGCTGAGTGGTTATAGATAAGTGCGGTCTGGCGTTGTCATGATGAAACACCACGTCCTTCCTATTCACCAACTCCGGCCGGTTTTTTCAATGGCTTCTTTTAACATCATCAGTCGCTGACAGTAGAGGTTAGAATCGATAGTTCTACCCGCTCTAAAAGCTCATAGTGGACGATTCCTTTCCAATTCCACCATACAAACAGCATCACTTTGTTCCGAGTCAGGCCGGGCTTTTTGTGACCAACATCCAGTTCTTCAGAAATATCGTAACTACTAATAATTATGTCGATCTTGCTTCACTTTTTCAAAAATGGCACTGATTTTATCCGTCCAGAACAAGCCTCCTTCTTACTAAAATTTCCAGACTTGAAACGATTGAACTACATTTGTGCTACTCGTATTGATACCGCATTAGGTCCGTAAGCCGCACAAATCTAAATCGCGTCGTTCGTCGCATTTTAACCTTTTTTGTAAAATGTGCCGAAAATGTCCGAACCGACCTTTAAAATGTACTGAATTTCTTCGCCACATACGTTCATTTTGCTTGTTTGAAAAGCAATTGAGAAATGGCGGCAACTAGTTTATTTTTTACTTATTGCATCTTCAGAATGTCAAAATTTACTGGTATTAAACCCAGCCAGTTACATTCAGTACAACCAAAGAGGTTTGATTACCAACAATACATTCAAAATACGAAAATACTTTTGCCCTTACCTATTATAATGGCTGCGGCTCCGTCCGCGTGGTTTCTGGTTACTGCAATCTTGCACTGAAGTTTTATAATGTATGGCTCACGTTCATTCGTTGTCATGTCAGATCGCGACGGGAACAGGCGTTTCAAACAGTTGCTACGTTTGTGTATGGTATTAGTAACATAAATCATAGCGAGAAGTAAAGGTACATACATACAGCATTGAGCTGCCAAGCTAATTATTATTTATTATTATATTTTTGTAATAAAGTAGATATAGATCAGTCTTTGAAATCTTGGTGTCACAAAAACTGTTTCGTGACGAAAAGATCATATAGAAAAAGGCACAAAAGAGAAGCTTATCACGTGAGTGGCGACAATATGGTGGCAAAGCTATTTAAAATTTTCATCAGTGCCTCGTCTTTGCTTGCCTATATCGTCTGGTAGAAGTTCAAAAGCCGTCAAATATGTCTTGTCTCAATCGACATATCAGAGATAGATCGATAAAGCTTTATATGCTCAATTGTGGAAAAACATTCTCCAAGTTCCATGCCTGATGATTCAACTGTCACCTTCCACTCGATTCCCCAAGATATTTACACTAGTTCAGCCATGCCCCTGTTATGGCGACCAGATTGTGTGTATCGGACAGGAGTCGTACCTATCCCAAGACTAAAAACTAATGATCGAATTGAAGGCAGCTGACGTTTCAAACTCGCTTTGACTTCAAGCTACATAATTACAATCCAACGAACATACAAACCTAATTAACCGTATAACCATTTCAAATTTTTCATAAGAACATGCCATTGCATTACTATCATGGGAGCCGTAAAGTGGGTGAAAGGAACGGGGTGCATTTCCACCGTCATGTCTGTTAGTCATTTATTTAATTTTATTAGTAAACATTATTTAAAAAATAACAAAATAGAGCACTATAATTTACCACGATTATCTACATGGTTTTAACGATAATTTGTAAAGTTAATTACTTTCCATGTATTAAGTATAGTGTGAAGAAGGTAAGTATGGTGGTAAGTATAGAGTGAATGGCGCAGCCAGGATTTTTTTCAGAAGGATGGAACTGGTACCCTCCTGAAAAAATCCTGGATTTACTATAGTAGTGCAGTAGTAGCGTCCTCTATCCATGTTTGGGCTTCCCCATCGTTTCATGTTTTTATAGGTTTTAGTTAAGTTTTACAAATCTATGTAGAGCTGTTACGAAGATCATTAACGCTTTTTAATGAGTGAACCTTAATATTAATTTAACTTTTCTAAAATTATGTACCCAGGAAAGTATTCGACGACTACCATGTATTCCGGGATTATAATTGTATTTTTTATTTGGAATTGCAATGATTCATTACCTAAATTCCGGTTACCTAACCGGTTTGAAAAAAAAATGACCACTGCTAGACTTCTGTAGTTGATAGAGTGATGATACTTAGTCAAGTCACAGAGACGCACCAATTTAGTAGCGCGCCTATCATCATAACTTTTAAAATATACAAACTTATTAATTTGTTACTGCAAAATATGCATTAAAGTATTTAATTTTGTTGAAAACGTATTGGACAACTGGGATAAGAGGGAAGTGAGTAAAATTCAGACACTAGGTATGAAAAACAGGTCAAAGCCGAGACCAATATTGCTGATACTAACATTGTCCTGAAGGAAAGTCTTTAAGAAAAACAAGAATCTCCCGGACAACATATATGCTACAGAGAATTTTCTAAAAGATGTTCTCAATAAAAGAAAAAAAATTAAAAGCCAACTAAAAGAAGAATTGAAAAAGGGGAATATTGCTTATATCCGATATGACAAGTTGATAATTAAGGAGACCACAAATGAAAATAGGAAACGTTTACCACTCCGATCACCTGGATCACCCAAAAAACCAAGACATTGAAGAACTAAGGAAGAACTCTACCAAAATTAACAAAACGAAGACATCCTTCTTTATTCAAAATAAATCCAGACCAAACTTAAGTAACAACCTAAGCAACCAATAGCAATCAAAAAACTTAAAAAACCGGAACAACCCAATAACTAACACTATAGATTCACCCTGGTAAGGCAGAATCCAAATAAATAAATCACAGAAAAGCCATATCATTTGTTCATTTCTAGTATAAATTACCTAGTATAGAAATTACATTATAGGCCGGTAATAACTCATTAACTATGACGAGATTGCAATATGATTCGTTATCTATTCTATTCTCATGTGTGTTATTTACCAATTGATCAGCAGTACAGGGTAGCACAATACCTGTAGTGTTGAATCCTGTAGTATCGATGTATCATTATTATGGACTTATTTTGGATTTTCAGGATTCCACGATGGTGAAAACCAGTACCCATCTTTCAGAATTTCAACCGAAGAGATAGATAGCGGCTCTCACTTTTAAATAATTCACGCGATTAAATCCCGATGTATATCTGATATATCTATTAAGGAACCAATTTGAATGAGCTTCGTAACGATTATTTTCTTAGCGTCCTAATTGGTTTCGAAGCTAATAACGTTTTGTTGTATGTATAACAAGGGCTTTCGATGTGCACAGACTATTATTAATGCAATGGCTTCCAATTACCTGAAACAAAAATAAAATACCGTTAATATCATTTATAAACATGCTTATTTATTCTCCATAATAATACGAGCAAAGTAACCTTATAATATTGACCACGTTGGTGACTTAGTAATCAACCTTTTCAATTTTTTTTTTCTGTAATTTTATTCGTTTTATTCGTAGGCATAATATATTTGGACCTTAATATTTTTGACTTACCATAACCAAATTAGTCTTTTACTCGCCATGTTCTCACTACTCGTTTTAGCAGTGAGAATATAGCGAGTAAAATACTAATTTAGGAGCAGAATACCCCACAGTTTACAGTTTCCTCTTAATTTATTTCGTTTCTTTTTTGAGTATCTATTAGTAATATATATATATAATTCATGAATCGTATAAAGCCATACGCTTGACTAGATTTTGAATAATTACTCGGATATATTACTTCTAGCATATGGTTTAGGTATGCCTTTGTATTGCCTTTGGATCTGCCTAAGTGGATAATATAATTTTCCCTATAATTGACAAGCATTAAATTAAAATTTGTAGAATCAAATCATCCTAATCACACAATACTATAATTGGTTTTTTTTTGTAATATAATAATATCCATAATATAATACGATGACGGCATACAATATTATGTTTCCGAGAATTTATAAAATATGTTTGCGTTCTCCAGTATCGGTGTACCTTAATCTACGGATCCCTAGAGAAATATGAAAGTAGATCAAAAAGCTTTTACCTATGAGCTTCTTATAAGAGCAAAGGTAAATATTTGATATGGAGTCAATGAAATTTCTTTGTTAATATCGATAAGAAATTAGTTGTTACAAAACTGATTAATACTTGGAATACGTTTAATTTTATATTATTCGGAAATGGTTTAATAAATATAAAGCTGCGTAGGAAAGTTTTGAAGATTGTTTCTTTGAAACTTCCCTTGACTGCGATCGGAACAATTGGATATAAAATAAAATACGAGTGAAGATTTTCTTCAGCGAAAATCATTTCTCTTCTAGCTATTCAATATAACAGAAATAAAAATGTTTCTTTAAATTAATTAAATACTAGTAGGTATATTGTGGGATTCTACAGAAACTATGAAGTTTAGATATTTAAGTCAAAGTTTGGATGTTAGCTACTTAGTTACAAATTTTAACTGAATGGATTTTTTGGTATACTTATAATAACCTGTAATTACACATTGTAAGAATTTATGTAGCAATAATCATTACTTTTTTAAATTTTTAAAGCACTTTTTATCGCGATAATAATCATAATAATTAGTCATGCAGGAAAAAATAAAAATGTTCATTAAAGTTAAGTTTAACGCAAAAATAAATATTTTAAGTAAAGTAACTTTTGTCCGTTTTAAAGAAGTTTCTTTAAAACGGACAAAAGTTACTTTACTTTTAACAAGCATTAACCCGCGTCAAGCAGTTGCTTGACGCGGGTTAATGCTTGTTTTAAGAATTGATATTGAGGTAAATCGAAACCAAAATACAAACAAAATATTTAAAAAGGAAGCAAAATAATTTTGCAAATATTACCTCAATGTAAGCTTACTTTGAATAGGTATACACAGTCAGTGACACCTAACCTCCCAATCTTAGATCCAACATACAGAATCAACTACCAAGGGATGTTTGCCTAAACCATAATCCTTGTCGGGTAGATTTGTAACCACAAGTCAATACGTACAGTATCTAAGTTGATAATTATAATACTCAATCAAGTAATATAATCTATTGGATAGTAACCCTTAGGTCATGGCCTTAGACTGGCCTGTTGGTCTAGTGGTTAGTGACCCTGACTGCTAAGCCGGAGGTCGTGGGTTCGATCCCCACCCAGGATAAAACTTTGTGTGATGAGCACGGTGGTTTATTCTGTGTTTGGGTGTTATTTATCTATAATATGTATGTATTTAAAAATATTTAAATATGTTTATCAGTTATTTGGTTTCCACAGTACAAGCTCTGCTTAGTTTGGGATCAGATAGCATTGTGTGAGTTGTCCCAAGATATAACTAAGATAAAATAGGTAAAGGTATGTGTAATACATGGATGGAAATATAAGTATATATTAGTAGACTGATCCAACGTACAATACCTATTAGACTAAAATACAAAAGTTTAAAAAACTATAAGCACGATTTTGTGCAACCTGCTTTTAAACGTGGCGTAGATTATGAAAATAAAACTGGTTCATTGCCGTATAAACAAAGACCTACATGGTTGCCCCACACTGGGCAAGTCTGGCCTATGGATGCCTATGGAACAACACCATATATTACGTTGTACATATTTTTTATTATTTTTATCATACTCTGACGATTTTGGTAAACATAATAGGTTATTGTTATCAATTGCAGCCTTTTTTAAGAATTCTTAATAATAAATTTCAATTAAATATTTTTTTTTTGGCTTAATTATTATTCAGCGTTATCTGTTTCATGTCTAAAGGTGACATTTTATTTTTACTATTTAACAATAAGTTCAATGTTACCATTTGCAAGTTATATACATACAGTAGAACATAAAAGAGATAATTTGAATAACAAAAATATCATAACAACATATTCCATAGTATTTACAAATGTATGACAATATACTGAGCTAGATAGAACGACATATTTTCAATAAGATATTCGTACCTACTTATTAAAATGATATGAAATACCGCGCAAGTCCTAGTAACGTTACAAGCACGGAATAGAGAAAAAGTGGCTAGAAGGGCCATTTGACTGGGACTTTCAAAGTTCATAATTGCTCATTTTGTGATACCGTACCTCATATCAATACAACAAACCGATATATTATTAAAATATATATATTACGGGTCTTAATCGCGTGAATAATTTAAGGTAAAATACCTTGTTTATTGCCCGACGTTTCGACCGTATTGCAATGGCCGTGGTCACGGGTAGACTCCACAAGGTATTTTACCTTAAATTATTCACGCGATTAAGACCCGTAATATATATATTTTAATAATGTGTACAAATCGCGAAAGTTTATCAACATTTAAACCGATATATATAAAGGCGATGGACTATTCTACCGTAACCAGACAACTGTTAGGCATACTTTTATATTTTGAAGTTAATAGGTACATACATATTTTAGACAAACTACACCCTGACAAAATAATTCCTGGATGGAAATTTAGCCCACGAGCTACTATCACCAGGTGTCACCAATGACTAGACCAAAAGGCTCATATTAACCTCGAATATTGACCAATAGGTGATAAGCATTCTATGTAAGTAATTATTTAAAATGAAAGTGTGTGCACTAGCGTAATTCGTTCCAATGCGATAATGACTTGTTGACCTTTCTATAATTTGGCTTTCTGTTCTGTGGTTACAGATGTATCCCATAATATTGTTGACGTCATGAGCGGAAAAATATTATATATTTGCAGAGAAAATACAATGATTAATTTATTAACTTCTCCTCAGTAATCTCAGCCACAAAACACGGGGAGTAAAGAAGGCAAGTTTTATACATACTACGCACAGAAGTGCAGACATAGACATCACTTATGGGCAAAGTGTTCGGAAAATTCGTGATCGTGAGCGATGTCAATGTGGCCGTTGTTCGAGCGAGTTGTGTAAGAGTTACTACACACATAAAACAGGCCGGCATCATCCTGCACAGGACGGGCGGTAAAATCGTATATATATATAATAAGTGGATTAACATTCGCCAAAAAAGCTACTCTACACGTACACTAGGCCGAGCGACACCGGGCCGCCATCAATCGGCACAGATGGATAGTTTTATCGGATGACATGCCGGCCCGAACGAACCACCGGTATCTCCTCGGATCGGTTCTTGTTCATAGTGATGGGCAAAGAGATCATTCTCCTTAAGAGAACATTCTCGGATGATTCCAGAATGTTTATTGGGAATTTAAGAGAACTTAAAATAAAATATATGTTTGTAAACTTTCGCGATTTGTATACATTATATAATTTCATAAGCTACGGGTCTTATTCGCGTAATTTGTCTGAATCAGTCTACCCGTGACCACGGCCGTTGCAATACGGTTGAAACGTCGGGCAATAAACAAAGGTATTTAGCCTTAAAATAAAACATTTACGCGATTAAGACCCGTAGCTTATAAAATTATTTAAAATAAAATGTTACGATACAAACATTTCCTTTTAAAATCAATTTAAAACTAATTTTACTATGACATTTGATTGAGTTAGGCACAATTTGACTTTTTTATGTATCCGACATTATAAACAAAAATGTCAATATTTTGGTCACACGTAGCTATTGTATAAACTGGTCTCCTACTACCTGCCCCCGCCCACACCTCTCCTCCGTCGTGTTAAATTGTGCCCAGTTACTGAATCTTAATATATAATTCCAACTACATATACATAGATAAATAGAGAGGTTGCCATAACTTTATGTTAACGGATTAAATGTATAAATATTGTTTTATAAATTCCTTTACACAAAATAAATTTAAAATAAAAAAAAACTTATATAAATAGCGTTTGAACTAAATAATAAAAATATTAGTGATGTTTGTCATTTATGTGAAAAGTAGGTATTTTCTAAGTTCGGAATAATATATATAAATTTTGAAAGCTTGAGGCACTGAGATTGTATAGTCAATCTACAAATCTAAATATACAAGATTAAAATGAAGCCTGATGATATTGTTTGGTAAACTTTTATAACGGGTAGTATATACCGGCGCGGTGGCTCAAGCTATTAAAATTTATATTTATATTACTGGCTGTCCCGCGATTACTTTTTGCCCAACTCTGCTAAGCATGTTAGATTGTTTCTAATAAGATCTCATTATAAAATAATGATTTTGATACTAAATTAAAATTCAAGTGAAATTTATATATTTTATATTCCTGCTTCGTTTGTACTTCCAGAGAACTTACTTATAATATTTTATGAAAAACATTATACTTAATGTACCTACTTCAGGAATGTAGAGATCGAAACCAGCAATATATTCACTTAGTTTTTAAATTCTTTTAAATTCTAACCGCAATAAATGTTTCCGAGAACTTAACAGGAAAGTTCTCGATACGAAAATGTTCTCGGGAATTTCCCATAACTACTTGTTAAAAAAGCCGAACCGAATGTGCCGACCCGCTTATGTACGTAGTCTGCCTAAAGGTTACCTTCTGTACTCTCGGAGTTTGGTGTCTGTACTTTTATGAAACATATTTATTTGTAAGTAAAGTCAGAAATTGGTTTATTTTTAGGATCGTTATGATATATTCAATCTTCTAAACAAATATTACGTAGGCAGCGTAATGGAATTAATAATGAAGAAATAAGGGTTATTGTGATCAATTGTAATGTATTAAATATGAATGGATAAGGAAAATTGATGAATCTATATGTATCTAGTCCGCTTGTAACCACGGCCAGTGTAACCTAGTCGAAACGCCAAGCAATTTTAAGGTAATTATGCACGTTAATTGCCGTATAATAAATAGTTATAATCATGCAACGCTAAAGTTTAGAAGTAGGTTATTCTGAAAGTCAATTGTACATTTGATGTTTTAGAAACTTTTTGTTATGTTTTGATAGAATTCTTGAGTTGACGTATCAAAGTATTGCTTATGAAGACATTAGCGTGATTAAGTAATATAACAGCAAATTACACGCAATATTCAATGTCTTTCTGCCCGTCTATTCATGTTTGTTTTATGCGAGTGCAGCTTTTTATCTATTTGTTTTTTGGTTTTGTTGTTAATAGTAATATTCAAAGATGGCTCCTGCATTCAACAACCACAAACTCAGTCAGCAGTCGTACATACTCCCACAGTCCCACTGCGTCGAGGCACTTATATTTGTTTGTTAAATTTAATTCAAAACTTTTGAAAATCTAAGTTTCCATGATTTGAGTAGGCATAATATGGGGGTATGGGTAATGTATATAAGCAGCAACAAGTAGTTGGTCGGACTCGGAATAAGGATATTATTAACATTTGTAACTATAGAGTTGGTTTCCATAATTAATATGTGAGTGGTTTTCTTTAGTGTCCTAGTTTGGTAATTTATGTATATCGAATACCCCATCATATTGGTACGTCTTTTACCCCTTTAAATATGAATTCTAAATCCATAATTATTTACCTAGCACTGGTAATTAATATGTTATTTAAGTTAATAATTTTGTCTTATCAGCATTATTGGTTAAATTTCATAAACTAATATAAAAATTATGTCTTCAGATAGTGACTGTTGTCTTGTCTACTGAAATAGGTATACCTATTTAAGTAGACAAGAATAAATTACCTCAAAAATCCGCCATATCCGGTTACCACAGCGAGGCAAATGGTTGTTAAAAATTAGTCTCCAAAGTATTCTTACAACTTAAATAAATTATTAAACACAAAATCTGTCAATTCTAATAAAATATTGGTATTTACTACAAATAATTTAAAACATTACTTTCATTCTTTAAAAGTCGAGATAAAAATATGCCTTCTGCAGATGTTACGTCTTTATTCGTCTAAGTAAAGTACCTGCTTATTTAATGTAGGTAACTATCGGTTGAGACAGCCAACGCAAGCTTGTTACTTAGAGTGATCCTACCAATACTCGCTCTACTCGTGCTATAACTTCTATAAACCTGGATTTACGGTCTAAAGACTTTCGCAAACTTTTAGGTGAAATAGACTTTTGATATAGTAAAAATAGAGTGTAAAATAAATAAAATATACATACTCATGTGGTCATTTGTAAGATACGTATTTTATAATGACGTTGCATTTTTACGAGTCTGTCCTATTTGCTCCTTTAAATTTGGAGAGAATTCCAAAAACATCATTCTTAGCTGACTTGCAGGTAAAGGTTTTTTAGGTAGTATAAGGGGTCTCCGACTCAGTGGCGATCAAACAAAACGAGAAATAAGCAACATTACCACTACCACCACGTGGCCGCCGTAACCGACATCATTAAGTAGGAGAACCTAAAAACTATCTATACCTGCAAAACCACAGTCAGGGGATTGTGGTTTTACATAGGAACAGATCAGGGGATCTGAGATCTTGATCTGATCAGTAGATTTAGAGATCAGCAAGGTTAATTTTATTAATGATAACATTGTCTGTGTAAGGTTTTTTTATTCCAACAAATAATGAGACTAGCAGGCCATGAGCCTGATGGTAAGTATCACGCTAGCCTCTAACAAAATCAGTGACTTACAAATCCTTGTTTGACAAATATCTGATTGTCACCGCACAGCGCTCGTCATTTGAGACATTAGTTTGTAAATCTCATTTGCCCAGTAATTTCATTACGTACAGTGCCTTCAACCAAAACATAGTGATGTGTTAACATCACTATGTTGTGATTTTCACACATCACTATGTTTGGATTGTGATTTTCTACAGTATATTTCATTCGTAGTGGGCTATTTTTGATAAAAATAACTGACATGACCGACATCATTTAGGTGAACTAAACCAACAGTATGGATTATACTTGTTTACTAGGTTTTGTTAGAATTTTAATCAATCATCAAAATCAACACTCAGCATTAATTTGGGATTTGCACCATGTAATTACTAAAACGTTTCAAATTTCACTTATAAGAATTAATTGGTGGAGCTTATTTGAAAAAAATACAATATACTATATGGTAACTTTTAAAATACCTACTTAAAAATAATAGTTTTAAATATTGTCTAAAGTATAGTTCACAACAGATCGATATTATGTACTTTAAAGTCTTACTGCGATCGCCCCAGGACCGTACAAGTATGTTCTACTGGGGAGACCCGAGCCCAGCAGTGGGACATCATTTGGGTTGATATAATGAGATCGACATGGCAATCATGACATGGTGGAATACCAAGACGGTACGTTGGATATACGCCCGCATCTTCTGTGCCTTCTTAGTCTACATCCATTTTCCTAATTAATTACGTTTTTGCCTTCATTTAAGTATAATGAATTACGAAAAGTTCCATGTCGATGACTATTAATATGATGTGAGACAAAACGAACGAAGGCGTTAGTACATTTTGTTATCTTAGGTACTACCAATGTTCGTTAGGTATACAATACAATAGCGTCGTCGTAATTAAATTCCAAGGATAATATTATATCAACGTATATTGTGATAAGATTTGCATTAGTAATTGAACAGGAGCCTTGTTTATTATATGGTTTATATATAAGGTTAATATCAAACTATACGAACGTTCTGCCATTAGTGAGGCCCATGTTAGTCAAAATTCTACATCAAGGCTGTAGAGAATAAGCTTAAACTGTTTTTGTTAAACAATTAACATAAACTATCTGAGCAGAAATGATAGCTAATGTTCATAATATCTTCCTGCGTAATACAGTAACACATATAGTTAGAAAATCATAAACGCACCCAATTTCATCTCGACGTAATAATAAACTCTAGTTTAGTATATTGCCTATACAAGAAAGTGCTCAAATAATGTTATTAGTTTAACTATACAAATTGACCTTGAGATCACTTGTTTATATTGTGGACTATATTTGTCACAACATCGTGTGGTCCGGCTTCCTATCGGTAGAGATTACCCGTGACCATCGCCGGTAGAAAACGACCGAAATTTTGGGAAATAAAAAATATTTACTTTTAAATTAAATATTTACTCTTGGTTTTATTGACCCGTGTCTGTAAATTGTATAATGCAAACACATAAAGTCTCTTATTGACGTATGACTGCTAAATAGGCCGAAAATAGTGTTGGCATTGCGTCGTAAATTCACGTTGGGTCATTTAACCGGTCATATTTTACGCAGAAGAACTTGTAGTTGAAGCCAAGTAAGCCTACGTAGGTAAGGCAAAATAAATGAATACGTTAAAATCGAGCAAAATTACTAGAGAAGTGGCCTTATGTTCAAGAATTCGGTGTAAATCGTATTCGGTATAAACTTTAGAGATGCTGTGGTTAGGGAACGGATCCACCAACTCATTCGGCGAAAACAATTGTAGAATGAATATTCCGATCCGACCAAATATCGATGGGATGCTAGATACAATAGTCAGGTTAATTCATTCGCTGTATGAAACTCAATATTTGATGAATGAATTTTCAGAACTGAAAATGCCAACACAACTATAATTAGGAAAGAATGAAATATAATACATTTATTTCGATATTTACCCACACACACAGTGCAGTCAATACAAAAGAAAACGTAAAAAAAAGTAAACATTTGAAAAACAAACACATTGCTCGCCGAAAAAGGTTGCCAACTCGGCTTTAGCTAAGCGGTACGCGTAGTAATGATTTTCAGTGGCAACCCTAATGAGTGGCACACGAACGAGAACATAAAAGAATAGATATCGTTAAAATAAATAAATGCGAAGTTATGTAGCAAGGAAAAAACAATATCTCCGTAAAAAAAAACAGAAAGATAAAAATATTTAGGCAGTTAAAGAACAAACAAAGTTTTAGAAAAAATAAAACAAAAATAATAGATCTTACAAACATTTTAAATTAAGTATTACAAAATTTTTCGTATTCCCCCCTCCCCCATCGGAGTAATGCAGCTGTAGAAGTGGATTTTCTGTAGTTATTGTTTCATACTTACAACGTATGAAAATTGTGTTACTTCTCAATTGATGAGCTGTTACTCGTAAACTTGTAAAGCCTACTTAGCTGTGATAGTTTTCTTTTTAATTTTACTTTAAATACTACCGTAATTTTTTTCACATACCCAACATCAACCATTAGCTCGCAGGGAGTACACTTGACTTATATTTTTTGCTTACACGGTTCAAAAAATAACTAGCAATGCTGGATTGAGTCCCACATTACTAGCAATCTTGTTAACCCATCCAGCTAAGCTCAAAGGCTTGTGTTAGGTGTGGGTTCACTATGTGGCCACCAAGTCCAAAAATTTAAAGGGCACCTTCGCAAAGGGCCTCAAGGAATCCGCGTCCAGTATTAAGAACGTGGTGGAGGCTCTTGTTGAGCGCTCCGCTGCCCCGGACGCGGTACTTGAAAGGTTGAGAGCGGACAATGTTCGACTAGAACGGGAGATAGGCGAACTCCGTACAGAGCTCGCCCAGTTACGGGCTGATTTGGTGTCGGCCAGGACTGGCCTCGTCTCGGCCCCTTCTGCTCCGGCCAGCTCACAGGTCACTTCAGCCCTCGCCCGTGCTTCGCAGATCTCTTCGATCCCTGCTCAGGCGGCCCAGGCATCTACGACACCAGCTCAGACCAAGGCCACTCGGGCTGATAAGCAACAGCCGACAATTGCTTCTTCGTCGTCTTCAGCCACTGAGGCTGAAGCCCATTTGCAGCCCATTTGCCAAGAGCAGCTGGCAAATGCCTTCACAGAGGCGCAATGCCGGCAGCTAATGATAATGTTTGGGACGATGATTGATGGGAGGCTGGCCACCATCAAGGACCGTCTCCCTCCCGAACCAAGCTGCCGGCCACCTCTTGCGGCGAACAGGCCAAAGCCCCTCCAGGGGTATAAAGCCACACCTCCCACGCCCCTACCCTGTTCCGGGGGACGCGTGGAGTCATTCGCCGAAGTGGCTGCGCCGAAGGCGGCTGCTACTAGAGCGCAACGTGCACCAACTTCTCAGCCAGCTATGAGAATGGCGCAGCCTGCGAGGGCCAGTCCCGCACGGTGGGTTTCTCAATCCCATCCCCTGCCTAAGCGAACACAAAGAGGGGCGCCTCGTGCGGTCACCGGCACATCCCATGAGCCGGAGGCCGTAGCTAGTGCTCCCGAGCTCGTTCCTACTCCCATCGTCACAGCCCCGTCTGGTGAGGAGTGGCGGACGACCGGGCGCAAAAAGCGACGTGGGAAGAAGGTTAGGAAAGCTGCACAACCTGAGGCTGTTCTGCCAGCCCACCCTAAGAGTGGCAAGAGGAAGCCAAAACTTTCTCCGCCCAAGTCAGCAGCCGTCGTTGTGACGCTGTCGCCAGAGGCGGAGAGGAGTGGCAAAGTCCTACGCGGAGATTTTCCGCCAGGCGAGAGTGACCCTTAACGCCGAAAATCTTGGCGCGGGGGTCTCCTTCCGCCAAGCCCAGACCGGGGCCAGGATTCTAGAGTGTCCCGGTCAGGATGGTGCAAAGGTGGCGGACTTCGTGGCGGAGACGCTACGGGGGCTTACCAAGGGGAAGGAGGGCGTAAAGATCGCCAGGCCCACAAAATGCGCAGAATTGCACATTTCGGGCCTGGATGACTCGATCACGACCGAAGATATCCGAGAGGCCATTGAGACAAAAACTCAATGTGCCTCCGGATCCGTGAAGGTCGGCGCCATCCGCCCCGGTCCCGGTGGAGTGGGTGCAGCTTGGGTGCGCTGCCCCGTCGCTTCGGCCAAAACCCTGGCCGACGCGGGCCGGCTCCTTGTAGGCTTCTCTTCCGCTAGGATCACTGTCCTGGAGGAGAGGCCTACGAGGTGCTATAAGTATATGGCCACGGGGCACTTGCGACCCAGGTGCACCAGTGGTTTTGACTGCAGCACAATGTGCTATCGCTGCGGTAAACCGGGACATAGGGCGGCGGAGCCCCCCAAGGCTTCCAAGCCACTCCCGGGCAGCAGCCAATCGACTCAGGCTGCCCCCGGAGCTCAGCCACCAACTGAGGTGGAGGTGATGGATGTAGTGCCGCACCCCTAAATGGACAGCGGTAACTCCTCCATCATCCTCCAGACGAACCTCAACCACTCCGCCGCTGCCCAGGACCTTCTCCTGCAGACCATGGCGGAGTGGTCGATAGGTGTCGCCGTAGCCGCGGAGCCCTACTTTGTTCCTCCCCGCCCGAACTGGGCGGGTGACCGGGACGACTCCGTGGCAATCGTCAGCTCCGCTGCGCTTCATTCCCTGCCCTTGTCGATCAGAGACAAGGGTTCGGGATATGTTGCTGCCGACTGGGGAGGGGTCACGCTCTACGGAGTATACTTCTCCCCAAACCGGAGTTTTACCGATTTCGAGGTCTTCCTTACCAACCTGGAGACCTCGATACGGCGGTTGGCACCTCGCCACGTACTGGTGCTGGGGGACTTCAACGCCAAATCTACGGCGTGGGGGTCACCCAGCACGGACGTCCGCGGTTCGGCGGTTGAGGAGTGGGCGGCGTCGGTGGGTCTCTGTCTCCTAAACAGAGGCGCCACCAATACGTGCGTTCGACAGCAGGGGGGGTCGATAGTGGACCTTTCGTTCGCTACCCCTGCCGTCGAAGCGCGAGTAAGGAACTGGGTCGTCCTGGATGAGGTTGAGACGCTCTCGGATCACCGATATATCCGATTGGAGCTCTCCCGGTCTTCCAGGAACCAGGACTCAGTTAGGGGTCACACGGCGCGCAGAACGCCTCGGTTTCCGCGGTGGGCTGTGGGTGCGTTGGACAGGGGCCTGCTGGAAGAGGCGGCCATCGTGGCATCATGGTCGTCTCCACCTCCAACCGAGGAGGTGGACGTCATGGCTGGCCGCATTCGCGATGCGTTTACGCAGATCTGCGATGCGGCCATGCCCCGCTCACGACGTCGCACCCCGAGGAAGGGGGTGTATTGGTGGTCCCAGGAGCTTGCCTCCCTCCGCGCCGCTTGCATCAGTGCGCGGAGGTCCTATACCCGCAGCCGGACTCGTCACCGCGATGTCCAGGAGGAAAGCCAGCTTTATGAGGCGTATCGCCAAGCGAGGGACGCCTTTAAGCTGGCTATCTGTCGCGCCAAGGAGAGGGCGAGAGAGGAGATGCTGGAGGGTCTCGACCGTGACCCCTGGGGTCGCCCATATCGAGCGGCGCTGAACAAGCTCCGCTCGGCGGGCCCCCCCCTTACCGAGACTCTCCAGCCCAGCTTCCTTGCGGAAGTGGTCGAGGGTCTATTCCCGCTGCAGGCAGAGCACGCGCCCCCGGCGATGGTCTCCGAGGATGAGACCGATGACCGGGAGGCCGTCACAACTGTGCCGCCTGTCACCGAAGCGGAGGTGGGCGCGGCTGTTCTTCGAATGCGTTCGAAGAACACCGCTCCCGGGCCGGATGGGATTCCCGCCCGGGTGTTGGCCCTGACCCTCGACCATATGGGGGACCGCCTCAGGGGATTGTTCGACGTGTGCCTGGCGTCCGGACGGTTCCCTGACTGCTGGAAGGCAGGGAAGCTGGTGCTCCTCCCGAAGCCGGGACGGCCTCCCGACTCAATTGCGGCCTACAGGCCTATCGTGTTGCTGGACGAGGCGGGAAAGTGGCTGGAGAGGATTCTCGCTACCCGCATCGTCCGGCATTTGAACGAGGTCGGCCCTAATCTGTTGGACGCTCAGTACGGCTTTCGTGCTGGGCGCTCGACCATTGGGGCCATTCTGCGCTTGAGGGCCGCATCGGAGGAGGCCGTCGCCGGTGGAGGAGTAATGTTGGCGATATCGCTCGATATCGCCAACGCCTTCGGGTCTCTGCCATTCAGCTGCATCAACGAGGCGCTCCGGTATCATGGAGTGGCGGATGACACCCTCATCACGGCCCGGGGTGGGAATTTTGAGGAGGCGGCGCGCCTGGCCAACCTAGGGATTTCCCGAATGGTCGGGCGCATCGAGGCGCTGGGGCTTAAGGTGGCCCTTTCTAAGACGGAGGCCCTATTATTCCATGGGTCCCGTCGCGGTCCACCTGCTGGCGCCTCGATAGCCGTCGGCTCGGTCCTCGTACAGGTCCGGGCCCAGATGAAGTATCTGGGCCTGGTAGTAGACGGGCGGTGGCTCTTCGACGAGCACTTTCGCATTTTGGCGCCAAAACTCAAGGCTGCGGCGTCCGCAATGGGGAGGCTGTTGCCGAACCTGGGCGGACCCAGTGCCTCGAGTAGACGGTTGTACACGGGGGTGGTGCGGTCAATGGCTTTGTACGGCGCACCCGTGTGGGCGGCGTCCCTGACCGCCCAGAATAGGGTCCGCTTAGGGAGACCCCAGCGGACCATTGCGGTCAGGGCCATACGCGGATACCGCACGGTGTCTGCAGAGGCGGCGTGCGCATTGGCCGGCACACCCCCGTGGGATTTGGATGCGGAAGTGTTCGCCGAAGTGCATCGGCGGGCGGTGGCTGTTCGGGCAGGGGGTTCGGTGCCCCAGCCCGAGGAGCTACGCGCTTGGCGCGGTGAGGCCTACCGGGCAATCATGGCCCGGTGGCAGGGCCGGCTGCTGGCTCCACGGGCAGGTGTTCGAACCGTGGAGGCGCTCCGGCCGGTCCTGGAGGAGTGGGCGGGGCGGCAGCACGGGACCCTTTCCTTCCGGCTGGTGCAGGTCCTTTCTGGGCACGGGTGCTTCGGGAAGTACCTGCACACGGTCGCTAGGGGGGAACCGAGTCCCGCCTGCCACCACTGCGACTGCGGTGAGGACTCGGCGCAGCACACCCTCCAGCATTGTCCAGCTTGGGAGGGGCAACGTCGAGTTCTCACCGCAGTGGTCGGAAGTGACCTCTCGTTGCCGGCCGTGGTTCTGTCCATGGTCCGGGGCGAGGGGTCGTGGAATGCGGTCGCATCCTTCTGCGAGGACGTCATCTCGCAGAAGGAGGCGGCGGAGCGCGTCAGGAAAGAGAGTTCCCTGCCAGGCCCGCTCCGTCGCCGGCGAACCGGGCGGCGTCGGCGCGCATATCTGCGCTTGATGCCGCCTTAGGTGGGGCTGCGGGCGGGCGTACGGGGTAATCTGCCCCGCCCGCGGCCTTCCGTGGAGGCGCGGCGCCCTGTGTGTATCCAGGGGCCGCGTAGGTGTGAAATGCCCGGAACGCAACAACATCGCGTCCGGGCATTGCCACTGGGCGGGCCGCCGACGGTATAACGAATTCCGGCGGCCCGTTCGCAAAAGTGGCGAGCGATACACGGCGGGTTTTTTAGTGGGTGCAAACCCCACACTACCTCCATCATCTTCCCCGGATGGTGGGGGTGTTCGTCAGGAACGCGACCGCGACCTCACGATTGCGAGAACGATGCTTTAGCCATTAGGCTACCGCCGCTTCTTTTAGCTTCTTAACTTTCGGAGTGATAATTTCCAAAAATATTCACTCAATCAAAAAACTAGAAACCTAAATTTTTTTTGAAACGCATGATGTGCCACACGTTGATATTTGCTGAAAAAAGTTTTTATAAGCTTCTTAGCTTCTTTAATATTTTTAGGGCTCCATACATGTAACATGTATGGAGCCCTAAAAATATTTATTATTATTATTTAGCTATCAAACTAAGTAGCGGCTACTACAACACACGTTTTCACCAAATTTCATCAAGATTCATTAAGTAAAACGCCTGTGACATACGGACGGACAGTCAGACAGACAGACAGACAAACGGACATGACGAAACAATAAGGGTTCCGTTTTCGCCATTTTGGCTACGGAACCCTAAAAATGATCTTCAAAACCCACACGATGGGGTAGGTGAGAAAAAACCATCACATCCCCACTTTACATGGTACCCTCAGGTACCAGGTAGGTACCCTCAAAAAAAATGTTTTCCAAGATTTATTCACTTTGTCGGCGTAAGTACTCGTACCTAATATCTGTATCCATGCAATATTACAGCCTTCTAGCACTAACAGTCTCCGAGCTAAGCTGCGGACGGACGGACGGACATGGACTATAGGGGTTCCGTTTTGCCATTTTGGCTACGGAACGCAACACCATTTTTGTGTATTTCTTTTGATAGTTATGTGTATTGCTTCCCCGTCAAAATAATTTAAAAGTATCGAGAACAACATTATCAATATTATTTTAAAGAAATGAATCACCCACATACAATTTTGCTAGAATCATTTTGAGAGTAGACTTCATTATGGATCAAAAGCAATTATATTTAATAATTAAGTGCATTTATCCAGAATAAGAGCTTCTCAATAGTAAAACAACTGTTCTAAGTTTTCATTTTACATCAATATTCAATTAAATTTTGCAACTATGAAATACTTTTCAAAGCAACTCTATTTTATGTAGTGGGTGCATTGAATAAGGCGAATGGGATTTTAATTTCAACTTCATAATGGGAAAAAACCTTGCTGATATATTTTAAGAAGTCTTTAATAAAATAAATATGTAAATAGATTATTTTGTGGGAAGCCGATTATAGTTGCTTAATTTTATTTTTGCTATTTATTTGTTGTAGTGATGGGTTTTAATGACTTTTGTTTCCAGTATTTGAAATATATTTTGGTAGTAAATGAATAAAATTTTTTGTGGGTTGTTGAACTAGTTGTACACAATTTTAAGAGCTCTGCGTATATTATTTAGAATAAAATAAATTCAAGTATTATTTTAATTATTTAATGTATAATATATACAGCTGAGCATAATTACCTGCCAGTATATTGTTAGTTTCACAATTGGAATAACACAACAACGGACACTGACACTCAGGACCATGGAAGTTTCTAGCATTCTTGATATACAAAGATACTTTGAAGACCGGATGTCTAAATTTGAAGCTGAACTGCAAAATAAAGCTGCACCTCCAGCTACCACAGGGGCCTTAGTCAACGACTTTGCTGCATTCAAACAATTTGTTCTTCAAAGTCTAAAGCAATTCTCACAGCAATTACACACGGTGGCACGCAGTATTGACAACATGGAGATGCGCAGTCGCCGGAAGATTCTGCTTCTACATGGTGTTGAAGAGCAGAAGGAGGAGGACACTGCAGCTGTTGTCGCTGATGTTGTAAAGCAGAAACTCAAGATGGGCACCTTTACTTCTGCTGACATAAGACGATGCCACAGAATGGGTAGACAATCCTCAGAAAAGCCCAGACCAATCCTCATCAAATTCCAGAGTGTTGCAGTACGGGACAGCGTGTGGTTCTCCAAAGTCAAGCTTAAGAGCTCAGGCATTACTTTATCTGAGTTTTTGACCCGCTCGCGATACAATGCTTTTATGGCAGCTCGTGAGAGATTCGGAGTTGATAAATGCTGGACGCGGGAAGGTTATGTCTACGTCTTGGCATCTGACGGTAAACGACACCGCGTTATATCTTTAGGTGACTTGGACAACATTAAGGACACTGATGCGGCAAAGGCAAGTAAAACTGTCCCAACAAGGAGTAGAAGGGGTGCATCCAAGAAATAGGTTCTTTTGCGTTTCTTGTATTATCAACATTGCCGGGTAATTCACTTTTCTAGTTTTATAAATTATAGCGTACCTTTCATTTTTTTAAATAATAATTTCTTGTCACTCGTTTATTTACGACGTTAATGACAACTTTTGACTTTGGCAACTGATCCCTGACAATTTTCACTCACTATCTGTCAGGTGTCATCTGTCATTAAAAGATACGTTCCATTTCGTTGTACCATACGCTATAATAATACAAACCGTTCCTTTACACTTATTTTTGTATTGTATTAGCATACCTTTAAACTTAAGGCATTTCATTTTAAATAAGTCGTTAATATTTATCTTTATTATTTTCTACCTTTAGTATATATGCTTTATATAGTTGATGTTAGAGTAAATATTTTTGTTGTCCATTTTTTAGCTTAGTATTTCGAGATTTTTGCTGTTTGTTTCGGTTGTTGTGTTACCATTTTTCTATATCATCAATTTATTACTGTTATAACAAGCAACTGGCGGGTGAACAGGATGTTAGGGTGTAACTAAGAAAGGTTACTTTATTATACTATATATTATAATTATTTAATATACCATATATATAAATACTTCATTATTTATTTACTTATTTATTGCATAACAGTAAATTTACATTTAATTTATGTCAGATGTAAATACTGACTGTGATAGTGACAGTTTCATATCAGCATGTAGTACTGATGATAGCTTTGTAAGCTTGCCAACCTTCGTTGATACCCTTCAGGCTCAATTTTCTGATGTACCCAACAACTTCAATGTAGTCCATATAAATGCACAGAGTATTCCGGCTCATTACCCTGATCTGCTGGCTAGTTTTGAATGCAAAAATATTCATGCCATACTCGTCTCGGAGTCGTGGTTAAAGCCATGTCTCCCTTCGACCTCTTACTCGCTTCCGGGTTTCCAACTTATTAGGAATGACCGAGTGGCTGGGGTTGGAGGTGGTGTTGCCATATACCTTCGTTCTTATATTCCTTTCACAATTGTCAATGTGTCAGCACAGCCACCACCACTGAACGCCGGGGAACACTTATTTCTGGAAGTGCAACTTAACCACTCTAAAATATTACTTGGTGTGTATTATTCTCCTTCTTTACGCACAAATTATTTCTCTTCATTTGAGCACATTTTGGAAATCTTAACGCCAAACTATAGACATACTCTTATTATGGGAGACTTTAACACATGCCTTTTGAAACAGAATTCTCGCTCTTCATCTCTTCATGCTATTCTAGAATCTTCTAACTTGTCAATTCTGACTCTAGATGCAACTCATCATTTCCCGAATTGTACTCCTTCTCTTCTAGACCTTATCTTTGTATCGTCTCCTTCTCATGTCGCTAAGCATGGTCAATGTTCTGATGTCGCTTTTTCTTACCACGATCTGATCTACATCTCGTACAAGATCCGTCCACCTAAGGCAAAACCAAAAATTGTTCTACAGCGAAATTTTAATGGCATGGACTGCGAGAAGCTTCGAGAGGATGTTGTCAACACGGATTGGAGTTCTCTTTTATCCTCAGAATGTGTTGATACTAAATTACGTGTCCTAACTGATGAGTTGATAAAAATTTATGATATACATGCGCCAATCCGACCAATTAGATTGAAACACGCCCCATCACCTTGGCTAACTGAGGATATAAAACGCATAATGACCAAAAAATCCCTTGCTAAAAGTAAATATAAACGCCAACCTACCGCTTCTAATTTAGATAGATATGTGGAAATCAGAAATCACTGTAACAAGGTGTGTAGGAAAGCACAACGTCAAAATATTCATAAGTCTATCGAGAATGAAGATCCTGCCAAAATCTGGAAGTTCCTCAGAACGTTGGGGGTTGGAAAGTCACGACAAAATTTAGTTCCTAAAGATTTGAATATTGATTCGCTTAATGTACATTTCTCCTCTTCTCCCAATTTTGATGGGACCACTAAAGCAATAACTTTAGCAAATCTTTCAGCAATTCCAACGCCCCAATATGCTCCTTTTGTTTTCGAGCAATTCACCGCCTGTGATGTTAAAAAGAGCATACTTGCCATATCATCCAATGCTGTTGGTAACGATTGTATAAGTCGCAATATGATTATCCCAATTCTTAATGAAATTCTTCCTATTTTATGTAATATACTGAATCACTCAATCTCTTCTTGCACCTTTCCCACTGCTTGGAAAGACGCTCAAATAATTCCACTCGCAAAAAATTCCAAACCTTCTTCTTTCTCCGACTACCGTCCAATTTCAATTCTACCCTTTTTGTCTAAAGCCTTAGAACGTTTAGTACACATGCAACTCTCCTCATTTCTGCGTAAAAACTCCCTGTTGGATCCCATGCAGTCTGGGTTTCGTCCTGGACATAGTACTACTACTGCATTGGTGCAGATCACTGATGATATACGACAAGGCATGGAAAACGGGAAAGTTACATTACTATCCTTGTTGGATTTCAGCAATGCTTTCAATGCTGTAGATTTCGACATTTTGCTTGGCATACTACGCTCTATTAACATATCTCCAGCGGTGATTAGCTGGTTTCATACTTACCTGTATGGTCGCCGTCAGCGTATACGTCTCGAAGAAGCGTATTCTTCTTGGAGCTATACTCTTGCTGGCGTACCGCAGGGTGGCGTTTTATCTCCGTTACTTTTTGCGATTTTCATCAATTTCCATCTCTAAGCAGCTCCTTTCATCCTACCACCTTTACGCAGATGATTTGCAAATTTACACACAGGCTACAGTAAATGAACTCACTGAAGGAATCTCAAGACTGAATAAGGACCTGGCGCATGTCTCTAAATGGAGTAAAAAGTATGGACTCACGGTTAATCCAGCGAAAACCCAAATCGCCATAGTAGGTAGCCCAGGATTGCTATCAAAAATCAATTGGCCTCTATTGCCACTAGTTCATTTCAACAATGTTATCCTACCCATTGAAAATTGTGTCAAGAACCTGGGGATATACGTAGACAGAACCTTATCATGGGCACAGCAGATGCAAGAAACAAGTCGCAAACTCTTTGCAGCAGCGGGGTCTTTACGCAGGTTGCGTAACTTTTTGCCAATCGCCACTAAAATTACGCTTGCGCAATCCTTACTACTGCCGATCCTTGACTATGCCGATGTCAGCTATCTAGATCTAACCGAGGAACAACTTGATAAACTTGAGCGCCTCCAAAATTTTTGTATAAGATTTATATTTGGTTTACGCAAATATGATCACGTTTCTGAATTTCGCAAAAAACTCAAGTGGCTTCCAATTCGTCTTCGCAGGAATACTCATATTTTGATACTACTTTACAATATTTTGTTCAATCCCAATGCCCCCTCTTATCTTAAAGAACGTTTTCAGTTCTTGCATGACACACATATGAGGTCCTTGAGGTCATCAAATGATTTGAGCTTGAAAATGCCAATGCATTCCACAAAATTTATGGACAAATCATTTACCGTAGTAGCTGTTCGGTTGTGGAATGCACTACCTTTAGATATCAGACAGGCACAAACAACTAATATGTTTAAAAAAATGGTAAAAGCGCACTACCTGTCCAGCGGTCCAGTTGCAGCTACTTAATAATGTACATAAATAAATATATGAATTTTATATTTTATTTTCTTTTCTCTTTTAAATATAACTAGTTTATTATGTTTATGTAATGTTTGTTTGTTGTATTTATTTATTCATTTATTATTATTATTATTATCTATTAATATAGTATATTGTGTATTTATATATCTAACATTTCAATCGTTTTGTTGGAATGTTAGATATATGTTTTTGTGTTTATCTATTGATATTATATAAAATCGTGTACGTCTTTATTTAATTTACATTCTTCTACACCACGTGATTTTGGCTCTTTTTAATTCCTGTCCATCCAAAGGTTGCCTGGAAGAGATCGCTCTCAGCGATAAGGCCGCCCATTGTGCATGCGCTTATGTAAGCAATAATGATGTGATCGTGTAATTATAATGTAATTTAATAAGTGTGGTGTACAATAAAGAATTTTCTATCTTTCTATCTATCTATCTAATGCTTTGAATAGAATATTGTTCTGAGTCGAAAAAGGGTTGGAACATAAAAATCAGTAAAATATGTTGTACTTCAAATAAATTCAGCCTCCATGCAGAAATGTAGGAAGTAATCTAAATATTGCACATTTTTATATATCGTTTACTCTCACAGCTGAAGAGGCTTTTTGAAATCAGATTAAATCTTCTGTCCAACAAAAGACGAATTGAAAAAAAAAATGTTGATTCTTAAATTTGGTGCTATGTGTGTAGGTATTAGTCTTAGAAATCGTTTATAATGTTTTTTTCGGTGTATTATGTCGTTTTTTTGACCACGGTTTGGGTTTCGTGATTATCTTATGACCGTGAATTATCATACCAATACTTTGATTTTTTTAAATCTCTTTTTATGAGTATTCTCTATTTTACTGATATACATTTTTATGATAAAATTGTGGAAGTTATTTCGTGCATTTTTTGCTTATAAAATCGAGCTGGTTTTGAAGTTCCAAAGAAACAACATACTGATGTAGAAAATCGAACCATTTGTTTTCACCGTAATTACCTTTCAGAAAGATAGACACGAAAAGAATAATCAAAGAAGTCCCTAAGTTCCTGACACATGTTCTCTCTATTTTGAATAATGACTTTTAATGCCTTTCATACTTTAAAACGCTCCCAAAGGTACTCTACAAAGGTCAACAGTATTTGCCTCTTTGAACCTTTTCTTTGTTCATAATTAAGAATTAGCTTGAAGCGTGAAACTTGTAATTGAAGGTCAAATATTTTATCCTTCTTTAAAGATAAACGTTTTGTTCTTTTCGTGTTGAATCGTTTAGATTCTACATGGTTAATTAACTTGTTTGTTTAGAAAATAGCCTTTGTTGCCTACAGCAGGTAAATTTCTTTACACTTGTTAATTATTTTAAAAATTAACAAGTGTCAAGTATGATACCCATTTATTTAACGTAAAAGGAACGAATTCATACGTTATAATTTTTGGTTTAGCATTATAGTGTGTTTTCTTATTACAATTACTTTGGTATTTTTATTGCTCATGTTAAGTCTAGCTAATATTATAAATGCGAAAATGAGTTTGTTTGTTACGCTTTCACGCCTAAACTGATTTATAAATTCTTGCACATGGTAATCTACATTATCAGCGAGAAAATAAGCTGTTCTTTTTTAATTAGAAATCTCTACGCGAATTACAATAACATAACCCAAAGTATCAAAACTTTGCCTACAAAAGTCTTTATTCGTCGTATGCTGTCATTATGTTATTTTTTAAATAAATTAAGTTACTAGATCCCTTTGACACTTTATTTGACGTTTACGTGTGACGTGTTTTTGTAACTGTAACATATAAATGCTAAAACCAACACAACGCGGCCGGGGCAGCTGGCAAAAGATAATATTTATTTAAAAAGTATTAATAATGACTATTCAGTCTTCATTAATAACTTTTTATTAAAAACCAGCTTTCTTGACCAAATCCACCAATAACTTACGTTTACTATAAAAGACTTAATATTCAAAGGTTTCATCATCTCAGATGTTTCCTAATTAGAAATTTACTAAATCAACAATGTGGCTATTTCCCCATTTCTGTCACATAAAGTGAACTATTTAGATCCACAAAATTGCGTAGTAAATCTCTGAACTGTAACATAAATAAGAAACCAAACAGAACTATCAAACGACATCGAATAACAAAACTGATACAAAAAACAATTTTCTCCAAATCGTGGCCAAAAGCAAACACAATGAATCTTGACTTAACCCTTGAAAAGCTCTAAAATCTTTCTTAGTTTATTTATGAAAGTCAAGGCGTTTATAGAAAGCCCTGCGAGGTAAGACTCGTCGATAATTGCTTTTCCATTCTCCATCGGCTTTTTGTGCGTCGCGAAGTTACCCCGACGGCGAATCAATTCTTCCCAAGGTTAATTTATTTGTTAGCATATACTCGTACAGATAATTTTCTAATAGCCAACGTGAAGTATTGGTCTGCTTAATGAAAAACTTAGCACTCTCTTTCTTCCTGTTCAATTCTGGAGTTGATTTATGAATTTTTAAATGATTTTTCCGTTTGCTTTTTGATGATGGATCGGTGAAATTTTTGTGGTGTTTTGAAATATCGTTCAGTTTGACATGCCTCTCTGCTTTTGTTAATTTCAATATTTGCAAAAGTATAAAATATACTGTTCTAATTAATACACGACCATTGTTTTAATCTACAGGAATTATATTGTTTTACTGAAATGTTTAACTTGTCTCATAAATGTACCAAGAATACATTTCCAAGATGTTTTGATTCCTGTTCGACAGAAGCCCAAATTTCTACGAAATATATGACTGTTATTTGGACAGGTATAATCTTTTAATATAAAATGACGATTATATAAATTTGTAAGGAAAATAATGAATTGTTTCTGGTGAATTTTATAGAAAATCACAATTCAAGGCTCCCAGCAAGATTTTCCAAAATTTTAGTTCCTCGAAACTGATTATGTTTCGTCAAAATATAATTCGGGCTATATTTACATATGTCACGAGACCTTTATCTGTAATGGCATTAATAATTCTTTATATGTTATGGCAAAAACAGATTTTGTGTCCGAAAAACAAGAGGTAGATTTGGGAAAAAATTCTAATGTTAATGTGTTCTAGTGTCATTATACTCGTAGAATCTAGGTACTAAAATAACAATAATATACAAACAGGTAACAAGCTTTGATGACTGTAACAATATAGTCAAAAAGGTAATAAGGTGCTTTATATTCTAGACAAACTCGTATCATTATTATTACAGGTTCAAATATTCTAATGCTCTGATAAGTCGTAGTCGAAGCCGCAGAAACAAAATAGCAACTTTTTTACGATGCATACTTTTGCTACAATCAAAAGCCCGCTCAAATAATAGTGGTGTTTTATTAAAGATTTTCCATGACAAAAATACAACAGAAAAAACCAAAGTAGAAAACTAGCAGGAAACAATTACCTGATACCTCAAATCACTCGAACATCGAGCTGTTCAACGTTACATTACGAAAACAATAACAGACGAAACACTCATATTGTTCGCTCAAAGATATTCGCAACGTCTGCCCCAACTTCCGTTTTCTGCAGGAAACGCCCGTATTGTTACATCTGATCCTCGGAAGGGATTTCAAGGCTAACCCTCACCTTTTTGTGAAAATAATTTATCACGTTATAATTTTTGTAAACTTGGTTGAATTTTAATGAATGAATGAAAACTGACCCCAATTTTAGTAAAGATCTACGTTTCAAAGAAAATTTCGAGCATCATTTCGGGGATTTAGTCGAAGTTCTTGATAAATTTGGGTGGGTATTAGAGCTCCTAAGTATAGTAAATGTGTGGGTTGAGTGATGTAACGTTTAGCGAAG
This sequence comes from Herminia tarsipennalis, assembly GCA_945859575.2. Classification (NCBI taxonomy): domain Eukaryota; kingdom Metazoa; phylum Arthropoda; class Insecta; order Lepidoptera; family Erebidae; genus Herminia; species Herminia tarsipennalis. The sequence goes on from OX243844.2 coordinate 22,898,574, forward strand.
TTTATTATCGTTCAACCTACCCGAATTATAATATTATTCAAAAATTTTGCCAAATTCGACAATATTTATTCTAATTATGAAAATACCTCAAACAAAAATAAACTTTTTTACAATAAAAAGAAGACAAAAGATATTAAATTTCATAAAAAACTTTAAGTAGAGATCAACACCTGACTTTGGTGTCAAATGTAACCACAATGAATTTCCTCACAACTGAAAGGTTACAGCGATAAATACTTTCAACATAGCGACGAGAATACTAATAACAACCCTTTGACATCCTTAACCACTTATACCGGTATTATACTTTATGTATTTATATTTGACAGTTTTTGACCAAGAATTAAATATAGGTTGTAAAATACCAAACGAATAGTAATCAAAAAACCATTACTAATTACAATATTACCCATAAACCTAATAAAAAATATTTTAACGCTCATTCCAAAAATTCTTAACCAACTTGTGTTTCCAACACCACTTAAAGAACTTAGCGAACTAAGTTATAAGTGTGAAGGACCCAAGTTGAACTTATTTCTTCCAATCCCTATTTCTAAATAATACGTATAAGGGAGCGTTCTTGGGCCGCTCCTATTCCTCTTATATATCAATGATCTTCCAGACATAACAAATGACATCTCTATAATATTGACGTATAATAATGATCCTGAATTATGCAACGAACGCAACAGAACGATCCTTTTGGTGACATAATGGCTAGAATCCAACAATTTGAACATTAATATAAAAAAACTAATTGTATTAAATGTTAGTTATGCAAACTATTAAAACTTGGCCGAATTACTTATAATTAGACTAGGATCGTCTCGGTTAGTATTAGTAGATGATAGTAATAACGGTTAGTAGGTGAATCAAAACGGTTTCGGAAATAAAAATGAGAAGTAATATGTTTAGATATAGATTGTTTCGTGTACAAATATGAATGATCATTTTTTATTCGGTTCTAATTATCTTTAAATTTTCACAAAAAGCCGATTTTGCGATGATATTAATATCTGCCTATTCAAGGCAGAATTCATCAAAGTTAATACAAATAATTTTTTCGTCATTTTCATATTTCTCGCTCAATTTTACGACCACAATTAAATATGTAAATCAATGTAACATTTTTATTTCTAAAGAACGGTACTTACTAAGAGAAAATCTTTTGATTCTGGTTAACAATAAAAAGAACGCTGAATCTCGTTATCATGTCCAATCAATTATGGGTGGACGTATAAAAAGTTAAATGAGTATTTATTCAAATATTATTCATTCTGTAATGCTTTTATTCCTTTTGTTAAATATAATTGATATTTCAACGTCTTTTGAAGAACTCTTTGAGCTTTGTCTCATTAGTTTATTACAAACATTTAGCATTCATCGCAGATAGAAAGAAACTGCTGCGACTCGTCCTCGGCAATTAAACATTTTATTCATACTATCTGTTAACTTTCACCACTTAAATAGGAATTGTTTTATATACCTATTATAACCTCAAGAATAAAAACAAACGTGGAATATACATTTTATCTAAAATTTGAAAAAAAGTATATTTCAATGAAGATCAAGATTAAGTAGTTCTTTTTATTAGACTTATATAATACTAGCTGTGCCCCACGGTATTACCCGCGGTTTTTTAGCCTATGTGTTAATCCAGGGTGTCAGCTACCACCATACCAAATTTTAATAAAATCGCTCCAGCCGTTTAGACGTGAAGAAGTAACAAACATACTCACAAACTTTCGCCTTTATAATATTAGTGTGATTCAGAAATATCACGCCAAGTCAATCATAGAAATGCCTACAGTTACAATTTATATATTTTCAACTTAAAACACTGAAGAGTAAAATTTTATATTTAAAATAAAACCACCGTTATGGAGTTAGGTGAATTTAAGCCAAAAATCATATAAACAATGAAACTATGAGCAGTTAAGTTAAAGTTTATCCCCCGTCCTGATGTTATTGGCGTTATTTAGATTTAAAATAATTAGCTCTCACGGGATAATAGAAATAGGCTCTTGAAGTGAAAAAACTTCAACGAAATTTAAAACTCGTGGACCTTAAAATAATATAAAAGTAAGCCAGTAAAAGGCTGTATACTATCCGGACACGAATTCAAAAATAGAACAAAAGTAGTTGCACTAAATTTAGTATTCAAGTAGAAATAAGATGAGTTTAAATTTATAAAAATCATTTGTACGACTGTGCACAAATCTAGATCCCACATTCCGCGTTGAAGGAGTGAATGGAAATCGACGGGAAAACAACGTTCGTTCGGGTGGAAAGGATTTTTCTGATTCGTATAAAAACTTCGTATGTAAGACGTGCGATTAATCGCACGTAAGACGGTAGGTATGAACGTGCGATTAATCGAGAAACTGTGACTAACTACTAACGAATTTGATATGAATGCAAATGCTATTATTGTCAAGCCAAATCATCGCCACTATGGATCTTGTAACGTAGAAACTACATTTAATTACGTAAAATATATCTATATGTTTTTGTATTATATGGGTTACAAAAATACATAAATATGTTTTACGTAATTAATACTTCTTGGCATTTTTAAAACAGTTTTTATATAACGTATTCATATTAAATGATTGTTTTAAATTGTAACATGTAATGGACGAATTCGACAAATCCAGAAATTACTCCTTCATTCATATAATATATATGTATGTTGGTAAACCATTACCACAAACTAAAAAGTGTTATCTTACTTAAAATTAAGTTGTTTTTATTTGAAAAGCTTAGATACCTTATTTATTTTTAACGGCCATTATCCATTAAACGCTAAGAAATCAATTATCTTGTCAAGCCCGAAGCCATTCATTACAGTGAAGTTTGGAACGCTTCCATGTTCTACCCCTTTTATATACTGCTAATGTTAAAATTTAATACGTACCTACTGAAGGTCTGAACTTAGATTTCAGAAGCACCTGCTAATTGTCTCATTGGTTCCGTACTTTCCAAGCGTTTGCATGCTGCAGGCTAAATTATGTATTGTTGATCTTTTGAATACGGAAGTTCTCAGTACTATTCCTTTACATGAATATATTTAGAATACAGGAATGAATAATCTTAATTAGTTTTCTAATATGGTGTAACTTACCTACAGTTAATAAAAAAACATTGGCAATTTGAAAGCAGTGGGCACGAGTTTTCATTGCCTTGTTCTCCAGCCTTATCTATTGCATTGCAAACGTGGCATTAGGTGACATGTAAGTACATGTACATGTTTAATCATGACAATCGTCGCTTTTGCTTCCTAAATTAATGCACTTTTACGTTGTATGAGCAAGTATACGAATTGACAAATATAGAAATAAATGCTTAGGGATTGTACCGTTTCACATGTCTTGTCATTTAGATGATCTATAAGCATTATATGTATACCTAACAATAGATTATAAATAGTTGTGAAAAGCTTTCATTAAAAAAACGATCAAAACGTTTTAGCGTTTATAAAAGCAGAATCATCAATTTACTCAATTAGTTAATTACATATAGCAAGTGTTGCATTTGCTCGTCAAAAAAACTTGAATTTAGATTTAGGTAGTCGTATATTAAGTCCGACAAATCAGTCGCAAGTAAATCGCAAGCGTGTTTGTCCAGTCGCATCGGGTTCCAAGACGGCTGTATCGTGAAAATGTTGATTTGATTCGATTCCAAAGAAACGAAATGAAGTTTGTAAGCTTTTTCTTCACGTGATGTAATTGGATTAATTACGCGTAGTCAGTAATCCCAGCGGTTGGAGTCTACTCCTTTTAACGTGGCAAGTTCACGTTCAATTAAATCTTTAGTGGAAGAAATTCTTATAAAAAGAAACCTTATTTTACTTTCCAATAATATGATAGATTATTATGATTATTTAATCAAACTTAATCGTTAGGACTATCCAAAGATTTCAGATTAAGGGTGTCGTGATTTGGTTTTATATATAACTAGCGGCCCGCTCCGGCTTCGCACAAAGATAAAATATATGGATGTTATTATACATATAAACCTTCCTCTTCAATCACTCTATCTATTAAAAAAAACCGCATCAAAGTCCTTTGAATAGTTTTAAAGATTTAAGCATACATAAGGATATAGGGACAGAGAAAGTGACTTTGTTTTATACTATGTAGTGATACACAGTAATTAGTGATACAATATCAAGTGATTTGGTTTTATACACAAAATGGCTAGCCAGCCAGATTTTACATTTAATTATTTTTGATTAGAAATAATTACTTAATTATCTTATGTATGTTATGATTTATTTAATGTTTCCGAACAAACATAAAAATATTTGTTTTATATAAGTTTCCCTATTTTTTACTACTAACTAAACTAAAATTCACATAGGCAGTGTCGATTTTCATGTCTGTTATGAGACAAATGAATGCAATTTGGAGCATTATAAGTAAATAAACAAACAAACGTAATAGGTAGTCATTTCGATAGTTAAAAATAATAATAACTTTGAAAATTCAAAAATATTGAATACATTTTTACCCACTGGTTTAGACTCAAGAATTAAAAGCCAACTACCCTCAAAGTCCAACAAGTTGTTAGTACAGAACTTTGTTAATACTAAGAGCAATAGATAAACAGACCCATGCATAGGGAAGTCGGGGATAAAAGGAGCAAGTTCCTTCACAAACTTTAATTTCGTTTTGTACATTTTTACTTAGTAACTTTTCTTCACGTACACTGTTGTTACGCTCATCTGTGGCGTGTTTATTGTCCGTTTAGTTTTCCTACAAACATTTTGTTAGTTTTGTTTGCTAATCCTTATTGATTGAAAATGTTAACAAATTTTCGCGATTTGTACACATTATTAAAATAGATATATTACGAGTCTTAATAGCGTGAATAATTTAAGGTAAAGTTATTGCCCGAACCTTCTTTATTGCCCGATATTATTTATGGCTTTTCTACCGTATGTGAAAGGAGTGACGGACAAAGTAGGAACAGTACAGCTAAAATAATACATAAAGACTGTATATAGTCCGCACTTCAAGGTAGCTAAGCACCTACGTACTCCTAAGTATGTAATTCCTCTGCAGACACCGGGCGTCTACAAAGTGGATTGCAGCTGTGTTTGTTCCTAAATTGGACTAACCAAACGCACAATAGCGGAAAGGGTTAAGGAACATATCGCGGCTGTGAAAAACCGACAGACAAACAAGTCAGCAATAGCGGAACACTTGCTGGATGCGGGAACAAATCACTGAATTGAACTACACAAAGCACAGGTCCTCTTCACTGACCGTCACTATTACTCCAGGATGGCGAGAGAAGCAGATGAAATAAAAAAACATGTCAATTTCAATCGAGAAAATGATCAGCAAGTGTATACACCGCTGAACAAATATTAAACGCCAGTGTTGAGTGTCAAAGTACGGACAGTTCCGTAATAGTTAGTGATAAAATTCAAGCGAGGGTAGTTTTCAAAACCCGCGCTTTAAGGACGCGGAGTAAGCTCCGCGTCCGCTGAACTAGTCTACTCATAATCACTGCCGTCGCAATACGGTCGAAACGTCGGGCAATAAACAAGGCATTTTACTTTAAATTATTCACGCGATTAAGACTCGTTATATATACATTACATTTAATTCGATTCAACCAATAAGATGATGAAAATCATCATCTTAGTGGTTAAATCGAATTTTTGTATTTTTCGATTTATTAGATACTAGCTGTGGTGAACATGTTTCTAGTCTAGTTAAGTTTATTTCTAGTATTTAGATCCTAATGTCACCTGTGCATTTGGTAGAGTTTTACGTTTAAGTTAAGTTTTGTAACATTTGCATCAAATCAATTCAGTTATAGATTTTATATGATTCTATTTAATATTAAGAGAAAAATTATGGTACATAATTTCTGAAATTCTAATATAGTAGCACCACTTTTCTGTAGTATGACTACAGAAAGGTGGTGCTACCTATGACTACACGCTAATAAAACAAACACGAAACTATACTCACTGACTGAACAGACTCAAGACGACTGAAATCTCGGAAACTGCTCACCTACCACAGAACATTGATACCTACTAGTTCTGAGTTCTGAGAAACCAACGATCGTAATTTTGGCAGACTGGTATCAACTAAAAATCTTTCATAGGATTTTTGTAAATTCCATTTGTAAGATAGTCTAGAACGCGTTTAATGTTAGGATTTAAAATGCAAGTAACGCTTGATAAAACGTAAACCAAAAAATACAAAAAAAAAACAAATATCAACTTGATACATAAGTCAAACCAAAGTTAACGTTAGCAATATATCTAGAGCCCAAACAAGACAACGTCGCGACTCCTAGCTCAACAAGGTCAGTACTAACATATTTTTCTCCTAATAAACACTAGATACATAACAAAGTTCAGTCTGAGGCGCAAACCTCACTCACACGCTTATTTTACTTCCAATCAGCAACACGGAGTTGTAGTAAGCACGATTTCACAGCTACACTTGTCAATATATAACACGAGTTACGACGCTCGCTAGTTTTATGTTTGGGCTATGGAGTTCGCGATTTAGTCATTAAATTAGGTACTATTTATTTTCTGTCAAAATACAATTTTGAAAGTATGATTGCTGATAGGTAGGTAACTTCAAAAGTCGATACTCAGAACTTCTAAAATATTTAGGATTCTGAGGAAGAAACCTTTCAAGAAAATATTTCCCATTAGGAATGGTGATTGTGTGATAAAATCTCCAAGTCTCCTCTACCAGTAGAATATTATAAATATTGATCATAGTGATCTAACATTAGGGGAAGTAGAATAATAAAGAGAAAAATAATTAAACAGAAGTCATTAAGTTGAAAACATAAAACATTTTTCACCAACCAGGAAAGAAAATGAACAATACGGCTTTAAGAACTGACCTATAAATAAGTCGTTATTAAATTCTTGACGGTCAAGAAGCAATTAGTAACCCTCTCATTGTTACTGGCATCTAGCCAATAGAATGCTTGAGACTAAATTCAAATACGCCTGGTAGAAGTACGTAGAAATTATTACTAAACAACTTTCTACTTAACATGAATATGCCGAACTTGTACCTGCGCCCAATTAAAGGTGGTTCGAATTGACTGTCAGTTTAAACCTTAAGTATGATACGGTTAGAAAAAAAATATTTAAAATTCTAAGTAAAGGTTCTATTTATCTTGTGTTGGTGCCATTTATGATTTCAAATTATAAAAAATATTTGGTACCGCATCATTTTCCTGCAAAGGAGTTCCTCAGAGTGTAGTCAGAACTTTAATTTAATTTTAGTCGCAAAATAAATTGCAACCGTTTGCTTATTTCTGATCTTGCCGTATAAGCTTCCACACAATGTTATTTTTTTTTTTAAACCTTTCTTTATGATAATGAATCGCTAATTTCGTAGCCACATCCCTCCCTGTTTTATCTAATACAATGTGGAAATGTGATTTGTTAGTTGCCACACTGTTTTGGGGTGTGACATAGTCTCTATTGGGAACTTTAGTTCCAAATTCCTTCCTTCAATGTCAGTCGTATAGAATAGACAACGATGTATGTCAACCTTAGATCAAAGGCATACAGGATGATGGCATAAAGGTGGGACATGTAGGGACTACTTCCTCTCAAAGAAGATATATGTATGTACACCTACAGAAATGTTTAAAACAAATATTGTAACAAAATTATATTATACTAGCTTCCTCCCGCGGCTTTGCCCGCGTTAAGTTTGGACTGCCATTTCACTCCTTTAAAGATTTGCTTCAGGCTTTGTAGTGGATGCCTTCATCATAACAACTATCTGTGTACCAAATTTCATTCCATTCAGATGTGTGAGCTGTGTGTTGATAAATCAGTCAATCACAGTTTCCTCTTATGCCTCTTAAATACACAGATAGCTTATCCTCGCAACTTCCACACGAAGATCCACATGAGAGGCTTGAGAGAGTGGCCACGTATAATATAATCCAAATAGAGCTGAAACTTTCTATGTTTTATCCACAAACCACTTGAGAACAATTGAACAAAATTTTATAAAATTTGATACCTACAATGCTAATTTAAAATCACGCGGAAGAAACACATTCACAGGGAAACATTGTTTGTATGTCTGTAATGGGTAATATTTTTTTACCCGACTGCGTAAGAAGGTGAAAGTGAAGAAGAAGGTGTATGTTTTTTATTATTAACGTTAAAAGTATAATATAGGCTATTTAGGGTACACCACGCTATGATCGGTAAGAGTGATATAAAAGAGGAACGCTAAGTAGCTACGATACGATACTGTGGTCTTCAAAAAATAAAAAGTAGGCATTTAATAATATTATAGTGACTGTCTCTATGGCGCGGTGGGAGTGTATACGACTGCTACACAAGAGGTCGTGGGTTCGATCCACTCCAAGGATAAAACTTTGTGTGATGAGCATGATGGTTTATTCTGTGTCTGGGTGTTATGTATCTATTATATGTGTGTATTTAGAAATATATAAGTATGTTTATCAGTTGTCTGGTTTCCATAGTACAAGCTCTGCTTAGTTTGGGATCAGATAGCGTTGTGTGAGTTGTACCAAGATATTAGATATTACTATGTAGGTATTTATGTGGCGTACTTTGTGTTGTTGGTAATAAAAAACAAACTTAATTATACTAGGTATATCGCAAAAACATTGAAAAAACAGTTTTGTGAAAAACAAACTGTTGTATTTTGACAGACATATTCCTCCCCCGCACTCCCTCGCCCTCTTATCGGCGGTGGTGGTTGATGTACCGGTGCTGAATCTACTGCCCCTCTCCAGTCATGCGAATACTCGAAAAAAAAATATATATATATATTTACGGGTCTTAATTGCGTGAAATATTTATGATAAAATACCTTGTTTATTGCCCGACGTTTCGACCGTATTGCAACGGCTCTGGTCACTGGTAGACTAGTTCAGCTAAGCTCCGTCTCCGTGAAGCGCGGACTTCGGAAACTACCCTCGCTTGATTTATATCACTCACTATACTACGACCGTTATCTTCCAAGATATCCATAAAGATTTAGACCAGTAAGAGCACTTTTCTTTAAAATTAAATTTAATTGATTAAATTTATTTAATTAAATGTGTAATGTATAACGTATTTATTTGGACATACCGTGATGTTAAAAAGCTTTAGGCGTAGCCTTCCTAGATAAATGGGCTATCCAACACAATTTTTTCACTTTGAATCAGTAGTTTCTGAGATCATCGCGTTTAAACAAACAAACTCTTCAGCTTTATAATATACTAGCGGACGCCTCGCGGTTTCACCCGCGTAGTTTCCGCTCCCGTGGAAATACCGGGATAATATTTACTTACTAATTTAAAATTGAAGTGTTTAAATTTTTTATAATATAAATATGTTGTCCCAAAGCGTAGTGTGTCAGTTTTGCATTAAGTTTGTTTTGAAAAATTATAGACAGCCGGACTATTCTGACACTCAGTACCGTGTCCACTTCCAAGAACCAGCGCGTCGAATGGTATTTAATGTATTTAAATTACATCATAGTAACAAAAAATTGTGACAGTACATATAGATCACGCGTATACAAAATGGTATCTTTTTTAACTGTATAAATAAAGAGGCATTAAACACTCATAGTATTTTTCGAAACAAGTGACAGTCAAAATTTATTGTAAAAAAATACAACACAACGTCTTAAAAATCAGGTCAAAAAGATATTGTGAAAATTATATAAAGTATTACTAACATTTAAACGTTGCATGATTGTAACTATTTATTATACGGGAATGAACGCGCATTGTTTACCTTAAAATTGCTTGACGTTTCGACCAGGTTTCACCGGCCGTGGTCACAAGCGGATGGTGGTCACAATCGCAGCGATGTTAAGACGGAGTCTGTAAGCAATTTTAAGGTAAACAATGCGCGTTAATTCCCGTATAATAAATAGTTATATAAAGTATTGTTTATCCTATAAACGTATTCGTTGACTATAATAAAAGACGATGCAATAAGTTCAGATACAACGTCTATTTGTCGTGTATCATCATAGTGTTAACACAATGACTCGCTTATCACGCGCTGATGACCAGGAGAAGTCCTTACTGATGTTTGGACTCTGCTTGTATTTTGTTGAATTCCCCATCTAGGTATCAATTCTCACTTCTAAGCAGACACAGTCAATAAATATACAACCCCATACACATACCGCTTACCCCATAAGCAATCCCATCAAATTCAATGCGTAGTAAGGGAATACTTTTTAAAAGTTACATTAAATTACTTACATCTATAAACTAAGAGTGTCATACAAAATCAAGTTTTTTTTTGTTCAGATAAGCCGAAGAACCAATTTCTTAAGCGTAAAAGGCAAATGTGTTTAGAGTACGTTTAATAGAAAGTCGCGACAGACTAAAGGAGATGGCACCGGATCGAATTTGTATTTGCCCGACGAATAATAACGTGAGGTGGGATTTTTGGAGTGTCATATTAAGTAAATAATTTAGAGCCCGCTGCTGTAGCTACAAGGTGTATTCGCTTTAGATGGATTAGTTCGTATTTAGGATTTCTTTTGGCATTTCATTGATTTATTTATTTATTTTGTTTATTACAGATCTCTTATTGCTGACAGTACAATCCATTCGCAATAACTGAAATATTATATCAAATTCATTTAAAACAATTTAAAATGTATATAAATAATAGTGTGATAATGTAAATGTAATTGAGAATAATTAGAATAATATCAATGAATACAAGATAAAAATAATGTTCATAATAATAATTGTGTAGATTACATATAAAATTAATACAATTAAAAAAAAATAATACAATTAAAAAAAAAATCCATTGACTTGCTAATTTAATTTACATTAAGGTACTTGGCAGTGTCAAAGACTCGGCGTAACGTCTAGAGGCTGTTAGAAACTGATTTTCGGTGCATGAGAATAAGTCGATTGTTGAGTTGGATGATACAATGTCATTAATATATCGGAGCGCGCGGGGTAGTGGTGCAAAGCGACCAAGATTAGTGCGCGCGGTCGGTACTGCTAGTGGGCAATGGCGGTGCTCGCGCATCATATGCGTGCCTCGGCGAGGTACAAAGAAATTGATTTGTGCTAGGAGTGACGAGCTATAAGTATAACCACGTATGAGACGGAAGAAGTACATAACAAGGCAGACATTACGGCGCATTGCTAACATTTGGTAGTCTACCATGCCTATTATAAATAATGTCGGATATAGATGGGGTAGTAAAAGTACATTTTTTTATATAAATATCTAATAAATGACTTCTGAATCTTCTCGATTTTTTGTATATTCTGCACTTGGAAGGGATTCCAAATCAAGGCATTAGTCTCAAGTATACATCTAACGTAAGCATTATATAAAACACATAAAGTCGAACGATTTTTGAACGATCCAGACTGACAGAGAACAAATCCAAGGTTTTTACGAGACTTATTACATAGCTGTTTGATATTTTCGTCAAAAGTCAATTGACTGTCGAACCATGTACCTAGGTCTTTGACTACAGATACTCTGCTTAGGGTGATGTTGGACATTATATAATCCTCTTTAAGTGGTGTACGCATACGACTAAAGGACATGATTACACATTTTTTTATGTTCAAGGTAAGGTTATTGGTCTTTGACCATTCCGAGACGTTATCAATGTCACTTTGTAGCAGCTCACAGTCAGATGCAGTGGTTATTGAGAGTGCCAATTTTATGTCATCCGCAAACATCAAACAATTACTATGATTTATCACAGAGGGTAAGTCATTTATTAGAACCAGGAATAACAATGGCCCAAGAGAACTTCCTTGACCTATGCCAGAATTTACAACGTAATATCTGGATCTGCTATTTCCATGTACAACATACTGCCTACGGCTAGCGAAATAGTTTGAAAAAAAGTAGATAAAATTTTTAGAGAACCCAACACTAGCCATTTTGAAAAGTAGTACGTCATTATTTACTTGGTCAAACGCTTTCTGATAATCGAGGTATGCGACGTCTACCTGTCTTTTGGCATCAAGTTCCTGCGATATAAAAGTTGTCATGTTTATTAGATTACTCACGGTTGATCTGCCTGGTAGAAACCCGTGTTGTTGGTCGCAAAACCAACCTCGTAGCTGTTTATAAATTAGGTTGTATAGTGTGGATTCCATAATTTTACCAAACACCGACAGTACAGCTACTGCGCGATAATTTTGTACGTCTGATTTGGAACCTGTTTTGTGTATTGGTAAAACTTTCGTCGTTTTCCATGCGAGCGGATATATTCGTTGTTGCAGTGATAGGTTAATGATATGGCATAGTGGGTCGACAAAAATCTCATAACAGTCATGGACTATAATTTGGGGTACACCGTCTGGCCCTTGGGTGAATTTAGGCCTAAGTTTCTTTAATGCACTACGTACGTCCTCTTTCTGCACACTATCCACACATACGTGGGCATCGTAGGTTCCGCTATGACATTGCGAGTCTACAGCGGCCGCCAGTGTCGCTTCTGGATTAAGGGCGGGTGCACTCGATAGATATACACTTTGAAAGAACGAGGCAAACGCGTTAGCTACTTCTTGTGGGGTACTCATACCGAATGTAGATGATTCATTCGACTGTCTGTTTTGCTTTATGTAACGCCAGAAGTTATTCGAATTTTGTAATATATTTTGTAATTTAATATATGGCGGCTTGTCTAAAGAATACATTAGACAAGCCTCCATCAATGAAAAACACAACAAAAAAAAGCTCTTTCACGTGTTAACAACATCACAGATTGATTAATATGCAGTAAGATGGAATTGTTAAAAGATGACTTTGTCAAATGCTTGTGTTGGCGATACATTTTACACGACTGCCTCAAACTGCGTTCTTTAAAAGCGGCAGTAGCCAAATGGTTATGGCGTCTCACTCGCAATCGAGGTGGTCCTGGTTTGAATTCCTTCTAATTAACTACCGACCTGAACCCACTCCTGATACAAACAAAACTTGACTATAGGAGTTAACAAGATTGATGCAATGTGCGACCCCACAATTACCAAACTAGGTTTCGTTTCAAAAAAGGAGTGTATTGTTTAGATGTATAGAGCTCACATCAGATAGGTATTACAAAGAAGACGTAGCAATTAATAACATAATAATATACCGTTCATTACAAAATTGACATCAACGGTAACAATTAAAAAATAAAAGTACAAATAAAATATTACTTTGACAGAGCTTTATTTCATAAAGATTAAAGATTAAAGATTTCTTTATTTTGTATAGGAACAAGTTAAGAAGTTTACAATCACTAATTAATTAAACTTTTGCATTTATAAATTATAACAGGCCTCGACTCTATTTGTAATAAATATGATTGTAATTATAATTATTACAGAATGTTTCAACTTGTAAATTTATATATCAGATTAATTTTAGAACTGTTTGAGCGGACGAAAAATTTGTTCGTTTTATGTACCAAAAGTTTCCAGTTTGAAGATCATCGCTGTATTAAATTCTGCTGCTGTGGTATATACAGGCTTATGTTACGCCATTATGCTTTCCTATTTTCAAATCAACTTAAGTTACATTTCAAGACAAATCTATTAAGCAATGGAACCCATTGTCTGCCCATTGCCCTATATCACGTCTTGAGTATAACCCAGAAACCGCATTCGACGCAGTTAAGAGCGGCTTAGGTCCAACTCAGTACGGCCCCTTAAATTGATATTATGACGACTGTGCATGGCGCAAGACTGATTTCATTAAATTAATTAAGGAGCCTCCATTTATGTATTCATGTATGTATGTTTGAAGTTGAATTTGTGTTTCTTGTTTGCATCTCTTTGGAAGGGGTAAGTCTTATGGTAAAACTTGGTAACTCAAATGCACCTCATGACATGAAAAAAATATAAACCAACTTCTGTTCTTCAAATCTTTTTTGTAGCAAGATATCCTTGCTATTGATAAATATAATTCAGTCGCTATATTTAATTTTGATAATTTAGTGACACTAGCAAAATTATGAAACAATTGATTGACATAAGAACCATCAAAGTCCGCCTATTCATTTATTCTAGATCATCACAAAAGTAAAACTTACAGACATAGGCTGATAAACACATCACTTCCTTTTTTCGCGCAGTATGGGAAAAAATAATTATATTGTAGTTGGCGTAAATAATCATGATTTTCTGTAACGATTTGTTTTAAAAATATTTTATTAACAAGCCCGTGAGAAATGTTAGTTGGTAAAAATGCTGTCTTCTGTGATTTTAATCATTTATAATTATATCATAGGGCTTGTTTCAGTAGGTACATTCTTAACATAAAGTTATGCCTTATTTGGGCAAATTTATTCATTATTCGTTGTGCAATCTTGGTAACACATGTTTCATAGTAGTCAGCCGTGAGCACGACTTGGCACGAATCTCCAATGTCTACTGATGCGTTTACCTAATGGTTTCTCGCTAGACAACTTGAATTTCAATGTAAATTACTCATGGTATATTAATTTAAATTTTTACTAGCAACCCGCCTTATCTTCATACATTGGTGCAATTTATTCATGAAAATGTCAAATTGAACATCGCATTTTAGTTCAATTTTATTTTATAAAACAATACAAAATGCTAACATTTCCGGTGAAATTTCCAGAAAAAAATATACTAGCCTTTTATACAGCACATACATGAATGCAACAAAAAAACACATTTAAACCAAATTGGCTAGTTATGGTCTTTATGTGCAGTTTAATTAAACAGATTTTTATTCAACCTATAAAATTATTCAAACATTAACATAAATGATCACATTATATTGTGATCAATGTACAACCAATTGTATTTTTTGAGAATTAATGTTAAACATAAAAGTTTTGAAGAATTTTAATATCGCTGTCAGCAAATACATAAAGTCCTGAAATAGAACCAATACTTAAATTATATTTAAAAAATAGGTACCTACCTATTTTACTCTTATTTCTAAATTTGTTTTACTTTGTTTCTCAGTGCCTTATAATCATTTTATCATAGTAAGAAAATAATAATAATAATAATAATAATAACCTGGCAACACTTAAAGAGTCATGACGTCTAAAATATATCTCCGTCCAAATAACATTTAAATTCATAATTTTACAAGCTTTTACAAACCATACAATAGCCGCAAAAAGAAAAGGAAACCTCATTGTCCATTTAATAGTAAATTTACGAAAATTACACCTATTCCTATCAAATTCAGTAAACCAAAAATAAACAGAATGACAGATGATGACAATATGTCAAGCAAAACACATTACAATATTATAAAAGAAGAAATCAATAGACCAATAATACGAAAATGATAACAAGAAGTCGCGCCAGAGCACAAGATGCACAAACTCCACCCCCGGACTCGTCGCTCCGCTCCGCCTCGCAAACACGGGAACCGAACGCTACGTCGACACCAACCGTTGCTGAGGCGTCGAGCTCGTCGAGCGACGAGTACTTCTCCCCGCCGACGTCACCACCACCTGCACGCCACCGAGGGAGAGGCCGGCCACCTACAAGCTTGGGACCCAGAGGCCCACCAGCCTCAAGCAGGGCCCCCGCTGCCGGTGGTAACGTGCGCCGCATGAGATGGACTCAATCCATTAATGAGAACGTCATGCGGGCATATTATGCGGCTACAGAGGGGGGAGCCAACCTTACTGTGTACCGTGAACGGATGCTGCCTCTGTTTCAGGTGCTTGAGCCGACTGTTAACGTTACGGCACAACGACTATCGGACCAAGTGCGGGCCATTCAGCGCTGTCATCTGCTGAATGAGGCTGCACTTGAGAGACTACGCTCGGAGTACCCCCAAACTAGCCGCGATATCCCTGCCCCGGTCCAGGTTTCTACAAATGTAGTTGACTGTGAATCTACGGGGCCGGATGCCGCGACTATAATGGTAAGTACTCAGTACAAAGAGGAGGTTAAGGCCGCTTTGGAATGTGCGCTTCACGAGTATCGGTCCACGCCCCACAATATTAGGCCACGCCTGCCTCGGTTGCCTATGCATAGACGGAACATTGCGCTGGTGTGTGCTCTTGATTCGCTATTGCCTACTTACCTAGACAATAGCGAAGACCTCGGTGATACCCATTCGATCCTGTATTGTACGGCTGTTGCGGCGTGTCGTATAGCAGGTATTAAGCTTTTAGCTGAAGCCCCTACTATACGACCAAGGTACGCCGTACCGGCTTGGCAATACAGGATTGAACGCCGTATTACCGAGGCAAGGGTACTCATTGGCAAGTTGTCCTGCTTCAGGACCGGGAACACTCGTCCGAGAGTGATGCGCTTTGTGAAACGGGCATTCTTGGGGACTGGAATCAGCCCTCAAGATTATATGTCACGTGTCACAGAGCGCATCGACTTCCTGAAGCAAAAAATTTATGCATGGGCAAACCGAATACGCAGGTATAAAAAACGCGTGGACAGGTATAACGTGAACCGCATGTTCCAAAGGGACCAAAGGTGGGTGTATAGAGACTGGCAGCGAACGGACCAAGGTGTGGATGACGGGCATTTACCGAATGCTGAAGCGACAAGCTTGTTTTGGCGCAACATTTGGTCGGTGCCTGTCATACACACAGAGGGGGAATGGATGCGTGACGTTGAACAAGCGTGCGAACTTATTCCAGAAATGGAAGATACCATCATTAATAGCACAGACGTAGCCAGTGCAGTCCGTCCTTTGTCTAATTGGAAATCTCCAGGCCCAGACGGACTGCACAACTTTTGGCTGAAATGGCTACGCAGTTCGCACGCTTGTTTGGCATCACAATTCCAGTCAGCCCTAGAATCTGCGTCGCTCCCAGCCTTTATGACTAAAGGAGTGACCCACCTGCTCCATAAGACCGGTAGTACCTCGGACCCTAGTAATTATAGACCGATAACTTGTTTACCATCGATCTATAAACTTCTTACATCCATTCTGAGAGCTAAAATAAACAAACATATACACACAAACTCCATCATGTGTACCTCTCAGAATGGATGTAGAAGTGGGGCCCGGGGTACTAAGGAGCTCCTCCTCATTGATACGACTATAAGCCAGCAGGTTCGTCGCAACCGAAAGGATCTATCGGCATGTTGGATAGATTATAAGAAGGCGTATGACTCCGTGCCACATACATGGCTTCTGAGGGTGCTGGAGTTGTATAAAGTTAATACAACTCTACGTACCTTCTTGAAGTCGTGTATGGGGCAATGGAATACGCTTCTTACCTATCCAGGGTGCCGAGGGACCCAAGAAAGTGGCGGCGTACCTATAAGGATTGAGCGGGGTATATTCCAGGGTGATACTCTGAGTCCCCTTTGGTTCTGCCTAGCACTGAACCCACTTAGTACCTTACTAGTGGGTTCAGGGCTAGGTTGCAGGTTGCGACGTGGTGGTCAGGTTATATCTCATTTGCTTTATATGGATGACTTGAAGCTCTTTGCTCCCACCAGCTCACAGCTAATAGCGCTACTGAAGGTGACTGAAACCTTTAGTAATTCTATTAGAATGGAGTTTGGTGTGGACAAATGTGCAGTCGTTCATATAAAGCGAGGGCGGATAGTGGAATCCGAAGGGACTCAACTCTCGGATTCCATTCACCTAAGATCACTACTCGCAACTGAGACCTATAAGTACTTGGGTATGTCGCAGGCGCTGTGCATAAATGAGGTTGACATGAAACAGCTGCTGCGGGAACGTTTCCTGGGCCGCCTGAAAAAAGTGCTTAATAGCCTTTTGTCAGGTGGCAACAAGATCCGGGCCTGCAACAGCTGGGTTATGCCACTTCTTATGTACTCCTTCGGCATACTTAAGTGGACTCAGACTGAATTAGACACCTTGGATCGAAAAGTCCGTACACTGATGACGTCATACCGAATGCATCACCCGCGTTCATCTGTAATGAGATTGTATATCCCGCGGAAGTGTGGGGGCCGGGGTTTGCTAAACCTTAAGTCCATTCATAACCGCGAGGTATACAATCTAAGAGAATATTTTCTCCATGTGGACGCGGGTGTGCATCGCGATGTCGTCGCGGTGGATACCGGGCTAACCCCGCTCTCCTTGGCGAAAGAGAACTGGCGCAGGCCTGTAGTGCTTGGTGTCAACGAGCGCAGGGAGGTATGGCAGAGCAAGGAGCTTCACGGCAGGTTCTTTCGGGCTCTTCATGGGCCCGATGTGGACCTACTAGCGTCCGTGGCCTGGCTACGGTTCGGTGACCTTTTTGGTGAAACCGAGGGTTTTGTCTGTGCAATTGCTGACGAAGTTATCATGACGAATAACTACCGGAAATATATCCTGAGGGATGGCACTGTTGACATCTGTCGTGCCTGTCACCGACCCGGTGAGTCCCTCAGACATATTGTTTCCGGCTGTTCACGTCTTGCTAACGGCGAGTACTTGCACAGACACAATCAAGTAGCCAGGATAATCCACCAGCAGCTTGCTCTGAAATACCACCTTGTGGACGTTGAGGTACCATACTACAGGTACGTTGCTGAGCCAGTTCTCGAGAATAGTCGTATCACGTTGTACTGGGATCGCTCTATCATCACAGACAGGACTGTTGTCGCAAACAAACCTGATATTGTGCTGATAGACCGATCAGAGCGTCGTGCAATGATCGTCGACATCACCATTCCACATGACGAAAATCTCGTGAAAGCCGAAAGGGATAAACAAATAAAATATCTGGATCTGGCGCACGAGATTGTCGACATGTGGGATGTTGATTCGGCGATCATTGTACCGATAGTCGTCTCCGTTAATGGTTTGATTGCCAAGAGCCTCGACCAACACCTTGAGAGGCTCGCGTTAGACGGTTGGATCAAGCGCTTGATACAGAAGGCAGTACTTCTGGACACGGCTCGCATAGTGAGGAGGTTCCTTTCTTTGGAACCGTAACCACCGGTAGCTTGGTCCCTGTACCCGATGCCGGTGGGGCACTATTCTTTATATTTTTAAATATATTTAATTTTTGTTAGCTATATTTAAAAATGTAATTTATATGTATTTAATTTTAATAAAGAGAATAATAATAATAATAATAATAATAATAATTTTTATTGTTTTCTCTCACATAGACATTACATCATACAATAGGTTCTACATAGCACTAGTGGTGAATAAACCACTAGTTAACATTTTTATTCTTAATAATTACTATGTGAGAGACTGGCGGCTGTACCTACTAGGAGACCTGTATTACAGCTTACCAGCCTCTCCTAACTCTGGATGGGTAAAGTCGTTAGATGACGCATATTATGTCATGCAATGCTGGTAGAGAGTGTGAGTATATGTGTGTGTATGTGTGTGTGTATGTGTGTGTGTGCGCGCGCGTGTGTGTGTGTACTTAGGCTGGTATTTGTAAGAGCACTTCAGTTTCGTCATAGGAGAGGGATTTGAGCCAAATAGATACATTTGTTTTACAAATAAATCGGGTGTGAGAATATATATTTGTCTCTTTGTTTATTTTATTATAGAGGTATCTTCCTAGAAACCCAAAGAACCTGCCAGAGAACTTAGAGGTCCACCTAAACTCTAAAGTGTCACAGACTTGATGTTTCCGCCGTCTATGTGTTACGTGGCGAGGATCATAGGTGAGCAAGAAATGCTGCCTAAGAACGGTTAAGAGTACAAACAACTGACGTACGGTCAGAACATCCGATAGTTTATACAGGTCATTGGTAGGATAGAGGAATGGTAGAGAATGGCTAACTTTTAGAACTACTCTTTGGGCTCTTTCTAATTTTATTAGGCTAGTCTTAAATGTTCCACCCCATACTGTGATGCAGTAGCTGATAATCGATTGGCATAGAGCCAGATAAACTTGTTTTAGCACTTGAGGATTGGCTGTATGACGCAAATTTTTAAAAATGTATATGAGTTTGCGTGTCCTTGATGACAGTAAGTCCAGGTGACGATTAAAACTAAGTGTACTATCTATTATTATACCCAGATATTTAATGTGGTAGGCAACATTCAAGCGAGCACAGGAGCAAGACTGATCAGTTAGGCAAGTGTGGTAGATTATACCAAATCTGTCATGTAAAAGTGGAGGTGTGGATATCATTGAAAAGGGGATGTATTTCGTTTTTTCAGCATTTAATGTCAACCCATTATCCCTAAGCCAAGAGGATACAATGTTGAATCCGGACTGAGCGAAACTGTAGGCATCATCCCAACTACTCCCATGAAAGATTAGCGCGGTATCGTCAGCAAAGGTTACTATTTTTCCGTTGGCTAGAGAAAGATTGCACAGGTCATTTATAAAAGTGAGGAAAAGGGTAGGCCCCAAGACACTGCCTTGGGGCACACCGTACTCAATAGGTAAATCATTGCTGACGATATCACCAATCCTCACTCTCTGTTTCCTACCAGTCAGGTAGCTGGTGAACAATCTATGTTGGATATCCCGAATTCCCAGTTTCTCTAGTTTGTCCAACAAGAGTGGGACACGAACCGTGTCAAAAGCCTTTGCCAAGTCCAAGAAAATAGCAATAACTTTATTCCTTTGGTCAAGTTTGGCAACAATGTGGTCAGTTAGTTCATGAACAGCATCAGATGTTGAGATACGAGATCTAAAGCCGAATTGTGAACCTGACAAAAGGTTCTTAGCTTCAAGGTATTTCGAGAGACGTTTATTTAGCAACTTTTCAGCGATTTTAGAGACAGCAGAGAGTATCGAGATAGGCCTGTAGTTATTGACGCTGGCCGTGTCACCACTTTTGTGGATGTCTTTAACCATATGATAACGCTTTAGGAAAGCTCCAGAAATATTATCATGCCCGACAGAGTTGACTTTTTTAAGGTTTAAGATGAGGTTTTGCACCTCAGATTCATCAGTGGGAATTAGGGCAAAAGAATATGGCTGGGGGTCTAAGTAGTGTGAGTTAAGTGGATTTTTACCTGTTATTTGTTCAGCTAGATTTTTGCCAATGGATGCAAAGAAACTGTTTATATTGTTGGCCGACGTAGTTGGGTCGTTGGGGGAAAGAAGGTCTACGGCTGGTTTAGGTTTTTTATTAGAAAAAGTAACTTGCTTTATTGCGTCCCAGAGTGCTTTAGTATTGTTTTTAGCAGCTTTATCAATTAGGTCACTCTCATAATCCCGTTTTATCTTTTTTAGTAATCCGTTGCAGAAGTTTCTGTATCTTGAGTAGGTCAATTTAAGTATATCGTCATTAGGATTTTTCTTTAATTTAATATGTAATTTATCACGGTTTTTCATACAGCGTAGTAATCCTATAGTCATCCATGGCTTTTTTAACCGTTTACGGTTAGGGACAGTGATCATACGAGTATTTGATTTTATTTTATGGTTAAGGTCTGAAATTAATCGATATATTATATATATATAAAATGTATTTCACCAAATCATATAAACCGCACGAACTATTCCGAACCCATGCCCCACTCTGCATATCGGTTGTAACTACAGTGCATTATTAATACCTATCCATCAGTAGATAATGGCAATAGCCACAGGTCCCATGTGGTCAGCGCCTGTTTTACCTTGCTCAGATAACAGGGAAAGTGAATTCTGAAGGTATTCAAGGGTCCGATCTAATGATATTGTGGTGGAATGCCTCGATGTTACAGCTTTAGCTTGGGTCAGAGGTGTCAGACCTCTCTCTTAAAGTGTTTATACCTATATAGTGTGCTATGTCAAAATATATGTCTCTATTCTATGTGTGTAACATTTTACTGCCTTATGTATCGTGCATATCATGCAGTCAGTAAAGGAAAAGATTACCTTTTGAAATCAATTCTAACTTAGAATTAAAATAAATAAGTTAATACACATCATTTACTATAATTTATTCAATTTTACTAGTACGTATCTCTATATTTTATTACATACTGGATTTGTAATAAATATGAAAGTAGTAGCATATACAAATTTATGAAACACTGATTATACCTAGTTATGGTGGCCATATCATTTTAGTTTTCTAATGTAGTAACAATTATAACATCACCATTTATTGGATCTCCAGCGGGAGCGACTAGATTTAATTTATTGATATACTCGGGTCTTGCCAAAATAGTATCAGAAAACCTATGTAGAGTAAGCACGCCTACAATTTTAGTACATTTCATGTAATTCTACCCGTTTAGGCTTGTTATAAAATTACAATTTTAACCGCAATACTTTTAACTAAAACTTCACCTTAAGTTTTACCATCGCTTATACAATATTAGGCCATCATCTGCTACCCCATTGCAATAAATCTTGCTCAGCTTACCGTTTCAACTTGTTCGCCAATTTGAATGTCAAATCAACTTCCTTCTTTTCATTACAGTATGTAACTTTAGTAGAAAAGCCTTAAGTGTAATCTTTCTTAAAGATATCAATTTACTAGCTTTCAGCTCCGCCTACGTTATGTATTATTGTAATAGCCTATGTGCTATTCTAATACGAGGGTAACTTTTTGGTTAAGACATTGGACTCGCAATGGGGTTAATAGGATTACTAGTAATGTGGGGCGCATAGCAAATTATTAAAAAAAAAGTTTATTCACAATCCTTTAAGTAGTTTTTGCCTGAAAGTGCAATAAACATCTATTCATACGTGTATTCTCACAAACATTCGTATTTATGATATTAGTAGAAAAAGTAGGATTATGATACTTTACTACTTTACTTGGTTACTAATAGTGTACAAATTCGCCATATCTGTGACAACAAGGCTTGCCCTCAGCATCACAGTCCATTAAAGTAGAGCGAGGCTACGGAGGGGAGGAACGAAGAAATAGGTACAAGTTAACCAACACACATACATAACAGGACATCTTTGAGCGCACATGCAAAAAAACATAGTAAATTAGGACCCAAATGGTTAGCAGTTAGCAGTGACTTAGAGTACAACAGTCATATAATACATACCTATACAGTTAAACCTAACTATTTGACTTTAAAAATATTCATAATCATGCAACGCGAGAGTCTAAATATTAGTAAGTACCTATCAGAATTTTTACATAGATTTTGGTCAAGGGGCTTGTTGTTTTTTTTCCTACCGCTCAAGTCAGAACCATGCCAACTAAAGAACAGAATTATGTATTTTCAGAAACGGACTAAAGAAGTTTCTTTAATCAAAAAATAATCCCCAAACATGTAGCGACTCAAAATCTTCATCCCACAACCACAATATTACTTCATCTTAAACTCGGAACATAAATATTCTTAAGCCTTTTAATATATTCACTTCCCTAAATAAATTAACAGCGTAAATAAGAGTTTCCAAACAGTCATAAAGCCCGACGGGTCTGAACCAAACTTTTGGGTATTTAGACAATTTTTCCAAGTTTGAACGTGTAATTTAGAGGTTAGATGAAACGTTAAATTTAATCATTTTGTTTTGAACTCTAAATGAAAAAGATTCTGGGAGTAAGTAAATGAAAATCGAAAAGACCACGAAAGTGTACTTTCGAAGAATAAGGAAGTAATTTAGGAAAACTTTCTTACAAAAATGGAAAGAACAGATAGCTGTTGTTATTGGGTGTGTTATTTTCTTATGAAAGTACTAATTTCATTCCGAAACAATTTTTAACAAATATACTACATTACTTAACTTAATATTTAAACGTTTTATTTCTAATACCTATGCTCTTGTAATTACATAGTCTATTTGCTCTCGACTTTGTCATCATCATCATGTTCTTGTTTTTACAGCAATTTTATTTTATAGACTTAACTGCCGTTCAAGTGCTTTGACTACCTAATTTTAGAAACTTAATTGGTGACAGTGTTACCGTTTTATGTTTGTTAGTTGTGAATCACAATACTGTTTGTTTCTTTTACCGAAATAAATAAATAGAAAGCGATGTCTCGGCTACGGCAATGCCTCCAGGCTAAATATTAGAAGTTCAATTCCTGCACTAATTTTAATAGTATTTGATTGTTACAAGTTAAGCTATCATTTGTAAACATAATTTTTGACTGCTTCTGTGGCGTGGTGGGAGTGTATACGACTGCTACGCAAGAGGCCGTGGGTGCAATCCCAGGATAAAACTTTGTGTGATGAGCACGATGATTTATACTGTGTTTGGGTGTTATTTATCTACAATATGTTTGTATTTAGAAATATATAAGTATGTTTATCAGTTGTCTGTTTTTCATAGTACAAGCTCTGCTTAGTTTGAGATCAGATAGCGTTGTGTGAGTTGTCTCAAGATATTATTATATAAAAATAATAATGGTTGTAAAATCACACTTAAAACGTGACAGTAGATGTATTTAAAAATGATCAAAGCCTAAATAAAGATTGCTCCGAATTTAATCTACATAATTTTTGTAGACGATAGATCACTCACCTTAATAGATTACCAGCACCTAAAATTTGCCCTACGTTGCCTATAAAAGAAACGAATGTAATCTATTAATACGATTTCTAATCTTACTTATTGATTTTACCATTACAAAGTTAATCAATCAGAAGCTTACTTCAAATCGAAATTCTTTAAACCAGCTTCACTTTATGAATATATATAAATATATGTTAAAAACCTTGTTTATCTGTCTACCAGTGACCACGGCCGTTGCAACACGGTTATTCACGCGATTAAGACCCGTAATATATATATATTTTTTCATAATGTGTACATATCGCGAAAGTTTATCAACATTTGCAGCTTCACCTTAATGCACTAAATTTTAATTATCTGTGCCAGTCTATTTGGAAATTCATATAAAACTGAATGGTTCCGTCGTCGATAAA
The DNA here is from genome assembly GCA_945859575.2 of Herminia tarsipennalis. NCBI lineage: Eukaryota > Metazoa > Arthropoda > Insecta > Lepidoptera > Erebidae > Herminia > Herminia tarsipennalis. Next base: position 22,923,278 of record OX243844.2, read on the forward strand.
TTATAGCTTCGGTGTGGGTTTTATGAAAAAAATAAACCAGGTTGAGATTCTCTCTGGTTAATTTAATGCATTGACTGAGAGTGACTGGATTTGAGATCCGTGGATACGACTGGGCGCAAAAATGCTCTTAGATTTATTCATCTTTTCAATAGCCTGTGTTCATAAAGAGTATATTATGATGTGCTTTCTTATTTTCTTTCTTTCTTTTTTTTCTAAAAATATAACTAATAATGTGGGATTGCGGTCCCACGCTACTAGCAATCCTGTTAACCTCTCCAGCTAAGCTCAATGACTTGTGTTAGGAGTGGTTTCACATCGGTAGTATAATGGGTAGGATTAGAACCTGCGACCTCACGATTATACTTAAGTTGGCCATTTTATTTTAAACTGTATATCGCAGTTACCGGTTTCATTATGAACTACGTTGTGAAGCGGAAATTTGAATACGGTTAAAACAAGTTAGAATATATCTATATCAGTTTTTTAGTGTAGTGTACTCTTACGGCAGCTGCTCAACTTTAAAGACCACAGTAGAGTTTCCATTTGATTAAGTTCCAATTTTAAATATGACGTTAGCTTTAGGTTGCTTTATTAGCTTTTTAGCAGTGTCCCTCAACTTTAAAAATACTAAATATTTAAAACTTTAAAATTCAATGTTAAATTCCATTTCTAATTAAGACCACTGTATTATTTAGACAGCTAAAAATTCATTTGAAAACTTTTGAAATTAAAAATAAATAAAAGTTGGCCACTTTTATTTATTTTTAATTTTAAGAGTATCATTTTATGTTAAATGAATATATTTAAATAACTATATAAAATGAATTCATTTAAGTAAATTTTGACAATAAGACATTTTTCAGTTTAAATATATTTTGCATTGATAATAAATTTCATCTTCATAATAAAACTGCATTGGTAAATCTTTTTACATAGAAAATTCGATATTTGAAGTTCTAAACGGTGTCTATACAATAAAAGCCATCCAAAGGTTGTCTGTAAGACGTCTGAATCTGTCAGCGATTAAACTTTTATATATATTTACTTTATTTATTTATTTTTAAACTTAATTACTGTTATTATTCTTGGAACGCAGGGGATTTTACTGGCACTAAGATAAAGGTCACAAAGTCGTAAATTCTGTGCGGTAGTCAAACCCATGCAGAGCAATCGCGCTGGATATCCACTACTCCACCAACGAGATTAACAAGTTTGTACCTATTCTTCAAGAGAAACAAAAGATTATATAATATTAGTTATTTAATCACACGATACTTTTTATACACCACGGATTTCAACTTCATGGCTGGTATTTTAAGGTTCATTCAAGCAAGAGAAGTTTTCAATATCCGCGCTTCATATACTCCGTGTCAGTTTATTTGTGATTATAGACTGCATATAAAGATGAATTAAAAGGTTTTAAAAAAAACAGTTGAAAATAATAAATTTAACCTTAAATGGATTGCGTGGTTGAAACTTGTAATCCTCCTAATGGATGGATATCTGTTGAAAATGTAAAATGAAACTTTACAGTAATAGGTACGAGGTGTTAAAAAATTAACTGTTAGAATTTTTAGCAGAGTAATGCAAAGTGATATTTAAATTTAATTATAAAAATCGTATAAAGCAATCCGTTTTAAAGTCATGCGTTATTTCATTTACTCTCAAATTTATATGCACTACCTAGGGCTCAGGTGACGGCCTGCAAGGTCACATAGCGGCAGTGTGCTTTATTGGGAGCAAGCCATCTGTATCTATTTATTTTGTGGCGAGAGCCACGATGCGATGCAGACCGAGGCGTCAGCGAAGCCCCACGTACAGTGTACACAACAATATTATGGTCAGTCGACCCGTGACCACGATCGGTGCAATCCAATCGAAACGTCAAGTAAATAAAAATTTCGTACCTTCAAATAATTCATGCGATTAAGTCCCGAAATTTAACTTACTCTTAGTACTAATCTTTTATTTTTGACCCGTGACCACATTCGGTGCAATTCGATCGAAACATCGGGTAAATATAAGGGTATATTTCTGATAAAAAAAATGTATTGTGCTACAGTCCATCAAATCTAAGAGGTACCGTTTGACGTTTCATATTTTTCAAACCGAAACAACTTTGTTCATACGTACATTATTCAGTTTCGATAACCTTTTTCATAAAACCATGAATTTAGAAAGATTTCATTATTGTATCTAAAATGTACAATTCTTAATATCTAAATGTAATTGAAAACTTTCAAACAAAGCAAAATAACACATATTTACACAGTAAATAATTTCTAATAGTTATATTCTTGACCTCATTACAAAGTTACGTAGTTAGGTCACTGCACGTAGTGTTGCGACTCTTCGGATACACTTGTATGCAAAAAAATCGTTTACATATACGAAAAATCGAATGTATTATTTACAAATTACACTTGACAACCAAACAAATATTTTTTCATGTGAATGGGAATTATCTCACATATTACGATTACATAACTAAATAGTTATGTAATCGTAAAATATGAGATAAAACCCATTCACCAAAAATACGTATTTATAAATCAAATATATTTGCTTCTTTAAAAAGTTGTCGAAAGCGATTTGTCGATTTTTGATTTTCGCGCCCAAATAAGTCGGGGTTTCTCGCGCTAACGCTGTCGAAATAGTAAATGGAGTCAGGGATAGTGTTTTTTACATTTATTTTTGTGTATGATAGTATGGGTTTGCATATTACAGAGAAATAAACAAATTTTTAACAAGCACATCCATTGATTTTACAATTACAATTTTTTCTTCTAAGTCTTATTTCTACGTCTAAAACTAATAAAAATAAGGTATGTAGAACCCATTCACAAAAATGTTGTTGCCTGATGTTATAAATTAACGACGTTACTGCGCGACCGCATAATGCACTGAATACACAGATACCCTAAAATAAATTAATTTAATTATTTTTAGGTCAATAGGCAAAATCGCAGGTGTCCAAGTCTCTACAATTTTTTTTTTCTGGCAACACTGCCAACTACAAGCGCACGCGGTCCGCTCGGTCGGTTCGGCGTCAGCAGTCTCTCGCCATCTTGGAAGCTGACTGTGCGCGTACTTGCTTTCTCGTTTGTGTTTTACAATTTGTGACTTGGCTATTACTTTTCTGGACTGATCATTCTTTATCCGTTTACCTTGGCAATATTTATACTGGACTCCGAACTAAGCAAGTGTTTATTAATAATGTCGAAAAGAGGACGTACTTTGAACAGCCAGGCTCGTGAATTGGTGGTGAAATTACACGAGTATTTTGAGCGTGAATCTCAAAATGGTGGACTTCTACTGCCAGTTACACAAGTTCGGGATCGCGTCGGTGAAGCTCTCGGTATTGGTAGCCGCACCGTTGGCAAAATATTAAGTGAAAAATATGGGCCTTCGGGGAGTGACAGTAACGTACTTCACACACCGAAAAAACGAAAAAGAAATAAACCTGTGACAGGCATCGATGAATTCGATAGTCATGCTATTAGAAACCATATATACGGGTATTTTACAAGAGGCGAATTTCCAACATTGGCAAAGTTATGTGCAACTTTAAAAGATGCCGGGCTGTATAAGGGAAGCATAAAGTCGTTGAGAACGGTAATAACAGGAATTGGCTTCAGATACAAAAAAGTTGACAAACGAAAAATTGTTATGGAGCGACATGACATAATTATGCAGCGACTAACATTCCTGCGCGAAGTTAAACAAATTATAAACTGGGATAATGTAATATTTTTGGACGAAACCTGGCTAAATTCCAACCATTCTGTGCCGAAAACATGGACTGATGATTCTGAAGCTTCGTGCTCGAAGGTGCCGATAGGAAAAGGTGGACGCCTCATAATATGCCATGCTGGGTCAGCGTCTACAGGCTTCGTGGAAAACTCTTTATTAGCTTTCCAATCCAAAAGCACTAAAGAGTATCATGAAGAAATGGACGCAGTAAGGTTCCGAGAGTGGTTCTTAAATTTATTACAGAATATCCCTCCTAACAGCACAATTATAATGGATAATGCCCCATACCACTCTGTGCAAATTGATAAAGCACCTACGTCAGCCAATAAGAAAGCAGATTTGGTGGCATGGCTGCAAAGAAAAGGAGTGGATGCCGACATGTCACTATTAAAAGCTGAAATATTACAGTTAGTGAAATTGCATAAACCACCAAAACCGACATATGTAATTGACCAATTGGCCGAAGAGCACGGGCACAAAGTCATACGACTTCCTCCGTACCATTGCCAATATAATGCCATTGAACTGATTTGGGCCCAAGTTAAAGGTAATATTTTATAATATTATAATAATAACACGAGTACTTCTAACATTTATAATTTAAACAATGGTTTTCGTCTGCTATCAAATAGTTACATTATTGTTTTACAGGTTATGCAGCAAGACACAACACAAAACCACCCTTCAGTGTCAAGAAAATGGAAGGTTTATTAAAGGAAGCATGTGCCCAAGTTACACAGGAAGATTGGAGTAAAGTAGTACAAAAAACAAAGAAAATAATAATGGACGACTTCGAAAGAGACGTACACTTTGATAATGTAATGGACAATCAACTGGTCATTAATTTAAATGACGATGATGACGAAGACGACGATACTAGTACTAGTAGTGAATAAAAAAATATCCTAAACATTTCTTTTATTTAATTATAACAATTGATTTCTTAAAATTCGGATATTATAGTAATCGATCTCTTAAAGTTCGGATATTATAGTAATCGATTTTTTCATCCCATCCCTATCATTCAATTGTCAGAACTGTCAAACGGTACTTCTTAGATTTGACGGACTGTAGTTTTTATTACCCGGCTGTAAAGAAGGGTTATGTTTTTCGCGCGTATCTTGTATGTATGGATGTATGTATGTAATATTCTTTATTACCTGATATCTCACAATCCACTGAACGGATTTGTATAATTAAGACGTCGTTAGATTCGTCTTAATCGTCTAATGTTCTTAGACATGTGACGTTTGAAAAAAACAAATATGGCGGCTGTGAGATGTAAAAAAAAAGAAAGAGGTGTGAAAAAAAAAGTTGTTTTGAATACTGCAATATGGATATCATGTTAAAGGGCTCATCTTAAGCACTTCAAAAATGTATAACATGGTTATGACTGTAATACTAAAAAAGTTAGTTTGCAATCATTCTTTTTTCAATTTTCATTACTTGACAATAGCTGTGATGAAAGTTAGTTGTTACATCGGTTACATATTACAACCACTAAAATATTAAATAAAAAAATAAATCATAAAAATAAAAAAATAAATTATAAAAATAAATAGACCCGCCTGCACAAAAAAGATGGAAACAAGATCCCCTACATAATTATACAATTTCATGCAGACGGAGGCACCTTACTCAGTTCATTGAGATTCAATAATGCCTCCGCCTTTTCTTTTAATTTTATAATTTATTTTTTTATTTAATATTTTTTATTTGTTGTAGGATATATACAATGTAGCAACTTACTTTTATCACAGCTCTTTTATCAAGTATTGAAAATTGAAAAAACAATGGTTGCTAACTAACTTTTTTAGTATAACAGTCATAATCATGTCATACCCGTTTGAAATGCTTAAGATGAGCTCTTTAATTTGATACCCATATTGCAGTATTCGAAACAACTTTTTTTTCATACCTCTTTATTTTGACATCTCATAGCCGCCATGTTAGTTTATTAAAAACGTCACCTATCTAAGAACACTTGGGCGATTAAGACGAATCTAACGACGTGTGAAATGTATAAATCCGTTCAGTGGATTGTGAGATATCAGGTTATAAAGAATATTATATACATACATACATACATACATACAAGATACGCGCGAATAACATAATACTTATTTACAGTCGGGTAAAAAAACCACAGTGACAACGTCATTGAAAGCTACAATTTAATTTGCACCTGAAACCAAATGAAAAATGAATAAAATAAACAAAACTAGCGATTTTAACGATGTTAGAAATTAATAGTATTAGGTTAAATGTATATCTGACTCTTGATTGCTTTGTTATGTGATATTTGGTGCACAAGTATCACTAAACAAAGCAATGCAATATGTGCATTTTCAGCGAAGCTTCAACAGCCATTGAAATTACGCAAATTACTTTTCACGGGAATATGTGATTACGATGAGCGACCACTCTCAAAGCTTTCGCTTTTGAAGCGTTCGATTTACTCGCTTATTCGAGCTTATACTTTATGCTTGAATATCATTAGTCAAACTTGTATGAATACAAGAGTAATTAATAAATGCTTGTAAGTAAATAAAATAGACTATCACTTTTAACAAAGGCGATTGTTCAAGTGACTATGGAATTTAGTATCGCTACAAATTTTGTTGTGCCAAGATGAAAACTACTGATTTATGTAGACATTAATATATACTTTCAGAAAAACCAACAATGATTTACCTAATTTGCCGGGTTTAATTGATATGGGTGGATGAACTTCGAAAATCGAAATATTTATATACATTTTTTTTTGAGAATAGGACATAACTATGTTATTGCGTATTAATTATGTATTACACATGATGTGTAACACTAGTTTATGGCTATGAATTCGGCTTTCCAGTGATAAATAATCCGAATCTCTATCTCACAAACACTTCACAATTGTCACAACATTGGTACGAGTCTATGTTTCACAAAATATTTCTGATTGTTACTAAGTATATGGAGTCTCTATCTCAAACCCACGTAATGTAACCACAATATCATCTCATCATATCTCACACAACACGAGAAATAACAAAAGCTATTTGTTATTAATACTTTAAACTGTTTTCATAACGGACCGGCGCCAAACAAGCTATAAGCACAGACAAACAAGTGACATGACATTACATTTCAGTGTTGCCATAACTTTTGTCATATCCTATACAAATCGATTTTTTTATTAAAATTCATTACTATGTTCTTATTTTTAATCGAGCCGGGTCCTAATCTAAAGGTATCAAAGAATATGCTTATTAAAAAGTATAGTGTATTAATATTATCGTTCAAACGGTGCAACAATTAATAAAGTATTTATATTAATTATTTAATAAAAATCGACATTACGATTAATAAGGATAACCATAATTGATATTAAGATTTTATTTTTGTAATAGTGTTACCACCGTTAAAAATAACTTCATACGAAAAAAAAGGAAATAAATAAACTGAAAGACTAATATTTGCATCTCAATATTCCGGCAAATGTGAGACTCCATATCATTATATAATAACGTTATAATTAGAAACAAGAATTTTACATTTAATCAACTTGTGGCACAACGTAAATACTAGCGATACTGCTGGTGGGCCTATACCCCTTTAAATAAATAAATACCTAAGTATAAAGGTAGTCAAGTAATTAACAACCCACATAACTGAGGTTACAAAATGCCTCCTCTCAACCCTCTAAATGCCGAAACATAAAATATTTTTTCCAAGAATGCAACTTACTCCATTTCTGGAGGTCATTAGGGACGACTACTAACCGACTTTATTTCCTTGACCTGGTGAGATTCCGTCATCGTCTGGTGCCATAAATCTTTAGAGGGACTTCCTTATTTTTTTTTTAACAATAGCTAAAGTACATCACGAAATAATAGCCACTATTCCATTAATCAAATTCTTGCATTGTTTATAATTTGTTTGAATGACGACAGTATACACTAATATTTTAAATGGGTCGTATACTTTCTATATTAAGAGTGATAAACTTTGATGGCACTCTTAATACGAAACTAAGGTTACATCTTTACACCCCAGTCGTACGTCCCCCGATTTAGATTATAATAAGTGCAAATAAACGACGACTTTGCACTCATACTAATTAAGATCATCAGAACGGGTTGAAAAAAAAAGGTTTTCATTTTTTTAAAGTTAAGAATTAGGGTTTAATTTCGCACCATTTGCCATCGCCCGTCTCAAGGCATTTGTCACTTCCCGCAATGAAGAATGAGAAAGATTTCTGTTGTTTTTTCCCCTCATCAGCCTTCCGTTTTTGTTTCAATGGACAAATTAGCTCTTTTGTTTTAGCACCGTTTGGAATTTTAAAAGAGTTTGACGTCAAAATGTTTTTGCGGTTGCCGGAACGCGTTAAGTTCAAAACGTATTACGATTTTGATTGGTTGTGCGGAATTGTTTATTTTTTTTAAATGGTATATTCTCGTCCACGTTTTAAAGGGCAATGTAAACAGGCCTGAAGGATCTCGTCTACATTTAAATTTACGACGTTTTCAATGGTGTTTGAATTGAAGTCCCATTTTTTTCTCGATGTTAGGTATTGACAATTGCGGTACCTAACTTTTATAGATACTCGTAAGTAAATTGAAGTCTTTGTATTACTAGCTTTTCTGCAAACCTTTGCATTTTTAGTTGATACATCTTATAATAACAAACATCCATTCGAAGTTATATCAAAGTATTGACCAAGGGATGTAAGGGGGCGTATCAGGGATGTAAGGGGGCGTATCACCATCTTTCGCTCCAAGCCAACCTCACCTGCACGCGGTACATCCTGCTGTACAACGAACGAGGCTCTGGCGACCGGCTGGTGGCGGTATAACCATCCGAATTTAAAGCGTAGCTAAAGTAATAGGTCAGTGACGGGCAGCAGCGTCACTGATGAATCTCCGGGCTACGGAAGGCCACCACAACCGACTGACCCTGGCGACGTATAACGGACGCACGCTACGGCTAGACTCGCATCTGGCACAACTTGAGGTGGAACTTGGGAAAATTAGGTGGCATATCCTCGGGTTAAGTGAAGTCCGAAGAGAGGGAGAGGACACCATAACCCTCGAGTCAGGTCACCTTATGTACTTCCGCGAGGGAGACCAAAAATCCCAAGGTGGTATTGGGTTTCTGGTAAATAAGTCCCTTTCTGACAACGTTGTGGAAATGTCTCGCGTGTCGAACAGGGTAGCGTACCTCATTATCAAGCTCACCGAGAGGTATAGCCTCAAGGTAGTGCAAGTGTACGCACCGACATCGGCACATCCAGACGACGAAGTGGAGGATATGTTCGATGACATATCGAGGGCCCTCCACTCCACCACTAAAACCCACTACAACGTTGTTATGGGGGACTTCAACGCTAAAGTGGGAGTACAAAATTGCAGCGAATTAGTAGTAGGATCCCATGGATTTGGAAGCAGAAATCATAGGGGGCAAATGCTAGTCAACTTTCTCGAACGGGAGAGGCTCTTCTTGATGAACTCCTTTTTCAAGAAACGGCCCCAAAGGAAGTGGACGTGGCAAAGCCCCGACACTATGACAAAAATACGAAATTGACTTCATCATGACGGACAAAAAGCATATATTCAGAGACGTCACCGTGATCAACAGGTTTAATACCGGTAGTGATCACCGACTTGTCCGAGGCTCTCTGAATATCGACTTCAAGGCGGAACGTGCCCGTCTGATGAGGCTTCGACCTACTTTGCTCCAAACCATGATAGGATCCGAAGCGTTCTAGTCAAACCTGGATAACCGTTTTGCTGCCATGGAAACCACAACAGACGTAAACCAGAAGCTCGTAAATGTGGTTCGGATACTCAGGGAAGAAGGTATGAGATTTTGTGAAATGTAGCGTAAGGGCAAGAAGTCAAAGCTTTCGGAAAAGACTTTAGGGCTAATGAAGGAACGACGTGAAAACCCACCCGTCACTTCGTCGGAAAAGCGCGCTCTAAACCAAGAGATCAACAAGCTTATACGACACGACCTTCGGTGCTCCAACACTCTTTTGATTAAAAGAGCGATCGAGCAGAACCGGGGGTCAAAAGTGTTCGTACAATCTCTTGGAAGAAGCCACCTGACAAAGTTGACCACAGCAAGTGGAGAAGTCGTTTCTTCGAAGCCGGCAGTCCTCTCCGAAGTGGAAGGCTTCTATGGCCGGTTATACGCTTCGCATGCATCTCGACCTGATCCTGAAAATGAGGGTCCTAGAGCCACTCTAACACGCCACTATACCGAAGACCTGCCAGAAGTCAACATTGACGAAATCGTGCTGGCTCTTAAACAGCTGAAAAATGGAAAAGCCCCTGGAGAGCCCAGGATGGCGTTACAACAGAGCTGTTAAAAGCTGGAGGTAAACCCGTACTGAGGGAGCTCCAAAAGCTCTTTAATGCTGTCCTGTTTGAAGGGAGAACTCCGGAGGCGTGGAGTAGAAGTGTAATCGTCTTGTTCTTCAAAAAAGGTGATAAGACCCGGCTGAAGAACTACCGACCTATTTCTCTTCTAAGCCACGTCTATAAGCTGTTTTCAAGAGTCATCACGAACCGCCTTGCGCGAAGACTTGACGAATTCCAACCATCGGAACAGGCTGGATTTCGGAGCGGATATGGCACCATAGACCACCTCCACACAGTGCGGCAGATTATACAAAAGACCCAGGAGTATAATCAACCCCTGTGTCTAGCATTCGTGGACTATGAGAAGGCCTTTGACTCGATTGAAATCTGGTCCGTTCTGGAGTCTCTGCAGCGATGCCAAGTAGATTGGCGATATATCCAAGTGATGAGATGTCTCTACGAAGCCGCAACAATGTCCGTCCAAGTACAAAATCAGGAAACAAAACCTATACCATTGCATCGAGGAGTGAGGCAAGGGGACGTTATCTCCCCGAAACTGTTCACAAATGCAATGGAGGATATGTTCAAGACGCTGCACTGGAAAGGGCGGGGCATCAACATCAATGGTGAATACATCTCTCACTTGCGATTTGCAGATGACATTGTCATTATGGCGGAAACGCTGCAGGACCTGCAACTGATGCTGAATGACCTGGCTGACTCCTCTGTACGCATCGGCCTACGGATGAACTTGGATAAAACCAAGGTCATGTTCAATGAACATGTACTACCGGAACCGATAGCGGTGCACGGCGCCGTTCTCGAAGTTGTTCAAAAATATGTGTACCTCGGGCAGTCATTGCAGTTAGGTAGAAACAACTTCGAGGACGAGGTGAACAGGAGAATTCGGTTGGGTTGGGCAGCGTTTGGTAAGCTACGTCAAGTCTTCTCATCGTCGATCCCACAATGTCTAAAGACTAAAGTCTTTAATCAGTGCGTCCTACCCGTCATGACATACGGAGCCGAAACGTGGACACTGACGGTACGGCTGGTCCACAAGTTCAAAGTCGCTCAGCGGGCTATGGAAAGGGCTATGCTCGGAGTTTCTCTTAGGGACAAAATCAGAAATGAGGTGATCCGGCAGAGAACCAAAGTTATCGACATAGCCCACCGGATTAGCAAGTTGAAGTGACAGTGAGCTGGCCATATTAGCCGAAGAACCGACAACCGTTGGGGTAAACGAGTTCTTGAGTGGAGACCGCGTCTCGGCAAACGTAGTGTAGGACGCCCTCAAGCCAGGTGGAGTGATGATATACGCAAAACGGCTGGCAGGAGCTGGATGCGAGAAGCCGAAGATAGAACAAAGTGGCGTGCAATTGGAGAGGCCTATGTCCAGCAGTGGACTGCGATAGGCCGATGATGATGATGATGACCAAGCGATTACCTTAACAGCGTAAATAATGTTAAAAGCAAAAACATTTCCTATATTTTTTAATCTATTCTATTATTCTACGAATTTCATACAACATTTTTCATAAAAGACTACAGTATTTAATGTATACAGAATATGTTTGTTACGTTTTGATATCAGTACATAATTACTAATTAATTAATCACTGAACATCGTACATTATGTACTGAACAGTAGTATATTGTTGATAGTTTACAGAGAGCTCAATGAAGTACTATTAATGTTTTCAATGGAATTCTGGTTAGTATCAAATTCAAGTGTTGACAGCTCAGTGATCAGTAGTAATATTTTATGGAATATCGCACTCTGTGGCTTTGTGTCAGTTTCACTATGTAGTACATCCTGATTATGAGGAACGTTATTGTAAAAGAAATGGCACCATATTACAGATTTAAGGTTTTATTTTTAACACTGACTGTTGCCCGCGACTTCGTTTGCGTCGAAATTTTAAAATCTATCTGCTATTCCAGACTAAAGTCATACATTTAAACTTTTGCATTTATTGCTTAATCTAATTCAGTGTGTCCAAGACACACAATTATTCACAGTTATCAATTAAAATTTTAAATTCTAAGACAAATGTCTTAAGTACTTATTTTTTAAATTAGGGACGGTCGCTTGTCAAACAATGTAATTAGATTTAACCTGTCATCGCTCAATGCGAACCAATATAAATCCCTCAGTAATAAACTAAAAAATATATTTATCAAGAACCTATTAAAAACGTTTTTATCCAATACTAAATGTTCTAATCGCCAACACGGAGTGACATACCAAATTAATATTATTTGCTGTTACAAGATGAGGCGTTACCACAGAGATTTATCATTTTAAATTATTAGTTTTTTTTCAGTCAAAACTTTGCCAAGATAAAGGTGACAGATTTAAATCGATGTCCCAAATTAGTTTCTTTTGCGTTAACTGCACATAAGTAGATTATAAGGGAGGGATCCCACCACCCACCCTCGATCTGTGAATCACCACGATTGAAGTAGTAAGGAAATGCCCTTAATACAACAATCGAAATAGATTGACAGACCGCACTCAAAAAGAGAGACCTGTAACAAAGAAAATTAGTGACAGGTACTCTTACCAAGTCGAGTGGTAGGCACCTCCGGACCCTTGACTTGCAATATTCCGCTCCCACGAAGTGAAACTTCGACACGTGTTTCGCCTCTACACGAGGCATCCTCAGGACAGTTTGGCACCGACTGAGCTCAGTCGGTGCCAAACTGTCCAATCGGTTATCTTAACTGCCTGATTCAATCGGTTATCTTAACTGCACATATTTTTATGGTCATAGTAGACCCCTACACAGATTATAATGCTGTAAATTATATTTTTACAAGCACTTGCCATACCAAGTCATTGCGGGATTACAATAGCTAGACTTGATTCACATCTTCTCCCGTTTTTCCGTAGTGTTCTTATAAAAAAATGTATATATATTTTTTATCTTTAACATTATTATTTTTCAGTGCCCTATCGTCAAGACGAGTATTTTTTACTAATTTTAGAATTGATGGTTCCAGTGTCAAATATTATTCACATACTTAAGTATGTGTGCTACATGTATATTTCTCACTCTCGGTTTTAAGGATTTGGCACTAGTTTCAAAACTCCGACCATACATTTATAAATCACATCAGTACCAAGTTCAAGTATCCTATGCTCTATAGTCAGCTCTCGGATCACCATCTCTTGATCTTGCAATCTTGGCCAAAGAACTGAATATTTTCGTCACTTCATACAAAGTTGAACTTTTCGTATTCTGACGAATGACAGTCAGTAGACTATTCACAGTACTGGGTAGCAATGTAAATGATTTAAAATGTAACACAATGTTACAGATTGCTTTCAATAACATTGTAATGTACTTCCTGTAGTAATAGGTAAAGTACAGTAGCAGGTAGGATTAAATTGACAATCACTTTGTTACAATGTTGGATTTACACGATGCGCCTCAGGGGAGATGGGGGTTGATTGTCAGTGGTTGAGAATAGACATAATTATTGTAGTATTCTTGTTTACATTACTGCGTATATAAAATATTATAGGCAAGTAGTATATAATAATTAGTTAAAAAGTACAAACTAATTGGATTTATAGATTTAATTACATTCATAGAAATAACATAACGATTCGAGCTAATAAAAGTGTGTTACACATGTGGCATTCAAGAAAAAAATAACTATTAGCATACAATAAATAGGTAGGTAAGTGCTAGGCACTTGTTTTAAAAACATAATAACATATATATATATATATATATATATATATATATATATATATATATATATATATATATATATATATATATATATATACCTAGTCGGGTCGTAAGTTCTGTCACATCCATATTTTTTTTATCTTCGAATACTGGCCACATATGCTTCGACTAATTTTAAAAATAGAACATTCGCCCTTTTCAAATATAAAGAAAGTAATCATTTTTATTCATTTTCAAATATGGAGTGGTCGCAAAAGGAAGATAGAGTCGCGGTTATCGCGTTGCACCGCTGTGGTTACACGCCAACAGAGATTTTCAACATTCTGAAAAATTTGAAAATAACACTACGGTTTGTTTATCGCACTATCAAACGGTACACTGAAGATTCAAGCTTCGAAGATCGTAAGAGGAGCGGCCGACCTCGCACAGTTAGGACACCAGCGGTCATCAAAGCCGTGAAGGCGCGAATTCAACGAAATCCCGTCCGGAAGCAAAAAATCTTAGCTCTTCAGATGGGCCTAAGCAGAACCACGATTAAAAGAGTGTTAAATGAAGACCTAGGACTACGAGCTTATCGTAAAAAGACCGGACATTTTTTGAATGAGCGTTTGAAAAAAATTAGGCTGGAAAGATCCCGAGCTTTGTTAAGGCGGTACGCGGGAAAAAAATACCGCGAAATTTTGTTTTCCGACGAAAAAATTTTTAACATCGAGGAAAGCTACAACAAACAAAATGACAAAGTGTATGCCCATAGCAGTGAAGAAGCAAGCGCGCGTATTCCAAGGGTGCAGCGTGGGCATTATCCTTCGTCAATCATGGTTTGGCTTGGAGTCTCATATTCAGGATTAACTGAGGTGTTTTTTTGTGAAAAAGGTGTAAAAACCAGTGCCGTTGTATACCAAAATACCGTCCTAACGAACATAGTGGAACCTCTTTCCCAAACAATGTTCGAAAACAGACACTGGATATTCCAGCAGGATTCTGCGCCAGCTCATAGGGCACGAAGCACGCAAGACTGGCTGACCGCCCGAGGAATTAACTTCATTGGTCATGAAGACTGGCCCTCTTCTAGTCCAGATCTAAACCCACTGGACTACAAGATATGGCAACATTTGGAGGAGATTGTCTGTGCTAAACCTCATCAGAATTTGGAGTCTCTCCGAGCATCTCTGGTTAAAGCAGCGGCAGAAATAGACATGAATGTGGTGCGTGCTGCGATCGACGACTGGCCGCGTCGATTACGGGCATGTATTCAAAATGGGGGAGGGCATTTTGAATAATGTAAATAAATTTGGATTGTGCATTTAATTACCTTTCATTTCATATATAATTTTTAAACAATTATAAAAAACTGTATCATTAATCACATTAAAAGTTTTTGACAGAACTTACGACCCGACGGTATATATATATCTAATATATAAAATTCTCGTGTCACAGTTTTCGTTGCCATACTCCTCCGAAACGGCTTGACCGATTTTGATGAAATTTTTTGTGCTTATCCGGTATCTATGAGAATCGGCCAACATCTATTTTTCATACCCCTAAGAGTTTGTTTGTTTGTTTGTTTGTTTGAACGCGATAATCTCAGGAACTACTGGGCCGCATTGAAAATATATTTTATTGTTGGATAGCCCATTTATAGAGGCAAAATATAAGGCTATAGGTTATAACATTACGCTACGACCAATAGGAGCGGAGCAGCAATGAAAAATGTTTTAAAAAAAAAAGGAAGAAAAAAGAAAAAAGGGAAAATTACTATCTATTATTCATGCCCCTAAGTGATAAGGGTTGTCCACCCCTAACATTTATAACTATACTATAATATTAGAAGAGAGAGAAAAGTTGGTTTGTTTGAACGCGATAATCTCAGAAACTACGGGTCCAAATTGAAAAAAAAAAATACTTTTAGATAGCCCATTTATCGAGGAATGCTATAGGCTATAAAACATCGCGCTACAACTAATGGGAGCGGAGCAGCAAGGAAAAATGTTGCAAAAATGGGGAAAATTTTCGCAGACGAAGTTGCGCGGGTCAGCTAGTATATATATAATTAAAACATCATTTCCGTTAAATTTGTAAACAAATAGTCACAGTCACCCTCAGATCGAAATTCAGCACTTAATAATATAAATTAATTTTATGTGTAATACCCATATCCTTGTTTGCACATTTTATAATTTATTATAAAAAAACAATAAGGTGTATTTGAATACAAAATACGATTAAAATATCGTTACAGCTTGATGTTATGTTTTTGTGCGAGGTCAACCAAAGCCGAACGATATCTTTAATATTGTTTCAATAATGAAACCGTAAAAGAACTCTACTGCTTTTATCAATATACTAAGCTTCTACTTTCTAGAACCAAAACGTCAAAGTCAAGTATTTTAGTGAACCTGGCCGCTAAACCACACCTGGTAGGTTCTTACCCAGGATAATTTTTTGTGTAATAAGCTCGATTGATTATTCGTATATCGTCGATTCGTGAGTCTAAATGTATTTTTTTATCATTTAAAAATATGCAAAACCTACTAAAATCAGTTCAGTCAGCCTAGTATCACAGGTCATTATGGTATCCTCCCGCTCAATCGATTGTGCTTTCTCGATCTATAATATTTCACTTGTAGAGGATTTACACCACTTGTTGATGGAATGTGTCCGATATGAGTATACTAGAAATAATGTAATATTGTGTTTGAATTTGAACAGAACTGATATGGGAATGTTTTAGCAAATCTTATCTCAACCGAACGAAATGCTGCAAAAGTCTTGTTCAAACTTTTGATATAACTTCAGTAGGAATTATTATTAAGTTTAGGTTATGGTGGCACTGACACACAACGTTAAAGTATCTTAATAAAAAAAGTAAGAAAAAAAATCACATAAAACTAATACATTATGCTGATAAAATACAATAAGAGTACCTATAGGCTTTATAAAATTTAGATAGGAAGTTTTTACTTGTTCGTTGCGAATCTTGGAGCCATGTTTTACTTTTGCGTTTTATGAGGGTCACAAAGTACTTCATAGTAATACTGATGACGCCGTACTTTCACATATAGCTTTAGGACGCACGTCTACGTCTTAACCCTACTGCTTATATATTTAGAACATAAAAAGTTTAAGAAAAGGCATTATGATGTACTAAAATACAAAGAGCTTTAAGTTAAATTTATAAAAATCCTTTAGAACTCCGATAGATGTCGTTAATAAGTGGCTCTGAACTAACTGCAAGCAAAGAACAACTTGCCGTTTAGTGAACATAGCTCGGTACTCCTTGTATAATGTGTCGTTTGTGTGTGTGTGTGTGTGTGTGTGTGTGTGTGTGTGTGTGTGTGTGCGTGTGTGTGTGTCTGAGATGTGGTTATATGATTTAATCTTAGGCCTTCCTTGTAGGCACATATAGAATAATCCGTGAAAATACAAAACTATTTTGACGTGGCTGTACTAGCCGGCGTATTCTTTCTATACCTAGCTACCCTGCAGAATCGCGACAATTTCTAATCTAGTGGTCAAACGATGAGGCGTTCATAATTCGCGAACATGTTGTTTATGGGCTGGTCAGCTATCTGTTGCGTCACGTGCGGTTGGTTACCATTTTGTTCTCTTTTATTATTAAGCACCGCAATTTGTTATGTTAAATATAAATATAAGGGATAAGCGGTTATTATTTTCACGTAATATTTTAGGGTCACTCTTTGTTTTGTTACGTGCCACTACTGCCCATTGTCTTCACATTTGACATCTAAAAACGCAATAGATGAAAAATTCACAGAAAATATGTTTTGCAATTATTTATATACGTATCTATTAAGTCTTTTTTCAATCTATTTGTGACTACGATCAGTGCAATCCGGTCAAATCACCA
This sequence comes from Herminia tarsipennalis, assembly GCA_945859575.2. Taxonomy (NCBI): domain Eukaryota; kingdom Metazoa; phylum Arthropoda; class Insecta; order Lepidoptera; family Erebidae; genus Herminia; species Herminia tarsipennalis. The sequence goes on from OX243844.2 coordinate 22,940,950, forward strand.
AATACTCCATAGAGTAAATATTTACTCTGATTACGTTTATTCGAGGGTCGAACTGTTTATAGACCGCGGTTTTTTAATTGCTACGGTATTAATTAAATGTTTGTGCCTGTTTATATTTCCTTCGATGTATTAAAAGGTAGGTAAGGGTTGGATTTTTAAATATAACCAGCAATGTGTGTGATACACATCTTATCAGAAAAATTGTTGCCCTCTCCAGATAAGATAAATTGTTTACGTAAAGGGTAGGTTCATGTCGTCAGTGGTATAATGGGTGGAGTTTGAACCCGCTACCTCTTAATTGTGAGTCTGAAATCCTAACCACTAGGCTACTGTCGAATGTAATTTTGTTTAAACTATAAGTAAGTGTTCTGGTAATAGTTCTAATGAGTATTTCTGTTGTTTACTGCTTAACTTTCTAACAGGTTGTAACTTATTGGCCTACTGGTATTAATAAAAAGAAAACATAGATTAATAATAATACCTATATGTCTATACAATAAACTTTAATAAAATAAAATGATAGACCCTCAGTATTACTTGCATGCATTTTGAAATAAAACCACTCTTAAATCCTGTGTAATAAATTGCCTAGACAATGCCATAAGAAAAGGGTAATAGCCATAAAAGGTAAGTTGTTTAAATCTTCGTACTCCATACGGCTGTTTTAAAGGCAGCTTAAATATCAGTTAGTAAATTCATTCGAATCCAACTACTTCTTTACTAATTCCTAGATAAAAATAAACTAATGCACGATTTCAAATTATATATTATAATTATTAATATTATATAATTTCGACTTGTCAATACAAAAATCAACTAATCGGCTGTCAAATCTTGGTTCAATTTAATATCAATAAGTCACATTTGACAGTGGTAAGTGGGTAATAATAGTACCATTAAGAGATTTCCCATCAGAGGACAAGCAACAGCTTCCTCTGCGTATTTCAAAGCCTTACTGCGATCATCAACCCGCTCGCTAAGCGTGGCGATTATTGCAATTACCCCCAGGTCCTATAATAAGTAGGTTCTACAGGGGAGACCTGTTCCCAGCAGTGGGACATCCTAGGTTGATAAATGTAAGTTTATTTTTGCTTTAACTAGCCTTTTGGAAACCAGAATTATAAAGTCAGCATATATTTTCTGTTAAAAATTAATGTCCTCGACACAGATTCCACCCAATCCACATCCCCACCAATTTGGTGGAATCTGTGTCGAGGACATTCATTTTTACAAACCAATTGTAATATTTGAAAAATTAAGGCCTTAACCTATGATTTACCTATAATACCATTCTCCTTTTTCTCAATAAAATTTTGAAAACTTTTACGGAACCCTCATTGTAGTATCGTGCAGCTATTTGATTTCCTGTCCACCGCTATATACGTTGACTTACGAACGACATAAAGGGTGTAATCGGGTATGTATCGACACAAGAATGAGCATAAAATATTTTTTCATTTTATCTACTGACGCATTCGATCGCAAGCCGATAGGCGTAATTATTACGCTGCAACACATTGTTGTATAGATATATCTTTTATATCCGTTAAGCTATTGCTCATTTTTTTACTTGGAAAAATACCTAACTTTAAAAACGTAAAGATGGTCACTTCAACTGTATTTTTATGTGTATGTTATGCGATATCTTTGTTGTTTTTTATAATTAATAAGTAATTAAAACCAAATTTAATTACAATTTTATAATAAACTAGCTGACACGCGCAACTTCGTCTGCGTATTTTTTCTCCATTTCTGCATCATTTTTATTGTTGCTGGTCATAGCGAGATGTTATGTAGCTTAAAGTCTTCCTCGGTAAATGAGCTATCCAACAGTAAAAGATTTTTTTTAATTCGGACTAAGTAGTCTTAGAGATTATCGCGCTCAATAAACAAACAAACTCTTCAGCTTTATAATATCAGCATAGATTGTTCGTTTTGCAAACTTTACATTTTGCACGAATACAACCATATAATTTTCATGATTTATAAATATTTTGATTTAATATCTGTATTGAAAACATTTTTAAATAAAAAGTAGGTAATTAAAACGTATAAACACAACACAAAAAACTTACCACTTTTAATAGCTAACATTATGATAAAAGTTTAAACCTTGAAAACAATTTTATAAACCGAGTATTAAATGGTAAAAATATATTACGAATATAAAAGTACGTTACTTTTATATTTTTTGTTCTATAAAATATTTCAAATTACACGTCTCCAGAAATCCATTTCGAAACATTACCTCCTAAGATTCAAAATCGAATAACTACAGTAACCCAGTGTTGGCCTATATAGCCCCATCCTCCTCGTTAATAAAATAAAAGGGATTTAGGGGTAAAGGACCCTTCAAGATTCTTTTATAAGGGCAGATTAGCGCGCGTGAATTGTTGGCGTCTTCTGTGAAAATAGCTTTCATAGGGTACTTTTTGTATAGTACATTTTTATATGGGGTAGGTAATTTCCAATTTGTCTGACAAATGCAGTTTGCGATATTTAATTGATTTCGTTTAGACATTTGTAGTGCCGTGTCGGGCGCACGCTCACTAATAGAATTGGTATTGACTCATAGATTGGTTAATTCGACAACAAATTTAATATTTAGACTACGTTGTATACCTTATCTAATCCATTTTGTTGGACAAATTGAATGCGTTTTTTTATATGATGTCTTTTATTAATCCAAATAGGTACAAAAATAAAGTGTTGATTTATGTTTTTATTTTATACACACCTAATATGAAGAACCTTCCGCTCAAAAAAACGCATAACCTCCGACAAGACTTTGTCGCACATATCTTTCTCAAGGAATATATGATATTAATGTATCTCCAAAGACTTTTGTCATAATTCAGAAAAATACCTTACTTTTAATGTAAATATTTGTAAAATGTTTTCACAATAATTATATCATTATTAATATTAATATTTCACTGGGTATGTCTTTGATATAATCTAAAAGGCGTGGTTGCATCTCCCCCGGCATTCCCCTTACAAAGAATGGAAACTTGGTTTTCTTTTGATCAAAAATGCTGCATAATATTAGTTTATTATTTTCTCAAGTATAATATTTATTAAAATGCATTTGCAGTGTTCTAAGTGCACTTTGATTTATGGCAGTGATGTTGTTAGTTGGGTATATCTATATTTAATCAATTTTTATATTTCAATAAACATACCTAGTTCATGAAATATTTTGAGAGTCAGTTAACGTCTGTCAAGAAAATAAGAAACATAAAAGGTACTTGGACATTGCTAGCGATGAACGAAGCAAATATACTAGTAACATAAGTCTTAATATAGTGGTTGCTAATATGCATTTCAACTCCAGATGCGAAAGTGATCCAAAATTAACTTGCAATTTATCACAAATGTACTAAAAGATCACCTTAAAAACTTGAACCCTAACTGCTTAAAATTAATAACTAAAATATTTTAGCGCCAAAACACTGCCATTTTTTTTAAATTGTGATGTACCCAGTGTTACTTTCAGTTGGGTAAAAATAAATGGATGATATTTAAGAAGCCAAACGACACACTCAATCGAACTTAATAATAAAATAATCATCATAAAAATTCGACTGTAAAAATGACCTTAAAATAAATTAATTTAATAACAATGTTTTATTTAAGAACTATGATATCACCTAAAGTATGTGTAGGATCAAACATATTTAGTTAATTAGGTCGATGACACCAATAACAATAAACCATTTATTCCAATAACCACAACTGACAAACAGGCAACAGTCATTTAGTGCTTTGAAAAAATACAAGTAATTTGTTTGTCCACAATATAACTTGTTTAAGAGTTTGTATTCATTAAAACTGAAACAAATGTTATGACGTCTTAACTGTATTTCATACAAAATTGAATGCATGCGACCCACTAAGGTTCACACTGAAAATCAGCGCTGTGATGTGGTTCGCTGCAACACAGCAATACGCTTATGGACCTATCTGTCGCAGTTTCCTAAGATATGTAGTTTTTATATATAGTTTTAACTTTAGATTTAAATAATTGTTAATGTATGGATCTGCACCAAATAAATATTTTTTTATTTTCTTTCTTTTCTGTAAATATTTATTTTACGAGAAACAAGTTTTCCCTTCCTCCATTAACGTCATTGTTAGTATAACATCAGAATAATTTAATATAAAAGCCTAAAAATAAAACTTTTGTAACTCAGTACATAACTATAAGTACGTTTCTGGCGACTGGACAGATAAAAAATACGATTTTATATCACACACAGTTTGTTTTGAATAAATAAATCATTGCTGCTTTATCTCCAACAATGTAATTGATTGAAAGAGGTAACTCGTTATAAATGTAATAGTTACTCGTTATTAATACTAAGGTACCACCGCACAATCAAATTTAATTATACAATGTAAAATAGTTGCAGGTTCAGTGTAAAACTGATCCCACCAAAAACATTCTGTAAAAAACTAGCCAAGTCTCGATGTAGCTGCTTTTTATCTCTAAAAAGTAAGGAAATCTAGACAAAGTCGTGCCAAGTCTAAGGTTCCTTACTGCGATTTCTTTATTATTATAGTTAATGTTGTGTGACTTGGCCGTTGAAAGGTACACAAGGGTACAAAACCAGATGCTCCATGATACCATTGCACCAATCTGTCTTGGATTAATAATCAAACTTCAAAACAAACGCCGCGAATAAATTTGCCGGCAAAATTCAAAAACAACGGATGCAAACTTTTTGCGGCCTTATTAAAAAAAGACCACTAAATATAAGAGTTACCTTATTAAACTGCATCCAAATTATCCTTTAGTAATTATTTAATCACTCACACAACACATTATAAACAAAAAACTTAGCACGTAAACTTGCAAGCGCGTTCTTACGAAATTCCTGACGCGTCCGACCGCCACGGGGTCTTTTACAGAACTGCCGAGACTAGATGGAAAGCGAAACTTGCGATAGTTTACCCTACTGTGCCATGTATAGGCAATTTTCTTTGCTTATGGCGCCATCTGGTGGCGCAAAACTTATGTATCAACAACCTAGGAGTTAAAAAGTTTTGATAGCAAACCGGTAATGTTAATATAATTTTTTTAATGGTATAATTGTGAAGTTTTTGAAGAATTACTGTTTCAAATTTAATTAGGTTTGTTGGAAGTACGTATTTGTAATTGTAATACTTTTATAAAGCGCTTCGTACAGTTAAGTGTAACATTGTAGGCGAGGGCTGAAACTTTATTTTACCTAACCACGACCTCTTACGTAGCAGTCGGACACATTTCCACCGCGCCACAGAGGCAGTCAAAGCCTGTTCTTAAACTTCTTCTTATTTGATTTTTCAGCCATATTTTGCCAGTATTAGGTATCTATTGATTTTCACGCATTAAATGACATGTTGTGAAAATGATAACAACACAAATTAAAATATATTGCTATTGTTTTCATTTAATTTAAATGGCGGCATTTACACAATTCTATTTCAGAGTATGCAAAAAACTGCTATTAAAATTGTTATGCGTGAAAGTGCAACATCCTAAAAATATTTCGGATGCTGCTGAATAATTTTGATTGAGTGGAGAAATCTCCAGTAAGTACTAGGTTATGGAGGTTGGGGGAGGTTTATTTTTACATCAACGAATGGTTTGAATGACCGAAATTGTTTTTCCACGACCTAATTATATGAAGCGAAGTACTATTTTAAATAAACTATTTTTCTATTAAAATAAAAGATCTCTCAAGATAGATAGAGAGATAGAAAGAGTCTCTGTGACTGTTTGTACCAGTCGTAGCTCTCAAATGAGTGGACTCATTTGAGAGCTACGACTGGTACAAACAGTCACAGAGACACACAGACTGAGATTGCCGCTAATTAAAAACTACAAAGACACGAAGTTAAAATTCATATTGTTATCCTGTCTCGTGAATTTAAACAATTATGTTGTAGAAACAGAACAGTAATTTGTCAAAAACTATTTCACACAAGATGAATGCACCCAGCTCGGCACTGATGAGTTGCACTAACGATACAAATGAAATTTTGTTAGCTCGTGAGGAGTAGTTCTGTGCGAAGCAATGAACAGTGTTAGAGTTTTAGTTAAACATTTTGTAATTATATTCAACCTTTGCAGCCGTTGAGTGGATAGTTTTAAGGGTGTTTCGAGTTGGTACTGCTGCATTGTTTCTAGTACAAAACTTTGACATTGCACTCTGATTATTCGATCATTTTCTAATACCTGATCTTTTTAAAAAAATAATGAGAATCGAATAACGATTTCGAATCTTGACGAATGACTATTATGCGTTCTATGTAGATATTACAAATAACGCACAAAATGCATAACGGAAGTGCGGGTACCGGCGACAGTCATTCGAATACACCAAAGTGACTTGATCTTTAGCTTTGTTCTGCGGTTTGTGGAATTGTTTTTTATAAAAACAACATGGAAACATAGCTGGACTGTTAATTAAATAGAACAGTAAAAGTGTAAGCAAATAATGCAACTTGATATTATCCAACCAATGAAATGAACCACCAGCGGTTAAAAACTGAACGTCAAACTATAATGAAATGAACATATGCGAACTTTTGATCCAGTTCTTCGCTTTTATCCTAAAAAGTTGTAACGGTCCTCGAAAAACTATTACGATATTTGCAAATTAAAGATTGTGTTCTTTTAGCACTGTCAGTTCTTTGACAGACGTTATAACGTGTCGACGTGGACACATTCGTCGATTATCTTAAACGTTGAATTGCACCACCATACCCTTGACCAGCAAATAAATTATTTATGATTATGATGCATTCGCAAATAGGTTCGCAGATGACTATGCGAAAAACATTGTATTTCATTCACGCTGACCTACAGGCTACATCCGCATAATGTACAAATCTTAGCATGCATATGAAGGACCGTGAATTATGCGATTATATTTACAGTTTTTACAGTCCCGCTTCTGATCTCTACGAAAGATACACTCTTTCTTAGGTTTTAAATTTTGTATAAGGTTCATTCTACGGTTTAAAACAAACTTTTTCATTTTAAAAAAGCATAAATTATGCAGATAAAATTAAACATTGTAAACTACAGTAAACGTAGATCAAGAACAAAGTTGCTCTAGATTAAATTACTTGTAGTAACAAGTTGCTAGATTAATTGATACATTGAAGCAAACAACCATGATCTTAACTTAAATTATTAATGTAATAGACTTACACTATGATTATATGACAGCTATGTTAAATTCCCAATTTCGAGAATAATTAGTCAAAATTTATATTTTAACTTAAACTGCGAATGGTTTGTTCTGGCTTTGTTTTTTTTTTGGAAGCTTATAATTTCTTGGCCTAAGTTATAGAATCTTGCCAGAAAAATAGCGTGTGACCATGTGATGATGAGCATGTGATATAATATCTAAAGGAGGTGGGACTAAGGTGCCAAGAAAATGTATCTGGGTCTTTGTGTGTATAAATGCTTTTTTTATAGGACCTATCCTAAACACGTTCAGCGGGCTTACGGCCCCCGCATACCAATAGACTGGATGCATCACAGGTTAATGTTTTTTTTAACTACGATTTGCGTTTACGCTACACATAGATCTGTGTATTTAGAAAATAGCGCCTTGATTGCTATTAACAGTTTTATTAATCCAAGGTTCGTTCTTGTCCAAAGCCATGGGGCAATCGCATACGAATAAAATGAATCGTTGTTGGCACTTATAAAGTGAAAACAACGATTCGATTTGCTACTTTGAAACTTATAAAAGAATGTTTTGTTTGTATCTCTTTTAAAAGAGGTCGTCTGTGAGATTTTCGTGTTACTCTGGCTGTTGGATTATAAATCCTGCATTTTTTGTTGATAATCAGTGGTATTCATCACTACAGTGGAGTTTCCCTTATCGGCCTTAAGCACCAAAATATTCTTATTTTCCGGAATTTTTTTTAGTGCTTGACGCTCTTCTGTAGTAATGTTACTATACATCCTGGCTCAGGGTGTCGGCATCGCCGGGCGGTATCTTGTAACGGATAATAGCCTCCTCAACACTACTTATTATATTCTCATACGGTATTCGCTTAGGATGAACATTTCGACAAACAAGGGTAGGTTAGTATCGGCATTACGGAGTCTTAACATCGCTGCGACAGTCCGCTTGTGACCACGGCAGGTGCAACATGGTCGAAACGTCAAGAAATTTTAAGGTAAAGAATGCGTGATAACTCCCGTATAATAAATAGTTATAATTAGGCAGTATGAAGGAAAAATTGGATTTACATTGTTTTGTTTCGCGGCATGATAGATAGGTTAGGTACAGATAGTTCGTCGACTCGTTACCGTACCGCGTCCCTTGCACGGTATGGCAACGTTGCACTGTGGCGGGGTCACGGCGTCTTGGGGTGGTAATAAAATAAGGCAGTGGACTGTATAAATATTATAATGGATAACAAAGAATCGTACAACTGTTAGTGACGGTACTTAAATATGAGGACAAATAAATTGATACAAATATGAGGTGCGCGAGCGCGGTTGTACGTTGAATACATGCGCTGCGGTGCGGCGGCGGGCGCGTCGACCGGGGAGTCCCGCTCCCGCACCCCGCCGTCCCCTCCGCGCCGCCTGAGCGCGGCACTGGGTCAACACTCTCTGGTTCACGGAAACAAAAAACGGCGGCGCATGGAGTTACTTACTAGATACTTATGTATTTTTTTGTATTTTAAAGTATCATAGAACGAATATAGAAATATTTTCTTCTAATAATATGTCCTAAAAATTCTTGGATACACGCAGGTTTACTCATTGAAGTTTGTCGACTCAATTCAAATTCATCCTGTATGTGTGTGTGTGTGTGTGTGTGTGTGCGCGCGCGCGCGCGCGCGCGCGTGTATGTGTGTGTGTGTGTGTGTGTGTGCGCGCGCGTGTGTGTGTGTGTGTGGGTGTGTGAGTAGGTGGGTGGGTGTGTTTATGTGTGAGTAAGTGTGTTAGTGTATGTATATGTGTGTGTGTTTGTTAATGCGTGTTGAATAGCATTTGTTTGTTATTAGTATTACGATTTAAATCGATCCCTTTCTTTAGTGTTGCGTAAACAACACATTACATTTTAATCTATCGTTTTAGGATTTGGTTAAATTATTCAATGCAAATCAAAACATAAATGCAATCGACGAGATCGAACGAATCGGAAAGATATTAAGTGCAAGACGAACTGTACCGTTCGTCTTGCACTTGCGCTCACCGGGGCACAGAGGATCTGATAATAGAATTGGTTAGCGTCAGTATTCTCTCTCTTGGTCATTCTTACATTACTGTATACAAACCTAATTTACGTCATCGAGTGAGTATTGATCATAAAAACCGCCCTGTTTTTCTAGTCTGTAGTTATTTTCTGTCCTGAGGTACAATAGACAATTTCTTTTAAACACTCGTAAAGGAGCTATATCTTTGTTATAGTTCTCTAGGGTGGCATTCTTATACGTCCATAGGCCTAAGGTTGGTTTTGTACTGTCTCCTTACGACCTTTGTAGAAGGTTCATTAATTAATTCTTTAGCCATTCCTGATAAATAGGGGTAGTTGTATACATGTGCTTAATTATGGTTGTAGTAAATTTTATGTGACTTCTGGGATGTTGTCCATTTGATTGTGATTCGGGTGACCCTTGCCTTGTATTTGTTTTGTTGTGTAAACAATCGTTTTATGGAATACTGTACATAAATTTTATTTTGTCATTGTCACACAATCTTTGTTATTTTTCAAGATAACTCTCACACTAGAAAATAATTTCTATGTTGTGAAGTATTACAAACAAATACCCTGGTAACAATTAGTCGATTACACAAACTGGTATTCCGAGCAGGAATCGAACTTAAAACTTCTTGCATAGCAATCACTCCCACTGCACCACTAGTTAATATCCAATGACTACAAGTGCAACGCCTATCGGTACCTACGCCAAAACAGCTTTGTAAGGAACCTCAAAATTCTCTAAAATTGTTTTATTTTAATTCCTGAAAAAATTGTGTCTTTGGCACTGAATACATAAGAAGAATAGCTAAGTTAGCTAATGTGGGTATTTCTATTAACACAGTTTAGTATTGTGTGATGCAAAGCCAAAGTTGAAGAACTTACCAACTTTGCTAGAACCTGTCTATAGGATGAGCTTATTGTTGTTTATCTTAAATATAAATAAAGCGTGGACATTAAAAAAAACCCAACACATGATATAAGAGATTGGTTATCTTCCAAACGGCTTTACCAATTGTCATGAAACAAAGCTAAGAACTATCCAGTTTAACGATTACGTTTATTTTGTTTGAATGTTCCTATAAAAAATCCTGATTCAAATTGGTTCTTTCGTTTGGGAAATACAATACACAATACAGGCGACACACACGACAAACCCTCCGTTTTTGTCGCCTATCAAAAATACAGAATTTATTCCAATATTAAACTGAGGATTACCCATATTTATAATACCGCTAATATCATTTTGTGTCACACGAACCCATAATTGCAAGGTCCAAAAAGTTGGAAACAAAATTCGTCCATACATTTTCATTCAAAAGCCATTAACTCTCTCTTAAGAATCCCGGAAAATTTGCCTATGCGTTTGCTTTTCTTTACTTTATACGCCACAGCGTTTTCAGCATGAACAAATTATATTTTGCAAAATCAGCAATCAGTAATCAAGTATTCGCTCAATCATAATCTCAGCCCGATACGCTATTTTTAATATTCATGATTTTTTTTTTGTTATCTTCGTGTTCAAAAAACTCAGTTTAATAAAACTATGATATGACTAATGACTAATTATATATATCATTCCGCATAGAAATTGTAAATAATTCCCAAATAATAGAGCACAATGATTGCTTAATTATTTCCAGCAAATTGTGGTTATAATACGTAGTCGTAAATTGGTGTTATTGTTTTAGGCAGCACTATTGGTTTGATATTGGTTAGCGTTGCACTGAAATTTGTGTCTATATTATCTAGATACAAGATCATTGTAACTGTTAGTCTTGTGGTTAGTGACCCTGACTGCTAAGCCGGAGGTTGTGGATTCGATCCCCACCCAGGACAAACTTTGTGTGGTGAGCACGATGGTTCATTCCGTGTCTGGCTGTTATTTTTCTGTAATATGTTTGTATTTAGAAATGTATAAGTATGTTTATCAGTAGTCTGGTTTCCATAGTACAAGCTCTGCTTAGTTTGTTTTAACGGGTTTTATCTGCAAGACACATAATTAATTGCTAATATACAATATGAGATCCAACTTGACGTTGTCTGACCGATGAAAGCAATAAAAAGCGTTTCACTCAACGTCACATTGTTTAATTTTGCCCCCGCTGTGTGGCGCCTGTTTGATTGGAAGTTTGATATCTCAATAGCTCATATTTTGATATCATCCGAAATTTCTCTCATTTATTTCAAAAGGCGCGTTTGCAAAACGCGTGATAACGTGCGTCGTGCGCTCGTCATCTAGGCCTAGTTTAAATCGATTAATAGTACGTTCAAATGACGAGGACTTAATGCGCGTTAAGGCACGTTTGTAACGCCGGTATACACGTTCGTAGTTAGGGCTTTCCACGTGTAGGTATAAAAAACATATGATATTAGAATTTATTTGATTTAATTCGAGAGTCTAAATAATAAGATATTTTATTTCATTCGATCCAAAAATAATTTGCATACATACAAACAAATCAAGTCATCAGTGTTATTATATAATTAAACTAGCTGACCCGCGCAACTTCGTCTGCGTAAATTTTCCCTTTATTTTTACAACATTTTTCATTGCTGCTCCGCTCCTATTGGTCGTAGCGTGATGTTATAACCTATAGCCTTCCTCGATTAATGTGCTATCCAACAATACATTATTTTTTTAATGCGGCCCAGTAGTTCCTGAGATTATTGCGTTCAAACAAACAAACAAACTCTTAGGGGGATGAAAAATAGATGTTGTCCGATTCTCAGACCTACCCAATATGCACACAAAATTTCATCAAAATCGGTCAAGCCGTTTCGGAGGAGTATGGCAACGAAAACTGTGACACGAGAATTTTATATATTAGATACTAATTGTATTAAGAGTATTGCAGATTTTCATTAAAAAAAAATAAAAATGGCTGCCCAAAACTTGACACAAATGTGTTAAGTAAAAAGTCATTTTTATTTATTTTAATGTTTTAGGAGAAAGTTGTTTTTGACTTAGTAGGTACTTTTTCTAGAAGATGTTTTATATAGAAAGACTATATATGTTTTATATGTTTGGCTCGTCATTGTGGTAGGCAGACATGTTAGTTTTGTCACAGTTTTGAGAAGTTTAAATTGTTAAGTTGTACCCTAGTGTTTCTTCAGAAGTAACTGTATCTAAAACTATTTATTATACGGGAATTAACGCGCACTGTTTACCTTAAAATTGAATTTCGTGGTGATTATTTCCTGGTCGAAACAATTCGTCAAGCAATTTTAAAATAAACAATGCGGGTTAATTCCCGTATAATAAATAGTTATAACCATACTACGCGTAAGGTTAAATGTTAGTAACTGTATCTGCACGTACATTGAAAATATTTTCAAAATACTACTAACCCAAAACTATGCTTTGTGTGTCCGAAGCACGGAAGCTTGTAACATTTTTTTAAACAGTTTCTCATCTATAGACCAACAGTGGTAACGTTGTTTAACCTCACATATATCTCAATTCTCTCAGTTGTCACTGAGTCATGGACGACTCGAAATTGAATGAATTTATCAAGACTTTTACTCTTGCCTCCGATCTAGTCCTCACAAGCTAGCATGCTACCGACCATACCGAAACAAATAACTTTTCAATAAAACCAGCCTTCTGCAACGTTTGGAACAATGCCACATACAAATAACTTGCTATTGGCCACTTAGATACTCTCTGCAACATTAATCATTATTTATCGAGCATAAATCAGCATCCTTCGATCATCAATTATCAACAAACCTACCAATATTTGACGCGGTGAGGCTAAGAATCCTTGCCTAGTTATTTATTTAACTGAAAGCAACAAATACCTTGAAACTTTCTAGAAATTCTGTTGCATTATGTAATCTTTCAAAATTAACTTTAAATCTTAGGTTAAAACTAGTTATGCCCACGACTTCGTCCACGTGAAGTTGCAGTGCTGCTTTCTCCCTATAGACGTTAGCGGGATAATAAATAGTACAGCCGTTACTCCTTACATTCTCAGCTATGTAACGGTGACAGTAACATTAAAATCCATCTAGTTGTTTCGGAGTTTACCTGGAACAAACAGACAGACAATAATATAAAAGCATGTTTTTGTTTTCAGTACCATATATCTTTTCATATGGATTTAGTAAAAAAAACTGTTACATATTTTGACATTACAAACAGATAATTTTATTTTATTTATTTGTATAGAATAGATGACGTTGTGTAAGTTGTCCCAAGATATAAAGGGAGGACCGCGGGAGAGATAGATAATGATATTATCTTCACTGAAATGTATCAAGGAAAAGTTCGACTGGGCGGACTCGAACCCGGGAACATGGTGGTACCGTCCCTACGGTGCGGCATTGACCGCTCCACAACCGACCCACACTCGAAGTTGTCAAATTTGTCTTTAATATCTTACAATTTGTTATCAACTAACTGCCTGCCCCGGCTTGGCACGGGTGTAATATCGTAGTTTTTTTATATATACTCTCCGATAATGTAGCTTTCTAATGGTGAAAGAATTCTTAAAATCGGTCTATTAGTTTTTATGTTTATTCCTTACATGAAAAAAAAAAATACAAATCTTTTCACTTTATAATATTAACTAGCTAACCCGCGCAACTTCGCCTGCGTAAAATTTTCGCGTTTTTACAACAATAATCATTGCTACTCAGCTGCCATTGGTCGTAGTGTAACGTTATATAGCCGAAAGCCTTCTTCGATAAATAGGCTATCCAACAATAAAATATTTTTTTTTAATTCGGACCAGTAGGTAGTTCCTAAGATCATCGCGTTCAAACCAACAAAAAGTTTTCAGCTTTATAATATTAGTATAGATTTCAATCTTCTTACCCAAATTATGTTGAAGTTTCGGTAGAATGATAGCAATATAATTGAATAAAAGCCACCGACAATATATATAACAATATAACCGAACAATACTAACACAGATAAATCACACTACAGATACACAGAGACAGCAATCAAAGCTAGCATATCACAAAATCCGTGGCGTGACAAGTTTGGACAAGAAGTCGAGCCTCTCAACGCCATATTTGAATTGCAAATATCAGCCAAGCTTGCAAAGAAAACAAAACAATTAATTTGGGAACACCACTCTCCGTGTTGATGTTTAATCAGTTAAGTAGAGACGTTTAGGATCTTTTGGTTTAGTTTATGAGATGCGAGGCGACGCGAAGGTGGGATTAGGAATTGATTTTGAGTGATTGCCCTGTTGTTTCTAGTGTTGTATTTAATACACGAATTACTTAGTGTATTTCTATAGTTTATTTATTTATGGAAATATGGCCACCGCGCCACAGAGGCAGTCAAATATATACAGATATTTGACTGCCTCTGTGGCGCGGTGGGAGTGTAACCGACTGCTATGCAAGAGGTCGTAGGTTCGATTCCCACACTGGACACCACTTTGTATGGTCCATAAACTGTTGTTCCGAGTCTGGGTGTACTTTGTGTCCGAGACTTGTATGTTTGTAAAGTCCCCCGCGACACAAAGCTTGTAGCGTAGTGCGGGAGACGTCTTTAAAAAAAATGGACATTTACACTTGTAGTTGGCATATTATTCTGAGACCGGTAATAAGTCAAGTAAAGGTTTGATTAGTTGTTTTTTACGTGATGGCTGCACTCACGAAAAAATGTGACGTCACCGCGCACGTCTATTCTGCGCTTACGTCTGTTTCGCCTGCTGGTAAGCTGAAGTACTGTGGCCGTCAGTTCGTTCCACCTGCTTGCTGATAGGCTGAATGGAGTACTGTGGCCGTGGGTCCGGTTCACCTGCTGATAGGCAGAAGTATTCTGGCCGTCGATCCGTTCCGTCTGCTTATAGACTGAAGTATTGTGACCGTTTTTTTTTTAAACGTTTCGGCTTCGGAAATTTAAAACAAAATGTCACAGGCATGGTTGTTTGTTCAATGTTTTTTAAGACGTTATCACGGAAAGTTATCGTACGTAAACCGACGTTACGGGTAACCTTTTTTGTTATACACACTGACTACTGTTTCTCTCCACACTTCGTTCCCGTGAACATTTTAAAAACAAATTTATCTCACGAGAACCCTTTCCAGGATAAAAAGTAGCATGTGTGTCATTCGATACTCTGTGCAAAATTTCATCTACGTCAGTTTACCTGTTGTAGCGTGATTAAATAACAATCTCTGTGGCGCGATGGGAGTGTGTCCGACTGCTACTCAAGAGGTCGTGGGTTCGATTCCCACACGGGACACCACTTTCTGTAATCCACAAATTGTTGTTCCGAATCTGGGTGTACTACAAACTTTCGCATTTATAATATTAGTATAGATTATAGTAACTTGGCTCATAATTCAAAATGTTATAGAACTAAAATAATTGTACATATATTTTGTCAATTATATAATGCCTAATCATGAATATTGCCGTGTCAGAAGAGAATCATGTCATTGTATGTTTCTATTTCCCATAATATTGTCATTGGAAGTGATAAGTCCTATCCCGTAGCTATTTTACGTTAAACAATACCTTTTATGTACAATTAATTTAAATGATACTTTGCCAAGTACTGGAATAGTTCTTGGAATAAATCATCATTTACAAGAGAAACAAAATTCAATGCATGTTATTAATGTAAACTGATAAAACAATTAATAAAAATGGAAAATTCGTTGAATAGACAATGGTGGGCCTAAATAAACCAATCTTAAGAGTGGCTATTTAAAATAACTGATCGCAAGCTTGTCGCGTGCCTGCGGTCATATTCTGTATTAGTTTTCTGCACTGCATCAGATTGCCATTTTTCATAATTTCACCATTCTCTCTGAGAGTACGAGAAGCCGATTCATCGCTTAACCTCCGTCTCATCATGTTCAATGTACAAATGAGGAAATAAAGAGAGCACTTGCATATTCTACTGCCCTTTCGATTAGTGTCAACGTCGCGTTGCAATCTAGGGCATACATAATCCGTGTAACTTTATCGTATTGTTAGTTATTGTTGAACTGCACACCCGGAACATTCAACGATGTCATCATAAGCTTGTGTCTACTAGAGCGACGCGAAAAGTACATCGAAAAAAATTTTACGAGACTTTTATAAACAATGATAACTCAATAAAACGAATTGTACATCATTGCGCGCTACATCACATTCAAACGAGGTTAAGACAAAATTCGAACATCGATAATCATAGGAACATAATTATTGTCGGCAAGATAACTTCGTTAACGTGACTCGTTGGAAATGAATCGGTCCGCCATTCGACAACATTTGCAATGCAGATCCGACTATTTTCGTTTTACAATCAACAGAATAAAATGAATTCAATGGGTTCAACTGAAGAATGTTTCTGGTTCACGAAAGGAGCTTTATGCTTTTGATGATTTTTTAATTTAATTAAAGTAATTTATTGGGTGGATGTGAGTTGTTTTTAAAGTCGTTCAATGGGCTTATGTTTAAAGAAGAATTGATTTATTATTAAAACTGCTATATAAAAAATGGTGTCAAAAAGTATATTATGTTTTAAGCGCTTAGGTAGGTACCTTAGCACTTAAAATATAATAAAGATATGAAGGTAGGTATTTATTCGTTATTTCAGAAATTACTTTTAGAATTTTCCAGCCACAAAAGTCATTATCGGTCCACAATTTAATTTTCATCGGCCCCAATGTAACTGATGGGCTAATTCATCAGACAAATGGAAGTTTTAAAGTTCCGATAATGAGAGACAATTTTTTTGGCTCTAAACTTTTTATCGAATTTCTCTGAAATAGTAATAGAATTTTCAAATTTTGTGATCGCATTTATTGAAAACAAAAAAGTGATAAGCCAATGTCAATTACAACATGATTAAAAGTAATAAATCTTTAATTACTCTTACTACAATATTTAAGGCGATATTCTTTCTAGTTGAATCTATTTTATTAGAAGCGGATCTTAAATAGGTATTATATTTGATGGAAATTGTTTTTAGCGAATGATAAACTTTGACATAACTTCACCAACTTTAAAACAGAAATTCAATATTTTGTATAAAATCAATAAGTAAGCAAAGCGAAATATTCTCCTAAAAGGCAATATAAATCGTAGCTTGTTTTCAAAAACTCGGCTCCAAATTCAAGTGGTCCTTTACCACTCAAGTACGGCCGTCAGTTTCATGTATCTATGCCGATTTCGGCGCAAGTAAAACAGCCACCTGACGGAAACGATTCAGGAATATTTTCTAAGTTATATTACTCGTACTAGGAACTTTTTGGTCTAACATGGACAGCGTTGTAACAGAATATGTTACATGCAAGAGTATTGGTGTTGTTTCTGTGAGATTTGATTTCATTGTTAATTTTCAATTTCATTGTCTCAATGTTATTTGATATTGATACCCTCTCACAATCGGCGCTAAACACCCCGTCACTTTGTAGACGCGTGTGAAACTGTTCGGAAAAATAATTTCCCTTCAATGTACACTTTACGTAAAAGATTTGACATCTTTTACATACACAAAACAAAATTCACTTTATAACGAAAGCGGTAAGGTTCATAGTAATTTCGGTGAAAATGACAAGAAAGTTTTTTAATTAAATAGCTTGAAATTTGTTAATTGTATTAATTTGTGACGTCACGTATGAGAATTTTGATTCAGTTGGTTTGATTGCTCGTTTCTAATATTCCCTGATGACTGCAATTACATCGTGAATATGTTCTTTGAAATTTTGCCACGTGGTCGCAAATATCCCTATTAATCTCCTCTGATTAGAAAATTTGCAAAGAGCTTTTCAACTTTGCTCTAATTTCACATCTTTTGTGTTGAAGAGACAGAAAATTTCATACATTCAAAGAAGCTCATGAGAGAAGACTTGCAATACAAGTGCAGTATTTGGGGACTAAATAAATAACAATGTTGCTTACAATTTAATTTGCACTTCCAAAAAGTCTTCTAAAGAGGAAAAATGTCTAACGTAATATGTCTAACGGAACATTTCATAAAAATGAGCGAAGAAAATTATATGTTATTAAATAATTATCAACTCAGCGCTATTTTTTCTAGAGCTGAACAACGTCGAGGGGGTACGTGTATTTTAAGCAAATTTATGTTTCAATGTACTGAATTGACAGAAATCAAAGAAATGAGCATTGAAAAACAATTTGAGAGATGTGGCATAGAAATTAGAAAACTACATTTAATAATACTTTGCTTGTACCGAACCCCTAATTCTAACATAAATATCTTCTTTGGTAACTTGGAAAAGGTACTGCTTAAACTTCAATACAAAAGATCAAAAGTGGTATTAGCTGGTGACTTTAACATAAACTTTCTTCTTAATGATAAGAATACAAACAAATTTAATGATATCATTTCTAATTTTGGTATGCAATGTCATATTAATGTACCTACTCGCTTAAATACATGCATTGACAACATTGGGAGTAATATTCCCAACGCTTTAGGTAGAACTTTTAATTTATGCTTATCGGATCACAATACTGCACAAGTTCTTGATTTTAAATATGGAACAAATAATATCACTAGACACTACTTTGTTTTAGAAAAGGATATGAGTATAGAAAATACAAATAAATTTATAGAGTCCATTAGCAAACTATCTTTCTCTGAAGTCTATGATAATTCCGCAGTTGATAACGCTTTTGACGCTTTCCACGAACTACTGGTATTGTTTTATAATTTGTGTTTTCCCATTATTAAAATTAAAAAGACATACAAAACAGTGAAAGCTAAGTGGATTACAAAAGGAATTAGAGTCAGCTGTAAAACAAAAAGGGCTTTAAGATATAATTATGTATTACAAAAATAAAACACAGGAACATAAAACCACATTTACAAAGTACTCTAACATATTAAAAAGATGTATAAATAACCTTCAATCATCAAGTAATAGAAAACATATACTATTTTCTAATAACAAATGTAAAGCTACATGGGACATAGTAAATCGTAATATACCTATATTACGATTTACTAATAGGACGTCTAGGACGTATATCGAAAAAATTATTAATAATAATGTTACTGTAACTTCCGGATGTGATATTGCTAATATTTTCAACAAATACTTCATTGACAACCAAGATAAGAGCTCAGTTACTAATCATAAATTCAAGTAGTAATTTAAGTTTCAGCAGTAATAACAATAGCATTTTCATAGAACCTACGAGTCCTATTGAAGTATACAATATAATAAATTCATTGAGAAACTCGAAGTCATCAGGTTACGACAATATTTCTACACATCTTGTAAAACGTATATCACAATATATAGCAGAACCATTAGCTTGTATAATCAATTTATCTATACAGCAAGGTTGCTTCCCCGAAAGTCTTAAACTGTCTGTAATTAAACCGCTTCATAAAATAGGCCCGAGGACGGATATAAACAACTACCGGCCCATTGCTTTAACGACTGTATTCTCTAAAATTTTTGAAAAAATTATGTATAAAAGAATTCTAACTTTCTTTAACAAATACGAGTTGCTAGTGAACGAACAATATGGGTTTAGACAGTTCAGGTCTACTGGGTTAGCAACTTTCAAATTAATGGAATCAATAATGACTAAACTTAACAGGAAAATACCATGTAGTGCTCTTTTCGTTGATTTAAGTAAAGCATTCGATTTTGTTAATCACTCTATTCTTTTACAAAAATTAGAAAAATACGGTATTCGGGGCGTAGCTCTCAGTTGGTTTGAATCATATCTGAATAGAAGAACTCAAGTCACTAGAAAAACTAAATTCAACAGTCATACAAACAGTCTAGAAAACTTTGACTCAGACCTTAGAATTAACTATTCTGGTGTACCACAAGGTAGTATTTTGGGACCCTTGCTTTTCTTGGTCTATATTAATGACCTACCTAAAGTTCTCAGCGAATATGAATGCGTTCATATGCGAACATTACAATCTATAGTTAAATGGTTAGATTCAAATTCATTAAAGTTAAACTTAGAAAAAACAAAAGTAATAAATTTTAAAACACATCGTAGTAAATCCAGGCAGTTAAACATCGTCCACAAGAATCAGATAGTTGAGCAAGTACAGTGCACAAAGTTCCTGGGTATTGTAGTCGACGAGCATTTGACTTGGAAGGAACTTATTGATAGCATTTGTAAGAAATTAAATAGGTTCGTTTTTGCTCTAAAAAAAGTTAGAGAAATAACGTCTGCTCAAACAGCACTAACGGTTTATCATACTTACGTCTGCTCCGTCCTCAGGTATTCGATAGTCGTATGGGGTTATTCATCAGAACTTATGAAAATATTTATGGTACAAAAAAAATGCCTACGTGCAATTTATAATTTGCACTGGTCAGAATCATGTAGGCCGATTTTTAAATCTCAAAATATTCTAACTGTTCCGTCGATATATATTTATGAGATAGCAAAATTTGTAAAGTGTAATATCCAATTATTCGAAGTTCAAGACAACACAAACAAAAGGAAACACGATCATTATCGTTTAAAAATGCCAGTACCTCGCCTTGAAATGATTAGACGAAGCTGTTTTTATATGGCACCTCTCATTTACAGCTCCTTACCAGAAAATATTATTAAATTGCCATATCAAAACTTTTGCTCTGCCTTGAAAAAAATGTTAATAGATGAGAGTTTATATTCAGTAAACGATTTCTTACAGAAATTCTGCTCTCGTTCATATCACTTTAGAAACGCATTGTAAGTTAAATGATAAAGATGTTTATTATGGGTTTAGATTTAATTTAATTTTGTGAGTGCCTCATAAGTTTAATATTGTTTTCTTTTTATTGTAAGTTTAAAACTCCATTTTTTTTATTTTCAATTTGCATGCTATTTTTTATGGCGAAATGTGTCTTGTTCAATTATTTTATTTAATACCATCCTTATGTAAACCACATTTTATGCAAATAAAGGATTTATGATTATTATTATGATTATGATTATAAAAAATACATCACTTCAGACCAGACATGTCAATTTTATCACATCAAAGTTATATTCAAAATTCAAGGAGATTAAATTCTCCATTCGACCATTTTCGATTCTATACCGAGGGAACTTATTAAATTAATATTTAGAATTTTACTTTTATTTCAAATTACGATATTAATGCGAAAGTTATATTGGGAACTTTATTACAATGGAATGAGGTTTATTTGATTTGGCAATTTACATTTTTAGGTATTTGAATAAAAGTAGAAGTTATTCAAACTAATAACATTTTTCAGTTCGTTCATAACAAGCGAATTCATATAACATTTTCCGAAACTGGGTACAAGTTTGGCTATTTTCAAGATTGTTTTGACAGAAAAAAAAAATGATTAAAGTCATGTATTTATCTCAATATTTGAAATTTGTAAACTATAATTTGGGTCTTCTTCCGGTTTTATATTTTTACAAAGGGACTAAATATAACCAGAACTGAGTACAAATTCATATTTTCTTAAGGTCTTTTTTTCACCTATTTCCAATTTCTAATGAAAACCTGCAGCGTTCGTGGAGAATATCGGTCGGTACATTCCAGAAGGCCCGACAGCAACGCACTGTCTTTTTATGTGCTGCCAACTGGAAAATGGGTTATTCTTCCAATTTATCGAACAGCCTTCGTGCCCATTTAGTTTATTGAAAAATGTGTCTAAATTGCTTTCGACGGTCAAAAGAGATCAGACAGTTGGTTTTTTCGTACGGAAGATATGAATTAGTGAACTGTTGGTAGTTTAATTAATGTTTTATTTGAATTCCGGGAAAAGTTTGCCATTTATTAGCTACTTCTGATTTTGTGGTTGCGTAAGAGTCAATTTGTATAGCTACTGTGTTTAAATATAAACTGAATATTGTCGGTCTAAATAGAAAATTATTTTGTAAATCAGCTTTAACTCAATTTTTTTTATTGACAACAATCTGTCCAATATGATGTTTCTTTATGTGTCATATCTTCATGCACACAGACTTCTTTGCACACTGCCTTACAAATGTATTTTTAAACAGAGCCAAAAATCATTTGAACATGAAGGATAAGGAGATTTTCTTTTTACACAGTATTCTAGCCATGCTCGTTTGGCAACTGAATTATGAATCAGCGTAAGATTTTGTTTGCACTACAAGGGTTTTGGTTAAACTACCAATGTAACAATAGTGTTATTTAGGATCAGTCACGAATAAAAGACGGAATTAGCGTTCCTGCGTCGTAAAACTGCAACGTAATTCTGCAAAAAAATCCTTTTGCAGAATTTATTTTCAACAACATCGCGGCAGACACAGGCGAAGATAGGGAGCTCGATTACCATCGGAAAGACTTGTCAGCTTTAGCGCAAGACAGAGACAAGTGGTTAAGAGAAAGGGAGATTCTGCCCTGCAGTGAGACAATACAGGCTAAAAAAAAAAAAATATAATTAGGTATGACAACAATCGTAATATTTATTATTAAAAGTATTATTATTTTATTGTTCTTCTCCACGGTTCTCTTCTCTCCTGCTAAGTTTTATTTTTGATGGAAATGTGGCAATTTTAATAGGAAATGCTAAAATAAGGTTTTATCCAGTAAAATTTATATATTTTTTTATTTCTAGATAATAAATTCAATGAATATTTGCAAAAGAAAATAGCACAATTAGTCAAATTATTTCCAAGTTGCGAGTATAGCAAAACAGTCACAAAACATTTTTAGTTATAAAGATAAAACATGAAGTTATTTTCACCAGAACGTATACAACACTAGTAGTTCAGGCGATCACACCATGACTTTGAACACCTAACAAGATCTCACCCCAAGTAATATATAGTTCAACTGGTACAACAACTTGTACAGTGAAACTAGCTGTAGTTATCCAAAACTTAACGTGTAGCAGTACTAATATACAAGCAAAATATCACGTCTTGACATCGTTAAAACTTTCATGTTCGTGGATGTGGAAAAATAAATTGCTTTGGAACTTTTAACAGGTTAATATTTTGGAGGCAGCCTCCATAAGGGCTTCATGAGATATTAAGCCATATTTTTGATTTAATTCTTTGTATTAAAGTTTTTAATTTAGTCAACGTTTTGTCTAAGGTCTTGATCGCACTGCGAAAAAAGGCCGACTTTTTTTTAAAACGTTTACTAAGAATAAAAACTGCGTGGTGAGACGCATTGTTAAGATGGATGACTTGATTCCACTTAATACACAATATTTTAACCTCACAAAGCTCTGTCATGTGAGGATCGAATCCACAACATTTTAGACAATAGTCTTTCACACTTCCATTGCGCTACAAATCCTAAAAAATGTTTCACACCAGTAAAAGGCAAACGTTCCTATTTATGTTAAAAAAAATGTTACATACAGGAAATCAAATCATGCTCTTAATCAATGTGACAATTAAAACAAAGTGACAACAAAATTCACCCAAGCATATAAAAGTAACAAGAAGCAAGCAACTAGATCCATTTTTCTTTATCATTTAAATATTCATCCACTGTGTATTAACCTCTACGTATAAGATTATTTTTGACTACATTTTTGAACTTATCATTGAACGACTCATAATACTAGCTGGTATCTTCTTAAATACTCTCACAGAAAGACCCATAAATGAATTATTTCAATGATAAAAACTACTCTAAATTACATCTATAATTATTATAGTATTTATTAAAATCAAAATTAACAATGTTATTAAATACATTAATTACTCTACGAACTAATTATACACAAACTATTAACATTATTTACAACTTACCTAGTAATCTACAAAAAAAAGGATTAAAAAAAAAGGGGGGAGTAACAACCACTTTAGGCGTCGAAGAATTCCTTCCCATCGATGTCAAACGGTATAGTGCCCAGAAGGCTGGCAGCATTGCCACGTTGTATGGCAATGCTTATTCTCTGAGCAAAGAAAAGGCCAGCTTTCTGGTCACGAGATGTACTGATAAGACGCTGGGAAATATCTTTGAATAAAAGGCGAGCACTTGGACCCCATGACCCTAGCGTCTCAACTCCACACGGCTCAAATATGTAATCTTCGACTAGATTACTATATTTGCGCCGTTTGAGAGTTTCCGCAGATGCAGCAGCAGCGCAGGCACAGCTCGCAGTGTTTGGAAGATGGGAAGGCGCTAGGCTATCGACGCAGGTTGCATCCCACACCAAAGGTCTCCCCATCTTCCAAGGTAGTAAAGACATACCATCCGGCCTCTTGCTATCGCTGCGCGCCAAACCATTAGGTTCAGCAACAGCTGGCACACCAGTGCTGACAAGAGCCCGACGGATGATGTCATTAAGACTAGCGTGTCGTGATATGCGGCCTGCGCTCCTGCTGCATGATAGGCCGCAGCGGCATCAATGAGGAGAAACACATGGAGCACCCAAACGCAAGCAAGCAGCAATGCGGAACGTGGTGTCGTCCAACATAGTGCCTATGTCGGACGATGGAAAAGCCTGAAGCCAAACACCTGATTCCCATTCACCCACAGCCAGCAGGCGAGCTCGCTCTGAAAGATTTGAAATAGTATTTAAAAGGTGTTCTCTCACCGAACTGCAGAGCAGGCCGTCCCACTGTCTCTGGGCGAAGGGGTTGGTGGGCAAATCAATGTTTGGGCAAGCCATTTTCCAAGCGTTCAAGGCCTCAGACTTGCACCGAATAATAATACAATATATACAAGATATTTACAACAAAAAAAAATATTAAAGTGAGGACACAAAACCGTTTAGGCGTCAAAGAATTCCTCCCCATCGATGTCAACTGGTAACGTTCCCAGGAGGCTAAATGAATTACGAATTTTATGTAGCCTATGATATTGACATACTAAGTTGTGCTTATTTCTCGTGTTCACCGGGTGAACGTCACTATTTTTGTGATATAAATGCATATTTTGTTTAACAAACGTAATGTTTGGAAATATATACCGAGATGCAACTGTTTGTCAATGTTTCTTTGTTTATAAACTGTACATGCAGGTATGGTGCCCCCACCATTATATTAAACACTATATTAGAGACCTGATGCAAACAAAAGATAAGGTGTCTTATAATGGCAAAATTATTATTATTATTTTTTATTTTATTTTATTGCCTATGGTTGGCAGACGAGCTAGCGGCCCACCTGATGGTAAGCGGTAACCGCCGCTCATGGACTATAGGAATGTCAGGGACACACCCAAGCCGCTGCCTACCGTAAAGTGAAAACTCTCTTTAAACCTCGTTTGAAGAAAGACATGTCGTAGCGCTCGGGAAACACCGCAGCAGGTAGTTCATTCCAGAGTCTACACGTACGTGGAAGAAAAGAACGCCGGAATCGATCCGTACAGGACCGTATTGTTTCCAGGTGGAATGGATGAACCCTACTACGATGTCGAGTGGTGCGGTGGTAGAAAGGTGACGGTGGCACCATGTCAAACAGTTCCTCAGAGCACTCCCTGTTGAACAGACGGTAGAGTACGCAAAGTGCACCAAAGTCACGCCTCTGCTGTAAAGACTCTAGTCTGTCCGTGAGATTGGGGTCATCAACGATCCGAACAGCTCGCCTTTGGAGGGAGTTAAATGGATCGAGCAAGTATTTGGGGGCACCCGCCCAGAGATGAGAGCAGTACTCCACGTGCGGTCGAACCTGCGCTTTATAGAGCACAAGTCGCTGTGCCGGCGAGAAGTAACGCTTCGTCCTGTTGAGGACACCCACCTTTTTGCTCGCCAATTTGGCTTTATTTTCCAAATGACTCCCAAACTGGACTTTGCTGGAGATTTCGACACCGAGGATCCCAATACTCTCGGTGACTCGGAGTGTAACTCCTTGGAACTGTGGCACTAGGACAAATGGGTCTTTCTTCGCAGTGAACGCGCATACTTGTGTCTTTGTGGGGTTGAATCGAACCAGGTTCCTCTCACCCCATTCGGAGACCCGCCCCAGAGAGTCCTCGACTTCTGACACAAGTTGCAACCGTCTCTCCTGAACAACGCTCCGAGGGACGTTCTGTTGGCTGGTATATCGCGCATCACCCGTGCTGTCATCCGCATAGCAATGTATGTTCTCTATGGACAGCATATCATTGATATGCAGAATGAACAGTGTTGGGGAGAGCACCGAACCTTGTGGAACGCCAGCATAAATGGTTTTCAGACTGGAACAAGCACCGTCAACGACGACCATAATGCTCCGATTGTCCAGAAAGCTAGCGATCCATGTGCAGAGCCCCTCGGGGATGCCATAAGAAGGAAGCTTCGATAGAAGGGCCTTGTGCCAGACCCTGTCAAACGCCTTGGCGATGTCGAGGCTGACAGCGAGAACCTCGCCCTTGCCTTCCAAGGCTTCAGCCCAGCGGTGCGTAAGGTACACAAGAAGATCACCAGCTAAGCGACCGTAACGGAAGCCGTACTGGCGGTCGCTTATCAGCTGGCGCTCCTCAAGATACCGCAAGAGTCTGGTGTTGAGAACTCTCTCCATCACTTTTGATAACAAGGATGTTATCGCTATCGGCCTGTAATTTGACGGGTCTGACCGGTCACCCTTTTTGGGAATAGGGTGGACATTGGCGACCTTCCACGAAGATGTAACCCTTCCAGTTTTATATGAGAGGCGGTAGAGGCGCGTCAGAACGGGGGTCAACTCAGGGGCGCACGTCTTAAGTACCACTGCAGGGATGCCGTCCGGCCCGCTCGATTTCTGGGTATCAAGAAGCCTGAGCTCCTGCCTAACCGCACGTTGCGTGATGCGTATTTCTGGCAAGGAGCTCTTACACTTTGGGATGGAAGGTGGTGTGGCTCCTCTATCATCCAAAGTCGAGTTAGAGGCGAAGAGTCGGCCCAAGAGATCGGCTTTCTCCTTAGCACTGTGGGCCAGACTGCCATCGAAATTGCGCAGTGGTGGGAGGTTGGACTGGCAACGACTACGACCACCAACGGGAATTCGGGCATTGGGAATGAATAGTTCCATTCCCTGAAGCACCGTATCCGTGATGCAGTCCGCACAAGCGTCGGGATCCTCTGTGGAAAAGCAAAGCCGCCTCCAAGGGTAGGACGCGAAAAATTCGCGGAGTCCATCCCAATCTGCTGACTCATATCGCCAGACTCTGCGGGAACCATTCGCTGGAGAGCGGACGGGTCGCGCAATGGGGGCTTCAGTGCGGATAAGGCAGTGGTCGGACGATCCAAGTGGAGCATCGACGACCATCCTGTATCCGCGTGGATGTGTTGTCAGCAGAAGGTCCAACAAGGAGGCCATGTGGCTCTCAACGTCTGGAATACGGGTGGGCTGTATTACTAGTTGTGAGAGACCATTTGAAAGTGGTCCTACCCGGGAGATCGGTGGTCCTCGATGCCAGCCACTCTTTATGATGAGCGTTAAAGTCACCGAGGACCACCACCTCTGCGGATGGGCACTGCTCCAACATTTGGTCAATCCCCCTTTGGACGTTCTCAAACAGTAGAGTCGACCCCGAATCACTGCAAGGAGATCTGTAGAGGCACGCGTAGATACGGGTAAGTCCCCCATGGTCTACGCGAAGCCATAAAATGGACAGATCTCCATGTTCGAGGCCCCGAAGGCGGCGACAGCATATATCGCCCCGTATGAACACGCACACCCCGGCTTTCCGAAGGAATGTCTGCTCCAATTCGTAGCCGGGGTATTTAAGGTACGAGATGTCATCCGGGGCACATATATGCGTCTCCGTTAAAAAGAGCAAAGCAGGTCGCGCTGTCTCAAGGTGGTGGTGTACAGCGTCTAGGTTGCTATGAAGACCCCTGACATTGCAAAAATCCATTTTAAATGTGGATAGGGTGTCCGCCGTGTTAAGCCTTCTCTTTTTTCTTATTCGTGGCATCATTTAGAGAGAGATATATATCGGGAAAGGGTTATATGAGGTATGGGGCCACAGTGATACTCAGATAAGGGGGCGGGGCGTAAGTCCCGGCTGGTCCGCGAGTTGTATGAAGGGCTGACGCGGGGCACGGAAGGGCCCCCGGTGCCCCCCCGCATACCACTAACGGGATCCACTCCGGTCTCCCTCCCGGCTCGGCAGCAGTATGCGGGATTTTCGCCGGTTGGCGGGACAGCCTCCCAGGTGGGATATTCCTGGGTTCGGGTCCCCTACTGACCGGCAGGTGGCCGACGGTAACCATTCCCACCGGGTCTCCCTGAACCCCCCGTCAACCCGTCACGCCCTACGAATCCGCGAGAACTCCTACACCGCCTGTTCCGAACTTCAATGCGACCCGACAGCTCATGTGGATGGGATAGTTGGAAGAAGGGAGGGATATCGGCTACTTAGCTCTTTGGTCGGAACGCATATTTGCTATACGATCAAAATAAGCCAAGCTGTGGTACCTACCCGGTCGCTAGATGCTACCACAAGTAGTAGGAAAGGAAAGGGAGGACAGTGGACACCAATGTGCAGGGATGGTTGGGAGTGCAGGGATTGGCGGCTCGGGAAGTCGGGGTTGCGTACCCGAAGCCACCTGTTTCGCAACCGGACAAGTGACGAACAGGCAACCCCCTGACTCAATTAAACAATTTTGTAATCATAATATAGCAACTCGCTCCGTTTTTTAATATACAGTACTTACGAGATAGAATTCGGAGTTAATATTTCACTAAACAACCCACAAATCTTTGAAATTAAAACTCAAAATGAACTCGTAATATCAAAATAATAATCTAATCTCCAAACAAAGTAATAAGATAACGAAAGACGGTAATACATTATATTAGCATAATAATATATTCTAGTAATATATAACACGGTCTTAATACACTCGGGGTGAAATACTGAGCCTTCATGGTTCTTTCGTAAAGATGAAATGGGAAAGAGAATGTCTAATGTCTTTGTATTCACTACTATATACACCATAAATTTGTAG
The DNA here is from genome assembly GCA_945859575.2 of Herminia tarsipennalis. NCBI lineage: Eukaryota > Metazoa > Arthropoda > Insecta > Lepidoptera > Erebidae > Herminia > Herminia tarsipennalis. The sequence goes on from OX243844.2 coordinate 22,969,947, forward strand.
TCGTTTTGGAGCCGAAACCGAGTCTATAAAAACTATCAGTATATGAAAATATTAATCTTATTCTATAAAAGTTGAAATTAATGTCGTTTACGGGAAATAAATAAGCACTTGTAGTAACGCTACTCGATTTCACGTAATAAGAATAGGTACTACGTTCATAAGATAGATGTCATTCATAGGTTTCCACCACCCAAAAAATGTTAATATTTTGAAAAACTGATATTTTTTATGGACTAAGTTATTGATATGGAGTTCTACATTGGTCTGAACACAAACACACTGCATGTGTTCCGAAACTCCCAAATCTCCCGATTTAGAATTAATTATTAGGAGCCATTTAGGTACTCGATGCAAGCACAAAATACCGAGAATACGGAACTTTCATACTTCCCTCGCTCAAGCAACTAGGGTTGCCACCCGTACTTTATAATACGAGCAACAGACACAGTTCACACAGAACAGCACAGGACACAGAATTAACAACTAATAGATGCCATTAAACATGCCCTGTCTGTTTATGGAAGCCAGAACCAGAGAAATACTACCCAATAGCATTATAATAATGAGAATATATTGGTACCAAACTAAGCAGAGCTTGTACTATGATAACCAGACAACTGTTAAATATATTTATATATTTTAATTTCAAAAAGTCGGGCAAAATTGCTTAGAATTGTTTATGTCACGTTATGTAAGACAAATATAAATCTGGCTTTAAGCTTCTGTGTGTTTGTTTGCTACCGTACTACAATGGTGGATTCACACGCTCGCGTTTAAAGGTCACGAACACGTACGCAAGCGTGTGAATTGGCGTGAATTAGATGCTCGCGAAAGTTTAAGAACATAATATGTTTGTGTTTTAAACATCAATGCAAAATTTTGCATTGACGTTTAAAAGTAAGTGCAAATTAATATATGTACATGTCTTTTAGGACATGTACGTACAATTTTTCGACTTTAATAATAAATGCTTCAAAACGTAGATCTCAATTATTAAAACTTTAGCCAATAATAAAAAATCAATAAATTTGTCAATAGATCTCTAGTATTTTTCCTAAGATTTTATTAAGGATGAGGCATCCTTAATAAAATCTCTCTGTAAAGATATTTTATTAAGGATGAGGCGTTCGTATTCGTATCATATTTAGTAGGTGTTACTACATATTGAATAAGCGTTCCAGACAATTTTTTAAAGGACATTGCTCGCATTAGGATACGTCATGCCTCTTGTGACAGAAAAGCTCTTTACAAAGGGGGGGCCTTTGTAAAGATATTTTATTAAGGATGAGGCGTTCGTATTTCTATTATATTTTGTATGTGTTACTACATATTGAATAAGCATTCCAGACAATTTTTTTAAAGGACACTGCTCGCATTAGGATACGTCATGCCTGTTGTAACAGAAGGATTTTACAAACACAAGCCAAAGACTCGGCCAAATATTTATGGGTGACATAACGTTTTAGCCGAATTCGAACCCCTACTTCTTGCATTATAGTTTAAATGCATATCTACTGCGCCATCGCGACAGTCTGCTTTCCTCGAAACATTATGTAAAGCTCTGTACTCACTTATGGATTTATTCGATAGTTTTACTCCATAGCAAGTAAAATAAAAGTGCTGTTAAATTTGCTCTGTTTATTGTTTCGTTTTCGAGTGAAATCACGACATATGGACAGTGATGTAAATTGTATACGTACTACGCTCGACTAACCTACTCATAAACATCGTTCACGGAAACGGTATCTTAGAACGCCGCAAATGGTCTTTTTTAAAAAAAATGTTAGAAGCTCTTATTTCTATGCCATTTTGAGTAGGTGGCGGAAACCTTGGTTAAGGCAGCGGACTCGCAATAGTGGTCGCGATTTCGATTCTTACACATTATACTACCGACGTGAACCAACTTCTAACATAAACAATTCAGCTTAGCTGGAGGGGTTCACAGGATTGCAAGTAACATGGGACCCCTCCCCACATTGCTTACAATCTTTAAAAAAAATACATTAATTATTCGATTACTGTTCAAAAGTATAATTTGATCAATGCTTGTTAACTCTCGATGTTTTCTGATAATACCGTATGTGAGTTAGCTTAGTATTTGTCTACAGATCTTCGATGCGAACAAAATAGTAGTATGCAAGCCAGGTTTTAATAACAGGTAAATAAGAAAACATTGTATTTCTGCGGACACTATGAAGGGCAACATGGCCCGAGTTTATTAAGTTTTCTTTATAGGGATTAAGTATATCAATGATGTTGTTTTGACCTTTCCCCCTGTCTTTTAGTTACGCGAGTAGGTACGTAATATTGTAAACAGCAAACGAAAACGTAACGTAAGATCGTAACAATTAACATAACAAGGCGTAGTCTGTGGAATTTATCAGTCAGTTAGTCCATGAAAGAAATGAACTGACCAACTCATTGCAATTAAAAACATTAGAGATTAAATAAATAGTTATATGCTTAAGCTGCTGAAGTTGAAAGGTTCAAAGTACTTTTGTGCTGGCAAAGCTAGGGATAACTAAAAAATATGCGTGTAACACAACTTTACAACATTCACAACTATATGGCACTGTACGTACTAGAAGTTCACAGCGTCACGACTAGATGGCGCTACTGGAAAAATTAAAAGTCGGTGTTAAGATTCTCCGCCGGCTAATAAAACCGGCAGTTGTTTATTTTTGTTTTGAGATAATTTGTAAGAGTCACAGCTTCCTTTGAATGCTTCCACTGCGTGGGACGTCTATAGGTAGCGAGCTAGTATTGTTAGCTTCCACTTAGTGGGACTAGTAATTCTAGCAACGAAATTGTATATGTACCTATGTACTTAATTCTACCAATTAAACATTACCTCTGTTACCTCGGCCTTTGGTTTTCACGGACTTCCCTGGCAAGAACCTGATAAAACCCATTACAACTTGGCGCTCAACTCGTGGCCTTCAAAATATAGGACTCACGACTACCGGAAAAAAGCTGGCGGGAAAGTTTGAAGAGAAAACCACGGGTTACGTGACACGGGCGGGAAGAGTAACAACATACATTCCAATCAAGAGCAAACCAAACATGGCGCTTTCTGAGGAGCAGTTTAAAACATTTTTGGCAATGCAACAGGAGCAGCAGAAGGCGCTGATCGTCGCCCTCACGGGAAATAAGAAGACTGTGGTAGACTGCACGGCTCGTTTCAGCGGGAAGAAAAACGAATCTATAGATTCATTTTTGTCGGCGCTTACAGTATTCAAAGATGCCCAAGTCCTCAACGATAGTGACGTCCTCAAAGGCTTACCCATGCTGCTTGTGGATGATGCTGGTGACTGGTGGTGTGGAGTTAAAGATTCTGTTACGACTTACATCGACTTCGAGGCCAAGATAAGAGACAGGTATGCCCCTAAAAGACCTGCATACCTACTATATCAAGGTATACTTGGCGTTAAACAAGACCCTAAGGAACCAACAGAACAATTCCTCATTAAGAAAAGGACCATGTTCACTCGATTACCGGAACCACATCACCCAGAGACACAACAATTGGACATGCTGTATATGCTGTTACGCTGGGAGATTCGAGATAAGATCCCACGGAACACTATCAAAAGTTACGATCAACTGATAGCATCGGCAAAAGGTGTTGAAATAATACTACAAGAGAAGGAAAAATCTACTTCATCATCAAAAGCAGTAGACACCACCTCAGTTACTATAGCAAGGACTAAGATAAAGTGTGGTTTCTGCAAGAACCCTGGTCATACTGCAGAAGTTTGCCGCAAAAAGGAAAGGGCAGACAAATTATCAGCAACGAAGGAAGCTCCAGCTCTGCCAACCCTCACTACGCCGGCACCCAAGGTTTCATGCTACGGTTGTGGTGCACCTGGTGTGGTACGAACTAGTTGCCCTACCTGCGCTGGGAAGACGTTAAAGGGCATTAAACATGAAAATGTTAGCTTCTGTGCCGTCAACGTCAGGACTGACACACTAGTATTCCCAAGGCCTGTTGTCTTTCTGTCGATAGGAGGAGTAGCTGGCTACGCACATGTGGATACATGCGCTAAAGCAAGTGTTGCATCTTATAGCCTATACAAACAGTTACAGGAGAGAAACTATATATTTCACCAGAGAGAAGTGGAACTTAGTATGGCTGACGGTGTGGCAAAAAAACAAAAGGTACTCGTAGTACAGGCCGAAGTCACTTTGTGCAACCGGTCAATACCCACTTCATTCATTGTTCTCCCGGAATCCAGAGACAACAAGACTCTATTGGGGATTGGATTCATACAAAAGGCGGGAATTGTTTTGAACGTGCCTCAATTCACATGGCAGTTCGTAGACGATACAACTACCTATGAACTATTTACGGAGGACTTCGCCACATTCAAAAATCGCAAGCATGGAGTTTACAATGACGCACCGGCAGACAGTCAGCATGCTATTGCCCCAATATCTGTTTCACATGGTCATCGTAGATTACAGGAACAAGCATATGAACCTACAGGTTTAATGGGGGCGCAAGAATACCCTGGACTGCAGCCCATCGGATCGAATCACCCCAAGCGTCAATGTAAACTTTTCGACGGCTACTCACCCAGACTCAATTACATGATGCGCGACGCCCAGATGGCTGTACATATGAGTGAGAATAATCTCTCACCACACTCTAGGTCACTGTTTCCAGATATTGAGTGTACCCAGATTAACATCAGCGCTATAGATATCACATGGGACAATACACGGGAAACACTTAGTCATGAGCAGCATAAAATCCTAGAAGCATTACTGAACAAACATGAGAAAGTGTTCGAGTCTAATGGACAACCGGCCAAGTATATCACGCACCGAATTGATACAGGCACAAAGTGTCCGATTTCTGTGCCACCGTATCGCCTGTCTCCTTTGCGAAGGGATATTTTGTCTAAAGAGATCGACAAAATGCTGAAAGAAAATATTATCGAACCTCGCAGTACTCCATGGGCCGCTCCAGCAGTACTCGTGCCAAAGCCCACCGGTGAAATTCGTGTCTGCGTTGATTATAGACGCCTTAACTCCACAACGGTACCCGATACCTATCCAATACCTAGGATAGATGACTTACTGCATGAAGCGAAACCAGCAGCATATATGACAAGCCTAGATTTAAAAGCTGGTTACTGGCAGGTGGCAGTCGCGGAGGAAGACAAGGAGAAGACCGGCTTCATCACTCCTTTCGGTATTTATGTTTTTAATCGAATGCCTTTTGGATTGCGCAACGCCCCAGCAACTTTCCAGCGAATGATTGACAAAATAAGAGTAAGCCTGGTTAATGTCAAGATGCTGGCCTATCTTGATGACCTTATAGTATTGTCTCCAACGTTTCAGGACCATATGACTGACTTGCACCAAGTGTTTATGAAACTTAGAGAACATAACTTGACGGCACACTTACGCAAGTGCAAATTTTGCTGTTCTACAATAAAGTATCTTGGTCATTATATAACGCCCGAAGGTCTAAAGGTAGATCCCGAAAAGACCTCAGCAATAACCAGTCTCCCGACGCCGAAATCGCTAAAACATTTGGTGTCGTTCCTTCAGACGTGCTCCTGGTACCGCCGTTTCATCAAGGATTTCTCCAAAATTGCCGAGCCACTTTCCAGATTAACTAAGAAGGACGTTTTGTGGACCTGGACCGATGAACAACAGAAGGCATTTGAGGAATTAAAAAGTCGCCTTACGACAGCACCCGTACTTTGCCAAGCGGATGAGACGAAACCATACACCATCAAGACCGATGCGAGTGGGTATGCCTTAGGGGCTGTTCTCATACAGGGGGAGTCCGACACTGAGCACCCCGTAGAGTATGCTAGCCGTTTATTGACCTCAGCCGAAAAGAATTACACGACCACGGAACGAGAAGCACTTGCGGTTGTTTGGGCAGTTAATAAGTTTTGAGGGTACATCAAAGGAGTACAAACAACCATAGTGACTGATCACCAAGCTTTGAGATGGTTGATGTCTTTAAAGTCACCGACCGGCCGTCTGGCAAGATGGGCCTTGCAATTACAGGCCCTAGATATCACAATTAAGTACTCACCAGGCTGGACCAATGTTGTCGCCGATATGCTTTCTCGACCCTCTTGCAATGAAGATACCAACCCCAGCTGTGAAGTTTGTAGCGTTTCCGTCAACATGCCTACTCGTAGTATGAAAGAAATACGTGAGGAACAGCTAAAAGATGTGTTTATCGCTAATATAATAAAAGCACTCGAGTCAACTGACAACACTCAAAATGCTGCCTACTGGAGCAACAAAGGTTATCATCTAAACAACGGACTCTTATACAGATTGTCTGTAAATCCAGATGTGAAAGAAGCACAACTTCTTGTTCCTGAGCATGAGTGGGCTAACGTCTTGATCGCGTACCACGATGACCCCCTAGCCGGTCACAACGGCGCTGAAAAAACATTCTCTAGGATTTCAAAAAGATACTTCTGGAAGGGAATGAGGAGATACATCGAGTCGTATGTTAAGAATTGTATAGTTTGTCAACGCTACAAACCCTCCAACATGAAACCCGCGGGCTTATTGCAAACAAGCGCCATGAACCGTCGTTTCGAAGCAATATCATTCGACCTGTTCAGGCCATTGCCCTTATCCAGTGACGGCAAAACCTGGATTCTTATAGTCGAAGACTGTGCCACCCGCTGGATTGAACTGTTTGCTTTGTCAAGTGCAACAGCGGAGGTATGCGCTGCTACACTGATTACGGAAATTTTCCTACGGTATGGTGTACCCCGAAGGATGACGAGTGATAATGGGCCACAATTCGTTAGTGCAATCATGCAACAGGTTTGTTTTTGCTTCCAAATCAAACACTCCTTCACTGCAGTATACCACCCAGAAGCCAACCCCGTAGAAAGGAGGAATAGGGACTTGAAGTTGCAACTAGCAATCCTAGTCGGTGATGATCATCGTAGTTGGCCTGAAAAACTTCCTAGTATCCGGTTCGCGATGAACACAGCCATATGTTCAACAACAGCTTTTAGTCCGGCATACCTCACTTTTGGTAGGGAACTGAGAACCCCACGCGACAACGAAAATGATTTCCGAGAGATAGTGGATTCTGAAAATTTCATTTCTGAATTAACCCCAAAACTTCTACTTATCTCCGATACCATGCAGAAAGCAAGGGAGGTGCAGGAGATGAAAGAAGAAAAGCGCAAAGAATATGTGGATAAACAACGTAGACAAGGTCCTAACTACAAACCTGGTGATTTGGTACTAGTAGAGGTGCATCCATTGAGTAAGGCTGCAAAAGGTTTCAGCTCGAAGTTCTCTCCTCGTCGGGACGGACCATATCTTATTAAAGACAAGCATGGTCCCGCATCCTATAAAATTAGTAATGCGACAGAGCCAGATACCATTATTGGTGTTTATCACGCTTCAGCTCTACGACCCTTTCACGGCACTCATAAGGAACCTCCGGCACCCACTCAGCCCTTGCGGAAAAGGGGGAGACCAAGGAAACACTAAACTACCAGTTTCTTCGTCGAGGCGCCTTCAGAACTGGTGGGGGAGCATGTAACACAACTTTACAACATTCACAACTATATGGCACTGTACGTACTAGAAGTTCACAGCGTCACGACTAGATGGCGCTACTGGAAAAATTAAAAGTCGGTGTTAAGATTCTCCGCCGGCTAATAAAACCGGCAGTTGTTTATTTTTGTTTTGAGATAATTTGTAAGAGTCACAGCTTCCTTTGAATGCTTCCACTGCGTGGGACGTCTATAGGTAGCGAGCTAGTATTGTTAGCTTCCACTTAGTGGGACTAGTAATTCTAGCAACGAAATTGTATATGTACCTATGTACTTAATTCTACCAATTAAACATTACCTCTGTTACCTCGGCCTTTGGTTTTCACGGACTTCCCTGGCAAGAACCTGATAAAACCCATTACATGCGTAAATTAATAAAATAAATTAAAAACTAAAATAATGACGACAACGTGTTACCTAAATTGTATTCGCCGTAACTGTGGATACCAAATTATGTTTAGATATTTCATATTTTTTATCTCAATACAAATTAAAACTTACAAGTTTTAAGTGTGGTCTATAATATCGTTATGCATTCCGAACAAACCCTTTAGTGGTTTTGGGTTGCTGTTTCGTACTAAATGTGAGGGTATAATTAAATAAATTAATTAAACAAAAACGAGTGACATTTTCCAGATGAAACGATTGATTGATTGGATACGAATTTTGTAAAAATATGGTTTATCTACTTTACCCACAGGATACAGTACGTATGGCAGAAAAATAATAAAATAAATTGCCTTATTTAATACTTTTACGTTAGTAAAAACAAAATAGTAAAAGTTGTGACCATAAAAATTGAGAGATCGAATTATTGAGAGAAGTTACTTGTCAATAAAACAAAAAACTTATAAAAAATATTATAATTGTAAATACATTAATAACAGACTACTTCTCTAAGACTTCTTGGTTTTTAAAATAAGATTATAATTTGTATAGTTTCAGACATCTGTTGATATAAATATAATTACAATAAGTTGATACTAACTGGCAGCCCTGCGCATAACAGTTTACCTAAAACTTAGGCATTTGGCAATGAGAAGGGTTGATTATTTATAGATTAATGTCTGGGCCTAAGCGTATAAAGGGACCTTGAGTTACCTTAGCCTACAAGGTTAACGAACCTAGTTCCTAGGACTGGTAATTGAAATATAAACTAGAATTAGAGAAATTTAATGTGGGTAGGCTTTTACAACCTGACTATAAACAAAGTATAAACAAAGTTTTGAGTGCCTCTGTGGCGCTGTGGGTGTTTGTCCGACTGCTACGCAAGAGGTCGTGGGTTCGATTCCCACACGGGACACCACTTTGTGTGATCCACAAATTGTTGTTCCTAGTCTGGGTGTACTTTGTGTCCGTGACTTGTATATTTGTAAAGTTCCCCGCGACACAGGGCTTGTACTCTACTGCGGGAGTTGTCTTTAAAAAAAAAAAAAGTTAGTTTTATTGCCTGTTCTTTTCTCGGGCTTTTCCTATTGTTTGCGAACAGGCATTACAAGTAAATGTAGAATCGACTTTTCACAAGTTAAGTATTTAACTTCCTTAATTAATAAATTATTTTTATTATTATTATCTTTATTAAAACAAAATATATATAAATTACATTTTTAAATACAGCTAACAAAAATTAAATATATTTAAAAATAAATCGGGTACAGGGACCAAGCTACCGGTGGTTACGGTTCCAAAGAAAGGAACCTCCTCACTATGCGAGCCGTGTCCAGAAGTACTGCCTTCTGTATCAAGCGCTTGATCTAACCGCCTAACGCGAGCCTCTTAAGGTGTTGGTCGAGGCTCTTGGCAATCAAACTATCTGTACAATGATCGCCGAATCAACATCCCACATGTCGACAATCTCGTGCGCCAGATCCAGATTTTTAATTTGTTTATCCTTTTCGGCTTTCACGAGATTTTCGTCATGTGGGATGATGATGTCGACGATCATTCCACGACGCTCTGATCGGTCCATCAGCACAATATCAGGTTTGTTAGCGACAACAGTCCTGTCTGTGATGATAGAGCGATTCCAGTACAACGTGATAAGACTATTCTCGAGAACTGGCTAAGCAACGTACCTGTAGTATGGTACCTCAACGTCCACAAGGTGGTACTTCAGAGCAAATTGCTGGTGGATTATCCTGGCTACTTGATTGTGTCTGTGCAAGTGCTCGCCGTTAGCAAGACGTGAACAGCCGGAAACGATATGTCTGAGGGACTCACCGGGTCGGTGACAGGCACGACAGATGTCAACAGTGCCATCCCTCAGGATATATTTCCAGTAGTTATTCGTCATGGTAACTTCGTCAGCAATTGCACAGACAAAACCCTCGGTTTCTCTGAAGAGGTCACCGAACCGTAGCCAGGCCACGGACGCTAGTAAGTCCACATCGGGCCCATGAAGAGCCCGAAAGAACCTACCGTGAAGCTCCTTGCTCTGCCATACCTCCCTGACACCAAGCACTACAGCCCTGCGCCAGTTCTCTTTAGCCAAGGAGAGCGGGGTTAGCCCGGTGTCCACCGCGATGACATCCCGATGCACATTCGTGTCCACATGAAGAAAATATTCTCTTAGATTGTATACCTCGCGGTTATGAAGGGACTTAAGGTTTAGCAAATCCCGGCCCCCATACTTCCGCGGGATATACAATCTCATTACAGATGAACGCGGGTGATGCATTCGATAGGACGTCATCAGTGTACGGATTTTTCGATTCAGGGTGTCTAATTCAGTCTGAGTCCACTTGAGTGTGCCGAAGGAGTACATAAGAAGTGGCATGACCCAGCTGTTGCAGGCCCGGATCTTATTGCCACCTGACTAAAGACTATTAAGCACTTTTTTCAGGCGGCCAAGGAACTGTTCCTGCAGTAGCTGTTTCATGTCAACCTTATTTATGCACCGCGCCTGCGACATAACCAAGTATTTATAGGTCTCAGTTGCGAGTAGTGATCTTAGGTGAATGGAATTCGAGAGTTGCGTCCCTTCGAATTCCGTTATCCGCCCTCGCTTTATATGAAAGACTGCACATTTATCCACACCAAACTCCATTCTAATAGAATTACTAAAGTTTTTAGTTACCTTCAGTAACGCTATTAGCTATGAGTTGGTGGGAGCAAAGAGCTTCAAGTCATCCATATAAAGCAAGTGAGATATAACCTGACCACCACCTCGCAACCTACAACCTAGCCCTGAACTCTCTAGTAAGGTACTAAGTGGGTTCAGTGCTTGGCAAAACCAAAGGGTCACCCGCCGCCACTTTCTTGGGTCCCTCGGCACCCTGGATAGGTAAGAAGCGTATTACATTGTCCCATACACGACTTCAAGAAGGTACGTAGAGTTGTATTAACTTTATACAACTACAGCACCCTCAGAAGCCATGTATGTGGCACGGAGTCATACGCCTTCTTATAATCTATCCAACATTCCGATAGATTCTTTCAGTTGCGGCAAACCTGCTGGCTAACAGTCGTATCAATGAGGAGGAGCTCCTTAGTACCCGGTATCCCACTTCTGCATCCATTCTGAGAGGTACACATGATAGAGTTTGGGTGTATATATTTATTTTACACAATCGGCCTCCGCGTTCGGCAGCGTTCGACATCTGTCTCTCTCCTACTTGAGTGAGCGATGCGCCCGCGTGGACAGCTGCTATACAATAATACATTTACATATTTTCGTAAAAACTTTGTGCATTGTAAAAATAAATAAATAAAAATTGACATAATTGTATTTATGCGTACAAATAAATGTAACTTGATCAATTCAATTGTGATTTCCATTTACCTCCTTCTCTATATCCATTAAAAATATCTATCAAACAAATAAAATTAAAAATTTCTTTTGAAAAATAAAACCATTCCATCAGTATTGTCTTATGACGTTGTCACGTTCAACTATCGTCAGTAAACCGACTTTACAGACAACCGATTTTTTTTAGTAGAAAATTGGTGCGCTCATATCGCAAAAAAACTTCTATCTTTCTTAGTCTTTCTGTGACAAAGAAGAACTAATTCAATCAAATCAGAAAAAGGCACATTTCTATTAGATGTCTCTGGAGTTGTTTATAAATATGTTGCAAATGTAAACTACTGCACTATGCTTACATAATGTCATGACCGCGATTACAAAACAGCATCTTAATGAAGATAAAGAGCAGAATACAATATGCGGTACACAAATAGTGACAGTTGAAACAAATATTTGGAATGAAAAACAAACATTTGTCCACGTTTGATTTCCTAAGTAAAACAGTGGTTATAATTAGCCTAACGTAGGCCGTGTTTTGTTATGTTAGCCAATTTGTTTTAAGAAGAAAATAGTTTTGATGAAAAAGGGAACTCGCTAAATTTAATATATAGTATATTTGAGCGTTAAGAAAATCACCTTATTTGTTTTGAGAAATAAAGTCTATCGGGGTATGGTCAGTAATATCTAGTGCGGTCACCATGTGGTCACAATGAATATTTGTAATTACATTTTTGACGTGATAATGACTTATAAATCGATGACTGGGTGCACGAACGAAACGTCACCTTATTGATTGGTTGCTAAGCAATGCGAATGGCGATATGTCATCAATGTTTTCATATGACACTATCTCGTAAAATCATAGTCCGTAAACCGTCTTTACAGATAACCATTTTTTTTTAAATTTTAAATAATTACACACTATCTGCAATCAGCATCGCACCAGTAAAACTTACATTCTAAATTTATTTTTACACGAACCTTGCTGTACGTTCAATAACTTCTATCCTAAAGTTAATCTGAACCGACTTCGATGAATTTACATGCAAATTGGGTTTCTAAACGGATCTCAGTGAGCCCCATAGTTAATGCTTAGGCAAACTTATTTTACACAGCTAGAAAAATAAACAAGACCTTAACATACAACGTACAAGACACTTAATCGTATGTAGTTTCAAGGCAGCAATATAAACTTGGTATTAGAACTAGTCTGGCAAATTTAATATTGCATTTGATTTTGTAGCGATTTAATCGTAATTTAAAAGCAATAAGATCGTTTTTCCCTTAGCAAATTGTTTCCATTTAGCTGCCAAGTGTGTCCTCGTAAGTGTTAACTTTTGAAGCTTCAGTAAGGACTTTCAAACCACTAATATGTGACAAAGTGGTGGAGTATACAAGTTTTTAGCGATTATTAATACACTGACGGACTTATAAACTGCATCAAAGTAATAGACGACTTTGAAATAAATATTTTAACCAAGTATGCAAACTTTCTATACAGATTTAAATTGAAACCTCTAGATTGGTTCGTGAACTTTAAAACAGCGTAGGATCATATCTTTAAGTTTAAGTTTATGTACTGGAAAGGACCTTAAGACCTTTTTTGAAGAAAAAACAGAAGTTTAAGGAAAAATTGTTTAATTAAAAAATTGGTTTTAACAATAGACACAAACTTTATGCAAGGGTTTATTTGTGTTTTAATAAGGTGTATTACCCCCACGTGCCCTTATTACGGATTCTAATCGGTTCCGCATAGATTTTATAAGGGTTTTTAAAAGATCTTGCGGAATATTGTCCCATTCTTCTGAAAGTGCTGTTCTTAGTGCTGCCACTGTCGTAGGCGAAGGGTTTCTCGCATATACAGCTCTTTTTAAATTGTCCCAAACATGCTCGATGGGATTAAGATCCGGGCTGCGTGCTGGCCAATTCATTGTACGTATCCCAACCTCTTCGCAATAATGTTGAACTTGTGCAGCTGCATGCGGCCGGGCATTATCCTGCATTAAAGTAAAATTTTCGCCTTTGAATCCCATGTAAGGCACCACGTGATCTTCTAATATCTCTGTTATGTAGCGATGTGCTGTCAAACCCCCTCTATTACCGTTTTGACGGACCATGTCTATGAACACAAGTTCTGTTCGCCCGTTCATCGATATGCCACCCCAGACCATACATGAACCGCCTCCAAAAGGAACACGCTCCTCAATGCAACTTTGAGCATATCGCTCCCCACGTCGACGATAGACTCTTCTGCGACCATCTGCACCATATAAACATGTCCTACACTCGTCCGTGAACAATACAGAGGCCCACTGCTCTTCTGTCCAATTCAGGTGATGACGCGCAAATCTTAAGCGAGCTTGTCTGTGAGCTGCAGACAACTTTGGACCATTTGCTGGTCTAAAAGGGGTGATAGCCGCTTCCTTTAACCTTCTTCTTATTGTTCGTGCACACACGTTTTTTCCACGCACTTCATTAAGCTCGGTTTTGATGTTAACTGACGTGAGGAAACGATTTCGCAGGGAAGTTGTAACAATAAATCGGTCATCACGACCTGTGGTTGCTCGAGTTCTGCCTGTACCACGTCTCCTCCTGTAAGAACCTGTCTCTACAAACCTTCTGTATATTCTACAAACCGTAGACTGGTTTAAATTTAAATTTCTACCAATCGTTCGTTGATCCAAGCCCTCCCGCACCAATGCTACAATTTGTGCCGCTTGTTCGGACGAAGTATCCATATTATGGTTCAAAAACTCTCGATGTGTTAAAAAACTAACCCAACAATTATGCTGGTAACAATAATTCAATTGACCAAACAAAAAAAATCAATGAGAATTAATTTAAAACTTTGCTATAAATAACACGCAAATCTGATACTACGAGTAAATTTTCTTTTCCCGGCTATATTCATTTGTTTTACCGCAGTTCTATTTTTAAATTTAATTTTTTTTTAAGATTAAGAGCCAGTCTTTCCATATTTATATAATTTAATCTAAAAAGTTTGCATACTTATTATAAAAAAATCCTTTTAGAGTAAACCTGAACTTTGATGCAGTTTATGAGTCCGTCAGTGTAGTTTGCTCGTATGCAAATGAATTAAGGGTGCGTGCACACAAGATGGGAAAAGGCTTAGATTGTATCTGAAAAGATTTTAATAAAATTCTATAATGATTTAAAAAATGGTTTTATACATGTTCTTTCAAATGATTTTTTACATGTCTTGGTATTAGGTACGTTTATCCTTTATCTAACAGATTAGTGTGTTTTAATTACAGCTTTATTGCATCTTATAAATTACAGAATTTGCTACTGCTACATTTGTAGCTATATTTGCGTAGCAGTGCTACGTCTATCTTGTAGCAATGTTCTCAGTCTACGCTTACGATTCACCAACAACAATTTATCAAAATCTGTTAGATTTATTGTTCCTTGGAATAAAAATCGACTTATTTCACGCTTAACAACTTTCAGGTAACAAATTGTCTGTCTGGCGTGAGTCAAGTGCATTTTTATATCAACTAGTGACCGAAGACATTAAAAGTTAGACGGCATTGTCTGTTTATTCCCATAGCAAATAAAATGTTGTTGTGTTTTTTATATTTTTTTTATGAAATTGATAAACTTAAGAAGCGAATCCGAATACTACACGCAGAATCAATTCAGTTTTAAAAATCGATAGAGTATCATAGTGTGATCTTCCTACACCTAATAGGGAGATCACACTATGATACTCTATCGATCTTCAACGCACTAAAACGCCATTCAATACCTATACTAATATTATAAAGAGGAGAGATTTGATTGTTTGTATGTATTGAATAGGCTTCAAAAGTACTGCACGGATTTGTAAAATTATTTCATAGTTGTGAAGCTACACTAACCCCGGGTGAAAAATAGCATATAGCAATTTTTTATCCCTGTATTCCCACTGGAACGGGTGAAACTGCGAGGCGTCCGCTAGTAGATAATTATCTGATAAATTATCTGTAAGATACTATGACGATGCTTGTATTTTTGTTGTACAAAGGGACAATCGAAACTTACAATACTAGTGTCAAACAAAATTATTTTTAAGAATTTTAGATATTGATTTATTTGTCTGGCGTTGTGTCCAACAGAGATAGTCCTGTTCTGTATTCATTAGAACAAAAGCTCCGGCTCTCTGCCCATCTGCAAAGCAAGCTAGAGCATTACGATTCGTAACATAACGTTTCGTGCAATTCCCTGTTTTCAACAGAGTTTTTTCTTGCAAAAAAAAAATTGAGTTGTATTTGTTTGTTGCGCCTAAATGTTACAATATTTAGTGTTCCTATACGTACGTATCACTGCTGTTTTTAGCTTTATTTATTTTTGATACAATGTAAAAAATGTTTAGCAAACACTGCTAAAGAAATTTAATTTAAGTTATAAAATTATTGTTTTTATTCTTTGTAGCAATACTGACCGCTTATTACTAACAAATTTGTTATCCCACCAGTTAAGCTAAAGTACTTGTATTCACGGATTGCAGAACCTGCGACCTTTCAAGATCCAAACTATTAGAAAATAACAATTCGGGTTCCAAAGAGGTAAGTCCACAGCAATGGCTTGCTTTAATCTTATTAACGAAGTAATTGATAAGGTGGATGACGGTAGGGACATTACTGTAGTATTTTTTGATATGACAAAAGCTTTTAATTTTGTCTCACATAAAATTTTGCTAAATAAGCTAGAACAATACGGTGTACGTGGTACTGCTTTGTCATGGCTAAAAACGTATTTAGAAAACAGGAAACAATGTGTTGATATAAGCACTCAAAATGATAAGATAGGTAAAATTGGAGAGCTAGAAGTAACTTATTCTAATTGCAAAATTAATAATTCTGGGGTGCCGCAAGGTAGTGTTCTGGGTCCCCTACTATTTCTGTTGTATGTTAATGACCTCCCAGATGTAACTACATATTCATGCACGCTGTTTGCGAATGACATTTCAATAATTATTACATCTAAAACTAATGACATTCAAAAATATGCCCCGATCTCAAATAAATATAATACTGACATTGGTTATAATAATACTGACATTGATAATAATACTGACATTTATAATAATACTGACATTGATAATATTGAACTATATAATTCTGATATCAATAAATCTATTAAATCTGTTGTGAATTGGATGGATGATAATAATTTAAATGTTAATCTTACGAAAACTAAATATATTCAATTTACCACATACGGGCGTAAACCCAAAAAAATGAACGTAATGTATAATGACTTTGTTATTCAGGAAGTAGACAAAAATATTAATTGGAAGTTACATGTAGCCAAAGTGTGTCATAAAATAAATAGTTTTGTTTATGTCTTAGCTAAATTAAGAAGAATTTCATCTGAAAATACGGTCATGAGTGCATACCATGGTTATGTAGCCTCTGTACTTAATTATGGTTTGGTTCTGTGGGGCAATTCTACCGAAGTAAACAGCGCGTTTATAGCTCAAAAAAAATACATAAAAGCAATTTGCGGTGTAGCACCTTGGATATCCTGCAAACCTCTTTTCAAAAAGTTACGGGTACTTACATTGCCAAGCATGTATATGTTTGAAATTGCCAAATTTACAAAACTAAATAAAGATCTGTATATAAAAGCCAAAGACATGTACTTGAGAAACACTAGAAATACAGACAGAATTGTTTTGCCCAAAATTCCTAGAACTGAGCTTTACAAAAAGAACTGTTTTGCAATGTGTGGAGTTATATTTAATCGCATACCTAACAATATAAAGGACCTGCCCTATAATAAATTTGTAAAAAGCCTCAAGACTTGGCTAATAGATAGAGGTTTCTATACTGTGAAAGAATTCTTAAATAATAAATAGGCAGATTAGGTAAATGCTTCAAAACACCAGATTCTTTATCGTATATTTTCTGTTGACATTTGCATGCCCGATTTAGGCAAAACATGATGTACCCATTTAATTTTAAGACGACCTTCCATCTTTGTAACAATGTTCTTGCAAATAAAGATTATTATTATTATTATTATTATTATTTCAAATGCAAGTACGATGCCTTAATCATAAGGCTACCGCCTCACATCGATAATACATTAAAAAATATATTATATTAATAAATATATTATATTATAGATAATCGAGATATTCTTAATTATTATTGGCTTAATTATTTAATAATTATTATTTTGTTACAATTAAAATATTATTTAAAAAAATCCAATTAACAAAATAATGTCCAACTATATTTGATCACTGACCAGAAAATAAATGATGTCCAACAAAATCTAACACCCAGTTCTCCCCTACCATCTTATTTATAGCAGCAAAGGTACGCAATAGCTCAACGCTATTAATTATTCAGGAAGAGAACCACCAATGAATATTCCTCGAATCCTTTGAGAGAACCAAACAGCAACCTTGGCGGTGACCGTGAATGACGTCGATTCGTGCCTTTGAAAACCAAACCATAACAAACAATATAGTCCCCAAACTCCCTATCCCTATTAGTTTTATCCTGTTAATATCAACTGATTTTAAGATTTTAATTTGAAGTAACAGTGGCTTCGCTGGAAACTTTAAAAACTTTTAAATTACGGACATCACATACATCAAAACTACGATTAATTGTATTTTAGGGATGTAATATCACAAATTAGCCCTATACAGCCAATAGGTAAATAGTTTATTAAATAAAATGTATTATTAAGAGGCAGCCAACCATTCTTGAAAGTTTATTATTATTGTAATATGTCACGACAACTTAACGACTAAAATTTCATCAGGTACAAATGAGTATAGTATCATAAGTCAATGCAGTTTGAATTTAATAGTATTTCTATTAAATTCAAACTGCATTGACTTATGATACTATACTCATTTATATCAAACTAGTTTTCGCCCGCGGCTCTGCCCGAGTGGATGTCGGTTATCGCGATATAAGCTCCAGGACTCAAACTATCTCCATAACAAATTTCATCTAAATCGGTTTAGCTGTTTGAGCGTGAAAGCGTAACAGACAGACAGACAGATAGAGTTACTTTTACATTTATAATATTAATTTTAAGCGTCTTCCTATTTAATATGCTAACATATAACTCATTTTTTTTTACAGAATTGCTTGATCATGTTATGGCTTAGTAATATAAATAACATTTAAATATGCATATCACTAAGCCAAGTTGCACAAGATCAAAATTGAAAATAGTTGACAAATAGAATCTTTTATGTAATTTTATAAACATTTGTTGTTGTTTTATATACAAAAAGCGTGAACAAAGAAAACTGAAAAAAAAAATGCAGGTACCTACAGATTGTTTGTGTAACACGCTTTATACTATAATAAAAATAACAAATATTAGTATTTTGTCCCATCACATATTAGTTTAAAAATCTTTAACGACCTTTTGACAGCCTCTGTGGCGCGGTGAGAGTGTGTCCGACTGCTACGCAAGAGGTCGTGGGTTCGATTCCCACACGGGACACCACTGATCCACAAATTGTTGTTCTGAGTCTGGGTGTACTTTGTGTCCGTGACTTGTAATGTTTATATAGTCCCCCGCGATACAGGTCTTGTACCCTAATGCGGGACTCGTCTTATGAAAGAAAAATAAAAGAAAAAAGAAATATTAACTGAATCAAAAAAGTAGGTATAGCCAATAAAACTCGGAACGTTTTCCTTATTGATTTATAAAAATAGAAATCGAACACCCACTTTACAAGTTTGGCAAAGTTCAGTTTCCAAACCATTACTCAATATCTGTCCTTACATCTGTATACATCCGTCCCTCTCTAACAGATGACTCGAGTCGAAGCTTTAATTTACCTAAATTTAGATCAAGGACCAAGAAAACAAGAAAAAGCTTCGCAATGACGTCATCTGTCAACGGACGGCCACTTACTGCTACCCAAAAATATTACGTTCCGAAATAGGACGGTAAGAACTAAAGAGTTAAGTGTGTTTTGGTGCACCCATGTGCCTGATTTCTTTGTATTTAGAAGATTTAGTTGTCAAAAACCGATATCTGATCATTGTACCAGACTAATAAAGAACATAGAAAACTCAGTAAACTCTGTGCAATTGTGACGATTTTAATATGTATAGGACACGTCTTACATTCTTATTACTTTTTCTACATACGAACGAAGTCGCGGACAATAGCTAGAAGTATATTATTCTCTATATATATATTCTCCCTTTCTCCTATTAATGTACCCGCAGCCTGCTACCTCAAATTAGTATGTAAAGCCATAAATCCTGTCATATCAGCTTTTAATATTCAGGTAGCTACCTAGCTCATATTATGTATAACTCAGATCGCCCCTTTCGGCTTATGATATACCCTTTATAAATCAAATTTTATGTTTGAGCTTATTTCAGTCGAGAGGAGTGGAATAAAAATTAATAAAATTTATTAAATTCAATGACAGAATATTTTATTTATTGGGTTTAAAGTTTGACAAATATTGGTTGAAGATTGCCTAAGGCCAATGTTGAGTGTGAGGGATAGTTTGAAGGGGAAACTGCAAGGTTGGCGTTAGGTGTATTTGTTTAAATGACTATCGAATAGCCCACGGGTGTTGCTTCAACGTCGTGGTATAGAAATAATTTGAATTTGTTTTGGATGAAATGCTCTGTATTGCATTATGAAAAATCTTTCCTATGCAAATTTTGTGTGCAAATAGGACAATTTTTATGCCGACAGTGTAGTATATACGCAAAAAGTTAAAAATTGCTCAAGTACTTGATTCTTTAGCCGTGCGTACATTGATCAATCGTTATACCTACACAACGACATAACTTAGTAAATCGTACGAGAAAATATTTTTATTTACTATTTTAATTGTGACAAAATAGTATCAGAAAGGTCTTCAAATTTCATAGCAAAACCTACAGTTGCATGTTATCAACATATTTATTATAAACAGCATTTTTTATTATAAATTAAATGTATAATTGAAATACAAAATATTTTTGAGGTAGCGACCTAAATTAATAATAATAATAATAATATCTTGGGACAACTCACACAACGCTATCTGATCCCAAACTAAGCAGAGCTTGTACTATGGAAACCAGACAACTGATGACAATTTTCTCGTACGCATTCCTGCTGTGTCAACAAGAGGCAGTGAAATAATGATAGAATAAGTCAAAACATTCGTTAGTTTAAATAAGGGGCTAATGTCTAGACAAGTTTCCATTTTCCCCAATAGGTACACCCGAGAATGATAAAACAACGTAGAGAAAAATAACATTTACACGACGCTACAAAACAGGTATACTCCACGAAGCATCTATATATATAGGTTCAACTCTCGCTTCCCAACTTCCTTTTGAAGTGAACATTACGTAAGGAACTCAATTCGTCTTATTGTGATGTCACACATTCTATTTATTAAAGTCTTCACAAAATGTTGCTAAGTGATTAAGTTATTTCTCTCTGTACAATTTCTTAAAGAAAGTACATGACGACTACTTTTGAGACTTGTTGTCTTTTAAAGATAGACAAGTTAT
This sequence comes from Herminia tarsipennalis, assembly GCA_945859575.2. Classification (NCBI taxonomy): domain Eukaryota; kingdom Metazoa; phylum Arthropoda; class Insecta; order Lepidoptera; family Erebidae; genus Herminia; species Herminia tarsipennalis. The sequence goes on from OX243844.2 coordinate 22,990,769, forward strand.
ACGAAAACATGTGGTCGTCATTTTTTAACACTTGCTGTCGCCCTCGGCTCCACCCACATGGATGTTGGTTATCGCGAAAAAAACTTTCCTATGTCCTTACCCGGTACTCAAACTATCTCCATACTAAATTTCGTCTAAATTTGAGCGTGAAAGCGTAACAGACAGACAGACAGAGTTACTTTCACATTTATAATATTAATATAGTATATAGTATGGATGAATTATTGCTATTATTGATTGTGTTTGTCTGTTTTATGATTTTCGAAGCGATGAATCCATATTATCATCATTAAACTAACTTTAACGACATTTTTTTTTGTACAAACCACTCCCGCAGTAGGGTACAAGTCCTGTTTCGCGGGGGACTTTACGAACATACAAATTACGGACAAAAATTACACCCAGACTCGAAACAACAATTTGTGAACCATACAAAGTGGTGTCCCGTGTGGGAATCGAACCCACGACCTCTTGCGTAGCAGTCGGACACACTCCCACCGCGCCACAGAGGCAGTCAATTGAAAAGAGTAGGACCCGGCACACTGCCTAATCTACTGGTAAAACGTCACTTATATGTTCTCCTATTTTAATGCATTGGGTTCTGTTTTTTAAGTAGTCTGTAAGCAGTGCTAAAGGTGTACCTCTTATGCCGTGATCTTCTAACTTTTGTAGTAGGTGAGGGACAGAGACAGTGTCAAAGGCCTTTGAAAGGTTCTGCGCCTAATTGCTCTCCGGTAATATCGTTTTTTTTCCATCGCTCGGACTAGTAGAGTAGGCTGAGAGTGAGGAAATAGAGAATGCGCCTGTGTCTTCTCCGCCGTGACCAAGATTAGTTAGGAGACGGAGGCAATGATGAGTATTTGTTTAAAATAACGAGTTAGAAATGTAACTTGTCAGAACACAAACAATAGGTAGTCTGAATTTATGGTCAGTAGGTACTACGTCTCAGAAAAAAATATCAATATTTATTACATGACCACGCTTCATAAATTATCGAATGTATTGGCGATCAAAAGTAAGTAATGTAGTAGGCAGTAAATTGAATGTTCTTGCATGTTAATTTACAATTACAATTCACACTAACAAAGTACACTTCGTTATATTGTATAGAAGTAAAACTTAGAAATACTGTAATTTTTTTTAAACTTTTACGACATAACTTTCATTAAATTGAAAAGTTCTACTTAGGCTACTAGTAGCCTAAATATAAATTGGGTTTATTTCGAAAATGGTTCCAGTGACTAATCTCCGGAGTAATTTTCGAAATAAGCCCAAATTACGAGTACTGTCTATTTATTTTGCATTAAAGAGTCATAGTTGGCCGCGGTAACGGTAAAACATACTCTGTGTTTTTTTTTTAACAAAGACGACTTCCGCAGTACACGGACACAAAGTACACCCAGACTCGAAACAACAATTTGTGGGTCACACAAAGGGGTGTTCGGTGTGGGAATCGAACCCACGACCTCTTGCGTAGCAGTCGGACACACTCCCACCGCGCCACAGAAGCAGTCAAATATTAAGTAACTATCTATTACGGTATAAAAAATACGTTCCTGTGACAAAAGAACGAACAGACAGACAGCGAAGTCATCTTTGTCTGCACCTTTTGGGTATGGAACAATAAAAAGTGGTTTCTAACCCTTACATTATTATTTATTAATTTTTTTTAGGAAAATGCTTCTAAATGATTATTATTATTATTACAAACTTTCTCGCCAGGTCATGACTAAACCATTAGACATTGGTCTTAGTGATATTGGATTAGAGTTAGAAATCTATACTAATATCGTAAAGCTGAAGAGTTTGTTTGTTTGTTTGAACGCGGTAATCTCAGGAACTACTAGTACGAATTGAAAAATTCTCACTGTTGGATAGCCCATTTATCAAGGAAGGCTATAGGCACGTCATGCTACGACCAATAGGAGCGGAGCAGCAATGATAAATGTTGCAAAAACGGGAAAAAATTACGCAGACGAAATTGCGTGGGACGGCTAGTCTATTATTTAGGTATATTATATTAAATACTAGCTGTCCCGCGCAATAAATTTACACCTTTCATAATTTTTTACCTTTCAATAAATTTACATCCAACCCGTAATGCCCAGGGTTCCGTATGTTACACAAATAAAACCTCTTCTGACCGGGTCCCGCATCATTTTCATGTATTCTTTTTGAATTTTCGCTTACATTTGCAATTCCAATCGGGACATCATCATCATTCCATCTCGTACTGTGGCGTTTTTGCTCACAAATTGGTGGACATTTGTGACTGGCCCACTTTTCTTTAGGAATGGGTAGTTTTAAATATTGCTTACGCGTTTGTCTGTCAAGAACGTTCGAAGAATTTCCATTGTTATTACACTATTTTTATGATTTACGGAGTGAATTGACAATCGAATCAAGTGAATTGAGCCGAACGTACATTTTCTGGTGGCTCACTTCATTCGAATAAATTCCAAATAGAATTCTTGCTAGAATTTGACATTCCAATATTTGCAATTTTTTGAACATTTTTAGCCTGCACTCGTTTTTAATAATTTTAATTATAATATTTTTTAAAGGCATTTATTGTCGAAAGAGAGAAAAACAGAAAGAAAGTTTTTATTTTTTCTTTTTATTTTTTAAAGGCCAGATCCAGGAATCTAACCAAAGTCTTCCATGTGCCAAACCAGGGCCGGAAGAGAACCATCTATGTAACTAAACCTCATTTTTTTCTTTCCTCTAGCACGCAAGTTGGGCCCTCGTATAAGCCATCTCGCCGCTAGTTTAGTTATAGATTTTAACAAATCATAATGTCTCAGGCCCAAGATTATAGTATTTTTATAGAAATTTCTTACCAATTACTTTATTAATACAATAACTGCATTTTGATGTCCAGACCCAGGCATCGAAAGACTTCCGTATGCAAAACCGGGGCCAAAATCGAACCATCAATCGGGACTGTGTAATAAACCTTCCTTTCCTTGGGACCTCGCTTGCGCCGTCTAGCCGCTAGTTTCAGAACTATTGTGGTTGTTGTACGGGAAGTCTTGGGTTCAACTTCTGGGTCTAGACTTCAAAATTTTCTCTTTCAAAAATAATTTCAACAGGTAAAGTAACTGCTTACGCTTTGCTTTGCCCCGTGGTTCGTATTACAATACCTGGGACACAGATGGTCGTTATATGATCACTCACACAGAAGATATGGCATAATTTATAGATAATATAACCTTTAATCCTGCACAATCTCGATGTCCTTATCATTCTATATAATCTTATCTCAATTACGCCCCAGTTTCCACTCGAATAAATGTATTGGTTTCCGAGCCATTGAGATTCAGAAACACGTCAAAAGAAATAAAGCAGTACAGCTATGTAATTGACTGTCCACGACCAGTTAGGGAAAATTGTGAATGAAATTAGGCAATGACGTCGATTTGTCTTATGCTAAGGAAACTAAACGTTGAGTTCCATGGAATTAGTATAAGGAGTTGTAAACATCAGGAGGAAAAGGATTGCCATAAGGTAATATCAAAAGGATATTATTCTTTGTTTATTCCTTTGTTATTTATTTACTCCAGAATATTATTATAATTTTACTTAACAATTTAGTTATTTACAAAAATGATGGTAAGTAAAGTTAAAATCATCAAAGTCAATATCAGTAAGTGGAAATTTCCAAAAATTTGAATGTGGAACAACAACATTCAAGTAGCATTGCATCAAGGGACTTGACCATTGATTTAATGCGAAAAATCTGTTAACGTGGCGTTTTTAGTGTTAAAGGTTAAAATTAAAATAAGATCGTATCGGTGAGATGTTACTGGTACTGCACTCAAATCTCTAAAGGTGATAGATAGATACACACATTTTAGGCATGCGCCGCCGCGCGAGCCTCGCAATCACAACGCACAGCCTCAGTAGCCGCAGCATAATCAAAGCTTAAGCATCCCAATGTGTATTATATTATTGTAATATATTATTATTGTTGCAATGTGTAGTTGCCTTTATCGTACTGAGGCACAAAGCATGCTCGCAAATTCTTTTTAAACTTTCGCGATTTTTATACATAGGTATAAGATATATTTAAGGACTTAATCGCGTGAATTATTTAAAGATACGAACCTTTTATTTACCGCACGTTTCGTTCGAATTACACCGATCGTGGTCATGATGGCAGCTTAGCGATGTCTCCATGAGGCTCGGGGTTTTTCAACTACCCTCGCCTGGTTTGATAATTTTGAAAATTTGTACCGTCGGTACTTCTACAAACTACACTAACAACGTCTTTAAACTGAGGCGCGGCTACGATTGCATTTGCTGATAACAGGGTTCCAAGATGGTGAGAGCCGGTATCCATCTTCTCGTTTGAAATTCTTGTACTTCTTCATCTCAACAAAAAAAAGATTTTTCAACCTTTAAATAATTCACCCGATTAAGTCCCGAAATATTTCTAACATGCTCGCAAGAAGCGGCGGTAGCCTAATAGCTAAAGGCATCGGTCAATCGTGAGGTCGCGGGTTCGAATCCTACCCATTATACTACCGACGTGAACCCACTCCTAACACAAGCCATTGAGCTTAGCTAGAGGGGTTAACAGGATTGCTAGTACTGTTGGACCACAATCTCACATTGCTAGGTATCTTTAAAAAAACATCTGTCTCCGCCTTTAAGACTAATAGATTTTAATAGCGTTATGGTTCATTATTATTATAAAAAACCCCCACACTAGAAGAGACTTTACAATCACGCAGATGACGTACTCAAAGTACACTCAGACTTGAATCAACAATTTGAGTATCATACAAAGTGATGCCGCGATTTGGTGGTGCTAAGGGTAAGGCCACGGATATTAAAAATGCCATCGAATCAAGAATATTTGACGGCACAGGAGATAAGAATAATGTTATACAGCTTTTGCAAGAGTGAAGGATTCATGACACAGACGAGATTAATAGAACGAAGAGGTCACGCAACGTGGGTACTGTCTTGTTCCTACCCGATTGTGGTAGATGGAGGAGATAGTATATATGTATTTCCATTTATTTGATACGCTAATAAAATAGTTTTCTAGTTAATTAGTTTAAAGCTGTCATTTTATAATAATTTCAGTGCATTAAGGATTTGAAATGTTATTTAGTTAGTCAACTTATATAGTCAGCTGCATCTTAACCTCTATAATAGCATTATGGTCTTCTAACCGATGTCTAATAAACTTCTTTATATATTAATAGAAAGCTACATTATCAGCGAGTAACATAGACTACGTTATAGGCTAGTAGTTGCACGATATCTCCATATGAAATGTGTGTTTTGACATTTCTCAAATTGTTTTGAGTAATTAGAAACTGGCCTTACAAGGCAAGGCAAAGCCTTTATTTGATTTTATTTAGAAGGAAAACCAACATCTATTTAACAAATTTCGAGTACCTAGAAACATAAATCTTAGATATAGAAACGTAGCTTAAACACATAACAAACGATGCAACTTCAAAAGAACTTATGGTTTAGCATATTTCTCGCTGTACGCGCCTTAGTATCTCTACTTACTCGCACAGCAAAAGGATTTTGCCTATAGAAGAAGAGAATGAAACAGATGTAGGTGGATTTTATCGAAGAATATATTTAGAGGGCAGTGGCAGAATATAAATCCTTTATTCAATTACACCTTACGTGATAAAATCCGTCAAGTCAAGTTGGACGTAAAATTGACATACATACATATGTATATTGTATGTTTATATATATATATATATGTATATATATATGCTCTAAAAACAATACTCTTCTTCTGACACGGTCATATTTTTACACAACTGCGCAAGAAGGGCTGCGCATGATTTTAGAGTGTATGTACATATGTATATTTCTTTGGATTTTAACTTGAGAGGTATTGTTAGATTCGGTTCAGTTGTGAGAGTGACACTGGGTACAATAATTAGAATAAAATAAATAAAATGGCGGTTGTTTGGCGCCAAAATATTTCAGTTATTAATTTTAATCAGTTAGGTTTTATATTTTGTAATAATTTAGCTTGTTTGTTATTTGTTTTAAACCATCATTACGTTACTTCACAAATTGAATATGGTAAATTGTTTTTAATCTTCGCAAATGTTAAGCAACTTATTTAGCTTATTGTGAACTTACCTTTTATGTTAAGTGCGTAATAGAATTATACCGGTACGAACCATATAGAGTGTACTACGACATTTCCTACATACATAAGTAGATACATACTGATAACGAGCTTCAATTTATTATTAGAATCACGTTTTTCTGTACGTTCCTCATAACCACCATAATTATATGCCTTAGTGTAATGTAAGATTGATGCCATAGAATTTATCTGAACGGAGTAGTTTTGGAACGTTGTTCTTTATCACACGATATCATTGTTTTGCAGGCAAATCGTAATATTTTGTCATCGATCAAAAAATCTATTTATTATGATTATGTGTAGCTAGAATAAAGAAGTTGTGTTATTTAAGTTATTTGTATTTTTGTAAAAGGTTCTAATATTTATTTTACCTATGACTTTGTAAAATCTTAATTAAATGTGTTTATGTTCTTATAGATTGTTTTAATCATTAGTTAATACAAACAAAAAAAAACTATAACAAAAGGAACTACGTTTCGGCCGGGTGTCCATGAGACACCTCTCTTTTTTGTTTCTAATATGATTTTTTTCCGTGTTGCGTAATAAATGTACAATTAATCGTTTGTGCCCATAAGTCATTTAACTGTAACGTAAACAGCTAGGGAGAATATTTCATAATATTTAAAATGTGTCAACTTTCAGGTCGCTATGGAGCTCCTTACTCCTCATGTACCAGGGACTGTTTACCTATTACTTTAATACCCTGTAGTAATTTTTTCGGAAATCTTTGAATGTTACTTTATTTAGTACACCCTTAAAGTTGAATACCAGAATGCGAAACAAACAGTATGTCTGTTTCAAAGATTCTAAATACCAATACTATTATTGATAAAAGGCTGTAAGATCAAAATTTTTGGATTAAAGATATCGTTATTTTCATTTACAATGTCAAATATAAATGCATTACATATATTTTCATAATTGTTGTTATTTAGGAAAAACTTTCCTAAATCAAAATAATTAGGAAAAATGCTGAAATTAATTCTATAAAATAAGCCAGATTCCCTTACACAAACAAAAACAAACAATATTATCAAACCTCACCACAAAACATATATTCAGTAAATATATTGTCTCCTATTACCCTTTGTCTCAGCAGGATAATCAGAGATAAATAAAAATAACAAATGACCCTCCACGACGAGATTGTTTATACAAAAGGAATGTACCTTTATTATTTCTTCTTGTTTAGATATAACATCTGATAATAACTTCTTTTAATAGGTATATTATATTATCATACCTTATTGTAGTTTTCATAAATGTGGTTACAAAGTAGTTTAAGTGCTAATATATAAATGTTTCTAACAAAAACTTAAATTATATTCAATACTAGCTTTCACCCGCGGCTTCGCCCGCATGGAACTCAGTTATCGCTTTAAAAATCCTTTCCAGCGGGTCAATTTACGTATTTAAAGCAGTGCAGTTGCAGTTCAATTGCAGTTAAGTTTCGATTAAAACGGCCATTTTCGTCTTCTTGTAACTTAGGGATCGATCTTAAAAACGCTTGCGCACCGTACTAGAATGTCGTTATTGCGCTCTCGAGACGCATAATTGCACTTAATTAGGTACTAGTAGGTACCTACTAGTACCTATATTAACGTTACCATTGTTATAGAAGTTGAAACACTTTTATGTAGTTAAACTAGTCTTACTGTCTTATATCCTATCGATTTAACAGTGTATTGTTTTTTGTTTGCATGATTCCGTAGCTATTTAATATACAGGATGAATTTGAAATGAGTCGACAAACTGCAATGAATTTTTAGGACATATTTTTAGAACAAAATATTAATGTTCTATGATATTTTAAATACAAAAAAAAATACGCAACTATCTAGTAAATAATTCTATGCGTCGCCGTTTTTTGCTTCCGTGAGCATGAACGAATACAGACAGTGCAACGTTGCCATACCGTGCAAGGAACGCGGTACGGCAACGAGTCGACGAACTATCTGTACCTAACCTACCTATCATGCCGCGAAACAAAACAATGTATAACCAATTTTTCCTTCATACTTTTACATGGCATGGGTGGGAACATGAAGACTTCTTACCGAAGTCCAAAAGGTTTCGAGTGGCACTTAGTATCCTCTCTAAGGACGGTTGGTTTTGCCGTGGATAATTTTCTCGCCATCTTCGCTGCGTTTCCTTTAAATTGTTAGTTTTGCTATACCAAATCACCACATTTAAAATTTGTTAGTTATCAAAAAGTTCACTGTTTCTTCTCGTACCCCTAGGCATCTTCGAAAACTTATCACTTAACAGTACACAACTTCGATAACTACACAATTGATTACTTTTTTATGCAGCACACGACCGTCACCAAATTAAGCTTTCGTCCGACTGGTGAAATTGTTTGCAACGATTGGCTCGCGCCCGCGCCGTTTAGGGATGATACTATGGAAGCAAATAAAATTCATCGATATTTCCGTAGATAATGATCATTACTTATTTTAGTTACATACTTGTAATTATTCACTCGTACTTGTACTTACGAGGACTGAAGTGACTCGCATGCTGTGTTGGTATTAATGTATTTAATTGTTCTTAGTAAGTATGATTTGTGTTTTCAATTCCTCTTTTTATAAATAAATTAAGTTTGTTTAAAATGTACTCGACAACAATCCTAACAAACTTTATTAGAATACTGAATAGAGTATGCGAACGTACTAGAAGTTTTCTAAAAAACTATTAACACTTGTAAAAATATCAATCCTTTACATTCAAGAATGCTACTTTACAAGCATGTGATTTCGAAAAAGTATCGATATCGGTATGTTTCATTCCTCCCAGCGCCACCACCCGCGCTACACGTGCCGGCAGGCGGAATCCCCGATCGGGTTTGTCGTCGGGAGTGCATTACACAAAACACCGAGAGTACAGAAGATAACGTTCATACGTAGCGACGCGCACATACACATCGTTCACATGGAACAGGGTATAAATATCACTTTAGACCACGTAGTTCGGAAGGCGACGCGAGATTTTGTGTTCGTGAACGGTGTTTAAGTGTCCGTTGTTATTGAGCGCGTTGTTTGAATGTTACCTTCTGTACTTTCTTTATTTGGTGTTTATGACCAATGACCCTTTGAATGAACTACGTGTTTACGAAATTATGATCATATGATTTCTAAAGCGCGTCGTACGATTTTGAAACTTTGATCATTTTATTTATTTGTTTAAGGTTTAGACATATGGAAATAATGATAATGTACTGATTCTTTTAGTTTACTAAACCTTAATAGATCTGTCACCATCGTTTTAAACAATAAAATCGTATGTTTTTTTTACAACTTAAATTCGCAATTTGTCAATGCATAATGTAAGTACTAACGGTGCTGAAACTCCCCTATCAATTTGTCGACTGATTTCAAATTCACCCTGTATAATATAGCTTAGCTGAATAGCTTTTTCATTTGTTGTGTTTAAAAAATAATTTCTATACGTTCGTGTCTCGCAAAAATGGTATACCGATTTGGAGAATTATTTTTCATTTTGTTTGCCATAATGTAAATACAAAATGACATGATTTAAAAAATAAATAATCAAGCTATATATATTAGTAATATTGAATGGGATTTACCATTTTAGATCAAATAAGTAGGCACCTACATTGAGTTACCTACAAGATTGCACGATGTTCACTAGATCACACAATATTTACAATATTATTAGGCACTAAAATGTTAATATAAATAATGATAACATACTAATAAGGATCCTTCAGCAGTGCTCGTCTCAATAGATAACATTATCGGCAATAACTGTTTTGTTAACAATATTTATGTCAACACAACATGATTGACTGTCATCGCTACCGAGTACAAAATATACATACTCATGGTAAACACAGAGGTTCAAATTACGTATTCCCGAGTGTTTTGCTAATTAATGACGAATGGGATATTGCACAATTACTTCTGTTATTACCTCCATTGTGGCTACGTCATATTAAAATTTTGAATATATTATTTTGTGCTCAACTGAACGGAATTATAATTTGAACGAAGATAATGAGTACCCTTTTTCATTCGTTAAACTTGACGGATTTTTTTGTAATTTGTTCAACTGCTTGTTGGAAATATAGAACTTCATTGGGTACAACTTGTACAATGGGTACAACATAGTATGAACATCCATTTTCAATGGAATAACTAGTGCTTATATATTGGCCAAGTTACTGCTAATTAATAAACAAGTATAAATTTAATTTAAAAACCGAGTTTTTTACACAATTAAGTAAGCTGATCTGTTTTCTCTCTTAATATACGAGTACTTAGCTAAACCTCATTCCCTTTATTAAGTTACCTGAAAACTTACTTGACCTTCTCTTAAACGTCCGTCTTCATAAACCAACCGGCGATAAGGAATACTTAAATGTTTTAACACAACATTGTATCTTAAACAAAAACACAATTTGGGAACGGAGAATTTTCAAATATTCACTCTAAAGAAGATCCATTTCGTCGGAGCTTTTAAAGTCCTTAATTTGTAATAGGGCTTGGATAAATCTTTGTTTTTATTTTGTTGGCTTTTTGCCGGAAATCCTTGAACCGAGTGTCACGACTACGTCACAATATCTGGGAATAATCAGTAAAATCCGACATCAAAATTATTCTTTCTACGTTTCATGAGAAGCAAGCGTGTCTGTCAATTTTGATAGCCGATAATGGAATACGAATACTACATAGGATTTGCCCGCTGCAAGTGATTTAGAACTACGCTTTTGTTGAATTTTTTTTCTTTATTAGTGAAAGTGCACGGCTATTTCACATAAAAATTTAAATAATAAAAAATAATCAAAGTAAATATTTTGGAACGACTCACATACATCCCACAGCCATCTTATCTTAATCTAGCCTGTTCTATGGCTCCCAACCATATCCTAAGCATAATAATTATGTTTCAAAATACAATCAAAATTATAGATAAATTACATCCAGACACAGATGAAACAATAGAGCTCATATCACAAAGATTTATATCAATAACCACTAGACCAACAGCGAAATTATAGTTATCTCTCTGTAACTGTTTTTTAGCCTCCAGCAAACAAACTTAAAACGAAGAGTGCCAATATCAATATTGGTGACAAAAGTAACATTACCAAATACATTGATTAATGACAAAGTACCAACGAACATTTTAATCTTTACGAACAAGATACATCAGCAAAAATAATATTCCTTTATTCTCACTATGTAATAAATGGTTCATCTCACGTTGATCCGAACATTCGATACCTAGGTCAGAAGGTCGAGACGTGAGACTAGCGAAATGGTAATACTAATTGGCTTAACACCAATGAAATTAATGATAGCACTCTCAGTATTATTGCCAAAGACATTTCAGATGAAAGCATCAAAATATGCGTAATACCATTTGTTAAATATATTAGTAAGAATTCAAAGAAATCGTGAAACCTGGCTTAGTTAATAATACATTATTACTTACCTACATTATATCAGAGAGTAGCTCGACTATGCAATCATCCATGCTCCTAAATATAATACAAATAAAGAGTTCGTTTGTTTTAAAGGTTTTAATGTTTGATAGTAATTTGAAGCTTGAAGACGACGGAGTAAGGGTGGCAGCAAATGGAACATAAATATATATTTCTTTTTCCTTAGCTTACTTTCGTCCATCGTCTAGCAAAGACCTCTCTCAGCTTTCCACTTCTGGTAATCATAAAACACAATCATCCGCATCAAGTTATTTGATTTAAACTTACAAACTTTGAATAAAAAAAAATCCTGTCCTCTTTTTGATCTACTTTAACATCAAATTTAACAATGACTTTAATATCAGACGCTTTAACAGGTCAACCTGTGGCAAGCAAATAAAACAAAAGCCCCAAAGTAGTTTACAAAGCTTACCTATCTTAACTCCATAATATCGCTCACAACTAAGAAACGCAAATTCAAAGCAAAACAGTTTGACATGGCAACAAGCAATCGGTCAAGTCCCAAAAGGGCAATTTGAGGGCGTCAGTTGAGATAAGATTTCGTTTGCGTTGGACGGATTGATTCTACTATACAAACTCGATGGTAACTCGAAACAATTTGTAACTGCCGCTTATCTATGAGCTAGAATATTTAAAATTTAGACGATCGATGAATAATAAGGCGCAGTTGATTATATACTTATACTTTCATGAATTGATGGTGTGAAACAAAATCAAATGTTGATTTTCTTTCACATCTTCAGTCCATGAAAGTTTAAACAAAGAAACATTGTAAACATTAGCAATTTGAAAAGACTGGCCGCGAGTTTTTATTGCCTGTTCTTTTGTTTCGGCTTTACGTCCTATTGTTTGCGAACAGGCATTACATGCAATAGAATATACTTTTCACAAGTACCTATAAGAATTTTGCTTCCTAAATGAGTATTTTTTTTTATTCTTAAAAAAATAAAGGCAGTGTGTCGTTGTCTTGACTGATTAGCCTCTTTCTATCTTTACCATTTGAAAATAAGACGAAAAGTGCAAAACATACCTACAATTTTTTTATTGTTTTTTTTTAAACATGCTGCAGGAAATAAGCGGCAGTAAACTAGTGTTTAAAATATCGGACTCGCAATCTGGAGGTCGCGAGTTCGAATTCCACACATTATTCTACCGAAACATGAAATCAATCCTTGCACTAGCGATTTAGCGTAACTGGAGAAGTTAACAAGACTGCAGACTGATTTTTTTTAATCGTATGGTCGACTAAGGGATTTCTCACCCGAGGACAGGCAATAGCGTCCTCTGCGTATTTTAAAGCCTTATTGCAATCGGAAACCCGCTTGCCAAGCGTGGCGATTATGGCAATTACACCCAGGACCTATATAAGTAGGATCTACTGGGGAGACCAGTGCCCAGCATTGGGATATCATATGGGTTGATATGTAATGAAATTGCAGTGTGTATATTAAATTGAAATACATTATAATAAAAACTTTTAATGACCAAAGTAACTATCATCCAACCACCGTGGACTTGGATAAAACAAACAAAACACAATACAAATCTCATTCTCTAAACTGTTATCTCCCAAATACAAGACCTTTTCACTACACTACAACCACATTAATAAAGAGTAGAACTATATTTACGTTCAGGAAAATATCAAACGATTTCAAAGTGAATTAAGTTTGGTTGCCGCTGTCATCATAATTCTTGTGCGACAAGAGAATCGTGCGAGGGGACGATCCAACCGAGACATGACCGCAGATTGTCGACGAATGTATCGACGAGTGCAGATTTATTACTACAATTTCGGCTGTTCCGAATTTGAGTGGTGTGGAGCAGTTTTGAATTGCAATTTTTAATAATTACAATTTGTAACGCGTCAAATTTCGTCGCAACTAGGACACGGATAACAATAGCAAACAGTCTTAAATCTAAACCAAAAAAAAAAAATTAAAGTTGCAAAATAGTATACTGTTCGGTACCACTGCAAAATTCAGACGGTACTATCAAAATCTAAGACACTGTACCTTCGATGGTCAGCTAAATTGTATATAACTCAATCATTTATTATCTTTTCATCATGTATACTTCTCCTCTATTCCATATAAGAAGTTTCGGTATGATGAAATTAACATATATCATGGACTGACTGAGCTAAGTTTAGGTTAAAGTATACTTTCCACTATCTACAGTTAATTTAAAAGCGCTAAAAATATCAAAAGTATCGTAGAAATCCTAGCAAGTAGTTAGCACAAACATTTTACTACTCCGCACCTTTTCAAATCTAACCCTCCTCACGGCACATTACACACTGCGGTACGATTCGATAATATTCCCATTTTATTTTATTTAGCTTTCCTTCAATCCCTTTATAGCATTCCTCAAAAAGTTTTTACATATAATTTGTTGATTTAATGAACTTTGTTGTACCAGAATGGGTGACGTGTTCAAAATGCATCATTACAGTGACAACCACTAACGATCTATCGAGTGGAATATCAATATAGTCATGAGAATTGTATTTGCTCTAGATATTAGTAGATGGATAACTAGTATTCCGTCGGTGTTTGTTCACGATACTAACTGAAGGACGATCTTTTCTAACGTTCCATAAACTCCAACAATGAAAACTGTTAACTATTTTAGGCGAAACTTTGTCTCATTAATTGGTTATAAACAATTCGAAATACTTTAATCTCTTAAATAGTTCTCATTTAAAGCACAAAACACGGAGATAAAATAAAGAAACCTTAGTACATACCTTACTCGAACGACATGAAATTACAGAATGCTTTGGACCACTTCGTTCAGAAAGCCATCCGAGATTACGACCTATCTGTCATCCACTTTTTAATGATATTTCCCCCAGTAGGTCCTTAGTTTGGGATCAGATAGCGTTGTATGAAGTTGTCCTAACATATTATATTATATATAATTATATTTTTTTACAAATGTCACATATTAAGATGACAATTTTGGTTAAGGTTATTTATGAAGCTGAAATGTATAGAGAGTATTTAAGCTTAGCTCAAGCTAAGCTTAAATAAAACTTGAAGACTGTTGAAAAAACAAAGCATAATCAAGCAAGCTAAGCACAATCTCAGAACATTAACACAAGGAGACCTACGGCATACTTTGATAAATATAATATTATTAAAGAGGAGCAATATGGCTTTCAGAAGGGCAAATCAACTATACTTGCAGCTTTTCATCTTGCTCATAATATCCTGAAAAATATAAACAGTAAAAAGCCAGCTATAGCTATATTCTTCGATATGAAAAAAGCATTTCATCATGTTTCGCATAAATTGCTATTAGAGAAATTAGATTATTATGGTATTCGTGACCTGCCTATAATGCAATTTATAAGAAAGCCTAAAATATGGTCATTAGATAAAATGATATATTAGATTTATGATTATTTACATGAACTATGGTAATTTTGATTTTAATATTATTTAAATGTGGGATATTATTATGGTTTTACAGCTTTTAATTTAATTATTTTGATATTTTTATTGGACTTATTACTCATTTGACATAATTGTTAGTTTAATGATATTGACATGATATGCCCTTTTTTTATAATTTTGCTTAGTTTGGAGTGTGATTTATAATGTTTATAAACTGCTCCTACTGACAATCAATTTGTATACCTACCTTTTTAAAATTTGCATGTCAGAGTACCTACTGACGAAATATGTGAAACATTATTTTATTATTTGCGTTAACCATATTTCTGCAAATAAAGTATTATTATTATTATTATTTATAAATCAACAAAGTCACCGGTCAGCACACGCTTTGTTATGATTTTTGTAATGTTTTATTTAAGCTACGTACTTGCATACGTGCTATAGATTTCAGCCTTAGCAGTCTAAGGCTGAGATCTATAGAGCGTACATAGGCTTAGCTTGTTTGAAAGCAGCTGCAATTCATAATCACCCAGTGCTGATGTAGAACTACACCTGCTTTCAAACAAACTACAGTTTATTTCATTTTATCTATTTTTTTCCCCGCTCTTCTCTTTAAGGATTAAAGATTAAAACGCGCCCGTATATTTCCAAATGATAAAGCAGTTTTTAGAGTACGTACCCTCACATTTCACTGTCACATCTAAGCTCAAGCCGTACCGGCAGTGAGTGACGGCGCTGTGACGTCAGCTAGGCGCATACAGTTGTTATGCATCAAAGTTAACCAGATGCGTCATACAGCATCGCTACACGTGACTGATTTACGTTTTCATTTAATTTGTAGATAGAACAGAAGTTGTTTAGAGTGTTACTACATTGTTCTAAGGGCCATATAGTTGTTGTTTTTAAAAAAAGGTATCTAGCAATGTAAGTTGCATTTGACTAGCCAACATCGTTAACTTGTCTAGCTAGTTAGTAGCGGGTTCATATCGGTAATATAATCAGTGGGATTCAAACCCGCGCTCTCTTGATAGCGAGTATGGTGCCTTACCTACTAGGGTGCTGCCAGTGTTTTTGTTTCTTCTTTCATTTCCCGACTACTTATGTATGTTTGTATGTATGTCGAAGCTCCAGAGTGGTCTTATGAGCTATAAGCGGCTCAATATTAGAATTAATATTATGGTAATCGATCGCTCGATTAAACTGCTTGCCCCACTCTCGGCACTTCAAAACGTAAACGCCATAGGAATGTTACGCGACCCAACGGCAGCCATGTTTAAATGAGTCAATAGACTTGCTATTTAATCAAAACAGATTCAACAGTGAGGTCAACATTAATAAATTAGCGACTTAATGATTCTCCGATATCTATATATTTATTGTTGGTGACCACGTTTGGTGCAATTCGATCGAAACGTCGTGTAAATAAAAGATTCGTACTTTTAAATAATTCACGCGTTTAAGTCCCGAAATATATCTAATATCTATATATTTCTTTGGCACGTTCTAGAGCCTAAATGCTCAAGCTACACGCTGGGTAGAAAAATCCCAATGAAAAAAAAAACGGCGGAAAATAGTAAATATTTTTAAGCAGACGAGTTTTTGTTTTGCAATAATGTTGCTTATAAAAATAGGTTATTTATTTAGCTCGATTTCTATCAATTTCTGTTTTTATTTGTTTTAATATAAATATATTTTATGGAATATTCAAATGTAAATAAAGTGCAATGTATAAAATAAAACAAGCAACATTATTTGCTTTCAAACAAATATAATTTTGATTAATATTTAAAGTTAGTATTTAACCTAGTCAACTTAAATATACATATCTTAAACCGTTTATCAAATCAACAGCAAACCGAAAAATAGAGCACAACAATGAAAGCGAAACCGACCAATACTAAAAAACGTAACAAAATACTAAAAAGAAAACAATTTCTTTTTAGTATTTTGTTTCGTCGTTGAAAACATTTTCTAATAAATTTCATTCATACCATCATGGTTGAATGCTCCCCCGTATCCCTTTTGTGTTGGTCGCACTACATTAAACTGAACTGATTTGAATTACAATCACAATACCGTGGAGATTACGCCAAACAATTAATATGCTTGCGCGTCGATAAGCAATTATAATTTAATTACTTTTGTAGTATCTGTGCTAATTTATGATGTACGGTAAAGATGAAATTTATTCTTGGAAATTATAGTGAAGCAATGTGTAGGTAATCTGTACCCATATTAAGAAGATACTCAACTAGCTCTGAAACAACTTAGGAGTATTTCACTAAAGAAGTTTCGTGACACCTTACGTTCGTTGTAAATATGAGTATTCTTATAGATACCATTAGACTTTTACAGCGTTTACCGATTATAAACGTGTTATTAATGCATAGAAAAATATATTTCCATCTGGATTGCTGTTATTGTTTTAAGTATTAGTGCAGCACAAAAACTTAGGAATTTCATTTTTACTACCGATAAACTATTAGAATAACACCTTGGTTCATAGCACACTTGGGTACAAGCTCTGTACCATGGCGTACTTTGCAAACATACACACAATTTATGGATCACAGAAAATCCTGTGTAGGAATTGGACCTACAAATACTTGCGCCGCAGTTGTACGCACTTCTACTGCATCACCTAAGCATTCGCACTTATTTTTTACAATTCATGCGTCAGCGCCGATGATCAGCAGCACCTTTCTACACAGGACCTGACTGCGTACTGGTTCGTGGGTTATTTAAACAAAAACGAAAAAATATTCTTTGATGCCTAACCACATCATTTCATATGACAGTAGCTTAAAGTCACAAGCCTAGCGCTAACTAGTGTTTATCGCAATAACGGATTTACATCTTTCTCTTCTTACCATGATACTGTGAGTACGGTAGCAGTAAGATTAGGTACTTAAATTATTCTTTTTCAAATTTTATAGTGTAAAATCTTTTATGAAATTATTTTTCTTTATTATTATTAATTAATGATTAAATGAGCTTTAAATTACCCTAAGTGCGGCAATTAATCTTTACAAATAAATAAAATTAAAATGACTGTTTGTAACGTCAAAATAACTGTTAAATACATATGTATGAAGCTGTTATTTCTTTACGTAAATGCATATAAATAAATAAAATTAAAGTGCCTGTTTGTAATGTCAAATTAGCAGTTTTTAGGGTTCCGTAGCCAAAATGGCAAAACGGAACCCTTATAGTTTCGCCATGTCCGTCCGTCCATCCGCACCTTTGCTCAGAGACTGTTAGAGTGTTCGTGCTAGGAGGCTGTAATTTTGCATGGATACACATATTGCTTACGCTGACAAATTGAAATAATAAAATCTTGAAAAAAAATTACCTCCTCTGTATGTATGGGGGTGTGATTTTTTTTCTCACCTTCCCCATCGCATGGGGTATCATTAGATAGGTCTTTTAAAAACGTTTAGGGGTTGGAAAGACGATTTTTAGATTTAGGGATCTGTTTTTGAAATATTAAGCTTTAAAGTATACATTTTTGTCACACTTTCACTGTCAGACAGAACACATGTTTATAGGGAGAGAGCAGTAAGCACTGCAACTTCACGCGGATGAAGTTAAGTTGCGGGCACAGCTAATACATAATATATGAAACTACATATAATGGTACCTATAAAAAAACACAGTTTTTAATTGTTCTGTCTGTCTATCTAGTCCTCTGTCTGTTTGTTCCATCACGCTATCGTCTATGGAGAGAGAGAGGAGCACTGCAACTTCATGCGGACAAAGTCGCCGGCACAGTTAGTTTTAAATAATTTAAATATTTAAATATTTATAAATAAATATTCGAATCGATTCTAATAAATGATATTATCGATCCCAATATTTATTAATTATTTAGTAGGTAATTCTGAAAAAACACGTCCCAATAGCATCCTGAAGATATTGTTATATTAGACACGCAGGGTATCCAGCGATTTTTTGGTATACCCAACCCACAGATGTCCTGTGTAGTTAAGAGGGGGGGGGGGGCATATTTATGCAACTTTCAGAGCGATTATTTCTAAAACAAATCCCCCAAATTTAAAAAGTTTGTCGAATTATGTGCCACACATTTATGGAGTGCCGCCCCTAAAAATATTTTTTTTTTTTATTTGACTATCAAACTAAGTAGTGGCTACAAGACACCTTTTCACCAAATTGGGTGTGAAGTGGGTCTTCTGATGTATTCGTTTCATACTACTAACAACGTTATATATGTATTTTTCAAATCAGTACGAAAATTTGGTTACTTCTCACTTGGTCTGCTGTTACTCACCCCCATCCCATACCCAACATCAACCATTAAGCTGGCAGGGGGGAGGGGCACCCTGGAACTCTAACAAAAACTTGCATTTTAAAGCTTATTATCACAAACGGATCCCGAAATCTAAAAAATGGTCTTAACATCCCCTAAATGTTTTTAAAAGACCTATTTAAACACAAGATGAGGAAAAAAATCACTTTGTGGGCAAAATTATAGCCTTCTAGCACTAACAGTCTCTGAGCTAAGCTGCGGATGGATCAACGGACGGACGGACGTACATGGTGAAACTATAAGGGTTCCGTTTTGCTATTTTAGCTACGGAACCCTAATAAGTCGGGCAATTACCACCAAAATAAGCTTGTTAAATAATTTTATTTTACGATCCTGTAATACAAGCTGGAGACGTTTACAGCACATTGTTAACGTTCTCAAAGAAATTGATAATAAAACCGAAGTAAACTTTTACCCCTGTAATAAAGCGATCCCGGGTAACTCTAATAGTTATATAACCTTCGCCGTGGTCACTAGTGGGGTTAACTGAAGGGTTTAAACGTTTAACGTTATGAGATTGTTTCACAGTTTTATGGGATTGACTTCGTTTAGAAGTGCTATATTTTTGGGGTTGAATCGGGGAAGCTAATGTTTTACCCTTCACTTATTGTTTAATTTGAATCCACTCAGACTTTGCTATAGTCATGTAGGTAGTTGGGTAGGCTGTGGGGTCGTTATAAGTGGCATTGCCGAAATAAGTGAGTTTAGATTTTGCTATTGAGAACAATATTTTGTTACTGTGAAGAACAATGTTGTCGCCAAGGTAGGTCCTGTATAGATGGCTGAAGATTATTTTTAAATATCGTTAATATTTAAAAATAATCTTCCGCTTTTCACACGTATGTATTTAGTATATAATCGGGACCTTATCGTGTGAAACATTTAACATGAACTTTTTATTTAATTAAATACCCAAAGCAATGATTCGATCGAATTGCACCGATATCGTTGTCATAGGTCAACTAAAGCTTTAGCGATGTCGCGTGAGGCGCTTAGGCTTTTAGATACCCTCGCCAGGATCATTATTCACTATGTTTTTTTTCGTTTTTGCGGAAAGCCCGCGCAAGTTGGCGCATGCGCGGTGCGCTCAAAGATGTCCGCGCGCATGCGCGATGTATTTCTAAGTGGAGGTCTCGATATACCATTATGTCAAGATTTTGACAGCTAACGCCCGTGCTGGCTTGACGCAAAAACGAAAAAAAAAAGATAATGAATAGGGACCCTGATCTTTATCTAGATGTCAAATTCTAATATCTTCACAGTTATAGGTGATCATTCGATATATACCCTCGATCCTGCGCCTTATATCTCTATGGACTAATTTTCCTATTGATAATAAATAGTCGCGTCGGATCATGTACACACATCAAGCACACAAGAGCACACACAGATCTCTATTATTATATAGGTCAGTGATATTAATTTATTAAACCTAAGATACGATTGATTAGGATTTAGGTAGGATTAGGTATTTGTGGTGAGCTGTTTACCGAAGCACCTACAGCCTACCTACTAATTACTAGTTAAGGTTAGGTATATTGAGTTACAGTAGGATTATTATATCGCCTTTGACTTCAATTTACCTATTGAAGTAATTTTTATAGGCATTTCTTGCCAAAGACTTTACAAATACAATAATTGCGTTTTTGAAACCCGCAAGCATTAAGAGATAGAAAGATTTGATATCTAGTAACATAGTCCAGATAGGTGGTTCGCTTCTGGCCCCGGTTTGGCTACGGAAGTCTCGGGTTCGATTCCTGAGTCTGGATTTCAAATTTTTCTATCTTTCAAAAATGCAATTATTGTATTCAATTTACCTACATCCATATCGCAGTAGAATAGTAGATTCTAAATATTTACACCCACATACAACAATTGCGGCTCTAAATAATTTGTAGCTATCTACTTAAACATTGTCTAATTTTAATAATGTTATAAAATAAAATAAAAAATCCTATTCCCTTTTTACCCGACTGTAAAGAAGAATTATGTTTTTCGCGTATGTATGTAATATTCTTTATTACCTACCTGATATATCAAAATCCACTGAGCGGATTTATACAATTAAGGCGTTGTTAGATTCGTCTAGATCGCCCAAGTGATAGTTGACGTTTGAAAAAACAAACTTGGCGGCTGTAAGATGTCAAAATAAAGAGGTGTGAAAAAAAAAGTTGTTTTGGATACTACAATATGGATATAAAATTAAAGGGCGTCATCTTAAGCATTTCAAAAAGGTATAACATATTTATGACTGTAATACTAAAAAAGTTAGATAACAACAATTCTTTTTTCAATTTTTAATACTTGACTATAGCTATGATAAAAGTTAGTTGTTACATCGGTTACATCCTAAATCATCCCACTAAAAAGTATTAAATAAAAAAAATAATTACATATATAAATAAATAAAAACCTGCCTGTACAAAAAATCATGCAGTCGGAAGTTCATCGAGATTCATTAATGCCTCTGACTGCATGAAATTTCATAATTATGTAGGGGATCTTGTTTCCACCTTTTTTGTGCCGGCGGGTTTTTTTATTTTTGTAATTTTTAAATTGTCAGGTTTGTGTACGATAGCGCAGAATATTATATATATACATACGCAAAGGACGCTGCTGCCTATCCTCCAGTATGAAATCCCTTAGTCGCCTTGACGACACACACTGAAAGTGATGAGATGTATTGTTCACCATTATAATTTATATTATAATGGTTAACAATATATACGCGCTACAGCGCTCACTTTGAAAACAAACGCTTGATAATTCAACAAACAAAAAACGTGCCCACGAAACACAACACCGTCTGAATCTGAATCCTCTATTTATATACGATAAATCATGCAAACATTCAATCAGGCATAGATCGTAGTCGGTTATTTAATACTATTATATTATGGTATTACCAGCTCTTTCGGTTCCGTACTGTTCATGTAGTTTTTATAGAGCTACTGGTCTGTTGTATTTATTATAATTTTGGCATTTATCTGGAGGAATAACGTTATCATTATCTGTATTTTCTTTTATCTAAAGACGACTATAAACAAGAAGTTTGTGGGGGATGGGAGTACGAATTATTTATTAGTTAAGCTAGCAGTTCGCAAAAAAATAAATACGGAATGGATATCTTATTTTTGTTATGTTGTATGTCCTCGGACGGAGCTGCAGCAGAGACTAGTCCTAGTTAAATCGTAGAACACTACAATTCAACTAGGACTAGTCTCTAAGCGTGTGTGGATAGTAAGAATGAACTAATTCTTGCCATCCATGTATATATCAGTTTATTCTCATATTCAATCATCAGTATCATTTTCATTATCATCAGTATTAATTTAATTTTATAAACGTTGTTTTTAAAATAATTATATGCTGAGAGCAAACAGAATATTGATTTTTGTATTTAAGTATCAAAGGTCGAAGGTATAAACACCCTATCTAATGGCGTTAACTCGTATGTGTTTCAAGGAAAATTATAGGGTAAAGAGGTATCAGTTTTCGTCGATAGGAAGGTATTCTAAATGGTATTGCGATCTAGTATTCACTTCTTTTGACGGGTGCACCAGGTGGCTTAGAAACTGGCAAGTGGATATAAGAATGCATAATAAATGCAATTCTAAACCGGTACCTAGGAGGATTCTCTTTTTATAAGTTATTTTTTTTTTTTTAATAAATAAAAGGAAATTTTAAAATTAAATTTATGTAAAATAATTGTATAAAACTGACATCACTCTGAAAATCCACTCAAATTGGACAAACGCAATAAAGGGAGGCGTTTACCATGCCCGCACAAGTTTCTTGACAGCTATAGAAGTTTATTAGATCCGGATGTGATCGGGGAAGAATCTTATATTTACACATGTACACTTTATGTTTTGACACATGTACTAAATTGTACATGTGATCCGGATGTGATCGGAGACGAATCTTATATTTATACATGTACACTTTATGTTTTGACTTATAACATAGGTAGGTAAATAAGATATCCATTTTGCCTTACCTTTTGGATCCGAGGTTTCAAAGAAATATTGATGTTACGTTGAAAAGCTAATGGAATAATATCATTCATGTGATTCAAACACAAAACTACTAAAGTATTCTATTACATTTGTTTTATAATTTTTCAAATTGGTTAATGTAGATCTGAGTAAAATGCCATTTAAAATGCAAACACAATCCAGCTTAACTTTGGAAATTCGCTTTGAAGATATTAGATTTTATTCTGGTTGATATAATTTTGTTATTTTGGTATTAATTTACGTCTGAATTGTGTGAACTTGAATGAAAAGTTTGAATCACAAATAGTAACAAATGTTTTTTTTATCAAGTTTCGTTTCGTTTTAAAAATTATCAAATTATACAATTATAATATTATGATAGCCAATTATAATTGCTCCAAAAAGGTGGGCAATATATTTTAAACTTCTTTTTAAATTGAAAACTGTCATTTAGCTTTATCATTTATTCACACGCTTACCTGAGATTGTACTTAAAATTGTTACAAAGAATTAATCCAGCTCACCCTGAACTACGAGCATTTTCTTACTTAACATCAGCCTTAAATTCGCAAAAAAACGGTTCAAAATTTTTGAGGACTGGAAGGCTGGCCCTTGGGTGTCATTAGGGATTTTTAGGAAAGCCTTTAGGTAACGCAAGAAAATAGTTTCATCTCACCCCAGTCACAGGTTACGGGACTCTCTTGCGGACACGTTACCATTCTTGGCGGTTTTATGGTGAGTGTTCTTGAAATGAAAAATGCTGCTTTGAATTTGTTAAAAAATGTATAAAGTAACGTTATGCGTGAAGTTCTTGTATCTACGAAGGAAATGTGATTTTAAATTAGTAGGTCATCATCTTCGTTTTTGTCAGTTACTTAAATACCATTACAATTATATTGTTTCAAATTTTACCCATTATTTTAAAATATGAACCTGTTCTTACATGACACCAGCCATATGGGTTCGTAAACTTTTGCGACTTGTACACATTATAGAATTTTATAAGCTACGGGTCTTAATCGCGTAAATATTTTATTTTAAGGCTAAATACATTTGTGTTGCCTGAAGTTTCGACCGTATTGCAACGGCCGTGGTTGTGGTAGACTAAGTAGCAGCCTTACAGTACAGTAGTCTAAGCTTTTTTTTAAGCAAACTACAACGTATGGCACATAATTCGACAGGTCTTTTTAAAATATTTTAAGGTTTCTAATAAACCTTCTTGATTAAATGAATAATTTTGGAAATAATCGCTCCACAAGTTGCATAAATTGTATCCCGACCCCCTTATCTTTTGAACCGTGCGACCAAAAAATATGAAAAAAAATTTAAAATCCTTTTAATTTTTTTTTTCTAACAGATACTTTAAACTAAAATATTTTGGACATACCATCATTTAGTTATGGTCGAAAAACTGCGTTTCTCAACAAAAGGGCGTAAGTACCATGAACATCCGCTCTTTTGCTAGTGCAATTATTCAAATACGATTTTTCACGACTGCAACGGCTCCGAAACCCTACACTGTGGTCCGACATGATCACGCCTGGTTTTTTTTAAATCCCGATGTACTTCAAAGATGAATGACGATGACGTTGACGATGGTCAACAGACTGTAGAAACGGTAAAACCAAGAGGTTTTACCGTTTCTACAGTCTGTTGACCATCACCCAAAGGTATACTGGTAAATAATGTTTTTAGCATTTAGTCCGCCTTTGTTTACTATTTGTACATTAGGTATAAATAAATAAATTATTCCCTGGCGAGGGATTTATCTCCGAATAGAAGAATTATGTATAAATCGAATTGATTTAAAAAAAAAATCTATTATTTAATTTTTACACCACAATAGTAATTTCTATTTGCAAATATTATGATCTATTTTTAACTACGAATTTGATTATTTGTAAACAATTAATTTATCTAATACCTGCGTTGCCGTCATCATCAGCCTATCGCAGTCCACTACTGGACATAGGCCTCTCCAATTGCACGCCACTTTGTTCTATCTTCGGCTTCTCGCATCCAGCTCTTGCCAGCCGTTTTGCGTAAATCATCACTCCACCTGGCCTGAGGGCGTCCTACACTACGTTTGCCAAGCCGCGGTCTCCACTCAAGAACTCGTTTACCCCAACGGTTGTCGGTTCTTCGGCTAATATGGCCAGCCCACTGCCACTTCAACTTGCTAATCCGGTGGGCTATGTCGATAACTTTGGTTCTTTGCCGGATCACCTCATTTCTGATTTTGTCCCTAAGAGAAACTCCGAGCATAGCCCTTTCCATAGCCCGCTGAGCGACTTTGAACTTGTGGACCAGCCGTACCGTCAGTGTCCACGTTTCGGCTCCGTATGTCATGACGGGTAGGACGCACTGATTACAGACTTTAGTCTTTAGACATTGTGGGATCGACGATGAGAAGACTTGACGTAGCTTACCAAACGCTGCCCAACCCAACCGAATTCTCCTGTTCGCCTCGTCCTCGAAGTTGTTTCTACCTAACTGCAATGACTGCCCGAGGTACACATATTTTTGAACAACTTCGAGAACGGCGCCGTGCAACGCTATCGGTTCCGGTAGTACATGTTCATTGAACATAACCTTGGTTTTATCCAAGTTCATCCGTAGGCCGATGCGTACAGAGGAGTCAGCCAGGTCATTCAGCATTCGTTGCAGGTCCTGCAGCGTTTCCGCCATGATGACAAATGTCATCTGTGAGAGATGTGTTCACCATTGACGTTGATGCCCCGCCCATTCCAGTGCAGCGTCTTGAACATATCCTCCATTGCATTTGTGAATAGTTTCGGGGAAATAACGTCCCCTTGCCTCACTCCTCGATGCAATGGTATAGGCTTTGTTTGCTGATTCTGTACTTGGACGGACATGGTGGCGGCTTCGTAGAGACATCTCATCACTTGGATATATCGCCAATCTACTTGGCATCGCTGCAGAGACTCCAGAACGGACCAGATTTCAATCGAGTCAAAGGCTTTCTCATAGTCCAAAATGAATGCTAGACACAAGGGCTGATTATACTCCTGGGTCTTTTGTATAATCTGCCGCACTATGTGGATGTGGTCTATGGTGCCATATCCGCTCCGAAATCCAGCCTGTTCCGGTGGTTGGAATTCGTCAAGTCTTCGCGCAAGGCGGTTCGTAATGACTCTTGAAAACAGCTAATAGACGTGGCTTAGAAGAGAAATAGGTCGGTAGTTCTTCAGCCGGGTCTTGTCTCCTTTTTTGAAGAACAAGACGACTACACTTCTACTCCACGCCTCTGGACACATTAAAGGACATACATAACAGGACAGCATTAAAGAGCTTTTGGAGCTCCCTCAGTACGGGTTTACCTCCAGCCGTTAGCAGCTCTGTTGTAACGCCATCCTCTCCAGGGGTTTTTCCATTTTTCAGCTGTTTAAGAGCCAGCACGATTTCGTCAATGTTGACTTCTGGCAGGTCTTCGGTGTAGTGGCGTGTTAGAGTGGCTCTAGGACCCTCATTTTCAGGATCAGGTCGAGATGCATGCGAAGCGTATAACCGGCCATAGAAGCTTTCCACTTCGGAGAGGACTGCCGGCTTCGAAGAAACGACTTCTCCACTTGCTGTGGTCAACTTCGTCAGGTGGCTTCTTCCAAGAGATTAAACGAACACTATTGAACCCCTGTTCTGCTCGATCGCTCTTTTAATCAAAAGAGTGTTGGAGCACCGAAGGTCGTGTCGTATAAGCTTGTTGATCTCTTGGTTTAGAGCGCGCTTTTCCGACGAAGTGACGGGTGGGTTTTCACGTCGTTCCTTCATTAGCCCTAAGGTTCTTTCCGAAAGCTTTGACTTCTTGCCCTTACGCTGCAAATACAATAATTGCATTTTTGCATCATTGGCAAGAAATGCCTATAAAAAATTACTTCCTTACGCTGCATTTCACAAAATCTCGTACCTTCTTCCCTGAGTATCCGAACCACAACCACATTTACGAGCTTCTGGTTTACGTCTGTTGTGGTTTCCATGGCAGCAAATCGGTTATCCAGGTTTGACTGGAACGCTTCGGATCCTATCATGGTTTGGAGCAAAGTAGGTCGAAGCCTGGACCTCATCAGACGGGCACGTTCCGCCTTGAAGTAGATATTCAGAGAGCCTCGGACAAGTCGGTGATCACTACCGGTATTAAACCTGTTGCTCACGGTGACGTCTCTGAATATATGCTTTTTGTCCGTCATGATGAAGTCGATCTCGTTTTTCGTCATAGTGTCGGGGCTTTGCCACGTCCACTTCCTTTGGGGCCGTTTCTTGAAAAAGGAGTTCATCAAGAAGAGCCCCTCCCGTTCGAGGAAGTTGACTAGCATTTGCCCCCTATGATTTCTGCTTCCAAATCCATGGGATCCTACTACCAATTCGCTGCAATTTTGTACTCCCACTTTAGCGTTGAAGCCCCCCATAACAACGTTGTAGTGGGTCTTAGTGGTGGAGTGGAGGGCCCTCGATATGTCATCGAACATATTATCCTCCACTTCGTCGTCTGGATGTGCCGAGGTCGGTGCGTACACTTGCACTACCTTGAGGCTATACCTCTCGGTGAGCTTGATAATGAGGTACGCTACCCTGTTCGACACGCTAGACATTTCCACAACGTTGTCAGAAAGGGATTTATTTACCAGAAACCCAACACCACCTTGGGATTGTTGGTCTCCCTCGCGGAAGTACATAAGGTGACCTGACTCAAGGGTTATGGTGTCCTCTCCCTCTCTTCGGACTTCATTGAACCCGAGGATAGGCCACCTAATCTTCCCAAGTTCCACCTTAAGTTGTGCCAGATGCGAGTCTGTCAGTGCGTTGCCGTGCTGATCATATTTACTTATGAGTAACAATGCACGTCGTTTTTAAGAGCTGTTTCTAATCTGCGTCTTTCATTCCAGTCACGAATGTTAATTTAATTATAATAACGAAAGCGTATTTAATATATTCAGCTTTATTATTTCGACAAATTAATTTACGCTTAGATGAACTGGACGTAGAGATTGTTTTTTAACAATAACCGCTAAAACTTAAAGTAAATAGCAATTATAACAGGGAAAGACCGCCCATTCCCTCATGACTAACTGAAATCTCGAAAACTACGTGACCTAAGACACTGCTGATTCCGTCCTTACGGGATACGAAAAGTAGTCACAGTTTGTATGGATATTGGTCGATTTTTTGTCCAGAATTTATAACGCGTACAAAGTCACGGAAATAGCTAATTGAATTATATTATTAACTTAAATATAATAAGCTCATCAGAAACGAAACAGCATATAACAGGCGCATGCAAAACAATAGCTCGAGCCGACTACAAACACCGACACGACCAAATAGCGAAGATCATACACAAAAAACTTGGACACCAATATAATCTCATAGAATGAAACACTCCTTACTTTAAATACAAACCCCAAACCGTACATGAGAATACTACTAGAAAACTTTATTTTGGTCAAGCCATCCTCACAGACCTCACCATCCATTACAATAGACCCGACATAACGCTAATAAACAAAAACACAAAAACTGGTTACCTTATAGACAAACACACACAACCTACAAACCACCATATTAGTTACCACCATAATAGTTATCTTAATAAAACTGCAGTCATACCAAAGCAACTACATCAATCCCTCAGCACCTTAAACCTACCACCGAATACTTACCTTTTTAGGGCCGCGTTGCGCAGCATACCGCAGCGCCCGCAGGACTCTCAACTCTGTCTTGCCTTAATCGGCCAGCCAGAGGGAGGTGGCCAGAGCTTGGATGCTCGGGGGTGGAAGTGTCATGTTCAAGGGCATAACTACGGGGAAACCCGCTCACAGGCCTTCTTCGTGATGGTGAAACGCGCGCCGCACCGCTCGACACCCCAAGCTGCTCACACCCATGTTGCTTCCTGTCGCCTGTCTGACTGTACGCCTGTGGCGGCCAGACCAGTGAGTGGCGAGTCACCGCCTGCCCATTTCTCCGTATGTTTTTACCGTGTGTTCGGGGCAGGCGCCATAGTCCTTCAATAGTACCAGTTAACCATTCCATTAACACATCACCTTCAGAACCCAGTTTCTTGGTTGCCACTTTTTTAAAATAGCTTTTATACTAACCGGGGATTGTCGTTGGGTACACTTCTATAGTGTATACAGCGATAATCGCCAGTTTGTGTCACATAGCCTTTGAATTAAAGTGTCTAAAGGGCCTTTACGTGTTGGCTTCGGCTCCATTCACGCCTCTCAAATGACTGGCACTTCATGGTCCCGTGATATGGAACGACATACAAATAATAATAATAATAATCGGGTCCCTGTACCCGATGCCGGTTGGACACTGTTTTTTTATATTTTTAAATATATAGAATTTTGATACCTATATTTAAAAATGTAATTTATATGTATTATATTAATCTTCTAAATAATAATATCTTTGTTAGATAGGAGAGCTATAAACCTGAAGGTGAAGCTAACGTGACGTGACCTCCGACGCTCCAATACTGGTGCCAACGAGACTACGATTGTATGATTGTATATATTTGTCTGAGAGAAATCATGTACATCAACAACTTGGGTATTTATTTTTTTCCGTTTTCGCGGTACGTTCGTGCAAACTGTCAAAATCTTGTCATAATGGTAAATAGGTAGCTGCGCTTAGACATGCATTATCGCGCATGCGCGGCGGACATCTTGAACGCACCGCGCATGCGCCAGTTTGCACGGGCTTGCAGCGAAAACGGAAAAAAGTGAGTACCCTAATCGCGAAAAATGTGCTGATTGTTATAAGAACAAATCAACAAATATTCACTTTATTTTTCCAATTTTATTTAGACGACAACTAACTTTTTTGTTTTGAATTTCTGGTTTTGAAAATTAGATACGATGTAACTAGAAAAGGTTCATTTTGTAAACGCAAAATATTAAAATAATAGATTATTATTTTATACGATGTAGTACATCAATAAAAACAACATGACTGCATGATTAAACTTCGAAGAGACGCTGCCACCTTGGTAATAAAGTTTTATAAGTACTTAAGCTTTTAAATTCTCTTATAAGTTTTCTGGAACATTTATTAAACATTAAGTATGATTATTATTTACTTTATTATAAGTAGAGTATGATACTGCTACAAATACAAAACAATTAATTATGTTAATATGTGATGTATGCACATTAAAAAAAATCCGATAGTAACGAAAAATAAAAGTCGATTTTATCTTTAAAACGGCTTAATGTTTGGAGAACATTATAACTATTATTTATTATATAACACAGTTTTAAAGTGTTTCGAGACTTAGGTATTTATTTTACCTTTCTTGTATCGACACGTAAAGTAACACGATGCAAAAAACTTATTCATAAAATTCGTCGCCATAATAAGAGCATTCACTTTTAGCCTTTGACCACTTATTGAAACCAATTTTATTTAACATGCAGCGTAAGCACCTTAGGATTTTTTAATATAAAAATAACAGTTTTTCTCCGAAACCATTTTGTAGTGAATGGAAAAGGTTAACGGAAATAAGTCACTTGGCTTTTTATTACATTTTTGTTGCTTTTCTAAAGAATATATCAAGAGAAAGATGACGGAATTTCAACCCTAGTCTATAACTATAATTCAAATTGTATTAATATCTTGACAAAATTATCAGTTTTTGTACTGTATTAGATATTTATTATGAATATTATAAAAAAATGAAAGCCGACGGGATTTCAATAGATCGGATTGACTTACTACACTTGGACTATCAGAAATATTAATTGCTTTGGATTTAATAATGAAACCCATATGAATGCTTTGCAGTTTTATTTGAGGTCGTCAATTCTAGTGTTGTTAAAAGCGCAGCGTTAAATAAATTACATGGAAATTAAAATAATGCTTTGCCGAAGCGTGTGCTTGAACATGTTCTTATCAAACTCTTGAAAGTGCAATTAGGTAAGTGAAATGACGTCATATGCACGAAAGGGGTAAATAACTGAAAGAATGTAAAAGGTCTTTGTTGAAAACACCATCGACATGCAAAAAAGACATTAAATCTTTTACGGGGTCATTTTTAAGTCAATTTTATATATTTCCATGGTAAAAAAACTAGCGGCTTTTGCGCTAAAAATCACTTGTAAAGAGGTAATTAGGTAAGGCGTGTAGTAATCATTTTCTCGCTAAAAATGTGACGCGAGCTCTATTTTTATGCGAGCTCTCGTAGCTAATATGTGGAATTCATTAAGCTTTAGTTACTTACGTAGTTAAATAGGAAAACAATGTTATACAATTTAATTTAACAATGGCCATGTTTAAATGACAAGGAAACGTTGTACTTAACTAAACAGAAACCACATTAAAAATCTACACGATATTTACTATTTACTTTCAATCGATAATCTACTGAATAATAGGAGACTTTGTAGTTTGCAAAAATAGACCGGTTCGAAATTGTGCTAAAATATTTCAAGGATTATTTGTATTCATTGAATATTGTTCCACTTTACACGCAACTTCTATCCTATATTAGTTTTCAATTACCCGAACCATCTTATCTGAGCCTGAATAAGAAACATTTTAGTCTTCACGAGAATTTTTAGAAGCAATATTTTGGCCAACGAGTTTTATGACGTTAGGGATGTGTAAGCTCGCCGTTCGTTTACACCGAAAATTTTAAGGTTTTAGCAGAAGAATTTTAGGTGAATTACCTTTTTGTGGAGTAAAACGCGTGGGCCGTTTAATTAGCTTTAAAAAACACTATTATGTGTTGGCAAGCTTTTAAGACAGGCCGTAGGTAAATGGCAAAACACGCTTCAAAATGTAAAATAAAAAAAAACGGCGCAATGTGTAATGAACATCATCACTACTGATCATACTAACATAGCAATAACATTTTAAAACACAAATACTGGTTTAAAATTTCTCAACAGTAACAGCATTAATTGCTATCAAAATTGCGTGTACCTAATTATACAAGTAGAATTCAATAAAAAGTAATTAAAAAAAATTAAACAGTCTTTATAATTTTTAGTTTTTACGTAACTACATTATATTTCCTATAGCTATACATTATATTTCTTAATTTAATCAAGATTTTGAGATGTTCTTTTATTTGAAATTTCCGTAAAAATATTAGCTAGTGCGTCAAATTTACACGTTTTCGTTCATATCTTCCAAACAACTTCACCGTTATAGATAAATCTTGAACTATTCCCTAAGTTGGAATAAATATGAAATCATGAAAATAGAATGGTCACAATGCAAATTGAAGCGGCGGTAGCCTAATGGCTAAGGCATCGGTCTCGCAATCGTGAGGTCGCGGGTTCGAATCCTACCCATTATACTACCGACGTGTGGGTTCACGTCCTAACACAAGCCTTTGAGCTTAGCTGGAGGGGTTAACAAGATTGCTAGTAATGTGGGACTCAATCCCACATTGCTTGTTATCTATACTAAATAAATAAAAAAAAAATGCGATCTCTAGTTTTAGAGAAATGATTGGACAAACATACAAACATTTTGTTTATTACATAAATCTATTTGGAAGCCCCACTCAATCATCATAAATGTAAAAATCACGCGCCTTCAATAATATTACATATCCATGTATCTAATACATAGCATAATTTTTTGAAGTCTGATAAAAATAGAAACGATTGAATTAGTAGCTATTAGCTAGCTTATATTAGACCAAGAAACTTCACATCAATGTATCCGTAACAAGACTGCTATATTTTTTTACTTGCAAGCCAGTACTTAAAATTGAATGGGGATATTCGTACCAGCTGACTAGTTTTGAACCGAACACGGTACTATTGTACAAGATAAGCATCCTAGTACGCAGTAAAAACAGTTTGACTTTAAGAATGTCTTTAACAGATTGTTTTGTTTGGTTCTTGGCTAACCTAGTATAAAATTGGTTTGAATTCTACATTGTAACCTTTATAGTTTTGACTTCAACATTTAAAGAACAAACAAGGTGACTTTTCAAGCAGTTTGTTGTATGATTATCTTTGTCTATTACTAATATTATAAATGTAAAAGTTTGGATATGTGGATGGATGTTTGTGCACAACAGGTAATTGGATCTGGATAAAATTTGGCACATAGATACATAGCATACCGTAGGATTTACTTTTAAAATTTGCACGCGAACGAAGTCGCGGGTGACAGCTAGTATAAAAATATCCCTAAAAGTGGATAAGCTTTGCTGGTGACTTTTCTAACACTACGTGGTACCTTTATACCGGTATCTTTAGATACAAAAATCGCTTAGAGTGTTAAATTTAGAAAATTACTTGTCGCCTATATTTTAGATTCGATATAACTTATTACTACTTGATATACAATATTTATTATAATGATACAGATAAGGCAACTTTTACAAAAATAAAATGTTGTAAACTCTGGACGAGTTAGTTAGACTAAAACCTAAATTTTACCACTTTCTGTGAGGAATAATAGTTAGCTTTAAAATACATTGTCTTTAATACCACATTCTCAGTTATAACATCAAGAAGACTGAAGATCAAAGGCAATAAAGACAGTGTTTGCCGCGGGAACTATTTCCATTGAAAGTTACAAAAGAAACCTGTTTACACAGTGCTTCAAGAGTTTAAACTGTACTCACTGCTATACATACTGGATACTCATTAGAGTAAACTTTTTCTTTTAGGACTCCCTAACTCGAGAAGCATACTAAGTATTGTTAACTCGTGTTAGTAACTTAGAGCTTTGTTTAAGAAGGTTATGGCAATTATATAAGATGAGATACGATACAATAAAGGTTAAAGATAATTTTTGTGGTCGTCATGAAATGAAAAAAAAAATGTATTTGATGTAAGCTACCTTAATTACTGTAAAATAATTCTTCATTTACATTTTTTATTAAGAATGAGGCGGCGGTAGCCTAGTGTTTACGGCAGCGGATTTGCAATAGAGAGGGCGCGAGTTCGAATTCCACACAATATACTACCGATGTGAACACAGTCCTAACACGAGATACTTACTGTAGCTGGAGGTGTTACCAAGATTGCTAAGAAATATGTGACCTATATTGCTAGTAATCTTTTAAACAAATAAGAAATACTTATTTTCATAACCAAAATGTAAATCATTCAGTAAAACCAAGATGTTTTAAAATTAAACTTAAAATTAAAAAAATAAACATACGGAGTGTGTATGTTTTTTTATTAAATTTTAACTTCAATTTTATATTTTGTATCGTTACATTAACAAAATAAATAATTATATCCAAATTACTGTAAATCAATCAACGTACGAATTCGTTTCTCGTTTCGAGCACAGGTGCCAATCAGTTGGTAATACTGATTGGCGTTCACAGCAAATAAGATAAATTATAAATAACTGTTACATTATGCACTGCATGTCTAATGTAATAAAAATGTCAGAATAATGTTGGATGGTTAAAGTGTTTTGAGTGTACAGCATTGTTTTGAGTTGTTAAGTAGGGTGAGAGGCCCAGGTATTCAGATGTTTTACTGTAAGTTAGTTTTTAGTCGACAGTTGAAGACGAGCATCGGTTGAAGATGCACGCAGTTGAATACGAGCATCTGCCGAAGATGCACGCAGTTGATGACAAGCATCTGCCGAAGATGCGCACAGTTGAAGACGAGCGTCAGTTGAGGGTGCATACTAGTTAAGACGTAATATTAATATAAGACAGTCATCTGTCTATCAAATAAAGGCACTTGTGATATTTTTTTGCCCTGGAATTCCATTAAATAATAATGTCACCAACCGGCACTGTTACCGATACCACATTTCGTAAAAGGCAAAGGAATAAAACTTGACAAATAAAATTATATTTTAAAAGGTATTTTCTCAATTGCTTTGTAATTGTTAATATTCCTGACAAAAAATGAACTATGAAACGAGGAGAATAAAAGTATTCATTTAAAAATAGGTAGGTATCTACATATATCAGTAATAAAGCTATAAACAAGCTAAAAAAATCTATATCTAAACGTGACGAAGGGGGAATTATACGTGTTTGCGTTCTACAAGGATAATCGTCACACTGCTTAGAAAGATACCTAAGATAAGTAAATTTATTCTAGGAATTCGTACACTGTCAGGAGTCATCATTAAAATGTGTGTCACGGAGGAAAAAAGTCGACGCTTGCAGTTTTGCTGTTGGATGCTGTCCAAAATCAGACGGAGCGCCCGCTCAGCCGAAATCAATTTTATATTAGCAACTGCTATTACTGTGGCAGATAATACGCAGCACGTGACGCCGATTTCAAGCATGTAACTATGTAATTATTTAGACCACGTAGACTAGGTTTGCGAAGCCGAATACATAGGTGCCTAATTTATGTCTATCTTCAATATACCTGCCACGAAATTTCTGTAAGCCAATTTTCGCGTACCATTTAAAGTTTTATTTGCTATGATTACGCTAAGTTGAAATATATTGTATTTACCGATATGTTTATTTTCGATCTTACACAGTTGAGAGGTTATATACCGTTACACTGCCGGACAAATGTCCCACCTTTTCTATCCTTTCTACCCACTATACGTAGTGGGTGGCTGACAGTAGACGTCGTTGAGGAGACAGACCAAAAACATTGATGTGAGGAGCTTCCTTAATAGTTAGACATGCTTTCGTAAGTAAAATAAATAAGTTATAACGTTTTGAAGGAAATACTATTATAACAGTAAAAGGTACTGTCTAGTTTAATATATTATAATATTATACGGCATCATTCTTACCTATTTTATCCTCCACGATTCTCAAAGGATGAGACCTGAAAAGAAAAAGGCTCATTAGTTTACAAAATATATAAAGAAAGGCATATATTATTTATTATTATAGGCTTTAATTTGACGCAGTATTTGTTAAAGCAAGTATAGGTCATAATAAACTGGTTTCTTATGTAAGTTTCGGACGGTAGTCTGGCTAGGTTTTGGTCATTTTATAGAGCCATTTTTAGGTTTTTAAATATTCACAAAACTTAGGTATTTTCAATGTATTATATTAATTAGAACGGACAGTATTTATTTAAAATAGGGCCAATACAATGCATTTTCAAAATTAAAAAAGTCTTAACAAAAATTAGACATTCTTTTAGTAAGTACTTGTGGAATTCTTGAGAAAAATTGAAGCCCGATTTAATTTCATTTTTGCCCGTTTCTTGGTAAGTTACCAGCCAAGGCTGACAAGGAGGCCCTTATCTAATATATAAAATTCTCGTGTCACAGTTTTCGTTGCCATACTCCTCCGAAACGGCTTGACCGATTTTGATGAATTTTTTTGTGCTTATCCGGTATCTATGAGAATCGGCCAACATCTATTTTTCATACCCCTAAGAGTTTATTTGTTTGTTTGAATGCGATAATCTCAGGAACTACTGGGCTGCACTGAAAAATTTATTTTATTGTTGGATAGCCCATTTATCGAGGAAGGCTATAGGTTATAACATCACGCTACGACCAATAGGAGCGGAGTAGCAATGAAAAATGTTATAAAAAAAAGGAAGAAAAAAGGGAAAATTACAATCTATTATTCATGCCCCTAAGTGAT
Source organism: Herminia tarsipennalis (assembly GCA_945859575.2). NCBI lineage: Eukaryota > Metazoa > Arthropoda > Insecta > Lepidoptera > Erebidae > Herminia > Herminia tarsipennalis. Next base: position 23,027,629 of record OX243844.2, read on the forward strand.
AGGGGTTATGCACCCCTAACATTTATAACTATACTATAATATTAGAAGAGAGAGAAGAGTTTGTTTGTTTGTTTGAACGCGATAATCTCAGAAACTACGGGTCCAAATTGAAAAAAATATTTTACTTTTAGATAGCCCATTTATCGAGGAATGCTATAGGCTATAAAACATCGCGCTACAACTAATGGGAGCGGAGCAGCTAGTAAAAATGTTTGCGAAAATGGGGAAAATTTACGCATACGAAGTTGCGCGGGTCAGCTAGTATTACATAAATAGAAAACAGGCATTAAGTACACGTTTACACTTTTTAAAAACAGCGCCTATTCACAACGATTACAAAGCAGTCCTACACTTACAAACTCAAAGGCATAATAAAGTAAACATCGCCCGTTACATTTACCAACACAAAACCACTTTCAATAACCTTAACTAAAACATAAACATACACTCTATAACACATTCACAGCACCCCAGAAGAGCTCTTCCAATGGCGAATTACAAGGGTTGTTTTTCAAAGTGAAAAATATCATCACTGAAACGCTTGTAAATTTTTCATACTGACATATATCTCATTGTGATTCACAATAACCCGTATCCCCTATAATAAGAGGAACACCTAAAATATCCCTAGAGAGTAAGGAATGTGCTGTACTGCTGGGGTAAAAATGTTATGGATATAAGCGCTAGATGAGACAAACAAATCATTTCACAGGTTTATTTTTGCGGTAGTAGATAGTAATGATAATTTTCCTTATAATTTTACTATATGTACTATCATCGTGATTTTGTTCACATACCCAACATTAACCATTTACGGCCGATCTCAATAATCTACCTATCCATGGATTTGGCTACTAGAGGTAGAATTTTGACATATTTTGTATGGAGGTTATGTCAAATATATACCTCTAGTAGACAAATCCATCTATAGTTAGATTATTGAGACCGGCCGACGAAAAATTGCACTGTAAAGCTTAATATTTCACAAACGGATCCCTAAATCTAAAAATGGTCTTAAAAGACAATTTTTAGATTTAGACACCGAAATGTTTAGAAAAAAAACACATCCCCCACTTTACTTAAAGGGCCCCCTATATAAACTCTAAAAATTCAAAATTTTTTTCTTTCACTTTGTCGGTGTAGGTAATATGTGTCCATACAAAATTGCAGCCTTTTAGCACTAACAGCCTCTGAGCTAAGCTGCGGACGGACGGACGGACATGGGGAAACTATAAGGGTTCCGTTTTACCATTTTGACTATGGAACCCTAAACGATATTCAGCTATCAGAAAGCAAGTGGGGTAGGTCTCATCCATGTATTCCATTACCTGTTAATAAGGAAACTTGATGTAAATAAAAGTCAAATACGATCATAAAAGGATAAGAGTTCAAGACGTAGTAGGTTCGTTTTTAGATTAGCAGTATAAACCACGGTGGTTTATACTGTTAATCTATATATTAATTGGTATTTGTGTGGTAATTGTTTTTAGTGACAGGATAAAAGCGTTATTTAAGGTACCAATTTCATGAAGACTCATTTTCTTATAATAATCTATTTGCTGATTTCTCATCCAATTAGAAAGAATTCTCTCTATTTTGACCCCCAGAAGATACCTTTACAGTCTATTGTAGTAGTAAGTATTCCAATCTATTGACATTAATACCTATTACATATTTGCAGTAAAGCAAATGCTTGAAGCATTTGCCAAAGAAAAGAAGAAGAAGTTTAAAGAGTGCATGACTTAGTGGCTGCTATTAAATTAAGGGAGAGCGCATATTTATGTTTGCGCGTGTTACACTTTACTCTTTGCTTCTTATTTGCTAGATTCTGTTATAAAGTTGGTTAAAAACAAATAATCTTTCAAGTAAGGTAGTAATATTCTTTGAATAGTAATAAGTCTTCTGAAAAATTATCGACTGGCAAGCGACGAAGAGGGCGGCCTAAGCGTAGATGGGCTGATGACCTCATAGCTGTCATGGGGGTGGAATGGATGTCAAAAGCAATTGATAGAGATAGCTGGAAAGAGCTGGAGGAGGCATATACCGAGAAAGGGGTCCGCATCCAAGAAATAGAAAAATAATTCAATTAATTAATTTATTTATATATTTTCAAATGTTGCTCATTTTTTTGTTGAACAAAATTAAATTAATTTATTAAAAACCAAAAAAAATATAGTGTATTTAGTGAATAAGAAAATGTAATATAAGTGTTTAAATTTATTTTATTTCATTTTTATTTGATTTCTAATTGATAATAAATAATAATAAAATTAAATGAAATTGAAACAATAAATTAATGTATTTTATGGTTAATTCTAATTATTTTATTAATTCGTTTTATTAATTATTATTAGTATGTTATTAGTTCAATGATGTTGCGAGAAGTGCATGATTTTGATTATATCTATTTAAAATGTACTAAATGTATTAAATTATTAATTAAAGTTTGAAATGTTAGTCAGTTTAAAGTTAATTTATTTATGCATGATTGGAATATTTATTGTAATTACAAAATGTTAATGGATATGGAAATAAATGCTTTATTATTATTATAAGTCTTCTGAATTGTAATTTGAATCTCCTATAAACACCTTCACCAACTACCATATTCGCAAGCTATCAAAGGACGCTACCACAACTACACCTAGGTAATATCTCCCTGGAGATGTGAGTGGTATACATACTTTCACAGAGTTATTTTATATCAGATTTTGTTGTAACATATTAGGCGACTTTTAACAGAAAAATGTTTTAGTCTCTTTGGAAAACCAACAAGATCATAACCATGAACCGAAGCCAGAGGCTAAAAAACCATATTGTTTTTATGGTCATTACTGAAAAAATATTATCCCTATGAAATAGTTTTGTAAATTAGGTAAATTCCACCCCAATAAGTTTCTTATGGATTTAACTTAAGATTTATGTTCGTAGGCACAGAGAGATAGTAAACGTTTCATGGTTATGGGGACATAGTTCTTGTTAAGTATATTGTGCAGGCTTCAGTAAGTATAGCTATAAAAAAATATTTTCTTTTGTTTCATTTTTGCTCCTAACTGACGTTTTTTTTGTTAAAACGGTCGAAACGTCGGGCAATAAACAAGGTATTTTACCTTAAATTATTCACGCGATTAAGACCCGTAAAATATATATATTTTCATAATACTACTTGCTTATTCGTTGAACGCAAACCATGTATTCTAACTAATCTGGTGAGACACAGGCGACATATTACATTTCCCTGTAGGAGATAAGCTAAACCATTAGCAACATTACATGTAACATCTAATTGCGTATGTATTTCTGTTTCAGAATCTGTTAAAGTAAAATGTTGTTACAAGAACTGACATGCATTTGTGATTAAAGAGATAATTATAGGTACATATCAAATTCTTTGTCTTGTCTACGTATTTTGAGTATATTTTGTCCTGCGCTTTAAAACTCGGAGAAGGTCAAAGTCAACTTTTTATCACTATTACCACCATACCCACGGGCAAACCCTCATGGAACAGTTCATCAGTAATGATATTGTAGTGTTCTATTCCGTTATCGGTTCTAAAAATTGTCAACTTCTAAAATTAATATGGTTTTCCGAGAATATTTCGTCCTCAAACATAATAATTATGTCACTATAAATAGGTCCAAAATTACACTTGCAAACTTTTTTTGGGTGTGTGTGAGAACGGTAAGATCTTATTACGCAATTGTACCCTAAAATACAAAGAATTCACTGTGTTGTAAACGGGCATATGATGTAATGAGGCGTATATGTATTGAAATCTGGTGCGTGTTTGACTGAGTTCGATACCCAAACTAACATTGATTTAAAAGAGTACGTTTTTATGGTCATAAAATTGAAATTAGGTAAAAAATGTGTTTTTTATTTATGAAACTTTCATTATGGAACGACAATTTGTAAATAGATAAAATATGGGATAATCTAATCGAAAAAAGACCTCACAACACTTTGGTTCACGGTCAATTTATTAATCAAAGTCAAAGAAATGACTTTATAAATGAAATGACAAAGAAACTTTATTTCAAATGAAATTATGACCGCCTAACATATTTGTACATAAACATCAACAACAACAACAACATACGCAACATAAACTGAGCTATATTTTTCATAGTTTTGACGTGTTTCTTTATGTGACTGCGCTTAAAAGGCGTTAACCTTGCCATATCAGACTTCAATGGCACAGGTAAAGGGAGCCGAGGAAACTTCAAAGAAATATTAACTCCTCCAAGATAATCCTGAAATCGGTTACATTGGCTGTTAATAAACTATCAAGTTTGTATACCTTGATAAGGTTTACTGACGAAGGTTGAATTTGCTTATTTATCATTCTCTTAGGTGGTGGCAATACTGCAATATAAACAATGTATTATCTGCGTACACAATTGTGAACAATAAGTCTTAAAATAAATAAAATGTAACATTATATTCTGACAAGTTCGAAACTCTTCTTCACCACAGTGCTGACACAAAATTAATATCTCTACGCAAAAAGGAGTCTTACTCCGGTTGCACATATAGAGGAGCTATGTAAAAACACAATATATGTTCGCTGGCATCTGGCCCGAGCCCCAACTATCTCGTATCTCGCTAGCGATATTTTTTACTGAAGGAATGGGCTTTCGAGAAAAATTGTGCGATTCAGATAACCCCAAGATAGTTCATGGTCGAGGAGTGTTATATGTTTTTAGCTTTGAAATTAATTTATCATATATGTTTTTTGAAGTTTGTTTTTTGAGATTTTACTATCATGATTGGAGTTCAAATTATAGTTTGACGAGGAGACGTCAAAAATATTTTTTTTTCAGCAAACATCAATGTATCACAACGTGGCACATCATCATTAGACAGGTCTTTCAAAAACATTTTAAGGTTTCATAAACTTTTTTTTTGAGTGAATATTTTTGGAAATAATCGCTCCGAAAGTTGCATAAATTGTGTCTCCTCCTTAACTTTTGAATCGTGTTACCAAAAATATGAAAAAAAATCACAAAGGTAGCGCTTAATAAATACTTTAAACTAAAATTATTTCAGACATGATCGGATATTACATCATTGAGTTATTAACGAAAAACTGCGTTTCTCAACAAAAGGACGTAAATGCCATGAACATACGCTCTTCTGATGATACAATTATTCAAAGCTGCCGAACCCTACACTGAACATGGTCTGAAATGCTCTTGCCCGGTTTTTGAAATGAAGAGTGTTTGTTTGATATAAATGGATAGTTTCAACCAGGTTGGACCCGACGTGGCTGATTACGAGTGGACTTTGCGTACTCTTGTCACCATGGTCGGTAATACCGAGTTACTTTCTTAGTATATTTGTAACAATGTAACGCGAAAATCTTTTTATTATTTATAACAGCAATGACGCTTTTATACTAGTCTTATATCGCCAGGTAATCAGACCAGGAATCAAATAACTAAACGATTCTAAATGACTCTCAAGAGAGCAATAGACACCTATTCAATATATATCTCCAAAAGAATTAAAATACAATTCTAAAGCGACGTAGAATTTTCTATTGAAAAGACGTCACGTTTCTTTAATGCCATGACGGGGGCTCATAATGTGGCTTTTTACAGAAATCATCGATGCGAGAATGATACAAGGCAGTTTATCAACCTCTCGTGTCATATTTACCCGTGTTTTATAGGGTTAGCTAAACGAAAGGCGCGCTGAATACAATATACTTTGACCCTGTGCTGTATTATCAAAAGAAAATGTTTTGTTTATTAGGGTCGAAGTTTGGCGTTAGTATTGGCTTATTAGGTTTTATACGACGTCTTCGGGTAGGTAAATATTTTTTGGCTTAATTACAAAGTGGCTGAAGGTTATTTACAAGATGTTTTATAAGACGCTTAGCTCTTACGTATTTTCTGTTGATCATTTTGGTTGTATTTATTTTATTTTTCTTTCCTATTTACTTTTGACCTCAGCAACAAAAGGGTATTTTTCACCGCTGTAAAAATAACTGTAGATATCATAATTCTCATAGTATTTACCAAAAAAATACTTTTCATTTCTTTAACAAACTATTCCTAAAAACTGTTTTTAGGCAACAATAAATAAAACATTTTAACGACATACATGTATATTACTTTATATATATTAGTTGTTAAATAATAATAATCAAATCATTTAGATGTATTTTTTTATCATCTTTTTGTTCACGTCATAACTTCGCACTTCGGTCTCAATATTAAGGGATTAAGTTTTAAAAATCATATCAAAGCTATTATCTATTCACGTTTCATGCGTTGATAAGATTTAATTTTATAAGATTTAATTTGATATGATTTGGTTATCATGTTGGTTCTTTGAGCCACTAGATTTTTTTGTATATCACTCTAAAAGTTTTAACATAAGTTTAAATGACGAAGCGCTTGACTCTTATTTTGCTAAAGCGCATTTATAGTTTTCATACTGTAATTCGCGCTGCAATGCGAATATGTAGGAAGTTGTTACCGTGCATTAGCAAAACACGCGCTTGTCATTTGAACATAGGCCTAATGTGAGCAATTCTGGTCATCTTAACATTTTATTACACCAATATTTAGTCCCAAATCTACACCAATGTATTAAGTTGAAACAGTATTCTTCATCCAAGGGCGGCACCAAATTCTACATCGTACAGCAGGTATTATGTACTAATAGAACCTGCTGTACGATGTAGAATTAGGTGCACAAGTTTGGAGCAAATGTTTGGAGTAAAGGTTTCATGTAGGTACTCTTATAAATGGGCCCCGGTAAATAAGGTACGGCCGTTGTCCCAAATGTGAGGTCAGTTTTCTTTGATAATTATGGAAGAAGTTAAAATGTATATTCAACCAAAATCTTTTTTAGACAGAATGTAGTCATATGGATTTTGTTGTTATGTTAGGATTTAGTTATCAATTTATGATTTATTACACTTTTGTAGCTGGCTGTGATATTATTGTAACCTTTTAAATCTACTGTAATAAACAAGAGTCGGTGGACCAATTCTTGGACCACTAAGTCTTGTATAATTATATAATACTTATTCGATAATCATATTATAATATACGAAAATTAGAAGGTCCTTTTCAATATCGTCTATTATCATTGTCATCAAAAGGAAAGTGCTAGTTTAAATTTTCGTCAGGTACTTTAAGTCTGAAATTATATTGTAATGAATAACTTAAATGAACAAACTAAAACTCGATTGAATAAGAGAAATATAGAAATAAGTTAGCGTTAGCGCTGGCTTTTGGGGGTAAAGAAGAGATATTTTTTTTTAGTTATTTGAATACATTTGTTGGTCATCCGCAGCCTAATTGGTTTTTTTAAAGTCTATGGCGACAAACACCTATAAAAATACTTTAAGATAAAAGTTTGCTCTACAAAACTGTAGACAAAAGCATACAGTATATAGCAAGTAACATTTTTCCAGATAGTTGAAGCGAGGCAGTCTAGCTAAGCCCTCTGAGATACTCGAGCCGACAGTGACATTTCATGTTAAAATACAGTGTGTGTCAGACCTCTTGTGAAAAGACTTATGCACGGGTTTGCAAGATTAGTAGGCTTTTGTTGTTAATTGATGTTGATATGTAAACTAATTTGTTGTTGAGGAGTAAATTATACTGCATTATGAAGGTAGACTCTCGAGAAAGAAGGTATAGAGCTTGGTGTATTTTACCTACAAATAATAGGAAGATCATTTTGAAAATACCTAGGATGTATTTTCAAAATGATCTTCCTATTATTTGTAGGTAAAATACACCAAGCTCTGGTCAAACCTGGTTAAGGTATCGGATTCGCAATCGATTGGTCACGGGTTTGAGTCTCGAGTGAACCTCCTAACACTAGTTGAGCTTGGTTGGAGAGGTCAATAAGATTGTTGTTATTGTGTGTACTCTTAAAAAAATTATTTTTAACTCTTCACAAAACACAAAAGTTGTATAAGTTTAAAGAGTGTATATATGTGTCTGTATGTGGTATTGTTGCGCCGAAACGGATAAACTGATTTATATACATTCATTTTTATTGGAAAGGTAGCTTAACAGAGATGGTTTTAGCTTTGATTGAAAATCCAACCTGCTGTTTTTAAGACAATAACATTGGGGTTTGGCGTGTCAGGGATCTATTATTGTGCACATTATTTGGTTATAACATTCAATGTAAACAATGACTTCAGTAGAAGCCCCGCAGTGGGGAACTTTATAAACTGCTGTGTAAAATATACCTAAGTGTTTTTCCTATGGTAGTCAAGAAGTATCGTAGATAAGATTGAATCTGAGCTTTGGCGCTGGCAAATATCCTGTTTCTCGTTTGTCTTATTATATCCTGACTATGAAAGATCCATCAGTGAAATGCGACCTCTTAGAAAGTTCATACTCTTTGCGTGCGTTAGTAACGTATTATGTACTATTATATATTATCTACTCACTCAGTTCATCCTTACATAGTCTTGTTGTACAAATCAATGGTGTTTTAAGTAAAAAGGTGGTAGAAATTAATGAAAAGTATGCAGAAGCTTATGAACGACGACTCCTAAAACATGTGAACGTTGAGGCTATCCGGCTCCTTGCCATCACGGACATAGTGAGAAGACTAAAGGGAACTAAGCCATTCAAGAGTTAGTTTAGTGAAATTAGTATTGTAATATAATGTACTTAGTGTTATTTACAAAGAACGCAAGAACCGAGTGCTTTTCCTTTTATCAGAGATAATAAGAAAAGTGTTAATGGACATTTTTTTAATTTTAAATATTGGACTTAGCAAATTAAAATAGAACTAAATTACTAATCTAACTCTAAAGGATCCATGTGGATACATAATATTTAAAAAAATACATAGTAAAATAAGTCGCTACACGCTCTTGTTCTTATGTACTTACGCTTAGATTGCTAAAACTTCACAAATGATGCGGTCTGATAATTATAATTTCCCACAGATTGTTTGTCGATATCATGCATGTATGTTAGGTAATTTCTTACAGATGAGGTTTATAAATATATATGACTTTTGAATAACTACATATGTACTGACATAGTAATTCAAAAGTTTGAGTTTACATAGCACTGTGGACGAAAATAGAAGTGGTTTTTGTTACGTACTTACTTAAAACAGAAATACCTACTAAAGAATTCAGCATTGTTAAAAAAATGGAATATTTATACGTCCCTCCCTTCCCCCTATCCGAATTTGAAAGAATTGGGTTGTTTTTGTTGCATACTTACAACGTTTTTCGAAGGAATTAGTAATGGAACAAAAATTTTGTTACTTCTCATTTCATCAGCTGTTACTCGTAAACTTGTAAAGCCTACTTAGCTGTGATAGTTTTCCTTTTAATTTCACTAAATAAACTATTACCGTATGTTTTTCACATAGCCAACATCAACCATTTAGCTGGCATGGGATGGGGGACACTTGACTCTAACAAAATTTGCACTTTAAAGCTTAATATTTAACAAACGGATCCCTAAATCTAAAAAAATATTTTAACAACTCCAAAACGTTTTTAAAATATCTATCTAATGATACCCCACACGATGGGGTAAGTGAGAAAAAAAAATCACATCCCTACTTTACTTAAGAAAAAAAATTCAAGGTTTTATTTTTTCACTTTGTCAGCGTACGTAATACGAGTATCCATGCAAAATTACAGCCTTCTTGCTAGAAGGCAATCTCTGAGCTAAGCTGCGGACGGACGGACAGACGGACATGGTGAAACTATGAGGGTTCCGTTTTGCTATTTTGGCTATGGAACCCTAAAAACGATGCCAAAACAAGTGTAGTCCAAATACCTGAGGCTAAATATTCCCGAAAATTCTAAATATAATCCTGAAAGTAATAAAATTTGCTTCATTATACATCATTCATAACCGTAGTTCTTGAAAATATTAACTTGAGTTGCAAGAAAAGTGAGGGTGACTTATATTTACTTTAAATGCAGATTAGTTGCAGGCTAGTTATAGATCCAGAATAACCCATTCAATTTCATTTAACTTTAGTTAAGGTCGATTTTGTAAATCATTGATACCTACGTAAGACCACACAAAACTCTCCCTCCCCTTCTGTTCAAAGCTTTTTATCTACATTAATACTAAGCCCCCATACTATCTCCACATACAAAACTTAAAAAATAAATTAAGCTCTGACAAAATCACACATTGAAGACTCTTTAATGCTCTTAACTTCCGCAAAGAGACTATTCGAGCATAAAATCGTCTTAAGGCCTGCTCTTAAAATACAAATGATTTTGAGATTCAAAATCTTTTTGCAACTAACGTTGACATGATTAAAGGCTGGTAAGGGATGAAGATTGACAATTTTACTTAGGCTTTACTCAAGGCTTATTCATAAAAGTTGAGCTAAAGTGGGATCTGAGTACGTAATCTTATATTTTAAATAAGTGACCGTCGTTAGTTTATATTTACATAAAAGTTGTAAAATGAGTTTCCTTTAAAGACATGAATAATGTTCATAAGGTTTACCTACTTCAATTTACGAATAAAATTTGTATTATTTCTGTTGTGCTCGAAAAATTAAAAGTGTATTAGTCTTAGTGTTATTAAGGTAAAGAGAGAAAACTGAAATGCAAAAAAGCAATGATATTATTTAATTACTTTTTGTTTAAATTGTTACTTTTGTTTCTAAATTACCAACCTATCTTTATCAGACATAAGAACTGGGCAAGTGCATGTCGGGCCACGCACAATGTAGAGTTCCTTAGTCCCCGATCTGAATAATGTGGCTTAAGAAAATTTGCACTTTATTATTATTATTTTTTATTATTATATAATTTGCTTACTTCACCAACGGATCCCTAAATCGAAAAATGGTCTCCACAACCCCAGAACATTTTTAAAATACTTGTCTAATGATACACCACGAGATGGGGTAGGTGAGAAAAAAAATCACATCCCTACTTTATATTTAAGTATCACGCATGTCGATACTACTAAGTAAAAAGTTATATAATATCGATGATCGAAACATTTTCATCTCTTTCAAATTTGAATGTTTGTGTCTATCCCACATAAAACATAGACAAGTGAACATATAAATCGCCGTCAAATTCCATTATCTTAAAAGCCGTAGGTAATATTATATGGCGATAACCTTTGTTTAATCTTCTGCAATGTCATAACAGTTACGCATTGGTTACTGCAGTAAGGCTGCAGAGACACAAATAACACTTATTAGTCAACATGTGCCTGCATTATGGCGCTCATGGGATACGGTGAAAATGTTTTACATGTGAACCCGAACAAAAGTGAGGCATGTTTAAATTTTCTGTGGCTTGTTTGTTTTGTAATGCAACCGTCAGAGTTATTGCTGGTGTATAAAGAAGATAGACAAAAATAAGAGTGTTGATGATTCGTTGATTTTCGTCAATGAGTTTTAAACTTTGGTGTAGTCTGTGTATTGAAAATTTCATTGTTGTAATAAACCAAAGTTTTATATCTTAACGTATTTTTAGGATCTGATGTATTCCTGTTAGTATTTCTTTGTATCATCCGAGTAAACCCGAGAATATCCCAGTATACCCGGTTTACCTATTACCTAGAATAGCTTGGTACCTAATAACAGATAGTCTTGTACCTACCTACATCCTATAATATACACTAGTCTACCCAGCGTGTCCGCAGTGATCCACAACAATCGAGTCAATGTTTCGTTTGTTATTAGTAGATCAATATTAGTAGATACATAAATAGCAAACAAGTTATTGCAATAAAACTAAAAATTTGATGACCAAGTAACCCAGAAGAAATTGCAAGTACCAGTCATACATTTAAAATAACATATTGACAGAGCATCACATTTATCTTTAACATGCTACGAATATTTTATTACTATATACGTCTCCAAAGTAGCCATTGTTAAATCGATGACAAATCGTAGGTGTTATTTCGTTCTGTTCCAACGACTGAGCCAAAAAGCCGAGATATATTTGACACTATTCATAATAGTGACAAAAAATCCTGTTGCCGCGCTTCCAGGGTGTTATGTAATGTGAATATCGACGATATGGGCAAGTATTTTATTGTTTAGATTCCTTTTGTTTTAGCGTTGTAAACTGCATTTGACTAATAAAAAAAACATGATTAACTAATGAAAATATCATTAGATAAATATGTTTATTATTATTTAAGAAAAAATTAAGATTAACCCTTTGACGGTTTCAGTTAAATACATTCAACAAAAATAAACAAACTATGTGTTTCTAAAGCAGGTGCAGTAAATAGATGTCTGATTAATAAAAAAAAAACATAACATATTCGTATGTTACAAAAGGAGTAGAAAATAGAACTTAATTCCTAATAAACCTATGCCTGGCAGATTCTTGACGCTAGTTTAACCTAAAACCTTCTGAAGCTTTTGTTATAATTCCTTCGAAGCAATCTCATCTCCGATTCTACGGTCGCAGAGGAATTTCGTCCAACGGGCGACCTATTAGAAGTACGAATACAGGTTTCCCTAAATCTCTTCAATAAAAAACAAAATTTAAAACTTTACAAACACTCGACGGACATGAAAAATAATTAAACATTTTATTTTTATATCAAATCAAAAAACTGCCCTTAATTGAACAAAAATATTTTTGAGCATGTGACAGGTGAGCAAATGGCAGGCCCCGGCAGATATTCTTCGGTTACTTACCTTTTGTTAGTCAGAGGGTTTTAAAATGCTGTTTGATTCTTTTGAAAGTCCGTCAGGTTTGTTTCAAAACTTTTTGAAGATTTTTATTATTTTTATTTACAAAATATGCAACTTTGACTTATCGGACTCTAATTAACGAAATTAATATATAATCCGATTTAATAATAAAAATTCGCCATTTTATGGTGTTCGCCATCTTGGATATGAAATTTGTGATAGGGTATAGTATTCTACTAGTCAAGCCTTTTTATATGATACCCATATTGAGGGTGATACCATTTTGTGGTGGCGGCCATCTTGAACCGATTAACATCAAACAGCTCAGAACACGTCTAATTCACATTTCAAAGAAAAGAAACAAAATCAAAATCGGTTCATGCGTTCGGGAGCTACGATCCACATACACAGTCATATAGACATGTCAAACTTATAATACCATGGCCGTCACCGTACATCTGTCAAATTGACGTCAAACGTCGGCCGGGAAGGATACGAACGATATATCTTTAGAATTATGTATTAAACCTATTTAAATATATATATATAATTGTTTGTTGATAAATAAGCTATGAGAAAAAATATAACTTTGCACATACCACCTTGTAGAATTTTATCAATTGGAAGTTAAAGGCGCGTCACGTGATTTTTTCTCCTTTTATTTATAAAAAAAATCATAAATAATAATAAAAGCCATTAATTCAAATACTAAATAATTTATACGCAATAATATAAACCACTAAACAATAATCAATCATAAAAACAACCCACTTCATACATTTTTTTTACACCACCAGCCCACTTAAGACCGGCACTTAAGTACCTGATAAGAACGACCCGAAACGTAAACAAAAAAAATATTGTTTACTTTAAACTTCAATTGTAGCGTGCCTCGAGGTTCGAGTGGCTATAAATCTTATCTTAATAGCTTCAGTCGGTCTTTGTTCGTAACATAAACAGTTCCAAGTGCTATAATATTTATTATGTAAACAAACGAGTTCCAGCTAACACGATATAGCGATAAGAGTCTTGTAATATGATACCAAAATGGAGGGTCTCACACTATTGCGTATTTATCGTAATTTATAGAATTTTATTTTGCATGTTAATGTATATTCTTTAATTAAATGTTATTTACTAATTAAAAAATACAAAAATAGAGATGTTTTATACGAAAATATTAGAAAAATCACTGGTATTGCCTCGGCCCCTCGGACCCCCGGGGGTCCCTGAATTTCGTTTTTTTTTTATTTTTAAGTTTACGAAATATCTAATCGGAGTAATTCAAATGAAATGAGTGATAAGTCTATAGATATGTATGTTATCGGTAATAGTAACAACAGTTTCCAGCCACAAGAATGTTTTTGTTATAAAAACAATAAAACAATACGTTTTTTTTTTTTATGTTCAAAATGGCGGCCAATTTACGATAAAATGTAAAATTTGTATCCAAATCGTTATTTGAGACGTTGTGTTTGTAATAAAAAGTGTTTATGACTTACCTGTCGATGTTTTTATCACAGTATAACACTAAAACAACACAGTTTCACACTGACTACACCCTTCACAAACAACACAACAACACACAATACCATGTATAAAAGCGCGCCAACGGCAACTAAATACAGACGAAATAAACAGGTTTAATATGAAATTATGGTGTAACTGTGGTATTATTATGCATCTTTATCCAACGATCTAACATTCTGCCAAGTTTGAAAAGGATAGGTGCAGGTTTAGTAGGTTTGTTTGAACTTTAAAATATAGTCGTACCGCGACCTCCAGGAGGTCGCGGACAGTCATGGGTATTTTAGTCGCGACCTCCTGGAGGTCGCGGACAGTCGAGCGGATAACACCCCGTTGTTTTTGTGTCGGGGATTAAAAAAGGCTTAATGAATTATAGGTTCAAAACGCGAGAGTCATTCATATTTTATATTGTCAACTCTAAACCAAAATAAAATAATTCTCTAAAAGGCTCGTATTATAAACAAATGTTTCAAGACCATTAACTTCTTGTTTTCAAGTTTAGATTAATCAAGATTGTAGCCTTGTTGATTGTTATTAAACACCAACAAATGAATCCACTCAGTGCTTTAATAAATTGTGGGACAAAGTTAACGATGGAGGCTGATACTTGCAGCGGGAGGCGGAAATTATTCCGAAGGGATTACGACTATAGGCCACTGCTATCGGACGGCAATGTGTAGTTTTAGTCTAGTATGCATGTGTATGTATGTATGTATGTTCGTGATTTTCTCAGAAACTGAACCGATTTTAATGCGGTTTTCACTATTAGAAGGAAGGTTTTAGTGTATACAACGTTGTTCTAGCTTATAAACCATCAGAGATATAGACTAAAACAAAGGAGTGAGTCAGCGAAATTCGCATTAGGTGATGTACTTGATATTTCTTATTCCTTAAAGGCGGTTCATTTTTCTTAAAAAGGTTGCATTAATTTAAAGCCGTTTACAAGTACTTTTTAACCGTATTAAAAAAAATGGTCTGTTTGACCCGTTATGTACTTATCTATGTATGTAGTATGTTTGCATGTAGTATGTATGTGTGTTCGCGATTTTTTTGACTCGCTTTTCGACTGCGTATTTTTCTGCTAAGGTTTTAGTGTATAAAACATTAGAGATATAGACTAAAACATAGGTGTGATTCAGCGAAATTTGCATTTGGTGATGTGCTTGATATTTTTTTTTCCTTAATAATATACATTTGAAAGTGGTTCATTTAAAAAAAAATGTTATTACCAGTGTTAGTTCAGCAATAAACAATGGAACCAAAGTCAGCGATATAGCTCACAGGTTAGCAGCTGTGACCTATGTTGGTGACTTTGGTTCTATTGTTTTCATAAATAAAGCTCCCGTAC
Source organism: Herminia tarsipennalis (assembly GCA_945859575.2). NCBI lineage: Eukaryota > Metazoa > Arthropoda > Insecta > Lepidoptera > Erebidae > Herminia > Herminia tarsipennalis. Next base: position 23,043,153 of record OX243844.2, read on the forward strand.
TAGAAAATGATACCAGTATCGGGAGAGAACAAACCAACGACTAGGGGGACTAAGTTAATCTAGACGCGATGCCAACGCTTATGGATCTTATAATGCTAGTCTGATGAATCGTCCCGATATCAAACCCACGATATTTTGCGCACAGCAGTAAGACGAACTCCTGCTGCATCACCCAGGTAAAATGATTTAATAAAAACCAAAACCATCTTTCCTACAATTGCCTTTAAAAAGATCTGATGACAAAAAAAAACAAAGGCATCCAAACAACACTTGTTCAAATATATTCGTGCGACAAATATAAGTTCGCGGCAGTGAGTTGAATGTAGGTAGCTTGGAGAGCCGCCAACTGTTCGAATTAAAACTGCTTTAAATCAGATGGGAGTTCTAAAGGCATGAAAGTAGAAGAATGTTTGTAAAGAACTTGTAAGAAAGAGGTGGATTTGTATGGTTGGTTAAATTATGTATTGGCACATCAAATATTAAAGAAATATACGAGTATGTACTTCACTGGCTGTTCCGCGCGGCTCCGCTCGCTTTGTTGATTGTCCCAATAAAATTCCCAGTCTTATGTCCTCATCCAAGTTTTAAAATGTTCTTTTTTAATCTATACTAAATTAAAAAAAAGCGGTTTCACTCGTTACAGAGATTATCTATAAAAACAACCTTGTTTGCTTCGCAATATGAGAATAGGTAATAGGTACTTCGCAATATGAGGTAGGTTTTTATCAAAACCTGTTCTGCAGGTATAGAGTCTGCTTACATGTACAATATAATATCTCCTAGGTTGACTAGTCACTAATGAGATTGCCAGCCATGTTCGAAATCGTTTTAGAGAATCTTAAACATCTATGGTGGAGTCAATCACATAATAATACAAAAATAGTCTGAGTAAGTTACCAAGACATGATAAGGACTATTTATATGAATAAAACATATGAACAGTCCTAATTATGTGTTTGTAAGTGACACAAACCATCCGGAATCAATGAAAACAAATGAAGTATTTTGACCTAAGAGTATTTTCTTTTTGCTTATTTTTATCTGATTTATGAATCGTTTCGATACCTATTGATAAAGTTTCGACCTAGAAATGTAAGCTATTTATGAAAGGTCCCACAACAAACAAAAAGTCCTCAGATTTCTTTCAACATTGGTCAGTTATATACTTCTTATTGTACTCTAAGGAAAAACTTATAACTCAATTTTTTCAAATGTTTGGTTCGTGTTGACTAAGCCCGGCTAATAAAACCTTGCTCTTTCCTTGAACTTATTTACAAAAGTTTCACAAAAATAGTAATCAGAAAGTTTTTCAATATTTTACCGAATCAAACCTTCTTTAGGATCATCGCACACTGTGTATAGTGACAGCAATAAATTGTCTAATTATATTCTTGCTCAATTGCAAGTACATTAACTACCTTTGACTGCCACTTTACTCTTGTTAAGTTCATTCCCATACAGCTCGATTTTTTTTAAATCCTTCCTTATTCCTTGTCTTCATCACATAATTTATCACTTTGCAAAATGCCATAAAGACTAGGACTACTTTACAGCATTTTTTTTTTATAGAAATGAGATCAAAATAGATGGATTGTTTGGAAACAATTGCATTTTGTAAGCAACTCAAATCCAGGAACAATACTCAGTATTGTACAAGAAATACTAAACGAACGCCTTTTGAAACTATATTAAAATTGAAGAGATACAAAAGAAAGGTAAATATTTAAAATGAGATAAAATTCAAAACACCTAGCTATGTCTTCTGAGTGTGAAAGTCCTTACCGATAAAACTTTCAGAGAAATTGTTTGAAACGGGATGGAAATTTGATTTTTGAGGTTAATATTGTTTATAAAGTACAATAAGAAGAGCATAACAACCTTTCCAATAGAAATAGGCAAAAAGGATTCTACCTACTACTAGAAATTCCTAAAAGCCACTCCTCAGTGACGTAACCTAAGTCTAGAAATATTACGGTACTTCGGAACAAGGAAAAATATTTTTTCAAAAAAAGGCATATTCTTTCTCGAAATATGAAGTATTAGAAAGTAATGTGTGAGTCGTACGTTTTGGTCCTTATTACGGTACGACAAAGTTGCGAACTTTGGTTACTTAACTCAACTTTCCGTGGTCATCTTCAGGTGGGGGGAATGATAAAACTGGCATATATCTCTCGTGGTTCGGTGCTTGCGATAAAAACATAGCCAAAAAGTTTTGACATAACGCGATAATAAGGAAAATGGTGTTGTGTGTTGTTTTTGGCTATGAAGACCAGTTTTCTGGTAAATATAAAACAAAAGTGAACGGACAGATAAAACGCGAGCACTTTTTGTATGTACAGGATAAGCGATACTCATTTTTTTTTAAATGTTTAACAGGTACAAAGACTTTTTATTTTAAGAATTATTTTTTTTAAGAATTAAAATATTGTCGCGTACAAGAGACAAAGTTGTATTTTATTATTGAATAACTACATAGACATTTACTTGAAACATACTTACCATAATATATTGCTACTGTAGTTAATGTTTTAGTTAAAAATAAAGTAATTGCAATCTTTATTGGCAGTGAACCGCATCCATTCACAATAGTATTTCGGCAAGAAACACACAACAGGTTGCTTCAGAGCAGGTGGTTACCTGATATTCGTCCGTAAATACAGGTAAGCATTCGCAAGAGAAAAGTATTTTTTTTTTAATTACCTCGCACTTACTGTGAACATGAATAGGTTAAATATATATATTTAACCTATTCATGTTCATGTACCTGTATTTATATGTATATATACATATATTTTATGACATACTTAGCAATGATGTACGTGTATATAATCGACTGCCTCTGTGGCGCGGTGGGAGTGTATCCGACTGCTACGCAAGAGGTCGTGGGTTCGATCCCCACCCAGGATAAAACTTTGTGTGATGAATACGACGCTTTATTCTGTGTCTGGGTGTTATTTATTTATAATAAGTATGTATTTAGAAATATATAAGTATGTTTATCAGTTGTCTGGTTTCCATAGTACAAGCTCTGCTTAGTTTGGGATCAGATAGCGTTGTGTGAGTTGTCCCAAGATATTATTATTATTATATTATTATTAACTCACGCTCTTTCCTAATGGGGTCTGCAAATCCCAAGCTGTTTGTTATTTCAATATAAGACAGAACGTGTAAAGCTTGAATGCCATAAGGCGGGATTTATGTAGGTTAAAATGTTACACCCTAAGAGTTGAGAAGTAATTACTATGTGTGTTGTTGATACTCCCGCCGTCTCCAATTGGAGACGGCGTCCGCGACCCGAAACGCCGCCGTATCCAATTGGAGCCGGCACGAGCACACTCGATTTTATGCTTTATTCAATGAAATTACAACTTAAACCCGCTAAATATTATATATGGATAGACGCGGAATGAAATTATCTATCGAACGACACGTTTACCAACTGAATCATAGAAAAAATAAAAAAGTTGTTGGCATTTAAACATTTCCGAAACGCCAGTTCGTTAATGGCCTCCGGCTGACGTGTTTTTGTGAAGTGACGTGAAGTGCATTTCAGTGATTTATGCTGTGATAACCGCGATTTATACTATAAAATTGTAAGTAAATAGAAAGTAATATATTATTTATCCATTATACTGCATAACTAATGTATCTCAACAGTTTTTTAGCCATTTTATATGCGTCAAACGTCCAATATAAGTTGAAATCAAGCATATTTATCGCCAATTGTTGTTTTTTCATCGACGATATTTTAATAATTTACATATCAAATAAATGTAAAATATATATATTCTATTAGATAATTTTATAAGGAACACGAATATATACATATGTAAAATATTTTCAAAGCCACCGTGTATATAAAAAATTGAGGAATGCAGTAGGTAATAAACAAAGGAGCCTTATTCAGCCGCCGCGCGCCGTACTACCGAGTATAACATCGCTTATCAAATATTTATTACAATTTATCAGTGAACATTTATTTGAGAAAGTCATAAGACTTACATCCCTATACAGTTATGCAATAAAAAAATATTACGATGTTCGTACATTTGTTTATCTAAAGCGATAACATCGTAGGCGGTCGGCCGGAAATTTGAACTCGACACTTTGTAAGTAGGTACTTCATTCATCAACATCTGTTGAGTGCTATTGTTTATATTTTGGTCGCCGGCTTATGGGATAAGTACGTCTTGTTATCGTAGACGAACACGTATTTAGTTTGGCTCACATTTTAACACATTTCTTTTGATAAGACTGGAGGGCTCAATACAAAAACTAGGGTAAACGACCTTGCGGGTTGCGAGTTTTATGTCGGCGTTGGTTTTTGTGCAGATAATCACTGTAGTTTTTTGTAGGGACAGTGTATAAGTATTATACATCATTGCAAAGGTCGTTATTTCTTTTATTGGTTGGAATATAATAATACTAATTGGTGTTTTTTCTTTGTTATACATTACAGCTCAAACGTAACCCGTCCCGTCATAACGTATTTATCACCTGTTTCTATATTTCGCTACTTTTAGTTCTATATTTTATTTTATATAAGATTTTTATCATTATTCCAATAAAGTTTGTTAGATTTCTAATTGGAAAAAGTTAAAACTGGGCATATTCGTACGAAGATTCTTTTTCAAGAAGGTTTGCAAAACTTAGCATTGACGCGTTCAAATCGCGCGCCTGCGCGGTTTACGGTGTTGTTTTCAAACGCTATTATCTTTTTTTTTTCTTAGAAATGTATTTATTATTATTCTTATTAAAAATAAAGTATCTAATAAGTAAACACGTAAAGCAATTCAAAGCTATAACTATTTCATATAAATAGATCTACAACCATATATTCCGCCATAATACGCATTTTTTACACTTCTACAAGTTCCCGGCGCTCTATAATATAAATTACAAACACAACCATCAAATTTTATTTAACAATACAAAGCCCATAGTCTCAGCTTCTAAGAATAACAAGTGAAGTCATCATAACTCTGAGCGTTGAAACATAAACAGCGATAAGGCGTCTTAAGTGCCCGCGCAGCTGACGGGTGTCAGGTTAACGGCGTCTCATATTTCGCGCGAATATCGCGCGGATATCGAGAGGTTAAGAGAGGTAGGGCACGGGAAATCGTTTAAATTCAAGAACCGAAATCAGGAGAGTATCTTCATGTTAATATAAATATATGTAGATACAATGGTTTACGGCACAACAATCAGAAGGAATTTAACGCGTGGGAAACACCTGATATTTTTTTAACAATTAGGTATACTAAAATATTCTTATATAAATATCTACAGAATGTTGCCACTGCGACGAATCAAATCGCTAACCGTGAAATATGGAATAGTTCCGCTGGTCATCTATAGTCTTCGGACAATGGGACCAACTCGGAAGCATAATCTTTAAACATAAAAATATTTTTGATATCGATCCAGCCGTCTTTGCGTAATTGATGGACATACCTACATACAAAAAAACATACATACAGATGAACATAACATAACCTCCTCCCTTTTGAAGTCAAGGTTAAGGCGTTGATCTTACAAGCCTTCATAAATATTTACATAGTATAAAACAAAGTCAGTTTTTCTGTTTGTTGTACGCTTAGATCCTCTAAACTACGCAACGGATTTTGATGCAGTTTTCATTATCTTTCAAATAATTTGTTAAGGAAGGTTTATATGTAGGTATTAGCTGTCACCTGCGGCTACGCCCGCGTAGATGATTTTACCCCTATTTTATCCTCCAAAAACGCTCAAACACGTGTTTCTTTATATTAAATGAAAAAGTCAAAAGCCAAATACGAAATTTCATACATCTAACTTCAATAGTGACGGAGTTTAATACAAACCGTAATACCTACATGATATTATAAAAGCACATTACAACAATCTTCAAACTAAATTTAATACCGACACTAGTCCCAAAGTTTATACATAGGATTGTTTGCTGAAAAAGGTTTTACTGTAAGTGCGTGAAGCAGTAATTTAGGGACCAAATAGCTTCACAAATGGACCTGCTATTTGAAAATACCCTCACATTAAGCCTAAGGGGAAAGTTTACCAATATAAACTATTTTAGCAAAAAAAAGGTTGTTCGTTTTTGTATAGACTTACAAAAACGAACAACCTTTTTTTTCATTCAACATACTGTCATATTTCAAACGAATTAAAATAAGAAAAACACTTTGACTAATTTTATTAAAAGGTTCTATTTATAACAAGATAAAAATTCTATTCCGTGTGATATTTCCACATTTTTTATAAAAATACATAAATTCCCGCCTACCACTTCACTATCACCCACTTTTGTATAATACTTAAGAAAAATATTTTTTGACCACGATATGCTACGGGTTGAATTTCATCTTGAAAGGTTAGTGATGAGACAAAACTGTCGTACCATTAACTGGTTCTGGAATTGTATCAGTCGACCAATAAATATTTAATTTGATTAAGTATCAAAAACCAATATTTGTTAAAATTAAATGTTAATAAACTTTCGCGATTTGTACAAATTACGAAAATATATTTATAACGGGTCTTAATCGCGTAAATAATTTAAGGTGTTTATTACCCGACGTTTTATTCACTCACTATTACAGAACTGTCGGTACACACAACATTAAGGAAGTCTACACACTGGCGTGTAAGTTTGTTCAGCGGTGTATACACGGTGATGTATACACTTGCTGGATGCGGGATCCAATCGCTGGATTGAACAATACAAACTACAGGTTCTCTCCACTGATCGTCACTATTACTCCAGGATGGCGAGGGAAGCGGTTGAAATAAAAAAAAACATGTCAATTCCAACCAAAAAGATGGATACCATTTGTCAACATCGCGAAATCCTCTGATCAGCAAGTGTATACACCGCCGAACATACATTACACGCCAGTGTGCAGATGTCCTTAGTTCCGTAATAGTGAGTGATAAAAATCAAGCGAGGGTAGTTTCCGAAAACCGCGCTTCACAGAGGCGACGCTGAGCTGAACTAGTCTACCCGTGACCACGGCCGTTGCAATACGGTCGAAACGTCGGTCAATAAACAAGGTATTTTCCCTTAAATTATTCACTCGATTAAGACCCATAATACGTATAGTTTGTTAAAATTAATTTATTTACTTGCTATTTATTTATTCTGGGTTTTTTCGATGCAAACTGTTCTGCCCGTGGGAATACCGGATAACATGAGAAGATAATTAAGGTGTATGTAACTTTCCAAGCTACCAAATAATATCAAACTTCATTCAAAAACGTTTCTCGTCAAAACTATAGAGATAGGCATTCAGAGTTAGGTACACAGCTTTTGCTTTAGCTTTATAATATAGATTGCAGTCACTGACCTTTCAACATTTGAAACTGTATTCAATACAAATGCGATAAAAATACATTAATAACTGAATTATAAATCGAATTTTCACAATATTTACAAACACTAGGATTCGATAATACATTTTCGTCATGTGGAACTAAGTTTGCTCAACGCTGATGCTATTGACTAACGACTGGAATATTCAAGCGAAGTATAAACACGTTTAATACCAATTTGTACGTTAAATTTTATCACAATCATGAGCTAAACCCAGCCGAACGTAACTAACATTAAATACTGGCCTATGCTATGGCTATTTGCGTTAGTATTTAATTATCAGTGATTACGCTATGTCCAAACCTAAACTCATGGAAAATTGTAACAGACAAACACTTGCATGCTGACGTACTCCCACACGTCTACCTACCTGCATGGGTTTCCTATACTTGAGACAGAGACAAGTACAAATAAAACTGTTTTATTCTATACAATAAATTCCGGTATAGAAAAACCAGATTAAATCTAAAACACCAGGTAGGTACATCACTAGTCACGATCCTGTTAAATCTGAACTATGAAAGAGGTCGCATATAACACGGACCCTTTAACTTGGTCCCTAATAAACCTTGCGGTGCGAATTCTACTTTTTCTTTTTTATTTTGATGTCATTGTAGCCTAGGGGATAGATGTGGGCAATGCCATAACTATGACTTGATGAAGTCAAAAGGAAACAGCTTTTGTTTAATACTTGTGTTTTTGTTTTGTTTCTAAAATAAAGTAATAATGAGTTTATCATTATTTAATTTTATTATTTTCATAATCGCGGAAATATTTTATTTTAAGGCTAAATACCTTTGTTTTATTGCCCGACGTTTCGACCATCTTGCAACGGCCGTGGTCAGAGCCGTAGCTTATAAAATTCTATAATGTGTTCAAATCGCGAAAGTTTACGAACATAATATAATGAGTTTATCGCCAATCTCTCTTGACAATATTATATTTTTATTGTCAGTTTTGAAATAAAACTAAAACGGATTTAGGTAAACTTTCTATCTTCTGAGAGTCCACTACAAGTACCTAACACAAAGTGATATGACTACTCAGATAGGACTAGATCGAGTTATAATAACATTGTCTTACATTTACCAAGCGTTGAGGACTATATAAATAGGTCTGTACTGTATTGATTTAATCAGAACTTTTATCGAAGTGAATAAATTTGAGCCCTAATCATCACGCAATCTAAGCACTGCTTCGCACACAACCGACATTTATCTACAACATAAATTAAATACTCCAGCAAGGTATAACCGCTCGGTACAAAAAAAAACCAACGCACCTCGAACTCATTAATTCATCTCGGCCGGTGCGATTGAAATCACAAACCGTCAAATCCAGTCTTGTCCAGGACTTAAAAGCTAGTCGATGTCATCCTAGTATACAGTGAAACGCAACCAGCGGAATATATTTATCGCGCTTGCACACATAGTTGTATATAAAACTGTTTCCTTCTTCATTATTCCACTCGCTAAGGTTGACTGTTATACGTTTGGACCAAAATCGAGTCTAGTAAAAGTGACGGCACGGAAATTACGACACTTTGAATTATCGTGGCAATATTAATTTTTGTTGGAATGTTACAAAACTTCTTTTCGATTTTTATTTATCTTGGTGCTTCGGTTTAGTTTGTGCAGTGAGTTTTGGAATGTTTAGTTGTCTTTATTGGCACGATCTAATCGGTCACCGACTTTTAAGTGTGAAAAAAAGAAAATAATGACAAAGTGCGCGCTCTTCTTCCTTCTTTGTTTTCAAGTAACCGGTAAAATAAGACATAATATTATGGTTTGAACGTAAGAAGAGGGAAGGCAAATCCGGAGAAATGATAATAGATTTCTTGTGGCCTATCCGAGAGCCGCCTATTGCTATTATATATGTACGATATCATTTTCCTAACAATTTCCCGACCCTTCCTCGTATTATATAGCTTAAATGCGTTTATCGTTGTTTGTAAATTACATTGTGGTATAACTAAAACTTATGGCAGCGTAAGTGTGAGGCGTGATCTTATTCAAATTTGGACACAGTGGCTGCATTATATGTGATAACGAGGCATGCGATTATGATTAGACGATGTATGTATGTATTATCTATCGGCTGAATGAGTTTTAGTACATTTCTATGTCGAAATCTGATAACTGTATAAAAAGAATGAGAACTGAAAAATTTTGAGGTTGTCAATAAATAAATAATTAAATCCTACCCATTATATTATCGATGTGAACCCACTCCTAACACAAGCCATTGAGCTTAGCTGGAGGGGTTAACAGGATAGTTTTTAATGGGGGTCCACAATCTCACATTGCTAGTTATCTTTTCTGAAAAATGAAGTAAAATCAATCAAATCATTAATTTATTTATAAAATTATATAAATATCATGACAAAAAGAATCACAGAATATCAAGTTGAGTTTTTAGCCTATATTTTTTTTGTTTGAAAACCGTTATGATATTCGGTGTATTTAATTAGTTCTGAGATTTGTTTTCGAATTCTAAAAGAATACATATATTCAAAAATTGTCATGACTAGATTTATGACAAAAATAATGTGAGTACATACAGAGCGTTTACGTATGGTACGTGTAACACAAAACATGACATGTCTCGCGAGTTTCACTTTGGTTTACAGTCAGTGACTTTAGCACTTCATGCAGTGCACCTTATTCAGCTTTAGACGGCCTTTTTGACAAGATACCTGTGATTAATGCGTATAACTAACAAATTCTATTCGAGTGAAATCAAACCACGTAATTATAATCCCAAAGGAGACTGCCCAATCTCCAAATCAGTTGACAACAATGGCGCGTCAATTATGGACGCACCTAAATGTCACGCGTGTAATCTGTATGACGGTAATAAGTGTCGACAAAGTCCGAAATTGCACCAGCTTTAGCCATCCTTTAGTGATTAGAACATCATCGGTTTTTGCATCAAGTTAAGCTTTACATTTATGTCAATAGCGTGTAGATTATTATGAATGTCAAAATTATTGTTTTCCGTTTTTTAGTTTAATGTTTTTTTTTTATATATTTTCTGTATCACCGTTAATGTATCTATACCTATATATTTATTGACTATATGTAAATTTTCTCTTTTTGCTGAAATAACATTACGAATTTTATCCTTAGGATACTTGTTTTACGCCTTAAATAATTGCTCCATAATCCAGGTAATTTGCTCCATGTCACCTGGTCTTCCACTTTAGTTCCCCTCAGCGACCTTTTTTGGGTCATTGGTCCATCAGGCTTTAAGTCGTACGATCTTGCGTTTATCGAGTCATGATAAACGTGTCGCAAAAGCAAACGAAATTTTAAAAATTATTTTCTCCTACGACAAATTATCAATAACTGATCTAAAATACCTATTAATTACTAGTTGCCCCACGCAACGTCATTAGTCCCGGTTTTTGCAACATTTTTCATGGATGCTCCGCTCCTATGAGTCGTGGCGTGATGTTATGTAGCCACACACCCACAAATAATGTGGATTTCTATTGGTAAAATCATTTTCAAAATGGGTTCAGAAGATCCAGAGATTTACCCTCGACAATCTCACAAATTTTATCTCTTTATAATATTAGTGTAGACTAGTAATAGATTAAGTGTTCTAAGAAGTTCATCAAACCACCAAACTATAGCTATATCATATGCGCTTATCCGGCTGCCATCCATTTACAATTAATCCAGAGTGTTGTTTTGGATCTTTTTACTTTTTCCCACGTAAAATTAAGTACTAGCTCACACGTCGGGGATTATCTAGCTAACAACAAAGCGAGTTATATCGGTTGAACATCGCGCTCTCTACAGTATTTTTTGCTGTACGAGAAGCCTATGTGTACGTGTGAGTATAGGTTTGATGTGACATGCTTGTTTGGTTTAGTGATGACAGAGTTTAGTTTGTTGCTTGAGGTGGTGGGTTACATACAGAATGTTTGGATTAGCTTGGTAAAGCCAAAGTATTTCCATCATCGTCAGTATTTTGTATATGGGTAGCACTCCTTATTTATTTGTTAACTTTTGCTAATGTTGGGGAAAAAAATTGAAGTGATCTCTTTATATTGTGAGAAATAAATTTCGTTCCAATCGCTTCGTCATCGTCTTGTCGGAGTTAGTTTTTTCCTTAAACATTTTAAATTTTACACGTTTTTTTACGCTAAACTGATTTTTTATTTATTTATTTTTAGTACAGCTATTTACAAAAGCCTGTTTTTTTAGTTGTTTTAAACCAGAAAGCTACATAGGAAATTTCACAGATCTAACTTTAAAACTAACGATTCTAATAAAAACTTGAAACCCCTATTTTACCCCTTGGGGGTTGAATTTTCAATAAGTCAAATATGAAATTAAAACACATCTAACTTCAAAACTGGCGAAGTTTCATACAAACTTACAACTACTATTTTACCCCCTTAGGGAATTATTTTCAAAAATCCCCTTTTATCCGATTGTATTGCCAGCGGTCTTTGATAAGTGTGCAAAGTTCAATTAAATCCGACGTTCTGAAGTGGGTGAATAATACGTTCAAAGATTTCGTTACCTACTCTAACATACCTACGTACTGATGAGTCAAATTGGATGTTATTATTTTAATAAAAATCTATCATCTCGTATCGCGGTGTTTGAGGTCGAACTTCTCCGAGACGGCTTGACCAATTTTAATGTTTTTTTTTTGTCAATTTGGTAGGTATGAGAAATGGTCGTAAATTATTTGATTTTACATCGCGATTCTAACTATAGTTTGACACAGACGACATTGCGAGGTTCAGATAGTAACCTGTAACTATCTGTCGCAATGTTTAAATACTAGTCTAGTTAAAAACTAGTCAGGCTTTTATATAGTTTCAGTTAGAAATAAAAAGTCAGCAGAGCGTTGTGCATACAAATTGATGTAATGAAACAACATTAAAAATATTTTTGTCAAAAAATAAATTTGCGAGAAAAGCAAGATTAACTTTTAGATAAGACTAGTTCTTCAGCAAACATTTTTGTTATAGCCACAGTATATTATTAACGTATTATCCAAATTCCAAACGTTAGTAGTTCGAAAAGGATTGAGCAATTAGAAGCCAATACAAACAATCAGTAATTTAAACCAACATGACTCCAATCCAACGAGAGATTAACACATCGGGGTCCAATTCGGAACATTACCCAGTCGTTCTCTGATCCATTATTGCTACGACAAACTATGTTCCTGTCTTGATTAGTGGATGTATCTTTAATGTGTTATTGAGGCTATTATAACATGTAATTTAGACCTTATTTTAATTTCGTAAATGGCATAATCTATATGACGTGCCCACTGACGTATACTGACTTTTTCTTTATGAGATGGTATAGAGCACCACATTGATCCAATGCGCATTGATGGAGTTTACGGTTTACAACAAAATCGCAAATGAATACTAGTCAAATTTAGAAGAGCAAGCAGGAACTTGAAGGCGGCCCATATTTGTGCTAGAGTTAAATCCATTTATGAGTTATTAATTATAAATAAAAATTTGGATGTGTGAGATCAACATCCAAATATAAACCTATGTCCATATTCTATTGAAAATCCCATACATATTAAATCAATACCGAATAAATATTTCATTCAATCAATCTCTTTAATTAGTTTTATCCTAGTTGAGTTCGATCCTCACCCAGAATAAAACGATACTTTATTCTATGTATTGGTGTAATTTATAAATAATATGTATGAATTTATATAATTGAAGCGGCGGTAGCTTAATGTCTAAAGCATCGGTCTCCCAATCGCGAAATATATATATATATATATATATATATATATATATAGATATATGTTTATCAATTTTGTCTGGTTGTCATAGTACATGCTTTGCTTAGTTTGGGATCAGATGACGTAGTGTGAGTTGTCCCAAGATATTATTACTATTATTAACTCTGAGTCGCAAGAAACTAAATAGGTATTTAATGGAACTGCAATTTGTAAATCCCTCTCAAGACAATTGGAATGTCCTCACCGGTCATTGATTCCTTTATTTTACTCGATCCAGTCAATATAAATTTTAGATGAACACCGATCTGCTACAATTACCATATAAGATAGATATTTCATAATGCACCTTACTCATCGTTAAATTTAAAATAGATGCGTTATTTTCAACAACTCCGATAGTTTATTTCTTCAAGGATAGTATGCGATGACTTAACGGCAAAACTTTCTTATTTACTGTCTAGATGCCGTTGAAAACTTACGGTCGCGTATTAAACCCCAGTTTGAGTTGAAAATTGCAATACTTTATAGCCAATATTATAGTTAGTAACTTTCGTTGGAACTAAAATAAAAGTGATTTACCTAAAATAGCTGCAGCAACATCAATGTCTAAGTATAGGTTTAAACAGTAGTTTAAAGTTATCATTATAGTTTGCTTTGATTACTTGCAACTCCTGTGTATATCGATACACCTATTTATTAAATTTTTACAATATCTTCTTAAAATATTCAGATGTACATATACAATTGTAAAACTGTAAGGATTTATTCTTTCTTCTTCAAACGGTTAAGTATAGCCCTATATGTAAACGCATACAATATATAACTTAAGTGAAATTTAAATGGTTGTTTATAAAACACGTTAAGTATAGCCGCGCCATACTTTTATTGGAGAGCTGAAGTAAACTGTTCATAAAAGTTTATCTTAATAACCAGCATCCATACATGCGGTTTTGTCTACATAAGCTAGCAAGTAGAAAGTTTCAACAAAATCCATGCGATGGTTTTTTTTTGAAAGAGCAATAAAAATATCACAACAACCTTAAGAGCATTAAGTAATTAAAAATCCTAGGAATTATTTCTCAAACGTAATAATAACAGGCATTCTATTGAAATATTACTCTATTAATCAGTAAACCATTTTAGTTCAATAGATCCCTTGATGACAAGGGATCCAATAGTTAGTCTTGTGATTGTAGAGGTAGCAAGTCAAACTACAATCTAGGAGTTCTGAGAGATGCTATTATGGTCGCCCTATTCACCACAAAAGCAGGCCATAGCCCTGATTGGAGAGGGAAGCAACTGTCACGTAATTTGTGACTAGTGACGCTTACTTGGGTCGGTCTGGCCTCTGACTATTTTAATTTTGAGTAGAGACCAATTTAATAAACTTTGACCGTTGTAGAACTACGACCACCATAGTGTGTGTTTAGTTTTGGAGTTTTAAGCTACTTTTGTTGCGCTTTGTCCGTTGATGAACGCGCCCGTTTCGTAGTCGGTTTTGGTTCTCATTTTTTTGCTACCGACACTTTTTGCTCCAACATTAGTGAAAATATCGGCAAGTGGTTTCACTGAAAATGATTTTGAGATTTTATTCCTACTACAAATGCTAATACGATATGGAATCCTTACCCCTTTAATTTTAGATTCTTATTTCTTAAACACTGCTTTTTAATAGGTGCAAATTGACACTAATAGGGCAAACAGTGTTAATAGAAATAAAGGGTTTGGAACGATTCGTTATTTTTAGCCAACACAATTCACGAAATATGAAAACAAAACCTTTATTTTTTTTTCAATTTGTAAATCACTAGCAAGTTTAATTACTCTACTGCTTACAAAGATATAAAACCGGAGTGTCTTGTGAAGAGATCACAATGTTAAAAAGTGTTGTCATGTCAGAAAAGGCTGTGTAAGCACTTTGAGTCCAGAATTTCTTGCAAATTGACTAAAACATCAAGGGATTCTTGTTGAAGAATGTAATCCCATGGGAGCGCTGTAAACAAAATGATAAAACGAGGAAACATTCACTACTATTGGTGGTTTGTTTCGCAACTGAAAACACCCAGCTCAAAATCGTCGTACAGTTTTTTATAGGTATTAAAATTTAGGCATTTTTTGACCAGATGAGGCGTTGCTAAAAATAAAGGATTCTGTTTTTAGCAATATATGTATATTTGTACTTACGTATAAAATACGGTTATGAAGACATACATAGCTGGTGTTTTTAAGATATAAATTTAAAAACCTAAATCTGATAGTAGTATCTAACCTACAACAAAACACCGAATAATAACAAAAAATCTATTCTAGCAAATACTTTTTCTAGAAATGGAGCTGTAGTAGGTTAGTAGATTAAGAAGTATAAAGAAGAAATAAGCTTTAAAAAATAAATAAGATTACAGCAACGCATATAAGATTTTTTCTGAACGAGATTCAACTGTATTATCATACTGCTAACTACTATAATAATATTCTATAGACATCGTTTATAAAATTTCAGTTAATAATAGGATCATTCCATTACTTTCTATGGCTGTCGTAGAAAGCCATTACGGAAATCTGCCAGATGACAGGCGGCAATGTCCTCTACCAAGGTCAGCCACCCTGATGTACAACAGAAACGGGGAAGCCGAAAAAGCCTCCCATACGAAACCAATGTGGTACCGGCGTGACGGACCCTAATATGCTGCGTCCGGCAATATTAACGACGCAGCTATATGTGTCACCACAAAGGCAGAGGAACTTGCGGAGTACCTTCGGATCAAGCCGAAGTAGTCCTTGAGGGTGAAGAAGTTGGAGTCGCGCCATGACGTCAACTTTAAATCGTTCATGGTGCGAGTTCCCAGTGAACATCTGTTCATCTTCATGAAGGAGGACTTCTGGCCGAAGGGTGTCGCGTACCGACGTGACACCACACAGCGAAAAAAACGACGCAGCCGCCGTCTCAATCCCAGTGTCGTGTATAATTTTAATTATAAATAATTATGTATTAGTTTATTGTTTTTATAGTAAGATACGTATTTGTTTAATTGTAGTTTGAATTATGTATTAGTTTATTAAGTTTTTTTGTATGTATTTGTATGGTATGGGCCTTAGTAGCCTGAAATAAATGGTTATTATTATTATTTGTTTACACCGGTTAACAAATGTAAACTGTTAAGTTAAAACTGAAAAGTTTTTGTGAACTGGTTCTTAGTGCTTTTTAATCAGAATGAAAATGGCATAATTTTAACTATTTTGTCAAGAAAACCTTTCATATCTCAAGTCTGTATAACATCAACGGTTTTTTCCGTACTTGTAATTAGCCGAAAATGTAATTTAATTGTAAGAAGTTTAGTTATCAAATTTCGAGATATCACTATCTTTCAATGGTACATAGTAGCGATTTTTAACCTTTCTAGTATTCGATAATAAGACTTGGTCGGTCATGGCACCTTGTGGTTTTTACCTGGCGCAATTCCGACGTAAATATTATAAAAAAAAATATTTTTTTATCTACAGAAGTTCGTAGTACGGGTAAAAGTAATGATCATTTCGTTTCGTTTTGAGTAGACTCGTAAGATCGTCGTAAAAAGGTCTGCATTAGTAATGGCGGTAGCTTATATGTACCGTTGTTCTGCTGGATTTATAGAGGCTTTACTCCATTCAAAGTGTATACCTATCTGGTTAAACTATAGCAATAATAATTCGTACGGTATTGTATTTTGTTGGTATTTTGTTCCAAGCTTGCCTATTATCGGGGACAGTGACAAAGTATACTTTAAAGACCTAATTCACAAAAATTCCAATTTTACAATCTAACCATGCATTTATCCACATGGCGGATTCCAAATAATTAGCAATTTGTCATTGATTAACTCTGCAGCGTATCTTTCAAGTTTAGCGTTTCGTTAATTTAGATCAAATATTTAGAAATAAACTAAGATTTTCTGATTGCAAAGGCTAAGCAAATATTCAAATCACAGAGCTTCTAAACTAATAAAAAGTTAAATAATGATTAGCAAAATTTACTACGAATATCTAACTGAACTATAACTATACCTACACAAAACCTAATTGAATAAAACCGTTTGTTGTGTAAAATAAAGGACGATCTTTGTCAACTGAATACAGATGACTAATAAATCTAGCTTGTTATCATATTTGGCAATATAAATGTATAATGATTACAGCACAACCCTAACTTACTATAAGCCATTTCTAATACAAGCACGTAGCTTTAGAGGTTATTAAAAATATTTTGCTATCCTTATCAAATCTGCCAAATAGTGAAGGCTCAGCCTGCTATTTGAAATAACTTAAAAGGTTTAACATTTTTTTTCACAACAGACGTCTGTTACTGGAGTTGATGTTAAACATCTCGACCGTAAGCTTGTTTTATATTTTTGTTTTGACCTTCAGCGTTTTAAGGTTACTCCTACTGAAGTTCCGTGTTGATCTAAGAATGAAAGAAAAAACCCGAGCATGTATTTTTGCCTTTATGTGTTGTATATTAAATGCCATAAAAGTAAATTGATTAATGTATTGACTAAACTCGAATGTCTCAAATTCGTACAGTATAAACAACTAAATCTCGGAATGAATAATTTGGGCAATAGTTCCTAGAACAGAGCCAAAAATGAACCATGCTGTTGTTGATAACTATTTTTCCCTGCTTATATTTTCTTGATAATGGTTAGGTACCTTTTTGCTTTATTAATAGATGTTACAGTACAATATCTTTGTGCTGTATCTACAATCTACATCACAATCTTATGTTCCTTATCGCACGTTCAGTATCTATTAAATGTTTCTACTATCTGTTATCAACACGAAGTCGTTAGTATATAAGATGCACCTTTGGATAATTATAACCAGACTATACTACATTTTTTGTCTCATTTATACCTAATCATATACTGCCAAGAAGTTTGGCAAATTGGTGACCCCGACGAACGAATACGCAGCAAGAAACATGGCACAATCACCGTGCAAGGCGAACATAAATCAGCAAGGAACACTTGAAGTAGCTGCTGGCACCTCGGTTTTATCCCGCATTCCGGAATTTTGGAAAGACCAACCAAGATTATGGTTCACGCAACTAGAAGCCATATTAGCACCACAGAAGCAACAGAGACATTCAATTTTACAAAATGAACAATACACACTATACGCTGCAAATGGGACTAAAATTAGGACTTACGGCGAGAAGACGCTTACCTTGAATTTAGGACTACAACGATGTTATAAATGGAATTTTGTAATCGCCGATGTTACACAACCAATAATTGGAGCAGATTTTCTAGAGCACTATAAACTATTAGTCGACATAGCAGGTCGCAAACTTATCGACAAAGTTACAGAGCTGACAACGCATGTAACTTCGGAAAAAGCGACACAACAAACAATTCGTACTATCGCAGTGGGAACGAATCCACGTATTACGCAACTTTTAAACAAATACGAAGACATCACGAAAGGGTCCTCTCTCCGCAATGCGCCCAAACATAAGATTGAACATCACATTATCACTACAGGACCACCCGTCGCAGCTCGGGCAAGACCATTACCTCCAGAAAAATACGACATAGCCAAAAAGGAATTTCAAAATATGATAGAACTCGGAATTTGCCGACCGTCAGATGGCCCATGGGCAAGCCCATTACATATGGTAAAAAAGAAAAATGGCGAATGGAGACCGTGCGGAGACTATCGAATGCTCAATAGCACGACAGTACCGGACAAATACCCACTACCAAGATTAACTGACTTTACATACATATTAGAAAATAAGAAGATACTAAGCAAGATAGATATACGTAAAGCATACCATTGTATTCCTGTTAAAGATATAGAAAAAACAGCCATCATCACACCTTTTGGACTTTTTGAGTACTTAAGAATGCCTTTCGGATTACGCAATGCGGCACAAACATTTCAACGATTCATGGATTCCTTATTTAGAGATTTAAACTTCGTATTTATATTTGTAGACGACTGTCTCACCGCATCGGACAACGAAGATTTGCATTATCAGAATTTAGAAACGGTTTTCAAACGTTTACACGAGAATGGAATAACCATTAATCTCGAAAAATGCGAATTTCTCAGAAGGGAAATAGATTTCTTAGGTTATCATATAACGAGCCAAGGAATACACCCTACCGAAGAAAATTACAAAGCAATCATGGAATTTCCCAAACCGAAAACAATTCAAGAATTAAGAAGATTTTTGGGCATGGTCAATTTCTACAGAAGTAATATTCCACGCGCAGCGGAAAATCAAAGAATTTTAAACGAATATCTACATGGTTCAAAAAAGAACGATAATTCACCTGTTCCTTGGACAACGGAAGCAGACAAAGCTTACGAAAAATGCAAGGAAAGCATGAAAAACGCAGTGTTAACAGCGCATCCTTCCCGCAACGCATCACTAGCGCTCATGACCGACGCTAGTGCTACTTGTGTTGGTGGAGTTTTACAACAAAAATCCGGACGCAATTGGGAACCATTAGGATTTTTTTCACAAAAATTGAGCGAAACTCAACAAAAATATTCTACATTTGACAGGGAGCTGTTAGGAATATACATGGCCGTCAAACATTTTCACAGATTAATCGAGGGAAGAGAATTTACAATATTTACGGATCACCGACCTTTGACATACGCATTCTCCCAAAAACCATCATCAAACGATACACCGCGACGGGTCCGGCAGTTAGATTTCATTTCACAATACAGTACCAACATTCAACACATAAGCGGACGTGACAATATTACCGCCGATGCCTTATCTCGAATAGAGGAAATATACGTGCCTATCGATTACGCTGAATTGGAAAAATGTCAATCAACAGATAATGAACTAAGTAAATTACATGACAATAAAAGATTAAAATTCAAAAACATTACGCTTCCGGGTTCCACAATAAACATCACCTGCGACACGTCTACTGGAAAAAGCCGCCCCTACTTACCAAAGCATTTTCGCTAACAAATTTTCGATACCATTCATGGTATGAGCCATCCAGGAAAAAGAACTACGAGAAAAATGATAACCCAAAGGTATTTATGGCCGTATATGAACAAAGATATCAATAATTGGTGTAGATCATGTATAGCCTGCCAAAAATCAAAAATACAACGACATACGATATCACCTCCTGGTACATTTATGACAGCGCAACGTTTTGAACATTTACATATTGACATCGTCGGACCACTTCCGATTTCACAAGGGAAGAGATATTTAATCACAATCATAGATCGTTGTACGTCATGGCCCGAAATATTTCCGGTAGAAGATATAACTGCAGAAACAGTAGCCAAGACACTTTTCGAAGGATGGATTACTCGTTTTGGATGTCCATTGCGCATTACTACGGATCAAGGCCGACAGTTTGAATCAAGAATATTTGAGTCACTCTCACAATTTTTGGGAATACATAAAATTAGGACAACACCTTATCATCCACAATCCAATGGAATGATAGAGAGATTTCATAGAACTTTAAAGGCGGCGTTAATGACAAGAGAATCCAACGAAAATTGGTTAAAAGAAATTCCAACAGTTTTACTCGGGTTGCGGAGTAGCTTGCGAGAAGACACAGGTTATAGTTCAGCAGAGATGACATATGGAACGCCAATACGACTCCCTGGAGGATTTTTTGAGTCATCAGCAGCACAGTTATCAACGTACGAAGAGTTTGTTAAACAAATTCAAAAGGACATCACACAAATGACATCAATTCCGAAAAGAAAAAAACACAATCAAGCTATATTTGTACATCCCGAACTCAAAGAATGCTCACACGTATTTGTTCGGTGTGATAGAATTAAGAAAGCCCTGACACCGCCGTATGAAGGACCCTACCCAGTAATTAGTAAAACAGATAAAACATTTTGCATTAGAATTAGGGATAAAGAGACAGTGATATCAATTGATAGATTGAAACCAGCTTTCATGATCAATGACGAATCAAACTACGTGCCAGATTCAAAGGATTGCGACAGGCATTCACACACGTACACTACACGATCGGGACGTAAAGTAAAGCCAGTAGTACGTCTATAAAAAATCGCTGATATAAGCAAGCTATTCGTATATATATTAACATAGATCTTAACATATACCATTAATTCACAACTACTCGTAACAACAAGACATCTAAAATGGGAAATCAAAGTTCTAAGGACCAGATAACATACAATACGGACAATTGCCTCAATCAAAACGAAGCGGACCAACTCCGTAACCTGATCCAGGAGGACTTACGGTGGACAAGAAATGTTGCAATGGGACAGATTATTTTAACAATCGGCGTGATCCTAATTTACGGCATAATGAAAACACTGGACAGAAGAATGAAGAGTTTAACGGAAAAAAATAATAAACACTCGTGCAACAGCTAAGTCAAAATTACAGACGTCAGCAAATCACACCACAACAGGCGTCATCAAATTCCACCGCGTACAATAGCATTATTATTTATATACATCAGCAAATAACTAATGACAGGCGTCATCAAATTCCACCGCGTACAATAGCATTATTATTTATATACATCAGCAAATAACTAGTAAGGTCTAGGTCAAATTTATATTGTAAACACTATTACCATAAATTTTTTTTTAAAGGGGGGTGTACTGTTACAGTACAATATCTTTGTGCTGTATCTACAATCTACATCACAATCTTAAGTTCCTTATCGCACGTTCAGTATCTATTAAATGTTTCTACTATCTGTTATCAACACGAAGTCGTTAGTATATAAGATGCACCTTTGGATAATTATAACCAGACTATACTACATTTTTTGTCTCATTTATACCTAATCATATACTGCCAAGAAGTTTGGCAAAATAGACGTGTTAGCGAAGCTACTCACGAGAAATAGATTTTCAAAAATTGTTCTTGCGAAATAACTTATCAAATATTACTAAATTTCCTACACAATTCAAATACACAAGGAGACTACAAAATCAAGGGCATTTTAGTATTCAGCACTTCCACAAACGGCCACTCAAGCAAAGCACTGAATCATTCAATTTCAAGTCGCATCGATATTCGATACCGAGTGGTTACGCACTGCTCGATTCTGTACTGATAGTCCAAAGCGTTTTAGTTATGTTACATTCACACTAGACAAATATTTGCATAATGCAATAAATATAAAACACAGTGACAAATAATAATATCGATATAAAAAACCGGGCAAGTGCATGTCGGTCCACGTACAATATAGGGTTTCATAGCTGCCCAGCACAATAATGTGGTACCTATAAGAAGTAGTTATATTAGTAGTAGGTTCTCGACATTAATTTATAGACAAAACACATTGTTCAACATTTATAAATAAGGACTATCGCGTAAGAATTCGCCGCTAGAGGCGCTAGTAGTAGAGTCAGGTCTCCGAAATGTCACATTTCATAGTTTGTGGATGGGTTACGCGGGTTTATTCCTACTGAGACTATTGTTGTGAATATTTTGCAATACCTAAGATGAATTATGGCAAATATAGTCAGTGACTTAAAAGTACAACTTTTGCATATTTACTAAACTGTCTTTGTTTTATCTTTAAAAAACGTATATCCCCCTTTTTTTTAATAAACTGGCTATCGATTTTGGTTACGTAATTTTGTTTATGGAATACCAAAAGGGTCGCCTGTAACATTTATTTGTGAAAATATTGGCCATGTTTTCATTATTTCGAAAGGCAAAATAAGTTTTTTCGAAGATGCATCTTAGCTTCCTTATCTTATTATGGGAAAAATAAATCTGTCATGTTTTTGTATAATCTCTTATGGATATGGTAATAAGTATTTCGTGTATTTAGGGAATAATTTTTACCGGTAATATGTGATATATGATAATTAATGTGATAGTTTCTGAGCTTGAATATATAGAAGTTTATATGTTTCTTACTCAATCACGCAAAACAGCAACATAATGGATAAATTGGAATTCAGGTAGTTTATAATCTAGTTTAACACATAGTATACATTAATATTTTTTTTATATAAAACAATAGTTAGTAAATAAATATGTAGATTTTAATTGTTTTGTCCTTCATTCAATAATTTCAGGAGTAGTATTTTTGAAATGTATCCAAAAGCTCTAGTAATTAATTTAATAAATTTTGAAATACACTTTCTTAGGGCTTACATAGACGCAGCAGTTACACTGTGGCTTAATCAGTTATCAGTCAGTCTTTTACATAGGGATATATCTACTTCATACGTATTTCACTTACCTACATTAGAGATGTATTACCTATTGTTAGGATAAAAAAAAAATACTAATTCACTTCCCCTTCCGAGTCAAAGAATAATGATACCGTATAAACATTTTAATGTCGCCAAAATTGTTACAGTCATAAAATAGCATAATTTTTCTACCCTGTTTTCCCTGTTTTTATGGCGTAAGTACGGGATTAATGTCGTGTCGTATTTGCAACGCGAGGTTTGTCTTCGAACATACTATTAGTAGAAATTACGGTCAGAGACGTTTGTTATGGCAAAATATGGCGAACGGAAGCAAGTGACTGAAACGGTTGCTGTAATTGCTGGCTCATAATGATTTGATGTTTGAATTTGTGGCCGGCGACGCCGGTTCGTCTATTGTGTTCGCCTCTCATTTGGTGGGATGTCAGTTCGGAGGTAAAAAAATATGTGTCATTTTTAATGTGAGGTTATGGATAGATAAAAGCCCACACTGGAAAAACCATTGTTATCACGAATAATGCTACTAGATGCAAACTTAAAAAGATAATTCTTATAGTTTTTACCCGACTGCTTTCTGTATGTCTTTCTTTACCATGCTCTATAGGATGATTTTAGCTTGAAAGTTATCGTAATATTCGTCTCAGTTGTAAGAGTGACACTAGGTTCATCAAATTTAGAAAAAATAGTGGCTGATTTTGAACGCTAAAATACTTCAACTATTCACTATTTTAAACAGTCGGGTTTTTTGTTTTATAGTAATTTTGTTTTTTGTTTTATAGTAGTTTTGCTTTTTTGCTTCATTGAATGTTTAGCGATACAAATGACAGATTACCACGTCAATGACGGCCGATAAAATTGTAAAATGATACCCTACTATACGGTCTCAAAAATATTTCTATCGCTCATATTTATCATAGAGTGACAATGTTGTTAGTGAAAATTCTGCTGTAACTTCTTAATAATATTTTTTTTTAAATCTTGTACTTACACTTCACTTACTAGTTTTACTTCATTTCAAGCGTTAAGAGCAAATGGACTAAGCGCTGCAATAGACGCGAACCTGATAATAGTAAATACAAAAGAGCTTCGTTTTTAATTAAATATTATTGTGCATCAAAACACGCTGCGTCAATCTGACTGTTCGTCTTGAAACCACTATATGATCATTACAAAACATTAGAGTTTGCTGTAAATAGACCATACATTTTCGTTTCATACCGGAACGCAACCTTCAATACTACGCTCAAGCAACCTACACATCGTTCACGGGCACGAATTGTCAGACCACTTTGGTCCGAAAGTGTTTCGTGATTCCCTGTGCGTAAGCAATGTCTATGTGTGCTTTGCTCGAGCGAAGTACCTACGTACATATGAAGCTTATCTTCCGCACTCTCCATTTCTTGTGCTCCAACCAATATCGATTGATTCTGAATATGGCAGCATCCTAATAGTTATGGCATCAGACTCGCAATCGTGAAGTCACGGAACTCACTCCTAACACAAGGAGTTTTGCTTAGCTGGAGGGGTAACAGGATTGCTGGAAATGTGAAACCATAATCCCAAATTGCTAGTTATCTTTAAAAAAAACTTTGGTATTGTAATATTATCTGTAAGACATTTTTATTTTATAAATGATTGAATTTCGCCGTACTCGGTTCGCAGATATTTGTGCACATTGAAAACTCCTAAGAGAATTTTCTTATTATTCGCATAAGTAAAATGGTTTTATCAACATCGTTTTCTGTGTTTTGGTTTCACGGGGCTTATTTCTACGTTTGTACGTATGCGTGTTCATTCTATCCATTCCAGAACGTGGTGTTTGTGGGCGGAAGTTCAAAGAAGCTTGTAATATTTCAGTTTTGTTTGGAAAGCTCTATATATAACTCCCTATTTATTTATTTACTATATAATCATGCTTCCACTACTATATTATAATAATGCAATGACTGCACTCTTCATCTCTATAGATAACGATGATACCTATGTATAAATAAAATCTTTGTCCTGACTGACTGATTGACTGATGGATCGTAGAGACTTGAAATTTCGAGGATGTATTCCCATATAATTTAGGCATCTGATAGGAAGGGATTTGTGGAAATTCATTCCCTAAGTGGGTAAAATAGTGGTTGGAAGTTTGTATGAAACTCCCTCAGTCTTAAAGTTAGATCTTTGATTTTTGAGATTTGGCTTTTAAGTTTAAAATAATAAAATACGAGTTGCAGCATTTTTGTAAAATCAATATTTAAAGGGGTGAAATAGGGGAAAAAACAGAACTCATATAGGATCACTTGTGTTTCTGTCTGTCCGTCTGACACAGCCAATTTGCACTGAATCTACTGAATCGATTAAGTTCAAATTTGGTACACATATTTGTTTCTGTGACCCAAACACGGACGCATAACGTAAATATAAGAATTTGGAACTTGAAAGTCATTTTTGGGAGGCAAACTATAAAATTAAAAAAAATAATCGCAAACTGTATCGTGTAACATATCAAATGAAAGGGCTAGTTGTAAAGATACCAAATATATATTTCTTTTAAATTTTAATATCCTTATTTTTAAAATTATTCAGGAAAAGCCATGAAAATTAGGCCCAGAAGCTTCGGAGATAGGGATATCTCCGATGCTCCCGGGTCTAATATTTTGGAAAAAATACAAAATATAGTTCTTAACCTATAGATTACGGGAAATATATAGGAAGTGTGAATTTTAAACACCGGAGTTCTTTTTATGGGGTCAAATAAGAATTATTATTACATATCACACATATCATTAGTTTTACATATCAAATCATAGAGCTTGTTGTAGGTATGTCAAATATATTATTAATTACCTACCATACAAACTTTGACCTTTTGCCTTCCTTAGCAGCAATAAATTCCATATCCAAAACATTTTAGGTTATGTTTAGTATGTATACCTTTTGACTATATTAAAACGCATGCAGTCGGTCGGTCTCAGTTTAAATTGTGTTCTAGAATGACACAATACATTTCTATACAAAAATATTTGACGTTTCAATCGTTGTGTTGCATGATAATACATGTTTAAAAGACAATATGACATAAACGTTTTATCACGTCATCGTTTGCATACGCTTTGTCACTAATACTTTAACTAATACTGAAATGGTAAAAAAGTAAGTTAATGTGGTAATAAGGTTTAGAGTTTTCCATAAGTTGTAACACAAGGTACATTAAACAACCTAAACAATACCCATCCACGTGTAAGAAATATTTTGCGTATAAACAAAATTATACAAGGAAATTAATAGACAAAGTAGATGTCGAGTAAAGTCCCCTGCCTTGGGTGATTTTAACCGATATCAAACAAAAAACGGTTGTAGCAGTATTTGTTATAATTTAGTGTAAATGTCAACCACCAAGGTCAAGGCACAAAGAGTGTGGGTATTATTTTGACGTCTGAAATTTACGCTCAAATATAACAAATTACAACACGTTAGCGAAGCAGAATTTTTCTATATTCAGTTAGCTTAGAAATTACTCCGGAATCAACAGAAATAAAAGAAAAAAACGTCTGTATGTAGTATTTAAGTAAATTACGGCGTACAACCGACGAAAATTAACGACATTGCGTTAACTGTTGTAAATGTTGAAACGGCCTCGTGTTAGTGAAACATTTACAGTATGAAATTGTTTTGATGTAATGTTTTTAAATGGTGTAACAGTCAACCTGTTATGTTTTATGGTGGCATAACTGTTACGGTTACGGGATAGCGTATAGCGAAATGAAATAGGGTTTGGATTATTGAAGACTGCCAAGTAGGTTTCACTCAATATGTTTACTTTGTTTCTTATATTAGTAGTTTTGTTTGGTGTATAATACAGTTTAACGGTGCCCTAGTCGATGATTCTACCATACAAACGCGCATAAGTGATTACTTTTCTGTTTTAGGTCGTAAGTCAAAATTAATATCAATTCATTTTGTCATAAAGTAGGCTATTAGCCAGCGATAATTGAAAATAAATGAATATTTTGAAAGTCTTGAAACATATATTATAATGTGGCGAAATTCCAATGTTTTAAATTAAAGATGATTTAAGTTTAACAGGATTCATTAATGCCTCCGACTGCATGATATTAAATGAGAATGTGGTGTCTTGTTTCCGTCTTTTTGCAGGCGGGTTTATTTTTCTTAATGGGTTGGTTTGTAAGTTATCTCAGTTACAATGGCTTAATGTCAACAGCTCATTCATTTTTCAAAACATTGCTTTTCCCGATGCAGGGTCGTTAAATGTTAGGGAGTTCACATGTTACTTCAACATCACCTTTACTACATGCTGTAATAGTAGTATGACGAGCATAAAGTGCTACGCAATACCATATTAAAGTAATCGATTCGCAAACCGTGAAACATTTAATATTACCAATAGGTGCTTCATGTGAGTAGACTCACAAACCACTATGAAATATATCTAAATCACTATAGATGTGCCTTTAACATTTGTAGAGTTCTAACATCAGATCCTGATCTCATGACAATGGGACTAACTTGGAAGTCTGCATAATCTTTAAATAAGATTATTTATATGTTTTTTTTAATTTTTATGATGAAAATGTAAGGTTTTATACCAGATTCAAGTAAATCAATCTTTCTACTTTGCTGCAAAATGGTAGGTTATACATGATCGAAAGACATAAAAAATTGTCTCATGAGCTTTTGATTATGAAATTTAACTTAATACAACTAGATTTATGACTGTACAAACAATAGTATTTCATTCATATCGTAAATTGTTTCGATCTTAATCTAGCTATATTCGACGAACAAATGTAGCTGTTACAGTGAATAGTTTCTGCGCCATTCGTATGACATATCGCTAAGCGACTTGAATATTGTAGTATCGGATATCATGTAAACTGTGTTATATATAACAGAGGAATTATTTGTCACATGATGTGCTTAAGGTTGTATAGATTTTCGGTTATAAGAAAGAAGTCTCTGGTGATTAGATAAAATTTCGGCACATTATATTCATTAAACTCCAACTGTGTTGACGTGATTGATAGTGATAAAAACTCATTTAAATCAAAACAATCTAAAAAACTTAAAACCGGACTAAAATTTCCATTTCAAAAATAATATTTTATCAACCAACTATGCGATAGTGGTCCAACTATTCAATATCGCATGGTTATCGATAATGTTTTTGACTACGACTTTGCTTTAAAACTGCGTTAGAAAATTAGTAGCTATGGATGACACAATAGTCTTTACAATACCTTAAGTACAGATACAAACTGTAATTATACTCGTATTAAACCAAAAAACGCTAGTAATCTAGCCCTTTCATCGCTTTACTTACCCCTTTCTTCCGGTTCACCTTTGAAACGAAATGTATTCTTTGTCGCCATCACCCAGTGGCAATAACGAAGATTGATTAAAAAAACAAAGCGCTCAGAACTTTCCTACCCAATTGTCTGGATTTCTTTTGTATCGAAAAATAACTTAAAAAGTCATTCTTTAAGTTACTAAGTTTGTTATGTTTAGTTTATTGGATAAAGTTCGCAAGTGTAAATAAAAACGAGTGAAAATTCTTGTCTAGTTTGTATTGCTGGTGCACTGTCGAGAGCTTGGGTCAAAAGGAAAACTAGGATAGTGGGGTCTTCCGTGATATTTGTCTTGAGTCGAATTTCTACGTACTACGTAAAAGAACAAAAACAGGACATCAAGCTGTTGTTTTACAATAGGGATGTTGAATATCAAGTCAAATCAGTCTCTTTTTATAAAATGCCAAAACGACAAGTTCTATTAAAATGTGTATGGAATAACAACCTATGACGTCACATGTCATATGTCAAATCATTACTTTTAATGCTTTTAAATTTAAAAACATGTTAAATTGTAAAATAATACTTATTTAGTAAGTATTATTTTACAATTTAGTACCTGATTAGTATAAAATAGTTTATTTTTGTTGTAGGCAACTACCCAATTCCTTTGTATGTATTAATAACTTTTAATAATACAAACAAAGACTTTCCGCAACATATCTGAAATATTTTGAAGCTTCCCACTTCGGTGGGCAACGTAAAGAAATATCAATACAAATATTTTTATAGCCTATTTAACTTGATACACAGTATATTTGAGACAATGTTATATGAAATAATGTCCGCATTATTCTTTCTTGCTGAGATTGAGCAACTGAAGAGATTCCGCGAATCTGCCAAAAAATAACCAAACTGAAGTAACAGGATTGTGAATGACCGTTTCTATACAAATATAGGCAAATATTATCTGGTAGTGAAAAAGTAATAATACTAACTGGAAAACTACTATGTCACGTTTATTTTGACGTATTATAAAGAGCTTGTCATCTTCAGTTGCATAAGTTTATAGGTAAAGAAAGTAATTGTTTCGACTTTATACATCTGAAAAATTTGCTGCAAATTTGCATTTTATTTACATAGTATCAATACATTTTTGAGAGGTTAGGTGCTATATATATATATTCAAAACTTGTGCCAATTCCTAAGATATACCTACTTAAGCATGAATAATTGACAGGCTTCGTCTTAAAAGCCGTACGAACGTAAAATTGTTTTGTTAAGCTTGTTTAACCGTTTTTTTTTAGTTTAAAGCAAAATGAATCGGTATATTCATATGTATCCTCTGTAGTTATGAGCTAAACTGACCCAGTTTCCATTACACTGAAAGATATATAAACTCTTCCTAGAAAAAGTTCGAGGTCCCAGTGCAAGAGGAGATCATAAATTTCTCATAATTTGAATAGTTATAATTGGGATAAGGACATTTAAATAAATTATTTTTAACTAATCAGTAATCAGACAGTAGTAATTCATAAAAAAATCTTGAATAAATAAGGTGGTATTTCACAATTTAATATGTTTATATTTATAGTTGTTACAACAAATAATAAAAGTACCTACATGATTCGGCGTCGCTGAACTATAACGTCATGCCTCAGTATTGTACAGAATGTGTACTAGCTATATTCTTTTTTTTTATACCCATATTTTTGTCAGTAGCTAAGTATAACTTTAGAGTAAAACCTAGTGGGATAGTTGCCCAAGTTTTGAATACACTATGTTAGGGATGTTGGTGGTAAAAGACCTTTACTATGGTTAGAAGT
Source organism: Herminia tarsipennalis (assembly GCA_945859575.2). Taxonomy (NCBI): domain Eukaryota; kingdom Metazoa; phylum Arthropoda; class Insecta; order Lepidoptera; family Erebidae; genus Herminia; species Herminia tarsipennalis. Next base: position 23,073,587 of record OX243844.2, read on the forward strand.
ATCCCTCTTGCAATAAGATCTTTATTGCCAAGTAAACCATCAAAGAAGGTGCAAGTGTTTTGTCGGTGTAAGCAAAAATCTTCTACGACGATACTTTGACGGGCGTTATATTGATAAGTAATTTTTATTGAATATTTTTATTACTGACTGCGGTTTCAGTAAATTCTTTGTTTCTTTGCATGTATTACAGTTTAATTTACACTGTTTTATTGTTAAAAAGTTCATTTATTTCGCCAATAAAAAAGCCAAGTATACTTATCAAAAAGTATAGTCGGACTTACTGATTTACTTAGACGAATAGTCGCCCTAATGTTTTTATTTTTGAGTGTGTATAAGTTTCAATTAGTAAATCACCTAATCAATCACTTAACTAACTTAAAATTTGGAACGCTTTTTTTGTTGTGTTTTTATTGTACTTAAACTCATACTATTTTAGAAAGTTGATTACAATTTCGATTAGCATTTATTTATTTTTAAGAAAATCACTGTTAAGAGTCAATCCCTGCATGAGTCAAGTAACCCCGCAATTGATTTCATCGTTAAGCAACTATCCGCCACAGTTGGCACCTATTCCTTTTTTGATAGGTCATATAAAACAGAATTTACTCTTATTAATTAAGTTTACAAAAATAGGCTGATAGTAAAGATCACATTTATTTTATTCTTAAAGTGTTAATATTTTTTAATGGAAGAGCTTTTTTGAAAAGTGGGGCCGCTATCCGGCTTTTACCCTATTTATTAAACAAACTTTGCAAGGAACTATCAAGTTATAACTTACCATGTAGTTTTTAAAATGGACACGAAGTAATACAATGCCTTTCTTCTATCAATCCATCGAAAATATTAATAATCTGTAAACAAAAAAAAAAATAGTAGTTACTTAACAATTTTAACTATACAAGCGTCTTATTTCGAAATTCATCAATGATTATATGTCGTCAATATTGGGACTAATGACATGAACCTACAAGTGGACGGCGTTCGCATAGCGATGAAGCTTGGCACATTCGCGGTTTTGTAATGTTTTGTTGTATGTTATGTTTAGTATAAATTTGCTTTCGGTTTAAACGTGTTAATCTCCTTAACTGTGGGTCCAACAAAAATAAAATTAATATAGTATAAAGCTCGGATGTGTTCTACGTTTTGGCTTTTTAATAACCAACCTCCACGGAATTTTCGCTGCGCTTATACTCGGACTCTACATTTACTGTCAGTTCAAGACGACGCCAACGGCCTGCAGTGATAGGTTTACATTTGCAATGAATTTAAGTTAAGTGGAACTGTTTATATACCGTAAAGTAGTCGAGAATAAACGATTTAACTGCTTTAAAAGAAATGTAGAATGAACAGCATGTTTTGAACTTCTGCCAAAAAAAAAAAACTATACTAATTAATATGTAACAGTTTTTAAGCTATGGGTACTTTTTCGTTGGCACATATCACGTCAAACTTATACCTGTTCTCATTATTTACACACGTAATTTGGTCATAGTGACCAATCGTAACAGTAGCTAACCAATTATGTTAAATGTTAATTAGCACCCAAGTGTGGCCGAGAAGAACAAAAATTGTCACGAGCGAAGAGAGATTGAGCATGAGTCACTCCATTTTTCAAATACATTTTTATAATTAGGATTTAACTCTGTTGAGAAACACCGTTAGTGCATTATGTTTATTAGGTGATTTTAAAGACATTGTCAAAGTTTTGAGTAGATTTTCGTACAAATTCCATTGAAAAACACTTCTAAGTATAACTTTATTATTAGTAGTATACAAAAACAACAAAAAACCTACATCTTACACCCCATTATTGGGGCTGGGTAGCTACTGAAAGATCAAACCACACTTAGACAGTCAAATCACTTTTATTGTTCCATGCACAGCGCTTTCCAACTTAATTTTACACTCGAATGTTGCTCAAGACAACCTTTGACGTCTGTAGCTCCGAACGGACTGATTTGAAAATTATCTGATCAAATTTAAATTAACGTTGTGTTGCTACCCTCAACAAGTAAAAATATGTTTAAATCAGTGTTGCCAATGAAATATATATCGCTCAATTATTGTGTATGCTAACATTCGGCTAATCCTGACGTCAAACGCGGCCTCGCGTTTACAAAATATAAATAAACACAGAACATGATTAGAGAAAAAAAAATGCAGATAACAATTATTTTTACGGTTCAAGACCATACGACATCGACTGCAGACACTCTTGCCCATAGCGACACATTCTTAAAACTAACATCGACTACGGACACTCTCGCCCGTAGCGACTCACTCTTAAAACTAACATCGACTACGAGCACTCTCGCCCGTAGCGACTCACTCTTAAAACTAACATCGACTACGGGCACTCTCGCCCGTAGCGACTCACTCTTAAAACTAACATCGACTACGAGCACTCTCGCCCGTAGCGACTCACTCTTAAAACTAACATCGACTACGGGCACTCTCGCCCGTAGCGACTCACTCTTAAAACTAACATCGACTACGGGCACTCTCGCCCGTATCGACTCACTCTTAAAACTAACATCGACTACGGGCACTCTCGCCCGTAGCGACTCACTCTTAAAACTAACATCGACTACGGGCACTCTCGCCCGTAGCGACTCACTCTTAAAACTAACATCGACTACGGGCACTCTCGCCCGTAGCGACTCACTCTTAAAACTAACATCGACTACGGGCACTCTCGCCCGTAGCGACTCACTAATCGTCACTGTTCATCATTGACTTATCATCACTCATAATTCGCTAAGTTTTATTAATCTCATAATCATTTCACTTTTACAATCCCTTTAAATATCTTATCAAATTCATCTCTTTTACTTTCAGAACATTGTTTATCTCTTAACAATTCACTATTTTTACACTTTATATATTTACTTTCGCTTGATTATATAACATATTTTATCAAATTCATCTCTGTTACTTTCAGAACATTATTTATCCTCCTAATTCACAAAATTTTCACTTTATATATTCGGTTTTGTTTCATTTTAAAATATATCATATCATATTTTATCAAATTCACCTTTGTTACTTTCATAACATTATCTTTTATTAACTCACTAAATTTACACATTATTTTATTATTAAACCCATCTATTACTTTTAAAACTATTATTTATCTCTAAATAATTCACTAAATTAACACTTTATATAATTACTTTTCTTTGATTTTAGAATATATATATTTTTTTAATTCATCTCTAATAATTTCCTAAATTTATTTATACGATTACTTTTGATTGATTTTAGAATATATTTTATCAAATTTGTTTCCGTTACTTTTAAATTACATTATCTCTTATTAATTCACTAAATATACACTTTATTTTATAGCTTTCGTTTGACTTTAGGATCTTGATACACATAATTTCTTCAATATGTAATAAATGATACATCAATCACAAGCCATGTATACGAATGACGTAAACCATCACAATAATACATTGCAGACTGTTTTTTTCTATTCTGAATCACTCAAGAACGCATCATTATTACAAAATAAGGTCCTTTTCCAGTAGGTAATTGGGAAATTTTCTAAATCATAGCGGTGTCTATCCACGCACTTTGGTAATAATTTACGACTCTGCCCAAGGTCTGTATATATCCCTTTCGACGTGAACCAGATCTCTTACTTTATACTGATGTGGTTTCTTATGGTTTCATATCAAAGCTCCCATATGCACATATCAAAGTTACTCTTAATTAAATTAAGCGTTTTTATTTAATTTTGTCAAGATCTAGTTTGGTACAAGATTCTGAAACTAGAGATTTCATAAAGGTATCTGACACACTAGTTGTTTGAACGCCAATGAGCATTCCAGAAGGAGTATGACACGTTGATTTGTTTACGGTATTCAATGAACCATTATACAAATCCTACTCATTTTCTGGTTTGTCATGATTGGTTGCTGTTATCGCATCAACTATCTATATGTTTCTGGTTGTACCTCTCAAATTGGTCATTGGACCTAATAGAACTCTTTATTAGTATCCAAAACTAACACCACGGCCAGATATCAAACGACGTGGCACTCCAAGTGACGACATATACTCTGTAAATACCCGAATGCTAGTGCTACTTTTGATATTTTCAACTGGTTATATAATTACGTAAATGCGTCGATAATTACTCGAGACGGTATTTTGAGTATCAAATGGTTTCTTTATAATTAGCTCCCACTTTTTAACGTAGCTTGAACAAGATTTACCTAATTTATAAATTTATTCAACTCATGCCAACTAAAATATTAATAATTTCTTGGTACAACTCACACAACGCTACCCAATCCCAAAGCAAACAGAGCCTATACCATGGAAACCAGACAACCGATAAACACACCTACACATTTCCAAATACATACATATTACAGATAAATAACACCTAGACACAATAAATCACACAGTTTTATCCTGGGTGGGGATCGAACCCATGACCTCTTGCGTAGCAGCTGGATACACCCCCACCGTGCCACAGAGGCACCATGACTTGAAGCCTTTTCATTTTAAAATAATGTACCTAATCGTTCTTAACTTGAATTATTCTGTTTTAACAGAAAGTTCATTTTTAACAGTGAAACTTTTGAATCGCATAATGCAATAATTATTCTTTGTATTCTGAATCTTGTTCCTAAACTGTGAGCAACTACACAACGTCATCACTACTGCTAAAATATCAACCAATTTTCTTTAGTCTTGGGATTCATAGGGACCGGAATTACGTGACTGCATCATCATGACTCATTTCAGTATGATTTTCATGTTCTACAACGAAGTCATATTTCTGCACCAGAATATACTAACTTGTAGTGAGTTAGTACCTATCTTGGAATTAATTAGAAAATAAGTCTTTGTTTTTGGTCATCGTTCCATATGGCAGCACAGTCAAAGATAATTCTAAATAATTTACCCAATATATACCTAAACTGAAAAATTGTTACCGGCAAAGTTCATAAGAGTGTAATTTACTTTAATTACCTGTCGTTTGTAGACTATAATACGCTATAGGATGAAATACGAAATCGGATCTCGCACGCTGCAGCCAGATTGCTTATAAACATAATATTTTACTAGTGTCAGTGTGAATCTCTTACTAGCTTCACTCATGAGCACTTGATAATAGCCAAAAGCAGTCTTCAGTCTATGGATTTTTATTCTATTTTGGGACTCGCGTAGTCTGATGCGCTTTCGCAAACAAGACGGTTTGCTAGTAATTTTTTTTGGACATTTTCTTTAAAAGGTCACGCTACCTTTGTGATATCTGTTACCAGTTAGCGTAATATTCACTTCTGATAGAGTAGTTTTACCTAATTCCGATAAATTCATTGCAACGCTTTTCCTTTACCTACTGTTTTAATAAATCAAATCATTTATACTTTTGTTGCTCTGTCAGCGCAGTAAGTAGGTTCTAATTATTTATTATATCTACTTATAAAAACATAACCCTTCCTTGGAGTAGGGTAAAAAGGTTCACACTCTTCAGTTTCCGTTGTCAAACCTATGTATTCACATTTCTTGTTATATTTGTCCGCGAGCAAAGAAGATCCGATATCAATCAATTATATATTCATTACCATCTTAAAATGTAAAAAGTCTAGATAAAACAGTATACCTTCCTATTCATTAAAAGGTAAAATAGATTAACGGTAAAATATTAGGTAACAGTAGGTAACGCAGATCGTATAGTACCTTACTAGTAATCCACCACTATTTTTATTTTCGGCTCTAACATTAACTAGCATGTTTAATAACTGTACCAAAATCTGCGTAAACTTTTTATTCTCAAGATTATTATTTTATAAGTCTGCCGTATACAAAAAAAAAACAGTTTATCTACCGTCTAAGAAATATAAAGTTTTGATTTTCTGTATAATATTGCTATACTAAGACTGGTGTTGACAAATAATGATCGTCTGCGGTAAGCGCTTCAGTTTCAGCTTTAAGTAACTAAAGGATTTTCTAAAGTAATCATAAACATCTCTAATAGTTTGACGGCAGAATTTCCGTACCTCATTAAACGACTGTTTCCTATGTTCTGAGCTAATAATATAGGTAAATAGTTTGTGTAAATACTTTACTTAAAACATTCTTTGGTACCACGTCCCAAATTACAGCAAAAGTTACCTACATCCTTTAATTGGTGACTTTATTTTAGACTTATGTGACCTATTTTCATTACAATTAAAACATCGGCTGGTATCGCTTGATTCGTTATTTACATATACATATATTCATACATACATATATTCATACATACATACACACACACATACATATACATACATATTATTATACATACACATATCTAAACATAAATATACATACACATACATATATCAATATACTTTTTTTTTTAATACTATGCTACTTTGTTCTCGAAGGTTAGTTATAGACGTACCTAGTGTTTTTATGTTGGGTAAGTGTACGCTAACAATTGAGCACTTGTTCGGTTTGCCAAACCTACATCGAAGCTATTACATCAACATTAATAGATCCATATAATTTCATTTCAAAGGAAACCAGGTTTTGTATTTTGTAGCCACTCCTCCCAACTAGGTAACTAGGTATATAAGTACTTTTAGGCTAAACCACTTAATTTTGGGGAGCGTAGTGACATATCCAGCGCTAGTCCCAGGAATGAATATGTGCACATTCACTCACTTTGTTTATCTAGTCTTCGATTTTTTGACTATTATCACTTGGTTAATTCATCAGGCACAAAACTATAGGTAGGTACCTAATATATTGAACGACGTTATGGAAGAATGATTGAAATGAATATTCGCTCAATCTTTATTTCTTAATTTAGTTAGACGCAATCAATTGTATCGAAAGTTCTATTAAACAGGTCCTAGTAAGTTTGCAGATTGCACTTTTCTAAAAGTTATTAGAGGTTCGTTTGCTACCTCTCTTAATATGCTGTGTGTAATTGTGCTTTGTATCACTACGATTTTTACAGTGCCACGACCTACTGCATGATCAGTGATATCATGCGGTATTGTAGACTACATTACTCAAATCACGTTGTCTTCGCTTACCTCTTATCGTCAATTAACACAAACTATTCAGAGTGATTCAAAATACAATAAAAACTGTATAAAAATAACATGGAATATAAATTCAAAATATTCAAACAAACATTCAGCAATAATCACATTTTTTTTATGTGGATACCGTCAAATTATTAATACAATCACCAATTTCAATTGTATATAATCGCAAATTAAGAAATAACAGCTAATTATTCCAAACGGTATGTAGGTAGAAGTTTGTAATAAACACATTTTGATTAAAAATAGCTACTACACTTCAATTCAAATATTAATTCGTTAAATTAAAATCCATACAGATATGACGACGCATCATATGAAAATATCGCATCACATGCTTTACACAAATCAGTCCAATACGAAAAATGTTCCAACGGCAGCAGTTAAAGTAAATGTGAAGTAAAATCTCCGGCAGAAGGTATTATGCAATAAATTCTGACCTTTAATCGTCGCTGGTTCAGGAAATAACCGCATCAGGCACGTAGATAATTATCCACCACTTCTGACTTGAAAGATCAAACCACACTTAGACAGTCAAATCACTTTTATTGTTCCATGCACAGCGCTTTCCAACTTAATTTTACACTCGAATGTTGCTCAAGACAACCTTTGACGTCTGTAGCTCCGAACGGACTGATTTGAAAATTATCTGATCAAATTTAAATTAACGTTGTGTTGCTACCCTCAACAAGTAAAAATATGTTTAAATCAGTGTTGCCAATGAAATATATATCGCTCAATTATTGTGTATGCTAACACTACGGAATCCTACATTGTGCATGGCCCGACATGCGTTTGCCGATTTTTTTATAAGAAGTTGTGCTAGTTAAAAATCGACATACCTACTATCATAAAAGTAAAGCTTAAATACATTTTTTTATAAATCGCTTTAAATTTAATTACAATCTTACAATGACAAAGAAATTAAAGCTAAGTACACATACATTATAAAACATTCCATTAACAAAATATTAAGTCTTAAATTAATCTCACATTTTCATTTGAACTCGACAGCACTAATTAACTCTACGATAAAATAGCCGCATACAGTGTTATAACTTATTAAGGAAATAGCTTTACTAGTACTGTACTGCTATTAATAAATAAAGTTAGATTAGATTAAAGATTGTCGAGGTATTGTGACAAGACCAACTTAGAACCAACGTAAAATTGTTACTCTGTATGCTAGGTAATTGTCCATGCGTAACTTGGCCGTTGTTGACTAAAAACTTTATATTTATAATTATAAACTGCAATCTATGAATCGCAAAATAAAAGAAAAAAGCGAGTGTTTAGATAAATATGCCATTAAATTCGCCGCCATCCCAAGTTTGTCAAAGTTTTAGTTTTTTTTTTCATAAAATAGTTTTGGCAGTATTAAGTGAAGTACTTTCTATTTTAGTTTCAATCATTTGCTATCTAAAATATCAAAAGCATCGATGCTGAACTATTCTGTTTCAAGTCTTACTGCACAAAGAAATTAAACTTTATTGCTGTTAATTCAATATGTAATAACCATAAATGAACCAATTAAACAAAGTGAGATCATAGTTAAATAAATGATTTATAATATTGAAATACTCACTTTTCCGTCCATTGTCTGCTTTGATAGAATATTGAATTCCTTTTTATAGTAAAAATATTTCATGATTTAATCAATCGTTGCACGTTGGAAAAATCTTTCATCGAAGCTCTTTTGTCATTGCATCTTGCAGTATTATTGACCCCTATTATTAAAGTGGAAATAAAATAAATACGCGTCAGCTAGGAGCTGACTCGTATTTATTTTATTTCCATTATTTATTTATTCAACGCGGTAGCAAAACCGCAAACGTCATAAAGTTCTTACACATATTATGTCGATGTCCTAATACCATTCCATAAAATATACTACCTGTGATAAAAGTATAATGTAATTAAACTTTAGTTGTAAATTATAGCGAAAAAATATATATTCAAAATTGTCGTATAATTTAGTTTAGTATAACTAAACGGGTAAATAAATATGGAACGTGGCTTTACTTTGTTCTATGTAAAGAAGAGACGATTATACAAACATTAAAGTTAAAACCATAGTAAAATGCAGTTGCATGAGTCAAAACGTCAAAGGCTTGAGTGTGAACAAATAAATGAAATAAAAGAAACAAGTAGCAAGTCACCTTGGGGACGTTCCTCAGGTCAAGTTAACTGAGTAATGTATGTTTGCTTTTGTACACTTGTGAACTAAATGCACAGCAAGCACAGGCACGGAATTTGGGTGATTATGATTGAAATTGTAAAACGTACCTAGTAATATTTTGATTTATTGACAAATTTGTACCTAATTTATGAGGAAACATTGTTAGACTGATCAATGATAAAGTAACAGTGGAAATCACATCAAAGTTTAGGGATTCCTACTATAATAATAACAGGCACACTGAAAGTACATTTCAAAATTCTTACTATAAAATTGAATCTCGTCCGTTGCGTAAATATATTAATTCTGTAAGACAATGAAGTATATTTTTCTTTTTTAGAATTTCGTTGAAAGATCACCATAACACATACAGGTGTGAGCAGGATGGCAATAATTCGGTCCAGGTTCATTTCACATACATGAAAGAAGTCGTGACGTAACCGTCTCGAAAAAATCACATTCTATTTAACTGGACGCAGCTGGATCGTACACAAGTGTTTTGTAAGTTATGGGCAGTGCAATTCGAGGATATAAAAGCGCCGAGTCCTCGCTCGAACGCAGAAAGAAATCTCTTTAAAGAGAACGGGTGAAATCTAAGGCTGTTCCTTAAATTTAGAATAGAATAGTTTTAGTATTAGTTGGCTTTTGTCTGCGACTCCACTAGCTTGTATGTCGGATATCTTAATAAAAAAAAATGTTCTTCTTCAGAATACTATTTACACCTTGACAAATTTTATTAAGATATGTTTAGTTATATAGGTTTTATAATACAAAATAGCTTAAAAACGTTATCCGTTATTTCTAAGCTATTGTAGTTAACAGCGTCATCATTTATAGCCAAAGTTCTAATTGGGACCTATGAAATTGTGCATACAAATCCTCAATACAAACATACCGACAGACAAATAAGAAATAAAAAAATATAGTTTTAACTTCTATTACAAATAAACTACACTTCAATTGTACCTCCTTTTTACACCGACCAGACACGTTTTTAATTTTTCAATATTTATACTTGCACTGCCTGCGTCTAAATCTCTTGCATTCCAAGATGTCGATGGATAATTAATAAAAATAATGATGCAACTTTGTGCCAAGCAATGTTCCGTCGAAGGTTTTATCATCTAAGATTGAAACTCAACCAAACTTGCCCATACGTCAAAACTAATAATGATCATGGTCTCCTAACAGATGTCAGTTACGGCTACCAAACTCTTCAGAGACTAGCCAACTACGCAGGATATATTACAGTGCATTATTGTATGCGCAGACACAAGTGTACTTTCTATTCCCTAAATCTCATAGCCAAAATAAAAATCGAAACCAATAGTAAAATCGGACACGACTGGAGAGAGATTGGGCGCAGGACGGACGGCTTGATGTGCTCTCCGAGACACGGAAAGGTGTCACAATTGTCGAAAACGGTCAACCATCCATGGACCGACAGTGGTAACGTTGCCTATGTAGGACGCGAGTTGATGGTTATAACAAAAAATAATAATAAAGTACGCTATAAAGTTAGTCGTTGGTATAATATTTCTCGTGCAACTTAATGATTTTGTAACAAATTTTAATTGTGCTAGTTTTGAAGCAAATTATTATGTAACTTTGAAATAACTCCAACACAACTTCACAACGAAAATGTTTAAGCAATGAAAAATATATATTTTAGTAAAACTTACAGATCTACTCTATACCCTATATTTGTATACAGCTGAAGAGTTTATTTATTCCCGCTAATGCGCGAAGTTCCTAGACCGATCTAGATGAAATCTAGTGTGGAAGAAGCTTGAAACTTGAGAAAGGTTAAATGCTACTTTTTATTACGATTCTATTTATAACGAAGCCTCGGGCAAAAATATGTAATTACAAAGCAAAAAAAAATCATCCTATCGCGTGTATTTTTTACATCCTATCCTGTATATTTTTTAAAGTAATTGCCTTTGATAACTTATACTAGGCAGTATAGTAGTAGTTTTTTACATTAATCAAAGGAATCACGTTGTTGATTAACTTTAATTACGTTTTACGATAATAAACTCTGTTTAGTTTGGGATCAGAAGACGTTGTGTGAGTTGTCCCAAAATATTATATTATATCTTTGTATAGTAATTGCTAGATAACCCAGCAGTGGCGGAGGGTCCTTAGAAAACCATTACATTCGGTTTATCTTTGGGTTGTAATTACTTAGTATTATAGGTACAAAGAACCATGTCCAGAAAGATATATTTTTGTATCGGGTTACCTCAGACAAAATTTAACCCTTCGTCTCTGTAACCCAGAAATGGTATAAAACTAACCCTGCAAGTGTATAATTTGAAATTTAATTTTTAATTTTTTTTTTGAGTTTTTGCCATTCGAATGCATATTTTCCTGAGAAGGATTAAGTGTGTAAAACTTTGTTCTAGCTTTTAAAATACCAGAGATATAGACTAAAACATAGGAGTGAGTCAGCGAAATTTGCATTCGATGATATTTCATATCATTTTTTTTTCTAGTTCTCCCATTTAGTCACATATGAAGGCTACACTAAACAATGCTCGACAACTCCCGCACTAGGGTACAAACGAGGCACTTTTCAAACATACATTTTATGGACACAAAATTCACCCAGACTCGGAACAACAATTTGCGGATCACAGAAAGTGGTGTCTTGTGAGAAAATCGAAGCCACGACCTCTTGAGCAGCAGTCGGGCATATTACCAACGCACCACCGACGTCATTTATATATTCAGCCTGCTATTGTAACATATTTATTATTATTTTTCTTTATATAAATGTAACAATTTAAATTACAAACTTTCAATATCAAGGTTAGTACGATGCAACATGTCGAATCTAAACGAGGTTCTGAAAGATTTCTCATTATAATGTAATCACACCTGACTCCGGCCCTGGCCGCTAAACCTTCGTCATTTGCACTAACTGCGGATTAAGTGGTCTTGGAAAAGACCACTTAATCCGTAATAAACATGTTGCCAGCAAAAAATACATTAAGTTTCTAAGTAATTGCGAATGTCTGTGCGTGAGAAACTTTTTATTTGTTGGTCTTACTTTCCTCTTTTGGGTTTGTTGTGCTGTAATGGTTTAGGTTGACTACGTTTACGTAGAGCAAAGGTTTATAAAAAAATACTGTAATATAAGTTGATGATTTTTAAGGAGTGGTCCATGATTTTCTTAATTAGCAGCTTCTTTTTGTCAGCTTATAATTTGAAAATGCCACCTTATTTATTTTTTTTGGCGTTTTCAAACTTGTATATACCTATATTTGAATTTGATTTATAGCAATGTTAGTATGTATTGCTTAGACAATTTAAAAAACACTATTGAAATATTGGTAACAATCATTTTTTAAAACAAGATTTATTCGTAGCAGATTCGTCTACGGCGTAGCTGTTATAGCTACGAACAAGGCTTAGTAAATGGAAAGATGAAATTCGAACATCATCGGCGTTATATCTGCGTGTAGACTATGAGATTATATTGTAATACGTTTTCAGTTTGCGTTATTCTTCAGTAATAGAAATAAAATGATTAATTACTTTAATTGTGGCTTCGAAAAATTATAGCGCTTAAAAAAAATTATTCACTTTATTTATTATTTTTCCTTTCAATCAATAGACACTTCAATAGCCATTTATATTTAAAAATATCCTGATTCCAATTTAAACCAAACCAGTTTATTCCAACAAATAACCAACAATAATCCCTTTGATAACCGATTAAGTTCTCAATAACAAAATCAAACATGAACGCCGGCCATTCACGTCAGTTCACATCCAATGAGGCGTCAACGCGTGGAATATTTAAATCGGCGGGATATGACGGCGATAATATGTACAAACCACGTTATGGTATGAATGACGATCGCTGACATTTGGCGTAGTGCGTGAACGGCTCGTGCTCGCGACCGGAATAACAATGCGTCGAATTTTGGCTGAAATATTGTTGTTGGTTTGTTTATAACCATTTATTTGGAATTTGATTTAGAGGGTTTAGGGCTATGCGTGCCAAAAATTCTTATAACTTGCCTGATTGACCACGGGCTATATAGATCAATGTGACCCTTCAGCTCTCTTGATACAACACTACTTTAAAGATGCCTTGTTGAGAGGCAAAATACGTATAGAAGGTTTACTCCCTGGAAGCGAAATATTGTATACTAAGAGTATATGTCACTAATTTTCTTTGTTACAGGTTTCTTGGAACGTAGTTCTATATCGCATGTTTCTGTTGGCGGGTTGAAAGGCTAGACGGAAAAATGTGTTACATTTTTACATCGATCAAAAATCTATAATTTATGATTATGTGAAGCTAAAATAAGGAAGGTTTTTTTCAATTGATAGTGTTCGGTTTGTCACTTGTTTTGTTGAGGGTATTGCCCGAGTGGTGGGTTCCCTCCTTAAAATTATTATTTTATGATGGATTTCGGCCATGTGGCACTTGATTGATTGCAGTTATCTCCCTACAAAACTTCGGTTTTCTATAGTCTTTTTAGGGCAGGGCTGTCAGTAGATGAGTAAATATTTTATATTTATTTATTTATTTTGAAGGCTTACAGACAAATAATACATTGAGTAACAAAAGTACAAAACCAATTTGCTAATAACAAGCCTACACATATTGATGTTGAAAAACATAGGTAACAAAATACAGGTAACAATTAGTGTGCAACTATATATGTACAACACAACAGCATGTGAATAAATATAAATGTGTTAATATAAAAAGCCTGTGTATCCCAGATAACTTATAAAATAAATACGTCATAAGTTCAGCCAGCATCTTTAAAAAAGTCTAGACACATTTGCTTTTTGATTGTGCTCGAGGTGGTACAAAAGAGATCTATATCTAAATGTGATGGAAGGTTATTAAAACTCCGTACACTTCTTACAGTAAAACTATTACGACTATAATTAGTCGTTGTAGAAGGCACGTCTAATAATGGGCGCTGCCTGAGGTTTCTTTGGTTGATTCTAAGCATTATGATTGACAGCAGCTCAGGACAATCAATCGTGCCGTTAGCTATGTTAGCTAAGTAGCATATGTCTGTACTCAAGAGGTAAAAAGTGGTAACGCTTACATCGAGCACCATAACCAGAGGAACCTTGTTAAGCTTTGTAATCAAGATAACAAAGAAATTTCTTTTGTATGCCCTCGATACGAGTTATATAAATTTAGTACTGCGGGTTCCAAACCTGAGATGCATACTCAAGATGGCTCCGTACATACGCGCAATAAAGTATTTTCACTTTGTTAAAAGCAAGAAAGCACGCTGAAGTTCGCATTATGAAACCCATAGCCTTAGATGCCGCGGTAACTATATAGTTGACGTGTTTGTCATAAATTAGTTTGCTATCAAGAATCACTCCTAAGTCCCTAACGTAAATTACTTTGGCTATAGCCTAGTTGTTAAGCTGATACCCACTACCTATAGTATTTTTTCGACGTGTGTAACTTATGTACCAGGATGTACGAATTTTTAAAACATGATTTAATGTCAGATATAAAATTTATAAATAAAAGAGTACCTAGGAGTGATCCCTGGGGAACACCAGATGGGACTGCATTCCAAGCAGAACCACCGATATAAGTCACCGTGTATTCAAGACATCACTAGATTTTGCAAGAGCCTTCTATAAACTATACGATCAAAACATTTGGTATAGTCTGTGTATACCACGTCTACCTGTGTACCTTGCTCCATTCCTTTTAGCACGAAATCGGTTGTTAAAGCTAAATTTTAAGTTGTGGATCGTCTACGAAAGAACCCAAGTGTTTCATTGCCAAATCTGTGTTGAAGCGAAGAGTAAACGTCATTGTAGACAATGCGCTCCAACACCTTTGAAAACAAACAGAGTTTTGAAATGGGACAGTAGTTACTTATATTTGATTTGTCACCTTTTTTTAGTACAGGTGTTATGAATGCGTACTTCCATACTTGCGGCACAATCCCTTCCTAAAGTGATCTCTGAAAGAGTATGCAGATCGGTGTAAGCAGGCTGTCCGCACAGTTGACTATAAAGTCAGGTGGTATCATTTCAGGTCCACTAGATTTAGAAAGGTCGAGTAATTTCAGCAAATTAGGCACTTTATCTCTAGACACTTTTATGAATCCGATATAGTTTACACTAGGGCGGGTACCGCTATTCGAATCCTCATCCGGTTCAACTGTGTTAGGAATGCAAAAGGTGGAACTAAAATAATTAGCAAATAAATTAGCAGTTGAATTACCAGTGTCTGCAATGGTATTCTGATAGTGCATTACAGTAGGTAGAGTGTGGGAATTTTCATTACTCTTCACATAAGTCCAAAATGCTTTCGGATTGCTTATAATTGATGATTCTATTCGTTCTATATAACTTTTGAAGCAATCTTGCTCTAGTGTTAAAATGATTCTAAAGTAGCTATCACATTTCTCTCAATAATTACTTTATTTGTCTTTCATTGTTGCTACTTTCCATCAATTTACTATTTCTTTTACAATCAGTAAGGAGAATGTTCACATATCTTTAATATAGCAGATGAAAACGTAATGAGAAATTTTTATGACATTATTTCCTTCACTATTTTATAATTTATAACTGAACATTTCACCACGCCATAATGCACTCATGATACTGCAGTATCTTGAAGAACAGAAGATAGTTATAATATATAAAGTCAAGAACTGATGACACGCAAGCGAAACTGTGGTGGAATGCTAGTTGTAATATTCGTGTTAAATTTGGAATGCGATAATACGCTGTACTTGGATGATTTATGCCTCCACAACAGCTGGTAGTGGAAAGCATGTTAATTTTTTCTATTTATATACATGCTAATGATGGTTAAATTTCAAACAATGTTATAATTGTCAAGTAATGATAATGATAATAACATTCTAAACCTGATGGGTATTTAGAAACGAAAACTATGACAATGAGGGAATATGTGAAAACCCTGTCATACATCAGATAACTTAATAGAGCAGACATTACACGTTTGGCGCAATTTGATTGAAACGTCAAATAATTAAAGAGTATTGTATCTTTCAATATTTAGATAAAATTATAATATAATGTGTAAAAAAAAATCCAAAACAAATAGCAGGCATTATTCAATATAATTATTCAAGTCATGACACGACTTAGTAATGGAACTACTTTGTTCATTGCCCCATTATTTTTTTACGTGAATTCATCAAAACTATAACACACATCACATCACATGCTATTTATGTTTAACTTGTGTCATATGTATGGCAAGATGTGAAAACTATTAAATGTTGTGTTGTGTTGCTTTGTACAACATTAACTTAATAAAAATACCAAAAAAACACCCTTACCACGATGTAAATAAAAAAAATGTATATATTTATAGACGCAAATCACTTTGAGTTCATAATTTTAATGTATGGAGCAAAAATCGACCTGAGGCCTTTACCAACCAACTCTGTACCGAGACATCTCCATCTGGGTCGAATTTAGCCTCCACATGATACGATTTTCGGCGATCGTTCAGTAGCAGTAGCAGTCTAGCAGTTTGAAATATGGTTTGTATAGTTAAAAAAACTATAAAACATCACAAACCTTGTAAACACCGTGTTATTTATTCAAAATGAATGAATATGTTGCGAAGTTATAAGTAACTCTATCGGAAACCTACTTTCTTGCCAAAGATATAGTGTAGGTACCTTAAAAAAACCTATGAATACAAAAAGCCAAAAATCATCTTTTTGTAACGAACTACTCACGATTTCCAAGCTTGTTTTGTTATAAGAAATCAGTAATTACTAAAACCAATTAGTAGTTCAGTAACTCGAGCAAGAACCTAACTATACTTACAAAATAATAAACAAATTGAACCCAAAGGGCATAGAATAGTTGCTTCGAGATTTTGCGCTATATTTTTGTGTTTCACGAATTAAAATATGAGATCTAATTAAATGTTTTTATTAACATTATAGTAGGAGAGACGCTGTACATCGAACATATATTTTTTAATAAATTTTAAAGAATGTGATACTCTATAATTTTATCATAAAGACATTGTGAAAGAAAAATAAAATAAATTATTATTATTAATCCTTCACTTAACTGTTAACCAGATGGCACTTTTTTTATTAAATTGTAATGATTTATAAACATGCCTATGATAGCTTGCCTATTGAAAAGTGTTTACGGCTAATTTGAAGGTCGATATTCAGCGTCTCCTTGACTATTAGCTATCATCAGTTTACTATAGTAAATTAAAACATTTAACGTTGGCACTGCCATGTTTGCGACAGAAAGTAAATATCTTTTGTAATTTAATTTAAATAGGCACACGAGCAATAGTTTTATGTGACTTTGTAAAAGAACAGTAAACTATGTGCTAAAGCTACAATAAAGTTATTATTCTTTTGTTAGTGATTAAAATTTAACCCTATTCATCACTCCGTAAATAGCATTTTGCAATTGAAGTTTAGGTGAATCGATTTGGCACCGACTAACTGCTGGGATTACGCAGGCTCGACAGTCGCTCAGAGTAAATAATAGTATTTGATGCCCTAAATAGTCCATTGCGCTTCAGTTCACTCTCTGTGGCAAAATTAGTTAGATTTAATTCCACATGTAACAAAAATGTGTCAACTGCAAAATCTAGTTCACAATTTTTAAGTATCTATGACAAACAGGTAAACAAAAAAATAAGGTGGGTATTTTTTAACAAACAAATATAAACACAAATCTGGATAGTGGGGGTAAACTGAGTTGTCTTTCCAAAACTCCGCATTTAACATGTAAAATCACTCACGAGATGTTCGGCAGATTTGAGATAAGGCAGAAACTTGATTTTACAGAATAACAAGTACCTAAATATATGGCTACAAGGCTTAGGGTATCTAAAGTTGACAATAAGTACTCGATACTAATTAATAAAGTTGCTGAACTCGTATTATAAAAACTACAAACCCTTACTATAATAATATTGGCAAAAGAAAGTAAAATAACATGATTTAAAAGCTTGCCAAAAAGTTTATATTTTCATGTGTCGACGGTAAAGGTAAACTCACAACTGTCTAATGTAACACTTTATTATAATTTCAGACTGCTCATGCCTAAATTAAACTACTAAATATTCACAATCTACCACTTAAAAACAACCGGTTCCAGTAAAAGCCTATTATTATTTTAAATCCTTGTTGCGTTGCAAAAGCGGTTACCGGATCACACGGGCACAAAAGAGAAAATGTTCAATTTGACTTGCTGGATTGTTTTGCTAAAAAAAATGTTTTTACTCTTTTATTTTCTACCAACAACATGTCCACACGCCGTGTGAATACGCCTCGGATATTGTAAAGAGAATATTTTAAGCTGTTACATCACTTTTATTTGTTACCCACTCTATTTTTATTGTATTACGGAGTTGAAGAAAAACGAAGCAAATAGGGTTCGTGTCATGTACCGTTAGCATGGATGTCAGCTCGCAAAATGTACCTTTGAACAAACAAAGGTCGATATGTTGTGCTTCTGTAACATACACGTATTAAGTGATAAACCACCGAATATGTTGAGCCTCAACATGTCAATATGCATTGTATTGTGTAGTTAGTAGGGACAAAAAAGTAGGGACGTGAGGTCATGTGTTCGTTTCGGTTATGAGCTCTGTGTTCCAAATTTCATTCAAATTCATCCACCTGTTTTTGCATGACTTTTTTTATCTCCTCATAGCCAGTTTAGTCGTTTGACAGTTTAGAACACCCACCCAGAGATTTCCACCCCTGGCTCCTAAGGGTTCTAGCTTACTAGATTGACGAACTTATTGACAAACTATATTCCTACTGAAAAGACTGGCCAGGTTTAGCTCAAAACAAATAGAAGTGGAGAGAAGAGAGGACCAATAATCTTCACATATACAAATCTCAAAATTGATCCTGATTTTTATAACACTAATATAATGAAGGGAAGGCGCTGACAGCTGTCATACAGTTTATACTAGTACGACTGTCAACGTTCAACATTCTTAAAGCAGCTCAAAATCCTTAAATAATCTTCTGTGCAATAATGTCACATGTAAAATGTATGTTGATTTTTAGAACAATGAATATTTTTTTTAATATTTTTTAATTATTAAATATTATTATAACATTTCAAGCCAATCAATACTTGTCCTATGGCAACAAAATTACTGATAAACATATTATAAATTATAAACTTTATTATTAGTACGATTATTTAAGTACGCTCTAGACGTCATATTAAAAACTTTTACACACAAATCATTCTCAACAACACACTACATTAAATAACGTCAAGTTCATTTTACATTCTTTTCTAGAAAAGTCATAAAATTTAAAACAAATTTCACATAATAATATGATACCCACGTTTTTATTTCACTATCACGTTATCATTGAAGTAATTTGTTATCGTTTCTTTTCATCATAAATAAAAACGTGACGTACGTGTGCGAGGATTTATTAAAAAATATACTAATTTTTAAAAGAAAACAGGATATATTAAATACAGTCTTTATCTAAATGTATAAAAAAATATGTTTAAACAATATACATATTTTTTTATACAATTAACCTTTTTTTTAATGAAAAATGGTTGTGACTTTTAACTCAATTGTATATTATAATCATGTGTATAATATTTTTAAATCAGGTGATATAATTTTTCATTATGATAATACATAAATTAACAAATACCCGTAGTTAAGTCCTTGCCTTTTCTTGCCCTGCTTCAATATTTTTCACCGATTCAAAGTATAAAAATAAATGTCAAAGTAAATATTTCAGTTGTGATTTCACCAGACTCTTTTAGATTCATACAGGAAAAAATATCAATTGCTAACAAAGTACGTTGTTACGGGAATTCCATTTTTTTTTAATTATACAGCTGTCAGCAACTTCTATAACTTCCAAAAATACTTATTTGAGCTATTTTATTTTCAAAAATAAGAATATTCATAAGAAAGTTTTTCTGTAGCTACAACAGTTTAAGCACTGCTTAAAGGACTGCCTTACTGCTCCTTATAAAAAAATCCACCAAACTTGAACATTATATTAATAAATACAAGTTGTTTTGTATCGCCACACGTGTCGCTTATGATTTATACCTGCTACTTTAAGTACACCGAAGGTCACGTTTTATCTTATTTACAATATTTTATTTCAAACATAATTTACACGTTCTATTTACATTTTATTTTTATAACTGCGTATTGTTTTAGGGTACCTTATGCTTAATGTGCCAACGAAACCTTTTGTAGTAAGTCTCAATGACTGTATTGTATACAACGAATAAAAGAAAGATTTGGTCAAATTCCAGCAGCGACACAAGTTGTGTGACATAAGTATTGCAACAACCATGGTGCCAAATTCTATTGCATTTTTATGTGTTATAGTGGTTTTTCACTTTAGTCATTAGTCACATACGGCAATGTGTCTAGGTATGTATAAAAAGTATGTTTGTATGTAATTGAAGTTTTTTTTCTGTAAAAAAATTTTTCTATTTTACGAGTTCTACATTAGAATAAAATACCTCTTTTTGTTTCAGAGACATTGATAACTATAAACTATGGTTTTTGTCTTTGATTGACTGACTCATCAAAATGTTTTAAAACTTCTGGTGCAAGCAATATCTTTGATCATCTACCAACCTGCAAGCAACATGTTTGCGGTGCAGGTAAAGCTAATGGCGTCTATTTGGATGTCCACAGGTTGCATTTGAATGCAAGCAATGGACGCCAACTATAATCAGCACATTGATGTGTTGATTATGACTATTAAGGTGCAGTGCTGTTTTCTCGGTAGAAACGTTGACGTGATGATAAAAATATTAAACCGACTTCAAAAATAAATACACGGTTACTAAAAAGTTTAACATAATATAAACCACAAAAATAGATTAAACAGGTGCCAGGAAATGTGTGTGATAAGTTCCCTTGATTTCTCCAAGATCCCATCACCAGATCCTGATCCGATGGCAATGGGATCAACTTGGACGTATACCCTTTCAAACACAAAGAGTTTTTCAAACCGGTCAAGCCGTCGTCGCGTTATCGATGAACATACATAAAAAAAACATATATACAGACGAACATAGAAACTCCTCCTTTTTAACCGACCGAGGATGCTAGGAGTACCTAGCATCCTCAGCTGTCTAACAGGGACAGTCCTGGCAAAATCCGACCAGCCTTTTCGGAGATTAGCCGAAATGAAATGAAATGAAATGAATTTTATTGCAGTAATTGTGGTATTACAAAATATGTGGTCTTAAAAGTAATGGTGTGCAACTCAATTTACCTCATTAGGCATGCAATTTCATTTAAGATTAATTATATGATTAAAACAGTAATTAATTAAACATATTTATAAAATACTCTGTAAGGTTATATAAACAACGATCTATTAACGTTTTTTTAAGCGTTCTCTCAAACCGTGGCATATAATATAATTGCTTAATGTCATTTGGTAAGTAATTGTAGATTTTTATGCAAGAAAAGTATGTATTCCTTTTAAAAAATTCCGTTCTAGCATGAGGCAATTTTATATTGTTTCTATTTCGTAATCTTTTATTATAATCTAAAGTGTTTTTTTTTCGGAAAGTGTGTGCTGTGTTTTTTTACGAAGCTAGCTGCCTGTAGTATGTATATTCCTGTTAGAGTGAAATATTTATGTTCTTTAAATATTGGTCTGCATGATGTTTGCCTGTCAATGTTATGAATGATTCTGATACATATTTTTTGTAATATAAATGTGCTGTCAGAATCTACGGCGTTTCCCCAATAAATAATACCATAATTCAACAATGAATCAATTTTAGCAATAATATGCCGACTGGACTGTTTCGACATTTGTTGTGTTGATACATGTAATGTATAACAGTATGACCTTATTTTATTATTAGGCTGTTCTATATGCATTTTCCAATTAAGATGGTTATCTAAATATAGACCTAAAAATTTAGATGTGTTTGTTTCGTCTATGGATTGTCCTTTGTGTTGTATTGCTAGTTTTATGTGTAGACTGATGTGGTCGAAATTGTATATACTTTGTTTTTTCTAAGTTTATTGTTAAATTTAATTGTCTTAACCATTCAATTACTTTCGATACCGTATTATTTTATTTTCATATTCTGTTTGTGTTAATCTATCACCACTCATTAATATAGATATATCATCGGCAAATAGTACGCTTTTATCTTGCATAATGTTTGGGAATTCATTAACAACCGGAACAAACAGGCAGAAAGACATATAGACAAAAATATTAAAATTTGTGTTTTGAGTACCATAAATAAATTCTTTCATATATTTTTAGTAAAAAAACTGTTATTTTGATATTACAAACACACGCTTTAATTTTAATTATTGGGATAGATATAGATGCGCTATAAAGTTCACCATTATTATTTTAGTCTTGTCTATGGAGACTACTGAGTAATTGCCTAATGTGCCTGCCTTTACTTGGTTAACCATATTGCCTGTGAAAAAAAAATAACCGAGAAAGACTTTAATCACGACTGACGGCGTATTGTCTTACCTAGTCTAAAGTGAGGCTTCAAGTTATACTCAAATCGTTTAAATTTATTGACGTTGTTCTTCAAAGGAAACAATCAATGTGCCACAAGATACTACAAAGACTCAGACTCAGAATTAACATTTCAACCTAACATCAGCAGCTCTGACCCTTGTTTGTTTTAATAGAACTCAGAACCTCTAGTACAGCAGTCGTAATGCTCTCACCGACTTATAATTACAACGTGAATACATTTAAAAACAAATCTGTTCCAGCAGGCGTATTTGTTTTACAATCAATCTTTCGTAGCGTTATCATTTGCAGCTGACTTACTGCGCTCTCGAGCAAATTACCCGATAAATTGTGACTCTCGAGCGAAGTCAACCTATTGTGTCGGTAACAATAAATAGGTAAACATTTTTTTAAGCTATTGCATAGCTTTTATCGCGGGCTTTGAGCGCGGCGACTAAATCAAGAAATTCCGTAACGAAAATGAAACCTACCACCCCCCACTCCGCCTACCATGTAGCTCGGTTCGCTTAACGTACTCGTATATGTATATGGTACGACTGTACGAAGCTCGCACGGATCGAGACGAGCTGCTCCGAAATGTAAAGAAAGAAAAAAAACGGAATAAATAAAAAAATAAATAAATAATTATAATTGCATAAGTTGATAAAAAATGCTATGCAATAGCTTTACTGCGGCAGTCCCCGAATGCCACACATTTTTTTGTTTTTGTTTTAATAAGCAATTTAAGGCCTATTATTATAACATTGTTAATACCTTAAACTATTTCATCAAAAGCTAAATATATCTGGGATGATAAGGCTATTTTTATAAAATTATTAAATTGTACCCGTTCTTAAAATGTTGGCCATATTAAAGATATTTGGACGAAAGAAATTTAGTGTAATGTAGATTGTTAAAGTTACAATTGGTCACGATAAAAAGTAATTAAAGTGTCATTAAGAACTTATAATTATCAGGCATTAATAAACCAATAAATTGCCCCAATAGCACAGTGAGAGTGCTAACGACTGCTGTGCAAGAGCTTGTAGGTTCGGTTCCTGTATGGGTCTTCTAAAGAACTGGGTTATGAAAAAAAAAACAAAACAATAGGTATTCAATTAAAATCTTAAATGTTTCCACCTGCTTCCTGATATATCAAGTTTAAAAATGGTACACCTACGACAAATCTAAATTACGGTCATTATTTTTCGACAAGAGAGCTCGTTTACCGAAACATTCTATGTATTTTCCCAAAACCGATGTCATTTTAAAAGACCGGTTGGTTTGTTAAATGAAGACATCTGTCAACGGGTTACAGGATACAGGATCTGGCCGGAAATTTGACTTTGGAGCAGCCAATAAATTATAAAAGAATATTAAGTTAGGAGGGTAGAATTATGGGAATGGTGTCCTGGTTAGATGACTTATTTATGGTGTTTTGATATGTGTGCTCACTCGGAAGGTACAAAGTATGGTAAGTTGAATTCGAGTAAAAATAATAATCTAGTAAACCCGTTTTTTGCATTATAAGGTTTTAGCGACAGATAAAAAAATGTTGAGTTTTTCTTAAGGTAAAGTTGATATACCTATAATTATTACTAGCTTTCGCTCGCGGTTCCGCCCGAATTAATATCGATCATTGTGATAAAAACTATCCTATGCTCTTTTCCGGGACTCATACTATATCTAAACCAAATTTCATTTAAACCGGTTAAGCGGTTTAAGCGTGAAATCATAACAGACAGGCAGAGTTACTTTCACATTTATAATATTAGTTTGGATAAATTAGATTTAACGATAAGATTTTTTTTTGCGTTGCCTGTATAGGTATTACGAGTGGGTTACAGATTATTTCTTTGATATTTTGTAACATTAATCAACTTTATAATGTTTCCTTTGCTGGGGTTTAGACAAGTGAATGCGAGTGTGCGTCTCTCTCTCTGTGTGAGAGAGAGAAACAAGTATTGGCAATAATTGGCAACAAGAAGTCTAAATTAATAATAATACTTTTGAACTCTCTCTCTTTTGATACTTTTGAATTTTGTGCTGTTAAAAAAAACTTTTCAAGTCCATATATCTACAAATCACAATAAACGTGATTACAATAACAGTCTATTGCAGTATTTCGAAAAAGGAGCAGAAGATTAATCCCAAATAAGTTAGTTTTGCCACAACTATAACTGTTTAACCTACAAACGTATAACTACTCGTACCTTACAAATTCGGACAAGTCCCACTAAAACTCTGCCTCTCCGGTAATCGATATTCTTTACACATCCATTTGCTTCCCTTGATCTACCCACTTGTGTATATTCATTTAGTCTTATATTTTACTCACTACTAAAGTTTTCCTCCGCCATCAGTAAAAAGGTTTCAATACTGCATATTCTGAAGTTATGTGCCAACAAACAACGTTCCCCATACTGTCGTTTCGTCTTTACGACTTATTATACTCAAACAAATAGTAAAATGCGCTCAGCGATGTAAAAAAACCGCAAATGACATTTTGGAATTACGACTACGCCCATTCGTTTTGTGTGTACCTATATAAAATTCTTATGGAATATGATGTAGGTACATATTACGTAGAGAAGACTAACGTCGTTACCTAACTTGGCAGCATCGCAATAATGCATCTGGTAACAATTTTCACAAAATTATGATCACTAGAACTGTAAACCAGGAAACAATCAATAATTCAAAATATTCATAATAAACTAGCTGTCCCGGCGAACTTCGTCTCGAATCTTTTTTTTTGTAAATCGGGTTCAATTGTGAATCTAAACCATCCTCAAATCCCCTTGAACTCACACAAAAAATTTCATCAAAATCGGTCCAGCCGTCTAGGAAGAGTTCAGTAACATACATACAAGAAATATATATATATAAAGATTGCTACAAAAATACTCTTTATATTACCCGATGGTAAATATAATGATTTAGTTACATTATTATATTTTGTAATACTACTAAGATATACTAGTTTTTTTACGCACGCGGTCAGTTTAGGTCTGTATAGACGAGTCTCCGACACTGCGCACAAAGGATAATTAAGCATAAAATCTACTGTGTGCAAACGCACTCTCATAGTCAGATGGGTCGTAAAAGAGCTTCGGTGTTAAGTGCAGGTAGTCTACAAGGTGCGGAGGATAAGCATTAAATTTTTCGAAGATAGTCTCTAATCCATCGTTATGAACAGATAATTACGAAATTTCTTATTCTTACTGATCTCCCGATCTGCTTAGTTGCCTTAGAATCACAAACATTTTAAAAGTTACCTTAGATGGGTAAGAAAATATTCGTAGCTATATGCAAAATATGCGGCCTTATCTAAATGCAATCTTTTTCTTGTGCGGCCTTTGTACGTTTGCAGTTGAAGCATACGTACAATGAAAAGGAATAAAGACTTTTCTGTCCCGTGACATACTGTTAAACTTATAAGGCTACAGAAAATACTGATATTTAGGATAACTGTAACTTTACACGATATACCAATACATTGTAGCAAATAATTTCATTGTGATCAATGTTACCGTTATTGTTCGCTAGTAGCGAACAATGACGGACTTATTTCATTGATCATCAATTAAGTTGACTTTGTTGTTTTAAAATAAAAGGCATTAATTACGTTCTCAGTTAGTTAACAGGTAAATCCATATTTACAGTACACACAATATTTAGTAATTCAATTTTTATTTTTCTTTCGCGTACCTAAAATTGAATGTAATCCAAGGTAGCAATTTCCCTACATTTTTTATTTAATTTAGGTGTAGTCCTTTGGGGTTTTTAATTTATTATTAATAAATTAGTTATTAACCTTAACAACGACCTCCGAATAAAAGAAAATGAAAAGAGAGAGGTGTCCTATAGACCCCTGGTTAGAACGTAGTTCCTTTTGCTATATCTTTTTTGTGTTGGTATTAACTGCCTCTGTAACGCGGTGGGAGTGTGTTCAACTGCTATGTAAGAGGTCGTGGGTTCGATTCCCACAAGGGACACCACTTTTTGTGATCAACAATTTGTCCTATTTCAAATTAAGATTTTTCACACATATATTACACAGGCAGTTTTACATAGAAAAAATAAACATTACAACCTTCTACAAAAATATAAGCTACCTATATAACACAACCTCCTTATTCTAGCTTAATATAAACATAATTATATATTTTTGATCGATGTCAAAATATAACACTTTTTTCCGTCTAGCCTCTCAGCTAGCAAACAAAAACACAAAAAAATCAATCCAAAAAAATCAAATCGATTAAGTTGTTTTTGATTTTACGAGATTAACGCACAACAATTGTTTTTTTTTTTAATTTTGATAGTTTAGTGGATCTACGATGCCTGTACACACGGATGCAAAACATTTATTAAGTTTTGAAGCATTCTACTAACGTTAAAAAATACTTCCAACTGCCTACTTACCCCACATTTAAAAATTTTGGGCAGCAAATCTCGAACTTAAAAAAATAAACAGGGTCAAATCCCGCAAGCAAAATCCCATAAATATCTCTTACAAAATGTAAACCGCAATAAGTTGGCAACAGTCTGGCACTTATGACTATAGGCCTGTGACAACGTTTGGCGGGAAATTTACTGCCGCCATTACTGTGACGTCACCGTAGGCGGTATTTCGAACAAACGACTTTTGTTACGGACTGCAGAATAGTGGAGTTATTGTCTATGGCCGCTTTCTTTTTCTTTGGAAGTGATTACAGTTAATTATTGTGATTATTATTAGTTTCCTGTTATGATGAGATAAGGGTGGTGACTTTGGGGGTGTTCAAAATAGAGCTTATAATCAGCGTTATTTTTCCCTTCCCAATAATGTAATGGATTTTAGACTTCTTTGTGGACTTATAATAAAAATGCGAATGTCTCATTTTGTTGACGCCTAAGCTGCTGGATTATATTTGATGAAGATTCGGTTTAGTATATCTATCTCTAAGTCTCAGCAGGTACGATCAAAATTTGACACAAATATTAAACATTTTAGCGCAAAAATTAAAAGGTCAGTGTCAGGCCATTGTGATAGGGAGTCAACGCCTTTTAACTCGATTAAACAACAACTCATTACCACCGGTTATATCTAACGGCTCCATTATCCCGTTACATTCTTCGGTTAAGAATCTCGGGATTTTCCTTGATACCACCCAACTAGCATACTCAATTAACAAATGTAAGGCAAAGGGTTACGGGTACTTTGCGGGCTTTATATCGTCTCAAGAACTTTCTTCCGTATAAAACTAAACTAATGCTCGTCCTAATGCTGATATTCCCCTTGATTGATTATGGTGATGTATGCTATCTTGACCTGAATGCAGAGTTCCTTAATAAACTTGACCAACTTCTAATTAACAGCATTCGATTAATTTTCAATCTTCGTAAGTTTGACCATGTTTCTTCTTACCGTTCCGAACTTAAATGACTCCCTATTCGCTACCAGCGACACAGTTTACGCGTTCTCACTACACTCTATTTTATTCCTAATTCTCCTAATGCCACTTCATACTTGACTTCCAACTTTCAGTACCTGCACTCCAATCACAGAGAGATCTTCGATCTTCAGACAATCTGCTTCGAATGCAGAAGAATGAGCAGGACATAAAAATGTCCTGCTCATTCTTCTGGATTCGTCGGATGTTATTTTCTAGTTCAATCTGTTTATCTCTGGAATGCCCCGCGTTCCGAAATTAGGATGGCACCCAATCGCCCTAATTTTAGATAGAAGGTACGCACTTTGTTCCTTGATGGATCAGCTGAATTATCAGACACAAATTTAAGTTAATAATGTTGTGTTAGTAACTTAAATATGTGTCTATCTATGTATGTATGTATTTTTGTAAGTATGTATGCTATTGTATAGTTATATTGTATTTCAGTATTTATTTTCTATTCTTTATCTAGCTACAGCTATAATAATGAAGTTTTTAATTTACAACTAGGTTACTGCACCTACGCATTCCATTTCTACATCACCCTAAGGTAGACTGGCAGAGAATAATTTTAGCATTAAGTCCACCTTTGTACAACTTTGTTCATAAAGTTTTAAATAAATAAATAAAATAATTATGACGCAAAATGACGAAAAAAAGTTTAAATATTTTTTTTATACATATATACTTCATTGGTTTAAAAGGTTGTGACTACATCAATATATTTTAATAAAATGCATTTCAAATTTTAAAAATAATTATTTAACGGCCAAAAAGGCCAAAAATCGAGCAAGAAATTCAAGGTAAGTTGAAACGACGTTGCTTTTGGTCAGATCAAATTTTGACGTAACAGTTCATATTATGTTACCCTCATTAACTGTCGCGATTGCCGTGACGTCACAGTCTAAGAGTTTTTACGCGCCAATAAGGCGAGCTTTTAAAAATGCTTTTACCAGTTTGTAATTTTAAATGTATTGTTTTTCTAATAGGAGTAGTTTTTTGATGCTGCATATTTTTCTCAATGTTATGTCGATGTAAGCCCAAACTCGAATCTAAGAACTAAAAAAAATACAACTTTACTTCTTTTGTCCCGTTTTGTCTTTAGATTTCAACAAAGTTAAGGTCAATACAGATTTGATTGGCCAGTTGGTATAGTGGTTAGAGAATAGTTTAATTTCCACCCAGGAAGTTGTTTATTTTTTGAAAACAAAAAAAAAATGGTTCTGTGAAGTCGGTTTACCGACGATAATTTTACATGATATGGTCATAAAAAACATTGATAACATTGTAATAAACAAGCATTCCTGTGCCAGTTTTAGTTCAAATAGTATCGTATGTCGCTGCAATCGCCATTTGCTGTTGCTGAGCAACCAATCAATAACGTAACACTTTTTCGTGTGTGCAGCCGGTCATCGATTCATAAAACGTTATCACTTCAAAAAATATCAAATTTGTTTTAACTGTTAAAGTTTTCAGTTTGCATAAACATCATTAGATTTTTTTATTTTTTTGAATACATGAGTTTTTTGTTTCCATACCAAGTTTCAGCGGAATACAGACCTATTAATTTTGTTGAGTTCAAAACAACAGATATATAAAAACAAATATTTGTTGTTTTGTTTACAAGAAATAATAAACAATAGTCAGTTCGATTTTGTCAAAATTGAAAATATTATCGAACAATTTTCACGAGGAAAAGCATTAACAGGCATGCGCACATAAGGCTATTTACTTTTAACTGTTTTTCAACGGAGTCCGAATCGTTAACAACTCAAAATGAAAGTACATCTTCACAAATTCCACAGTATTCCCTGTTACCAGTAGTTAGTTCATAATACTAAGTCTTACAATTCAATCTACATCACTGCACGTTATTATTTTAGGATTGAAAAGGATTTTGCTTTAGTTAACACATACGTTGTGAATTGTGCTAAGTCATTTAGAAATAGAAAGTTACTTTATTTTCAGATGTACTTACGTAGCATTGAGGTTTACTTTACAGAACACAGATCCTGTGAGGGGACACAGACAGTTAACTACCACGTGAGCTCAGCGCGGATTGGTAATTAAATGTTATTTTTTTTATTCTAAGACCTACCGTTTACATGACCTTTAAAAGATATGTTCCCTTATAAATCTACGTCTAATCCTTAAATGCGCACAATCTTCAGTAATTATAAAGGTCTGGTACCACTTGCACCGAGAAGGACTCTGAAAACCGTCGCTAAAAACGGTTTAATTCTGAAAGTTTCACGAGAGGTAGGCGCGCAGGAAGGTAGTGCTGTGGCAAAGTGGAAATATAAGTGTCTCTAATTCAAGCTACACTCCCGAGAATGCTACTACGAGTAAGTATTTCGATGAACTCTCACTCGAAAGTAAGACGCTGAGACAGCACGTACGATACCTACATAAACATGACGTTCCTATTGTTTTTGTATTTCACATGAGAACATGAAAATGACAAAAGTGGAAATTAAAGTCGTCTACCGCATCTATCGATTTGTACTTACGCTTATTTCATGGCTGTTAGGGTTCCGTAGCCAAAATGCCAAAAACGTAAATTTATTAAAAACGTAAATTTATAACGTTAAAGTTTTGGCATATCCGTCCGTCGGTCTGTCTGTCCGTATGTCACAGGCATTTTACTCAAAATCTGCTCATTGTATATTGATGAAATTTAGAGTAAAGATGTCTTATATTAGCTGCAACTTAGTTCGATAGTTAAATAATAAAAAAATTAGGGGGGGTGGGTACTCCATGCAATTAACTGAAGCTGTTTTTTGCCATTTGTTTGAAGTAAAGACATTTCTTTACTTCAAACAAATGCAAAAAAACAAAAACGCTTGCTCGGTTTTATTCGAAGGTTTGTATAAACATTATGATATAAAAAGTAAAGCAAGGCCAGGTAAAGTCGCCGCAATATTTTTTCCTTGTTTTAAGTCTATTTAACCAATGCCATAAAAGTTGTATTGGTTGATGTTAATGGCATTCCATACTCATAAATTTGTTTTTCCTAAAAATCATATAATTCGTGTATAATATTGTGACTACTTGTGTACTATACGTTGCTTCAACAATCTTCCAAACTTCTGAGGGACTTGATACCTACGTAAAATTGTAATTTCCAGCAAAGAAACATTGTACCTATCGATTTCAAGCACTATCACTCAAGTGTTTAAGATATTTATCCCACATACAAACGAGTACATTTTTATTGCCGTCAGCATTTTGCGTGTGTATGACAGCACACGACATATCTCCGCCCTCTTAGATTCCCTTCGAGAAATGAGAGGCGTGACTGTTATAAATTCATATCATTCACAAAAGACTTTGAGTGTAAGCATGCGATGTTACATATTCAGACTAGAAGACTTCTAGATAATCATACATAATAAGTTTCCTTCCTTTTAAAGTTTCCCTTGTAGAGACACAAGCTTTCTCTGTGAGATAGTCTGTGTGTGCTCAGTGCGGATTGGTGGATGTCACATTATTTTGTCTTCAAATTCTAGAACATTCTAGTTAATTCGCGATATTTTTCTTCATCGATTTTTAAGCAATATCGATGATAGAAATCATGCAAACTTAAAACATATCTATGTGCTTCTTTCCCAATCAAACGCAGATGGTTAATATTATCGATCGACAATACCAATTAATCAGTGCTTCAAGACAAACTATTGTCTAAGCTCTTCGATTACCTGGAAACTAATAATAACATCTTTAGACAACTCACACAACGCTATCTGATCCCAAACTAAGCTTGGTTGTACTATGGAAACCAGAAAACTGATAAACATACTTATATATCTAAATACATACATATTAAACATAAATAACACCCAGACACAGAATAAACCATCGTGTGAACACAAAGTTTTATCCTGGGTGGGGATCGAACCCACGACCTCTTGCGTAGCAGTCGGATACACTCCCACCGCGCCACAGAGGCAATCAAAAACTGCACTCATTCGTAAAACCTAATAATGAACTGTTTAATACTGTTTTCTAAAATGAGTTAAAAATTCACCATTCACGTAGTACAAGAGGCGAAGTTCTTTTTGGAACACATCCATACTAATCCATACTAATATTATAAATGTGAAAGTAACTCTGTCTGTCTGTCTGTCTGTTACGCTTTCACGCTCAAACTACTGAACCGATTTAGATGAAATTTGGTATGGAGATAGTTTGAGTCTCGGGGAAGGACATAGGATAGTTTTTATCGCGATAACCGACATCCACGCGGGCGGAGCCGCGGGCGAAAGCTAGTATTATAAATGTGAAAGTAACTATCTGTCTGTCTGTTACGCTTTCACGCTCAAACAGCTTAACCGATTTACATGAAATTTGGTTTGGAGATAGTTTGAGTCCCGGGGAAGGACATAGGATGTATAGGAGGAGTTTTTATTAAGATAACTGACATCCACACGACGGGGCCGCGGGCGAAAGATAGTTAAAAAAATAAAACAGATTTACAAGCATTGACTAAAAACAAATTGTAGACACAAAATCCACTCTACAGGGAATTTCCTGAGCATTCTCAAATTATCACCGTACTTGTCACTCTCGGCAACAGTAGTACAGGAAGTGCCAACATTCAAACGGAACCATCACGTAGTACCTCGCGACATTCAGATTCAGCACTTTTGGTGCAAATTCCAACGGTGGCTGCTCATGAATAATTTTACATGTTGTTTTCAAACTAGCTATTTGACTTTAATTTTATTCTCTTCGATGTTTTTGTTTGAATCGTGGTAAAAATAACGTTATGTATATTTGAAATGTATACTTGTTACTCCTGTGATTATTGTATAGCGTATCTACCTGAGTTCGACGCATTTACATATTATCATGCTTTTTATAACAAGCTTTTATTTATTTTTTAACTTCATCTGTACTCGTATGTTTGGTAAGTACAAAAATGATACAAATATTGCGACTGAATTTTGCTACACATTAATTTAACAAGGAAACTAGCAAGTATGTACGTATGTTTTTATTAAATTTTATTGTTTAATAAAAACAATTATGATAGCTTGCCAATCGAAAAGTGTTCATTGCTATTTTATTTTTCGATTTTAAAACTTCAAATTATGGCAATAATATTCCATGAATGGGTTTTTGCAGCAAAGCCTATGCGATTATTTTATAACTAAATTATCTTACTTTTGATACTATTTCTTATTGGTAGCTATAGTTACTTACCCGTTCAAGTTGGCTATGAACATGACAAGTAGCCAAGCTTACCAAAACACATTCTCCATGTTAAAAACTATCACTTGAAACAAAATTCGTTCGGTTTTATCAAAACGGTTAAAGGTTATGAAATATAAAATTTAAAAGAAATTGCCGTGTTGATATTTAATAAAAAAAAAGGTAAAGGTTGATGTTCAGCGTTTCTTAGGCCAAAAGATACTATAGGCACGTGTAAAATTGACTGCCTCTGTGGCGCGGTGGGAGTGTATCCGACTGCTACGCAAGAGGTCGTGGGTTCGATCCCCACCCAGGATAAAACTTTGTGTGATGAGCACGATGGTTTATTCTGTGTCTGGGTGTTATTTATCTATAATATGTATGTATTTAGAAATATATAAGTATGTTTATCAGTTGTCTGGTTTCCATAGTACAAGCTCTGCTTAGTTTGGGATCAGATAGCGTTGTGTGAGTTGTCCCAAGATATTATTAAAAAAAAAAAAAAAAAAAAAATGTGGTACAAAGCCACAGCCAACGTTAAACAGACTACAAGTATAAAATTTTAATTTAGTTTCACATTTTGTGACCTCAAATATTTATTCATAGAAACAGCCCACTCCCAACCCTGAATAGTTGAGGAAATAAATTAAGATTAAATCCCGAACAAAGTTCGCATCTTTTTTCCTAGTATTAACCTGATTAAATTAAAGAAATTCTTACGAATACTTCACTCCCGAAGAATCACAGAAGGCGCAGCCAGAGGCAACAAATTTTCTGAAATAACAACCTAAATTATAACTCATGTAGTAAAACTAAAAAATAAAATAGGCTTGAATAAACAACTTTTTTGCGAGACGTGGGTAGCTTTATCCTGTTTGAGAATTTAGGCTACGTTTTTATAGAAATTTCTTTGTTGTATTTCACTGAAACTTTTATATGGATAGTCATGAAAAGATTAAACGAATATATTATAATTCACATTGTAAAGATTTTAAAAAGTATCACATGTCAAGGTTTAGCGTCATCCCTACTAATCCCCACTGATATAATAAATGTAAAGGTTTGTGTGTAAAATTAACCGAAATATAATAAAAAGTGATAACTCGGATAAAATGAAATGTTTTGGCGTGCGCTGCGAAAACCGTAAGAGTTACACGAATATAATGTATGGTGAAAATATTTCTTTTAATAGTTCTACAAAAAATCCACGACAGCATATATCTAAATTCTATGTGAAAGACCTATAAAAACCATAATATAATTTAGGCTAAGATTTCCAATTTAAAGAGATAAATGAAAAATAAGAAATAATATGGAAAGCCCAAACAGGCCTTTGGATTGAGGACACTACTACTGCACTAAAGTAATCCAGGATTTATTTTATTATTTATACTTATATTTTGGACCTAAGTAGGGGTACTGTGTAATATCGATTGGTTTTACTCCAGTGCTCCTAAAGGAAATGAATGTATGCTTTCGATTTTAACATATTGATGTCTGGTCTTAAATCCCTGATTATGAAACGAATGAGGTTATAACTTCACTTTTATCGCAAGTAAAAACGATGATCAAGGCGGTCAATCTCTACGGAGACTAGTCAATTGCGCAAGAAGAAATGAAATACCGTGGAAATATCTATAGTGGTGAAGTGTGTGTGCTATAGTGAATAGATAAGTGTATTATTAATTCCTTTACTGTCCTAGTGATTGGGGTGGAAAACCCGGAGAAGTATAAGGTGGCCGAACGCTGACTTACTGTCGTCTATAAAAAAACAAGGTGTTCCATTTTTAGATACCTAATAGTCACCCATTTTATTTAACCCTATACCTAACATCGATGGGAGATTTCTTGAATATTATATCCTAGTTTCACTTCTATAATAGATACCTACAATGAGTAGATACCACAGAAATTATAACAATCTGTACTCAGAAATAAGCAGCACCAGAATAATCTGTACTAGTCTTTATCGCATCTAGAACTAAATATTATATCAATTTTGAGGGCCGTGCGTTTCAAGACAGCTCAATTGCTTCACTGTATAACAGAGAACATCCAAAGTGAAATGACAAAGTCACTAACTGGGAATTGTGGCAAAATTGCAGAGTGCGGATCAATCCGTTCGCCTAGCTGTAACCACAGCCTAGTCTGAAGGCTCGTTTAGTATTGAGGTATTAGTTTAGCTGGGAGGTCCATAGATTGCTAAAATCTTTCATGTGGTCATGATATGACATGTCAAGCCATCTGTCAATTTGAAATACTACAATTATGCACACATTTTTGCGCTATTATGTCTTGCATAATTGGCCATGTGCCGTTTAGTCCAGAATTTATTTTGATTTTATGGTTAATTATATTCACTGTTTCATCACAAATGCAATCAAATAACCAATTATCAAAACAAAAATTAAAAGTTACTCTCGCGAATTTTAATACATATTTTTAACTTAAACCAGATTTCACTTTTCACATTACAAAATCAACGTAAAATGTTGAATTAAGATTGTATTGCTGCATGCAATCTAGTGAATTAATTACACACTTGAAATATTATACAGATTCACAAAGTTCTAAAATATAATGTTTAAGTTACAAATCTAGTACGACCAACTATTCCAATCTAAACGCAGCACCACTGGCGATCAGATCAACGTTCAAACAATGTAATTGCCGTCCCATTGTGAGACTTGATGGTTGAATTGTAGTACCATCAACCATTACCTGCTTGTACAAATAGTTTCATAATTTAATCATCCATACTCAATATACGGCATTTTTACACGACATTTATTGGATTTTTTAAAGCTTATATTGGACCATTTGATTCATTTTTACAAGCTTTTATTTAGCTTGCCCTGTGTGTATGAAAGTAACTTTGTATGTAAAGTGTGGGTGGGTCAAATTCTGAAAGCTAAATTAGTAACAATTCCTGACGTTCGATTGGGGTCAAATTTAGTGCATTATGGTACCATAGACTTGATCTGATAATAGAGTCGGAAGGTGGCCCTAGGAACTCTTAAACTAAAAAAAAACCTAGCAAGATTGGGCTCATTTGATTCGTCGTGACAAGTGCTTCGATCCTAGATAATTTGCGGGGTCTGATGATGGAGCCGGAAGAAAGGAACGGTGGTACTCAACAGTCATGTAATGTACATGTTGATTGACTCCCCCCCCCCCCCCCCGCCGTGTTTGAGCTCGAGTTTAGATTCGTCTTAATAAGTGCTCTTACACTTGTGGTTTAATAAAATAATAAATACAAATGAACAGACTCAGAAACATGTCTAGAAAAAAGTCAAAAGTAATAAATAAATTAAAAAAAAAAAAGATTTTTAAAAACAACCCTTTTATTTAAATGCTCTAAAAGGAAGAAAATAATTTTTGAATTAAAACAAATCCATCAATTAATTTAAATGACATAAAAGCTATTACAATTTTTTTCCCAAGAGTTTTGTACCTATTGTGTTCCAGTAATTTAACGTAGTAGTAGGGGGTTGTCACTCCGCAGTTTAGGTATATTCGGGCAGCGCGCACCTCGAAGGGGCGTATAGCAGTGGACTGTCTCTCGGCTCGCACGACAGTCGCAGTCGTCACGTGCGTCGCACTCGCGCGTACTTGAAAATATATATGTTTTTTCGACACCCGCAATGACTTCTAAGCCTAAACGTCAATATATACCGTATAAAAGGTATTGCTGTGTTTACGGATGTCTGAATAAAACGAATAGTGAATCAGAACTATAATTTTTTGCAATCCCACTGCGTCATCGAAGTACGTGTGAAAGCAGCGGCGGCAGCCAGACGTTCTTTTTTAATTCTTTAGGTCCTAAGCAACTTTTACTAAGTGCTTAAGTAGGTACTTAGTAATAGTTTAAATAAAAATCCTTAATTAGTATAGGGATACTAAGGGATATCTACACCCGTGGGAATCGAACACACGACAATTGGAATTTGTATGTTTATAATGCTAAATGTACGTTTGTAATGCTTAATCTACTTATTTATCTTAAAACTAATAAATTAACTAGGTATAAAAACTTTTTAAGTGTCCCGTGCGGACTTCGCAGCTCGGTCATAAAACTGTGGCGCGCAAAGAAAATTCACGGTTCGCACGCGGTTATAAGTTTCAATTTAGCTTGCAGGCAACCTAAACCTGACTTTTGTTGAGGAGTGAACCGTCTGTACGTAGTACTATTACTTATTCTGTGGTAGTAGTTGTGTATTTTAGGTATGACAAGTAAAAATGTTACGAAAAGAAATAGTAACTAGTATTTCAATTTTACTTTCTGTGACTATAAAACCAAGCTCATGAGTGTAGTCAGACTTGCTTGCTTGTAGTAGTGGAGGAATGGTATTTTTCACAAAAAATAACATAGTAATAACTTTTTCGTGCCCGCTTTGGATTCGATTGGTTAAATCTATCATAATTAAACAAAAAATCATAAATATATTTAAATATTAACTTTGGTGTAGTATTGTTACACTGAAATTAGAATAGAATGAAATAGATTATTATTTTAAATTAAAATAAATGTAGCTAACGAAATAATCTGAAACGATTGCAAATATCGAGGTCGTAAATTTTCATTCTCTTTTAAGTATTACCTCCTGTAAATGGATCGAGTGATCAATCAATCAATTTAAGCAATCTGTATAGATGGAGGACATAATAAATTGCCAGTATAACTGTTATTGGACGGGACTAGTTCTAAATAATTCTATATCTATCTATATAATCTATTCTAAATCTAGCTAACCTACAGCCAACATCACAGAACAGTGATGTTCTGAGGCCAACATCGATATTTAATTTAAATGGACAGACACTGTGTGCTGTGGGTTCGATTCCCACGCGTGACACCACTTTGAATGATTCACAAATTGTTGTCCCGAGTCTTTTTTTTTTTTTTTTTAATTTTTTTTTTTATTTTTTTTTTTATAGATGGGAAATCATCATAATTATGACTTCTCCCGCTGTGGGCACGAGCGGGAGGGCGTGTCAGACTCCTACTGACTAAAACCCATCTGTGTTCCTTCTTTCGCCCTGGTGTTCCGGGAGCACGGTAACTCTTTCGAACGATCCCGCACTCCCGGTGGGCGCCGGCCCAATGGGGCCCCGTCATTTGCTGACACCTCTTACAGGCGCGCGTGGAACACTAGCGCGCCGTCGACCCGGCCTAGTCCTAAGCTGGACGGCAAGCTACCCACTGCTCGTCGTCCTCAGGCCTGCGCCTAGGGTGGCCGAATGTCACCTCTTCTCACCCGTCGCCCGCGGGGTATCGCGGGGCGGCCGGGGCGTGAGGACCGTCTATCTCTCACGCGTTCCGCCGCCTCCTTTTGCAGCATCACCTCCTCGCAAAAGGAGACGACTGCCTCCCATTCCCTCTCACTCCGCAGCATGGCTCGAATGAACCCCGGACGCGAGAGGTCACCACCGCCGATCGCTACCACAAGGGCAAGTCGCTGTTCGGCCCAAGCGGGGCACACCTCCACCGTATGCTCCACCGTGTCCTCCGGCCGGTCACCGCAATGGTGACACTCGGGAGTTTCCTCCCGCTTAATGCGATGCAGGTACCTCCCGAAACACCCGTGTCCGGTGAGTACCTGCGTCAGGCGGTAGGTGAGGACGCCATGCCGCCTCTCCAGCCACTCCTCAAAGAGAGGACTTACCGCCGCTATCGCGGAGTGGCCTGCTTGTGGCTGCGACAGTCGTTCTCTCCACGACGCCATGAGATCGAGGCGGAGCTCCCTCCGACGTGCAGCAATTTGTCGCGGCAGCGGAGTTTCGCCCCAGTGTAGCGCCTCCTCTCGCCACTCGTAAGCGAGTGCGAGGGCTATCGCCTCCAGATCCCACGGCGCCATTCCGGCGAGGAGGCAAGCCGCCTCGCGGGAGACCGTGCGGTATCCCCGGATGACCCTGTTGGCTGTCACATTTTGGGGCGCATTCAGGAAGTAGGCGGCTCGTCGCCCCAAAGAACGTGCCCATGAGCCCCATATAGGGCCATCGACCGCACGATCCCCGCGTATAGCCTTCGGCAGGGGGCGTTTGGACCCCTCAAATTGGGAAGGAGCCGTTTTAACGCGGCCCCAGCCCGTTCCAATTTGGGAGCCAAACGTCGGAAATGCTCTACGAAGTTCCACCGGCTGTCGAGGACAAGTCCCAGGTACTTCATCGTCAACTCGACGCCGATGTGAACCCGGAAAACCCGGGGGTGGCCCGTTCCGTCGGCCATAAAAACACATGGCCTCGGACTTGTGCAGAGCCACCTCGAGACCCAGTCGCCGAATTCGGTTAATGACCGTCGCAACCCCGCATGCTATCGCAGCGGTCGCCGCTGGGTACGACATCCCCTGTGCCAGGACCAGCGTGTCGTCGGCGTAGCATACTACGCTGACACAGCTGGGGAGGTCAGCACGCAGAACCCAGTCGTAGCCGATATTCCACAGGAGCGGTCCCAGAACCGAACCCTGTGGAACACCGCACGACATCTCTCGCCGGTTCCAGTCCCCGTTAGGACCGGGGTAGATGACGGCCCTGTCCGTGAGATAGGCCCCGACCACGCGACGGAGGTAGATCGGCACCCGGAAATACCGGAGTGCCTCCTCAATGCAACTCCAGGGCAAGGTGTTGAAGGCATTGGCAATGTCTAGAGACACCGCCAAGACGACCCTACCCCGGGACACCGCATCCCCCGTCGTAAGAGCACGGACGCGCATGATGGCATCGACCGTGGAACGCCGCTTGCGGAAGCCGAACTGCATCTCCGATAGGTTCGGTCCAGCCCCTGACAGGTGTGCGACGAGGCGGTCTGAAATTACTCTCTCAAAGAGCTTGCCCACCTCATCAAGCAGCACTATGGGCCGGTATGCCGACGGAGAGTCCGTAGGGCGTCCTGGCTTCCGTATCAGGACCAGCTTCCCCGTTTTCCAGAGAAGCGGGAACTGGCCTCTCTCCAGGCAGGCGCTCATAAGCCCCCTCAGTCGAGGTCCGAGGGCTTCTAAGGCCAGAACCAAGGCTTTTCCTGGAATGCCATCGGGTCCTGGGGCGGTATTCTTGGCCTTCAGCCTACCTACCGCCGCCCTCAAGTCAACCCCAGTAACTTCTGGAACGTCGTCGTCATTCGAGTGGTCCGCTACGGGGATAGTAGTACGCGGAGCCATGCACGGGGGAGTATGCTCTGCGCGCGCTGGGAACAAAGCGCTTACCACGCCCTCCACTAGCTCGGGCCGGAGACTCTGCGTCAGTGGGGGGCCCACGGACGGAGCTTGTCCCGCACCATCTTATACGGGCGCCCCCACGGGTCCCTGTCGAGGGTCTCCATCATTTCCTGGCGGGCGAGGTTCTTGGCCCGCCTGACTGCCTCCTGAAGGGTGGTCTTCGCTGCTTTGTATCCCTCGTACAGTTCCGCCTCCCTAGCCTCCGCATTTTGAGGGCGGATGCGTAGCCTGCGATGTCTGGTGTACCGGCGGCGCGCAGCGACGCACGCCTCGCGTAGTGAGGCTAGCTCTCGCGACCACCAATGCACCTGACGCCGAGTGCGACCTGGCCGGACTCGAGGCATTGCCACGTCACATACCTGCGACATGGCCTTCTGGAACCACTGAGCCTCGCCGTTGACGTCGGCAGGCCTGTCCGGTGATGGCACCCAGGCCTGCACGATTGAGGCCTCCAGGAGCAGCTCTTTGTCCAGCCGCTTCAACGCCCACCGTGGACCACTTGGGGCCTGTGGCACCGGCGCGCTTGAGGCCTGGGCGGAGATGTCGAACCGGATGTACCGGTGGTCGGAATAGGTCTCTACCTCCTCCACCACGCGCCAGTCCACTACGCGCGGCGACAATTCGGGGCTGACGAACGAAATATCTACCACTGATTCGCCCCGCATTCGCACTAGCGTGGGGACAGAACCCTGGTTTAGGACCACCAAGCCTGTCTCCAAGGCCCAACCCTCTACCATCCTGCCTCGCACATCCGTGCACCGGGAACCCCAAGCCAAGTTCTTGGCGTTGAAGTCCCCGAGCACCAGCATGGGCAAGGAGTGGTACCTGGCAACGACCACACTCAATTCCCTGAGGGAGTTCTGGAAGTCAGCAAGAGGTCGGTTTGGAGAAAAGTAGACCCCCACTACCAAGATCTCCCCGAACCTGGCTGCGACACATCCCTGTCCCTTACTGACATTTTCAAGGGACGGGGTACCGGCGGCGGCTGACGACATAATGACTACCGAGCCGCTAAGGTCCTCCACCCAGTCATCCCTGGGCGGGACAAAATACGGCTCGGAGACCACGGCTAAGTTTATTGACCACTGCGCCATACTCTGGATCAAGAGATCCTGTGCGCAGGCGCAGTGGTTGATATTCGCCTGGAGAAGGCGTAATGAGGCCATTATTAACACTCCATTACTTCCTCCTCCCTGGCCCCCAGTGATGATACCGCCGCAGAATTTGCGGCGGAGGGCGTGGCGGCAGCAATGTGTGCGGCAGAATTGGCGGCGGCGCCGTCTGCAGCGGGAACTACGGAGGCGGCGGGGCGTCTCCCCCTATCCCTGGCTTTGGCCGAAGAGGCCGAAGAGGCGCAAGCCCCACTCCCTGCCCGGTGCTCGGCAGGTTTGCCAGCCGCTGCACAGGCAACACAGTGTGGCGCGGCGTTACACGAGCCGGCCTTGTGCCCGGGCTGACCGCATCGGAAACATAAGTCGCTGCGGTCCACCCCCTCGGTGCACCGAACACCCACGTGGTGCCC
Organism: Herminia tarsipennalis; assembly: GCA_945859575.2. Taxonomy (NCBI): domain Eukaryota; kingdom Metazoa; phylum Arthropoda; class Insecta; order Lepidoptera; family Erebidae; genus Herminia; species Herminia tarsipennalis. The sequence goes on from OX243844.2 coordinate 23,115,696, forward strand.
CACGTGGCACCGGAAGCACCTCAAGGGTCTGGGCTCGAGTAGTTTAACTCGCGCCGATATCCAGCCCACCAAAAGCCTACCGCGCTCCATTACGGCTTTAGCCGCCGTGACGGGGCAGCTCACCGTCGCAGTTCGCATGCCCGTGAAATTAGAACGGATGGTGCCCACCTTAACCTGCTCGGCAGGACACCCACCCACCCCGGCGACGGCGGCTGCGACCTCCACAGCCGTGACGGAGTCGTCCAGACCCAGAACTCGCATGTCTGCGCGCTTCGTGGGCCTTGACACTCGGGCCTCTTCCGCATTTATGGCCACCCTGAGCTTTTCAGCCAAGGCGTCAGCGGTGGGACCGCTATCGGCACCGTAGACCTCTAGCATTTGGGCCCCCGTTGCGGTAAAATTTAGCCGGAGACCCTCAGTTATCCCAAGCTCCCGGAGGTCCACCTCCTGCCGCGCCTTGGAGATTACGTCGCCATAGGTCACGCCTCGTTTTTCTGCTTCTGGCTGTAGTGTGATCACTACAGCTGCAGACCTCGGGGCGCGAAGCTGAGCCGCGACGCGTTTCTTCTTGCGGCGCTGTCGTTGCAGCCGCTTTCTGGCCGCTTTGCGCACCCTCTTCTTCTGTGATTCACAAATTGTTGTCCCGAGTCTGAGTTCGTGAATTGAATGTTTGTAAGGTTCTCCGTGACACAGGGCTAGTAAAGGCCTAAAAGGGAGATGTTTAAAAAAGTCTTGGTTCAAAAGTAATTCAAGCAAGCATATTTTCTTCTTATTATTATTATTATTTTTAAGCAAATTTCAGGTATATATTGTACAATATTTGATGCACTAAAATTTGATGTTATGGATTTTGCATGAATTTTACTTCACCTTACGCTTGCTATTATACATAATAACTGGGCAAAGTGATTAATTCGGACCAAATTGATTGATTAATTATAATCACAAATCCTAAAATTTCCGTTTTTATTATGCATAGTTCCTAGTAAACATGTTTAATAACTAAATTAATCAAATTTACTGTAACTTATACAGACAGTAGTTAGAACTCGTTAGATTATTTTATGTGATTTATTTCATTGCCATTGATCAAAATAGGAAAAAGATAAAGAAAAACGTAATGAAAGAATTGAGATGAACCTAAAACCAAAAATGCGAAGACCTGTGACGTCCACAAATACGCAGCGGGTTAGTGTGTAGATTACTACCTATTATCTTCTCTCAGAAAGGAAGCCTGTTTCCCAGCAGTACGAATGTAATTTTCACTACAACATTAGAAATGAAATAAAGGAAAGAGGTATAAAATAAAGAGAAAATTGGCTTCGCATTGCAGTGGAACATCCCAAGCCAAAATTAAAAAACAATGAAAAGTCTTTTAATTTGCATATTATATTGCATAACCTACTTTATTATTTTTTACTGCAGACTTGAATTTTAACAATTCTTTGCCCGAAGTTAGACGCAGTATAGTAGCTTAACCATGAATCTACAAAATCATATCAAAGACAACAAAACATTCGCAACTTTCTATAAAATTTGTTGTAATAAATAGCTATTAGTTATATTTCGGGACTTAATCGCGTGAATTATTTAAAGGTACGAACCTTTTATTTACCCGACGTTTCGATCGAATTGCACCGATCGTGGTCACGGGTCGACTGATGGCAGCTTAGCGATGTCTCCGTGAGGCGCGGGGTTTTTCAACTACCCTCGCCTGGTCTTGATAATTTTGATAATTTGTACTGTCGGTACTTCTACACACTACACTTACAACGTCTTTACACTGAGGCGCGGTGTCTTTACGGCTACGATTACATTTGTTGATAACAGGGTTCCAAGATGGTGAGAGCCGGTATCCATCTTCTCGGTTGAAGTTCTTATACTTCTTGATCTCAACCGCCTCGCGTACTATCCTGGAATAATAGTGGCGATCGGTGGAAAGTACCTGTGGCTTATGCAATTCTATCCAGTGATTTGGTCCTGATTCCAACAAATGCTACCTTACCTTTAAATAACTCACGCGATTAAGTCCCGAAATATAACTAATATGTATAAAAATCGCGAAAGTTTAAAAACAATAATAAATAGCTGTTATTGCAGTTTTGCTCTACAGCCGTGTATTCTATATTACTTTATTTCCTTACCTCAAAATTTCTTCAGATTAAAGGCCTTAAATAGGTTCATTTTTGCATACAGACTGACATTTATTTAAGTACGCTTAAGGCTTTCTGTACCTCAAAAGTAGATTCGGCTTTTAGGGTTAAATGCCACAAACTCAAATATATATATATATATACATAGGATATGTATATTTGAGTTAGTGGCCCAGCATTTAACCCTAGAAGCCTAATCTGAGGTACAGAAAGCCTCTCTGCCCAATACAACGTTTATCTTCTGGTCAAACTTTAATCTGCCGATGATAGATTGGCTACTTATCTAAATACCGACAGTGGTAACGTTGTTTAACTTCTCAGATCTCTTGATCTGCCACTGAGTCACGGACACCCCAAGCGATATACTTGGTGGAGAACTTCGTATTATATATATTATTATGTGCTACTATGTTCTTGCTCCTATGTTGAGTACAAACTCATACAAAATGAAAACTTTGGGTACCAATCAGTCATTTAGCACCAAATGGTTTAGCTATAAAATATCTTTGTCAATTTCTCCACCATAAAAGACAGTAAAGGCATATTTCTTATAAAAATATGACGGCTTACCTATATAAAATATATTTTCTAGAACCTTCTCCGCATATTTTTGATACAAGTAAGTATATGATAATATTTTTATAGATGATGGATAGTAGTGTACCTTACTATATTCTTTAAAAAGGTGAGTTCTAATAACCTCTCTACAGATGAATTTATCGATAGCTATTCGTTTCTAATAATCAGAATTGTCACGGTTCTAACTAAAGGTATAGTAAAATTTTATAGTTAGATCTGTCCTCAAGTTAATGATGGGTAACTTTTTAAACAACTTCTGCAATAGCGAATAATTTCTAGGTGACTATAAAAATATACCTCGATTTGGAAACAATTTAGAGATCACTTGTGTGGTCTACAAGTTGTTGTTCCAAGTCAAGGTATATTTTATTAATTTATGTTTAAAAATAGTAGAATTAGGAATCCACTTTATAGTGGTGCCCTATTTCTACAATTTTCATAGTTCTAACTTACTTCTTCACCCAAATAATAATTATAGATATTGTGATATTCACGTTACACTCTTGTCTACTTAATTGAGAATACCTACTCTATTTCTCAACGATATTAACTTACAACAAGACATGGCTAAGACTATGTTATTTAATCTAGATTTTAGTATTATGGTAGAATTTCAAACAAAAATCGGTTCGCTAATTAGTAAACATTAACAAAATTCCCTGAACATTTGTGTATATCATATTTTTCTTGAAAATATATATAACGGGTCTTAATCGCAGGAATAAAAACGTATTGCAACGGCCGTGGTCACAGGGAGATACTACCAGTGACCACGGCCGTTGCAATGCAATCGAAACGTCGGGCAATAAACAAGGTATTTTACCTTAAATTATTTGCGCGATTAATACCCGCATTATTTCATTATGTGTACATATCGCGAAAATTTATCATCAATATCGTGAACGCTATAAATTAAATTAACGTATCCAAATTTACGCAAATCGATAGTCCTGTCACTCTACCGGTTGTACCGGTCACACATTTAACTTTAGAGTTCCATTCAAACGGGTGAGACAATCAAATTATTTTGTGTGGGGACCCGGCTTAATACTGTTATGAGATGCAGCGGCAGCACTAAAAAATTATATTACCACCGTACTTGCCGATCGGTTTAAAGCTCACCGGTGCGTATATGTTGTGTGGTGATGTGATGGTGTTAAATAATAATAACACAATACAAATATCGATTATTTTCTCGATACACTCTCTCTGGACTCTTAGCACTAAGGTGTCTTTACGGTACATAATAGTTCTGAAGACTGAAATCTTTTTATACCTTATGATTATTTATATAAATTCTAGGCAACATAATTATTATGACCAGAAGCGAGTTTATAATACTAAATTCTTCAGCTAGTACTTACAATTCGAAACGAGATAATTATGATGGTTTGTCCAACTCGGTCGAAACGTCAAGCAATCCATAAAGAAAATATAAATATTTACCTAGCATAATCGCTGTTATTCCCATGTCGAACTTAAATGTCTGTTAAAAAATATATATTTTTTTTTTTGTGTATTCCTTAGTTAAATGTGTTACAATTTATACATTAAAGCGACACGTAATTTACTTTCAACATAAATAAAATTGATTCACCAAAAGAAGTTAAAATTCGGTAGCTAAATAAATTAAAGCCAGTCAAGTCAAAACGTTAACTAAGAATAGATCAATGAAAAAATCCCAAACAAGGGGCTTGCTCAATTTTGTTTGTTCTAAGATAGATTTTAACATTTTTTTATTTGAAATTGACACATACCTACGAACAGAAGTTTAGCCATTCATTCCAAACATTCCTGTTGGTTCGCGTGCAAAACTAAATTAGCACACTGTACAGTTTTATACGCGCGTTCCATTTGTCCAAGCATGTAACTCGACATTTTACGGCATTTGTTGCCCATTGTATTTTTATACAGACAAAGTTTGTTTGGCATACATTAATTTTGTGTGTATTCCCAAATCTATTTTCTTTCTTTTTATCAATCTCGACATGTGTATTTTACTCTTTCCAAAACTACTCTCTGGGTGGGTACGCTTGTAAGAAACCTTTGCTCAAACTCAAGTGTCTTTATTTTGTAAAACCTAATGAATGATTTGTTTGAAAACGTCAACTTAATATATAAGTAAGTACTAAAATTGTGTTATGTTTAAGAAAACAAAATGAGTTTATGCGGCAAGCCCAAGTGTCAAGATCATGAGAAGAAGCTGCCAAGAAACTCATGGGCCACTCTTTTGAAATCATCAAGTTACATGACAGTAATTATTTAATTGAACAAACCAGTGTAGTTGGTAACTCTCGCCAAGTCCATCGCTTTTAAAAAAAGGCCGTCATAATTATACAACGTATACAGGAAGGTATGGCCAAATTCAAGGATTGTTGTGTTCATGATACTAAGTGGACATACCAAATTTTTAATCAAAAAAGATATTTTACTAAATTTAAAAATTTTATTACTTTTTACAGGTACATAAAATACAAATATATACAAAACTATTAGTGTAGTTATAGGATAGGGTCAGTGATGCAGTGGCATTTGTGTAATCGAAATGATTAGAACAGTAGGCGGACTTTACCTTGCTCGAGGTATCCGCGTTAATATGATCGATTACCATTTTCCATAATGTTAATTCGAATATTGGCCACCCTAACGCTTCGGCAGGTAAATATTATGATATTGTTTTAATATCAGGGATTTATGAAAAGAAAACTAAAGGAAATCGTATTCGCCACTGATGGCTACACCCTAACAACTATCTGTGTACCAAATTTCAACCCAATCCATTCAGAAGTGTGAGCTGTGTGTTAATACAAATATCAGTCAATTACAGTTTTCTCTTATGCCTCCTAAATACACAGATAGATGATCCTTGCAACTTCGTCCGCGTCAGGTGAGAGGGCTAGAGAGACTGGGCAATTACAATATAATCCTAAAGAAGCTGAAATTTTCTTTGTTTTATCCACGAACCACTTGAGAACAATTAAACAAAATTTGGCAATACTGATTTAAAACCACGCGGAAGAAACCAGGGGAAACATTGTTTGTATGTCTGTATTGGGTAATTTTTTTTTTTATTATTAACATTAAAAGTATAAGATAGGCTATTTTAGGGTACACCACGCTATGATCGGTAAGTGTGAAACAGAAATAATAGAAGAACGCTGGGTAGCTACGATACGATACTGTGACCTTTCAAAATAAAATGTAGACATATAATAATATTATATAGGTATTTGTGTGGCGTACTTTGTATTTTAAAGTGACATACTAATACATATATATTTAAATATGTATATATTGCAAAAAACATACGTTTTATAGGAAGCATGCCGCGCGGCTTGCTTTGTAGAGCTACCGGCCGAGCTACCGGATCGGTACCGTGTTTACATAACCGCCCACCTCGCACTTCATTTCGTAAAGGCTTACAGTACAAGCGAAATCTAGGGCGTTGCAGCTTATTTTTTTTTCTATTTTTTCTTCCAACAACATTTGAATAAATGGTAAGATATTGTGGATGGAATTTTACAAAAATGCATAATTACTTGATATACCACGCAAGCCAGAGGTAAAATTCTTAATCTCCTTAATAATGGTTCGCGACTATCTGTAAGCCAGGCTCCACTAATTGCTTCAACGCATTTCGTAAAACACCATACGATAATACACGACAGTATAGAGATAGGTATGTATAGAACACACTAAAATGTACATTGTATACGAAGAAATGTAAAAGACGGTTGACGGTGAAAACACTGTTTAAATTGACGTTGCAGCCAATTGAAACAGTGCGGCACCATATAGCGTTTATGCGTGTCGGAATTGAAGAATCCAATTCTTATTTCACTTTGGTATGTATAAAAAGTGTACCTATTGTTATTTACTCGAAAAAGAGTTTTACATTATGAAGAAAACTGCATATTATTTCTGCTATCATATTCATTGTTCACTTTTGAATACCTTAAACCTTCAACATTAAATTACATACAGGTCAATAAACTGCATAATATTGTTATTCCTAAACCAAGTATGCTGCCTTGATGTCTAGAGTCAACCATCAAGCCAACCATAAGTCACAAGACTTTGTTTGCCAACAGGCTCTAAAAATTTGTACCGAATGTTAGGTTTGAACATTCGGTACAAATTTTAGAGCCTGTATTGTTATAGAGCAGCAGATATTATTGATAAGACTGACAGATATTATTGATAAGAGATAACTGCTAAGCTAGAGGTCGTGAGTTCGATTCCCATCTAAGATGAATATTTGTGTAATGAGCACTATTATTTCACTTTAGGATCGTATGGCCGTGTGTAAGTTATCCTAAGATATTTAATTATATATTAAAGGAAATATTAATAAGCTTTTCACGACACGATTAGTATTTATTCAAAAAGTAATAAGATCCCCTTGGTAGTATTATCACTTTCTTAAATTCATGGGCCACTCTTTTGAAAAAAATCTTCTATATAATTACGTTGTTGTAGATCGAGAAATCACTGAGGTAATGCAGCCAACTCCATAGATGGTTCACCATTAAGCCGTAGGTAAAGCGCTTAGTCGCTCTCCGATCGTGTCAGTTTTCCATCCCACTGGACTATTGGAAGATAGAATAGAGTTGGATTTTTATAACATCTCCTGTGTAGTAGTCTAGTCTCAGACAAATTATTTTATATTATAATAGCGCGATACAGTCCCGTATAAAAATGATTTACACTATGTCAAAATTGTATTGAAGTTGAGAACAGGTGTAATAAAATTGGATTCTTCCAGGTTTTTTGTTCAGCAACAATTTGTTACCTGCGTCGACTAGACTGGGTGTCACTCGCAACTTGCTTTGGATATGATTGATTGAATGACGTATTTCAGCTTCCAGTTTTTATGCCGAGTTGTTTACTAGATCTGGAACTACAGTTTTTTCTATTTAGGTACGTAGTAAGAACCCGTTTTCGTGATGAAGATTTCTATTCCTATCTTCATTACGTAAACTGGTTCTTTAAGTTAAAGTTTTGAATCAATGGCGACATAAACGTCTATTAGCAAACAATACTACATTATAAGACAAATGTGCACGTTTAGTAGAAGGCCGTAAATTCGATATTTATCTAAAATGAATGGTCTGTAGTAAAAATATGAGGAAATACTCATTGACCTTTAATAGGTTAAGCAAATAGTTGTCTGCATACATGACCCATTATGAAATACTTATTGAGGTATCTGTAAAATAGTGGTAGCCGACCACTTTTATATTTATTAAGAGATTTGTATAATGGTATGACATTTGAAATAATAATGACATAGTAGTAGATGAAGAGATCATTCGCCACAATCCAGTTCACTTGAATGTATGTGACCCTTGCGCGACGCAGAGATAAAGCAAACATTTATATTTCCTTCCTTCTACACATATATTCAACTTCACCGTTTAAGCCACGAAGACAATAAAATAAAACATCACCAACCGAGTCAAACGCTTCACTTTAGTTCATTTATTTTTATGGAATACAGACCGGAAAATTTCTTAGCTTCATTAATATTAATGGCTAGCCTCAAAGCTTCGAAACCCTTGTGTCTGTCGTATTTATCTCGTCACTTTTATGCATGATATAGGTATCTTGACTATTATGATAGTACAAATTGTTTACATTATGCAACCGTCGGCAAATTGGGTGTTTGTTCAGTTCGAGGGCAAATATGATTATTTATAAACCCTGATGGGTTTCTAAACAGAAGCCTTGTGAAAGGGACTTGGAAGGTAATAAATGAAGATGGTAGAATTTAGAACACACGTAGTTAATTGTACCTAGTCGTGTAAGTCTGTACACGTGTGATCTCGAGATTATATAGAATGTAATTACGGCAATAGTATTTTGACGTATGCAGAATATAAAATCTCAAATCGAGCACAGTTATCCACAAACCTCAATTTATATCGATGGAATTCACGACCAATAAATATTATTGGAACAACCTTTCCTCCATTATTTATGAGCATATTTTACATCTAGGATCACCCATAAATAACATCATCTGTGTCACCGATAAATCTATTAGCTATCGAGTTGCTACAAAAATAACGCCATAAGCGAATAACATTAACGAAAGTCGTAAAATTATTAATAGCAAAACTTTCTTTCTTAATCTTCCTACATCACTCTAGTTATGACAAATAGTCTTCAATTATTACAGCTGTAATAACATTTTATACGAAAAAGTTATGTCTAAAAATAATCATAAAATATAAGGATGAAAATATTGTAATGTTTCTATAAATAGGATTGATATTATCGAAGTAGTAAGTTGAGTATTTTACTCACTTTAAACGTTGGTAAAAACCGAATATAAGGAAGTTTGAAGTTTATTTATGACTAGAAATTAAGTTCGTGTGGTATTTTAATGTGATTTGCTAACTTTGCATATTTTGCTATGATTACCAGGTGCGTGAAAAAGCTACTGTGAAGCGTACTTTCTCATTCAAAGAGGTTTGTTTATTGTATTTTGCCATGTTACTGTATAGGTAAACTTATTTGACTCTCGTTGGCGAAGATGAATTATTTAAAAATATTATACATTTATCACAGAGGAAAAATTAAGCTTGCCCAAAAAGTTAAGTAATGAACCCAGGAAATGAAGCTCAAGTAATAATTTTGTACGAAATTGAGCTGTTGAGGCTCGCTGAAAGTTTAATCTGAAGAAAAAATATGCAGGAAACACGGCTAACGACTTCCTCGAAAATACAAGACGCAACAAAGAAAGTGCAAAAAGTTAGAATTCCTTATGAATATTTATGGCAACTTGGTGGTAATGTAGACCTACGAAATAAAAATAATATTAATTGTATTGATGCTAAAGAAACCAATATTATGGTCAATAGGAAAGTTCGGATGCAAGATGCGAGCAACGATTAACGTAATATATTCGTGCATAGCTGAGACGTTTAACATGATCGAATCTTGTAAAAATAAATTGGACCCATTTCGCATTGCACATATTTATTGTGGTCATGACCTCAGAGTACTAATATCGTAGTCGAAAAGGGATTTGAAAAAACAAAGTTCATAAGTTTAGATTTAACTTTATTTAACAAGCAAGTTTAAATCTAACTTTATTTAACAAACGATACATATAACAGTAAAAATATTATGAAGCAACAAAGACTAGTTTTGCCGAATCGAGCTACTGGATTTGTTATATCGAGTGCCTATAAAACCTCGGGAAACAACTATCATGAAATAAACGAAAAATCAAAAAGGTTTGTTCGCTCTGCTATACTCAGAAAACAAAACCTCTCATTTTTTTAAACCGAAAAAAGAGAAAATTCAAATTAAAAAGTGTCAACGGCAGAATCGATTTCGAACCATTCCGACGCGAACGGTGTCGATTGCAATATTCGAGTGGAACTTTGCCTGACTCTTTGTTGTCCATCTAGGATTAGACCTGAATATGTATGTAACGACCTGAGTTCGAATAGACCAAAGTTTTATTTCGCTAACTTATTTTGGGGACATTGCTTTGCTACAGTTGCGAGTAGCTGTTGTTAACGGAAGTGTTGTATCGGTAATAAAATAACTTAATATATGTAAACAATGTGTAATAGGTGTGGTAGGTATGTACATTTGTAATAAAAATGTGTGAAGTAATTTTTATAGCCATTTCTTGCCAAAGACTTTTACAAATACAATAATTGCATTTTTGAAAGATAGAAAAATTTGAATCCAGACTCAGGAATCGAACCCGAGACTTCCGTAGCCAAACCGAGGCCAGAAGCGAACCACCTATCTGGACTATGTTACTAGATATCAAATTCTTCTATCTCTTAATGCTTACGGGTTAGGCCCCCGTAGCGACATCTAGTCGGTAGTTAAAGAACTATCACGGCTTTTGTTATTGCTTCGTTACAGAGAGCATTTTAACAAATTATGATGACGCAGGCCAAATATTGAAGTAATTTTTATAGGCATTTCTTGCCAAAGACTTTTACAAATCGAATAATTGCATTTTTGAAAGATAGAAAAATTTAAATCCAGACTCAGGAATCGAACCCGAGACTTCCGTAGCCAAACCGGGGCCAGAAGCAAACCACCTATCTGGACTATGTTACTAGATATCAAATTCTTCTATATCTTAATGCTTACGGGTTAGGCCCCCGTAGCGACATCTAGTCGGTAGTTAAAGAAGGTGGTTCGCTTCTTGCCCCGGTTTGGCTACGGAAGTCTCGGCTTCGATTCCTGAGTCTGGATTCAAATTTTTGCTATCTTTCAAAAATGAAATTATTGTATTTGTAAAAGTCTTTGGCAAGAAATGCCTATAAAAATTACTTCAATATTCGGCCTGCGTCATCATAATTTGTTAAAATGCTCTATGTAACGAAGCAATAACAAAAGCCGTGATAGTTCTTTAACTACCGACTAGATGTCGCTACGGGGGCCTAACCCGTAAGCATTAAGATATAGAAGAATTTGATATCTCGTAACATAGTCCAGATAGGTGGTTTGCTTCTGGCCCCGGTTTGGCTACGGAAGTCTCGGGTTCGATTCCTGAGTCTGGATTTAAATTTTTCTATCTTTCAAAAATGCAATTATTGTATTTGTAAAAGTCTTTGGCAAGAAATGCCTATAAAAATTACTTCAAAATTCGGCCTGCGTCATCATAATTTGTTAAAATGCTCTATGTAACGAAGCAATAACAAAAGCCGTGATAGTTCTTTAACTACCGACTAGATGTCGCTACGGGGGCCTAACCCGTAAGCATTAGGAGATAGAAGAATTTGATATCAAGTAACATAGTCCAGATAGGTGGTTTGCTTCTGGCCCCGGTTTGGCTACGGAAGTCTCGGGTTCGATTCCTGAGTCTGGATTCAAATTTTTCTATCTTTCAAAAATGCAATTATTGTATTTGTAAAAATGTGTGTATGAATGTCTAATAAGTCGAGTAGATTCATAAAAATCTATATTTATATAATTATTTCTCAAATCACTATAAAACTCAAAGAGTACGTATTTGTTTTACCTGGACATTTAGGTACAAAAAAAAATTAATAGATTCCATAATAATATTCCAGAAAGTTACTTAAAACCTGGAAACAGTGCAATATTTATACTGAGATAATAAATAAAGCACACGTATTTAAATTAAACCATCCATATAGGTTATTGAACAAGTTCAGATTATTATTATTATTAAAATTGTTTGTTTTCAAAACTAAAACAATTCATGTAACTGCATAAATATTCTACTGCATAAAACAAAAAGTTCAAAATAATACTTTACTCAGTAAAGGAAGACGAAAATTCCAACAATACTTTCAAAGCTATCGTAAGCCGTTCTTGGCAAAACTTGAATGATGCGAGCCACTAACTCAAACGTTAAGATGTTATTTTGATCTATTTCTTCCCAAAAAATAAATATATATCAAACAGAGACTATTTATTATAATGCCAGTTCTTTGGATAGATTCCCTTCAAAACAATGTGCTTTTGAGAGAGAAAATAAATATGACAATTGAGTTTGGAGTGAACATTATAGTTATTTCGAGGGCTATACAAACATAGTGAGGGTTTTCGAGATATGTATGGATGTGTTGTTTTGGCGAGGCCACTCTGTTTGTGTTATTTTGATTTACTTTCATAGATATTTTTTCGTCTTAGCCATTAGACGTTCGCTGGAAAACATTACATTTGCCATAAGAATCGTAGTTTTAACCTAAATGTTTTTCAAAAACAAATAGTAGAAACATATTGAGTTATTAAATAATATCTATAATAACATAATAATATCTTGAGACAACTCACACAATGCTATCTGATCCTAAACTAAGCATAGCTTGTACTACGGAAACCAGACAACTGATTAACATAATTTTATTTTATTTTTTTTATTTATTTAACTTCTTGCACACAGAAAATTGTACAAAGGCGGACTTAATGCCTTAGGCATTATCTACCAGTCAACCTTAGGGTGATGCAGAGAACTGTTTGAGGTGGGTGCTAAATCGACTTATATTTCTAATACTAAATAAGCAAGAAAGTGATTAAAAAAAATATGTAATAATAATAAATAAATAATTATAAAAACAATATCATACATATAAATATATAAATACACATACATACACACACAACATACCAATACATACATTTACATACATAATACATACTCATAACTATACAAATACATACTTATTACATATATATAGGTATAACCGTAGATTACTATAATTGTGATGATTCCGCCAATAACTTCGTATAGAAATTACGTACTTGGAACTTAAAGGTGACACGAGATGTAGACATTCTTATTTCGAGAGGGAGCGCATTCCAAAGGAGAATAGATTGAATAGAGAAGGAAGAATGCACCAGAGTGGAGCTGTGAGCAGGACAGAGAAGCAACAGATTATTAGAGGAGCGTAGATTCCGATCATGACTAGAGCAGAGAAATTGAAAGTGAGGTGTTAGATAAGTAGGGGCATGAGGAGAAAATAGGATTGAATATAGCGTTGTAAGTGCACGCAAACTACGGCGCTGCCGGATAGGAAGCCAATTAAGCTGAGTGCGATAGTTGGAGACATGATCGTACTTGCGAAGGTTGAAGACGAACCGAATGCAATTGTTGAGAAGCCGGTCAAGTTTATGGAGCAGATCAGCATTCAGGTCGAAATAGCACACATCACCATAGTCAATGATAGGAAATATTAAAGTCTGCACTAGCGTTACTTTAGTATTAACTGGTAGAAAGTTTTTGAGACGATAAAGACACCGCAAAGTGCCAGTGACCTTCTGACTGACGTTAGCAATTTGAGTCCGCCAGCTAAGGGTGGAATCAATATGCAAACCCAGATCCTTGACATCATGGCTAACAGGAATAGCAGTGCCGTGGAAGATAATAGGTGGTAATGAATCAAAATCTATTCTGCTAACCATGTGAGGACTGCCAACAACGATTGCTTGACATTTTTCAGGATTTACCGAAAGACCAAACTCGTCCGACCAGTTCTTTATCGCCATCAAATCTCGATTCACATTATCGATAGCTTCATTCAAATTGTCTAGTTTTGTCTGAACGTATAGCTGAAGATCGTCGGCATACAAATGATACGTACATCGAAGTTCCTGAGTTAAAAGATTGATAAACAAGGAGAAAAGCAGAGGAGATAGAATACCGCCTTGAGGAACGCCCGCAACGAGATCACGCCAACTAGAGAATGTATCATCGATGCGAACCGACTGCTGGCGCCCCTGAAGATATGAAGAAAACCATTCCAATGCACCCGATGAAATATTATAATACGAGAGTATTGATAGGAGTATATCGTGGCTAACTGTATTAAAGGCGTTTGAGAAGTCCACCAACACCATGACAGAAACTTTTCCATCCTCCACACCGGCTCTGATATCGCCAGTTACTTTTAGCAATGCGGAGATAGTACTATGTCCAGGCCTAAAACCAGATTGGAAAGGACATAAGATGCCATTAAGCTGTACAAATGCGGATAATTGTCGGTGTACACAGGCTTCAAGGACTTTAGACAGAAAAGGAAGAATAGATATTGGACGGAAATTATTAGGAAGAGAAGGGTTTGAGATCTTAGGCAGAGGTCGCACGTATGCTTTACTCCATAAGTCGGGAAAACGTCCTGATTGTAAAGAAAAGTTAATAATATCCGTAATTCCAGGAAGAAGCTGGTCAAGGATGGTAATGATCATACGGCGGCTGATGCCGTCACAACCTACAGCCTTCGACTTGATGGAGAGTATAATTCTCTTGATCTCATCGGGTGCAACAGGAGAAAAATAAAAAGGATCATAAGTGACTTTAGACAAGCTTGATATATAGTTAATTGTACGACATCTGGTTAGATAATCTATCGAAACAGACGTGACAAAGTGGTCATTTAGATCATCTAAACCAACTGTAGCAGGCAAATCGGATTGTTGCTCTTTACCGATACCTAAGGTTCCTAGGAACTTCCAGATATCGGCAGGAGATGATGAAGAAATATTATCAAGAATATGTCGGCGTTTGGCGTTACGTATCATTTGATTACACCGATTCCTTGCAGCTTTATATGACGACCAGTTGACATCAGATCGATTTGTCTTAAACCTCCTAAAAGCCCGATCACGGCGTCTAATAGCAATCTGAATAACTTTTGACATCCAGGGCGCCGGAGGCCTTTTTACTTTAATTGTGTTAATAGGCGCGTGGACGTTGTATACATTCGTAATGAGTTCATTAAAAATGCGAACCTTATCATCTACTGAACTCGACATCACTAGGTCTCCCCAATCGACAGCAGAAGCATCCTCACGCAGCCTATCAACGTCCATCCGAGCAAAACAACGCATGAGTAAAAGTTTTGGTTTAAGTTTGGGAGGGTTTAAAATATAAGTCAGGAAGATAAGATCATGAAGAGAGAAACCGGGAGCAGAAAGTTGACCGTGAGAAGAAACAAGAGAAGGAGAAGAAGTAAGCATAATGTCCAGCCAGGTGTCAATTCCGTTGATGTTATGATGAGTGGCTTGAAGTGGGAGTATATGGAGACTGGCGGATTCCACGATGTTGCGAAATTTAGTAGAGCGAAGAGAAGTGCGTGCAAGGAGGTCTGTGTTGAAATCACCCATGATGATGTAATGCTCATATTCGGACCCCAAAGATTCTAAAACGGACTCTAAGTCATTGTAATAGTCCACAGAAGGAGGACAGTAGACCACGCCTATAATGGTTTTAACTCTCTTGACCCAAACCTCTAGAAAAAGAAACTCAGCCGACGCTGCGTAGTTAGAAGGAGATGAAGCAATAATTTTAAAGGGAAAATCGCTACGAAGATAAATAGCAACCCCACCTCCACGCTTATCAACCCGATCGTTTCGGATCAAGATAAAACCAGGGAGGGGGTAAGTGGTGGAAGGTAAATGAGGTTTGAGCCAGCTCTCCGAAATCAGAATGGCATGAACGTTGGTACCTGGAAAAGTATTAAGGAGATCACTGTAATGCGATGGAACACTTTGGGCATTTAAGTGACACACATTTAGGAGTTTGCCTGATTGTGACCCAAAGCGTTGACGCAAAGTATCACCAAGGGTATCAGTAACCGAAGAAAAACTTTCATTGGCAGAAGATCCAAAAGAATCATTGGCAGAGTGAAATGAAGAATCATCATCAGATAAAATCATAATACATGTAAAATAAAATAAATAAATATAAATAAATATGATAATTATAAAAATATATTATACTTATACAACTAAGAATGTAGAATAATACTACAAAAAAAGACAAAAAGCAGTCCTAGCCACCCACCAGTTGAGTGTTAGAGAAACAAAATCTATACAACACAATTAAATTATAGAGGAAAAAAAAAACTCTTAATTAACACTTAAACACAAAATAAAATAAAGAAAACAATTAGCAGGGTCCGGTACTAAAAACATAATTGAATTACTTGACGTGCCAAAAGACTCATATCCAAAGCCTAGACAGACTGATATGTCATGTGTCAAAAAAAAAAAAACATGTGTGAAAGTTTATGTCATGCAAGCAAAATCAAAAGTGGGTTCACAAGTTTTTATCAACAGAAATAATAATAAGTAATAAGTTAACAAAGATAAATTTAGATTAAAGTGTAAATAAGGGGGTAGGAAACGTTACACTTAAAAAGACGGTGAAATTGTATAACATGTAAACATATTACCCGGATCCTGCAATTGTGTAGAGCATTAAAAACAACAGAACTATGTTACAACTTTCTGCCGGCCGCTGTTCGACGAGGCCTTTGGACATTTTTGGGTGCTTGTGTCTGCTTTGCAGCCTCTGAGCTCGGGATATTGTCTAGTTCTTGTGGAGAGGCTATACGATGTCGTGCGCCATCGGGACCAATGATATGAATGTAACCATCTCGGGTCCAGCACTTATTGATCCCGTACTTTTCTCGCGCAGTCATAAACGCATCCTGTCGTGGCTTCGTTAAAAACTCAGACAAGGTCACACCTGAGCCCTTTAGTTTTGTCTTAGAGAACCAAATCTTGTCCCGCAATGCAACATCTAGGAACTTAATGAGAATAGGCCTCGGTTTGTGTTCGCTGGAAGATCGCCCCATCCTGTGACATCGCCTTACATCAGAAACTGCAAAACTGTCCATATTAAAATGCTGCTTGACAGTTTTGGTAACTACTGCAACTGTGTCCTCCGTCTTGTGCTCTGCTACACCATGAAGAAGGAGTATTTTACGACGACCACGCATCTCAATACTGTCAATTTGTTGTGCCAGCTTCTCCATTTGGCGTTGCAGTAAATTCAGAGATTGCAGCGCAAAGGTCTTGAACATGTTGAAGTCTGCTGTCAAGTTATTGCTGTCAGTGAATGTTTGCACATTGGTAGCCTTCTGCAGTCTGGACTCAAAGCTTGTGATTCCGTCAATAAACATAGATCTTAGGCTGGCAAAAGACTCCTGCATTGATTCCATGATTGTGTCAAGTTGTTTAAATAAAGTTTCAAGTGTTTAGTTATTGGAGATAACACTCAGCCTGGTAGGTGACAACTAGTGACTATATTTGGTGTACATTAAACTTGTTAAATGCTTATTTGAACTGTTATTATTCAATTTTAAATTAGGAGCAAATAAAAACGTTTCTTGCTATATCAACTACCCCGAAAAAAAAAAAAAAAAAAAAAAAAAAAATATTTCTAATACATACATAATATAGATAAATAACACCTAGACACAGAATAAACCACCGTGCTTATCACACAAAGTTTTATCCTGGGTGGGGATCGAACTCACGACCTCTTGCGTAGCATTTAGACACACTCCCATCGCACCACAGAGGCAAAAGATTGATAAATATTATTTTGTTCAAAGAGTACTCCAAATTCAAATCTCGATTCAAATAAACCGACTGACAAAAATAATATTTTTATTTAAGCCTCCAAATACACTCCCAGTGCACAGTCATGATGAAATAAATTTTAGAAAGATTATCGAGAACATACACGATTACCCTTGAAAAGAAACAAGAGCTGCCATTTTTCATATCTCCAATCATACATTCAACCTTAGCCCTACGTACAATGAGATTCGAGGCGCGAAGTGTGATCTTTTCCTTATTTATGACCCGCCATTTTCTCTAGCAATATCTTTTTTCTTCTTTAGCGTAAGTGCCCTCCTGTTCTAATACGCGTTGGAAATTAGGCGTGGAGAATTGTCGAGATTTGGTAGCTCTTTTTGTGTATTTGGATGTTGTCATTGCTATTTTGTTTTGTCATTTGTAGCGTTATTTGTGAAAGCTTTTTCAAAGGATTTCATGGAAATAAATAACTTCAAAAATTTTCATCTTAATGAAATATGTACCTACGTTTGTTGACGGTTGCTAAAATCGACTCCTAAAGAGAAAATTGATTTCTCCAGTTGGCAAAGGTGGCTTTTTATATATCAGGACACATTTATTTTAAACTGTAATATTCAATGATAAAAATAAGCACTTATTATAACGGAATGATAAGTGGACGACCTTGGTCCTTGTGGCCAATGTAACTAATCCATACTAATATTATAAATGTGAAAGTAACGCAGTCTGTCTGTCTGTCTGTTACGCTTTCACGCTCAAACAGCTGAACCGATTTAGATGAAATTTGGTATGGAGATAGTTTGAGTCCTGGGGACATAGGATAGTTTTTATCGCGATAACCGACAAGCACGCGGGCGGAGCTGCGGGCGAAAGCTATGTAAGAATAATGGTAACTATGATCAATGGAATATGTCAGTTAAATAACTCTGTATTTATTTAACTAATCAAAAATCATATATGTGTAACTTTTTATTAAAATCAATTGCCAAATGTATCCTTAGGAAAATCTAGTAAAGGGTAAATGTCCTAATAGTTTTAGTAAAATGCCAATACTGACTATATATCTAGTTAATCAAAACGATGGGTTTAACATTCATTTACTAATGTAATAATTAGGTAATAACATTTAAGATTATTTCAAGAATTGTAGTTCGTCTCTAGGCGTATAATTTTTACATTCACGGGATTTATGTCTACATTCAAATTCAAAATTTCACATAAGCAAGTTGCTACACTTGTGATGTGATCAGTTGAAAAGTCATGATTTTAATTATAATATCAAGTTCGCAAAGCAGTAGCAATTGTTTTAATGTATTATTTCATTTTTAAAAGATAGAAAAAATTGAAGTCCAGACCCAGGAATCGAACCCAAGACGTAATGCCATGCCATGCGAGACTATGTCGCTGAACCTCAAATTCATCTATCCTTCCTGCACGCGAGTTGGGCTCTCGCTTCTGAAAATGGACCAAAAGTTAATACAGAGGTTTGGACAAACTCCAAACATGTGACTTGGCCACAAAACCGCTCGGACCATTTGTACAGCAACACCACACAATTAAACAGGGGATTATCTCATTTTGTCTCCAGACGTCTCTTCAAAAGCCCGACCTTTGAACTAAGATTAAATATTAATAAT
This sequence comes from Herminia tarsipennalis, assembly GCA_945859575.2. Lineage (NCBI taxonomy): Eukaryota > Metazoa > Arthropoda > Insecta > Lepidoptera > Erebidae > Herminia > Herminia tarsipennalis. The sequence goes on from OX243844.2 coordinate 23,134,900, forward strand.
TTAATTCAGAACATTCTGCCTCAGATGTTTTTAGACTAATTAGTGTTGATTTATATTTATTGAGTCCTGAATTAATATTGAATATTATAATAATCCTGTAATGGTTTAAGATCCTAAAGGGAAATATTGTTGTAAAGATTCTACCGTTCTTGCAACACGAAAACTGATTTCCATTAGAGAGACCATATACTCATATAATTTAGTTAATACAATTTAAAAAAAAATACAAATTAAAAATACTTATAATAAAGTCAAGACGTATAAGTAACTACTTCTTGATTTTTTTTTGTCACGTCGCGTAAGCGTTAGAAATAATAAACCAACTCATAAACAAATTCAACAAAAAAGTAATTTCATCTAAGCCGTATTGATTCAATTCTAAAAAGAACTCGCTGCGGCTTTCTTTCTCAAGTAGAAACACAATAAGCGTACACAATCTAAGTGAAACAACCTCTCACATTTGTAAAGGAGCGAATTTATTCAATGTCGAATAAAAAAATGGTACTAACGTCGACCCCTAAAAATCTAATTAAGTATACACTTTTGTGAGTTCTCCACTGTATGACGGATTTACGTTCTCGACGCCCGCCTTAAATGATTTTACTTTTTGAAATCTGTCTCAATTTCTCTCCGTTTCAACCCTCGACGCAATTTCGTTTATATTATATTGGATGGGGTGCCAGTGCGAGCGGGATGATTTAATATTCGGTACTTTTTTAGTTTTGTTCCAATTCCTTTTTGATTTTCAGAACAGTTCAATATCTGAATGATATATTGTCTATTCGAAGATCTTTCAAACTAGTTCGCCGTTGATGCATGTATATCTTGCGTATGTTTTTGAATGTATAGGTACTTGTAATAGCAAAGCGAATGCAAATGACATATAAATAAACAAGAATTCATATGCACGTAAATACTATTTCCAGCTAAAAACAACCTGTAGGCGTAAACCCAAAATATTGTTGCCCAAAAGGTAATTATTATAATTAGTATGACGACGGTAATTAGGAGGTTGGTACATTTAAAAAACAATTTATCGATTACTTAATCTGCTCCATTGAACCTAATCGAATTTATTACACATAATTCACATATCGATTAAATTTAGACCCACTAAGCCTCGTTATGAAAGAAATTGGTTACTCAGTAATATATTGGACCATCCCCATGCCTCAGAGAGCACATTAAGCGATTGGTCCCGGTAGTCATAAAACATCTACGGCGATCGTTATGGCCGACTAGTTTAACCTTCACGTTTAGGTATAGATATTGTGTGACTATAGGATTACAGGATGAGGTGGGGAGAGTTCGTTTCCCATTATATAACACAAATCATTGTCGTAACGTTGTATCTATGTACAGATATGATAAATAAGCAATCAAGAAACTGTTTTCCCCAAGAAGTCACACATTATGCAATGAGAGCAAGACTTGAAAACATAATTTTAATTTGCTCTTAGTCAGACGGCAGTGCCAGTTAGTTTAGATTAGTTTAGGTAGTTGGTGGTTTCGTAACTTAATGCTTACAAGTTCACCGGTACCAAAAATATCTATTAGACAAAAAAATAAAATAAAAACGATTCTGCAGCCAGCGTATTAGGCGCCAAAAGAAATTCGAATATATGTAAAGAGATGACTTATCCCAATACCGGAAGCAGGAGGGACTTGATAAACTAACGTATTCTAACACCATCTAAACATGTGAATACTTCGAGGTTATTAACAAAATTAACAATAATCGTAATAAAAGTAATTGGCCCTACATTTCAAATAGACTCAACGTAAGGTTCCATATGACAGAGACAAAGAACACACACTCGATAATTGGACCAGAAAACAACACAGTATAAAGGTATTATTTCCTTGCGTGTTGTTTGTGAAAAAATCTTTATTTTTTAGACAGTTGGCAGACATTTCGAACTTTTTGGAATTCTTTCTGAACAAACATGTAGGCTTTACTTCACCTGCCAAGGAAATGTTCACAAAAGTTGTACTTAAATTGATTAGCAGACCATCTTTCGGATTGACTGTTTGAAAGAAAGCTTTTTCAATGTATTTGAGAGCTTATTAAACGAGAAAGTTGAAGTTGAGTATATTAATCAATAGGAAAATGGGTAACGAGTGTTGTTGCTAAACTTAAAACTTGAAATTCCCACTTAAAGGTTTTTTTTTTCATAAACTTTTATTTTTGGGGCTTTTATTCTAGGAACATGTCAGCCCATAATGTTAATAAAGAAAATAATGCTTCTGATTAGTCATTTTTAAATGGTGAGACTTTAAAAAAATATAAAATAAGTAACTATAAGCAAATACATAGAGGTACGGCCAGAAAAAAATAGTCGATGAACAAAATAAAATACGAAACATATTTTGTCGCTTTTAACGATTTATTAAAAGTTGTGAAACATTTTACAGTCTTATTCTTGGTTTTACTACTCAGCAGTTTAAGTAATGTTGTTGCATTAACTTTATTATTTTTTCCTTTGTTATAAGATAGAGAGAAAACGCCTGTACAACTTTTTAAATGGTGTGTACGTATAGGTACTATTTAATTTGGCTTATAATAAATTTACGATCGACATTTGTTGGAAGGGTCTTTACAAAAATACATTTATAGGAGAAAAAGTACACCTACGAATTACTTTAAATTATTTTAATAACGTTTCAATACTAATGGGTTTAAGGGGTCCAATTCACCATCAGTTTTATGGACTCTTTCAATTAAGCTGAATGCTTAAGTCAACAGTGAATTATCTACGTTAGTTTATTGGGTACGATTAGATGTACTACTTAGATTGAAGATCAGATTAACCACTAGTCTACAAAAAGTAGTCTTATCGCGATCACATTGCACAAATGTAAAAATGTTTGTGTGATACCTATACGAACCTCTTTCGAATGGGACAGGATTTTTTTGCTCGCTGTATAAGCAGAATTCGTAATAATGTGAATGTGAATAAGTAAATAACAACAACACAATATCATTTGCTGACGGTACCTAGTTGTTAACTATACAATCTCTCATACAATATAGTCTGAATTATTCTGTAACGATATAAACTAGTTTTTTTTCCAACGCGTTATTGCATCGTTGCACAAACAGAATACACGAATTTATTTGTTAGGTTTTGTCAATTCTCACGTACAATATTTAGTTATATGCGTTGCTTAACGGATTTGGTTAAAAATGTTTTTGCAAAAATATTGAACAGAACTAGTAGTTTAAATGTAGGTTGTTTTATAGTACAGTAACAGATGGTTCCAATAGGTGCCCAGTTTGGGATCAGATAGCCATGTGATTATTATTATTATTATATAAATTCCTCATGTTTGGGGAAGAATTAAAAGAATAAAAAGAGAAAGGTATTTTATAGACGACCAGGTTGGAACGTAGTTCCTTTTGCTGTATTTTTTTTGTTTTTATTAATAAATTAATTTAAAAAAAAATAGAAAAACATAACATTTTAAAAATTGTCTTATTTCAAACAACTGCAACAAAAACATACGTTAAACATACCTTCAAATAATATAAAGAAACTAGTAGCTTTTACCGTCGCCTAGTATTTTTTGTGTGATTCTATTTATGTATGAATAGCAGGTGCCTATTTATCGTGCACGTGGAAGTCATTTATTAAATATTTTCGATGTCGTGCCTCAATTTTTAACTTACCTTCATAACAAAATTGTCTAAATCTACATAATGAGTTTACAGTGTAAACTAAACAGGCAAGCTAATTGCACGCAGCTATAGGTATACAGAATTATTTTTGTATTTTGTATAATATCAAAGAATTCCAAATATACCTATAGTTATCAATCAAATCAAACTTTTTGAATAAATTAGGTATTTTTCATTGCGTAAATAAATAGAAACTCAAAAAAAATTAAGAAATTAATATAAATTACGTCAAAGAAAAAATGAGAAGTAATCTCTCAAAGGTCAAGTTAAGATTTTAATTAAAAGGAATAAATAATAACATAGCAATGGAAGGAAAAGATGATTGCTTTGTACAGCACTTAGCGGATGATATTTTTAATGAACGCCGAATATTTACCATCTTTCAATGTCCCATTACCTGAAAAAAAAAGTATTATTAGTAAAATTTTATTTTATTTTATACTAAAACTAAGAATATTAATTACTAAAGTATTATGAAAATATATATATTACGGGTCTAAATCGCGTAAATAATTTAAGGTAAAATACCTTGTTTATTGCCCGACGTTTCGACCGTATTGCAACGGCGGTGGTCACGGGTAGACTCTCGTCGTACGTCGTCGTCGTCTACCTGTGACCACAGCCGTTAATGTGCACAAATCTCTAAAGTTTATCAACTCCTAAGAAGATATTTTAAAACAAAACATGATTACATTAGTTTATTGCTTCAAAGACGCGAAATAATTATGTTCAGACTTTTGATAGTTTTTATTTAAAGAATAATGATATTTTTAGTACTATTTTGCATTTTACCGTCAGATTGACCGTATATGCTTGTTTGTCATTTAAGTTTAAAAATAAAATCGACGCCACACTATCACACATTTGTTTGGCCAAACTGAAAGCCGCGGTGCTACCGACTCAATGTGTTAGTAGATGTTATGTTATAATACGGGGGGCTCATACATGCTACGGTGCACCGGAGCGGTCGACTTGTGCAGTTATGTGTGGTAATAGACCTGTGCACTTTTGTAAGCCTGTACAGATGACTGGCGCAGGATGACACACCGTACACCGTATAGTGTATCTTTTTTGTTTCGGTAGACCGAAAGGTTCCTAAACACATTCCTGACCGTGCGGTTGCAAACCTGGACTGGTAGCATCTCCGGTAGACCGTAGCGTGTATGGCGTACAGAACAAAAGTTTTATCAACAAATGTAAGGTCACAACTAGGCAACGCAGATGCTAGTGGTTCGGTAACGGAGCGCCTATATGTGCAGGGGCCCTTGTGTTTTTTATTGTGTTTTAAAAAGACAATATTTATATTAATATTTTGATAAAATAGGACCTAGTTATAATTGCTATCTAGTCTTGACGCGATAAATTCTTAAATATTCTATAGTTTTCCTCGACGCAGGGCTTTTAGCTTAGGGAAGGAATACAATAGGGTAAGGGCCCAGCGTCGAGGAAAACTTTACAAACCTAAAAAATACAACCAGATTCATAATCAAATTTTAAGGATTACACAAAGATCTCTGATTTAGAAATCAAACCCATGACCACTTGCACAGCAGGCGCCCCGATACAACAAAAATATCGCCTACTTAGTTGCAAACACTTTGCTCGACTGAATTCAAATCTCAAACACAAGACGAGTGTTTCCTAGAAGTGCATTTGAAGCTTTAAATAAACAAATCATATACACTCCCGCCGGAACAAATAAGCTCTTCGTGCAGGAATCAATTGCCGTTACCCTAACGCACGAAGTGAGGGATTTGCGTGACTTCCGATGCACGTAGAAACTCTAGGTTACCATTATATACACCAGTACAAAGATGTGCGATATTTTATCTGAAAAAACTAGAAACATTTATTACTTTAACTATGCTTTATAAGCTTTTTCTGTGATACAACTGCCAGTTTCTATTTAACAACTTTTCGTATCACAGAAATATTTTACTTATGTCTTCTTTCGTTTTTCATCTTTCGAAATACCAACACAACCTTACATACATACAGCCTTATTCAATGTCCCTTTAACCGTCGTACTCAGACGTCTTCTCTGAGAAAGTATAAGAGCCCTAATTCACTACTTAGTCATTCAATGGATCGGTGTGGCGGATATCAAACAATCACTTAACTTTGAATGTTTGGTTCCAGAACATGACAGATTCGTCGCGACGTTTTTCTTCGTAATTCTATTAGTGTAGACAAGTAGTCATGGGCTATAATAACTATAAAAACCACATCTCAAGTAGCTTTAAAATACCTGTATTCTTTTTGGGCATATGATAACGGAAAACTTTCAGATTGTGTGTGTATATACCCTTCGAAAATCTAATGACCTGGTTAGTATGTACTATCAATTTCCTTAAATAGACATTTCAATAGCGTAATGTTCATCTATTGATCAAATGAACCTGATACCTTTTATTATAGGTCGTTAATTTAGACAGCCTATTATGTCATTTTCGTGTAAGACTATTATACAAACTTGAATACAAATAGAAACTGGAAAATTATTCTCTCAGGATATTAGGAAAGGTACAAATAGAATTACTTGCCATTAAATCATTTATTTAATGGCACTAATGTTTAGTTGTAGATGTTAGCTTTTAATTACTGTACGTTAGAATAGGTTCGTGTTAGATATATTATACTACTTGACTTCTTTATACTAGTTGACCCAAAATGTGTAACAACATAACACATAACATTTATCAGCTTTATGATGTTCTTACTGCTGTAACACAAACCTTCTCTCTGAGAGAGGGTGTGAGCTGTAATCCACCATGCAGACACCAAACGGGTCGTGAAAGTCACAACTATTTAATCTTTGGTCTGTTCAGGTTTTGACCCCGTGACCAAACGACTATTTATATCTATCTGAGGAGAAAAGTTAACATATTCCTAAGTTAACTCGATCCAAAAATATATTTTAATTCGTGTTTTAAGAACCTTTATCCACACGATCTACTCAACATCTCAAGAACATTATTTATTTTATTTATAAAAGTAAAAGATATGCCTTTTCTTAATCCAATCAAGTACCCCAAACAATAAATTTAGAAACAATGTCATATTATAATATATAACCAATTTCTCATCGAATAAACTCGCAACATTTCTCATTTGTTAATTATTTCATCCGAAACGTTTACTCTTGATTCTACCAAAGAATTAATACAACATATATTATGCCGGCTTAGTACAGTCGAGAGAGAAATCTCGAAGTGACAGCGTCTGGATGTGTTAATCTAATTAACACATCTGTCCTTCACTGTACGTCCCGTTTCATTAATCACTGTTCCTAGCGACCCTACAGGACTTAATCAGCCGCTGTCAACGACTGTCTTCTCTGTGTTATTACTAGAAACTCTCGCGTTTGTGACCAATATATACATATAAAGATAAATATGAATATTAGTCACAGAAAATCAGTAACAATTTCATATTTTGAAGTTTGCAATTTATATATGTAATTTAAAACATAATCGAATTGAGGATCGATATTTCAATTGGTTGTTTAATGTTATATCCCTTTGTAATAGAATAGTATTGGCAAGTTAGTGGAATCAAAATTCTAATTAATAGTGCAAACCCGAAAGTTTGTGAGTGTACATAGATTTGGTTAGTTAATCTTTGACAATGACCATGGAACGGATTTTATTAGTAGTAGTTAAACTTAACTTATGGCGGAACTGCTTAAGCTACTAATAATTGAATTATACTTGAATGTTTTGAGAGCGATATTCTAAGGTTTTATCAAAGTATTTAATTAATAATTAAACTTTTTCCGAAAATGGCTAAGATTATTTTTATAACGTATAATTTTAGAACCTCATCTATCAGCTCTATTTTAAAAAAATTAAATCAGAAAATATACTACTTATAAAACCTTCTGTCGCATACCGTCTAACACGCAAATCGTCCAACGAAAAAAAGACGCATTCTGTCCATCACTCATATCGTCTAACACGCATACCGTCCAACACTCAGATCGTCTAACACGCATACCGTCCAACACTCAGATCGTCTAACACGCATACCGTCAAACACTAAGATCGTCTAACACGCACACCCTCTGTCATTTAAAAGAAGGAAATTTAAAGAAATTAATTAAAAGTAAACTAGATTTATTTTAACAGCTAAATAAGACTAACATTTTAATCGTAAATACACTATTTTCTTCAAAAACTGTAATATAGTAATATTATTGCTTAATAGTTCTTGATGAGCTTTTCTATACTCCTTGTCAAATCGAATGTCGCATTGTCGCCTATTTTTTCTAGGCCTGTTTAAAAGTAAGCGATTCATTCTGTTTACATGAAATTGTGCTTCTTTTCTCAACGAATGAACAAATAAGTAAAATGTACTGTTCTTGAAAATTTTAGTATTTAGCCGGTGGTGCCACCCTTCCAATGTATTTGTGGTGCGATGTTGTTCATTATCACAGCTAAGAATAGCGGAAGGAGTCCTTTTTATCCACTGTTCTTCGAAATATTTCGCAAAGTCGTTCATTTCATCGCTGTCAGGAGATATCCTCCATATTGCTTGCCACCCTTCAACAATTTGAGCAGACGGTAGTAAAGGCAAATATGAAGCAAGCCTCGTAATTTTCCTACCAACACTCGACACCGTTAATTTTAAGTCCTTCGATTTTTTCCATATTGCTTTATTATAATGGTAGAAGCAACCTTTAACAACGCATTCAGGAAATACAGTTTTAACTGCATTCATAGCACCTACCTCAAAATCGCACTTAAATTTTTTTATTTCAACCTTAAGCAAGTCTTTTAAAAGTGTAAATAAACGTGTGTAGGTTCTCTCGCTTTTGTTAGACAGAAGTGCAAAAATGACCGGCACAACATTGACAGATTCACTATCTGACCACATATCAACATGTAAGCTATAAAGTTGATAAAAGTGTTTAGGCACACATTTAAATGTTCCGTCACCAAAATAAGTTGTCTTTCTTTTTAAAATATTTTTAGCACTGGTCATAGAAAATATGATAATTTTTTCGGTGGTGCCATCTTCACATACCACAAACTTATTTCCAAGTACATCAGGAACGTGTACATCGTCTATATTTTCAAACGCTAAGTTTGGGACGTTTAAAAATTTTTTTCTTGCTCTTAAAAGTGAATCTCTATGACTCTTAAACTCTTCATTCGGCAGTTTCCTAAAGTGCTTTTCAAAAACACGTTGAACAGGTACAAGCGTTTTGGTAACAGCAATTTTAGATTTATTAGTTGCTAATATAATTTTATTTTTTAATACATTTGGTGTGCACGTATGTATTGTTTCTCTCTTTACTCCAGTTCTATATTTGTCTACAGTAACTGATGCTGAACATACCTGTCTATTTACGCAACGTCATAGGCTGCTGCCATCTTTATTTCCTCTTTTTGGACCATTACGGTTGTAACGGTAACCACCGCGAAGTAAAAGTTCATGCCCCAACTGACTGTCAGTAAACTGTAACTCCTTATCATTTTCTTCCATAATTTTAAATTTATTTTATTTATTTTAACCTCCTACGTCCTCCACAGTTATTTGTTTTGACATTGACATTTTATTTTGATTGTTTTATAAATAAGAAGAAATAAAAATATATCTAACGAAGGAGGTTTTATACAAACAGGACATATGTACAGTGTGATTCTATTAGTAACATAGTACATAATTTAGAATTATTTATCCCTTTACCTTCCTCACATAAAGACGGAAATGTACCCACAGTAAAAGGACTCGCGCACAACGGGTTCCGTACCATTTAATATGTTGTACATTTTTAGACGGTATGCGACAGAAGGTTATAAAAATCACATAAATTACGACTCGTAAGAAATACTACTTAAAACCAAACCTTAATTCAATTTCTTCTTATTTATTCAGAAACTTTAAAACTACGTGAATCGAGAGTGATATTAATCGAGTCGTAAAATGGGAATGCATAAGAAGAAGCAAATGGGACTCATAAGTGGGAAGGGCGGGAGGAAGCGTCCTCTCATCGTACATTTGTTAAATAATTGAAGCGCATTTATATTGTGCAGAAGTTTAAGCGGTATCACATTCTGTTTGCTCTTGTTGACTGCAAATGTATGGGAAAAGTAGCACGTGGTTAGCAATCTGAAATATTTTTTTTTTTAAAGCTAACTAGCAATGTGGGATTTTAGTCCCACATTACTCGCAATCCTGTTAACCCCTCTAACTAAGCTCAATGGCTTGTGTTAGGAGTAGGTCGGTCACGTCGGTAGTATAATGGGTAGGATGCTATATTTTTGCTTTATTTTGCATCTTGCCATGTGATTGTCATTGGGTTACAAAACTTTTAATGAACTTTGAAAAAATGACTTATTTCGGCTGCTTATTGATCGTTTAACACTCGTAACGAACGTATATCCATTTCAAGATGTCGCGAGTTCTCATGATGTTACCGTCACTTGAAGTCGTCATTATATATATATATATATATATATATATATATATATATATATATATATATTAAAAATGGTAGAGTTTATAGCAATGTTTTTAAACTTGGCGAAAATTTAATGATACCAAGAAAACATCGCATCACATTGAAGCTGATATAATATAAATCAAAGTATAATTTACTAAATACGTAATACCGAATTCATTTGAATTGCTAAGTGTGGTCAACCCCGTCTAACGTATGTAACTACGGGTGCGATATTTAATCAAATCGATTCTCAACAGTCCAATTACCGCAATCCAACTATAGGAAATCCCAATATAAGGGGCCGTATCAGAACTTAGACATCTGAGACCTCCGTCTACCGACCTGAGTCTATATTAGAATTTACATTAAGAATTATATCTGCTCATGATAGAACTTGTCCCAAAGAAAAATAGGAAAATCGATCCAAAGTGTTGTATATGTCAGTAGAATTTGATCTAAGTAGAAGGAATTAAGGTTCAAGTATTATGAAAACTTGCTAACCTTTATTGTGAGGTAATATTCTTTTTAATTTTATTTTGTACGCATACTTTATTGCTTGTGGCATCGCTGGCACGTATTTGGGCTCAAAGAAAAGGTCATTTTTAAGTACTCGTTTGTTATCACCGGTATTTGTTCTAATCTTTTTTATGACCTAAAACAACTATGAAAACAATTCAAAGGTTACCATATAATATTAATTTAAATAATGTAATAGAATATTTCTTAGTTTTTAAAATAAATTATTGGATTGAAATGGAAAATATGATAAAACTACCTACGACTCAAAGTTATTAGGCTACCTACACAACGTTTAAAATACTTACCTAAAGCAGAATAAATTAGCTAAAACTTAAAAACATATGTATTTAAGAAAAATGGTGAAAAAAGCTCAAATATGTGTGAGTAAAAGCGTTATGTCCAACTGAAGAAGATAAATCAATTAAATTTTCTTCTATTCTCATCTTTTCTTCCATTTTCGTTTTATCCATTCTTTTCACGTTAGTAATAATTCTGGCCATGCAAGCGTCCATATAGCGGCAGTGGTCGCTTACCACAAATATACATCGTATATTTGTTTGTGTTCCTCAGTAATATGAAAAACTTGAAGCAATATTGAAAAAATAATAAAATATTAAAATTAGAACTTGTAGATATACTGTCATTACTACAAGTTCTGATTTTCGATCAAATAAATATTACTCGCTGCCTAAATAAGAAACTTATTAAAAAACTTTTTTTTCTAAGCAAGTTTAAATAAAAGTAATTTCACAATATACAAATAAAATTGCAAAAGCTCATCGAAATTTTTACCTACATTTAACTTGACAATGTAACTTACATAAGTCATTATAATTCTAAATAATTCATACTAAATAAATATTTTCAGCTTTTAACACTACATTAACTCACAAATTAATTCATATTGTTTGTAGTGCTGTTAAATAATACGTAGTGTTTACATGAAATCTGTGATTTGTTGTTGATATGACATTAATTATTAAGCTATTGCATAGCTTTTATCGCGGGCTTTGAGCGCGGCGACCGAATAACCCGCTAACACCCTCCACTCCGGCTATCATGTAGCTCGGCCGAGCGTTCGCTTATCGTATGGTACGACTGTACAAAGCTCGCACGGATCGAGACGAGCTGCTCCGAAAGGTAATGAAAAAAAAATAACTTATGCAATTATTATTTTATTTTTTTAAATAAAAAAAAAGTTATTTTTTTGTGTTTAATTTTATTTTTATTTTTTTTGTTGTTTTTTTTTGTTCATAAAAATGCTATTAAATACCTTTAACGTGACAGTCCCCGAGTGCCACACATTTTTTTTACTATATCATTTCCATAGCATTATTATTCAATGGCATATTTGATTAGAGCAAAAACATATTGTAATTAACAGCGATGTAATAAGGGTAAAAATCTTTTGGAGTTTTCTAATTGACAATACTAATTTTCTATTCACCTAAACTATATTTCATTGATGATATGATGACAGACGGATGAAAGGAGTAGAAGCAGAGAACGCCCACGAGAGCGATGGAGCGACGATATACAAAAAGTAGCTGGGCACAACTTGTAAAGGCAAGCAGAAAATAGAATTAAGTTATATAAATAATAAATATCTATATACTCTGATTTTATTATTAACCAAAGGATTATACACCTGAAGACTTCACTGTAATGACTTTTATGAAATCTTTATTCTTTATATTTTATTTATGATTAATTTTTAATGTTTATATTATTGGCCGTGGTCACCGATAGAATTGTTTTTGAACAATATGTACAAATTGTGAAACTATATATATATATATATATATATATATATATATTGGTATATATTTATATATATTTATTAATTTTTTATAGGTATTTATTATTGAAGTTGGTAATATTTTTTCTTAATCATTCTATTTATACATATATACAATCATTCAACACTAGAATGATTAAGAAAAAATATTACCAACTTCAAAAATAAATACCTACAAGGCAACTAAAAAGCAAAAAATAATATAGATAGGATAACAAATTAAAATTTTTGAAATTGGTGCCATGAAATAGTAGTCTTAATGTTTTATTCGGCATCAACTTCAAAATGTTTAATTAATTTTTGTTGTTCTATGTATATTATTTTTTACTTTTTAGTTGCCTTGTAGGTATTTATTTTTGAAGTTTGTAATATTTTTTTGTAAAAAAGTTTTTATTTCTTACTTTTTAGTGGGTTGGTTTGTAATTCACTTAAGTTACAATAGGCTTATGTCAATTGCTGAAATCCTTTTACAAAATTTTGCTTGCCCCGATGCAGATCCGTTAATTGGTGAGGAGTTCACTATCAGCTCAATTACATTGTGTAATAGTAGTATGACGAGAATAAAGTGCTACTCAATACCATACTAAAGTAACAAACTGAGAAATACTGAATAGGTCCGCTCGTCATTTGGGGTCTTCATCATCAGTTCCACTTCACCAAATGGTTCATGTTTTCGAAATAAATCTGGAACATTATGTATGAGTTTCGTAGGTCAATAATACTAAAGGTAAATAATTATATATATATTATTAACACAAAGACCACAAATGTAAAAAATAAACAAATTACCCGTCTGTAAAAGCCCACGCGTAGACAATGAGATACGAAATTAACACTACACCGTAGCCGCACTGTAGAAACAGCGTAGCACCAAGAACAGCTAAAGTATATGATAATACGATGAAAATAATTTTCTATGTATTCTGCTAAAGACAATCAAATTAATAGCTAGTTTAATAATAGGTAGGGGCAAAATTATTTTCGTATTTTTAATCTATTGTTCTCTACTGAATATAACTTGCTGATTTTAATATCATTAAATGTTGGCATTCTTAAGATGCAATAAATAAAAAAAAGCAGTTACCGCCATTTTTCAATTGTTTTTCAGGCAAGCAAAATGAACATATGTGACGAAGAAATTCGGTACATTTTAAAATTTTAATACAAATCAGGTAAAAATGTGACGAACGCCGCGAATAAAATTTGTGCGCTTAACCTAATGCGGTATCAATACGAGTAACACAAATGTGGTTCAAGCGTTTCAAGTCTGGAAATTTTAGAGTGAAGGATGAGGCTTGCTCTGGACCTGTCACGGATCAGTCAAATCAGTGCTATCTTTGAAAAAGTGAAGCAAGATCGACATATTAGTAGTTACGATGTTGCTGAAGAGAGACTTAATGCAACGTGTCTCCGTTCGCGATTCTTTGTTAAAACGTAACAATTCCAACCCATTTCTTAAACGGTTGATTACGGGTGATGAAAAATGGGTTACTTACGATAAGAATGTCCGAAAAAGATCGTAGTCGAAGCATGGACAAGCCCCACAGACCGTGGAAAAGCCCGGCCTGTCTCAGAACACAGTGATGCTGTATGAATGGTGGGATTGAAAAGGAATCGTCCACTATGAGCTTTTGCCTCCGGGTAAAACTATCGATTGTGACCCGTACTGTCAGCAACTGATGAGGTTAAAAGAAGCCATTGAGAAAAACCGGCCAGACCGCGCGACAACGCCAGACCGCACTCATCTATAGCCACTGAGCAATAATTGAGAGAGCTTGTCGAAGATGTGCCGATGCATCATCTGTATAGCCTTGATCTTGCTTCATCAGATTTCCACCTATTTCGGTCACTTCAGAACTCTTTAGGAAGCATAAAGTTAACCTCACAAGAACTCTGTAAAAACTATCTGTCAGATTTTTTAATCGAAAATCTCCAAATTTTTACAGCAACAACGAATATACTTTTGCCCCTACCTTATATTTACAGGTGATAAGTAAAATGTGTTACCTTCATTTTAAATATTGTTAATATATTTTATCTTATTACAGAAACTGTACTATTTTGGTCTTTATGAATTCTAAAAGTTTTAGCCTGAATATACTTTAGGTAATCAAATTAAATTACTTTGTTGTATTATTCTAAAAATAACAAACACACAAACGTTTCTGTGCTTAAACATGTATATATGTTATTTGTCTACAAAGCCAGCTTTGTAGTTGCCTCTAAGGCTTTCTGTTACAAGATATAAGTATTTCAAGAAACAAAACAAAGTGATACGTTCACTTATATTTTTGTTTCAAAATCTCGATGGGTCAATATATTCAACGATTCTTAACCTCTCTTTGATAGAAATATCTGTACTCAGATCTGAGAGATAACAAGAAATTAGGACAGATTAAAAAAAATATACAACCTGCCTAGTGCTATGTGAGCTAAAGTCAAAGAAGTCTTATGATATCCACGTGTATCAAATGAATCGAAAATTACAGACATATATTTTTTTCGTGACGTGCTTTTAACTTACATACAACGAGTGGGCGATCTGCGTGGACGGCTGCGTAAGAGTTACGCGATTAGCATTGTCCAGCTTGGGAGGGGCAGCGTCGAGTTCTCACCGCAGTGGTCGGAAGTGACGTCTCGTTGCCGGCCGTGGTTCTGTCCATGGTCAAGGGCGAGGGGTCGTGGAATGCGGTCGCATCGCAGGAGGTGGCGGAGCGCGTCAGGGAAGAGAGCTCCCTGGCGGATACGCTCCTTCGCCGGCGAACCGGGCCGCCGACGCGACGGTATAAAAAAATTCGGCAGCCCGTTTGCGAAGGTGGCGAGCGATACACGGCACACTACCTTCATCGTCTTCTTCCTCGGACGGTGGGGATGTTCGTCAGGGATTTTTCCCGACACATCAAAAAAAAAAAAGAAATAAGGAGTGGGTTCCCGTCGGTAGTATAATGGGTAGGATTCGAATTCGCGACTTCACGATTGCGAATCCTATGCCTGAGCCAAGCTACCGCCGCTTTTTAAATCTAGTTTAAATTGTTTTAAGTCTAGTTTTTTTGATCCGACTTAAGTGAAATCTAAAAAGAAGGGTTATGTTTTTAGCATTCCATGTATGTATGTATGTTTGTTTTTACAATAAAATGACTGACTATTCTAAAGATATCAAGAAGATTTTATGTTTACTTGTACGTTTTTGAAAAAAAAACCTTTTAGAAAAAAAAAAATATCCCTGCAATTATGTACTGAATAAAATGCACAATTTTTAAGCCAATTTATACATTTAACTCCACAAAGTATCAGACTTATGAATCGAATTGTATACGTATTTCATATATTTTCAAAAACGTTAAATACAGAGCTGTGAAAATAAAGAAAATTTGGTAAACTGCTATTTTCTGTTTTACTTTCTCTTTCCTTCCACATTTATCATTAAAACACATTAACACAATCACATATCAAGAGTTCCCACTAAAACAATTTGCCTTTTGTGTTACCGCCTATTCATCGCCGTCTCGAGATACGCACATTCGAAAGTTCCCTTTTGTTTACAAAGGGAGGACGTCATTTACAGTAATGGGGAACGCATTTCTGTATCTATTTCAATGATCTTAGAGTAAAGGTGCTTAGCGAATGCACGTGTGTTGAGGCACTTAGCGGTGTAATCTGATTTAAATAGGTAAGCGAGTAAACTGCGGTGTTTTATAGACTTAACGCCAACCACAACACTGTGAGTAGTATTATTTTGGTGTTGCCTTGTCAAAATAATGTGTGTATTAAGGAAAGGTATACTGTTGTTTTTATTTTGTACTCTATAGAAACATAATATTATAGAGGTTAAGTTTGCAGCGTAAAGCGTTGAAAAACATAACACAGGTGCGTCATTTCATCGTTAAAGAAAACATACACGAGGTTGAAGGTTAAAGGTAGAGTCCGTATTATATAAAAACCCAAATTGGTCAGTCAGTTACGGTTTTCTTAATATATCAATATCAACGAACAACCCAAACCATTGAACAGGTTCGGTTGACATTTATTTTTTATAAGGTAGGCATGTGCAAAGAATCGGATTAAAGAGGTGAACTGTGGGTACCAAATTTCAATCGAAGCAAAACTTAATGCAGGCAAAACCATAGGCAAAAACTGGTCCAATAAATACTCTTTCAATAAGGTTGTCGGTACGGCTAACAATACAAGAGGCTTAACAAAGCAATATTTATAAAGTGCAAAACTTAATAATGAATGCGGCAATCGTTGGTGTTGCATAGTCTTTTAATTCTTTAATGACTATTTTATTAAAATGTAAAGTTCTCGTAAACAATGGGAGGCTTTTGTTCTGACTTTAAATGTATGATTTAATAAGAACTATTTGTTTTTTGTTTGACTTGGCTTTATTACAGGAGTGTTAAACGATTTTTTATAGTAAATGCAAGCCCCCTACATTATGTTAAAACTACGTTTTTTAGTTTTGCACTTAGGAAGGCATAGTACTCATGCCATACATTTTTCGCTACTGAAATTTGTTAAAATAAATATATTATAACTATGTAATAATAATATCACCGGCTATGATACCAAGGTAGATACAATACTGACAACATACACTATTCGCTGCTGAAATTTGACCACACCTTTCTATATCACGTTGTATATAAAAACACTCAATGTGCGATACCTGCTTGCACTGTCAAGTAACTTGATAACATCTTTTTTTCTTACTTATTTTCGATAAAATGTGATGTCCTAAAACATTTGTTTTAGGACATCACATTTTTTCATTGGATCCATCCAATTATGAGTCCCAATTGGAGATTGGAAGACGGAGAACCAGGTACCGTTGCGAATATTGATAAATACGAGTACCTTTGTCCAGACGGTGACTAATAGAAACTAATGACACAAATACAGTAACTGTCTAAAAGGTACCCAGCTATACAAATGTAACAATTCTTTCACATTATAGTCATGTATATGCTCCTTAACAAGGTTGTAGATAATTGCGACACAGTTTTGTAAAGGGTTATTAAATTTCGAGAGTAATATATTATCTATGCGAAAATTTCCCTTAAAATGTTGCTAAAAGGAAAACATTTAAGATGTCTAATATTTCCGTGTTACATTTAAGAAAAGTATGGGGAAAATGTTTAGTGTATTCCTAAAGCATTTTAAAGCTACTGTTTTTGGAATTTGAAAGACATGAATTGTTTATTTTTTAATTACCTTGTGTAGATAATTAAACAGAAAACATTTTAATTGGTACCGAAATAGACCTTATTTTCTTTGAATTTTAACTTCATAAATAGCTAATTATTGTACCTATTTAACTTTTGGTATCAATGTATATATCTATCAGTTATCGAAATGTTCATGACATGAAACAAACAAACCAAACAAACTTTTGCAATACGAAATTGTTAACCCGCCAAATACCACAACTTTCTCGGAACGGGTTTGAATTTGTGAGTGAGGTTACACTGGCATTTGTCGAATATGTACGTTTATATCAATAAACGCAACGCTTACGCCCACGCCATGTCCATACTCAGTGGGTGCGTTTCGGGGTATTACAGAGTTTACAGTATACCACAGTTAAATATTGTAGGTTGACATTATGTGATTTGAGCTTTAAGTTTCAAAACACAGTGAAATAGCTCTCGTTTATACAAGTAACAAACTATCATAATAAGCTAATTTAAAGCCAATATAAAAAAAAAAACAGAAAAGCATAATTAAGAAAGTAGTAACAATTTCAAGGTTAATGGCTCATACTGCAAAAGATAACTTAACGTTTGAGAAATTCGTACACTAGTGAAACGCTGACGAAGATGTGAACTAGGCGCTACTGAGCTGTAAGCTTAATTGGAAGCAAATGAGCCGTCGATCGCAGTAGATAGCAATTGACCAGACAGATAATCGAACCGTAACCCCAGTCTTTTGTCAACTCAAGTTAGTTAGAAACAAATCAAAATATCTCGACCGTCTCGGAGTTTGCAAGCGTATAATCAACCGTTCTGTATATTTTCAATGTATAAATATCATTGTGTAATGTTAAACAAGAGTTCAGCTTTAACTACTGTATCGACAATGAAAGTAAATTTTCAAAGTAGCTATCATTGACAATCAACTCTTTATTGTTAGTTGTTTATTGGGTTGACCATAATCTGATATTGATTAAAACGTATTTTCAAATAATAATAATAATAATAAAGATTTATTATTATTATTAAATTGTAGTAAAAGGTTTGTACAATATGTTTGCAACCCCTGATTCCCAAACTAGCGTAAGCTGTATGTCAGGAATCAGTTCCTTCCCAAAGTAAGTGAACAGTTTTACAATAATACATATTATAGTAAATAGAAAGAATTAAATGAATGAAAAATGAGATTATAGATAAGCTATTGTTTTAGATACATTGAACGCCGCTGCGCCGCCAGAACAATACTATCGGCTAGATTTTGCTTTTGTGAACCAAGTGACGTTTTCTAAGTTACCCAGGTATACAATTTCGTATCAAAATCGTAGTATTGGGATCACATATAAAACTTATAGCTCACAGCGCCTTGCAAACATCTTAATATTGTTTCAAATATACATATTTAAATCAATATATGACAGTAGTAAAATAATAATAAGATTATTATTATTAGTTTAGTTTTTCATTAGTATTAAGTTACTAATAATATTATTCGCTTCTTTGCTTATTCGCTAGTATGTAGGTAATCTAATATACTTGGTTTAGGTTGCATAAACATCTGTGGTTTTATTTATACATGTCCCATTGGCGGTAGAAAGGTGATCATGAGGCGTCATGACGTCTTATGATCACTGACGCGTCAGCGAAAATTAAATGGACAGAAACACAGATGCGGCAACATGTACCTATTCTTGATATATACCGGGGTATATTGTCCCTTAGATATACAAACCCAGATGCACAAACAGGGAGTTGCAGGTCTAATAAAATAATATTTGTGTGTTATGAACAAAGACGATTTGGTATTGGTTGTGCTTCGATTTATTCTTCTTTCAGTTTGTTCTAAGCAGTCAAATGTTACGTTATTTTTGTGTTGGTTTAGTGGTGTAATGTACTCGTCGATCTACGATTTCGATCGATTTTTGCGGCCTGTTTTTTAATAGCATATGCCTAGCTTTTGAACAGGGTTTTTTTTTTAAATTAATAAAGGATTTAGATGAAAAGAAAAAAAAACGAAAAATAAATCGAGAAATTTCATCGAATATCAAGCCTTCCCTCACAATTCAAACAGATACTATTTTTTTAAAGTCATCCATACAAAATAATCATAAAAGCATGGTATTTAATCCTTTTTTATATTTTACGGCGACTTTCTTGATTTGAACATATTTTTAGAACGATACGCGATAAGATATTGGTGCGGAGTTGGTTTGACGGTCATTTTTATATGACTTGTGTAGTAGGTAGTAGGTATATTGACATATGTTTAGATATTGTAAAAGTTGTCAAATATTTATTAAAATACTTTATAAAAGTGGACCAATGATCTCAACCTGTTTCGATCGTATTGTTTTAAGTACTTTATCTAAACAGTTTGTTTTTTCTTGACAAGGGCGTGTCAACAAAACGGAAGGTCCCCGAAGGGACAAGGGTCAACGGTTGTGTACACCCCACTTCTCTGTTTCCTTTAACGCAGTCAATTCTTAAAGTTAACCGTTTAAATGGAATCATTTTATGTCAACCTTTTTGTATGTACCTACTGTATGAGACCCCAATCAGAGTTTATAAATTCTTATAAACTGTGCCATGCCATGCCATTTTATAAGAATTTATAAAATGGCATGGCATGGCACAAAGCCATGAAGTGTATTCACACTTCATGGCTTTTGAATTATGTTTTTTATTCTAAGAAATATCTACTACGTAAGTATTTGTGGAACCATGCCCAGGGGTCCCAATTTTTTGGATATATTTTAGTTTTATTTAGTCTTAATTTCTAGTTTAAATATAAGTAGTATTTAATAGTTAAACTACGTAAGTAATTCCCTAATCTATAGTGTTTTAATATAGAATAGAAATAAAAACAAAACAAACAAAACATGTTAAGAAATGGAATAAATTCGAAATAAATCGATTTTGAAAATGCGTGTTCATAACAACTTATAAATTTGCTCACAATACAACAAATAAAATACCAAATTCACAGATCCTTAAAATTATAATCGAACTCAATTCAGTTTTATGCTTCATTGAAAAAAAACTACGAAAATGGAATTTAAAAATATTTTTTAATATCATTTGGAACTTAAATGTCTCGCCATTTTAAATCCTTCAAGGTGAAGGTAGGTAGTGCTTGATTTAATTTTTCATATAAACTTGAAAAATGAAATCCTTTGACGCGAACCGAAATTTAATTCAGACAAAATACGAAGCAATACTGAGAAGCGTCAGCCGGCAGAAGTTGCACATTTTGCCAAACTTCTTGGCAGTATATGATTAGGTATAAATGAGACAAAAGATGTAGTATAGTCTGGTTATAATTATCCAAAGGTGCATCTTATATACTAACGACTTCGTGTTGATAACAGATAGTAGAAACATTTAATAGATACTGAACGTGCGATAAGGAACATAAGATTGTGATGTAGATTGTAGATACAGCACAAAGATATTGTACTGTAACAGTACACCCCCCTTTAAAAAAAAATATGGTAATAGTGTTTACAATATAAATTTGACCTAGACCTTACTAGTTATTTGCTGATGTATATAAATAATAATGCTATTGTACGCGGTGGAATTTGATGACGCCTGTTGTGGTGTGATTTGCTGACGTCTGTAATTTTGACTTAGCTGTTGCACGAGTGTTTATTATTTTTTTTCGTTAAACTCTTCATTCTTCTGTCCAGTGTTTTCATTATGCCGTAAATTAGGATCACGCCGATTGTTAAAATAATCTGTCCCATTGCAACATTTCTTGTCCACCGTAAGTCCTCCTGGATCAGGTTACGGAGTTGGTCCGCTTCGTTTTGATTGAGGCAATTGTCCGTATTGTATGTTATCTGGTCCTTAGAACTTTGATTTCCCATTTTAGATGTCTTGTTGTTACGAGTAGTTGTGAATTAATGGTATATGTTAAGATCTATGTTAATATATATACGAATAGCTTACTTATATCAGCGATTTTTTATAGACGTACTACTGGCTTTACTTTACGTCCCGATCGTGTAGTGTACGTATGTGAATGCCTGTCGCAATCCTTTGAATCTGGCACGTAGTTTGATTCGTCATTGATCATGAAAGCTGGTTTCAATCTATCAATTGATATCACTGTCTCTTTATCCCTAATTCTAATGCAAAATGTTTTATCTGTTTTACTAATTACTGGGTAGGGTCCTTCATACGGCGGTGTCAGGGCTTTCTTAATTCTATCACACCGAACAAATACGTGTGAGCATTCTTTGAGTTCGGGATGCACAAATATAGCTTGATTGTGTTTTTTTCTTTTCGGAATTGATGTCATTTGTGTGATGTCCTTTTGAATTTGTTTTACAAACTCTTCGTACGTTGATAACTGTGCTGCTGATGACTCAAAAAATCCTCCAGGGAGTCGTATTGGCGTTCCATATGTCATCTCTGCTGAACTATAACCTGTGTCTTCTCGCAAGCTACTCCGCAACCCGAGTAAAACTGTTGGAATTTCTTTTAACCAATTTTCGTTGGATTCTCTTGTCATTAACGCCGCCTTTAAAGTTCTATGAAATCTCTCTATCATTCCATTGGATTGTGGATGATAAGGTGTTGTCCTAATTTTATGTATTCCCAAAAATTGTGAGAGTGACTCAAATATTCTTGATTCAAACTGTCGGCCTTGATCCGTAGTAATGCGCAATGGACATCCAAAACGAGTAATCCATCCTTCGAAAAGTGTCTTGGCTACTGTTTCTGCAGTTATATCTTCTACCGGAAATATTTCGGGCCATGACGTACAACGATCTATGATTGTGATTAAATATCTCTTCCCTTGTGAAATCGGAAGTGGTCCGACGATGTCAATATGTAAATGTTCAAAACGTTGCGCTGTCATAAATGTACCAGGAGGTGATATCGTATGTCGTTGTATTTTTGATTTTTGGCAGGCTATACATGATCTACACCAATTATTGATATCTTTGTTCATATACGGCCATAAATACCTTTGGGTTATCATTTTTCTCGTAGTTCTTTTTCCTGGATGGCTCATACCATGAATGGTATCGAAAATTTGTTTGCGAAAATGCTTTGGTAAGTAGGGGCGGCTTTTTCCAGTAGATGTGTCGCAGGTGATGTTTATTGTGGAACCCGGAAGCGTAATGTTTTTGAATTTTAATCTTTTATTGTCATGTAATTTACTTAGTTCATTATCTGTTGATTGACATTTTTCCAATTCAGCGTAATCGATAGGTGGTGGCACGTATATTTCCTCTATTCGAGATAAGGCATCGGCGGTAATATTGTCACGTCCGCTTATGTGTTGAATGTTGGTACTGTATTGTGAAATGAAATCTAACTGCCGGACCCGTCGCGGTGTATCGTTTGATGATGGTTTTTGGGAGAATGCGTATGTCAAAGGTCGGTGATCCGTAAATATTGTAAATTCTCTTCCCTCGATTAATCTGTGAAAATGTTTGACGGCCATGTATATTCCTAACAGCTCTCTGTCAAACGTAGAATATTTTTGTTGAGTTTCGCTCAATTTTTGTGAAAAAAATCCTAATGGTTCCCATTTGCGTCCGGATTTTTGTTGTAAAACTCCACCAACGCAAGTAGCACTAGCGTCGGTCATGAGCGCTAGTGATGCGTTGCGGGAAGGATGCGCTGTTAACACTGCGTTTTTCATGCTTTCCTTGCATTTTTCGTAAGCTTTGTCTGCTTCCGTTGTCCAAGGAACAGGTGAATTATCGTTCTTTTTTGAACCATGTAGATATTCGTTTAAAATTCTTTGATTTTCCGCTGCGCGTGGAATATTACTTCTGTAGAAATTGACCATGCCCAAAAATCTTCTTAATTCTTGAATTGTTTTCGGTTTGGGAAATTCCATGATTGCTTTGTAATTTTCTTCGGTAGGGTGTATTCCTTGGCTCGTTATATGATAACCTAAGAAATCTATTTCCCTTCTGAAAAATTCGCATTTTTCGAGATTAATGGTTATTCCATTCTCGTGTAAACGTTTGAAAACCGTTTCTAAATGCTGATAATGCAAATCTTCGTTGTCCGATGCGATGAGACAGTCGTCTACAAATATAAATACGAAGTTTAAATCTCTAAATAAGGAATCCATGAATCGTTGAAATGTTTGTGCCGCATTGCGTAATCCGAAAGGCATTCTTAAGTACTCAAAAAGTCCAAAAGGTGTGATGATGGCTGTTTTTTCTATATCTTTAACAGGAATACAATGGTATGCTTTACGTATATCTATCTTGCTTAGTATCTTCTTATTTTCTAATATGTATGTAAAGTCAGTTAATCTTGGTAGTGGGTATTTGTCCGGTACTGTCGTGCTATTGAGCATTCGATAGTCTCCACACGGTCTCCATTCGCCATTTTTCTTTTTTACCATATGTAATGGGCTTGCCCATGGGCTATCTGACGGTCGGCAAATTCCGAGTTCTATCATATTTTGAAATTCCTTTTTGGCTATGTCGTATTTTTCTGGAGGTAATGGTCTTGCCCGAGCTGCGACGGGTGGTCCTGTAGTGATAATGTGATGTTCAATCTTATGTTTGGGCGCATTGCGGAGAGAGGACCCTTTCGTGATGTCTTCGTATTTGTTTAAAAGTTGCGTAATACGTGGATTCGTTCCCACTGCGATAGTACGAATTGTTTGTTGTGTCGCTTTTTCCGAAGTTACATGCGTTGTCAGCTCTGTAACTTTGTCGATAAGTTTGCGACCTGCTATGTCGACTAATAGTTTATAGTGCTCTAGAAAATCTGCTCCAATTATTGGTTGTGTAACATCGACGATTACAAAATTCCATTTATAACATCGTTGTAGTCCTAAATTCAAGGTAAGCGTCTTCTCGCCGTAAGTCCTAATTTTAGTCCCATTTGCAGCGTATAGTGTGTATTGTTCATTTTGTAAAATTGAATGTCTCTGTTGCTTGCTAATGACTGAAATATTTGCGCCCGTGTCAATCAAAAACTTCATACCACTTTTTCGGTCGGTAATGGTGAGGCGATTGGATGGGTGGATTGCACAGAGTTTCGCCGTTGTCTGTGCTCTTATTCGTTTCCCTGGTTCCGTACGTAAGTCATTGGTTTCCAACCGCATGGTTTAATGCAGTTCTTTGCATATTTTCCGAATCTTTCGTGGTAGTAACAAAATCGATTTGCTCCTCTATAGTTTGTTCTCGGCCTCATAATCGGGAATTGTTGACGTTTCTTGAAATGATTGTGCGTGTTGGGTCGATAGCCATATTGACCTTGCTGAATTGCGTCAATACCTATCTGTAATTTTGCTAGCTGGGCTAAAATGCATGCTGTATTGTTGTCGTTTGAAGTGTCGTTGCTAACAGCTGATATTTCGGTTACTTTTGAATTCATTATTATTTTGTCTGCAATTTGGCTCAGTTTGTCAATTTCCATGTCTTCCGTAACTGCTAGAACCGTAGTAACTGATGTTGGTAAAAGCCTGAACCATAGTAGTTTAATTGTTTCGTCACTGATTTTTCCTCTCCCGAGGACTCGCATTTGACGTAATAACTGCGAAGGTTTTTGATCACCGAGTTCTGTCTCTGATATTAATTTTTGAAACTGTCGCTGTTCTGTTTCTTCGTAACAATCAATTAAACGTTCCTTGATGTTTTTGTATTTATCTGTAGTCGGTGGTGAAGTTATTAGGTCACTAACTTGTAGTATTTCTTCCTTGGATAACTTTGCTATTACTGTACAGTATTTGTATTCGTCTCCTTGCTTCTGTGGTGCTAATATGGCTTCTAGTTGCGTGAACCATAATCTTGGTTGGTCTTTCCAAAATTCCGGAATGCGGGATAAAACCGAGGTGCCAGCAGCTACTTCAAGTGTTCCTTGCTGATTTATGTTCGCCTTGCACGGTGATTGTGCCATGTTTCTTGCTGCGTATTCGGTCGTCGGGGTCACCAATTTGCCAAACTTCTTGGCAGTATATGATTAGGTATAAATGAGACAAAAGATGTAGTATAGTCTGGTTATAATTATCCAAAGGTGCATCTTATATACTAACGACTTCGTGTTGATAACAGATAGTAGAAACATTTAATAGATACTGAACGTGCGATAAGGAACATAAGATTGTGATGTAGATTGTAGATACAGCACAAAGATATTGTACTGTAACACACATCATAAACCTTATACAAAGGTAACAATAGACTTACTGTCACACCCTTTACAAAGGGTTCAAATACAATGAAAAGAAGTAAAACGGTGCCAACACTAAGTTTATCTTCAGTGAGAAAATTACTTGGGAAGGCACCTACTTAATGGAATGTATTGTGACTTTGTTTTGTACACCATTGTCTACGTGTAACGGTCTTTTTGTTACAATGTATAATTTTTGAATAAATTGTCAACTTTGTTTGGTAAGTAATTGCTTAGTTAGAAAAAGTAATGTAAGGAAAGTGCTGTAAGTTTTTCTTCGTGTTAGTGCAGTTAGATTTTGTAATGTATGTTTGGGTATATTAACTCCCGAAGGCGTCGTTAAATATGACTGAGCGTTGAACCTACAGTTCATTGCAGACTAACACTTTTTTGGATATGGTAGTCACAACACTGTAATATTACAAGTTTCTTACTTAAATGTGATATATATTTTTGCAAAACTGGACTTTAGCTTCATTGAACAGATGGATAGAAATATGTTTATTGTACATGACATATAAGAAACTTACATAGTAATTATACGATCACATATTACATATGCGCATGCACAATGGGCAAGGATGGACAGGAATGTTTAATAAGAATACCAACTGATAGGCGGAGCAGAAAAATAAAAATTATATAAATACGTACATGATTTAACGTAAAGTCAATAGATAATAACAAAAACCTATATCTAACATTATAATATAATGATTAAAACTAATCCATAGATACATAAGTACACAATATACTAAATAAAAAAAACAAATATTTACATAAATACAATATACTACTTAAATAGAAAAAAAACACATATTTACTTAAACATATTATTAAGTAGCTGCAGCTTGTCCGTTGGACAGGTAGTGTGCTTTTATCATTTTACATTAATATATTGATTGACTGTGCCTGTCTGATGTCTTAAGGTAGATCATTCCACAACCCAACAGCTACCACGGTAAACGATTTATCCATGAATTTTGTGGAATGCATTGGCATTTTTAGGATACATTTTTAGGACCTCATATGTATGTCATGCAACAACTGAAAACGTTATATAAGTTAAAAGGGGTATTAGAATTAAATATTTTTTTGTAAAGTAGCATCAAAATATGAGTGTTCTTGCGAAGACGATTAAGCCATAGGAGTATTTTTGCTAAATCCTGAAACGTCGATCATATTTGCATAAGCTAAATATAAATCTTATAGAAAAATTTTGGAGGCGCTCAAGTTTATCAAGTTGTTCCTCAGTTAAATCTAGATAGCTAACATCGGCATTGTCAAGGATCGGAAGTAGTAAGGATTGCGTAAGCGTAATTTTAGTGGCGATTGGCAAAAAGTTACGCAACCTGCGTAAGGATCCCGCTGCTGCATAGAATTTGCGACTTGTTTCTTGCATCTGCTGTGCCTAAGATAAGGTTCTGTCTACGTATATTCCCAGGTTCTTGACGCAATTTTCAATAGGTAGGACTACATTGTTAAAATGAACTAGGGGCAACAGAGTCCAATTGTTTTTTGAAAGCATTCCTGGGCTACCTACTGCATTGATCTGGACTTGCTAAGTTTTCCATTGCTAATCCGTAATTTTTGGTCAAGCTTAGAGAAGAGAGTCAAACACGTCTCCAAACTTCCAGCTACTTCTATTGCGTAAAAACTTAAGAAATAAACAGACAAACAAGCAGAGTTACTTTTGCATTAATAGATGTAAGAATACAAGTCAAAAAAGGCAACACCTAAAACACCAGCTTTTCCTTAAAGACTTATGTTATATTATATCATGGATAACAAACAAATCAAAACAGTAATAGACCATAATATGCTTACAGTTCATATTACATTGGAGTCAAATCGGTGGTGTAATTGATTCACCCAATTAAATATCGATTCAAACCGCAAGCTCTCAATTGAGTCCAACGCCAACCATCTTTAAACAAGACATAATATACCAAAAATCACAACAGGTAAAGCCCCCATTCAATATTTATAAATAGACGATGATTATTTCACTCCCCATTATGGAGCCCAATTTTCATATTCCGTTCGAAACAAACTGTTTCACTTTAAATCATACCGACCATCTATAAACAGTGGAACCTCTGAGTGCTAATTGTCCTATTATACAACGTTGAATGCCTAATTAAAAATCGATTTTGTACAGAAACAAATTAATCTTCGTTACATTGGGTAGCTGTTCTTATGGCGAGTAATTTTCTACATTTTTGATGAAGCTTTTTGATGAATACTAATTATTCATAGCCAGAGCTTTTTCGTTTAAAATTAAAAAGGGTAGGCCTTTTTTCTTCAACCAGCCGTATATTTTTTTGTGGATTCCTGTAATCATTTTGGGTGTACATAACCATTTTATTATTCGTTAATCAACGAGTGTTTTTGATTGCCAAATACGTAATGTTTTCAAGTTATAGTTGAATGCTGCTAAAGTTTCTATAAGCAACTCCTTTCATCCTACCACCTTTACGCAGATGATTTGCAAATTTGCACAGGCAGCAGTAAATGAATTCACTGTAGCAATCTCAAAAAATAAAAAGGACCAGGCGTATATTTCTAACTGCAGTGAAAATTATGGACTCACAGTTAGTCCAGCGAAAACCCAAATCATTACAGTAGCTAGCCCAGGAAAGTTTTCAAAAAATAATTGGCCTCTGTTGCCCCTAGTTCATTTTAACAATGTAGAACCACGTCAAGAACCTGGGAATATACGTAGAGAGAACATTATCCTAGGCACAGCAGATGCAAGAAACAAGTCGCAAATTCTTTGCAGCAGCGGGGTCCTTACGCAGGTTGCGTAACTTTTTTCCAATCGCCACTAAAATTACGCTTACGCAATCCTTACTACTTGTGATCCTTGACTATGCCGATGTCAGCTATCTAGATCTAACTGAGGAACAACTTGATAAACTTGAGCGCCTCCAAAATTTTTGAATAAGATTTATTAATATGATCACGTTTCTGGATTTAGCAAGAAAACTCCTGTGGCTTAATTCGCCATCGCATATTGATGCTACTTTACAATATTTTGTTTAATCCTAATCCCCTTTTAACTTATAGAACGTTTTCAGTTCTTGCATGACACACATATGAGGTCCTTAAGGTCATCAAAAAATTTGAGCCTAAAAATGCCAATGCATTCCACAAAATTCATGGATAAATCGTTTACCGTGGTAGCTTGTTGTGGAAATAAGTAAATAAAAAAATAAATAAATAAAAGTCACTTTATAAGTTCAGAATAATGATGATATTGTAAAATATGTAAAGTTTAAACAATACTTTACTAGATATAATTAGAAGTTTCTATAACGTTATAATGACTTGAACACTAACTTATTAGTTTACCGTCACGCTTCGATAAATAAAATTTTTAAAAGTTCCAAAAGATTTTAGGCAAAACCACTTATCCATGTTAAGAAGAACTAAACGATGTTATATTTTGTTTCTTCGGCTAATCTTGTACTATCTTACATTCAATTTCAAAATACTACATTCACTTTGGGACCTTCTAAAATTTCGGAAAATACTACATTCAGTTTTCTCTGAAATATTTTACAATATGCTTTAGTCTTGTAACTACTAGGTACAGATTTATAAATCCACCTTCGGTTTTTTCCCATTTACTAACCATTACAATTGCCGTTTTCAAATAGCAGCGTGTTTTTTTAATGACCGCTTACGCACTACTAAAATTAATGTACACAGATTAAAAAAAACTCGGAACAAATTTTTCTAGATGTCTGATGATGATATAAATCTAAACTTGTAACAGTCGTAAGTTGGATGTCTTTAAAGTCTATTATTTTGTATCACATGACATTTAGCCACAACTTTAATCCCAAAAAACGTATTCAACGGGTTTCAATCTATCTATCTATCTTTCTGCTATTCAAATATTTTTCAATGACTAACCAACTCTTGCATTGTCTTTGTCTAGTAGTATCAGTATACCATCTACTTGAGATTTATATTTGTGTATTCTAACGGAGTCTGTTTCAAGATTTAGTAAACAAATGTCAATCTCCTGCCCTCTTTTCATCTCGAATGTCAGCTTAGAGTTTTCATCATCTTGTCTTATCACTTACCCAAACTATCGCTAACGACCCTCGTTTATTTATTTAAACAGACAATTTAATGTGTTAACATAACTTCCTCTCTGACCTGACTTTATATCGCGTAATCTCAACAGTTTTTATTAAAAATCCGTCGTTTATAAAAACCAAATCGGGGTTCACTCGGTAAATTTACCATATACCTATAATTTTAAATGTAAAGTGTCTTAGTATCAGGCCTTCTGTAGCGAAAGGCGCTTTAGCCCAAGATATATTCCTAAGACGAATAGAACGATCGATTTTCGACATAAGCTTTCTTGATATAGAGTTCAGAATAAGGTTTTGTATCAAGGGGTTGAGTAGAGCGGGTAATTATGTAAATAATGCTGTAATGACATCATCTTGGGTCATGTCGTTTACCTTGATGTGAGGAAGCGATATTATAAAATCTGAAATGTGTTCCTCCATTTTGTGAACATTAATTTTGTCCAATAATCTATGTAGTACAAAAAACTTGAGAACAATATTACTTCACTAAGGCCAAGGTCTTAGTTACGTAAGTGGTCCTAACGCCTGTCGTTGTAAATAAAATCACATAATAAGAGCTAGGCTTCTAAAGTTTTATTTTATAGATGCCAAAAGTCAATAAAATTACACTTGCTGGATGGCTAAATGAATTTTTGTTCTAAATGATATGGATTGGGATTACTTGCGAGTATTTGGATCTGTCTCGGTTAGACAGTGTTCGGCAAATAACGCAGTATTTTCTCATCTCATATCTCTCAGTGTCTTAAGACAAAAAACTCTTCTATGCATGTGTATTGCCCGCGATGACATACGGCACCTAGACGTGGTCCCTAATTGTTGGTTTAATGCAGAAACTCGAAGTCGCTCAATGTGTTATGGAAAGAGCTATGCTCGGAGTTTCTCTGCACGACAGAATCGGTAATGAGGATTTTTGCAGTAGAACTAAGGTTATCGACATAGCTCAGAGAATTAGTAAGTTGAAGTGGCAATGGATAGGCTACATTGCTCACAGAAGAAGGTACGAAAGGTTCTTGAGTGGTGACCATGAGCTAGACAGTACGGGACGGTCCCCATAAGATGAACTGACGACCTGATTAGGGTAACAGGGGGCCGTTGAATGCAGACCGGTCAAAATCGGTCGCTGTGGTCGGGGAAGGCCGATGTTCAGCAGTGGACATTTTCAGGCTGATGATGATGCTGATTATTTGGCCCTACCTAATTTAAATTAACAAATAAAAGTCCTGAATAAACTGGCGAGCAAAAGTCCCAGGTCATTTAGAAAACTTCGATTCCTCCTAAAATGTGTAAGGTATAGATTTAAAATAAAAAGTATATAATTAATAAATCACACATAAAATTTATGTAATAAAAAATCCAATTGTATTTTAAAAAACAAAACATTAAACAACAAACCATTCAAAAAATTAAACAAACAAAAAATTTGCAATTCAACAGATACAATTTGTAAACAGATAATTAAATAAAAAAGGCCTAGTAATCTTTTTTAACATTTTTACAATATGCTTTAAGCCAGTGGATTTTTAAGAATAGTAAAAAAAGTAAGAGTTAAGTTTACTACTTTATAAATGCTCTTTCAGATACAACTTATTTTATTGGGCTATATTCGAAATTGGGAAAATATCGAGGTTTTTGTTGTAAGTGACCCGGAACTTTTGCTCGTTAATTTAGTATTAATACGCGGGACACTCAGAAATTTAAAAACTAACTTCTATGGATAAAATATTTTATTAGATCTTTTTTAAAAACTCCACCACCTCTATACAACGTTTCATGCGTCTGAACCATTTTTCGGAACATTTTTTCCAATCCGCCGCAGACACCTCTTCCACAGCCTTCTCGAACGCTGCTAGCGCGTCTTCCGGCGATTAAAACTGTATCCCTTTGACCTGATTTTTTATTCTAGGGAATAAAAATAAGTCACACGGGGCTAGAATAGGACTGTAAGGAAGACTC
The DNA here is from genome assembly GCA_945859575.2 of Herminia tarsipennalis. Taxonomy (NCBI): domain Eukaryota; kingdom Metazoa; phylum Arthropoda; class Insecta; order Lepidoptera; family Erebidae; genus Herminia; species Herminia tarsipennalis. Next base: position 23,166,749 of record OX243844.2, read on the forward strand.
TGACCGGTGTGAACGCTTCCCGAACCAATCTGCAGTGTATGCGGAATCTCTTCGTATGTAATTCGCCTGTATTTTGGAATTATTTTTAACTGCCAGCACACTTTCTTCCGTGACAGCAGTCGTAGGACGATCACTTCTTTGTTCATCGACCGCGCTTGAACTCGCTACGCCAACGGTAGATGCTTGCTTTTAATAGTCCTTTATCCATAAAAGCCATTTGAAGTCGATCAAATGACTCATCAGGTGGTAGACCACATTTTAAATCGCAGAAAATCATCGCACGAAAATGTTCTCGATGTAAACCCATTTTTAAATGAGACACGATAATTTAATTTGGGTCTCGAAAAAATATGGAGGGATATTCAAAATTCGAACAATGGTACTTTTACTTTTAAATAACCAAATATTTTAAAATAATTACAAGTGACCAGTGCCTTACATAACAGACTTTTTTTCCAATTTTCTAAGTGGCCTGGTAACAATAGTCAGTGACAGGACTTGTCACTGACCTGTCAATTAGACGAAGATGAACAAGACGGCAGATAAGAGCGTAACGCCCGTGCTATCCTAGTCTGCGCCAGTTTCTATCGAATGTGTTTATTAATTTTGATCTCGCTTACGTTTTTGCCTTTCTTTTATATTTAGTATGCTTTAAAATATTATGCAAGAAATGACCTGGCAACAAAATCGACCTCATTTAGCCCGTTACTAACACAACCAATACACCACAAACCAAATATCAATCTATCATTATTGTTATCCAACCCTGTAACAGGAATATGTCTGAAACTGACGACAATTTGATTAACGGTTACTAACTAGCAGTAAATCAAAATGTTGATATCAAATGAACACCAGATAATATCACTTCATTTTCAAAATATTCCTCAAACGGAAAATATTAATTAAGAGATCATTATTCATCGTAGATGTTTTATTAATTCGATATAATGGTATCGTTAAGTCAACAGAGCCGTCCACACAATGATTCATCAAAATATATGATTGATGTGTCCTGTAAATATCGTTTCAACTTGCTATTATTTTGTGATGTCATTTAAACGGGAATTTTGTGAAAATTTATATTTAATTATTATTGTTATTTAAGTTACTGCTTTTTGCAATCTATTCAAATTTTAGGCTTTCACACTAAAAGAAAAACTATACTATTCTATAGGTAAGTTTGATAGCTAATTTTTTTATTTATTATATTAATTAAAATAAATATTCACTCCACATAATATGTAACAGAAGCTGAATTTTTTTTTTGAGAAAACATCAATGTGTGGCACATCATTTGACCGGTCTTTTAAAAACATTTTAAAGTTTGTAATGGTTTTTTTTGGGAGTTAATACTTTTGGAAATTATCGCTCCGAAAGTTACATAAATCATGTCCCCCCCAATTATCTTTTGAACCGTGTGACCAAAAAATATGAAAAAAAAAAAACAGAATTATAACGCTTAACACTAAAATTCAGGTTCAATCGACAATGAAACTGACTTTGATGTCAAACAATCGATAGTTATATAATGCTACTGTACCACTTCATTGTCTGCCTGTCAGTCTTTCTGTCTGCCTAGGTCACCTTGTTTCTTTAGAATGTCTGGAGGAATTGAGCTGAAATTAATATCTAATAAGTAGGCCGTTGATCCTTGGCATCTATATTTTTTTTATTTATAGATGCCAATGCATAAAAAAATAAATTATTATAAAATAATTTTCGTAATATTTGATTTTAATTATTATAAAAAATTTAATATTCAATTAACTAATATTTATAAAAGCTTAATTTTTTATAGATGCCAAGGATCTACTAAGCATTTATATGTAGTTACTAAGCACAGTGTAGCAAGAACGTGATTAGGTTTATGCTGCTAAATTTAACTCAAATGTAACAAAGGAATAAAACCAAATTGATTTATTTCCAGTCAAAAAATTCTATAAATTCCCAAACTAAATACCAACGTTATCAACAACACGCAAGCCTTTAACAGATTTTAGTACTTTTCTGTTTGTAATAATACCCTGATTTCAATTCTAGGCCAGCCGCGATATCTCGAAGATTACAATTCAATCAAAAGATTTTCTGTTTAATATAAATATATTTTTGTGGTATCTACTCGATCGCTAATCGATGATATTATTGAATAAAAACAAACTTTAAATGTTTTTTGTTTTGAAGTTGTTAAATCATATTTTCTTTAATGTACCTAGTTATGCAAATAAATTTTCTTATGTTATTATTTCATTTTTTTTTCCAAAGTATTGTGAGGAAAATTATACGATTCAATGTTCTTCGTAATAATTTCGATGATTAATATAATCATTATACCTACTTCAGAGGATTTTACAAACATAAATGGCAAACTACATACACCCACATTCACAAAAATAATTTGTGGCTCCACAACCTTTAAATACTTTTTGTTTTGAAGATGTTAAATCATATTTTCTTTAATGCAGGTATGCAAATTAATTTTCTTATGTTATTATTTCATTTTTTTTTTCCAAAATATTGTAAGGAAAATTATACGATTTAAGGTTCTTCGTAACAATTTCAATGATTAACGTAATCATTAAACTTCAGAGGATTTTACAAACATAAATCGCAAATTACATACACCCACATTCACAAAAATAATTTGTGGCTCACACAAAGTCATCTTCTACTCATGAAAAAAAACCACAAACTATGGTTCTCAGAAGCTTGACAACTGTAATATTCGTGCAGAATGATACAATTTTCACTCCCCACTGACCCAATTTGTAAAAATAATCTTCCTAATCTAAGAGAACATCGGTCAGTACACGACAGTGTATCCAGTGACAGGAATTAGATGATAGATTTCTATTTACAAAACAATTTACAATCAATCATTTAGATAATAACAATTGCAAATGATTGTATCCATTTCACCATCACAAGAAAGCTTTGAAACTCATGACACTTCATAAGACATTGTGAACCTTTCATATAAACATCCAAAGGACCCATAAAAACACCATGAAACATGTATCATGTTGTGACATTTACACAGTCCTCATAGCGCCTATTTGTACTGCGAGTACGGTTATCGCTCCGTAGTGGAATAACTTGCCGGTATAAAACCGCTATAAGATGTCAATAGATACAGTGTTATTTGAGATTGTGAGTGGCAAATGTGATGTTATTGTTTACTTAGTCAAATACATTAGAAATCACTTTTGTATTGGTTGATGTAAAAATAAATGTGATGAAAATTAAATTCCTTCTTGCGATCATTAGACACAGGTATATAATAAGAAGGTCACAACATAATAAAAAAAAAAAATCAAGTCACTACACTATTACGCCACCTTTTTATATTCAACAGTCAGTTTTCGATATCAAAAGCAAATTAACAGACTAGCCACGAGTGAGTTAATTTCCTGCAAGTTTTATGGCTTAGCAAAAACGTAAGGCCAGTTCCGTTCTAATTTACTTTTTGTACTAACAGTCTTATTACAACTATTTTACTAGTTTTGTATTTATTTGCACACACACAAATAAAGGGCTAGAAAACCTATACAAGATTACAACAATCAATACTGATCTTCTTTACGTTGAACCGAGCGGTAGCCGTAAGGTTAAGGCATCGGACTCGCAATCGTGAGGTAGCAGGTACGAACCCTACCCATTATATCCTACCCAGGCTGGCCTATCGGTCTATTAGTTAGTGACCCTGGCTGCTACGCCGGAGGTCGTGGGTTCGATCGCCACCCAGGATAAAAGTTGTGTGATGAGCACGATGGTTTTTATTATAAAAGAAAAAAGAAAAAGAAAAGAAAACGTTTATTTTGTTGCGATTTGGGCACAGACTACATAACAACAATTACATTGATATTTATTATCAGTAGGCAAAAATACAAATAAGTTGGCGCTCGCGCTTCTCTGTGAATGTCTATAGGTCTCGCCGTTTTTATGGCTTAGGGCTGCGGCGTGCGACCAATCAGACATGCAGGCGAGACGCGCTGAGAGGCTGCCGGGCGGCAATGCGGGGCGCGGGGCGGCGCAGCGGCTCGCTCCCGTACCAAAAGTCATTATTATTATATTACACATTCATTATTATTCGCTATGCGCGTGAGCGAACCACTCGCGCTCCGCAGCGCCTTACTAAACACAACAATTGCCAAATCGTTTTACCGGTACGCACCATTCGTCCATGCAACAAGCAACGAACGAATTAAATATATAATTCTGGAAGACATTTGACAGACATCAGACATTTGTGTATCCGGCGAGGACCCGTCAGCCATATGATAAATGGAAATCACGATCGTGTTTGCCCGGCGAGACAGCAACACTTAACCTGTTTAGCCACACCAGAAAGGTATGTACATGTGTACCGATCACAAGGTTATGAGAGTAGTGTAACCTAATGATATATTTAGTTTTATTTATTTAAATATGTTTCAGGTCACCAGTTTGTCGCTATTTCTCCACACAAACACGCCGTAGAAGCAGCTGCTAATGCCGCGCATCGTCGCCGTATACACACATGGAAACACATCAACCAGTGGAGGTACCTTAGCCAGACTAGTGATCGAAGCCTGTCACTTTCCTACATCTATACTATTTACACGGTATACATAGGAAAAAAAGTAATTATAAAGGTAAAACCATTATGACTATATTCAATGTTGAGTTGATGGAGAATGCAGTGTGCGCCCCAGTCCCAACAAAAAAAGATGTTACTCAGCATAATACTGCATCACAATAAGGCGACACAGAGCTGATTTTCAGTAACACCTAATTTAAACGCAGCGTCAGCTCAACAGCTGCAGATAATAGCCTGTAAATAGGTACCAGTTAGCGTACATAGCTCAAAAGATATTGTTCCATAGCTGTGTGTGTATTTATGCTTTATATCTAATTGTATAGGTACATCCATTCAACATAATAGCGTGCAATAAAATATGTAAATAATAAAATAAATTGGTATAATATATAAAATTAATTAATATTTATGTAAATGTATTCCTATTACATCAAAAGTGTATTATGAAATAAATAAATTGAGTGCCTAAAATTTGAATGAAATAGAAATAAAATAAAAATTAATAGTTAAAATAAATAATAAATATTCAGATGAGATTGATGCCAAAATTGTTTAAGGATTTAATTAATTAGTTTATTAAGTTGCGACGGATTTCTGAAAATTTAATAAATATGACTTTAAACGAGTTTTGAATGTCATAATACTTTTAGAAATCCTAATTGGTGGAGGTAGGTCGTTCCAACATCGCGTGGCAGCAAATTTGAAACTTCCTCTAAAGGCGGCTGTTTTATGGGCTGGTATACTCAGCACATGACTGGAAGCCCTAATGGGATATGGAAAATGAGTTCGCGTCCATGTCAATTTACTATACAAGTAACCTGGCGACTCTTTGGCAATAACATCAAAAAGAAGACTAGCGAAATGAATTTCTCTCCTATGTTCCATTTTGAGCACGTTATTATTATTCAGAAACGGCGTCACATGGCTTCGGCGAGGAATATGAAAACAGAATTTAGCGCAGGCATTCTGGATTCGTTGAATGAGCTTAGCTGTTCTCGATAGTATACAGGGTCCGTACACAACGTCACAATAATTTAGTCTTGACAAAATGAGCGCATCAACAAACCGCTTTCTAAGCTCCACGCTTAAGAATTCTCGTACTCTGTACAGTACCTTGAGTCTATAGAAGCAACTACTTATTATGCTGTTTATGTGCTGTTCGAATTTAAGTTCATGGTCCATAATAATGCCAAGGTTTCTTGCAGTATACACTCTCTCCATTTTTTCCCCATTCACTATAATATCACCCACCAGATCTTTATTACCCAGGATCATAACTTTGGATTTGCCAGGGTTCAGTACCAGTGCATTCCTCTGCGCCCAGTCAAATACCCTGTCAAGGTCCTCATTGATTGCCAGTACTGAAGCCTGTGTAGAAATTGGTGACGGTTTAAAAGAGGTGTACAATTGCAAGTCGTCAGCGTACATATGATATCGACAGTTCCTTATGCACTTAGTGACATCTGCACTGTACAGAATGAACAACAGGGGGCCCAAAATCGACCCTTGTGGTACTCCTCTGGTTACGGATTTCAAAGTTGATGTTAATTTAGACCCGTCATCTTTATTATGGATAAATTCTTTGTGAAATCTGAATGAAGAATATCAGTGAGTCCGTGAAATCACTTGATTTTTTATAAGCATAGTTTTTATGTCTATAAACACATTCTTTTTTGTTTAAACAAAATGAAGCCCGTAATTTTGAAGTTACGATAATTTTCGTTTCGGCATTATTTAATACTTAGTTCGGGCGCGTCCTGCCCGCGTGACGTCACGGCGCCGTTCGCCTCTCTGCGGCCCGCTCTCGCCATACTGTGTCACTCCCTTAATGCTATTGGATGTTTCTTATTTTCTACCACATTAATTTCATTTTTGTGAATCGTTGTTTTTTATGTTGTTAACATCCACTAAGAAAGGATTTTAGGAAATTCATCCCTTAAGGGGGTAAAATATGGGTAGCAAGTTAGTATAGAACACTGTCAGCTTTGAAGAGACATTTTTTTTTTATATTTCGCATTTAGCTTTTTTGTTTGTAAATAGAGAAACACATATTTCAGTGCTATAGGAAAATCAATCCTTATGGCAGTAAAATCATACATGCGGGCGATGCCCGGGGACTAGTGCTAGTATCAGATATGGATGACGGTTTTGAAAATGGACAATTTGATTACTTGCCTCAAATAGATGGGTTAATTGTTGTCCATAAGTTTTCAAAAATCTCCGATTTTTTTGCCCCCGAAACACGAGGAGTATGTATAAGTGCAAAACTTATAACTTATTGTGTGCGTTTTTGTTACAGGGAAGAACTTCATAAAACCCACACCGTGTTAATGAGTCTACATCATTTTAATCATGTAACAATCATACACTCCGTTCACGGTTCGAGCGCGCCTTGAGTGAGTGGAGCGCAGTGGCGTCACAGTGGTGAGCGACCCCGCTCCTCACGAACCTACCTAAACAACTGAATATTTCGGAAACTGTTAGTGGTATCCAAAACAAATACCGATTCATTTTGTTTTCAATAGAGCATGCTGTAAGGTAGGTCGTTCTTGTGGTACCAGTTTAAGAATAGTACCACCCCATCTCTTCTCGTCATGGCGACTAAGGGATGTTACACTGAAAGACGGGCAGCAGCGTCCTCTGTGTATTTTAAAGCTGTACTGCGATCGCCACCTCGCCAAGCGTGGCGTGGCCCAGGACCTACAATATGTAGGTTCTACTGGAGAGATCCGTGCCCAGCAGTGGGACATCATATGGGTTGTTTTATTTTATTTATATATTAAAACTTTATTCACAGAATTATACAGAGGCGGACTTAATGCTAAAAGCATTCTCTGCCAGTCTACCTTAGGGCGATGTAGAAATAAAGTGTGTAGGTGCAGTAAACTGGTTGACATTACATTTAATCGAACAAAAAAACTATATATACCTACATAAATTACATATAAGTTACAAATGTTGTGGTGATTCAACTAGTTCATCAATGAACAGACTATGTACTTTCCATTTAAAATTAAGGCGATTAGGTTCCAATCTAATTTCGGTGGGCAGCGCATTCCAGAGGAAAACAGACTAAACAAGGAAAGAGGTACTGACGAATCCAGAAGAATAACAATGACATAGAAGAAGCAGATTGTTGGTAGATCGCTGATCTCTACTATGAGAGGAGTACAGGCATTGGAAGTTGCAAGTCAAGTATAAGGGGGCAGTAGGGGACTTAAGAATTGAAAAGAGTGTAGTGAGAGCGCGCAAACTACGTCGCTGGCGAGTTTGCAGCCATTTCAGTTGGGAACTGTAAAAACAAACATGGTGAAACTTTCAAAGATTAAAAATAAATCTAATGCAGTTATTTAGAAGCTGGTCATATTTATTATGGAACTCTGCATTCAGGTCAAGGTAGCATACATCACCATAGTCAATCAGGGGAAATATCAGCGCCTGGACAAGCATTAGCTTAGTATAAGAGGGAAGAAAATTCTTTAGACGTTATAAAGCCCGCAGTCCGAGGTCCATAAAATACCAAGATTCCTAACCGATGCATTAATTTTTTTTTTCCTTACAGTATATATATATGATATGACTCTAAAGTATAAAACAAAAATTGGTGATTCTCTTCATTCGCTTTTTAAAGTTAGCAACAGTAAACAGAATAAAAACCCACATATTTTACAACAGTGTATGAGAAAGAATATTTTTTGGCATATACCTATTACGGGCTATAACTTGATTTACACCAACATTCAGGTCAAAAGCGTAAACAAAGCTGTTATATAGCTATAGCTTTGTTTTTCCGCTAGTTTGAGGAACGTTCAAAAGCAATGTTATTTATTGGTTGACGAATATTCAAACCACAGGCCGTTTTAGTACTTTAGGCGCAGTTGGTGACCTGCTTTTGAATTAGGGTCTTATTGGTCTATTGTTCAAGATATAGACTGGAATGTGATACTTTTATATTTCAAAACAAGTGTTTAATATTTGCTACTGAGTTTGTATTGGATTCTGTATGACGTAACAGATGGCATGAATGAACCATAACCTGACGTGGTGTTGCATGCAAGTTGTAACTCTAGTCAGCTTGCAATCACGTCCGATGGCATGTTTCTACATAACAAACAATGGCGATGAATAATAATATTACCAACTAAACATTTAAGAGTTAACAATTCGATGTATTGCTTTTGTTTGAAACAAAAGCAACGTCGAAAGCGAAGGAAACTATGTAATATTTTATTTTGTTTCGAAATATTTCAACTACATGCTGCGCTAGGAATATTGCAAAAACGATCATCATTATATTTGGACATTCGATGGAGCTCTGTTAAAATGAAAATGAATATTGAAATACTTTCGCTGAGTGGAATGTTTGTAGTAAATTATGCTATAGTTAATAGGTTATTCCATAGTAGTCGTATTCAAATCAGATGTCTTGTTTGTAAATAAATAAAGGGTAGTATTTAACTAATATAAATTCGAACTATGGGTGTCAAAATTACTGATTATGGCGTACTGAAATACTAAGTGGGCGAAAGACTGAAGGCGAACACAAATATTAAAAACGTCGACTTATAAATATGAATTTTAGATACGAGTTATATAGAACAATAAGTATAACGTCCAACTACTTTAATAAAAATAAATTCATTTGGAAGCTGGGTCTGAGTTTTCGGGCCCGCAAAGGTAAAAAAAAGTAATTGAAGAAACTGTTCTGAAACCTCGTTGTTAGCCAATTGACATTTTATTTTATAATCCATTTAAACAAAAGAAAATCTCTAAAAGAATTTATTCTATTTTATTTAAAAGAGTTACTATCAAATTCTGTTTATTAGTTTTAGTCCGTTATTTTATAGCAAATTCCAGGAAATCGGTTTTCTCTTTACTCCGCTACATATACGAAGTCAAATGAAGTAAATATTAAGAAGTAAATATGTCAAGTTCTCGTTGATAATAGTAAACAAACCTTTGGAAATTCAAGTTATTTTTTAATGAATTAATATGAAAATAAAAATCTAAAGCCTTGGCAATTGTGTAATTTAAACAAAATAATTTATTTGAAATCAGTCCAAAAAAGTAATATAATTAAAATGAAAAAGTCCAGTAGAGCGTTACTATAATTTCATCGATTCCGAATAGCGATGACGTCCACGTGGACTTTGGTTATCGCAATAAAAACTATCCTCTCCCGGTCTCTACTGTCCATTCCCGGGACTCAAACTCAAAATTTCATCTAAATCTGTTCAGGGGTTTACGCGTAACAACGTAACAGACCGATAGAGTTACTTTTAAATTTATAATATTAGTTTGGATTAAAAATAAAACTTGAATTAGTATTTTGTTTCTTATGTTTTCTGTTAATTCGATTTAAATTTGTTTAGAATGGTAATCGAAAATCGATGTTACCCAATAGCGACTACAACGCTACTTCACTAGTAATCTTTTTAGACATCTGTCAAAATGGACTTCGTATTTAAAACAGAGTATAATAGAAATAACGACACGACTTCCCTGATAGATTCAATTTTTCAAAGTGTAAAAGCTCTTAAATCAATTAGGCTCTATCATTGGCATTTTACAGTATTTCAACTCTATTATTAGAATTTTGCTAAAATTTTAAATCTACTGAGTATACAAAAGGAGGTTCCTAAGCTAGGATGATTCCAAAAATTATAAAAATATATAGAGACTTCTTAGTCGACTTAAAATACAGTCATTTTTAAAATAGGTCAACAACGGATCATACATCAAGATGGCCCTTTGGCAAATGTGGTACATTTTTCTGCGCAAAATTACGTACGAAAGGCAGTGGCGAAACTGGCGGGTATGCCTGGAAAAAAAACACAGAAGAGGGGATTGATAAGAGCTAGCGACCATTTAATAGAAGAGCTTGTGTTTGATAATAGAGCCTTCAATTTAAAAATCAATTTGACCTTAAAAAACTTTAAAAAAGCTTAATTTTGGGTATATAATAGTATTATTTCATTATTTTAAGTTATTTTTTCAATACATTTAATTTTAATTTGTTTTTGTTTTCAGTGGTTTGTATTATATTTATGCACAACGTGCGTACCTATAGACATGATTATTTTTATCTGAGTTGTTAGTACAACTATTTTTACGTCCGTATGCTATTTCTGGTTTAGTGGAAAACCTGTTAATATTGCTAACCAAGTAGGAATAACCAAAGTAACATGTTTAACATATACTGTATTTACCTTTTTGCGGAAAATAAACAAGTTAATTCGCGACTTAAATTAATCCGTTTCATTCGACAGATGTAGTTAATTGAATCCTTTTTGATAATTGTTTTAATGGCGGATGAAACTAAATAACGCTGTTCAGGAGTGTTATGAAAAACACTCCTGAACAGATGGTTCTATTTAAATGGCGTAAGTTTTGAAATTGTCTATAATATTAGTCAACTTAAAAGTTCACTAAAACATAACGAACTTTGTTCAACATTTCTACCACGTTCTTTCCTATTACATTCCTCACTATCGTGTTTGTTCAAGTGTTCCAATTTTTACATTTCCATAAGATTTTGCTGAACAATGCATGGGAAAGCTCTCGCTTAAGATTTTTTAAAATCTGCTTACTTGAATTTCTGACGTGTACCTGCAAAAGATAATAATAGTATTGGTAAAATTTAAAACCATTGATGGCAAAAAATATAAGAAAGACATATTTTTATGTTTACAATTATAGAATTAACCGTCAAGTCATCCAACATGAACCCCCAAAATTTCCCTGGTTTGATGACAGTAGGTTAAGTAGAAATTATGTTAATTTAGCTCTAAGGTTGCGTTCCGGACACTATCCATCAGCAAAATTTGCGTCTTTAATGAACAAAACAGATACTCCAAATTGTACAACTTGCAATAAGCTTCAGGATGTTCAACATTTGCTTATGGTGTGTGTCAGGAATAAAAATGAGCGAGAGTTGCTCATGAATGAATATCGCTTAAATTCCATGGATGTAGAACTTGTTCAATCCATCTTAGCTTTTCTGAAATAAGAGGTTGCGAAGAAGCTATGTCTTTTGGTGACCTATATTCAATAGGAACTCTCGATTCCTTGAAAACATTATTTATTAAGAATTTTGTGTATTTAGAATAAGTTTACTGTACATGTATAAGGTACGATGGGGTTGACGTATTCTTAAGATTAAAAACCCCAATTAAATAAAAGACTAAGAAATAAGAAACTTCGTTCCAAAAAAAACCGTCAAGTCATAAGAAATCCATTTAGAAAAAACTTTGTAGTCTTTGTGTTTCATCTTGCAATTTCGAAAGCCCGCATTAGCAAGTAGCAAGCAAGTTGTTTAAGACACTCCAATAATAAATAAAGTTAGTGTACCTATAATTGTGCATCATATTTGGTGCAATAAAGAAACTTTTCTTTTTACTGTTAGTCATGATTTTAAAGAACCCCATAGATTTTTGTACTAATACTACAAAGCTCAGAAGTTCGTTTGTTAGAACGTCCTAATCTTCGAAAGTATTGAGCTCATTTTGATGAAATTTTGTATGTAAATAGCCCGAAGCTTGAGGTAGGACAAAAGTTTTATATTATGATAACCTAAATCTGCGAGAGCGATGCCATGAGAATCAGCTCGTCATATATAATTAATGTAAACAGTAACAAACAGAAACATTCATAATTGCCAACATGCAACATGTACAAAGCTTTTTATGCCAAAAATTCCCTAAGGGTTCCATCTAATTAGGTATAAAATTCAACTAATATAAATTCTACTTTTCCGTTCGTTTTCGGGTTCCGTAGCTAAAATTACAATTCCTTCGACAGGTCTTTTTAAAATATTTTAAGGTTTTTAGAAAACTTTGTTTTAAGTTGCAAATTGGTCATACGGTATAAAAAATAAAGAAAATATTTATATTTTAAACCGTAAGGCAAATACATATGAAAAAAATTACAAAAATGCTTAATAAATACTTTCAGATAAAATTATTTTTAACAGGATCGGATATTAAGTTATTGCCGAAAAACAGCGCTTTTCAACAGAAGGACGTAAGTGCCAGGAATATGCTCTTTTTTGCTGGTGCAGTTGTTCAGGTCGTATTATTTAATATTTACTGCATTTCTTAGTAACAGCTGCGGAATTTTACACTGAGCATGGTCCGACATGCTCTTGCCCGTTTTTTTATTAGTACTGTTTTATAGGTGAGCGTGTTTGAAAAATGTCACACCCTTCCCTACTGCCGTTGGTTCTGCGCCTAATCTCTCTCTCGTCAAGTCAGATTTCCGTCAGAGTATAATTGTGCACAGACACAAGTGTGCATATTCTGACATTAAATTTATCAGTCCTGTCTAATCTATAATAATATTGACCACAATAACTGAAATCGGTTCGGAGACCATTTTTTTGTTATATTTTTCAATCATTCGAAAATATATTGTACATTCAAAAGGGAGTTAATTATACTTGGGTACCCATTTCTAATTCTCCAAGTTTTTGCTACTCAATATTCCCTAACTATTACTGAAGTAACTCAATTAACGATATTGGAGAATGGCAGACCAACTTGGTACGCTTGCAATTCGTCAGTACGCTCACTACTAACTCCAAAACTAGTTAGCTAATAGCAGAGATAAATGGCTACTGTGGCGTGAATGTATTTGTATCTGAGTGTTGTGTAAAGTTGTTTGAAAGTTTGTATTTGAATAGACCAGGAAATTGGAATATCCGACTATAAAAGTTAAATTACTGTGATTTTTGAAGCCCGTGTTTTATTAAAGTTGTTGGAAGCAAAAGCCTTTGTTCGTCTTGTGAGCGAATGACAGACACGAACATTAAACACGTTATGAAATACCCTTCTTCCTTATTATGTCGTGCGTAGAACTGAGTAATAAAAGAGACAAGCTAGCTAGCTGCAGGCTATAGAGAGGAAATCTTTTTAACTCACTTTTAATATCTAACATGTCCCTGGCTTTGCCGGAGGTAAGTTTTTTTACATAGTTTTGTGCTATTTGTTGTACAAACTACATTGAAATAGCACATTAGCGTTTTATTTATCCATCCAGTAGTTTTGCGTGAAAGAGCAACATCCATCCCCACAAACATTTAGATAGTATATATAAATTTATTATACATCTAATATTATTAATAGGATTTTAAGTGGAGAAGTGCTTGTATTGAATGCTATTTGCAAAATATACTCGTGGATTAAGTGTGAATATCAAAGCAATGATATATTCGTAAGAACTAACTTATTTGATTGATGTAAGTCTAAGTCAAAATAAAACCTTCGAAATCATATATATATTATGTAATAGTAAATTTCTTATAATTTATTTGGAAATAAAAATCTCCATTTCATCTTCAACTGGTTTTCAACCTATCCCATCTTTATAATCTACATTTATCTATTCATTTGTTTATTCGTGTAAATATAAACAAATTCACATTCACAATATTTATACTAAAAATTTTATAAGTTCGGAACTTAGGATTAATTTAACTTACAAAATTGAATGTCCGTTACTTTAGAAAATGAATAAAGATATAACCTACCTAAAAAAAGAATAAAAATCAAAACACCCGCCAAAAAAGATTGAAACAAGATAAGTCCCAAAGAACTTACTAAAATGCCTCCGATTGCATGATTTAAGGTTATCTTCTAATCTTTTTTAACCAGGTGGGTTTTTTGATTTTTTAAATTATTATTTTTATTTAATACTTTTTAGTGTAGTGTAATAAAGTAATAACTGTAACTACCGAAAATTTGAGTGAAAATACTTAGAAACAAACTTTAGATCGCTATATAAACGGTCAGTTTAGGTAAAAAATGATTTAAGAAACCTCTTCATGATTTAAAAATACCCATACGAGGATACCTAACATGACATAGTTTGTAGACTTTAATTTTTTTCTTCACCTCTATCTGGCCGTCGCCATTCAGAATTTTAATTACTGTCATGTCTTTAGTGACGATTGCAAGATTAATACGAATCGATTGACGTATGAATCATCAAAATCGGCCCACGCGTTTGGTTTATATAGTGCCAGAAAGGAACACACATACTAACTACACGTCGAAAACTCATTACCCTCCGCAGTCGGGTAAAAACACGTGTATCGACATTTAAAACTTATAAATTGCCAGAATTTAATCGCAGTCTTATCAAATTTCTGAACAAATTGACTCATCTATCAAAAGTTTTTTGACACTAGTTGCTTTAATAAAAATAATCTAAAGAATTCAAACTTAAATTGCCTAGTTGGTATTATGCATAAGGTACATCTTTACTGATTTCATTAATTTTGCTTATTTTTACTTTAAGTTAATCTCAAGTCTAGGATCATAGAACTGAAAGCAATTATTTGAGTCGCTGTTACAACACTTGTAAAGAATTCTTCATTCATTAGAGTAGACGCTTAAATTAAATAAAGATTACTGTTTGGGTCCTTGTTCTATATAATTACATCCTTTAGAGAAGAAAACTTTAAATATATAATATGTTTGATATTGTTCTTTTTATTTCTATATCAGCTTTCTGATAGTTGGACTCAGGAATTCTTCAGAGCGTATTATTAAATAAGCCGGTTTTCTCAAGATATTTTGTTTCACCAATAAACGTCTCGAAATTTAACTTAATTTAAAAGTAAATACGTAGTACGAAAATTGTACAAGATGAAATATTTTAAGCCATTAAACATAATTTAAATAAGACGACACCTTGCACGGTAAACATTTTACATAAAATGATATCTTCAAATTTACAATTTGATTACCGTTTTCATTAGCTTAATTTTCATTTTGTTAATTGACTTACTACCTAAGGGTGTCATTTTAATAAGGATAATGGTTACATTTCTTAAGATATTCGACTACAGATATTTTTCAAAGACAAATTCTAAGATTACGGTACTTAGATACGAGTAAAACTCCAAAATAAGGTTTCTGAAAAGGGTTTCATTATAAATTCCAACCACTTTTCATTCGTTTCAGTCTATTTGGAAATCTTAATATATTCTGTAGATGGAAAATGCTTTTAGATAACCATTGAAAACAAGAAGGCTGACCTTACTTACACCGAAGGAGGCACAGTAAGTCAGCAACAAAATGTAGCATTTCAAATTGAACAGCATACATTTTGAGTTTCATCCTATAATATTACAGTCAAGAATATCTTATTTGGTGCGAATTTGTCCCTCTTCTTAGCATGAAGAGGCAGTTGTCCTAAGCTGAACTGATACAATTTATCAACTGGAAGGGGTTAAGGGTAAGCTCTTAACAACTGTATAACTCGTTACGTTGTAACTCAGTACTTTTCAGTATGCAACGCACTATGCGTTTTGAGTCATCCAACATAATTTATGAATGCTAAGATTGAAGGCAAATTTTTGTTGCCTCTTAATGTTGTGGCTTCTTAAAAAAAAATATTTTAACACATTAAAAATAAAATCACTTGAGAACGAGCAATTCTCGTATATTTTTTAATTACCTTTCATACTTTTTACAAAAACGAATGTTAGAGAAAACAGAAAGCAGATACAAGGAGATAAAAAAAAATGCTTATATATATTGTTTTAACGTATTACCAATGTTTTTTTTATTATTATCAGTGGAATATGTGCATCGGGAAAAGCAATATTTTGTAAAAGGATTTGAGCAGTTGACATATGCCTATTGTAACTTAGGTGAATTACAAATTAACTTCTAAATAGGGAGAAATAAAATACTGTTAAAAAAAATACCGACTTCAAAAACAAATACAAGGCAACTTAAAAGTAAAAAAAGAATGTAGAACAAAAAAAAATATTAAACATTTTGAAGTTGATGCCACTAAATAGTAGTTTTTATGTTTTATTTTGCACCAACTTCAAAATGTTTAATTATTTTTTGTTGTTCTATATTATTTTTTGCTTTTTAGTTGCCTTGTATTTATTTTTGAAGTCGGTAAAATTATTTTTTAGGTAATTTTGGCAGAGTAATGCACATGCAAGCATTACCGACCAAATCATGATTAAGTAATTTTTTTATTAAGTATACATATAATTATAGTAATAACTAGCTGACCCGCGCAACTTCGTCTGCGTAAATTTTCCCTTTTTTCTTTTTTCTTCCTTTTTTTACAACATTTTTCATTGCTGCTCCGCTCCTATTGGTCGTAGCGTGATGTTATAACCTATAGCCTTCCTCGATAAATGGGCTATCCAACAATAAAATATTTTTTCAATGCGGCCCAGTAGTTCCTGAGATTATCGCGTTCAAACAAACAAACAAACTCTTAGGGGTATGAAAAATAGATAGTAGCCGATTCTCAGGCTTACTAAATATGCATAAAAAATTTCATGAGAATCGGTCAAGCCGTTTCGGAGGAGTATGGGAACGAACATTGTGACACGAGAATTTTATATATTAGACTAGCTGACCCGCGCAACTTCGTCTGCGTAAATTTTCCCCATTTTTGCAAACATTTTTACTTGCTGCTCCGCTCCCATTAGTTGTAGCGCGATGTTTTATAGCCTATAGCATTCCTCGATAAATGGGCTATCTAAAAGTAAAATATTATTTTCAATTTGGACCCGTAGTTTCTGAGATTATCGCGTTCAAACAAACAAACAAACTCTTCTCTCTCTTCTAATATTATAGTATAGTTATAAATGTTAGGGGTGGATAACCCTTATCACTTAGGGGCATGAATAATAGATTGTAATTTTCCCTTTTTTCTTCCTTTTTTTTATAACATTTTTCATTGCTGCTCCGCTCCTATTGGTCGTAGCGTGATGTTATAACCTATAGTCTTCCTCGATAAATGGGCTATCCAACAATAAAATATTTTTTTCAGTGCAGCCCAGTAGTTCCTGAGATTATCGCAGTCAAACAAACAAACAAACTCTTAGGGGTATGAAAAATAGATGTTGGCCGATTCTCATAGATACCGGATAAGCACAAAAAATTTCA
The DNA here is from genome assembly GCA_945859575.2 of Herminia tarsipennalis. NCBI lineage: Eukaryota > Metazoa > Arthropoda > Insecta > Lepidoptera > Erebidae > Herminia > Herminia tarsipennalis. Next base: position 23,184,251 of record OX243844.2, read on the forward strand.
TCAAAGTCGGTCAAGCCGTTTCGGAGGAGTATGGCAACGAAAACTGTGACACGAGAATTTTATATATTACGAGTAGATAAACATCTGAAGAGTTTGTTTGCTTGGTTGAACGCGATAATCTCAAGAATGGTCGAAACGTCAAGCATAAGGTAAATACTTTACCCGTGTCAAATTGTATTTATAATGCAACGCGTAAGTTTAAAAGTTATAAAGGCTGATGAGACCAAAATTTGGTCGGTCATAACAAAGAAGGTTGCATTTATAATTTGTTTGCAATTCTTAAACAATCAACAAAGGCTCACACTTAAAAGGCAATTCGTCAAGAAGCCCGCTTAACCGTTTGTGTGCCCCAAAACGGGCTAATCGGCTAAAATCGACAAAACTTCGCCACTGTCGACAGAGTCCTCTCTTTGTCCCAGTGATTGATTGATCTCGCTTGGATCCCAAATCCCGACAACAAATTAGTTCTGCGGTTCTATTTATAAAAGAGAGCGGATATACACACGGCTTTTCATTTTATTGTCAAATTTTCAATAAAGATAAACAAAGGCACTTCTTTTATTTTCGACAAGTGTGATTTTCGTGCTATCAGAAATAACTCAGTGTTTTATTTTAAATATACTACTTGTTGTTGCCGTGTGGTGCCGGCTTAAGAATAGTACCACCCCATCTCTTCCCATGGGTGTCGTCAAGGCGACTAAGGGATTTCACCCCGGAGGACGGGCAGCAGCGTCCTCTGCGTACTTAAAGCCTTACTGCGATCGCCAACCCGCTCGCCAAGCGTGGCGATTATGGCAATTACCCCCAGGATCTACATACTAGTAGGTTCTACTGGGGAGACCCGTGCCCAGCAGTGGGCCATCATATGGGTTGATATGTATACTACTTGTTCTTGTTTTCTTAATCTTTTTATAAATTTAAGCATCCTAGATCGATCAAAAGTTATAATGCAGACTGCCCAGTACGGGCAAAAACATATTTAATTGTGTAACATACCATAATGACGAGAAATATTTCTACTTTTTGTCATCCTGGCTGAAATTTATAACCTCAATACACATTGTGGTGTCAAAAATATCTACAACAGTAGGTACTGTACAGCACGGGCACTGAAATGTTTGTATGTTTCACTAGACGGTCAACGACATATTTAGGCACTTGTTCTATACCGTAAAAAGGCCCAAGTAAAACAATACGAATCTTTACATTAGACCACACACCATACAAACCAGTTCACAATATCACCAAAGATGTTAAAGAAATTGATCAAAGATGTTAAAGAAATTGAAAGTAACTTAAAATGGCGTAATAAAATTTCATCAGCTACCCCTTTTCCGCTTTGATTTATTAACGTTGGCATTTGTGACCTTGTTTGTTCAATAAAACAATAATGGGTTTCAAGAGCTTCCTGGTTATTGATGACTTGTGTCATGGGATACAGTGAATGGTATTATGGAATATATTATGTAAATGTAATTATTTTGCTGGAAATAGAAAACAAAGTGGGTGTAAGCCTTGCAGGGCGCTGAATCAGCATAACGTTGAAATAAAAAATTGGGGATAAGGAATGTTTGTGGGACATGCATGGGACAGGATTATATACATCATGTTATATTTGGCATTTTCATAAATTGTTTTATAATCGGTTATTGATAAAATTAAGTATTTTATAAAGTGTACAATTGTATCCATATTAAAGTTGCTGCTTTCATTTGAGCTAAGCGGATATCAACAATTCTATATTAAAGTCGTAAACATACTGCAGATTTCCGTGGATAATAAGCGTCTGCCGGACTGTGGAGAAAATTTTATTGGTGTGGTACTTACTGTGTGGTACCGGCTTAAGAATAGTACCACCCCATCTCTTCCTGTTGGTTTCATCAAGGCGACTAAGGCATTTCACACCAGAGGACGGGCAGCAGCGTCCTCTGCGTACTTTAAAGCCTTACTGCGATCGCCAACGTGGCGATTATGGCAATTATCCCCAGGATCTACAATAGGTAGGTTCTACTGGGGAGACCCGTACCCAGAAGTGGCCCATCATATGGGTTAATATGTATGTATTGGTAATTGTAACTGATTCTATATCTTAAAAACCGGCTAAGTGCGAGTGAGACTCGCGCACTGAGGGTTGCGTACAAACTTATAGGTGTGTAAATAGTTCGGGAATCTAAATAAAAACATCGCACTGTGTCGACCAGGTTGCAAAGTGGTGACTCATAAGCCGTGGTTACCCAAAGCGTTTCAGGGCCCAGTAATGCACGATCCATATTGCTAGGAAGGAGCTATGTATGATTTTTAGAACAGAGAAAAATAATTTACAGTTAAATCAAATTTTTGTTATAAGGTTAAAGGATAGGCCCTTTAGCCGATTTGACATATTTTCACATTTTTGTTTTTAACGGAATCTCTGTAACCGTCACCAAGCCCCAGTACAACCAAACAAACAACACAACATACTTATATAATTTTAAATAAATACATTAATATCTATAAATATTAAACAAAATAGAATATATAAACAGTAAACAACAACGGGTGGGCCGATTTGACCAGTACCGAATGTTTTCGCCTAAAAATACTACATATACACACACCAAAAGTGTCTAGGGATCAACATATATTTTTGCAATAACTTTTCTACTTTTTTTTTTTTTTTTTTTTTTTAATATTTATAATTCTGTCGTGCGATCGGTCTGTCGACCATGAGCAGATATTTTATAAGAAGTGGGTATTTTGTTAGGCACACACAACCAGTGTTGAGCCACCTTCATCTTTGATTTCTTTGATAGACATTAGTCCCATATGTGCTGTCGTTTTAGCCGACGCTGATGCAGTGGATCACTCAAGATCTTTGCAAGCCTGTTTTCATGGGTCGAAATTCTTTGCTTGTAGGGCTTGATCATGTGTTCAGCTTCCTCTTTAACCGTAGGCATTTCCAGGTACTCATGCAATTCTGTGCTTTTAGTGAACCATGGGGCACTAGTGATTGTTTTGAATACATTGTTCTGGAATCTTTGTAGGATTTCTAAGTTACTGTTTTTAGCGGAGCCCCAGAGCTGAATCCCATAGGTCCACACTGGCTTGAGGATAACTTTGTATATCATTAGTTTGTTGGTTAGTGATAGTTTTGATTTTCTACCCAGTAACCATTGGAGTGACCGTAATCTGTGGTTTAATACATCCCGTTTCTTCTGGATATGGTATTTCCATGTTTGTCGGCGGTCAAGGTGAAAGCCAAGGTATTTTACAACCGTGTTATGAGGCAGTGTGTCTTCGCCTAGTTTGACTGGGGGACAATCTCCTTTTCTTAATGCAAACGTGATGTGATTTGATTTTGTTGCACTGGCTTTTATACGCCATATACACATCCATTTGTAAATTTTATTTAAGTGGATTTGCAGAGCTTTTGACGCATCTTCAGGTTTGTTGTTTGACGAGAGGACTGCAGTGTCATCAGCAAATGTAGCTGTCATCACATTTTCTGATTGCGGTACATCAGCAGTGAAAATGAGGTACAAGATTGGCCCGAGTACTGATCCTTGTGGAACTCCTGCGCTAATATTATGCAGTGGTGAGGTGGCGTCATTTACTTTGACAAAGAACATTCGATCTTCCAGGTAGGATTTAAGTATTGTGTAGATGTTGTGAGGAAGTTGTTTCTTTAATTTATACAACAGGCCTTGGTGCCACACCTTATCAAAAGCCTGTTGTATGTCTAGGAAAGCCCCAGCGCAATATTCCTTGTTTTCCAAGGTGTTCCGTATCTTATCGCTAACACGATGTACCTGTTCTATAGTTGAGTGTCTACTTCTAAATCCGAATTGGTGGTCAGGAATGATGTTGTTTTCTGAGAGTATTTCATCCAATCGTATTTTTAGCAATTTCTCGAAAACTTTAGAAATTGTAGGGAGAAGGCTAATGGGCCGATATGATGATGTCATATGTGGAGATTTTCCTGGTTTTGGAATCATAGTGACCTGAGATACTTTCCATGCTGTGGGATAGGCTGAAGTTCTTAATATGCCGTTGAACAGTTGGGTCAGAAACACTAAGGCCTTTCTTGGTAGTTGCTGAAGGACTTCAGAGGTTATGAGGTCGAATCCGGGAGCTTTCTTTGATTTCAGAGCGCTGATGGTCTGTCGTACCTCAGTTGGTGTGCAGCATCTCAGGGGGAGACTTAGTTGTAGGTCACTGTCTAGGTATGACATGATTTCCCGATTTAAGTTAGAATCTATCTCACTTACATTTGGTGTAAAGACAGATTTAAGAAATGTTCCAAAAGTTACGGCTCTTTCTTCGTCAGTTCTAGCCCAGCTACCGTCTGCCAGTGTTAAGGGGTGTTGTTGCAATTTAGGTTTTTGACCAGATTTGACAGTTTTCCATAGAGAGTATTCGTTATTGTGGTTAGGAGATAGTTGCTCTAAAAGTTGTTGGATACTATCATTTTCAATGTCTTGTAAATATTTTTTTAATTCGGAGGCAGCTTTATTAAACACTGTTTTATCTTTAGAGTGTCGAGTGTAATGCCACACTCTTCTTAAGCGTCTTTTTTCCAGAACCATTTTCTTTACATCCAAAGGTAAGTTGCGACATGTATCTTTTTTTAATGGGAGGCTCGCGGGTGTACTTAACCATGCTGCCTTTTGTATCAAGTTGGTAATATATGTTGTGGCGGCATTTATGTCTTCTTCTGTTTTTAGTTTTACTTTAAGGTTTATATTGTCATCTAAGTATTTTCTGAAGGATATCCAATCTGTCCATCTATTGCATAGGTAGTTATTGTTTAGTTTTTCAATAATTGTTGTGCTGACTGTGGCAATAACCGGTGTATGATCTGATGATCCATCCAGACAACTCTCTATTTTGAGAAAGTTTGTGTTTAGACCCCTGTATACAAAAAAGTCTAGTAGATCAGGTAGTTTTTTAGAGTCTGTTGGCCAATATGTTGGTTGACATGTGGTAAGCACTTTAAGTTTGTTTTTATCAAAACTTTCTTTCAACTCTCTTCCACGTGTTACTGTGAGCCTAGAGCCCCATTGGATATTTTTGGCATTCCAGTCTCCGCCAATGATCATTCTGCCGCTTAGAGATTCAAACATGTGGTCAAAGTGTTCTCTTTTTATTTTATGTTTTGGTGGGCAGTATATTGATGTTAGAGTTAAAGGACCTTGCTTATCTTGCACCATTATTGAGGTTGCTTGTATATGAGGTGTTCTGTATGGGCTTAGTAGTTGATGTTTGATGTTATTTCTTATTAATATAGAAGTTCCCGCGTGAGCAGTTCCGTCTGGATGGTATGTGGAGTATGTAGAATATCCCATTATGTTAAATGACTTATTTTCCGTCATATGTGACTCTGATATTAACAGTACGTCAACATGTTGGCATTTTAGGAAAGTATTTACTTCGGTTTTGTTGTTTAACAAACCATTTATATTCCATGTTGCTATTCTTAAGGACGCCATTATGGATGTAATTTATTAATGACAGTAGTCAATAGGCTCATAAGTGTGCCCATGTTTTGTATGAGTAGGTCTAGCTTTTCAGCTTGTTTTATAAGAAGTTTCTCAAGTGAGTTTGAGGCCGTGCCAGCCATTACTTGCGCGTAGGTTTGTTCTGCAGATACTGGTGTACGGGGTTGTGCTGTGATGTTTTTGTTTACGTTTTCTTTGCTATATTTTTGAATATTTTCATTTCTGGTTATGTTATAGTGTTTTCTTTTATGTTTTCTCTCTTGTATTTCGAGAAAAACTTTACATCCTTTGTAGTTTGCGGGATGTTCTTCGTGACACAAGGCACATTTACATGGTATGGTTCTATCTTTCTTAGGACAATCAATAGTATTATGGTTCTCTGCGCATTTGACGCATCTAAATGGTCTCATGCAGTTGTTGCGCGTATGACCATACTGTTGACATCGTTTGCATTGGACTATAGTATTCTTCCGTTTGGGGTCTTCTATAGCAATAGAGGTGTTGTATATGTAGCGAAGACTTTTTATTGCTGCGTTATTGGGGCTTGGCTCTAGGTTAACGAACCAGGTGAAAAGAGGCTTTTTAGATGGACCATGCTTCGCGTTAATGATCTCACCTTTGATTTTGTTTCCAGTATTCTCTATAGCTTCTGTGATAGCTTCGATTGGTGTAGACGGATGCAGGTTCTTGATGACAATCCTGTATGGTCGTTCATCTTTACGTGTGAATGTATGTCCAATTAATTTTTGTTCTCTGATTACTTGTATCAGTTTCTTATAGGCATTAATGCTATTGCAACTTACTCGTAGCTGGGTACGGTTTGCAATTTTGTATGAGTATTCTGTTTTTTGCAGAACTTCATCAATCAGCTCACTTAATTTTGCAATATTTTGGACAGCATATAGGACGATAGGTGGAGGTTTTCGTACTTCTACCTTTTCTTGGCTGAGAGGATTTTGATCTAGCTGTTCCGGTTTTAGCAGAGAGAAGCTATTTTGAAGTGGTATTTCTTCAGGGTCAGAAGATGGTGACATGTTGACCCTTCTTCGTTTATTAGCTCCTGGGGTTTGGTGTTTAGGAGAGACTGTTTGCCATTCTTTGTTTGTGGATTCATTGGGCTCCTTACTTGATGCGAGTTGGTTGGGTTCTAAACTCCCGGTTGATCGATCTCCCAGGGATGGATGTCTTGTCCTTGTGAACAGGCTTGGATGAAATACTTGCTGAACAAATTTTTTTGGTGAAGTTTTATTCATATTGCAATCAGCATTTATATTTAATTGACTTGGGGCCTGATTCCCCACTCCGGTCAAGTTTCTACCATTTTCGATGCTCATGGCAGAAAATTATTTTTGTGTTGTGGCAACACTATTCCAAACGTCAAATGACATTCTGTCTGACGTTTGACATTGACAGTTTTTTGAAACGTCAGATGTAATTTTTATAAAAAGATGAGGGTGGGTGAAAAAACTTTTCGAAGATTTGATGTCAATATCGTATTTTGTTCACTGTTTTAAGTTTAAATCACTGAACACTTCACGTTACGAACACTTCTACACAGTTTTTACTTCATAAAGTTTACTTTAGAAACACATAATCACAAATTCTTGCGAAATAACTCACAAAAATACTTTAAATCTCCAACAGCGTATGAACGCGTGTTGACAGTTGACAGATCAATCAATCAACTTTTCTCCTGATTGATTTTTTTTTTTTTTATTTCTTTAAGGATTCATCAAATAAAGTGTTTTCGTTTGTCACAGTAACGATAAACCAAGTCACCTTTGCATTAATAAAGAAATTTGCCATTTTCCTAATAAAGGGATTTTTGACATTTGAACCACTAACATTAAAGTTCGAAAAAAAGACTGAAATAACAGTTTTCTTTAAAATTTTATTGGGTAACTTAAACAATTAATAATCCGTGTTTCGACCGCGAACACTAACAACACAAGAACATCGGTTTGGCATACTCAAAATGAGTTCATCCAAATCACGCTGTGGAATGGCCGCCCATGTTCGTTGCAACAACAAAAAAAGGTCTTCTTGCGACTGGATACCCTCCATATTCGGCAGAGCTCTTCTCTGTAGCATATCCCATGCATGCTCAATCGGGTTCAAGTCTGGCGACTGAGCAGGCCAGGGCAGGACATTGATGTTAGCTGCGGCGAGAGTCTGTCTTACAACTCTTGCGGTGTGCGGTCGTGCATTATCATGCATTAACTGAAATAAGGGACCGATTTGCACTTGTAGAGGAACGATGACGTCTGATACAATCGTCTCAGCATAAATTTGAGCGTTGAGGTTGCCTCTGATCCAAATCAACTCAGTTCTTCCGCCGATCCAAATACCCGCCCATACCATGATGGTTCCACCACTATAAGGATGGACTTCCTGGCAGGATTTTAATCGCTGTTGGCGTCCAGGGGTTCTCCAGTGTCGTATACGTCTTGTATCCGGTCTCATACCAAAACGAGACTCATCAGAAAAGCACACGAAACGCCATTGTTCTTCTGCCCAATTTCTGTGTTCAAGAGCCCATTGATATCGAATCCTACGATTGTGCATTGCTATAGGTGGTACCCGTAGCGGTCTTCGGGAATGAAGGTTCACTTCATGCAAGCGGTTTCTGACTGTTTGGTCGCTAATTAAGTTCCCTGAAGAGTGATGAAGCCTCACGGCTAACATCATGGCGGTTATTGTTGGACCTCTTCGAGTTAAGATTTGAATGTATCGGTCTTGTCTCCGTGTGGTGCAGCGATACCGTCCTCCATGGCGCTCAGCCACGGTACCAGTGCTTCGGTAACGTGTCCAAAGTCGACTGATAACACTCTGACTTGTATTCAGAGCTAAAGCCACAGTACGTTGCCGGGAACCAGCTTCTATCATTCCCACGGCTCTGAGCATTTCTTCCCTGCTTAAATGACGTCGCCGCTCCATAATAACGTTGGTTTTAATCAGTAGTAGGGAAACAGTAGCACTAATAATGTCTTCAATCCGTTGTATGTTTTTATAGGGAAAATATTGACAGCTGATTTTCGTCTTTTACTCGAATTTGATTCACAGTTCCTGATTCAAATTATGAAATGCACCAAAAAGGATCCATATAAATTTATAAAATCATAAATTTATTACAAAGCCACATCTCAATCTCAAGAAATCCGCATAAAAATGCTTGATCCCTAGACACTTTTGATGTGTGTATTTTCAACGGCAGAAATTGAGATAGCGCAAAATAGTTATTTTTGTTTCTTGTTATGTCCTTTCCTCTTCTAAACCGGTGCTTTGTGGCGAGATGATTGGAAGCTATCTAATTTATCTTGAAATTAAATGAAAAAAACCATTACAATGAAATTGAATATCTTTCGCCAAACTGGGTCAGCATCGGTCAATAAAGAAACATTCGAACCAATAGCAGCCTTACTCACTTTTCCCCTACGTTCAACTTTACAAGCCAAATATCCAATTTTACAGTAATGAACAATAAATAACTAGAAAGGGCAAAGCTATCGTTACCTAAAGTTATAAACGGTAATTCCTCTACTGTTCGACTTTTCAAATATTATAAGAACGTTCCTCAGTCTGGTTCAGTTTGTTTCATTATATTAGCATAAAAGGAAAGTTAACGGTCAGGGGATTAGACTTGACTCATAGTTTGCTGGAGATAATTTTCCAAATGAATGCCGCTTAGGTTCTTTAAATGTGACGCCTGTCTGATTATATCGTCAAGATAGATATTTTTCAAATAATCATTGACTATGTTTTACGAACTAAAGAAATTTGAGTTTGAATAAATTGCATCAAAGCAAAAATATGTTCAATCTTTCACCAATTATCGACCTATTTTTATTATCATAAATTAATAATAATTAAAAAAAAAGATTATTGAACTAGAAGTAATTGAGAGAGAATTCATTCGGCACCACTTTTAAGACGCAGTTTGTATTTACACAAAAGGAAAAAATATTGCAAAAAATGTTACACCAAATTGCCTAACAAAAACATAAGAAAACATTCTAGCATGAGTATTTATTTGTAGTTCGTCCTTTGTTCTAACAATAAGATATTGATGTACTTATTTCGAAACCACTTAGATGCCTAAGTTAATTAGACAAATGTCAACACCAACAAATAATTGAAATCAAGTTGCACTGAGGATGTTGCTATTTGCAACTATCAAATAACTAACAAGGTAGCAAACATCGATTGCTATGACTACAATCGATGTTTGTGCATCGATTTATATGACAATCAACCTAATATACATACACTTAATACATATATTTAATATTACAGATACCTTGGTTTTGCTCGGGGCTGTATCCACATGGATTTCAGTTTTCGCAGTAGAAATGTGTTATGCAAAATGTTATTTGGTGTGCAAATGTTATTAGTGTATTTTTCAACCAGATAACTGATAAACATACTTTATTATTTGTAAATAAATAAAACAAAATAGATCAATTACGCCCATAATAAACAATCGTCCTTATCACACAAAGCTATTTTATTGAAGAAAGAAAATTAAAAAAACGAACTTTATAATCTCTAATGAAAAAACGGAATTTGCAAATCATGATCATGTACACAAAAATCTACTAAGACATTATTTCAGAAGGGTACAATTGAACTAATAACGTGATGAAAGGACTGACCATCCATCAGATGACTTAAAAATACTTAAAATATTTGTATGCAAAATTACATCAACATTTTTTTTTATTTTTCAATTTTTTTGATACTCCAATATTATTTGCTAAGTTTACAATTACTATCACTCGCGTGCAAGGCGTTAATTTTTTTGTAACAGATACAATAAAATCAACTTGATATCGTATAGTAATACCTAAAACATTAAAATGTCAAACAGGAAAAAAATCTACATCATTGCATCGTATTCCATTAGATAGTACGTTTTATAAGAGCTTTGTATAGATTACAAACGGATGGAGAATGCAATGGTGACCAAAAATTTTCAAGTTATAAAAGATCCAGAATTTCTCAGAATATTTTTGCTCTAATGAGTTTTAGTTAAAGATATATTGTACAAGTATATGCGCAAAGACAAGTCACAGCACTCTTGATTCCCTCACACTTATAGTTTGATGGGACGGTAAACCGACACGACTGGAGTGAGATTATGTTCAGAATATAACAATAAAATGATTATTGTTAAGTTCCTTGCTTCTTGGTTGCCAATATTAATGTTGAGAACATTAATATTGGCAGAGAGAAACATCTAGGGTGCTATGACTTTGTACAATATAATATCTCCTGCGCAGTTGGGTAGTCTCTGATGAGATTGACCGCCATAACTAAAATAGCTTGGGCGACCATTGTTGGTTCTAAAATTCATTATAGCAAAAATATTTTGAGCAATTCAGCATCATTCGTTTGCAATCTATAAAAAGTTCCTATGAAACGTACCATCCACCATCGGTATTTGGTACTTATTTATTTTCATAATCACATTTGACTGCCTTTGTGGCGCGGTGGGAGTGTATCCGACTGCTACGCAAGAGGTCGTGGGTTCGATCCCCACCCAGGATAAAACTTTGTGTGATGAGCACGATGATTTATTCTGTGTCTGGGTGTTATTTATCTATAATATATATATATGTGTATATTTATCAGTTGTCTGGTTTCCGTAGTAGAAGCTCTGCTTAGTTTGGGATCAGATAGCGTTGTGTGAGTTGTCCCAACATATTATTTATTTATTTATTACAATGCTTTTGGGTGTTGAAGCCATGAGTACTGAATATATTGCGGCTCACCCGAGAAGACTGTTTCCAATATATTTACACAGAAGTTATTTCGTAACATAAACTACCTTAATTTAAACCCGATTTTTACGCGAACAAAGTCGTGGGCCACTGTTAGTTCTCAATACAATAATTCTAACCTACAGATAAATACTAATGTCTTGTAACATGATACAGAATTGATTTTAGATAGTTTGTTGTCAAAGATAGGAGATAAGGTCGCGATCAGTCATTCTGTTGCAGTGGTATTGGTAGATATCTAGATCTTCCAGTAGATGTAATCATTATTTACTATGCAATAGTTGGAGGACCATACAGATAATGTAATACTAAATTATTAGAGCTGACAATGTGCATAAAAAATTGTTTAGTTATTAAATGATTGAAGTTAGTGCCATGAAAGAATAGTTTTTGTTTTATACGGTACCAACTCCAAAATGTTTATTACGAGTATATTTTGTACGTGACTATATTTTTTCTTGCTGTTTAGTTACTTTGCTTTTTGAAGGTCGTGTTTTTTTGTGTAAAAAGTTATTATTTTTTCGCTTTTTGTGTGTCTGTTTTAAATTTATCTAAGTCACAACAGCCTAATATCAGGAATCAGTTCCTTTAACAAAGTATTACTTTACCAGATGCAGGGCCTTTGATTGTTGAGGAGTTCATGGATACTATGTAATAATAATATCTCTGTGGCGCGGTGGGAGTGTATCCGACTGCTACGCAAGAGGTCATGGGTTCGATCCCCATTCAGGATAAAACTTTGTGTGATGAACACTATGGTTTATTCTGTGTCTGGGTGTTATTTATCTATAATATGTATGTATTTAGAAATATATAAGTATATTTATCAGTTGTCTGGTTTTCATAGTACAAGCTCTGCTTAGTTTGGGATCAGATAGCGTTGTGTGTGTTGTCCCAAAATTATTATTATTATTATTATATCTTGAGACAACTCACACAACGCCATCTGATCCCAAACTAAGCAGAGCTTGTACTATGGAAACCAGACAACTGATAAACATACTTATATATTTCTATAACACCCAGACACAGGATAAACCATCGTGCTCATCACACAAAGTTTTATCCTGGGTGGGGATCGAACCTGCGACCTCTAGCTTAGCAGTCAGGGTTACTAACCACTAGAACAAAAGGCCAGGTAAATGAATGAATCTCCCTGATGGCGAAGTATCATGAATTCATGACATCACCATCAGCTCTATTACATGGTATAAAAATAGTATGACAAGCATTAAGTGCTAATACCATATTAAAGTAATCGAATCGCAAACCGTGAAGTATTAAATAGTTCCGCTGGTCGTCTGTTGTATTCATCATTAATTCCACTTCACTAATTGGTGCTTTTTGAAAGTAATTTAACGAATCTCTATAAAATGCAACTTAATCACTATAGGTGTGCCTTTAATATTTGAAAAGTTCCCTTAATTTCTGATCCTAACTTGATGACATAGGGACCCACTTAGAAGTATTCTCTTTCAAATAAAAAAATCTTTAGCAATTTTAGATTTTTATATTATGACTAATTTTATACTTATAAATAGTTTTGGCTGTATACCATACAGCGTATGTTATGTTTAAACCCTTTTACCAACATCGTAACCGATATTTACCCTATACATACATCGTACATACGAAACGATGAACCTATAAAAATTCAAAACCCATTTCCACGTAATACGTACGACCCAAAAAGTCGTTTGCTTAAGTAAAACTTACTATGAAACCTTCACTACAAACAATACGACCTCAGCATACAAAAGGAGGCGATCACCCTCTAATATCCAATACCTTTACAAATTAAGGTATGAAAGGTCTGCTCGCAATGATTCTTGAACGACATTCATTAATGGGCTATAAACTAAATCCTTTCGGGTCGAACGAGCCCTTAAATGGGTTTTATTAAAATGAAAAGTTTGGAGAAATTTTCGATATCTTCGTCGTTAATTGCGTATTTAGCATCAACAATTTTGTTTTATTTCAAAACAAAGCAGCGATGTATTGTGTCTTGGAAAATAAATCGAGTTCAGTTTTGTAGCCACTTAGATCTTGTGTTGGCAAAACCTTGTACTTTTGGTACAAAATATGGAGATAAGGTATGTCTAATTAATTTGTAAAGCAATTTTGATTTTGACCTGAGTAAGAGTTATTCAGTTTTGGTATTAGTTGCTTGGCAATCCTTATTTAATTACTGTATGTAAGAGAGCAAGCATCGTTTTTTAGGTTGAATTTAAGAGCTCATTTTAGAGATCATAATGACTGTTTAATATTTTTTTGTCTGTTATGCAATATGATTTATTCATAGCATCAAACAAAATTTAACAATAAAATAATATTTGTGAAGTCAACATTACGTAAGTCTCTATTGTATAAATTTCTGTAACAATAATGTAAGAAATAATATTCAGACTTGCTAAATCAATTTCTAAACTAAAACGGTTTGATATTATGTAGTTACGCTTTATAATTTTAGTCTTAGTTACATTTTCTTCGAAAACTTAGTTAACTTCAAATAGTTAGTATAAATTCTGATCTCACTAAATGAAATTTTAAAGCTAAAACTGTAACCTATTAGAAGTTGGTTTTATTATTAACGAGCTGACCCCCGCAACTGCGGCTTGGTAAATTTTCAAAGTCGTTGCAACATTTTTCATAGCTGCTCCATTCCATTGATGTTTTACAGCAACAATAAAATATTTTTTTAAATTCGAATCAGTATTTCCCGAGATTATCGCATTCAAACAAACAAACAAGCTCTTGAGCTTTATAATATTAGTACATATCGTTATTATTAACTAACTGACCCGCGCAACTATTTGCGTAAACTTTCCCCGTTTTGCAACATTTTTCATTGCTGCTCCGCACCTATTTGTTTTAGCGTGATGTTATATACTCGATAAATCCGTTATTTAACAGTAAAATAATTTTTCGATTCGGACCACTAGTTCCTGAGATTATCACGTTCAAACAAACAAACTCTTCAGCTTTATAATATTAGTACAGATGTGTAAATATACCAAAAAGAAAAGTTTTTAATTTCTTTAAAGTTTATACACGAGATTTTCTCAGAACGTTTATTAAATTTGTTATTGCTAAAGACAGGAGTCTTGTTTTAATTTCTTTGAACTAACTTTTCTGCGACATTATTAGTGAGCTTGCATTATTACATGTATTTAAATACTTACCGATCAATACTAATATAATATTGTGCAATGTATAAACGTTTAAATTCTCCGAACACCCAGTGTGTTTAGTGAATTTAAACTCGTTGAATAAAATTATTTCTGTAAAGAAAAACTTGATGATTTTAAAAGAGTGGCCCATGAGTTTTTTGGCAGCTTTTACGTTTTTAAACAATCATTGACTGAGACTGCGGAGGAGGTCATGTTTTGACGCGTATGTATGTATGCATCCTTCAAAATGTCCCCATGTCCGCTCAAAGCTCCTCAACGGCTCAACCGATTTTAATAAATGATACGTAATTAGATTCATTTTGATGACGCGCGTATCATTGTGTACATAAAATTCTCAAAAAACCTTAATGGCGGATTTTATGTGCTTAAATGTACGGCCTAAGAAAAAAATCATTTCGAAGACTCTCGAGTGGTATCAAATTAAAGGCCAATAAAAGGTAAGTTCGAGTCTAAAATATATGTTTAAAAAAATTAGGAGCGACAAATCATTGAAATAACAACGTTAATATTAAAACAATAAATAGTTCTTATTAAACAAGGCGATTTATATTTGATATAAATCGCCTTGTTTTCTTACAATGACTAAAAAGTTGTATGTTCTCGGAAGATATAAACTATAACAAAAGAACGTTTTTTTAAGTAACTTTCGCACTGAGAATGTTTTTTAAATTTGGTATTCCCGCAATCGCGGGGCTAACTATTTATAAATGAGAACAAGCGGGGGACGCGTCGCGGGGGACTTTACAAATATTCAATTTATGGACATAAAGTACATCTAGACTTGGAACAATAATTTGTTGATTATACAAAGTGGTGTCCCATGTGGGAATCAGGCCCACGACCTCTTTCACGGCCGTCGTACCCACTCCCACCGCGCCATCGAGACAGCCTTTTGAAAACATCATTATTCATAAATTGCGAACATAAAGTACGTCGATCCTAATTTCAGGGTCAGTAGATAACATTAAGCATGTATTAAATGGTGCGACTGCTACACCATCTAAAATAATGCAATTGTCAGATTACAGCATAAAATCTACAGTTAAATTTCATTCAAACTTTTATTACACGTATTAGTATTAGGTTCTGGCTTTTTAATCAAGTTTAATTTTTTACATAACGCTTCTTACCCTTTTAACCTGTAAAATACTTTTAATTTAACGCATTAAACCCTTTGCAATTTAGTGTGTACTTATAAAAACTCTCTGCGAATTCCTTTGTTTGTTTTTGTCAACTGAAGTAAACTGATGAACTTTCGAACTCTGATCATAATCTTTGTAACTTTGAGTTTATCAAAGATATTTCTCAATTTACTGATCACACATCTTGTTTTTGACTTAAAGTAATCTCGTAAGTTTTTCGGTAACACGGAATTTCTTTTGTTATCGTGTTTTTGATTAGTCTGCAGAATTTGGTTACAACGTCAAATATTGTCGCCGTACATGTAGGTAGATAAGGTGTGTATAAAATATTGTTAAAAATTAACAAATTTTTAGCTATATTTCTTATTAGTATGTAAAATCAGTTTTATATTCTTGGGGATGTATGAGTGGAGAAGCGAAATAGGTTGACCAAAGCAGCTAAAAACCTTTTGAACACTACTTGTATAACTTAGCAACAAGATCGCAACAAATAAAAAAGTTTTATTAATAGATTGGTTCGGTATAGAGTATAATGCGGCCATATTATTAGGGTACGCTGCTCATGAAATTGGGCCTCATCTAAACACTAGTAATGATTTACAGTTCTAGTGAAAATAGCCTAAAAAGCGATACCACAAATAAACCAAAAAAGAGGTATTTTTTGTAAGAGTTTGGCAGTAGAACAGTGTTATAACAAAATAATCGTACCGTAACAAACTAATGGTGCTAGCTATCAGTTCTAGTTGGCACACTACCTAGGAATAGCTTTATACTAAATTGACCTTATAGCGTAAACTTTTAAACATCAAACTTGAAAAAGATAAAGTAAAGTTCAGATATACTTTGAAATAATATCTGTCAAAAATATTCAAAAGCATCTAGTTCACCGTAATTTGAGTTGGTAACGAAAAGAGCTAGAAAAGTTTTCTTTGCTCGTAGCGTATCGTAGCGACATAACCACGGAAACAACTCGTTTCTGTAAATGATATAACTATTACTAAAGTTGTGCCCAACAGTTTTTTACGATGCCAAAAGAAATTAAAGAGCTTTAGACCAATAGATTACGTTACTATTATGTAAAATTACCGTAATTTTGAATAAACTCCGGCAGGTCTTTTTTACATTTTATAACGTTGTTATTGAAACAACACATCGGTTACTAAGAATCAAAGCATATCACTCATTTGTGCACAGCAGTCATATTATATTACTTGCTGTGAAAGTCAAAGAGTTGATTCTGAAGACCTAAGAGTGTCGTAATACAGTTCTTAACACGACGGATATATCACAATGTCCAGATGGATTTCCAAGCACCAAAAAGACACTTGTCGTCATAAATTCGGAAAATTCCTTTATTCAAAGAAAAACCATTATGGCGAAAATAATTACAACGCAAAAGAAAATTCTTCATTTTTCTTACAATAAAATTTGTCTCTTGCCCTTTTCACCTTTGGCGACCTTGACCTCTTATTATCGTCGCGTTATGTATAATTTGTCTCGACTTTAGCCCGAATATTTAGTTTCAGTGATGTGTAACTTAATGTAATTTATTACTGTCGTATCTGAATAGTGTTTTTTTAAGAAATGTACTGCCTTAACAGCAAAATTAAACGTAATTTGTCTTAGACTTGAATGGATAAATAAATTATTACATGGAACCTGAAACATCAACTGAAACAATACAATAGAAAAAGGAAGCTGTAGTATTTTGCAAAGTGTAATGTGAAAAGCAGTTCCTGTAACATTTTCATCAATATAAAAGTTTTATTTTAAAACGTGTTACGGAAACGAGATTGTATTTTTTTTAAATAGCTACAGACACCGGCAAAATCTTAAGGAAAATGAAACAATATGACATCAAAACTCGTTTCATTTCCAAAAGGCAGTCCAAATTTCCATACTGTTTGGTTCGTTAGCATTGACTTAGAGCCGTCTGAAAACCTCGTCAGCGTTGTCCTTTGATTGGCAAAATACATTGCGTACATGAGAATACCGGCTGAAGTCTCCATGCCATTTTAAATACTGATTGTATTTGGGTACATTATTTACTGCACTCTATCAAATGTTGTTTGAAAAATGTGAGGCAGCATTCAAACGTCATTTCAAAGAACACCTGGACGATCAAGACGAATCTAACGACATTTTAATTGTACAAATACGTTCAGTGGAATGTGAGATATCAGGTAATAAAGAATATTACACACATATATACAAGATATGCGCAAAAAAATAACCCTTCCTTACAGTAGGGTAAAAATTGGCTGTGGAAACGTGCGGTTTCGGAAAGTTTGAAAACAGAAAATATATATTGCAGTTTCAACTGTAAACCTTTTATATCAAACGTTTGTGGGATATTTCGTATTGTACTATTAAAATTAATTGATTATTTAAGAATTTATAATTTTTGCACTCATTACGTGTGTTTGAAATTTATAAAAACGATGTACAATACTTGGTACTTACAAACTGAGTTGATTCTTCTATTTTTTTATAACAAATTCAAAGTAGTAATTAGTAAATATCTGTCTTATTGTTATAAAGTTATTTACTTTCATTTTTAAGTGTTTAACATGTCTACTTTGAAGACCTACACTTGAAACGTGCTATGGGAGGAGAAAACTCCATGGCAGCTATATCAACTGTTTTGAAAGAAAATTATTAAGTCATAAGACTAATATATGCTTCATTATCAGTGATGATATTTTACTAAGTTTACAGGATGTTATTTAGAATATCTTGTTTCCATCTCTTTTAGCAGGTGTTTTTTTTATTTAATACTTTTTAGTCCTTTTAGGACGTCATGCAATTGAGTAAGA
The DNA here is from genome assembly GCA_945859575.2 of Herminia tarsipennalis. Taxonomy (NCBI): domain Eukaryota; kingdom Metazoa; phylum Arthropoda; class Insecta; order Lepidoptera; family Erebidae; genus Herminia; species Herminia tarsipennalis. Next base: position 23,202,657 of record OX243844.2, read on the forward strand.
TCTTCAACACAGGGTTATAGTTGTTTACCAACTTTAAATGGTTATAAACTTACCCCAAATGATTTTAAAATACCTGTCCAATGAGACCCCACTTGACATACTTCGTCGACTTTTTTACTGTCTTTAAATATGGTGGCTGCTTTCTATTTCACCATATGCTGGCTGTCGCCATATTGAATTTTGATTATTGTCATGTCTTTAAGGACCCTTGCAATATAAGGACAAATCGATTAACGTAAAAATCATTAAAATCGGCCCTAGCGTTTAGTCTGTAGAGTGCCACAAAGGAACACACATATTAAATACTAGCTGTGCCCGCGACTTCGTTCGCGTGGAAGTTGAGTTTATATTAAGGTAGTTTATGTTACAATTTAACTTCTGTGTAAAACATATTGGAAACATGCTCCACAATGCTCTGTGGCATCTATGGATATTAGGGCCTAGCTCTAATCAGGGCCCGACCTATGGCAAGGCAAGCCAAGCAAATGCCCAGTGCAGCAAAATGAAGGGCGACAAAGTTTATGGCGCCAGACGGTTAGAAGACAAATTATAATAGTATTTTACCAAAATGATTTGCATCACATCAAATATTACTATTATCGGTTTCGGGTTAAATGAAGCCCGAAACCGCCCAAGTACACGCGCGAAATAGGGCTAGTGTGAGATAAGTTTTTAAAAAAATATCCTGGTTTTAAAACATTGCATTCCCGCGGTACTGTGATGCGTGTTCAAACAAACAGACAACATTCAAACGTTTCTAAAAGATATACTGAATTAGTATATCTTTTAGAAACGTTTAGTTTAAATACTAAACTACTGTCGTAGCCGAGGATAGAACAAAGTGGCGTGCAATTAGAGAGGCCTATGTCCAGCAGTGGACTGCGATAGGCTGATGATGATGAACCTGTCGTTAATTAAGATCATCATAAATTCATATCCCTCTACGTAAGAATTTCAGATTTATTTTTTAAATCAATTTACCTGATTCTGTTTCATTTGTATTTAAACGCCATCTATTTTCAAAACTGGATAAGTTTATTTTAATACTTGATGACTTTAAATTAAATTATATATATATACTTAAACTATCATGCATATTAAACGTAGGTAAGCAAGGTATTTAACCTAAAATTATTCACGCGATTAAGACCCGTAATATATATATATTCATAATAGCAGTGCCCGCGAATTCGTTCGCGTGAAAGTCGGGTTTAAATTAAGGTAGTTTAGGTAACGAAATAACTTCTGTGTAAATATGTTGGAAACAGTCCTGTTGACTAAATACTTACTAAATAAAAATCGATCTGTTCTATTCTTTTAGATAGTTAGTTTGGTGTGCGGCTTAAGAAGTGGGTTTTCTGTTGTTTTTGTTTCATTCTTTCAACGTTATACCTACTTATTACCTAATAATTTTTAATAGAATTTGTACGAAAATGTTACTTCTCATGTGATCGTAAACTTGTAAAGCCTAAGTACTTAACTGTCATAGTTTTCCTTATAATTTTAGTATTTATACTAAGTACTACCCTGAATTTTTTCACATACCCAACATCAACCATTTAGCTGGCAGGGGGACACTTGACTCTAACAAAAATGTTCACTATAAAGCCTAATATTATACACAAAGGAATCCTTAAATCTAAAAATAGTCTTCACAAACCCTAAACGCTTTTTAAAAGACCTATCTAATGATACCACACACGATGGGGTAGGTAGGTGAGAAAAAAATCACATCCCCACTTTACATATAAGAGAGGTACCCTTAAAAAAAATAATGATTTTCAAGATTTTGTTCTTTCACTTTATCGGCGTTAGTAATTTATTCATGCAAAAGTTGCAACCTTCTAGCACTAACAGTCTCTGAGCTAAGCTGCGGACGGACGGCCATAAGGGTTCTATTTTGTCATTTTGGCTAAAAATGGGGTGTATTTCATATAGTGTTACAACGCAATACTAATAATAAAACTGCTGTAACACTTTAGTAAGCAAACACAGAGCGTGTCATGTGTGTCATGCCCGCGAAAATGTCAGATATCCCTAAAGGTACGGTTGACAAACAAAATCCCCCCTCCTCCCGTCACCCGAACTACTCACACTTGAACGATGTTGAGCCATTCATTATCGTTGAATTGATGAACACGTAATCTCCAACCATAACGCCAAAACATGATCCTCGATGCACCTGTGTGATGCGTGGTCAAACAAACGGACAGACAGACAAACATTTCTAAAAATCATAGCAATGTGTTTCTTTTTAAAACTTATTTTACTAAGTATAGAACGTTATTGAATACAACGCCATCTACTTTCAAGAATGTTGCCACTCAGCATCTCAAGCACCTATACCCTAATAAATGTTTTCACAAATAAGGAATTATTTGATCACGGTGAACAATTTGATTTCATAGATGGCGCTACATGTTTTTTTTACGTGTGTAATGTCTTTTTTTTAGACGAATACATCATTTCTGGAAAATGTCGAATACATTTTAATTATAATGTTATATTGTTTTTCATTTCTACTACGATTAATTTATTACTCTCAGCAGTGCATGCAATACCTATAATTAACTTACCTACGTGCATAATTTACTTGATTATTAATATAAAAAAATAATAACCAAAGTAAATAAGTTACTTACGGTCGAAAAAATAACTAAAACATTGAGAAAAATATTAAAAAAGGATAAAGACAATTTAAAAAAATACAAAAAGAACATAATCAGACATCGGATTAGAGCCCGGGACTTCGTCGTCAAAGTCCGCTAGCATAGCTTCGAGGCTAAACTGTTCGCTACAAGCCACGTCAAAATAACTGTTCTTATGAAACTTAACAATGTTGTGTTTAGCTCCTTTTAGTTTTAGCGTGAAGTTATGTATTCCATGGGTTACAATTATAGATAATGTCTAATTGTGGAAAATTTTGTGATAAACCATTATGGTGCGACAAAAAATACGTTGCTACTCGTTCCCCATAGACGTTAGCGTAATGATTCATAGTGTAAATAATTTCCTATAGTATTTACTATAAAACTGCAAATTTTCATAAAGATCTGTCTAGTAGTTACTGTTTTATAACGAAAAATAGCTACAGACATTATCCCTTACTGCTTAGCTCCTATGGGAAAAAGCGTGATAATTTATAGCCTAAATGTTAATCTGCATCTATTAGATTGCACGTGCAAAATTTCAACCGAATCTGTACGGTAGTTTTTGCGTGATGCGTGTTCAAACAAACAGACAGACAGACAGACAGACAGACAGACAGACAGACAGACAGACAGACATTTCTAAAAATGCAGCAAAGTGTTTGAATACTCTTTTCGAACATTTCCTAATATTTTTTCTCACTAAGTTCGGCCATGTACAGACACGTGAAATTTACAGTTTTATTATATGTATAGACTACATAGGTTGGTAAACACATTACCCTCCTTTGCGATGCGCAGTCGGGTAAAAACCTGAAGGACCTAGATGAAGATACCCTAAATCTTTTATAAGTGGTCGATTTAATTTCAGACCCCGAAGCTCACAAAGTTTAATATAACTACAGTAAGGTCCTTAAAATACGTTCCGGTTTCAATCTGGCGCCGGGTACCCGGTCGCCGGGTACCCGGTCGCCGGCTACCCGGCGGCAAATTTTTTTTTTTTTTTTATTATCAAAAGATAAGCAATGTGGGATTGAGTTCCACATTACTAGCAACCTTGTTAATCCAGTATGGCGACTGGACCGGACAAACGTCGGAACATGTGAAAGTTACCGTACATCGCCACACGTGAAAAGCACCTTAGGGTAAATCAATTTATAAATATATATTTCAAATAAATTCATTATTATTTCTAAAATATGACATAAAACTTAATGTAGTTGTTTCTTTTAAATCAATTTAATAGTAAAAATAATTGATTCAAGTGTTTGTTATTGCACATAAAATAAATTAGTGATACGATTAATATAATACAAATGCCATTTTTTATGATTTTCAATTTTCGATCCAACGCGCCGTTTTCGAGGTATAAACGCAAGCACAAATTATATAATTGTGTTTCTAAATTTAGAAACACAATTATATAACCTGTGCTTGCGTTTTAGATTTCTAATAAGCCAAAAGTCGAGGGTAATGTTTTTCAAGCGTATTTATGTCTATTATGGCTATATCTTTAACATGGTATGTTTAGGCTCAACGGAATGTTGAATCTTAGTGTATGAGATTTACGCCAGATTCGTCTTAATTGAGGCAGTGATGTAAGGACTAATATTGAAATACAGCGTCCGTAAAAATAGAAGTCTGGTTTTTGATGTTATGTTTAATTAATTATTATCTACAGTCTACAGTATTATAAAAGATTTTTCTCTGTCTTAGAAAAAATGAGGCTATATTGATACCTTTGAAACTTACGCGTTGCATTATAAATACAATTTGACACGGGAATAAACGCGTTTAATCTAGGTAAAGTATTTACCTTATGCTTGACGTTTCGATCGGGTTACACCGACCGTGTCAGCTTGTGACCACAGTTTATAGATTAAACCCGTGTCAAATTGTATTTATATTGATACCTATTAATATATAGCATCATTTTTACTACATTCACGCAGCTGTCTTCTTCATAATGTCGGTCTATAATTTGTTCATCCCTATTATTATAAGTTCTGTCTCATTTGCGGTAACCAATATAACATCATATTTCTCTTTATATTTATATCTTCAGCGTTTGTCGTAATATTCTAATGCTAAAACAAATCTCCGCTGCGATTAAGGAGGAATTTGCCGTAATCACATTACACGCGCCAATGCAGCCGCTCTTCATTTGGTAAATTTCCTTAGTCTTTTTGTAAGACAACCATGGAAGCTGATGGGATGGTCTTATCCTTGACCAGTGTTATTTGACACTAGCAAAAAATGATTAAAAAGCATTTTGCTGACACATCTTATACAATGTATTAAACTCGAAATTGTTTATTACGATCGCACAAAGTGTTCTACAAACGTGAGCACTTAATGCTATCGTAATATATAATATATACCTTTAAGGAAGCGGGAATTACATGTATCAAATTCTCTTCGGAGCCTTCAACACATCGGTGTACTAAATAGCTAATATAAAAGGTTTCTTTTAAGTTAGTAGAAAAATTTTGCTAAGTAATGGCATGCTTGTGAAAATTGCTTTGAGATTTGATGCCAAAGCCAACTGTGATTTTATGTTTCGGAAACCTGTGTGGAAAATACTGATCTTAATATTCCCTGCTGAAATATAAGCAGGCAATTTTATTTTCCGTTTTAGCAAATGATTTATTATATTTAAGACCTTTGCTAATTTTGCAGGTTCGATATTTTTTTTTGTTTCACTATAAATTGAAGTAATCCGTTTGTGTTAAAAACTAACTACATTTTTTCGCTTGATAGAGAGATATCTAAATTTTCATATTCATTAAACTTTAAAAAGGTAGGAATATCGAAGGATTTTCGATACTATAATGGAGTATGTCCGACTACTACGCGAGAGGTCGTTGGTTCGATTCCCACACGGGACAACACTTTGTGTGATCCACAAATTATTGTTCTGAGTCTCGGTGTACTTTGTGTCCATGACTTGAATGTTTGTAAAGACCCCCGCGACACAGGGTTAGTACCCTAATACGGGAGCCTCTTTTCTAAATAATAAATAAAAAACGTTCTCAGTTTGATAAAGAACACTGATCATGTTCACATTGCATATACAATCTTTGATTTCTTCGAGATTGATCGTGACTTGAATGGAATTTGGCGTAACTTGGCTATTGAGGCTCCCACCGCCTGCAGTCTATCACCCTATCGGGCCGCCTGTCTTCCTACATCTGCATAGTCCACACACTATAGCGATTATTGCCTCCGGGCAATGGTTCAAAACCGGCTCCGGGGCTGTATGTGTACAGTAGCAGTTGACAGCTGCTAGTTTCAGACCGTAAGATCTCGCGCCGGCAGTGGTCTGTGAGGTCTTCATCTTCATAATAGCTGAACAGTAGCCGGCCGGCTACTTGCTAGTGATGTTCGATTATGGCAGACTGTCCGGCCGATACCTGACGACGCAGATTGCGCCGGGCGGCGAGCGCACACAATTTGGGTTGGATTGGCTATCATATCAGTCCAAAACCTTTAATAGAACTGTTAATCTGTGGTCTGTTGCGATTAACTGACAGGCTGTTATCCGCCGGCGGCCTTGTAGAGTGTGGGAGCCTTTATAATATGACGAATGAATGCACGACATGTGATTTATAATGTGCATGGTCTCTAAAATTCCTACTTTTTTAATCGATTTCAAAAAGGAGGAAGTTCTCAATTCAGATGTTTATTGTATATTAAATATTTTTTTCTTTTTTTAAAGAAATTTATTCCAAAACTTGCCCGATCAGACGATGAATTTCGAAGATAGACGACGAAACTGTGATTGAAGTCGGTTAGATTTTTTTTTTCTAAATTTGGTGGTTTAGACAATGTCCAAGTAACTAGCTTGCCATCAATTCTTTCAACCTAGACATTTTTTTAAAAGATTTTCATGAATATATTTAATGTCCTCAAAGCCTAAAGTATGGCCATTTATCTGATAGTCATGAATTATATCAACGCATAATCGAGTATCAACCAATCTCGATGATTGACACTTAAATATTTGAAGTGCCTGCGTTGAAAACAATATTGAAAGCTTTTGATAAAGTTTGGTTTCATACAAAATTGTGACTTTAATTATTATTTTAATATCAATTTTCAAAAACATTTCATTAGCCGGGGTTTAGTAAAGTACTTATATATAAACCCTATTTTTTTTTTCAGAGACATTTTCCACATTATGTACCTAATACTATCGTAGTACTTTTTCTGCTTCTGTGCTAATACCAACTTAAAATCGAAACAATATAATTAGAGGCTCACACAAAATTCCATACCGCTTTTTAATTCGCAACCATTGTTTATCATTTCGGCAATTTAAGTGATAAATAGGTGTTGGTAGCACAAACCGTACAAAAGAAAGTTTAATGTATTTATGACCGACATTTAAATAGAATAGGTAAAATTAACAAAACTATTTCTATCAACAAACGTTGCAGTGAAGAATAAACATACAAAGCAAATTTTTCAATCCATGTATACAAAAAACTTATTGCAAAGATTTCACGGTCGATATCATCCTTCCTGCGCACATATACTCTTTATGCAATATCAAGTCTCAACATGATTTATGTTAATGAGAGCAGCGCCATCTTGTGAAACAGATTGGGTATTAATAATAGATTAGCCGTTAAACAGGCGCACTGGATATGCTCAAGGAAAATGTGTGAAGACAAATTGATTTGGGTGTTATCCTTTCAATATAAAGTTATTGAATTATAGTTTTGCTTATTCGTTTGAGAAATGATGAGGGATCGTAGGTTATATTTGTGATTTTGGTACGTAAAACAAATACTATTTGGTTATTTGTGAGCATTTTTATAGTAGTATTTTTTATAGGCATTTCTTGCCAATTACTTTATAAATACAATAATTGTATTTTTGGAAAAAATAAATATTTGAAGTGACGTCTTGGGTTCAATTCCTGAGTCTGGACCCAGGAATCGTAACCGAGATTTCCGTATGCCAAACGGGGCCGGAATCAAACCACCTAGCTGGACTATCTAACTATCTAACTATCTAACTAGATTGAAGTAATTTTTATAGGCATTTCTTGCCAAAGACTTTACAAATACAATAATTGCATTTTTGAAAGATGGAAAAATTTGAAATCCAGACTCAGGAATCGAACCCGAGACTTCCGTAGCCAAACCGGGGCCAAAAGCGAACCACCTATCTGGACTATGTTACTAAATATCAAATTCTTCTATCTCTTAATGCTTACGGGTTAGGCCCCCCTAGCGCCATCTAGTCGGTAGTTAAAGAACTATCACGGCTTTTGTTATTGCTTCGTTACAGAGCATTTTAACAAATTATGATGACGCAGGCCGAATATTAAAGTAATTTTTATAGGCATTTCTTGCCAAAGACTTTACAAATACAATAATTGCATTTTTGAAAGACAGAATTTTTTTTTTCACATTCATGACTTTTTAAAATTTTTCAATCCTTTTCTGCATGCGAGTTGGGTCCTCGCATACGCCCTCTAGCCGGTAGTTTTAGAAATATCACGGCTTTTTTTATTGCTTCGTTACAGAGAGCGTTTTAATAAATTATGATGTCGCAGGCCGAATATTATAGTAATTTAGTAACTTTTATGGAAATTTCTTGCCAAATACTTTATAAATACAATAATTGCACTTTTGAAAGATAGAAAATCACGATAGGCGTTTTTGATGTAAATTCGTTTAGCAATGCGGGTAGTATAGGGGTAAAATGGCTGTCAAATACAAAAAACTGATATATCTCATTGTTTTACTCCAGTTGTGTAATATTTAAGCAAATACAAATACTCAAAACAGAGTGCTGTATCTGCTACCGCAGTAGAACAAATACCTATAAGGTAATTCATAGGTACTTATAATTACTTAAAATTGAAAGAACAACTTAAATGTCCAGTTTATAGAAATGTTATACTCCAAGTAAGTGGAATTATAACAAGGCATTGAGCAGTGCTTTAATATCAAACAGTTACGACTTTCCATTATCTTAATTTACAAATAAAAGCATTGTGATATTCTTACAAAGTGGAAACAAATCCGTGCAAAATTTGGACGAGTCATAATTTTGAATTAATTCATTTTCAACTTCCGCGTATACACACGCTTATTCCATTTAAAATAAGCAACGGCTTTTAACCTTAATTGGTTTAATTTTGGATTTTTATCCACATTTATTATATTTTATAAAGAATGACGAAAAGCCCCTGCCATGACAGAGTCATTAATCGATTTATTAGCTAATGTATCCATAACCAGTTATAACCTGCTTAAAACAAAAAAATAAAAATACATTAGGCAGTTATAGATAAAAAAATAGTTAATTCCATATTCCCTTTCACGGCTATTCCCATCAAAATACCATCGCCATTTATTGCTTCCTCTACTTATCTTCTACCATTTACCTTAGATATTGCTGCTTTAATTGTTATAGCTTTTCCTCCTTTGCGACTTGAGTGTATTCAGTAAATCGCCACAACGAGCTCTCCGAAGCCAGCATCGCTGTAATCACCTCACCTAGCAATCGGATTAGTACTATCACAGAATACTAAGAGTACAGAACGCAAGTAACTCTATTGATAAAGACACACACAGATATCGTTCACGGACACAGAGTTACAAAGCACTCGCTCTGTGACTTGATTGACGTGTTCCGTGATTCTGTGTCTGCTAGTAGTAGCTCTGCATGCATCAAGATCGTTTTCTGTGAAGATTGCATTCTGTACAGTCCGGTATTCTGTGGTCCTATGGTACGTTGTTAGCATACCTATGACTGCAACATGCATCGCTAGTTTACTGAGAAATGTACCTTACTTATTATTATGCAGTGGTGTAATTATTAAAATTGTTGTTCTATAAATCTGAGGAGTTTGGTTATTGTTTGACCAAATGAATCTCTGAATACAATATGTTGACTTTGATGAAGTTTTTGAAAAAAGCAGGACTAAGCTTGGAAAATCACCGCGATTACCAAAAAGTGGGCAACAAAATGCTAGAAATATTAGAAAGTTAAAGCTAACTAGCTCAGTCCGATTTGAATTACTTCAGTTTGTTATAAAAGTTTAAGCTACATAAAGTGCATTGTTCTGTAATTATTTTTTATACTTCGATATGATTAGTTAATAGATTATTTTGACGAACTTTTGTTTAATATTATTTTGCCAGTACCTAAACCTGTATTTTTAACTTGTATATTTTAATTTTGAAAATAATGTTTATTTTAACATAAATCAGATAGTTAATGCTTGAATAATATTCACACAAATTTGTCCAACCGTAACATGAATAAATGTAAATCTAAAGTAATCTAAATTGCGTTTGATGGTATAACATCAAAAGCCACATGTCACAAAACTTACCTGTATCTGTTTATTGTGATGTATCATTTCAAATTCAAATGAGTTTGTTTATTCGTTGTCATTTGCAATAAATTTGACGCAATCATTTGACTTCCTGTAATTTTCATCGATTAGTTTAAAAAACAAATTAAACTTTTATGTTCTGTACCTATTTATTATTCAAAATGTCAGATCCTTCATTGCTAATAAGACCTTCTTTTTTAACCGACTTTAAAAAGGTTCTCGAATTCAAAATTCTTTTTCTGTTCAAATGGGGTTTTTTCCGAAATGGTCCCATATATTGACCGATCATTTAAGTCGATCAATAGCGTTCGTGTATCATTCATCTCGTTGTAGCTTGACGATCAAAACAAGAACAGTATTCGTTGATTCCATCGGTTTTTATCTTATTGTTTTACTCTAAAAAATATTTACGAAGACACAGCACAATAAAAGCATAACAAAAAAATAAATTATAAAAATAAAAAAACCCGCCTGCACAAAAAAGATGGAATCAAGATCCCCTACATAATTATATAATTTCATGCAGTCGCAGGCATTTTACTAAGTTCATCGAGATTTATTAATGCCTCCGACTGCATGAAATTATATAATTATGTAGGGGATCTTGATTCCATCTTTTTTGTGCAGGCGGGTTTTTTTATTTTTATAATTTATTTTTTAATTTAATATTTTTAGTAGTTGTAGGATGTAACCGATGTAACAACTATTAAAACGTGCTGTATTTGGTTAACGACTGACTTTATTGAAGACACGTCACACACATTACATTAGTTAAGTCAACAACACAATAGATGGCGCTTAGTACTAATTTGTTACCATATTATAACACCCCTACTTAACAAATACTTCTTTTTGGAACAAGACCAATCATATCTAAGAATTTATGATGTTTATTTGACAATAATCCTTTTGTCAACAAATCCGCAGGCATATCTTGTGTTGAAATATACATAACTTTAACCAAATTATTTTTTATAGCATCTTTGACATAATGATGACGTACATCAATATGCTTTGTTCTATTGAGTGATTGGCTATTTGTTGCCAATTTCAAAGCACTCTGATTATCACAATTTAACATGACAGTACATAATTTACCTGTTATTTCATACAATAAATTTCTTAAATATGTAGCCTCCCTAGTCGCTTCTGATAGAGCTACATATTCAGCTTCCGTACTAGATAGAGATACTGTTTTCTGTTTCCTACTTTGCCATGATATCACTGAACCAGACATCAAAAAACAGAAACCAGTATATGACTTTCTATCCAATATGTCATTAGCCCAATCAGCATCAACAAAACCTTTTAATTCTACATTATCTTTAGTGTATTTAAGACCATAATGTTTGGTTTTCTGCAAATACTTTAATACTCTTTTCGCATGATTGTAGTGAGTTTCATTATGACAGTTATTAAATTGACTTAAATAACTAACGGCAAATGAAATATCAGGTCTGGACATAACAGCTAGGTACATTAAGCTACCAATCAGTCTTTGATAAGGTACATCTGTTACACAATTTTCTACCTTTTCAAGATTTAGCTTGCATTCTATAGGTGTATCTATAGATCCACAGTCAAACATTCTGAATCTAAATAATAATTGTTCTATGTATTGCTGTTGATCTATTGTTATAGAATTTGAATCCTTATCTACATTAATCCTCATACCTAAATAACGCTTTACATATCCTAGATCCTTTATCTTAAATTCTTTGCTTAATATATTTATTAATTTTTCAGTCTCATTTTTACATGTAGAGAATATCAGAAAATCGTCGACATACACAGTCACTATTATTTTAAAATCAGTACACAATTTTGTAAACAAACACTGTTCATGACAACTAATCTTAAAACCTAATTTACATAAACAATCCTTTACCCTTTCATACCGCATTAAGGATGATTGCTTAAGCCCATAAATTGCTTTCTTAAGTTTTAAAACTTTGCCTTTATTTTTACATTCATAACCTTCAGGAATTACCATGCAAATATTTTCTTTTAAGTTACCATTCAAAAATGCAGTAGTAACATCGAGATGTGTAATGTCCATACACCACTGTACACTGATAGCAAACAGCATTCTCAGCGTTGAATGTTTTACCACAGGAGAAAAAGTGTCCTCATAATCCACACCACTTCTTTGTGAAAAGCCTTTGGCTACTAACCTAGCCCGATATCTCACTTTACTGTTAACATCAAACTTTTTATTCAAAACCCACTTGCACTGCACAATTGAAGTATCGCTTGGTACATCAATGAGTTCCCATGCCTCATTGCACTCAAACGCCTGCAGCTCCTCTCGCATGGCCAGCTTCCATTGTTCAGCTTCAGGTCCACGCAGCGCCTCTGAGAAATCAACTTCTTCGGCTCCTGGCAAGTTGTTTGAAGTACACATGTTTGTGTAACCATAGCGAGTCGGTGGTTTTCTCACTCTCTTATTTTCAACTATTTCATCACTTACTAGATCTTGCATCTCCCGCAATGACATATCTGTTGATATAACTGAGTCAACAGAAGTGTTAACTGTAGTGTCATATGGATCAGTATAATTTGATGAATCAGAACTTTTGCTATCCAGAGATTCATTCATTATGGTATCATCCCCCACTGAATCTCTGCTCTTTGCACTGGATTCTATCTCATTTTGAATTGTTTCAGTTTCTGCTCTTTGAATCATGTTCTGGCTATAATTCTGAATCCATATGGCTTTGTCTTCTGTTTTATTTATACCATGTTTTCCTTCCATTACTATTACATCTCTCTTAATAGTAATTTCATTTTTCTTTAAATCATATACACGGTATCCTTTTACATTATCTGCATAGCCAACAAGGATGTAATGCTCAGCTTTTTTATCCCACTTTAACCGTCTCTCTTTGGGTATGTGAGCCGCTGGGCTTCCAAATAAACGAATATGACTAACATCTGGTTTCTTCTTGTACCACGCTTCATATGGAGTCATGTTTGCAAGACTTGAAGTTGTAGAGCGGTTTTTCAGGTATACAGCAGAGTTTGCAGCTTCTGGCCAGAACTGTTTTCCAAGCTCTGCATCGAACATCATGCACCTTGCTTTCTCTACAATTGTTCTATTTGCTCTTTCACAGACACCATTTTGTTCTGGCGTGTAAGCAACAGTTTTCTGGTGAATAATGCCATTTGTAACCAAATAATCATTCATTTCTTTATTACAGAATTCACCGCCATTATCTGTTCGAAGTATCTTAATTTTTTTGTTCTGCTGGTTTTCTACCATCATTTTAAATTCTTTAAATTTGTTGAATACTTTATTTTTGTTTTTCAAAAAATATATAAAAGTCATGCGGCTATAGTCGTCTATGAACAAAAGGAAATACCGGGCACCACCAATGGACTTTGTCTCCATAGCACCACATACATCAGAATGTATTACCTGTAGTGTTTCAGTACTTCTATCAGTCACATGTGAAAATGGTAATCTCGTCTGTTTGCCTTCACAGCAAGTCACACATTTATCTTTCGTCATGTCACTAGTACCATCAAATGTTAATCCATTTACCGTCCCATTTCTCATCTTGTTTAAATCACTACTGTTGATGTGTGCTAGCCTTCTGTGCCACATTTCTGCGCTAGCTACTGTTTGTGCCACCAACATACAATCTGCCTCTCGAGTCTGAAGCTTGTAAACACCATTAGTGGACACTGCAGTTGCCACTAAAACATCATTCTTATTACGTATGTAACAGTGGCTTGATTCAAAACTAACATTGTTGCCATTTTTGATAAGCTCACTTACTGATAATAAGTTAGTAGATAAGCTTGGCACGCATAACACATCTTTAACAGTGATTTTATAGTTACAATTCGTCATTATTTGTACGTTTCCAGAACACAAAACTGGCACAACTGTATTATTTGCAACAGTAATATTTGATAACCTCGGCGAGTAATTGGCATTGTTTATCCAGTCTTTTATCGCCGTCATATGTGCACTTGCGCCGGAGTCGACGTACCACTCATGTTTACTATATGTTCCGTTTAAAAACACCACACTAAAAGCGTTTGACTGCTTTTGCTTTTGCAACAATGGACATTGGTTTCTAAAATGACCAATTTCTTTACATTTATAACATTTTAATGTCGTTTTCTTGTCATCTGTCACTTTTGACATAACGCCATGTTTTGAAATGTTTTTCTTTTTACTGCAGTACGGTTTTTTCGCAGCGAATGCAGCGCCACTGGCATCCGTATCGGTAAAAGTAGAAACCTCCATATCAATCAACTTGGACTTTATTGAGTCTGTGGTAATTTGAATACTTGAGTGTTCAATCGCCATTATCATTGGATAATATTTATCCGGTAAACCCGCTAGCAATAATGACCCGATCCATTCGTCCGTAATAGCAAAACCTGTACCTTTCAATCTTTGCGCCGTCTCAATTAATTGCGTTACATACGAAGTCATTGTATCACAATTTTCTTGTCTAATTGAGATTAAATGTCGCAACAGAATAATCTTTCTAGAAAATCCCGAGTCATCAAACATGTTTTTTAGTTTTTTCCACAACTCTTCCGAACTTGATGTCTCTTTAATATGCACATACAAGCTAGTATCTATTGTCAAAACTAGTTTCGCCCTTGTTTTTGCATCTTCTTCAGGTTTTCTTTCAATCTTCGACATCGGTTCTATTTATAGTGTGCCATACCTTCTAGCACTAACAAGTTTACTGCCGCAAAACTCCACTCATCATAATTCACACATAGGTACATAGGTACACTCCACATTGTGAAACTTAAACATAGTGAAGAGGCGTGTACGGATTTATATAAGGAAACCTTTTGAACACTAAAAGGTTTTGGAAATCTTTCAATAGACAACAAAAGGATTGTTTGTTAGGCTTACGTAGATTTATCAAGTTATAACGTTGTTATAATAACTAAAAAAAAAAAAAAATTAAACGGGGTGACTTTGAAGTCAGTGGACAACCTGTTATACATTTTATTTCATTGAACATTGTAAAAAAAATAAACAGATTTTATGGTCTATCAATAAAATGTAAATAAATTAATTGTAACATACAAACAGAAGATATCGACGCTTTGCTATTTTTGTCTAGCGTATAATACCTAAATAAATCGATTAATAATCAAATTAACAATTTAGTCAAGTGTACATGCGATTTAAAAATAAAAATTATGTTCGAAAGAACGTAGCGCTATTTTTTTCTGAATACACGCGGATTTACTACTTGAAGTTTGTCGACTAAATTAAAAAATGTTGTGATTGACATAACATTGACCGCGCGGTTTGTTCCGATAGTAATCACGATGTAAAAGATACTACAAAAATCTTGTCAGTAGTTATTTGATTGCTGTTAAAATCCGAAACAACAATTTAAAGACCACAAAAAGTGGTGTCCCGTGGGGTAATCAAACCAGCAGTAGTCGTACATACTCCTATCGTGCCACCGAGCTGTCCAAATTAGTTCATCAATTTATTTTAAATTTGTTTGGTAGTCCACATGATTAATGATCTGACTGTTGACAGTAAATTACGTCAAATGGGTAAACAAGCAAATATAAATTCAAACTATGGGTTTCAAACTTATTGGTTATGGCAAACTAAAATACTAAGTGAGCGAAATCACTCGGCGGCCGCTGCCCGGGTACGCTCGCTTCGCTCGCTTCGTGCACAGGCGGTTACAGTCTTAACCTAACCGAATCGATTTAGTGCATTAAATTGTAAGCTGTATGTGCTACGTATTATTATCGCCCACTCAGTGTTTTTTCGCCAAATATATAATTTATTCGCATTGTTAATAATCCCCATGCCAAATAATAAAAACGTGACAAATTTTATTTGATGCCACCTACTGAAAGAATGAAATGAAACAAAAATCCATTTTTCGCAAAACCAGATCCTATATAAAACTAATTGTTGTCATTTAATCTCAATTCCACAAAACAAGATAGTTATTTACTTAAGACTTGATTTTTATTAGTCACATTGCATAAAGATATAGCTTTTTTGTTGTAGCCTTGAGGAGAAATCCTTACCGTAGGACAAAACAACATAGGAAATTCGAATATAGCAGTAAAGTTATGATTGCTGTTGCGAAAGGATTGGATAAAAAAATTACAGTTTGACAAAGCTACTTATTTTCAACGTTTTAGGCATAATGTTGATAGAATGAATCGCGGAGTAAAATAACATGATAGGATGTTTGTTTTATTAGATGATGAGCAATAATATTGCTGCTTCAAATCAAATCATAATATAAAAGCATTTCGTCCAAATATTATAAGCACTAAGAATTTAACAAAGTATTGAATTCAAAAAGGTAATAAAGAGGAATGATTGATACCACGACGATCCGACAGTTACTCGAATTAAAAAACGAATGCTCACACTTAACAATCAAACAAAATACTTTTATTAATTTATAAAGCAAAAGCTACAGTGGTCCTAAGTCACACATGTACTACCAACTTTTATAGATATTTTCGTATACTTATCTTAAACATTCTTGTAGTAAGATATAATAGACATAGACGTAAATATAGCCAAGAGTGTTAGTAGACATACTTTCCATGTCACCATTAGATTCCTTGACACCATTTTCTTATTATATGTTTCGTCCAATCTATAAAAGTACCTAACAAAATAAAATGCCAGCGAAGGCACCATAGTAATATTTTATGGCTGATATAAAAACATCTACAAAACGTGCTATACGATTAACATGATCTCGTAACAAAGACTCATACCGAGTATGAAGAGTCTGTAAGAGAAATTGTTGAAGTTTTGTAGGACACATCACAGTTGTATAATGTGGTTGCTTATTTTATGTTTTTGCCTTCTTTTGCCCAAGTTTTAATAATGTTTTTCTTTCTTTCTGCCACTTCCAGCAGTTTCTTTAGACGTGAACTTTGATTTGTTTTGCATCTACCTCCTTCCTTTGTATTATGTTGTATTTCTTTAGTATTTTTGTATATTTTATCTTAATCAAAAGCCATGAAAGGTTGCAATTTGTATATTTATTGTATATTTTCTGGGAAATGTGTTCATTTCCCAGAAAATATACAAACCTTCCTAAAAATCTGTAGGTACTTATTTAATTTACTAAGAGTTGAAACTGGAAATAAAATACCTACATAAACATTTAATTTTTTCAGACCGATGATTGATACACCACGACAATACAATCGAAAAGGTAAACGATCAACACGATATCACAATATGTATCAATTGATCTTGAATGCATCAAATGTATTTGAAGTATAACCCATACCAGCCATGTTCATCATGCACTCAATTTCGCCAAATAGTATCCTCATTCAATAGGTCAAGTCAAGAATCTGATATTACGATTGTTCTCAATAGTGTTAATTGCGAAACAGTACAGATTTGCAGCGGCAACTCATCTTGTGTGGTGCAAACAATGAGCGAAAGCGAAGCTAAATGGTGTTGAAATTGGTAGCCACTAGTACTGGTATCAGAGTTATGACATGAAATGCATATTTAAGTTACAAGTTTATATTCCATGTCATGTCATCACAACTTTTGTACCACTTACACTAGAACCTTTATGGATGATGCAGTATCGTTTTTAAAATTGAGAAGGAACTAAGTTTATTTTGGAAGTATAGATATTTCTGAGAGAACACTTCACTTTGTTCTACTGTGCAATGTAGGCACAAAAGAACCACAAAAAAAACTAAAACATTCGTTACGAATGTAACGAAGGTACTTTGTATTTGAATGATTTCAACGCCCAACTCAATTTAGTCTTCGTCACGACGCAACAAAATAGCGCTTTTCCACGATGCTTGCCTTGAACGATTTGAGGCGCGGTTATGATTCCTATTTGAAGCCAAGGCTCAAAATTTATTTATTTAGTAGGTACTACAACATAATACAAGTGTATACAAAATCCGTCAGTATGATCAGTTGGCAGCAAAACAGAGGATTTTCACATTATAAATATCATGTAATTACATACATATAACTTTTTCGTCATTTTATAAGTTTTTTTAATGTGGTAGTTCATTCTTTATCACGAAACAATGGGGCATTAATGAACCAGAACAAATGTTTTTATGTCATCGTAATAACAAATGTTCACATGGCAGGGTTTCAGGCAAAAAATAGCGTACGCTAATCTTTTATAAAGCTAATATTTCGAGAAATTTAATTTAGGAGGTAATGTCTGAAACTAGTAGATCGCTTCTGAATAAATTGCTTTGCTGGAAGTATGTAGGCTTTGTGATACTCATAGATAACAGCTAGTATCTAAGAAAAATAGCTAGTACAGCTATAATAAACATAAACAGAGACAGATATGTATATCACAAAAAATAATCGACATCAAAATGACAGATGAACAGTTCGATTGCTATTCAAAAATCCTTTGGTGACGAAACAAGGTAAACATACAAAATGTAGGCAACGTATCATATTACCATTGATTCCCACAGACATGCCCTAATAATGACATCAAAGCTTTTAACTTGGGCCAGCAGAGAATTTAATCCGTAACCTCCCGCCGAAGCAAAATAGCACAAGGCATTTATTTCATAACTACAAATCTAAAATGTGGATTCACTCTTAAATATATACGCATAAAGGCCATATTTCAATGGCTCAAAAGAATCTTAAATACTCATATACGAGGGATTACTTGCGTCAACAGTTCTTTTGAAATTATTTAACATTTTAGTTGTTAAGCTAGTGCAATTTCAGGCTTTTTTGAATCTAGAACGCTGTGTTTTTGGGAGTTCTTTAATTAATTTTACCATTTGTTTTCATTCGAGCTGACAGAATTCCTCTTTATAATACGGCAATATTGTATTCAGGAAATAAGTGATACACACGGAGTGAAATCGTTAAGTATGTAAATATTTTAAGCTATCAGAAAAGTCCAGCTTAAGCCTTTGAAATTTATGAGAGGTTTTTTTTCATGAAGTAGACAAGGGATAAGGAAGGATTTTAGAAGGCTTAAGCTCTAAATGGATGTTCACCTAACACGCGCAAAGCTGCGGGCAAAAGCTTAAGCTGATTTAAAAAAGTTATTTTTGTCATTCTACACTATCGGCGCCAACGCGCGAACACTTCAAAAAATCTTTAACTAATTGCCGCAACGTTATCCTTTATTACAAAAGGACTAATTTTTGCAAATCCTAGTAACAAAATCTTTATAATTTTCCTTTTAGGCCTTTTTTGGGCTTTATTATTTGATCTACCAATAAACATGTTTTACACAATCAGCTTGAAGGGTGAATCTGGCCATAGAGGATATGGCCAGATCCCCACAGTGTGATCATATCAATCAAGTACCTATAGCTCAAACGGTTACATCGTTTGAGCTATATGTATTGATTGACAGATTGCATTTTGAACAGTACCAAATACAGAATCTTTAAATTAAAGAAACCGCATTTCTCCTCTTTACGCCCATTTTCCTTTTCGTAATGAAGATCGTCAGTCCTTTGGGAAGACTTAAATTGGGATGTGGGTTCAACACGTAGAAAGGTCCTTGGGGATTTTTAATCTAAGCTGAGATTACACATACTGAGGACACTCTACTACTGTGCTATAGCAGTACTTAGACTGTGCACGGAAGGTTAAATATATACATCATTCACGGACACGAAGTAACAGACCACTGTTTTCGGAAGATGTTCCGAGATTTCGAGTTTTGTGTTACGTACGACTGCAGTGGGTTTGATTTTGACACGGGGCAGAGCTTTCTAAGATTTATAAAATGATGAAATTTGAATAGTATTTTTCGATTTTACTAAAAATATGAAATAATAAATAACAAATTAAAAAACCAAAATCCAAAATTAAAATAAAAAGCGAAAAAAATAATCGTTACTCTGGACTGGGGTCTTCTGGTTTCTGGACCGCCCGATTTCCCGTTTGAGCTATATTAACATTGTAGATGGTGGCGAAACCTTCGTATTCTAATGATATTGTAGCAGTTTTTTATTGCTCTTCCTCCGTCTTACGAATTTTCGATCAGGTCACGTGTCCTAACGCGAGTTTAACATTTTTTACCAATCCCGAAAAGAGCAAAACGCCGCTAAAGAAGTTTTCACTTCAAAAAATGATTGGGTTTATTGACAAGACAGTATCAGTGTATAGATTTCTCGTTTGACCTAATTTTTTTTATTTTTGGTAAGCCATCCAAGTTACACCAAAAAAAATATAGATATGATAAAAACCAACATCCTTGAGCCTGTAACGGTTTCATCATAATTACGTATGGCGCGTTAGGTACGTAATCACGAATATTATCGATATAACTAATATTTAACCCTCTCTAGCATAATTATATTTGATGAATAATAAGATTAACAACCTAGGATTGCCTAAATTATATCACTCGTAAACCTTTGGATAAGTCAAATACCTGGGATTTAGGAGCTTTGTAATTCTAGATATTATTACAAAATTTAGCATGACACAGCTTTAAATTTAAAAGCATTGTTTTGTTATTGTTATTTGATGTTAAAGTAAATGATTTTAGAAGTTTGTGCAGATTAAATGGAATTAGATGAGCTAATTCTTTAATTGTTTATATATATATATATATATATATATATAAATATATATATATATATATATATATTTATAATCAATTGTATATATCTTAAATAACTAGCATTGGCTGTCTACAATCTGCACCTATATAATTTTATGTTACATCACCCAAAGGTTGGCTGGTAGAGAATGCTTTTAGCATTAAGTCCGCCTTTGTACAATATTTTGTGCATGAAGTCAATAAATAAATAAATAAATAAATAATTCGCATGCTACATTTGTTAATTTGAATATTTTGTTAGTATATTTTTTCTGTTCAAATACGACTATGATAGATAAGAGTTTTGGTTAATGCAACCTAATTGTCATGCCTTTTATTGTTTTTTTTGTTTCGGTTACATTTAAGGGTTATAAAAGTATATGTAAACATAAATAAAATTAATTGCTAGTAGCAGCAAGTAATTTTATTCATGTTTACAAATACTTTTTTATTTCATTTTTTTTAATCTGTATTTTCCTGTCAGTTGATTTAGGATAAAATATTGACATTTATTGTAGGCCTAAAAGTTGAAATAACAAAAAAGTGTAAAGTACTGTTACATTTTATAATAACATGGGTCAGAGAGCAACTATAAAACAAAACGAAACAAATGCAACTTTCAAACTCCTATTACTTCGTTCAAGCGAAAAACAGCTTTTACAATACAGAACGATGAAAATACCATTTATTTCAAATCCTTTTTAAAACCGCACAAATGCCAACTGAAAATTTTATAAATGTTCCAAGTTCTTATTGGTTATATTTTTTTTAAATTTAGTCTTAAACTGTGTTCTAGACTCTCCCACTGGGCGTATTTCCTGGATAATAAGCTTTGGGATTCGTGCTACACCGTATTGCAGTGGCGATAAAAAACATTGTGAACATTTATTAAAAAATAAACTTTTTTTCATTAGCTCTTGCTTTTATGAATAGATAAGGTAAGAAAAACTCTGTTCTAAAAAATGATGTAATAAGGTTTTTTTGTAGTATAGAATTAGAAAAAAGTCTCATTTTCGAAAAGCTCATTAAATTCTGTCCTGTTTGTGTTTGGAAATTGGTCGAGGTGTAATAATAGAAAAATACTAACACTTTTTCGTTGTAGACATATTTCTATGTTCTACACGTTCACTTTTTAAAAAAAAAACTTTGATAAAAACAGACATCAGACAGAGCCGACCTAGACATTAAAAAGAATCAAAAGTAAACCTAGAAATTTGTAAGAGAAATTCATGTGCATGAAGATCATCAACCGTTTTCCAGAAACCATATAAAATCTACCACTCAATCAATTTCGCAGGGCTCTGTATGTTTTAAATATAACCAGAACCAACTTATTATAATACTTTGATAATAGATGTATTACTAATAGCCCTAATTTTTAAATGCATGTATCTTTCTTTATATTTTTTAAAATTACCTTTAAATGAGCTACATATAAACAAGAATTGCATTAAATTTCATGAAAATCGGTGGAGCCGTTTCAAAATAATATTTTATAATTACTTCTAACGAATAAATTACTATATTATCCCTAATAAGGTAAAGATTTCATTTTATGAATTTTGTATTTACTATGATGATTTCATATATATTTCTTCGAAATAAAAATAAATAAGATCTACTAAATCAATGACAATTTACGTGTGTAATGAATGATTCCCTGGATTATTTCGATTGGTAACGTCACAATCATTAACAGACCATGGTTTGAGATGTGATATTTTTGTGAAATAATCACGATTTACATATATAAAGACAAATTCTGTTAGAGTTCATTAAAAGCAATACGACTTGGGAAGGCCTGTCATTCTAAATGGGTCACAATGCTATTGTGTTTCTTGTCTCTCTCTTACTTGTAGTACTGTCATAAAGAAGTATCATCTTGCTTGTACACTCTGTACGTCTATACGTTAGTATATCCTAAGTCTATGTTCCCATCAGAGACTGACGCAAACTAAACAATCGCGCCATTCAATAATGCGGATATTGTTTACAAACTCTGGAAACTTAATTAGAAAAAATAAGTCTAAAGGAGTTCGCTATAGCGGGATAACATTAAAATTTTAAGCGAACAAACTCCGAGTCTGACTGTATTATTGTTTTCAACCGCACGGCTGAAAAGATTGACGAGATTTTTCATTGTAATGATTAAAAGTGCAGTTTTGGGAGCTATTTGCATATTTGTTTGTATTAAACGAGTTTTGATTCTGGCATAGAAGTTGTAGGTACAAGTCGGCGTTCTTTCTTGCATTGTTCTTATATTGCATGAGTTAATGAATGAAAAAAGGTAAATTAGGTAATCCTATTCTTAAAGTACTCATTATTAAACCTAATTGACTTAAAGTAGATAAAGCAATTAATTTTTTAAATCAAATTTATAATTAGCTCTATGTTACCTTTAAATTATACAAAGTTGATGTATTTTGGCAAAAAAATGGCACATCACTGCCTATGCCTGTGGCCATGATGCCTGTTTACCCTTTTCTTTCTTCCAGAATATGCGCGAGAAAGTTAGAGAATTAATTATGTCACAGCTATACCGAGACAAAATTCAATCAGTGGAGGCTTTTCTTTATTCTGCTCATTACAGAAGGCATAATAAATAGTAATCAAGATTGTATTTTAAGTTCCAGAACGATTTTGAAATATAAAAATACAAACTATAGAGGCAAGCTAGTTTCGTTTAATGGTAATGTCAAGTTATAATTTATCGTAATTTTATCGTATATTCTTAATATTATGAGTGCGGCAGTTATCCAGTAAATAACTAGTGTACAATTTAAGAACACATGGCGACAGTAGTCTAGCCTTTTGTACGAAATGAATGATGACATTTGTACCTAGTGGGTACACTGACAGCACACAATATCAGGCTTTTGTTACTACATAAAAATTCTGATAGTAATATACCACATGGGTATTTTAATTTGGTTGATAAATTAGACGCTCTTAGAGGACAAGTTGTAGGGAATAGTAATAGATATGAGTCAATGTGAAAATAAATAATTTAATTTATATATTTCTGTGGTATCATAAAAATAATATTTTGAACCATTTTATATTATTCTTTGATTTCTTCGTAACAGAGTATTAAAAATATTTTTTTTTATCATTTTTTAAGTTTACTATTTTTATAATCCTTATCACAAGAATTCTTGTGCTCTCACTTAATTTTATGTCAGAATATATTTTGTAAGCTGTTAAAAATATTGTACAATATTTCCTAGCATCTTGAAATTATGAAAATTATTTGGCATAAAGAGATTATGTCTTAGTGAATGCTGTCGTCGGTTTATATACCGCTTGCAAGACTTACACCGAATTTGAAATAATAATACAGAGAAACAGAAAATGTGGTCAATGCAAGTGAGACTCGGTGTGTTGGGATGATTCCTTGATTTAGTAGCATTCTCTTGAATGTGGTAGATAAGGAATCAAACCATATTAGACAAAATAAAAAAATAATTTTATTTTCAAAAATATGGTGGTGAACAGGTGTTATAAATTGTGCATGCAAATTTATAGCCCTAGAAGGCTGTAATTTTGAATGGATACACATTAGTTCACAGTCCAGAGATTGTTAATGCTAGAAGGCTGTAATTTTATGCCAAGTCCGTCCGTCCGTCCGTCCACAGCTTAGCTCAGAATGTGAGCTGTGGACGGACGGAAGGACGGACTTAGCGAAACTATAAGAGTTACGTTTTGCCATTTTGGAACCCTAAAAACACGATTTATCAAAAAACAATACCGAGCAAAGCTCTGTCATTCAGGTACTTAATATAAAACACACTAAATTCTATGTTATAAATTTAAAATTAAAATAACTTTAATTAATATAAAAACATTTGCACGCCACAATTGGCAGAATATGCTGTAACTGAACAATTTATAACAACTGTAAACCACCATATTCTTGAAAATAAAGTTTATTTATTCATTTAGTCTAAAATGGTTTAATTCCTTATCTACCAAAGTTAAATGAAATCTACTAAATCAAGGAACCATCACAACGCAGCGAGTCTCACTCACTCATTTGCATTGACCACATTTTCTGTTTCCCTGTATTATTAATCTGTTTTCTCCACTAACATACCACTGTATAAATTTTGTGGTATAACTAAAGTTGGACGTTTCGTCAAAACAAAGCTACTATGGCAATTCCAGGTTGCTATCTATCATTTTAAAATTTGCTCTAAGGATCCTGTACTATAATAATTTAATAACTTTTTAGTTACAAGTGCAATTGAAACATGACAAGTTTGAAATGTCGCCGTCGTACGTAAATCGAGATATTACTCCGCTGCCGTCGTCATCTTTAGGCCAAAAATTTGAGGATCAAGTTACAGATTAAAGCAGTAGATAAAAGTAAAACAAAAGCAAATGCGTAGTTTTCCAGCCAAAAGAGACTGGCTCACAAGTAACCAAAAACATTTCTTAAGCTTCGTCGGCAGCTATCGCGATGTAATTACGATGGGATCCTGACTGCCAAAACACAGGTTTCACCTAACTTTGGATTCCACTCAAATAAACTTAAACTACTTAATTAAATATTTTTGATTTTATGGTTTCTATATTAATTTATGTTATTTCAATGTTAAGTACTAGCCAATCGTATGTGATATTTGTGAATTATTTTACTATAATTCAACAACATAATGGTGATTAGCTAAATTTGGCATATTGTATAAATTTAGGATATACTAGGCATATTTTGTAATAGTACTTATCGATATTTTTCGACTTTAAGACATCTTGTCACTAGCTCACGCTTACACTGATAAATCAAAAATCGTCACACATAAGTGAGCTCTTTCTTCTTCTACTAGTATATCTCAAGTCTATGGATGGGAATAAGACGACCTTGGTTAATGCCCATACTATACGTCTTGCCAAATAAATGTGTCATTTTCCTGTGATCACGAATAACAAATCCCATAATGGTTGAGGGTTTTAAATTACAAAGGATTTAAATTTTTTGTCACGTTCTAAATCGATGACTACATAATATTATGTTTTTAAAATCTAAATCAGTTTCATTGAAATATAAGTCATACATATTTATAGATTTCTTATCAAATTGCTGAAAAACCTTCATAGAAATTGTATTTACCTGCCCGTCTGTACCATATATTTTTTCTTGTTCAGTCTTTTAGTTTTGCATTCGCTCGAGCTAACGACCTAAGCCTTTTCTAATTTAGTACTATTGTAAAGTTTAAACGCCTAAAAGCTTTATTAAAAAACTTTGAAATAGAAGATTAAATTTACTTAATCTGTTTTAGTAAATCATGTTTTTAAATGTAAATAATATTGGTCTAAACAACATTAAAATCAGATTGACGATATAAGTGACGGGAATAGAAATTTGGATCATATTTAACCCTAAAACCCTACATGGCGTCTGAGGCAGCCCAGGGAAGTACGTTTTCTAATTATTTATGTTTGTATAATATCTACAGGTTTGAGCGTTTGTATATTTTGTATTTTTGTGTTGTAGTTTAGTGTTGACCGCTATCGAATAACCCCTAATTGGGTGCATAGAGTGTGACACACCCATGTGTCACACTCTATGCGCATGTTTCTAAACCCATAACGTTTTAAAATTTTGATTTAGCGCTCTGGTCTTCTAGGTAGCTTCAAAACTACGGGTGACGTTCATAATATTCTATGTATATTAGTGACATTGAATAAAATGCATTACAGTACCTTTACATTTTCAATATCCCGTTTTGGGTTTTAGGATTCCATAGTCAACTTTTTGCCATGTCCGTATATCCTTCCACAGCTAATAACAATGTTAGTTACGCCAAGTGATAAAATAAAATGTCGAAAGAAAACTTTTTTTATGGTTCTCCTCTACACGTAAAGTGGGGATACTTAGCAAAGTGGATGAGGTCCTATTACAAAATTGAACCAGCTTCTTATAGTCATGAGAGAAAAAGGTAGTATTATATTTCATATAAAAATTTATTAAATGCTATTATGTCCTATCAAAAAGTGACCAATTTATATAAATGTGCTCGGCCTAAATTGTCACGAGGTAACCTATAAAGGTATGAAAAAGTTAGTTTTATGTTTAGAAACGTAGTATTTCTATAGGATTAAACAAATATGTAAGTTCAAAAGATCCTATTAATAATGTGACACTTTTTTCCTCTCTAGTCTAGCCTCTCAAAAAACAAAAACGTGCGATAAGTAACTACGTGCCAATATAAACAGCAACAAATAAAAGCAGTGAAATAGTTTAAAAATATATAAGACTGAAGTTCAACTTACCCACATTTTAAACTAAGTGCAAAATGCTGGGGAATTAAATTTCGCTACTACACGCAGGCAAGTGGTGTACAAAATATGGGCCAGACTTCCGAAGACCTACCGACCAGAATGATCCGAAATTTACTGTATGCAGCGACCTTGTACAAACTCTGAGTTATAACATAAAACACCATAGGTGAACTACGCGCCGAAGTAGTGTTATTACGCAACGCTGTTTCTGCAAGTAGGTCACCTGACGCCTCTAAAGTGAACAGTTGTCGCGAGGCGCTAAATGCATCGGTCAGCAATTTTCAGTCGCCGCGTCAAGTTGCGTCACCGACTGTACAAGTTGACAACAACGCATCACGTGCCGTCACCGTACGCCTCTCGACTCCGAAAGAGGTCAAGACAAGCGTAAGTACGTCTACTCATAGTCGTGCTTATGCCGATATTGCCGCGAAGAAGAAACGAACAGCGGTTCAAACAGGGGAGAAGAAGAAGAGCGTGCCCCCAGTCACTACAAAAGGGCAAATAGACGCTGAGGGCTTCATAAAAGTCGAAAAGAAGCAGAGGAAGCCCTCCAGCTGCAACCAGCGTGGTACCGGCGTGACGGGACCCAATATGTTGCTGCGTCCGGCAACACCTACGACGCAGCTATATGTGTCTCGTCTGCATCACACTACAAAGACTGAGGAACTTGTGGAGTACCTCAAAAAAAAGACCAAGTGGACCTTGAGGGTGGAGAAATTGGAGTCGCGCCATAACGTTAATTTTAAGTCGTTTATGGTGCGAGTGCCCGCGGAACATCTGTCCACCTTCATGAAGGAAGACCTTTGGCCGAAAGGTGTCGCATACCGACGATTTCGTGGCAGGTTACGCGACACCTCGCAGGGAAACACGACGCCGTCGCCGCTGTCTCGTGCTTAACTTTGTGTTTAGTTTTTTTATTAAATATGTATTAGTCTAATAAGTTTTCTATTTATGTATTTGTATAATATGGGCCTTAGTAGCCTGAAAATAAATGGTTATTATTATATGCTGTTTGATAAGAAAATGAATGTTTTACTACACACATTGTAACAATAATAATATATCTATAGGGACACTATTTTTACCCAACTAAAGGAATGTTTATGTCTTCACGCGTATTTTGTATGTATGAATGTAATATTCGTTATTACCTCATTAGTCCAAGTTACATTTGGGGTTGCGTTTTTTAGAGGACGCAATTTTATTTTTTTTGGGTGTACGGGGGTCAGTCTAAAGCCAAGTTTGTGGGGTCGCCACCCTTGTCCCACGGCCGCCATCTTGAAAATAGGGGTTGAAATGGTTTTTACTATATATCTCTTATACTATTTATCTGATAAAATAAATTTGTTAACAAAGAAAAAATTTAACATTTCAATGGACTACATATCTTTCAAACCTCTACACGAATTATACTATTTATACATTGTCAGATTCGTATTGATTGCCCATGTGTTATTAGGTAATTTACAATTGAAAAAACAAACATGGCGGCTATAAGATGTCAAAATAAAGAAGTGTGAAAAAAAAGTTGTTTCGAATACTGTAATATGGGTGTCAAATTATCTTTGATTTACTCATTGTGAGTATTTAAAAAAGGTATAACATTATTATGACTGTAATACTAATAAAGTTAGTAAGCAACCATTCTTTATTCAATTTTCAATACTTGGGAATAGCTGTGATAAAAGTTAGTTGTACATAAACAGTTGTACATTCTACAAATACTAAAAAGTATTAAGTAAATAAAATAAATAAATTAAAACAATCCAAAAACCCGCCTGCACAAAAATTTTGAAACACCGAAACGTGAATGCTTGGTCCACCCTGTATACGTTTTTACAATAAAAAATGTAATTGGGACTATTAAGGCAAACATGCATAAATAAATAGTGCCTAATAATAACATGTCAAATAATACATTTCCAAAGACCTGGTAAAAAAAACAGATTCTTAGAAGGTCTAACAGATTCTAAATGAGACCTGTATCCAACAGCCCCTGCCGCTGTGACACTAGATTTATTAGGACGTATAACAGCGTCATATGCTATTTGTTATAATGATGTCTCATCTACAATGCAGTCATTGTAATTAATGGCACTATACGACATTAAGCGTCACCCATCCACTAAACAGGATAACTATTACTCAACAGCGCTAATCGCACAATTTATACAAGCACCAAGTAAAAATATGGACAAACTATTTTTTACTCTTTTGGATTTAAAATAAAGTCTAAAATTAAACGATGATTCAAGCTGTGAAGCAAAGGGAAATTTTATTCAGAGAATTCACATAGACCAATTTAAATACGATTTTTTTCTACCCTTTTTAAGTTGAATCCATTGCCAACATTGTGAAAGTTTCGTTAATTTTGAAGCGTATTGTTATTCAGTAATTATTTGTTCTGGCAAGCAAATTCCGTAGGTTCTATATTGGAAAAGTATTTGAGAACATTTTTTGTACAATGTAAACATATTTTTCAACTAAAATAAACAGAAAATATTTCACAAACGAGTCTGTGTAGAATAAATTGGAAACATGACATTGTGATAAAAGTTTGTTTCAAATTAAGTGGAAACCAGAAAAAATATTTTAAATACCATTTAAATCGATTCAAGTCTTTTAATCGAAACACCTTTGCAAAATGAAGTTATATGAAAGCAAATGAAAATTCTTGCAGCATTTTTGTGGTTTGTCTTTTAATTTTACTTATCCTAAAAAGTATGTGACGTGGAGAGTCGTGAAGTGTGGCTGTCATATATGTGGACACAGTCGGTAAGTTTTAACTTGCACGAAAATCTAAAAGGGAACAGGATAAGAGAACATCAAGACATATTTCAGCTTGATTTTAGACTCCAGTATAGAAACTCAATTAGTGACGTCACCTCACGTGTCAAGGTAGCCATTAGATTTTGTATAGATTAATGCAAAATGTTAAATTAAACTGAAAATATTTTAAGAACTCTTAAGCCGTGTATAAGCAACCATGTATAAAAAATCCTTTTTACAAAAATAATGTTTCTTTGTAAAAAAAAAAATCTTACTTGGCTTCTCGAATCACGGTTAATTTTCTGCCTTTTATTAAATAGTTTCGTTGTCTGTCTCCGAAACTCATCATCATATCGACAAAATTGGAACATTTCGGAATGAATCTCTCTCGAACAAAAATGTCGGGCACTCACAAAATAGGGTTCCGGAGCTGGCTCTCTTGAGTGTAACAATAATTTGTCAAAATTTCAAAATTCAAAATTCTTTATTCACTTAGGATGCAAAACAACTCTTGTAATACGTCGGGATTCTACATGTACATGTAATGCCAAGTTCGCAAACAATAGGTAAAGCCGGAGAAAAGAACCTGGTCATAAATAAAAACTCGCGGCCACTCTTTTCGAATTTCCAATTGTACAATGTTTATATGTTTAAAAACTTGATATGGGGGTAACGTGCTGCCACTAATATACTGTACACCAAAATGTCGGCGAAAGTAATATAAGTATTCATGCAAAATTACAGCCTTCTAACACTAACAATCTCTGAGCTAAGCTACGGACGGCCGGACGGAAATATACGGAATTGATTACCTCCTCTTTTTTAAAGTCGGTTAAAAGAAAAGAATTTAATAATTCCAATATTAAATTTAGGTATCAATTTAAGGAAAATAATAAACGAGTTTCAAAATGCTAAATATATTATTAAAAATAAATTATTACATAGGTATGGGAAGTTATTTTCAAACCATATTAATTCACTTTTCCGCGAGAAACCTCCAAAACAATTTCATACTAATCAAAACAAATATATAAACTGGAACCGCAGACAAACATCTCACGAAAACTGCCACGAATTAAAATCAGCATCTAATTTTAAGGCAGAATTTAGTCAGACCATATAGTCTAAACTCGATTCGGTATGCTTTGATATAATTTTACTTACGTTTCAGATGTCAAAATAATGTCACGTTGAGGTCTAGTTTTCGACGGCTACTGGAAAATGTTTATTTTGGAATAGAATTAATTTGTTCGGATAACTTTGGATATAAGGGGGTATGTCTACAAATTGGATTGTGATTTTAAAATTAATGATTTTGCTTAAACGAAATAAACACAGTTTAAATTCTAATTTCGAATTCTTATGACTGTTTGTACAGAACATTTTGTTAAAACTTTATTAAAATATTTATATAAAAAATAACACCCGTTGAATTTGAGTCCGGACTTCCGATCTTAGCATAGAAATCAAATATGATATCATAAAAATATCTTTGAAAAATGTTAAGGTTACCGTTGACCATAGGCTTATGCGCCGGAACACCGTGTGATTTTTATTCGGTTCGACTCCGACATACCCCCTCCTGCATGCGTAAAAGTATGGTCCGTGGAGATTTTTGCACACGATAATAAATAATAATTATATGTATTATTGTATAGTATAAGTGCATACAATAAAAGGATCACAAACCAACCAAACACCTTGGCGAAAGTACTGATGGAAGACACCCAGATAAATCGTAGACTGAAACGGAAACTTCACCGCAAGATACACTTAAATATTTGTGAAGTAAAGTAGGAAGTGACACAGGTCAAATTCCGAGCATGACAAGACAAACTCCGACAAACATACTATTTAATGTTTCAGCAAGGCAACAGATTATAGTAAACAAAAAAAAATATATACAGGGTGTATCAGAAAGGTGTGGTCAAATTTCAGCAGCGGATACGGTATGTTATCAGTATTGCACCTACCATGGTGCCATAGCTGCTTGCATTATTATTACTTAATAATGCAACCAGCAATAATACAATAATACATATTATTGTATAGTAGTACTATACAATAACACATATAATTTCAACCCAAGAGTAACCCAGTGGTTAAGGCTTCTGATTCGCAATCTAGATATCGCGTGTTCGATCCCCACCCATTATACTGCCGACGTGACTTAGCTAGAGTGGTAATAAGATTGCTAATAACAGATAAATCATATCACTAAAAAAAGTTATTCAATGTTTTAACTTTAAGAAAAATCTTCATTAAGAAAAATTTGCTCATCTATGACAGACGCTAAACATTTCATTAAACATTATCCTCACACTTAGATTAAAACATTAATTATCTCAGGCAACTCAAGAGCTCAAATTATAATGGTTAAGAATATGTTTAAATTAATGCCAGCATACAGAATTGCCTTGTTTAGATACACACCAAAATTTATGTGTATTGTTAGTGTAACGTCAGGACTTGAAACTTCCAAATTGTGTGTATTGTTATGGTTAAGAGTTACTAGTTCAAGTAACTTTGTTTTTCTAGGCTATAAATTATAAATATTCTGAGGTGAACTGAAAGTATTATTTATTTCATTTATACTTTTTGCATTGTTTACATAGACATAAATATGAATAATTCGAGATCATGTATTGCTAGTCATTGTGAATAATAATCATTTTCACTGTATTATTCATAATAGGTAGTTAATCTTAGGAAAAGTATACCTATGCTCGCCTCCACGCCTCTGGTTCTAACTAACAGCCTCGGACTGTCACAAACAAGTAGGTACCACGTGAAGTCGGGGTGGGCTAATTCGGTTTTGTCATAGTTTTGAATTACCACGTACCTACAAGTCGATTCAAATAAATTATACCCATTTTATGGCTTTACTTAAGACTTGCTAGATATTATACATATTAACTAGGCAAGATGATTTATTCGGACCTTATATTCACAATTCTTAAAATGTTTTTTTTATTATGCATAATACCTAGTGACTATACAGGGAGTAACAGAAAGGTGTGGTCATATTCAAGAGTTGGTATGTGCTCATGATACTGAGTGCACATAACTAATTTTATCAAAATCGGAGTACCCTAAAAAACATTTATTATTTTTTCATTCGTTAATTTATGAATAAAAAGTTATTAATTAAAAAAAGTTTGACTTAAAAAGTTCTATGCCATAAAAATACAATCAAATTTTGTACCAGGGGAGGTATAATTCTTATGCCATACGCCTTTCAATATGCTATAACTATGTAATAATAATGCAACCAGCTATGGCACTATGGTAGGTGCAATATTGATAACATACCCTATCCGCTGCTAAAATTTGACTATAATAACAAATTTACTGTAACATATATGTACATTTGTTTTATTTAAAACAAAAAACTGCGTCCAGTATTAATTAAAACTAAACTTAACGACGACACTGATGCACGTTAAAATTCGAATGAGTTTAAGTTTGCATCTTTACTGTGTTAATATTATTTTCTTTTAATAATGAATAACAAATGAAAAAATATTTTAATAATCTTGAGTCTTTATCCTAAACAATGGGCTTACAAAAGCTCAGTAGTAATTAATCAAGTACTGTTACTGTTATAATTCCCGTCAATCCCTCAATTCTAAATCATCTAAATTCTAATAAAATCTTTGCAGTATTCAATAATTCTTATATTTTACCAAAGTTCTGAGACGCAAATAATTCAATATATAAATTCATTCATAAATTGAACTGGTTCAAATGAAAATTTGATATCTCCAAAATTGAAGACTAATTTTAACTTCTCACTTCTAGGTCTACAAGAAAATGTTAAGTACACAACACCAACAAATTTAAAAACCGGAATCCACTCATGGTCTGTTAAAATATGGCTTTATACAGATTACAGAGGCCCCGGGGATCCGAGAGAATCTAATTCAGCTATAACACAATTTGTTGGGACTGAAGTAATGTCTCCGGCACAAGCGGGCAGCGTTAAATGCGAAATCGGTGAAGATCGTTTATGAGACTCAGGTGAAAAATTATGAACAGTAAGGTCTATTTATAGGGATGATTTTGATTGGTACAAATGGAATGGGCCGGTCATTCAAGTTAAGAAGCCGGAAAAATGGGTCCTTCATTTTGTTTATCGATGTTGTTTCTATAAGTACAGCAACAAAGGTAAACAAAATATGATTATTAGCAATCTATGTGACATGTCCAGTACTTGTAGACAATATAATAAAGAAGATAAATAATAATATGTTTCCATTTTAATGAAGAGCTAATGTCATATTGTACATACCTACACGTTTCTTCGTTTTAGTACATTTTCTTATTACAATAATAACATTATTAGAACAAAAGCAGCTATTCATGTATTAATTTTGTAATAATATTATCTTAGAGATACCGAAGGATGATTATTATAATTTTGATACACATACGGCGTATCTAACTAAGTTAATTATGCCACTGTTAATATTTCCTCCAAATAATAACCAAACCACATGTATGGTAAATTCCAACTTTTGTTTGCAAAAAAGCAATTTTTCTTTGAAAATGATTTTGTGTTTTGTAATTGTCACAATCGTGTTAAGTAAAAATAAAATTTTAAAATGCCTACTAATAATACTTCTTCTTTATCCCTTTTAAATAGCATCGGTAAACTTCATTAACAGAGTCGATAGTCGATTTATTTTCAGTATAGTTTTAAATTTAATTTTAAACTGTTCATTTGATTAATAAAATATTATTTTATCCGTAGTTACTTCCTTAACATCTTTGCGAAACAATTTCAATACAACAAAACAACAAATAGAGTAGAATGTTCACTGATTTTGTATTGTTTGGTGTTTATTCAGGTTTTGTTTCATATCCACCTTTTATCTTTTGTTTCCATGCTTAACTTTTTTTATACTTTTTGGCAAAACGAAACCTTTATAGTTTCGCCATATCGCCACGTCCGTCCATCCGTCCGCAGTTTAGCTTAGAGACTGTTAGTGCTAGAAGACTGGAATTTTGCATGTGACAAAGTGAAATTTTGAAAGATTTTTTTTTATGGTACCTCCCCTCTATATAAAATAGGGATGTGATGATTTATTTTTCTCACCTACCTAATCGTGTGGGGTGTCATTAGCTAAGTATTAAAAATAAAACAATTTTTCAATTTAGCGTTTGCGAAATATTAAACTATAAAGTGCAAATTTTTTTAGAGTCAAGTGTCACCCCCCACCCCCGGTAGTTAATAAGTTGATGTCGGGTGAAATCACGGTAGTAGTATATATAGAAATTAAAAGAAAAACTACCACAGCTAAGTAGGCTTTACAACTTAACGAGTAACAGCTGACCAAGTGAGAAGTAACAAAATTTCCATATAGATTCCATTAAAAATAATTATATAACGTTGTTAGTAGTATGAAACAAAAACAACAGAAAACCCACTTCTTAAGCCTTATTCGGATGGGGGACTACGGAACCCTACATTGTGCATGGCCCGACAGGCAATTGCCCGGTTTTAGCATCCAGCTTAAGCGTGTAAGTTAAATAACATTTTAAATTAGTGCAAATATACTTACTTGTTCATTTCCTCTTACTTGGAGCGTTAAAACACTAAATGCTCAAAGATGGCCATTCCTAAAAAAGGAACTATGGAAAAATGGACGTCACAGATAATTCAAAATCAGTCTCGCTATATCCCAACTCTCGCAATTTGTTCACGAAGCATGCCTAATTGTCTAAAGGAATACCGTCTCAACGGATTTGTATAAGTCTCCATCCGATCCCGAGATTTAGGGTCTGAATGTTTTACGTTTGTGGAAAGTTTTATAGAGGTAGTTGGGATAATTTAAAACAGATGTGTCAATACTCCTATTTTGTCAATTAAATGTTAAACTTTAACCCCTTGTACTGTTGGGCAAACTCACCTGTATACTCGGAAAAGGTTCAACTATTTATTCGAGGGTTTATATTTCCAGTTGTGGCCGGTACCTCTCTTTCAAAGCAATGAGAAAAGCTTTGAATAACTTTTTTTGCGTTATCAATCAATTTCTCAAAGTTTCTCAAATCAAACTTTTGTTCGAGATTACGTAATAAAAATGTTTGACAAGAACCTACAGAAAACAAAGAAACGTAATAAAACAAACAGGTTATTAATTGAAGACCCATTTTTGAGAAAAATGGCCTTAAAAGCGCCCGTGCATATTAACTAAGGCTACAAACTAAAAGGTATTTATTTAGAAATATATAAGTATGCTTATCAGTTGTCAGACCTTGGCTTAGTTTGGGATCAGATGTAGATGTGTGAGTTGTCCCAAGATATTATTATTATATCACTGAGGCCAAGAATGTTTACAATATTTAAGTTAAATATTACTTCTTTGTACTGCATGCCTGTCAGTATGACTTCATAATAATAACGCCAGATGAACACATTGGTAAATAAGCAATGATGGCTTAAAGCTGATGGTCCATGAAGCATGGGGAGAACATGTAACCTGACACTAACAACAAGATTCTATTAAAAAATAACTGAACAAAATTAATCGAGACCAAAAACGCAAAACCTCTAAATGAACCTGAGTCAAATACCTACAATAATAAAATTACATTTTTGAAAATTGTATTTGTAAAGTCTTTGGCAAGAAATGCCTATAAAAAATAATTCAGAACCGGAGTCAGCTAAAATACTTCGCTACCACAATACAACTTGCTTGTTACCTTAAAACGCCAAAAGTTTTACTCGTGCAGTAAAATATTTTGTACTCGAATTACCTGAAAATATAAAGAAATACATTATTTATTTTGCTTCTTTTACTATAATTAGTTCAAATTATAAAATACTCTTTCAGGGGAAACGTAAATATCATTAATACAAGTATAACTTAATAGGCAAATCTAATTTCTTTTGTTTGATTGTTACATATTTCATTTAGAGCTGTAGCTCAAGATTTTGCTTTAACATGTTGTTCAGTATTCACATGCGTTTTTTAATATCAACCCGTAATTCATGTGAATATCTGTATAGTTTTAAAACAAAATTATATTTGCTTTTATAATTGTAACTGACTGTTGTTTGTCACATCCTATGGCAGGAACTGTAAAAGTGGAATTACAATGTGCACGAAAAAAAACCAGTGTTCCATATTAAGTCTTCAGACAATTCTCTTCAGTGCGCTTGTGACAAGTAAGTATTTCCTAAACTTTGACGTCACACAATTCCTAATAATGAAATTAGAGGGGTCATAACTCAATAGAACCCTCAGGTCTTTAAAATATCTGCCCTTTGTTTTGCCGAAACTGCGATTAGTTGTCGGCCCTGCGACTAAACTCTCTTAGACCAGAGTGAGCACTTGTTTGCACACTATAATTTCCCCTAGGTAATTAGGTAACCTTTTCGAAATCAGCCGCGGTTAGGAGAATTGACATTGTAAAGTGCAATAAGTTACGGTTACCTACACACCAAGAAGTAAAAGTGTTCAGTACCTGCTCCGTATTAAAATAGAAATACTGATTAAGGCCTGTATTAATTTGTACCAACAGACCTAGCTGAAAACGTGAAACAGCTGTCTGTATGTCACTTGATCTAGAGACAGTAATTACATTTTACAGAGAAAACTGTTTAGTAAGTGAAAACGATACATATTGTAATATTCCATTAAATAATTGCTTAGGAATTAATTTAATCCTATTCCTACTGCGAAGAAAGATAAACTATGAAGAAAAAACGGAGGATTGCCTTGTGTATGTGTAAAAAGTACTCTTGAGACCAAAGTATGAGAAGGTAGATACGTCAAATTCAAACCCTCTTAAGACCTGGTGTTCAATATGATAGCCCATAGCCGGGGACGGGAATGTCCCTTGTGATAGTGTTGCCTCAACAGTAAGATTACAATATACAACTAATAATAGAATGGCATATATCTAATTCATAGGGTTTCACAAAGTTAAACAATTTTCTATAGAAATTGATCAACCGAACTTTCGGTTTACAATTCTGTTAGAACGAACTCATCGGATTGATATACATAAATAATGCATAGTCAACAAGACCACTTGTTTTAGCGATTTCAAAATTTTAATTAGGTACTTACTTTTATTTTATCAAGTTTTTACAATACATATTTTTTTATAATAAGGTACGAAACAAATACCCATTGTGTTTATTTCTTTACAAAAAATAAAATTGGATATTATTTCCTCGATGAACATGAATTGAAAATGGACTTAAGACTTTGCTACTACGACATATAATACTTTTTGTAACATTATACGCCCTTTTAACAATTTTTTTTATGTCAGTGGAACATTAATTCAGGATATGAAACAAAAAAATAATAAGTAATTCTTATTTTATTTTTTACTTGTGAAGTAGGAAACGTTTATTAATATAAAATAGATATCAGTATAATTCGTTATATAGTAGGTATTCGTAAAATTGTTATTAGTCATTACAATTTTAAACTATACGAAATATACTAACATTTAAACTTTCGCGTTGCATGATTATAACTATTTATTATACGGGAATTAACGCGCATTGTTTACCTCAAAAATTGCTTGACGTACCTCGTATTGTTTCGCAGTCGGTTAACATGGACAAAATCAGTGTAGTGTGCAGTGACCCTAACTTTTCGAGAAGTAAAAAAGTGAGGGTGGATGAAGATTCATCGTCCTGACGGAGTCATAACATCGCTGCGACAGTCCGCTTGTGACCACGGCCGGTGCAACCTGGTCGAAACGTCAAGCAATTTTAAGGTAAACAATGCGCGTTAATTCCCGTATAATAAATAGTTATACGAAATAGTCGTTACAGTCATGGGCGTATTTCATGGGTGGGGTCCAAAACCCCCTATGGGACGCCCATGATTGGAGTGACTATTTCATTTTCATAGTTAAAATAGAAATAAAATGAAATAACTGTTGTTTTTCATTTAATTCAAAACCAACCGCGGTCATGTTACACCACACCACCTCTGATCAGAAAACATCATAATAATACAAGGAAAGCTTCTTATAAGCGCACTCGGAATCTCGGACAACCACGGACCACTTTGTTTTGAAGGTTTTCCATCCGTGAACGACGTCGTTGTAGGCGTTGCTTGAGCAAAGTATTTATAAAACAAGCTTTCCTTTTTAACTCTCGGTGGTATTTGTTGAGATTACAAAAATAATTTGTAAAAGTTATTCTCGATTGGCTTTACTTAACATCAATTGAATTGAAGAAAAACATTTGCTTATTCAGAAGGACACAAATTGAGTAAAGGTGTACGAGAAGATCCGTTGAGGCAAGATGATCCCTCTTAATTGAAGCAGAACTATAAGCGCTATATAGCTTTTTGTATAGGTAAAATGTAGTACCCCATGCCCCCTCGCCTTATTGTTTAACGACATGATAACAGTTGAGAATATTATGCGTTATGTTATCGAATAATTAACAAAAAAGTTGATATTGGGGCATGAGGATTATAGTCTTGATGTGCAAGATGATCAGGACTTGAAAAAAAAGGAATGCATCCAAACTAACATATATGTATTTAGAAGAAAAAATAAATAAAAATAGTGATTAAGAAAGTAGAAGAGTACGAACAAGCACAATGTAAAAAAAAACTCTTATACCTAGTAGGCGTAGGAATTCCAAAAAGAAGAAATAAAATTAACTTTTCTGAGAGCCATTCGAAGAAGAAGACTCATAAGGTTTATACGGCATATAAATATTTGCCAAGAAATAACAGGGAGAAGGAATTGATAAAATGTTGTGTATGCCAAAAGTGAGACCATGAATAAAATAAGGATTATTTGATCTCAAAGTGTATATACAAGTGATTAATGTTTGATGTACCTAAGATTTCGTAATTATAGACCATTGTGAACTCAAATATGTATTTTTTTATTTAATTCTACCAAATCCTAGAAAATTATAAAAATTGAACCAACAATATCCCCAGGATTATCTTACCCCTCCCGAAGGGATCGTCTTGGATACCGGGTTGTACAAGATGATCCTTTAGTAGTGTTTTACAAATTGATAATTATAATACTGAAAGAACAAAAGAAAAATAGCATTTTGAGTACGACAACAGGTACGAAAATAACCTTACTATCAATAAACGTTTTCAAATCTGCGTTAAGATGAATATCGTATAAAATATTATACAAATGATTTTCTATTATCTTCGATGTTTTACCTAGTAGGTACGAACTTGAAACTTGTTCATGCTTGTAATGTGTAATAAAGTAAACTTGAATGGATGTTTGTTTCTCTTTTACGCAAAACCCAAAAGCACATATCTTTATTTCGTAAAACCAAATTAATAATTGTTTGAAAACATCCAATTAATACATACTGAAAGAATAAAAATAAAATTATGATATGTTTATTATAGTTAAGTTACCAGTTCAAAGTGTTAATAAGAAAGGGCTACCATGAAACTCATGGGTCACTCTTTTATAATCATCAAGTTTTCCTTACACATACATAATTTAGTTGAACGGACTAGTGTATTTGGGTAATGTTAACATTTATAACTCAAGGATAACCAAAAAATAATAATAATTTAAGGTATTGAAGAGATTTTAATTTACTGTTTAGGATACTTTAACCTGTCATCATTATATTTTTACACATATTTAAAATTTAATAAAGTTCATCCAATAATAATACTAAAACTCGTCTTTCTTTTTACTACAGTTCCACAGCCTGTAGATGCAGATTGCAGTGCTAGTCTAATATTGAATGCAGTATTCCAAAAGGTTTTGGGTTCAAAAAATAAAAGCTTCGAACACCCAAACATTCGAGCCAGGAGCTATAAATTACGGTTAAAGCAATGGCGTTGTGACTCTTGTGACGTATTCGAAGTACGTTGGCATATTTTTCAACCAAAATTGGTAAAAACTGAGGTCCACAGAATATCAAGTCATGTTGGTACACTGTCGGACCTTGTGAACTGAGACTTGTTTTAAATCTAGATGAGTATGCTAGTGTTCATTTTAATAAAATACTATAAACAATTTGACCTTTTAAATATGAACGAATATGTTAAAATAATAGTTTCTTCCAGTTTTGAAAAAAAATATTATTCCATTCCCTTTAACACCAACTATAACGTAAAACTACAAAATTCATATAACCTAATATTAATAAAACACTCGCTCATAAATCTATCAAAATATGCGTAGCAGACAATAAAGTCGTCTAGATACGTAGACTAAGTAACGTCAAGTTTTTCAAACAACTCATCCGGTCCGCACTAGAAACTTTCACATAACTATACATTAGCTTATTGTATTCGTGAAGAAGAACGCTGATAAAAAAAAGTATTTATTTGTAGGAACCCTCAAGAGCAAGCAAGACAGAAAAACATAGTTTGGCAGATTTGAAAGGAAAATGATTACGGTGTGAGTGAGAAAGGATTCCAAAGTTTTCCTGTAAAAGAACCGTTGTTACGTAAAAACGTCTGACTTGCTATTATTAAATTCTTGGTGGAAGTATTATTAAAATGTCATAGTAGGAGATTGTAGGTCATATAGATTTAAGTATATTTTTTTAATATTGGGTAGCGATGGAAAATGTGATCTCAGTATAGTATTACGTAAGGTAGCATATTTAGCGTATTTAGATAATTGATTATCTCGTGTAACCCAAATCTAAACCAAAATAAATACTCGTAACTGCACCTCGCTCTTATAAACTTAAAAGATTTTCTTAGATTTAGATATAGACTTAGACATAGACTGTTTTCAACTTCATTGAAATGACCTGATTATCTTGATATAAAATAAATGTTGATGATAATATTTCTAAAAACAAGTCTTCATCGCATAACCCATTTCTAAAGCAATCAGGCTTTAGAAAAGACGGTCATTAAATAAGATGTCACTTACAGGCCTTTACACTATTCAAATAATTCAACGACAGTATTTTTCTCAGATTCCTATACCAGCTTAAGTCTGATTATTTTCGAGGCAACACTTAATTTCCGCGTGAATGCTTGTGGATTTTAAATTGCACGAATAGTACGAAACATTCATTTCTTGATTGCATAATTTCTTTGTACTGTTTTAAGCTGATTATGTAATAGATAAGTAGTCAAAATGATTGATGGTATCACATTACTTGACACTTGACTACACTGTTACTTTAAAATATTCATACAGATAAAATTAAATCTCTTAAATTATACGAGTTACACACTCGTACATGATGTTCTAGTTTGATATTCTTATATTTGCTTCGAAATAATGGTATAAAAGTTTGCTAGGCGCGTTTCGCCACAGGAAAACCTACGAAGACTAGGAATTGTCATGCTCACAAGCTCAATTTTAACAAATCATCAAATACTGCATATTTTTCTTCCTTCTCGTACTACTTAGTTGGAAAACAAATTTATGCGAGGTTGAAATGGGCTGTGTATTTTATGCTATTTGTGATTGAGGACGACGAATCGATTACGAAACAGTATGGGCTTAAAACTTGCCAGGAACAGAACTCTAACAGAACTCTTGGATGCATATCTAGTCGAATTACTGATTAATAAAAAGTTTTTGTTGAAGTATCTACATAATTTTAATAATACGAAAGTACTTGATAAAACTGTTTTAAGATTAATGGCTAAACTTACTATCGATAACGTGTCGTCAACCCGTACGTCTAAAGTCTTGAGTTGAAAGAAACGAGATGGACTGGATTTTTTCAATACAAATTCAGTCATAGAAGTATTTAGATTTTGATTTATTAAAAAAATGCTTCAAATACTTTCAGTATCAAAAAAATTCGCCGATGGTATTGTCTAGTTTTAAATATAAAATTTATTTGAGTATTAATATTTACAAACCCTCCTCAAGAGACAGTGTAATTTATATAATTAAAAACTTCCTATATAAAATGAAGGAAAAAATATTACTCTGAACTTTATATTTTCCTGATACATACTTGACCCGCAAACGGGACCAAAACGTGTTAATAATTTTGATTAGAAAAGTCTCACGACTGGACATCGGTCCACAAACTTAGATGGAGAAAAAACTTGTGCAGCGTCCGCAAACGTCTCTGTTTTAGCAATAAAGTGAGAAACATACGAGTTTGTATTTCAATATACTATGTCTTACCGCGATCGCGTCTTCATTGTTACATTTATGCAATAAAGTCACCGGTATGCGCTGTATTTATAGTTTAGATTTTTTTAAATAGCTTCAGATTCTTAAACTGTTACTACCTCCGTCCGACTTGTGCAAGAAATTCCAAGTACACTGCGTCCACTTTGCCAAAATTATCGTCGAGGTACCGTATGGTTCCACAAAATCCCACCTTTGTGACATAGAGCACCAGGTATTTGGACATTTAACGTGTAAGATGGTTATTTTAACCCGTTCTGATTTTGCCAACAGCTGGCTACTACCTATAGCATGCAACCTCTTTGACTTTATCTTATGCTAATAGCAGACAAAGCAAATATTCTGCATCTGAATTTACTTTGCAAAGAAAAATTGTTTTTGTATAGCGCTGATAAGTATGTTTGAGATGTATACAGAATATCAAATGGTTTAATAAAGAGGGAACGTAATACATTGTTTTGTTTAGATTTTGACCTTCTTACTCTTTAAATCTTCAAAGCCTTATTTCTTCAAAATACTTAATGATGTTTGCTTTCATTGTATATTTTTAGACTGCTTTCGTTTAATCGATCCTTATCTTGAATCTTTACTCTACAGTTTTATTCCTTTTATATTTTTTCAAGTCGTAAACTCCAGTACAGAATAATAAAATCTTTAAGTATCTATAACAGCTGGCTTTGCAACTTAAAGCGCAAAATATTACTGATATACAATGATCGAACAATAGGATTTATAAGACCTAGAAATGTTGAAAGGCATATCTCCAAATTGTTACGTAATTAGGTAGAAAAAAAGTTTTCGCTATTGTTAGATATTTTTTTTAGACGTTATCAATATATAAATTATAAATCAATTCCAAACTTCAAGAGATTTTCTCTTTCAAGCACAAACAATATTTATATCAGTTTGGACTACTACTTTCAAGATTGTTTATGAAATTCAACCCT
Organism: Herminia tarsipennalis; assembly: GCA_945859575.2. Taxonomy (NCBI): domain Eukaryota; kingdom Metazoa; phylum Arthropoda; class Insecta; order Lepidoptera; family Erebidae; genus Herminia; species Herminia tarsipennalis. Next base: position 23,246,332 of record OX243844.2, read on the forward strand.
AATGCTAAAACACTGAGGTGTGAATTCTATTGCAGGTTAAATTACTGTATAACCAGAACAATAGGAAAATGTTAATACCTTGTTATACTGATAACAAGGTATTAACATTTTCCCATTGTTAACACGTATTGTAATAACAATTGGGTACGGAATTGTAAAGAAATAAGTACACCTTTGAATGCGTACATCTAGCAAAAACTAATGGTGTACCTGTATTGTAACCTAGATTTATATACTTTGATTCCTTTGAACTTGTATTATCTTTGTATTCATAAAGATGAATAGACGTTTCCTTTTTCTCGCTAAAATAGTTTTGGTGAACAGTTGCATCATTTTCTTCTTACTGCTACTTATAGATGCGAAAGTTTGTTTTCTTTACTCAATTACGCCTAAACGTCTGAATGGATCTGAATGAAATATGGCACAGAGATAGTCTGGCATAGCACGTAGAGTACTTTTTATCTAGGAAAAATGTACAGTTCTCGTAGGATAGATTTGTGTTTTAAAATTGAACCACGCGAATGAAGTTATGGTTAACTATTGTATTGTTTCATAATTTACAGGCTTTCAATTGCCATGTGTTATTGGGTGTTTGGAAAGCGTCAGGTTATTATGACAAAATAAAGAGAGTATAATCTGTGTTATTAACTTGTTGCCATTATAAATTCAGCATTTTTATCAACATCACAAAATATTTTCTCATCATTCTTTTTTGAAGTGATAACGTTTTATATATCGATGACTATCTGCACTCACAAAAAAATCTTACGTTCCGCTCACGTTCCACCTGCTGATAGGCTGAAGTATTGTGGCCGTCGGGCGCATGCGCGTTGGAACCGATGACGGCTGGTTCCTAAGCAACGCGAACGGCGACATGTCATCAATGATTTCATATGACGTTATTACGTAAAATTATAGTCCGTAAGCCGACTTTACAGACAATTATTTTTAATAATAGGTATATAAATCTTCTTTATAATCCAAATAAATATCTATCTACGAAGCCATAAAAGACTTCAAAACAATCTACTTTTACCAACTCATTTGAAGTTGAAGATATTATGTTCATATTATTTTTCATTTGATTGCTTTCAAACAAGGTCATCAGTTTTTATATAAAGTATATAAGGAATATTTTTTTTGAAACATAGTTTGAGTTGCAAACTGTTAGCTTTTACAGAATAAGTTGAACTCTTGACGGGGCCAACATGAAGTTTGTTGTTGAAGCCTTTATAGCCTTTGTATCAATTTATTTATAATTACAATAGATTGCAGTGCTAGTATTATGTGGAACTAGAAAGTGGCAAATTGCTTGATTTTGTATTAGTAAACTAAGCTAAAAGTAAGGCACAATGGATTGTTAAGTAATTCAAGTAAGGAGAAAGTACCAAGAAGTAACAAAATTAAAAAAAAAAATGTGTGGCTCTTGGAGACTGCCGCGGTAAGGCTATTGCAAAGCATTTTATATCTTTTCATTACATTTGGGAGCAGCTCGTCTCGATCCGTGCGAGCTTCGTACAGTCGTACTATATACATATACGTTAGGCGAACACTCGGCCGAGCTACATGGTAGCGGAGTGGGGGGTGTTAGATATTCCAAAAAAACTAAAAGGTATAAATAATATAATATTAAACAAAGGTACACCACTACAGTCAGCAGTTATCTACAAGCAATGTGGGATTGTAGGTCTCATATTACTAGCAATTCTGTTAACTTGTGGGTTCCTGTGTTAGGAGTGGGTTCACATCGGTAGTATAATGGGTAGGATTCGAACTTAGGCTGCCGCCGCTTCTTTAGAATGCGATCCTAACAAAATTATTTTAAAAGACAAACCGACGACGGTTGGGTGACAAACATACAAATCACAGACACAAAAGTACTTCCAGCCTCAGAACAAAATTACACAATGTGGTGTCCGTTGCGCTATCGTGCCAACAATTGGCTTATTCCAATATTTTTGTTTAGTTTGTCGGCCATTGTACCTAAAAATCTTACAGTGCGGTCTACTTGTGCTTTATGATATAGTAAGAATACTACCTACATAATAGTAACATAACAGACTTTGCCCTCTATCAAAAACTTACTAATATACTGGTTTCCTAGATAGTAGTTACATTAGGTAACAGCGCAATAATACTGAAGACTTAAAGTAGTTTACCAACCAACAAATGATTAATTAACTTGAAGGTCTATCTATTTTGAACCTTAATGCCATAAAAATGAAGTACATTTTGCCAAATTCCAATTTGGTAAACTAAATGGGGTTATATTAAATTTCATTTGAACACCATCTGTTACAGTAACAATAAATTAAAATGACTTAGAAGACAATTACTTTTGTGGCAGTTTTCAGGAAACTATAATCCAAATCAAAAAAACGTTAGTGTCATGAAGAAACGTTCTTTTCCGAATGAACTTTTTCTTACTGTTTTTTTTCCATATTTAGTGCATTTCTTTGTAGTGATAGCTGCGGAACCCTACCCTGAGCATGGTTCGACATGCTCATGGCCGTTTTTTTTTTATTATGGTTGGGGAGACGTGGAACATCTTTACCCCTACACTTTCACCCATCATGAGACATATTTTAAAACAATATTATTGATTAACACGACTATGATAGCTTGCTAATCAAAAAGCGTTCCTGGGCATTTGTTTTCGATTTTAAAACTTCAAAGCAAGGCAATAATATTCCAAAAACATTTTTGCAGGCAAACTTATACGATTACTTTCGTAATAAAATTATGTTTCTTTCGATATTTATTTTTGTTGGTTATCAGATCGGTGTAGTTACTGTGACAGGTGGGTCGAAGATAATCCACCTCTCTCACGTTAGACCTCATTGTAGTAGATGAAACGCAATAACAGAATAAAAAGAAAGATGTCATTCTAGAATTGCGAGTTTGATGGCCGACCGATTCGGGTCGTTTGAATGTTATTATAATTATATAAAATGATAATAATATGTGAATTGATGTTGATAGTGTAATAGATGATATCTGAATTAATAAACAGTGTATTCGCTTTGGGGAAATCCAGAAGTTTAATTTAAAAGCCCGATATAAGTTCTGAGGAACACCCCCGGTGCCTGCTCAAGAGCTGGCCTGATTGTTACATTACCTTTATTAACTCAACAGTTCATACCTTGCCATGTAGCCATGAATATAAATAAGTTGGCCCACCTACTAATTATACACATCTCCATGTTAAAAACTATCAGTTGAAACGAAATTTGTTCGGTTATCAAAAAAATAAGGGTTATTAAAAATGAAAAATAGCCAATAGTACAGGTAAGCTATCAAAGATGTATTTATAAATCAATAAAATTAATACAACATTTGTCTCATCATCAAATCAGATTGGTGAAATACGATGTTCTATGTCACTTAGCCCATTACATGTTTCATTTATAGCGGTTAGTTCATAGTCTGCACCAGTACATTCATTTCAGATTATTACCATCCTTGACCAGCTTCTTCTTGGAATTACTGATATTAATTAAAATATTTGATGTCGACGTCGGAATTTGGCTTGAAATTGCGTCGAGGTTTATAAATGTTACCTTTTGGATTCTATAGAAAATGTGCTCCAGATGTTTGTTAGATGTAAATTTTAAAGTCTAGATTATAATATTGGTAATAAATAATCTGCAATAAAATTAATTAGATAAATAAATTTAAATCTTTTTTAATATTAAATTGTCCTATTATTTTAATTATTAAAATAAAATATTAAAAAATGTTGTGGAACCTGTAAATAGAGATATCAGATACTAGTATACCTTTAATAATATCTGGGACATAATCAAATATATTTTAATGTGAGAACTGTTTTGTGGTTTTTGCTTTGTTTTGTACTTATAATATTTTTTTGACGTGATAACGTCTTATAAATCGATGACCGGGTGCACGCACAAAAAGTGTCATGGTCCGCCACGTTCCGCCTGCTGATAGGCTAAGTGTCACGGTCCAAGCTGAGGTTGATGCTATATAGCAGCTGATAGGCTGAGGTGGCCGTAGCCTGTGTGTCGTCGGGCGCACGCACGCTCATGCGCCCGGTTCCACTAAAGCTGTCACAGGCATGGTTTTTTATCACAATGTCATCAATGTTAATGGCGATTGCAGCGACATGCGAAACAATAAAAAAATTTAAAAAAATGTCACAGGTAGGGTTGTTTATTACAATGTCATCAATGTTGTCTTATGACGTTATCTCGTAAAATTATCGTCCGTAAACGTATCCGTATATAACGTATCGTTTTTTCTATATAATTTTCACCTAATTAGTTGTTAATATTAACAGTACCTTCTATAAACCGTGACCACGTGAGCCATAAACGTAATAAACTTTGCCACAAATGCCCTGTATTCTGAGCGCAATCTACTTCGTGTAAGGCAGCTGTACAGATCATCGGTACTGCTACGCTTTCATAAAAATGCAAAAATACAAGCTCATGCTTCATACAAGGCTCTCAAGTGGGATAGACCAAAAATACGCTCTTCCTTTGCTCGTAGATCTTTAGAATTAAAAATTTAAAAAAAAATACATTTGACATTTTTGACACCTGTGACATTTTTTATTTTTTAATTATATGGCACCCTACCTGTATTGCAAGTTCTTTGGAACCAACCCGAAAATAATAAACATGTCTTTATCGCAAAATCTACTGTGCACTGGCGTATAATATACATGCATCGACCTGTTTTTCACACACATACACACACACACACACACACACACACACACGCGCGCGCGCGCACACACACACACACACACACACACGCGCACACACACACACACACACACACACACAAATATATTTGTATTAAAAAGTTGTACATTTATATAAATAAAATTGATGTAATTTTATAAAAACTGTATTGCTCCTAAATTTCTAAACAATTTGGGAAATAGGGAAGAAACTGAATCTCATGACACAGGGAATCCTAGTGTGAGGTTCAGTGACATTGCTTTTTAGATCGTAAGTATTTCTTGGTAATCAATGATATGCAATGCAACTACTGTACTAATGTATATGATACAGAAATAATTTAGTACTAAAATGCTTTTATTAGTTATATTCTTGCTTATTTTTATGCCTGCATTTGTGTATTCATAAAAACCCATATCGACGAAGAAGACGTCATGTAACATGTTTTTGGTAAGTTCTCACCCAAATAAGCAAAATGAGGAAAAATTTATAAAGTGAACCTATCAACTCAGCCAAGGGCAATGATTAGTATCCTAATAATATTATAAATCCGTAAATTTTATTTATTTATTTATTTATTGATTTGCATAAATGTGGTACATATTACAGATCTTTAAAATACATATTATTGAACCAGCACACTTGCCAATAATGGCATGCAAATTACATCATTGGTATAGGTAAAAAGTGAAATAGCATTGTAGCACACCAATGTAATATTTAACATGTCTCCTTTCTAAATTATAAAATTTACATGTGTATTTATTTAAATATTTTTCAACCGAGTAAAAACATTAATTTACCAACCAGCTTAGTAACACACTGCAGAACTTTTTATATGGTAGATTTTTGATTGAATTGGGTAAAGAATTAAAGATTAAGGGAGCCATAAACACAGCTGCGCCTGAACAGTTCCAACCTAGGAAATAGGGATTACAAAATCCGATTGCCTCGCTTTTCTATTACTTGTCCCTTACTTCAAATAATGATGAATTCGATTTGACTAACTTAGCTACTTCATAAATATATATACAAGGAACTGTCACATAAAAACAAGAGAAGAGATTTCGATGAAACTTTACAATAATATAGTTCATACATCAGAATAGCACATGGCTATGGCTATAAAAATCCAACATAAAGCGGCTTAAGCCAAGAGGAAAAGCTTGTATTATATTATATAAAGCATCTCATCATACAAAATCTTCACAAAGTAAGCTCATGTAAAAAACCTTTCAAAACGTGCATTGTGCATTTTAATCGCTGTTTTAAGCGTATCTTAAATGGGTAACCTACATTCTGAAAGCGATCTATTTTGAGTTAAAAAACAACAATTTTTCGTCGGAAAATCCTGCATACGAGTAGCGTACTCGTTACGTTAAGTGCACATAATTACTGTATATGTACCTATATTTTGAATGTAACAGAGACATTCTTGTTAAATCAAGCGTTCAAAGTGTTAAGTAATATAAAGTTAATGCTTGTAATTGTAACGTGTTTACTATTTTATTTTATGGTTTTTTTTTGGTTATAAAACCGAATCATAACCAGAAAATAAAAATAAGAAATGAATAAGACATTCATCGAAATTTAATCGAGTTAATAAGATGATACCGTTTTGATTGAATCGCTCCGATCGTGGTCACGGTTCATAAAAGGTACTTTTAATATTAACAACTAATTAGGTGTAAATTATATAAAAAAAAACAAGTTTTTTGTAAAGTCGGTTTACGGACGATAATTTTACGAGATAACGTCATAAGACAACATTGATGACATTGTAATAAACAACCATGCCTGTGACATTTTATTTAAATTTTTAATTGTATCGCATGTCGCTGCAATCGCCATTAACATTGATGACATTGTAATAAACAACCATGCCTGTGACAGCTTTAGCGTGCGCCCGACGGCCACAGGCTACGGCCACCTCAGCCTATCAGCAGGCGGAACGTCACGGACCGTGAAACTTAGCCTATCAGCAGGTGGAACGTGAAGGACCATGACACTTTTTGTGCGTGCATCCGGTCATCGATTTAAAGGACGTTATCACGTCAAAAAAATATTAAAAGTGTAAATACTAGTATTTGATATCTCTATTTACAGGTTCCACAATATTATTTATGATTTTATTTTAATAATTAAAATAATACAATTTAATATTTAAAAAGATATAAAATTTAAATTTATTTATCAAATTAATTTTATTGCAGATTATTTACTACCAATATTACCAAAAATAAAACTATTAAACCTGAAATAAATCTTTTAGATTTACATCTACCAAACATCTGGAGGACATTCTCTATAGAATCCAAAAGGTAACATTTCTAAACCTCGACGCAATTTCTAAGCCAAATTCCGACGTCGACATCAAAAATTTTAATGGTAGAGCCTAATGGAGTAGTTTTATGCTCCAAAGCTTTTTATACCACAAGTACTTTTATATTTTAAAAGTTCACATTAAATCCATTAAACATGTCGGTGACATATTAATTTGTTGAGCTCGAGCATTGCACTCACTGTTTGTGCGTTTATGACTAAAATTAAATATATTTTAATGTGAGTACTGTTGTGGTTTTGCTTTGTTTCATACTAGACATATTTTAATTTTAATAGTCACGTTCACCGCACTTAAATATTAAAAAATGATCCAATTTTTAGTAATATAATTGGGGCTGTAAAAGTCCATTAGGAAACATTAAGATTTAAAATCATCTACGCCAATTTTTACGTAGCAAGGTGTGACGTCACGGTGAAACGTCACGTTTTACAAAAAATATAACAAATACGCGCTCAAAATTTTTGCCACAGAGAGGCTAAATGCGTTAAATGTGCGGGATCCCATCATACTTCTAACTGTGCCAGGAAAGAACGTTCAGACAAAGTAAAATGTATACTCTGCGAAGGAAATCATTCAGCCAATTATAAGGGCTGCATAGTCTATAAAGAGTTACAAAAGATAAAATATCCGACTCCTCGTCCCAGAAATCAACAATCAACCAAACAAAAATCCCTACAACAAAATACAACACAAGAAAGTGTAAACCCAACAAAATATACTACAGAAACAAAAAAATCTTATGCATCAATCGTAAATGAACCAAAACCACAAATAAAAAATGACAATACCTCAAATACAGAACAACACATAACTGTCGCTCTTCAAACTCTTAATACAACTATGCAAACCTTAATGAACCAAATGCTAAAGATGACCCAAATGCTAATTGAACTCATGTCCAAATTGCCATTAAATTCAATGCCCTAAAACTATGCATATGGAATGCTAATGGGCTGACAAACCACTCGTCTGAGTTAAAAACTTTTCTTAAAATAAACAAAATTGACATTATGCTCATCTCAGAAACTCACTTCACGTCTAAAAGTTTTTTCAAAATTCCAGAGTATAACTTATACCATACCATGCATCCTGATGGAAAAGCACATGGAGGGTCAGCTATTCTTATCAAAGCCAATATTAAACACCACCAATCTCAGCCATATTGTACGGATTACATCCAAGCAACCAACATAGTAGTATATGACTGGACTAGCAACATTACAGTATCTGCTTTGTACTGCCCCCCCAGACATAGTATAAAAGAAAGTCAGTTTAGTGACTACTTTGATGTCCTAGGTCATGGTTTTATAGCTGCTGGCGATTATAATGCCAAACACACCTTCTGGGGCTCCAGACTTGTATTGCCCAGGGGTCGCGAACTTTTCAAATGTATCCAAATAAAAAGTCTGCAAGTTATCTCTACAGGCCAATCAACATACTGGCCCACGGATTGTCGAAAAATACCAGATGTTATTGACTTCTGTATTACAAAAGGAATTGCAAAAACGAATATATCTTGCAATAGCTGCTGGGATCTATCATCAGACCACTCACCCATAATAATTGTCGACATCGAAACGAAGGTAAAAGAGACTATTAAAAAATGTACATTACACAATAAGAAAACTAACTGGGCTCTTTTTAGATACTTCATAGATGAGGCATTTAAAGTATCAATTCCATTAAAAACAGAGGAAGACATAACAAAAGCTGTTGAATTTTTAAACACAACCATACAGCAGGCCACATGGAATTCGACTCCATTAGACCAGTACAAGTCTCCTGGGTCATTTGTTGCTCCGAGTATATTAGAATTAATTAAGGAAAAAAGAGCGACAAGAAAATTATGGCAAAAGAATAGATGCCCTGACACGAAAAAACGTTTTAACTGCAAAATAAAAGAACTGAAACACGCACTGGAAAAAAATCGTAACGCTAGTTTCCAGGCATTTCTAGAGGGTCTCGATGCAACCGCAGCGACAGAATATTCCCTTTGGAAGGCTACTAAGAAAATCAAAAGGCCCATAACAACATGCCCTCCTCTTAGGAAACCAGATAACAGCTGGGCGCGTAGTGACCAAGAAAAAGCAAATATCTTCGCGGAGCATCTAACAAAGGTTTTTCAACCCCACCCCTATGAAGGTCCATCTGAAAATAAAGAAGAAGTTATTGAATTCATTGACACCCAGGAACGTAATGCTACCGAACACGAGAGATTCACTAAAAAGGAAGTAGAAAGGGTGATCCAAAAATCAAAACCTAAAAAAGCCCCCGGATACGACCTTATCACAAACAGAGCTTTACAAGAACTACCGGACTCTGGGATAACACTACTCACAGCAATTTATAATGCCATAACAAAACTAAAATTTATCCCACCACAATGGAAAGTAGCAAAAATAATTATGCTGCTAAAACCAGATAAACAACCGGAGGAACCTAAATCTTATAGGCCGATCAGCTTACTACCCATACCTGCGAAAATATACGAATCTCTAATATCGCTCCGACTAACACCATTGATAGAACAGCGCAAATTAATTCCCAACCACCAATTCGGATTTCGTCGTAAGCACGCCACCACTGAACAGGTTCACAGACTAATAAGCGAAATTAATAAATCATTCGAAAGCAAAAAGTACTGTGCCTTTTTAGACATTTCACAGGCGTTTGATAGGGTCTGGCATGAGGGCCTGTTATTTAAAATAAAATCTTTGCTACCTATTTACATGTACAAAATCCTAAAATCATTTATAGAAAACAGACACTTCTTTGTCCAGACCGGGGAGGCGCTCTCAAGCCTCTGCCCTATTAAAGCGGGGGTCCCACAGGGCAGCGTGCTAGGCCCGACGTTATACCTTATATATACATCTGACCTTCCAACTTTAGAGTGTATAACCACCGGTACATTTGCTGATGACACCGCGATCTTAGCCTCTCACGAGGACCCAATCGAGGCGTCGAAACTTCTTCAATGTGGGCTTAATGACATATCGAATTGGTTAAAGAAGTGGAGAATTAAGGCCAACGAAGCAAAATCTGTTAATGTTGCCTTTACGCTAAGAAGAGGCACTTGCCTGACTGTTAAACTTAATAACTTAGAAGTTCCACAATCAGACCACGTCAGGTACTTGGGTTTACATCTTGACAGGCGGCTCACCTGCCAAAAGCACATATTCACAAAAAGGAAACAATTAGGAATACAATTACGTAAACTTTATTGGTTAATTGGTCGCCATTCACAACTGTCGTTAAGCAGCAAACTCCTTCTCTATAAGGTAATACTCACACCGATTTGGACCTATGGAATACAACTCTGGGGAACAGCCTCTCATTCCAACATCGAAATCATACAAAGATTCCAAAATAAGATGCTAAGGATTATAAATGATGCCCCATGGTTCATCACAAACGAACAACTTCATCACGATTTACAAATGACCACTGTCAAGCAAGAAATTCTACATCATACAAACACATACAAGGAAAGAATTAAAAATCATCCAAACAGTCTAGCTAATATCTTGATGGAAAGAAACTCAACAACCCGCAGACTAAAGCGAAAGACATTTAAAAAGAAAAATGATATAAAGTAGGATGTGACACAGGTCGCATGCCGAGCATGACAAACCACCAACCCAATTAAACACACTGTTAAATGTCCCAAAGGCGACAGATCGCAGTGAAATAAATGACAAAAAAAAAAAAAAAAAAAACTACGCGCTCAACGCCCGAGCGAGCTTGTCCTTTCTAGTTTCATCAATGATGGATAAATTATAATGTTTTTAAAAATATATTATTATTTACAAATCGTAAATCATGAAAACTGCATTCTATTATTAAATGCAGAATCTGATGTCATTATTTAAAAAGTTATGCGAGTGTCTGCAAGTTTCAATCTCCAACAGCGATTTTAGGGCTTGTCGTCGAGTCGCAAAAATGAACACTGCCTCTAAAAGACCTCAAAATGTCCTCGTCACGCTCTCGTCACAGTGCCTTCGTGATATTTTATTGTCTGTGGTAACGCGCCTTAGTAACTTACATCCTAACCAAAAGTTATCCACTTCCCACACTGGTGTAAGTGGCGCAAACAAAAGAATATTTTTGTCCGAACATTTATCCCCAGAAGCTAAGGAATTACATAGCGCTGAACTTTAAATTTGTGTGAGTGCGTTATAGTCAAATCTATATTTGCAAAGACGAAACGATTCTTGTCATTCTAGTAAAAAATATCAAATTGCTAAAAAAATTACAGTAGCTAATCTGCTTTTATTCATTTTATTGTTAAATAAATATTGTTTTTATTTATGTATTAAGTTATGTGTATCTCTTGTAATGATTTAAATAGTAGTAACTTAGTAACTTGTTGTATTCTAGTTTTGATAACATATGATTGACGGAAACAAACCTAAACAAAAGGGAGTATGATAGTGAGATTGTTGATGCTCGCTACAAGATTTTCAGACGGGATCGTGAAGATACTTTCTCAGCTAAAACAGAAAGAGGGGGAGTTTTAGTAGCTGTTTAAAAGAAATTTCGGGTAATCCGTCAAGCATTATGTGACAGTAAAATGAAGGATGTCTGGTTTACTATTATTCCTAACTCAAATGACGCTCCCCGCCTCAATATTTGTACTTGCTATCTGCCTCCTGAAATTAGCTACAAAAACTTTAATTCCCACTGTCATAATATAATGCTTAGCCATCACTCATCTGATAATTCCTTACTAGCAGGAGTTTTTTATACGCCTGAATACGTCTATGACTATGGTGTTATCTATGTGTCTGGGTGTTATTTATCTATAATATGTATGTATTTAGATGTATATAAGTTTGTTTATCAGTTTTCTGGTTTCCATAGTACAAGCTCTGCCTAGTTTGGGATCAGATATCATTGTGTGAGTTGTCCCAAGATACTATTATTATACAAGAAATACGGTAATCCCCGCAATTAAGAGAACATTTAAAATATTAAATCATGGCACATTTATCATCCTTAACTGGAAAACTATGAGGATATTAATTCTTATATAGACTTTTTATGTCAATTTCAAAATTTTTTTGTAACTGTGCTTTTTAATATTTATGATACTATAAAATATACTACGGACTTAATCCTACTCCATGGATTTATTCCATTCTAATACCAAAAACTAATACCACTGGTATTTGTTTTACCTTTTTTTTTTCTTTATTTGTTTCATATTTAGATTAAAAGGGGATGATCCCATCACTCACTCTCGATTCATTGAATCACCACGATTGAAGTAGTAAGGAAACTTCCTTAATACAACAATCGAAATAGACTGATAGACCGCACTGAGTAAGAGAGACCTGCAACAAAGAAAAATAGTGACAGGTACTCTCACAAAGTCGAGCGGTACCTCTGGACCCTTGACTCACAATATTCCGCTTCCACGAAGTGAAACTTCGTCACGTGTTTCGCCTCTACGAGGCGTCCTCAGGACATTAAGGGTTTCAAGTACTGCAGAAATACTCCATTAAGACTGTATATAGTCCGCACTTCACGGTAGCTAAGCAGCTACGTACTCCTATGGATGTAATTCCTCTACAAATACCTGGCGTCTACAAAGTGGATTGCAGCTGTGGTAGTTCCTACATCGGACCAACCAAGCGCACAATAGCGGAAAGGGTTAAGGCACATATCGCAGCTGTTAAAAACCGACAGACAAACAAGTCAGCAATAGCGAAACACTTGCTGGATAAGGGATCCAATCCATGAATTGAACTACACAAACCACAGATCCTCTCCACTGACCGTCACTATTAATCCAGGATATCGTGGAATCCCGTGATCAGCAAGTGTACACACCGCGGAACAAACATTACACGCCAGATGTCGTTAGTGTTGTATATCGAAGTACCAATAGTTCCGTAATAGTGAGTGATAAAAATCAAGCGAGGGCAGTTTTCGAAATATGCGCTTCGCGGAGGCGACGCTGAGCTGAACCAGTCTACCCGTGACCACAACCGTTGCCAAACGGTCGAAACGTCGGGCAATAAAACAAAGCCTTACAATAAAATATTTACTCGATTAGGTACAACCTGTAGCTTATAAAATTCTATAATTTGTACACATCGCAAAAGTTTACAAACATATTATACACGCATCTCATCTTAAGCATACAAAGTATTTTTACTGACTGTACCTTATGTTTTTGAACTTGTTTTGGTATTGGTATCCGTTCGGATCAGAAAATATTTATATTGGTTGAAACAAATACCAGGGGTATTAGAATGGAATAAATCACTCCATAAAATTGTGATGCGAAGACATAACTGTGTTTTGGTGTAATTACTGGACAAAAAAATGTCATAATGAAGAGCACAGCGCAGTGACATTCAGATCTTCACAAAACAAAGGTTTTGCTCCCCCAAAATTCTTGTTTTGTATAGATCTGAGTGCAGCTAGCCCATAACAGTAACAAAGCCTCTTTATGTGCTAACATGAGGCTTACCATCAGGCTTACGACGTAAAATCCCGAGAGTAAAGAAGTTAACATTTTTAGAATGCGCTTTTGACGCACAAGCGATGTTCCGCGTTCGTAAATGATGTGACGCATACATTCACGGACACGGATTCTCTTTGCGTTTTTATGAAGCTTGTCTTTTGTACTCTCGGTTATTGAATTGTACTCATACTTTCTCTCACTAAGAAGGCTTGCAGTGTCCCCAGTGGTATTGCGATATGATAAGTTTATGTATTTATTACTCAAAGATATAAAATATTTCGAGTTTCACTGAATTACTGGTACACAAACTAACGACTTCCTTAATAAAGAACATTTAATTTAATGCTACGCTCTAAATAAACTGCATTTAATTCCGTAAATATTTTAAGGTTAAATACATTTTATGTTGTAACTAGATTGCATCAACTGATGCGAACCAGCCAGCGTAAGACATTGCCTTCTAGAAACGTTTATCTCTTCTCTTCTTTAATAAAATTGTAAACTCGTGTGTACTTTGAAGATATTTTAAAAACTAACCTAAAACGAAGGGCTTCTGAACCCGAAACCGTAGTTTGTTTTTCCATATGTTTTTTTTGTTTATTCGGGATAGACATAAAATTCCGTGAACAGATTTTGATTACCTTATTGCAGTTTCAAAGATAATATTTTAACTAAAATTCTGTAAAAATCGTCAAAATCGTCGGTTAAGTGAAACAGAAGTTACCACTTGATCCACTTTACTAGCCACGCCATCCAATATTGGACGAAGTAGAATGGCTGAATGGCACTATAATCAGCCTCTATGACGACTGAGCCACGGTCATAATGATCTCTTATCAGATATCCGCTACAGCGGACAATCTCAACAGAACTCGCCAACTACGCAAGAGATGTAATGCCATATATAAAAGTGTGCAAACACAAATGCAATCTCTATTCTAGAGATACCACGAATAGTTATCTGGCCGAATAACGAATATTCGGCGAGTCTCTTGCTCGAAGCGCCGCATAATAGGCAACACTTAGACGCTTTCGCGGGTGATAGGTTAAAACTTGCATCACTAAAGTACGTGTGATGACGACGCGACGTGTAGAAATGTCGATTTTGTCCAGAAAAGATCGATTTTTGGACGTTGATAAATAGATACACAAAAAAATCGATGACTAATAAATCAATTTTTAAGAAATGTTCGATTCACTTTCTTTTAAGGAACTATAATCTATAATATCTTGGGACAACTCACACAAAGCTATCTGACCCCAAACTAAGCAGAGCTTGTACCTACTATGGAAACCAGACAACCAATAAACATAGTTATGTATATATTTTTAAATACATACATCTTATGGATAAATAACACCCAGACACAGGATAAACTATCGTGCTCATCACACAAAATTTTATCCTAGGTGGGGATCGAACCCACGACCTCTTGCGTAGCAGTCGGATACATTTCCACCGCGCCACAGAGGCAGTCATTTTCACATTTCTGAGTTTATATTATTGACCCTTTAGGTCTTCTTTCAGTAGTTTTGTGGTGATACAGTCTGTATTTTTCAATTTTCCCATTAGAAATTCCTAAAGTGAAATTTGTTTTCAACATTACTCCCATAAACTGAAGAAAAAACAGTAATAAGTACTACAGTGAAGGTATAGCATAAAAATCCACCAGTTTTGCGTGCCAAGGGTTCTATAATTATATATTTTGTAACAAACAATATTAAGTCGTGTCGTTAATCCCCAAAACTAGAATTTTCCCTTAAATGGAAAAAATAGTTAAAACCTGAAAACACAAACGTAGCTACGTATTAGATATACTTCGGGACTTAATCGCGAGAATTATTTAAAGGTACGAACCTTTTATTTACCCGACGTTTCGATCGAATTGCACCGATCGTGGTCACGTGTCGACTAAATATAAGTAGGTACCGAAATATATCTAATATGAATAAAAATCGCGAAAGTTTAAAAACAATAAACGTAACTACGTTTGTGTTTTCAGGTTTGAGCTACTTTCTCCATTTAAGGAAATAAATAAATTTACATCCTAATATTTTTTTTGTTTCTTTTGACCCCGGAAACTAGGCACACAGCCATATCGCGAACGAGAACGTACTGTTGAAATATTATGGAAAGTTACACTATGAGTGTATTTTAGTTTTTTTTTTTTGCTTTGTCTTTGTGAGTAATATTATGCTATTTTTTCCGTGACTTAGTATTTGATATTCAGCCAAATATTGCAAACTATTCCGCCAAATACTGAATAGTGAAAAAACATTGCCGAATAGCCGAATACCGAATAGCAGCCGAATATTCGTGGCATCTCTACTCTATTAGAGTTTCAGTTCCCACTAAGTCTGAGACCCACAGTATTACCTACGTAATCAAAACTCCTACCTTTCATGTATTATTTCGTGATAGTGTAAACTATTAATTGTATAGAAGCTAGCAACATTAAATGTTCTATTTATCTATTCTAATTCAATTACAGAATTGAGTTCAAAAGTATTCAGTACCTGGTACAAAAATCTGTTTAGGAGATTAAATTTGTAGTGCCACAGTTCATTCCCTGGGGCTACCGAGTTCTATCTTTGCAGCAAGAAAGAGTGCTGTGAATGTATTAAATTGTACTAGCGTATCAAGCTGGAAGCTGATTAAATTAAGTTTGAATCGCAGAATGTATCTCATTCTTTCAAATATTTGCAGTATCTTTAACTAGAATTGTTTTTTACTTTTTTCTTGGATTGTAATGTCAAATTGTTTCGAAAAGTCTAAACTATTGTGTGACTTTTTATAAAAGTAATGATTAAAATCTGACAAAAGGTTTGAACTTCGAACGATTCCTATAATCAGAAAAAGGCGTTATATAAACAGCTGATATTTTTACCCGACTACGGTGGAGCTAAAATTGTAGGTTTTTGTTTTTAGTGGTCTATTTAAGTTTGTTTTAACATGTTCCATAATCTGTAGACCGCCCATCCGATGACTCAAGTTCGGGTGTCCTAGGCTACATTTTCTTCCACTATGACGGCCACGTGACTTGATAAGTACGTAAAGACGCACTACGTACGTAGAAAGTACGTGGAACTTTAAATATGAATATAAAAACTAAGATTCAACTATGAATAGCAGAAAATCCAAACAAGCAGAAGTTTATCATAAACATATAAGTTTTTGATAAACTTTTGCTTGTTTGGAAAGCAGTTGAAATTCCTAAATGAGTTCATTCTTTTACAAGTACAATCAATGACGTCAAAGATAAGCCCAAAAGCAAACAGATCATGCTATTTATTTTGACAGCAAAACCAAAGCATCTTTGGAAGATTCAGTTGAAATTGCAAGTAGATTGGAAGGCCCATCCAGATTGGAGTTCGGCCGAAATAACAGAGGTGTATATCAAATGGTGCGTAAAATTGGACCCAAAATATTATCAGAGAACTGGGTTTCGTATGAATTTGTCTATAGAAATGTAAGATCTTTTTTCTTTGACTGTTCGAGCATGATAAAATTATTGGTTTTTCTTTAATAGTGATTGAAATTCAATAAATTTTTATTTAGTTAGTACATAAGGATTTGATTTGAGTCAGATTTTGATTTTGATATTATATTTTCAAATTATTATACCATCACTAGACCTGGCTCATATTAAACCTCCCGAGCAAAAACGGGCGTTATAAGTTTAACCTGTGAATCTGCAGTCTGTGTTTGTTTGAGGCACCCTATGTCCCAAACAAATAGACCAACTTAGATACAGATTTTAATAGAAAAACATCGGTTCAGCTACTTTTTTTTATCTGAGGCGTCGGTGGATCTTATGTACACAAATCAGTTAATTGTGGTCCTAGATTTGTAACCAATAAGTTGTATTTCCTGTCGCAAACTCCTGCTACATATTTCAATATGATATATACCTATAGTACAAATTGAAATGACAAAACACTAAACAATTTTCTCTAGTTATAATAAGAAAAAATCGCAGTAAAAGTACTATTTAAGAATGGAAGACATTTACGGCTCGCAATAAAAGGACTCGTTCTCCTTTTAAAAGGCAATAATATTTTATTGGGTGATATTAAGCGAATTCATTTTCATATTATTTCTCGTATATTCGTTATAAATGTTGTTTATTGTGTTGGGTGTGGCAAACTTTCATTGACAGATCATAATGTGGATCTTATTAGTTCTTTTTTTCCCTTACTGTAGAACTAAATTAGTGTGTAATAATAAAACTTCTTTATTTAATTAAGAAGCAAGAAGCTTTATATAATGAAAAGTTGATTCTACATGTACATGTAATGCTTATTCGCAAACAATAGGTAAAGCCCGAGAAAAGAACGAGGCAATAAAAATAATGTCAATGTTTACAATTTATAGTTATAATGTATTATTTTAGGTGTAAGTAATTTAGATATAGTATTAAGAATTTTGTATTCAAACACAATTGTAATGAATTCTATTGAAGTATATAATTTTTTTTTCTTTGTTATAAATTGTATTATATAGGTAAGGTGATGCCACCATTATATTAAACACCATATTAGAGAACTGATGCAAAAACAAGAGATTAAAATAAATAATACATGATTTTTTGTCATTTTTATTATATTTTTATACATATAAATTTGAATGTATGGAGGAAAAACTTATCTCAGGCGGGACTTGAACCCGCGATCTTAGGGGTACCGGCCCTAAGCCGTTTACCAACTCCGGCGCCGAGATATGTTCGCCAAGGTTGAATTTACCCTTCATATGATACGATTTTGTGGCAATATTGACGTCATCCAGCGCGTTCCAAAAGATTTGTACGACTCTGTGAGTTTTATTGCAGAAAGCATTTGAATACAGATTTTGGTTGACACTGGGCCTGAACATAACTTTTTGTAATTATTAAGATTTTAAAAATGTTGTGTTTATTTACACTATTTATATTACTAACTAACTTTATACAAAATAGAGTAAAATAAAATTTTATTTTATGTAGGTATTTTTATTTTCTAATTTATCAATTAGAAAGAAATCAATTTAAAATAATAACTTAACTTACATATGCGAGAAATTTAAAAAAGGTTAAATTAAAAAGTTAAAATCTGATTTTGTACCCGAGGAGTATACGATACGATACGATATTATACTATCCGCTGAAATATGAGAACCTTTTTGTTACACGTTGTTATATAACTTTTTGACCTAAGTATATTATTTCTCTTTACATGTATGATTTTATAATCTTTACATACCGAATTACTTACATAAAAAGCTTTTTTTATATATCTACATAAACGAACTACATCAAAAAGCGTTCCTCTTTTTTATGATATAGCAATAAGTTTCATTCAATATAATTCACATATTCGTATCTCAGTAACATTGCCTTTATAGTTACTTATTTCTATATGTACAATTCATACAATATTTGATGAGAATTCCAGGTATTATGATTTGATTTTGAAGGTTATTAATAGCCTACTTTATTTGATAACAATAATAATAATATCTCGGGACAACTCACACAACGCCGTCGGATTCCAAACTAAGCAAAGCTTGTACTATGAAAACCAGACAACTGATAAACATACTTACATATTTCTAAATACATACAAATTATAGATACACCCAGACACAGAATAAACCATCGTGCTTATCACATAAAGTTTTATCCTGGGTAGGGAGGATCGTACCCACAACCTCTGGCTTAGCAGGCAGGGTCAGTAACCACTGGACCAACTGGCCGGTCAATTATGTTTATTATTAAGAAGAATACTTAATTCATTCTACTTACAATGACAAATCACAATTGAAACAACATAATATTTATAACAAATAAATAACGTTTATTAATCCTTGTTCATAACAATAAAACAAGAGAAATGAGCAAACCACTCACATGTAGGTTTTTGTACACCCTAATCACAGATTACCCCCTATACTGTAATAATATGATTGTAATTAAATTGTACCTACTGCAATGTTTATTAAGATAAATAAAGAATTATTTGTACTGGGTAATTCAAGTAGCGAATATCTTCAATTTTCATTGTATTTTCAAAATAGAAACTAAGAAGACAAAATATTTGCTAATTAAAATACTGCGTAATATGGACAAAGGATTTAGAAATTTGAATTTTAATGGTTTTATTTAATGCCATTGTAAGTTGATTCCAAAATAATATCTAACAAAAAAAAGTTTGTCACAACAAAAAAACAATCATATAGCTCTACTTCACAATAAAAGATCATAACAAGAAACAGTTCCACGCAAGCCCATACTTAACTTAAATCAAATTAATCTAATAATCATAATCAAAAGCATTTTCAACTTTATATATTTCACTTCGAAAAACATACAGCTACAATATTTGTGAAAAAAATGACAGAATATAGACAAAAAGCCAATTACAGGTCTTCATTTATAGACAATATTGTATAGAAAAGCTATGATAGTGTGCGTTAAATTCACATACGTTATAAAAATAAATTAATCTATATACAATAAATACTGTTCACATTTTTTTAACCAAAAAAACTTCATGCTTAGAGTCCATTACATGTCGGAATGGGTCCAAATCGCTTGTTTTACAAATTTTATATTACATTCCATTTTAGCCTTGTAATAACTTAATTAATGGCATGACGTAAAAACAGTTATCTGATTATAAGGCATTTTATTTGCATATGGGTGCAATTCTCGTAATTGTTTGGGGCTAAACCTACAGTGAGGCAGGTGAACTTTTCGCATAACATGTGTGGTTAGAATAATGGATTATTCATTTGGTTTTTCTTTGAATTTCCAGTTTTTATTTTTAGTCGGTGGATTTAATGATTTAACATTCCTATCATTATTATTGATTCAAGAGTTGCAGCTTTTATGTATCAGTGGTGGTCTGTAGTTTTAAAATTAAACTGTTTTTACAGTAGAAACTAGATATATGTGCAATTTGTGTAATTGTCGTGGGGCAGAAATACTCATGAGGCAGGTGGACTATTCGTATAGTGTATGTGATTTTGCATTAACAGCTCCATTTATTATTTTTTTGCTTTAGTTTCCAGTTTTTATTTCTAGACGGTGTATTTAACATCGAAGTTGTCATTTAACATTCCTACCATCGTTACTTATTCAAGAGCTTTATTTATTCAATGGTGCTTTGTCATTTTGTAATTTAACTATTTTTCCAGTTTTCGAAACTAGCCTCTTCCTAGAAGCGAAGCCTTGTCAACTGCCCTGCCACTGCTAGTAGCAATAACTGACAACTCCCTATTAAAAATAGCATTAACTAGTTTCCAAGATATTCCTTAAATTAAATTAAGAAATGAATGAGTGCGTGCTTCAATGCGGTAATTAAACATGGGTGCATAAGCTTAAATAATGATACATCTTACGAAGAGACAGATGGTCTTTGTTCATTTACTTACGGTCCCCAATAGCAATCCGTCTTACGAGATGAGAAGTGATTCATACAGTTAATTAACTATAACACATAATTATGTACGTGCATCCTCATTCATCTTCTTAGTCTAGTAATTATATTGAAATTGAAAGGAAGGCCTATCTACATGTTATTTCAAATGAGCAACACATTGGTTTATTTGTTACTCCTGACTCCAGACTCCTGTAAATTGCAAAAAAGAAACAATGGACTACCAAAGGTTGCAGTAAACTGCTTTCAGTAAATTGATTAAAACTAAAGAAGTAAGAGAATAAATGAGTGGTCTGGAGTGTTTGTAATTTCAATTCCACCCGAATTGAAATCACAAACACTCCAGAATATTTCTCAGAACCATCAGCCAAAGGTACTTATAAATCTAGCACGGACTACCTTTTAAATTAGTTACTTTTTGAATACTTCTACAGGCCCCTAGACTATAATAATGGTTTGGTCGATTTTTCGCACGATGAAATAAATTAAAGAGTAATTGAAAATAAAAGAATTATTTTGTTTGAAACTTAAAATAACTGACGAAAATAATCCCTTGCAAAAGGTTTATATTGTTTCTTTTGTCTCGTCAATTCAACTTCTAAACTTCAAATCATGCTTTGTTACGTTGGATTAAGTCAACGAGTTAACTGATTTGTGCAATTCAACACTGATGACAGTTCTTAAAGGAGCTCGCAAAATAGAATTGATGTACAGTTTATTGTCATTTTCACTCAACGCTGGGAATGGACATGTCACTTATCAAATATGGTTTAAATTTCTCTATCTGCATTACCCAAATGTTTCGCCAGTTCAATTCTTATATTAAAATAATTTATTAGTCACAATAGTGCATGCAAATAGAGAGATAATCTTCATTAATGATTACTGACAAGCAGATTGCACGCTTTTATTACCCGACTGCAAGGAAAAATTAAAAATATTTCTTGCGCGTATTTTGTATGTACGTAATATTATTTATTGCCCCATATCTTTCAAACCTATGGATATATTTAAACAGTTAAGACGTCGTTAGATTTGTCTTGACCGCCCGAGTATTCTTAGATAAGGGATGTGTAAAAAAACGAGATTTTTCGGGTTTCACAATAGGGGTATCAATTTAAAGGGCTCATCGTAAGCATTTCAGAAAGGTATAACATGATTATAATATTAAAAAAGTCAACTGGCAACCAATCTTTTTTAATTTTCAACACTTGGCAATAGCTGTGATAAAAAAAAGTTACATTCTACAACCACTCAAAAGTTTTAAATAAAAAAAAACCGTCTTGCACAAAAAAGATGGAAACATGATCCCCAACATACTCCTTTATACCTTTATAGGAGGCACTTTACTAAGTTCATGGAGATTTATTAATGCTTCAGACTACATGAAATGATATATGTAGGGGATCTTGTTTCCATTTTTTTTTGTGCGGTTGGTTTTTTTTTATTTTTTAAGTTTATTGTTTATACCAAATTGTAATGAGCACCATTTCAAATGACAAATGACAAAGAGTGTAATGTAATGTACGTAAGTGGAATTCAGTGCAATGAATGAAGACATTTTTACTTTATTCTGGTCTATGTTCTGGATTACGTCGGCCGTAGGTACTCTATGTAAGATAATTATGTAACACCCACATCTTTGTCTCAATTTTCAAATTTGACTTAAAGCTTCTAAATTTACACTCTATTTCTAATTGGTTCAGATCCCATATGACCCACTGCTAGGCACGAATCTCCCCAGTAGAACCTAATTCCAGATCTAGTATAAGCTAATTCATTCATTTCCACTTTTTTTATCTGGTAAGTCCAGTAATCCAGTTTTGTGATTGTTGACTCATAATTTAAAATTAAGTAGCCTAGCCAGAGAATTTCGTTCGCTTAGCTTGTAAAATATTGCTAATATCCTAAATTATTCTCAAAGCTCGCTATAAATCATAGCACCGAAGTACTATGTAATCCATGACCCACAAACACCGATATTCATTACAATTTCAATATACATAATTTAATAAAAACCTTAGTCTACCGAGGCAAAGTTTAGGAGCGAAAAACAAAATCGTTTTAAGTGTAACAGTGAAAAAATTAATCGGGAACCCTGTTATATAAGTCCCGGTACGGGACACGATGGTTTCATCTCACGATGAAAGTAAAGTAGCGTTAGTACATAATTAAGTAGGTGTAACAGTGATGTGGGTGAAAACTGACTAGAAGCGACTTAATAACTTTGTTATCTTGATTTGTTTGAAAACTTCCCGGAATTTTCGCTCTATGAAAGTTACAGTACTGTTTGATATTTGGTATATTGGTTAGCCGGGTTTTTATACACGTCGTTAGAATTCTGAGGAATTACACTTTTAGAGCCTAAGCATAATTTAAACGAAAATCCAAGCCAAGGGTTGCTACAAACTTTGGATAGTTTAAGTAGCTGCGCTTGGGTTAAGATAAGACAGACTGGATGTGGCCCTGGCATTAGATAGTGGTTGAAATATGAGAGCTCAAGAACTGACAGGGATGTTTGGGATCTAAAATGGCTTCCCGTGTTGCCCGCAAGTGAAAACTGACACGGTTTTGTTTAACTACATTACTGCACTAATTATATTGGTTAGTTTTCTTTTGATCAGTTTTTGTTTGAATTTTATAGCTTCAGTTAAATTA
Organism: Herminia tarsipennalis; assembly: GCA_945859575.2. Lineage (NCBI taxonomy): Eukaryota > Metazoa > Arthropoda > Insecta > Lepidoptera > Erebidae > Herminia > Herminia tarsipennalis. Next base: position 23,269,931 of record OX243844.2, read on the forward strand.
TATAATATATAATATAATTTTAATCAATGTTTATATATATTATAACGGTGTTGTATGCTGCCACACAAGTACCCACAAACACACACACATACATCTTATTCACACACCATTCAAGCATGTTATATTATATTTTTTGACTGCTATTTTATAATTATATTTCATTTTGAATATTTTGATTGTATTTTTATTTCAATTTTATTTTTAATTTTTACATATTGTTATTGTTCTTTATATCACCATTAATCTTCATAAAAGTCAAAATTATATTAGTATCATCACCTCTTAAACCCTGTATCATAAAATACCAATTTGTACCACGAATGGAAGGCACTGACAGCTGTCATACAGTTCATACTAACGGCTGTCAACGTTCAACATATTATCCTATAGCTATAATTATTACATATCTTTCAAAAAAGAAGACTTGATATTTTACAATTGAATTGGTACACATTGGGCTGGTCAAATCTGTGAAATCTGTGAAAATATATTGTTTTGCCCCTAAAATAGCCCCCATGTTCAAATGTCAGACTTCTTATAGGTATTCCTGTAATCTATAGATTAAGGACTATCTTTTGTATTTTTTCAAAATTATTAGGTTCAGTAACTTCAGATATAACGCCGGGGGAAGGGGGGGGGGAATGATCCTAGATCAAAAGTTTTTCCTGAATAAGTTTTAAACTAGTTACTAAAAATATTAGACATCCTCACAACAAGTCCTTTCATTACAAGCTTTTATTAAACTTACCATGTGTGTATGTTTGTATGTAAATAAGTGTGGATCAAATAAGGTTTCACACCAAAATTAGTACACTGACTGACGATTGGGCTCAAATTTGGTTCACTAGTGTATCTTTGATGATAGTACAATACTATGGTACCATGGTGGCCATATGAACTCCTAAACAAAAAAAAAGATAAAAAGCAAGTTTGAACTCATTACATTCGTCTTGACAAGCACTCCGATCCTAGATCATTTCCGCGGTCTGATGATGGAGCCGGACGGTGAAACTGTGGTACTCAACCAACAGGAAGTACATAAGTACATACATACCACACTTTTATGAAAGAATTTCTATCACCAACATCACAGCACATAAAAAACCGTATCAATAAATTATACCAAATGAAGAACTAGCAGTGGGATCTCATCCATACCCACCACTGAGTAGATGGAAAGTCCTTTGTGACCCATGTAATTGGAAAACGAACGAATTTGTTATATATAATATATAATGTTCCAAGTTTGGGGACCACATATTACTAAAATTGTGTAAATGTATTTACACAAAAAAATACATTTTATTTGAAGTTGTTTTTGTTCATTTTCAAAATGATTGATTTCATATTATTATTTCGAATAAGTAAGTCCATTATAGTCAGGCAAGAATATACAAAAGATTTTGTTTGCAATAAGGTATTGTAGAAATTGTAACCTTTACCTGGTTCCAAATATATGGCAATTAATATTTGGTTAAGTGAAAATGAAAAATATTAGTATTTGATTCAATAATGTCTTTCTTTAGATAAGTATTATTCATATAAGATAAGAAATATTAATTTTTATTTTCAAATGTTTTTGTAATAAACGTTTGATTTTATATTGGGTCCAGCTGACGCGGTAGTGAGTATCTATGTCGCTAAGTAACTCAGTTTTCAGACTTTTCCGTATACTTGTAGTTTAAGACAGTATTACTTGCCAAATTTCATAGGTCTAGGTCAATGAAAAATACCCTATGAACTATGCCTTTAACGATTTGAAATGATTTAATAAAAAAACATTCATGTATTTATTCTTTCATTCATCGTACTGTATTTATAATATACTCGTATATGGTAGGGTAGAGTAAATTAGAAGCGAATAGGTACATAGTTTGCTAGCTAAATTAATCTCTGATATAGTGTGAAAAGTTACGTAATTTACAGATATTAAAATTTGTAAAGCTTGCTCTTATTACAAAACTTAGGGGAGATTAAGGAATTAAATATTTTAAATGAGCCTTTTATTTTGAGCTGTTAGCATATTATTGTTTTTAAACTTTCGCGATTTTTATTCATATTAGATATATTTCGGGACTTAATCGCGTGAATTCTTTAAAGGTACGAACCTTTTATTTACTGTTAGCATATTTTAGAATGTTGAGTGATACCTTGATATTTTTACATGCTTGTGATGAAATTACAGGAGGTAAGAATATATATTCTGTTAAACTTACGTACACGAACGAAAGATAAAAACAAATTAGTAGATCAATGTTATATGTTGCATAAAACTTAGGTTTATGTAATTGAGTTGCTGAATTTGGTGGACGACTTTTTTTATGGTATAAATATAGAATTAATTGAAGAATATTGACAAAATTTGTTATTTAATTACTATTTTTGAAGAAGAATATTACCAAGTTTATGAGTACTTAAATAACAAGAAAAAAATAAACTTCTTGTTTGGACTTTTTAAATATGATTGTAACGGGTCACACGTATAATATTGTAAGCTAAGAGGCTTTGTAATATTAAATTGACTTCAATGCATCCTATCATACATTAACAATATTAGCGATAGCACCTTGCCTACAATTATATACCTAGTGGTTGTGATTTTTTATTACCTTTTTCTTTTTGCTAGCTTAACCATGCTTAGAGAACCTGCCATAAATCTAAATCTAGAATCGTGTTATTTTAGTTTACGAATATCACCATTATATAATAATATTAATAATATCTTAAGACAACAAACACATATCCATCTGATTCCAAATTAAGCGGAGCCTGTACCATGGCAACCATAAACAATAAGTATACCTATACATTATATTTTTTTTATTTCTTTAAGTACATTCATTTTACACAGAATTATCAATATTTTAGCAAAATAAGCATTTTTGGTTTTTATGTAAATAAAAAAATGAGTTTTAGTTTGCACAAAAGCTTAAATTTGACTTATTGAGCATGAATGCGCTCTCTATTTCAGAGTATAACATAGTACGGTGGGTATTTTTTTACATACGATTTCATTCAGAAAAAAAATGTTTTAATGATATTTAATATTTTGTCAGTGATTGTATGAATTATTATTATTAATTAATTTCAAATCGTTGAAAACATGAAAATCGGCATTTTGTTGCTTACGATAGTTTACGTAGAAGTCATCGATATATTTTAATCTATTTTATACATAATTAGCTTTTTTTAACCATAACAGGTGCTTTTAACCTATATCCGGCTACATTCTGTTAACCAAAATAAATATAATTTAAATAATGTATTACGACTGCGTAGGTTTTTCGCTGAAACTTATTACGCACAAGTGTAGTTAAGACAGGAACTTTCTTTGATGTAGGGTACGAAAACTTTGTTTTTCTGACACATTTTTCCTACATAGAGGTGTGCTATTTTTACCAGCTTTGCTTTTCTTTTTTAGGTTGAATTTCCTAAATTCTCGGAAATTGTTTATATTTTCGATCATCAAATCTACCTCACTCAAAGGTTACTAACGTGATGTCAACTCTTGTATTAAGGAAAGATCAATGTCACTAGTGGCTTCACACAAATTTAAGTCACGGACTCAAAATACAGTGGAGCTCAGAATTTGTTTGTCCCATGTAAATGTCAGTTGTTATTCTATGAATGAAGTATGCAGACTAATCTCCTTATGCTGTTTATGCTCAACAGGCGAAACGAGACAGCAACGTGACTTGAGTGTGGTGCGAATATTTGTAATTTACTAAAATTATACTATTTTCATTAAACGTCACCGTCAAGACTGGCGGGACGTGACACAACACCATGTGATATCGTATGATGTTTATTGAAGAATACAGGTCCCGTAAGCTCTTTGGGGTCGTGGCTTTAACGCTATGCTAAACATAGTAGGGAGACTAGGAATGATACTATCCTGTCAAAGTAGAACTTCATATTTCGAATCCTGTGATCAGAGAGACACATCTTATAGGGTACAAAAGGCTTAAACAAGTTACTGGTCAAGAACTAAGCTAATTTAAGACTAAATTAAATATATTAATCTTAGCGCTTAGTCTGCGAGCGATTGAGGTATCTGAGGAAAAAGCTAAGCGACAAGTGCAAGTATTTTAGGTTGAAGCCTCTGCACAGAGTCCACTACCAGAATGACGGAACAGACTGAATTTCCACTATAAACGGAGTTCATTTGTCTCATCGAGATAATATGTATGAGTACTAACGTACTAGAGAAACTATCTAGATTATAAATGTTCTTCCGTTTTCGATAAATTAAATCTGATATCAGCAGTAACGCTAAAAAGCAATTAGTTATCTTATCTAAAGATGAAGACGTGACGCGTTATATTGCATCTAGAGGATCATTATCTCGCGGCCAAAAGGTCAAAAGCGTCATGAATTTTGAGGCCCTTACGCGTTTTACACAAAACGTCAAACATCAATTTTGATGATCAACCAAAACAGAACCGACAATGTCACTTTTGTACCTAATTAATTTGTTAGTAACTTATTACTAAGTAGGTATGAAAGTATATTAAGATTTTGACAAATTATGTCAGTAAGACAGTAAAAAATGGGCCTTATACATGCCTTGTATTTTCATAAAAAATGAATAATTTTGTAAATGTTAAAAGGTCTTCACGCGATTTTATCTTGTTTTCGTAAAGTACAGCTAGCTACAGAAGTTAAGTGTAGTCACTTTAGTGTAGTGTCTTACAGCTACATTAGTATGTAGCTGTACTTTACGATTTTTTATTAACAAATCTAATGTTTTTGATCACCGACATTCCAAAAGTAATGGAATAAACAATGGTGTTTAAACTATTTATTGATTTCGTGTCGCTTTCTTGTTCTAATCTGAATGTTGGTGACTATGCGGTAAGAGATATTTGTGCTAACTCGATTCGAATACCTATTGACATAAGAATTCGAAATTATTACTTAACTGTTTTTTATTTTACAATTATGCATTATGATTATTTAGAGTCTTTATTTCTATGACTAAGATTTTCTATGCAAGCCATCTTATAATATACAATTGTTAATTTTAATGCATAGGTACTTAACGTTAGTACCTGTAGTGTCTTACCTGCGTTGACCTGATGTGCTTAATCTATAAATTTGTTTGAAAAATGTTATATATATAATTGATATATACAGGGTGTAACAGAAAGGTGTGGTCATATTTAAGGGTTGGTATGTGCCTATGATGCTGAGTGCACATACCTAATTTTATCAAAATCGGAGTACCCTAAAAAGTATTTATAATTTTTTCTTTCGTTTATTTTTGAATGAAAAAGGTATTAATTTTAAAAAGTATGACTTAAAAAGTTGTAAGTGTGTAAACTGTATAGTCTAAATCTCGGCATCGGCTTCAACGATTTTCATAAAGTTTAGTATTCAGGGGGTTTCTGATCTACATGAACTGATCTACCTAAGTTTTATTCTTAGATAACGCTGTTTAAAAATAATACCAAGTGAAGCTCGGTCATCCAGATATATTTCATTAAATGTACACTTACTAATCTTACCCATGATAAAATACTTAAATAATTACTTTTTCTCGCAGCGTTAGCTCGCTTAAAGATATATCACTGATTCCTGTGGATATTTAATGTTCGTAGAGCCGAGAGAAATTGCTAGTCCGTTAATATATGCATACTAAATCAAATTATATCAGCGTATATTATCTGACCGCACTGCAAAGGGTTAGCGTTAATAACTTGAAATATTTTGGATGCTTTGGATGCCTGTACGCAGACTAAGGTCTTGGTCATTACGTGATCGGAATCAACCTTCATAATGCTTTATTGGACTTCGGCTTTACTTAAATTTATTAGGAAATAGCTAAGATTTATAGTTGGGCGCGTTTCGAGCTCTTTGAGAACAAATTGTAGAACAGGATGGATGAAATTGTAGCGAGAGCTTAAATTACGGTGTAATTTAAACTTTTTGCTCATTTATTCCCTTGGCGTACAATATTTATGGTGTAGTCGCGGTTGATATTGAAGTCGGATGCCTGTTGTTACGTAATAAAGGTCTACATGTGTAATAATAAGATCCTATTCTTAAATGAGGTAAAATGGTAAAAAAAAAAGAAAGCTGCGTAAGACTGGCATTTATCTCTATTGAATTAAGCCCTGGGCCAAAAGCGCTATGAACGCGAATCTTAGATTTTGATTACTTTCGAGGCTAAAATAATAGTAGCATCGATTAAATTATGTATTGCGGAGCATAAAGACATATTTATAGATATATTATCGTGCTCACTGAGCGAATTCACACAGGCTACGTATTTTATATTGTGTAACTACGTATTTTAAGGTAATTATTGTTAATTACACTATTGCATTAGGTTATAACCTGTAAAGATAGATGTAAGTAATTTTTAATGAATAAAATAAATAAAAATAAAAAATCTATGTTTGTTTTTTTATGTGTGTATTGTGTGTTCACTGATTCCGCGAAGACAGCTAGACCGATTTGGAAAAAAAAAATGTCCCATTATCATCAGAACACTCGACTGGGACAATAGAGGGATGGACATATATCTCACGCACTTGCGATTCGCGGATGACATACTACTGCTTTCGGAAGACCCAAAAGAAATGGAATTCATGATAGAGTCACTTCACATAGAAAGCAGAAAAGTAGGCCTAGAAATTAACCGGGAGAAAACTAAATTGCTGTCAAATAGCCAAACTATACCGATTAAAGCAGATACAATAGAAATTAAATACACAGAAGACTATATTAACTTGGAATACAATATCCTTTAAGGCATGTAATGATAAAGAAGTATAGCGAAGAATTAAAATAACATGAAAAAAGTATTGGGCATTGAAAGAGGTATTCAAGAGTAATCTCCCAGTCCCACTGAATGCAGATGTGCTTAATACCCTATCTCACTTACGCTTCTCGAAAATGGCCATTGTCCACAAAACTGACTCACAAGGTCAAAGTGTGCCCAAATTGTAAGGAAAGGAGTCTCGGGTGGAAAGGAGAGAAATAAATATATCAGGGAAATTATCAAGGTAAAGGATTTGGAGGCTGGGCATGTCCAAAGATCACCAGGAAACAAATAGTCCAAAATTGTTACGAATTGGTACCCAATTCATAAGAAAAGACGGAAAGGAAGGCCATTCAAAAGATGGAGTGATGACATAGTTGCCACGGCTGGAACTACCTGGAACAGACTGGCAAGAGACAGAGCGCATTGGAGGGAAATGGAGGAGGCTTTCACCCCCAGAGCGGTCCTTACAACAAAACGCGCAATAACCAATTAATAGTTTAAGTAAGAAGTTATACCAACATACTAGAATAAGCAAAAATTCTAACATATTTGGTTAAGTGGAACTGATGATGAAGACCAACGAAACTATTCAATACTTCACGGTTTGCTATTCGATTATTTTAATATGGTATTGCGTAGCACTTTATGCTCGTCATAAACACAGCATGTAGTAGAGCTGATGGTGAAGAATCATGTGGACTTCTTAATATTTAACGACCCTGCATGGGGAAAGCTATATTTTGTAAAAGTAAATGAGCAGTTGATATTATGCCATATTTCAATTAAAATTTGCTGACAAAAATAGATACACATTTTGAAGTTGGTGCCTACAACATATTAACGTCATTTCCTGGCACCAACTTTAAATGTGTATCTATTTTTGTATCATTTTTTATTGTAGTACCCATAGACTACGCTAGTATATAGTAAGTCTATCAAGGAAATTAAAAGCATAAAATAATGTGGGTAAAAACCCTTATTATGATATGCTTTTTAATTTCCTTGTATTTATTTTGAAGTCTGTTTAATATTTTTTTGTAAAAAAGGTTTTATTTCTAACTTTTTATATTTTTTTTAATTGTTCAGTAGCTATTAGACAGGGATTTACAATTGAAATAATAAATTATAAGAGAATGAGCACCATTGTCCGTATCATCTATTCATTTCACGTAGGCAGCCAGAAGGCTACTAAAGAAATCCGGTCAGGCTTGTAAGTGATTGGTTATCAATCAACTAACTATTAACTCGTACGTTGCATTATTCTTGTTAAAGGAAAAATAAGTTATATATTGTGACAACTCAAGAATAATTTTCCTGGTACGTCTTTTGAAATCGATTAATATATTTACTGGAATTGTTTCATTCTACTTTGAAGCGTAATTTGATCACAGAATATTTTATACATCTTTAGTGGTTGCTACTATTAAAGATAGCTTATGTAATGAGTATTATTTACTAGCTTTAGGGAGTTAGGGTATTAATAGTAATTTGAAGCGGCGGTAGCCTAATGGTTAAGGCATCGGGCTTGCATCGGAGTTGTTAAGGTGGTCTTCCATAATAGTACGAATGCGCCAATCTAAAAGTATAAGTAACATTTTATTTTATTTTTGTATGTGAATTATATTGTTTATATTTGATTTACGTTCATTATCATCATATGCATATTATGCATATGATGATATGCAATGGCACACATATGATTGGCCACGGTTTAGAGTAGTTGTGCTTAGTATCTTGACTTTTAAGAAAAATAAAATAAAACCTACGAAAAACAGCCTTTGTTTACTAAAGTAAAAATAGCCTGAACAGGTGTCGGTAATAATTAAAACCACCATAGGATTCCATGAAAAGAGGAAACACACGGTTAAAACTGGCTGCTAAGCCGAGAATCCGCTTTGTTAAAAGCATTTTAGTGTGGAAGTGTAGGCCGGATCATGGATTTTCCTTGATAAAATTGGATGTACGGTGTTGGCTTTCAGTGTTAACTTGATGAAGTTATCGATAGGTACAATAGATTTAGGGGTAATGGACGTGAATTAGGTGTTAGGGGTGTTGAACTACTTATTATTTCTAATACGTTTAAGACTATTTGAGTCTTTTTCTCTGATTCGGTGGCACAGTGGATGTAGTTATGACTACTAGGCAATATGTTTTGAATTCGATTCCCACGCGGAACAAAATGTAGTGGGGTCTCAAAATCAAAGTCAAATCTTAGTGTACTCTGTCCTATGTCAGTAAAATCCCCCGCCACACATAGTTAAGCGTAGCGAGTTTATGCGGTGACTTGTGCGGACGGTATATTTCAAAAGAATCTTATGTTTTTCTGCTTTATTAAATAACTAATTGTATTAAAATAGCTAATAGCTGCTATGGTGGTGTGTTTTACTCAATATTTATTTCGCTTGTATTTATTTGTAACCATTATTAAATGTTTCAACAGAGGCAGGAAAGCATACCCTTTCATGCCTGAATTTACGTCTATTTCGTGCCTAACGATTAAACTAGTGTTTCGAAATACCCCCTTAAAATGTAGGTCGTAAGTACCCACTTTAGAACTGGAAGCTAAATTACCTTGAGAATTATAAATGGCGTTCCACATAGTTGATAGTAAAGGGACTGTCTGTAGTAACTCCCTAAAGAGCTTTGGTAACAAGACTCACTTGCAGGAATAAAGTAGCATTATAACTTTTACGTTTTTGGGTTATTGGTACAATTTGACACAAGAATTAAGGTCGTAGTAGAACCAGTTAAAGGCTGTTGACTAAAATTATGATCTTGGACTATTTCTCCTCTGATATCCAAAGATATATTTAATTTCCACTGATATTCCCGCTAAAAGAAACGAGATTTGTCAACGTTTGCTTTATCACAAAAATGTAATTAACGCTTGACACTACCTATACGCTTTAGAGATTTGGCGCCAGTTTGTGAAACCAGATTTAAGCCTCAATAATAAATTATGGAGCTCTGATTGAAGGTTTGAACAATTGCATTCGCTATATCTACACATTATAGTTTAAGCTTGATTTTAGAATAACATGTGAGGTTCTCTCAGCACCCAATGGTGGTATTGTTTCGGGTATTTATCAGTGCTTTAGATTTCAAGATACTGGGGAGAGTGGAAACATCTGAAGTATTATAACATTCTCGCGCCGGAGATGAGGCATTACTTTGAAAGAAACTCACGTGCTGATAGTTTACCTTTAATGTCTTCGTCAGATTCAAGATCAAAGTCATATTTTTATTTTACTTTTGAAAGAATCGTTTGGATGTTAAAGGGAAATAATTTTATAAAATTGAAGAAATTTATATTATTGTAACAACAAGGATAAATTATCTATACTAATATTATAAAGCTGAGGAGTTTGTTTGATTGTTTAAACGCGGTAATCTCAGGAACTACTGATCCGAATTGAAAAGTTCTTTAGGCTATATAATTGCGCTGGACAGCTAGTAACTAATATTAGTATTTAGATACTAAAATAATTAGTAATCCTTTTTGACAATGTCCCTTATATGGAGTACCCAAGAAATACACTAGTTCTAGTGAGCAAGGTCCGGTGTATGGGACATTGTAAATTATGGGTAATTTACGATTAAAAACCGCTGATTATCGAATCTGAATTGTCGAAAGAAATGATGCTAATTACACTTCGAAACACTAGTTACATTTTCAAGTAATCTAAACCAAAAGCGTCATAAACCTAACAGTTTGCCTTTTTAAAATTATTGCAATGAGTGTATTTTGGCCAATTTCTACACTCGAAACGTACGTGACAGAAGAAGATAGCCTACTTGACGAAATAGTGTGCGCAGTATTGGTGGACAGTTTAATGTTGTTACCTGTGAGCATTTAATTAATTTAAGGGTTGTAGCATCGGACTCGTAAAAGTTCCATTGGTCGGCAATGTTCTTTGTTTATCTCTCATACACTCTCAAATCCTCTCGAAAGCGCCCAGATCCTAACTTCAGCATTTTCTTGTTATGTCTTTATGACGACTTCCGTCTTGAGCTTCCACTCTGTTGTGATTTGTTTCCGCCTGTATATTATTTCTGAATGCATTCTATATTTCTTATGTGCCGCCTCATTTAAAATTTAGTAGTCTTATCCTTAAGTATGCCTACCTCTTGAATGGAAAGGCCACATCATACATTCTATTTTTAAGATAACTGCAGTCATATTTAATACGGCAATACCATACAATACACACCACCATTCTTCAAGTTTTACCATACGAACCTGTTTTCACATCGAAATCTTTACATAAATGGTATATAAAACGAGTAATGGAGCGTTAAGTATAAATACGACACGACGGGTCACAATCACATGATGAGGGCATGTCGAAATCTCATATCGGGTTTAGGGAAGTATAAGTAACTTTATGGCTGAAATGAAAGGAAAATTTTGTATGGGATATGAGAGTAATATTTAAGAGATTAAGAAACTTTTACCTGTTCATACAACAAAATGTGTCTATATGACAATTCGTTATTAGTTTTGGGAATTTTACTTTTATCGAAATATTCCATCGACTCGTTTTTACCTTAATTAAAACTTTGTGTTTAACTAACATGGATCGCTCGATACCTCGATTTAAATATCCGTTCTCGGAAGTATCTATACTGCTATGAAATAATAGGAATAACTTTAGAATGTTTCAAAAGATTACGCAGAAAGCTGCCATCAGGCGTGCTAGAGTTCCACGTTCATAGGTTCTTTGAAATAGGTTCACAACAATGAGAAAGTAAAAAGTCATAGCAGCTGGCTTAAAAATATTTACATTAGTGTTAACAACATAGAAAACCTATTTGCTATCAACTAAATAACTGTTCTCCTAATCAGTTTTAATAATAAATATGGCTAGTTTTGTCAGAGAGAACTTTGAGAGTAAACACAAGTGCACTCTCTATTCGCTTCCTCTCATATATGAGAGAGAGGTTAGGTGCAGGACTGATGGCTTAGCATGCTAATAAACAATTTCTTGTCATCATCGCTCGTAATCTCACTGATTAGACATATCGTTTTAAACTGATTGACAAACTCGTCGACCGACTCTGCAAATCCCGAAAAAGTGGCCATTGCTTTTTTCTTAAGGCTTGTTGTTGTGCTAATTTAGAACCTATGAACCGACAGTGGTAACTTTGTTTAACCTCACTTATCCCTTAACATGCACGGTTGCCACCACAGCAATAACGTAAAGAATTGATGAAGCATTAAAAACAAACAAGCACGAATCGTTGTTATAATTTTCCATTAGTACTAGCCCTGAACATGTCAAACCTAAACGAACTAAATAAAGCAATAACGAAAACATCAAAGAAAAGACAAGCACGAATTCCTATACACGTAGAACATATTATATTACCCCTTTCCAGAGCACTCAAACTCAGTAGAGTAGTTTTCCAAAGCGAATCTGAAAACTATTCACACATTATTACTAATTTGAAGAACACACATAATAATAATAATAATAGCCTTTATTTCAGACATCATACATGATATGTAACACTAATTTCACTTTTTTTATTTACAATATATTTTTTTACTGTTCTTTTAATATACGTTTAACCTATGCAGCGATAACCTTGTCTGTATGACACTTATTGGCAGAAGCACACACATACTGTCGTTTATTTAAATACTAGCTATTCCGTTTTTCCCCTTTTTTTATAATCCTTTGTTACTTCTAATACCTCCAAGAATATGTGTACAAAGTTTCATGATGATCGGTTGAGTAGTTTTTGCGTGAAAGCGTAACAAACAAACTTACATTCACATTTATATTTTTTATTAGTAGGGATACTTTCCGCGAGGAAGTCGGGCATGTAACTTAATTCCAAATTCTGTACATACCAGGACTTATAAAGGCGGATGTTGGAATAAAACAAAAACGGTTACTAACACTCTAGTTCAATCGTTGTGAGTGAATGGTGTGGTCAATTTAGTCATCAATTAATTTGATAATTATTGCTGAGATGGTTGCTGGGGCATAAATTGGGAGAGGACTATTTTTGACAGAATACCAAATAGGACTGGCAATGGCAAGACGATTAGCCAATGTCTCAGCAATTAATTGTGAGTAAATATTATCGGGTTACAAATTTTGTTTGCGCTTTTTTTATCTTTTTACTTAAGCTCTTTGTAAATAGGTAGATATTAAAATTCAATATCTAAGAATCATCCAGAATAAACTAGATTTAAAGAAAAATACGATCAACCCACCGTAAAATTTATTGAGCTATGACGAACACAAGCTTCTATTAAAAACTGTCTTCCCGCATCGAAAAAAAAAAGAAAGGGAAAATTGAGGGGCTGTGGGTGACCAAGCCAATCAAGACTTAAGCTAAGATTAAAACTATTAGGTTCATAGATGTGACCGTTTTTTTAAATTACAACACAATTGCGTGCCTGGTGGAGCTCGTGAGCTGTCCGGCGGATATCGGACTATGAGGGTCAGAGAATTGATGGTCGTGTTAATTTTCTGACCCTCTTTGCGGACACACTTGTTATGTGATATAATCGTGCATAGTTGGCTTAATCCCTATTAAGATTGGCCACTATAACTGAATTGGCTAGTGAATTCGTTTAGGGACCAATACAACCAACTGCAAGTAAATTTGCGACCAAGTAAAATCAAAAACCTATTTCAAATTCACATTCTAAAGTTTGTCAAAGTTCCCGTCTCTGTGCTCCACATTCGTACAAACTCGACATAAGTTTTACCGATGATAGCTAACTGACGCGGAAATTAGGTACAGAAATTCACGTCAAAACTCGTCCAGGGAAATGAAATTACGTAACTGGGAATTATTATAGAATGATTTGATCTTTGAAGTTTTAATTAAATTGTATGTATTAAGGTCACTGTGACAGATGCATGCAGAGACATAATATAGGAAATTATATTTCAACGTTTGCGATGTGTACGTGTTTGGTATAAAACAAGAGTTCGTTATGTTGGGGGGGGGGGGTGAGGTGGGTGGAGAACATTGCAAAAATACTTATTTTAAATAAGCATTATTGCAATGTTTGTTGGTAATACAAGTTTAAACGACTTTTATTGCTTCTTCTTCCTAACGGTTCGACAGCAAACATTGTAACCCGCAAATATTATATGGATGTAGCCCAGTACGCGGCCATATGAACTACATTATCCAAGGCAGCCAATCGGCTATGCTAGTTAACGTCGAGAAGGAGAACTCTTAGTATCGTACAAATGGGTTTAGCAGGAATACTTTACTTATTCTTGACTGACCAACATAACATTGCACACAAGAATTCTCCTCTCGCCAGTAACGTTAATAAAGGTACTCATCACTTACTTTTAATTCTTGATACCATCTAATCACCGGGTAGTAACTTTTATCGCTTTTCTTTCCTAAAAAATATTACGCAATTAGTAAGTGGCTGACTGTACATACCTACTCGTAGTTCACTAAACAATCTTCCGATTGAACAGTTTATCCCCGGTATTGCTTTGTACTGAGTGCGGGCAAGATAAACATCGGATGTCTGTACCTTCCTCACAGTTATTGCACTAAGTTATTGAGTAGTTTGCCTTGATTCTACTTCTGATGCTATTGGCCAAGCTAAAACCGTGAAAATGCTAGAACTTGACGCGACGATATTATTGCTTTGCCCAGACAATTCTGATCAAAATTGAAACTTTCTGAATGAAGAATGTGTAAGTTAAATGTAAGTTATAAATACAATTTAGCCGGCTGAACAGTCGTCTATTGTAAAAAAAAAATCGTACGAATTTTACGATTTCGACACTCAAATAAATATTGACTGGTAATAGGATTGCAGCCAGATTAATAATAACTCTGATCCGATTAGGAATCATTAAAATCTGTCTGCTCTGTCACCATAATTTTGTTTTTCCAAGAATATTTGAGAAAACGGGGTTGCTAAACTCTTATAACTTTCCATTCATCGTTATTATTGGTTGAGTACGTGCTATTATTTAAATCTCATCAAAGCTATTTACGCAAAAGTTATTATGTTACACAAGAGTGTGCCCAGACTCAAGAACACTCTCTATTTGCTCACTTTCATAATCAGATAGAATCAAAATTGTATACGATAGGTATTGATATTTTTTGAAAACGGTCATCTATCTCTCGAACTCTTTGCTACTGAATCAAGTTGTAAAATAAGGTATCCGTAGGTACATCTCATTTTATAACTTTTCTATACAATGATCAAATTCGAAACAATTGTAATTTTCAGCAGTCAATTAGATTTAGTTCATAAATTCGTCTGTGTATGTGCCTTTGCTATGATTGTACATAATATTTTCACTGAATCTTGAACTCGGTTGTATATAAACGTTTACATTTACAAACAGTTTTTCAATAACCTGTGCCATGGCAATCACTGGTTCCACACAGCTTCGTAGTCTATGTAGGCCGGATCAACACGGTCAGCTATTGCTTTGAGAGAGCTTACTTTGTGTTAGTACATACAGGGGCTATGTACGTCAAAGGACAGACGGCCAGTTGAAAAATCGAACCATTTTGCGAGTCCAGTCGTAATCGTGGAGAGTGTCAGTGAAAAATAGATGATATTTTATTACAATTGTCAGTACACCAACTGTTGTGTTGTAAAGTTGTAGCTTTGTATGAATCTTCATATAGGAACACCTCTTATGTGAGTGTTTTTCAAAAACGGTTTAATTTAATTTAAACAAACATGATATGCCTTGTTATTTTCTCGTCTTAACTTTTGCTTGCTTTGCAATCTTGGAATAAAAGTAACATTCCAATTTATTTATTAACTTAGAATGTAATAACTATATTATCGTATCGTGTATCGTCCACAAAATTAATGACTTATTCCAAATGTTCCATTAAATTGAATACATATTTTTTCATTCGAATCTGATTTAAAAAGAACGTTGCTACTGCATAAAAATAAACTAACTCCTTAAAAAAAAGCCCTATTTAGATCCAAAAACTGTAGCTTAGGGAGACCGTCTACCTAAAAAGCGCTGGATTTCTACAGAACTTATTTCAGATCAGACCAATATTGAGCGTATGCTATGTTGTGGATAGAGAAACGTTATAATAGTTAATGCAGATGTCAGATATTGATTTTAATAAATGCCAAGGACTTAACATATAACATGAGGAAGCAATAACTATTACTGAATGTCGATTAACGTCATTTGTCCAATCCCTCATGAATTATATACAACTGCGTATATTTGTAATGATATCTTTTATCATATAATGCCAAGAGTTCAGAAGATAATCTTCATACAACGCGCACCCACGTAACACACTCATAGACATTGCTCACCGACACGGAATCTAAGAAGCGGCGGCGGTAGCCTAATGGCTAAGGTATCGGACTCGCAATCGTGAGGTCGCGGGTTCGAATAATACCCATTATACTACCGACGTGAACAAACTCCTAACTCGCAAACCTTTGAGCTTAGCTGGAGAGGTTAACAGGAAAGTTGGTAATGAGGGACCAACAATCCCACATTACTAAAAAAAATATGAAGGCCTTCGGAACAGAGTGGTTTGGAGTGGTCTGTAATTCTGTAATTCGTTGCTCGATGACCTCTTCGGTATTCTGTAATATAACTCACAGAATACCGTACAGAATGAAAGCTTTCAAAAGAGTAAAGAGCGCGAAAATGTAGACCAAGACGAACCAGAGACAGAGCGAGTGCCACGCTCACGGGCTGTGGATGCTCGTTTTGTGCGCGCTCACGCGCTTGTGGTTGTGGTACATTCATGAGCGTTCCTTCTGTACTACATTTATTTTGTACTTATATACTTTTAACCGACGAAAAACAACGAAGGAGGTTCTCAAGTCAACCTGTAATAATTGTGTATGTTCATGTGCTTACTATCTCGGCAATAGTTTGGTTAACTGTACTGTTAATGTGGCCTCCCACGTCCCAAGGCCACGGCCTGGTACGTTTAAGTTTAGAGGTTAAGATAATATATTGAGTCTACTACGTCATTTATTCCATACACTTGAATAATTTAAACAATATTGTGTCTTCAGAAAAGTAGTTCGATTATTCTCATAGAATATGATTCAATATCTTTAGAGAAAAGTTTTGGCAATTTATCAAGTATTTGTATTAGGGACATTTAGACGTTTCTTTTCATCTTTAGTACATTGTTGGTCTTATACATTATGTTACAGGAAATTGTTTATTTATTATCAGACTTTTATTGTTTTCATTTATGGCTCCTGCTAGTCTGCTATAAAGCTTATATTATATAGATAGTAAACCATCGCGACAGGCAATAAATTTATCTGTTTTTAATTATTTTTGATACGATGTAATTTCTATTACTTTCTATTAATATTAATATTTTTATTTTGTACTTATATACTTTTAATCGACGAAAACCAACGAAGGAGGTTCTCAAGACTCTTTTTAGGTTTTTCATTGAGATTACAATATAGTTTTAAACGAATAAGTAATTTTGTTGTAACTTAAACTGCGAGGGTGAATATTTTATAATATTAAGAGTGTGTCCATAGTCACTTTTCTTATTGTCTCTAGTAAAGATCAGACACTTTGTTCTTGTGTTCTTTATGAGTAGCATTCACTATATCACTTAACACTAACTTCACTAAGTTAATTTAAAAGGTTTAGTCCTCCTAAGCCTTCGCACTATATTTTGTGGTGCGAAGGCTTAGGAGGAATAAACCTTTTGAATTTTCTATTAATATAATAAAAATAAAAAGTAACTAACTAACTTATTCATTCACTCATCAACGCAAAGCAAAAAATTTAGCTAGTAAAAAGCCCCATTTAAATATGATTTTTTTCTGTTTTTTGTTGTAATAGCCGCAACAGAAATACATCATTTGTAAAAATTTCAACTGTCTAGCTATCACGGTTCATAAGATATAGCCTGGTGACAGACAGACGGACAGTGGAGTCTCAGTAATGGGGTCACGCTTTTACTCTTTGGGTACGGAACCCTAAAAATGTAAAGCTAGTATTAAAAACCGGGTAAGTGCATGTGTGTATATGTAATGTAGGGTTCCGTAGTCCCTCATCCGAATAATGCGGCTTAGGAAGTGGGTTTTGTGTCGTTTATATTTCATACTACTAACAAGGTTATACTTGATAATAATTTTCAATGGAATTTGTACCAAAATGTTTTTACTTCTTATTTGATCAACTGTTACTCGTAAACCTATAAGGCCTAATTAGCTGTCGTAGTTTTCCTTTTAATTTCACTATTTACACTACTACCGTGATTTTTTCACTTACCCGACATCAAACGTCCCAATTCAATAAAAAATCTACCATATAAAAAGTTCTGCAGTGTGTTACTAAGCTGGTTGGTAAACGAATGTTTTACTCGGTTGAAGAATATTTAAATAAATACCCATGTAAATTTTATAATTTAGAAAGGAGACATGTGAAATTTAAGTGACCGGATTTTATTACATTGGTGTGCATTTAATTTTTTTTTTTTTTTTAATACTATTTCACTTTTTAAATATATTTCATTGTTATTTTGATAAATTTTGCCTATACCAATGATGTAATTTGCATGCCATTATTGGCAAGTGTGCTGATTCAATAATATGTATTATAAAGATCTGTAAAATGTACCACATTTATGCAAATGAATAAATAAATAAATAAATAAAACATTTAGCTGGCACATTTAGGCACTTGACTTTACCAAAAATTTGTACTTTAAAACTTAATATTTAAAAAGAAGAAACCCTAAATAAACGTTTTTAAAAGACCTATCGAATGATACCCCACACGGTAGAGGTGGGTGGGCAAAAAACCATATTCACACTTTACATATAGGGGACTTACCTTCCGTTTTGCCATTTTGGCTACGCAACCCTAAAATAAATATTTTGTGAAAAGAAAAATCGAGCTTAGCATTACTCGTTGTTACATTTATGTTTAATTTTATTTATCAGAACAACATGCTTTGTAAAAATGAACTGTGGAGTTTGCGTTCGACGTATCTATAAAGGGTTTTGTGTGAGGAGCAAAATGATGACAACACGATTAGGTTTGGAATGAGAAATAATAAATTTATTGGTTAAACATTAATGTAATTCATAATTAGGTTACCTATTGGAACATTACTCATAGCTACACATCACATGGTGTGTTGAATATGGCCATCAGTGACCGCCATTCTATCGCGGGCCTTGAGCGCGGGGACCGAATCCAGAAATTCCGTAACGAAAAAACCTCACGCTCCCCACTCCGACGGGCACAGCGGTGACACTTTTTAGTTTTGCCATCTATCGATGAATAGCAGAACTTTTAATTACTTTTTTTTAAATTTAAAAAGAAAAAAAAAAAATATTTTATAATAAAAAAAAAACTTTAAATTTTTTAAAAAAAAAAAAATTAAAGAAAAAAAAATTAAAAACATTGTTTTTTTTATAATTCAAAATAAAAAAAAACTTTTTAATTAATCATTAAAATGTTGCAAACAAACAAACATGCGACAATGTTTCGCATCGAGTAAACGTTGAAAGTTATACACGAAGTTGTCATTTTCTTATCTGTATTACACGGAATTAATTTGAACCAAATGTTTATTTAATTAAAGTTAGACAAGAGAACACCTGGCACCCTGTAAAATATATATTATGGTTTTGTTCCTCTTATTGGGGGGACATTTTATGTATAACGTGGAAATACAATGTTTATATTTTATAACGATTTACGATATAGCAACATTTAAATTTAATATAAAAGGTCGTTTTTAGTTAATTTAATTTCTAGCTAACTTATAGAAGTATGACATTATAATAACCAGTAATATTGTACTGTACCAAGTGCATTCTTTGCCTCCGGGACCTATCCCCGCTCAGTTTTTAATAACCACGATTAACCAGTTTAGAAGGCTTCGTCGAACGACTATCGAATTATTCGACTCTGGTTAAATCCTATTTGTCGTCTAACAAGGGATAGCCCTTGTTGCTTGCGCAATTTTACTTTTATGGACTCTAATTTCTGTTACCGAAATCTAGAAAGTCAAACAAGTATACTACACGTTCAGCTGCATAAACTCATGACTGACTGTGTAATCGGTTAATAAAACGCCATTATTTTATAGATTTTATAGTGATAAAGTACTTAAACATAGTTGGTAAAGGTATGAGTATTTGGCAACACTAGCTCTGTAAACACAACCCGTGTAATTATAAATTATAAATAATAAAACTATTCGTTTTTAAAGTGTATCGTGTAGTTAAAACTGATGACGATATCGAACTATCTAAGTGACATTATTAGTGGATAATAATAATAAGTGCGTAAAAAGTTATAAAACAATAATACAAAACAGTGACTGCACCAAATATCAACGTCAATAAACACTAAGTACTACATTTGGACACTATAATAGTGGTAAGGATAATTACTAACTACAATATAATATTCAGTTAAGTTTAAACAGTGATATAAAGTGAATTAAGTTAAAAAGTAATTTTTAAAAACCGTTATGGAAAAAAAGTTAAATCTTGAAGTGAACTTTGTATAGCAACTAACGCCTCAAGTGGAGAGCAGCCAAACTAAATGTGACATTATTTCAGAGTTGCTACTACAAATAAATAACTTTTTGCTATTAAATTCTTAGTACAACGCCATCTAGTACTAAGTAGCGAAACAAATCTGTCATTTTTGACAGGATTGACAGATGAATGACACTTGACAGTGTTGTCAGTACAAAGAAAATAATTTCCCAAGATCGGGCGCGTTCCAGCACTCTGACTGGGACTAGGAATAGCACGTCGATGCAATGCAGATAGTCTTGAGTTCGAACCTCAGTCATAAAGAAGTTTTTTGAAATTTATCGAATATTAAAAACACATCGGAGACAAATAAAATTAACACCCTACAGTTACGCAGGGAATTCAAATCCTCGACCAATTTCAACTTTTGCAAACTTTTTTTTTTTGGTATTATTTCCAAAATTTACAATGGCAGACGATATGTACGTCTTCGACAGGAAACACAAAAAACGCAGTAATAATGATGCCATTACTATTGACAATGACTGTGAGTTTGATTTAAACCTGTCATATCAAAGTTTGCCAAACCACTCAGAAGATGTAGTTGCTCTGAAAGAGGAAATCCAAGCACTTAAGTTAGAGTTGCAGTCGGCAAACACCGAAATTGACAATCTCGTGGCGGAAAATTTTGAATTTAAAGATTCCTTAAGAGTGTCTGAAAATAAATTAAAATTATTAAAATCGGTAGGTTTCACGGAAAGACCCACCACACAAAGCACTACACCCCGAAAATTCTTCTCACCACAACGTAAGCGTCGATTGCTGACATCAATGAGGAAAAATTCGGAAATTGGCAACAACACCCAAGGAAGAAACGTAACGCCATCTATAGGACTTAGCAGCAAACCACGTGAGACCGTCAATAATCTGAACTTCAATGTGGATGATTCGAACGACTCAATTGTAAAAAGTTCACAACATCGGGCAACAGAGGGCGCTTGTGACTCCAAACAAACTACGTCAACGTCAAAACCACAACCAAACATTTCTAGTGTTCATAGCCAAAGTGCCAATGTGTCAAAAATTTGTAAAATGTGTATCATTAGTGACAATAATGTGAATAATATATTATACAATGCAAGAATCACTTTTCCAAACATGAGAGTATGTCACTTCTGCATGCCAAATGCAAACACAATGAAGTTGTTTGAAACTTTAGATCAGAAACTAATAAATTACACCTTAAATGATTATTGCATTATATTTTTGGGTGATACTGACTTCAAAGTGTCTCAAAGGTATGAACAACTTATAAATTACATAAAAATTAAAGTGGAAACTTTGACTCATACTAACATTATTATATGTTCACCTAATTTTATGCTTAAAAGTAATGTAAATTTATTTAATATGAGAATTGAAAGTTTCAATCAGGCATTGTTACAAAGCAATACTAAATATGAATATGCGTATTTGTTTGACTCTAATAGGTATCTTAAGTATGATTATGAAATGTTTTCAAGATATACAGGTAAAGTAAACAATAGGGCTATATCCAGTATTTTTAAACAACTAAAACAGTACATACATTTATATTTTGGTTCAAATTGTGTAGAATCTTGCATTTTGCAAACGAAAAGACTCAATATGTCACCCAAATATGTGATGAAACAAAAAAAGATTTTAGATTATTTTAATCTAAAAGTAAACAGTGAAATTACTGATAACCCTTCAATAAAGGCTGCCAATGATGAGTTTTTTCGTCTCTAACAAGGTATTGCATGGGAATTGCTATTCAAAATTCACTATTTATCACCAAAATCTCTGTGGAATAAATAATAAGAAAGATGAACTTGAAATTTACTTAAATGAATTGCATAATGAGGTTAGTTTTATTTGTGTGAGTGAGCATTTTTTAAATCAAGTAATGTTATCTCAATTCAGTTTTCCAAATTATATTGTAAGCTCTTCAAATACAAGAGTAAATAAATCCAGGGGGGGCACTTTAGTCTTAACACACAAAAACAGACAATCTGAAGATTTAGACATTTGTAAGCGATTGTATAAAATGGATCATTTTGAAATATGTGGGGTAAGGGACATGGAGACAAACGTTTACTTGTTTTGTTGCTATAGGACACCAACAGATAATAACTTTGATGCATTTCTAGAACAATTAGAGAAATTATTGAAATTTGTTTTTAATAAATTATGTTTTATTTGTGGAGATTTCAATGTTAATTTAATGAAAGATGACTTAAAAAAGAACATGTTTTCATCATTATTGACATGCTACAATTTTAGACATTTATTTAATTCAATGACATTCATGCGTAATAATACTAACTCTTGTATAGATAATATTTTGACAAACATTAGTGACAATAATTTAGATTCAACGAGCATTGACCACAATGGATTAGCGGATGGGCACGCTGCCCTTTTCTGTACAGCAGTTTTAGAAAAGGTTAGTCAAAAGAAAAATGCTAACTTTATAAATATTAAAAGAAGAATATACAATGAAAAAAATAAAGCAATTTTTAGAAATAAGCTACTTGAGTGCGACTGGAATCTAGGTATAAATACATTTATTAGAAAAATTAAAAATCTGCACTCCACTACTTTCATAAAAAAGAATTTAAAAATAAATGTCAAGAAAATTGGTAGTTCTGAATGGATAACTAAAGGCATTCGAATAGCTAGTAAAATGAAACGAATTCTAAATTTTGTAAACAAAGCAGATTGTGATGTATCGGTTTTAGAATACCGTAGAAATTATTTTAGAATTTATAGAAAAGTAGTAAGATATGCAAAAAGAAAGGAAACTAGTAATCAAATTAATAAAGCTACTAACACCAGCAAAGAAATTTGGAATATAGTCAACAATGCTCGTAAAAAAATTAATAACAACTTTAACAAGGACAATATAGTACTTAAGTATAATAATAAGTTTATTCAAAATCCTAGAGATATTGCTAACGTTTTTGCTGAGCAATTTAGTACCAGTAGGGGAAAGAGTAATTATGATCCGAAAATGGCTAGAGAATGCTTGGTAAAGTATACTGACAGAGTTCAAAATGCTATGATTTTTGATCAAGTTATGCCATCTGAAATTTACAAAATGGTAAAAACAATGAACAATAAAAAGTCGTTTGGTCCGGATGAAATACCACTTAGCATAATAAAGGACAATATTGATATTTTAGCTTACCCAATATCAGAACTAATAAATAACTGTATTAGTCAAGGTACTTTTCCTGACCAATTTAAGATAGCCAGAGTTTTGCCGCTATTTAAGAAGGGAGAAAACACAGATCCAGTAAACTACAGACCTATTTCGTTACTACCGGTTCTGTCTAAGTTACTTGAGAAAGTTATTAAATCTAGACTTGTCAGTCACTTGTACAGTGAAAAAATTGTAAACCCATATCAATTTGGATACCAAAAAAGTGTAGGTACTTTGGATGCAATTGACTCATTGGTAAATGATGTACTTTGCAATCTAAATGCTAAACTAAAAGTTGCAGGCTTATTCCTAGACCTAAGTTCTGCATTTGATACTGTGGAACATTCCATTCTTATTGATAAGTTAGAGCACTATGGCATAAGAGATAACACTCTAAAGCTATTTCGTTCGTACTTAACAAATAGAACACAGTATATTGAAGTGAAAGCAGTTGAAAATGATAGAGAGCAAATATACAAATCGAAGCTACTTACAGTTAATAAAGGTGTTCCACAAGGCTCAGTGCTGGGTCCAATTTTCTTTGTTATATTTGTAAACGACCTAACTGCATTTATGAAGAGTATTTTACCAGATACAAATCTTGTTCTGTTTGCGGATGATACTAGCGCTGTTATCAGCGCAAATGATGTTGTCACACTACAACAAAAATTGAATAGCTTTCTCGAAGCCTGTGAATACTGGTTTTCTGTTAATAACTTAACGCTTAATGTAAAAAAGACCAAATGTGTGATATTTAAATCAACGGTTAGAAACAATGACAATGACTGCCTCTGTGGCGCGGTGGGACTGTATCCGACTGCTACGCAAGAGGTCGTGGGTTCGATCCCCACCCAGGATAAAACTTTGTGTGATGAGCACGATGGTTTATTCTGTGTCTGGGTGTTATTTATCTATAATATGTATGTATTTAGAAATATATAAGTATGTTTATCAGTTGTCTGGTTTCCATAATACAAGCTCTGCTTAGTTTGGGGTCAGATAGCGTTGTGTGAGTTGTCCAAAGATATTATTATTATTATTATTATTATAATGCTTCTGTAAACATTCTATCTTTAGGAAATAAAATTGATGTTGTTGATAATATAAAATTTTTAGGTGTACAACTTGATTCTCTTTTAAATTGGAAACCGGAGTTGTTGTCAGTTACTAATACAGTAAGTAGTGCGTGCTATGCCATAAGAACTCTTAGGGATTTTTTAACACTTGCTCAACTTCGTGCGGTCTACTTTGCCTTGGTCGAATCCAAAATTAGGTACAGCATCAATTTTTGGGGAGGCAGTTATAAATATAATATAAGTGCAGCCTTTGTTATACAAAAAAGAGCCGTTAGAACTATGCTCGGCATTGACCAAACCGAATCATGTAGGGAGCATTTTAGACGGCTACGTATTTTAACAGTCCCATGTCTGTACATTTTGGTTCTTCTTGCTCACTTTCACAAAAATATGCACAAGTTTGAGACTAATGATGAGAAAAAACATAGAATAACGACACGGAGAAAAGATTTACAGACAATCTTACATGCAAAACTTAACATTGTTAAACACTCATCTTATGTGCAGTCTGTGAATCTTTTTAATAAATTACCCACTGAACTGAAAGATATAAGTGGTGTTAACATATTTAAAAATAGACTTAAGAAACTATTACTGGAAAAGGCTTATTATACTATTGATGAATTCTACAATGATAAATAATGTTATAATTTAATACTATTGAATAATTTTAATGAAATAATTAATTGATTGTAATATAAGAAACAATTTGACATACTAATAAGTGACATGTTATGTAATAATTTGTATTTTTTTGACTTTGAATTCTGATTGTTTTGTCTACTTTATATATTTTTCATTTTTTTTTTGTGTGTAAACTGTACTTTGAATTGATTTTCAAATATTTCGACACAAATGTATTTTGTTATGAAATAAATAAATAAATAAATAAATAAATAAATAAATAAATAAATAAATAAATAAATAAATAAAGGTTTGTTTTACGATCTATGTTTGAACGGCATTGAAAGATGAACGTCTCATTACTATACAGGAATAAATGACGTTCCAAAAACACTTATATGCGCTTAAATACGAGCTCTTTTGCGTGACTCTGCTGCGTACCTTGCAAAACTATCGATCTATTAAAATAGGTCTATAATTTTCCTTTTTAAAAATGCCTTTCAGTTTTGTCAATAAAGATAATTTTGAAAAGTATGCTTAAATATGGAATAATTCCTTTTAAAAAAGAATACCAACTGGCTATTCTTACAAAGCGATGAGAACGAATATATCTCGATGGTGGGTTTGAATGTTTTTAAAAAACATTATAGACCCCTTATTTGTATCGTACCTACTTTTGGTTTGGTTTTTGTTGGTCGATTTCGTGTGTATATTTTTCGTTATTTTTTAAGGCTACTTTTTATCAAATTAATATTTTATGTTGAAATGTAATGTTAACACTTATCCTTAGATCAAAGAGAAGATAATACTTTAATTAGGTATTGTACAAATTGGTGCTCAAAGTAAAAGTGAAAAAAAAAAAACATATTTTCATTTCTCACTATTTCTTCTCGTTAGCCTATGACGGGAAATTCTCGCCCCAAGACTACATGCAAAAGGGGCATTTTGCATAATTCTGCCCCCCCCCCTGACGGTTCTTTCCTAAGGATATGACATTGTACATTGCCTTCGCATACATATACCTACGTTATGAGATTTTCATGGCCCAGGGTCTTACTTTTTGTCCATGATTACCAATTAAATACCTCCTTAGACCTCCTAAACTAAAGGGTTAAAAAAATTATGATTACTTCTCGAGAACACTCGATTTTAACCTAAGGTATCTGCTGTAGAGCTCAACCTTGAATTGCATCAATGATCGGAAATCCGGCTGAAATAAAATAGCCACATTACATCACGGCGACGTTTTTTAATACGGCGCGCCCAGTTGTCTTACGGCGTCTTCTACGATATGGCTGCGACTAAAACATTACATTAAAGGCCGGTATTAACTGATTAACCTAATATAATAACAACAATTACCTATTGTCACGTGTGTTAATTACCAATTGATCAGCAGAGCAGGGAAGCACAATACCTATAGCGTTGAATCTTGCAGTGCATTGTGTGCCTCTAATATTAATATATGATTGAATGTTTGCAATAAGGAATATAAATCATTGATACGTTGATCTTTAGAGGGGTGATTTGTGCCGGTATCGAATCGAAATTAAGGGTATTCTCTCGTTTGCCATAAATTAATTTGCACTAATATTGTTTGCCATAATCGTCCCCGATCATAATATTTACTTGCACTATTATCATTTATACTAATAACGTTTGCCTTAACAACTCAACAGTAATAACTTTTATTTGCCATAAAATGACTTTCCATAGCAACATATATCATAATAATTAGTTTCCATAAGTAACACGTCTCATAATCGACTCTTGACATAATCAAAATTTGATATAATTATGAAAATAATACATAATATTGTTAGGTCGAAATTAATTATCTATCTTTAACACCCCGACTCAGAGCAATCCGACTCGGATAGGTTAGGTTAGAAGACTAAGGCGGGAGCGAAGCGAAGCGGAGCTCCCGCCTTAGTCTTCGTGTTAGGTTTTTTTTTTAAACCACCCAAAAGTAGGAGCCCCGCGAAGCGGGGCTCCGTCGAGTTTAGTAAGTAGGCGCCATATGAGGTTTAAAATGGTATTATTGAAAACGAAAATTATAGCAAATACATTTATGGATTTAAATTATTATGACACTTGATCGATTATGACCAATGGAATTAGTGAAAGTCATTTTATGTCATTTCACGATTATGGCAACTGAAGCGTTATTTCTAATGAAATTATGGCAAATACCGGTATGGCATGTGAAATTATGGCATTTTAAATTATGACAAACATTAGTAAACCGAAATTAAGGTTATTCAACTTGTTTTTGATTTTCAGCAATTCAAGATGGTGAGAGCCGGTATCCATCTTTGAGAATTTCTCATTTCATTCAAGTGATTAAGTCCCGATATATATAATATGTATAAAAATCGGGAAAGTTTAAAACAATAATAGGAAGGAACCAATTTGAATGACTTTCTTTAATTAAACGATTATTTTCTTACTGTCATTTAAGCGTCCTAATTGGTCTAGCCGTTTCGAAGCTAATAACATTTTGTTATATGTGTCAAGAGCTTCAATATGGACACACTATTAATAATGCAGTAAAACTTAGTATTGATACCATATCCATGAAAATGTCTTCCAATTACCTGCAACAAAATTAAACAGGTTAGGTGAGTAACATTTCTGTATAAAACATGCTCATTTATTCTCCATAATATTATGAGCAAAGACGTGGGCAATACACCAGAGAGAAGTAAGACGAAGTCCCTGTGGATATCTGCGTGTAGTAGATATCCTGTAATCTTATAATATGTCATAGTAACTTGTTTATCTATTTATGAAGAGGTTTTTGGCCACGTATTTGGTAACTTGCTGATAAACATTTGCAAATATTGTTTGTTTCTCTGTTATTTCATTCGTTATGTATAGGTTGGCGTAATATATTTGGACCTTAATATGTTTAACCTAGTAACCGTATTAGTCTTGTTGTAATGTTCACACTACAAAGACAAGGGAGCAGTAATATACCCCGCGGGCCCACTGCGAATTGGTGTGTGTTGCATGTCATAAAATTTTGGGTTCTAGTCTTTTTTTTTTAATGTTAACTAGCAATGTGGGATTGTGGTCCTTTATTACTAGCAATCCTGTTAACCCCTCCAGCTAAGCTCTATAGCTTGTGTTAGGAGTGGGTTCACGTCGGTAGTATAATGGGCAGGATTCGAACCCACGACCTTACGATTGCCAGACCGATGCCTTAGCCATTAGGCTACCGCAGCTTAAAGTTAGTTAGTTTTCTCTTAGTTTTTTCTTTTACTCTTTTTGAGTATCTATTAGCGATAAAATAATTTAAGTACCGTACAAAGCAATCCGCTTGACTAGATTTTCAATATTTACTCGGATATATTACTTCTAGCATAATGCCTACGCCTTTGGATCTACCTATGTGAATGATATAATTTTCCTTTCCATTCTTGATTTATTAATCATAGTATATTAGGTATGTAGGTACGTAACAAGTACAAATTAAAATTAGTAGTATCAACCGTGCCGTGTGGTGCCGGCTTAAGAATAGTACCACCCCATCTCTACCCGTGGGTGTCGTCAAGGCGACTAAGGGATTTCACCCCGGAGGACGGGCAGCAGCGTCCTCTGCGTATTTAAAGCCTTACTGCGATCGCCAACCCGCTCGCCAAGCGTGGCGATTATGGCAATTACCCCCAGGATCTACATACTAGTAGGTTCTACTGGGGAGACCCGTGCCCAGCAGTGGGCCATCATATGGGTTGATATGTAGTATCAAATCATCCTAATTACACAATACGATAATTGTTGTTTTTTTAAATATAATAATATACTATTAATAATATCCTTAATATAATACGATAACGGCATACAATATTATGTTTCCGAGAATTTTTAAAATATGTTTGCGTTCTTCAGTATCAATGTACGGATCCCTAGAGAAATATGAAAGTAGATCAAAAATCTTTTGCCTATAAGCTTGTTATAAGAGCAAAGGTAAATATTTGATATGAAGTAAATTAAATTTCTTTGTTAATATCGATAAGAAATTAGTTGTTATAAAAGTGATTAATACTTAAGATAGTTATTAATTTTATATTATTAGGAAATGGTTTATAATTAAAATAAAGCTGCGTAATGAAGTTTCGAAGAAACCATGACTGCGATTGAAAATACGAGTGAAGGCTTTCTTTAGCGAAAATCATTTCTCTTTTAGCTATTCAACAATTATAACAGAAATAAGAATATTCTTCAAATTAATTGAATTTACAGATGCTATGAAGTTTATATATGTATGTCAAAGTTTGGATGTTTATTACTCAATTACAAATTTTGACTGAATGGATTTTTTGGCAAACAGTTGACCAAGCTTTATTATAACCTGGATTAATACATTATAAGAATTTTCATTTCATTACTTTTTGTAACATAATAATCATCTCAACGCTGGGGAAAAGACAAAAAGTCCCCGGTTGTAAGTTGCCGGTTTTATGGAAACTGCTTGACGCAGGCTATGGCTTGTTTTAGGATATTTATATTGAGGTACATCGAAACTAAATATACAAACAAAACGTTTAAAAAATAAGCAAAATCAATTCGCAAATATCTCAATGTAAACTTACTTTGAGTCGGTAAACACAGTTAGAAACACCTGCCCAATATTGGATTCAATATACAGAACCAACTACCAAGGATGTTTGCTTAAACCATAATCCTTGACGGGTAGATTTGTAACCACAAGTCAATACAGTATCTAAGCTGATAATTATAATGCTCAGTCAAGTGATATAATCCATTGGAAAGGTAACCTTACGTCATATCATCGTAAACATAGAAACACAAGTATTAATAGACTAATAAACAATGTTAGACAGAAATACATATGAATTTTTAGCTTAACAAACTATAAGCATGCTTTTGTGCAACATGCGCCGTGGAAAAACAAAAAACAGCTGTACGTACTAAGTTTTACTGTTTCCATTCATCTATACTATAATATTATAAAGAGAAAAGATTTGATTTTTGTTTGTATTGAATAGGCTCCGAAAGTACTGGACGGATTTAAAAAAAACTTTCATCGTTGTGAACCTACACAAACCCCGGGTAACATAGGCTATTTTTTATCCCTGTATTCCCACGGGAACAGGAACCACGCGGGTGAAACCGTGAGGCATCCGCTTGTTAGTTATATACCTACACCAGAACATTATAGAGATAATTTGAATAAACTTGGCTTTGTGAAATATCTTAACAATGTATCTCAAAGAATTTACAAATGTATGGCAATATATTGAGCTAGATGGAACGTCATATTTTTATTGAGATACTCGTACTTATTAAAATGATACGAAATACCGCACAAGACTCAGTAACGTTACAAGTACAGAACAGAGAAAAATGGGTTAGAAGACAGAGTCATTTCGCTCATTTTGTTACATATGTACCTCATATCAACACAAGGATAAAGGCGCTGGACTGTTCTACGGTAACCAGACAACTGATAAACATAGTAATTAACCACTAGATCATCAAGCCAGTCATACTTTATATGACTGGCCTCATGATCTAGTTATTAGTGACCCTGACTGCTAAGGCAGAGGTCATGGGTTTGACACAGGATAAAACTTCGTGTGATGAGCACGACAGTTTATTCAGTGTCTGAGTGTAATTTATCTAAGTATAATATGTGTGAATTTAGAAATATATAGCTATGTTTATCAATTGTCTGGTTGCCAAAGTACAAGCTCTAATTAGTTTGAGTAACTCACACAACGTCATCTCATATGATGTTGTGTGAGTTTTTCCAAGATATTAATATATTTCTAATTAGTGAGGTACATATATATATTTTAGATAAATCACACCCTGATAAATCAATTCTGGGTAGAAATCTAGCCTATGAACTCTGATTTATTAATCAGTGTCACCAGTCACTAGAACAAAAGGTGATGAACAAAGGTGACCAAAATGGATCTTGAACCAATAGGTGATAAGCATTCAATGTATTGTAAATAATGAAGTAAAATGAAAGTGTGTGCACTTGTGACAGCCGATCCAATGCAAAAATGATCTTTCTAATACTTGCCCTCTGCTCTGTGGTTACAGATATCTCTCATATCATTACTTGACGTCATAAGCGGAGAGTTGTATTTGCTGATAAAACACAAAGAGGAATGTATTAACTTCTACTTAAAAATCCGCCACAAAACACCGAGAGTATAGAGGGCAAGTTTTATACATACGTCGCTCAGCAGCGCACGCTGCACTCATAGACATCGCTCATGGACGCGAAATCTCGGAACACCTTTGGGACAAAATCACATGTTCACCACCGGCGAGTAGCAAGCAACTATCAACTATTTACTTGCTGAAGAAACGTAGCATATAGGTCCCGTGTAAATAAAAGAGATACAGTATAGTGTGACTTCTCAGCGGCCAGTGTGAACAATCAGCGGTCAACTATAAACATATGTACCTATCTCTTGGTTTACACGGGATCTACATCTATTGTAGGTTTCTTAAGCGAGAAAATAGTCGACAATTGCTTGCTTTCTCGCCGTTGATGGTGCAAGTGCCATAGTGTGCAGAGAATTCGTGGCCGAGAGCGATGGCTATGTTGGTGTTGCTCGAACGCGTTGTCTGAAGGCTACCTACTGTACTCTCTAATTTTGCTGTCCGTGGTTTTATAAAACATGTATACTTGTAAATAAACTCAAATAATGTTATATTTTTAGGATCGTTATGATGTATTCAATCTTCTAAACAAATATTACGTAGGCAGCGTAATGGAATTAATAATGTAGAAATTAGGTTTATTGTGATCAATTGTATTGTATTAAATATTAATGGCTAAGGAAAATTGATGAAGCGCTCTGAAGTTCGGAAGTAGGAAATCATGAAAGTCAATTTTTAATTTTATATTTTAGAAACTTTCAGTTGCTTCGCTAGAATTCTTGACTTGACGTACCAAAATGTTGTTTACTAGCAGCTGTCGCCCGCGGCTTCGCCCACGTAGTTGGTTTTACTCCCTGAAGAGTTGGTTTATCGCTTTCGATTAAAACGATAAAACACATGTTTCCTTATTAACAGCCACAAAGCCAAATACAAAATTTCACAGATCTTACTCCAAAACTGACGGAGTTCTATACAAATTTGCAACCGCTATTACAGCCCCTTATGAGTTGATTTTTAAAAAATGCTGAAACACGTGTTTATTTCTTTTAATTTAAAAAGCCAACTACGAAATTTAACATATCTAAGTTGGAATCTGACGGAGTTTCATATCAACTTGCAACACCTTTTTTGCCCCCTTAAGAGACGAATTTTTAAAAATCGTTCTTATGAATGCCTACAACATAAGAGGCATCAACTGCCAAATTAAAGCGGCGGTAGCTTAATGGCTAAGGCATCGGTCTCGCAATCGTGAGGTCGCGGGTTCGAATCCTACCCATTATACTACCGACGTGAACCCACTCCTAACGCAAGCTTTTGAGCTTAGCTGGAGGGGTTAACAAGATTGCTAGTAATGTGGGACTCAATCCTACATTACTAGTTGCCTTTAAAAAAAAAAAAAAAGGTTTGTGAACATAGCAGTTTAGGTTCTGCGTTGATGAATATGTCAGTCAGTGAGTCAGTCCGTCTGTCAGGACAAGTGATTGCGTGAGACAATCAGAAAGTATTGAGAAACTAAAAAACTAACTTCTATAAATCTAATATTTTAAATAAATCTTTTCAAAGAACTCTCCACCAGCCTTCTATACAAAGTTTCAACCGACTGAACCAATTTTCATAACATTTTTTCCAGTCCGCCGCAGACACCTCATCTACGGCCTTCTCGAAAGCTGCTAGTGCGTCTTAAGGCGATAAAAACTCTATCACTTTCAAGCATTACGCTAGCCTATAATAGTATCAGTGACACCGTCACAGTGATGAATGAAATATCCGGTTGTCACCGCTCAGCGCTCTCAGAAAATTCTCTTGCTATAGTGAAATTATACAAATTTAAAATTATAAATTTGAAACGTGGACACTGACGGTACGGCTGGTCCACAAGTTCAAAGTCGCTCAGCGGGCTATGGAAAGGGCTATGCTCGGAGTTTCTCTTAGGGACAAAATCAGAAATTAGGTGATTCGGCAGATAACCAAAGTTATCGACATAGCCCACCGGATTAGCAAGCTAAAGTGGCAGTGGGCTGGCCATATTAGCCGAAGAACCGACCACCGTTGGGGTAAACGAGCTCTAGAGCGGAGACCGCGGCTCGGCAAACGTAGTGTAGGAACACCTCACGCCAGGTGGAGTGATGATTTACGCAAAACGGCTGGCAGGAGCTGGATGCGAAAAGCCGAAGATAGAACAAAGTGGCGTGCAATTGGAGAGGCCCATGTCCAGCAGTGGACTGCGAAAGGCTGATGATGATAGTGAAATTACTGAGAGCGCTGAGCGGTGACAACCGAAACATAGTGATATTTTAATATAACTATTTCACGGAAGAATCACTGACACTGTGGTGGTATTCCCTATGGCAGTCTATGGCTTAGACTCTCACATTCCTCTGTGCCTATGACCACGTTAATCCGTCGGATCTGCGCCAAATCCCTCTCTGGTTTTGTTTGATTTCAATCCCGCCAACGGCATAAGAGCGCGATATAATAAAGAATGCACTGTTGTATACGCAACATTTTCTACACTAGGTATATCTAATTCGTAGTGGGCAGTTTTTGATAAAAAATATCTACTAAATATCATTTAGGTGAACTTTACCAACTAAACGAGCGGTACGGATGATTTGTGTTAATAATGTACCTACATGATAACAAGAGATATTTAATCATATCGACATTCAGTATTAATTTGAGCTTTGCATCATGTAATTATTAAAACGTATTGAATTTCAATTATTAGAATTAATTGGTAATGATTATTTAAAAAAAAAATACAATATACAACATGGTCACTTTTAAAATACCTATTTAAAAAACCAATAGCTTAGCTGGATTGTGTTGCTTAGTTGTAATATTTTTTGAAGTATAGTCCACGACAGATCGATATTGTGTACATAGTTTAAAGTCTTACTGCGATTGCCAATCCGCTTGCCAAGCCAAGCGATTATGGCAATTACCTCAGAACCTATGACAAATAGGTTCTACTGGGGAGACCCGAGCCCAGCAGTGGGACATCATATGAGTTGATATGATGAGATCGACATGGCAATCAGAACATGATATTAGATATACTATAATACCAAGACGGTACGTTGGATATACGCGCGCATCTCCTATGCCTTCTAAGTCTACACCCGTTTTTTTATTTAATCTCGATTACGTTTTAGCCTTCAGTTAAGTATAATGAATTACGAAAAGTTCCATGTCGATGACTATTATTATGAATTGTAGTGAGAATAAAAAGAACGAAGGCGTTCAGTATATTTTGTTATCATAGGTGTACATACTATCACCTACGTTCGTTAGGTATACAATACAATAGCGTCGTCGTAATTAAATTCCAAGGATAATATATCAACGTATATTGTGATAAGATTTGCATTAGTAATTGAAGAGGAGCCTTGTTCATTATATGAGTAAATACATATAAGGTTAATATCAAACTATACGAACGCTCTGCCATTAGTGAGGCCCGTGTTAGCCAAAATTCTAGAGAATAGGCTTAAACTGTCTTTGCAAAACAGTAAACATAAGCTATCCGAGCAGAAATGATAGCTAATGTTCATAATATCTTCCTACGTAATACAGTAACACATATAGTTAGAAGCTCGTAAACGCACCCAATTTCATCTCGTCGTAATAATAAACACTAGTTTAGTATATTGGTTAAACAAGAAAGTGCTCAAATAATGTTATTAGTTTTACTACTCAAATTGACCTTGAGATTACTTGTTTATTTTTTGGACTATATTTGTGGCAACAAAATGTGGTGTGGCTTTCTAGCGGTAGAGTTTACCTGTGATTATAGCCAATTAAAAACGGTTGAAATTTCGGACAAACGTAAACAAAATCGTATGTATTAATATGTTACATTTTTTAAAATACAAAGTACGCCACACAAATAACTTTAATATTAATAAATGCCTGCATTTTATTTTTAAAAGGCCTGTGGCCTTTATTGTATTGTAGCCACCCAGCGTTCCTCTATTATTCCAGTTTCACTCTCACTGATCATATCGTGGTGTAACCTAAAATAGCTCATGTTATACTTTTAACGTTAATAATAAAAATATTACACATTACAGACATACAAACAATCTCTCCCCTGGTTTCTTCCGCATGATTTAAATTAGCATTGTAGGTACCAAATTTTGTTCAATTGTTCTCAAGTGGTTCATGGATAAAACAAAGAAAGTTTCAGCTTCTTTTAATTGTACTATAGGTACAAAACTGCCCACTATCTCTAGCCCTCACATGTGACGCGGACAAAGTTGCGATCAGCTATCTGTGTATTTAAAAGGCGTAAGAGGAAACTGTGATTGATTGATATATCAACACACAGCTCACATTTCTGAATGGATTGAATTGAAATTTGGTACACATATAGTTGTTATGATGTAGGCATCCACTACAAAGCCTAATGCAAATCTTTAAAGGGGTGAAATGGCAGTCCAAACGCGGGCGAAACCTAGTGTTTATTAATATAATAAAAGCACGCCTATAATATAGTATCCCTATTAATTACAGTCATCCGATTATAGCTGAGCATGAAAGAGCTATGATCCTTGATTTCTACTTGCCACTATTTATAATATAAACGCATGAGCTCGTTAATATATACACCCTTTTTTTTTGTAAAAAAATTGGTCCATGCTATGACAATGTTCCTAAAGACCGTAAAGTCTAATACAAAATGAAGCCTCACAGGTCCAATTTGGAACGATTATTTCGTACCTGTGTACGACCCAATTACTTTTATTTTATTTTGGCAATCATTAGGTGTATCGTTCACGAATATAATTCACCATATTTTGGATTAAATAGAAGTGTTGTTTGATAGATTATACAGTTCACTATAAACCATTATGAAACAAGATTTAGATGTCAGATGACCGATTTTTTTTTGTCTATAAATATCTTGAGACAACACACACGTGGCTATCTGATTACAAAATAGATAGACCCAGTACTATGCTCCAATAAAATATCATAGGTACTTGTATTTGTAATTCAACACATAAAAAAATAATAGACAAATTACAGCTAAACAAAATAAACAGTACTGTTCACCTCACTTATCTTAAGTAAAAATAGAACTTGTGACCTCTGGCTTAGCCGTCAAGTTACTAATCACCAGACTAAATGTCTGACGTGAAAAGATTGCAAAAAATATAAAAAAACCATTGTATTCAATGTTATTTTATATGAAAATAATATAGTGAAACTATACCATAACATCACTGAAACGCCACACCATTTTTGTTCCTTTTTTTGACAGTTATGTGTATTGCTTACCCGCCAAAAATAATTAAAAAGCATCGAGAACAACATCAACAATATTATTTTATCATGGATCAAAAGCAATTACATTTAATAATTACATTGATTCCGTAATAAGAACTTCTCAATCATAAAACAACTGTTAAAAGTTTTTATTTTACACAAATATTGAATAATTTTTTTTCGAACCAACTCTATTATAACAAGCGGGTAAGCATAATGGTAAATGGGAATTTAAACTTCATAATGGGGAAAAAACCTTGCTGATATATTTTTGGAAGTCTATAATAAAATGAATGAATTGATTATTTTGTGGAGAACCGATATCGAACTAGTAGCTTTATTTCATTTTTGCTATTTATCTGTTGTGGTGTTGGGTTTTAACGACTTTTGTTTACAGTATGTTAAATATATTTTGAAACTGATGCATTGGATAGAGTATTGTGCTGAGTCGAAAATGGGTTCAAATATAACAATCAGGTAAATATCTTGTACTTCAAATAAATTTAGCCTTCTTGTAAAAATGTGGGAAGTAATCTAAATATTGCACATTTTTATATTCCGTTTACTCTCATAGCTGAAGAGGTGTTTTGAAATCAGATTAAACCTTCTGTCCAACAAAAGATGAATTGAAAAAAAAAATGTTTTTCAGCTTCGCACGAATAAAGACTTAACACAAACGAAGACATTTTCTTTCAACAACAAAATTCTAAGGAAATTTTATTGAATGAAAATCTTCGTGAAGTATCTTCAGATGTTTTTGTACGAATCTCACTGGGGTAGCCCCTTATTGTCTCTTAAATTTGGTGCTACGTACACAGGTATTAGTCATAGAAATCGTTTATAATGGATTTTTCGGTGTATTTTTTCGGTCTTGGACCACGGTTTGGGTTTCGTGATTATTTTAAGACCGTGAATTATCGTACCAATATTTTGTTTTTTTTTCTTGTTTTATGAGTACTGATATACATTTTTATGATGAAATAGTAGAAGTAATTTTGTGCATTTTTGCCTATAAAACTGAGCCTGTTTTTAAGTTCCCAACAATCAACATACTGATTTAGAAAATCGAACCATTTGTTTTTACCGTAATTACCTTTCAAGATAGACGAAAAAAAAATCAAGGAGGTGCCCTAGTTTTGGTCACATTTCCCCTCTATTTTGATTAATGACTCTCTTTAAACGCCTTTTATACTTTGAAACGCTCGCCAAGGTACTATACAAAGGTCTTCAGTATTTACCTCTTTGAACCTTTTCTTTGCTCCATAATTAAGAGTTAGCTATTTAAAGATATTATATTATTGTTCCTTTCGTTTTTGAATCGTTTAGACTCTACAGAATTGATAATGAACTTGTTTGTTCTAAGAAGGAGCCTTTGTAGCCTACAGCAGGTAAGTGTCTTCACTTCAGTTAATCAATATAAAAGCGTAGAGTAAAATTTCGAGGACCCGTGTGATGTATGATATACATTTATGTAACGTTGTAGGAGCGAAATCATAAGTTTGTTTTTTGTAGCTGTGTAATGCATTACAATGATTGTGGTGTTTTTGTTTCTCATCTTTAGTATAGCTGTGCATACTGACATATGTTTATCTAGACCATTCAATCGTAACTAATGTTATCCTAATCTCAACTAATATTATAAATGCAAAGATTCAAAGATTCAAAGATTCAAAGATTCAAAGATATTTATTTTGCAAAAACATGTGTAGATAAGCAATACATTGTTTACATGCATAATACTTATTGGTGTTCCAGTACAATAGACACAACATGTTTAACCGTTGCCGGTGTACAAAAATTATAAGAGAAAAAAAAATGTATATTATTAGAAAATTAATTTTAAATACAATTAATTCAATTTTAAAAGTGGGTTCGTTTGTTTGTTCGTAATGCTTTCACGCCTTAACTGCTAAACTGTTTAAAAATTATCTTTCACCAATGGAAAACTACATTATCAGCAAGTAACATAGGTTGTATTTTTTTAAATTAGAGATTTGTCTTGAAAATTACAGTAATGTTTCCCAAAGTATCAAAAATTTGCCTATAAAAGTCTTTATTCGACGTGCGCTGCCAGTTTGCTATTTGTTAAATGATTCATTTGACACATTATTTGATTTGCGCTGCCATTTTATTATTTGTTGGAAAATGTAGGTTTCTATGGAGATCCCCTTTGTTGAAGACACTTAGAGTAAATATGAGCTGTAACATATAAATGCGAAAACAAACACAACGCAAGCGGAGCAGCTGGCAAAAGCTAGTATTTAATAAATAGGTATTAATGATTTCTGAATGCTAAACCAAATCTTACTTACGTTTACGGATAATTAAAGAATTAATATTCAAAGTTTTTCATCATGTCAGATGTTTTCTAATAAGAAATTTATTAAACCAGTGCTATATTTTACTGTAATTGCGAACTGTCTTGTCAACAGCTATTTTACCATTTCTAGTCCATAGTGACCCTATTACAATTCACTTAAAATAGTCTATTTGATTCACTGAAATGCGTAGTAAATCTCCGAATCGTAACGTAAATAAGAAACTAAACTAAAATATCAAAGGTCATCGAATTGACAAAGACTGACAAAGACTGCTACAAAAAACAATTTTCTCCAAATCATGGCCAAAACCAACACAATGATTCTTGACTTAACCCTTGACAAGCTCTAAAATCTATCTTAGTTTATTTACGAAAGTCAACACGTTTATTGAAAGCCCTGTGAGGTAAGACTCGTCGATAATTGCTTTTTCATTCTCCATCGGCTTTTTGTGCGTCGCGACATTACCCAGACGGCAAATCAATTCTTCCCGAGGTTAATTTATTTATTAGCATATAGAGAGAATTTTCTAACAGCCAACGTGAAGTATCGGTCGGCTTTATATGAAAATTGGCTCCCGCTTTCTTCCTGTTTAATTCTGGAGTTGATTTGTGGATTTTTGAATGATTTTTCTGTTTGCTTTTTGATGATAGATCGATGATTTTTATGTGGTGTTTTAAAATATCGGTCGATTTAAAATGCTTTCATGCTTTTGTTGAGTTCAATATCTGCAAAGTATAAAAGATACTGTTCTGAATACTAACATGAACATTATTTCAATCTACGGGAATTGTATTGTTTTATCATATCTTTAAATTGTCTCTTAAATGTACCAACAATAAATATCCAAAATGTTTTGATTTCTATTCGATATAAGCCCAAATTTCTACAAAATATATGACTCGTAGGTAACCTTCTAATATAAAATTACGATTATATAAATTTGTTAGGAAAAAAATGAACTGCTTCAGGTAAATTTTATAGTAAATCATAATTCATGGGTACCAACAAGATTTTCCGAAATTTTAGTACCTCGTAACTGATAATGGTTCCTGAAAATATAATGCGGGCTATACTTACATATGTCACGAGACCTTTCTCGGTAATGGCTTTGACTATTCTTTATGCGCTATAGCAAAAACAGATTTTGTGTCCGAAAAATAAGAGGTAGATTTGGGAAAAAATTCTAACGCCAAATGTATTTTTTCTACATCTCAGGTCAGGAAACATACAGTGGGTATAATGTTAAGTTCTAAATATGTTAAACTATAACAAGACTTCATTAAAACTTGATGGAACTAGTTGAAACTTTTCCTATGTTGAAAAAAAAAACATGTTATACCAATCACTTTAGGATATTTTAATAATAATTATGTAGGTACCTCCTCAACGTCATGGTTATTCATAATTTTCTGCTGTTTATATTACCTACCTACTCGTTATTAGAATAATTAAATATAACAAGCTTTGATGATTGTAACAATACAGTCAAAAAGACAATAAGGTGCTATATATTCTAGACAAACTCGTATAATTATTATTACAAGTTCAAATATTCTAATTCTCTGACAAATCATAGTCGAAGCCGGAGAAAAAATAAATAAAAGAACAAAATAGCGACATACTTTTGCTACAAACACAAGCCCGCACAAACGATAGTGGCGTGACAAAAATGCAACAGAAAAAATCATAGTAGAAAGTAAGCAGGGAACAATCACCTGATACCTCGAATCACTCGAACATCGAGCTGTCCAACGTTACATTACGAAAACAATAACAGACGAAACACGAATATTGTTCGCTTCAAGATATTCGCAACGTCTGCCCCACCTTCCGTTTCCTGCAGGAAACGCCCGTATTGTTACAACTGATCCACGGAAGGGATTGTATCTTTTTGTGAAAAAGAATTTACCAGGTTATCATTTTTGTAAACTTGGTTGAATTAAATTTCAGTTACCTATGAATGAAAACTGACACCAATGTTAGTTAAGATATACATTTCAAGGAAAATTTCGAGCATCATTTCGGGGATTTAGTGGAGGTTCTTGATAAATTTGGGTCGGTATTAGAGCTTCTAAGTATAGTAAATGATGGTGTGTAGGTTGAGTGATGTAACATTTAGCGTAGTTTATTATAGCTCAACCTACGCAAATTATAATATTAGTCTAAGAATTTTGCCAAAGACGAAGAAATGAACGAAGTTGAATATTTATTCCAATTATGACCAATAATAAACTTTAATACAATAAAAAGAAGACAAAAGATATTAAATTTCATAAAAAACTTTAAGTATAACACCTAACTTTGGTGCCAAAAGTACTGAACACACTGAAGGCTCACACAACTGAAAGGACAGAGCTCTAAAAACTTTCAACATAGCGACGAGAATACTAATAACTACTCTTCGACATCCACAACCACTCATACCCGTAATATACATGTTTTGTGAATCAAGGACATATTATTTATTTTAATGTCACGTTTCACATAGTTGACCGTTTTTGACTAAGAACCAAATATTAACCTAAAAAAAATATCACTGATCCCAAAAATTCCCAACAACTTATGTTTCCAACACCGCTTATATAACTTAACATACTAAGTTATAAGTGTGAAGGACCCATGTTGAACTTATTTCTTCCAATGCCTATTACTGAACAGATATTTGTTTGGAAACTAGAGCAAAAGCCCGCGAACATTGGGAACTAAGTTTTTTATTCAACATACGGCAGAAGTTCCACGAATGCAGTAGAACGACGCTTTTATACTACGGCTACGTACAAAGTAAATTAGAAGTTCAGTATGCATCTTGTACAGTGCTGTGGTACCTATCAGTGCGAAGTGAAGGAAGAAATCTAGTTTATATTATGTTTGTGTGAACATTAATTTTTACAAGTTTGGCCGTAACTTTGATTATTAAGTTACTTTTTCTTAACTAGGAAACTAGAGTCTTGCGATTGTTATGTTATTTGTCGTCCATTAATTTCATTTATTACTGTTGAACTTTCAGGAAAATATATTAAGATAGTTAGTCGTTGAGCCAATTATAGAGTGTGTTGACTTTAATGGTATATCAAACATTGGGTATGAAAATAAACTAAAACTTTTTTATGTGACTATTTCGGAATAAATATCTTTCGAACAAAAGAAAAAAAATTGAAAATCCGTCTTTAGAATATACATAAAAAAACCGAACCGAGAACCTCCTTAAGTCAGTTAAAATGCGATGTAAAAAGTCAAAACTATTTATTTAGTTTCAGATTAGAACCTGTCGACGTTAGAGTAGAATAGAATAGATACCATTTATTTCTAAGTATATCTACTAGAATCTGATCAATAAACAGTTTCACGTTATACCTACTTCTGTCGTTACTGGTGTAACAATATTTAAATTCGAATCGAATCCAATTATTTGAGGCGTTTATGATAGAAGTGCAAACTATTCAAACATGGCCGAATTACCTATAGCTTTTCACGTGCCTGTGACACACAAATTTAAGTACCTAGTCCAGTTCACGATACCACTAAGTGTTTGTAGGTCACTGCACTGCATCTGACTAGGATCGCCTCGGTAAGTATTAGTAGATAGTGCTAACGGTTAGTAAGTGAATCAAAACGGTTTTGGAAATAGATTTTTATTTCCGAAACCATTTTGATTCACCAGTGAAGTAATATTTGTGTGTGTTTCTTTTTCCTTCCCAGTTTATCTGTTTCGTGTACAAATAATATGAATGATATTTCTTTTATTCTGTTCCAATTATCTTTAAATTTTCACAAAAAGCCGATTTTGGAATGATATTAATAAGGCTGCCTATTCAAGGCAGAATTCATCAAAGTTAATACAAATATTTTTTTCGTCATTTTCATATTTCCCGCTCAATTTAAAACCACAATAAAATATGTAAATCAAGGTAACATTTTTATTTCTAAGGAACGGTACTTTCTAAAAAAAAATCTTTTGATTCTGGTTAACAAGAAAAAGAACGCTGAATCTCGTTATCATGTCCAATCAATTATGGGTGGACGTATAAAAAGTTAATTGAGTATTTATTGAAATATTGTTTTTTCTGTAATTCTTTATTATTTTTGTTAAATATCATAGATATTTCAATGTAATTTTAAAAACTCTTTGAGCTTTGCCTCATTAGTTTAATACAAACATTTAGCATTTATCACAGAGAGAAAAAAAGACTGTTACGACCAGTCCTCGGCAATAAAACACTTCATTCACACAAAAGTTAATGCACTTTATTAAACTTTGTTAACTTTCACCACTATAATAAGATTTGTATAATATAAACTCAAGAATATAAACAAACGTTAAAAATTAGGTATCACGCCAATTTAATCAAAAAAATGCCTACAGGTACAATTCAAACATTTACAACTTAAAACGCTGAAGAGTAAAATTGTATATTTCAAATAAAACCTCCGTTATGGGGTTAAGTGGATTTAAGCCAAAAAAAATATATAAACAATGACACTAGCAGTTAACTAGCATTTTTTACGACAAACACTGATTTTAGGATTCAAGTTTGTCTTGATGTTGTTTACGTTATTTAGTTTTTAAAATAACTAGCATTCACTGAGTAATAGCAACTTAAAACTCTCTTCAAATTTTAATTCACTTTTCAACTAAGCTCGTTGAAATTGGCTCTTGAAGTGAACAAACTTCAACTAAACGTAAAACTCGTGGACTTTAAAATAATATAAAAGTAAGCCAGTAAAAGGCTGCATACTAACCGGACACGTATCCAAAAATAGAACAAAAGTTGTTGCACTAAATTCTACATTCAAGTAGAATTGAGATAAGTTTAAAATACTATAAAAATCATGTGTATGACTGTGCACAAATCTAGATCCCACGTTCCGCGTTGTAGGAGTGAATGGAAATCGACGGGAAAACAACGCTCGCTCGGGCGGAAAGGATTTTTCTGATTCGTATAGAAACATCGTATGTAAGAAAGGTAACACACAGTTTCTCGATTAATCGCACGTTTACGTGCGATTAATCGAGAAACTACCGGTGAATTTGATATTATTGCTAATGCTGTTATTGTCAAGCAAAATCGTCACCACTGTAAATCTAATAACATAGAAACTGCTTTTATTCACATAAAATATACCTATATATTTTTGTTACCCATGTAATACTTCAGTTTAAACAGTTAATAAAATTGGTAATTTGAAAGGAGTGGCCGCAAGTTTTTATTGCCTTGTTCTTTACTCCAGCTTTATCTATTTCTTTGCGAACGTGGCATTAGATGACATGTAGGTAAGGTACATGTTTAATCATGACCTATGACGATCGTCGCTTTTGCTTCCTAAATTAGTAAAAAAAAATGATTTTTCAGTAAAACAGGGCATTTTGTATTCAGAAGGCATGAACTTTTACGTTGTATGCATACGAATTGACAATTATAAAAATAAATGCTCAAGGCTATACCATTTCACGTGTCTTATCATTTAGATAATCTATAAGCATTGCATCGGTTTAATATTTGTTTTTAAAATATACCTAACAATACATTATAAATAGTTGTGAAAAGCATTTATTAAAAAATCGATTAATACGTTTTGACCATTATAAAAGTAGTATCATCAATTTATATAATACGTCAACAACACACAAATAGCAGGTATTGCATTTGCTTGTCAAAAAAAACTTGAATTCAGACTATGGTAGTCTTAAATTAAGTCCGACAAATCAGTCGCAACTTAATCGCAAGCGTGTTTGTCCAGTCGCATCGGGTCCCAAGTCGGCTGTATCGTGAAAA
This sequence comes from Herminia tarsipennalis, assembly GCA_945859575.2. Classification (NCBI taxonomy): domain Eukaryota; kingdom Metazoa; phylum Arthropoda; class Insecta; order Lepidoptera; family Erebidae; genus Herminia; species Herminia tarsipennalis. The sequence goes on from OX243844.2 coordinate 23,314,625, forward strand.
TGTTGATTTGATTCGACTCTAACGAAACAAATAAACTTGAAAGCTCTCTTTTCACGTGATGTAATTGGATTAATCACGCGTAGTCAGTTATCCTGGCGGTCGGAGTCAACTCCATTTAAAGTAGCAAGTTCACGTTAAAAAAAAATCTTTAGTGGGAAATTCTAATAAAAAGATGAAAAAAGACACCTTATTTCACTCTCTAATAATATGATATATTATTGATTATCAATCGTTGAGACTATCCAAAGATTCTAGATTAAGGGTGTCGTGGTTTTGTTTAATATATAATAAGGAATAATGTACCACGAAAATGCTAGCCAGCTAAATTTGACATGTTATTATTTTTTTATTTAATGTTTCCGAAGAAACACAAAAAATTTTGATTTTTAAATTTTCCTTTTACTACTACCTACGTGTAGTACATCATTATGAGACAGATGCATGCAATTCAGAAAAATATAGATCAAGCGTAATATGTAGTCAATTTGACTGTTGCAAATTAAAAAAAAAAATATATTAAATACATTTTTACCCACTTGCCTCACAAATTCTATGTTTAGACTTAAGAATTAAAAGACAACTACCCTCAAAGCTCAACAAGTTGCTAGAACAGAACTTTCTAAATACAAATAGCAACAGACAAACACACCCGTGCATAGTTCGACATATCTTTAAACTGATAAAGGGGAAGTCGGGGACAAAAGGAGCAAGTTCCTTCACAAACTTTAATTTCGCCAGTCTTAGTACTTTTTTACTTAGTAAGTTTCCTTCACGTACACTGTTTTTACGCTCGTGTGTGGTGTGTTTATTGTTCGTTTGGTTTTGCTACAAACAATTTCTATTGTGTTACATTACACGTTTTGTTGGTTTTGTTATGCAAAAAAAAAAAAAACTTTATTGGTTAAATCGAATTTTGTATTTTCCGATCCATTAGATACTAGCTGTGGTGAGCATGTTTTAGTCTGGTTAAGTTTATTTTAAGTATTTAGATTTCTATTTTTGTAAAAAATACATCAAATTCAATTCAGTTATAGATTCTATTAAGAGAAAAATAATGATATAACATTTCTGGAATTCTAATATAGTAGCACCACTTTTCTGTAGTATGACTACATGCTAATAAAACAAATATGAAACTCTACTCACTGACTGAACAGACTTAAGATCACTGAAATCTCGATCACTACTGAACCAACCACAAAACATTGGTACCTACTACTTCCATATGTTCTGAGGAACCAACGATCGTCAAATCTTTCATAGGATTTGTGTTAATTCCATTTGTAAGATAGCCAAAAACGCGTTCAATGTTAGGATTTATAAAGCGAGTAACGCTTGATATAACATAAGCCTAAAATTACATAAAACACAAATATCAACTTGATAAATAAGTCAAACCAAAGTTAAGAGACCAAACAAGTCAACATCGCGACTCCTAACTCAACAAGGTCAGCACTACCATATTTTTCTCCTAATCAACACCAGATACATAACAAAGTTTCAGTCTGACAATACAAATATGAGGCGCAAACCTCACTGCGCACACACGCTTATTTTACTTCCAATCAGCAACACGGAGTTGTAGTAAGCACGATTTCACAGCTACACTTGTCAATATATAACACAAGTTACGACGCTAGCTAGTTTTATGTTTGGGCCATGAACTTAGCGATTTGGTCATTATATTATTTTTTTTTCTGTTAAAAGTCAACCCTCAAAACTTCTAACATATTTAGGGTTCCGAGAAAAATCTTCTGAAGAAAATATTTCCCATGACGAATGGCGTTTGTGTCATAAAACCTCCAAGTCTCCTCTACCTGTAGAATGTTTTGCATGTAGATCATAATGATGTAACAATAGAGGTGATCGAATAAGAGAGAGAATAAATAGGTAAACAAAAGTCAAAGTTCAAAACATAAAACCCTTAAATGCTTTTCATCAACAGGTAAAGAAAATAAACTTATTATATAACTATTATTTAATAAATAAACTTGTCCTTGACCTGCGCCCAATTAAAGGTGGTCTGAATTGACCGTCAGTTTAAATCATCTGTATCTTTTGGTTAAAAAAAAATGTTTTCCAAGTAAAGAACGTGTGGTTTATGATCTTCAACTATAAAGATTTGGTATCGCATAATTTCCTTGTAAAACAATTCTTCCATGTAGTCAGAACTTTAATTTAATTTTAGTCGCAAAATAAATTGCAACCATTTATTTATTTTTGATCTTGCCGAATAAGCTTCCACTCAATGTTAAACAAACGCTCAATTGTTAAACCACCCACATAATGAACCGCTAGTTTCGCAGCCACATCCCTCCCTGTTTTATTTAATACAATGTGGAAATGTGATTTGTTAGTTGCCACACTGTTTTGGGGCGTGACATAGTCTGTATTGGGGAGTTTAGTTCCACATTCCTTCCTTCAATTGTCAGTCGTAAGGATGCGATGACAATAGACGCCGATGTATGTCAATCTCAGATCAATGGTTTGATGATGGCATAAAGGTGGTACCTACATGTAGAGACTAGCTCCTTTCAAAGAAGGTGTATATGTACCTACATAAATGTTTAACACAATTGTCGTAGACAATTAAATTACATACTTAGGTATACATGTATTTGTTATATGCTCACAGGTAAATGGAAAAGTGTTTTGTATTTTATAATATTAGTTGCATAACCAAAAAACGCTTTTCCAAGTATCAGAACTAACTATGACGATAAATATTTCAATTTGTGAAAGCTTATTAGCATTTTTCATAAATGACTGTTAAACTGTAAGCCCCCAAAAGAAATAAAATAAAACGTGTTTTTAATGTGAATAATATCATTGCTTCTGTTTAATTATAAGATTATAACAATGCAAATAAATGGACTTTGATGTGAGGCATTGCGTTTAAAATAATAAAAATGCTGCTGCTTATAGTACGAAAAACCACTATATTTTAAGCGTACAAATAAAAAGTCACTTAGTGAAAGATATAAAATCTTGTTTAGATAATATTTGCTTACTAATTAAAAACCAACAAGTGTTTTAATTTCTTATATAAATATGTTATCCCAAAGCGTAGTCTGTCAGTATTGCATTAAGTGTGTTTCGAAAATTACAGACAGCCAGGCTATTCTGACACTCAGTGTCCACTTCGAATGTCACTTATGTACACGAAAAACCAGCACTACAAATGGTAATAAGCACATAAAAAAAACCCCATAGTGACAAAAAATAGTTGCAGTATGTTACAGTACAATATCTTTGTGCTGTATCTACAATCTACATCACAATCTTATGTTCCTTATCGCACGTTCAGTATCTATTAAATGTTTCTACTATCTGTTATCAACACGAAGTCGTTAGTATATAAGATGCACCTTTGGATAATTATAACCAGACTATACTACATCTTTTGTCTCATTTATACCTAATCATATACTGCCAAGAAGTTTGGCAAATTGGTGACCCCGACGAACGAATACGCAGCAAGAAACATGGCACAATCACCGTGCAAGGCGAACATAAATCAGCAAGGAACACTTGAAGTAGCTGCTGGCACCTCGGTTTTATCCCGCATTCCGGAATTTTGGAAAGACCAACCAAGATTATGATTCCGTCTACTGGAAAAAGCCGCCCCTACTTACCAAAGCATTTTCGCAAACAAATTTTCGATACCATTCATGGTATGAGCCATCCAGGAAAAAGAACTACGAGAAAAATGATAACCCAAAGGTATTTATGGCCGTATATGAACAAAGATATCAATAATTGGTGTAGATCATGTATAGCCTGCCAAAAATCAAAAATACAACGACATACGATATCACCTCCTGGTACATTTATGACAGCGCAACGTTTTGAACATTTACATATTGACATCGTCGGACCACTTCCGATTTCACAAGGGAAGAGATATTTAATCACAATCATAGATCGTTGTACGTCATGGCCCGAAATATTTCCGGTAGAAGATATAACTGCAGAAACAGTAGCCAAGACACTTTTCGAAGGATGGATTACTCGTTTTGGATGTCCATTGCGCATTACTATGGATCAAGGCCGACAGTTTGAATCAAGAATATTTGAGTCACTCTCACAATTTTTGGGAATACATAAAATTAGGACAACACCTTATCATCCACAATCCAATGGAATGATAGAGAGATTTCATAGAACTTTAAAGGCGGCGTTAATGACAAGAGAATCCAACGAAAATTGGTTAAAAGAAATTCCAACAGTTTTACTCGGGTTGCGGAGTAGCTTGCGAGAAGACACAGGTTATAGTTCAGCAGAGATGACATATGGAACGCCAATACGACTCCCTGGAGGATTTTTTGAGTCATCAGCAGCACAGTTATCAACGTACGAAGAGTTTGTAAAACAAATTCAAAAGGACATCACACAAATGACATCAATTCCGAAAAGAAAAAAACACAATCAAGCTATATTTGTGCATCCCGAACTCAAAGAATGCTCACACGTATTTGTTCGGTGTGATAGAATTAAGAAAGCCCTGACACCGCCGTATGAAGGACCCTACCCAGTAATTAGTAAAACAGATAAAACATTTTGCATTAGAATTAGGGATAAAGAGACAGTGATATCAATTGATAGATTGAAACCAGCTTTCATGATCAATGACGAATCAAACTACGTGCCAGATTCAAAGGATTGCGACAGGCATTCACACACGTACACTACACGATCGGGACGTAAAGTAAAGCCAGTAGTACGTCTATAAAAAATCGCTGATATAAGCAAGCTATTCGTTATAACTGTACTCTTAATATTATCACGGTAAATGAGGGCCTGGTGATTTGTAACACAGGTTTTGTATGAAACCTAGTACAGACACCAGCTCTCACAAAGGCATAATGTTTATATAATTAGCTGTAAGTAAAATTGTAACTACCTTTGTGGAGAAACAATATAAAATTATTATTATTATTATTATTATTATTATATAAATATATTAACATAGATCTTAACATACACCATTAATTCACAACTACTCGTAACAACAAGACATCTAAAATGGGCAATCAAAGTTCTAAGGACCAGATAACATACAATACGGACAATTGCCTCAATCAAAACGAAGCGGACCAACTCCGTAACCTGATCCAGGATTACGGTGGACAAGAAATGTTGCAATGGGACAGATTATTTTAACAATCGGCGTGATCCTAATTTACGGCATAATGAAAACACTGGACAGAAGAATGAAGAGTTTAACGGAAAAAAATAATAAACACTCGTGCAACAGCTAAGTCAAAATTACAGACGTCAGCAAATCACACCACAACAGGCGTCATCAAATTCCACCGCGTACAATAGCATTATTATTTATATACATCAGCAAATAACTAGTAAGGTCTAGGTCAAATTTATATTGTAAACACTATTACCATAATTTTTTTTAAAGGGGGGTGTACTGTTACATTACAATATCTTTGTGCTGTATCTACAATCTACATCACAATCTTATGTTCCTTATCGCACGTTCAGTATCTATTAAATGTTTCTGCTATCTGTTATCAACACGAAGTCGTTAGTATATAAGATGCACCTTTGGATAATTATAACCAGACTATACTACATCTTTTGTCTCATTTATACCTAATCATATACTGCCAAGAAGTTTGGCAAACAGTACATATAAATCACACATATAATTTTTTTGTGTTTGTTTTAACCATATAAATACAGGTATATATTAAATGTTACACAGTGGTCTGTGTACCTAATAGATGTCTTATTAGTCAGTTTGTTTCGGGTTATATCCAGAATGACTAGACGGACAGGTTTAGAAAAATACCGAGCTTCTAACTCCGATAATATTTAAGGCATCGAGGCGAAAAAAAAACCTTTAATTTTAAACTAAACTAACATAATTATTCAATTTAATACAGAAATACAGCCGGCTGCAGTAGTTCATAATAATTTATAAGTTAGTTTTGCTGTTAGAGACAGTACTGTTTTTGCAGCATAAAATAAACAGCATTCTAAGAACATCATATTATTTTGTTTGTCTTTCATATTGGTATAAAAATGCTTTGATAGTGCTTTATTAAGTTAACATTCAAAACATGCAACTTCAAGATGAAAAATGGTCTAGGTTTAGATATTTTGTCGATAAACATTAGAATGAGCTTAGCTATACGAGATCAAGAATATTAAAGTAGAAACTTAAGATTTGTTTTCACATGTTATACGATAGTATTTTTCAAAAGAAGTGACAGTAAAAATATGTAGTAAAAAAATACAAAATTATAATACAACGTCTTAAAAATTAGGTCAAAATGATATTGTGATAACATACTTTGAAGTCGGTTAAAAATGATATAGAATATTGTTTATCCCTAAAACGTGTATCGTTCACTATAATTATAGACGGTGGAATTAGTTCCACTGTCTATACATCGACTATTAATCATGTATCGTCATAGTGTTAACACTGGTTAACACAATGACGCGCTGATGCTACCAGCATGAGTCTGCTTGTATTCTGTTAAATTCTCCATTTAGGTATCAATTCTCATTTCTAAGGCGACACAGTCAATAAAAATACAACCTCATACGAAAACCCGCTAATCTCATAAGCAAATCCCATCAAACTCAATGCGGAGTAAGGGAATACCTTAAAAATCCAACGTGTGACGAATTCCCTTCTAAAAGTTACATTAAATTACTTACATCCATAAACCAAGAGTGCCATACAAAATAAAGTTTTTTTTTTTCAGATAAGCCGAAGAACCAATTTCCTGAGCGAAAAAGGCAAATGTGTTTGGAGTACGTTTAATAGAATGTCGCGACAGACTAAAGGAGGATCGAATTTGTATTTGCCCAACGAATAATAATGTTAGGTGGGATTTTTGGAGTGTCGTATTAAGTGATTCATTTTAAGTCCGGATTCTAAGGTCTTGAATTTTTTAGACTCACGTTGGTATTGACTGCTGTAGTTACAAGGGTTCTTTGGTAGATTCGATTTAGACGTGACTTGTTCGGATTTAGGATTTCTTTTGGCGATCCATTGATGGAGGCCTTCAGGTTTTTATAGATTACCATAACGATCAATTCTGAATTGGTATTCAGAAGCTAGTACGGAAAAACCCAGATCATTCATAAGAAAATTAATATCAACGGTAACAATTTCTAAATAATTATTAATTTCCGCTGACCTAAGTACAGATAAAATATTACTCTAACAGAGCTATATTTCATAGGAACAAGTTAAGGAGATTGCAATCACTAATTAATTAAACATTTTCATTTATAAATTATTACAGGCCTCGACTCTTAATTAGATTTGTAATAAATATAATTGTAATTATAATTATTACGGAATGTTTCAACTTGTAAATTTGTATATCAGATTAATTTTAGAACTGTTTGAATGGACGAAAAGTTTGTTCTTTTATGTACCGAAAGTTTCAGTTTGAAGATCATCGCTGTATTATTTATTTCCTCTGTAATCGATCAATATTATGTAAGAACTTAAAGGGTATATACAGGCTTATGTTATGCCATTATCCTTCCATATGGAAGGATAATGGCATAACATAAGCCTGTATATACCCTTTAAGTAGGAATATTCCTACATCAACTTAAGTTACATTTCAAGCTAATCCTATTAGGCAATGGAACCCATTGTCTGCCCATTGCCCTATATCACGTCTTGAGTATTACCCAGATACCAAATCCGACGCAGTTAAGAGCGACTTAGATCCAACTCAGTACGGCCCCTTAAATTGATATTATCACGACTGTGCAAGACGCAAGACTGTTACCATTAAATTAATTAAGGAGCCTTCATATATGTTTTAATTTCTGTATGTTTGAAGTTGAATTTATGTTTGTTATTTGCTTTCAGAGATGGTAAAACTTGGTAACTTTATAATATGTAACTCAAACTCGACGTCATATCGTCATAAACCAATTTAGAAAACCTTAGAAACATTTAAACGTTTCTGTATTTTTTGTAGAAATATACCCTTCATATTGATAAATATAATGGAGTTTGAATAATTTTTAGTGACACTCGCAAAATTACATCGTCTTACGTCAAACGATACTTGGCCTAATTAATCATGACTTTCTGAAACGATTTGTTTTAAAAATATTTTACTAACAAGCCTATAAAAAATGATAATTAGAGAAAATGTTTCTGTGATTTCAATCATCTACATTAATATCATAGTGCTTGTTTCTACTGCTAACTATTCAAAATGCTGACATTTCCGGTAAAACTTACAGAAATGAATGCAGCACATATGAATGCAACAATAAAAAATATTCAAACCATAATGGCAAGTAATGGTATTTTTAATATGATGTGCAGACTAAATAACAGATTTTTTCCATTCAATCTATTAACCTTCGTACATAAATGTTCACAATATTATGTACAATGTACATCAACCAATTGTATTTTTTGAGGATTAATGAAAAAAAACAAGTCGCAATCGTGGTCAGCAAATAAATAATGTCCTGAAATAGAACCAATACTAAACTTAACAAAATTAAAAAATAGATACCTATTTACTCCCATTTACTTTGTTTCTCAGTTCCTAATATTATTTTATCTATACATTTTAAGCACTATTGTTTTTGTTTATTATAGTAAGGAAATGTGTTCCACAAAATCATATAAACCGCACGATCTTTTCCGAAACTATGCCCCACTCTGCCTATCGGTTTTATCTACTGTGCATTATTAATACCTATCCATCAGTAGGTAATGGCAATAGCCACAGGTCCCATGTGGTCAGCGCCTATTTTACATGGCTCAGATAACAGGGAAAGTGAATTCTAAAGCGATTCTAGGGGCCCGATCTAATGATATTGTGGTGGAATGCATCGATGGGACAACTTAAGGTTGGGTCAGAGGCCTGACCCTTAAAGTGTTCACTTATATAATGTCCTATGTCAAAATATATGTCTCTGTTCTGTGTGTATAAAATTTCACCGTCTTAAATATTTTTACTTAAGACGGTGAAATTTTATTGTTACACCTAGTTATAGTGGCCACATAATTTTAGTTTATGTAATGTGCTAACCATGCATGTTCAGCGGGAGCGACTAGGCTTATTCTATTGCTTTGCTCTTAACTTGCCAAAATAGTATTAGAAAATCTATGTGAAGTAATCACGCTTATAATTTTCATCATCATCATCATCATCAGCCTATCGCAGTCTACTGCTGGACATAGGCCTCTCCAATTGCACGTCACTTTGTTCTATCTTCGGCTTCTCGCATCCAGCTCCTGCCAGCCGTTTTGCGTAAATCATCACTCCACCTGGCCTGAGGGCGTCCTACACGTCCTTATAATTTTAGTATCACCTAATTCTAACTGTCGAAGTTTGTTATAAAATTACAATTTTAACCGCAATACCTATAATTAAAACTTCACCCTACGTTTTACCATCGTTTATACAATATTAGGCCATCATCTGCGACCCCATTATAATAAATCTTGCCACCTTACCGTTTAAACTTATTCGCCAATTTGAATAGCAAATCACCCTTGCTCTTTTCTTTACATTTGGCATTACGATAAAACGATACTGCTTTAGCAGAAAAGCCATAAGTGGAACCATTCATAGAAATATACTACAGTGTTCTTTATTAGGATAAACCGACTACTGACGTACTTGACATTAAAATCAATTTATCAAGGAGAAATAAAAAAAAAAAACAAATAAAAAATTTACAATTCAACAAATACAATTTATAAGCAAATAGTTAATATATGTTTATATTATATATTAACTATTTATATTTATATTATTATTTTACTTTTACTTTGTACTTTTTTACACTTTACAAGCTTTATTCTTGAAGCTAGTGGACTTTTAAGAATAGTAAAAAAGTAAAAAATAATTTAATAAGAGTTTAGTTTATTGCCTTTTGCTTGTCAGTTTATAATTAAATTGTAACAAATACGATATTGGACATACTGGTGTATAAAGTTTCTTATTATTTTTTCCCATCATTTCTGCGACAATGAGGCTTATACTCAGCATAAAATTATGTTATGACTTGAGCGACTACACGACAAGTACCTATCAGAATTTTTGTATGAATTTCAGTCAAAAGGTTCACCTGCCTTCTGTCTGACTAGATTAGAGCCCTGAAGACCAAGGAAATAAAGTAGGTGTATTTACACAACTGGACTAAAGAGGTTTCTTTAATCCCAAAATTAATCCCCAAAAATGTATACATTCAAATCTTCATCCCACAATAATAGTATTGCTTCATCTTAAACTCTGGATATAAATATCCTTTGGCCTTTTAATATATTCACTTTCCTAAATAAATTAACAGCGTAAATAAGAGTTTCCAAACAGTCATAAAGCCCGAAGGGTCTGAACCAAACTTTTGGGTATATAGACAATTTTTCCAAGTTAGAACGTATAATTTAGAGGTTAGATGAAACGTTAAATTTAATCATTTTGATCTGAACTCTAAATGAAAAAGATTCTGAGAGTGTGAGTGAAAATCGAAAAAACCACGAAAGTGTATTTCCGAAGAATAAGGAAGTAATTTAGGAAAACTTGCTTGAATAAATGGTAAAAAGGAATAACTGTTGTTATTGGAAGTTTATAATTTTTTTTATGAAAGTTCTTATTTTATTTTCAAATAAATTAACAAATATAGTCAATGCAATAACTTTTCCAATATAACTAATGCAATAATAAATATTGAATGTGTATATATATTAAAGATGAAAATAGGCAGGTACTTTTACGAAATAGGCACTCGCTCAAAAATGTAGAACGAATAGTATTTTATTGTCAAAATGTATAACAATAGCTTTCACACATATAATCTGCAAGACACAAATACAAGATTTCAATAACATAATTATTCGCATACATCAACTTTACCTATTAATGCATATAGAATGCGAAACACGTAATAGTACAAGCTTTATTAAATTTTGCACTTAAGCCAAAGTAATAATGGTCATTATGTTAAAGTTATAGAGGACCTCTCAATAATTGTAACGTAATGACCATTACTACTTTGGCTTTATAGTACATCTTTGAATGATATTCGTTTTTAAAGTTGCCGAGCTAATTTTTGTTGTTTTGAAATTTTTATGATTTTGACACATTTATTATTAGTTATAATTATAACAAACCCGACGTCACCATGCTTAAAGCAATTCCATAGAAAAGTAAATACAAGGTATCATGTGTTTAAATATTTCCCGTGGCCTGATATCAGTGATGGTAAATACAAATTAAAATTCTATTTTTTTTCTTCTTGGTGGCTTTCCTTGGTGGGTCTCAAAACCTACAATGTCTCTGTCTGAGCCATTAGTTATCAATACATTTTACTCAAACTCAATTCAGTTTAAGATATTACCATCACATTACTGTAAAACGATTTCCATTTAAATGTTTAATACTATCTTCAAATTGACTACGAAAACCATTAAGCACATCAATTTTACTTCCGTCCAGAGGCTGAAGCCAGGTATCTTTCACTAAAACTTTTTCTGTTAGAACTTGGGTTCGACTGATACTGCTATCTTCTGAGCTGGTTTTAATTAAAAATCTAATTTAATCAATATCTAGTATAGTATATATGGAGTTAACGTTGCGAAAACGGGTTGAAATAAAGGTGAACCTTCTTATATTTCTTTTAGTAGGTTTATTGAGAGCTATACGCCTCGGAGTTGGTGCGAACTACTTTTAAATTTTCTTTACTTGTCGAAGGAAATTATTAAGTATTTTTTTTATATTTATTATACCCAGTGTCTGCGACACTGAAATTGATTAATATATCAAGCATCAAAGCATACAAGATAGGTGACCGATGGATTCGAATTTGGTATTACATATTACAAGCGTTTTCTAAATGAATAAACAATTTTAATATTTGCTCATTTGACCAATTTTGTTTGTAAACAAGCAAGTGGTGTCTTCTTTCCATGTACAGCAGTGTGCCAAAAGAGGCTGATGATAGTGATGATGAAGCCATGTCTTGGCCATGACAATGCCCGCAGACTAAATATTTTAGGTTCAGTTCCTGCACATATTTTAAAAGTATATTCATTGTTGTTACAAGTCAAGCTATAATTTGTAACCATAATTTGAACGGTTGTAAAACCAAGCACGGAACGTGGTAAGGGATATCTTTTGAAATTTTAATTGCCTAATTAGAGATTGTTTTCAAGTTTATCTACATTTATTTATAGTCGATACTACCACTAACACTACACCACTAACTTTATTAGAACTGCAGAACTTAAAATTCACCCCAAGTTGCCTATAAAAGAAACTAATTTAATAATTTATTAAATGATTTTATCATACCAACTTAATCAATTAGAATCAATCTGAGCGGATTACTGCAAATCGAAATTGTAAAAACTAAGTTCACTTTGGGGCACTAAATTATTAATTATCTGTGCCAGTCTACTTGGAAATTCAAATAAAACTGAATGGATTCGTCGTCGATAAATTATAGCTTTGGTGTGGGTTTTATGAAAAAATAAACTAGGTTGAGATTCTCTCCGTTGGTTAATTTAATGCATGACTGCGAATGACTGAATTTGTGATCTGTGGATACGACTGAGTGCAATCATGCTCTCAGATTTATTCGTCTTTTCAATAGACTGAGTTTACCAAGATTATAGTTTGATATCAAACTTAGCTTGGCTGTTTTGTTATGAACTTCGTCATGAAACGGAAACTTGACTACCTACGGATAAAACTAGTCAGAATTTAGTCGTGTCAGCTTTATATAGCAGTACTGCGGTCCTTAACTTTAAACACCACTATATAGTTTAAAATTAAGTAAGTATTAAGTTCCAGTTTTAAATATGGCTACACAATTACACTTACTGACATAAAGATATTTCCCTATTTATCTTCGTTCGGTAACGGTTGATAGATTTTCTTTTGGCTATTGATTACAGTCGTACAGGCCTCTTACATATGCCCCAGGTTTCACTTCTGGCGAATAGACAAAAGAAATACGAGGGGTGATCAAAAAGTAATGGTAAATGGATATTTCTAGTAATAACAAAATTCTGTAAAAATATTTTTTCAACTCCCTAATCCATAGCAACTTCCCTGACAAAAAATGGTATAAATAGGACGTCATTTCCAAATATACATTCATTTGCCATTCTGACGCCAGCTACCAAACGCGCACTAGCCGCGGACCGCTCACCCGACCCGCCACGATACCCGGTGCTAAAACAAGCACCCACACCAACTTTTGCGCCAGAAAGATTTCCATCCCCCCCGCAAACGGACAGACGCCAGGCTTGGAGGACCACGCCGCCTTTCGGCGGTAGGACGTCTCCAATGGAAACGCGAATGTCTTACGCCACCGCAGTTGGCAGCCTGCCCCGGCTCGACCAACCAACACTATCCAACGCCCAACGCACCACCCAATTTGACGTCCTACAGACCGACCAACCGGCTAGCCAACAAGCCGCTCAATTGGCTCCTCAATCGGCCCAAGATGTTCCTGCCCCAGCCCCGAAAGTTCAGGCACGGTACCCGCCCCTCGTGGTGGAGGCTCTACCGGACTGGACTGTGCATTTCAGGGAGCTGAAAAAGCTCCTGGGGCATGCGCCCAACGGCCGCGCATACGGGAAAGGCGTCCGATTTATGCCAAAGTCGGACACCGAGTACCGAACCATCCAGTCCTACCTCACAAACCTGGAGAGGGAGACCAGAATATCCTGGTTCTCGTACTCGCTCCCAGCAGAACAAAGCCTGAAGGTGGCCATCCGTGGGCTGCCAGCAAACACAAACCCGGAGGACATCAACCGGGAGCTGCAAGAGCTCGGATATGTGCCCGAATACGTGCGCGCAATCCGAGCCCGGCAAGGACGCCCCGGCTGCTTATACTACGCCCAACTGCAGCGAACACCTGGACTCACCCCCGGGATTTACAACGTGACAGAGCTGCTGTGCATGCCGGGAGTGTGCATTGAAGCATGGCGTGGCAAACGAGGGCCAGCTCAATGCCATCGATGCCAGCAGTTCCGGCATTCCTCCCACAACTGCCACAGGCCACCAGCCTGTGTGCGCTGCGGGGAGAATCGCCGCCCACCTGCGCAAACTGTGGTGGTGCACACACGGCAAATAACGTTACCTGCCCGGTGTTCCGAAAGGAGGCGCGGAACAAGAAGGCCGGCACCGTCAGCCGGACCGCCACCACCGCTGCTAAACCAACAGCAGCTACCACCACCGAAGCAGACGCCCCAGGTTCACTGATGGCCGTCGCCAACCCAGCCAACGCGACTGGCGGCAAGAAGCGTCACAGGAGGCACAAAAAGAAGTCCCAGGGCACGAAGGCTGCGCCGACAGCACAGCCAGAAAGCACACCGGCGGGACCTGCAGCACCCGTGGTCGCTGCTCCCTCAAGGGGGACGAAGGCGAAGCGGGCTGCCGAGCCGAAGTCAGCGAGTACTACGTCGACAACGGCCAAGACAGACCCACTGATTACCATAGCTATCGGAGCGCTAAACAAGGTGGTCATGGCCATCCAGGAGCAACGGGACCCGATCCCAGTTATCCTGCAGTGCGTAGGAGACCTTTGTGCCTATGGCCGGTAGTCCCCTACGTATCTGCCACTGGAACGCCGACGGATTGTCCCCAGAAAAGACCCGGCTTTTGAGGTTACTTGTCTCACAGCGGCAGGTTGATGTTGCCCTCATACACGAGACGCACCTCAAGCCCAGCACCAAGCTAAAGATGCCAGGGTACCATGTGTACCGAGAAGACCTTCTTTCCCCCACTGGCACTGCGTACAGGGGATTAGCAGTCCTAGTGAAGAGAAGGATCGTCCACCAACCGCTGCCTGTACCAACTCTGCAGTCGTCGTACGCCCTCGGCGTGGAAGTCTGCATCGACCGCCAGCCCACCCGTGTGTACGCGTTCTACAAGCCGCCAACCGTCCGGTTTGAAATGGCTGATGTCCACACCCTGCTTGACTCGCCACTCCCGACCGTGTTCGCGGGCGACTTTAATGCAAAGCACACGGCTAGGAACTCCATCTGCTCAGACGGCCGCCGTCTTCTCGATAATGCGGACCGCAACGGCTACGAGGTGCTAGGGCCAGAGGTCCCGACGCACTACCCGTACCAGGCAGCCCTCACACCGGACGTCATCGATCTGTCGATAGTCCGCGGCCTCCCAGCCGCACCATCGATCGACGTCCTGGACGACCACCTCCTCTCGGACCACCAACCGGTCCTGTTGACTCTGCAGAGCGTCCCAGTCCGGACAGTACCGATGTCCTCTCGTTTCCGCCAAGACTGGCGAGTTTTCGCCGATTACATGGCCCACCACTCGCCCTACCGCCGAATTGAGTCCCACGCCGAAGTTGACACGCTCGCTGAAAACCTCAGCGCTACCATCAACACGGCGCTTCAAGTGTCGAGACGAGACGCTGCGTCGGCGCACAAACCACCCCTACTCCCAGCGAACATCTTGGCGATGATCAAGAGGAAGAGGAAGCTGCGATGCCAATGGCAGAACACTAGATGCCCGTCCATGAAGACCCAGCTCAATGCTCTGGCTGCAAAGATCTCGGCCGCACTGGAAACAGTTGCAACCGAGTCCTGGGAACGCACCATTAAGCGAGCAGGCGAAGACTGGTCTGGTATCCACCGCCTTTGCCGCCAATCTTCCGGGAAGCCACCTCCGTTAAGGCCCCTTTTGGCCAGTGACGGAACCCCACGCTACCGCGCCGAGGACCGAGCGGAGATTTTTGCCAGCCACCTGGAGACCCAGTTCCAGCCGAATCGAGCCTCCAATATGCAGGAAACCATCCAGCAGCACTTGGAGTCCTACTTCCGAGCACCGATAGCAGCCACGGAAGACCCAGTAGTCTTTTCACCGGGTCAAGTGCAGCGAATGATTCGCCGCACCCAGCCGCGGAAAGCCCAAGGTCCAGATTGGATCTCAAATGAAGCCCTGCGTCACCTTCCCCCGCGAGCAATCGCGACGTTGACGCAGCTATTCAACGGAATCCTCCGCACTAGCCACTTTCCCGCGTCATGGAGACTCGGCCGAGTCATCTTGCTGCCTAAACCCGGGAAAAACATACTGAAGCCCGAGAGTTATCGGCCCATCACACTGCTGCCGACCATCTCTAAAGTCTTCGAGAACCTTCTGCTGCCTCACCTGACACCCCACATCCAGCCACGCGACGAACAGTTTGGCTTTCGCGCCGAGCACTCCACGACGCACCAGCTCGCGAGGGTACTGCACTTCGAGACTGTCGCCCTCAACAAGAGGGAGAGCACGGTCGCAGTACTTCTCGACATGGAGAAAGCGTTCGACCGCGTCTGGCACTCCGGTCTGATATACAAGCTGTCCACATCTACTATTCCACGTCGAATAGTTAAGACTGTGGCCTCCTTCCTCCAAGACCGACGCTTTCAAGTGGCAGTTGACGGCGGCGGCGTCCTATCTACGGAGCGCACCATTAGAGCCGGCGTGCCCCAGGGAAGTTGCCTCTCGCCCGTCTGCTACAACAGATATACGGACGATATCCCCGTCGCTGGAGGCGCCCTATTGGCGCTGTACGCTGACGATGCCGCCTACATCGCATCATCTCTCACCCCCGTTCACGCGGCGACAAAGATGCAGCGCGCATTGGATGCACTCCTGCCATGGCTGGAAGACTGGAGACTGACGGTCAACGTGGCGAAGACCCAGGCGATTTCCTTCGGTAGTAGGAGACAACCACCGCCTCTCACTATGCTCGGACACCACATCGACTGGTCCCCGACGGTAAAATATCTGGGAGTGACCATAGACCGTCGTCTCACAATGGCCCCACACGTAAAGAACGTCGTTGGCCAAACGCGAACCGCTCGAGCTCTCCTGCGTCCTGTTCTGTCGTCCCGCCTCCCCTTGCGCGCGAAGCTGAGTGGACATTAGGTGAGGTTGCCGCGGGACTTAATCCCCGCCGCAACCTCACCTAATTGACCCCCTCTCGCTGACGTCGGCTGATGGGCGCCTGCAAGGCGCCTCCTCCCGGCAGGCTCGACCTCGCTGACGTCCCGAGAGCCCATACGGACCAAGCCGCTGCTGGCTCGCAGACCGCTCACCGGACTTCCCTTCCCGAGGGGATACCGCCAGTGGGGCCCGGACTCGCTAGCAGTGTGAAACCCACACTCGGGCATGACGCCCGAACTTTAGACCTCGGTGGCCAAGGCCACCACCTAGGGACCAGCCTGCGTTCGCAGGCGGCGAATGACACCACTCAGACAGGCCGTCGCCTGGAAGAGTTACCCCAGGTCCCTCTAGGGGGATCATGAGAAGACCCGGAGCATATACATTCATTTGAATACTAGCAGTCGGAGTGATAACATCAAAATGGCATGACGTGCGAAGTGCGAAGCGTCATCAAATACCTGTGCTTAAAAAAAAAGGTCCACCAAAAACATTCATACTGACTTGATGGAAACATTGGGGGACTCTGCTCCTCCATATTCTACAACTGCACGCTGGTGCAAGGAGTTTAAGATGGGAAGAACATCCACGGAAGACGAACACAGCGAAGGCCTGAAGAAAACGTCAAAAAAGTTCAAGATCTGGTTTTTGGCAGACCGAAGAGTGACCATTCGTCATTTAGCTGAGAACACAGGCATTTCATTTGGTAGCATTTAAAGGATCTTAACTACCGAGATGAACATGAGAAAGGTATCTGCACGTTTCGACAGAAACGATTCGACATTTCAAGGACCAATCTTGATTTGTTCCAGGCGGATCGAGATATTTTTTTGGCTCGATTTGTGACTATGAATAAAACGTGGATTCATCATTTTGATCCCGAAACCAAACAACAGTCAATGACATGGAAAAGGCCATCTTCACCGACTCCCAAGAAATTCAAAGTTTCAAGCTCTGCCGGCAAGGTTATGGCGTCTGTTTTCTAGGATGCTGAGGGAATAATTATGGTTGAATACCTTGATAAGGGAGCTACCATAACAGGCTCCTACTATGCTGACCAAATCAAAAGATTGCGAGAGGCCATCAAGGAAAAAGACGGGATAAACTGCGCGCAAAAGTTCTGTTCCATCAAGACAATGCACCTGCACACAAAGCTGAAGTTGCGATGGCTGCCATTCAAGAAGCTGGTTTCCAGCTGCTTGAACACTCACCCTTTTCTCCAGATCTAGCCCCCAGCGATTTTTATTTGTTTCCTCGGCTCAAGGAACACCTCCGGGGCAAGAAATTTGAGGATAATGGCGAAGTGATGGCCGCTGTAGAGGCATTTTGGGAGAGTCAAGATAAAGATTTTTTTTTGAAGGGTTGGTTTAGAAAAGAGATGGACTAAATGTATTGACCTATTAGGAGACTATGTAGAAATATAAATTTTATTTTTAAGTATAAAGTTATTTTAATGTACCCATTCTCATTACTTTTGGATCACTCCTCGTATAATAATAATAATATAATAATAATATCTTGGGACAGCTCACACAACGTTATCTGATCCCAAACTAAGCAGAGCATGTACTATGGAAACCAGACAACTGATAAACATACTTATATATTTCTAAATACATACATATTATAGATAAATAACACCCAGACACAGAATAAACCATCGTGCTCATCACACAAAGTTTTATCCTGGGTGGGGATCGAACCCACGACCTCTTGCGTAGCAGTCGGATACACTCCCACCGCGCCACAGAGGCAGTCAAAGTATACCAGCTATGTATGGCAAATATTGCCTTTTTTTACCTTTCTTTTTCATAACAAATCTTCTTCACGTCATCTTTTAAACAGAAGATCTAATATTAAAATTTCTAAACGGTTTCTATACAATATAAAAACTTTTTTACAAAAAAATAAAAACTGACTTCAGAAATAAATATAAGGTAACAAAAAAAAAAAAAAATATAGGTACAACAACCAAAAATAATTAAACATTGTGAAGTTGGTACCAAGAAACGTAGCTTTGTGTTTTAGGCACCAACTTCAAAATATATAAATATTTTTATGTTATTTTATTGGTTTGTAGTTGATATAAGTTACAATAGCATAATTTAAACTGCTCATTCCTTTTTACAAAACAAATACGCGCGGTAAGCCTATGACAGATTTGGCGTTAGAGCAATTTTTTTTCCAATAACTTCTGTTAGTGTTGCAAAATAATCAGCTATCGATCAGAATCTATATTTGCACGAAAAGTGCAGGCGGGACTTGAACCTGCGACCTTACGGGTACCGGCTGTAAGCCGTTGCTAACTCCGGCACCAAGACATGTCCGCCAAAGTCGAGTTTAGCCTAATTTAGACAACCTTTGGGTGGCTTTTCAACAGACTTCAAAAAGGAGGAGGTTCTCAATTCGACTGTATTTGTTTTTAATGTTTGTTACCTGATTACTTTCAAATTGGTCCCATTGTCATCAAAGTTCGGATCTTATGATAAGATCTTGAAGAAATCGTGGAAACTCTTCAAGTATTAAAGGCACACCTATAGTAATTTGGGTATATTTTGTTGTAATTCGTGCATTTACTCTTTTACCACAGATGAACTGTATTCGAAATCAATTATTAATATTATCGAAAGACAAACCTTTGCAGAACAGTCGTTACTAACATTCACTGCGAAGAAATTAACTACTATTTTAATAATATTTGCTATTTATACGCATGTCGCATAACATCTTTTATAAACCACAGATCTCAACTCCATCGCATAGATATTTTAAGATTCATTCAAGCAAGAGTAGTTTCCTATCCTCCGCGTCAGTTTATTCGTGACCACAGACGATGCAATACGGTCGAAACACGGAAAAAAGATTTTAAAGAAAACTGTAATAAGGTTGGACTTTGTGGGAAGACTAAATAATTTACGCATTTGAAACTCGTGGTCCTGCTAATTAAAATTATAAGTCTGAAAGTTTCAGAGGATGGCTGGATATTTGTTGCCATTTCACGTAAAAACAACTGAATCGAGAATAAGAAAACTTTACAGTACATGTGTTAAAAATTTAACTGTAGAACTGTAAGCAAAGTGGCACAATGTGTTATTTAAAAAATAATTATGAAAACAATCCGTTTTAAAGTTATGCGTTATTTTCTTTACACTCAAATTTATATGCGTACTGTAGCTGCCTAGGGCTCCGCTGACGGCCTTTAAAGTGACACAGCGGATGAGCACTTTTATAGGTAGCCAGACATCTATCTATCTAATTTGTGAGGAGAGCCACGATGCGATGGTCACCGGGGCATTAGCAATGGCCCACGTACAGTGTACATAACAATATTATGGAATATTGCTAGTGAAAAAAAATATTATGCTAGTTTTTTTAATGCTGATGATCGAGCAAACAACATTCTTAATGTTATTTTTAAACATTTAATAGAGTTCATACATCAGAATATCACACAGGAATCCACGGGAAAAACCTAGTAAACATATATTTGAAGTAGTTTAAGGTTATGTAGGTAGAAGAATCATAATTTGTAGTGTTTCGGTTGTCAGGTTGTCCTTTAATAATAATAGTTTTCACGGCAATTTTCGAAGCTTTTTCTTTTAATAAATGGACAACAGAATTAAATAACCACATTTTCAACATCATTGAAAGCCGCAATTCAATTTGCACCTGAAACCGAATAAAAAATAAATAGAATAAATAAAACTAGCGATTTTGACGATGTTAGCCAATCAATTAATTCGCGTAATTGAATTTTAGTCAGAAATGCAAATTTGACTCTAGATTGGTTTGTTTAGTAAAATTTTGTCACGTCAAAATATGCACAAAATGTTAGATTCCTCTATGAACGCTCCTTAATAAAAATAATATTAGGTTATAATATTTTTATCCCTCGGTTATCATAATAAAATATTCTTCGGTCTTCCCCAGAATCTTCCCCATCCACCTCCTTAAAATAAATTGTTAAGTAAGGAAAAAGTTACAAACAATTATTAATTATGATTATTATAATAATAATGGTCTGCTAACCGATGTCGGTTACAGCGGCCTATCTCATCAGAGACTAGCCAATGACACAGTGCACTCTCTATTCCCTTAGTCTCATAGCCCGATGGAACGGAAATCAGACACGACCGCAAAGAGATTGAGCGCAGGACCGACGGCTTAACGTGCTCTCTGAGGTACGAAGGGGTGTGACATTTTTCGAGAGCGGTCTAAAAACGTTGCTTAATCTCGTAGATATCTCAATCTGCTCGGTTGCCACTGAGTCAGGGACCCCAGGATTAACTTTAACATTGCTTGGTTATAAATATTTTAAATGCGCGTTAATTCTCGTATTTGTAATATTTTTCAACTTTTCCAACGTTTCAAAGCAAAGCAGCAGGTCCAACATTTCTTTTCTTTCTTTTTCTTTTTAAAAAAACGACTCCCGCAATAGGGTACTTGCCCTGTGTCGCGGGGTACTTTACAAACATACAAGTCACGGACACAAAGTACACCCAGACTCGGAACAACAATTTGTGGATCACACAAATTGGTGTCACGTGTGGGAATCGAACCCACGACCTCTTGCGTAGCAGTCGGACACACACCCACCGCGCCACAGAGGCAGCCACAATATTTTGACTTGCAAGCTGCAAACAAATCTGTGTTGGCTCGTTGATTTAATTTCCAGCGAAGCTGCAACAGCCACTGAAATGACGCAAATTACCCTTCATGGGAATATGTGATTACGATGAGCAACCGATCACAAAGCCTTTGCTTTTGAAGCGCTCAATTTTTTCGCTTATTCGTGCTTATAGTTTATGCTTGATTATAATCATAGTCAAACTTGTATGACAAGATTACAACAACTACATAAACATAAGTAAATAATTAGTCTTTAAATTTTATTTCTAGAATTTTCAATTTAAACATAAATAATTGTTACATTGACTTTGTATTGGTTAATTTGGTTACCTAGAGTGCGAATTTTACTGATCTTTCTGTTCGTTTGCTTTTTACCCAAATGCGCGACGCAAAGAAGGGTAATGTGTTTATCAGCCTATGTATGTATGGGTGTATTATTTTGCTATATAATTCATTACTCTAATTAGATGCGTTATCTTCCACTTTGCACCCCTTATCTTTAATCAAAAATTTGTATTTTTTTAGTTTTAAATTGACTTAATAACAAAGAATACCTAAGTATAAAGGTAGTCAAGTAATAAACAACCCACATAACTGGGGTTACAAAATGCCTCCTCTTGATCCTCTAAATGCCGAAACGTTAAACAATTTTTCCAAGAATGTAACTTACTCCATTTCTGGGGGCCATTATAAAGGACTTCTAACTGACCTTATTTCCTTGACCTTGTAAGATTACATCATCGTCTGGTGCCATAAATCTTTAGAGGGACTTCCCTTATATTATTTGGGAACAATAGCTGAAGAACATCACGAAATAATACATCAAAGTAGACATCATCCTAATAGCCACTATTCCATTAACTTTTGTGACAATTGACAAAGTTCTTGCAATGTTGTTGTCTGCCTCTGACGACGAAGTAGTTTATAATTTGTTTAAATGAGAAAAGTAGACACTAATATTTTAAATGGAAAAGTTTACTCTGCTTGTCTAGATTTAACTCATTTTCAAAAATATCATTTAAAAAATAAATAGTACCTACCTATGAAAACTACACATGTTTAAATAGTATTGTAAAGTATCTGCAGTTAAATATAAACTCTCAGCAAAATTACTACATCGGATCTTAGAGGGGGCCTCTAAGATTCGATGTAGTAAGTCCTGTACCTTCTATCATAAGAGTGATAAACTTTGATGGCACTCATAATACAAAACTGAGGTTACATCTTTACACCCCAGTCTTACGTACCTACTTCCGATTATGATTATAATAAACGCAAATAAACGACGACTTTGCACTTACCCTAATTATGATCATCAGGACGGTATTTTTTTGGATTTAAGAATTAGGCTTTAATTTCGCACCATTTGCATCGCCCGTCTGAAGGCATTTGTCACTTCCTGCAATGAAGAATGAGAAAGACTTCTGTTACTTTTCCCCTTGTCAGCCTTCCGTTTTTGTTCTAATGGACAAATTAGCTCTTTTGTTTTGGCCCCTTTCGGAATTTCGATAGAGTTTATCGTCGAAATGTTTTTATGGTCACCGGGAACGGGTTAAATTCAAAACGTATTGCGATTTTGATTGGTTGTGTGGAATTGTTTTGTTTTTTTTTTTCAATTGTGTATTCTCGTTCTCTTTTCAAAGGGTAATGTAATCAAATCTGAAGGATCTTGTCAATATTTAAATTTGTGAAGTTTTCAATGGTGTTTTAATTTAAGCGCCATTTTTAGGGTTCCTCCCCCCTGTCAGTTTAATGGCTGTTTTTGGAAATATATATATAAAATTTGCAAGAAAAAATATCAGTAGGCTTTACAAGTTTACGACTAACAGCAGACCCAAATGAGAAATAACAAAATTTTGTACAAATTCCATTGGAAATAACATAAATAACGTTGTTACAAGTGTGAAATAAAAACAACATAAAACCCATTTGTTATACCGCATTATTGTGCTAAGCATGGCCCGACATGCACTTGCCCGATTTTGTGTCTAGGTTGGGTGTTGACAAATGCGGTAACTTTGATAGATACAAGAATTAGTTGTGGATTACTAGCTGTTCCTCAAAACTTTGTTTTTGTAGTTGATATATCTTACGATATCAAACATCCATCCGAAGTATTATAAAACCTTTAGCTTCAAGCTACTCCTGTACCAAATTTCATCGAAATAATCCCGATACTTAACTTTCAGTTGTACTCAAATGTATTTCTGTCGCTACTACCTTTAAGTGACAGTGACAACATGAAAATATGTCCTTTATGTTTTATATATTATATAGGTAGGAATTATATAAAAATATATTTCATATCTATAATACATATAAAAAATCATAAAGGACATCAGTATTTAATGAATACAGGTTGTTTTTATTCATTAAATACTGAAGGCCCTTATGATTTTTTCAATATCAGTGCGTAATTAATAATGGCTGAATATCGTACATAATGAGACATTGTACCTACAATGTTGGCAGTTTATAGTTATAGGTTAGTATCAAATTCAAGAGAAAGTAGCAAAGTCATCGGTAGTAATATTTTATGGAATATAATGCAACTAGGTGGGTTTTGGTTCACTTTTACTAAGTACCTACCATATCTGATTATGAGAATAGAAATTTTAGAGGTAATGACACCGTATCGTCTAGTTGAAAGTTTTATTTTTAACACTAGCTGCTGCCGCGACTCCGTTCACGTAGAAATGTTAAAATCTATGCGCTTTTTTAGACTACATCTACCTGTGCCAAATTTCATCCAGATCTGTTCAGCCTTTGTTTTGGCGTGATTGTGGGCGTGATTGAATAACAGACATCCATATATTTAAACTTTCGCATTTATCTCGTAATTTTAGTCAAACTCAGTGTGTCTAAGACGCATAAATTTTGCACATATAATAATTTAATTTTTAAACGCTTAGACAAAGGTCAAAAGTAATTATTTTCAAAATTCATCATCATTAATTAGATTCAACCTGTCATCGCTAACTGCGAACCAATCAAAATCCCCCCAAAATAAACTCAAAATTATATTTATAAACAACCTATTTAAAGTTTTTACCCAACACTAAATGCTCTTATCGCCAACACGGAATGACATACCAAATTAATATTATTTGCTGTTACAAGATGAGGCGTCACCACAGAGATTTATCGTTTTTAATTTACATTTTTTTATCAGTAAAAACTTTTTTGCCAAGATAAAGCTGACAGATTTAAATTTATGTCTGAAATTAGTTTCTTTGCGTTAACTGTACATATTTTATATGGTCATAGTACCTTACATATATTTAACTAGCTGTCCCGCGCAACTTCGTCGTCTCCGCTCCTGTTGGTCGTAGCGTTATGTTATATAGAGCCTTCGATAAATGGGCTATCCAACAGTGAAATAATTTTTCAATTCGGATTAGTAGTTCCTGAGATTATCGCGTTCAAACAAACAAACAAACAAACTTCAGCTTTATAATATTAACTATAGATTATCGACAAGTAGTAAATAAATAATTCGAAAAAACAAATTACATTCATAAAACAACAAATGATTAACGCTTATAAAAGCGTTACAAACGTGGTATTCAAGAATAGTGGAGCTATTAACAATACAATAAGTAGGTAAGTACTAGATACTTGTTAAAACATAATAACATATCTACATAAATTGTGTTAACTTTCTCTTCTACCAAATGTTTTTTTTTTAAATATTGATTTGAGTTAGCTGTACATTCTCGTATTATAAAAATTTTGTTAATTTTGTAAAAAATAAAACCGGGCAGGGGCATGTCGGACCACTCAGTGTATATACCGGTATATCCGATCATGACGAAAAAAGTTGTTTAAAGTATTTATTAAGCGCCATTGTGATTTTTTTTTTTGGTCATACGGTTCAAAAGATAAGGCATAACACAATTAAGGGGGGGGGTCTTTGTTGCCTAAATTGTATCCCCCGGGACACAATTTACAACTTTCGGAGCAATTATTTTAGAAACCTTAAAAGACATGACGAATGATGTAACACACGTTGATATTTGCTAAAGATTTTTTTTAGCTTGTATGGAGTGCTCTCCTAAAAAAGTTTATTTTTTTATTTAGCTATCAAACTCAGTAGCGGCTAGGTACTACAAGACACCTTTTTAGCAAATTTCATCAATATTCATTGTGTAGTTTTGCCTTTGATATACAGAGACAGACGGACATGACAAAACCATAAGGGTCCCATTTTTGCCATTTTGACTACGGAACCCTAAAAATGGTTTCAAAGTCACGTTTAGACCGAAATTCGGCACCTAATCTATATCTATACATATAATAAAACTGTAAATTTCACGTGTCTGTACATGGCCGAACTTAGTGAAAAAAAATATTAGGAAATGTTCGAAAAGAGTATTTAAACACTTTGCTGCATTTTTAGAAATGTCTGTCTGTTTGTCTGTCTGTCTGTTTGTTTGAACACGCATCACGCAAAAACTACCGTACAGATTCGGTTGAAATTTTGCACGTGCAATCTAATAGATGCAGATTAACATTTAGGCTATAAATTATCACGCTTTTTCCCATAGGAGCTAAGCAGTAAGGGATAATGTCTGTAGCTATTTTTCGTTATAAAACAGTAACTACTTGACGGATCTTTATGAAAATTTGCAGTTTTATAGTAAATACTATAGGACATTATTTACACTATGAATCATTACGCTAACGTCTATGGGGAACGAGTAGCAACGAATTTTTTGTCACACCATAATGGTTTATCACAAAATTTTCCAGAATTAGACATTATCTATAATTGTAACCCATGGAATACATAACTTCACGCTAAAACTAAAAGGAGCTAAACACAACATTGTTAAGTTTCATAAGAACAGTTATTTTGACGTGGAAAGTGGCGAACAGTATAGCCTAGAAGCTATACTAGCGGACTTTGACGACGAAGTCCCGGGCTCGAATCCGATGTCTGATTATGTTCTTTTTGTATTTTTTTAAATTGTCTTTATCCTTTTTTAATATTTTTCTCAATGTTTTAGTTATTTTTTCGACCGTAAGTAACTTATTTACTTTAGTTATTATTTTTTTATATTAAAAATCAAGTAAATTATGCACGTAGGTAAGTTAATTATAGGTATTGCATGCACTGCTGAGAGTAATTAATTAATCGTAGTAGAAATGAAAAACAATATTACATTGTAATTAAAAAGTACCTATTCGACATTTTCCAGAAATGATGTGTTCGTCTAAAAAAAAGACATTAAACACGTAAAAAAAAAACATGTAGCGCCATCTATGAAATCAAATTGTTCACCGTGATCAAATAATTCCTTATTTGTGAAAACATTTATTAGGGTATAGGTGCTTGAGATGCTGAGTGGTAACATTTTTGAAAGTAGATGGCGTTGTATTCAATAACGTTCTATACTTAGTAAAAGAAGTTTTAAAAAGAAACACATTGCTATGATTTTTAGAAATGTTTGACCACGCATCACACAGGTGCATCGAGGATCATGTTTTGGGGTTATGGTTGGAGATTACGTGTTCATCAATTCAACGATAATTAATGGCTCAACATCGGTCAAGTGTGAGTAGTTCGGGTGACGGGAGGAGGGGGGTCGTTGTTTGTCAACCGTACCTTTAGGGATATCTGACATTTTCGTGGGCATGACACACATGACACGCTCTGTGTTTGCTTACTAAAGTGTTACAGCAGTTTTATTATTAGTATTGCGTTGTAACACTATATGAAATACACCCCATTTTTAGCCAAAATGGCAAAACAGAACCCTTATAGTTCCCTTATGTCCGTCCGTCCGCAGCTTAGCTCAGAGACTGTTAGTGCTAGAAGGTTGCAACTTTTGCATGAATAAATTACTAACGCCGATAAAGTGAAAGAACAAAATCTTGAAAATCATTATTTTTTTAAGGGTACCTCATATGTAAAGTGGGGATGTGATTTTTTTCTCACCTACCTACCCCATCGTGTGTGTATTTTAAAAAGCGTTTAGGGTTTGTGAAGACTATTTTTAGATTTAAGGATTCCTTTGTATATAATATTAGGCTTTATAGTGAACATTTTTGTTAGAGTCAAGTGTCCCCCTGCCAGCTAAATGGTTGATGTTGGGTATGTGAAAAAAATCAGGGTAGTAGTATAAATACTAAAATTATAAGGAAAACTATCACAGTTAAGTACTTAGGCTTTACAAGTTTACGATCACATGAGAAGTAACAACATTTTCGGACAAATTCTAAATTCTATTAAAAATTATTAGGTAATAAGTAGGTATAACGTTGAAAGAATGAAACAAAAACAACAGAAAACCCACTTCTTAAGCCGCACACCAAACTAACTATCTAAAAGAATAGAACAGATCGATTTTTATTTAGTAAGTATTTAGTCAACAGGACTGTTTCCAACATATTTACACAGAAGTTATTACGTTACCTAAACTACCTTAATTTAAACCCGACTTTCACGCGAACGAAGTCGCGGGCACAGCTAGTAGGTACTATAAATTCATTTTATGTGTACCAATATCCTTGTTTGGACATTTTAGAATGAACAAAAAGGTGTATTTGAATACAAAATACGATACGGTAGCTTTTAAAATATCGTCATAGATTGTTGTTATGTTTTTATTCGAGGTCAACCAATGCCGAACCCTAATATTGTTTCAGTAATGAAATCGTGAAAGAGCCCTACTTACTGTATTAATATACTTACTAGCTTCTACTTTCTAGAACGAAAACGTCACAGTCGAGTATTTTTGACTTGCCTGTTGATCTAGTCGTTAGTGACCCTGACCGCTAAGCCAGAGCTGATTGGTACGATTCTTATCCAGGATAATTCTTTGTGTGTTGAGCACGATTGATTATTTTGAGTCTATATGTATTTTTGTATTATTTAAATACATATAATACGATTATCAGTTGTCTGCCTAGTATCTACAAGTCATTATGGTATATATTTTTTTTGCATCAGTCCTCTAATATGGTGTATAATATAATGGTGGCAGCACCTTACCTGCATATACAGTTTATAAACAGAGAAACATTGTAAACATTGGCAATTTGAAAAGAGTGGCCACGAGTTTTTATTGCCTGTTCTTTTCTCGGACTTTGCCTATCGTTTGCGAATGTAGGCATTACCAGTAAATGTAGAATCGACTTTTCACAAGTGTAGTATTTTGCTTCCTAAGTGAATAAATGATTTTTATTATTAATATTATTATACTCCCGTTCGATCGATTGTGTTTTCTCAATCTATAATGTTTTGAAAAAAACTAATACATAATGCTGATAGAATACAATAAGAGCGATGAATTTTATGGAGCCTATAGGTGTATAGGCTCCATTAAATTCAGATAGGAAGCTTCTACTCGATCGTTGCGATCAATGGAGCCATGTTGTAGTTTTGCGTTTTATGAGGGTCACAAAGTACTTCATAGTAATATTGATGACGCCGTATTATCACATATGGCTTTAGGACGTATATCTACGTCTTAACTCTACTACTTATACTCTTAAAACATAAAAAGATCAACAAAAGGCCTTATGATGTGCTAATTACGAGCCATGCCTGCACTCTCAACTAGCAACGACCTACATACGACGGAGCTGCAGACTCGGCGCCTCGTGTCGTCCCCGATCACGCCACGCCGAGATGACATAGATTCTAGATCTTACATACCACGGAGTTGCTGACTCGGCGCCTCGTGTCGTTGCCGAACACACCACGCCGAGATGACATAGATTCTAGATCTTTTAGCATAGGGCACTTCGGTACCACCATCGTCCGAGTCTAGACATACCTTTTAAATAATTGTAATTTCTAATATCGAAATTAATTAAATCTAGTATTACTTATACTCTGGTTTCTTTTATCTCCCGGCTGGCGTACTTACCCATAATTGGCGCAGTCGGTACTTCTTCGGGACAAATTCGCGGCGCGTATATTCCTAGAAATCGGATTTGGCTTGACTTCGCATAGTCGCCACCCGCGTTCGCTCCGAAGACAAGAATCTATCAACCTACGAATCTACACCGGCCGAGGGCGTATTCGAAAATCAATACGAGAACCAGACATGCAGATTTTTTATATGTAAGTACTTTGAAAGTTTTTCTTAGTGTTGCTTCCTTGTCCCTCCTTCAAAATTTTCCACCTACGGAAAACCGGAGAGACACCTGTCTCGAACCGGCAGGAACTTAGAAATAGGGATTTAGACAAACATAGACACTTAGATTTTAGTGATTTAGAGTTAGACGTATTCTTCAGTGAACAAAAAATGTCATTCACCGTAGATGAAATTTATAAGGCTGTTAGAGCGGTGCCAGAATTTGACGGCAACCCTAACGTCTTAACTAGATTTATTGCAATATGTGAGACCTTGATAGAGGCTTACATAAAAGATGACCCAAATTTTAGGTTAACTAATATTTGCTTAATTAATAGTATTTTAAATAAAATTACTGGCCCAGCCGCCGCGACGATAAACTCGAACGGCATTCCTAGTAGTTGGGCAGAGATACGTAAATTACTCGTAAATAATTTTGCCGATCAGAGGGATGAAACTGCCCTCTATAACGATATTGCTATGTCATTCCAAGGTAACAGCACACCGCAGGAATTTTACGACAGATGCCAGAACCTTTTTAGCATGGTAATGACGTATGTTACGTTACACGATAACGTGGCTACCACCGTACAAGCTAAACGCGAGTTGTATAAAAAATTAACATTAAAATCTTATATAAGAGGTCTAAGAGAACCTTTGGGCTCTCGTATTAGATGTATGAGACCCGATTCAATAGAAAAGGCTCTGGAATTTGTCAACGACGAACAAAATGTAATTTACCTACAGCGAAGAGGTGACCCAGTAAACGATAGGCACACCGCATACAGCGCGAATTACACGCCGCAATTAAATGGTGCAAAGTTTGCAGGTGAGGTTGCATCTACTTCACTTAGAGGTAATTTACCATATTTAGGTTCAAACGGGCATACGCCCACGCATATACATATCCCCCCGCAAACCTCGCAGTGGAAACCCGCGTTCAGGTTTGACCAGAAACAAGCTCACCAGCAGGGGCACTCGCAACCGCAGCTTGCCCCAGTTTCTGGGCCTAGCCGTACCCAACAGATGTTTCGCGCACCGCCACCGAACTATAACCCGCGTAGTAAGGTATTTAAGATACCACCTAGGAATGATCAACCATTCTCCTCAGGGCATAAGCCAATGAGCGGTGTCAGTCACTTTGTACCCAAATCCCTTCCACCGACAATGACAGGACATGATTGGCAAAGATCAGGGAACCCGCCATCTAACAATTATTTTAAATCGCGACAGGTAAACTTCAACGTGACAGCTGACCCTAATGACTCATATTACTATTGTGACTACGATAACGAGCACGGGGCCGAATGCACTGCGTATGACGTTAACTATACCGACCATTATAATGACTATAATTGCAATGAAGGCCAGCAGGAGTTTACTTATGAGACCGAAAACGATGACTCAAATTTTCGCGAGGCTATCCCGAATACCGAACCAAAATAGAATTAAATTTACAATCAAAAAGGGAACTTCGTTATGTACAGATAGCTAACCCTCCATTAAAATTACTTGTCGATACTGGGGCAAATCAATCCTTTATAAGCCCCGAAGCCGTCGAGAATTATTTTTCACATATACCTTTGAACTTTGACCCCTTCGAAGTAACTAATTCTCGTATGAGTAGTATACATAATTATTCTATTACGTTACAGAACTTTCCAGAGTTTTACAAAAGCAAATTAATTAAACTATTCATCTATAGATTCCATAATGATTTCGATGGGCTATTAGGGTTGGATATCTTGAATAATTGTCAAATAGATCTTAAGCATAACCTTTTAATTACGGAAAATGCTAGTATACCCATGCTACCTTACACTTGTAGAAACTTAAACTCTCAAGAAACAATACCCGCGCGCTCTAGTAAACTAGTAAAAATACAGATGTATAACTATGACGGCGACGTATACGTAACCGAACAGATCTTGTGCAATTGCATCGTGCACGAATGTATTACAAACGTTAGCGACGAAATAGCCATATTAGAGTTAGAGAACCCAACCGACACCGATATAATTATCCCGAACGAACGCTTAAACCATCCTTTCGAAGCGTATGCATTCAATACCGAGTGCAATAGCACTGAACAAGATCCTCAACGCGTAAGCCGAGTGTTGTCGCGCTTACGTACCGGTCATTTAAACGCCGAAGAAAAAACTAATTTAGAAACTTTATGCAGTCGTTATGCAGACATATTTTATTTAGATGACGAACCTCTTAGTTTTACTAATAAAATAAAACACCGCATTAGAACTATAGACGAAATACCGATTTATACCAAAAGTTATCGTTACCCCTTTGTGCACCGGAAAGAAGTTAAGGAACAAATCGCTAAAATGCTACGTCAAGGCATCATAAGACCCTCAGACTCCGCATGGAGCTCCCCTATATGGGTAGTGCCGAAGAAAATCGACGCGACTGGGGAACAAAAATGGAGACTCGTTGTGGACTACCGAAAATTAAATGACAAGACTATTAATGACAAATATCCCATCCCTAACATTACTGACGTCCTTGACAAGCTAGGAAGGTGTCAATACTTCACGACCTTGGACCTATTTTCGGGCTTCTACCAAATACAGACACATCCAGACGATATTTCTAAAACAGCGTTCTCTGTAGAGCACGGGCACTACGAATTCTTGCGTATGCCGATGGGACTCAAAAATTCCCCATCAACGTTTCAAAGGGTGATGGACGAGGTACTCCGCGGACTCCAAAACGAGATCTGCCTGGTATATCTCGACGATATTGTCGTATTCGGGACCAGTCTTCAAGAAATGATGGTAAATCTAGAGAAAGTATTTAATAGATTGCGTGACTCCAACTTTAAAATACAGTTGGACAAGTCTGAATTTTTGAGGTTGGAAACACCATATTTAGGTCATATCATTAGTGGGGAAGGTATAAAACCTAACCCCGATAAAGTTTTAGCTATTCAAAAATATCCACTTCCAAAGACCCCCAAAGAAATTAAACAATTTCTAGGACTCATGGGATATTATCGTAAATTCATACCCGACTTTGCTCGTATTACAAAACCTATGACGAAATGCTTAAAAAAATCAAAGAAAATAGTTTTAGATTCCGACTACATCGAATGTTTTGAAAAATGTAAATCCCTACTGACTAACGACCCCATACTACAATACCCTGACTTCTCAAAAGACTTTATACTGACGACGGATGCATCAAACGTCGCAATTGGTGCAGTCCTATCTCAAGGGACTGTAGGAGCGGACAAACCTATCTGCTACGCATCTAGGACTCTAAATGATAGTGAAGTTAATTACAGTACTATAGAGAAGGAGCTTTTGGCTATAGTATGGGCAACTCAATACTTCAGGCCCTATCTTTTCGGTCGTAAGTTCAAAATAATTACCGATCATCAACCACTTCAGTGGATAATGAACGTCAAGGAACCTAATTCAAGACTGACTAGGTGGCGCCTTAAACTTAGTGAATACGACTATACAATAGTATATAAAAAAGGCAAATCTAATACCAACGCAGACGCTCTATCACGAATTCAAATTAATAATCAGGAAACAGAGTCCTTGATAGTTCATCACACTGAAAAACCTTCATCTATATCGGACTCTACTACAGCTACCGCCCACACAAGTAATGAAAACCCCATCCTTGAGGTTCCCATAACCGAAGAACCCTTGAATAAATTTCACAAACAGATAAGTTTTACTATAGTAGGCAATATTAAAAGACGTCCAATCACTACAAGACCTTTTGACACGCATACGCACACCTCTATACAAGTGTCCGAATCGAACCTCGAGCAGGATGTAGTCAATGCAATTAAAGAACATGTCAATCCAAAAATTAGAACCGGCCTTAAAATTACACCACCACTAGGAATGTACTCTATAGTCCCTATTATACAGAATAATTTTAAAAATTCAAGCATGAACCTATCCCTTACTAAACACGAATTAGAGAATGTAAAAGAGTATTTAAGGCAGCAAGGAATTATTAGAAATTATCACGAGGGTAAAACTAATCATCGCGGCATAACCGAATGTTACCTAGCACTATCTCGCGTTTATTTTTGGCCTAAAATGAAAGAAGAGATAACTAAATATATTAATGCTTGCGCTATATGCGGACAATCGAAGTATGACCGTAACCCGATTAGGCCCCAATTGAATATCGTCCCGCCAGCAACTAAACCCTTAGAAAGAGTACACCTAGATATTTTTACGGTACAGAATGAAAAATATTTAACATTCATGGACGTTTTTTCCAAGTACGGGCAAGCTTACCACTTGAGAGATGGAACAGCCCTAAGTGTTTTACAAGCTGTAATAACTTATTGTACCCACCACGGATTGCCTCTAACTATTGTCACAGATAACGGGACAGAGTTTACGAACCAACTCTTTGCTGAGTTCGTAAGACTTCACGGAATAATACACCATAAAACGTTAGCACACTCACCAAATGATAATGGAATAATTGAAAGATATCATTCAACATTGTTAGAGCATTTGCGCATACTACAATTACAACACAAAACTGAAACTATCGCTAATCTAATTCCCTATGCGTTATTAGCATATAACAGCTCAATACATAGCTTTACAAAATGTAGGCCCCACGATATAATTCGAGGTCATTTTGACCCACGCGATCCCCTAAATATAAACGTATCAGAGCACTTCATGCAACAATATATATTAAATCACCGGGAGCGAATGAAAATAGCATATAATCTAATTAATGAATCGTCGTTAGAAAATCGTACCAGCCTAATAGAAAATTGTAATAAGTCTCGTGAACCGGAAGTAAACTATGAACTAAATCAACAAGTTTTTGTTACTAACCCCCAAGCGAGTCGGCAAAAGACCGCAGCTCGTTATACGGAGGATATCGTACTAGCCAACCTACCAATACACATCTATACATCAAAAAAGAAAGGTCCCATTGCCAAAAATCGTCTGAAGCGTGTTCCTAAATCATCAAAATTGTTACAGATTACTGCTAACAACGACCGCCCACCTGACAATGACGCTCGAGATAAGACTTGATTACTTGGGTGACGGCCCCGGGTTGCTTCCCTTTGACCTTGGTCCAACTAAATTTATAACCCATTACCATCCATTTTTACATTACCTAAACCTGACTGACATCGAAAGTAGACTTAGTGCAGTAGAATCGCAACTAAACTTATTTGAGTCTAAACTGGATAGCGAAAAATTTCCATTGTATGAAGCTCAAATTAATTATATTTCTAATAAATTGGTAAAGATTCACGAGCAGATAGACAGTCTGGAATCACATCGCACCAAAAGAAGTCTCTTCGATGGCTTGGGTACAGTAATAAAAGAAATCACTGGAAATTTGGACTACAAAGACGCTCAAAAATATAATTCCGCCATTAAAATATTAGAAAATAATGAAAATACACTTTCTTCCGAACTAAAACAACATATAAGTCTCAATAAGGAATGGATGACACAAAACGATGTACTACTGTCGCAAATAACCGATAACCAACAAAAAATCAATAGTACTTTGGAGTCTGTCATCCACAGTAAAACTTATGACCAAAACTTATTAAAGTTTGTTAGGTTTAATCAACTTTTAACTATAATAAGCGAAAATGTGCAAGATTTAACGTCAGCATTAGTTAGAATAGAGGATAGTTTAGCTTTTATCCGTGCTTCCAGCACACATCATAGTATGATTAAATATGATATTTTAAAAGGTATGGTCAACCAATTAAAATCTTTATATAATGAAGAGCAGGTACTAAATATAGATTTAAGGGAATACTATAGAATTATAAAGCCAAGTTACTTCTACGCAGATAACAGAATAGTTTTTGTCTTTAAAGTCCCGGTCATTTCTCCTGGCACATCCAAATTGTATAAATTAGCAATCGTCCCTAATAAGTATTCTCAAAGTCCTATTCCACCATATCCTTATATAGCAACCGATGGGAAAGCATTCATGTACATAGAGGCTGAATGCCCGAAGTTCAATGAATTTCACATCTGTGAGGAAACTATCAACAATCGACCGAGAGAACAACGAGACTGCATGCAGAGCCTGATTGTGGACCAAGTCATCG
Source organism: Herminia tarsipennalis (assembly GCA_945859575.2). Taxonomy (NCBI): domain Eukaryota; kingdom Metazoa; phylum Arthropoda; class Insecta; order Lepidoptera; family Erebidae; genus Herminia; species Herminia tarsipennalis. The sequence goes on from OX243844.2 coordinate 23,350,360, forward strand.
ACAAGACCTGTTCACCAACTAGGATAACCCTGAGCAAACAAGCCCTAGAACAACTGGACGACCAACATTATACTGTAGTGTTCCCGAAACCGGCAAAAGTAGAGCTACAATGTGACCGGCACGAGTATGTAATTCTCAATGGAAGCTATTTGGCAACTATACCAAAAACATGTCACCTTAGAACGGAGGAACTTACAATCGTCAACACGAATGACGTAGTAAAAGGACAGCCGCTCAAGATAACTGAAATACCCTACGCAACCTACGGCGACAACCAGTCTATAGCAATCCCGCACTTCAAGTTGAACACCATCAATCTGAAAAATCTGCACAGTATCGAGGATAAGATACTACTCCAGCATCCAATAGAGTTGCAACCTGTCGAGCAAACAGAAACATTGTACCATACGACCATACCTTTCTATGGAATATTAGTCGGTGCAGTCATACTCGTAACCGTCGTCGCAATCCGTCGCCATGTACTACGCACTAAGGTAGTAACAGTGCAATCACCACCCGAGGAGGTACTACGCACTAACGTAGTAACAGTGCAACCATCACCTGAAGATGCCAGATACTCTACACCAACGGCACTCAAACCAGAGAAGGATCCGGCAGCAACATTCTCGCTCAAAGTTCTCAAATAGTTGCTGTTCTAAGAGGGGAGGAATTACGAGCCATGCCTGCACTCTCAACTAGCAACGACCTACATACGACGGAGCTGCAGACTCGGCGCCTCGTGTCGTCCCCGATCACGCCACGCCGAGATGACATAGATTCTAGATCTTACATACCACGGAGTTGCTGACTCGGCGCCTCGTGTCGTTGCCGAACACACCACGCCGAGATGACATAGATTCTAGATCTTTTAGCATAGGGCACTTCGGTACCACCATCGTCCGAGTCTAGACATACCTTTTAAATAATTGTAATTTCTAATATCGAAATTAATTAAATCTAGTATTACTTATACTCTGGTTTCTTTTATCTCCCGGCTGGCGTACTTACCCATAATTTGCTAATATACAAAGAGTTTTAAGATAAATGTATAAACGTTCTTAAGAACTCCAGTAGGTGTCGTTAATCAGCGGCTCTAAGCTAACTCCAAGCAAAAAACAATTTGAAGTTTACTGAACACAGCTTGGTACTTCTGGTGTCCTGTGCTGTGTGTGTGTGTCTGGGTGCTGAGACCCGGATTTCTGATTGTCTCAGGTTTAAATCGCGGACCTGAGCTGTAGTTATATTATTTAATCTTAGGCCTTTATTGTAGGTAACTATAAAATGATCAGTAAAAATATACAACTACTAGCTGTCCCGGCGAACTTCGTCTCGACTCTTTTTTTTTTGTAAATCGGGTTCAATTGTGAATCTAAACCATCCTCAAATCCCCTTGAACTCACACAAAAAAAATCATCAAAATCGGTCCAACCGTCTAGGAGGAGTTCAGTGACATACACACGCACACAAGAAATATATATATATATAAAGAAGTATTGCTACTGGACTTCATTTATTTATTATAGCACGAATTGGATTGATATCATACTGGCAACTTTGTAAAGTGTAGGTACTGTTCTTCCTATACTTACCTACCCCACAAAATCGCGACAATTTATACTCTCTTGGTCAAACGATGAGGCGTTGATAATTCGTGAACAAGTTGGTTATGGGCTGATCAGATATCTGTTGCGTCACATGCGGTTGGCTACCATTTTGTTCTCTTTTACTATCAGGCGAGGCTATTTGTTATGTTTTAAGGGATACGAAGTTACTATTTTTACGTAATATTTTAGAGTTACTCTTTGTTTTGTTACATGTCTTACATATGACATCTCTAAAAACCTTGGTGTAAAATTGTCAAAAAATATGTTTTGCAATTATTTGTCTTTTTTTTTCAATCTATTTGTGACCACGGTCGGTGCAATCCGGTCAAAACACTAAGTAATCTATAAAGTAAATATTTACCTGGTTTGATCGCGTTTATTCGCGTGTGTGAACTGTTTTTGGAGTACGGTTTTCAATTGCATAGATATTTGTGCCTAAATATTTTTATTTCCTTCGATGTTTTAAAAGGTTATAATGAGGGTTGGGTTTTTTAAATGTAACCAGCAATGTATATCACATCTTACTACCAAAATATTTACCCATCCAGTTAAGATAAATTGTTTACGTAAGGGGTGGGTTCCTGTCGTCGGTGGTATAATGGGTGGAGTTCGAACCCGCTACAAGTTTGTGAGTCTGAGATCATAACCACTAAGCTACCGCTGAATATTTTTTTTCTGTTGTTTACTGTATAGCTTTGTATCAAGTGGTAACTCATTCGCCTAATGGTATAAAAAACATAAATTCATTATAATAATACTTGTTAGCCTGTACAATAAACTCTAATAAAATAAAATGATAGACCCTCATTATTAATACGATTTCATTCCAAAGAATAAAACCACTCTTATATCCTGTGTAATAAATTGCCTAGACAATGCCTTGAGAAGAGGGTAATAGCCATAAAAAGTAAGTTATTTAAATCCGCGTACTCCATACGGCTGTTTTAAAAGCAGCTTTAATATCAGGTATTGAATTTCATTCGAATCCAACTACTTCTTTACTAATCTCTAGAGAAACAAAGAAATATTGCACGGTTTCAAAAATCAATTAATCAGCTGTCAAATTTTGTTTCATTCTTAAGTCAATAAATCAGGTTTAACAATGGGAAGTTGAGTCGTGTGGTACCGGCTTGCCGTGTGGTACCAGCTTTGTCGTGTGGGACCGGTTTAAGAATAGTACCACCCTATCTCTTCCCGTAGGTGCCGTCAAAGCGATTAAGTGATTTCCCACCGGAGAACAGGCAGCAGCTTCCTCTGCGTATTTTGAAGCGTTACTGCGATCGTCAAACCGCTCGCCAAGCGTGGCAATTATAGCAATTACCCCCAGGACCTACTCGGGAGTACAAGTAGGTTGTACTGGGGAGACCCGTGCCCAGCAGAGGGACATCATATGGGTTAATAAGTAAGTTGATTTCTACTTTATCTAGCCTTTTAGAAACCAGAATTTTAAAGTCAGCTAATATTTTCTGTTAAAAATTAATGTCTTCGACTTATACCTATAGATGATAGATACACAGACGATGATATATCCGACAAAACTCTTCTTCCAAATACCATACAAACCTATAATATTATTATTTTTAAAAATTAGGCTTAACCTATGACTTACCTATCTCATTCTTCTTTTCCTCAATAAGAAATTTACACTTTCACGGAACCCGTATTACCGTGTAAAGATTTGATTTCCTATCCACCACTACGTATATAAATGTTGACGACTGACGTATAGCGTTATAAAGGGTGTAATCGGGTATGTGTCGACACAAGAATGGGCATGAAATATTTTTTCATTTTATCTACTGACGCATTCGATCGTAAACAGATATGCGTAATTATTACGGTGCAATACATAATTATTGTATATCTCTTTTTTTATAATAAGATTTGCTATTATTCATATATTTCCTTGAAAAAATATCTTACTTCTAAAACGTGAAGGTTGTCACATAAACTGTATTTTTATGTGTATATTACGCGATATCTTTGTTGTTTTTGGACGAATACCGAGTTTTTTTTTATTAAGGAGAGTGCTTCCGAGAAGGTTTCATAATTTATTATAATACCATTTATATTCTTGTTCCTGTTTTAGAAGTATGGCTTATCCTGTTTTAAATGTGATCACAAAGATCATTGTATAATTTATAAGTAATTTTATAATAAATTATTCGTTTCGCAAACATAATATTTCGCATGAATACATCATTTTACATGATTTATGAATATTTTGTAGAGGTTGAGTACATTTTTAACTAATTAATGTATAAACACCACACAAAAGCCTTACAACTTTTAATAGTTAGCTTTATGAAAAAGGTTCAAAACAATTTTATAAATACCGAATATTTTATAGTAAAAATGTACTACGAATATGAAAGTACCTAACTTTCAGACTCGTAGTACTATGAAATATTTCAAATTACATGCCTCAAGAAATCCATTTCGAAACATTACCTCGTAAGATTCCAAATCGAATAACTACAGTAACCCAGTGTAGGGATATATAGCCCCATCCTCCTCGTTAATAAAATAAAAGGGATATTAGGGTAAAGGACCCTTCGAGATTCTTTTATAAGGGCAGATTAACGCGCGTGAATTGTTGACTTCTTCTGTGAAAATAGCTTTTATAGGGTATTTTTTTGTAAAGTAAATTTTTCTATGGTGTAGGGAATTTCCAATTTGCTGACAAATGTAGTTTTCGATATTTAATTGACTTCGTTTAGACATTTGTAGTGCTGTGTTGGGCGCACGCTCACTAATAGAGTTGGTCTTGACTTACAGATTGGTTGATTCGACAGAAGATTTTAACAAAGAACATTTTTTTGGTAGTATTTTAATATTGAGACCACGTTGTTTATAAATTGACATTTTAAAAAAATTGAATACGCTTTTTTATTTTGTGTCTTTTAATAATCCAAATACAAAAAGAAGTTTTAAGCCTATCTCGATTTATGTTTTGGATCCCTAATATGAACAACCTTCTGCTCAAAAATCTTGTAATCTCCGACAAGATTTTGTCGCGCTTATCTTTCTCAAGGTATAAATAATATCATTGTAACTCCAAAGACTTTTGTCAGCATTCAGAAAAATACCTTACCTACTTTTAATGTAAATGTTTGTAAAATATTTTCACAATAATTATATAATTATTAAGACAAAAGAAAAAAGAAAAAGAAAAAAATATATAAAATTTTACTGGGTATGTCTTTGATACAATCTAAAAGACGTAGTTGCATCTCCCCCGGCGTTCCCCTTACAAAGAATGGAGACTTGGTTTACTTTTCAGCAAAAATGCTGCTAAATATCGGTTAATTATTTTCTAAAACTTCATACTTTTTATTTAAATGCATTAGCACACTCTGAGTGCACTTTAAACTATGGCTGTGTTGGTGTTAGTTAGTAATATGTTTAAGCATTTTTTTTATATTTCATTTTATATTACTTTATATTGAATGAAATGAACTTAGTGAAATATGTAGACAAAATTTCAAACCCGTAAAATATGGATTTCGTTGGAACAGCCATATACTCACATTTAAATATTCATTTATTTCGCCACAATCACATTAAGTGCCTAAAAGACAAAAAATAGATAACTTTAATGTCGATCCAAAAATAAAACGTAGGTAAGCATTAAAAAGGGATTTTCTATCCCACCCTTTCCTCTCAGCCAGGGTTTGCTAATCAGTCACTAAGGGCCGCAAACAGAAACCAATCTATGATTATATAGTAGGTAGTTAGTGTGTGTTATCTAAATTGAGTAGGTACAGAATGTTCAAAAGATGTCTCAATTTATCTTAAGCTAGATTACATTGAGTAAAACCCTTACAACGATTCTTTAACGAAGCAGTGAACTACTCTATTTGAATGTATTGGGAATCAAATACGTCTAGAACTAATTGCAATGTTTAATACCTACACTATTATTATTAAAATATATATATTACGGGTCTTAATCGCGTGAATAATTTAAGGTAAAATACCTTGTTTATTGCCCGACGTTTCGACCGTATTGCAACGGCCGTGGTCCTTCCCGTGACCACAACTGAGACAAATTTAACGATACCTCTCAAGCTACAATTCATCAAGCCGTGTAGGCTGTAGAGCGTGCCAAAGAAATATACACACATACAAAAATACATTTACTCGAAAAACATAACCCTCTTGCGCAGTCGGATTAAAGTAAATAGATGTATTCAAGTGGCCAAACAACACACTAAATCGAACTTAATAACAAAATAATCATCATCATAAAATCGACTATAAAAATGACTTTATAATAAACTAGCTTTCGCCCGCGGCTTCGCCCGCGTGGATGTCGATTATCGCGATAAAAACTATCCTATGTCCTTCCCCGGGTCTCAAACTATCTCCATACCAAATTTCATCTAAATCGGTTCAGCTGTTTGAGCGTGAAAGCGTAACAGACAGACAGACAGACAGACAGAGTTACTTTCACATTTATAATATTAGTATAAATATTAGTATAAATAAATACAATATTAATTTAATATTTAAGAACTAAGATATCACAAGGTATGTGTAGGATTAAACTTATTTCGTTAATAACAGGGGCATTTAGGCAAGTCTTATAAAGCTTTGAAAAAATACGAGTAATATGTTTGTCCAGAATTAACTTGTTTTAGAATTTAAAATCATCAAAACGAATGCTGCAACAAATAATTTGACGGCCCATAGTTATGGCGTCTTAACTGTGTATTTCATAAAAAAATAAATTTCGAACGTAGTGTTTTGACGTTTAAAAGACACTGATTTAACATAATAGTCTGTTTTAGTATTAAGTTTACTTTCCTTCACAAATGTAAATTTATCACATTATTAAATAAAATGTCATTACAGTTATCCAGTCTATTGCCACAGGTACATAATTACAACAGGATTAAATATTTATTTTACGAGAAATAAGTTTTCCTTTTCTCCATTTGCGACATTGTTTGTATAACAATGAAATAATTAATTAAAAAAGCTTTAGAATAAAATTAAAGCATTTCATACTAAGTATTATTTTTGTAACTCAGTAGCTATGTTGCTGATGACAGGTCAGATTAAAATACGATAATAAAACACAATTTGTTTTGAATAAATAAATCATTTATGTTTTATCACCAACAATGTTGTTAATTACTCGTTATTAATACCGAGGTATCACCTCACAATCAAATTGAATTATGGTTACAATCTAAAATAATTGCAGGTTTAGTATAAAACTGATTACTAATCTCAAGCTTCAAAACAAACGCCGCAAATTAATTCGCCAGTAAAATTCAAAAACAACGGACGCAAACTTTTTGCTGCCAAAGATTAAAAAAAGAACACTAAATATATGATTTACCTTATTAAAATGCAATCAAATTATCCTTCAGTAATCACTCACACAACACATTATGAACAAAAAACTTAGTACGTAAACTCGCGAACACGTTCTTACGAAATTCCCGACGCGTCCGACCGCCACGGGGTGTTCTGCAGAACTGCCGAGTTTAGGTGGGTAGCGAAACTTACAACATTCTACCCCACTGTGCCATATATCGACAATGTCCTTTGCTTGTGGCGCCATCTGGTGGCACGAAACTTATGTATTAACAAGCTAAGGGTTAAAAAGTTTTGATAGCAAACCGGTAATGTTACTATATTTATATAGGTGAGTTTTTGAAGATTGTTTGCTGTTACAAATTTAATTAGGTTTGTTGAGCAGTATTTTTTTAGGCAAGCTGTTGGAGTACGTCTAAGTATTTGTAATACTTTTATACGGCGCTTCATGCAGTTAAGTGTAACATTGTAGGCGAGGGCTGAAACTTTTTTATTTTTTAAACGATAATAAAGTATTGCACCGACTTATCGGGTAGATAAAAATTATCTGACTAAAGCACATGAACCTCGTATTAGTTAATACGAGGTTCATGTGCTTCTCCGTTCTTCATCTTCTTATTATTTTATTTCTCAGCCATTTTTTATTGATTTTCACGCATTAAACGAAAAGTTGCAAAAAAGATAACAACTCTATCTACGGCCATTTACACAATTCTATTTCCGTGTATGCACAAAAATGCCGTCAAAAGTATTATGCATGGAAGTGCAACAAACAAATGTTTTCATTTTACATTCTAACAATCTTTTGGATTTATAATATCAATTAGGAAGCTGCTATATTTAGGGATGCTTGCAGGATGCTGCTGATTTTTTTTTTTCATGGAAAATATTTCATCTCCTTTTTTGAAATTTATATACTTGGCCCAATGTTTTTATACATATTATAAATACTTTCAACTATTTTTTTTGTTAAATTAAATAAATATTTTGATTGAGCGATGAAGCCCCTAGTAATTGCATATCTCAAGAAGGTTTATTTTTACATGAATAATTGGTTTGAATGCACAAAATCGTTTTAATACGAGCTAATTAAATGAAACGGTTAAACTGATTCACATCAAATGCAGCGAAGTAAAAAAAATGAATCCATTCGTTTGAGAGCTACTATGTTACAGACAGTGACTGACAGTAATTAAAAACTACAAAAACACGAAGTTAAAATTTATATTGTTATCCTGTCTCGTGAACAATTACGTTGCAGAAAAAGAATATTAATTTTTCCAAAACTATTTCACACAAGATGAATGCGCTCAGCTCGGAGCTGATGAGTTGCACCAACGTTAAATAAAATTTTGTTAACACGTGAAGAGTAGTTCTGTGCGAAGCAATGAACAATGTTACAGTTTTAGTAAAACATTTTGCAATTATATTCAACCTTCGCAACTGTTGAGTGGATAGTTTTAAGTTGGTTTTTAGGGTATTTAGAGTTGGTACTACAGCATTGTTTCTAGCACAGAACTGACAGCCCAATACTTTGGCATTGCATACGAATACTCGGCCATGTTCTGATACCTGCTCTTTTTAAAAGAAGCTAATATTTAATAAAAAAATAATGGTAAGAATCGTAAAACGATTTCTTAACGAATAACTATTATGCGTTCTAAGTAGATATTGTAATTATTAGATGCATAGTGTAAGTGCGGGTACCGGGCGCGGACCGAAAGTCAATAAAACACCAAAGTGACTTGATCTTTAACTCTAGTAGTGTTGTTTTTTATAAGTACAATTTAGAAACATAGTGGGGACTAGAAATAGAACAGTAAAACTACAAGCAAATAAAGCAAGATGATGAAATCGACCATCAGCGATCGGTTAAAAATTTAACGTCAAATTAAAATGACATGAACATATGGGAATTTTTGATCGAGTTCGTCGATTTTATCCAACCAAGTTGAAACGTATGTCATAACAGTCCGCAGAAATCTATAATTAGAGGTACTAAACACATTCGCAGTCCTCCAAAGACTGTCAGTTCTTTGATACACGTAATAACGCGTGGAAGTGGACACATTCGTCGATTGTCGCAAAAACGTCAAATCGCGTTCGCAAACTGCTCCGCAGATGCCTATGCGAAAAACATTGTATCACAGGGTGATTTTTAATACAGTAAAAATCTACCGCTCTTGACTTCTTTAAAGTACACCAAATAACTTGGTTATATAAATTTTGAAAAAAAAATATACGAGTAAATTTACCCTTCATCACTTACCACCTACTTTTGTCACACAAGCATTTACTACACATCTGTGAGACAGTAGGTAGTATAGGTGATTAAGGATTATTTTTTAATTACGGTGCCCGCAGCTGTGTGTCGCGGGGGATTTTACAAACATACAAGTCACGGACACAAATTACACCCAGACTCGGAACAACAATTTTTGGATCATAATGTATTAAATATTTTCCAAAACTTATATTACAAAGTTATTAAGTGTTATGTAAAGAAGCCATGAGCGGGAGGTTATTAGTATAAAAAAAATAGTCCTGTATCTATCTATAACATATATCTTATACCTTTAAACGAGCAATTCTTGTGTTTATACATATAAATTATCTGAATCTCGGCAACGGCTCCAACGATTTTCATGAAATTTAGTACGCAGGGGGTTTCGGGGGCCCCCAGTTCCAGTTTTAGAAAACGTCGTTTAAAAAAAAAGGTTGTCCAGGTACTAATATTAATGTCTGATTCGCTAATAATTCACCATTTTTATGTTAGAGCACCATTTTTATGAAAATGAAAGGTCATTTTCAATCCCGTGTCTGATCTTTACGAAGGACTCTCTCTACTACTTTTTGTAATATTTAAAGTTGTCGTTAAGTAAAATTTCATCCAACGGTGTAAAACAAACATTTTTACTTAAAAAAATTATAAATCAAGTAGATTAAATTAAACATAGTAAACTACAATAATAATAATAATAATAATAATATCTTGGGACAACTCACACAACGTCGTCTGATCCCAAACTAAGCAGAGCTTGTACTATGGAAACCAGACAACTGATAAACATACTTATATATTTCTAAATACATACATATTATAGATAAATAACACCCAGACACAGAATAAACCATCGTGCTCATCACACAAAGTTTTATCCTGGGTGGGGATCGAACCCACGACCTCTTGCGTAGCAGTCGGATACACTCCCACCGCGCCACAGAGGCAGTCAATAAACGTAGACAATAAACGTAGATCAGGAACAAAGTTGCTGTAGATTAAACTACTAGTAGTAACAAGTTGCTAGATTAATTGATATATTGAAGCAACCAACTTTGATCATAACTGGGGTAATAAATTGTAAATGTAATAGATTTGCGATTTATATTTTAACTTAAACTTAGAATGGTTATTTCCGGCTTTGTTTTTTTTTAACGCTTTATTTGCTTAACCTAAAGTATGGAATCATGCCAGAAAAAAGGCGTGTGACCATATGTGATGATGAGCATGTAATTTAATATCTAAAGGTGGTCGGGACTAAGGGGCCCAGAAAATGTAACTGGGTTTTTCTGTGTATGAATGCCTTTGCTTGCTAGGACCTACCCTTAAAACGGTGAAGCCCAATCCCCCAGCGGGCTTACGGCCCCCGCATACCAATAGACTGGATACACCGCAGAAGGATGTGATTCTCTAAACACACGTCTTACGCGCAGCGCCGTCGCAGCCACGAAATGTCAGTTTTATCATTACGATTTGCTGTTTACGCTACACCTAAATCTGTGTATTTAGAAAATGTCACCTTGATTAAGTCTGTACGATCAATTTTATTAATCCAAGGTTCGTTCATGTCCAACACCATTGAGCAATCACACTTATAAAGTGTCAACAACGATTCGATTTGCTACTTTGCAACTTTTATAGGAATATTTTCATTTGTATCTTTTAAAATAGGAAGGGAATTGTCATTTTGTGGTACGTAGTGTAAATAAAATAATATGAGCCTGAGAAAGGTTTCGTATATTTAATTGAAGTCTATTAACCACAGAAATTGGGGTGATTCGTTATAAACTAATAACCTCCCGCCCGTGGCTTCTTAACATTACACCAAATAACTTTCTAATATTAGTTTTGAATAAAAATACACATTAAACCATAACCACCTACCACTTACTTTCGTCACGCAATCATCTACCACACGTCTATGAGACCCTGACTCAGTTTTTTGACAGGTTTAGGGCCTAAACCTCACAATATATGGCGATTTTACTACAGTAAAGGGGTATGGTAGGTGGTTAAGGTCATATATAAAAAAAAACCGGGCAAGTGCATGTCGGGCCACGCACAATGTAGGGTCCCGTAACCCCCCCCCCCCCCCCCATCCGAATAATGTGGCTTCGAGTATTTGTACGAAAATTTGTTAATCGTCTTAGCAACCACTAAAAGTTTTTAAAAGACCTATCTAATAATACCCCATACGATGGGCTAGGTAAGAAAAAAAAAATCACACCCCCACTTTACATATAGGGGAGGTATCCTAAAAAAATATATTTTTCAAGATTTTATTCTTTCACTTTGTCGGTGTAAGTGATCTGTGTATCCATGCAAAATTACAGCTTCCTGGCACCAATAGTCTCTGAGCAAAGGTGCGGACGGACGGACGGACGAACATGGCGAAACTATAAGGCAGTAGTGTCAAAAATTAATATATTAAATATAAACTGATATTGCAAAGTTATATAGTTATTACAAATCACCCTGTATATTTGGTTCAAAATAATTTATTTTGATCTCTGAACCAATTTCTGTGGTTACAGACTTAAAATAAATATATAAACTTTTCTCAGGCTTGTATTATTTTATTTACACTACGTACCACAAAATGTCAATATGATCCACTCACGACCTCTATTTTAAAAGAGATACAAATAAAAATATTCCCCTATTTGTTTGCCATTTTATATGAGAAAAGATTGTACCTAAAACAACAAAATTTTACGATACCTTTATATCATAAGAAAATACATAAACTATATTGGAAAAAACTTCATGGCTTAAGGTATTCATTGAAGCAAAGATGAACGAAAACAAGCTAAGCGATGTGGTAATAAAAATTAAATTTCTTAAATTATATCTTTCATTAATAAACTTACTGAAATACACTGGACTATTCAATTTTAAATTATGTTTTTATTTTTATTAATATCATCATTGTCGTTGTTGGCCAGTTTTTACAAATATATCTTACTATATGTTACTTTTTGACCCCTTCCTAGGACAGGAGCGAATCAGACGTGTGAAAACACAGCACTGGCGCTTGTACATTAGTCTGACACGTTATGATCATTACTACTTTAACGTAAACCGGGATCGCTTCAGATACGACACGTCAAATGTCATCGCATGTATGCCAGCAGACAAATGCGTATCTCACACCAAAATCTGACGTGTAATGCAACACCTATCAGCCTTTAACCCGATAAATATAACAGTAAAATTAAAACAACATAGAAGAAAAAGCGATATCCCATGTGGTGATTAAACTGGTGTTGTCGCTCTCCTTGACTGCGGTACCATCCGTGCAGGTAACTGGAATTACTGTCTTTGAGAAACCATGCTTTTAATATATCCTTTTATCCAATTAGCCAAATCTTCTCACAAACAAATCACTCGTGTAAAATAAACGTACTTGCCAACACGTTTAGCTCATTTGTCCAAAGTACTCTTTATTACGATTTAAAAGGCGATCCCACTATTCAGCGTTGCGTGAACAACACATTGACAAGTGGACAAATCATAAAGGATACATTTTCATTTATCATTTTGGATTTAGTTATAATATTCAATGCAAATAATCTTAATGCAGAGGATATGTGTGTGCACAAACAGAAATGCAATCCCTAATCATCCCTAACTCCCTTTAGAAAAACAGACAGGTATAAGCTCTCCGAGGCACAGAGGATGCGTCTATGTATCTGATAATGGCATTGGTTAGCGTCAGTATTCTCTTGATCATTCTTATACTAATGTATCACGAACCTAAATCACGTCATTCAGTGAATATTGATCCTAAAAACCGCCTTGTTTTCGTAGTCCTGTGGTTCAATAGACAATTACTTTTAAACACTCGTAAAGAAGCTATATCTACGTTATAGTCCTCTAGGGTGGCATTCTTATACGTCCAAAGTGCTAAGGTTGGTTTTGTATTGTCCCCTAACGACCTTTGTAGAAGGCTCATTAATTAATTCTTTGGCCATTTCTGATAAATAGTGGTAGTTGTGTACATGTGCTTAATAATAGTTGTAGTATATTTGTGTGTATGATTGTGATTCGGTTCACCCTCTTATTGTTATGTTGTGTATACCATCGTTTTAAAAAACAACGGACATAAAATTGTAGCATTGTGTTATAATATATTGTCATACAATCTTTGTTATTTTATAAGATAACTCTCACACTAGTGAATAATTAGTGTGTTGTTAGGTATTTTACAAACACACATTATGTCACAGATATAAAGAAAACCTTGTTAAAAATTTGTCGATCACACATACTGGTATTCCGTGCGAGAATCGAACTTAAAACTTTAATATCATAGACTACAAGTGTGCACATCACAACGCAGTTATGCGCGACGTTCTCACGCTGCAATTTTTGATGAAGCGGCCAGCGACATCGCGGATTTTATCGCTACCTTCGCCAAAGCAGCTTTATAAGTCACGTCAAAATCCTCTAAAACTGTTTTAACCTAATCCTGAGAACATGTGTCTCTGGCACTGAATACATAAGAAGAATACATAAGTTAACATTATGCTAATGTGGGTATTTCTATTAAAACAGTCTAGTATTGTGTGATGCAATGCCAAAGTTGAAGTAGTTACCAACTTTACTAAAACCTACCTATAGGATGAGCTTAACTTTGTTTGTCTTAAGTAAAAATAATACGTGGTCATTAAAAAAGCTAAACACATGGCATAAAAGTTTGGTCGTCTTTAAAACGGTTTATCCAATTGTTAAATGGGCTTTCTAATCAAAATATCCTCATCGAAATCGGTTCCTTCGACTTGCGACACACACGATATACTTGGTAAACCCTTCTTTTTTGTCGGCTATTAATAATATAGACTTTATACCAATGTTAAACTGCGGATAACCCATAATTATAACGCCGCTCATATGATTTTGTTCCAATCAAAACCCGTATCTAATTGAAAGCTCCAAAAAGTTGTAAACAAAATTCGTCCATACATTTTCATTCAAAAGCCTTTCATTTAAGAATCTCAGAAAATATGCCTTCCTTTTCTTTTTTCTATACGCCACTTCGTTTTCAGCATGAACAAATTATATTATGCAAAATCAGCAATCAGTAATTAGGTATTCGCTCAATCATAATCTCAGCCTCCGATACGTTTTTTTATATTCATGATTTTTTTCGTAATCTTCGTATACAAAAAACTCTGTTTAAAAGTAAACCTTTGGTTTCTTGAGTCTTCCTTGGAATCGAGTAAGGTGGATAATACCAATAAATTATTTGTCAAAATATAATTTCAAGTAAAATCGATTTCATTTTATCACTTCTCAAAAAAAAAAAAAACTAAAGTAGAAGCACTTTTATTGCATTGGAATATTAACCATGCCAAACATTTTGTTTAGTTACCCTTGTGGTGAGTAGGCAAATATATTTCATGAGAAAAGAGTGTGGCTGATAATTAGATTTGAAAGGAGTTTTTTTCTATTCTTGCACTTAATAATGGTACTTACGATGTGAGATAGAATTTCACATACTTAAGCCCACTTAAATTATTTGTATTCACATGTTACATAAATATAAAATATCAGTGACTTAGCAACTCATAATAATTTGATTACACTTTTATAATGATAGAATTCAACATTCTTTATTCACGAAAGCGACCACAGTCGCTACCACAGACTGATACTCGTAATTCATACCAATTTACAAGCCCAACAGGCGCTCTGAAACTTTTAAATGAGCTTGCCATGTGGAGAAAGGACTAAAATACGCTTTAAGTCAAAGATAAGCCAACTGTAGATATAGGTATCTACAGTTGGTTTTTTATAGAAAGCCAAGCACAGGATAGGTCCTGTGCTTGGCTTTCTATAAATGGCTGATCTAGAACACTTTTTTATCAATCTAATATTAACAAATTGTAAATATTCCATTGACTACCTACTTTCAACAGACAGCAGAGTCTTAATAATAGAGTTTTGTTGGCACCCTTAAATTATTAATTATTTGTTTTTCTTTCTGTTTTTCTTAAAAAAGACGACTCCCGCAGTAGGGTACAAGCCCTGTGTCGCGGGGGACTTTACAAACATACAAGTCACGGACACAATACACCCAGACTCGGAACAACAATTTGTGGTTCACACAAAGTGGTGTCCCGTGTGGGAATCGAACCCACGACCTCATGCATAGCAGTCGGATACACTCCCACCGCGCCACAGAGGCAGTCAATCGTCAATCAAAAGTCATTGTCAAGTGTAATCATAACATCAATATAATATTATAGTTTTTCATAAAATGTTTAAACTCCATTGTCTATTCACCAATTAAATAGCCCTTTGGCATTATTCAAATCATGGTCATTGTGGTATAAGCAGTTTACAACCACTAATTAGGAATTATTAATGACTTATTAGATATATCATTCCGCATATAAATTTTACTGTGGGTAATGCCCATACAATAGGACACAATGTTCGCTTAATTATTTTCATGCAAATTGTGGTTACAATACGTAGTCGTAAATTGCTATTATTGTTTTAGGCTGTAAAATACAACTTTTAGTTTGTTAATGGTCAGTATTGCACTGAAATTTGTGTCTATATTATCTAGATACAAGATTGTTGTAATTCTGTATAGCAATTGTAATTTTACCTCCAATAATTATTAAAATCATGTTTATTTATTGAAACGAAGTTCCTTATCGCGCGTTGTGAAAGGGGGCTAGACGGAAAAATTCTCACGAAAAGTTGTAAAGACACTTTTTGACACACACAAGCCGTGCGGCGTGCGCGTAAGATATGAACATCTAATTTGACGAAGAAGTCTCCTGTCGATTTGGTCTAGAGGCATAAATTCGGCACACAATATTGGTGACAATTGTGTAGTTGTGGGTTCGAGCCTTCAGTATACAATCGTTTTTTTGTAAGCTAATTTCGTTTCGTCTTTCTATTTCGCATTGAAGAGTGTGGTGTTGCGAAGATTATAAAAAAAAAAATTAAGATAAGAACTTCGTTCCATCCGGGTGTCCCTTGACACCTTTCAAGTTTTTTATTTGATAAAGGAACAGCAAATGACAATATTATTTGATTAAATGACTACGGTGCGAGTCTGACTCGCACACGAAGGGTTCTGTAACACCGTAGTAGCTAAAGGTATTTAAAAAAAAACATTTTAAATACGTTTCGTGTATGAGGACATCCTTATTTTTAACCTTATCTTATATTTATTGTTAGAATGTAGTTCCTTAACGCACGATATCATTTGTTTACAAGCTGAGGGGCTAGATGAAAAAAACGTAACATTTTGACATCAATTAAAAATATATTATTTATGATTACATGACGCTAGGATGAATGAAATTGTGTTATAAATGTTATTTATATTTTTGTAAAAAGTTGTATAGTAATCACGCTGGAAGTTTAAACTATTGACAATTCATCATCGATATTGCTAAGAATTTGACTAAACTAGTTGATAACCAAAAGAACCGAATTTTCATATAATTCAATTTTAAATGATGTGGGTACTATTGTAATTGTTTAAATTATTATATATTTTTAAAATGTTAAGCTCTTCTAGATTTTTTTTCATTAGTTATTACAAATACAAAAATATATAGCAATAGGAACTACGTTCCAACCGGATGTCCATGCGACACCTCTCTCTTTTTTTTTGTTATTATAGCGGCTACAACAGTACGCATCATACTGCCACTGATAAGATCGAGAGGAATGCGCCAAGAAAACACGTTTCTTATGCACATTAATTGTTAACTTTATTTTGTTGCTCTCTGCTATAATAATATACACAACTTTTCAGTTGTCTACCTATTTTCACTGTAAGGGTCAAGCAATAAATGTGAAAAAAGCAAAATTTTTTAATGTTTTAAAATGTTAGATATTTTATTTCTCACTAAATATTCGATTTTTGTTTTATCAATTAAACTGTAAACTCTGAATATCCAAAAAAAAAATCTATGCTGACCAGCATAACCAATATATAAATAAGGGTAGATAAAAAAACCAAGTGAAAACATCACATTTATGCTTTACATTTTTCCTATCCAACTTCATAAATCCATGCTAACCTAAAAAGGAACCAGGGAATTGCGTCTTTTTGAAAATAAATGCAATGATTTACGTACCTATCATTTTTAATGAATGGCGATTTGAAAAAAAAGGGTGGATATTTTTCAGGAGAAAAACTGATTTGTTTGTTTACATTGCTGTTATTTTATTGATTTAGGATAAATGAAATGTGGTTTCTATCTGACAGATTGTCGGTATTTGTAATGTGAATATCGAGATGGACGTTATTCATTGCGTAGTAAACAAGCAGAGTTATTATTGTTTATGACTTTTGTATAGTAACTATGTACCAAATAGGTAGTGTAATTTTGTTAAGGTAGTATGGTAACTAAATTATTTTATGACGGAAAGAAAAGACTTAAAAGTTTAACGTGCGTATACGTATGTATATCTGTGGCCTCCCAGAATTAATTTAATTGGAATAACTCATCTCTTGAATATGAATGAATATCTATTCAGTCCAATAAACTCTTTATTTCACATGTCGGTATTTCGTTCTTGTGACCGACTGCCGAATGATGAGGGTAAACTTTTTCGAATAAATTTATGTATCCACTTTTGTATGGGACACTTACGTTTGGGCTAGTCTACCACTTTAAAATTGCGCAGGTGGCTATGGAGCGGGCTATGCTTGGCGTCTCTTTGTTAACCATAGTTACTGACAAAGCACACAGGTTAAGCACACTGAAGAGGTAATGGGCTGGCCATATCATATAATAACACTGCATTTGAAACATGGCTACCAAAATTTCAATGTATGTTAGGTTTTACAATAAATATGCACTAAAAAACTTCAAACTCACTTCAAAGTCTCTTCAAAAAAGTGCCAAAAATCATTAAAAAATCCAGATTTACATAGGCGCCGCCGATTGCCAAAGAACCGATGGCCGCTGGAGCAATCTAGTCCTAAAGTGGAGACCGCGACTTGGTAAACGTAAGGTAGGACGGCCCAGGCATATAGACGGACGACCTAAAGAAGGTCGCTGGGATGAATTGATTCTCAAATAAAACAGCAATTCCCAAAAAAACATCCAAACCCAATTTAAAGTTAGTCTTAGCTATCAAATATTATGAAATAACTTTTCCCTGGCAGTGAACTCCATCATTAACTTGGACACAGTCCCCTACGTGTGACTTAATACGAATGGACTTGCCAACAACTTTTAATAGGGCCTCCATCAAACGTCAGCTAGTGGGAAAAAATAATTGTCGCCGACGGCTATCACGCAATAAAATATCCGAAGTCTAAATTGTGATCGTCTATGAAAAATCCAATAATAGAACTATAACAGTATCAATGCAATGATTTCTGCTTTTGAAACTTTGTTTTTAGCTGGTTTTATTCGCAGGATATATAATTAATTGCTAATAAACAACTTGGCATTCAACTTAGCGTTGTCTGACCGATGAAAGCAACCAAAAGCGTTTTACTCAATGACAAGGTGGCGCCCGTTTGGTTGCAGGTCAGGCATATTGTGTATTGCGCGTTGATATCTCTATAGCTCATAATTTGATATCGTCCGAAATTTATCAAACCTATCTGCAAAGTAAAGTAAGGTTTCGTCAGGCGCATTTGCAAAGCGCGCGACAATGTGCCTCGTTTGATCGTCATCTAGACCTAGGCTAAATCAAATAAAAGTTCAAATTGCGCGTTGAGGCGCGTTTGCTAACGCCCGTATACAAGTTCGCTCTGTAGGTATTGGAACCAAAAATAATTTGCATACAAATAAACAAATTAAGTCAACAGCGTTATTATTTATTTAGGTATAGATTGTATTAAAAATATACAAATTCACCCATCTACCTGTGTACTTACTCTGACAGTAATAATAATTTATCAAACTTTAATCAACAAGTTCAGCGATATTAATCAAAAATATTCCAAATTAACTTATGACGTGTAAGTTCTTGCCTCAATTTGAACTTCTTATTAAACTGTATAACGCCATACAAAGTTTCTAAGGGAAATATTATGTGGAAAAAGAAAAGTATTTCTTGTGACATGGCGGAAGAAATCTACCAAAAAGTTGACATAAATCTGTTAAATAAATAGCCATTTTTATTTCTTTTAATGTTTTAGTAGAAAGTTGTTTTCGACTTAGTAGGTACTTTTCCTCGAAGATCTTTTATATAAAAGGCAACTGTTTGTTTCTTCTAATATCATTATGCTTGGCTCGCCATTATGGTAGGCAGACATGTTAGTTTTGTTAAAGTTTTGAGAAGTTTAAATTGTTAAGTTGTACCTAAGTGTTTATTCAGAAGTAGCTGTATCTGTGCCCACATTGAAGATATTTTCAAAATACTAGGTAAGTCATGTTAACAGAGTAAGGGTTTCATAATCTAAAATTATGTTTTGTGTGTCCGAAGCACGGAAGCGTGTAACATTTTTTACAACAATCTCCCATCTATGAACCGACAGTGGTAACGTTGTTTAACCTCACAAATATCTCAATTCTCTCAGTTGGCAACGAGTCATGGACCACTCAAAATTGGATGAGTTTACCAAGAGATTTACTTTAGCCGCCGACCAAGTCTTCATAAGCTCGCATGCTACCGACTAAAACCGAAACAAATAACTTTTCAATAAAACCAGCCCTGCCTTTAAACTCTTCATTCGTTTGGAACGATGCCACATACAAATAACTTGTCATTGGCCACTTAGATACTATCTGCAACATTAATCATTATTTATCGAGCATAAATCATCATTCGTCGATCATTAATTCTCAACAAGCTTACCAATATTTGACGCGGTGAGAATGCAATCCTTGCCTTTCAATACTTATTTATCACAAACAAAGTCGCTTTCTCTGTCCCTATATCCCTATGTATGCTTGAATCTTTAAAACTACTCAACGGTGATGTGGTTTTTTTTAATATATAGAGTGATCGAAGAGGAAGGTTTATATGTATAATAACATCCATATATTTAGTACCCGTGCGAAGCCGGAGCGGGCGCTAGTTTATCATAAAGCAACAAATACATTGAAACTTTTAAGAAATACTGTTGCAATATGTAATCTTTCAAAAAGAACTTTAGATTAACTAGCTGTGCCCACGACTTCGTCCACGTGAAGTTGCTTTCTGCCGATAAACGTTAGCGTGATGATAAACAGTACCCTCCTTACATCCTTAGCTGTCTGACAGTGAAAGTCTCGTCAAAATCCATCCCGCCGTTATGAAGTTTACCTGGAACAAACAGACAGACCGATATACAAACAGACAGACGGACAGACAGACAAAAAAACTATGTTTTTGTTTTCAGTAGGTACCATATATCTTTTCATATGGATTTAGTAAAAAACCGGGCAAGAGCATGTCGTCGGACCATGCTCAGTGTAGGGTTCCGCAGCCTTTATTAAAAATAAATGAACTAAAAAACCGATTCAAATATTTGCACTAGCAGAAGAGCATATGTTCATTGCACTTACGCCCTTTTTTGAAGAACGCAGTTTTTTGGCAATAACTCAATGAAGGTGTAACCGATCACGTCGAAAATAATTTAAGTTTAAAGTTAAATACTTTAAACGCTTGTAATTTTTTACATATTTTTTAGTCACACGGTTCAAAAGATACCCCTTATCTTTTGAATCGTGTGACTAAAAAAGGGAGGGAGGGGGACATAGTTTAAGAAAGTTTGAAACTGATTATTTCCAATGATATGAAATACAAAACTGTTATTTTGACATTACAAACAGACACTTCCAGTTTTTTATTAGGTTATATACTGGCTGAACGGCTCATTATTTCGAAAAATTAACATTAAAGTTCTTTATATGAAATAAAATGAATTCTAAGAAATGGAGTGTTTTGAAATTCTGTCTCTGATATCTTTAGATATATCTTGATACGTTTACACGCTTGCTGACGCTTGGCATGCGTTCACAAGCTCCAAGTCGTTGCAATCGCTTGGTGCCATTTACATACTGGCCAGTGCGTTAGTATGTTCAGGATAGGTCCTAAGCAAGGCAGACGTGGACGATGAAGTTGTGTCCCCAATTGCGTATAGCTTGATGGGCTTGATAGGTTTAGAGAGAGAGGTGTAATAAGAGTTAGGTCCCTAATTCTCTAACAAATTTTCAAGGTCACCTTTGATTTAGGGCACTGATTCAGGGTAGTTTAATAGCCGTTTTACATGTTAACGAACTTTTATCTTGCCCTGTTAGTTAGTTTGTATGTTAGTTTGTGCTCAAATTTGGTACATTAGTGTAACGTTGACGACAATGCAATGTTTTCCAATGCAATGTGGTACCATGTATAGATTCTGCACTTAGCACATGACTTTATATAGAATCTCAGAAATTTTTTTCTTGGATAAAATGAACTGAAATACCAACATCACGATATTTCCAAAAAGACTTTGTCCACTTACAAAACTGTGAGATTTTCAGTGTATTTAGTAAAAGCTTTTTCTAAATACACTGAAAATCTCTTGTTAGCAGATGCGTTTATCGCAGTCAAGTGCAGCTAAGTTAAACTATAGGTACACGTTTGGCTGTACAATGAACCACTGAAAATCCAAGCAAGGCGGTCCTACTCCCCAAGCTTGAATGCTGGAACAACTTTTAGATGCAAACTAGCAAAATTAGGTAAAAATGTAAATCCCATGCATATGCATACGCTTATTACTGCTGCATTATGCTATCTTTAAATCTAAAATGTTAATTTTCTAGTCTTCCTTGTTCTAGACAAGTTAAACGTTTTAAAAGGCATATAGATTTTGATCAGACAGTGATTTTGTGCTTAGGATTTTTGTTTGGAATCTGATTTAAACTTTAGTGACAATTTTTAGACTCCTTATTAAGTAGATGATATGTGTATCAATTCTATTAAAATGTAATATTAATGAAATCGTTTGAGTGTTCAATAGGTTGAAAATGTGCTATTTTTGGACCAATCTCGTAATAAGTAAACAAGTCCTGTGTCCCTGGACACTTTACAGACTAGCATCTAATGGACCTACAATGTCGGAGCAGCATTTATAGATCTCACCAAGCTTGGCCCTAGTGGTAATCAAACCTACAACCTTTTCAATTCTATAATCGCGGAGCCATTAAAAGCGTTAAGATTTGTTCTTTATACTAATGTTTGCACGCATAAAAGCGTATATCAAATGCAATGATAATCGATAGTCCGCTGAGAATCCCTTTGCCAATACTTTTAAATTTTTAGAAAATTAAACTTAAAAAAACGCTTAGATAAACGCGGACGACTCAAAAATATTATCGCGCGAATATCTCGTAATCATTTCGCAAATACCGTCTCACACTTGTACTCACGTATCCGTTCAAATATGAGGAACTGACAAAAAGTGAAGGTATTTCCTTGAGATAAACAATTTCTTCGAAGTAACTCCCTATGCCTTACTTGTTTAAACGTGGGACCGCTAGTGTCTAGCTAGTCTCCTTATTAAGATCTCATAATCTTATTACATCTTAAAGACTCATTAAGGTATAATACAACACAACCGAAGGACCGACGGAAGACTTAACGTGGTGTATTCGTACACCGTTACTCTGCCAACTATGTCATGTTGGTTTAACTTTTACATTGTAATATCCAGATATTGCAATGTAACACACATTGCAATATCTGGATCCTTTTATTTAGCTTTGTATAGGTATAACTTTAGGGTGGTGATACACTAGGTGCTTTTGCATGTAAGAAAGGTGCATTTTTACCTGACTAAGGTAAGGAAGGGATATGTTTTTCGCGCGTATCTCGTATGTATATAATATGCTTTATTAACTGATATCTCACAATCCACAGAACCGATTTATACAATTAAGACGTCGTTAGATTCACAAGTGTTTTTAGATATGTGACGTTTGAAAAAACAAACATGGCGGCTGCGAGATGTCAAAACAAAGAGGTGTGAAAAAAAAAGTTGTTTTGAATACTGCAATATGGGTATCAATATATTAAAGGGTTCATCTTAAGCATTTCAATGTGATACTAAAAAGCTAGTTAGCTACCATTCTTTATTAAAATTTTGAATACTTGACGTGGTAAAAGTTAGTTGTTACATCGGTTATATCATACAATCACTAAAAAGTAATAAAGAAAAAAAATATAAATATAAAAAAACAGCCTGCACAAAAAGATAAAAATGAGATCCACTACATAACTATATATATAATTTCATGCAGTCGGAGGCTCTTGATGAACTTTGTAAAGTGCCTCCGACTGCATGAATTTATATAATTATGTAGTGGATCTTATTTCCATTTTTTTGGTGAATTGGGATTTTTTATTTTTATATTTTTTTTTTATTATTTAATGCTCTAGTACCTGTAGCCTCTGGGCGATGATGCAATTGAGGAGCCGAATTGAAATGCTTATAATCATCATTAGAATATGTCTGTTCAGAGATCGACACACTTTTCACACGGATAATTTTATTATTAGTAACATTGCAGCGTTCGTGTGCATTGTAATGTTAAGAATCGAACATTATGATGCGCACGATTGCGTCTAGAGAAGCCATCTGAGTATATCGAATGATTACAAAAACGAATCCTATGATTGACTTTAATGTTATTTTTGTAGTTCTGATTTTTAAACATTAACATGATTGAATCTCGATGGTTGATTGATATTTGAAAATCAGAACTTGTTCCCGCGGCAATTTAATCAAACTGCACCAATCGCGGACAAGGTACGACCACGGACAAGGTATTGACAGCGTAGAGACGAATATTCAGATTATGGATTTACAAAAGAGCGTTAGCTGGCACAAAATCGAAACCACTTACATTGTTACATAACATGTGAATGCTTCTTGAGAAAGAGCACCCTTTGATCTCAGTAACACGTTGTAGGTGTATTGACTCGTTTCCTTGCGGGGCCGTAGCAAAACTGAAATGAAACGGATATACCCGGCGTTTGCGATACCTATTGTACATCAACGAACAAGGCAGCCGTCAATTGCATTGAAAAATATTTGGCTTACAATATTTAAAGAAGGTACAAAATATGCACTTGGCGTCTTATGTGTATTTATGAGTATTTGGAGACCTCATGTATAGAGTAAGCCTACTGCTACCACTGGAAATACGAGAAGAAGGATAAAGACGCGCGAGAGAAAGATAGTATCCGGGCGATTTCATTAGGCAGTCCGTAAGAGAAAATAATTTCTATCTACCATCACCTTCAGAAAAAAACAGTATTGAAAGATCTCCATCCATAGCTTAGTGGTGACCGAGCAACTTGATATTTTTTTTAAGATAACCAGCAGTGTGGAATTGTGAGTCCTACATTACTACCAATCCTAATTACCCCTCCAGCTAAGGTTTAATAGCTTGTGCTGGGAGTGGATTCACGACGGTAGTATAACGGGTAGCTATAATAATAAGTGATAAAACGAACTTACCTGTGATGTTTGATCATTATTATATGAAGGGAAAGTATGTATGTAGCTAACCCGTAGAGATAAGTGGGTTAAACAACGTCACCGCTATCGATCCAGACATAAGTAGTTAGCTATCTGATGTGAATAGCCGTCGTGGCCAAAAGTTTAATCAGCCTGTATCAGTCCACTGCTGGATAAAAGCCTCTCCTAATTTACGCCACAACTCCCAGTCCTCTGCTCCCGCCTGCTCTGTCTGTTCAAAATTCGTTAGGAGACCATTGTTGTATGAAGTGAATAATGTTTTCTTCGTAAATTAAGTTTAAGTTGAATTCAACTAATATCAAACCACTTCTATATTCATACAAGTAACGTTAAATACTAATCGAACAATACCAACATAATACTAACCACATATAGGTACATAGAGATAATAGATACACAGCAATCAAAGCTAGCGCATCACAAAATCCGTGCCGTGACAAGTTTGGACAAGACGTCGAGCCTCTCAACGCCACATTTGAATTGCAAATACCATCCAGGCTCGCAAAGAAAACAAGACAATTAATTCGGAAACACCACTCCCTGTGTTGATGTGTAATCAGTTAAGTAGAGACGTTTAGGATCTTTTGGTTAAGTTTATGAGATGCGAGGCGACAGTATGGCGAAGCGAAGATGGGATTAGGATTGATTTTGAGTGATTTCGCTGTTGCTTTTGGCGTTGTATTTTATTTATTTACAAATTATGTTGGTGTAGTTAATATACCTGGTGCCGGTTGCAGGCCATATAAAGGTATTTTAACATAGATCGTCTGCACACTTGTAGGTATCAAACATTTTTTCAGCTATCCAAAATTATTATAACTTGGCTAATTTTACAAATTTCCCGGCGATTTTCTCACGACATGACAAAATCAATGATTGGCAAATCATTCATTTCGTCGTGTCGTAAGGAAATCAAATAATTGTACGATTCTATTTCTTATTATCCCATTGGAAGCGATAAGCGTAGGGTTTTAGTATTATAAAGTTGTAATTTTACATGAATATATATATTACTTACGCCAAAAAATAAAAAAATATTTTAGGGCTCCCCTACATGTAAAGCGGGGATGTGATTTTTTTTTTCTTACCCATCCAATCGTTTGGGGTATCATTAGATAGGTATTTTAAAAATGTTACGGGGTTATGAATATCATTTTTCGATTTAGATCCGTTTGTGATTAAAGTGCGATTTTTTGTTAGATCAAGTGGCCCGTCGTGCACTTGCCTGCTTTGTATATTAATAGATAGTAATTAGCTAAAAGTTTAGAGAAAAGGGCATTCATAGTTGGATCGGGTTAGTAAACTACTACGAAGACTTAGATCAAAAGAGATCCTACTCAGTCATCCTAAAGACAGTTCTTGGAATAAATCATCATTTACATGAGAAACAAAATTAATTTAATTGTTAACTGGTAAAACAATGAATAAACATGGGCAATTCGTTGAATGGACAATGGTGGGCCTAAATAAACCAATCTTTAGGGTACCTATGTAAAATAAATGATCTCAAGCTCGTCCCGGGCCTGCTGTCGTATTCTGCTTTAGTTTTCTATACTGCATTTTATCCAGTGCAATAAGTAGCGGTGTGCAAATCAGTAGCTACTGAGCAGGCTAAAAGGTTAAGCAACGACACTTCTAACAAATCCATCGATGGATGATCACTTTCTAGAAATTTCATACTTATCTGAACCTCAGAGAGAACGAAAATCGGTCGATTCTGCGCCTAATCTTTGTCTTGTTGATTTCTAACTCAACATTCTATCTTGCACTTGTATAAGCTTCTGTGCTTTTTGGCTAGTTTCGAAACTTGTCGCATTGTCGCATTGTGTAAAATGTTTCGGCACGGCAGAAACATTTTACGATACTACCTTCAGCCGTTTATCTGCTAATACTAGAGCGATACTGGAGTCATATTTATGAGTAAAGAAACAACAAAAATAATTTGACGCGACTTAAAAATATGATGATAACTCAATAAACCGCATTGTTTGTTATCGCACGCTACTTTTATCACATCCAAACAAAGTTAAGTCAAAAATTCGAACATCGATAATCATAGGAACATTATTGTCGGCAAGATAACTTCGTTTACGTGACTCGTTGGAACTGAATCAGTCCGTCATTCGACAACATTTGCAATGCAGATTCGACCATTTTCATTTTACAAACAACAAAATAAAATAATTCAATAAGTTCAACTGAAGAATGTTTCTGTTTCAGAAAAGGAGCTTTATGGTTTCGTTGAATTTAAAGTGATTTATTGGGTGTGTGTGAGTTGTTTCTTTTTAAAGTCGTTAGTTAAGCAGTATCTGTTCAAAGTAGTTTTTATTTGGAACTGCTATGTAACAACATTATATTGTGTCAAAAAGTACCTTGTGTTTTGAATGCTTAGGTAATTATTATATAAGTTGATCAAAATACTTAACAAGAACATCGATAGTACAAAAAGAAAGCTTTATACAAGGCCCGCTCGAGCTACACACACATCGACATCGCTCACTGACATGGAATTTCAAAACACCTTTGAAATAAAGTGGTCTGACATTCCATGTGGGCAAATGAAAAGGATGTAATGAAACCAAATAATATGGAACATGTCTATAATGTATTAGTTAATATTTTGCAGACCTTTGTAAATTTACATTTATGTATAAATAAAAATCCCAAATTATCCCTTATTGAAACTCGATCCCACTTATAGGATAAAATCTCATAAAAACCTTATAAAACATTGTTCATTCAGACACTATTGCCTGTGGCACTCGCGGATAGTGATGTCAAACTGTCGATATTTCGAGTTGATTATCTTTTCGGTTCATTACTGATCTGTCGAATGTCAATATTTATAATGTAAAGGATGTTTTTTTACGTTGTGTGTTTTTAAAATACGTAATAATAATTACGATGGCTAATGTGTTAGCTTTATTTAAAAAATAATTTTATGCCATTAGTGCTTAAAGTTATTTGGAGCATGTGGGCTGGATGGAATAAAGCGCAGTCGGAAAGTTCAATTTTCAATCATTTTATCGAGATCAGGGGTCGTATGTCACCTATAATGCGGCGAATGTTGTCGGCTAATGATTAAAATGAAGTAACAAAAGGCCCCTTTCAGTAGCCAGAGCCGAAGTAAATCTTTTTCAAAATGTGACATGTATTACTTATATTGCTTATTTTTTCTTTAAATTGTAGTCTATGTACAAAAATGTGAAAAATTGTGATGCCAGTTCAACGTTACATTACCTGAACAAGGTCAAAGAAAAATCGGAATCCGAATGACATGTTAAACGTAACGTTTGTTGATTTAGCGTGTTTGATGTGGAAGCTCATTAGCTATAGATACACTTTGGCATCAGGAAGCAATGACTAAAGTCATTAATTAAAGTCGATATTTTCAATAATAATGTTCTAATTTCGTGCATAGTCTACTTCCATTTACAGAATAGATGTACCTATACATGGGTACTTATTCGTCCTTTCCGAAATTCCTTTTAGAATTTTCCACCCACAAAAGTCATTATGGGTCCACAATTTAATTTTCATCGGCCCCAATGTAACTGATGGGCTAATTCATCAGACAAAATGGAAGTTTTAAAGTTCCAATAGAGAGAGACAATTTCTATGGCCCTAAACTTTTTATCAAATTTCTCTGGACCAGCTAGAGAATTTCCAAATTTTGTGATCGTATTTTTGTAGAAACAAAAAATAGTAATTTTATCTACTCTAAGCCAATATGATTGGAAGTAAGTATTACATTTTTAATTACTCTCACTCCAATAGATTTTAAGGCGATATTTTTTTAGTACAAACTGATTTTATTGAAAATGGATCTTAGATAGGTATCATATTTGATGGAAATTGTTTTGAACGAATGAAAAATTCTTGACATAACTTGACAAACCTTAAAACAGAAAACCAATATTTTTGTATAAAATCAATAAGTAAACAAAGCAAAATATTCTTGTAAAAGGCGAAATAAACCGTAGTTTGTTTGGCAAAACTCGGCTCGATATTCAAGTGGCCCTTTGCCGCTAAAGGACGGCCGTCAGTTTCATGTATCTATGCCGATTTCTGCGCAAGTAAAATAGCCACTCGACGTAAACGATTCAGGAATATTCTCTTTGTTATATTACGAGGAACTTTTTGTTCCAACAAGGAAAAGAAATAAGTGTTGTGACAGAATGTTGATGCAAGAATATATGTGTTGTTTCTTTGACATTTGATTTCATTGTTAATTTCAGCAGCTGCAACTTTTTTAAATTTGTGTCTTTATTTTTTTTCATTTATTTATATATTTTTTCATTCATCTTATTTTAACCATCAGCACCAACTTTGAAAAATTGAGATGATACTAAAGCAATAATAATTTTTAGACCTAATCAACTGTATTGTTTTTTTAGTCTAAATAATTTTTAATTGGATTATAAGCATGAGACAACCCGAAAAGTCAAGTCAAGTCAAGTCAAATATCTTTATTTCGTAAAATCAGGTTAATGATTATTTGAAAACGTCAAATTTAAACATACTAAAAATTTTATAAAACTATGAATGTTTGAAAAAAAAAACAAAATGAGGTTAGGTGGCAGTTCCAAGTGTAAAGCTCATGAGAAGAAGCTGCCAAGAAACTCACACATTTTTCTTTACAAAAATAAATTTTACTGAATGAACCAGTGTGTTTGGTGAGTGTAATCGTTTATAAAATAAAGATAACTAAATAATAATACTATTAGTAACTCTAAAATGAGTATATATAAACGTATTCAGCAAACACAATACTTCACTTCTTACAAAGTAAATATGTATTTATACATATAATCTTAAAGTACATTTTAATAGCCTGTGAGAGAAAGCAGTTCAATCCCAAGCGTTTTTGTCTTCCATATAATCAATTATTGACTTAGTAGTAGAGTAACTTTTCATACACAATTTTTTCTTAATGGTACACTTAAATTTATTACGACTTAATTTTTGAATATCGCTAGGGATTTTATTGTAGAAACGTATACATTGGCCCCGAAATGATTTGTTTACTTTTTGTAACCTTGACGCTGGTACAACACGTTTATGTGTGTTAATATTATGTATATCACATTTCTTACAGAAAGTATCGATATTTTTGTGAACATATATAAGGTTTTCATAGATATACTTTATTATACGGTTCATAATCTGACTGCCTCTGTGGCGCGGTGGGAGTGCATCCGACTGCTACGCAGGAGTTCGTGGGTTCGATCCCCACCACGATAAAACTTTGTGTGATGAGCACGATGGTTTATTCTGTGTCTGAGTGTTATTTATCTATATGTATGAATTTAGAAATATTTAAGTATGTTTATCAGTTGTCTGCTTTCCATACAAATACAAATAAATATTTTTTGAATCTGTGTGGTGACACGACCGGAGAGAAATCCATCAACATAAGCTCCGCCAAATTTAATCTTTAAAAATAGTAAATCTTCAGTAAAAAGTGATTCAAACAGTTAAACCTGAAAAACATCATCTAAATTCCATGTGATAATGTTATCCCAGTGAAACTCTCAAGGAATTACATAAAAATCACTACAAAATAAAAGTGGTAGTAAAAACTTATTAATGTCAAGTTTAATAACAATTTATAAAACTCTAACGTGATTAGTGTGTGTAAAACAGTGCCAAAAACACCAAGTGCTATAACAATAAACATAATTAATATCATATCAGTGAAAATACTTAAAAAAAAAAAAAAAAAAACAGTGATTTGCAAATATTTGTCTGTTAAAAATTCAAATTACCTCCAAATTCCAAATTACTTTATTGATATTCAATTCATAAGCTGTGCTACATATTGAACTACTATTTCAAACTGTTTCTTAATGATCAGGTGGCCTAATGGCTAAGGGAGCGACGTCTAGATCGTGAGTCCTGCGTTCTGATCTCAAGCACAGGTGTAACACTTTTTGAAAAGTATTAAATTTATATTTGTGTTCTTTTAAATTCATTAAAATGAATTTCTTCGAAAATATTACTCTACGCAAAAAGCAAAGTCAATCAATCGAGGCAATAGGTGAAGAATTTAGTAGTACACACAACTTGACATTAGATGGCAGCACAAGTAGTATACCAAACACATCCATCGAGGAAAGCAACGAAATACAGGAATTAAAAAACGAAATACTAAAATTGCAACTTGAATTGTCCGTAGCTCGTGAGGAAATTAATCAGTTGACTACCGAGAATTGTAATTTAAAACACAACACTCACGAACATTTAAAGAAGAAGATCCCAAACCCATCGACAGAAATAATAAACTCTGAAGAGAAGACAAGAGGCTCCTGTCTATCAGAGCCCGAGTCGTCACCGCATAAGGTTGACTTAGTAAAAAGTCAAAACAAATGTGTTCAAAACTTTCAACAAATAGATTCAAAAGGGGTCATTCTGATAAACAAACATGTAGCAACAGCAACGACCAACGTAAATTGGCTGATAAGCAAAATTATAAGTTTAAAAAATTGTACATGATCTCAAGTAATAATGATAACAAGATATTAGATATAGGAAATAATACTTTTAAGGACTTTGAGTTTTGCCATTACATCATACCAAATGGTGGTGTAAAGCAGCTGTTTGCAAATTTAGATAAGAAACTTAAAAATTTTACTAATGAAGATTATTGTATCATTTACATAGGGGAAAGAGACTTTGAAATCTCTAACAATTATAAAGTTCTAATACAATATATGAAGCAACAGCTTAAAAACATTTTATGTACTAACATTGTAATTTGCTCACCTAATTTTAAGCTAGGTAACCAGTTTTCTATTTTTAACAAACGAATTGAAATGTTTAATCAGCTAATGTATCAAGATACTGAATTGTTTGAATATGCTTATCTTTTTGATTCAAATTATTGTCTCGAATACACATATGAAATGTTTAGAAAATATAACGCAAGAATTAATAATAAAGCACTTCATAGCATTTTTACAAACTTAATTGCGTATATTAATTATCTCAGTTCGTTTCCAGATAATTATAGTCAATGTAATGCTATTGCCAATAATATCATGAACTATAATATAAAATTACATAAAGATCAATCCACCCAAACTAATTACACTTCTTTTAAATCGACGGATGATTTTTTTCTTGTATAATCATCTTACGGTACTACATCAAAATATTAATGGGTTAATAGGAAAATCACACTTGCTTAGTATAAATTTAGATGAGTTTCTGCGCGCAGGAAAAGTAGTAGATATCATATGTATTACGGAGCATAATATGTTAGATGAGGATAAAGTACATTTATTTATACCTAATTATAAACTTGCAACTTACTCAACCAGAAATGCTAGGAGTGGTGGCACATGTATATTAATAAGACACAGTTTTGTTTACAAGGTAATAGATTTGAAAAAGTATTGTGTTCATAATGTAATAGAATGCTCTGCAATTGAACTGGAATATCATAAAATAATAATTATTTGTATTTATAGGCCTCCCAAACATACTAAAGAAGCAAAATCTGTTTTTTTTGAGAAATTGGAAATTATATTAAACTTATTGGCTAGAAATAAAAAAAAATAAAGTGGTATTATGTGGTGATTATAATATAGATATTCTAAAAAAATACAAATTTGTCTCATGCATTTCTAAATCTTCTTGTGAACTATAATCTTAAGCTGAGTATAAAAGAGCCTACACGTTTATCAAGTGGAACATGTTTAGATAACATTATACATAATGTCAGAGGAGGTACTGCCACTGTTTTAGAGTTTGCTTTATCTGATCATACTGCTCAAATTTTTAAATGTCCAGTAAAGAAAACATGCTTGATTGACTATTGGTATGTATCAATACGAGACTATAGCCCTGAAAATAAGTCTAAATTTGTTGACGCTCTTAGTTTTTTAAGTTTTACTGACGTATTTAGTAGCACTGATCCTGAAATGGCTTTTAATTTATTTTATGACCAGTTTAAACTATTCCATGACCTTTGTTTTCCAATGTTGAAAAAAAAAATATCTACTCGGAAATCTCCGCAATGGATATCTCAGGGTATCCGTAACTGTAGTAAGCGGAAAAGATATTTATTGTGGAAATACAGACGATCGCCTACAATTCGAAATAAACAATTGCTAACGCAATACTCAAAACGATTTAAAAAAATTGTATTTCTAACACAAAAATCACAAAACAATTATCATATAAATAATGCACAAAATAAAACAAAAGCTACATGGAAATTAATTAATCGATGTAAAATGAATTTTCCCTCTGAATCCATAAAACATTTACTTATTGGTGATAATAAAATAAATGATCCCAGAGATATAGCTACAGCGTTTAATGATTATTATATAGACTCAATTCATTCTAATGTTAGTCAAAGTAATAGTAATTACACATTAAATATTAGCCATCACTCAAAAACCCTGTTCATGTCACCAACAGACCCATAATTATGATATATTTAAAATTATTAATGATCTTAAAAACACTAACAGTACAGGCTACGACGGGATCTCAACTAAAATAATTAAATTAGTATCACATATAATTGCACCAATATTGAGCTATATTATCAACCTGTGTATTGAACATGGTTATTTTCCAGATCAACTAAAAATAACTATAATCAAGCCACTTCACAAAAAAGGTGACACAACAACAATTTCCAATTACCGTCCTATAGCACTTATCCCAATATTATCCAAAATCTTTGAAAAAGTAATTTATAATTCACTGAACTCATTTTTTGAAACAAACAATATATTTGCCAGTGAACAATATGGTTTTCGGAAAAATAGAAATATTAATAAAGCAGTCTATGAAATGATTTCAGAAATAGTTAGTAATGTTGATAAAAAAAACCCTATTAAAGCAGTACTGATGGATATGTCTAAGGCATTCGATCACGTTAATCATGAGATATTATTAGACAAACTAGAAAGATACGGCATAAGAGGAAACAGTTTAACCTTGATCAGATCTTATTTAACGGATAGAAAACAAATGACAGTTATTAATAAAATATGCTCCACATCCAAAGTAGAAGTTACACACAGATCATCCATCCGCTATACTATGAGGGGGGTACCACAAGGAAGTGTCCTTGGACCCTTACTCTTTCTCATTTACATTAATGATTTGCCCACATCCATCAATTGTAAAACTGTCTTGTTCGCTGATGACATTACGCTCATTATTCCATGCGAAAACATATGTAGATACGAAGACGATATTAATCACTATATACACTGCGTAATAAACTGGTTACTCATGAATAATTTAAAAATTAATTTGGAAAAAACACAAGTTATGTCATTCTATCAAAAAACAAAAAACCTAAATCTTAACATTACATATGCAGGTCAAAAAATAACAGAAACCAATAGTGCTAGATTTCTAGGACTCCAACTTGATAGTCATCTAAATTGGAAAAAACATATAGAAACTATTTGTATGAAACTAAATAAGTATGCATATGCACTATATAATTTAGCAAAAATAGTTAGTGAAACAGTACCTAGTCCTTACCGCGTACAAAGCTTACGTTACATCACTTCTTCGATTCGGCATTATACATTGGGGTAAGTCTTCTGACAGAGAGATAGCTTTCAAAGCCCAAAAAAAATGTTTACGTGCAGTGTTTAAGCTCAAATCAACAGATAGCTGTGCTCCACTTTTTAAAAAATATAACATTCTTACTTTCCCTTGTTTATATATATTTGAAACTGCAGTATTTGTAAAGTCGAACTTGCATATGTTTCAAACACTGAAATCTCTTAGACATAATAAAGAAATATGTGCAATACAACATACGACCGCACTATTTTCAAAATATTTTCTAGGCATGGCCCCTAGGATCTATAACAAGATACCTCTGTCTATCAGGGATATAGAAGATGTAACTGATTTCAGAAATAAGTTACTAACATTACTTTGCACAAAAACATATTACACAGTTAATGAATTCTTAACTGACAAATTCTAATATGTATAGATATAAATTTAATATGTATAAGTATAAATAGTTAACTATTTAAATATTGTTTTAAGTACGTTCTCTTTATTAGAGTACCTAATATATTTGTACGCCGCTGACGGCAAGACATAGCGATCCATATACTATTATAACTGAACATCTGTAACACCTATGATCTACAAATAAAATATTTGATTTTGATTTTGATTTATTTGCTATAAATAGGGTGGATACATGAAGTGGTCTTACAAGTAGTTGACATTACTAGCCTATTTAGCCATTATCAATAGCATGCAAATATTGATCACATATAACTAGATATTAATTATAAAATGATTTTCTTTGTACATAAATATTACCACATTTATTTTCTACTCTTATATAACTTTATTATCAAAGAACTCCTCAAGTATATAGAAAGTTTTCTCGGTAAGCCAAGAACCTTTTACTGACGGAAACTTTTTTTAAAGGTAGTAATTTTAAATTAATAGGGATTTTATTATTAATTTTAACACACATTGCATAACAATTTTTTTGAAACCGACTACTCTTAGGAATCACGCCCAATACAAGCCGATCAGGATTTCGTATTTACTCTATTTGTGGTATCTTTTGCTTGCGTAAACAATTCAGGCCGATGTTTAACCATTTTCCTTACTTCTAAAATATAAAGGCAAGCAATAGGGAGTATTTTTAATGTTTTAAAGTGAGGACGACAAGATACATTTGGTGCAATGTCGTAAATGGACCTTAAGCACCTTTTTTGGGCAACAAAAGCCTTCTGTATGCCTGTACCATTTCGCAGCACTGATTCGACATATGCAAGATAGGCTGTGCACGCTGTTTCCTTATTTGCAACTTTTGCTAATTTGTACCCAGCAAAAGAAAACCCATTTATTTTGTTGCTTACTTTTTCTATGTGTTCTGTCCAATTTAATATATCATCAATAATAATTCCTACAAATGTCAAGTTATAAGTATTTAGTAAGGTATGTCCGTTAAAATTTATAGAAATGTCATGACTTTTTAAATAATTAAAATTAGTTATGTTCGTTTTAGATAAATTAACTTGTAGATTATTATTATTCAGCCATCCAATAAATAATGTCAACGTATTGTAGATATCCGCCTCATGTAGGGTTGGCGTCATACTTTTTTTAGTGGTAACTATAATGGAGAAGTCGTCAGCAAATAAAATAGTTTTGAAGTGTGTAACTTTGCACAAATCATTTATGTACAACAGAAAAAGAAGTGGCAACATAGTATCAGCTCTGCTTAGTTTGGGATCAGATTGTGTTGTGTGAGTTGTCCCAATATATTATTATTATTTATTATTTTAATAACTTTAATAAACAATACGTGGGTCCTAATGTTATTTGACATCTATACTCTCTGACAATCGACGCTAAACCTCCCATCACTTTGTAGACGCGTGTGAAACGATTTGGAAAAATAATTTCCTTTCAATGTACGCGGTACACCCTACGTCACAGTTATCAAATACACAAAACAAAATCCACTTTACAACGAAAGCGGTAAGGTTCATAGTAATTTCGGTGAAAATGGCAAGAAATGTTGTAATTAAATAGCTTGGAGTTTGTTAATTGTGTCAATTTGTGACGTCACACATGAGAATTTTGAGGCAGTCGGTTTGATTGCTCGTTTCTTATTTCCCCACTGATGACATCAATTACGTCGCGAAATATGTTCTTTGTAATTTTGCCACGTGCTGGTGAATGCCCCTATAAATCTGATTACAAAATTAGCGAAGAGCTTTTCAACTTTGCTGTAATTTCACATCTTTTGTGTTCAAACGACAGAGAATTGCATACACAAAGAGGCTCATGAAAGAAGGCTTTCACCACAAGTGAAATACAAGGGGACTGAATAAATAATAATCTTGCTCTCAACTTAATTTACACTTCCAAAAAGTCACCTAAAGAGGAAAAAATACATCACTTCAGACCAGACATGTCAATTTTAACACATAAAAGTTACGAGTATATTGTAACTTTAGGGAAATTAAATTCATCATTCGGCCAGTTTAAAATAACTCTCGGTACAATCCATTTTTTATAGAAGTCAGAGGTTTTATTTTAGGTAGAGGTGTCAGAGTAAATTGGTAGCTTTTATAATAAGACGAGTATAATTGCAGTGGAATTGACGTTTGTAGTCTTATATTATGTCAGTGAAAGCTTTAGAAGAATTTATTGAAAATTCACATTGTAGATAAGTCGGCGTGTTTGTAGCAGAAAGCTTCGTATTTTGTTACGTTTTGGCATTCAGTCTAGAACTAATGTTATCTCTTAATCTAGATTTTAGACATGAGTTTAATGTTACCGAAAATCTGCCTAACCGTATCGGTTCTTTAGGGTAAACGTTTTTGCAGGCTATGGTAACCCTAGTGTTAATAGCCTTTAGAGACGGCGAATTATACGACCTATCTGATGGTATACTTGAATCTCCCTTAGATTCTTTTGTGAATGGAATTTTAAAAATTAAAGGCATCCGTGTTTGAAAGGTACCCTAAAAATATTCACAGTAATTCCCACGGTTCCATCAGTCTCACTATAAAGTGCCAACTTCGACAATTTCAACGTGAAGATTATGACTTTTTTCTACGGCGTGGTTTGACGACTTTAATAAAAATTGACTTTGAACCGAGTTCGTTTATTTCCGATTCTACACCGAGGGAACTTATTAAATTAATATTCAGAGTTTTATATTTATTTTAAATTACGATATTAATACGAAGGTTATATCGGGAACTTTATTACAATGGAATTTGGTTTATTTGATTTGGGAATTTACATTTTTAGGCATTTGAATAGAAATAAAATATTGTACAATTTTCAATTCTGTTACAAGTTATTCGAACTGTTAACATTTTTCAGTTTGTTCATCACAAGCGAACTCATATAGCATTTTC
Organism: Herminia tarsipennalis; assembly: GCA_945859575.2. Lineage (NCBI taxonomy): Eukaryota > Metazoa > Arthropoda > Insecta > Lepidoptera > Erebidae > Herminia > Herminia tarsipennalis. Next base: position 23,387,914 of record OX243844.2, read on the forward strand.
CAAAACTAGGTACAAGTTAGGCTATTTTCAATTTTGTTTTGACAGGTATATTTTTTAATGATTAAAATCATGTATTTATTACAAAATTCGAAATTTGTAAACTATAATATGAGGTCTTCTTCTGGTTTTATATTTTTACAAAGGGACTAAATATAACCAGAATTGAGTACAAATCCATCTTTTCCCATTCCTTTTTTTATCCATTTCCAATTTCAAATGAAAACCTTTCGTGGAGAATATCGGTCAGTACATTGACTGCAACGCACTGTCCTTTCATGTGTTGCCAAGTGTAAAAATGAATTATTCTTCAAATTTATCCAATAGCCTTCTGGTGCCTATTTAGTTTATCTTAATACCAGTGGCTAAATGTGTCCAAATTGCTTTCGACGGTCAAAAGAGATCAAACAGTTTGTTTTTTCGTACGGAAAATACGAATTAGTGAACTGTTGGTAGTTTAATGTTTTACATGGATTCCGGGAGAAGATTGGAACTTATTAGCTACTTCTGATTTTATGATTGCGTAAAAGTCAATTTGTATTGCCACTGTGTTTAAATATAAACTGAATACTGTCAGTCTTAATAAAAAATTGTTTTTAAAATAAGCTTTGACTTAATTTCTTTCTTAATTGACACTAATCTGTCCAACGTTATGTATCTTTATGGTGAATGCTCCTTTGCCCACTCCCTGACAGGCAAAATGTAAATGAAAAATCTTCGAAACACTTAAAATTGCCGGGCTTAGAAAAAGACCGTTTGCGCGCGAGAACGAAACTGAGAAACTTTTAGTTATCGTCGTAGGTTTGTTTTAGAGACTTAGCATGTGACCACAAGCCATCTCTGTTCTTTTCCACATACACTTTGTGCAAATTAGTGCAGAATAGTTACTGTTTACGACTTTCGGTTAAAATACATATATAGGACGTTTTTTGACGTCGCGCTCCTGAGCCGCGGTCCACAGACTAGTGGCTATGCTGATTCTGCTGTAGTTGAAAGGTTCAAATGACTTTCGTGCAGGCAAAGCTACGGGTACATAAAAAAATATGCCCCCCGACTAATTTTATTTCATTTTTTTTTACGCCAGTTGAGCTTTATTTTCATAATTTTCAATTTTGTTTTGAATGTCAAACTTTTTAGAGTTTTTTTACAAAATATCAAAATATACGAGGTATTTACTCATGTTGAGGGTAAACATTTCATTGTAACCAATGCCGTAGCCATTTCCGAGAAAAAACGAATAATAACTGTTTTGGAGAAACATGAGCGCTCCTTGGCGGTCTAGACCAATGAAACCAAGCTAAGAAAAATCGAAATCGGCCCAGCCGTTTCCGAGACAAACGGTAGCAGACACACACACATACACACACCCACAAACACCTCTTACCCTCCCCCCTCACCCCCAACGGATATACCGTCTCCGTGGCCGTCGCGGATAAAATCAGGTTATTTAAAAAATATAATAATGACGACAACATATGACCTAAATTGCATTCGCCTTATTTGTGGAAATCCAATCATATTTTGACTTTTTATTTCAATACAAATTAAAACTTACAAGTATCAAATGGGGTATATAAGAGCGACATTTTGAATATAATCTACCATCTGCTTATGAACAGGGCTGCCACGACTGATTGATTAGAAACAAATTTTATAAAATGTATTTCTCTTGTGTATGCTGTAGGTATAGCAGATGGCCTTGTTAAATACTTTTTAAGGACAAAAAAGTAAACAATAATATCATTTAATATTATAAACAAATTACAGACTTTATTTTCTATTACTAGATTCGATTTTGTATAATTTCAGACATCTGACGATATAAATATAATTATAATAAGTTGGTACTACTGGCAGCCCTGCTCATAACAGTTTTCCTAAAACTTAGGCATTTGGCAATGAGAAGGGTTGATTAATTATAAATTATTATATTGAATATTTTTACGTAAAATGTGAACAAAAAATTTATCAGATTATACCACATTTTTTTGGTTTTTAACACAGCATAGCTATCTTTCTTAGTCTTTCTGTGACAAAGAAGAACAAATTGAATCTATTTACAAAAAAATATACATAAATTTCTGGAGTTTTTAATAATATATTGCAAATCTAAACTACTGCACTATGCTTACATGATGTCATGGCGGCGACTTCAAAACAGCATCTATAATGAAGATAAACAGCAGAATACAATATGCGGTACACAAATAGTGACACTAGAAACAAATATTTGGAATGAAAAACAAACATTTGTCCACGTTTGATGTCCTAAGTAAATACAGTGGTCAGAATTGGTCTAATGTTGGGCGTGTTTTGTGATGTTTGCCAATTTGTTTTTAGAAGAAAATAATTTTGATGATAAAGGGGACTCGCTGAATATAATATCTGTCAACATTTTAGGATTGAGAAAATTAACTAATTTGTTTTGAGAATTGAAGTCTATCGGGGTATGGTTAGTAATATCTAGTGCGGTCATAACGAATGTTTGTAGTAACATTTCTTGCTTTAAAATAATTACAAAGTCTTTGCAATCAGCATCACCCTAGTAAAACTTACATTCTAAATTTATTTTAACATAATCTTGCAGTACGTTCAATAACTTATATCCTAAAGTCAACCTGAACCGACTTCGATGAATTTACATGCAAATTGGGTTTCAAAGCGGATCTCAGTGAGCCCTAGTTAATGCTTAGTGAGAATAGTTAATGCTTAGGCAAACTTATTTTTCACAGCTACAAAAATAAACAAGACCTTAGCATACAACGCTTAAGACACATAATCGGATAATATTGTAGTTTCACGACACGAATATAAACTTATTAGAATTAGTCCGGCTAAGCATTTGATAATGCAGTGATTTGATCGTAATTTAATAGAAATAAAGTCGTTATTTCTTTGTCAAAACGTTGCCATTTTGCTGCCAAGTGTGCCTTCGTAAGTTTCAACTTTTCAAGTTTCAGTAAGAACTTTCAGACCACTAATATGTGACAAAGTGGTGACATACAAGTTTTTAGTGATTATTAATAGTTTACTCGTATGCAAATAGGATAAGAGTGCATGCAAGAGGCGAAGATTGTATCTGAAACATCGAATATGTACTAACCGTGTGGTACTAACGTACTAGAGAAGTTTTTTGGAACAAAAAATTACATCCATTTTGCGAAATTAAAACTAATATTAGCTGCAGCGCTAAAACAATAATTGTGCTGTCTAAACTGACAAAGAAAATATGTAGCGCTAGATTTTATATAAGGGATAATTTTCTCGCGGCTTAAACGTCCAAGGTGCCATAAATTTTGGAGCGCTTACACGTTTTGAACGAAGTACCTACTGGCACACAAACTCAATTTTGAAGATCAATAAAATAGAACAGACTATGTAACTTTTGTACCTACCAAGTTATTAAAAAAATGTTTTACGGAGTAAGTATATTAAAATTTTGAAAATAATAAGGCGGTAATAATTGGCACTTAATTAATCTTTTTTAGGGTTCCGTACCACATTCGGCGAAAATGGAACCCAACTTTGTCGTCTACCTGTCTGCTTGTGTGTCCGTCTGTCAAGACCGTTCATCTGCTTTACAAATAAAACAAAACTTACGTTATTATTTCAATGAAATCATTGAATTAATTAGGAGGAGCTCTGCATTGCTTTAAAGTTTTTTTGAGTAGATAAATTCGGTCTTCTTTTGTTGTGTAGGTATTCGTGCCGTGTGGTGCCGGCTTAAGAATAGTACCACCCCATCTCTTCCCATGGGTGTCGTCAAGGCGACTAAGGGATTTCACTCCGGAGGACGGGCAGCAGCGTCCTCTGCGTACTTAAAGCCTTACTGCGATCGCCAACCCGCTCGCCAAGCGTGGCGATTATGGCAATTACCCCCAGGATCTACATACTAGTAGGTTCGACTGGGGAGACCCGTGCCCAGCAGTGGGCCATCTTATGGGTTGATATGTATGTATGTATTCGTCGCTTTTAAAGTGGACAAAAGACAGTAACCATGTTTTTTACGGTTTTTTGGAACCTAGTTCCTTATCGCACGTTTGACAATAATCTATTAATTATGATTATGTGAAGCTATAATAAGGAGGTTATGTTTTAAAGGTTGTTTGTATTTTGTAAAAGGTTATAATGTATTTATTTTACCAATGTTAAACTGGCTGCGTGTAATATGTGTAAAAGTCTTAAATTAAAATAGGTCAATTTTCAAAATGTTATGTTCCAGTTTTTTTTAATAATTATTTAATACAAACGCAAAAAAGATATAGCAAAAAATTACGTCCGTAGTCGTACAAAAAAAAGAGGTGTCTTACCTCTTTTTTTTTTAACGATTTTGATCCATTTCTTTTTTTTGCCAGGTAATGGAAATCTATAAAGACTTGAAAATTCTGAATAAGGATATTTCTATAAATATAATTTTCTATGGAATTACTTTTAATTATTTATTTGTAATGCATAGGCACATACCGATAGTACCTGTAGTGTTATATCTGCGTTGACCTGATGCCCTTAATCTATAAATTTATTTGAATATTAATTTAAATAATTTATATCCTTTCAAATGATTTTATACGTGTCTTGAAATGTATTTATCAATCAGATTAATACATTTTAATTACAATTTTCATCTATCTTAAAAATTACAGAATACGCTTCTGCTACGTTCGTAGCTATATTCTCGTAGCAGTGCTACGTCTATCGTGCATCTACGTCCTCTGTCTACGGTTTCGAATCCCCAGCCACAATTTGTCAAATTCCGTTAGATTTATTGTTCCTTGGAATAAAAATCGACTTATTTCACGCTTCACAAATTTTCAGGTGACAAATTGTCTGTCTGACGTGAGTCAAGTGCATAACAACTTCGGCTTTGAGTTTACCGCTTGCCTTGTTTTTTTTTTTCAACCAGTGACCGAAGACATTTTAAGATAGACGGCATTGTCTGTTTATGGAGCCACATAGAATAAAAATGTTGTTGTGATTTTTGTTGTATTTATTTTGATAACAAATTTAGACGATTAAATAAAATAATAAACTTTTTAATGACCCTTTTGAATGAAATTAACGATTTTTTTTTTCATGAAATTGTTAAAATTAAAATGCAAATCCGAAAACAACACGCAGAGTCAAATGTACTAATTACAGATAAATTTAAAAAAATAAGGTACTACTTTTTTATTTCGCTAAAGTATCATAGTGTGATCTTTACCTACCACGGGGATTCGACTAACTAAATCGGCAATCAATATAGATAATTTGTCTGAAAAAGTATCTGTATGATACTATGAGGATGCTTTAATTTTTATTATACAAATTGACAGTGAAAACTTACAAAACCTGTGTCAAAAATATTATTTTTAGGAATTTAAGTGTCTGAATTTTAGATATTGATTTATTTGTCTGACATTGTGACCAACAGAGATGGTCCTGTCACTTATTACGTAGAACAAAAGAACTTGCTCCCTCGAAAAGCGAGATAGAATCGTGATATTACGTTGTGTGCAATTCGCTGTTTTCAACACGGTTTTTTTTAAATAAGAGTTATGTACATATACAGTCACAAAATATATTTATCCTCTATGTGTGTTGCGACTAAATGTTACAATTGTTACTGTTTCTGCACGTAGGTATCACTGCAGTTTCCTTGATACTAGGTAAAAAATGTTTAGCAAACACCTGAGTGTATAATAAAAAAAAAAATATCGTTTAATACGTCGCTCATTACTAGCAAACTTGTTATCCCATCAGCTAAGCTAAAGTGCTTGTATTCACGGATTGCAGAATCTGCAACCTTGCAAATTGCGGTGCCTTAATCATAAGGCAACCGCTTCGCTTTAAAAACACATAAAAGTATATTATCAGAATAATTGAGATATTCCCTATCATTATTGACATTATTAATTTGTTACATTTAAAATAAAGTTACTAAAAATTCAAGTACCAAAATAAAAAGTAACATTTTTTGACAAAAGCACAATAGGCATTTGATCACTTACTGCACTACATACCGTCGTATTTATAGCAGCAAAGGTACGCAATAGCTCAATGTTATTAATTATTCAGGAACAGAACCGCCAATGAATATTCCTGGAATCCTCTGGGAGAACCAAACGACAACCTTGGCAGTGACCGTGAATGACGATATTGAAAACTATACAATAACAAACAATACAGCGTCCCCTATCTCCCTATCCCTATTAGTTTTATCCTGTTAATATCAACTAATTTTATAACCAAATTTGTACCTTTCGCGCAAATACTACTGAACGGATTTTGATGAAACTTATGGTAAATATAGCTTATTTGTGATAATAATTAAAGGGTTCAATTTTACTCACTCGGGCGAAGGTGGACGCGTGACTATTTTTGTAAAATCAAAGTAACAGCGGTTTCGCTGGACTTTGATTATACACATTTTTTGTTTGACTTTACATGCTTTTAAATTACGGACATAAAATACATCAAGACTACGATTCATTGTTTTTTAGGGATGAAATACGAGTACAATAGGTACTTAAATTGCTGCCTTGGTGGCGTAGTGGGAGTGCGTGCGAGTACTGTGCAAGAGGTTGTGGGTCGATTCTCACGCGGGACAAGACTTTGTGAGATCCGCTAATGGTTTTTTCCAGTCTAGACTCAGAAGGGACTAGGACAATTATACCCAAATGAACTTGTGTCCATTATTGTATGTTTGCGGGACGCTGCAAAAATACAATTAACGGATACAAAATATAATTATGCTAATGAAAGAAAACTATAGTAATATTGATTGATCAAAATCCTTAAGTGAATTGGAATTCACAACCCTTTAGCTTCACTAACTACAGTGCATATTTATCAAGGTTCTTCTATCTCCACATGTAGTAAATATTGATGAAATCACAAACAATTTATACAAGAACCCTCAATCGATATTAAGCGACATCCAAAATGCTCGGTTTAGCAAATAAGAAAGGGTGATTGTACCGCCTCTTTTATCGTCTTAACATGATCCGACGAAGCAGATACTTTGAAATGTCACGATTTGATTTTGATAGTTCCTTTTTTAACCCCCGACACAGGGCATCCGATGCAGGGCTATTATTGTACCTATATTTGTAGCCTGCGTATTCCATCGTAGCTTTTAGAACTTAACTTAGCCTTGAACAGATTGATTTCCTTTTAATTAAAAATATTATTTCAATTAAAACAGAAATCAATCGGTGCGTTGGATTTTTGGATTTAATATCCACTGACCTCAGTACTGGTACGCGTACTAGTACTATAGAGGTCAATTTGTTTATTAAAATCGGGTAAGTAATTTTGAAGGTAATCAACTTCTGTGTCATGAGTCATAAAGCCTTGGGAAATATTTTAATGTGGATACATTGGCTTCTCGTAATATTGCGTTAGTTATATTTTACAGGTAACTACACTATTGAGCCTTGTAATTAGATCGTAAAGCATAGAGACACATTTTATACATACTCAATACTCATACTTCCACATAAATACATTATGCATATTATTTAAACACAAATTACTTACATTACTCAGCAGACCTTGAATTACATGGATAATGAAGCTTTGGTAAGGATTTGTCAGGGGTAGTCAACCAATAGGTAAATAGTTTATTAGATAAAAATGATTATTAAGAAGGGAGCCAACCATTCTTACTAAAAATATTTCACGACAATGTAACGACTAAAATATAATCAGTTATAAAGAAGCATAGCGTCCTAAGTCAATGCAGTTTGAATTAAATAGAAATGACATTTCTATCGAATTTGAAGCGTCTCCCTATTTATTATGCTTCATTTCACTCATGGTTTTCCACAGAATTGCTTCAACATGATAGTATGTTGAAGCCATAAGGCTTAGCGATATGCATACTTGAATATGTATTCTGAAATCACTAAGCCAAGTTGCACAAGATTAAATCGAAAATAGTTGACGAACAGACTTTTTTTTGTAATTTCATAGGCATTTATCGCGACCTTACGATTGCGAGACCGATGCCTTAGCCATTACGCTACCGCCGCTTCAAAATTAATTTACCCATATATTTAACCAATTTATTCGACTTTTATTTAAAAAAAAAAAACAGTGTTATCAGAGAAAAGTGAAAAAAAACTGCAGGTTGTTTGTTTGACACGTTTTTATTAATAAAAATAATATATATTAGTATTTTGTCCCATCACATGTAAGATTGAAAATTAGACCTTTGCGTATTAGACGCATGTCTCTATTTACCTAACCTTTCGTCGGGATCGCCGATCACCTTACATTCATACATCCGATCGCCGAGAAAGAGAAAATAATAAGTATTTTTATGAACTGAAATAAATAAGTACGTATAGCCAATAAAACTCGGAACGTTTCCTTCTATTGATTCATAAAAATAGAAATCAAACAAATCCAACACCCACTTTACAAGTTTGGCCAAGTTCAGTTTCCAAACCATTACTCAATATATCTGTTCCTTACATCTGTATACATCCGTCCCTCTCTAACAGATGACTCGAGTGAAAGCCTTCATTTACCTAAATCGAGTTAAAGGACCAAGAAAACAAGAAAGATCTTCGCAATGTCGTCTTCTGTCAACGGGCCACTTACTGCTACCAAAAAATATTACGCACAGTAAAATAACTCTTAACTCCTACAGCATAAAGTCTTTAACCAGGTCATTATGTTGATAATATATCACTATTTTTTTTTATGATATTAACTCGTATTATACTAAATTCGACTCTATGCACCCCATACAGAGTGTTTGTGAAATGCAGCTTATTTTTGTAAGTTCCACGAAGTCACGTTCCAAAATGGGAGGATAATAACTAAAGAGGAAATTATGTTTTGGTACACACATGTGCCAGATTTCTTTGTATTTTAAAGATTTAGTTGACAAATGACGATATCTGTTAATTTTACCTGACCTAATCAAGAAGAAAATATAGAACATAAAATAATCCGTAAACTCTGCGCAAATATGACGATTTTAATGTTTTAGACACATCTTACATTATTTTAATATTCAGGTAGCTAGCTAGCCATAAATATATAACTCAGATCGCCCCTTTCAACTTATAATATACCCTTTATAAATTACATTTTATGTTTGAGCTTATTTCAGTCGAGAGGAGTGGAATAAAAATTGATAAAATTTATTCAATTCAATGACAGAATATTTTATTTATTGGGTTTGTAGTTTGATAAATATTTGATTGCCGAAGGTCAATGTTGAGTTGTGAGGGGTAGTTGGAAGGGGAAACTGCAAGGTTGGCGTTTAGTGTATATATTTAAATGGCTATCGAATAGCCCGCGGGTGTTGCGACAACGTCATAGTAAAGAAATAACTAGAATTTAATTTGGATGAAATGCTCTTTCTTTATTTCAAAAGAGTATTGCATTATAAAATAATGGTTTTTAAATATCGAACAAATGACAATTTTTTTTTTTTAATATCTTGTGACAACTCACACAACGCTCTCTGATCCCAAACTAAGTAGAGCTTGTACTGTGGAAATCAGATAACTGATAAACATACTTATATATTTCTAAATACATACATATTATAGATAAATAACACCCAGACACATAATAAACCATCGTGCTTATCAAACAGAGTTTTATCCTGGGTGGGGATCGAACCCACGACCTCTTGCGTAGCAGTCGGGTACACTCCCACCGCGCCACTGAGGCAGTCAGTAGTGACGACAGTGTAGTACATACACCAAAGAGTTTGCTCAAGTACTTGATTCTTTCGTCGTGCTTACATTGGTCATTCGCAATACCTACACAACATAACTTAAGTAAGTCAGACGGGAGAATATTTTGATTTACTATTTTAATTGTGACAAAATAGTGCCGGAGTAGTCTATAAATGACGATACCAAGTTTCATAGCAGAACCTGCAGTTATGTTATATCACTGTAAGATATTTTTAATATGAATCACATTGTTTTGAAATAAACATATACGATACCTCAATTATATTACGTTAATATAATACTAGCATTTTTAACTTTGAAGGTTTTGTCTTTGTTTGTCATTTTAATTTCAAAATAGAGTTTTAAAAAACAACGCCCGCACTAGGGTACAAGCCCTGGATCGCGGGGACACAAAATAGGTACACCAAATAGCGACTCGGAATCAACATTTGTGAAAAACACAAAGCTCTGTCCCGTGCCGAAATCAAAAACTTTTTCACAAGAAAACATATGCAGTTCTCTTGCGTCAACAATAGGCAGTGAAATAATGATAGAATCAGTCAAAACATTCGTTAGTTAAAATACTGTTATTAATGTTTTAAGGATAAGGGGCTAATGTCTAGACAAGTTTCCATTTACCCCAATACATACACCTGAGAATGATAAAACAAAGTAGAGAAAAGTAACATTTACAGAGACGCAACAAAACAGCTATACTCCACGAAGTATTTTTATTTATAGGTTCAACTCTCAGTTACCAACTTCCATTTGAAGTGTACATTACGTAAGGAGCCCAATTCATTTTACTGTGACGTCACACATTCTATTTATTGACGTCTTCACAAAATGTTGCTAAGTGATTAAGTTATTTCTTTCTATACAATTTCTAAAAGAAAGTACATAACGACTACTTCTGAGACTTGTTTCCTTTTAAAAACAGACAACTTATACGAAAACATTTGCTCGTCTTTATTTTATTGAGTGTGTTTGTCTGTTTGGTGATTTCCGAAGCGATGAATTAATATTATCATAATTAAACTAACTTTAACGTCAAAACTGCGTGCATACTATTATTGGTCTATTCCGCACAGACCATCTGACATACTTCGTGCGTTTATTGTATGATCCAAGAACTATTGTTGAATCTGTGTTTTTGATTTGTATGTTTGTAAAGACTTCCAGATATAGAGATATAAGTTGTTGTTTCAGAAGTTGTCTTTTAGAAGTCGATGGGGATTTTTATTATAACTACTTATGAAAATATATGCATTATCTTCTACCTTGATCACAGCAATAAAATTTAAGCTCAAAGATCAAAGAAAATGTATTCCACAAAAAGCCATTTTTTCTTCCATTTTCTATTAACCACTTAACACTGCAGACATATTGGGCATAAGGCATACAAAATTTGACATCCTCGGAGTCGAAATAACCACAATATTTTATACAGTCAGAAAATACAAAGGTAGCGGCTCACAGTACAACAACAAATCCACGCACACAGATGAGCAGGTACGTACATCGTCAACTACGTGCGCAGTCTCAGTTGGCATTCGACCGAGATCTGTGTACTTGTGCCTGTTTTTACTCGTTGTAGGGAGCCGGCCTTAAGATACAGTTGAATGACGTCGGTCATGCCTACACAAAACATATACAACGATATCACAAGATGGATGTACTAAATTTGTTTTCACGATTACTGAAATGGCGAAGTTAGTAGCCTCTATTACGTTGTATCCGGATAGACAGAGAGAGGTCAGAGCTTACTAGTGTTTTATGATGAATATTGTGGTCAGATGTTTTGAAGAAAATAATGCCCGACTACGACAGTAGGAGGATAATATTTTCAAGCGTCTCAGCGGCGATCACATAACACAATTTCATATACAATTTATAAATTTAATTTGTATTAGCCTAGAAGAATACTATAGAAATAATATTAGTATAGAACTAATATTATAAAGCTAAAGAGTTTGTTTGTTTGTTTGAACGCGTAATCTCAGGAACTACTGATCCGAATTGAAAAACTCTTTAAATGTTAGATAGCTCATTTTTCGAGGAAGGCTATAGGCTATATAACATCACGCTACGACCTATAGGAGTGGACCAGCAATGAGAAATGTTGCAAAAACGGGGAATATTCGCGCAACTTCGGGCAGCTAGTACTATAGGTATATTATTGTATCTGCGTCTAATCGCTCTTCGGTTATGTCGGATTTTCTTTCCATCAGACTAACGGAGGAGTAAGGGAATTGAGAATGTGCTTGTATCTGCGTACACGTGTACACACACATAGTACGTATTTCCAGCGTAGTTGGCTAGTCTCTAGAGAGATTGGCCGCCGTGACCAAGATTCGTTAGACCATTATTATTATTACCTATAGTAGCACACGCTATGCACATAAGCACTTGCCCCAGTACTATTCTATTACATTCGTAGTTGCTTAATTAATGATTTAATAGAAATGTAACTTGCCAGATCGCAAACAATAGGTAAATACTAAAAACGTCAAGCATATGGTAAATAACTTTACCTAGATTAAACGCGTTTATTCCCGTGTCAAATTGTATTAACAATAGGTAGTCTAAATTTATGGACAGTGGGTCAACCCTAATCCTCAGACAAAATGATCAATTCATCAATAATCGAATTTATTGGCGATCATAGTTTTACTGAGGTTCTTGGCAGTAAATGGAATGTTCTAGCATGTTACATTATTTGGAAACAACACAAATGTGCCAACACTAACAAAATACACTTAGTTATAGTGTATAGAAGTATAACTTACAGATACTTTAATTTTTCCTAAATTTTTTATGACTCCAATAACTTCCAAAGAAATTGAAATGTTCTACTTAAAGTACCCAATTTACATTCCATTTATTTTTGTGTGGGGTGTCTGTCACTTGGCCGTGAATGCAGTAAAACATACTTTGTGAAAATTTAAAGTATTTACCTAAAGATACAGTTCTGTGACAAAAAAACATACATACATGCACAGCGAAGTCTTAATAACAGGGTTACGTTGGCACTTCTTGAGTACGAAACCCTAAAAATCCTACGGTACATATTAGTTATATTTCGGGACTTAATCGCGTGAATTATTTAAAGGTACGAACCTTTTATTTACCCGACGTTTCGATCGAATTGCACCGATCGTGGTCACGGGTCGACTGATGGCAGCTTAGCGATGTCTCCGCGAGGCGCGGGGTTTTTCAACTACCCTCGCCTGGTCTTGATAATTTTGATAATTTGTACTGTCGGTACTTCTACACACTACACTTACAACGTCTTTGCACTGAGGCGCGGTGTCTTTACGGCTACGATCTCAACCGCCTCGCGTACTATCCTGGAATAATAGGGGCGATCGGTGGAAAGTACCTGTGGCTTATGCAATTCTATCCAGTGATTTGGTCCTGATTCCAACAAATGCTCAGCGAGAGCAGACTTGTAAACTTGACGGTTTTTTACAGCAGCGATATGTTCCTTGACCCTGTCTGCGATTGTCCTTTTGGTCTGTCCGATATAGGAACTACCGCAACTGCAATCCACCTTGTACACGCCAGGTGTTTGGAGCGGAATAACATCCTTTGCCGTTCGTAAAAGCTTCGAAACCTTGGAGTACATTTTAAATAATTCACGCGATTAAGTCCCGAAATATAACTAATATGTATAAAAATCGCGAAAGTTTAAAAACAATAATCCTACGGTACAGTTGCTAACTTTTACAAATACAATTCTCATGTCGGTTCGTGGCTAAACTATTGGGCTGGTCTTAGTGATATTGAATTAGAGTTAAGTACATACGTTAATTCAGACATCTTCCAACCCGGCTGGTCACCGTGGAAGATTACGACCAAAACCCTCCAAAAAAAACTACACAGATGGTGAACAGACAAAACAAAAACACAACCCAATTATAAATCGCAGCCTACAACGTCAGGACCCTATCTTCACATCAACGCTGGCTGGAGCTAAATGAAGCAACAAAGAAAATAAATTATGACGTAATCGGTATCTCAGAGATCAGACGACTTGGTAATAAAATAGAGGAATACGATAACTTAATATTCTGCTACATAGGAAGTACACCAGGTAAGTTTGGAGTGGGCTTCATTATTAAGAAGTCTCTTAAAAACAACATAGAAAGCTTCATCGGCCTAACAGAACGAGTGGCAATGCTAAATTTAAAACTCCATGAATTTAAGCTATCCATTATACAGGTATACGCACCCACCGAATCCGCAAAAGAAGAAGAAATAGAGGAATTTTATAAAACTATCGACAAAGCTATCGAAATAACACATAAGAACATTATACTAATGGGCAACTTTAACGCGAAGGTAGGTGCTCCTAAAGAAGGTGAATACTTAACAGTGCATCAACATGGGGACGGTGAAAGAAACGATAGAGGACAGAGACTTGTGAACTACGCACTTGAACACAATCTAACTATCATCAATACATGCTTCAAGAAAAACCGTAGCCGGAGATGGACGTGGCGATCCCCAAATAGACAACACAAAAATGAGATCGACTATATACTATCCAACCAACCAAAAATATTCAATAACTTTGAAGTCCTGAATTTAAACTATCCGCCAGACCACCGATTAATTAGAGCATCATTAAAAATAGCCAAACAAAAACAAAGTAGAGTAAAATTTACAAATAAAAACAATTTCCAACTAAAGACCAAAGACGAAGTAGTAAAATATAACAAAAACTTAACTTCAATGCTACCCTACCCTTCTTACAACTTGGAACATACATCAATACAAACTTATCACGGCAAAATAGTAAACGTTATTAGTCAAAGCTTGCAAAAAGCTCGAGAAAAGGGAAAAGAGCCACATAGACACCACAAAGTACTATCAGATCGCACCGCTTTATTACTGAAAAGAAGAAAGGAACTACAAGAAAGAAGAAATAAATCGAGATCAATGAAAAGTGAGCTTTCCGCCCTCTACAAAGTAACAAATAAATACATAAAAAGAGATTACGCTAAATACAGAGAAGATACTATAGAAAGACATCTACAACACACAGGAAGCACAAAGAAGGCCTTTAAGGAACTTAGAACGAACAAGACCTGGATAGAAGGACTAAGAAAAGACAACAGAACTTTGTGCAAGCGCACTGGCATTATCAACGCGGCGACAGACTTCTATAGAAACTTATACAGTGATAATATCCAAAATAATAACATCTCAAACAGCAATGAAAGTAACGACGAAATCAATATAAAACCAGTGGACGAAATGGAAGTCCAAGAAGCAATAAAAAGCTTGAAACTGGGAAAAAGCCCTGGATCGGACAACATAATAAATGAAGTATTAAAACTAGCACACAAAACATTAGCCGGACCACTAGCGGAACTATTTAACTTAATACTGCAAAAGACTGAAACACCCAAACAATGGTCTGAATCGGACATCATTCTCATCTATAAAAAGGGTGATCCGAAAGATATTGGCAATTACAGACCAATAAGTTTACTCCCGAGCCTCTACAAACTCTTTTCAGCCATTATAAATAAAAGAATCAGTAGCACATTGGAATTAAAACAACCAATAGAGCAAGCAGGCTTCAGGAAAGGCTTCTCAACAGTGGACCATATCCACACACTTGAACAAATCATTGAAAAGTACCAAGAACAACAAAGACCGCTATACATAGCATTTATTGACTATCAAAAAGCATTCGATACAGTAACACATGTAAGTATATGGGAAAGCCTAAAACAGCAGGGAGTTGAAGACGTATACATAAAAGTCATAAAGAGCGTATATAAAAACAACATAGGCAAAATTAAGCTAGAAACTCTAGGACCAAGTTTTGCTATAGAAAGAGGCGTAAGGCAAGGCGACCCCTTATCTCCAATAATATTCATAGCCATTCTGGAGGCTATCTTCAGGAAGATAGATTGGAGTAAGTCAGGCCTATATATAAAGGACGAATATATAAGTCACTTAAGATTCGCAGATGACCTAGTGCTGGTATCAGAATCCAGCACCCAGTTACAAAAAATGATGGAAACTTTACATTCGGCTAGTATCAAGGTGGGTCTGAAAATGAATCTCTCTAAGACTATGGCAATGACAAATTGGCGGAGAAGAATATTAACAATAGATAAAGAGCCCCTCGAATATACAGATTCATACATCTATCTAGGTAAGCAAATTAGTTTTGATCCGAAAAATAACGAACTGGAAGTGAAAAGAAGAATACAAAAAACCTGGAATAAATATTGGAGTTTAAAGGAAATCTTTAAAAGTGACCTGCCTATCACCATCAAAACAAAAATTATGAATTCCAAGTCTGACTTATGGCTGCCAGACCTGGAAATTCACTTCAAAAGTAAAAAACTAATCACCACCTGTCAAAGAGGACTGGAGCGCAGCATGCTTAAACTAAAGAAATCCGACAAAATACGACACACAATAATAAGATCAAAAACCAAAGCAACAAGTGCATTGAAATACGCACAAAAACTTAAATGGAGATGGGCTGGCCATGTCGCGAGGCTTATCGACCGAAGATGGACCATAAAAGTGACTTTTTGAAATGGACCTCCAGGTAAAAGAAACCGAGGAAGACCACAGACTCGCTGGGACGACGAGATCAAAAAAGTAGCCAGCCCAAACTGGAAACAGACTGCACAAGACAGAGACAAATGGGCATGTTTGGAGGAGGCCTTCACCCAATGATGGGGTTCCTACAAATTATATTATTTAGGTATCTAAAATCTAACCAAGATAGCTAATAATAATAGTAAATATTATATAGTATATTAATAATGGTAAATAAAATAGTAATAGGTAAATAATATAAAAAATAAATAAGAATAAGTAGGTATTAAGATCAATTAGTTAAGCGTTTAAATAGTATATAGTGTCAAAACAAGTATATTAATACTAGTAAATAAAACAGTAAATAGCTACATAATATAAGATATAAACAAAATAAGCAGGTATTAATTTCAATTAGTTAAGCGGTTAAAGATAAGTAAATGTAAAAATTAAATGTAAAATTAATTTGTAGGAAATAAAAGGCTTTTTTATTTTATTTTTATTTTACATACGTTAATTATAAAGTAAAAGCGGAGATACATGGGGTGAAGTAGCAATCACCCTATCAATAAAGTAACAATAAAAGAAAACACGTAACGCTTTAATCTCATAACAACCCATATGATATCCCACTGCTAGGCATGGGTCTCCCCTAGCTTTTAAACACGTATTTAAATTCCATAACGACAGTTCCACGCAATAAAAATAATTTAAAATTGCGAAATCCCGTGCAGTAATCAACAAGAGAGCATGGCTTGGGGAATTGTAAGCCATAAACACGACATCAATAACTTATAAAGGACTTTGCAAGAAATAAACACAAATACATGTTTAACAACGGATCACTTTAACTCATTACTTAAAAGCATTAATGAGTACCTTTCAATAAATTTACATCTGACCCGTAACGCCTAGGGTTCCGTATGTTACACAAATAAAACCTCTTCAGTCCGGGTCCCGCATAATTTTCGTGTATTCTTTGTGAATTTACTCTTACATTTGCAGATTATAAGGGAGGGATCCCACCACCCACCCTCGATCTGTGAATCACCACGATTGAAGTAGTAAGGAAATGCCCTTAATACAACAATCGAAATAGATTGACAGACCGCACTCAAAAAGAGAGACCTGTAACAAAGAAAATTAGTGACAGGTACTCTCACCAAGTCGAGTGGTAGGCACCTCCGGACCCTTGACTTGCAATATTCCGCTTCCACGAAGTGAAACTTCGACACGTGTTTCGCCTCTACACGAGGCATCCGCAGGACAGTTTGGCACCGACTGAGCCAAACTGTCCTGAGGATGCCTCGTGTAGAGGCGAAACACGTGTCGAAGTTTCACTTCGTGGAAGCGGAATATTGCAAGTCAAGGGTCCGGAACGGTGCCAAACTGTCCTGAGGATGCCTCGTGTAGAGGCGAAACACGTGTCGAAGTTTCACTTCGTGGAAGCGGAATATTGCAAGTCAAGGGTCCGGAGGTGCCTACCACTCGACTTGGTGAGAGTACCTGTCACTAATTTTCTTTGTTACAGGTCTCTCTTTTTGAGTGCGGTCTGTCAATCTATTTCGATTGTTGTATTAAGGGCATTTCCTTACTACTTCAATCGTGGTGATTCACAGATCGAGGGTGGGTGGTGGGATCCCTCCCTTATAATCTACTTAAGATGGATTTCCGCCATGTAACGCCTGATTCAATCGTTTATCTTACATTTGCAATTCCAATCGGGACATCTCGTACTGTGATGTTTTTGCCCACATATTGGTGGACATTTGAGACTTGCCAACTTTTCTATAGGAGTGGGTAGTTTTAAATATTGCTTACGCGTCTGTCTGTCAAGAACGTTCGAAGAATTTCCATCGGTATTACGCTATTTATATGATTTACGGGAGTGAATCGACAATCGAATCAAGTGAATTGAGTCGAACGTCCTTTTTCTGGTGGTTTACTTCATTCGAATAAATTCTAAATAAAATTCTTGCTAGACTTTGACATTCTTCGATTTTCAGCCTGCATTTTTTTTCTAATGTTAATTGTAAAACTCGCAAGTAATGGTAATGTATTAATTTCAAACACAATTGACTTTGGTCGAATGTAACGACCGATTTTTTTATACAAACTTAACTTCATTTTGACTAGTAAACTAACTGCTCACGACTTTGCCCCGTGGAGCGTAAATCGATACCTGGGACACCTACACAGATGGTTACACTACACACACCACACAATTGAAAGAATAAACATATTGTTTAAAAAAAGAAGTACTTTGCAATTGATAGATCTAGTAATTTGTGAACATTTGATAAAGAAAATAAAACTCATTACACATTAACATTAGGTAAATAATGTAAAACATATAAAATTAAAGGGAAAATACTGAATAGTTTACTCACTGAAGATACCGCATAATCTGTAGATAATATAACTTTTAATCCTTCACAATCCCGATGTTTAAATTGAGATAAGATTAAATATAAAGAATGATAATTATTTTTAATTAATCTTATCTCAATTATGCCCCAGTTTGCCCTCGAATAAACTTATTGGTTTCCGAGCCATTGGGGTTCAGAAACGCGTCAAAAGAAATAAAGCAGTAAAGTTGACTGTCTACGCCCAATTAGGGAAAATTGTGAATGAAATTAGGTAATGACGCCGTTTTGTCTTATGCTAAGAATACTGACCGTTAAATGTCATGGAATTGGTATAAGGAGTTGAAAATATTGGGGAGGAAAGGATTGCTGTAAGGTGTTATCAAAAGAAAATTATTCTTTGTTTTTCTATCTCCCGAATATGATAGTAATTTTACTTCAGAATTTAGTTCTTTACAAAAATGATAGTAGGTAAAGTTAGATCTGTAAGTAAAAAATTTTGTTTGTGGAACAACGAAATCAAGTAGCATTGTATCTTGGGACATGACCATTGGTTTCATGCAAAATGATTGTCCTCGAGTCGCTTTTAGTGTTACAGATTGGAATGAAAGTAATGTTGTATCGGTGAGATGTTACTGCTACGGTACTCAAATCTTTAAAGGTTTGCAGTTACACACACAACACTTATTGCGCGCGCACACCTCGCAATCGTAACGCACGGCCGCAGTAGGCGCAGCGCAATCAAAGCATATACCTCGGAATGTGTTTAGTTGCCTCTATCGTACTGTGGCCATACGTTACAAAGCATGCTCGCAATGATTATGTATGTCTCCGCCTAAAAACTAATAGATTTTAAGGCAGACTTCAAAAGCATTTTCGTTATGGTTCAATCTCTCGCACTCGAGTTCAAGCCATGTGTCTCTGGAGACTTTACAAACACGCAGTTAACGGACTTAAAGTACACTTAGACTTCAATCAACAATTCGTGGATCACAAAAAATGGTGTCGCGTTTTTTAGACGTTTCGCTGCAGATTAAAAAAGGTTTTTAATTTGACGTTAAACTTCGCGATGAAAAGGAGTTCTTACCATTAAATCTGGAGTATTTTTTTCATATATAGTAAAAATGCACACCCATTTTATGACCGTCCTACAAGTACCTCTTAAATATTCACCGTCACTCTAAACACAAAAGCACCATTCACAAACACAACCACCGTATTCGCAAAATAAATATCAAAGTGACGGACGTTTATTGGTGAGATGAAAAATATTTCTTCAAAACTTTTGTAGCGCTACACGATTATGTGATCAAAGGGTCAGACTTGTATAGCCACGGATATTAAAAGTGCCATCGAACCACGAATATTTGACGGCACAGGAGATAAGAATAATGTTATACAGCTTTTGTAAGAGTGAAGGATTCATGACACAGAGGAGATTAATAGAACGGAGAGGTGACGCAACATGGGTACTGTCTTGTTTTAACCCAATTGCGGTAGAAGGAGGAGAAAGTTTTACACACACGCTAATAGAATAATTTTCCAATAATTCATAAATTTTAAGCTGTCACTTTATAATAATTTTAGAGAATTGAGGATTCGAAATATTATTTAGTTAGTCGACATAGTAGTCAGCTGCACCTCAACCTCTATCATAGTAATATTACCATGATAGAGGTTCAGTTGGGAGACCATATGGTCTCCCAACTGAAATTGCTAGCTCAAATATGTTTGGTGTCAAAAAATTACAGTTACTAATCAACCGACTTCAAAAAGGAGGAGGTTCTCAATTCGTCTGTATGTTTTTTTTTTTGTATGTTTGTTCACCGATTACGCAAAGACGGCTGGACCGATGTGAAAAATTCTTATTGTGTTTGAAAGGGTATACTTCCAAGTTGGTCCCATTGTCATCCGATCACGATCTGACGATGGGATCCTGGAGAAATCGAGGGAACTCTTAAAATATCAAAGGCACATCTACAGTGATTTAGGTATATTTCACAGTGGTTCGTGCATTTACTCTTAAAAAACACCAATTGGTGAAGTGGAACTGATGATGAAGACCACAAATGACGAACAGACCTATTCAATATTTCACAGTTTGCGATTTAGTTACTTTAATATGGTATTGAGTTGCACTTTATTCTCGTTATACTACTATTACACAATGTAATAAGCTGATAGTGAACTCCTCAACAATTAACGGCCCTGCATCGGGGCAAGCAATATTTTGTAAAAGGATTTGAGCAGTTGACATAAGCCTATTGTAACTTAAGTGAATTACATGCCAACCTATTAAAAATTGAGAAATAAAAAACTTTTTTACAAAAAAATATTACCGACTTCAAAAATAAATACAAGGCAACTAAAAAGAAAAAAATAATATACCTAGAATAACAAAAACAAATTAAACATTTTGAAGTTGGTGCCGAATAAAACATAAAGACTACTATTTCATGGCACCAACTTCAAAATGTTTAATTTTGTTTTTGTTATTCTAGGTATATTATTTTTTTCTTTTTAGTTGCCTTGTATTTATTTTTGAAGTCGGTAATATTTTTTTGTAAAAAAAATTGTATTTTGAGCAGTAGGGTTTTTAATTTTATAATAAACTCGCTAACCCGCGCAACTTCATTTGCGTTATTTTTCCCCATTTTTACCCACAACCCGTACCCGTAAACCTTCGTGGGCCCATGCACAACACTTTGCTGAAGATCATCACATGATCAAATGCACAGTTTACGATTCTTTAAAGGACATACATACAAACATTCATTTACATATAAATATTATCATGTGATGAATTATTTTGAATTTTCGTAAATGTTAAGCAAGTTATTTAGCTGACTGTGTACTAATCTTCTATGTTAAGTGCGTCATAGAATTACATCCGTACGTACCATAAAGAGGGTACTACGACATTTCCTACATACTTAAGTAGATACATACTGATAACGAGCTTCAATTCATTATTACAATCACGTTTTTGCGTACGTGACTCATAACGACCATATTATACTTATATGCCTTAGTGTAATATAAGATTGTCGCCATAGAACTTATCTTAACGATCCCACAGATATATTTTTATACTACGAAGTAGTTTTGGATTGTTGTTCCTTATCGGACGTTATCATTTGTTTGCGGGCTGAGAGAGCTAGACGAAAAAAATCGTAATATTTTGGCATCGATCAAAAATCTATTATTTATGATTATGTGAAGCTAGAAAAAGGAGGTTGTGTTATTTAAGTTGTTTGTATTTTTACCTATGTCAAACTGGCTGGATGTGTAAAATATCTTAATTTGAATGTGTATTTGTTCTTACAGTTTTATTTTTTTAATTATCAGATAGTACAAACACTAAAAAAATATAGCAAAAGGTACTAGGTTCCAACCAGACATCCATTAGACACCTCTCTCTTTTTTTTGGTTCAAAAAAGTCTTTAAAATTTACAATCTAATCTATTGTACCAATCAGTAATTTACAAATACAATAATTGCATTTTTGAAAGATAGAAAAATTTGAATCCAGACTCAGAAATCGAACCCGAGACTTCCGTAGCCAAACCGGGGCCAGAAGCGAACCACCTATCTGGACTTTGTTACTAGATATCAAATTCTTCTATCTCTTAATGCTTTTACGGGTTAGGCCCCCGTAGCGCCATCTAGTCGGAAGTTAAAGAACTATCACGGCTTTTGTTATTGCTTCGTTACAGAGAGCATTTTAACAAATTATGATGACGCAGGCCGAATATTGAAGTAATTTTTATAGGCATTTCTTGCCAAAGACTTTACAAATACAATAATTGCATTTTTGAAAGACAGAAAAATTTGAATCCAGACTCAGGAATCGAACCCGAGACTTCCGTAGCCAAACTGGGGCCAGAAGCGAACCACCTATCTGGACTATGTTACTAGATATCAAATTCTTCTATCTCTTAATGCTTTTACGGATTAGGCTCCCGTAGCGCCATCTAGTCGGAAGTTAAAGAACTATCACGGCTTTAGTTATTGCTTCGTTACAGAGAGCATTTTAACAAACTATGATGACGCAGGCCGAATATTGAAGTAATTTTTATAGGCATTTCTTGCCAAAGACTTTACAAATACAATAATTGCATTTTTGAAAGATAGAAAAATTTGAATCCAGACTCAGGAATCGAACGCGAGACTTCCGTAGCCAAACCGGGGCCAGAAGCGAACCACCTATCTGGACTATGTTACTAGATATCAAATTCTTCTATCTCTTAATGCTTTTACGGGTTAGGCCCCCGTAGCGCCATCTAGTCGGAAGTTAAAGAACTATCACGGCTTTTGTTATTGCTTCGTTACAGAGAGCATTTTAACAAATTATGATGACGCAGGCTGAATATTGAAGTAATTTTTATAGGCATTTCTTGCCAAAGACTTTACAAATACAATAATTGCATTTTTGAAAGATAGAAAAATTTGAATCCAGACGTAGGAATCGAACCCGAGACTTCCGTAGCCAAACCGGGGCCAGAAGCGAACCACCTATCTGGACTATATTACTAGATATCAAATTCTTCTATCTCTTAATGCTTTTACGGGTTAGGCCCCCGTAGCGCCATCTAGTCGGAAGTTAAAGAACGGGTTCGATTCCTGAGTCTGGATTCAAATTTTTCTATCTTTCAAAAATGCAATTATTGTATTTGTAAAATCTTTGGCAAGAAATGCCTATAAAAATTACTTCAATCAGTAATTTAATTGTAACGCAAATAGCTAGAAGAATATTTTATAATATTCAGAATGTGTCAACTTTCAGTTCGCTATGGAGCTCCATAATCCTCATTTACTAGGGACTATTTTATAATACCCTGTAGTACTTTGTTCGGAAATATTTGATTGTTATTTTGTTGAGTACACCCTCAGACCTGAATACCAAAATGCTAATCATACAGCCTGTCTGTTTATTAGGTTTTCATAGATAAATACCAATATCATTTGCTGATAAAAGACTATAAAATTAAAATCTTTCGATTCAAGGTATCGATTATTATTACCATTTACTTATATGCATTACATATATTTTCATTATTGTTGTTATTTAGGAAAAAAATCTTAAATAAAAATAATTATGAAAAATGCTGAAATTAGTTCAATACAAAAATAAGCCAGATTCCCTTGCATACACAAACAAAAACAAACAATATTATCAAACCTCACCACAGAATATATATTCAGTAAATATATTTGGTCTCAGCAGGATAATCAGAGATAAATAAAAATAACAAATGACCCTCCACAGCGGGCTTGTTTATACAAAAGGAATCTACCTTAATTACTTCTTCTTGTTCAGATACAATATTTGATAATAACTTCTTATAATATATATTTTCATATCTTGTTATCGTTTCCAAAATCGTTATACAGAAATTTAAGTGCTAATATAATAATTTGTCAAATAAAAACTTAAATTATATTAAATACTAGCTTTCGCCCGCGTGGAACTCAGTTGTCACTATAAAACATATCCTCTCCCGGGAGCCAAACTATCAAGTTAGTGCTTTAAGCGTGAAAACGTAAAAAAACAGACAGACATAGTAACTGTCGCATTTATAATATTAGTTTGGAAACCTACTCAAGATGAATTTAAAAAATGCCTTGTAGATCAAACAAGTTATTGATTCATTGCTTGCTTTCAGAAACAATAACACATAAGACTTCTAACATATTTGATGATATTAGACACCAAATTTAAACAACACTATGGAATTTATATCTACATCATTAAACACTAATGCCAATAAACACTTTCTTATCACTTACACTTCTAGATTGCTCGCTTGTTGATATTTAAACTCAAGTAACATTTTGTCAATATCTCCTTAAGAGCTATATTCGTGAGCCCATTTGCATACTTAAAATTTTCCAAGAGTATTTCCATCGTTTTGTTAACTGTTACATTATCATACCTTACTTAAGTACGGTTAATGTTGCCAGCATAATTGCACTTAACTAGGTACCTACTAGTATATATTTTAGCATTACCATGAGTTTCTGTTACGTTGCAATAGTAGTTATAACACTTTTGTGTAGTTAAACTAGTGTTACTGGCCTATATACTATTCATTTTAAAGTGTATAGTTTTTCTTTTGCATGATTCAGTAAAACACTTATTTTTTTCATTTGTAGTGTATACAAAAATAATTGCAGTTCGATCGTGTCTTAATACACGCACGGTTTAAAAAAGAGAATTTCGGAAAACTCAAAGGAACAATCGAACTCTAGAAATAAGTAATTTTGAATGGCATTTACCATTTCAGATTACGTAACTGTGTATGTCACTGAACTCCTCCTAAATGGCTGGACCGATTTTGACAATTTTTTGTGTGATCCAGTGTATTCAAGAATGGTTACAAAAAAAGGCGGTGCGAAGTTCGCCGGGACAGCTTGTCTTTAAATATATAATTCTACTGTACTTGTGTATGTCATTGAACTTCTCTTAAACGGCTAGGTCGATTTTCATGATTTTTTTTGTGTGTGTTCCAGTGGATTTCAGAATGGGACCGATTCACAAAAAAAAATTGGCGGTACGAAGTTCGCCAGTACAGCTAGTTATATTATAACTATATATTTGATAACTCGTTACCCAGTACATTACATTCAAACATTGTAATTTAAAAAGAGTAGCCGTCAGTTTTTTTTTTCTCAGGCTTTACCTATTGTTTGCAAACATGGCATTGCATGTACGTATAGAAATCCCGACGTATCACAAGTGTTGTTATGCATCCTAAGTGAACAAATAATTTAGATTTTTCCGTCATCGCTACCGATTACAAAATATACATACTCATGGTAAACACACAGGTTCAAATTACGTATTCCCAAGCGTTTTGCTAAATAATGTTGAATGGGATATTGTACAATTACTTCTGTTATTACCTCCATTGTGGCTACGTCATATTAAAATGTTGAATAAATTATTTCGTGCTCAACTGAACGGAATTATAATTTGAACAGAGATAATGAGTACCCTTTTTCGTTTGTTAAATTTGACGGAAATTTTCGTAATTTGTTCAACTATATGTTCGGAACATAGAGCTTCAGTAGTTATGTAAAATTCCGAAATATCTACTTATTTCTGCATTTTTATAACTTTGAATCATGTTTTGAATGGCTTTTAGTTTCATTTTATAAATGTTTTAGATTGGATACAACTTATTATAAATAATAATAACTAGTAGCCGTATGCACCAAGATCGATACCATGTTGACAAACCGAATGGTTTATCACCATGGTATTGCACGAGATGGGGATTCGGCAATCGTTGCTTCCAACAGGCAAAAACCTTTGTGTCATGGACACAAATATCTTTTAACTATGCGATTATTTAACTTTAGTCGATTTTTACCCTTATAGGATCAGTCGTGTTTTTGTTTGTCCGTCTGACACAATTACGAATCTACTAGACCGATTCAAATTTGGTACACATATGTATTTCTGTAACCCTCGGACGCATAAGAGTTTTTAATTTAAGATCTACTTTTGGGTGGCAAACTAGAAAATAAAAAAAAGAAGTTTTCAAACTGTATTGTGTAACATATCAAATAAAAGGGCTTGTTGTGAGCGTGTCAAATATATATTTTTTATTCATTTTTATATCCTTATTTTTAAAGTTATTAAAGAAAAACCATGAAAATAGACCCCGTATTTCCGAAGTCGCAGAGCCTAATATTTTGAAAAAAAAAAATACAAAATTTTGTTCTATTGCAGGAAAATAAAAACCTTGGGGTCATTCAATGGGCCAATGAAGAAATTTAAAAAACCTTTGAAAACGAAAACAAATAAAAAGCTTTGGTAAGTTCTCTCCTAAAAAGGTTCCTAAATAATATAGACCCCCTAAGCCTATAATTTAAGTTAGTATTTTTGTTGATTTATCTGTCAAATTTAGATGTATCATATCTTATATGTATAACATACGTGCGTTGGTGTAAAACTGTAAACTTACATATTCATAAATAAATGAATGAAAGTAAGTAGTATGAAGATGACGTGGTAAATCGCTTAGCCTGTTGGGTGTTGGTCTATTTAAAGGTTAGTATCGTACCCCCTTATTCATCAAAAATAATAATAATTCTTAGAATTAATAATAAACATTGTAGTATGATTTGATTACAATTATAATAACAGTATTAGGGTGTACGAAGACCGCATTAACATATTGGGTAAGGTGCTGTAGTCCTCGCTAGGTTATTTAATTAACCTGTACTATGGAGTAGGTATAGTGGCAATTCCTATTGACAGTTGATTTTATAAAAAGTACACAGTATAAATTAGTAGACATTTTAAGAGCATTTTAACTAGCGAATATTTTGTCTTTGTTTTTCATTTTATTTTCATATTATGAATAAATACCTGCCTGACTGCTAAGCTAGATGTTGTAGGTTCGATTCTCATCAAGCATAAATGTTTGTGTGATGATCACGATTGTTTATACTGCGTCTGGGTAATAAAATATCTTGAAAATCGGACCCCCCCCCCCCCCGACTAGTGCGACTTTGTTTTATATTTACAGAATTAATGTTCTTGTTTTTAGTCATTTACCTAAGTATGTTTACGAGCATCAGTTGTCTGGTTGCTATAGTAGAGGCTCTCTCCAGTTTGGAATCAGATGATCTCGTGTGGGTTGTCTGATATTATATAAATTTTGTTATAAATAAAAATATGAATATATGTCAAGTGGTTAAAGGTTGCGATAATAACAAAAATTAGATTTAACTGAAAATCAAGGTTTTTGAAGTTCTAAAAATCGTACATAGACGTATTTAACATTTTTTTAAGGATTTGTTACGCAATAGAGTAATTTGATAATTAATTCTTATCAAATTAGGTACTAGCAATATGGGGCGTACATAACCGTTGCCTGAAATGCTTTGGGTAACCACGGCTGGTGAGTCGCCATTTTGTAACCTGGTTGACATAGTGCGGTGTATCTATATAGATTCCCGCGATGATCGAACTATTTACACACCAATAAGTTTGTACGAAACCCTCAGTGCGCGAGTCCTACTCGCACTTGGCCGGTTTTTTTAAGGTCACAATATGGTTAGAATAGTTTCAAGTCGTCCCGTACCGACCAAAAAGAATTTAACACTTCGTTTCGTACCTACTTACAGAGACAAACCAGAGAAAATAGGTTGCTATAGTAACTCTCTAACGTTGTTAATTTGTAATAACTGTCTGGTGTATTGTTTGGGACGGCATTCATTCTTTTTTAAAGAGATTTGAAATAAGATACTTTTTATTAAGTTATATTAATTGCCCAGGTTTTATCATTCAAAGCTATCAGAATTTGCGATGGCTTGTTTACTTAATGTCATATAGATTTTAAACACCAATTAAAAAGCTCATAATTATTTTGACGTCTCTACTATGTCATTGTTTTTGTGAAAAGATACGGACAAGCTACACAATTAGTGAGTTAATAAAATAAGCTAGCAATGTGTTTGGTATCAAATGAATGTGATAATTAAGCCCTATCATTTGAAACAGTGCCCTTAAATTTTCAAATAATAAATACCCTACTTATATGCTTACCACACTTTATTTGACCATCATAATGAAATAAAAAGTAGCCTGACACCTTTTCTTTCATTATAATGGTACCTGCACAATAATAACAAATCGATTGACACCTCATTCATCGAAATCGGATAAGTAGCTTAGGCGCTATGGCGAAACATACGTAAATTTATACTAATATTATAAAACTGAAGAGTTTGTTTGTTTGTTTGAAAGCAGTAATCTCAGGAACTACTAAGCCGAATTGAAAAATTCTTTCACTGCTAGATAGCCTATAACACTTTTTAGGCTATATAACATCAAGCTACGACCAATAAGAGCGGAGCAGCAATGAGAAATATTGCAAAAACGGGGAAAATTTACGCAGACGAAGTTACGCGTGACAGTTAGTATATAATATACAAGGTGTAAATTAATCCCTGTCTGACCCGAAAGGAGTGTGTTGATTAACAGAAGTTTATTTATTTAATTATGGCACTGCAACAAAAAGTATACATAAATTAGCCTTATGAACTAAAGTTATCTACTTACATACTAGCGTAGCTGTGCACAGCACTTGTATTTAATGTCACAATGGTCCCCAAATAAGAAGTAGGTACTTATCAATAAAAAGTCAACAATGTGCATACGTTTATGAGGCAAAACAAATTTTACAATGAATAATATGGAATAATTAATTAATTGAGTGACTTGATTTTAAAAGTAATATTTAAATTAAAAATAATTAATCTAATCTAAGTTACCACAACTAAAAAAATTATATCCGTCAAAATGTTTTTTTTTATTGAGTACTAGCTGAACTCGGTCACGCTTCACTGTGGCTTTTAAGGTCAGGAACACTCGCCGGACTTCTCAGAACATTCTGCATTTTTATGTATATTACGTAAGATTAAAATTCACGATTTAACTTTTCAAGATTTTTAATCGACATTGTTTGCATAAAGCCTCTTTACAATCAAAATAATCTTTCCGCCTCCACATATATTCCCAAAAGAAAATTAAGTTGTTTTTTTCGTCAATAAATTAAAAAGAAATGATACCTAACAACACATAAACGGGTCGGAGGTAGTGCCCAAGGTACACATATTTTTGAACAACTTCGAGAACGGCGCCGTGCACCGCTATCGGTTCTGGTAGTACATGTTCATGGAACATGATCTTGGTTTTATCCAAGTTCATCCGTAGGCCGCTCTTGAGCAAAAACACAATGTGGGAACGGAGAATTTTCAAATTTTAACTTTACTTTTAGAGATCCATTTCGTTGGAGATCCTTAATTTGTAATAGGGCTTGGGTAAATCTTTCTTTTGTTGGATTTTTTTGCCGGAAAGTCTCGAACCGAGTGTCAAGACAACATCACAATATCTGAGAATAATCAGTTGAATCCGACATCAAATAGCTTCTCGTAAAACGTAGAAAGAATACTAATCTTCGTGGCTGTCAATTTTGATAGCCCATCGATGTTTCTGAGACGATAACGGAATACGAATTCTACATAGGGTTTGCCGTCTGCAAGTGATTTAGAACTATGCTTTTGTTTTTTCTTGGCATAAGCGAATGTGCACGGCTATATTCAGATAAAAATTTATATAATAATAAGTAATCAATGAAAATATTTTGGAACGACTCATGAAGATCCCACAGCCATCTAATCTCAATCTCCCTGTTTTAGGGCTCCCAACCCTTTCTAAGCATAATAATTATATTTCAAAATATAAACAAAATTATAGTTAAATTACATCCAGACACAGAAAAAACAATAGATTTATCCTGAGTGACAATCGAACCTACGAATTCTGACTAAGCAGTCAGAGTCAATAACCACTAGACGAACAGCGAAATAATAGTCACTTCTATGTACCTGTTTTTTAGGCAGCAACAACCTTAAATTAATACGAAAATTCCAGTTGCCGATATTGCAACAAAAGTAACATTACCATATACATAGATTAATACAAAAATTGCATTTTTGAAGTTTTTACGGAAGACTTTAAATTAAAAATGCAATTATTGTATTTGTAAAGTAATTGGCAAGAAAATTATTTCAACATAGATTAATGACAAAGTACCAACGAACATTTTAATCTTTACGAACAAGATACATCAGCAAAAATAATATTCCTTTATTTTCCCTATGTAATAAATGGTTCAACTCACATTGATCCGAATATTCGAAACCTAGGTCAGAACGTCGAGACGTGAGACTAGCGAAATGGTAATACTAATTGGCATAAGACCAATGAAATTAATGATAGCACTCTCAGTATTATTGCAAAATACATTTCAGATGAAAGAATAAAAATACGCGTAGTACCATTTGTTAGATACATTAGTGAGGATTCTAAGAAATCGTGAAACATGGCTTAGTAGATATTACATTATTAGTTCCCTACATTACATCAGAGAGTACCTGGACTAAGAAATCACCCTAGTTTCTATAAAATATAATACAAATGAAGAGTTTGTTTGTTTGAACGTGCTGATCTTTGATAGTAATTTGAAGCTTGAGAAAGGTATTAAAAGGACGGAGTAAGGGTCAGCCAATGGAACATAGATACCTAATAAAGACATCTTTTCCTTAGCTTACTTTCGTCCATCGTCTAGCGAAGGCCGCTCTAAACTTTGCACTTCTGGCAATTATAAACCACAATCATCCACATCAAGTTATTTGATTTGAGCTTAAAAACTTTTACTAAAAAAACCCACGACCTCTTACTATACACTGACTTTAATATCAGACGCTATAAAAGGTCTACCTGTGGCATGCAAACAAAATAAAAGGCCCAAAATAGTTTACTAAGCTTACATATTTGAACTCCATAATATCGATAAGAACTAATAAGCGCAAATTCAAAGATAAACAGTTTGACATCGCAACACGTGATCGGTCAAGTCCCAAAAGGGCAATTTCAGGGACTACTTAAAGACATGTCAGTTGAGATAAGGGTTTGTTTGCGTTGGACGTATCGATTCTACTATTCAAAGTCGATGGTAACTCGAAACAATTGGTTATTGCCCGCTTATCTATGGCTAGAATATTAAGAATTTAGACGATTGATGAATAATAAGGCGTAATTGATTATAAAAAAAATTAAATGGAGGTACCTATACACAATTTATAGTAGTATCATCCACTAGCGCACCTGCATGCAAATTAGCCAAATATCTGAATCATTTGATTAAAGAGAAGACATCATTTTCACCGGAACACAGTATCAAAAACAGCCAAGATTTAATCACGAAAATCAAAGATTTACAGTTACCACGCAATTAGAAACTAACCTTTTTGGATGTGGAAAGCTTATTTACAAATGTTCCATATAATGAGTGCTTAAAGATACTAAGGCATCAATTGGAAAATAAAAAATTATATCCCATAGAAATACTTTACAATTTATCTCAATTATTATTCTGAGGGGCGTTGCTTTTCTCAAACAGCTATAAGCAAATTTGGGGGGATTTAAAAATTGACATAATTATATTGATCCATATAGATTATAATTATTTATTAAATCTCAGGTTTTTCTGAACGCTGACTTCTTAACAATCTACTTTTAAAATAAAAAGAATAACTTGAGATTTAATAAATATTTATTAAATCTCGGGTTTTTTTCTTTATATCAAATGTTGATTTTGAGCAGTGTTTAAATGCGTCGTAAGTTAACTATAAATCAACGAAAAAAAACCATATAAGTACCCCTAAATCATCTACAGGTTTACTTACAAAATCATATCTTAACACATCATTTTCTCTAACGCATAATTTACAAATATATGATATCATTTTAATTGAATTGATTCAAAATGATTTAACTGCCGCAGCGATGTCATTATAACGACATTGACAACGGTAGTCGAGCCCATTGGCAGTTATCAGTGTCTTAATGGAACATTTACATGCATTAATATCTCCCCTTGAAGTCTAGACAAAGTATCAAGATGCTAACGATGATTTGGTAGAAAGATAAAAAACGACGTTTTGCATAACTAGACATACAATTTAAGTTCAGTTATTTTACAATCGAGAGTCAATGTATAGATATATATACTATAATTGTTGTCGTTTAAAGATATAAGATTATAGACTTATTTCAATCCAGACATTCTGCTCACACAGATGTTTTACAATCCGACCATATGAAGCTAAGCCCTTCTAATGACTTCTGCGACATCCAAGTTCAAGAGCTTTTTTTGTAATGTTTTTAAGTAGATATATACCTACATATCTACATATATATATATATATATATATATATATATATATATATATATATATATATATCTTAATATATAAAATTCTCGTGTCACAGTTTTCGTTGCCATACTCCTCCGAAACGGCTTGACCGATTTTGATGAAATTTTTTGTGCTTATCCGGTATCTATGAGAATCGGCCAACATCTATTTTTCATACCCCTAAGAGTTTGTTTGTTTGTTTGAATGCGATAATCTCAGGAACTACTGGGCTGCACACTTTTATTGTTGGATAGCCCATTTATCGAGGAAGGCTATAGGTTATAACATCACGCTACGACCAATATATATACCTACATATATATATATATATATATATACATACTGTAGGCCTGTGATATATATTCCAAGAAATAATGGAGTCCTTTATCGCTAATAAATAAGATTAAATGAGGCTTTACGTACTCGCTACTAGATTACACTGTAGGTAGCTAGTAAATTGTGTTATATTGAATTCATTTTCAAAACCACAGCTCTATAAAACAATGTCAGAGCTGCTATGTTAGATCAGAATTATGGAATGTAAATAACACATCAATAATCATCACCCTAATTAGTTGGTTATAATTTATACTATCACTAGGTTTTATAGCTCAGTACATTTATTAAAGTAGAACTGTTTTTTTTGTAGGTATATCAATATTAATTCAGATAATGGAAATAACAAAGTGCAAATTTAAAAATAACTACTTATTAACTATTAAAAACTATATTTAAAGTAGAAAGTAAGACTAAATAAAACTAAAATATATCTAAAAATTGGGACCCCTGGGCATGGTTCCACAAATACTGGGGGCATTTCCTCGCTGTACAACAATGCTGATGAATTGTGCGAGAAAGCTGACAGCTCTACGGTCCCTAGTAGAGTCGACCAATTTTTTGGAGAGTTCTTTAAATAAATATTGTGTACTGGTACCCCACGGGCCAAGGGTCTTGACGCCGAATGTTACAAATGTATATTGGTTGCCAAGACCCCTATTTATGGGTTTTGAGATTTTCGGCCGCTTTAGCCGTCGCTTTAGCCGGGAAGGAGCAAGTGTGTCTACACACATGGCGTCCCACACAAGCACTCTTCCCAAACTCTAAGGGATCAGCGTCATCCTGTCAGGCTTCTTGCCATCGTCCTGGGCTAAACCGGTAAAATCCAGAAGAGCGCTGGTATATAAAAGCGACCGGCACTCTTTTGGCAAGATAGCCCGTGGTATCCCAATCGGTCGACTTCACTTCCGCAGAGGCAACGATGCGGATTAAATATGCGCAGCCCTAAGCGTAGACTAATAGTAAGCCGGAGGGTATCAGGCTCCAGAAATGTGCCAGTGTTTGGCAAAGGGTAAGCACGAAGCCATTCACCGGATTCTCTAAAGCTGGAAGCCATAAGTCTAGGGCGCTCAAGACCAGAGCTATCGTCAAGCAGAGATAGTATGAAAATTTGCACAAAATATCATCCCAGCTTCTTCGAAAATTTGGACGGGCAGGGAAATCCTTAGCTGGGCATGCTGATGATCAAGCTTTTTTAGCTTCCTCCAAACCCACAGTATTATGGTTTGAGAAAAGGATTTTACCAGTAAAACTAGCAGAGCTGTGGACAGAAGACAAAAAAGCTGGTAAGGAGACACAAGAAATTTTGCAGATCCCTAAACCACCATGGTGAATGGGGAGGAATGCTTTGGTCCAAGACTTATCGCTGAGCTGTATTTAAAAAATGTTGTCTGCTTCTTTCAAGGTGTCAAAAAATTTTGAAATTTTCATACAGCATGCCATTCCGTGCAGTACTGCACGTAATGTTTCAGATTTTATTGAACATTTTTAGTCCAATGTTTGTTACTGGAAATATTGGACTAAAATTTTCAGTATTATGTTGTAGGAGTTTGTTGGCTATATTAATCTGAAAATTCCTCAGGTATTTGTACTTGAGTCGCGAAGGATTTTAGCTGAAATTGGAGTTTAAAAGCTTCACTAGGCTTTTGATGGCTATTAAAAAGAGCGCAAAATGCTTTTCCCTAGAAGCCCAACCTAAGTCTTTTTGGCGTACACGATATTTCTGGATTGCCGAGACCGCCCAAACCAACTCACTAGCTACACTAAGATCTATCAGGAGACTGCCGAATCGATTCGGTAAGTACCGTCATTTTAGTATAATAGTCATGTTGCACGTCAATTTAACGTATGTTTGAACTTTATGTAACTTTTGCGAATACAATAATTGCATTTTTGAAAGATAGAAAAGTTTGAATCCAGACTCACGGAAGTCTCGGGTTCGATTCCTGAGTCTGGATTCAATTTTTTCTATCTTTCAAAAATGCAATTATTGTATTTGTAAAGTCTTTGGCAAGAAATGCCTTCAAGGCAGCTTATAAATATTATTTTTTGACTTCTTAACGTCTTATAAATCGATGACCGGATGCACGCACAAAAAAGTGGTACGGTCCGTCACGTTTCGCCTGCTGATAGACCGAAGTATTACCGGGTCTACTAACGCTGTCACAGGCATAGTTGTTAATTAAAATGTTATCAATGTTTTCATAAGACGTTACCTCGTAAAATTATCGTCCGTAAACCGACAACCATTTTTTTCGGTTAACCTATTTGGTTCTGATAAAAAATGCTTTAATTAAAAAAAAAACAATTTTAATAAGGTATATATTTTTAATTATATTAAAATATAAGAAAAACTTAAGAGAATCCCTTTTTATTTTCAATTTCATTATATTTCTATAAGCTAAAACTAAAAATAAAATAATACTTTTTTTTTATTTTATTAGACTGTACATAAACTAGATAATACAAAAAAATTAGTACTTGTCCTAAATAAAATTATTTATAAATAGTGATTTTATTATTTACACGTCATTTTTACGTATGATTAGGCTTTATGACCACAAAATGATTGGGCTTCTAGGGTTTAAGAAGTAGGTATTATAAAATTGATTAGTAACATATTGAAAAATATGTCACACTGAATTAGATACACACTGAATATTAACAAAAAATATTTATCAGAAAAGAGCCATCACTTCGGATCGATTAGTTACAGAGTAATTTTTATTTGACATCATAATGGTTAACACAAATATTCAAATTTAAAGCTGACTGCGGTAGTAATGAATATCTTTGAAATATATTCACTGTTATGTTTATGTTAAATAAGGGTCAGCTTCAATTCAATTCAATTCAATTCAATTCAATTACTTTATTTGCAAATATGGGTACAAAATAAGGTTTTTCATAATTGTGATGATCTACCATATTTCACCTACAGGCATGCAAAATTTTACATTAGATACACAATATTCATGGTTTATTGTAAACAATTG
Organism: Herminia tarsipennalis; assembly: GCA_945859575.2. Classification (NCBI taxonomy): domain Eukaryota; kingdom Metazoa; phylum Arthropoda; class Insecta; order Lepidoptera; family Erebidae; genus Herminia; species Herminia tarsipennalis. The sequence goes on from OX243844.2 coordinate 23,423,644, forward strand.
AGTTAACAATAATTTTAAAAATTCAGCTAACATTATTTTCGACTAGTGTATTCAACAGACCCTTATCTATAGATCACGGTAGTCTGTTTTGGGCAAATTGACTTTGACATCTCCATCTCGTAGTGCCCTGTACGGCGTAGCATTTATCAGGATTTTAGCCTTTTTTATACGAGGTGTACTAAACATACTAACATTTAAACATACGCGTTGCATGATTTTAACTATTTATTATACGGAAATTAACGCACATTGTTTACCTTAAAATTGCTTGACGTTTCGACCAGGTTGCACCGGCCGTGGTCACAAGCGGACAGGTCGCTTGTGACCACGGCCGGTGCAACCTGGTCGAAACGTCAAGCAATTTTATCAGTGTACTAAACAGCCGTTCGCTACTACGGCGAAGTTTTCCTTTAATACCTACATATATCTTTTTTTATTTTACTGCTAAAAACATTTACCACACCAACAGCTGTTGTCTAAATATAGTTAGAAGAATACACAAATATTATAATACATAGACTTTAGTAACAATTATTAATAGGTAAGTACCTCATGCATCATAAAACATTATTATTTTGTGTGATAACATTAATCAAATCAAAGCAGCCAGATTCGCCCGAACTAGCTAAGCAAGTCAGTATGTATATCAACCAGATCACTATAACTAATAAGTAGTTTACACAGCCTGGAAATAATGAAACTAGCACCAAGTTTGGAGAGGAGAATAAAATATAAATAATGTTTTGTTTTAAAGGTATTAAAACTATTATATAAAATTTCTGGTTCGCCCTTGTCCTTTAATTTAAAAGTACACTTAAAGTAGGTTTTAACAGAAACATTTCCTTAACAGAATTAACTACTCTGCTACTGCTTGCCAATAAAACGCTTTTAAACGCAATTTTCAAAATAGGTTCGTTGTAGAAATATAGTTTTGTAAGTTCAATAAAGTATCAAATGGGATTTAGATATTTCTCATTCCTCTTCTTGGTCAACTCATCATTCACTAACGATGGGAAACCTTGACCTTAGAAGTATATCAGTCCCCTAATTTTTCGTCCCATCGTAAGAGGTTTCGTCCATCTGATCAGGTGACCCAAGATAACTGCGGTCAAATGTACCGTAATTACTTTCAAAGATATTGCCTTGTAAGATAAATGACAAATTTTCGGGCAGTTTTCTTATATAAAATTAACTAAAAAGAAAATACCTGGAAGTTATTAAAGATGATAAAATATATTTCTAATTTTACAGAGGCTTTGTAGTACAAAAGTATTTTGAAGTAAAAGGAGCTGTTTCAGGATCACTGAACCAGTTTTGTGTGAACAGGAAACGACTTCAGAATAATGTATCTAATTTAGGCTTTTACGTTTCAAATTGTCATTCTTAACAAGCTTTAAAAGTCAAAATATATTGTTGCTTCGATAAAAGCTTTTTCGTTTCTTTAACTCTTGCGAATAATGACTTAATCCATTGAAAAAATATGATTTTTAGAGGTTACAGTGATCTTTGAAAAATCTTCATGCGTAACTGGGACACTTCGTCTGACAGATGTGCGTCAAAGGCGTATGGTAATTACCTTTCAAAACGCCTTTTTGCATGTTCCACATACACTTCAAAGTACGATGCAGTCACCTCAATGCCTGTCTGTCGTATAAATGACTTCAAAATGGCTGCACAGTTGTGTGACTCTTAGAGCTATATTCTTGTTTGTTTGCTTTGTTCTGTTGTATTCGGTCTATTCGCTTGCACCACGTGATTTTTCACCAACTTTTGTGATTTTATCTTTTTGTGTTTCACTAGCTCAAATATGAGTAAGTCTACTTCAAGGACAGGTTTTATCTTAGGAATCATACACATTGCAAGTAAGAAAAGAAGAAAATATAAAGTAAACTTAATTATTCGTTGAGTTAACGCACACTACGTTGCTGTCCTGTATTAGTTCGTGGACAACACCATTTCGTATGGCATTTTTGTGCATCTACAATTTGTAGAACCGGTTAGTTTTTATCAAATAGTTTAAAAGTGTCTTCATTATTTTGATGTGTTTCGTTGGACCTACATTATGGATGACATCTGCGTTAGTTGCTATTTCTCCAACAAAAAAGGACACCATTTTGAATGATATGTGATACAACCTACATTAGCTTTATATATATATTTTATTTTAAAACTTTATGCACAGTTATTGTACAAAGGCTGACTTAATGCTAAAAGCATTCTCTATCAGTCAACCGTGGGGCGGTGTAGTGAAAAAAATAGAAGTAGGTACAGTAGACTTGTTGGCAGCTAAACTATTTATTAATAAACAATACATGAAAACGAAATAATAATATAAGTACCTACATATATACAAATAAATATATATACCTACACATATACATAGCTACATAAATACGTACACACGTACACACACATACCATATAATTACATATTGTCATACTGGCAAAATAGGAGCCATTTCACTTGGGAACGGTAAAATGTCACATGGTCGAACTTACGAATATAAAAGATGAATCTCTTTCTTTACGAGAATTTTAATTATTATACCTAACTATTTTACGGCTACTAGCCTGCTCATCATCTTCGTCATCCTAAAAGAAAATATAGCTATGAGACACTGTTCTTTTATTAGATTTTAAACGATTATGGTTCGCTAATGAAATTGATGGTGACGGCCAAAGTAATGATTGATCGAGTTACCTGAACATAATGATTACATTATTGGGAGAGTCTTCGGTTTATATTTTATTAATACGACTGTTAGATGTGACAGATTTATGAATTATTTGGCGATCGATGACACAAAGACGATGTGGCGATGGCTGGCTGTAATGATCTTTTGAAATATCTGATCATATGAAACATGATGACTTGTGCGTTATATGTATATAGTTTATTCTCGTGAATCAATCTCTGTAATTTTTATATCAAAAGGGGAAGGTATTCCCCAACAACACAATTTTGTCCATAACTACGAGTATCGTGGGATAACTTACTTACCTAATATTATGATATTACCTCCTCAATATTAATTTGTAAATGAACACAATTGTGTCCAAGATAGGTTTTACGTCTTGGACACCAACCACCCAATTTCTCAACCGAGAATTGAATCACATAAACGTTACTCAGACAATTGATTCAGCAGCGTCATCACAGTTTCTAACTTGGCGAGCTACGTGACCTGCGTTACAAATACCATGTAACAGCGATCGATGTCAAGTGTGCGGATTGTCCCGATTTGATCGATCGATTGTCACTGATCTAACATTATTAGGATTTATTAGCTGTTAGTTTCGAGAGTCTATAATATCTAGAGAAATTCAGATAGTACAAGACAAAGAATGATTTCGATATAAGTTTTATCGATGATTATGTTGCCACATTTGATGTTTTGATAATCTTTAGACTGATAAAATAAGTGCTTATTAAGGCAGTCGGTAGTGATTGAAAATTGGAGTAGCATAAAATATTAATGTCTTTTTGTATTTTTTAAATCAATTTGATGCAAATTTGTTATATATGATTGTAAATGGATAAAAGAAAAAATAGTCTTAGGCGGGATTTGAACCCACGACCTTCCCTAAACCTTCCTAAGCCATTACCAACTCTGCCACCAAGTCAAGTCCATCTGAGTCCAACTTTGCCTCCACATGATACGATTTTTGGCGATCGTCGCGCCACCAACTTTGTCGCCGAGGAGCTTGTGGTCTGTGAATTTCGTTTCATAGTAAGAATATAGGCTACCTATATGGAATCATAAATAGTTTATATTTTGGATCAATTGATGACCAATGGATGAAAACTATTTGTGTATAAATTCAGAACTTTTGTTAACACTTTAAAAATAAACCCAAATCTGAAAGTTAATACTCCTTATGCGGTGATCGGGAAATTCGGGTTAATGCAGAAACTTGATTAGGCAAAAACTACCGAATCTAGTTTCTGCGTCGATCGTGGTACGGCAGAAGTACTACACAGAAGTACTACAGAAGTAGTAAATAGATTTATTTAAAAAAATATACTTTTTAATAAATATAGATGTTAATTCTATAAAAGAGTGGCATAGAAGTAAGTATGCTAGAAATTCAACACGGCCATCATTATAAAGGTTCCGTAGTAAACAACGAATTCTCAAAGTTTCGCTATGTCCGTTCGTCTGTTTGTTTCCAGGTTAGCTCAGAAGTAATAAAAGTAATAGAAAGCTGTAATTTGACATGGATATACATATAATTTAGGCTGACTTTTCACATCTTATATAAATTCATCTCGAAATGTCAATATATATTCATATCGGTTACCAACTTTTAAATGGAACCGTTTACACTGAGACAAAAATTATATTATACCTAGTCTGGCCATAAATACTGTTACAATTAAAAATAAGAAAGATATTACATTTGAATTTGGAATCTGTCATTTTTATACGATTGTTCATTGTATTTTCTAATTTTGGCGCCAATACATTGTACAATATTTTGCTATTATTAAAATATATATATTACGGGTCTTAATCGCGTGAATAATTTAAGGTAAAATACCTTGTTTATTGCCCGACGTTTCGACCGTATTACAACGGCCGTGGTCACGGGAAGACTGAATATTTTGCTATATTAAAATGGAGTGGGGTGATAAAGAAAACCGAATCGCTGTGATTGCATTACACAAAGTTGGTATGGAGCCGAATGTAATTTTTAAAACTCTCCATACGCTTGGTATTAGTCAAATGTTTGTGTACCGGGCTATTAATAGGTACAATGAGACCTTCTCTGTTTGTGACAGAAAAAGATCTGGCCGTCCACGTAGTGTTCGTACGAAAATGGTGGTCAAAGCAGTAAGGGAAAGAATTCGAAGAAATCCTGTCCGAAAGCAAAAGATTTTATCTCGGGAGATGAAGATAGCACCCAGAACCATGTCACGCATTTTAAAAGATGACTTAGGACTTGCAGCCTATAAGAGACGCACTGGTCATTTTTTAACTGATAATTTAAAAAAGAATAGGGTGGTAAAATCGAAGCAACTACTGAAGCGGTACGCAAAGGGAGGTCACAGAAAAATTTTGTTTACGGATGAGAAAATCTTTACAGTTGAGCAACATTTTAACAAACAAAATGACCGTATTTATGCTCAAAGCTCTAAGGAAGCTTCCCAATTAGTCGACAGAGTGCAACGTGGGCATTATCCGACTTCAGTGATGGTTTGGTGGGGTGTTAGCTATGAAGGAGTGACTGAGCCATATTTTTGTGAAAAAGGTATCAAAACATCGGCACAAGTGTATCAAGATACCATTCTTGAGAAGGTAGTTAAACCCCTTAACAACACCATGTTCAATAACCAAGTATGGTCCTTCCAACAAGACTCAGCGCCGGGTCATAAAGCTCGGTCCACGCAGTCTTGGTTGGAAGTGAACGTTTCGGACTTCATCAGAGCTGAAGACTGGCCGTCGTCTAGTCCCGATCTTAATCCGCTGGATTATGATTTATGGTCAGTTTTAGAGAGTATGGCTTGCTCTAAACGCCATGATAATTTGGAGTCCCTAAAACAATCCATACGATTGGCAGTGAAGAATTTTCCCATGGAAAGAGTGCGTGCTTCTATTGATAACCTCCTCCACCTCGGCCTCAACGTTTAAAGGACTGTGTTGCAGCCAATGGAGACCACTTCGAATAAGATTTTTATATTTTGAATTGTTTTTTATTTATGTATTAAACTAACACACTGTAAAAGTAATAAATATTATTTGCAATAAAAAAAAATGTTTTTTCTTCGTAACAATATTTATGGCTAGACTAGGTATATCAAGGTTTAAAAAAAATCCGACTGATACAGCGATATGTTAACAAATATATATTTTACCTCTCGGTAAATTTGGAGGGGGTTCCTCCCAACTTTTATTAAAAGGAAAACTATCATAGCTAAGGCTTTACAAGTTTACGAGTCGACCAAGTGAGAAATTATTTATATTATAAGTTATTGTTGGAAGTATGAAACCAAAACTACTGAAAAACCATTTCTTAGACTGCATTTTTGTAATGGGCAAGGACGGAACTCTACAGTGTGCGTTCCCGGGTTTTTTATTTATACAATTGAGTAAATAAAAATACACTAAATTTTAAACACAGAAATAACGATTTTTTTTTTCAGAAATTAAATTAGTGAAGCATTTCAATGCTATAAAAAAGTAGCTTAAAAAAAACATCATTTTAATAGAAGAAAAATTACTCTTCTGTTAAGAAGGCTGTTTATTTTTGTTTTGAGTATACCATTTCTATCATAACACGATTCTGCCAAATCCAGTTTCTGCCTAATCAAGTTTCTGCCTTATCATGAATCTGTCGAACACCGTATTAGCCACTTAAAACTTTCTTCTTCAAAAACTTAAATCTCAAGTTGGTAATAGAATATCTATTCACATTTTACAACAAATAAATCATGGCCGGACTACACTACTAAAAACCTTTTTGGCATTGCTTGTTCTGGTCGCTGCCAAAGAGGACAGTTGGGCTTTATACGATCATACTTGGATGTCCAAATCGTTATGACTGAGTTTGTGTTGAATAGTTTTTATCACATTACATTTTTAGCGACAATGCTGAATTTTTAAGTCTTGTGGAAAATCGCAGTCGTCATTTGATAGCGTTATACAAATTTGACCGATGACGGGTGGCCACTGGGATGGATTGGATATCAAAAGCGGTGGACTGGGATCGATACGTCAAGAGTATGAAAGTTTCTTAACAAAACTAATTTCGAAAAACTTGCGCTTGGAAAGTAATAGTACCCATAAATTACAACAAATCAATAAGACTTGTTCATTTTCACCATTAAGAAGGTAAAATACCAATGAATTGATTTCATCATATCAATTTGTCAATAATCAATCATCAATCAATGATAATAGCAAGGATATTGATGTCAGCATGCTATATGTTGTCTTAATGTAAATTCCTATAATTCATATAGGAATTTATATTAAGACAACATATTTTTAGCTCAGAGTGTAAGACGTTCATAATATAGTGCTTACTATCGTCAATAACATTTAGTTTTTGGTTTAACTATTTTACTAGTTCTATATCCTATTAGTTTGTTCTATATCCTATTTGTTTGGACCGATTAAGGACTCCGGCCAGTTAAACATGGTCTAGTGGTTTGACAAATATGTTGCGAAACTTAATATTCGAAGTTGAACTAATGTCATACATATGATGATAAAGTATCTATTTGTTCTCATAAACACGTGTAAATCCTCTCTTTGAATAGGAGAATCAAAATAAAAATCTCTTTGCACGGCAGTTGTAATAAAACTTAGGTGTTCAATTTTCTGAACCCAAAACCTACTTCAATTTTCGACACGATAAAACTAAAGAGGCAGCACCTTAATATTTTGGGAAATTCAATAAACAAAAAACGTGCCCACGAAACCACACGATCAGGCACACGAAGCACCGGCTGAATCCTCTATTTATGTCCGATAAATCATGCGGAACAGAAATTCAATCAGGGACCCATGGATCGTAGTAGGATATTTAATATCTCTTGTATTATGGTATTATCGGCTCGTCCGGTATCGTACTGTTTATGTAGTTTTTATATAGCTTCTGGTCTGCTGTATTTATAAGTATTACGACTTAAGCATTTATCTGGAAGGCTATTAATGTTATCGTCATGCTTATTTTCTTTTATCTAAGTAAGACTATGGACGAGAAGTTTGTGAGGAAGAGAGTACGAATTATCGGTTTGAAGAATCTTTATTTTCCTAAGGACAATACAAATAGTTTACTTACATGAGAGAAATATTAACCCGTAAGTACACTAATCTTCGAGTATATGCCCACGGTCAGTGGCTACGTTAGAGTACAGTGTGAAGAGAAAATATTTTAAAAAAATATGAGAAGAAAATATTTATTTACTAAGCTAAAATCATTATTAATGAAAGAAAACAAAATGAAGTGGTATAGATAGGAAGGTGTTACAAAAGGTATTGCGATCTAATATTCACTTCGTTTGTCGGGTGCACCAGGTGGCTTGGAAACTGGTAAGTGGATATAAAAATGCATAATAGTATCGGCTTATCTTTGTATAAGTTTATAATATATTTCTAATAAATAAAAGGAAAGTAAATTTAAAAAATAAGTTTATGTAAAATAAATAAATAGAACTGGCATCACTCCAAAAATCTACTCAAATTGCACTCCAAACGCAATAAGCATAGAGTCATTTACCATTGAGTTAGATTAAAAGACATTTCAAATGCAAACACAATGCAGCTTATCTTTGGAAATTCGTTTTAAAGATATTAGATTTTACACTGGTTATTAATATTTTGTTTTAATTTACTTTATGTGAATTTGAATGAAAAGATTAAAGAGAAACAAATGTTTTAGCAATTAATTCGCTACTTAAACAAATAGTTTAAGAAGCGAATTCATTGTTAACATTTTTAAACTTCTAGTTAAATTGAAAACTATCATTTAGCTTAATCATTTATTCACACACTAACCTGAAATTGTACGTTAAATTGTTACAAAGAAATAATCTAGCTCACCTTGAACTACTAACATTTTCTTACTTACTTGTAAGCGCATTTTTATTAACATCAGCCTTATGTTCGCAAAAAAGTTCAAAATTTTCGGGGACTGGAAGGCTGTCCCTTGGGGGTCATTTTGGATCTTTACGAGGGCCCTTAAGTAACGTAAGGAAATAGTTTCATCTCACCCCGGTCACAGATTACGGGACTGCTTTGCAGACTTCTTGGCGGTTTTATGTTGAGTGTTCTTGAAATGCTACATGCTGCTTTGAATATGTGGGTGTGTACCTTATGCGAGAAGTTCTTGTATCTAATTTGAATTTAAAGAAAGTTATATGAAAAGAAAATAAATGAAGTGGTCGTCATCATCGTTTTTGTCAAATACATAGATACCTTACCAAGTGTATTGTATCAAATTTTACCCATTATTTTAATATATAAACCTGTTCATGAATGGCACAAGCTATTTCTCATAGCTTCAGCCTTAAGAGGATAACAAGTTTCCTAGGAATGTGTAACCGCACTTAGCCTGAAATTTGTTTACCGGAGTGTTCTCAAAAAAGGCGTTACGGTTGATATTTCTTTATTTAAATCATCATGTTTTGAATTCTATACCTCAGGTCAGTTCAGTAGAACCATAACTGCGTTATTCATTTATTTATATCGATTTATATATTTATGTTATCGGTTTCTATAGTCTGTTAAGACATTGATTATTATATTTATGATATTTAAATCGCTACATCACCTAAAGGTAGACTAGTAGATAATGCTTTTAGCATTAAGTCCGCCTTAGTTTACAGTACATTCAGTTTAAATAAATACATTATTCCTTGGTGTGGATTTATCTTATAAAAGAAAAAAAAAGAAAACTCGAATTGATTTTAAAAAATTGGATCGGATCGGAAAATGATCGGATTGACTTACAACACATGAACTATCAGAAATATTAATTGCTTTGGATTGAATGATGAAACCCATATAAATGCTTTATAGTTCTTTGAGGTCATCAATCTTAGGGTTGTTCAAAGCGCAACGTTAAATGAATGATATGAAAATTAAAATAATGCATTTTTTCTAATTGCGCTTTAAAGAGTTATTATTCCTTGATAATAACTCTTGAAAGTGCAATTAGGTAAGTGAAATGACGTCAAACGCACGAAAGGGGTAAAGAACTGAAAGAATGTAAAGGCCTTTGTTGAAAACACTATCGACATGCAAAAACCTATGATAGGAGTAATTTCTAAATGCATTTTATATATTTTCAAGGTAAAAACTAGCGGCTTTGCACTGTAAATCACTTGTAAAGAGGTTATTAAGCAGAGCGTGTAGCTATAATTTTCTCGCTTTAAATTGTGACGTGAGCTCTTTTTTTATTAGTTTTTTAGTTACCTTCGTAGTTAAAGAGGAAAATAATTTTATAAAAGTACCATCGAGTGATAAGGAAAAGTTGTACTTAACTAAACAGAAACTACAAGAACTCAAACTTATAACTATCTACATGAAATTACCTGTTTACATTCAATCGATAAATTTACTAAATAATAGGAAATTTTGTAGTTTGCAAAATAGACCTGTCCGAAATTGTGCTAAAATATTCCAGGGATCATTTTGTAGTCATTGGGTATTGTTCCACTTTACACGCCGAATACAATGAAAACTTCTATTCCATATTACTTTTCAATTACCCGAACCATCTTATCTGACCTTGAAGAAGAAACATTTGGAGAATTTTTGGAAGCAATATTTTGGCCAACGAGTTTTATGACGTTAGGGATGTATATGCTCACATCACAGCGATTTTTATCCACCAAGTTAAACAGTTTTACTTTTGAAGCGTGTTTTGCTATTTATCTAAGTGAAATTTTAAAAGTTAATTAAACGACCCACGCATTTTACTCCACCAAAACGTAATTCACCCGAAATTCCTTCGCAGTCTTTCTAGTTAAGTGTGAATAATCATTCATTGCTATCCAAATTGCGCCTACTTATGCAAATTTAAATTTAAAAATAGAAAAGATAGATTGCTTGTAATGTGGGACCACAATCACATATTGCTAGTTATCTTTAAAAAAAAAAAACTTAGTGTAACACGACTGCTGTATAAATTTTTCTGCACTTAACATTTGAATAGGGATATATTACCAGTTGATAAGTTTTAAACCGAAGACAGTACTGTGTGAACATTGTACAAGTTATCTTCTTTACACGCAGTAAAAACAATTGGACTTTGGAAATGTTTTAAAAAGATTGTTTTGTTTTGTTTCGTTACATTCTTGGCAAAGCTAGTATGAAACTGGTTCGAACTCTACATTAAAACCTTTATAGTTTTGACTTCAACATCTAAAGAACAACAGTAAACGAGGTGTCTTTTTAAACAGTTAGTTGTGTGATTATTTTTATCTATACTTACTAATATTATAAATGCGAAAGTTTGAATGTATGTTTCTTCATGGATGTTTCTTCACAACGGGTAATTGGATCTGGATGAAATTTGGCATAGAGATAGATAGCACATAGGCTACCTTTTATTTTGGATAAATTTGTTGTTTAATATTTTCACGTGAAAGATGTTGCGGCCGACAGCTAGTATAAAAATGAATGGGGACTTTTCTAACAGTACATCGTACGATCTTTAGATAGAAATATCGCTTGGTAGTCACCAATCAACCAATGGCTTGAAAATTACTTGTCGCTTATAATTTAAGATTTGATGTAACTTATTACTACTTGACATACGATATTTATTATAATGAGACGAATAAAGGCAAATTAAAATAAATTGTAAAAAGTGATTGTAAAAGTTAGTGAGACTAAAACCTGCCTTATACCACTTTCTTAAAAGGAATAATGAAAGCTAGTCTTAAAATGAGTTTATCCTCTATAATATATCCTCTATAATAATCTTAAATCGAGAAGTCGAGAAGATTGAAGATCAAATGCAATAAAGACAGTGTTTGCCGCGGGAAATTATATCTATTGAAAGTTACGTATAGTCGAGACTTTAAAGTGTACTCACTGCTACATATACTGAATTCTCATTACAGCACACTTATTTTCTTATAAGGAGTGAGAAACATGCTAAGTATTTAACTTGTCTTAGTAACTTAGAGCTTTGTTTAAGAAGGTTAAGAAAATTGTATAGAATGAGAGACGATACAATAGGCTAGGGTTAAAAGATTTTTTTGCGATTTTAATGTAAGTCAGCGTAAATACTGTAAATGATTCTTGTTTTGGCTGGATTTTTATGAATAATAAAGTGGCGGTAATCCAGTGTTTAAGGCATCGGATTTACAATCGAGAAGTCACAAGTTTGAATGCTACACAATATTCTACTAGTGTGAATCGAATCCTAACACGGGCTACTTAGTTTAACTAGAGGGGTCAGCGAGGTTGCTAATTAATATGCGAACGAAACATTGTTTAAAAGATTACTAACAATATGTTAGTAATCTTTTAAACAAAAGAAATATCTTCAAAGCCGAAATCGTAAATCATTCAGTTAAACGAAGTTGTATTAAAATTAAAGTCAAAATGAATAAAACACACAATCTTATTCTATATCGTAACATCAAAATAAATAAATTTATATCCAAATTACTGTAAATCAATCAACGCGCGAATTTGTTCGTGAAAAGTTTTGTGTAGCACAGACACCAATCAGTTGATAATACTGGTTGGCGTTCTCAGTAAGAAAGATTAATTTGTAAATCACTTTTAAATTAAAAGTGATGTACAAATTTATCTTTTTTTTTTTCTTTCGAACTTTCGGATATTTTTAGTTTACATTGCATGCACAATGTAATAAAAATGTCAGAATGATATTTGATGATTAAAGTTTATTGAAATAAAGTTCGTTTCAACTCTGAATTATAAAATTAAAGATCGGCTTTCTGTTTCACATTTTTGCATCCAAGTAACATACCGAGAAAAGTGTCTATCAGTAGTTTAGTTATTTTTGTCTAAAAATACAATAATGGATCGCAAACTTCTGACTCTTGTGAGAACCGAACCCAATACCTAAGTATTGTACAGTAGTCTACCTTACGCACTCCCACTTTGCTTCCGCAATATTTTAAATTTACATTAATGAACCGTAATCACGACATATCACACCTAACTTAACTAAAAGCTTCACACCCGTCTAAACTTTTCTCTACTCTACTTACCGTTTATAAGTGTACTATAAAGTATAACCCACAAAAATGAAATTGAATTTCATTAACAGGCGTCTATTTACACGAAACACCACTATAATTTATACCAAACAAACCATAACAAAAATATATGATAAGCGTGAACTTTAGTTGTAGATAGTTAAGACTAAACCCTAATAAATATATATACAAATTTGACCGTGTTGTCGTTACGTACAGGGACATTTTAGATTTAAGATTCTTTCATGAAATTTTTAGAAATAAAATCGACTGTCCCCAACTCTTGTCAAGTTCTCCCTTCGGGTTTCTCGAAGGCCATCGCACAAGCCAGTTACGCCCCTGGTTCCACCCCTTCATAGAACTAAGTTTGGAGCGAGTTCGCCTGTTTCTAGATTATTTAAGCTTATCAATGAAAACAGTGCTTCTACTGACCTTCACACAGATGGTCAGTTCACACTCATCCGGAATGTTAACATCTCTCTCGACAAACCTAATCCTAAATTATATCTGGTCACAGAAGGCCTTTAGTGGAACCATGTTAAATTGTTTAATGCATTTAAAAATAAAATTATACCTAGACGTTTTCAAAATAAAATTAGTAAGAACATTTTTTTTTTTTTGTAAACCTCTTTGCATGTAGTGTTTACCTATAATTAGATGTACAGAGTACTCATAAAATTTACTTTTTACATTTTTTTCTCTTTTATGTATTAACTGTAACATCTGTTGGTAAACCTTAAATAAATAAAAAAAATATGTATTTTAAAACCTATAAAATATGAAGACGGTGATAGCAGTCCTTGTTGTATTCCGTTCAATTTTGGTAATTTATTGCTATTCAAGGACTAAATTGCCTAAAGATTACTTTGTCAGCATGTGGGAGGTAAATAATAATTGAAAGCAATTTTGCCATATAATGGGTTATCAAATATTTTGTAAGAGGCCAGAGCTACAAGAAGCAAGAATTTATTATTCGAAATAAAACTTAACAAATAAAATGCTATTTTATTAAGGCATTTTCTGAATTGCTTCGTAATTCTTGGTATTCCTGACAAAACTGAACTATAAATTGAGGAGAAAATTAATATTCATTTCAAAATAAGTATCTACTTACTAAAGTGATAAATTTGACACACAAACAGTCAGTTTGACAGAAAATCGGTATGACAGTTAACCCATTCCAAATGACGTTAAAGTTTCCATCATCTAGTAAAACATTATCATCAAATTGGTAGGGTACTAAGGTAATATCGTTTGATCTCGTATCGCAATATTATTGCGATTTTACTTAAAGTACATTTATTTTCTTGAACGAAACAAGACATTACTGAGAAGAGTTGCATAATTTCCCCTTCGTCGACCAAAATAATGAACTACCATTCCACAAGGATAAACGCCACACTGCTTCCATACCTAAGATAAGTTATTTTTTTTCTAGCAATTCGTACACTGTCAGGAGTCGACATAAAAATGTGTGTCACGAAGGAATAAAGTCGACGCCTGCAGTATTAGTGTTAGATGCCTTCCAAAACCAGACGGTTGGAGCTCCCGCTCAACCGAAATCAATTTTATATTAGAAACTGCTATTACGGTGCTGCAGATAATACGTAGTACGTGACGCAGATTTCTAGGCTTTAACTATGTAATTGTTGAGTCCACGTATGCTTCAGATCTTGGCTAGGTTTGCGAATCCAAATAAATAGGTGCCTAATTTATGTCCCTCTTCAATATACCTGCCACAAAATTTTTGTATGCCAATTTTTGCGTAACATTCAGAGATTTATTTGCATATATTGTATTGACTGTATAGCGTCAAGGTATTATTAGGATGAACGTGGCATTGTATGATTGTGTAATTCTTTTTTTTATTTCTGAATTGGCACACAATCATCTAATGTTGCACTGATTAAGGACTGCAAATAATATCTGTTTTAGGAAGTTACTGCCCGGATTTCATACAAATTTGTGAGACTTGTGAACACCTAACAATCAATAAATTAATAATCACCAAAAAAGCATTTGATGTAAAGGATATTTTCGAGTAAAATTAAAAACACTGTAAATCTATTTTCCAGTATCTTATGCCTAATAAACGGGCTGGTCTAACCGATTCCATCGTCCTATAGCGATTACATATTTAATCAACAATAAAGGTAACGCAAAACGTTAGTGGACTATTTTCATCCATGGAATCCATCAGATACAAAATACGGATCTGTGGACTTTTAGAAGTGTGACATAACAGGACAAATATTTATTTATACCGTATACCGTTACACTGTCGGACAAATGTCTCTCCTTCCCTATCCCTTCCATATCTTCTAACCACTTTCTATATTTACAGGTTACATAGTGGGTGCCTGACGGTGGACGTCGTTGGTGAGACAGACCAAAAAACACTGATGTAATGAGACATGCTTTCGTAAGTAAAAGAAGTAAGTTATTCGTTCTGAAGGAAAATTCTGAACAAATACTATTATTACAAACAAAATGTACTGTCTAGATTAATGTTTTTTTATAGTGTACAGCATCATTCTTACCTGTTTTATCATCCAAGACTCTCAAAGGAACACCTGAAAAGAAAAAGCCTCATTAGTATACGCAGTACATGTTAAAGCTAATATAGGTCATAATAAACTGGTTTCTCAAATAAGTTTCGGACGGCAGTCTGGCTAGGTTTTGATCATTTTAGAGAGCCGTTTTTATATAATCTAAATACTTACAAAAATTCGATATTTTTAATTTATTAATATCAATACAAACAGATAGTATTTATTCAGAATAGGGCCATTATATTACATTTTAGTCGATGGAAATAATATTTTTATGTATGTAACATTTTTAGGAGCCACCTAAAAATGTTACATACATAGAAAATAGGCATTAAGTACACATTTACACTCTGCAAGAATAGCGCCTATTCACAACGATCACAAAGCAGTCCTCCACTTACAAACTCAAAGGCAAAATAAAGTAAACATCGCCCGTTATATTCACCAACACAAAACCACTTTCAATAACTAAAACATAAACATATACTCCATATCCCATTCACAGTCCCCAGTAAGTGTTCTACCAAAGGCGAATTACATGTTGTTTTTCAAAGTGAAAAATATCATCACTAAAAACACTTGTAAATTTACCATACTGCCATATTTTTCCCCTATAATAAGAGGAACACCTAAAATATCCCTTGAGAGTAAGGAATATGTTGTACTGAATAAGGTAAAAATGTTATGGATATAGGCGCTAGATGAGACAAGCAAATAATTTTACAGGTTTATTTTTGCAGTAGGTTTTTTGTTTAAAGAGTAGTTTGTTTTTTGTTACTGTATTTTAAATGTGTTTACCAAAGAATCATATTTATCACCATCTACCAGTTTGTTTTTCTCCTGCTTGTTTTTATCTATTTTACTTTCTTCTACTGTACTGTAGTCTGCTAATGCCGCAATAAATTCTCAATCAAAAGGCAGCAATGATACTACTAGGTATTTACTTTAAAACCTTTTATATTTTATGCACACCAAAACTTACATATGTATTTCAGAAACTTTACGATCTGAGTTTGCTTACCAGTTTTACATTTATATGAACCAGACAATTCAAATTTAAAAAAAATAACAAGCTGAAGGGTTTGTTTATACGCGCTTATCGCTGAAAGTTCTGGGAAAATATTATGATATATGACACCTTCATACCATATTTCGACCAAAAAAAATCAATAGGTAGGAAGCTTGGGCTACTTTTTACCGTACCAATAAATATTCACGAGTTACTACGGTGACACTTAGAAATTATATTAACCTAGAGCACCAAGCTTGATCCATAAATCAAATCACAACTGACTTACATTTATGCATTACCGCCTACTTTTGAACATCAGCCTACCAGGCGAAATTGTAAGATGTCAGTTAACGAAACAGGAATGATGTTGGCAGGTCGGCTGTGTGCTACGTGATTCATATTCATATTCTTTTATTTCGTAAAACCAATTTACATGTCAATGTTCAGAAAATGACAATAATAGTAGGAAGGTCAGTTCAAGTAAGACAATAATAATAAAAAGACAAGAATAATAATAATAAATTGATTATTAAACATTGCAAGTCAATGATACATTAAAAATTAATTGCAATTGTAAAATGTTTGGTCGACAAGCCACCGTTTCAGGCGCGACAGCTCAATAAGGTAGGATTTTGTTTTGTTTTGTGGTATATTTCGGAAACTTATTGTACAACTCTGGACCCAAATGAATAGGGCGGTAAATTGTTAATACAAAATTAAAAACATATATAAATATAATAAAACTTTTCGAGTCTTCCCAGGCATTATAGATGTGTTTTAACAAAGCAACTCTTGCATCTGTTATTGAACAACCTTTAGTAATTAAAAATAGAATGATCTTTTCAAAGATTTTACTGAATGCGAGTGACACTGATATTGTGTTATCGAAAATTACCAGCATCCGTTTTGCTACCTGACTTAATAAACAGAGGTATAAGAATCAAGTATCAGAAAATGAGGTAAGTAGTCACCTTATTTTGGCCACTTTAAAGTGTCTGGCAGAAATTATGGCCCGCAGGAAGTGTCAGAATTTGCTGAATAATATTTTTCAATAGTATTTTACACCATTTATATGAAAATCAACTGTCAGAAAATAAGACAACGTAGTCCGATTTTTTCTTACCTTTCTCACCTGGTGTCTGAAAATTGGCCGTCTTTACAACTTAGCTGGTATGATAGCATTGAGTGTACATAAACACTACCCAAAACCCTACATTTTATCTGACTGAAAATGAAATATGTCTGGAATGCCTGGGATCTTGGAACATAATCTTTAAAAGTATTGTTGCCCTTGCAGTTTCTTGGTATACACGTTTAAGGCCCGCAGTGAAAATGGAAGTAAAGTGAGCAATTTCGCTATACATTATATATTAGCTTTCCTAAACTTGCACTCAGGCATAAAATAATCAATAGAATTTCATGAAATAATTTGGTATAACTTGCAATCAGCAATATACATGATGAGGTTTACATTATACATGAACAGAATTACCTGGCACTTTTATCGAGTTTTCCAAGTGAGCTTCTAAGGCTTGCCTTAATATTTAGACCGTCCTGACTCTTCAGAAAACGTTCGCGTAAAAAATCATCTTATTAAAACTAAACTTTGTTTTATTTTTGTCACGGAAATAATCTCAACGAAGCCTCTTCTATTACATCTTATTCTACGTCCTCTCGGGTTACCTACAGACCAATAATAAAGATCATGTTTTACACCCCTGTAAGATTTCGAACAGGGGATGATTAGGGTGCTATTTTGATGTGCGGGCTTGTAAATGTTGCACCCCATATTGAAAATTACAGGCTCAGAAAAATTTATCTGATTATTATTTGATGGGTATGGTTAACTTAGGACTTTATACAGAGCCTTGAGACTACAGACAAAAGTGTGTAATAGTTAAATGCCATTTTAGAACCTTTTTAGTTACTGTAATACATTTTTGATTACAACAAATTATTGTACTAAGGTTTTCTGGACAGGAGTTGATGTCGTAAGTTTAAGGGGAACATATGTCTAGCAGCTATAATAATGATAAAATGTAAATAACAAGGTTATACAATTGTAAAAAACATGAACAATTATTTTTTTAATTTAATACGATTTTTTATTATTATGCCTTTATTAAAAATTCTTTAACTTCCGAAGCAAAATACTGCACTTGTGAAAAGTCGATTCTTTAAGTACATATAATGCCTGTTCGCAAAGTACAGGCAAAAAAAAGCCGGAAAAAAACGAGGCAAAAAAAACTTGCAGCCACTTTTTTTAAATTGCTAATGTTTACAATGTTTCTTTATTTATAAACTGTATATGTCGGTAAGGTACAGCCTTTTTGGTACAACATAGTTGGAGCATCCACTTACAGATACTGATACAAATTATAAAAGTTTATTTGTCACTTAATATATAAAAACTATATGTGCCAATATTGGCCAAATTACTGTTAACTAATGAATAAGTATAAATGTTTTGCAAAAGAGACAAAATAATGGCTTTAATTTATCATACAAAATCGTTACCTTCAAAAGTAAATCGTTTTCTTTAACCGTTTACTGATTACAGCTAAATAAGTTTTTGATTCATAACTTAGATTAGTAACTTTTTGACTGACACAAACAGCACAATACGATCTATTTACGATTAAAGGTACTTTTTTTAATTTAAATGTTAAATGGGTAAAGATTTTTGCGATAACAAATGTCTCTTTGTCAAATTTTATTAAAAGTCATTTAGAGATTTAGACACAATTGAGTATCATACATTTATCCAACTAGGTATCTTTCGCGCACACAAATTAAAATATCAAGAGACCACACATAAAATATCAGCAGGATTGTAACTTATAAAAAAAAAAAATTATACACATAAAAAAACCCGCCTGCACAAAAAAGATGGAAACAAGATCCCCTATAGAATTATATAATTTCATGCAGTCGGAGACACTTTACCAAGTTCATTGAGATTACCGATCCATTAATGCCTTCGACTGCATGAAATTATATAATACTGTAGGGGATCTTGTTTCCATCTTTTTTGTGCAGGCGGGTTTTTTTTATTTTTATATTTTATTTTTTTATTTCATACTTTTTAGTAGTTGTAGGATGTAACCGATGTAACAACTTTTATCACAGCTATTGAAAATTGAAAAAAGAATGGTTGCTAACTAACTTTTTTAGTATTACAGTCATAATCATGTTATACCTTTTTGAAATGCTTAAGATGAGCCCTTTCATTTGATATCCATATTGCAGTATTCAAAATAACTTTTTTTTCACACCTCATTATTTTGACATCTCACAGCCGCAATGTTTGTTTTTTTCAAACGTCACATATCTAAGAACACTTGGGCAATCAAGACAAATTTAACGACGTCTGAATTGTATAAATCCGTTCTGTGAATTGTGAGATATCAGGTAATAAAGAATATTACATACATACATACATACATACATACATACATACATACATACATACATACATACATACATACATACATACATACATACAAGATACGCGCGAAAAACATAACCCTTCTTTACAGTCGGGTAAAAAACAGAGTTATGATAATAAAGTAAAAGAATGCTTAAAATGATATTAAAAAGCTTAGGGATCCTCATAAGTAAACCCAGTCCCGATATCATAGCCTCGAAATTCCCTACTACAAATTTCGCAGACTAAACTGAACGATCAAGCGGAAACCATAGCAGATCACGCTATCCTGAAATCTAATCTCGACTTTATATAACTCAACCACTTAATTATAATAGGTTAGAACATTCACTCACTTAATTAAACCCTAAAACAAGTATACGCAAAATTTCACCGTAAATATGATTTATTATGCACATATTCAAACCCAAACGCGTTGGTGGGTTTAAAGCCTTTTTGCCTACTACAAAATGTTTTAACCTATCAAGAATGTACACAAGCAATTGTAGGTCTTATTCATTGTTCATAAATATCAATGTACTTTGCTCGGTTTTCATGCTTAGATTTAAGCCCGAGCGAACGCAACCACAATATTATGAACCTAAAATTGTATAACCAATCTTATGAAACCTAAGTATTATTACAAATTTCATTAATCACCAGATACTATTACTGATCAATCTGTAAGTGTTAAAACTTAGTGAATAATTTGTTCCAGGTGGATTAATAAGATATCTGAAATTTACTGGCCCTGGCCCCAAAATGCCTCTAAGAAATTCAAAATCGTTGTATGACGAACTTTAGTTCTTTGTAGAAAAATATTCTCAACTGTTTATTTTCTACATATTCTCTACACGACCGTAAGTACAAAATTAAAATTTTAAGGGGGGCAAGGGAATGGTTAGGATCGGATTGGCAATCGATCGGTTTAACTTATTTTCAGTCCTGGCAAGACCTCACTTCCAACCTAAGCATTTTAACTTAGCTCCTCTCGCAACCCACAATATTAGTTATCTTTTGTAAATAACAAAAACAAAAGATTAAGGTTCAAGTGTCAATTTGTGTTATAAAAATAATCTCTGAAAACAAAAAAGGGTAAGCATAAATTTACGATGCAGATGATAAAAATCTTGGATATTTTTATAGTGGTGTAATATAAGGTCTTGATTTTTATGTTTCATCCCTTGAGTGCATTAACTTGTAGTTTATTAAAGGAGCATAATACCATAACATTTAAAACAAAATTTATACTATAATAACATAGTAAACACTACGCAAACGGAAGCCAAGTGCTAATAAATGCCTCGTAAAACATATGATCAATCTGGTCTCTAAATCTCCAACACTGAATAATTTTTGCATAGACGAAAATAATACCTACAATAATATAGAATTTTTCATCAAATACAACGAAGAACCATACCTATCGTACTTTTAAATTTTAAAAAATCTTAAATTTGTTTCTAAGTGTTACGAGGGACATTGAATGAAACACTTAATTTCATATTGTAAACCATTTTTCATTTTCTCGAATTTATTTATGTTTTACTAGCTTTCGCCTGCGGCTCCGCCCTTCCTCGGGACTGTTTGAGCGTGAAAGCGTAACAGACAGGCAGACAGAGTTTCTTTCACATTTATAATATTAGTATGGATATGGATTACTAAACCTACCCAACCAGTTTTGTAATGCTCTATATCTATACACACGTCATCATATCTACAACAATAGCTACACCCATTTACATAACTTCGCACGTCAAACATAACAATATGACTGAGAGTAAATTCTGCGAACATAAAGCACCCTGAATCTATTCAGCCATTGAACTAGATCATACCGCAGATTAAACTTAATCGATTAACGGCTTATTTAGCGAAATATCCTCATACCGACTAAGTAAGCTTATTATTTATCGCAAGGGAAAACGATAAGCCGAACCATGAATATCTACTTCAATGACGCTATCTGTTATATACGCAGAATATAGTCATTTTCCAATGTTATTAATGGTATTATGGTTATAACCGTTATGGTTATTTTACTGTCATATAAATGTAGAATATTTAGATTGGTGCAGATCTAGAATATATGTTTCATCTTTCTCATGTGTAACGTCTTTCCTTTCAGTTTCATTAAAATGGATTTCGTTAAAATGGATGGAAGTGTGAAACAGAAAGTCGGGGAAGAGCGCGCTACTTGATTTGACCAATGACCGCGCGGTACTAGAGTTGGATGTTAGATGCTATTCATCATAATATGCAACATAATAACTCAGTGCGAACTACTATAAGATTCGCTTTTTTTTGTTTTAGAAATAATAATGAACCTCTATAAACTATAAATAAATTTAAAATATTAGTGTGAAAAAGCAAAAGGTAGTGACTCAATGTAAAATCTCTTAAACTACTTTATTAAGAAAGCAGCTAGTTTAAAAGTAAGAGTCGTCAGTTTTTTTAATAAGAGACACACCTCCGTCACCAGAGGGACTAAGGAAGAACTTATAGACCGAACTAAAGAGCACTTACTCCTGTCGTTTGATAAGGCGAACATCCCCAACTAACGAAGAAAGACAGTGCAGGACTGATAGCTAAACATCCTCTCCGAAAATTCAATTCAGTTTTTATTGCCTAATAATAAGTATTAAAAAAAAATAATTCAACAATAAAAGCTTCACGAGTTTTAAGCGGATTTGAAACGTAGGTACTTACCATTGTTTGGCACCACATTGTAGGTGTGCGCCAACCAACTCCACAAAACTGTTAAAATTACTGTTTACGTAAGATAGTAAGCCCGTAATCCTTTAATATTTCATATTACTGTTGTTACAGCGAAATAAAGGTAATTTACATTATGTTAGATACGTATATTAAATGATTTAACATAATAATCTATACTAATATTATAAAGCGGAAGAGTTTGTTTGTTTGATTGTTTGTTTGTTTGTTTGTTTAAACGCGCTAATCTCAGGATCTACTAGTCCGATTTGAAAAATTATTTTTTTGTTGGATAGCCCATTTATCGAGGAAGGCTATAGGCTATATAACATCGCGCTACGACTAATAGGAGCGGGGAAGCGACAAGAAATGTTTCAAAAACGGGGAGAAATTACGCATACGAAGTTGCGCGGGACAGCTAGTGTTTTACATATAATGACGTCTCGACTGCCAATTGGTAGTGAAGATCGATATTACTGCAGAGCGATCTATTCTCATAACCCGATGGGTACGGAAATCAGATACGAATGAAGAGATATCAATAGTGGCAATGTACGACGATTGCCGTAGGACTCTGAGACAAAGGTAGCGTTTTTTTTAGAAATATTACGCTACTGTGAACCTTACGTAAGTGTAAGGTTATTTATTTCGCAGATTTTTAGATCTGTTTAATCACCACAGAGTTATAAACAGTCAAAGTGGAGAGATGTGAGATTTTCCAGCAAAAGTCTTTCTCTTGGGACCTAGGATAGGCGGTCATATTTATTTCAACTTATAATTGAGTACTACTTTTTAGGGTTCCGTAGCCAATATGGCAAAAAACGGAACCCTTATAGTTTCTAGTTTCGCCATGTCCGTCTGTCTGTCTGTCTGTATGTTCGTCCGTATATCACAGGCATATTACTCAGAGAATTCTTAATGACTATTGATGAAATTTGGTGAAAAGGGGTCTTATAGTGGCCGCTACTTAGTTTGATAGCTAAATAATAAAAATAAATATTTTTAGGGGGGCACTCCATACATGTAACAGAAGCTGAATTTTTTTTTCGCCTAACATCAACGTGTGGCAGATAATTCGACAGGTCTTTTAAGATCATTTTAAGGTTTCTAAAAAACTTTTTTGATTCAGTAAATATTATTGGAAATAATAGCTCCAAAAGTTGCATAAATGTGCCCCCCCCCCTCCTTAACTTTTGAACCGTGTGACCAAAAAATATGAAAAAAACCACAAAGGTAGCGCTTAACAAATACTTTAAACTAACATTATTATTATTATTTCGGACATGATATACCGTCATTGAGTTATAGCCGAAAAACTGCTTTTCTCAACAAAAGGTCCGACATGCTCTTATCCGGTTTTTTCTTCTTACAGCAGTCGTACACACTCCCACTGCCCTCTGCCTGAGTGGATGTCGGTTATAGTGTATGACCGACTGCAATCATGAAAAATTTCTAAAAAATCACTTTATTGATTGGTTGCTAGGCAATCAATGTTTTCTTATGACGTTATCACGTAAAATCATCGTCCGTAAACCGACTTTACAGACAACAATTTCTTTTTTTTTTATTGTAATGACCATAAAAACAATATGGTTTTTTGCTACTGTTCGCTTGTTCTTTGGCTACTGTACTTTGGATCGTGGTTACAATCTTGTTAATTTTACAAAGATACCAAATCATTTTTCTGTTAAAAGTAGCAAAATCTGTTGGAAAGTAACTTTGTGAAAATATGTATTCCACTCACATCTCTAGGGTGATATTACCTGAGTAGCAGTGGTAGCGTCCTTTGATAGCTCGCTTAAGATGATTTGTTTTTGACTAACTTTATAACAGAATCTAGCAAATGAGAAGGAAATTGTGAAGCGTAACACGCGCAAACATAAATTTGCGCCTCTCTTAACCTTATAGATAACACTATATCATGCACAGTTTAAATTTCTTCTACTCTTATTAAAGTATTTGCTTTACTGCAATTATGTAAAAAGTATGATATCAATAGATCGGAACTCTTCAAAGTAAAAGTTTCTTTTGGGGGTCGTTATAGAGAGATTTTTACGACAGCAGCAGGATGAGAAATCGGCGAATGGATTCTTTTAAAGGAAATTAATCTTCTTCAAATTGGTACTTTTAACAGTTAACTGGAGTCGGGGGTCATAAACGAACCCCATGATTCATATTTCTTGCCATAACTCTATAGCTTAAGCGTGTACATTCGCGCGCGTTTACGTAGTCTCGGTACTTCGCGAGGTGCGGTGGGTAACAGGCTCTCGTCGACAACGAATTTTACAATTATATGAAGACGAAGATAATAAATTTGATTCAGAAATCGTCCGTGACATGACCATAACTGCCTGTGACGACGAAGAAATCAGCGACTGTGAGGAGTCGGAAGAACTCAGCTGCTCTGAAGACAGTAAATTGGAGACGGGTGAGGATAGCGACTCTTTCTTTCTTTTTCTTTTAACCTCGAGATCTTTTGGTTTTTGTAGAGGTAAAAACAGATTCAAGTGGTTTAAGAATCCTCCATGTTAGACTTCTAAGATTATTTTTATGAAGGGCTTAGATTAGCGATTATTTTTTTTATTTTTAGTCGATTTCGAAAATAGTTGTGCTTTTTTATTATTTAATTAATACACACAAGCGTATTTATGTTATTTTTTTTAGACATGGGGGCCTTTAAAGTTGCCTCTTAAAAATATAAATGGTCGCACGGTTCGAAAGATAAGGGGGGAACACAATTTATGTAACTTTTGGAGCGATTATTTCCAAAAATATTAAAAAAAAAAAGAAGAAACCCTAAAATGTTTTTGAAACTTATCGAATGATGTGTCACACGTTTTTTTAGCTTCTGTTACATACAACGTGTATCAAAAAGGTGTGGTCATATTCAAGGGTTATGTGTCCATGGTACAGAGTGCACATACCTTAATTTTATCGAAATTGGAGTACTCTAAAATTAGTTATATTTCGGGAATTGCACCGATCGTGGTCACGGGTCGACTAGTCGACCCGTGACCACGATCGGTGCAATTCGATCGAAACGTCGGGTAAATAAAAGGTTCGTACCTTTAAATAATTCACGCGATTAAGTCCCGAAATATAACTAATATGTATAAAAATCGCGAAAGTTTAAAAACAATAATTACTCTAAAATTTTATTTATTATTTTTTCATTCGTATATTTATGAATAAAAAAGTTATCAATTAAAAAAAGAATTACTTAAAAAGTTCTATACCATAATAATTCACTTGAATTGTGCACCAGGAGGGGTATATATACACATGCCCATGCGCAAATTTGTCAAAAAGAATATGCTATAACTATGTAATAATAATGCAATCGGCTATGGCACCATGGTTGGTGCAATACAGACAACACACACTATTCGCTTGTGAACTTTGACTTCACCTTTCTGTTTCACGTTCTATATGGAGTGCCCCCCCTAAAAATATTCATTTTTATTATTTATCTATCAAATAATAATAATAATAATAATAATAATAATATCTTGGGACAACTCACACAACGTTAATATCAAACTAAGTAGCGGCTACTACAAGACACCTTTTAA
Organism: Herminia tarsipennalis; assembly: GCA_945859575.2. Taxonomy (NCBI): domain Eukaryota; kingdom Metazoa; phylum Arthropoda; class Insecta; order Lepidoptera; family Erebidae; genus Herminia; species Herminia tarsipennalis. The sequence goes on from OX243844.2 coordinate 23,449,609, forward strand.
CAAAATTTAATCAATATTCATTGGGTAGTCTTTGAGTAAAATGCCTGTGACATATGGACGGACAGACAGTCAAACGGACGTGACGAAACTATAAGGGTTCCATTTTTGCCATTTTGGCTACGGAAGCCTAAAAACTTGAGATAAGTTCGACTTAAGACCAATACTGAAAGTGATCTTTAAAAAGTATTAAGGATATACTTTTTGTGTGTGTGAATGTTTACAATTGTTTAGATTATAAGTTGATTTTTAATAAATAAAACAGATAAATAAATATTTAAGGATAGTTTTAATAATGCATAACCCCACAGACAGAGGAACTTTTAACCCTCGACTCCAGATACGTTACCATTTTTATATATTTACCTCTTATCCTTTCACTAAAAAAACAATTACCATGGAAAACATGTGGTGTGTACTGCTAATCTAAAAACGAACAGCCAAAACATCCTGAGCTCTTATCCTTTTAAGATTGTATTGGACTTTTATTTACATCAAGTGTCCTTGTTGACTGGTAATGGAATACATTGGTAACACCTCCCCACTTGCTTTATGTTAGATAAATATATTTTTTAGTATTAGGTACTCGAAGTTTTATTCATATTTATTTTTGGACAAAATATTCTTTCTTTCTTTTTGGTTAAGAATAGGAATTTTGTTGAGTTGAATGATCAAATTTGTAAGCGAGTAGCGGGAATCTAGTATAATAGAGAACATTACATTACAATACGAAAAAAAGTGGGGAATATACTTATTAAGTAGAATAATATTATAGACACTAAATGTTGTGTTCTTAATGTAACATTGTGAGTATTTTCTTTATTTATAACTGTTTTCGCTCACGACTCCACCATCGTGGGTGTCGGTTATCGCGATAAAAGCTAACCTATGTTTTTCCCCGGAACTCAAATTTTCTCCATATCGAATTTCATTCAAATCGGTTCTGCGGTTTAAGCGTGAAAACATAACAGACAAATACAAACCCTAAAAATAGTGTTACGTATTTCCTGGCAGTTTTTTTTTCATTTTCACTGGGCTCATACGAATATTGGAAAAAAAAAATTGCGAAATTGATCCTGCCATTCTCGAGCTTTGCTCTTAGCAACACATTTGGCAATTAATTTGTATTAAATAGATTTCATTATTTTTCAATAGGTATTTTACCATCAGTAACCAGGTTGTTCTCATTGAAATTTAAAGTAAATAATTTTAGACTACAATTCGCTTATTTGTGGAACACAAAACATGCATCCTAACTAATCTGGCAAGACACAGGCGACTTATTAAATTTCCCTGTAGAAGATAAGCTAAACACATTACATGTAACATCTAATTGCGTGTGTATTTCTGTTTCAGAATCTGTTAAACTAAAATATTGTTACAATAACGATGATGCGTTTGTGATTAAAGAGAACATTATACATATATCAAATAAATGGTTACAGGTATCTTAAGAACTGACTAGTAATATAATGGATTCCTAATCTATTTCGACCAGAGCGGCCAATCTCATCAGAGATTAACAAACTATGCAGATGAAATACACGAATACTTTCTATGCCCTCACTCTCATAGTCCAATTGGACAGAAATCGGACTGAATCGGAGAGAAATTACGAGAATCAATGGTTTAGCGTGATCACCGAGAAACAAAGTTGATGCTGCGCAGACTAGAACGTGATGTGTTGTAATTGCCTTGCGTTTATGTCATCTACATCCTTTTATCCTGCACCTTAAAATTCCGACAAGATCGAAGCCAATTTTATATTACTATAATCACCACGGACAAACCCAGTGGGACAGTTCACCAGTAATGACGTTCTCGTGATCTATTTCATTCCTGTTTCAGAGAATTGCCCGTTTCTAAGATTCATTTGATTTTCCGAGAACATTCCGCCCATAAACATAATATACGTCACTATAAATAAGTCCAAAATTCTATTGGCAAACTGTTAATATCGAAGTTTCAGAGGTATATTCACAAGGTGTGTGTGAGAACGGTAAGATCTTATTACATAATTGTGTTGCAAACGAGCATATGCTATTGTCAATGAATACAAAGGGAATGCGGTGCATGTTTCATTGAGTTTGATACCTAAACATACAATAAAGTACATTTTTTGTTCTCGTAGGATTGTAGTAAGGTAGGGTGTGGAACGACAATTTAAAATGTGTTTCTAATATTTATTAAACACTACATCCGGACAACGATTTACGGATCACAAAAAAGATGGGGGATTTGAACTCACAGCACTTTGGGTCACATTCCATATATTGACCAATATACCATCCGTCAAAGAAATGACTTTATAGATGAAATGTTTAAGGAAATTTATTTTAAATGAAATCATGACCGCCTAACATATCTGTAATAAACAACATACGCAACATAAACTTAGTTATATTTTCCACAGTTTTGACATGTTTCTCCATGCGACTGCACTTAAAAGGCGTAAACCCTACCATATCATACTTCAATGGCACAGGTAAAGGGAGCCGAGGAAACTTCAAAGAAATCTTAACTCCTCCGAGATAATCCTGAAAGCGGTTATATTGGGGTAATCTGTTAATGAACTATGAAGTTTGTATACCTTGATAAAAGTTTATGGGGATAGGTTTACTGACGAAGGTATAATTTGCTTAGTTATCATTGGTTTAGGTGGTGGCTGCTTACTTATATAAAAAAAACTATTTTGTTACTGCTTGTGCATCAAGACAATACTACATCTGTTTAAAGAAAAATCAATCGCCAAGTTCACGTAAGCGCACACTACAGAACGGGATCGCCTTAACTTTTAATCTAAGGCTGTTTCTTTTGTTCTGGTTTGTTGAAAGTTGAATTTAAAAATGCTATTTTATTTCATTATAAACATGGTCGTACTGTAAAGGGAACATTTAGTCGCATTTCCTTTGGTTAGTCGGTAAGACTGCATTAATACGTGAAGCAAAAAGGTAGTACCCCTTTTAACGAGAATTGCGCGGACGGAGGAGTACGAAATTTAGCACACTAAGGCCTTGTTTACGGAGACGTAAGGCGTTGTGCGTCACGTTTGGCGTGACGTGTCGCGTCACGTTGGACGTTTTTCCTGTTCACGGAGAGGCGGTGCATAAAACGGTACTTACATATCATGGCACGCGTAAAGACGCGCCGCCCAATGCCACGCGCGACGCCCCGCGTTTTCGTAAATAAAGTTATATAGTATAACTAGAGAAGGAGTGCGGAATGCCAATATTTAAATATTTATATATATATAAATGAATTATTGAATTTGGATCACTGGGCGACAACTAGACATAAAAGTAGTATTAGCGTAAACTAAAATTTTCGCCCTTGTCAATGTCAAATGTGTAACCACTCTTGTAATTTTAGCACTATTATAAATGCGAAAGCTGGGATAGATATATTTTTGTTACTTAATTAGTTTTACCACAACGGCTGAATGTATCTGGATAAAACTTGGCACAGAGATAAATTATATTAATTGGCATAGCACGTAGACTACTTTTTGTTTCAAAAAATATAAAATTTCCACACGGACGAAGTCGCAGGCAACAGCTAGTGAAAAAGAAATAAAATGTAACAGTATATTCTGACAAGTTCGAAATTCTTTTTCACCATAATGCTGACACAAAATTAATATCTGCACGAAAAAGTAGTTCTACTCCAGTTGCACATATAGAAGACCGGTGTAAAAACACAATATTTATGTTCTCTGGCATCTGGCCCGAGCCCCAACTATCCCGTATCTCCCTAGCGATATTTTTTACTGAAAGAACAGGCTTTCGAGAAAAACTGTGCTATTCGGATAACTCTAAGATAGTTCACGGTCAAGGAGGGTTATATGTCTAGTTTCAGCTTTAAATTTACTAGAAATGTCTTTGAAATTAGATTTTTATGAAATTAGACAAATAGTTTTAGATTATACTTGCATAATTGTACTTTAAATTATAGTTTGATGATAAGATGTCAAATATTTTATTTCATTTCTGAAAGGAAAAAGTCATAAATTGTTTGAGGTTTATGGATAGTTTGTTTTCTGGTGTATTCGACTAGGTTTAACCAGCCGTGGTTACAACTGGACTTTCAGTCCTCTTGCTACCATGGTCGGTAGTGCGTGTGGTGATATCGGGGTAATTTTTAGTAAACTTGTAATCATACAAGGTGAAGCCTTGATACTAATTAAATAGATCACTTGCAACTTAAATACAAATCTTATATTGCCAGATGACTAGGTCAATGACTTCTAAACGATTCTATACAAACACTTACATTGATGAAGCTTCTCCCAGAATTATAAAGTGCCAAAAGATGGTGGTGAATACACATCAACAGCTCTCAACACATAGAAAAATTAAAATCAATCGACACCTATTCAAAATTTGTCTCCTAAATTATTAAAACACGATTCTAAAGAGATTTGGACTTTTTTTATTCCAAAGACCCACGTCACGTTCCTTTAACGCCATGACGGGGGCTAATATGCTGGTTTATACAGAAATTATCGGTGCGAGAATGATACAAGGCAGTTTATATATATATATATATATATATATATATATATATATATATATATATATATATATATATATATATATATATATATGTATATATATGTATATATCCCCTCACGTCATATTTACCCGTGTTTTTTTAGGGTTGGCCACACGAAATGCGCGCTGAATACAATAATTTTTGAACCGGTGTCACATTATCAAAAAAGAAAATGTTCGACTAAGTAAGGATCAAGATATTTAAGGTTTAGGAGTTGTTGATTAGGGTCGAAGTTTGGCGTTAGTGTTGAAAGCCACCATTTTCTTATGCGATGTCAACGCTAGGTTAATATTTTTTGGTCTAATTACGAAGTGGTTAAAGGTTATTTTAAGGATGTTTTATAAGATTTGTAGTTGTTATGTATTTTGTAAACAATTTTTTATTCTGTACTTACGTGTTGATTATTTTGTGTGCCATTTTTTTAAATTGTATTATTTACTTCTGTGTACTTTTAACCACAATAACATAAAGGCTATATTATATTTCTGTAATCAATATTGTATCTAGTCATAATACACACAGTGATTGCCAAAGATATATTTCACATTCTTAAAAAATGTTTACTAAATAACGTGAGTCCTTGCTTGAAACTATTACTATGCAACAATAAAAAAAATACGACATACCCAGGTGTATCGGTAATGAAGTGTATCCGACTGTTATGGAAGAGGTCGTGGGTTTGAGTCCCACACGGGACACCACTTTGTGTGATCCATAAATTGTTGTTCCGAATCTGGGTGTAATTTGTGTTCGTGACTTGTATGTTTGTAAAGTCCCCCACTACACAGGCCTTGTACCCAACGGCAGGAGTCATTTTTTAAAAAAAAACTCTATTTTTTTTTTATATATAACCCCATAACATAAACCTATAATAATGTTTTCGTGAGGAAACAGGGAGGATGTTTACAATAGTAAAAGTTATGATCATAAAATGTATAAGTTTATTGATATATTAACTTTGTGTAATAAATAGTGCGTAGCACAGCTTTATATAAGAGCTTGATAATATTTACCGTTACATGAGTATATTAGTATCTTACACATACAATATTAATATTTGTAACGTTCCGTTCTCTAGTAAGTCTAAGTACATTGTACCTACATAAATTGACTTGACTTCAAATCAAATGTGATATAATCAATTCATTTACATGTTTTGTTCATTCATAACTTCGGATCTTGGCTACTCAAAACTATGGAATTAGGCTTTTAAATCTAAATCAAATCAAAACTATTTTCAATTCATGTTTCATGCTGTTAATAATAGTTTGAAATGATTTAGGTATCATAACTTAACTTTATTTAATTTAATATGTGTTGGTTCTTCGAGTCACTAGAAACTATCTATTGTATATCACTGTAAAAGTTTTAACCTATGTTTAACCTTCTGCAACTGTCTTGACAGTCCACTGGATGCGGCATATCACAAAAACATGTTTACGTTGTTATTTTTACGGAAACGATACTCATGCATTCAGTACCTTCATAAATTCACTTGTGTACGCCGGCCAGTGCGCCACAAGTGCTTGTGTCTATTGTTTATTCCTCTCTGTAGTGTTCGGGTGTCTACCAATCTACCACGGCAGAGTAAACGTTAGTTTCTGATAAACTACCTGTCGTGGTACACACACACATACGTGTACCACAGTAGAATTTATTAATTTGTGTTTATTTAAAAAAAAAAAAAAGATTTTAACCAATGAAATATAATAAATCACTAAAAATCTAGAACTTACAAGAATTAATAAGAAGGTCCAAACTTTTCAAAGTAGGTATTGAACAGATAGTCTTAGGATGATGTGAACGATGATAGGCATAAATTGTTTTAAATTGTATCAAGCATGTGAAAATAATGATAATATGACGAAAAGGAATATGTTCACAACAAGTTTGATTTTACGGTCTGCGAGCAATTCTGATGTACAAGATATAAAATTGCAAAGTTTTATCAAAATTAAATCAGTAGTTTTATCATTATAGAATTTTATAAGCTACGGGTCTTCGTCGTCTATCGCGTAAATATTTTATTTACAGGCTATATATAGGCAATACCTTTGTTTTATTGCCCGACGTACTATAACATGTACAAATCGAAAAAGTTTACGAACAGTAATTTTATCGTAAAGAAATAAGAAACATTCATCCTAACTTAGTTCACGTTTATAATATTAGTAGAATAAACATATAATATTATATTAACTAATGTTAAATCATAATGAAATTAAATATTACTACTGAATTTTGCACGAGAATTTTAAGTAATGAACTTCTTTCTGCTCCTCCAAAATCTCAAGTTATTTTTAAAACTGGGATAAAATTTGATTGTATTTTCATACAAAAGTAAAGTGAAGAGGTAACCTAAGCATAAACGGTATGACTGTTCTAAACCAATTTGCTTGTAAATCTTAAAATGCTCCATAACAAGGCATAAAAATAGTAAAAAAAATGCTGAAGTTTAAAGCTATATCTCGACTTCAAGCGATCAAATTAATGAATGAAACTTATTATTATGATTACTTTAAATGTAAAACTTAATAAAAAGTAAATAGTAAAAAGAATAAAAGTAAAAGTAAAAGAATTAAAAGTAAATGTAAAAAAAAAATCTTTCATATTATTATCGCAAATCGACTAAGAAAAATAACGCCTATCAAGATAATATCCAAAAATAAATAAAGACAAGCTACTATTTTATTTAAAATAGCTTTATTCAATTTTAACTGCAAACCACGATTCTACCACGACAGCAGTGAAATTTGGGTCACGACAGTTGAAAGAGTTAAATGACAAGTGCTTGGCACTTACTTTGCGTAAGCGCATAATTTACAGCTTTCATACTGACCTGTAATACACGCTACAATATGAATATGGAGGAAGTTATAACCGTACGTTACCAAAACGCGCATTAAGCGCTTGGCAAACAAAAGGTGAGCAACTTTGGTCATCTTAACGCTTTATTACACCAATATTTAGACCTAAATCTTTGACATACTATCTACACCAACGTATTACGTTAACACAATATTCTTAACTCCAGGGAGGGATACGGCACCTAATTCTACATCGTATAGCAGGTATTAGTAAAACAAGTTGGTACTAAGCAAATGTTTGGAGTAAAGGCTTGATGTAGGTACTGTAAACAGATGGGCGCCGGTAAATAAGGTACGGTCGTAGTCTAGAATGTGTAGTCGGTTTTTTTTGATAATTGAGATTTAATTATTAAGAGAAATATCTACCCCTTTGTGGTATCATGTTTATTACAATATGCGATAGTAATAATAATATAAAAAAATAGTAGGTGCCCATTCAATATCGACTATCATCATTGTCACCGATACAAAAGTTTTAGTTAAAACATAGGTTAGATGCTTTAAGTCTGAAATTCGATTGTGATTAATTATTGAACTATACAAGGTTAAAGTCAATATATTAGAAAGAAAATATGAGTAAGCGTTAGCGGTCACTTTTGAGGGTAAAAAAAAGAGACATCTTTTTAAGTTTAGTGTACAGTTTCAGTTGGTGGTCTTCCACGGCCTAATTGGTTCTTTAAAGTAATTGGCAAGAAATGCATTATCAAAATAGTACAAGATAAAAGTTTGTTCTACAAACCTGTAAACAAAAGCGTACAGTATACAGCAAGTAATATTTTTCCAGACAGTTGAAGCGAGGCAGTCTAGTTTAGCCCTTTGAGAGACTCAAGCCGACAGTGACATCTCAAGTATATACAGTGTGTGTCAGGCCTCTTGTGAAACGACTTTAAGCACGTTTTCGCAAGATTAGTAGGCTTTCTGTTAATTGCTTTTGATATGAAAACTAATTTGATGTTGTTGAGCAAAATTATACTTTATAATGTAGGTAGATTCTCAAGAAGGAATATATGAAACTTGGTGAATTTTACTTACAAATAATAGTAAGATCATTTCGGAAACACATTTAAAACCCGCGGCATCCTAGTGGTTAAGGCATCGGATCCGCAGTCTAGAGGTCTCGAGTTCGAATCCCATCCATTATATTGCCGACATGTGTGTTCTGTGTTGCCGACGTTAACCCACTCCTAATAGATGTCTATCTTAATTGGAGAGGTCAATAAGATTGCTATTAATGTGTAACTCATATTGCTAATTATCTTTAAAAACACTGGCCATGTGCCAGTGGGACTCGCGCATTAATGGTTGCGTACTAACTTATAAATATGGAAAAATATCGATCATCACAGGGAATGTAGTTAGACACACGACATTTTACCACTGAAGTTGCCAAAGGGCGACTCACCGACCGTGGTTACACTAAGGATTTTGGGCCACGGTAACGGTTGCACGGTGTGCAACGCACATTGCTAGTAGTTAAAAAAACTTAGTTGCCAAATTGCTTTATTAAGTAGCAAAAAAAAAATTAAACACGTCATGTTTGAAGTGAAATGAAATTCTTAAAATCATTCCTAGGTATAATTATTAAATTAGAAAAAACTCGACTTTCAGTTAGATCTCACTTCTGTTATTAGCGATACCTTGGCATATTTTCACATTTTTAACGGGATCTCTGTAACGAAATAATAAAGAAAGATTTGACTTATATCAGACAACTCACACAAGACCATCTGATCCCAAACTGAGGAGAGCATCTATTTTGGCAACCAGACAATTGATACTCGTAAACATACTAATATAATTCTATAAAAAAACATTTATTCACATATGAAGCAAAACACTACACTTGTGAAATGTCATGATTCTACTGTATATGTAATGCTCGCAAGCAATAGGTAACGCCGGCCAAAGGAACAAGGCAATAAAAGCTCGCAGCCACTCTTTTCAAATTGCCAATGTTCACTATCTTTGTTTGTTTTTAAAATGTATATAAGTAGGTAACGTGCAAACGTTGGGCCGGTCAAATGTACCACCTAACCCCTCCCTCTTCCTCCCGAAATTACAAAAACCCCTCTCGAATAATGATTCCGGGTATGCCTGTAATATCAACTTCAATGGGTACAACACAGTAGAATATATTTATCCTATGTACAGGAACCCACAATCTCTAGCTTAGCAGTCAGGGTCACAAACCCCTGATCATTAGCTCAGTAGATTTACCACGTTATTTTGACACTAAATACTTTCTTTAAAATTGTAGGCTGAGTAATATCAAAATGGGAGGGGGTCGACTTTCAGGAACATTCAAAAATAAAAAAATTGAGACCTTTACACCAAGCCTTGCATTTGTTTTCAAGTTACATTATACCGTTTTACAAAACGGGTTTTCATTTTTTTTTGCTCCTTAAATAGCAAATGTCAGACTTCTATTTTTTCATCTTTATCATCTTTTGTATTTTTTACCAAAATATTGTATAATGGTCTATTTTCATGGTTTTTCCTGAATAACTTTTAAACTAATTATTTTAAATTATAAAAATATATATACTTGACATCCTTACAACAAGCCCTTTCATTTGATTTGTAGCACGATACAGTTTGCAATACTTTTTTTTATTTCCTAGTTTGCCTTAAAATTGCTTGACGTTTCGACCAGGTTGCACCGGCCGTGGTCACAAGCGGACTGTCGCAGCTATGAATTAAGACTTCGTAAAGCCGATGAATGAATGAATCATCGGCCTTACGGAGTCTTTAACGCGAAATTTTAAATGTTAGTATACAAAAGTATACCAAATTTAAACATAATCTGTTCTGTAGATTCGGAGAAAATTGGCTGTGACAGACGGACAGACACGAGTGGTGCTATAAGGGTTCCGTTTTTTCCTTTTGAGGTACGGAATCCTAAAAAAAAATTAAATCCTCGACACGTTAGTTAATAGTATGAAGTGTGTATTTATGCGCCTGTCCGTGGCATTTTTCGGATGAACTAATACTATAAGGCTTTCATTTTTATTGTAAGGTAGCTTAACAGAGATGTTTTTAGCTTTTAAATTTAAATATTTATAACATCAGGAGTAGAATACCTGCGTCGTGGAGAACCTTATATGCTGTTGAAATACACATAAGTATTTTTTCTTTGGGTCAAGAAGTTCTCGTAGATAAAATGGGAGCTGAGCTTTGGCGCTGGCAAAAATCTTGTTTCACCTTTTTCATATTATATTCTAACTATAAATGATGCATCACTGAAATGCGACCTCTTAGAAAGTTTATATATCTTGCGTACGCTAGTAACGTATTATGTATGTAAAAACAAAGTCGCGTAGTTGTTCCTATGTACTAACGCTTAGATCACTTAAAGCGTCTTCTAGGCGGTTGGAAACAAGGCTTCCCGCCAAGGTGACCTTGCTGGTTTGCAACAGTGTAGACGGCTGTTGCAAACCAAGTACAATGTAGTTTGGTTTACAACAGCCGTCTGCACGGTTGGAAACCAGCAAGGTCACCTTGGTTTGTCCGCTTGTTTCCAACCGTCTAGAAGACGCTTAAGCGTCTTCTAGACGGTTGGAAACAAGGCCTCCCGCCAAGGTGACCTTGCTGGTTTCCAACAGAATATGTATGTAAATTGGTTTGCAACAGCCGTCTACACGGTTGGAAACCAGCAAGGTCACCTTGGCGGGAAGCTTTGTTTCCAACCGTCTGGAACATGCTTTAAGCGTCTTCTAGACGGTTGGAAAAGCGGGCAAACCAAGTTGACCTTGACGGGAGCTTTGTGTGGCCCACCGTTTGTGTTTTGGTCCAAACGGTTGGAAACCGAACGCCAACACGCGCGACCTTGGCGGGATTTTTGTGTGGCCCACCAATTATTGGTTGCAAACCACACAAACACAAGCTCGCACTTCATTGCGCTAGTACAACTAACCAAAGGTTAGTAGTTAATGTTTTATAATTTTTTCGTCAGAATGTACTTCTGACATGCAATTTTTAGTAGGCAATACATATAATACATTCATATTAATATTATCATATTTAATGATTGTTGTGTGGTGGTTTGGTTTGTTGTTCGGTTGGTAACGTCGATTACACGGCGATAAACCAACAGCAAACCGCGTGGTGGTGAGAGCACTCCCACCCGCCAAGGGCGTTGGAGGTCAAACCATAATTTGGTTTGCAACAGCCGTCTACACTGTTGGAAACCAGCAAGGTCACCTTGGCGGTAAGCCTTGTTTCCAACCGTCTGGAACATGCTTTAGGCGACTTTACTATATTTTCAATATCGTTCAGTCAATTTTTTTACGGATGGTTTATAAATATGTATAATACATGCATATTACGAGTATAGATGGTAGAAAAAACTTCTTTCTGTGCGAAACCGGAGCAGGCCGCTAGTTATGAATGAGGGGGTAACTGTTATAACATTGACTTTAATATTAATTCGATTTAAGTGCTTGTCTCCGTTTAAAATATATTGAATTGGATGACTTCCATGTGTGTAATATGATATCATCTAGAAAATAAGTACTAAATGAAAAAAATATTACTCATAAATATTGCCCTGTAATATTTAATAAGCACACAATCAACTGTTATTCATTACGAAACAATGTATGAGCCGACAATGGGAAATTGAAATACGATAATGCGATTTTTGTTTCATTTTAATATGGCGTGACACGTGAATTATGATTAAGTTAAGATTTGACTTTACTGTGTACCCTAGAGATTAACTAGTTTAAAATTCAAAGTCTCTATCCCTGCTCTTAAAATACGAAGGATTTCGGGATTCAAAATCTTTTTGCAACTGATTCGTTGAGATGATTAAAGGCTGGTAAGGGATGTAGATAGTCAATTTTACTTAGGCTTTATTCAAGGTTTATTCATAAAAGCTGAGGTAAAGAGGGATCTGAGTACGTAATCCTATATTATAAATGAGTGACCGTAGTTGGTATTATTTACATATAAGTTGGAAAATGACCTTTAAGGACATGAATAGCGTTTTGAAGGTTACCACTTTATTCATTTGTTTATTACAGATCTATTATTGATAGTACAATCCATTCGCAAAAAGTGAAATTTATATATATATATATATATATATATAAATGAATGTTTGTCTGTATGTCATCTATGCGTTTCGAAACCATTAATCAGTTTGTGATGAAAATTTGGTAAAGTGTTCTGGAGGCACCCACGAGGGTTTCTGGGCCAAAAAGCCATAGCGAAGCGTGGCCGGGTTCAGCTAGTATATTATAAAATTACAATAAAACATTTAAAATGTAGATTAACAATAATGTGATAATGTTTAAGTAATTCAGAATAATTAAAATAATAACAATGAATCGGTACAAAATAAAAATGATGTTTATGAATGTAATTTTGTAGATTATTAATAAAATTAATAGAATTAAAAAATTCCATTGAATTTGCTTAATTCAATTTACATTATACTATTTGGCAGTGTCAAAGAGCCTTTGGCGTAACGTCTAACCGCTGTAAGAAACTGATTGTAAAAAAAAAGTAATTTTATTTGATTTTTTTATCTTAAGTATGTGTGTCTAAGAAAACGTGATATTTTATTATCTATTGGGTTTCTGAATTACCAACCAATCTGAAACAGACATAAACAGAAATAATAAGTATTTCCATCGAAATGTGTGTTACTTATATTTATATAATATACACGTACTACAACTAAAAAGTTATATAATATCGATGATCGCAACATTTTCTTCATTTTCAAATATGAATGTTTGTGTTTATCCAACACAGACCAGAGACAAGTGAACATATAAAACGCCGCTAAATCCCATTATCTTAAAAGCCGTATGTAATATTATATGGCCACAACCTTTGTTTAATCTTCTGCAATGTCATAACAGTTACGCATTGGTTACTGCAGTAAAGCTGCAGTGACACAAATAACACTTATTAGTCACATGTGCCTGCATTATGGCGCTCATGGGATGCGGTGGAAACGTTTTACATGTGAACCAAAAAGTGAGGCATGTTTAAATGTTCTGTGGCTGATTTGTGTTGTAATGCAACTGTCAGAGTTTTTGCCGGTATACAGGGTGATTTATAATATACTAATAACCTCCCACTTTCGGCGTCTTTACATTACACGAAATAGCTTCGTAATATAATTTTTGAAAAAATAAATACAAATTAACCCTTTACCACCTACTACCTACTTTTGTCACACTACCATTTACCACACATCTGAGAGATTTTAATCCAGTAAAATAGGTGGTTAATGACATGACTCCAAAAACAAGTGGTTGGTGATTAAGGATTTTTTTTTCAAACTGATATTAAAAAGTTATTTAGTGTTATGTAAAGAAACCAAGAGCGGGAGGTTATTAGTATATTACAAATCATCCTGTATAAGAAAATTAGATAAAAGTAAAAATGTTAATGATTCGCTGATTTTCGTAAATTTTTGTTTTGGTTTTCGCGTTGTAATCTGCATTTTACTATTTTTTTTTAAGAAGAAGAAATTCAAATTAATCATTTGACTGTTCCAGTTAAATACATTCAACAAAAATACATAAACTATGTATTTCTAAAGCAGGTGCAGTAAAAAAAAAACTGATAAAAAACAGGCAAAGTGCGCGACAAGTGCGACAATGACTCCCGCACTGAGGGTTCCGTACAAACTTATAAGTGTGTAAATAGTTCCATCAACACTCGAATTCATATAGACATACGGAACAATATCTAATAACTTGTAAACGGGCGACTCACCAGCCGTGGTTACACGAAACATTTAGGGCTACGGTAATAGGCGACCAACATTACCATGCTTGTGTACACCTAATAACTAAATTTTAAAATCTTAGTTTTCAAATTGTTCTAATAAGTAAACAATATCAAATTATAAAAAAAATAAGTATGTTATGTATATAGGAGACATGTTTGATTTTTGGTACAATTTTCGGGGGGTGTTTTGGTAATTTTATGTACCTACTTTTTACGATGGAGGGTAGGGGTATGTTTTACGGGGCATTACGAGATAGCTAGTTATGTATAAATTTCAAAAACAATCGTGATTTTTTTTATGACAATCGAATCTATCTATATATTAGCAGTCAGGGTAACTAACTACTAGCTGTACCAACACCCAACAAGCCAGTCGATACCACAATAAGTTCATTTTAAAGACGACTCCCGCTGTAGGGTACAAGCCCTGTGTCGCGGAGATTTTACAAACACACAAGTCACTGACACAAAGTACACCCAGACTCGGAACAACATTTTGTGGTTCACACAAAGTGGTGTCCCGTGTGGGAATCAAACCCACTACCTCATGCGTAGCAGTCGGATACACTCCCACCGCGCCACAGACAGTACTTTCAAAAATGTAAGCTCAGTAATTTCAACGAAGGTTCGATTTTCATTAACTTACTTAAATTACATTAGGAAATATATATTTGAGGCTCTTACGCCAAACCCTTTCATTTGTTTTCATGTTTAGAACATGGTCTTTAAAACGTTTTTTCGATTTACTGTTTTGCCCCTAAAATGGCCCCCATGTTCAAAATTCGGACTACTTATTATTTTTCCTGCAATTCATAGGTTAAGAACTGTGTTTTGTATTTATTGCAAAATATTAGACTCAGTAGCTTCGGAGATAAGGTAATGGACTACATTCATGGTTTTTCTTGAATATATTTAAAGGTAATTATTTTAAAACTTTAAAATATTGTATTTTACATGCTTACAACAAACCTTATTTCATTTGAAAGAAAGAAAGAAAGAAAGAAAAAATAATTTATTTTCGACAAAACACAAAAAAAATAACATGAGTACATATACGTGTAAAAACAGATAGCTACTAAATTAAATATAATTTGACAACATTATGTAGAGTTTAAGTCGAAAAATAGGAACTAGTTCAGCATATGCCAGGCAAGATGCCTGACGCTGGTTTTCAACTAGCCCCTTTTTATAAATATACTTACTAATAGTATAAATAGATAAAAATTATAATAAATTACAGAAAAAATAAATAAAATAATAATTTATAGTAAGAATAAATAAAAATAATAAATACCATATTGATACCTACATAAATAATACCTTTTAAACTTTAACAGGACTATAATATTAATATGCACCACGCGTGCACGACGTACCTACGCTCGCTAAAGAAATAAAGAAGGAAAATAAAGTAATAAACGCACACACATACACGCATACGTAATCACTCTAATATCCGCGTTTTGGCATACTTATGAAGAAGATCGACTTATATAAGTGAAACACGTCCTTCATATGAAGGACGTGTTTACATCTATCATGTTCCGCTCCCGCTGAGCATTAATAAGGTAGCGCTTTAAATGTTTTTTAAAAGTGCCCACGACTTCCAGTGATCTAATTGGCGGTGGGAGATTATTCCATACCTTAGAAGCGGCATAGCGGAAACTACCTCTGAAAGCCGCGGTTTTATGTGGCAGTATAGAGAGCTGTATTGAACACTGTCTAGTCGCACAGTCCCGCCCGCTGTTTACCCAACGTAATTTATTATATAGATATAGCGGTTTCTGACACTTAAGAACTCCAAACATGAGAGTTGCCAAGTGTAGCCTACGTCTCGATTTCATTTTTAATATGAAATTATTGTTGAGGAATGGCGTTACATGACATCGGGGTGGAATCACAAAACAAAAGCGAGCGCAAGCATTTTGAACTCTCTGTATCAAACGATCAGTGCGCGACAGCAAACGCGGGCCATACACTGTATCAGCGTAATTTAACTTTGAGAGTACCAAGGACTCGACCAAACGTATGCGTAGATTTTCCGATAGGTATGAACGCATTTTGTGCAGTACTTGCAATCTGTAAAAGCAGTTACGGACCAGCTCAGCGACATGCTTTTCATACCTAAGGTTAGCATCGACGTATAAACCCAGATTACGTGCCTCATCTACTCTTTCAACAGCCCGGCCCATAAGGGTTATATTAAGGCAAGGTAAAAGCCTTAACTCTTTTGAAGTACCAAAAAGCATATATTTAGTTTTGATAGGGTTCAAAACCAGGGTGTTCCTTTCGGCCCACTTCACAATCCTACCAAGATCCTCGTTTAGGTCCGCTACGGCTTTATGGTATTCGTTGCGTCTAAAAGATATGTATATTTGAATATCATCAGCGTAAATGTGGTAATTTGAATTTGAGATACAATGTATTATATCCGCGCAGTATAATATAAAAAGAATAGGCCGTAGAATGGATCCTTGAGGCACACCTCTTGTAAGAGGGGAGAGACCAGAAAACACTGATTCTCCGTTCCTAAGTCGCAGTTCCACGCGTTGATAGCGATGGGTTAGGTAGCTGTGGAACCAGTTTACCGCGCTGTGATCTAAACCATAATAGCTTAGTTTTGATAAAAGTAATGAAATATTTAAACTATCAAAAGCGCGGGAAAAATCTAGTAACACTAGCAACGTACACATACCCTGGTCTTGTGCAGCTAAAATATTATCAGTCACATCAAGTAATGCGGTGGCGGTACCGCGACCTTTTCTGAAGCCAGACTGAAACATTGGTAGAAGCTCGTTTTTCTCAAGGTAATCGGTAAGCTGTGTACATACTACCCTTTCCATTACCTTTGACAGACATGGCAAAATACTAATAGGGCGAAGATCTTTTAAAGCTATTGGGTTAGGGATTTTGGGCAGCGGCCTGACAGTGGCAATTTTCCAACTATCAGGGACTGTAGACGTCATTATAGAAGTATTTATGATATGCGCAATAGACGGTAGAGTGTAAGGCAATGATAACATAATCATCTCCAAGTTCACGCCGTCCCAACCCACAGCGTTTGATTTAAGATCCAGTATATAGTTTTTAATGGTTTCCTGGCTCATAGGCGATATAGTGAATGTAGATGTACTATATTGATTATATTCATAAAACGTCATATGCGATAAACCCACTACATCGTCACCAGGAACATTTAGGAAATGGCGATTAATTAATTCAGGATCAGATAAGTGACAAGGAAGATCATGCATTTTTTTATTTGGCAGTAAAGTTCGCTTCAGATTACTCCAGAGACTCTTTGGATCATTGATTTTGTTATTTATGTTGTATCTGAAATAAGCCACTTTTTCGAGATGAAGAGAGGAAGATACGTTAGAAATTAGATATTTGAAAAAAATGAAAAAATTTTGTTAGAAATTTGATATGTTAGATGATACAGTTAACCAAACTATTTTTGTTTTATCGTTTGAACCCCCATTTTAAAACAAAGAAGTATAATTCCTTTTTTTTTTCTAAATATTAGGCTTAGTAGCTTAATGATCTATTTTCATGGTTTCCTTAATAACTTTAAAAATATTAATTTAAATGAATAAAGAAAATATTATTGACATGTACAACGAGCGCTTTCAATTGATATATTGCACAATACAGTTTGCGAAACATTTTTAAATTTTATAGTTTGCCCCCCAAAAATGGCTTCCTATTTTAAAACATATTTTTTTACGTTATGCATTAATGTTGATCACAGAAATACATTTGTGTATCAAATTTAAACATAATCGGTTTGGTAGATTCGGAGCAAATTGGCAGTGATAGACGGACAGACAGAGACACGAGTGATCCTATTAGGGTTTTTTTGTTTTTGAGGTTCGGAACCCTAAAATCACAATATAGTCGTATATCGTGACAGAAAGAAAATAAATGAAAGAAAGAAAATCATTTACCTGTTTTGGCAAACAATACAAAAAGGAGAAGAAATATATATGCCTGGCAGATTCTTGACGCTGGTTATAACTGAAACCTTCCGGAGCTTATAACCTTCCTAAATTCCTTCAAAATAATTATGCTAGGTCTGAAATGTGCGAGTTATACGCTCTGGGTTCTTATTCACGATCTTTATTCCGTGTTCGTAGTAAGCCCGTGCAAACTGGAGCATGCGTGGTGTGCTCAAAAATGTCCGCCACGTATGCGTGTTTTCGCGCATTTCTAAGCAGCTCTCTATTTACCATTATGACAAGTTTTTGACAATTCGCACGGGCTTGCCACGAACACAGAAAAAAAGATCGTGAATAAGGATCATGTTGTCGACATTCATATAAATTCATTACATTTCAAGGAAATCACACTCTTAACAAAAATAAAATAAATAATAAATAAATAAAATAATTATACAAAATTCGCATTACAAACATTTTTTTCAAGACCATTAACTTCTTGTTTTCGAGTTCAGATTAATCAAGTTTGTTATCAAACACCAACAAATGAATCCACTCAGCGCTTACTGTAGTAAACTCTGGGACAAAGTTAACCGTTGGAGGCCGATACTTGCAGTGGGAGGCGGAAATTATTCCACAGGGATTTCGACTATATAGGCCACTGCTATCGGACGGCAACAATGTGTGTAGTTAAGTCTATTAAAATAGTTATTCTATATCGATATAGTAACACTTAAGGGTGCAGTTACGGCACAGATCGGTCTTAAAAATGCACAATAATCTTTTTTACCAGTAAATCATTATCAACTTTTATCGGTTCACTGCTAGACGTGGACCTATCATAATTTACGCCACGACACCCGGCTCTCCACCTTCCGCATTCATTTGCAACCAGTGACCTTATTTTGATTGCCGGTCCATCTGGCTGGGGATCATCTTACTTTACGTTATAATCGCGGTCTTCACTCTAGTACTCGGTTGCTCCAGCGGCAATAACTCCTTCGGCAGAAATACTTCAGCGCGCTAACCTGTGAGCTATTTTAGTTCTGTATTTTTTTTAAATAAAGACTATTACTATCTATGAAAATAATACCAGTCTCATGAGAGAACAAACAAACGGTTGGTATCCAGACGCGGTGTCAACGTTTATGGATCTTATAAAGCTATGTGACTGCCTCTGTGGCGCGGTGGGAGTGTATCCGACTGCTACGCAAGAAGTCGTGGGTTCGATCCCCTCCCAGGATTAAACTTTGTGCGATGAGCACGATGGTTTATTCTGTGTCTGGGTGTTATTTATGTATAATATGTATGTATTTAGAAATATATAAGTATGTTTATCAGTTGTCTGGTTTTCATAGCACAAGCTCTGCTTAGTTTGGGATCAGATTGCGTTGAGTGAGTTGTCCCAAGATGTTAAATAAAAATATTAAATATGTTCCATGAATCGTCCTGAAATCAAACCCACAATATTTTGCTCATAGTAGTAGTACGAACTCCTACTACATCACTGAGGCACTAAAATAAGGAATTAAAAGCCCTAAACCATATTTCCTTTAATTGCTCTTCAAAAATCTGATGACAAAAAAACAAAGTCATCTAAATAAAACTAGTTGAAATATATCCTATCATTAACTTCAATATATCTTCGAGCGACAAATATTAAACTTCGCTGCAGTAAGTTAAATGTAGGTATACCGCTTGGAGAGCCGCCAACTGTACGAATTAGAACTGCTATATATCATATGGGTGTTCTAAAGGCATAAAAGTAGAAGAATTATTGTAAAGAACTTGTAATAAAGTGGTGGTTTTGTATGGCTTTGTTAAATTATTATTTAGTGCCATATATAGGTATGGTACTGTGACGTGAACCTCTTGCTGGCTTTGGGGTGCGCAGCCGGGATTATTGCTCTCGAGGATGAGGAATCAAACAACTTCTTAAGCCCAGAACGATATTATATATTCAATAACTTGTAATATGATTACTTTACATATTAATTCTTTCCCTTGACCATTCGTCTTGACGCTTGGTCCAATTCTCTCAATTGTTTCTTTCGTTTTCTTCTTCGTCATTATTTCAAAGTTTTGGAACGTCAAGACAAACAGTTCACAATTAATGAGGCTTTATGCGAGTGGCCGGTCGAGTTTCCGACGCACCTGCCACACGCCGCCGCCTTATGAAAAAAAAAAAAAAAATTTTTACATTTGAGTACTAAGTCAATTTTTTTTTTTTTTTTTTTTATATAATATAAAACAACAAATATAAACCTAGCTGTGCATTTACCTATCATGGCGATATAGATTTTTTTTTTTTTTTTTTAATACCCCCCTTGATCTGTCTCTATGCAAAAGACAACGTGTAACTGTTATACCTAATCCAACAAAATTTATGTCAACAAACACTTTACATAACAGTTATACGATGATGCTGGGCAAAAAACGCCATTAAAATAAGCACCAGTATCAGATTCGTTACCTAGCTAAACTTATGTATAACTAAATTAAATCAATCATTAAACACCAATTGACCCCAGGCAACAAATTGGGTGAAAGTCCTGCTTTGTTGTAACTGGAAGAAAATTCATCTTTAAGTATTAATCTTATATCAGTTAAATAATTGGTCAATCAAGCTATCGGTGACCATCTGATCACATCTATTGATTATTTAGATAAAATAATCACAAACGAACTTCCCAAGTTCGATTGAACCAAATGCAAAACTGTCTGCTTAATCACAGAGTTATATTTATAATTCAAAACAATAATACACCCGTTTTTGTTTGCCTAGTGCTCTATGGCATCAACATTGTAGGACATTTCTTCGCCGTGTGGTTGTACATGCAAAGACAAACAACATTTTAGAATCAGATCTAAAACCATTAACCATCCCTAAATATACAACTGTTTACACGTCAGACTATTAACAACGTCGCCACTTCTTTTCTGGCATCACCTACTCCTAAAAAAATAATTCTCATCAACTACTCATGTTTATCATGACTTAATTATAACATATGTTCATATAATAAAAATTCTCAACTACATAAAATTAAATACTAAGATATCGATATCTATTCGTCCATCCTCATAATAAACGGTTTCAATCTATTCGCATGAACAATCTGCCTCTGTCTTGAACCCACTTTCTTTATAATGAAGTTATTGTTATTCAACCTATTTTCAATTCGAAATGGCCCTAAAAACTTTCTACATAACTTCTTCGATATCCCCGACCTTCTCTTTGGATTAAAAAGTAAAACTTTCTGACCTATGTCATACGATACTTCAGTTGCTTTTTTGTCAAATAATAGTTTTTGTTTCGCTCGCGACTTGTCCAAATTTACTCTGACCCTTGTAAAAATGTTTTCTCTATTCTCTATTCTACTCGCGGTATTCTCATTCACTTTAATATTTAAATTAATTCCCGTATCCGATGGCAATTCTGGTTGTCTTGCAAAGACCAGAAAGTACGGTGACACCCGTGTCGATTCTTGTTTACTAATATTATATGCAAACGTAATTTGAGGTAAATATACCGACCAATCTGACCTATCATCTCGACCGTACTTGGCCATCATGCGCGACATAGTTGCATTTAATCGTTCTACCAACCCTAATGTCTGATGATGCATCGAAGTTGCAACTTTATGCACCGCCCCGAAGTTTGTAATCGTTTCTTGAACTAGCGCCGACGTAAAAATTGACCCTTTATCCGTTATGATTTCTTTTACGACCCCATGTATTGAAAAAATATTATTAATAAGGAAGTTCTTTATTTCAATCGCTGTGGCCTGTTTTACTGCCTTACTAATCGCATATTTTGAAAAACAATCTATTGCCAATATAATATATCTACTTCCATCCGTCGCATTATTTAACGGGCCTATCGTATCCACTTCTACTTTTTCAAATAACCTGTTTGTAACAATCGGTTGCAACGGCGCCACCTTATTTGACGTGCGCACTTCTTGACATACTTTACATGCTTTGATATAATTCTCTATTTTCTTATATGACTTTGGACAGCAGAATCTTGAATTAAATTTTTCTACTGTCTTCATCAAACCTAAATGACCTCCATATAATGGATCATCATGAATCTCATGCATAATTACTGGAAACAGTTCATCCGGAACTACCAGCAATCTTTTAATAACATTATTTTTTTGCATTTAATTTATATAACATGCCGTTGTGTATAAAGAATCCTTTATGTCTTTGTAAGTTTTCATCTATGATTTTATTTCTTAAAGATGAACAAAAATTATCGTTCATTTGAGCCCTTATTACTGGGTCTATTTCTAATTTGCAGATTTGCTCATTATTCTCTGTACATCTCATCCTAAATACTCGTAACCCGTCAGTGACCACGTGATCATCTTGACTTATTAACGGATTTCGACTCAGATAATCCGCCACCGAATTTTGTTTTCCCGAACAATATACAATCTCAAAATCATATGATTGAATGGCAAGAGCCCACCTAGCCAGTCTACCACTCATATCTCTTCTATCTCTTAGCCAGCATAATGCTTTATGATCGGTCACCACCTGAAACTTAAGCCCCCATAAGTACGATCTAAAATAATTCAAAGCAAATATTAAACCTAAGCATTCTTTTTCTGTTACAGAATATTTCTTTTCCGCATCATTCAATAATCGCGATGCGAATGCAACCGGAAAAAAAATTTTATCCCCTTGCATTAAACATGCACCTACTGCTACGCTACTAGCGTCAACAAACAACCTTGTGTTCACCGCCTTATCATCTGAAAAATGTCTGAGCATTGGAGGGTTAGACATTATCTCTATCATTTTGTCAAACGCTCTTTGTTGTGCACTTTCCCAAATAAATTTACTGTTCTTCTTCAATAACACACATAAAGGTTGATTTATTTTTGCGAAATTATCTATAAATTTCCTATAATAAGAAAACAGTCCTAGAATGGATTTCAATTCCTTCGCATTGTTCGGTCTTTTAATCATCTTTAATTTTTCTAATTTATTCCTATCCGGTAACACTCCTTCCCCTGAAAGTTCATGCCCTAATACCGACATACTAGTAAACGCAAATTTGCATTTATTCATGTTTAACGTAACATTAAACCGCCTACATCTATGCAATACTTTATTTAGATTTTCTAAAAAAACTTCATACGTCTTACCAAATATACAAATGTTGTCTATATATATCATGCACGATTTATACTTCAAATCCGCGAGCATTTCATCCATCGCGCGTTGAAAGACTGCACTACTGGTCTTAAGACCAAATGGTAGTACATTAAATTCATATAATCCTGCGTCCGTCACGAACGCTGTTTTGTATTTATCTTCTTCTCTCACTGGTAACTGCCAGAATCCGGAATTGAGGTCCAACTCCGCAAAATATTTCGCCCCTCTAAGATAATGTAGCACGTCGTCTACTCGTGGCATTGGATAGCAATCATTTATGACGTTTTTGTTTAATTTCCTATAATCTACACAAAATCTAAAGGATTTATCCGGTTTCTGTACTAAAACAACTGGAGAGGCATAATCACTACAGGACGGACGAATAATACCAAGATCTAACATCTCACTTACTTGTTGACGAATGATCTCACTCTGTTTGAGTGAGACCCTATATGGAGATCTATTCACAGGAACCTCGTTCGAAGTTTTTATTTTAATCGGCTTCACCCGGCAACAACCTAGCCTATCTTTACTAAATGAGAATTGTGGCCTGTATTCTTCCAAGATTTCAAGCAATCTATTCTTATTAGTTATACTTAAGTTTTCATTAATAACAAATTTTTCACCAAAAAAATTTAAGTCAGGAAGTTTACAGACCTTATTCTCATTAAGTTTACAAACATCCACAAAATATAAATAATCACATTTCGAAATATTAACAGACACTATTTCCTCTGTATCGATACTAGGAACTTTATCTGGTCTCTTCACAAAACATATTTCATTGCATTTTCTTAATATTATTTTGTTATTCACAAAGTCTAATATTGCCTCATTATTAATTAGGAAATCTTGTCCCAAAATCAGTGGACAACTGATACCTACTACTACATAAAATAGTGTGCTATATACCACATTGTTAATTATCACGTTGAGGTATGTTTTTCCTAGGACCGGTATAACTTTGCCGTCGGCGGCTTTTAATATAATATTATTGTCTATATCTAAGATTGCTTTATTCATTAACGCTACTTTTTCCGATAGCAAGGACACTGAAGCCCCACTATCTAATAAAGCAGGAATCGCACCTGAACGTAATTCTACTAAAATAACTGGTTCGGACTGACCATAATTATTCTTCTGGACGTCTTTTATGTTTGGGCTCAGCTGCGTCCTCACTGCTGTTGCCCTTGGAAGTTTGGGCGATGCTCGCCTACTCTCGCTGTCGACGACGCCGCATCATTAGCTGATTGAACCGGCATCGGCGGAGGTCCTCTGCTCCTTAAAAAGTACTGGCGGGGATTTGACTCCCGCCTTGGTGTTAACGAACCGCTTGGTGAATCATTGGGTGGAACCCGAGACACCGGGGATCGGTATTTACTATACGGAGTCGATTGATTGCTCCGAAATGGACTATTGGTCGGTCTGTTGGAGTCTCCTTGCTGCCCAGACCTTACTGCTACCGCATTCTCAACCTTAACCTTAAGATTGACTTCCCTTTCAATTTCTTTATCATATACTGATTGTAATTGTAAAACTGTGGCCTTTAATATATTTTTATCAGCACATACAACTGCAGCGAGCTTTGATTTGTAGAAACTATTACATTTCTTTGGAAAGCTCCTTACGAACGTATTGTCGTCAATTTTTCCCTTTTTGGCTATATTTGAAAGCTCGTAGTAAAATGACACAATATTCTCCTCTGGCGCCTGTATCCTTTCATAGAATTTTTCCGTATAATTAGTACGGTTTGGGAATTCTGCTTTTAATGCAGTGATGAAGCTCTCGAAGCTATCACAATCTTCTATGATTGCTTTGTACAGGTGTAGCGCTGGTCCAGCCAGATACGCCGCCACAAATAATTTTTTTTCCTCATCCGAAGTGATTTTATTAATCACACAGATGATCTGGAATTGGTTGACAAAATCCTCTACGGACTCATACAATCCCGTGAATGCACTCATTTTTAATTAACTTTACATAGAAATACGACTTAGCTCTTTAAATGACTTCCTCTGAAGAGTTAGGCGCCTCCACCATGTGACGTGAACCTCTTGCTGGCTTTGGGGTGCGCAGCCGGGATTATTGCTCTCGAGGATGAGGAATCAAACAACTTCTTAAGCCCAGAACGATATTATATATTCAATAACTTGTAATATGATTACTTTACATATTAATTCTTTCCCTTGACCATTCGTCTTGACGCTTGGTCCAATTCTCTCAATTGTTTCTTTCGTTTTCTTCTTCGTCATTATTTCAAAGTTTTGGAACGTCAAGACAAACAGTTCACAATTAATGAGGCTTTATGCGAGTGGCCGGTCGAGTTTCCGACGCACCTGCCACAGTACATACACTGACGGACTCATAAACTGCATCAAAGTTCAGGTTTACTCTAAAAGGATTTTTTATAATAAGTATGCAAACTTTTTAGATTAAATTATATAAATATGGAAAGACTGGCTCTTAATCTTAAAAAAAAATTAAATTTAAAAATAGAACTGCGGTAAAACAAATGAATATAGCCGGGAAAAGAAAATTTACTCGTAGTATCAGATTTGCGTGTTATTTATAGCAAAGTTTTAAATTAATTCTCATTGATTTTTTTTGTTTGGTCAATTGAATTATTGTTACCAGCATAATTGTTGGGTTAGTTTTTTAACACATCGAGAGTTTTTGAACCATAATATGGATACTTCGTCCGAACAAGCGGCACAAATTGTAGCATTGGTGCGGGAGGGCTTGGATCAACGAACGATTGGTAGAAATTTAAATTTAAACCAGTCTACGGTTTGTAGAATATACAGAAGGTTTGTAGAGACAGGTTCTTACAGGAGGAGACGTGGTACAGGCAGAACTCGAGCAACCACAGGTCGTGATGACCGATTTATTGTTACAACTTCCCTGCGAAATCGTTTCCTCACGTCAGTTAACATCAAAACCGAGCTTAATGAAGTGCGTGGAAAAAACGTGTGTGCACGAACAATAAGAAGAAGGTTAAAGGAAGCGGCTATCACCCCTTTTAGACCAGCAAATGGTCCAAAGTTGTCTGCAGCTCACAGACAAGCTCGCTTAAGATTTGCGCGTCATCACCTGAATTGGACAGAAGAGCAGTGGGCCTCTGTATTGTTCACGGACGAGTGTAGGACATGTTTATATGGTGCAGATGGTCGCAGAAGAGTCTATCGTCGACGTGGGGAGCGATATGCTCAAAGTTGCATTGAGGAGCGTGTTCCTTTTGGAGGCGGTTCATGTATGGTCTGGGGTGGCATATCGATGAACGGGCGAACAGAACTTGTGTTCATAGACATGGTCCGTCAAAACGGTAATAGAGGGGGTTTGACAGCACATCGCTACATAACAGAGATATTAGAAGATCACGTGGTGCCTTACATGGGATTCATAGGCGAAAATTTTACTTTAATGCAGGATAATGCCCGGCCGCATGCAGCTGCACAAGTTCAACATTATTGCGAAGAGGTTGGGATACGTACAATGAATTGGCCAGCACGCAGCCCGGATCTTAATCCCATCGAGCATGTTTGGGACAATTTAAAAAGAGCTGTATATGCGAGAAACCCTTCGCCTACGACAGTGGCAGCACTAAGAACAGCACTTTCAGAAGAATGGGACAATATTCCGCAAGATCTTTTAAAAACCCTTATAAAATCTATGCGGAACCGATCAGAATCCGTAATAAGGGCACGTGGGGGTAATACACCTTATTAAAACACAAATAAACCCTTGCATAAAGTTTGTGTCTATTGTTAAAACCAATTTTTTAATTAAACAATTTTTCCTTAAACTTCTGTTTTTTCTTCAAAAAAGGTCTTAAGGTCCTTTCCAGTACATAAACTTAAACTTAAAGATATGATCCTACGCTGTTTTAAAGTTCACGAACCAATCTAGAGGTTTCAATTTAAATCTGTATAGAAAGTTTGCATACTTGGTTAAAATATTTATTTCAAAGTCGTCTATTACTTTGATGCAGTTTATAAGTCCGTCAGTGTATAAATCAAACCTTCTTTAGGATCATCATAATAGCAATGAATTGTAATAAATTGTAATTGTAATACAGCAATAATTATATTCTTGCTCAATTTAATGTATATATACTAGCTTTGACTGCAACTTTACTCATGTTAAGTTAGTCATCCCCATTAAGCTTGGTTTGTTTTAAATGTTTTCTTATTTCTTGTCTTCATCACATAAGATATCTCATCGCAAAATGCTATAAAAGGTGGCCTACTTTACAGCATATCTTTTTATAGAAATGAATTAAAAATAGATGGATTATTTGTAAACAATTGTATTTTGTAAACTACTCAAATCCAGGAACAATACTTGGTATTGTACAAAAAATACTACCACCTTTTGAAACTATATTACAATTGAATTGAGATACTAAAACTAAATATACGTAAATATTCAAAATTACATAAAATTCAAAACACCTTCACCTTACCAATGAAACTTACAGAGGAATTTGAAACGAGATGGAAAGTTGATTTTTAGTTTATTAACGTTTAGTGATGACCGAGCTTGGTTTTTTTTTTTGATAAATGTTAGTTTCTTGGAAATTATATTTAAAAAATAAAAACAAAAATTTTAATGAAAAATTACTTAACATAAAAACTAAATCCGTACTTAAATCGGAGTCTTTTGCTTTTGGGACCGCCTGACTTTCCACCAGAGCTTTTATTACCTTGTAGATGATGGCGAAATTCACCTTTGTATTCTAATTATATTATGGCAGTTTTTCATTGCCTGAGAACACGGGTAAAACGTCGTTTTCTAAAAATGAAAACTAGCTAGATCGATTGATCGCCCCTGAAATCCCCTGCATACTAATATATATATATATATATATATATATATATATATATATATATATATATATATATATATATATATATTTATAAATAGATAGATTAAATAAAGTACATTATGAAGGGCATTTGAACTTTTCCAAAAGAAATAGGATATCCTACGAAGAAATTCCTAAAAGCCACTCCTCAGTAACGTAATCTAAGGCTAGAAATATTGCGGTACTTAGGAACAAGGAATAATATTTATCAAAACAAGGAATATTCTTTCTCAAAACATGAGGTATGACAACGTTGGAAACATTGAATAAACATGTGAGTCATACGTTTTGGTCCTTAATAAGGTCCGACGAAGTTGGGAACTTTGGTAACTTAATTCCGAACAAAATAAGGTTTTTTTCTCAACTTTCTGTGATCATCTTCAGGTGGGGGAATGATAAAACTGGCATAGATATATGCCCGTTTCATCAAAGGTGCTTTCGACAGAAGCATAGGCAAAATGTTATGACATAACACGATATAAGGCAAGAGGTGTTGTGTGTAGTGTATAGCTTGTTTTCGGCTATGAAGACCAGTTATCTCGTAAATATAAAACAAAAGTGAACGGACAGATAAAACGCGAGAACTTTTTGTATGTACAGGATAAGCGATACTCATTGTCTTGAAGAGAATACCTATTTGAATCACAAAGAAATTTTAAATTCTGCAGAATATAATAAAAATATTGTCATATACGAGGGAAGAAGTTGTACTTTAAAAACAACTACGTTATGCCATTTATATTAGGTATATCAACATGTCACTGTCTACCATAATATATTGCTACTACAGTTAATATTTCAGTTAAAAAGAAAGACATAGCAGTATTTATTTATTTATTGTTTATCGCCGGTGAACCGCATCCATTCACAATAGTATTTCACCAAGAAATACGCAGCCGGCTGCTTCAGAGCAATAACCACCTGATATTCTGTTCACCTCTGAAACGTTGTACCGTAAATATAGGTAAGCGTTCGCAAGAGGAAAAGAGTTTCTTAAAATTTTTGCGCACTTACTGTGGACGTGAAGGGGTTAAATATATATGTTTTATGACATACTTAGCAATGACATACTTGTAGCTCACGCTCTTTCTTAATGGGTCTGCAGATCCCAAGCTGTTTGTTATGTCAACATATGACAGAACGTGTAAAGCTTAAATGTCATAACTAGAGATTTATGTAGGTTAAGACATTACGCGCTAAAATGGGATGTAATTACTATGTATGTTGTTGATTTAGGAGAGGTATACACAAGAAATCGTTTCAATTGAAGAACCCAAATGAGGGGAGTATCTTCATAT
Organism: Herminia tarsipennalis; assembly: GCA_945859575.2. Lineage (NCBI taxonomy): Eukaryota > Metazoa > Arthropoda > Insecta > Lepidoptera > Erebidae > Herminia > Herminia tarsipennalis. Next base: position 23,479,046 of record OX243844.2, read on the forward strand.
TACTATAAATATACGTAGGTACCACAATTTACGGCACAAAAAAACAAAGAGAATTTAACACATGAGAAACACTTGTTAATTTTTCAACAACTATACTAAATAAAAACTATATATTATATATTCAACCTCAATCAACCAAATATTTTTGTATTATTCAACTAATAAATATTTGATCTGTCAAAACCATTTCCATATAATCCATCTGTGTAAACCATGGAAATACTTATGCAGTTAAAACATAATTTAATTCTAATAATCTCCTGCATAATTAAACATATGGATTCCCCACCCAGAATAAAACTTTGTGCGTTGACTTTGTCAGATAACTTGAGACACAAGATATTATTATTATTATAGGTAAATAAGGAATTTGGATTTTTTGATTTTGATTTTTTGTTAATTGTTAATTGTAAAGATGTAACTCTATTAAGCTACCATCTAATATCAAACATTATATTTATTTATAAATCGAATTTTCACTGTATTCAAAGCAGCTCCAAGTGGACAAAATTAGCACATAGTGTCTATTTACAAATACTAGGGTTCGTTAATACATTTCCGTCATGTGGAACTAAGTTTGCTCAATGGTTATTGACTAATGACTGGAATATTCTGATTTTACGGGTATCAATTGCTAAATCGGTTAACCTATAAACACGTTTAATACAAATTTGTTCGTTACATTTTATCGCAGTAATGAGCTAAACCCAGCCAAACATAACTAATATTAAACGCTGGCTTATACAATGTCTATTTGCGCAATATAATAATTCTCAGAGGTTAAGTTAGGTAACTCAAACATGTTTTTTTTAACCCTCATAGTTTACATTCGCAACAAAAATCTACGCTTGCGCTGCTGCTGCATCCATTGAGATGCACAAATGGTCTCGCAATCGTGAGGTCGCGGGTACGAATCCTACCCATTATACTACCGACGTGAACCCACTCCTAACACAAGCCTTTGAGCTTAGCTGGAGGGGTTAACAAGATTGCTAGTAATGTGGGACTCCATCCCACAATGCTAGTTATCTTTAAAAAAAAATAAAAAAATACAGTAATCTAATTAGGTATTATGTATTTAAAACATTACCAAATGACAAACCTAGGTATGTAGATATGTATCTACATACATAGGTTTCATACATTTAGTAACATTTTATAACTCTGTGCCGCGGTGGGAGTGTATCCGACTGCTACGCAAGAGGTCGTCGGTTCGATCCCCAGCCAGGATAAAACTTTGTGTGTGGGATTCTGTGTCTGGGTGTTATTTATCTATAATATGTATGTATTTAGAAATATATAAGTATGTTTATATTTAAGTATGTCTGGTTTCCATAGTACAAGCTCTGCTTAGTTTGGGATCAGATAGCGTTGTGTGAGTTATCCCAAGATATTATTATTATTATTTTTTGCTCATATACAGACACAAACAATTACCTACAAATAAAACTATTATGATCCATAAAATAAAATCCGGTATAAAAAACCAGATTAAATCTTTACCAAGGTACATCACTATCCTGTCCAATCTGAACTATGAAAGAGGTTGCATATAATACGGACCCTTAAACTTGGTCGCTAATAAACCTTGCGGTGCGGTGCTTTTTATGTCATTATAGCCTAGGGAATAGATGTGGGCCATGATGTGGGCAACGCAATGACTATAACTTGGTGAAGTCAAAAGGAAACAGCTTTTGTGTTTTTGTTTTGTTTCTAAAATATATCAATAACAAGTATTTCATCAATGTCTTTTGACAATATTATATTTTTTAACCCGTATAATTATTTTTCTTAATTCCGTTTTTCTTTAATAAGTATTTTATTGTGTATTTTATAACAAATTAATTGGTTAACAGTTTTTAAATAAAACTGAAACGGATTTCAGTAAACTTCTTAGCTTCTCAGAGTTCACTAGAAATATCTAATATAAAGTTAGGTATGATTACTCATATACTAGGCCGAGATATATTATCATTCTCTTACAATAGGTCTGTATGGTATTGATTTATTTAATCAGAACATTTCTCGAAGTGAATCTAAGCACTGCTTTGCATACAACTAGATTGTAGAAGATACAGTTTCCTTTGTAAAATGTAATACGTAACAGAACTTTGCAGCCAATGTTGCCATGAAAATGAAGGAATGATTTAAAAATATCTAGTGGATAAATCCACCACAGAGAGATTACATATGCTTAATTAACCCTAGACATACTAAATAAGAAAATCTTACCTTTAGACATATATCAACTACATAAATCAAATACTCCGCAACGTATTACCGCTTGGTTCAAAAAAAACCAACGCACCTCGAACTCATTAAAACATCCCGGCTGGTTCGATTGAAACCACAAACCGTCAAATCCAGTCTTGTCCAGGGCTCAATAGCTAGTCGATGTCATCCTAGTATCCGATGAAACGCAACTAGCGCAATACATTTATCTCTCTCGCACACATACTTTGTATATAAAGCTGTTTCCCTCTTTACAACACCACTCACTAAGGTTGACAGTTATACGTTTGGACCTAGATCTAGTCTTGTGGAACTGACGGCACGGAAATTACGGCAGTTTGAATTATCGTGGCAGTATTCATTGTTGTAGGAATGTTAATAAACTTCTTTTCGATTATTATTCATCTTTATGGATCGGTTCGGATTCTGCAGTGAGCAGATAAAATATATATTCACAATTTTAATTAAAAATACTGACGTAAAAGTTATGTTAGCATAAAAAATATTTTAATAACAATTTTTACTACGATCTCAAAAACAGAGCACGGAATACAAGTACGACAGCATACTGGCTTGCAAATTATAATCAATAACAATATAACATTTTTTTTTTTTTTTATTCTTTTATTTTATCGAGGCTTTTATCCACAATGGCATGTCAGCCTCATCATATCTAAACTAACTTAATATCTATTAAAAAGGTTTTGAGTCAATGATAGTTAAATAAATTTAAGAGCAGATCTACTATTTCTGAAGTAGGTTGTGCCAAAATGTTTAAATATGGAGCAATATCATATTTGTTTGAGTTACTTTTAACCATAAGTGACTCTCTCTCCCTTCTATTTCTGACACATTCCATAAGTAAATGGTAAACATCTTCAACCGTTCCACACGTTTCACAATTAGGAGAATTTACTTTTTTCATTAAAAAAACAATTTTTTTAGATGGATAATGACCAGAGCGTAATCTATGAATTAAAATTATTTGTAATCTACTCAGTTTATTGTCGGTAAACCATGGTATTTGAGGAGGCTGACATTTTATAGTTCTATACCAAATGCCTTTTTCTTTACTACGCTCGTCAAAGTATTCTTTAAATTGATTATAGCAAAATGTTTTACATCTACTCAATTGTTCTGAATAATTAGGTTTTATATAAATGTCTACCCCTTCTAAAATCGCTAATTTTGCTAGCCTATCAGCCTCCTCATTACCAAAGAGACCAACATGAGATGGAACCCATTGCAACTTAAGCACAACGCCATTAAATAATGGCGTTGTGCTTAAGTTGCAATGGGTTCCATCTCATGTTGGTCTCTATAAGGTCCATGAACCATATTTAATATTGAGTAAGCTACCGGAACACCTCTGAAACCAGAGGCGCATCGAGCTAAATGCTGCAGACTACTCTTGCTATCAATAAATATCGCAATGAACTGATCTCCCGAGCGACAAGCAGATTTAATGGCTGCATAGATTGCAATAAGTTCCATAGTCATAATGGAAACATTATTGTTTACTTTATACATACTCGTAGCTGAAGTGTGCCTATTAATATCATAAAAAGCTGCACCTAGTCCAGTTTTACATTTAGATCCATCAGTGAAATATTTATTATAATATTGATATTTATCCTGAACAATATAACATAATCAGCCTTACACCATTCGTACTGCAGCAACTTATATAAGGCTCAGGTTCTCCATGAGCCGATATCATATGTTTTGGAATAATTAGTTCTTAGTCATGGCAGTTACCTCACGATGTTATTTGTCACCGATTTAGATCAAAATCAGCTAATAAGATAATGTGATCTTTTGTTTACCCATTTTCTTAAAAAATAGACTGATGATTTTATGAACGTAAGAAGAGGGAAGGCAAATCCGGAGAGATGATAATAGATTTCTTGTGGCTTATCCGAGAGCCGACTATTGTTATTATTTACGTTATCATTTTCCTAACATTTTCCTGACCCTTCCTCGTATTTTAAAGCTTAAATGCCTTCATCATTGTCTGTAAATTCCATTATGGTTTAACTAAAACTTATCGTGAGTGTAAGGCGTGACCTTATTCAAATTTGAACACAGTGATCGAGGCATGCGATTATGATAAAACGCTGCGCTGTAGATATTATGTTTTATCTACTGGTTGAATGAGTTTTAGTACATTTCCATGTCTAAATCTTGATGATGACTTTGTAAGAAAAGAATAAGAACTGAAAAATTAAGATGTTGTCAAAAACCAAAAGATCTTTATACGGAAGGAAGAATTACAAATCTTAAGTGAGGTTTTTAAGCCTATATTTCTTTAGTTTGGAAGCCGCTATGATATTCGGTGCATTTAGTAATTTCTGGGATTTGTTGCCGATTTCTCAATCAGAAGGCATATTTTAAAAAATTCTCGTAATTTGATTCATGACAAAACATAATATATGTACCTACAGAACGTTTTCAAGCTATCTTATTAAAAAATTCTAGACTTGAAGGTACGTGTAATACTAAACATGACATGTCTCGCAAGTCCCACTTTGGTTTAAAGTCAGTGACTTCAGCACTGTAACAGCTCTATGAGGCCTTCCTGACAAGATACCTGTAATCAATGCGTATAATTATGAATTCTATTTGCGTGAAATCAAACCACGTAATTATAATGCCAAAGGAGACTGCCCAATCTCCAAATTAGTTACAGTCCAAAATAGACGCGCCATTGTTAAATGACGCCTCTATTTTGGACGCACTATTACCTTAATGTCACGCGTGTAATCTGCATGACAGTATCATGTGCCAACCTTTAGTGATTAGAATGTCATAGCTTTTTGCATCAAGTTAAGCTTTACATTTATATCAATAATGTGTAGATTATTATGAATATACCAAATTTATATTATCCTTTTTTTAGTATCGTCATTTATATCCTTCTGTATCTATTGACTAAAACTTTCTTTTTAATTAAAGCTGTGTCTTTTTGCTAAAATAACATCACGAATTTTATCATTAATATACTTGTTTTACGCCTCTCCTAATTTGCTCCACGTCAGCTGGTACTTCGTCTTAGTTCACCTCAGCGAACTTTTTAGGTCATTGGTTCATCAGGCTTTAAGTCGTTCTACCTTGCCTTTATCGAGTCATGATAAACGTGTCGCAAAAACAAACGAATTCGTAAGAATTATTTTCTCTAAAATATGAATTAATAATTGTTGATGAAGTTTATGAAACTACCAAACTATAAACTAACTAAGCATAACATAATCCTACTGCCATCCAATTACAATTATTCCAGGGTGGTATTTTGGATCACTTTACTATTTTCCACGTAAAATTAACAAGTACTAGCTCACACGTCGGGGATTATCTTGCTAACAACAAAGCGAGTTATATATCGGTTGGACGTCGAGCTCTGTATAGAAATTTTCGCCGTACTAGATTAATGCCTATATTTGCGTGTGTAGCTTTGATGTGACGTGCTTGTTTGGTTTAGTGGTGGCAGAGTTTAGTTTGTTGCTGGAGGTGTGGGTAACATACAGAATGTATAGATTAGCTTTGTAAAGCTGAAGTATAACGATACTCCTATCAACGCCAGTATGTTAAGATCGGGTAGCAGTCCTTATTTATTCCGTTACAATTGTTTTACCTAAGTAACTTACTTTTTTGCGTATGTCTAAAAGAAGTTTTATTTTCTTTTTAGTTCAAAATTTGGTGATGATTATGGTTTAATGGGAATCCTTAACTACTTCTACAAGCTACTTCATTTATTAACATTATTACAATAGCTGATATCATCACATGGCTTACATTGCCAAATATATACATATTTTTTCAAATCAAATAGATTAAAACACACTTGCTTAAATAATTTGCATACAATAGTCACTGCTTAAATAATTTGCATACAATAGTCACTAGGTAAGCAATACGATTCATGGCTCTAAACACTATCAAGTGCAGTATCAATGCAAGTGACCTAACATTGTAAATTTTCCATTTTCTCGGTTTTCTATGGTACAACTGCGTCGCAAAGCATCCTGTACTGACGCGTTCCAATGCTCGAACTGCACAATGCCTGTCACCTGTATTCACAAACTTTTCCACCAGGTCTCGCTTATTCGATTGCACAACCCTTATCTACCTAGTCCAGCCATAAGTTCTGTTATAAATGAAAATGTTTTTTTTTTTAATGAAGTAATATAATATTACTAAAACTTTTATGAACATATTTATAAAAGCCTCAGCTAAAAATTAAATATTACAGGCCTTTTATCTGTCTTGCCACGAATCTATGGATCACTGTTTCCATGGGAAATTTCGCCACTGCTTGCTCCAGAATTTTTTAAGAGACTTCATGTCGCCGTGTCGCTTAGAGCAAGCCATGTCCTCTAAAACTTACCATGATTTGTAGTCTAAAGGGTTGAGATATGGGCTTGATGAGGGCCAGTCTTCAGCTCTTTTTAAAGTCCGGAACGTTGGTTTCAAGCCAGGCTTGGGTAGTTCGTGCCTTGTGACCAGATGCAGAGTCCTGCTGGAAAGTCCACCGTACATAAGTACATTTTTAAAAAGTTTATTGCTGAGAGGTTTCACAACACGATCCAAGACTGTCTCTTGATACACTTTGGCTGAAGTTTTCACTCCTTTTTCACAAAAATGTAGCTTTGTTTTAGACGTTATTATTTATATAAAAATAACCATTTGTCATAATTTTTATAATAATTATAAAAATACAGTTATCACTGCCGAACGTTAGAATTAGTCTGGTTTATAATATAATTACAGATGACAAAAATTACACAAACGCTCTCTTAGCGCTTGTTGCGTTATACATAGTGGCATATTAGATTCATTGATATAGAAATTCCATGAAAAAAATATAAGGCTAATTATACTAGTTCCTTGAAAATATTTTTGAATACCTACTGATGTAATTGTATTCCAAAAGCCATTAATCTGTTACGTGTTATTAGCACTAGAAGGATTGAACAATTAAAAGCCAATACAAACAGTAGTTTCAACCAACATGACCACGCAGCAGGTATTCTCGGTTCCATTATTGCTACGACAAACCAAGTTCATGTCTTGATCAGTGGATATACCTTTAATGTGTTTGAAGCCATTATAAAATGTAATTTAGGCCATTTTATTTATTGTGTTCAGACTGCCGTATTACTGGCTTTTCTTTATGAAAGGGTATAATAGGGCACAAAGGTATTCTAATACCAAGATGTCATTTTTTTACGATGTTTTCCTTTATCGTTCACGGTTTACAAAACGAAATCGCAACTTACGACTTGTCAAATCACCTTTGTTACTAAGCTATCACTTCTGATGAATATTGTTTTGGGATTTATTTAAGAAAAAAATATTTAGAAGAGCTTAAAATGCAGTAACTTGATGATGGCTCATATTGATGCTAAAGTTAGGCACTGGTTACACTGCCGGCAATGAGCGAGCAACTATCAACTATTTTCTCGCTCAAGAAACGTACAATTGATGTAGATTCCTTGTAAAGAAAAGATATATAGCATAGATCAAGTCCGCACCGGCAGTGTGAACAGTCATAGATCGACAGTTACTATTAGCATAATGTATCTATTTTATTTGCACGGGATCTAAATCTATAAAAGTTGTTGTACTTGTATACAAATAGCAAACTGCATGCAACTTGTTTATGGAATTCGAACTTGACAAAACGTAAATCAATAGTGTTTTGTTGTTGACGTCATACTTGAGACTGCCTTACAACTAGGATGACAACGTATTGTGAATTTTTTCAATAAATCTCTGAGTCGCAAAAACTAAATTTATCTAATCCTCGCCAACGGCTTCAACGATTATTTCAGATTCGATTTGTTTCAGGAGTGATAAATCGATCCAGCTAGTTTTCATTTCCAGAAACCGTCGTTTAAAAAAAAATGTCGGTACTTTACTTAATGGACACACTGGAACTGCAATTAGTGAATCACCCTCAAGACAATGGGTATATCCTCTCCGATCATTGATCCCTTTACATTACTCGATCCAGTCAATATAAATTTTCAGGAGAACACCGATCTTCAACCATTGCTGTAAAAGATATTTTATAATGCACTTTACTGATCGTGACATTTAACATAGGTATGTTATTTTCAACAACTCCGATAGTTTATTTCTTCAAGGATAGTACCTGATGACTTAATGACAAAACTTTTTTTTTACTATCTAGATGCCGTTGAAAACTTACGGTCGCGCATTAAAGCCCTGTTTGAGTTGAATATTGCAATATTTTATAGCCAACACAATAGTTATTAACTTTTGTTAGAACTAAGATAAATAAGATAGCTGCAGTAACATTAATATCAATGTGTTTAAGTTTAAAGAACACTAATTTACCATTATGCGACTAGTTTGCTTTTATGACCTGCGACTCTTATATACATCGATATATCTATTTTTTTACACCTTCTGATGTACTAGAATTGTAAAATTGTAAGGATTTATTATTTCTTCTTCAAACGGTTAAGTAAAGCTCCACTTGTAAACACATACAATAGAGAGCATACTTTTATTGGTGGACTGAAATAACCTATTATTATATAACAAGGTCCTTGCGATGCAATAACGATTTTTTTTTAAATATTAACATACATATAAACAACCTTACGAGCATTTAGCAATTTAAAAGTCTAGAAATTATTTCCCAAACGAAATACTAATAGAAATTCTATTAAAATATACTCTATTATTCAGTAAACCGTTTCAGGCCAATGGATCCCTTGTCATCATAAAGGATACAATAGTTAGTCTTGTGCTTGTAGAGGTAGCAAGTCAAACTACAATTTCGCAGTTCTGAGGAAAGCTACCACGGTCGCCCTATTCACCACCAAGGCAGAGGCCCTGATTGAAGAGAAAAGCAACTGTCACGTAATTTGTGCCTAGTGACTCTTACTTGGATCAGGCAACTGCGTTACGTTTGAGTAGAGACCAATTTAATAAACTTAGACCATTGTACAACCACGACCACATATTGTGTGTTTAGTTTTAAGCTACTGTTATTGCGGTTTGTACGTTGATGTTGATGAACGGACCTGTTTCGTAATCAGTTTTGAATCTCATTTGTTTGCTAGCGACATTCCTGACCACTGTATCGGCAAATAGTTTAACTAAAAAATAAATAAGTAGATTATAAGGGTGGGATCCCACCACCCACCCTCGATCTGTGAATCACCACGATTGAAGTAGTAAGGAAATACCCTTAATACAACAATTGAAATAGATTGACAGACCGCACTCAAAAAGAGAGACCTGCAAAACAAAGAAAATTGAAAACGCGCGATAAGGAACTTCGTTCCAAAAACAAAAAATAATTGTTACATCAATTCATTACTAGCAAGTTTAATTACTTTACGGATTGCAACGATATAAAACCCAAATGCCTTGTGAAAAGGACGAGGGATCACAAAAGTGTTTCTAGGTCAGAGAAAGAGTCCAGGAATTCTTGCATTTTGACCAATAAAACATCAAAGACATCCTTGTTGAAGAATGTTATCCCATGTGCCATGTGAGCGCTATAAACAAAATTATAAAACAAGGAAACATTCATTACGATTGGTTTTGTTTCGCATTTGAAAACGTCCAGCTCATAACCGTCGTACAATTTTTCATAGGTACTAACTGGTATTAACAATGATGTTTTAAGGGGTATTTTAAGAATGTCGGTAAAATTATTATTGTACTATTATTATATAGCTGATTTGTTAATATGTTTGTTCGTTTGTTTGAACGCGATAATCGCAGGAACTACTGGTCCAAATTGAAAAAATATATTGAGGAAAGCTATCGGCTATATAACATCACACTATAACTAATAATGTAACATCTCTTGTAACCACATTTTAGCAAATAAACGATTTGATTTGATTTGATTTGAATAGAAGAAGACGAAGTTGCGTGGGTCAGTTATTAATTCTATAAAATTTTAGAAATGATGATTGAATCGTGCCTAAGTCTAGGAAAATAATTGTATAATTTAATAATTTATTTGCCATAAAAAAACTTTGATTGACTTTTCATCGATAATAAGTAAACAATTATAATTAATAAGAATAACACAATTTAGTTGATATCTGACCAAAAAAGCAATTCATACTGAATCAAACAATACTACAACTTTATATAAACTTATTAGTTACTATAACAACGAGTGACATATGTTCTTTAAAGTCTCGATTGTCAGTGAAAATATGTCAAATGAAACTCAGTGACAATGTCAAGTTGTCATCATTTTGTGTTTACAAAAATTGTTGTAATTTTTGTAACAAAATTAGTAATATAGAAGAGATTTTTTCACAGGTGAGATCAGAAGATTTATTGTCACGTTATAATTATGGGCTTGGACGTATTTAGCGATAAAAATGCGTGCATTATGAACATAGATTATTACTACAGATATGAACCAATATGAACTTCGTAGGCAACAAAGTATTTTTTTTATTGGTTATTCATTTAAACTTTATCCTGTTTATCATTGCTTTTATTATAAAAATAAAATAATCGTTAAAAGATAATACTTAATTAGCCAACGACGCGACTCTCGCGACTAATTACCTTGGTATTGCGAATTGAACTATTTATGTTTGTTAACAGCAGTCTAAGTGTTAGAAATAAGTGGCGATTTTCTTATCAATGTATTCAGCAATGGTGATGAGTACACACTGACGAGTCACGCTGGCGACGATTTTGATGTCGACTGGCCTCCGAGACACAATCACCCGACTTAAGTCCTATTGAAATGCCTGGAAAATTTTGTAGCGTATGGCATTTATAACAAACAATGACGAACTCTTGAACAAAGTTTTGTAGTCAATTTTATGTTCATCTGTGAGTAAATATAAATAATAATAATAATATCTTTATTGACAAAGTTGTTCATACAAATGTTGTGAATTCTCTGGGCCCTGAACTAGTGTGAACTGTATTTCAGAGTCCAGTGTCTTCGCCTTATAGTATAGATACAATGTTATGTCATTACTTTAATCATGTTATACAAACAAAGGATGTAATATCTATCTTAGTGTTACTAGACATTTGTGTGTTATGTGTGTGTGCTAGAGTGTGTGTGTGTGCTAGTGTGTGTGTGTCTGTGTGTGTGTGTGTGTGTGTGTGTGTGTGTGTGTGTGTGTGTGTGTGTGTGGATTACATTAGTAGGCCTTTTTAAGTATCATATTCTCAACATCATCATAGCTAAATTCTTTTAGCCATTCTATTAAATGTGACTTGAATTTAAACCTGTTATATTTTTTAATATCTTTATATACTTTTAAAATTTTATTATATAAAATAGGGGCTATGGTATTATAGTGACGTTGGGAGAATGTACTTTTTCCGTGTGGTACAGGACAGCGATCAACACGTTTGGTGTTTAAGGGTAGTGAAGGTATTTTGTGTAAGTGGTATCTCAGTAACGCCTCCTGTATAAAAAGTTTTCTTACATATAGAACATCTGTCCTGGTGTAATCACTGCATGTTGGATGTATATAGGGTAAGCGCATGAGTACCTTAAGTACATAACGTTGGGCTCTCTCTACACTAATAAGATGACTTTTGTTAGAACTACCCCAAGCACAGATACAGTATCTGATTAGAGACTCCCATAAGGCTCGATACGTTTGAAGCAGAAGTTTGGTGTTGGCAACAACTCGTAAGTATTTAAAAATATAAACTAATTTTCTGACTTTACCAGCTAGTTGTAGAGTATGAGTGCCCCAGTCTAATCTACTATCTACCATTACTCCCAGGTATTTAAGGGAGTTTACCCGTGATAGAGAGACACAAGTGCAAGAAATAAAAAAATTAAGACTGAATTCCTGAAGAATTTCCTCTTTCAATATACAGGGTGGGCCATATCAGTGTTGGCGATTTAATTCTTCAACTTCTCGGTAACGCGCGGCGCGGGGTGGCGGGGGGATATGTTGTTCGCTGCGCCGCTTCCTGGAAATTTAGTCGCCATGGAGCCGTACACGGGAGTGCAGCGTGCATTTTGTGTCCGAGCGTATTACGAAAACAATAAATCAGTGATTACTGCACGACGTTTGTATCGGCATGAACACGGTTTACGCGATTTAAGTGAAGTTCCAAGCGCCAATGTGATACGAAAATGGATCAGAATGTTTGAAACAACCGGCTCAACAGTACGAATTACGGCTCGTGGTCGCCCAGTTTCTGCAAGATCAGCCGACATTGTGGAGCGTGTTCGTGTTTCAGTTCAGCGAAATCCGCAACAGTCAACACGTAAGAGAAGTCAGTCTTTGGACGTCAAAAGAACAACTTTGCGACGAATTTTGAAACGTGATCTGCATTTGAAGGCTTATAAGATTCAGATAGTCCAAGAATTAAAACCCAATGATGCCAATAACCGACTTAACTTTGTCAATTTGATGCTCGAGCGGTTCAACAATTTCAACAACGTGATTTTTAGTGATGAGGCTAATTTTCCCTTTATTCCATGTAGTACTACTAGTAGTTCGACAGTCGAACTGTTTGGACAATTATTTTCCAAATTGTTCTACTGATGGATCTAACTATTTGGAAACGCGAATTTTATTCCCATGTGAACAAGCAAAATTGTCGGTTCTGGTCCGAGACTAATCCCCGACGCTTGCATGAACGTCCACTTCACAGCCCGAAGCTTGTCGTGTGGGCTGGGATAACGTCAACCGGTATTATTGGGCCATAGGTACTTTTTTGAGGACGAAAGAGGGCAAGCGATGACGGTTAGAGCTAACAATTATTGCAACATGATAACAGACTTTTTGGTGCCAGCTTTGCAAGAACTTCAAGGCAATACCTCGAGGATGTGGTTTCAACAGGATGGGGCCACATGTCATACGGCTAGGGTATCCATAGAGCTGCTGAAAAATGTTTTTCCCGGAAAACTCATCTCGAAAAGGGGGGATATTGAATGGCCCCCACGTAGCCCCGATCTCTCTCCATGCGATTATTTTCTATGGGGCTACCTCAAATCGGTAGTTTACGAGAATAATCCGACCAATTTAGAGCAGCTGAAGAGGAATATTTTTCAGGAAAGTAACAAAATACCGAGAACAACTTTTCAACGAGTTTTCCAAAATTTGCGACTTCGGTTCCAAGAGTGCCAAGCAGCCGAGGGAAGCCATTTGGACAACATTATTTTTAAGTCTTAAAAATTCCTATGCTTCTACTTTTTAACAATACAAATATATTTGTGTTATGTTTCGTAGTTTTTTTTAAATCGAATTTTTAAACCACCAACACCCTTATGGCCCACCCTGTATAATAGTATCTTACCAACAAACAAAATACCGAACAATAATAAAAATAATTAAAATCCACTCTAGTACATACATTTTCTAATACATATGAAGCAGTAGTAGGTTAGTAGATTATAAAGTACAAAGAAGAAATAAGAACGCTTTTAAGATTTTTTTCTGAACGAGATTCAATTATATTATCATACTGCTAACTACTATAATAATATTCTATAGTCATAGGAATTAAGTACCTTTGTAAAACTCCAGTTGCTTCAGTTAGTAACAGGGTCATTTCATTACTTTCTATGGCTGTCGTAGAGAGCCATTACGGAAATCTGCCAGATGACAGGCGGCAATGTTCTCCTGTATAATGTTCTACGTTATCAGTAATTGGCCTGCCAACGGGGGTGTCAAATCTTAAAATAGCTCATTATAATAGAGAAAGCAAATGCAGAAAGAAATCAGTATTGTTTATTGGTCAAGTTTTTGGAAACTGGTTCTTCATAAAGAATGAAATGGAAGTGATAGTGAAACACCTTTAGAAAATCGCACAATTTTGACTGTTTTTTACGAAAATCTTTCATATCTCAAGTCTGTATAATATCCACGACTTTTTCCGTACTTTCGGCTGAATACTCAAATATAATTTAATTGTAAGAAGTCATCAAATTTCAAGATAGCACTATCTTATAATAGTAAATAGTAGCTATTTTTAACTTATAATAGTATTCGATGTTAGGACTTGGTCGGTCATGGCACTTTGTGGTTTTTACCTGGTCCAATTTAGATGTATGATTGATGGTTTTATTTGTCAAGAAAAAAGGGTGTACCACAGAAAGAAAATTATTATTTTCACTCACTGAAAATCGTTATACGGGTAAAAGTAATGACCATTTCGTTTAGTTTTCAGTAGACTCGTAAGGTCGTCGTAAAAAGGTGGTCAAAAGGTCTACATTGGTAATCGCGTTAGCTTATGTACTGTTGTTCTGCTGGCTTTATAGAGGCTGTAGTCCATTCAAAGTGTATACCTATCTGTCCTAAACTATAGCAATTATACATGAAGTATTTTGTTCGAAGGTTGCCTATTTTCGGGAACAGTTACAAAAATATATGTACTCTATGGAATTTTACCACGTATTTATCCATATGATGGTGATCGCAAATTATGAGCACTTTGTTAATTGATGAGCTCTGCAGTGTATTTTTCAAGTACTTAATTCAGCTTAAATCGACAGATAAAACGTAAGACTTTTTTCTGGCAAAAGATGAAAACATATTGAAATCATGGAGCTCCTAAATAATTAAAAAGTTAAAGCGAACACATTTGTTACACTTTAAACTGAAATAAATGTACAATACAAATAATAATAATAATAATAATAATGATTTACTTTCTCACCACAATATAGGAAAACAAAAATATTACATTACATTTCATACTTAAAATATCATTTTAACATATTGTGGGAGACTGGTGCCTAAGCTAGGCTCGGGGCCTGTGTTTCAGGACACCAGGTCTCCACCCTTTATTCTTACATTGTCTCGTCAAGATGGGCACTGAATATGCTTTACTATATTACAGATAAAATACCATATTAATAATAAAAACGGTTAGTATATGTGTGTGTGTGTGTGTGTGTTTACACAGTTTTGTTATTAACATGTTTTAAAAATGTTTACTATGAGTATCTAACTCAATTATAACTATACCTACACAGTAAGCCCTATTAAATAC
Organism: Herminia tarsipennalis; assembly: GCA_945859575.2. Taxonomy (NCBI): domain Eukaryota; kingdom Metazoa; phylum Arthropoda; class Insecta; order Lepidoptera; family Erebidae; genus Herminia; species Herminia tarsipennalis. Next base: position 23,494,268 of record OX243844.2, read on the forward strand.
AATCGTTCGTTGCGTGAAATGAGGACGATCTTTATTTACTGAATACAGATACAGAGACCAATAAATCTAGCTTCTCATCATATTTGGGAATCCACTATAAATGTATAATGATTACAGCACAACCCTAACTTACTACAACCCATTTCAAACATAAGCACGTAGCTCGAAATAAGAGGTTAATAAAAATAATGTGCCATCCACAAATCTGCCAAATTGTGAAGACTGAGCTATGTGAAATAACTGAAAAGTTTTATTACTGAATACTCGAGTTGATGTTGACATCTCGATCGTAAGCTTGTTTTATGTTTTTGTTTTGACGTTCAGCCTTTTGAGGTTTTGTGCTTATTTAGGAATAAGAATGGAAGTAAAAACACAATCTGGATTTTTGTTTTAAAAGTAAATTGATTAATGTCGAATAAACCAAACTCGTATATCTCAATTTCGTATAATATAAATAACTAAATCTTCTATAGTATGAATAATTTGGGCAACAGTTCGTAGGACAGAGGTAAAAATAAACCACCTCATTAGTATTGTTTCTAACTGTATTCTGCGCTTATGTTTTCTTTATGGATTAGGTACTTTTTGCTTTATAGATAAGAGGGTTAACGATACAACTCATGAGAAATAAATTTTCAAATACTGTTCTTGCGAATATTACTAAATTTTCTACACTAGTCGAATACACAAGAAGACTACAAAATCAAGAATATTTCAGCATTCAAAACTACCACAAACGGCCACTCAAGCAAAGCACATTCATTCAATTTCTAGTCGCATCGATATTCGATGCCAAGTGGTTACGCAATGCTTATCTGTACCGATGGTCCAACGATGGTGATGGTGGTTTTAGTAATGCTAAGCTCACACTAGACAAATTAGGATAAAATATAAGAACACAGTATTATCTCATAATATCGAAATAAAATGTGTGGCACTCGGGGACTGCCGCGGTAAAGCTATTGCATAGCATTTTTATCAACTTAAGCAATTAAAAAAAAAAAAAAAATATTTTGAATTATAAAAAAAAACAATATTTTGAATTAAAAAAAAAAAAAAAAAAATTTAAAGTTTTTTTTTTATTATAAAATATTTTTATTTTTTTTTCTTTTTAAATTTAAAAAAAAAGTAATTAAAAGTTCTGCTATTCATCGATAGATGGCAAAACTAAAAAGTGTCACCGCTGTGCCCGTCGGAGTGGGGAGCGTGAGGTTTTTTCGTTACGGAATTTCTGGATTCGGTCCCCGCGCTCAAGGCCCGCGATAGAAGCTATGCAATAGCTTAAAAAAAAAATACCGACTTCAAAAATAAATACAAGGCAACTAAAAAACAAAAAATAATATACCTAGAATAACAAAAACAAATTAACATTTTGAAGATGGTGCCATGAAATAGTTGCTTTTGTTTAATTCGGTACCAACTTCAAAATGTTAATTTGTATAAGTTATTCTAGGTATATTATTTTTTGCTTTTTAGTTGCCTTGTATTTATTTTTGAAGTCGGTAATATTTTTTTGTAAAAAAGTTTATTATTTTTCACTTTTTAGTGGGTTGGTTTGTAATTCACTTATGTTACAACTAGGCTTATGTCAACTCAAATCGCTCAAATCCAAATTCCAATTTCCAATTTAAAAAATATTGCTTGCTCCGATGCAGGGCCGTTAATTGTCGAGGAGTTCACATGATAGTTCACTATCAGCTCAATTACATTGTGTAATAGTAGTATGACGAGAATAAAATGCTATTCAATATCATATTATAGTACTCGTAATTGAATCGCAAACCGTGAAATATTGAATAGGTCTGCTCATCATTTGTAGTCTTCATCATCAGTTCTACTTCACCAATAGGTGCTTTTTGAGAGTAAATGCACGAATCACTATGAAATGTACCTAAATCACTGTAGGTGTGCCTTTAATATTTGAAGTGTTCCCTCGATTTCTCCGGGATTCCATCATCAGATCGGGATCTGATGACAATGGGACCAACTTGGAAACACAAAAATAATTTTTAAATCAGTCCAGCCGTCTTAGCGTAATCGATGAACAATCATAAAAAAACATACAGTCGAATTGAGAACCTCCTCTTTTTTGAAGTCGGTTAAAAAAATATAAATGATCGGTGGTTACTTAGAAGGTAATAACTAATAAAAATCTTCTAAATGCTACCTCCATAAAAAAACCTAAGACCATAAAAAAGTAAATCTAAATAGATCGATTCGATTTAGCATAAACAATTTGTAAAGAATATCAGTCCTGCTTTCTGATTTCACATTAGCCTATACTTGACCGTCGTGGTCGTTACAAAACAATCAAAACATTAATGAAATACATAGCGACGGTAGCCTAATGGCTAAGGCATCGGACTCGCAATCGTGAGGTTGCGGGTTTGAATCCTACCCATTATACTGCCGACATGAACCCACTCCTAACAATCCTCTTAACCCCTTAGCTGGAGGGGTTAACAGGATTGCTAGTAATATGAGACCCAAAATCCCACATTGCTTAGCTTGCCTTAAAAAAAACGTGTTTTACCAAATATTCAAGCGATTAAGACCCCAAGCAATTGTATAAATGTACTGTGGCAACAAATTACGGTTGTCAAATTCAACAAGACGTATAAATGCAGTGAAGACAATACCAGAAAGTTAAACTATAATAAACGAGGAACGTGCTTCTCGACATTCATACAAAAACACAACACATTATTCAACGTTCCAATGATGACTATCGCCGTATGAATTCGGCGGCGCTAGTAATAGAGTCAGGTCTCTTAAATGTCAAATTTCATATATTTGAGGATGGGTTACGCGGGTTTATTTCTTCTTAGACTATTGTTGTGAATATTTTGCAAAACCTGAGATGAATTATTGCAAATAGTGCAATACAACTTGCGCATTTTACTAAACTGTCTCTGTTTTTTCTTTCGGATACTTATATCCACCTTTTTTTCGAATAAAATGGGACTGTGCAATAATGTCATACTGCTCGATATTTATAGAGCATGGTTTTAAGTTGTTACATATGATTTAAACTTTGTCAGTCAAACCTACCTCAAAAGTGGCGCCAACTGGTGAGCACAAAAACGGTAGCCCCCATTGTGTAACCAGCTTTATCACAGCGCGTTTCAGAGGTGACGTCACGGAAATTGAGAGGGAATCAATTCACGTTCAACCGCCATCCTTTGAATGGTTTTATTCTTTGAATGGTTGTGTTGTGATAATCATAACTGGGTATCGATTTTGGTTACGTAATTTTGTTTATAGAATACCAAAAGGGTCGACTGTAACATTTATTTGTGGCAAGATCACCCATGTTTTTCATTATTTTGGGAGGAAAAATAAGATTTTCGATGATGTAGGTATCAAGCTTTCTTATTATGTTTTTGCATAATCTCTTGGCTTTAGTTTAAGGTAATAAAGTCTCGTGTGATTGGGGGAATAATTTATACTGATCTAGTAATTCTTCCAATGTTATAAATGTTCAAGCTTGAATGTTTAGAAGTTTTTATTTTGTTACTCAATCAAGCAGTTCAGCTGAATTAATTTGGATATATTGGAGTTCATGTATTTTCTAATCTAGTTTAACGCATACAACCTTTTAAATAAAAAAAAATTTAAGCAGTGGCTACTAAATAAATAAGTAGAGTAGAGTATAAGTAGAGTACGAATCAATTGTTTTGTCCTTCATTCAATAATTTCAATCTCTAAAATATACTTTCTTAGGGCTTTCTGGACCCAGCAGTTTCGCTGTGGCTAAATCAGTGATCAGTCAGTCTTTTACATAGAGGTATACCAACTCGATATGTATTTCGATTAACTTTATTAGGTAAATTACCTATTGTTATGATAAAAAAACTATTTCACTTTCCCTTTCTAGTCGAAGATTAATATAACGTATAAACATTTTAATGTCCCCAAAAATGTTTTGGTCATAAAATAACATAATTTTGCGTCTCTGTTTTCCCTGTTTATAAGGAGTAAGTACAGGTATAATGTCGTGTCGTATTTGCAACGCGAGGTTTGTCTTCGAACATATTATTAGTAGAAATTAGGGTCAGAGACGTTTGATAAGGCAAAATAAGGCGAATGAAAGCAAGGAACTGAAGCGGTTGCTGTAATTGCTGGCACATAATGATTTGATGTTTGAATTTGTGTCCGGCGACGCCGTATCTATTGTGCTCGCCTCTCATTTAATGGGATGTCAGTTCGGAGGTAGACAAATATGTGTCATTTTCTATGTGAGGTTGTGGATAGATAAAAGCCACACACATTGGAATACGTCGTTGTTAGCATGAGTACTGCTACTGGATGCAAACTTTGAAAAAACACCTGTAAACTACATAATATATTTTTACAAAGTTTGCATCCAGTTTTTTTCTGTATTGAAAATTGAGCAATATGAAAAAACCGGGCAAGAGTATGTCGAACCATGCTCAGTGTCGGGTTCCGGAGCCGTTGCCGTATGAAAAGATCTAATTTCACCAGCAGTAATGCGTAAGTTCATGGCACTTACGACCTTTTGTTTAGAATCGCAGTTTTCCGGTAGTAACTCAATGACCCTATATTCGATCATGTGGAAAATAATTTTAATTTAATGTTTTTATTTAGCGCTGCCTTTGTGATTTTTTTTTCATATTTTTTGATCACACGGTTCAAAAGATAAGAGGGTGGGACACAATTTAAGCACTTCCGGAGCGATTATATCCAAACGAATATATCGAAACGTCGGGTAAATAAATGGTTCGTACCTTTAAATAATTCACGCGATTAAGTCCCGAAATATAACTAATACGATTATATCCAATAATATTCACTTAATCAAAAAAATCTGTCGCAATGGCGCGGTGAGAGTGTGTCCAACTGCTACGCAAGAGGTACATAGGACATCACTTTGTGATATCAACCTATACCCAAAATTCTTAAATGATACTTTTACTTTTAGATGGTTTCAAAAGTATTTCTATCGCATAGTGACAGCGTGGGCCATTTTGTTTGGTATAGAGAATTCTGCCATTACTTCTTCAAAATGTAATTTGTAAATTACTTACTTACACTTCACTTACTCGGTATGCTTCATTTAAAGCGTTAAGAGCAAATGGATTAAACGCTGCAGTAGTCGTGAACCTAATAACAGTTGACACATAAGAGCTCCGCTTTTAATTGAATGTTTTTGTGCATCTAAAAACGCTTCGTTGACTAGACTGTCCGACTTGACACCATTACCTGACGAACTGAGAGTACAGGGCGCAGGTTTAATACGAACTGCGTTCAAGTATAAATACGGATCCCTAAAAACTTACACATCATTCATGGGCAAGGATTCTCAGACTTCGGATTGTATCAAAAGTGTTCCAAGATTTCCTGTCCGTTGTAATCGAATATGTGTTTATTGTGCTACAATACATGAATATATATATATATACATGACAATTTTTATCTGATAAAATTTAAGTTTAGTTATGTTTGGACGTATTGTAATATTGCCTGCAAGACAGAAGACCTTGCATTTTTATTCTGTAAGAATTGAATTTCGCGGTACTCAGTTCGCAGATATTTGTGCATATAGCAAATTCCTAAGAGAATTTTATTATTATTCGCATAAGTAAAATGGTCTTACGAACATCGTTTTCTGTATTTTGGTCTCACGGGGTTTATTTCTACGTCTGTACGTACAAGCGTTCATTCTATGCATTTCAAAACGTGGTCGATTGTGGACGGAAGTTCCAAGAAGCTTGTGTAGTATTGGTTGGGAGGCTCTCGAACAAACACTGGGAGGCGAAATCTCTCCTCAGACGATTACTTGCTAACAATACAATAATTTCATGTTATTTATTCACAACTACATCATTCCAACAAATGACCAACACTTTTTATTCATATTATTATAATAATTCATATTTATAAGAACGTAAGGAAGTTTGTGTATTTTACATTTGAGCGAGGTGCGTTGTCAAATAGTTAAGAGGAACAATAATAACTGTGTTAATGGACATGAGTTTCATATACTTTATCAACACATTGTATGTATTACGTGTAAGTTAAAACATTTATAAATATAAAAATAAACTACTATTATATTAGTCTAAATCAATTTTAAATTAAACAGCAGTCTCCTTATTAACAGGGCGAGCGAAGCGGCCCTAATATTATTCCACAACGTATGCACTTTTGTGGTACTGAGAAACTATCACACTTTCAGGTTTGGGTTTCGATATAATAATTTAAGTTTATGTATAATTAACATTTTTTTTAACGTGTGTACATATTATCTTATACAAATTAAAGAAAATGCGACTAGAAGCTTCTCTTTAAACAACTGGTTTAAAATTATTACTTGGTAGAAAAATTTACGAGACCTCTTAAAGCACCGGTTTTTGCAACATTGTAATTACTAAATAGATATATAGTAATTACAATGTTGGACCTTTAGTGCGTCATCACACAACACATCTACTATATCATGGACTCAACCTTTACGATCGCTATATAATATTGTGCTTGAATCTTAAAATGTATGTCACAGTTCTAACTATATGTCAGCATTTTCATTGCAAATATTACACCATTACAACTCGAATTAAAGTAAAACGATGGATAATAAATTAAAGTTACATCGACAATGTAACATTACAACGCTGCTGGGAAGTGTGACACGTGGACAGCAAAAATGTCTAAGTTGCATCAGACAGTAAAGATTTTTTTGAATGGGTTAAAAACCTTAATTAAATACACAATTTAGCAACCAAGATCTCCGAAAGCTCCCAAGAAATGTAACAATTTTATTCTCAGTCAAAAAACACGACAGAATACGTTAAAAGCTTACGTAAATGTGTTCGTTCTTATAACAGGTTAAGTAATTACTCTGAATATATGAAAACCGTATAAATAGAAGACGACAACATGTGTGCGTCACTATCTCAGTATTTAGCTAACGTTGGGGATGCACCGAGTGCAATAATATAATATTTTGGGCAAAAAGTTTCTGATATCATTACATACTTGAAAAAGTCATCTTTCGTATTTCTGTTTGTAAATTGGATCTTCTGAAGAACGAAAAGATTTTTGATGACTATTGCGTATTTTATCAAAAATCTTTGCGTAGAATATCTAAATCATTCCTTAATATTAATTTAAATAATAATTTAAAAAAATATTCAGGAATAATATAGATAAATATAAATATGTATATGAAGTGGATAACGTTTTAAAAGTTACCAAAGATTAAAATAAAATAAACTGAATCCAATAAGATAGATCCCACCAAAACATTCTGTAAAAAACTAGCCAAGTCTCGATGGAGCTGCTTGTTTATCTCTAAAAAGTAATGAAATCTAGACAAAGTCGTGCCAAGTTAAGGTTCCTTACTGCGTTTTCTTTATTATTATAGTTAATGTTGTGTGACTTTTCCGCAACTACGCGTGTGTACCTACCATACTAACTTTAATTTTTAGCCTTCCTTAGCAAAAATCTATTCTTTGCTAATGTATATTACCTTTAGGTCTAACACCTATAAACTTATAAGAAGTGGATTGCCTTTAAGAGTATTGACTCAATCCATTCAAAACATTTTAGGTAAAGTAGGATTTGAGATGACCTTTTGACTAAATTAAGACAATGTTATTAAATTTAATATGAATGTAACGTCCACGTGTGACAAACAAATGAAGACAAGGAAATTTATGTAAAAAGTAGATGTCGAGAGAAGTTCCCTGCCTCGGGTGAGTTTAACTAGTTTCAAACAAAAACGATTGTAGCAGTATTTGTTATATTTGAGCGTAAATGTCAAGCACCAAGTGCGTGGGTACTTGACGCCTGACATTTACATCACGTTGGCGAAGCAGACTTTTTCTATACCCAGTTAGCTTAGTAATTACTCACACACACAGAAATAAAATTAAAAAATGCTTGTATGTAAAGTGCGACGTACAACCGACGAAAATGAACAACATTGCGTTAACTGTTGTAAATGTTTAAACGGCCTCGTGTTAGTGAAACATTTACAGTATGAAATTGTTTTGATGTTTTAAATGGCGTCACAGTACACCTGTTGTGTTTTATGGTGGCATAACCGTCACGGGATAGCGTAAAGCGAAATAAAATAAGTTTTGGATTATTGAAGATTGTCAATGTCGTGTGAAGTGGGTTTCATTCAATGTGTGTGTTTTGTTTGATTCTTAAATTGTAGTTTAGTGTATAATATAGCTTAAGAACTGGTATTATGAAGAAGGTAATTAAAGAAGAAATTTAATCTATCGAGTTTTACAACACTTTAAAATAAAGAAGAATTTATTTTTATTCGAGGTAAAACATACATGTTTTTATTTGTTCTAATACGATGTGTTTTCTTTAAGACGTTTTTGATATATTAATATCTAATAAATCATTCAAAGTAGGTACTTCAGCGTCTGCTTGAGTATTAAACCTATGATAACTTGTTGCTGACCGACTTGTGGATTTACCGACCTATATATATTATTTTCAAAAAATAAGTCCCTATTGTGTATTTTGTGAGTTTCCACATCATTCCATTACGCTGAGACGTCGATGATGTTATTATATCGTTTATTATACCTGTCTACTTGTATTACCGTACGTTATAGGAAATTAAACATCAATAATAATCATGTCTAATTGTTACGTTTTACATCCCAGATCAGAGATATCTCAAAGAATATTTGACAAAGGAATTAACTATTAGATTTAAATATACGTTTTACTTCGTTGCAAAATTCGAACAAAGTAGTTGATTAATAAATTTTAATGAATATAATACATCTAACAACTGATCGAAAGACATAAAAAATTGTCTTATGGACGGTTTGATCAAGAAACATAACTTAATACAACTATATTTATAACTGTACAAACAATAGTATTTCACTCATATTGCAAATTGTTTCGATGTCAATCTAGCTATATTCGACGAACGAATGTAGCTGTTACAGTGAATAATTTCTGCGTCATTGGTCGTATGACATATCGTTTAGCGACTTAAATGTTGTAGTATCGGCTTTCGTGTATACTGTGTTATAACAGAGGAAATATTTGTCACGTAATGTGCTTAAGGTTGTATAGATTATTGGTTATAAGGACGAAGTTCTTTTGTAGTAATTAGAAATAATTTCGGCACATTATACTCATTGAGCTCCAACTGTGTTCACGTTATTGAAAGTGATAAAAACTCAAAAAAAATAACAAATGTACAAAAATTAAAACCGGACTAAAATATTCCAGTTCAAATTTAATATTTTATATATACATATATAGTCGATAGTGGTCCAACTATTTAAAGTGGCAAAGTCGTAGTCGAAAGACTAAAAAAACTTAAAAGGTCTGCGTTAGCAAATTAGTACCTATACTAGACGCCACAATAGTCTTTACAATATAACAGTACAGATAAAAACTGTAATTATATTAAACCTAAAAACGCTAATTACCTAGACCTTCCATCGCTTCACTTCCTACCGGTTCACCTTTGCAACGAAATCTATTCTTTGTCGCCATCACACAGTGACAATAACGAAGATTGATTAAAAAAACAAAGCGCTCGGAACTTCCCTACCGATTCTCTGAATTTCTTTTGTATCGAAAAATAACTTAAAAAGTTTTTCTTTAAATTACTAAGTTTGTGAAGTTTATCAGAAAAAGTTTGTAAGTGTAAATAAAAACGAGTGAAAAATCTTGTCTAGTTTGTATTGCTGGTGCACTGTCGAGAGCTCGGGCCAAAAGGAAAACTAGGATAGTGAGGTCTTTCGTGATATTTGTCTCGAGTCGAATCTCTATCTCTCTTCAGTTTTCTTTATGTTGAGAGTTAAATAACAAAAACAGGATATTAAGTTGTTTGCTTAACACTTCCTTTGTATATATTTTATAACTTACAATAATACAACCAAAGTCTTTCCGAAACCTATTTGAAATATTATTTATATTGGGTCTGTTTTGAAGCTTTCTACTTCGGTAGGCAACGTTAAGAGATATCAATACAAATATTTTTATACCCTATTTTTATAACTTGATACATAGACAATGAAAAATAACATACTGTCCGCATAATTGTTTTTTTGCTTAGATTGAGCAATTGAAGAATTTATGCGAATCTGCCAAAAAGAACACTGAGTTAACACATACATAGGAGCCAACAGGTTGGTTATTGATCGTTTCTTTACCGATTAAAGGCAAATATTGATTATCTGGTAGTGAAAAAGTAATAATGCCCACTGAAGATGGCCTTAATTTGTCCTATATCCAATTAATTAGTTAGCGTAGCGTTTGTGTAATATCGTTTGTGTAATAGACTTAAACGGATTATTTTTTTTATCTGACTTAATAACTGTTTATTTAGTCGAATAAAAAAAAATCGGTATATACAAGAAGATCTTTAGCATAATGGTAAGCGCCATGCTAGCTCACAACAGCCACAGTGCCTTTTAAATCAATGTTATGTGTATCACCGGTAATATGATGTCACGTCATTACAATAAGTAAATAAAACATAAATATCTGACTCTTGCCACTATATTCGTATGCTTACGAAACACAAATACAGCGGTCAAGTGCAGTAGTGCATAGCAATTACAAAGCAAGCCGGATCGCTGTGTAAAGTGAAGTAAAGGAAAGGATCAAGAAACCGTCCACTAGTTTAGATCTGCGTATTTAATAAGGTATCAATTGATCCAAGTTTTAGTTATACATGCTCATTGCATAGATATTATTTCCTTTCTTATGAAAGTAGATACGAGTATAAAAACTAAAACTACGTCAAACCCATTCCAGGACGTCCTTTGTTCGTCTGAGTTCTCTCAAATGTTAATCCGTCACCTAAAACTAAGCAATTCTCTCAGTGCATTGCCACCTAAATCTGTGTTCCAGCAAACTCATCGCAGCAACGGAATGAGACCTTTAGACGCCACGGAGAGAGATACACTCGTTGCAAATGAGACTTCTTTCATACCTTTGTTGAAGGGTTATTTACTTAACATGCCTGTTGTTGCGGAGTCATTTTGTGGATTTAATGTTGAAAAGAACTATTTAAGATTCCAACTTTGCTTGTTCTTTATTAATGTATTTTGTCAAATGTAATTGGTGTGGTAACAAGCGATGTTTAACATATAATGTTTGGCTTAGACATTATTTTCTGCTGTATATTTTAAGTAGGTAACTCTTACCTCTGTGAAGTTATTCTAATTTCTTTATAAATCTAGTTATTTGTCTGTATTTCTTAATATTGCTTTCTGACTGATCTGACTTCTTAATGCAACTGCGAACAGCATCATTTTCTTAACCATTAATTTAACCAGGTAAATGTGATTTTGAAGTGAAAACTTCTTAAACGGCGTTGTGCACTTTTTTTTGGTATGGGTAAAAAATGTGAAACTCGCACCTGGATCACGTGATCCTGTTCGAAAATTCGTAGATCACTTGACCCTGATCGAATATTCGTAAGATGGAAGAAAAAAACTGCTACAATATAATTAGAAAACAAAGACGCCACCATCAACAATGTTATTACAGCTCAGGTGAAAAATCGGGCGGTCCAGAAACCAGAAGACCCCAGTTCTCGAGTCCGAGTAACGATTATTTTTTTTTTCCATTTTTATTTTTACTTTGGTTTTTTGATTTGTGATTTCTTATTTTTTTTGGGTATTTTATAATGGTTAGGGTATATTTTTTTTTATCAGTTCAAATGTCTTGTAATTTGTGGTTAAATACTATATTCATTAATTGCGCTATCGAACACAAACATGACAATTTCAAAAATGACAATGACAACGACATGACAATTAAAAAGTTTATCTCTCAGAAAAAAAAAAAATCCGGATGAATAATATTATTCGATCATATTGACATAATAATGAAAAAAATGAACTGCACAACACAGTTTTCACTTCTGCCGGAACTCCCGGAGTGCAACCCGTTTTTTTTAATAAAAATACTCCTGCACTAAGCTACTATCAGCGTGTCGCACGGAACTTTACAAACATACAAATCAAGGCTGTCACATCCTCTCGCACAGTAGTCGTATATACTCCCAATGCGCCATCGAGACAGTCAAAACAATTTGTTAAATAGCCAATCCCCTTTACCACGAAACACACGACGCACGCGCAGACATGTTTCTTAACGTGCGCGTAAAATAAAAAGCAAAAATCTTTTTAAAGTCGACTAACCTAATACACATTTAGTCCGCTAATCAAAGCGCTTTGTAAATTGCAAAATGTTGCGATATAAACTAGCGACAAGTAGCTTGCAGGAAACGGATTAGCAAATGGCTCCATTAGCCGCCTAAGGGATTGTATACGACATGAAAAGCGTATGCAATTAGTATTCGAGCGTAGTAATAAAACTTTAAAATCAGCGTCGCATAGAGAATCAATAATTATTTACTCAACTTATTATAGGTTTTGAAATATTCACGATAGTAATTACCACATAAGAGAAAAGGCATCGACATAACAAAGTTATTTTTTTAAAGATAACATCAAATGTGGGTCGCAATTTCCTAGCAATTTTGTTTGCTTTTAGAGTGGGTTTACGTCAGTAATATAATGGATAGGATTCAAACCCGTGATCTCATGATTTTATTGCTTTAACCATTAATCTACTGTCGATTCTAGATAGCAGTTCTCACTTAAAATACCGCAGAAATGTGTCGCCAAATAACACCTACTTATTGAAATAATAATAATAATCCTCTATATTTTGAACTTATTTATTCACCCTACACTTAAAATAGGATGAAAGACCGTCTCCACTTATTGGTTTTATGTTGAACCCAACGAGTTCAAGGTAAATGATAAAAAGTTAAATTTGTTTATCGTTTACCCTTAGAGATTTTGAGTGATTTCGTAATCGGTTGAGCTAGAAATATTACAGGATGAATAAAGAACTAAAAATAAAAAGAATTGCTGTTTGAGTAAGGAAAAAAACAGTATAAGATGAACTGTCATCATATGAAGCCTGAACAACCCCTTAAAAAGACTACTGTTAGCCTGTTGTCCTTTAATGTTCTTTTTATTTATTGTTTTAATTTTTGATCGTAGATGTATAAACTTTAGTCATAAAATAAACTTTGCAGGCTCTGATCAAGTTATCACTTACCATGTAGTTTTAAAATGGACACGAAGTAACACAACGCCCCTCTTTATCAATCCATCCAAAATATTATTCCTGCACTGGTTGAATCTGTGAACAAAATAAAATACCTATCAGAAAGTATAGTAGGTAGGTTCTTAGCAATTTGGACTTTACTAAACGTTTTATTTCGAAATTCATGAGTGAGATTAAATGATAAACATTTAATCTGAACTCTTAGGTCGTTCAGATTGGCACAAATGACACGAATCTTTAAGTGGACGGTATTCATTTTAAAACTTGACACATTCAGGGTTTTGTTACGAAAGAATCTTTGCACGCAACGTAATATAAGGGAGAGCGAATATTATAAAGCTGGTAAGTTTTTTTTAGGTTCAAACGTGCTAATCTCCTTCTGTGAGTACAACAAAAATAAAATTAATATGATATGAAACTTGGATTTGTGCTTCGTTTTAGGTTTTAATAACTAATATCCACGCGATTTTCGTAACGCATAAACTAGAACCCTACCTTAAGTGTCACTACAAGACGACGCCCAAAGGCCTGCAGCGATAGATTTACATTTCCAATGAATTTAAGTTAAGTGGAACTATTTTGTATACTGTAAAGTAGTCGAAAATAAACGATTAAGAAACATTCCAACTAGACAAGTTTTCAATTAAAAGACACACATAAAACAACATCGGGGTTAAAACCATGTTTGGAAATAGTAAATGACAGTTGCAAAAGTCACCAAAACATCTAGCTGCAGATGTGAGCAGGCTGGCAATAATTTGGTCCAGGTTCATTTCACATCCATGGCAGTAGTCGTAACGTAACCGTCTCGAAAAATTCACCTTCTGTTTAACTGGACGCAGCTGGATCGCACACAAGTGTTTTGTAAGTTATGGGCAGCGCAATCCGAGGATATAAAAGCGCCGAGTCCTCTCTCGAAGGCAGTTAGCATCTCTTTAAAGCGTACAGGTGAAATCTAAGGAATACGAAGAGTTTTAGTATTTACTAGCCTTTGCCTGTGACTCCGCTAGCTTGGATGTCGGTTATTTTAATAAAAATGTGCTTTACAGGATTATGTCTATCGCCTTGACTAATTTTATTAAGATTTGTAGTTATTTAGATTTTATAATTCAAAATAGCTAAAAGACATTATCCGTTATTGTTTATCTCTCGTATAGACCTACGTTATTTTGCTTGCAAAATCCTAAGAAAAACCATTCTGGTGTTTTGCGTTATGCGCTCTATAACATAAAAACAGACAGACCAAAATCTTAAAATAATTATTTTAGTTTCTACTGTTACAAAGATCCCATTATTAAACTTTTATTAAATATCAAGTAAATAAAAAAAAAATACAAAATCCGCGTTCGCAATAAAGATGCAAACAAGATCATAATTATGTGATACTAGCTGTGCCCCGCAGTGTTGCCCCCGGTTTATTAGCCCATGTGTTAATCTAGGGTGTCAACTAACTCCATACCAAATTTTATTAAAATCGCTCCGGCCGTTTAGGCGTGAAGAAATAACAAACATACACACTCACATACTCACAAACTTTCGCCTTTATAATATTAGTGTGATCATGCAGTCGGAGGCATTAATGAATCTCGATGAACTTAGTATTGTGCCTCCGACAGCGCATGATATTACATAATTATGATCTTGTTTGCATCTTTTTTACGCAACCGGGTCTTTTTTTTTAATACTTTTTAGTGGTTGTAGGATGTGTAAGCGATGTAAGAACTTTTATCACAGCTATTGCTTATTATTGAAAATTGAAAAAGTATGCTTGCTTTTTTAGTATTAAAGTCATAATCATGTTATATATTTTTGAAATGCTTACAATAGCCTCTTTAATTTGATATCCATTTGTATAAACTTTTGTAATGTATATCAAATATATTCGAAAAAACTTCACGCCTCTTGTTTATGACATCTCACAGCCACTACTCGTATGTTTGTTTTCATCAAACACACATGGGCGGTCAAGACAAATCTAACGAAGTCTTAATTATTTAAATTCGTCTTGTGGTTTGAAAGATATAAGGTAGTAAAGAATATTACATCCCACCATCTTTTATTGAAACCGGTGGAGCACTTGACACATTAGAAGGATACATATCCCAAGTAGCATTAGGAGTTCTGTAGCGGTTGACTAATTGTACACATTTATTCTTTATGCTGTCTAAGTAAGCTGTGTTTAAGCTCAATAGCACGCTATACAGCCCAAATACGATCGGTTTGGGCACAAATTATTCAGCCTTGAGTTCAGATAAGGTACACAGTAGCAGAATAATAGCTCTAGAATGACAGTTTAAGAGATAACCTGTGGTCTTAAAGCTGATCAGCGGCATTAGTTAAGATTGCGTGTGGTTTTTCATACAGTCTAGAGAGTTATAAGAAGTAACGAGTGAACAATTATACAGCATCTATTCCTAATTAACGCTCACACCTAAAAACTATTAGAATATTACTTTTGTCTAAATTCTCACATCACTCCGAGTGCATTTTGTAATATTATTGTTTAATAGAAATACGCGCAAAACATTGCCGATATCATGTGTGGATAACGATATTACTGGTAGTACCTACTGTGTTTATTATATTCTATTTGCTAAATTTTATGAGTAATGTAAATTTATTGTAAAATATATGCATATTTAGAGTCAACATTTTCACGAGCCTCAGGATTAATCAGAAAAACATTTATAAATAACAAGAGATAAATAAAAAAAATCATATTTGTTTTTTAATGGGGTCAAAATCAGCCTATGGGTTTATATTTGAACATCAACCACAAAATTTGTGACGAAAACTTCGTATAATGTGATAAAAAACATAATAATATCGAAATATTATAGGTACAATGTAGTGAAACAATATGGTTGACATTGTCTCGGCTACTAGTAAACTATTATAACTCAAAATGACCTTTAAAGTTTCACATAATTACCATTATAGTGTCAATTTCTCTACAACATATCTGAGTTAGGATTCAGCCCTGGGCTGGTATGCAGTTGTTCAATAGATTACTTGAAACCCTTTCAGATAGTTTTCTCCTTAAACGCGCTCTTTTACAAAATAATAATAAAGGCTCATTTATATACACATATATACATCCACAAACTAAACCCGCTCTTACAGTGAAAATCTGGATAACACTCCACATAGGTTCTAGGTAACAGATTTTGGCTGCACTTATGTTCACACGTGTCGTATTAAATTGCCAGCAATATAATACCGTACATCTGGACCTTTCAACAGCCTACGCCGTATTTATTCCGTCTTAAAATGCTGTTGCTCAACTTTAAAATAAACGCTAACTAAAAAAGCAATGTGTGCCTATTAATACACCAATAGTATTAAATGCTAACACAAGAGGTCAATTTTACACTCCTATACATGCAACACCATATTTTTCCCATCTTAAAATGTTATTGTTCAGCTTAAAAATAAAAGTTGACTAAAAGAGTATAATGTTATCCTATTAAAACACCAATGGTAACTTAAGAGGCCAATTTTACACCCCTTTTAAAAAGCCAATAAATCACGTGTGGTTTGTAAGTATTAATGCTTACTGATCAAAAGTGAACTGTATGTAAGCCATTAAACAGAACAAAATGCTACCTGGGATATACACGTCAAATACACAACCCTCCTCAGGACTCGGGAAATAATGTACGCTTGTACGGTGGTATAATATTTCTCGAGCAACATAATAATTTTCTAATAAACTTTAATTGTGCTAGTTTTAAAGCTAATTGGTATGTAACTTTGAATTAGCTCCTGCACAAATTCAGAATATATATGTTTAAATATGATACAACATTTTATTGTTTGTGATAAATAGATATTATCGTAAAACTTACAGATCTATTCAACATCCCATACTTAGAAAGCGCTGAAGAGTTTATTTATACCCGTTAATTCCTGCTTGCGATTTCATGCTTACGATAAATTTAAATAATTTATGGCAGGCATTATTTTTTACACATACAGCAAAGGAATTACATTCTTGGATAACTGTAATTACGTTTAACCAGGCATAAACCGGGTATGCTAAGAGTAGGGTTATTTATGAGTGTCAAAGGCCCAACAAAGTGGGAATTTAGTTACAAATAGATGTACTATGTATAAAAAAATCAGATTTGAATAATTGCACCAGCAGAAAAGTGTATGTTCATGGCACTTACACCCTTTTGTTGAGACACATATGCACTAAATTTAGTCTTCGAGTAAAATGCCTGTGATACACAGGCAGACAAACAGACAGACAGACGGATATGACGAAACTATAAAGGCTCCGGTTTTGCTATTTTGGCTACGGAACACTAAAAAAACACTCTTAAATTTTTGACAGATACAGACTAACTATTTTAGAATTTTCCAAAAAAATTTTTTTTTTTCAAAATATTTAATTTGACCTTGCGTCGTTTCTGTGGATTTAGCATGAAGTTAAACTATATTCCTATATAATAATCGTACAGTTAACTCAGTAATAGTATAAAAACTTACGCCCTGAGTGCATTATTTTGAATTAAAGTTGCCGTTTTTTATTAGGCTCTTGTCACGGGACGTAGACTTACTTAGACAATTTACTTCAACTCAATGGTTGAAGTCTGTAAATTGTTAACGTAAAATTAAATGTTAATTTAGTCTATATCACATATCCATATATTTGTGTATACGTTTATTTTTTTTCCTTTATAGTGTTTCATATTGTTATAGTTTTAATTATTTTCATTTTTTTTCACTTAAATTCAATATTCTATTAATAATTGTTTCGGTTCTTGGTTAAAGTACAATTCAACATGCCGAATCTTGATGAGGATTTAAAAGATTTCTCATTAAAGTTTATTCTCATCTGAATCCGGCGCTGGCCGTTCAACCCTAGTCATCTGTTCTAATGGATTAAGTGGTCTTTTCCCGTAATAATCATGTTGCCAGTAAAAAATACATTAAGTTTCTTGTTAGTAATTGCGAATGTCTGTGCGAGAGAAACTTTTTATTTGTTTGCCTTACTTTTCTCTTTTGAGATTTTTGTGTTGTAATGGTTTAGGTTGACAAAGTTAACGTAGAGCAACTAGTTCATAAGAAAAAAACTGTAATATAACTTGATGCTTTTAAGGAAGTGAGTTTTTTAGCAGCTTTTCTTGGCAGCTTTTGACGTTTTCAAACCACCATATATTTGGTTTTACGAAATAAAAATACTTGAATTTGATTTATAAGTGGTATTTAACAACCATTTTAAAAAACAAGGTTTATTCGTAGCAGATTAATCTACGGCGTAGATGTTATGGCTACTAACGAGGCTACGTCGTAGATGGAAAGAAGATTTTTGTTGCTTTGTTTTATAAAGATAACTAGCAATGTAGGATTTTCGGTTCCTCATTACTAGCAATCCTGTTAAACCCTCTAGCTAAGCCTAATGGCTTTAAGGAGTGGGTTCACGTCAATAATTTAATAGGTGTGATTCAAACCTCACGATTGTGAATCCAATGCTTTAGCCATTAGGCTACCGACGTTTCAGATATGGAAAATCATCGACGTTATATATCTGCATGTAGACTGTGAGATTATAATGTAATATGCTTTCAGTTTGTGTAAGTTTGCAGTAACAGAAATAAAAAAAAAAACTTACGTACTTAGAAAAATTCTATGCATTTAGGTCAAAGTATTAAATAATTGTATAGCTTTAAATAAATAGAAACTTCAATAGTAATTTTTAAAAACCTGATCCCAATTCAAACCGAGCCAATTTATTCCAACAAATAACCAACAATAATCCCTTCAATAAACCGATTAAGTTCTCAATAACAAAATAAAACATGAACGCCGGCCATTCACGTCAGTTCACATCCAATGAGGCGTCAACGCGTGGAATATTTAAATCAGCGGGATATGACGGCGGTGGCGGATACGGCGGTGGTACGATCGTGGTTTGTACATACCACGATATGGTATGAACGACGATCGCTGACATTTGGCGTAGTGCGTGAACGGCTCATGCTCGCGACCGGAAAAACAATGCGTCGAATTTCATCTGAGATATTGTTGGTTTGTTTATAATAATTTATTTAGAATTTGATTTAGGGGGTTTAGTGTCACAAATTCTTATGATTTACCTGATTGACCATGGGCTTTATAGACTAATGTGATTATTATTAGAACTCTTTAAAGATGTTAGCCTGGCAGTTAAATATTATAAACCAGTTCTGAGGTGGCTGCCACTTGGGCTGGTGAGAGTATCTGTCACTCATTTACTTTGATACTGGTTTTCTTTTGTTTCATCTGAAAATGTTCGGTTTGTCAATCTATTTAGATTGTTTTGTTGAAGGTATTTTCGGAGTGGTGTGTATAATAACTTAAGATCGCTACAAAATTTCTGCTTTCTATGGTCTTTAAAAGAGAAGGCTGTAGATTAGTGAAAAAAATATTATTTTATGATTTTAAAGTATTACATTTTTTCTCAATAGCTGGTTTATTTGTATTTTATTTTTGGCTGCTCTCTATTCATTAATTGTGCTAAACTGTTTAAATTGAGATCAGTAAGGCGAATATTCAAATCTCTTTTATAATACAGTCGAAAACATAATAAGAAAGTATTTACGACATTAATTCCTTAACTATTTTACACTTTACAACAGAAAATGTTAACATGCCGTAATGCAGTTATGATGGGTACTGCAGTATCTTATGGTAATAAAATATAAACTCAAGAACTAATTTCAGCAACAGAAATTTTATAACGTTAAGCGTCACGCAAGCGGAACTGCGGTGGAATGCTAGTTGTAATATTCGTGTTAAATTTGGAATGTGATAATATGCTGTACTTGGCTGATTTATGCCTCTACAACAGCTGGTAGTGGAAAGCATGTAAATAATAGCAACTAACGAACCTGACTGGTGCTTAGGTTTTTCACCGCCAGGTATTAGATTTATTTTTTAAAAAGACAGATAAACAGATCCGAGTAATAAACCGGTTAGTGAAAAAATCTGTTAAGGGTAGATTACGCGAAACAGGGTTCGGCTCTCTCAAAAATTTATATAGAAAACCTGGACACGAAAAAAATTGTGTCACTAGTCAAAGAGTTTTTAGTAGATGGAATTAAGAAATTTAAGGATATGTCTTAATATGATCCCGCAAATAAATCTTGAAATTGAGGAAAAATGCAAAAACGAGCATTTTTGTATTGTCATGGCGTTCGTAATCTAACATATGTACGAACGAATATTCTACTTTATTTTGACCTGCGCTCTTGCTCACTGTGAAGTAATGGTTGTGTGCAGAAGAGCGAGGCTGGCGATCGTGTCGCTGTGTGCGTAGCGCTAAATAAATAATTCTCTCAGTGTTATGCCCCCTTAAACTATTACAGTTTACTTCACTAATGTTGATTTTTGTACTTTATATACTATACTACAACTAGTTATGAAACATGTTACATGCTGGTGTACCCTATAATTGACATAGATAGACGACTGTGTCGTAATTAAAGCTTTTTGATGATATTTATACTGATAATATCCTAAACCTGATGAATGGGTTTTCGGAAAAAAAGCCAGAACCCTTCGCCTTTAAGAGCTCGTCAAGACTTTAAGATCGTACACCTCAAAGTCTCTCTCCAGTTTCTTATCCCATTGGACTATGAAAATGAGGGAATATGTTAATTCCCCTACCATGCAGATAATTATAGCTGCCATTTTCTTGTTTAAAAATATACAATAACTTTTATACTTAAATCATAGTAATATTATACAGGGCGTAATATTATATACCATGTTAATAGTCCTCTTATTTTTTACGTGAATTCATCCAAACTATAACACAGAGAGAAAACATTAAAGCTTTATAACATTCCGTCAGCAGTAAAGTTCGTGACAATTAACTGCGTTCATTTTATATTTCGGGTAGTTGAACACGTTTTTATGAGAGCTCGTGTTAGTGATTTAAAGTTAATAGTTGTGGCTTATGATTAAAGGTGAAAATATTTGTGTTCATTTCCACATGATTGTTATCTATTTTAAATTCATGTCATTTAAGAAATGATGATAAAAGTATTAAATGTTAACGGTTTAAAATAGGAAAAGGAAAATGCTTTGTACAAGATTGACTATATTTTAAATAATAAAAACTGGGCATGTCGAACCATGCTCAATGTAGGGTTCCGCAGCCTTGAACGATTGCATCAGCAGGATAGCGTATGTTCATGGCACTTACGATCTTTTTTTGAAATACGCAGTTTATCGGCAATAACTCAATGACGGTATATCCTATCTTATCCAAAATAATTTTAATTTAAAGTACTTATTAAGCGCTATCTTTGTGTTTTTTTTTTCATATTTTGGTTACACGGTTCAAACGTTCAAAAGAAAGGGGACACGATTTATGCAACTTTCGGAGCGATTATTTTCAAAAATATTCACTAAATCAAAACAGTTTATTTGAAACCGTACCTAAATGTTTTTGAAAGACCTATCGAATGAGGTGCCACAAGTAGACGTTTGCTGAAAAAAAAAAACAACTTCTGGTACATGTATGGAGTGCCCCTCCTAAAAATATTATTATTATTTAGCTATTAAACTAAGTAGCGCCTACAACAAGACACCTAATCACCAAAATTCATAGAGTAGTCTTTGAGTAAAATGCTTGTGACATACGGACGGATAGACAGACAGACGGACAGACAGACAGACAGACAAATAGACAGACAGACAGACGGACAAGACGAAACTATAAGGGTTCCATTTTTGCCATTTTGGCTACGGAACCCTAAAATGCATAGGAACACCCATAGCACAAAATTTACAAAAAATGTACGATAGGACGGAAAATGTTTTTAGTTCATTTTTACATGGAATATAATTTTAACTTGTTACTAAAATTAATCCTTCAATTTAGCCAGACTGACAATTTGAAATATTGTTTTTGTAGTTAAAAACCATAAAGCATTGTACTATACTTTAAATAGCCTTATGTATGTCGCAACACAAAAAGCCAAAACGTAGACATTCATCTTTGTCTAACGAACTACTAATGACTTCCAAGCTTGTCTTCTGTAAGATCCCAGTAATTACTAAAACCAATATGGATTTAAGTTACTCGAGGAAGACCCTAACTATTCTTTCAAATAATCATCAAATTGTACCTAAAATGCATAGAAATATACTTTATTTGCCATTTTGAATCAAGACAGCCAATGTATTTATTTGACACTAGCTTTCGCCCGCGTGGATGTCCTTCCCCGTGACTCAAACTAGCGCCATACCAAATTTCATCTTGGGTACTCACAGGTAAAATAATACTTTGTATTAGCTTTTACCAGTTTATGGCGTTTACGTTGTCACTGTATTATTATTCTAATATGCACACGGGGCAATCATTTTGTCATTTTGTAAAAACAGAAAAATAAAGTTACTATTCTTCTCTTAGTGATTGAAATTGAACCCAATTTATAACTGCGTAAATAGCATTTTGCAATTGAACTTTAGACAAATCGATTTGGCACCGACTAACTGCTGGGATTACGCAGGCTCGACATTCGCTCAGAGTAAATAATAGTATTTGATGCCCTAAATAGTCCATTGCGCTTCAGTTCACTATGTGCCAAAGTTAGTTACATTGAATTCCACATGTAACGAAAATGTGTCAACTACAAATACATATATAGATAAAACAAAAATAAGGTCTTCACATGACCTTATTTTTGCTTAAATTAAAATATTGGATAATCATTTTTTTTCCAAAACCTATGAAACTTTAATTTAAATCACAATAATTTTGTGCTAGTTAAATTGTTGAAGTGCAAAATAAGTACTTGATACTAACTAAAAAAGATGCTGAATAATTATTATAACACAACATACCCGTATTTAAAAAAATACTGGCAAAAAAAAACATGATTTAAATGCTAACCAGAAAATGTTCATATTTTTATATGTCGACGGTAAAGGCTACCCACTCACAACTGTCTAATGCGACACTTTATTATAATTTCAGACTGCTCATGCTTAAATTAAACTACTGAATATTCACAATCTACCACTTAAAAACAACCGGTTCCAGTAAAGCCCAATATTATTTTAAATCCTTGTTGCGTTGCAAAAGTGGTTACCGGAACACACGGGCACAAAAGCGAAAATGTCCAATTTCACTTCGGTTGTATTTGTCGAATTGTTTTGCTAAAAATATTTGTTTTAATCTTTTTTTTCTACTAACAGCATGTTCACAATTTCACGCCGTGTGAATACGCCTCTGATATTGTAAAAGGAATATTTTAAGTTGTTACATCACTTTTATTTGTTACCTACTCTATTTTTATTGTGTTACAGAATTGAAGAAAAACGAAGCGAATATGGTTCGTGTCATGTACTGTTAGCATGGATGTCAGATCACAAAATGTACCTTTGAACAAACAAAGATCGATATAAATGTTGATAAACTTTCGCGATTTGTACACGTTATGAAAATATGTATATTACGGGTCTTAATCGCGTGAATAATTTAAGGTAAAATACCTTGCTTATTGCCCGACGTTTTGACCGTATTGCAACAACCGTGGTCTCGGGTAGACCTTATATGTGTGTATGTACTCTATACGTGGTCCAGAGAATGGTCTAGAAGCGTCGGGCAATTAACAAGGTATTTTACCTTAAATTATTCACGCGATTAATGTGCTTCTCTAACATATACATGTATTGAGTATTAAAACATGGCATATTACAACACTTGATTTTACTATGTGTCGTATCGTATTGTAAGCAAAAAAAAACAAAAACAATCGCTTGTAAACTTTACCAATGATTTACATATTTACATATTTTTTAATAAATAAAAACGTAATATAAGTTACAAACTTTAATATTAGCAGACTTTAGATAAGTGAATACTCTTTACAGAATATCATATTAAAAGTAATATTAATAACATTTTAACACAAATCATTCTCAACAATATACTACATTAGATTATTTTTTAACAAAGTAATATTTGAAACAAATTTCGCAAATCACACCAACGTTTTTATTTCGCTCTCACGTTATCATGAAAGCAATTCGATATCGTTTCTTTTCATAATAAATATAAAATGTGATTCAGTGTAAGTGTACGAGGATTTATTTAAAATATTTCAATCATTTTCTTGAAGAAAACAGGGTATTAATTTCTTTATTTAAATATACATATATAAAAAAATATGTATATTGTAAAATAATCCGGTTTGAAACAGAGTACGAAGATGACGTACGTTTCTACGATCTACTGGCTTTCGCCTGCGGCTCCGCCCGCGTGAATGTCAGTTATCACCATAAAAACTATCCTATGTCCTTTCCCGGAACTCAAAGTACCTAAAAAAATTGTGTATATTGTTAACGATATAAAGATGACATACGTACTGTTTAAGGGTTGAAAGGTAACAAACAGACAGACAGAATTATTTTCCATTTATAATATTAGTATGGATTATTTGTCACGAGTAAGTAATAAGCATGTATGGATAACTTTTAACTCAGTTGTATTGATTTCAATGCAAAATTTGTATTGAATAATATTAAATTAAAGATTTTTTAACTAGGATAATAAATTAACAAGTTTCCTTTTCTTGCCTTGCTTCAATTTTTTACACTGATTTGTAGAGTAAAAATAAATGTCAATGTTAACACTTGGGATTTGACCAGACTCTTTCGATTCATACTGGAAAATTCAAAAAGAAAAAAGAACATAACTGTCGACAACGTTTATTTCTTCTAAAAAAATATTAATTCAGGCCATTTTCTATTTCAAATATAGGAACATATCTAAGAAAGTTTTTCTCTTTAGCTACAAAAGTTTAAACAACTGCCCTTACGCTTCTAATAAAAACTCCACCCAACTTGAACAATCTATTAATAAATACAAGTTGTTTTGTATCGCCACACGTGTCGCTTTGCTAGTGATTTATACCTGCTACTTTAAGTACACCAAAGGTCACGTTTCAGTTTATGTCAACGATATTTTATTTCAAACATCATTTACACGTTCTAGTTACATTTAATTCTTATAACTGACTATTGTTTTAGGGTACCTTATGCTTAACGTGCCAACGAAACCTTTTGTAGTAACTCTACATTGGCTGTATTGTATATAACGAGGAACTGAAAGATTTGGTCAAATTCAAGCAGAGACACAAGTTTGTGTAGTATTGCAACAACCATGGTGCCACATCTGATTGCATTTTTATTTGTTATAATGGGTTTTATCTTTAGTTTTTTATCACATACGGCAGTGTGTCAAGATATGAAAAATAAATGAAAAAAACGGAGGAAATAGATACAACATAGACCACGCATATTTCAATTTGTATCCTGTTTGTATGTAGTCGATTTCCTCTGTCTTGTTCATTTATTTTGATGATGATTGGAATATTCGTTGGCTTAAGTGTATCGTTTCTGAAGGGCCATACTTTAAAGACAATAAAATTAATTTGATCATTTTTCGCTTCTTTCTTGCCAGTGTAGTACTTACATTCGTCTTAGATTGAAATATTGCCAAGAAAAATAAAAAAATAAACAACAAATTTTATGGCCCACGGATTATTATGTAAACAAAAGCCATTGAAGAGGCAAAAAAATATCTCGGAATAAGATTTTTTGCTTTCTAATGGGATTTCGACGAATTCTGGCTTTAACAGCATTAACCGTCACTATACAATTTTGTGCACATAGTTTATTTAATAAATAAATAATATTATTTTGAACATATGATGAATGCAATAAGGATGAATACTATACGTATTCATCCTTATTGCATTCCCACTGCAGGGCATTATGCAGCCCCAGCCTAGTAGGAGTGATGGCTGTCACAAGTCTTAATATTTTTTTTCTAAGTTAAGCCAACTGTTGTGAATTTGCGAATAAACAAAACATACAAAGTGCATGAGTATAAAGTATTTATGTTACGAACAAGGTAAACAATAGACATGCTCACTATCCCTAGATTGCACAACTTTTTAAATATTAAAAATCGTTTATGTTTAGTGTTCAGTAAATAAACGCCCAATCAGAAGCACCCAGTAAGTTTATTGCTTGCAATTTAACGGTGTGCGAAAGAGTTTATGTATGTGGGGTGCAACAAACATAAACTCTTTCGCACACCGTTCAGCTAAATTGCAAACAATAAACATTTTTAATTAAGACAAATCACAAACCCCAAACTTAACATTAAATTCTCGCATACGCGCTGAAATAAATAATGTTCTAGTGTTGGCTAAACCGTGCAAGCAACACCTTTGCGGTGCACGTAAAACTAATGGTGTCCATTTGGACGTCCATAGCTTGCATTCAATGTGATGATTATAGTTGTAGCTCCTGAATGTGCCGAGTAATGTGAAAAGTCTTTACTTGATTGAAGTCTTTAAACGATTTCTGGAAGCTCTAACCGTTAATATACGTCTGATGTCATTACCAATTAATGTAATTAGAAAATTTAAAAATACACTTTTTTAACTCGCTAAGTTTTAGGCATAAATATTTGAAATCATCTTGATAGGATCTTTATTTTGATACCCACCCATATTGCCTGTTCATTAAAACAACACTTATTACTTTAATCATGTCTGACGGCAGCCATATTATTAAAAAAAAAATCTAGCCTCAAAGCGTGAAATGTTACCCGGGCTCATTTAAACGAATCAAGCAATACAATAAATGTATTCAGGCTTTTCCTAGGATACAATCCCTGTGTCACATGAGACTAAAAAGACAGACTCGGAATTAACGTCTCAATTTAACATCAACGGCACGGTGGGAATCGAATCCAGAACCTCTTGCTCAGCAATCACACGCACTCGTACTGTGCCATACGCACTGTGACGCAGTAATATCAATTTTAGTGCATTTTTTCAAAACAAATCTGTTCTTGCATACGTAGTTTTTTTACAATCAATCTTTCGTAGCGTTATCATTTGCAGTTGACATAATGCGCTCGCGAGCAAATTGCCCGATAAATTGTGGTGCTCGAGCGAAGTCAAAATAATTTTATTACCTATTGTGTGGTTAAAAAAAATAATGCGTAAACATTTATTTTAGTTTTTGTAAGCAAACCCAATCCATTGAAAATTTGACGTTGATAATGATCTTATCATAAAAAAATTGAAGATATTCTCTACGTATTAAAAAACATTTCTGTACAATGGTAACGCAGTTCTTAAAACGCGCGTAAAATTTATATTTGAACGCCAAAGCCGATGCAATTCAAAGTAGTTAGCAAGCATCTATGAACATCTAATATATTTTTTCGAGCTTGGGTGTCAATTGTGTCCATGATGTAATATATGTTTGTAAAGGTTCATTTCTGTGCATCACGGCCGGTCGCAGCTGCGTGCGGCTTACGACGTGTGGCTGACGCGCGCGGTCAGACACAGTCCCTACCGTATCTTTGTCTTAAAAATAACAAAAAAAATGTCTAATGTTTCTACTTGCTTCCTGAAACATCAAGTTTACAAATTATACACCTACGACGAATCTAAAATACGGTCATTATTTTTCGAGAAGAGAGCTCGTTTACCCGAACATTCTTTGTATTTACCCAAAACCGGTGTCATTTTAAAAGACTGGTTGGTTTGTTAAATTGTTGTTTGTTATCTGTCAACGGGTTAAAGGACACAGGATCTGGTCGGAAATTTGACTCTGAAGCTGGCGAATAACTTATAAAAAATATGATGTTAGAAGGGTAGAATTATGGGTAAGGTGTCGTAGTTAGATGACTTATTTATGTTGTTTTGTTATGTGTGCTTACTTAAAATGTACAGTATATGGTGTTTTGAATGCAATATATTATAATAATGACTAGCTTTCGCGCTTTCGTCAGTTATCATGATAAAAAATATCTAACTACTTTAGCAGTTAAAGTGTGAAAATGTAACAAACAGACAGAAAGACAGAGCTACTTTCACATTTATAATATTAGTTTGAAGAAACTAAGTTTTACTAACATTAACATTTTTGCGTTGCATTATAACAAATACATACATTACAAATTCACCGCATCGACAGTGCATATAAGCGGACTGGTTATGACCAAGTAGTCCGCTTATGACCACGGCAAGCAAGCAAGTTAAGCAGTTTAAAGGCAAGTAAGGTAGGTCGTTATCTTACTAAACATTCTCCAAAAATAACTATTTCCTTAATATCAAATTTAACTACATAGTAAAGTGCACGTCACGTAAATTGATTAGTTCAAGACATAAAGCAAGCAAGTATTAGGCCGGAGGTGTGTCAACAACAAACTCTTGCAGAACCTGAAGTCGGCCGGTCGAAGTTAAAGACGATCGCGTGGATTGTAATATATTTAGTTACCGGTTCGACTTACTTGCGTTGAGCGGTCGTTTGCTTAAAGGCCGTATATGTCTAAGAAAAGTTGCCAATGTTTGTGTAGGTATTAAGTACGAGTTGGTTACAGATCTCTGATATTTTGTTATGTTAATCCACTTTATATTGTTTCCTTTGCTTGGGTTTGGGTATGTGTGTTTAGGTAGTGCTGACCCTCCATTTTGTCGTACAGTCGGCAAGCGCATGATCAAAAACAAAATGTCAAAATTATTGAATGATATTTATGGTAAATCTAGCTTATGCTACAATGTCCCTAAAGTAAGTGATTAAATAAGTTACCGATAAATTATCTGATTATACTGTCACCAGAACTAGATGATCAAAAAAGTTTTATACTAAGTGATAAAATTGAAAATCATAAGTTGATGAAATCCTGCCATTTGCATTCTTGGATTAAATCTTAACTTAATGTTTTTTCATTCTTTAACGAATTGCAACTAATATTCAAAAGTAAGCGATAGTCTTAGAAATCTAAATTTTATGTAAATCTGTATTTTTGTTTTCTTTGGCGAGTTGCAACTGCCATTCAAAAGTAACTGACAGTCTTGAAAATCATAACTTTATGAAATCCTGTATTTCAACATTATTTGGCAAATTGTAACTAACATTCAAAAGTAAATTTAATGACAGTTTTGAAAATCATAAATTTATGAAGTTGTATACTTTGGCATGCTTTGGCGAATTGTAACTGACATTCAAAAGAAAATGATAGTCTTATAAATCACTAGCTGTGCCCGCGACTTCGTTCGCGTGGAAGTTGGGTTTATATTAAGGTAGTTTATATTACAATTCAACTTCTGTGTAAAACATATTGTAAACATGCTCCACAATGCTCTGTGGCATCTATGGATATTTGGGCCTAGCTTTAATCAGGGCCCAACATATGGCAGGGCAAGCCAAGCAAATGCCCAGTGCAGCAAAATGAAGGGCGACAAAGTTTATGGCGCCAGACGGTTAGAAGACAAATTATTAAAATTCCCACGACCACACCTCGACAAAAAAGTGATTTGCATCACATCAAATACTATTAATATTGAAAAATTCACCCACCACGCGAGTACTGGGGCGGTTTCGAGTTAAATGAAGCTCGAAACCGCCCAATTACTCGTGCGAAATTTTGAGTTAAGGAGCTTCGATTCTGACTCCGATAGGTCGAAAATTCCGATTGATTTTAAACCTCCGACTCCAACTTCGGCTCCGACACTTTTAAATCGGACCTTTTAATCGGAGGTACCTAGCCGCTCCTTCAAGATAATTTATACATAGGTAATAAAGGTATGATGGAAAAAACTCTCACAGATTCCCTATGATCGCAGGTTATGTCCTGCCCGAGCGATCTTTTCCGAGTCTAAAGTACACCTACTTTGTGTCCGTGTTTGTACCGCGGGAATGCAATGTTTTAAAACTATTTTGCGGGGGCAAAATAGTTTTAAAACATTGCATTCCCGCGGTACTGTGATGCGTGTTTAAACCAACAAACAACATTCAAACGTTTCTAAAAGATATACTCAGATATCTTTTTTTGTGTTTAAATACTATTTCTAAACTTATTTCAATATTTTTTTTCACTCACTTTAGAAGATTTAAATATTATTTTACAATGTCTACATTGGTGAATTTAAAAATAGGTGTGTCAACCTGTCGCAAATTAAGATCATCATATATTCATATCCCTCTTCGTAAGAATTTCAGTTTTTTTTTTTAAATCAATTTTCCTGATTCTTTTTAATTTGTATTTAAACGCCATCTATTTTCAAAACTGGATAATTTTATTTTTATACTTGATGATTTTATATTAAACTATCATGCATATTAAACGTAGGTAAGCAAGGTATTTAACCTTAAATTATTCACGCGATCAAGACCAGTAATACATATATTTTCATAATGTGTACAAATCGCGAAAGTTTATTAACATTTGTAGGTAAGCAATTTTGGCACTCAGAAGAAATCGAATCACAGATGGCGCCACGTGTTTTATTTTGATGTAACGCGGACTTAATCTTTCATTTTTTTTAAGCAATGAACATTTATAAATTCTAGAAAATATATAGTAATTACTGTTTATTTGTAATGTAATATTGTTTTTCATTTCTACATTTATAACATAATCACTATTCATGCAAAACAATGATAAAGGTGCCTATTGGAAGTGATTATTAATATGAAAATTTGTTAAACAAAATAAACATGTTAAAGTCGAAAATAAAAGCTTGTATAAATAAGTATACATTTAGAAAAATACTTAAAAAAAATAATAAAAATAATTTTAACACAACACAAAAAGAGACTCGCAAATAGGGAGTCGATCCTCCGACCTCGCTCGTTTAATACTTGTGCCAATAGACCACCTCAGCTGATGCAAACACGGTTAAAATAGCTGATGTTAAGAAAATTGAAAATGTTGTGTTTAGCTCCTAATAGTTTTAGCGTGAAGTTATTGTTTCCATGGGTTACAATTGTAAATAATGTCTTATTGTGGAAAAAAATGTGAAACCATAATGGTTCGACAAAACATACGTTGCTGCTCACTCCCCATAGACGATAGCATAATGATTTATAGTGCAAGTAATGACCTATAGTATTTACAATAAAACTGCAAATTTTCATGAAGATCCGTCAAGTAGTTATTGTTTTATAACGATAAATAGCTACAGACATTATCCGTCATTGCTTAGCTCCTATGCGAAATAGCGTGATAAATTATAGCCTATATGTTAATCCAGACTACACATACAAAATTTCAACCGAATCTGTCCAATAGTTATTGCGTGATGCGTGTTCAAACAGACAGACAGACAGACATTTCTAAAAATGTAGGAATGTGTTTAAATACTCTTTTCGAACATTTCCCAATTTTTTTTTTCACTATGTTCGGCCATGTACAGACACGTGAAATTTACAATTTTATTATATGTATAGATATAGATAGATATCATGATTCAGTATTCACGCGCGATGGCTTATTATTAGCGTATTTCATGTATAACTTTGGTGTTTCTATACCGACTTCTATTAGTATTTTTTATGGAATAGTTAATTATGTTAACTTTTTTAAAAGGATGACTCAGAGTGTTATAAACGTAAGAGTAGACAAATATAATCAGAAAGCTTCGAACTACTAAGCTATTGGGAGTTACACGTGATATTGTGAGTCAACCATAAAAGATAGACATATGCTGTCGTAGGGTATTTTTTATATAATTTTAAGGAGAACATTTCCGTCATACATGATTTCTGTGTAGCTTTAACTATTACGGTTGCACACGCGACGAAAGCTTAAAAAATGGAGTAACTTCTCCCGTTTTCCTTCACTGCTCTGCTCCTATTGATTGTAGCGTGATGAAAAGTATACTATAACCTACTCAGGAGTATGAAAAATAATTGTACCAAGTTTCGTTAAAATCCGTCGAGTAGTTTTTGTTTCTATAACGGTTATACAGACAGACAGACAGACAGACAAAAATTTTACTGATTGCATTTTTGGCATCAGTATCGATCCCTAATCACCCCCTGATAGTTATTTTGGAAATATATTTCATGTACAGAATTGACCTCTCTACAGATTTATTATAAGTATAGATAGATAATAAAGTT
Organism: Herminia tarsipennalis; assembly: GCA_945859575.2. Classification (NCBI taxonomy): domain Eukaryota; kingdom Metazoa; phylum Arthropoda; class Insecta; order Lepidoptera; family Erebidae; genus Herminia; species Herminia tarsipennalis. The sequence continues at coordinate 23,526,314 of OX243844.2, forward strand.
ATGATTTATTAGACTATCATTTTCTTTATTTATAAACCTGCATTTTGGCATTCCTTGGCGAATTACAACTGATATTCAGTAGTCAATTATAGCTTTGAAAATCATCACCATATGAAATCTGTAGTATTTGTACGGTACAAATTTGAACAAGCCTTATAAAAAAGTCTGCCTCTCCACGCATCAATATTCTAAAAGTCTTCCCTTGCTCTACCTACTCGTGTTTATTCATTTCGTCTCATATTTTACTCATTATCAAAGTTTTTCTTCCGCCATCAGTGAAAAAGATTTCAATACTGCATATTCTGAAGTTATGTTCCAACAGACGGTGTTCCCCATATTGTCGTTTCGTCTTTACGACTTATTATACTCAAACATATAGTAAAATGCGCTCAGCGATGTAAAAAAAACCGCAAATGACATTTTGGGATTACGGCTATGCCCATTCGTTTTGTGTGTATAAAATTCTTATGGAATATGATGTAGGTACATATGACGTAATAATGCATCTGATAACAATTTTGACTAACAAGCTAACAAGGAAACTACCAATAAATCAAAGTATTTTTTAGTATAGCTATGTAGTTTTTTTTCTGCGACTTTTCACGTGTTAAGTTTAGGTTAGTGTAGACGAGTCTCCGACACTGCGCTCAACAGATTAATTTTTTGTTTTTATTTTTGCTTTTAGTGTGCAAACGCACTCTATTCCCTCACTCTCATAGTCTGATGGGTCGTAAATTTACACAAGACGCGTAGGATAGGTATAACATTTTTCGAAGATAGTCACTCATTTATCTGCTTAGTTACCTACCCTATTTTAAAAAGGTACCGTAGATGGGTAAGAATATGTTAGTAGCTACAAATATATGCAGAATATGCGGCTTTTGTTCGTTTGCAATAGAAGAATACGTACAATAAAAATTAGTAGGTAAAGCCTTTTCTGTCCCGAGACATAATTTTAATCTTGCATACAATCCGGCGACAGAAATACCGATATTTACGATAACCGAACTTTACACGATATACTAACACATTGTAGCAATTAATTTCATTGTGATCGACGTATGAAACAGGCCATATTCACTACCGAACAATGACGGACTGATTTCATTGATTTATAGTTCATCGATACAGTTGACTGTGTGCTTTTAAATGCGTGTTTATTTAAAGGTGAAATATGACAAAAGGGTAGGATTTTTATATTAAAAACTTTTTACAGTTATAAAATACATAATAAAGGATCCGTTCCTAATCTCAGAAATGAAACAACGATGTTACAGATTTAAACGGATTATATTGCAACACAAGTGATCGCTTTGACATCGACCGCCAAACTGACTAAAAATCGTACCCATATTTGAATATTTAAAAAGTGTCAGTTGACAGTGTTGCCACAGAATACATTGAATTGATATACCGACTAGTAATCGAATAATAAAATAAAATATTCATATAGGGGTTAATATATTATGCGATTAAAACTCAATAAATAATTACCCTCGACATAAATTATATAACTATTGGATTAATACTATTTACGACAAATTTAAAAAACAACGAGAAAATAGAAATAAACTATAACAATATCATAATACCCACCAGTAACGAAGTAAAATTCCTGACAACGTATTTTAAGAGGCTCAATTGGAAAAGGGAAATCTCATGTATTGAAAGCACGATTAGTTCAGCTTGTTATGCTCTCAGAAGTCTAAGTAACGTGATTTCTCAAGACAAGCTGAAAACTGTATATTACGCACTTATCGAATCCAAGTTACGTTATAGTATTAGCCTCTGGGGAAATAGTTACAAATACAACGTTAATACTGCGTTTATCGCTCAAAAAAGGGCGATTCGCACAATGTTTCGAATACCGCAATGGGAGTCATGCTAAGATCATTTCATGCGTCTGCGTTTACTGACCGTTCCAAGTTTGTTTATCCTTGTACTACTAACAGATTTAATTAAAAAGTTACATAAAGAAGAGAGCCTAGTAGAAAAAGAAAAAAGACACTCCACAAGACGTAAAGACTTGCAGCACAACTTTACTCCACACTTTTGTATAGTGAGTCAAAGTGCTCTTTACCAATCTATTACAATGTTTAATAAATTGCCAATTAAATTTAAAGTCATCAACAGTGTAAGTATTTTTAAAAACAAATTAAGGTCATATTTGCTGGAAAGGTGTCCATATACGGTGGATGAATTATGATTTAAAACTATGACTTACGAGTAATTATGATATAATCTCATTGTTCGGAATTATGTGTATGTCAACTTTTTAAATTGTGTTTAATAATTATTTTAAATGATTTACTTTTTTTGTTTAAATTATAAATTGTTATTTTATTGTGTTTTGTGCATGTATTTCCTTTTTTTTTATTTAAGTAAATCATTTAAACACAATGTAATAATGAACGCGGTGTATAATAATCCATAATGGCCCTGAACGCTTGGAAAATGGCTTGCCCAAACTTTGATTTGCCCACCAACCCCTTCGCCCAGGGACAGTGGGACGGCCCGCTCTGCAGTTCAGTAAGAGAATACCTTTTAAATACTACATCAAACCTTTCAGAGCGAGCTCGCCTGCTGGCTGTGGGTGAATGGGAATCAGGTGTTTGGCTTCAGGCTCTTCCATCGTCCAACATAGGCACTATGTTGGACGACACCACGTTCCGCATTGCTGCCTGCTTGCGTTTAGGTGCCCCATGTGTCTTTCCTCATCGATGCCACTGTGGAGAAGCCGTAGGCAGCCTTGGACATCATGATCTATCATGCAGCAGGAGCGCAGGCCGCATATCACGACACGCTAGCCTTAATGACATCATCCGTCGGGCTCTTGTCAGCACTGGTGTGCCAGCTGTTGCTGAACCTAATGGTTTGGCACGCAGCGATGGCAAGAGGCCGGACGGTATGTCTTTGCTACCTTGGAAGATGGGAAGACGTTTGGTGTGGGATGCAACCTGTTTCGACATACTAGCGCCTTCCCATCTTCCAAACACTGCGAGCTGTGCCTGCGCTGCTGCTGCATCTGCGGAGACTCTCAAACGGCGCAAATATAGTAATCTAGTCGGAGATTACATATTTGAGCCGTTTGGGGTTGAGACACAAGGGCCATGGGGTCCAAGTGCTCGCCTTTTATTCAAAGACATTTCCCAGCGTCTTGTCGGTGCATCTCGTGACCAGAAGGCTGGCTTTTTCTTTGCACAGAGAATAAGCATTGACATACAACGTGACAATGCTGCCACCCTTCTGGGCACCATACCGGTAGACATCGATGGGGAGGAATTCTTCGACGCCTAACTCTTTTTTGTTGTTTACTAGGTAAGTTGTAAATAATGTTAATAGTATGTATATAGTTCGTATGTAGGGTTATCTACCTTGAAGTCATTTTGCTAATAAAGTTACAGTACCTATACTATTATTATGTAATAATTGTTTCTGAAATAAATGAAATGAAAATGAATAAGTAATTAGCCTTACAGTTCGGCCATCCTTTCAGAGTGAGTCCACTCACTTGTACACAAACATTGTCAACAAAGAAAAATAATATTTAAATAAATAAATAAAATATTCATTAAATAAACAAAATTAATCGGAGCCGTTTTATGTTTAACAATTATTTATAATTCAATGACAAAGTTCAATCATCAATCTCTTAACAATCTATCTAGTTTAAATCTTACATTCTCATATCATATCTATTCCAAGCAAACGTCATCACAACACTCTATATATTCTCAAGTTCTAATTCTTATTCTGCACTGGCTGCTTATGACAAACTGCGTTCATTGATTTTCATCTCTAAATTGTAGTATATAAGATTTATCATAAATTGATGTATAATAATGAGTAATGGCTCTCATAGGATTTAGATATGTGTGCAAGTTTTTCAGTCAGCTTGAAGTTTACCATTCTGTAGTTTATAGGTTGATTTGATGTGGGATTAATTTGTTAAATATGTGATGTGTAAAAATTGTTAATTAAAACTTAGTTCTTGATGACGTCAGTGTTTTATTCGTGTAACTTGCTATCAATGCGCATACTATAACTACATTGAATCAGGGACCAAGAACCTTAAAAAGATAGGTGTATAAAAGTTAATCTAATTAGTTTTCAAGGCCACCTTTGATTTACAAACCTGATTTCGGGTAATGTAATGTAAGTATCTGAGGTACTGAGAGACGAATATCTCATCGCCGTAACTAACCTACAACGTTACCAGAGTTAGCTGAGAGTCCTCCAAACGATAGTTTAAAGTCAAACGTAAAATTTTCTACCTGTCGAAGATTATTGAGACGCACAAATGTCAGTTTCGCTACTTATGTTAGCTATTTTGACAGGCAGTTATTGGTAGTTACGTTATTGAGACCGGCCGTTATAGGCCTGTTTAGGCAACGTTTGGCGGGAAATTAACTGCCGCCATTACTGTGATGTCACCGTAAACGGTATCTCGAACAAGCGACTTTTGTTACGGACTGCAGAATAGTGGAGTTATTGTCTATGGCCGCTTTATTTTTCTTTGGAAGTGATTACAATAAAATATTGGGATTATTATTAGTTTCCTGTTATGATGAGATAAGAGTGCTGGCTTTGGGGTGTTCTAACTTTTAATTAGCATTATTATTTTCTTACATTGAAAAAATCATCATCAGCCTATCGCAGTCCACTGCTGGACATAGGCCTCTCCAATTGCACGCCACTTTGTTCTATCTTCGGCTTCTCGCATCCAGCTCCTGCCAGCCGTTTTGCGTATATCATCACTCCACCTGGCCTGAGGGCGTCCTACACTACGTTTGCCAAGCCGCGGTCTCCACTCAAGAACTCGTTTACCCCAACGGTTGTCGGTTCTTCGGCTAATATGGCCAGCCCACTGCCACTTCAACTTGCTAATCCGGTGGGCTATGTCGATAACTTTGGTTCTCTGCCGGATCACCTCATTTCTGATTTTGTCCCTAAGAGAAACTCCGAGCATAGCCCTTTCCATAGCCCGCTGAGCGACTTTGAACTTGTGGACCAGCCGTACCGTCAGTGTCCACGTTTCGGCTCCGTATGTCATGACGGGTAGGATGCACTGATTAAAGACTTTAGTCTTTAGACATTGTGGGATCGACGATGAGAAGACTTGACGTAGCTTACCAAACGCTGCCCAACCCAACCGAATTCTCCTGTTCACCTCGTCCTCGAAGTTGTTTCTACCTAACTGCAATGACTGCCCGAGGTACACATATTTTTCAACAACTTCGAGAACGGCGCCGTGCACCGCTATCGGTTCCGGTAGTACATGTTCATTGAACATGACCTTGGTTTTATCCAAGTTCATCCGTAGTCCGATGCGTACAGAGGAGTCAGCCAGGTCATTCAGCATTCGTTGCAGGTCCTGCAGCGTTTCCGCCATGATGACAATGTCATCTGCAAATCGCAAGTGAGAGATGTATTCACCATTGACGTTGATGCCCCGCCCTTTCCAGTGCAGCGTCTTGAACATATCCTCCATTGCATTTGTGAATAGTTTCGGGGAAATAACGTCCCCTTGCCTCACTCCTCGATGCAATGGTATAGGCTTTGTTTGCTGATTCTGTACTTGGACGGACATGGTGGCAGCTTCGTAGAGACATCTCATCACTTGGATATATCGCCAATCTACTTGGCATCGCTGCAGAGACTCCAGAACGGACCAGATTTCAATCGAGTCAAAGGCCTTCTCATAGTCCACGAATGCTAGACACAAGGGCTGATTATACTCTTGGGTCTTTTGTATAATCTGCCGCACTGTGTGGATGTGGTCTATGGTGCCATATCCGCTCCGAAATCCAGCCTGTTCCGGTGGTTGGAATTCGTCAAGTCTTCGCGCAAGGCGGTTCGTGATGACTCTTGAAAACAACTTATAGTCGTGGCTTAGAAGAGAAATAGGTCGGTAGTTCTTCAGCCGGGTCTTATCTCCTTTTTTGAAGAACAAGACGACTACACTTCTACTCCACGCCTCCGGAGTTCTCCCTCAGTACGGGTTTACCTCCAGCTCTTAACAGCTCTGTTGTAACGCCATCCTCTCCAGGGGCTTTTCCATTTTTCAGCTGTTTAAGAGCCAGCACGATTTCGTCAATGTTGACTTCTGGCAGGTCTTCGGTGTAGTGGCGTGTTAGAGTGGCTCTAGGACCCTCATTTTCAGGATCAGGTCGAGATGCATGCGAAGCGTATAACCGGCCATAGAAGCTTTCCACTTCGGAGAGAACTGCCGGCTTCGAAGAAACGACTTCTCCACTTGTTGTGGTCAACTTCGTCAGGTGGCTTCTTCCAAGAGATTGTACGAACACTTTTGACCCCCGGTTCTGCTCGATCGCTCTTTTAATCAAAAGAGTGTTGGAGCACCGAAGGTCGTGTCGTATAAGCTTGTTGATCTCTTGGTTTAGAGCGCGCTTTTCCGACGAAGTGGCGGGTGGGTTTTCACGTCGATCCGTCATTAGCCCTAAAGTCCTTTCCGAAAGCTTTGACTTCTTGCCCTTACGCTGCATTTCACAAAATCTCGTACCTTCTTCCCTGAGTATCCGAACCACATTTACGAGCTTCTGGTTTACGTCTGTTGTGGTTTCCATGGCAGCAAATCGGTTATCCAGGTTTGACTGGAACGCTTCGGATCCTATCATGGTTTGGAGCAAAGTAGGTCGGAGCCTGGACCTCATCAGACGGGCACGTTCCGCCTTGAAGTCGATATTCAGAGAGCCTCGGACAAGTCGGTGATCACTACCGGTATTAAACCTGTTGATCACGGTGACGTCTCTGAATATATGCTTTTTGTCCGTCATGATGAAGTCGATCTCGTTTTTCGTCATAGTGTCGGGGCTTTGCCACGTCCACTTCCTTTGGGGCCGTTTCTTGAAAAAAGAGTTCATCAAGAATAGCCCCACCCGTTCGAGGAAGTTGACTAGCATTTGCCCCCTATGATTTCTGCTTCCAAATCCATGGGATCCTACTACCAATTCGCTGCAATTTTGTACTCCCACTTTAGCGTTGAAGTCCCCCATAACAACGTTGTAGTGGGTCTTAGTGGTGAAGTGGAGGGCCCTCGATATGTCTTCGAACATATCCTCCACTTCGTCGTCTGGATGTGCCGAGGTCGGTGCGTACACTTGCACTACCTTGAGGCTATACCTCTCGGTGAGCTTGATAATGAGGTACGCTACCCTGTTCGACACGCTAGACATTTCCACAACGTTGTCAGAAAGGGACTTATTTACCAGAAACCCAACACCACCTTGAAGAAGTACATAAGGTGACTTGACTCGAGGGTTATGGTGTCCTCTCCCTCTCTTCGGACTTCACTTAACCCGAGGATATGCCACCTAATCTTCCCAAGTTCCACCTCAAGTTGTGCCAGATGCGAGTTTAGCCGTAGCGTGCGTCCGTTATACGTCGCCAGGGTCAGTCGGTTGTGGTGGCCTTCCGTAGCCCGGAGATTCTTAGCACCGGGGGGTGCTAAGAATCTCCGGGCCACGCCGTTACCGTGGACGCCACCATGTCCAGGAATAGCGTGACTGCCGGGAACTGGGGGCCGTGGCTTTTGTGCTTGGTGCATATGGGGGTAATGCCCATAATCGCCACGCTGGGCAGGCGGGTTGGCGATCGCAGGGCGTTACCCCCTGCTCTCGCATCAGTGACGCTGCTGCCCGTCACTGACCTATTACTTTAGCTACGCCTTAAATTGGGAGGGTTATACCGCCACCAGCCGGTCGCCAGAGCCTCGTTCGTTGTACAGCAGGATGTACCGCGTGCAGGTGAGGTTGGCTTGGAGCGAAAGATGGTGATGCGCCCCCTTAAATCCCTTTTGACATCCCGATTGAAAAAATAAACAAGGTAAATACATTAATTGTTGAGGTAACTCTACCGTGGATCAGAGACGACGCAGCGCGTGAGGCAGGGCACTAGAATGGCAACCTATGGTCTCAAACCGTTGGTGCCTCTGCCACTGGATCAAACCAAGGCATGGCTTCGTGAAAAAATAGAGAACAGCCATGTAGCAGAATGGAGAAACAACTGTGATTGCAGACAAACTAAAGAGACTGTTCTAGAAAACTCAAGGAGATTCTCACGCAGCCTCATTACACTAGAAAGAGACAAGCTACACAAGGCTGTGGGTATCCTTACGGGCAACTGTCCCATTAACAAGCACCTCCATATCATCGGGTTACGGACAGTCTGCTCTGCAGAGGATGCATGAAGATTTATAAAACGCCCAGGCACATAATTCTGAAGTGCAATAGTGTGGCCGAACATCAGGCGCAGTTCCTGACGTCACTTTGAGCGGACTGCTGAGCTTCTGGGAGTGCCACCCAGGCTGGAGTGACGGAACTGACAGAATAAGTACTTAACGCACAATGGCCCAATCAAGAGGCTAAGAGCGGTTTTTACATTAAATAATTTTCTCCTAACCGATGTCGGTCACCATGGTTATACTACATGAAAACGGGTGATTGTAATTAATGCCATTTACGTGGACAGAGCTAAAACCTAAGGCTGGTTAATTATTATTATTATTTTAGTAGAAATAACGATCAAAAGATTAATGCTTTATTTTAATTTGTAGACCCTACTAGAGCACATTAGACTTAGGCATTAATTCCGTTTAGAGCTAGAACGTGTAACACTTTTAATAATCATTAGAAGTGCCGTAACCAGAATTAGTTAGGAGACCATTATAATGGTCTCCTAACCGACGCTGCTTACTGTGGCCAATCTCATAAGAGACTAGTCATCTTTACAAGAGATATTATAGAGTACAAGTGTATGTATTAGTTATATTTCGGGTTTTTGATAGTTTGTACTGTCGGTACTTCTACACACTACACTTACAACGTCTTTACACTGAGGCGCGGTGTCTTTACGGCTACGATTACATTTGTTGATAACAGGGTTCCAAGATGGTGAGAGCCGGTATCCATCTTCTCGGTTGAAATTCTTATACTTCTTGATCTCAACAACTAATATGTATAAAAATCGCGAAAGTTTAAAAACAATAATTACAAGTGTATGTGCAGACATAAGCGCATTCTCTATTGCATCACTCTCATAGTTCGATAGGACGGAAATGAAACACGACCGCTGAGAGATTAAGCGCAGGACCGACAGTTTAACGTGCTGTTTAGCTCTTCATAAGAAAGCGTTATTGACAATCGATTATCAATATAAATGAGGTCCCTGTTAACATTTCAAGAGTAAATAATTACTTTAAAATCAACTTATTTTACATTCAATTGATTTCCTCTTATTTAAGAATAAGTTCCACAACAATTTAATACAACGACAACAAACAGTTGTTATTAATTTTGTAAACTGTATTTTCAATATTTATTAAAGTTTTCAGTTTGTATAAACATCAAAATGAGAGTTGTAGTTTCTACATCTATAGATTTTGTTCACTTTGAAATAACAGATATATAAAAACAAATATTTGTTGTTTCGTTTACTTGAAATATAGAACAATAGTGATTATAATTATGTTTAAATTGAGTTGAAATCAACAATATTATCCACCAATTTTCACTGTGTAAAATACGCAGACATGTACATATTAGGTTTTATACTTATAACTGTTTTTACCTGACTATGCCGAAGCCAAAAAATAAGGGTAATGTTTTTACCCGACTATGGCAAAGCCAAAAAAGAAAGGTAATGTTTTTAGCAGTCTATTTAAGTTTGTATGTTCCACTGTAGCGCCTAATCTACTTATCCGATTTCGATGAAATTCGATTTCTGTCAATTAATCGTAGACATAATGACCACTTTAATAAGGAATCCTAAATACCACTGTAATGTTGTTAACTGTAGAATATGTGACAGTACCCATTTGTACATTAGAATAACAGAATACGTTATGACAGAGTAAATTGATATCATAGAAGTAGGTACAGCTTGTTTATATTATAAAAATAGCCATGGATATGCAAGTAGCCATGTCTATATCTCAATTGTGTTATTAGTAACATGAACAATAATTTGTATCACGGAATAGGTTATGACAAAGTAAAAGTACTTACAGTTTATGTTGTGAATAACATGTAAATAACTTAAAATGATTTTAACTCATTATAAAAGACCACATAGTATTTTAAATGAACTAAAACAACAAATAAGTATCCACAGGTCACAAATGTACTGCTTGAAACGTCAAATATTGTTGTTGTGATATTTTACTTATTTTATTAAAAATTAAAAGGTAGTTTGTTTTATCTGTGTGATAGTTTTAATATTATTCATTTATTTAAATAACATAATTATGTGTATTAAATTATTTTATGGGTTAAAGTATATTATGTAAGATATCTGCGAAGTACCTACAACTTCTTTAATATTCAGTGTATTTGTTCCATAAAAAGACTGACAGATTGTGATCGAGGCTCTGTCTGATTGCAACATCTGTGGATACAGGTACGATCCGATTCAGATTATACTTATTGCTGGTTCTTTTGTGCTGATATCCTAATAATGTGTATTATGTATAGAAATTGACTAATAACAATATTGTCTGATGCTGTTCTACATCGATATGGTCGTACATTGCAATAATGTTGTGAATTAGTTATGTTAGAAAGTATTTGTGGTATATTGTATTTAGGATGTATAAAATGTAGTATGGCAAATGTTTATGAGGAGACTGGCTAGTTTTCTTGTTTCTCTTTCATGCCAGGAGTCCTCTTGGAACCAACCAATTAGTATACCTACTTATTATGAAACCTTTGATACAACTAGACTAAACAAGGTTGAAAATATATGATACTTGCCATTTATTCCTTTGTATTATTTACCTCCCTGATTCATTATATTGCCTATCGATACTATACTGATTGATAAGGTTAGATTGTAAGGGGGCGCATCACCATCTTTCGCTCCAAGCCAACCTCACCTGCACACGGTACATCCTGCTGCACAACAAACGAGGCCCTGGCGATAGGCTGGTGGCGGTATAACCATCCCAATTTAAGGCGTAGCTAAAGTAATAGGTCAGTGACGGGCAGCAGCGTCACTGATGCGAGATCTACGCCCTGCGATCGCCAGCCCGCCTGCCCAGCGTGGCGATTATGGGCATTACCCCAAATGCACGAAGCACTAAGGCCACGGCCCCCAGTTCCCGGCAGTCACGCTATTCCTGGACATGGTGGCGTCCACGGTAACGGCGTGGCGGGGGGTGCTAAGAATCTCCGGGGTAAGGAAGGCCACCACAACCGACTGACCCTGGCGACGTATAACGGACGCACGCTACGGCTAGACTCGCATCTGGCACAACTTGAGGTAGAACTTGGGAAGATTAGGTGGTATATCCTCGGGTTAAGTGAAGTCCGAAGAGAGGGAGAGGACACCATAACCCTCGAGTCAGGCCACCTTATGTACTTCCGCGAGGGAGACCAAAAATCCCAAGGTGGTGTTGGGTTTCTGGTAAATAAGTCCCTTTCTGACAACGTTGTGGAAATGTCTAGCGTGTCGAACAGGGTAGCGTACCTCATTATCAAGCTCACCGAGAGGTATAGCCTCAAGGTAGTGCAAGTGTACGCACCGACCTCAGCACATACAGACGACGAAGTGGAGGATATGTTCGATGACATATCGAAGGCCCTCCACTCCACCACTAAGACCCACTACAACGTTGTTATGGGGGACTTCAATGCTAAAGTGGGAGTACAAAATTGCAATGAATTGGTAGTAGGATCCCATGGATTTGGAAGCAGAAATCATAGGGGGCAAATGCTAGTCAACTTCCTCGAACGGGTGGGGCTATTCTTGATGAACTCCTTTTTCAAGAAACGGCCCCAAAGGAAGTGGACGTGGCAAAGCCCCGACACTATGACGAAAAACGAGATCGACTTCATCATGACGAACAAAAAGCATATATTCAGAGACGTGACCGTGATCAACAGGTTTAATACCGGTAGTGATCACCGACTTGTCCGAGGCTCTCTGAATATCGACTTCAAGGCGGAACGTGCCCGTCTGATGAGGTCCAGGCTTCGACCTACTTTGCTCCATACCATGAAAGGATCCGAAGCGTTCCAGTCAAACCTGGATAACCTATTTGCTGCCATGGAAACCACAACAGAAGTAAACCAGAAGCTCGTAAATGTGGTTCGGATACTCAGGGAAGAAGGTACGAGATTTTGTGAAATGCAGCGTAAGGGCAAGAAGTCAAAGCTTTCGGAAAAGACTTTAGGGCTAATTAAGGAACGTCGTGAACGTCGGAACCGGGGGTCAAAAGTGTTCGTACAATCTCTTGGAAAAAGCCACCTGACGTCCTCTCCGAAGTTGAAGGTTTCTATGGCCGGTTATACGCTTCGCATGCATCTCGACCTGATCCTGAAAATGAGGGTCCTAGAGCCACTCTAATACGCCACTACACCGAAGACCTGCCAGAAGTCAACATTGACGAAATCGTGCTGGCTCTTAAACAGCTGAAAAATGGAAAAGCCCCTGGAGAGGATGGCGTTACAACAGAGCTGTTAAAAGCTGGAGGTAGACCCGTACTGAGGGAGCTCCAAAAGCTTTTTAATGCTGTCCTGTTTGAAGGGAGAACTCCGGAGGCGTGGAGTAGAAGTGTAGTCGTCTTGTTCTTCAAATAAGGGGATAAGACCCGGCTGAAGAACTACCGACCTATTTCTCTTCTAAGCCACGTCTATAAGTTGTTTTCAAGAGTCATCACGAACCGCCTTGCGCGAAGACTTGACGAATTCCAACTACCGGAACAGGCTGGATTTCGGAGCGGATATGGCACCATAGATCACATCCACACGGTGCGGCAGATTACACAAAAGACCCAGGAGTATAATCAGCCCCTGTGTCTAGCATTCGTGGACTATGAGAAGGCCTTTGACTCGATTGAAATCTGGTCCGTTCTGGAGTCTCTGCAGCGATGCCAAGTAGATTGGCGATATATCTAAGTGCCGCCATCATGTCCGTCCAAGTACAGAATCAGCAAACAAAACCTATACCATTGCATCGAGGAGTGAGGCAAGGGGACGTTATTTCCCCGAAACTGTTCACAAATACAATGGAGGATATGTTCAAGATGCTGCACTGGAAAGGGCGGGGCATCAACGTCAATGGTGAATACATTTCTCACTTGCGATTTGCAGATGACATTGTCATCATGGCGGAAACGCTGCAGGACCTGCAACGGATGCTGAATGACCTGGCTGACTCCTCTGTACGCATCGGCCTACGGATGAACTTGGATAAAACCAAGGTCATGTTCAATGAACATGTACTACCGGAACCGACAGCGGTGCACGGCGCCGTTCTCGAAGTTGTTCAAAAATATGTGTACCTCGGGCAGTCATTGCAGTTAGGTAGAAACAACTTCGAGGACGAGGTGAACAGGAGAATTCGGTTGGGTTGGGCAGCGTTTGGTAAGCTACGTCAAGTCTTCTCATCGTCGATCCCACAATGTCTAAAGACTAAAGTCTTTAATCAGTGCGTCCTACCCGTCATGACATACGGAGCCGAAATGTGGACACTGACGGTACGGCTGGTCCACAAGTTCAAAGTCGCTCAGCGGGCTATGGAACGGGCTATGCTCGGAGTTTCTCTTAGGGACAAAATCAGAAATGAGGTGATCCGGCAGAGAACCGAAGTTATCGACATAGCCCACCGGATTAACAAGCTGAAGTGGCAGTGGGCTGGCCATTTTAGCCGAAGAACCGACAACCGTTGGGGTAAACGAGTTCTTGTTGTCTATAAGCTAAGATAGCCTTCTTGTTATATATACGGCGAAGAGCGCATCAATAGACCGCGGCTTGGCAAACGTAGTGTAGGACGCCCTCAAGCCAGGTGGAGTAATGATATACGCAAAACGGCTGGCAGGAGCTGGATGCGAGAAGCCGAAGATAGAACAAAGTGGCTTGCAATTGGAGAGGCCTATGTCCAGCAGTGGACTGCGATAGGCTGATGATGATGATGGAAGGTTAGATTGCAACTGATTGGGTATATGATCCAAATTTCCTGACACAGTAGTAAGTGTAGTTCTACGATGAGTCGTAGTGGTCTACAATGGGTCGTAGTACTACTACGATGTAGGACTTCTACAAGAAGGAGTCGTAGGATTTCTACGTATTTCTACAATAAAATCTTTAGTATTTTATTACAACTCGCTATGTCAAATCTAACACAGGCCTCGCCTCGAGAATGGTGATCCTTGCGGCAGAGACACCCACGAGGAGCCGGCCTGCCTCTGCCAAAACTTTGGCCGCAGCGACGGGGCAACGCGCTCACGCCGCACTAATTCCGCCGGGGACGGGGCGGATCGCCCGGCCTTCACGGTTCCGGGAGAGCACTGAGCCTTCTGCTCTATTGCCTCCCGGACCTCCTCAGACATCACGGAATCGTCCAGGCCAGAGACGCGCAACTCCGCGCACTTCATCGGACTGACGACTCTTACGCCTTCCTCGCCTCCCGCGAGACGCCTGAGCGTTTCCGCCACCAGGTCGACCTTCTTTGTGCCCTCCGCTCCTGGAACTTCAAGAAGCCATACCCGGTCTGCGAGCGGCGGAACCTGACCTCTACGCCCCCCGCAGCTAAGAGAGCGGCCGTCGCGTTACTGAAGATGCTGGCGTAAGTAACACCTCTGCTCTCCGCCTCCGGCGACATCATCACAAGGACAGCTGCCGTTTTCGGCGGAGACAGCTTCGGTTTCTTCCTGCCTCTTTTCACCGGAGGGGCCTCCCGCGAAGAGGAGACGGCAGTGACCTCCTACACAGAGGAGGCAGCGGCTTTCTGTTTCTTCCGGCGCCGCGATTTCCTGCTCCCCGCCGTTTGCCATTCCTCACAAGAGGGGGCAATGGCGGGAGTGGACGCAGGCGCCGGACGATGGACAGCCAGTCCTGAGGCAGCCGGTGCTGCAAGAGCCACGGCGCGTCCCCCTGCACGTGGGGGTGGCGCATTAGGTACCATCGAGGGTAAGGGCTAGTAATGTGGAATCACAATGATGATGTGGGACCGCAAGATATCTGGCAATGTGGGATCACAATCCCACATTGCCAGATATCTTTAAAAAATATGTATGTTGTTTAACTATCAACTTTTTGTATGTCACATGAGAACATGAAAATGACAGATGCTAAAATATTATATAGCAAAAGTGGAAATTAAAGTTGTCTTTCGCGTCTATCAGTCTGTACGCTTAATGCATATTTTTTTCCCGAAGGTTTGGCAATACAAGGTAAAGTCGGAGCAATACTTTCCTCTTTTTTTAAATTTATTTAATCAGTCTCATAAAAGTTCCTTTATCATAGACGTATTGTTTGTTAATGTTAATGACATTCAATACCGATAAATGTATTTCTCCTAAGTATATAATTCGTGTATAAATATATAGTGTATGACTGCCTCTGTGGCGCGGTGGGAGTGTATCCGACTGCTACGCAAGTGTGAGTGAGCAAAATAAACTTTGTCTACATCAAAATACAATGGTCAACAAAATGCCGTAAAATGTCGACTTACACGCTCGGACAAATGGAACGCGGTATAAAACTGTACAGAGTGCTAATTTAGTTTCGCACGCGAACCAAAGGGATTGTTTGGAATGAATGGCTAAACTTCTGTTCGTATATGTATTGAAATATTCGTGTGATGGTTTAAGTTTTAGTTGTGGCATTTATTTATTTGGGTGTTCCTTTACTACAAATTGTCAATTTCATTAGGATAAATGACAAAAAAAGGTTATAATCTATCTCACAACAAACAAATCTGAACAAGGCCCAAGGGCCTTTTCTTTACATATTTTACAACAATCCATTCTTGGCTTTAATTTATTTATGACTAGCCTGTTGGTCTAGTGGTTAGTGACCCTGCCTGCTAAGCCGGAGTTCGTGGGTTCGATCCCCACCCAGGATAAAACTTTGTGCAATGAGTGTTATTTATCTATAATATGTATGTATTTAGAAATATATACGTATGTTTATCAGTTGTCTGGTTTCCATAGTACAAGCTCTGCTTAGTTTGGGATCAGATGGGCTTGTGTGAGTTGTCCTAAGATATTATTATTATTTACCAAACGAATTTTAACTTCTTTTGATGAATTATTTTGTTTCCATGTTGAAAGTTAATTACGTTTCGCTTTAATGTACTGCTTGTAATATAACTAGGGAATACACAAATATTTATAGATTTATATTTCGACAGATATTTAGGTTCTACATGGGAATAAACACGATCACACTAGGTAAATATTTATGTTTACTTCATAAATGCTCAGTGTAGAGTTCAGCCGCCTTAAATAATTGCATCATCAGAAAAGCGATGTTCATGGTACTTACGCCCTTTTATTGAGAAAAGCAGTTTTTCGGTTATTACTCAATGACGGTATGTCCGAAATAATTTTAGTTTAAAGTATTTGTTAAGCGTTACCTTTGTGTTTTTTTTTCATATTTTTTGGTCACACGGTTTAATAGTTAAAGGAGGGGTCACAATTTATGCAACTTTCGGAGCGATTATTTCCAAAAATATTTAATAAATCAAAAAAGTTTATTAAAAACCTTAAAGTGTTTTTAAAAGACCTGTCGAATGATGTAAGCCGAAAAACAAAATTCAGACCTCAGGACCAAACTCAGACCAAAGATATAAGGGGTGTGGTCAAAAATCAGACCAAAGATATAAGGGGTGTGGGATCACAATCCCACATTGCCAGATATCTTTAAAAAATATGTATGTTGTTTAACTATCAACTTTTTGTATGTCACATGAGAACATGAAAATGACAGATGCTAAAATATTATATAGCAAAAGTGGAAATTAAAGTTGTCTTTCGCGTCTATCAGTCTGTACGCTTAATGCATATTTTTTTCCCGAAGGTTTGGCAATACAAGGTAAAGTCGGAGCAATACTTTCCTCTTTTTTTAAATTTATTTAATCAGTCTCATAAAAGTTCCTTTATCATAGACGTATTGTTTGTTAATGTTAATGACATTCAATACCGATAAATGTATTTCTCCTAAGTATATAATTCGTGTATAAATATATAGTGTATGACTGCCTCTGTGGCGCGGTGGGAGTGTATCCGACTGCTACGCAAGAGGTCGTGGGTTCGATCCCCACCCAGGATAAAACTTTATGTGATGAGCATGATGGTTTATTCTGGGTCTGGGTGTTATTTATCTATAATATGTATGTATTTAGAAATATATAAGTATGTTTATCAGTTGTCTGGTTTCCATAATACAAGCTATGCTTAGTTTGGGATCAGATAGCGTTGTGTGAGTTGTCCTCAGATATTATTATTATTATTATATACTACTACTTAAGTACTATATATTGCTTCAATAACCTAAACCTCTGGGGGACTTGATACCGACATACAATTGTAATTTCTACCAAAGAAACACACATAGTCTGTATCGATTTCAAGCACTATAACTCAAGTGTTTCAGGTATTTATGCCTTATACAAATGATTACATTTATTTCGCCGTCATCATTTTGCGTGTCTATGACAGCATACGACGAATCTCCGCCCTTTTAGATTCCCTTCGAGAGATAAGACGCGTGACTGTTATTAATAAATTCATATCCTTCACAAAATACTTTGAGTATAAGCATACGATATTACATATTCAGACTAGAAGACTTCTAGATTATCATACTCAGCCTTTTAAAGTTCCTCCTGTAGGCTTTCTCTGTGAGGTAGTCTGTGTGTGCTCCACTGAGCGGATTGGTGGATGTCACTTTATTATGTCTTCAAATTCTAGAACATTCTAGTTTCTTTGTATTATTTTCTTTCATCGGTTTTTAAGCAATATCGATGATAAAAATCACACGAAGTTAAAGTATATATAGGCTTCTTAAATATGCTTCTTTCCCAATCACACGGCGTTTGTTGATATACCAATTAATCAGTGCTTCAAGACAAATTGTTTATTGTTTATAATCTCTTCGATGAAAAACTTCGAAAAACGTAATAATGTTTCCTAACATGAGTTGAAAATGCGTCATTTGCGTAGCACAAAAGGGGAAGTTAGTTTTGAAATACATTAAAAAATGAAACAAGATCATAAGCATTGACTCAAAAACAAATTGCGGACACAAAATCAGAAACTTCAGGAAATTTCCTGAGCATTCTCAAATTATCACCGTACTTGTCACACTCGGCAACAGTAGTAAAGGAAGTGCCAACATTCAAACGGAACCATCACGTAGAACCTCGCCACATTCAGATTCAGCACTTTCGGTGCAATTTCCAACGGTGGCTGCTCATGAATAAATTTTACATGTTGTTTTCAAAATAGCTATTTGACGTAAGTTTTATTCTCTTCGGTGTTTTTGCTTGAATCGTGATGATAATAATGTTATGTATATTTGAAATATATGTTTATTACTTCTGTGATTACTGTTAATGGTCCTGAGGTCTGAATTTTGTTTTTCGGCTTACATCATTCGACAGGTCTTTTAAAAACACTTTAAGGTTTTTAATAAACTTTTTTGATTTATTAAATATTTTTGGAAATAATCGCTCCGAAAGTTGCATAAATTGTGACCCCTCCTTTAACTATTAAACCGTGTGACCAAAAAATATGAAAAAAAAACACAAAGGTAACGCTTAACAAATACTTTAAACTAAAATTATTTCGGACATACCGTCATTGAGTAATAACCGAAAAACTGCTTTTCTCAATAAAAGGGCGTAAGTACCATGAACATCGCTTTTCTGATGATGCAATTATTTAAGGCGGCTGAACTCTACACTGAGCATTTATGAAGTAAACATAAATATTTACCTAGTGTGATCGTGTTTATTCCCATGTAGAACCTAAATATCTGTCGAAATATAAATCTATAAATATTTGTGTATTCCCTAGTTATATTACAAGCAGTACATTAAAGCGAAACGTAATTAACTTTCAACATGGAAACAAAATAATTCATCAAAAGAAGTTAAAATTCGTTTGGTAAATAATAATAATATCTTAGGACAACTCACACAAGCCCATCTGATCCCAAACTAAGCAGAGCTTGTACTATGGAAACCAGACAACTGATAAACATACGTATATATTTCTAAATACATACATATTATAGATAAATAACACTCATTGCACAAAGTTTTATCCTGGGTGGGGATCGAACCCACGAACTCCGGCTTAGCAGGCAGGGTCACTAACCACTAGACCAACAGGCTAGTCATAAATAAATTAAAGCCAAGAATGGATTGTTGTAAAATATGTAAAGAAAAGGCCCTTGGGCCTTGTTCAGATTTGTTTGTTGTGAGATAGATTATAACCTTTTTTTGTCATTTATCCTAATGAAATTGACAATTTGTAGTAAAGGAACACCCAAATAAATAAATGCCACAACTAAAACTTAAACCATCACACGAATATTTCAATACATATACGAACAGAAGTTTAGCCATTCATTCCAAACAATCCCTTTGGTTCGCGTGCGAAACTAAATTAGCACTCTGTACAGTTTTATACCGCGTTCCATTTGTCCGAGCGTGTAAGTCGACATTTTACGGCATTTTGTTGACCATTGTATTTTGATGTAGACAAAGTTTATTTTGCTCACTCACAGAAAAAAATGGATCCATCTGCGTTTGCGATGACAGTTTTTCACTATCGAACATCGTATCGAAATGATTCACGTATTCATTCATTTGGAAATGGGCTTTCATCAAATAAATGAGTTAAATCAGTTAGAATTCAATTGAAAATGCCGATAGTCTACATTAATTTATTTCTTGGAATGGACTCCTGTATTTAAAGGAGCTAATGGTTTTATTACATTACGAGTATACCACTATTTCTTCCGTGGTTTCAAATTATATCATATTGAAGTCTACGACTGAAACTGCGTTTACTTTGTTGCAGCTACTATAGACAGGTTAGTTTGAAGTTTAGGACGGTAACAAATTCGGCGTATTTACATACTAATAGTTAAATGCGAAAGTAACCCTGTCTGACTAAATCCATAAACAAACAGAGGGAGTCACTGGAGAATAATATAGGAATCTTTTCATCGCAACGACCATCATCGACGTGAAATATAGATACGCCAACTTACCTGCCTTAGAAGTTTATCAATGAAGCAGAAAGAAATCAGAAGAAAGAGGTTTAGATAGAAAATTATTTTTCGATGAAATATGTCCATTTTAGGCAGGTCGCAGTTCTCTTTAATTTTACCTATACATTAAAATTGTGTGTATTCTCAAATCTATGTATCCTTTAGAGTTCCGTAGACAAAATGGCAAAACGGAACCCTTATAATTTCAATTTCCAAATCATGTCCGTCTGTCCGTTCGTCTGTTCGGAGCTTAGTTCAGTCACTGTTAGTGCTAGAAGGCTTTCATTTTGCATGGATACACATATTGCTTATGTCAACAAACTAAATCAATAAAATAAAAAATAAAAATAGGGTACATAATAGGGGATATGTAAAGTATAGATTGTAATGTAATGAAAGATTATGTAGAGTTAGAGAGCTATAATGAAGTAGACAAAGAGATAGCTATTATGACAGTTGCATCTCAGTGTATATTATACATATATATTTTGTTTAACAAACATATTTTATTACAAACATTATGTTTGTTAAACAAAATATCCATTTATATCACAAAAATTGTGACGTTCACCCGGTGAACACTAGAAATAAGCACAAATTAGTAGGTCAATATCATAGGCTACATAAAACTCATAATTCATTTATGGGTCTTTCTGTTAGAGTATTTAACAAGATACCAGCTAGTATTATGAGTCTATCAATGATTAAGTTAAAAAATGTAGTCAAAAATCATCTTATACGTAGAGGTTATTATACAGTGGATGAATATTTAAATTATAAAGAAAAATGGATATAGTTGCTTGCTCATTGTTACTTTAATGTGCTTGGGTGAATTTGGTAATCACTTTGTTTTAATTGTCACATTGATAAAGATTATGATTTGACTTTTGTAAGTAAAGATTTTGCGTGACGAATAAAGGCCATTCTTTTCTTCTTTTTGATATCAGAATTAATATTTTATATTTAATCATTCGTTACAAGTATTTTGGCCAATATTTAAGCACATATAGTTTTTACCTTTGTTGTAAGTAGATAATGTACCCACTAAGGCTGATTTAGCTTTATCTCATGTTTCAACTTTTTGATAATACAATTTGCATCAGTCCTTTATCATGGTGTATAGTATATTAGTCGCAGCACCTTACCCCCATATCAAGTTTATAAACATTCAAACAAAATTCTTTATTCACTTAGGATGCAAAACAACTCTTGTGATACGTCAGGATTCGACATGTATGCCAAGTTCGCAAACAATAGGTAAAGTTGGAGAAAAGAGACTGGCAATAAAAACTGGCGGCCACTCTTTTCAAATTGCCAACTTTACAATGTTTGAATGTTCATTCAAACATTGTAAAGCAAAGACCTCTTTGCTTATCTATTTTCATAGCAACCATGAAAATATTTCTGTAGAAATGATAGTTGCGATTTATCAACAAATAATTGTTTACAGTGTTAAATAAATATTAAAGATTTATTACAGAAATTAAAATAGCAAAATACATAACAAATGGGATATATACATAAGAGAATTAACACTACATGTAATATTTACTTAAGGGGTAAGAATGAACACTACAGGGTGTTATTATTTATTCTTATCTATCCATTGAGGTATTAAGTACGTAGTACATTAATACCTCGATGCATCTACCCCATTGTGTGGGGTATCATTAGGTAGGTATTTAAAAAATATTTTGGGGTTCTAAAGAACATTTTTCAATTTAGGGACTCGCTTGTGAAATATTAAACTTTAAAGTGGAAAACTGTGAAGCACATGTTAGTCGATATGACAATCGTATCACTGGTCTGCGACCCAAAGAGAATATAAAAAATCGTAATTCTTACGACTAAGACCTTCCGCGGTGACAGCGCACTATGATTCGTAACTTTTTCTTAACGAGGCGATATTATCATTCTAATTATCTTTTCATCGAGCCTCAGATTCTTTGGTCTTGCAAAGGTGTTGTTAAAAGGTGAGTGCAGCTGTTACTTACGAGTAGCGTTGATATTACAGGATTGTGGGATATCTCATCCGAAACGGATTTCAAGTCATAGCCTCGCACGTGCACCGCAAACTATTGTGCGGTGCTAAGATTTACAGCATGCCGACAAGCAGTGAACCGTAAATTTAGCCTTTTGCATTGTTTTCTAGGGTACCTCCGTACGGCTACACGGAGACTTCATCCGAGATCCCGGTTTCCGCTTTCCACGCCTTTGCCGGTTAAGTTAAGTACACTCTCCACCTATCGTCCGTTGGTTACGTCAGATCATTTCGCATTTGCACACCTACTTTTATTTCGAACTTGAGATTCTAGTTCTCCAAACCTTTAAGGTTATACCTTTTTACTTAATAACAATTATATCTACAATTATTGCGTTTTTGAAAGATAGAAGAGATAAAAATTTGAAGTCCAGACTCAGGAATCGAACCCGAGACTTCCATAGCCCGAGAATTCAAAAATGCAATGCAAATAATAAGATCGGCTTTTGTTGAGGGATTCGTCCAGTGGCGACCAAGTGAATCAAGATGTAACTAAAGGTTAGTAACACCGACGCTGTCAGATTCATAAATGGTTGACCGTTAAGCTGCCGTAGATCCAGCGCTTAATCTCTCTTCGATCGTGTCGGATTTATATCCCATTGAACTATGACACTGAATAAACAAAGATTAGATTTTTATTTGCACACACACTCGTGCACTATAATATCTACTGCGTAGTTGATTATGATTGCATGATATATTACTATGTACATTGAAGTACATAAAAAAGATTAACATAACATGTCAAAATCGTATACAAGTTTGGAACAGGTGCATTAAAATTGGATTCTATCAGCTTTTTTGTTCAGCAACAATTTGTTACCTGTGTCGACTTAACTAGATGTCACTCGCAACTTGCGTCGGATATGATTGATTGAATGACGTGTTTCAGCTTTCAGTTTTTGTGCCGAGTTGTTTACTAGATCTAGAACTAAAGTTTTTTTTTTATTTTAGGTACGTTTAAAACCAGTTTCCGTAATGAAGATTGCTTTTTCAATTTTTTATGTTAATGTTTTGAATCAGGGGCGCGATAAATGTCTATTAGCAACCTATACTATACACGTTTAGTATAGGTCGTAGATAATAATAGGTTAAGCAAAAAAATTGTTTGCATACGTGACCCGTTATGAAATAACTATAGGTACCTACATATTTAATGAGGCATCTGTAAAATAGTGGTAGCCGAACACTTAAAGATATTTATTGAGGGATCTGTATAATGGTATGACATTTGAAATATTAATGACATAGATGAAGAAAACATTTGCCACAATACAGTTGAGTTTATTGTATGTGACTCTTGAGATAAAGCAAACACTTATATTTTCTTCCTTCTACAAATACATTCAATTTCACCGTTAAAGCCACGAAGATAATAAAATAAAACATCACCAACCGAGTCAAACGCTTCAGTTTAGTTCACCTGTTCACTTATTTTAATGGAATACAGACCGGAAAATTTCTTAGCTTCATTAATATTAATGGCTGGCCTCAAAGCTTCGAAACCCTTGTGTATGTCGTATTTATCTCGTCACTTTTAAGTATGTATGTATAGGTATCTTGACTATTAAGATAGTACAAATAGTTTACATTATTTAACAGTCAGCAAATTGGAGGTTTGTTGAGTTGAATGGCCAAATAATCAGGGTTTCTGAACAGAAACGTTGCGAAAGGGACTTGGAAGGTAAGAAATGAAGATGGTAGAATGTAGAATAGACGTAGTTAATTGTACCTAGTCGTAAGTCTATACAGGTGGGATCTCGAGATTGTATAGAATGTAATTATCTACTCGTAGGGTATCTTGTGAAGATAAACGTGCGGTAGAAGTGATTCTCTATTTATTTATTCGAGAAATCTATTTAATATAACCCGACCGCGCAAGATAATGTTTGACAAGAAGGATGTTTTTCGAATATATATTGTAAGTATAT
The DNA here is from genome assembly GCA_945859575.2 of Herminia tarsipennalis. NCBI lineage: Eukaryota > Metazoa > Arthropoda > Insecta > Lepidoptera > Erebidae > Herminia > Herminia tarsipennalis. Next base: position 23,550,310 of record OX243844.2, read on the forward strand.
TTTTTGGCACGCTCTAGAGACTATATGGCTTGATGAATTTTATCTTGAAATATATTGTTAGATTCGTTTTAGTTGTGAGAATGACACTGGCTACATCACATTTAGAAAAAAATAAAACGGAGGATTTTTGACGTCAAAGTATGTCAGTTATTCATTTAAATTATTCCAGTTTTTGTTAAGTTTATTTTGCTTGTTTTATCATAACATCAGATATGTCAGTTCTTGGTAATTTTGGACAAGTTTCAGAAATCGTGCGTAAGTACTTTAAAATAAAAGTTGAGATAGAGCAAACATTGTTCAAAAAACACGCCTCTAGGCTACGGACTCACCCTGGTCTGGGATAATGAGCAGAGGTCATCTCACCAAGATGGATCTCATCGGTTAGCGCTACTTATCTTTGATTCAAAGTTATGATTAAATACTAAATAACTACGTCTAGAACTTACCCAATCTCGCAGGTTGGTGTCTTGACACCGAAGCACACAGTAAATATCCCTACCTAACCCGGGATCTCAAGAGTAGGTGAAAATATATACATATACCTTATAGAAGCATCCAACCCCCTGCTTACAGGGCTGTTTCCTCTTACAACCCCTCGATCACAGCGAACCACCAGTGTCCATTCGCGTATGGTTCACTTATGCATAAATTATTAGTCTATTTCATAACTAACAGCTTCACATGTAGGCGAACTCCAAAGTCAAGTCCAAATACACCAAATTACGTGACATTCACGAATCAACCAAAAATCAAGAACCAGATGGGGGTGAAGCAGTCCGAATTCCCACTCAATCGCTGGTTTTTAACAATTACAACAAAACTTGTATTAATTTACAATAATCTTAACCGAAGACGTTCTTTTACCTCTAAAAGCGTGACCGGAACCAAAAACTAAGTGACAGGTATATAGTGACGCGACATACCGCTAGTGATCCGCGCTTGGAAAAGGAGCGCCCTAATCGATTAGCATTTAAGTCGATTATTAAAGCGAACAACGCTTACATTTTGTTTTTATTTAGTGTTCACTATTGATAAGTGCACGATAAAATAGTGTTATAGGTAATAATATTTTAACATACGCAGGACATAAAGTTTCAAATCGAGCACAGTTATCCACAAACCTCAATTTCAATCAATGGAATTCACGACCAATCAATATTATTGAAACAATCTTTCATACATTATATGAGCATATTTTACATCTAAGACCCATAAATAACATCATCTGTGTCACCGATAAATTTATTAGCTATCCAGTTGCTACAAAAATAACACTGTAATTGAATAACTTTAACGAAAGTCAAAAAAAATATTAATAGCAAACCTTTCTTTCTTAATCTTCCTACATCACTCTAGTTATAAAACGAATATTTCAAAATAATATCTATAAAACTCAGTTAAGAAAGACAAAAATTCCCATGATACTTTCAAAGCCATCTTAAACCGTTCTTGGCAAAACTTAAATGATGCGAGCGACTAACACAAACGTTAAGAAATTATTTTTACCTATTTCTTGCCAACAAAGAAATTTCAAACACATTTAAAAATATGCCAGTTTTTTTTAGGAGAGATCCCCTTCAAAACAATGTGCCTTTAAGAGAGAAAACAAATTGGGTTTGGAGTGAAAATTATAGTTATTTCTAGAGCTAAACAAACGTTGTGAGGGTTTTCGAAAAATGTATGGGTGTGTTGTGTTGGCAAGGCCACTCTGTTTGTGTTATTTTGATTTACTTTCACAGATATTTTTTCGTCTTAGCCATTAGACGATTGCTGGAAAATCTTACATTCGCAAAAAGGTTTGTAGTTTTAACCTAAATAATAATAATAACAATAAAATCATTTGTTTGTTCAAAAACATACAAATTAGATAAAACGCACCAAACTGCAGATAAAACCCACCAAACTGCAGAACAGTTTGTCAGCGGGATTAGCGCTCGTATTACTAGGTACAATAGTAAATTCACATTTCTAATTGTTTTTTTATGGCATTTGTACTCAAGTTGCCAGTTGCAAATGCTTTTCTAAAACAAATAGTAGATACAAATTGAGTTATAAAATAATGCTCGAAGATATTTGTTCAGAGTACAACAAATTCAAACCTTGATTTAAATAAACCGACTTACAAGAACATTTCTATTATTTAATTCTTCAATTACACTCCCAGTGCACTGTTACGATGAAATATATTTTAGAAAGATTATTGGGAACATACACGATAACCCTTGAAAAGAAACAAGAGCTGCCATTTTTCATATGTCCAATCATACTCAACCTTAGCTCTACGTGCCGTCAGATTCGAGGCGCGAAGTGTACTCTCTTCTTTATTTATGATCCGCCATTTTCTCTAGCGATATCTTTTTTCTTCCTTAGCTTAAGTGCCCTCCTGTTCTAATACGCGTTGGAAATTAGGCGTGGAGAATTGTCGAGATTTGGTTTTTCTGTTCGTGTCGTCTTTGTAGCGTCATTTGTGTAATTCGTTTTCAGAAGATTTCGTGAAAAAAAAATAACTCTTAAAATTTTTATTTGAATGAAATTTGTACCTATGTTTATTGATGTTTACCAAAATTCGACCCCTAAAGAGAAAATTAATTTCTCTAGTTTACAATGGCTAGTGGTACTTTAAATATCAGGACACATTTATTTGAAACTGGAAAATATCCCATGATAAAAATAAGCTCAAATTTATACCGTATGATAAATTGTCGAGTGGGCGACCTTGGTCCTTGTGGTCAATGATATGTAACTATGAATAATGGAACATTTCATTTATGTTTATCTGTGTAGTATTTTATTAAAATCAGTTGCCGAAAGTATCCTTCAGCGCATCAATTCAGAACGGTGCAATTGTCAGGTCGGAGTTGAGGAATGATCGGTTGTTCAATCGCTTACTTTGTTTGACTTGTTTTTTTGTATGAAGATCTTCATAAGCACATACATGCGAAGCCGGTAAGCCAGCTAGTAATATGAGTTATATAAACCCTAACGTAACTGTGACTGAGTGATATATAGCTATAGCAAGCAAGACCACAATTCGCGTGCATTAATAGAATAATTTGAGGTTTAGTGATATAGATCCGATAGATGGTTCGACTTCGGCCCCAGCACGGCATACATATATGGCATGGCATATATGGAAGTCTCAGGTTTACTTCCTGGGTCTGGAATTCTTTTTATCTTATAAAATGCAAATATTGTATGAATAAAGCAAATGGCAAGAAATATCAATAAAACTGTTACTACTATAATTGTTTTGCTGTATTTTTTAAAATACCAACTGACGTGGCTTGTGGCACGACAAACTTATGTTTACGTCCTTGACATGAAATACTGGATCTTTCTTTGTTCTTTTTACCCGCGACTGCCAAGGAGACGGTATATGCGTTAGAGGTAAGTAGTATTTGTGTGTATCTGTTATAACATTGAGAGAGATTAGAGCTAGAGATTAAAGAACCTCTACTATAGCAACGAGACAAACAACACAACATACTTAAGAACGTGAAGTGAGACACTTTACAAACACAATAATAAAATGACACAAAGTACACCACCATTTATAATTCTTAACAAGCTTAGCCCCATATGGGAATCAAACCTTCTTGCATAGCAGTGGTACGCACTTCAACTCGACACTGAGCCAATAGGTTTAATTCACTTTATAACAAAATGTAATGTTCTCAAAATGAACCAAAAGTTATTACAGAGGTTTAGACAAACTCCAAACATGTTGCCCACAAAACCGCTCTGACCATTAGTACACCAACGTCACACAATTAAACAGAGGATTATCTAACTTTGTCTTCAGACGACTCTTTAAAAGCCCGACCCTTGAACTAAGACTAAATATTAATATTTTAATCCAAAACATTCTGCCTCAGATGTTTTTAGACTAATAAGTGTTGATTTTCATTAATTGGAGTCCTAAATTAATATTGAATAATATTATGAATCCTGTAATGGTTTATAATAATAAAGGAACAGACAACAATATTGGTGTAAAGATCCCACCGTTGTTCCAACATGGGAACTTATTTCCATTAGAGAGACCATAATACTCGTTTACTTTAGTTGGTATAATATAAAAAATACAACCAACTCATAAACAAATTCATCAAAAAAGTAATTTAAGCCGTATTGATTCAATTCTTAAAAGAACTCGCCGCGGCTTTCCTTCTCAACTAAAAACACAATAAGCATACACAACTTCCAAGTGAAATAACCTCTTACATTTGTAAAGGAGTGAATTTATTCAATGTCGAATAGAAATAAATGGCTTAACGTCGACCCCTAAAAGTCTAATTATATACTTTTGTGAATTCTTCAATGTATGACGGATTTCCGTTCTCGACGCCCGCCTTAAATGATTTTACTTCTTGAAATCTGTCTCAATTTCTCTCCGTTTCAACTTTCGACGTAATTTCCTTCATATTATATTGGATGGGGTGCCCGTGCGAGCGGGATGATCTAATATTCTATACTTTTTTTAGTTTTTTTCCAATTCCTTTCCGATTCTTTCAATATCTGTTTAAAGATCTTTCAAACTATTTTGCCATAGGTGTATGTTTATTTTACGTATGTATTTGAATTTACAGGTACTTAATATAGCGATCCGTACGTGTGACAAATAACATATAAATAAACAAGAAGTCATATGCGCGTGAATATTATTTCCAGCTAAAATCAACCTGTAGGCGTATATCCCCAAAACATGTTGGCCAAAGGTAATTATTATAGAATTAGTATTACGACGGTAATTGGCAGGTACATTAGAGTAAAACATTTCTTGAGAAAGTAATATTACTTTGTTACATTAATCACTTGTTACGGCCGTGTCACTAATATACACGTGCCATGAGATAGTATCGAGATAATGATGAATGTTGTTCATGGGAAGTAACATTCTCCTTTCGATGAAATAATTAAATAAACCTTTTATAGGCTCCAAATGTACAAGTATGAAATGAGTTGATGATCTTTAAAATGGCAGGACAGAAATTTATGAAACGTTGTAATGCATGACTTAAAAATCCTTCTAAATAATAAATTCTTTATTTTAACAATCTAAATGGAAAGAAACATAAATATCCAGATAGAATGAAACCATTCCACACAGATAAAGTTCATATTATATCGCTCACACTGAGCCACAAATGTTTAAAAGATAATGCGACTGCGTACTGAGACTTGTGAGATGTGGTTGAGTATATAGGGTCTACAAATAATGAATGCAAAAGCATCTAACTCTAAATATCTGTATAGGTATTACAGCTTCCGAATTTATGTTGATTTATGAGAATCTGCAGAATTACGCATTACTTGAAGCCAATTTACGTTATTAGCCCAGAGATGCGGCCCACTTATGCGTAAAACATTATTTAAAGCCATTATTTAGTTTGACAGTGGTTAAGTAAATTATAATCATTTACAGGTAATCTTCCTTCATTGTAGCACCGCTCTAGTAACCTTACCACACCAGACACACATTTATGAGAGCAAGCCCCGAGTTTGAGGCGCGTAGTCAACGAGGCGAGCGGGCAGCTCACATGCCTTTAAGTCGTCAACTATTTTATGTCCTCATTTCGAATTTTACTTTAAAGCTTCCAATTTAAATAGTAACCATAATTGCAGGTTATGTGCTGTGCCGAAGCGGTGCTGCTTTGATGGACGATGACCTTAAACCTCCTTACAAAATTATTATTACTTTGTAAAGTCTCCTTATGTTTTTTTTAGATAAAATAATATATGGACAATTTCTAGCCCAAAGTTCTTTATATAAATGTTTTAATATTCGTAGATACTCATTTATCATTCAATCAAGATTGTCTAATTTTTTAAATAAATTTTAAATCTTAGACAATAATCTTGATCTACATAGTTTGTTAATTAATGTAGCTGCTTTAAAGAATAATATAATCATAAATAATATTGTTATCTCATGCTCTGTGTTGTATTGTTATCTTCGGTCAATCTAAATATATGGTTTTTCATAAAATTAAATTATAACGTGACATTATTAAAATGACGTAAAAAATATTAAAAGTTGGTACCTAATGTATTTTTTGACGTAATAACGTCTTATAAATAGATGACCGGATGCACGCACGAAAAAATGTCACAGTCACGGTCCGTCACATTCCACCTGCTGATAGGCTGAAGTGCTATGGCCGTCGCTTCCACGGACCGGTGCAATTTAAAGTTTATTTTCTTCTTTTTAGAGCAATTAAATAAAAGATTGTTTTATTTTTAAATAACCATTAATTTAACGTTTGAAAATGTTGTCTGTATTCGGGTTTTTCATTGAGATATCAATTTAGTCTAGTCCATACTAATAAGAAGTTTAATTATAACTTAAACTGCTAGGATGAATATTTCATAATAATATTATAAAATATTCATCCTAGCAGCTTAAATAAAAACTTAAATAAAAGCTTGAACAAGTGTCAAGAGACACATTCTTGATATTATCTAGAATGTGTCTCTTGACACTTTTACAAGCTTCTATTTAAGTTACAATGTTTGTATGTATATATGTGTAAGTCTGTTGGGCACGAATCCGAATGAAACCACGTCCCAGCATCCGATTTGGCTTAAATTTGGTGTGCATGTGTATATTTAGTAACAATATGGTACCATGGAGCTGTTCTGATGATGTAGTCAGAAGGTGGCCACAGGAACTCCTAAACTAAAAAAATTTAACCTGTCAGGTGTAGTCATGTCTTGACCAGTATTTTTATCCTAAATGATTTCCTGGGTCTGATGATAGAACAAAAAGGTTGAACGGTGGTACTTAGCAGTCATGTAATGTACCTCATATGTTTGGGCTCGTTAGATTCGCCTTGACAAGTGTACTTACACTTATATGATATGACTTAAAAGCTTGACGCGAGATTTTCCCTTTGATATACGGCATATTATATTAGATATATTTTTGTCACAGTACCCACAAAAGTGTAAAAATATCAAGACATTGATTGCTAATGAATTGTGTGTCGTCATAATCTGTAACTGTTCTCGGTCAATACTAATTCTTAATTTTACGTGCTGGAGTAACTGTCACCATAGACGATTGGATAAGCGTTGCGGTATACACGGGTTGCGGCGACTCGAGTTCGAATCTTAACCAAACACCTTGTACACTTTTTGTGCATTAAGAATGAGCTGTTCGACTTGTAGTGGTCATATTTCTTCAGTTGATCTTCTGCAATGTAGCCAATGTTGTTGCAATCATCATTATCGTTGTTTGAATATAAATACCGAGCATTTCTCAAACCTAACGAGAAACGATAAGTTAAAGTGGCTATGTCCGTTGTGCGATAACATTACTCGACGTAACAAGTCGAATGCTTCAACTGCACAAGTTGCGCTACAGGACGACTCTGTCAATATGTCGTACGATGACATGCACACGCCGCCCAATAATAAACTAGCATATAAGTCAAACAATGAAGTCACAATGGAGAATATCAGCAATTTGTTGGACCAAAAGCTTACCGTTTCACTGAGTCAACTAATGTCGCAGTTTCGTACGATTGTCGCGGAAGAGGTTAAGAAACAAGTTAAGTCTGAAGTCTCCTCTGCCATTCAAAATCTGACTGATGATTTTACTAAAACCACAGATCATATATGCGCGGATCAGGTGGATATAAAGTCAAAATTGGAATCGAAGAGTATCATTATTAATGAATTAGAAAAAACTAACAAAAACTTGCAAAAAGAGATAAATCTTCTGATTAACCGTGTATCCTCTATAGAAAAGATATCGCGAAGCCAAAATCTTGAATTACAAGCTGTACCAGAAGGCAGAAACGAAAACGTTCTCACTTTATTCAAGACTCTTAGCGGGAACATTGGAATGCAGATGGCGGATGAGAATATAATATCCTGTAGGAGAGTGGCGAAGATGAATGCAACCTCGGAGCGCCCTCGCAATATTCTGATCACCTTGTCTAACTCGTCACTGAGGGATCAATTTCTCTCAGCTTGTCGTAGGTTTAGAAAGTCAAATAAAGATGACCCATTGAATTGTAGCCACCTAGGACTTTCAGGAAACAATGGAAAAATTTACGTCTCGGAACATTTGTCGCCCGAATGCAAAACCCTACACACTGCAACTAGACAAAGGGCAAAGGAACTGGGTTATAAATTTGTATGGGTGAAATATGGGCGTGTATATGTCCGCAAAACTGAGAGGGCTGACCACATTCACATCAAAAATTTAGATATGTTAGATAAACTAAATTAAAATTATCAAATTATTTTCTCATTTTCTTCTTTTTTATTTTACAATGATTATATTACTCGGATTCATTCTTCCTTTAATGTTAATTTTTTATCAAAATGTCAATCGTATCAGATCTAAGATTATAGACTTCTATTTAAATGTTCTTAACTCTAATTATGACGTAATATGTTTAACAGAAACTAATCTAAATCATAGTGTTTTTGATTCGGAGTTAGTTGACAATAGGTACAATATCTTCCGCCGAGATAGGTGCGACACATCTATTAAAAAAGTCGAGGGAGGTGGTGTTTTGGTCGCTGTCAAAAAGCACATAAATATTACACGTCAGCAGTCTTGGGAGTCCTCAGTCGAGGATATGTGGTTTTCATTTACCTCATCTGACTCTAAACTTATTTATTTAAATTTATGTGTGTGCTATCTCCCACCAGATCTGCCTATTCAACTTCTCAAAAGTTTTCACGATAACTGTCAGCAAGTAATAGTAGATAATTCAATTGAAGGGGATGTGCTACTTATTGGTGACTTCAACACTCCGCACATTACATGGTCACCTACACCTGACTGTTCTGATAGGTTTACACCTGGGCTACCACTGGATCAGAGGTCCAACCTCCTTGTGGAAACTATAAGTCTATGTGGCTTATACCAATTTAACAACATTCCCAATAAAAATAATCGCTACTTGGATTTAATTTTATCGAATATAAGGTCTGTTCAGGTTTATGGATCAGAGCCTCTAAGTCGTTTGGATGGCCACCATCCCTCATTAGTGATAGATTACTGCATCACCAACACGGCGAAAACTTTAAAGCCATGCCGGTGCATACGGTTGAATTACTTCAAGTGTAATTACGACGCAGTCAAAGATCAGCTTAATGCTGTGGACTGGGACACTGTTTTAGGAAATCTTGATATTAACTCTGCCGTTGATAAATTCTATACTATCATAAATGCAATAATTGAACAGCACACACCCGTATTTAAAGACGATTCTCACAAATTTCCGACATGGTTTTCCGCTTCTCTAAAACGTAGTTTAAATGAAAAATTAAAATATCATCGGCTTTATCACAAATTCAAGAATCCTCGGGATTATGACACTTTCAGCCTACTTCGTGCCAGATGTAAAAAAATTATGAGAGAGGACTATGCCTTATACGTTGCCTCAGTAGAATCATCCCTAAAACTTGACATCAAGAACTTCTGGAGATTTGTTAACTTTAGAAAAAACACAAATGAAATACCTTTAACTATGACTTATGGCAACCGGAGTTCTTCCAGTCATAATGGTATATGCAATCTATTTTCTGATTATTTTAGTTCTGTATTTGAACCGGCATTATCTACGAACTATACCTCCTCTCAGCCTCAAAATAAAGAAACTCGCCTTCTAAGTTTCATTAATATAACGAAAAATGATGTTCTTAACAAAATCCGCGTCTTAGACTGTAATAAAGGACCAGGCCCAGACCGTATTCCACCTTTTTTCGTCAAAATGTGTGGAGAAGAGCTAAGTGTACCCCTATCTATTATTTTTTCAAGTTCTGTTCGCTCTGGCGTGTTTCCTGACATATGGAAAATAGCATTTATTGTTCCCATTCACAAATCAAGCGACAAATCATCCTGTGAAAATTATAGACCCATCAGTATACTGTCCTGCATGGCAAAGCTTTTCGAGGCCGTCGTTTATGATTCTCTATACCATCATTTTATTTCTTCTATTTCGCAAAGCCAACATGGTTTCGTTAAGAATAAATCTACTCTCTCTAACCTGCTTGTTTACAAAAATTACTTGTGCTGCGCAGTAGGTAGGAGACAACAGGTCGACTCCATTTATACCGATTTCTCCAAGGCATTTGACAAGGTCAACCATTCTCTAATGTGTGCAAAACTATCTAACTACGGTATACATGGGAGCTTGTTTCGTTGGATTGAGTCGTACCTGAGTAATAGGAGTCAGCTGGTATCTCTCAAGGGCGAACTTTCATCACCTGCAACCATCACCTCCGGGGTACCACAGGGATCCCATTTAGGGCCCCTTTTCTTTGTTGTCTTTATAAATGACCTTGTAGAAAGGCTTAAGAGTCAATGTCTTTTATACGCTGACGACCTAAAGATTTACTCTGTTGTCAACAATATTAAAGATGCGGAGATTCTTCAGACGGATCTGATTAGTGTTGATGAGTGGTGTCGCGAAAACTATATGAGTCTTAATGTCAATAAATGTTGTGTCATATCTTTCACAAATAAAATTCACAAAATACTTTTTCATTACAACTTAAACGGCTACACCCTTGACAGAAAGAATATTGTTAATGACTTAGGCATTAAATTTGACGAAAAACTGACATTCCATGCTCACTATGACCACATAATTAATAAAAGCACCAGCCTACTTGGATTTGTACTTCGGACAGTTAAAGATTTTAAAAAGCCACAAAGTCTCATTTACCTATATTATAGCTTAATTCGTAGTATATTGGAATACAATTCAGCCGTGTGGTCTCCGTTTTACGCTATTCATATAAATAGAATAGAAAGAATACAAAAGAAATGCCTCAGAATAATGTGTTACAGATACAATCTTAACCAGGAACTGCCAACGTATAGAGACAGACTACGCAAGTTTAACTTGTTGTCTTTGGAGTCCCGTCGCAAGAGTACTGATCTCATGTGTCTTCATAAAATAGTCCATGCTAAAATAGACTGCCCCGACTTGCTGGCTCTTATTAATTTTAACACTAGGTTTAGATCACGCCACCCCCATCTCAAGAGTTTCATCTTAAATGTACACGTGAATAACACATCATTTTACAATCCAATTGTGAGGATGTGTCGATTATACAACGACTTGCTACCAGACCACCACACCACCTTAGATATATTTAACAGTTTAGAATCCAAATTTAGATGTAATGTTAGACATATTATGTTCAATTTGAATTTGAATTAGCTATAAGTACTTACTTTTATTGTTAGCCGTTTTAGTATTTAAATATTATTTTTTTGTTTGTTTTCTTTTTTGTTTTTAATTGTTCCTTCTCTTTTTTTTGTTTTTAAAATGTGTTTTCTTTTGTAATTAGTTAACACAGTCTATACCTAGTGGATCATGATGTGTACACATGTATTAGGAACATAGTTTAAGTCGAAACTAAAATGTATTTACTTTTTTAATGTAATTGTATTATGTTCTGTTTTGTGTACCTAATTAAATAAATAAATAAAATAAAATAAATAAATATTACACAAAATGCAGTATATTACTATCGATCATTGGCCATAAGTAGAGTCAAATCGCTAGAAAGTCTTGGTATCGATATCGTGACAAATTTTAAAGTCATATAAATGCTTTAATGTTTGACGGGTTCGTTTAAATTTAAAATTAATTTTCATCCTTTTAGAACATTTAAATAAAAGAACCGGCAACCGTTGGGGTAAACGAGTTCTTGAGTGGAGACCACGGCACGGCAAACGTAGTGTAGGACGCCCTCAGGCCAGGTGGAGTGATGATTTACGGAAAACGGCTGGCAGGAGCTGGATGCGAGAAGCCGAAGATAGAACAAAGTGACGTGCTATTGGAGAGGCCTATGTCCAGTAGTGGACTGCGAAACGCTGATGATGATGATGATGATGAAATAAAAAGTTTTTTTTTAAGGAAAGGTTCACTCTGTTCTTGTGTTCTTTACGAGTAGCACTTACTATAGAACTTTACACTCACTATAACAAGTACCACTTACTATAGCACTTTATACCCACTTTACTAAGATAATTCAAATTAATAACAGCTATATTGTTAAATTTAGTAAAGTTCAGTTTCAAAAAATCTTCTTTATATAAGAATAGATTAAAATCCTTGTTGACGGTAATATTGCCTAGTAAAACTCAAGAAGAGGTCAATGGTGTGACCTTACTCGGAAAGCTTAATTTATTACACAATAAAGAAACGAAAATTGGATACCTTTAATCCTAATTTTAATCCAGTAAAAAACAATTAATCGATTACTTAATCTACTCCATTGAACCTAATCGAATATACACATCATTACCACTAAGCCTACTTATGAAAGAAATTGGTCACTCAGTGATATATTGGATAACCCCCATGCCTCAGAGAGCACATTAAGCGAAAGGTCCCGGTAGTCATAAAACATCTACGGCGATCGTTATGGCCGACTACCTTCACTTTTAGGTACAGATACGATGTGACTATAGGATTATAGGATGATCTGGAGAGAGTTTCTCCCATTGTATATATAACACAAACCATTGTCCTAACGTTGTATCTATGTACAGATATGATTAATCTATCAAGAAACTGTCTTCCCTGAGAAGTCTGCACATTATGCAATGCAACACTTGAACACAACATTTTAATTTACTCTTATATTGACGACAAGGTCAGTTTTGGCGGTTTACTTGAACTTAATGGTTACAAGTATGTCGGTACAAAATATATCCATTAAATAAAAGCATAAAAAAACGAAACTATAGTCGGCGTATACGACACCAAAAGAAATTCGAATAAATGTAAAGATGGCTTATCACAATAGCAGAAGCAGGAGTGGCTTGATATACTAATGTATTCTCATACCTTCAAAATATGTAAATACTTCGAGATTATTAAAAACATGGAACAATAGCCAAAGCATAAGTAATTGATCCTACATTTCAAATATACTCAATGTAGGGTTCCAATACGACAGAGACAAAGAACACACACTTGATACTTGGACCAGAAAATAGCACAGTAATAAGGTATTATTTCCTTGTGTGTTCTTTGTGAAAAAATCTTTGTTATTTAGACAGTTGGTTACCATTTTGAACGTTTTGGAATTCTTTCTGACCAAACATTTACGCTTTACTTCACCTGCCAAGTAAACGTTCACAAAAGTTGTACTTAAATTCATTAGCAGATCATCTTTCAGATCGACTGTGCGAAAGAAAACTTTTTCAATGTATTTAGGAGCTTATTGAACGCATCGTTTAAGTTGAGTATATTATTCAATAAGAAAATGTCGACGTGACGGGTGTTGTTGCTAAACTTGAAACTTGAGATTTTTACAGAAATGTAAATAAATACTACTACTACCTACTGATTTTGTCACTTGTAATCTATCGCAATTGCAAAATGGGAATAAAAAAAAATTAAACAAGTAACATTGTATAAGCAAATACATTGAGGTACAGTCAGCAAAAACTAGTTGGTAATTATAATAAAGTGCGAAATATATTTTGTCGCTTTCAACGATTTAATGAAACATTTTATAAATTTATTCTTTGTTATCTGCCATCTATTAACAGTTTCAGTAATTTATACTGTTTCCTTTGTTATGAGAGAGAGAAAGAGAGAAGAGCCGTAAAACTGACTTTTAAATTATGACGTAAACTACATAATTTTGTTTTTACTAAATTTACGATCATCGACACCATTTCTTAATTTAAAACATATTTTTATATATAATTGTTACAAATCCCGCATTAAACCCTACGTTGCGAAGACTTTACAAACATACGTTTATAGGAGAAAAAGTACACCCACAAATAACTTTAAATTATTTTAGTGACGCTTTTTATTACTAATAAAAAAATAATATATCCACCACTTGGATTGCAGATAAGATAAACCACAAACAGTAGTCTTACCGCGGTCACATAGGTATAAGAAATATTTCCTACATATCTCTTTAGAATGATAACGAAAATTGGTAGAAAATTATCAATATGAAAATTTAGTTGTTTGCTCATTCTATGAGCACTATTTGTATAAATGTGAATAAGTAAATACCAAGTGATGAAAAACAGTAACAGTGGCATTTGCTGATGGTACTTAGTTGTTAACTATTAAATCTCTTCTAAAATGTCGTTGGGATATTTCTGTAACGATATAAACCAGCTTTTCCCACTGCGTTATTGCATCGTTGCACAAACAGAATACACGAATTTATTTGTTAGCTTCTGTCAATTCTCCCGTACAATATTCAGTTCTATGCGTTGCTTTGATATGGTGATAAATCTTTTTGCAAAAACCCAAAACATAACTAGCAGTTTAAATTTAGTTAATGCCATAGTACACACAGATACTGCCCAGTTTGAGATCAGATAGCTGTGTGTGATTTTTTCTCGAGTGATGTTGATGTTATGAATTTCTTCACCACAATCTCGAGACTATGAAGTCCTAATGCCTTATAAGGCGGGTGTGGAGCCGAAACCAATATTATAAAATGATGAGCATCAGCCGTTAATCTTCATATTTGAGGGAGGATAGAAAAGTGAAAGGTATCTTATAGATGACCTTGTTGGAACGTAGTTCCTTTTGCTATATCTTTTTTGAGTTTGTATTTAAAAGATAAAAAAAAATCTGGAAGAACACAACTTTTTAAAAATGAACTTTTTTAAATTAGAATTTTTGAAACATTTATAACACACAGTTAGTTTGACATAGGTAAAATAAACATTACAATCTTTTACAAACATCCTATATACCACTACCTCCTTTTATTCTAGCTTCCCTTAGCCCGCAAATAAACACGTGCGATAAGGAACTAATTACATTCCAATAAAGTAAAGAAACTGGCAGCTATTACCGTCGCCTAGTATATTTTGTGTGATTGTATTTGCGTATGAATACCAGGTGCCTATTTATCGAGCACGTGGAAGTCTTTTGTTAAATATAATCGTTGTCCTTTCTCAATTTTTAATTTACCTTTTTAACAAAATTGTCTAAATCTATACGATAAATTTACAGTGTAAATTAAATGGAAAAGTAGATAAGCATACAGGTATATAGGTAAACCGAATTACTATCGTATTTCGTATAATATTAAAGAACTCTAAATATTCTTTGGAATCTTTCTCCGAATAAATTAGGTGTAAATAAAAACTTTAGAAACACAAAAATATAAGAAACTAATATAAACTACGTCAAAGAAAAAATAAGAAATAATCTCTCAAAGGTCAAGTTAAGATAAGTATTATTTAAAAGGAATAAATAATAACATAGTAATGGAAGAAAAAGATGATTGCTTTGTACAGCACTTAGGGGATGATGAAATTAATGAACGCCGAATATTTACCGTCTTTCAATGTCCCTGTACCTGGAAAAAAAATTGTAAGTGTTTAAATTTTATTTTTATTTATACTAAGACTACGACCATAAAAAAGTATTATAAAAAAAACATGATTCTATTAGACTAATGAGCAATATGACTAGCGAATTAGACTTTTGATACTTATTATTTCTGAAAGAATCATTTATTTTTAGTAATATTTTGCAAATACCGAGTCAAAATTGCTATCTAGTCTTGTCGCGATGTACTCCTAAAACTTTTTTCCCCTTCTACACTAGGGTAAAAGCCCTGCTTCGAGGATTTCACAAAGATCTCTTATTTAATAATCAAAGCACTGGATTTTTGTATCCCGGTACGATAAAAATATCGCCTACTTGGTTGCACTTCGCTCAATTGAGTTTCGAACACTCGACAATTATTTTCTATAAGTTGATTCGAAGCTTTACATAAACAAATCATATATACTCCCGCCGGAACAAATAAGCCTTTCATGTAGGAATCAATTGTTGTTTCCCTGACGCACGAATTGAGGGATTTACGTGACTTCCGATGCACAGAGATACTCTATGTACAGTGCACAAAAGATGTGCGATATTTTATCCAGACCAACTTGAAACATTTATTACTTAAACTATGCTCATAAGTTTTTTCTGTGAACAGTTATTCAACTGCTTATTGAACACCATTTTGTATCACAGAAATAATTCACCTGTATTATGTCTTTTTTCATTAAAAAAAAAATATATGTATAAATATATTCTTTATTTTTCGACATATCAACACATAATATGTATACAGCCTTCTTTAATGTACCTATAGCTACAAGCTCAGGCGTCTTTTCTAAAAGAGGATAAGGGCCCTAATTCACTACCTAGTCAATTCAATCCGGCAATGGCGGAATTGACTAGGTAGTAATTGGTAGGTAGTAGCTATAATAAGGTCGAAACGTGGGGAAATAAAAAGGTACCTTCAAATATTCACGCGATTGAGCCCGTATTATTTATAATTTTATAATAGATTTGTGAATATCAAAATGTTAATATTACTTATCTTGAAATTTTTGATTTAGAAAATCAAAAATTTCAAGATAAGTAATATCTCGAAATTTTAGATGAACCAAAAATGTATTATTTAACTGAACATGACTATATTTTTATTATTGACTCATTAATTGTACTCACGAGTCACAAGTAGTAATGGAAAATTATAACTACAAAAACTGCATGCACAGCTTAAAAATACCTGTATTTTTTCTATACACAAGAGATAGTGAGTATCAATCCACATGATGTCCAGGGGGTTTTTGCCATAATCGCCACGCTTGGCGAGCGGGTTGATAATCGCAGCAAGGCTTTAAAGTGTGCAGAGGACACCGCTGCCCATCCTACAGGGTGCAATCCCTTAGATGCCTTGACGACATCCATGGGAGCTACTATTCTTAAGCAGGGAGGAGCATATGATAACGGAAAACTTTCAGATTGTGTACGTAACCTTCGAAAAGCCAATGAGCTGGTTACTATATAGTATCAATCTCTTGAATATACATCTCAATAGCGTAATGTTCATCTATAACCACACATTGCATTATTACAGGCCGTTAATTTAAACCGCTTATTGCGCCAGTTTCATGTAAGACTATTACATAAACTTGAATACAAATAGAAACTGGAATATTATTCTCTTATGGTATTAGTAAAGGTACAAATAGAATTAGAAATGATTTAATGGCACTAATTTTAGTAGCTTTTTAGGATGATTTAATGTGTTATTGGCGTGATTTACGAATGTGAAACAAAACTAGGCGACATTTTTATGAGATGCATTGTAAATCTCGTTTATGCACTCAGTCTTGCATAATAATAAGTGCTTGGTTTACAATCGGGCATGAATAAAATTCTTTGAAATGGAGATTGCTTCATTGACACATTAGAACATAAAATGCTTATTCACAGCAATTTTCATTACAATACTCCTAAACTCAGCAATATTATTTAATCTTTTTAGTAAAAAAAAAATACAGTCGAATTGAGAAGTTTTTGAAGCCGGTTGAAAAATATTTCATTATTAAATTAATAACTCTAATTGATTTACAGTTGATTGGTACGTAATAAAAACCAACTACGGTATAAAATAACGTTAAGAACACTTATTCACACTACATAAATGACAACTAAATTACATTTCAAGTTTCCAGACTTTAGATTAATAGCTAAATCAGTAATGGAATGCGCCAATTTCTTCTTTTACTTATACATAGATTACTTTCACATCGGCCTTTAAAACGGAAACCAACAAAATCCTAGTTTAATTCTTCAATCAGGCGGATTTCACCAACATTCTATTTAAGTAGCTCGTTCGGGCCGCAGTCAGCAGTTAAACTAATTACTGGCTGTTCGAAAGAGTTAACTACTCACTTTGTACTGGCTAGTCTTGTTCATTTTGTATCCAAGTTAAAAGTTTAGGTTACTGAATAGAGTCTTGAATTAATTTAAGCTAAGTTTAAGAGTGATACCTTAGTTAAACAATGCAGGTAAAATGGATTACGAATTTTTAAGATAAAATGGCTTAGTTTTACATCCTATTATTTTTATAAACTTTGTTATATTATTTAACTTAGCTGGCTCACTTATTGATCAACGTACAGCTAAATCCATTGGGCTTTAAATAGCGATTTTCGACCTGTGGTCAAATGGTCAAAATTTAAATAAGTAAAAAATAAATATTTATGATAAGGTGTCTGATACACTGTTTATAAATAGATATTGTATATTGGTTCACGAAGCAGTCGTTGCTTTTTCCCCATAATATATTTTGCCAAAAAGACTTTTCTGTTTGTGGGTAGATTTCTGCGATGAAAATCCATGAACGCAGATTTTACTTGCGCGGTAACTCAACATTTATAATTATGTGTCTCGGCTGTTATGAATATTAATTCAACTTTGAACTGCTTTATTATGGTTATTAATCAGTAAAACGCATCATGATTTTTCATTTAAATACATATTACTAATAATATGCAATGTGGTAATACGTAGGTAATAATGTGTATAACTAAAGTCCAGTGAGCCGATGACCTGAATAACTTACTTCAGCTACATTTGCTTCCAAGTTCGCAAGACTACGTGCTGTGTCGTAAAATCTTTTTGAAATACTGAGAATGAAAGCTTATTTCTAAATCCAACGTTTCCTGGAAGCGAATACTTGAAGTGAGATATCTCGGAAAATGTGGCGCATGAGTTTCAAGCGGTATTGTAGTACGCTTACTTAATAAGAATAATAATTTTTAAATTGATAAATAGGTTAAAGTTTTGAGGATTTGTTTTAATAACATCAGCATCATGTTATTAAAATTATCACTGAGTTTGTTGATTCTAACCTGTTTTGAAGAATCATTTTAATTAGGACGCAGATTAACTATACACATCCATTGTTCTTCATTAGCGTGTCGGTCGACTTATATTCTTGTTCGTTTTGATTTTATTTCGTCGTACCAACTTTTTGTAGTATTTACCTAGACTTTATTGTCTCCGAAAACAAAACAGACAATAATTGTGGTTAAAAACACGTATTTAAAGAACTATGTATTTAAGAATGCAGTTAATACAAAATCAAAAAATTCACTTTTCCACAATGCTTAGCTGTCACCAACTTCCACGGTCAGCAGTTAAACAAATTACCAGCCATTAGAAAGACTTAACAGCTACTCTTTAGCAACGTGGCAATAAAATTACCGTTTGTTATTTTATGAAGATCGTATATCTTCTTTAGTATTGGAATTAACGTCATCAATTGGCTTTGGAACTGGTGTTGGTTTTCAGATTAATTTGTTTGTGTTTTCAATGGACGTCTCTGTGATAGCAATATTTTATTGAAAGGTGCTGATGTTAATTTATGTTTAATTTTATGCTGTAAGCTCAATTTTATTCGCTAATTACCAGTGCAAATATTGTACTGTGAAATTTTATCATAACTTTTGTAAATATTGAGACAAAAGTGTGATGGAAAAACCTAAAATCAAATCTTAAAAAAATCTTTTTTTACAGTAAGATTGTGACTTTGATCGGTACGAGCTTTCATTAAGCAACTCTAAATTAGTTTACATTCCGATTTGTATAAGATGTATAGTTACCTTCCTCCATAGGCATATTACATAATCATAGCCTCTTTTCTGACAGAGGGTGTGAGCACCATGCGGATCCCGAAAGAATTATTTGAATTACTGCACTATTACACAAAGTGAATGAGCTTAGCCTTTCAATCGCTGGGAATATACCTAAGACTAGACAAGCGTCAGAAACGAAGAGTTTTTTTTTTCTCAGATAGCCATTGTTCTTTGTAATTTATGATGGAAGCCGAAAATAATTGTGTTCTAAGAACCTTCCGCCACTATAATCTACTCAACATCTCATGAATATTGTTTACTTTTTCTATGAAACTAAAAGATATACCTTTAGAGAACCCCATTAGTTATCTCAAACAATTAATTAAGAACCAATGTCATATTATCACACATTACCAATTTGTCATCGAATAAACTCGCAACATTTTTCATTCATTAATTATTTTATCCGAAATGCTCGCACTTGATTCTAAGAAATAATTAATACAACATTTATTGTGCCAGATTAGTACAGTCGAGAGAGAAATCTCGAAGTGTCAGCGCCTGGATGTGTTAATCTAATTAACACATCTGTCCTTCACTGTACGTCCCGTTTCATTAATCACGGTTCCTAGTGACTGTACCTACCAGGACTTAATCAGCCGCTGTCAACGACAGTATTCTGTGTTATTACTAGAAACTCTCGGGATTGTAATCAACCGGTATTTTTGAAGATAAATTACGAATACTGTAGTGAAGTGTTTTCAGAGTCTCTGAGTCACAATACTGAATTACAACGTGATCTGAACGAAGCTCATAGGACTATAGTTTCCCTTAATCACACAATACAGGCAACAAACAGTAACGTGACTCAGAACCTCTATAGTGAGCTCTTAGGTGTAAAGTGGGTGTCGCACTTAAAACTTAAGTTACTTAGCCGCAAGAAACAAAGAAAATACTCAAAATTAAATAAATTAATAAGCAATATTAAAAAACAAAGTGATAAGTTAGGAAAAGTTAAAACTTTATCTAAAATTAATTCTAAATTGACAAAGGAACATAAAAGACTGCAGTCAGACTTGGACAACTGCAAAGATCAAATGATTGCCAGCAGGTTAATGTATGACCGCCATACACAGGAGCTTAACACACAAATAACGAACTTGCACTCCCGTCTAACAACTCTCATGCTTGAACACCAAACAGAAACTCAAGTATTCATTAACAAGTATGAGGAGGTAGCCAGAGTAGCTAGAGAGGAAACACAACAATTAACCTCTCAGATTATAAACAACCTGTGCTACAATTGCTCACTACCACCGTTTGTCGGTCAACACAACACTCACACCAATACACGGCAATTACAGAGCAGTAAATGCAGTAAGTCTGACTCTGACTGCAGATTGTTATCTGACCAGCATACTCTGAATTTTACAGAAAATAAAGTTGTGATTTTTTCTGACCAATTAGGTATAGATTTTAGCAGGTTTATTATAGGTCACACAAAGTATAAGGTCATAAATTATTGTTCAACAGGATCAAATTTTTGTAATTTAATTAGTAAATTAAATATGTACGGGTTAACAACCGTACAATAGTCAGTAGGTCACACGAGGCGAAGATATCTTAGATGTCAGCATTTCGTACGCCTCATTATTAATTGTTAACTTTATTAATTTAGTATATAAATCGACCCACATCTTACCGGGCGCGTTTCATACTCATCTTCATATTATTTTCACCTCATTTAAAGTCTACTGAAATATAGTTATCTTTTTACCTTTTATCCTAGTTTATCTTAATCCTACTACATCTCACCCCCACCCTGTACAAAATAATACCACCTTAGATAATAGGTCAACAGTTATAGTATTATATGGTGACAGCTTCTCAGTCACAAAGAGAGACATAATTAAATTAACAGAAACTATTACATACATGCATGAAAAAGTAGGTTGTAAGTTTATTTTATGTAGTCTACCTTATTCGCAGTCAGTATCTGAATTACAAAACAAGCATGTACAGAGCTTGAATCTTTTATTATATAACAGTACTTACTTACATAGTAAGTATATTTTGTTTTTTGACACGAATAAATTTATTCGTAATTTTATTTTAACGAAAGATAGAATGTATCTTTCCACATTCTACAAAAGACAACTTGCTAAGTTATTAGCATTTAATTTACACCCTGACCTAGGTACAAACAGTACTTTGCAGGATTCATTTAGTGTTAGCAGTTCTACTATGAATGTTATTAAGACTCCTAGTTTAAACTAGTAAGTCAGACAATGGACAAGCCCACAGGTGGTCTAACTGTAGTTCACCAAAATATTCAAGGCTTATCCAGCAAAATAGAGGAACTCGAATTGTTCCTTAAAATGCACAGTGTTGATATTTGTTGCTTAACTGAACATTGGTTGAAAACTAATGAACTGATATTTAATAATAGTTATTATTGTATGGTTAGTGCATTTATAAGAGAAAGGGCTATACATGGTGGGTCTATGATATTTGTATGCAACAATGTTAAATGTAAGGAACGCAAGGATATAGTACATCTGTCTGTTGAGCGTACTAAAGAATTATCATGTGTGGAGCTGGAGAGATATATTATAGTTTGTGCATATCGACCACCACTGAGTGATTTTAACTTATTTGAATCTGTAATGGAAGATGTGCTTAAAAGGGTAAGTTACGGTATTAAGCATATAGTAGTGTGTGGCGACTTCAATGTAAATTTACTTGAACAATCATCTTTGTCTACCAGATTAGTTAACCTATTTAAATCATTTAATTTAGTGTACTTATTTAATGAACCAACAAGAATTACATCACATTCTGCTACTTGCTTAGATAATATATTCTGCAACTGTAGTTATTTTAATGAGGTAATATTGAGTGATTTAACATCAGATCACTGTGGGCAGAAAGTCACTTTTCCCTCACACACAGTGGCCAAAATAGATAAGATCACATGTAGGCCAATGAGTACGGCTCGCTTAGAAAAATTTAATTCTAACGTTTCTGCTAATATTACCAGTATAGATTTCAGCCACTCTGATCCGAACTATCTTTACTCCTCAGTGTTTAATATAATCAAAAGTGAATACAATAATATATTTAAATCAAAAACTTTTTATAAGAATTCTAAACTTAGCTTTTGTGATTGGGCAACTACCGGCATTTATAAAAGTAGAGCTAAGTTATACGAGTTATATGGTATGAAACAATTTAATTTTGATCAAAACTTTATTCAGTATGTGAGAAACTATTCAAAAACTTTTAAAAAAGCTTGTGCATGTGCCAAAGCTTTACTTATTAGTAGAAATATTAAAAAATCTGATAATAAAATAAAAGCCACTTGGAATATTGTTAATTCGGAAAGCGGACGGGCAAAGCCTCGGGATAAAAGCTTTGAATTATTAATTAACAATAAGACTGTTACTGATGATTTAGACCTAGCACAAACTTTTAATGATTTCTTTGCTGACATACCACTAACCACAACCAGCTCCTTGAACGCTTGCCCAGATAAAGCCGAATCACTCTTGAGAGATAATGTGGATCAATGCAATGTACCATTTGCTTTTAAATATATATACCCCAGTGAAATAATTAAAATATTCAAGTCACTCAATTTAAAAAAAACTGCTGATTTATGGGGTATTTCAGTAAAATTAATTCACAGTATAATTACTGGCATAGCGCCACAGTTATCTATAATTTTTAATCAATGTGTTGATACCGGAATGTTTCCTGATCTGATGAAACATAGTAAAGTAATACCATTATTTAAATCCGGATCAAAGAATGACCCTAGTAATTTTAGACCAATATCCATCTTGCCAGCTATTAGTAAAATTTTTGAAAAGGCTATACTTATGCAGTTAGAATCACACTTTAATTTTAATAATCTACTGCATCCCGATCAATATGGTTTTACAAAGGGTCGCTCTACAATTGATGCAGGTACTAAGCTACTGAAACATATTTTTAGTGCCTGGGAAGATTCACAGGATGCCATTGGAGTGTTCTGTGATCTTTCTAAAGCTTTTGATTGTGTGGCGCATAGGACACTTCTCCTGAAACTTAGGCATTACGGTATTAAAGGTACAGCGCTGGATCTACTTGCCTCTTACCTAAGTGAAAGAATTCAATATGTTGATATAGGAGGAGTAAGGTCGTCTGGATCTCCAATTAGTATGGGCGTGCCTCAGGGATCAATACTCGGTCCCTTCTTATTTTTGGTATATATTAATGATTTACCATTTTATGTTAATAACTTTTGTGACATCATTCTATTTGCTGATGACACTTCTCTAATTTTTAAAATCGATCGTAAACTAGAAAATTTTGAGAAAATAAATAGAACACTCGCACTAGTTCAAGATTGGTTTACAACGAACAACCTACTTCTAAATCCCAAAAAAACTAAATGTATTAAGTTTAGTTTGCCAAATGTGAAAAGTACTAATACGAGTATAATTTTAAATAATGAGGTGATTAGCTTTGTCGACTCGACAGTTTTTTTGGGAATTACATTAGACAATAGGTTACAGTGGGGCACCCAAATATCATGTCTCGCAGGAAAACTCAGTTCTGCAGCGTATGCTGTCAGCAAAGTTAGACAGCTTACGAACGTAGAAACAGCTCGACTAGTATATTTTGGTTATTTTCACAGCGTCATGTCCTACGGTATATTGCTTTGGGGCAAGGCGGCTGATATACAAACTATTTTTATTCTTCAAAAACGTGCAGTGCGTGCGATATATCAACTAGGAGCACGAGTTTCCCTTAGAGAAAAGTTTAAAGAGATAGGCATTTTGACAGTTGCATCACAATATATATATGCAAACGTTATGTTTGTAAAGCAAAACTTACATTTATATAACAAAAATAGTGATATTCACTCTGTGAATACAAGAAATAAGCACAAATTGGTAGGTCGATATCATAGGCTTCATAAAACTCATAACTCATTCATGGGACTAGGTGTTAAATTTTTCAATAAAATCCCAGTCAGCATATCGAGTCTACCAGTAAATAAATTTAAGAATGTAGTCAAGAGACATCTTATACAAAGAGCTTACTATTCAATCGATGATTATTTAACTGATAAAGATAAATGGATGTAGTTCGTTGCTCCCTATTAATGTATTGGGTTGTATAGTTTATTGCATTTTACTAGGTGAATATTGTTGTCACAGTTTGATAATGTTACTTAGGTACTAGTTAAGAAAACGATTTACTTTTGTAAGTAAAGATTCTGCGTGATAAATTACGGCCATTCTTTTCTTTCCTTTGAAAAACATGTATACTTATTCATTAAGTAGCAGTAAATTGGCCAATATTTAAGCACATAAAGTTTTTACATCGTAAGTGGATGCTCCTACTATGTTGTGCCCATTGAGGCTGATGTATCCGATCTCGTGTACTCTTCTAATATTAATGACCTCTTCTAATATTAATGTACTCTTCTAATATTAATGACCTCTTTTTTTGCATCAGTCCTCTAATATATGGTGTATAATATAATGGTGGCAGCACCTTACCTGCATAAACAGTTTATAAACAGAGAAACATTGTAAACATTGGCAATTTGAAAAGAGTGGCCACGAGTTTTTATTGCCTGTTCTTTTCTCGGGCTTTACCTATTGTTTGCGAACAGGCATTACCAGTAAATGTAGAATCGACTTTTCACAAGTGTAGTATTTTGCTTCCTAAGTGAATAAATGATTTTTATTATTTTATTATTAATATCAGCCACTGAAAATCTATAACGATTTGATAAACATAATCGAATTGGGGATCGATATTTTAATCGAATGTTTTATATTTTATCCCTTTGTTATAGGATTTATTGGCAAGTTTCTGG
Source organism: Herminia tarsipennalis (assembly GCA_945859575.2). NCBI lineage: Eukaryota > Metazoa > Arthropoda > Insecta > Lepidoptera > Erebidae > Herminia > Herminia tarsipennalis. Next base: position 23,575,593 of record OX243844.2, read on the forward strand.
AATCAAAATTCTAATAGGACCCCAAAGTTTTTAAACGTACATAGATGATGTTTCTGTGACTTTCACTATAACCATGGAATGACTTTTATACAGCTAATGCATTCACGTGGGGGGGGGGGGCGGCACAAGCTATTTATACTTGACAGGTAATCTAAAGCAAACTAAAATTGGAATCCTAACTTAAATCAAACCTAAGTAACAAATCTGGCGAATGCGTATCGCGCGAGCGCGTCTCACGCGCGCCTCCTCTGTAACTTTTGTGTGCACACAAAAAGTTACAGATGTGAAAACTTGAACATTAACGTTGTACATTTTTAAATATTTCGAAATGGCTAGGGAATAAATATATTTTTTATCAGTATAAAAGTACTATCATATATGTGGTTAAACACACCCCATCTATTGCGCTATCGTACACAAACATAAACAGCAGGAGCAGACATATTTTCGCCGCGCGATAGAAAGAGAAGGGATATTACTTCCTCTCCTACGCGGAGACGCCGGTTTTTATGATGGGTAAAAATGGTTAGACTCGCGTCAGGACACGCTGACGCACAGCACCCGCCACTGGCCCCTCTGGTGAGGAATGGCAGGTAGCGGAGAGTAAGGGATCGCGTCGGAAGAAGAAGAGGGCCGCTATCGTCGTTTCTACGCAGGAGATCGCTCCGACGAGAAGACAGAAGAAGCCGAAGCTGTATCCGCCGAAAACGGCGGCCGTCCTTGTAACGGTGTCGCCGGAGGCGGAGAATAGAGGTGTTACATACGCCAGCCTCTTCAGCGGGGTAAAGGGCGCTCTCTTAGCTGCTGAGGGCGTAGAAGTAAGCTGTCGCCGATCACAGACCGGGGCCCGACTCCTTGAGGTTCCAGGGGCGGAGGGCGCGAAGAAGGCCGACCTCATAGCGGAAACACTAAGGCGTCTCGCGGGTGGCGAAGAAGGCGTTCGGGTCGCTAGACCGATGAAGTGTACAGAGTTGCGCGTCTCCGGCCTTGACGATTCCGTGACGTCTGAGGAGGTCCGGGAGGCAATAGAGCAGAAGGCTCAGTGCTCTCCCGGAACCGTGAAGGTCGGCGCGGTCTGCCCCGGCCCCGGTGGAGTTGGTGCGGCATGGGTGCGTTGCCCCGTCGCCGCGGCCAAAGTTTTGACACAGGCGGGCCGGCTCCTCGTGGGTTTCTCCGCCGCGAGGATCACTATCCTCGAGGCGAGGCCTACGAGGTGTTACTGGTGCATGGGCGCGGGGCACCTGAGCCCCCAACGCACCAGCAGCTTTGACTGCAGCGGACTCTGTTTCCGTTGCGGTCAGCCGGGGCATACGGCAGCGGCGTGTTCCTCACTCCCCCATGTGCGCGGCGAGCAACCTGCCCGCCCACCACATGATGGGAAGGGCGGGCTTCAAGCCCCTCAAGGGTTAGGTGGTTAAATACAATATTCATCTTTACCTTCGTATTCTAAGAATCATATGGTCACGTCATCTCCGGTAACGAGATCCTGACGCGAGTTTAACATTTTATACCTATACTAAAAAAGTGCACTACGTCGCTAAAGAAGTTTTCATTTCAAAAAAATCAGGTATTGTCCAGATTTTATTCAAGCTTCAAAAAACCAGACTCAAGTAAAAGGGTATTTACCGGCGTGTTCGCTCGAACTAGTAGTACTGACTCAGTATCAACATGTTTATACGAGCTTGAATAGCGCGTCAACGCTCGTACTGATTGCGCGTGTGGCTAAAAGCGCGCCTACAAGTACCTGCTTGTGCTTCCAAAAACGAGCCTAAACGCGCGTATAAAACACTAATCTGAAACTGCTCTTATACAAAAAACGTAGAGTTGAATTTTTTGTGTTCTATTTCTACTTTCAACAAAAGTACAATAATCACGAAAACAGTAAATATTCTACTCTACATAGAATCACTTAAATTACGACACGTATAAAATACTACTTCAAATCAAACCTTATTCTATTTTCTTTTTCAGAAACTTTGAAACTACGGGAATCGAGGGGAAACATTAATCGAGCCGTAAAATGGGAATGCATTTATCTCTTATGAGAAGAGGCAAGTGGGACTCATAAGTGGAAAGGGCGGGAGGACGCGCCCTCTCATCGTACATTTGTTAAATAATTTCAAAGCGCATTTATATTGTGCAGAAGTTCAAGCGGTATCACATTCTGTTTGCTTTTGTTGACTGCAAATTTATGGGAAAGGAAGCACTTGGTAAGCAATTTGAAATAGTTGGTAAATTGCTGCTTTATTTTTGCGTCTTAACATGTGATTGAGATAAACTCAAACGTAAATCAATTGCAAGATGACGTCAACTCTTACGCTGTCACTGTCAGTATAAAGTAGCGACCGAAATACAAAGGACATTTGATTTCAAAGGTTGGATAGTAATTATAATTGAGTGATAAAAATGATTTTCACGTGGCATATCAAAGAAGAATTATGTTAAATAAATAAAAAATGTTTATTTTTCATTTTTTAGTTGTTTTAAACCAGAAAGCCAAATAGGAAATTTCCCTAAACTAACTTTAAAACTAACGGAGTTTTATAAAAACTTGCAACCCTTATTTTACCCCCTAGGGGTTTGATTTTTCAAAAACGCCGAAACATGTTTTCTTTATTTTAAACCAATAAGTCAAATACTGAATTCCACACATCTAACTTCAAAACTGGGGGAGTTTCATATAAACTTAGAACCATTATTTTACTCCTTTAGGGGATGGGTTTTCAAAAATCCTTTTTTATCGGATTGTATTATCATTAGTCCTTGACAAGTGTGCGAAGTTTCAATTAAATCCGACGTTCTGAAGTGGGTGAAAAACACGTTCAAAAATTCCGTTACATACTAACAAACAAACATACGTATAAAGCTAATAAAAGCGTGCTTAAAACCGGGCAAGGACTTTTCGGACCATGCTCATTGTTATTACAAATAATCTATACTAATATTATAAAGAGGTAAAGCTAGTGAGTTTGTGAGGTTGTAGTGGGTATAAATAAATATATAGCCACGTTATTTGTAAATGTTATAGACTCAACGAAGTGGGCACTTACGCCCTTATGTTGAGAAACGTAGTTTATCGGCAATAACATAATGACGGTTTATCTGATCATATCGAAAATAATGTTTGGTTTAATGTATTATTTACGTTTGGTTTAAAGTATTTATTACCTTTGTGAGTTTATTCATATTTTTGGTGACACGGTTCAAATAATAAGAAGGGGGACACAATTTATGCAACTTTCGGAGCGATTATTTCCAAAAATATCCACAAAGTTTATTAAAAAATGAAAAAGGTTGAAAAGACTTATCGAATGATGTGTCAGAAATTGATGTTTGCTGAAACAAAAATTTCATTTGTTACATGTATGGAGTGCCCCCCTAAAATATTTATTTAGCGGCTGCTACAAGACATCTTTTTACCTAATTTCATCAATATTCATTGTGTGATCTTTGAGTAAAATGCCTGTGACATACGGATGGACGGATAGACAGATAGACAGACAGACGGACATGGCGAAACTGTAAGGGTTTTATTTATGCCATTTTTTCTACAGAACTCTAAAAATGGAGTTTATAGGAATGTTTTAAAACTTGGCGAAGATGTAACGATACAAAAAAACAATTAGAGCTGATATTATTATAACATTAATAAAAACTATAATTCCTATCTTTTACGTAAACTAAATATTTATAAAAGACATTTATTCTAAGAAACATTATTATTAAGTTTCATAGAAAATCATTTTAGTCACATTTACATCAAAGCCACTATTCTCATAAGATATTATGTTTATATTTATTTATCTTTTTTATATAAATCTTCCTGCAACTACATTGCAAAAGGCGGACTAAATGCTAAAGGCATTTTCTACCAGTCAACCTTTGGGTGGTGTAGAGAAAAGTGTGGCAGGTAATTATTCTTACAATTAACATATTGTTACTTATTCCCAGAACTAGATTATTAAAACTCTTGGTGGACATTTCTTAATATTAATTTTAGGAAGCTACTGCCATCAAGGCTCTACTCAACGGGATATGACAAGATTAGACCAATACGTAATGCTAAATCTGTTTAAGTTACTAAGTGTGGTCAACCCCGTCTACCGTTTCTAATTACGGGTGCGATATGTAATCAAAGTGATTCTCAATAGTCCAAATTACCGCAATCCAACTACAGAAATTATCATATTCCAATATAAGGGGCCGTATTAGAACTTAGTCATCCGAAACTTCGAGTATATGCTTATGATAGAACTTGTCCCGAAGAAAAATAGGAAATGCAATCCAAAGTGTTGCAGATGTCAGTGGAATCTAATCTAAATAAAAGAAATCAAGGTTCAGATCATTGTGTCATCTTGATAACCTTTATTGTGACGTAAGAACTTTTTATTTTGTACGACAACTTTATTGCTAGCGTTTATATAAAAGTAATTAAAGGTAATTTTTAAGTACCTATTCATTTGTTATCACCTGTATTTTCTAATCTTCTTTAAAATCTAAACCAACAATTAAATACAAGTCAAAGTTCAACATATAATATTAATTAAATAATGTAATAAATTGTCTGTTTATTTAAAATTATATTCCATCACTTAACTTTTTTTAAATTAATTATTTTGTTTGAAATGGAAAATATGATAATGCTGATAGCTACGACTCAAAGTCATTAGGCTACCTACACAATGTATAAAAGACTTAACTAGAGCCAAAGACATTATCTAAAACTTAAGAAATATAAATAAAATATATTCAAGTAAAAGGGTAAAAAAAGGTGTGCGTAAAAATGTTATTTCCAACTGAAGACGATAAATCAATTAAAATACCCAGTATTCCTCATCTTTTCCATTTTTATTTTATCTATTCTTTTCGCACTAATATTAATTCTGGCGATGCAAACGTCCGTGTAGCAGCAGAGCACCGATACAGGCTGATTATTTGAAGGGTATTTTGAAGCGACCACGATAACTTATAAAAGTTATCGTGGTCGCTTACCGCATATGGATATCTTATATTTGTTTGTGTTCCTCTGTAATTGTACAAACTTGAGACATTGTTGAAAAAAATAGTGACTGTATTTACAAGTTTAATTTTCGATCATATAAATATTACTTGCCGTCTAAATAAAAGAGTTATTAAAAAAGCTGAAACTTTTTACCCGAGCAAATTTAAATAAAAGTAATTTCACACCATACAATTGTAAAACCAAAGCAAATAAAAATTGCAAAAGTTAATCGACATTTTTACCTACATTTAACTTTACATAATTACTTTTTAAGTATCATTGATGTTTTCAAATAAAACAGACTGCGAAATAATTCGTACCAAATCAATATTTTCAGCTTTTAGGGACGTTTAACATAACATTTACTTGCTAAATAATTCATATTGTTTGTAGTGCTGTTAAATAATGACTAGTTTGTTAACATTAAATCTGTGATTTGTTGTTGATTTGACATTAATTATTATTATTATATTATTTTCATAGCATTATTGTCCAATGACATGTTTGATTTGAGCAAAAACATATTGGAATATAAAAACAGCGATGCAAGGAGGGTAAAAAACATTCAACATTTTAAATGATTTTCGATTTACATAAACGTTACCAGTTGACATCGATGGGGAGGAATTCTTTGACGCCTAAATGGTTTTGTGTCCTCACTTTTCTATTTTTTTTTTTTGTAAATATCTTGTATATATTGTATTATTATAGATCTAATTTAGAGTAGTTTTTATCTGAGTATTTATTAAAATACCTAAACTATATTCATAATAGTATTAATCTAATCATGACAGAAATCTTCGATCTTCTAATACCATTCTTCTCTGTTCGTCTCATAGCTCAGCCATTATTCATTCTTCGGAATGCGCTCCCAATAGATTCGGATTTATAAATAAAGGACGTCACCTATACAGAAGTTACTCTATACACAAAACAAACATTGTAACACTTCAACACTGCAATATATAGTAAAGCGTAAAAAAGCTTTCCTTTGGTGTTACTGTAGTGCAATCGGATGAAAACCCTAACCAATTCCAGTTTATTTGCTAAACACGCGTTTGTCGAACACCAATACACTTTGTGATATATACTAGCCAAAAACTAGAGATAAGTTTTAGATTTTTCAATACAAATGTTATTTCAACTGCTTTTTGCTTTGGTTTAGTTATCGATCAAAAATATCCAGGTTATAAACTATCTGCATGTCAAATTTTATTCAAATCCGATTAACGGGCTTATTGTGTTTAAATAAAATATTTTTTACAACTTAAAAGAGCTTTCACATTTAAATTATTGGCAAGGAATTGTTTGATTAATCAGATCTATTGCATGAAGTGATTTGAAAGCCGGAACGTCTGTATGGATTATTTTTAAATTTATTTTTAAACCGTTATTTTTCCTTATTTATTATAATCGGTTTTGATAAACTGATATTTATAAATAGATTACCCAAATATAAGAAACCTACACGTGGATATTTGACAATGTGATACGAAAATACTAAAACAAACACACATAGCGTAGCGCCAAGAATAGCTTGAGTGCAGTTATTACAATCAAAATAATTTTACATGTAAGGCAATTAATTTATTACACAAGGTAATTGTTTAGGTAAGCTAACCTTTACTTTCAAATTGTCTACCTTGGAAGAAGCTTGAATTTTCATTAGGTAACAAATTAAATTACTTTGTTATGTTTTTACTTAAAGAAACACAAAATACACGTACAAACGTTTCTGTGCGATCTTATATGTTGTTTGTCTACAAAGCCAGCTTTGTAGTTGCCTCTAAGGCTTTTTGTTCTGTTACAAGTCTCTCAAGAAACAAAACAAAGTGATACGTTCACCTATATTTTTGTTTCGATCCCAGCTTCGCATAGAAAAATCTCGAGGGTTCAATATATTCAACGATTCTTTACTGCTCTTTGATAGAAATATCTGTACTCGGATCAGAGAGATAATAAAAAAATAGAAAATATTTTAAAATATATAGAACCTGCTTACTATGTAGTACTTACTATGTTAGCTCAAGTTACATAAGTCTTTAGACTTCCACGTGTATCAAACGAACCGAAAATTCTAAACATATCTATTTTTTCCGTGACGTGCTTTTAACCTACTTGATTTTTGGATAGAACACCAGTTTGTGGTACCCATAATATTCTTTTAAGTCTAGTTTTTTTGACCCGATAATAGTGAAGTGTTATGTTTTTAGCATTTATATAAATGTATTTGTTTGCATTTACAATAAAATTTCAACTTGTTCAAAAGATTTCAAAGTGATTTTACGCTTTGTAAAAAAAATTGTAGAAATAAAAGATATTTATTAGTGCAACTATGTAGTAAACAAAATATGTTAGAATGTCTTTAACATTATTATATTTTTTAAATGCTTCAAGATATAGTAACACATAAATATCATACGTTTATTGCTTTTTCCATAACCGACATAGCAATTTAGACAATTATAAAGCCAATTTATATAATTGTACATTTTAACTGCAAAAAAGTATCAGACTCATGAATAGAATTTTGTACGTACATATCAACCCGTAAGATGGCCCACTGCTGGGCACGGGTCTCCCCAGTAGAACCTACTAGTATGTAGATCCTGGGGGTAATTGCCATAATCGCCACGCTTGGCGAGCGGGTTGGCGATCGCAGTAAGGCTTTAAGTACGCAGAGGACGCTGCTGCCCGTCCTCCAGGGTGAAATACCTTAGTCGCCTTGACGACACCCACGGGTAGAGATGGGGTGGTACTATTCTTAAGCCGGCACCACACGTCATTTTGTACGTATTTCATGTATTTTTAAACTTTAAATACAGTGCTGTGAACATAAAGACAATTTGGTAAACTGCCATTTTAATTGATTCTGTTTTACCTTCTCTTTTTTAACATATTATGTATCATTATAACACATTAACACAATCACATATCAAGAGTTCCCGTTAAAACAATCTGCCTTTTACGTTGCCGCCTATTCATCGCCGTCTCGAGATTCGCATATTCGAAAGTTCCCTTTTGTTTACAAAGAGAGGACGTCATTAACAGTAATGGAGAACGCATTTCTGTATCTATTTCAATGATCTTAGAGTAAAGGTGCTTAGCGGATGCACGTGTGCTGAGGCACTTAGCGGTGTACTCTATGTTAAATAGTTATGTAAAGCATGCGAGTAAACTGCGGTGTTTTATAAATTTAACCCTAACTACAACACTGTGACCAGTATTATTTTAGTTTTGCCTTGTCAAAATAATGTTATTTTTATTCTATACTCTATAGAAACTTAATATTATAGAGGTTATGTTTGCAGCGTGAAGCTTGGAAAACATGGCACAGGCGCGTCATTTCATAGTTAAAAACAACATACACGTGGTCGAAGATATGAGGCAGTGGCTAGTCTGTATTATATAATAAAACTGACATTGGTCAGTCAGTCACAGTTTTCTTAATATATCAATATCACCGAACAGACTAAACCACTGACCAGTTTCGGTTGACATTTAACAGACATTTAGTTACTATGAGGTAGGCATCTGCAAAAAACGGATTAAACAGGTGAAATGCGGGTACCAAATTTCAATCGAAATCCAACTTAACGCAGAAAAACTGTAGGCAAAAACTGGTTCAAAAAATTAAATACTCTTTCAATAAGGTTGTCGTTACGGATTAACAGAGCAATATTTATAAAGTGCAAAACTTAATAATGAATGCGGCAATCGTTGGTGTTGTACAGTCTTTGAATTCTTTAATGACTATATTATTAAAATTTAAAGTTCTCGTAAATAATGGGAGGCATTTTTTCTGAAATTACTATGTTATAGGAGTGTTAAACAATTTTTTATAGTAGATGCAGGTGTTGCACATGAAGTGTAATTAAATATATAAATATACTCAATGTGCGACACCTGCTTGCGCTATCAAGTAACTTGATAACATCTATTTTGCTTTAGTTATTTTTGATTAAATCTGATGTCCTAAAAAAAATAATTAAAGCCATCTAATGATGAGTACCAACAAAAGATTGGCAGGCGAAAAGTAGACCAAGTATTGTTGCGAATATTGTGAAAAAAGTCCAGACATGGACTAATAAAAACTAATTACAATAATACTGTAACTGACAGAGAGGTAACCCTAAGATATACAAATGTAACATTTATTTTACATAAAGTCGTGTATATACTCCTTAATAAGACTGTAGATAATTGCGACACAGTTTTGTAAAATGGTTATTAAATTTCGAGAATAATATATCATCTTCTCGAAAATTTCCCTTAATATGTTGCTAAGAGCAATAACATTTAAGATGTCAAATATTTCCGTGTTACATTAATTAAAGTATGGAGAAAATGTTAAGTGTTTTGTCTAAGCATTACAGCTACTGTTTTTAGAATTTAAAAGACAAATGAATTGTTTATTTTTTAATTACTCTGCGTAGACAATGAAACAGAATGGCATTTTAATTGGTACCGAAATAGACTTTATTTTCTTTGAATTTTAACTTTATAAATAGCTAATAATTGTACCTGTTTAACTTTTGAATCAGATAACGAAGTGTTCATGACATGAAACAAACAAACCTACGGCTAACTTTGCAATACGAAACTGTTAACCCTTCGAATACCGCTACTTTCTGAGAACGGGTTTGTATTTCAATAGTGGCAAAGACTGAGGTTACACCGGCATTCGTCGAATGTGTACGCATGTATCAATAAACGCAATGCTTACGCCCACGCCGTGTTCACCTTCAGTGGAGTCGTTTCGGGGTATGACAAAGTTTATAGTAGACCACAGTTACATATTATAGAATAACATTATGTGGTTTGATCTTGTAAGCTGTTGAGCTGCTAACAAGTAACAATAAAGCAAACTATAATAGAAGATAAGTCGAATTTTAAGCTTATCTAAAATATTCAAAAAAACATAATTATGTAGGTAGTACCAATTTCAAGGTTTAATGGCTCAAATTGTAAAAGATGTTTAGCAAGTATGAGCGCTTAATGCTTATGAACTAGGTGCTACTGAGTCAAAAGCTTAATTGGAAGTAAATGAGGGGTCGATCCCAGTAGATAGCAGTTTACCAGACAGATTGTAATCGACCCGTAACCTCAGTACTTTGTCAACTCAAGTTAGTTTTAAACAAATCAAAATGCCTCGACCGTCTCGGAGTTGGCAAGCGTATAATCAACCTTTCTGTATAATTTAAATATTTAAATATAATTGTGTAATGTAAAACAAGAGTTTAGTTTTAATTATTGTATCGAAAATTAAAGTAATTCAAAGTAGCTATCATAGTTAATCATTTTTTTATTTTTTTATTAGGTTGACCTTAATCTCATACCTATTGATTAAAAATATATTTTTAAATGAGGTTATGGTTATACTAGTGTTTTAGATAAATTGAACGCCGCCAGAACAATTCTATCGGCTAGATTTTGCTTTTGCGAACTAGGTGACGTTTTTTTACGTTACCCAGGTATACAATGGATGTAGTATTAATAATAATAATATCTTGGAACAACTTACACAACGTCATCTGATCCCAAACTAAGCATCGCTTATAACATGGCAACCAGTTAACTGATAAACATACTTATATATTTCTAAATACGTATTTATTATAGATAAATTATACCCAGACCAAGAATAAACCATTGGGATCACTTTATAAGTGATCTATTAGCATACAGCGTCTAACGAACATCATAATAATGTTTCAAATACCTACCTACTTAACAGTTATATTGACAGTAGTAAAATAATAATAATATTATTATTAGTCTCGAAAGAAGATTGGGCACCCACCTGGCACTAACTTATTTCACTGAAAGATGTTCATGAAGAATCCTAAGAACTGAAGATTTTGAAAGCAGGGATTTCAAAACTTCTTGCCCCTATTTCTTTAGTTTTAAGTCTTCGAGCACTCAGAACTTCCTTTTTCACTAATTTGATGCTGTTTATGATAAGTGCATTTACGGTCAAAGCGAAGTTCGTAGTCAATGACTGCCACCCTAAACCAAACTGCTTACTCCATTCTTTGATGGTAGAAAATGACGGAGAGGTATTCCCGTACACAGTATCTAACCTTGTTTTTATATTGTTTGGACTGACCCCGTACTTTGTCAGAAACTTGATCACGGAACAAATAAAATAGAGAAAAAATAATTATTTTTATTATTTAGTTATCCAATTAAGTAGCGGCTCCTCTAAGACACACTTTCATCAAATTTCATAAATATTCATTTTGTAGTCTTTGAGTAAAATGCCTATGATATACGGACAGACGGGCATGATGAAACTTTAAGGGTTCCGTTATTGCCATTTTGATTACGGAACCCTAAAAACCAGGCAAGAGGTCCAGAGCCGTTTCCGTATGAAAAATTCCGATTTGAATATTTGTACCAGCAGGCAGTATATTCGATCATGTCCGAAATAATTTTAGTTTAGAGTAGGTATTTGTTATGCGCTACTATTTTGTTATTTTTTCATATTTTTTGGTCACACGAAGGAGGGACACAATTTATGAAACCTTCAGAGCAATTCTTTCCAAAAATATTCAGTTAGTCAAAAAGTTTAATAAAAACCTTAAAATGTTTTTAAAAGACCTGTCGAATGATGTTCTTCTTCTCAAAAAAAAAAAAACAGATATTGTTTCTTAAATGGAGTGCCACCCCTTCAAATATTTTTTTTTATTTATTAGCTATCAAACTACGGCTACTACAAGAGACACCTTTTCACCAAATTTAAGCATGTTCTAGACGGTTGGAAACAAGTGTATAAACCAAGGTGACCTTGGCGGGAGCTTTGTGTGGCCCACCGTTTTTACTTGGTACTTGGTTTACAACATACGTCTACACTGTTGGAATCAAGCAAGGTCACCTTGGCAGGAAGGCTTGTTTCCCACCGTCTAGACGCTTTACTCAAAAACTACACAATGAATATTGATTAGAGCGTCTTATAGACGGTTGGAAACAAACGTACAGACCAAGGTGACCTTGCTTGTTTTCAACAGTGTAGACGGCTGTTGCAATTCGCGCATTGTTCGGCCGTGGTCACATTGGGTATGAATAATTTGTATTCATCATAAAACTTAATCAATAAAAAAAGGCCGCCTGTTAAAAGACTAATATTATGCTATTTGATGTTTTTTTTTATATTTTAAGACGCACCTAACGACACCTCTAAAACTAAAATCAGTCAAGTAGTTTAGGCTCTAGGGCGTGCCAAAGAAATATAGATGCATACACTCGATAAACATAACCTTCCTTCTTCTTACTGCGCTAGAGCGCAGTCGGGTAAAAACGTAGAAAAATACTCGCCATAAGAACAGCTACCCAATGTAACGAAGATTAATTTGTTTCTGTACAAAATCGATTTTTAATTAGGCATTCAACGTTGTATAATAGGACAATTAGCACTCAGAGGTTCCGCGATTTATAGATGGTCGGTATGATTTGAAGTGAAACATTTTGTTCCAAGCTGAAAATGAAATACTTATTGGGGAGTGTAATAATCATTATCTATTTATAAATATTGAATGGAGGTATTAACTGTTGGGATTTTTGTTATATTATGTCTTGTTTAAAGATTGTTGACGTCGGGCTCAATTGAGAGTAATTTAATTGGATGTATCAATTACGCCATATCGGTTTCAGTCCAATGTAATACAAACTGTTAGCTTATTATGGTCTATTATTGTTTTGATTTGTTTGTGATCCATGACACATAATAAAAGTTCTTAACACTCTACAAGTTTACAAAAAATGTGATAAGGTTAAATATTGTAAAGTTAATAGATATAAACACAAGTTTCAATAACCTTATGATGACTACATATACACTAACGAAAAATAGGTATAGAACAAATATTCGATAAAAAGGTTTTTGTAAAAGTTTCAAAAGATTTCAGTCAAAACCACTTATCTATGTTTTGTTGCTTCGGGTTCTATATATATTCTATTCGCCGAAGTTATTACAGACTTAATATTTATAGCGTTCAATTATTTGGCAACTATTGAAAAGAAAGACATTATGATGATATATAATATCAATATATTTGTTAGATAACTTACTTGCAGTATCTTACTTTGAGACTTGAGTTTTCATTGAAATATTTCACATTATGCTTTATGTAAATGAGAAAAAAAAAACGGAAGCTGTTTTGTGGGATTTGGGATAAATACAGCATTCATTTTTACCCACACTATTATAATTGCCGTTTTTAAATAACAGCCGTGCATTTTTAATAATCGGTTACGCACTACTAAATGTACACAGATTACAAAAAACTCAGAACAAATGATGATTATGTGAATTTTAACTCACGGCTGTTACAGCCGTGAGTTAGGTGTCTTGGTAGTCTATTATTTTGCATCACGAGACATTTAGCTACACCCTTAACCCCAAAATACGAATTTAATGTGTTTCTATCTATCTATTCTCTCTTCTATCCAAATATTTTTCAATGGCTGTCCATCTCTTGCATTGTCTTTGTCTAGTAGTATCAGTATACCATCTTGAGATTTATGTTTGTGTATTTTAACGGCGTCTGGTTCAAGATTTAGTAAACAAATGTCAATCTCCCGCCGCCTTCTTATCTCGAATGTCCAACCTCAGAGTTTTCATCATCTTGTCTTATCACTTACCCAAACTGTCGCAAACAACCCTTGCTTTCAACTATTCAAACAGATAATTTAAATGTGTCAACATAACTTCCTATCTGACCAGACTTTATATCGCATAATCTTAAAAGCTTTAATTAAATATCTGTCGTTTAATAAACCAAATTGGGGTTCGCTCCATAAATTTCACGAAATTTAGACAATTCGACCAAGACAGCCACCCGCAAATACCATCACCTTTAATTTTAAATGTAAAGTGTCTTAATATCAGGCATTCTGTAGAGAAAGAAGTTTTAGCCCAATATATATTCATAAGACGAACAGAACGATACATTTTTTGACTTAAGCTTTCTAGATATAGAGTTCAGAATAAGGTTTTTTATTAAGGGGTTGAGTAATAATAATAATAATAATCATTTATTTCAGGCTACTAAGGCCCATATTATACAAATACATAAATAGAAAACTTATTAAAATAATACATATTTAATAAAAACTAAATACAAAATTGAGCCCGAGACGGCGGCGACGGCGTCGTGTTTCGCTGCGAGGTATCGCGTAACCTGCCACGAAATCGTCGGTAAGCGACACCCTTCGGCCAAAGGTCTTCCTTCATGAAGGTGGACAGATGTTCCGCGGGCACTCGCACCATAAACGACTTAAAATTAACGTTTTGGCGCGACTCCAATTTCTCCACTCTCAAGGTCCACTTGGTCTTTATTCTGAGGTACTCCACAAGTTAAAGAAAAAAAAAAAAAAAAAAAAAAAAAAGTTCCTCAGTCTTTGTACTGTGTCTCTTCTGCATCAAGACGAGACACATATAGCTGCGTCGTAGGTATTGCCGGACGCAGCAACATATTGGGTCCCGTCACGCCGGTACCATACTGGTTGCGGCTGGAGGGCTTCCTCTGCTTCTTTTCGACTTTTATGAAGCCCTCAGCGTCTATTTGCCCTTTTTTGCCTTGTAGGGATTGGGGGTAGAAGGCGTGATTATGTAAATAATGTTGTAATGATATCATATGCCGTTTGCCTTGATGCGAAGAAGCGATATAATAAAATCTGAAATGTGTTCCTCCATTTTGATGAACATTAATTTCGACCAATAATCTAGTCGTACAAAATATATAACAAGTAGTTCAGAAAACTTGAGAACAATAATCTTGGTCTTAGCGACGTTACTGAGCCTAAACGTCGTCGTAGATAAAACCATACATTAAAATCCATTTAAGTTTCCAGTAAGTGCAATTCACTTACTGGATGGCGAAAGTAATTTTTGTTCTGATTGATATGGATTGATACGAGTATTTGGATCCAACTCGATTGGACAGCGTTCGACAAATTACACAGTGTTTGTCCCATTCCTTTAGTGTCTTAAGACAAAAGTATTTAATGCGTGTGTATTACCATATAATAACAATAATAGAGGTAATGAGTAGCTTCAGATTCAAGAAAAGTCTGTACGCGCAAAAATATTTGTTCTATCGTACAACCAAGGGAAAGGCATAGTACTTATGTTAATTAAAAATAAGAATAACCTTTTGTTAATAAAAACATATCGTCTTTTAATAAATTAAATGTAACAACAGAAGATGTACTATTTAATTGTATAAACCTTGCCAAGCAACTTCAGAACAACATAATATGAAGTTGCTTGGCATAGTTTATACAATTAGATAGTACATCTTCTTCCTTAAACGTCCACTGCTGAACAGAGGCGTAAACCTATTATTGGGGGAGCCCAAGGACTTTCACAGCGACCGATTTTGACCAGTTTGCATCCATTTCTAGCTCGTGGTCGCCACATAAGAACCTTCCGTAGGTACCCTTCTATTATCGGTTCTGCGAGCGATGTGGCCTGTCCATTGCCACTTAACTTAATAATCCTCTGAGCTGTGTCGATAATCTTAGTTCTACTGCAAATATCCTCATTACGGATTCTGTCGCGCAGAGAAACTCTGAGTTTATGAGTTTCTGTTTCAGGGCAACAGTTAGAGACTACGTCTCTCGCATTAAAGAATTTTGCAATGGTTGGTAAGAGTGGAACGCCCGTGCCATCCCAGTCTGCACTGGTTTCCATCAAATGTGTTTATTAATTTTAATCTCTATTATCTCTATAAATCTCATTTACGTTTTTGCCTTTTTCATTCATTATAATAAGCTTATTTTTCTTAAATATATTTAATTTGCTTTAGAATGTTATGTTAGAAATGACCTGAGAGCAACAAAATCGACCACATTTAACCAAACCAAACCAATCAAAACACAAAAAACCAAATATCAATCTATCATTATTGTTTTTCAACCCTGTATCAGGCATATGTCAGAAACTGACGACAATTTGATTAACGGTCACTAACTAGCAGTAAATCAAAATATTGATATCAAATCAACACCAGATAATATTACTAATTTTCAAAATATTCCTAAAACGGAAAAGATTAATTTAAAAATGATTATTCATCGTTGATGTTTTATTAATTCGATATAAATATAATGGTATCGTTGAGTCAACAGAGCCGTCCACGCAATGATTCGTCAAAATGTATGATTGATGTGTCCTGTAAATATCATTTCAACTTGTTATAAATGCTATTCTTTTGCGATGTCGTTTATATGGAAGTTTTGTGAAATGTATCTATAATTACTATAAATATTTAAATTATTGCTATATGCAATATATTAAATTCGAGATTTTCATACCAAAATCTCTCTATCGATAGTCTGCCCCTCGATTCTTTTTTTCTTTACTGTTATTACTTACTGCTTAATACAATAGCACTAAGTAGTAAACGACGATTTGCAAGCGTAGAATACTGGTGTGGCAATATATAAAACTATGAAAGTATCGATTTTGCTTACAGTTAAAGAGACTTAATAGGAATTGTATACGATAGTATTTTAAAATTCAAGTCCAATCGACAAGAAAACTGACTTTGATGGTAAACAATCGATAGTTATACAATGCTAATGTATCACTTCATTGTCCGCCTGTCAGTCTGTCTGCCTAGATCACTAACCCTTGTTTCTTTGAAATGTCTGGAAGTATGAAGCTTAAATTAATTTCAATTACCTTGGCCGGCAAAACGGATCGTCTAGAATCATCAAAAATTAAGCTTTGATAAAATTCACTGAATTTAATATAGGTAGCTACTAAGCACAGTGTAGCAAGAACGTCATTATATTCATGCTGCTAAATTTACCGCAAATGTAAGAATGGAATAAAACCAAATTGATCTATTCCCAGTCAATAGAATTCTATAAATTCCCAAACTACCAACGTTACCTATAAAACGCAAGCCGTTAACAGATTTTAGTACTTTTCTGTTCGTAATTGTACCCTGATATATATTGTGGGCCCGTCACAATATCTCGAAGATTACAATTCTATCAAAAGAATTCCTGTTTAAAAAAAAAAAATTTAATCGATGAAATTATTAAACATAATCGTATTTTTTTTTAAGTTGTAAAATTATATTTTCTTTAATAGGGGTTTAAGTTTTAATTTAATTTTCTTCATAATTTTTAATTTTCAAAATACAACCCTTCAAGATTCTCCGTAACGATTTCGATGATTAACGTAATCATCATACATACTGCAGTGGATTTTACAAATATAAATCACAACACCTACATTCACAAAAATAATTTGTGACTCACACGTATTATACATGGAATGATACGTGTTATAGTCATACAAGAAAAAAAACCTTCAAACTATGGTTCTCAGAGGTTTGACAACTGTAAAATATGTGCATAATGGTACAATTTTACTTCCCACGAACCCGATTTGTAAAATAATCTTCTTAAGATAACATCGTTCAGTACACGATAGTGTATCCAGTGACAGGAAATAATTTTCTATTTACAAAATAATTGACAATCAATCATTAAGATATTGACCATTGCAAACGATCGTATCAATTTGATTACCACAATAAAGCTTTGAAACACTTTCATGACACTTCATAAGCCACATAGTGAACCATTCATATAAAAATCCAAAGAATTCATAAAAACACCATGAAACATGTATCATGTTGTGACATTTACACAGTCCTCATAGCGCCTATTTGTACTGCGAGTGCTATTATTGCACCCTAGTGGAGTAACTTGTCGGTATAAAACCGCTTTAAGATGTCAATAGATACAGTGTTATTTGAGATTGTGATTGGCAAATGTGACGTTATTGTTTACTTAGTCAAGTACATTAAAAATCACTTTTGTATTGGTTGATGTAAAAATAAATATGATGAAAATCAAATTCCTTCTTGTGATCATTAGACACAGGTATATAATAAGGAGGTCACAACATATATACATTTTAAATCACTAGACACACTATTACGCCACCTTTTTATATTTAGTTGTCAGTTTTAGATATTAAAAGCAAAATAACAGGCTAGCGACGAGTGGGTTAATTTCCTACAAGTCGTAGCGCTTAACAAAAACATGAGGCCAGTTCCGTTCTAATCTGCTTTTTGTACTACCAGTCTTATTACAACTCTTCCACTGGATTTTGTATTTATTTACATTATACATTATAGCCACTGCAAACACATGCAATTTAACATAAGTAGTTATTAATTAGGACCGACAATCACACATTGCTAGTTATCTTTAATAAAAATAAATATATTAAATAGTTTTAAAACCTAACTAGCTTATGTCTGCAGCCTTAATTTCGTTAAATTTTATTGACCGTTTATAGCTTAAGTTTACTAAAATATTTTCTTATCTCAGGTCATCATAAAACAAACCTATTTTAAAATTTCAGCACTAGGTTTTGGGCGGGGCGTTAGTAAATAAATGATTCAGGAAGTTCATTTTTTCAACATGTATTGCTTGTTGACACGTATTATTCTAACTAAAAATGAGCGTCAGTTTTATTTCAAATTATAATACAGAAGGTTTATTATAGCTAAACAGTTACTAGCTAAACATAAAACTTGATGACTTTAGACCCAAATTGAATGAAATTGCAACGATTTTAAACTTAAGGTTTAACATAAAAACAGGGGCCTTTTGTAGACATTCATAAAATAACTATACAACAGAAAATTTTTGTGACATCAAAAGCGAAATCTAAAAATTCGCTTTTAAAAGTAAGCGACAGATAAATAAAAATACACATATTTTACAAAAACTTATTACGGGCTAACTCGATTTACGAAGAATGAAGAATGTCAAAAACTTATTACGGGCCAACTCGATTTACACTAACATTCAGGTCAAAAGCGTAAACAAAGCAAGTTATAGGTATACAATATTCTACCCAAAAAAAAATTCAAATAAATCTGTAGGTTTGTTTTTCCACATTCAGAAGAATTTTCCTCAACAATAAATAATATTTTTTATATATTGTTGAGGAATATTCAAAACATAGGCTGTTTTAGTACTTTAGGCGCTATTGTGCAAACGTTATGTTTGTAAAGCAAAACTTACATTTATATAACAAAAATAGTGATATTCACTCTGTGAATACAAGAAATAAGCACAAATTGGTAGGTCGATATCATAGGCTTCATAAAACTCATAACTCATTCATGGGACTAGGTGTTAAATTTTTCAATAAAATCCCAGTCAGCATATCGAGTCTACCAGTAAATAAATTTAAGAATGTAGTCAAGAGACATCTTATACAAAGAGCTTACTATTCAATCGATGATTATTTAACTGATAAAGATAAATGGATGTAGTTCGTTGCTCCCTATTAATGTATTGGGTTGTATAGTTTATTGCATTTTACTAGGTGAATATTGTTGTCACAGTTTGATAATGTTACTTAGGTACTAGTAAAGAAAACGATTTACTTTTGTAAGTAAAGATTCTGCGTGATAAATTACGGCCATTCTTTTCTTTCCTTTGAAAAACATGTATACTTATTCATTAAGTAGCAGTAAATTGGCCAATATTTAAGCACATAAAGTTTTTACATCGTAAGTGGATGCTCCTACTATGTTGTGCCCATTGAGGCTGATGTATCCGATCTTGTGTACTCTTCTAATATTAGTGACCTCTTTTTTTGCATCAGTCCTCTAATATATGGTGTATAATATAATGGTGGCAGCACCTTACCTGCATATACAGTTTATAAACAGAGAAACATTGTAAACATTGGCAATTTGAAAAGAGTGGCCACGAGTTTTTATTGCCTGTTCTTTTCTCGGGCTTTACCTATTGTTTGCGAACAGGCATTACCAGTAAAAGTAGAATCGACTTTTCACAAGTGTAGTATTTTGCTTCCTAAGTGAATAAATGATTTTTATTATTATTATTATTATTATTGGAGACCTGCATTTGAGGCTTTTTTGGTCTATTGTTCAAGATATAGTCTGGAAATGTTCTTAATATTTGTGCCTGGGTTTGTATTTGATTCTGTATACTGTAACAGTTGGCATGAATGAAACATGATCAAACGCAATCCATGCAAGTTGTAATTGTAGTCAGCTTGTAACAATGTCCGGTGTCATGTTTCTGGCAGACAGACAATGGCCATGAATAATAATATTTACAACCAAACATTTAAGCCTTAACAATTCGATGTATTGCTTTTGTTTTGAAACAAAAGCAACGCCAAATCGAAAGAAATTATGTAATAATATATTTTGTTTCAAAATATCTCAACTACTTGCTTCGGCCAGGAATATTCCAAAAACTTTTTAATTGTGTAAATTTTAAAAAATAAAATATTGGTATTTTAATTTTTGTAATTTTAAATAAACTATTTGTTATCATGCCATCATATTAATATTTAGCCAATAAAATAATCAAAGATTCAAATTATTTTTTCTTGCATTTTGCAATACAATTTGTCTGAATGGGATTAATCCATACTAATATTGTAAATGTGAAAGTAACTCTGTCTGTCTGTCTGTCTGTCTGTCTGTATGCTCAAACAGCTAATAATTTAGATGAAATTTGGTATAGAGATAGTTTGAGTCACGGGTATGTCCTTGACATAGGATAGCTTTTATCGCGATAGCTGACATCCACGCGGGCGAAAGCTAGTCTAAAATAAATGAATAGCAAAATGAACGAAAATAAAAATAAAATGAACTGATTTAAATTTACCATCACGTTTTGTAAAGAAATTAGAGCTTTAATTAATAAATGCTTATTTTTTTGTACGTACCGTCTTTTTCGTAATTTGGAAGTTTTATTGTAACTTTATCTTCGAAACACCAAGACAATAAGACGTCCAATTACAATAATAAAAATAAATTCATTAGGAAACTGGTTCTAACTGCTTTTGGGACTGGCAAAGGTAGAAAGAGGTTATTAAAGAAACTGTTTTGAAACCATTTTAGAACAGTGACATTTTGTCTTTTTATCCATTCAAACAAAAGGAAATCCCTAAAAGAATTTTTATATTTTATTTATAAGAGCATCAATTATTCCTTATTAGTTTTAATCAGTTATTTTATAGCAATTTCCAGGAAATCTAGTTTTCTCCTGATAGACTCCACTGACAGCCTATTTTTAGGTATTCCTAATGTTGAGATGAGTGCGAATATTAGAGATCAATCAATCAGCCTATACCGATCCACTGCTGGACATACATCGTTCCTAATTTTATGCCTCAACACCTGGTCCTCCGCCTTCTGCATCCAAATCCTCCCAGCGCCCTTCTTTAGGTCGTTGGTCCATCTGGCTGAGGTCCAGATCTGGCTCCTACATTACTCCACTCTAGGACTCTTTTGCTCCAGCGACCATCGTTTCTTCGGCAAATATGGCCAGTATATTGTCATTTTGGATGTATGAAGAAAAAACCTTGTGTCAATCACTTGGATTCAATTTTTCCAACCTACTTCAGAGAAGAAGGTTCTCCATTGATTGTATGTTTGTTCACCGATTTTGTGAAGACGGCAGGAACAATTTGAAACATTTCTTGTGTTTTATAGGCTATACATCCAAGTTGATGCCTTTGTCATCAGATGATGAGGATTTGATAATGGAATTCTGGAGAAATGAGGGGACTCATCAAATATTAAAGGCCTACCTATAGTGATTTAGGTATATTTCATAGCGATTCGTGCATTTACTCTCAAAATGTAGTAAATGGTGAAGCGGGACTGAAGATGAAGACCACAAATGATAAGCGGAACTATTCAATATTTCACGGTTTACGATTCAATTACTTTAGCATGGTATTCAGCAGCACTTTATTGCATTTTCTGATGCAGGGCCACCTGCGTTAGAAAAAGCAATAATTTGTAAGAGGATTTAAGCAGTTGACATACACCTATTTTTACTAGGGTGAATTACAAACCAACCTACTTAAAAGTGGGAAGTAAAAATCTTTTTAACAGAAAATATTACCAAGTTAAAAAATACGTAATTATTTGGTGTAATGTGAATAAGCCACGATAGTCTTTGATCTCGCAGTAATAAAAATCGATTAAACGACTATTTTTAGGATTCCGTAGCCAAACCGGGACCCTTATAGTTTCGCCATGTTCGTCTGTTCGTCCACAGCTTAGCTAGAAATCCTACTAGGAATTTGTAATTTTGCATGGACATATATGTAACTTACGCCAATAACGTGGTAAAATAATATCTTTAAAAAAATTTAGGGTACCAGATGTAAAGTAAGGATGTAATTTTTTTCTCTCCTACTCCCGTCAAAATGATAAGTATTTTAGAAATATTTAGGGGTTGTAAATATCATTTTTCGATTTACACGATTTACAAATTTGCGAGTAACAGCCGACTAAGTGAGAGATAAGAAAATTTACGTACAAATTTCATTGAAAATTACTTATTCATCGTTGTTGTGTGCTGTAGTAGAATGAAACGAAAACAATAGAAAACCCACTTCTTATACTGCATTATTATGCTGAACAGCTACGGAAACCAACATTGTGCATGGCCCGACATGAACTTACCCGGGTTAAATACATTTTATTATTATATTATTATAGATGTTATTACAATGGTTTTGAAATATCTTGTGTATTTATCAAAAAATGTGTTATAATAATTTTTATTCAATCAATAAAAATGTATTTATTATACATTCAAAAACAATTTATCTATACTTACCCGTTTCCTCAATATTCTCTCACTAATACTGAAGCAACTCAATTAACGATACTGGATAATGGTAGACCAACTTGGTACGTTTGCAATTCGTCTGTACGCTCACTACTAACTCCAAAACTAGATAGCTAATAGCAGAGATAAATGGCTACTGTGGCGTGAATGTATTTGTATATAGTGTTGTGTAAAGTTGTTTGAAATTTTGTATTTGGACCAGGAAATTGGAATACCCGACTACAGAAGTTAAATTACTGTGATTTTTGAAGCCCCTTGTTTTATTAGAGTTGTTAGAAGCAGAAGCCTTTGTTCGTCTTGTGAATGAATGATATATACGTACATTAAACACGTTATGAAATATCCTTCTTCATAGGGTTCTGACTGGTTAGGTAGCTGTAGGCAATGGAGTAGGAATCTTATCAACTCATACTTAATATTAGAATGTCCCCGTGACTTTGTTAAGTTTTTTTACTAGCGTTTTTTTAAGTGCGTCCTACCCGTCATGACATACGGAACCGAAACGTGGACACTGACGGTACGGCTGGTCCACAAGTTCAAAGTCGCTCAGCGGGCTATGGAAAGGGCTATGCAGAAATGAGACAAAGTTATCGACATAGCCCACCGGATTAGTAAGCTGAAGTGGCAGTGGGCTGGCCATATTAGCTGAAGATCCGACAACCGTTGGGGTAAACGAGTTCTTGAGTGGAGACCGCGGCTCGGCAAACGTAGTGTAGGACGCCGTCAGGCCAGGTGGAGTGATGATTTACGCAAAACGGCTGGCAGGAGCTGGATGCGAGAAGCCAAAGATAGAACAAAGTGGCGTGCAATTGGAAAGGCCTATGTCCAGCAGTGGACTGCGATAGGCTGATGATGAAGTCTTTTTATAGTTTTGTGCTAGTTGTTGTACAAACTACATCAAAATAGCACATAAGCTTTAAAATCTTTATTTTATAAAGTTTTATCAATATCCATTTAGAAGTTTTTGCATTAGAACAACATCAGATTTTAAGAGAAGAAATGCTTGTATTTTAAGAATTTATTGAAAGTTATTTGCAAAATATACTGTGGTTTTGTCGGAAAATCAAAGCAATGATGAAATCGTTAGAACTAACGTATCTTACTTAAAGTTAAGGTTTCGAAATCATATATACCTAAATACCTTTCTTCAATACTGCAACCTTTAGTGGATAAAACGACATCGTTCGTAAAGGATTCTCGCCATTTCGTGGACATCATCAAGAGCATGAAAGTGGAACCAGACGAGGTGATGGTGAGTTTTGATGTGGAGTCACTATTCACCAACGTTCCCATTCAGGACTGCCTTGAGGTCATCGAGAGAAAGCTGAGAGCAAACGATCTGTCCAATGAGTACATTGTTTTACTTAAAAACTGTCTGGAAGGCAACTTCTTCATCTACCAGGGACAACACTACCTCCAGATCGACGGAGTGGCCATGGGCAGCCCAGTGGCGCCGGTGATGGCCAACATCTGGATGGAACATTTTGAGGAAACAATTGAGCTACAATTGTCCCAGGTCAAACTGTGGAAGAGGTACGTCGATGACGTGTTCTGCATTATGAAGGGCGGTAGGCAGGAAGTAGAACAATTTGCTAAAGACTTGAACTCCATACACCCTAAGATCAGGTTCACTTTTGAAATGGAGATAAACAGATCGCTAGCTTTTCTTGATGTTAAAATAATGGTTAGAGACAATGGTACCCTAGCACACACTGTGTACAGAAAACCGACCCACACAGACAGATACTTACATGCTGACTCGCATCACCATCCAAGACATCTGCAATCCGTGGTATCATCGCTGACAAATAGAGCATATGACATTTGTGACCCTGAACATTTAGAAAGTGAGCTCACACATGTTCAGGAGGTACTAAAGCGAAACGGATACAGAGGAAGCACACGACGTACGAAGAGGAGAGACTCCCGACCGGGGGTTAACAGGGCTCCAGCTTTTCTACCGTATGTGAAAGGAGTGACGGACAAAGTTGGAACAGTACTGCAGAAATACTCCATTAAGACTGTATATAGTCCGCACTCCAAGGTAGCTAAGCACCTACGTACTCCTAAGGATGTAATTCCTCTACAGACACCTGGCGTCTACAAAGTGGATTGCAGCTGTGGCAGTTCCTACATCGGACAAACCAAGCGAACCATAGCGGAAAGGGTTAAGGAACATATCGCGGCTGTGAAAAACCGACAGACAAACAAGTCAGCAATAGCGGAACACTTGCTGGATGCGGGAACCAATCACTGGATTGAACTACACAAACCACAGGTCCTCTCCACCGACCGTCACTATTACTCCAGGATGGCGAGGGAAGCGGTTGAAATCAAAAAACATGTCAATTTCAACCGAGAAGACGGATACCGTTTGTCAACATCGTGGAATCCCGTGATCGGCAAGTGTATACACCGCCGAACAAACATTACACGCCAGTGTGCAGATGTCCTTAGTGTTGTGTGTCGAAGTACCGACGGTTCCGTAATAGTGAGTGATAAAAATCAAGCGAGGGTAGTTTCCGAAACCCGCGCTTCACGGAGGCGACGCTGAGCTCAACTAGTCTTCCCGTGACCACGGCCGTTGCAATACGGTCGAAACGTCGGGCAATAAACAAGGTATTTTACCTTAAATTATTCACGCGATTAAGACCCGTAATATATATATTTTAATAATAGTTAGGGTCTTGTTATTTTTCCCAAAAGTAATTTGATGCAATATATTGTACACAACAAACGTTTGTTACCTGGTATTGACACGCAAAACGGTAAGCAAAGGAGTCAATATGTTTCTGGCAAGTTAAATTAATAGAATTTATTCATGTCCATGTATTAGATTTTCTATTGCTTAACAAAATTTTGTAGACTGTGGGACCTAATCGTGTAAATATGTTAAAATGTTGACGTGATAACGTCTTATAAGTCGATGACCAGGTGCACGCACGGAAAAGTATCACGTAATAATGGTCACGTTATTGATTGGTTGCTAAGCAACCGCGAATAGCGATTGCAGCGACATTGCATGATCGAAACAATTGAAAATAACGTTATTGATTGGTTGCTAAGCAACGCGAATATGGCATCAATGTGTTAGACGTTATTCCGTAAAATTATCAGGGCGAGCGAAGCGAGCCCTAACACTATACCACAACGTATGCACTTTTGTGGTACCATTTACTAAGAAACTATCACACTTTCAAGTTTGAGCATTGATAGAGTAATTTAAGTTTATGTCTAGATGTGTTATTTCATAAAATAATATTATTTTATACACATTTATTTATTTATTTATTATTATTATGGATCTCTTACAAAGAATATACACCACTTTAACATATAATCAGCTTACAAAAAAAATCGTTACGTGTACTCCTTTAATTAAAAGAGACCACAGCGTCCAAACAATAATCCAACGTTTACAGTACGTAAACTACAAAATAAAATAAACTAAAAAAAAATGAATATTATGAGTAAGCAATTAAATCAACTTAACCTAGATTAATGAATAAATAAAACTATTTAGATAAACTTACAACAAAATCAACTAATTATACATAGATAACATCTTTTAAAGATCTATAGAATTTTAAAATCGAAACATTGAGATTAATACCTTTGGTCTTTGAGAGCATATTATATTGCCTGCAAATTCTAGGCATAACAGCAAAATGTCCGAGGTTTGATTTAGCAGGAGGAATAGAAAATAAATTGTAAGAATTCTTTCTGGGCATTTAAAAAAAATCCTGTCAAAAGCCAATTCTTACTGCTTTTTGCCAGTCGTCCGTAAACCGACTTTGCAGACAACCATTTTTTAGTGCCCGAGGTTTTAATCATATTGCAACGAATTCACGGAGCAAGAGTTTCTTTTGATTTTAATTTTTAAAAGATCGGCTATCGCGTTTGAATTTTCCGCTTGAGGCGCTAGTAGTAGGTTCAGGTTTCCAAAATGTCAAATTTCATAGTTTATTGATGGGTTACACGGGTTACTTTCTAATCATTTGTATTGTTATGAACATTTTGCAATACCTGAGGTGAATAATGGCAAATTGATTTTTCTATTTTTCATTCATTGTATTTGTAAAGTAATAGGCAAGAAATGCCTTTAAAAATTACTTCAATATTCGGCCTGCGACATCATAATTTGTTAAATTGCTCTCTGTAACGAAGCAATAACAAAAGCCGTGATAGTTCTTAAACTACCGGCTCAACAGGGCTCAACTCGCGAGCATCAAGGGATAGAAAAAATTGAGGTCTAGTAACATAGTCCAGATAGGTGGTTCCATTCCAGCCCCGGTTTGGCTACGGAAATCTCGGGTTTGATTCCAGGGTCTGGACTTAAAAAAAATCTATCTTTCAAAAATGCAATTATTGTATTTGTAAAGTAATTGGCAAGAAATGCCTATAAAAATTACTTAAATATGATTGAAACATCCCGCAGACTACAACATTTTTTATCGGCCAATAGTTTAATATGTCTGTTACATTTACCTTTTTTTTCGATGCAGCATGCTCGACCTAGTCCGGCCCTAAGTTCTGTTACAATAAGTTCCATATAGTGATGGGACAACTCGGAAAAAACAAAACTCGAGGCATAAGAAGCTTTTGTGCTGTGTAAAATGCGAAACAATTGCTCGACATTTTGCCAAAAGTTGTTTTAGCTGACAGTTGGAAGTGTTTTCTGCTAAATCAAAAGTTTCTTTCTCTATACAGTCTTTACCCGCGAGATTAAGTGTGTGAGCAACACAAAAATGATTTCGCTTATTCAAACATTCACTTACAGCTTTTTTCATAGCTGCAGCATTATCTGTGACAATAGATACTACTTTTGAGCTTATTTCCCACTGGTCCATTACCTCTTGTATAGCCAATGCAATATTCTCAGCCGTGTGATGTAGTTGTATTTCTGAAGTCGAAATAACTACATATTTCAATTCATATTCATATATGTAATGTGCAGTCAGACTTATAAGGCTTTTATTACTGTCTGATGTCCAAATATCAGATGTTAACGCTAAATAAGATATATCATGTAACTCATTTTTTAAAGATTTGGACACCAATTTATATTTTTCATCTACTATCAAAGCTAATTGTTTTCTATTCGGTAGTTGATAATCAATGCTTTCGAGTATTCTTGGAAACCTGAATTTTCCACTATCTGAAATGGCTGCCAATCTTTAACTATCAGATTAATTAAAGCGTTATCACCAGAATTTTACATTATTTTTTTTTTGGCACAGTAAGACGGGTTTGGGTGTGCCTTAACCTTTTTTGAGGAGGCTCGGGCTCAACATTCAATGTGGGTGTCAATACCAGTAACTGCGATGAAGATGAATCGATAGAAGTACTCGTATTACTTTCATTTGTTAATGATGAACTCTGACATTTCTCGATGGCGACAATGGTAGGATGCTTGTTTTTGATGTGTTTTAATAGTGTGGTCGTATTTCCATTATATTTGAATGAATCTGAACACTGTTTACACGTAACACGTCCACTCACTGACGACGAATCAAATACATCCCAAACTAAAGATTTTCTTTTAGGACCCGGTATTTTTCAAAAACAAACAACGCATAACACGTAAAAACTAAAACAATAACCGGCACTTTAAAGATAACCTCAAATGTACATGTAATTGATGTAATGACACTTGTTTGTTTGTTATGAACGAATGAATGTGGTGACTATATTCATTTCATTCGTTCATAACAGACTATATTATATTCACAAATGATCGGCAAACTTCGCTCCATGTCGGTTCTATTCGGTTTTCGAACTCGAGTTAGAGAGAATTCAACTCGAGTGGATTCGAGTTACGCTCAACTCGAGTTAACTCGAGTTAGTTACTCGAGTTGACCATCACAAAATGCATTTTCATTGAAAATGCATTTTTTTATGAAGTAATGTAATATTACTAAAACTTATATGTACCTACATATTTATTAAAGTCTCAGCAAAAAATTAAACACAATATTCTATTCAAAATGGCCACCTTTGGCTTTTATACAGGCCTTTAATCTGCCTGGCCATTTCGGCCTGGAAATTTCGCCACTGCTTGCTCCAGAGATTTTTTAAGAAACTATGTCACCGTGTCGTTTAGAGCAAGCCATGTCTTCTAAAACTGACCATAATTTGTAGTCTAAAGGGTTGAGGTATGGGCTAGATGAGGGTCAGACTCCAGCTCTTATAAAGTCTGGAACGTTGGTTTCAAGCCAGGCTTGGGTAGTTAACACCCCAATCCAATCAAGCCAGGCTTGGTAGTTCGTGCCTTGTGACCAGATGCAGAGCCCTGCTGGAAAGTCCAAGTACATTTTTAAAAAGTGTATTGCTGAGAGGTTTCATAAGACGATCCAAGACTGTCTTTTTACACATTTGGTTAAAGTTTTCTCTCCTTTTTTACAAAAATGTAGTTTTGTGATGCTTTGATAAGACATGCCCTACCAAACCATCACTGATGCAGAATTATGATCCTTTCCGAGCACGTGAGCAGCTTCTTTAGAACTGTGAACGTACACCTTATCATTTTGCTTATTGTAGTGCTCTTCAATCGTGAATTTTTTTTTCATCGCTAAAGAGGATATTTCTGTGCCCTTCACCTTTCCGACCACTTGAGCAGCTTTTTTTAGAACTGTGAACGTACACCTTATCATTTTGCTTATTGTAGTGCTCTTCAATCGTGATTTTTTTTTTCATCGGTAAACAGGATATTTCTGTGCCCTTCACCTGCGTATCGCGACAAAAGGCGTTTTGATCGATCCACTCTCTTTAATTCTAAAGACTGACTTAGGGCATGTCCGATAAGCATCGAGCTTTAGGTCTTGTTTTATAATTCGTTTTTTTCCTAATGGATTTCAATGAATTTTTGGCTTTAACAGTATTAACAGCCTTTATAGTTCTAACACCACGCGGCCGCCCCGATATTTTATGATCTTCGACAGAGGAAGTGTTGTTGTATCTGTTGATTGTACGATATACGAACATACGGCTGATACCAAGCTTTTAAAGTGTCTGGAATATGACCGACGGCTCCATATCTCTTTAAGGCGATCACGGCAATCCCATTTTCTTTGACACCCCAATCCATGTTGTAATTTAACAATGAACAAAAAAAAATATGTATAATGGCGCGATATCGAAAGAACTTTTCAAAAAAATAAACGCGTTCCAAATTGAAAGTAATTAAAAAGTCGAAAAAAATAAAAGTTTTTATGTGACAGTTATGGGCCGGACTGGTAACATGATTCAAATATAATTTAAATTGGTGATATTTAGAACTGCCTCAATAGTGGCACCAACTAGTGAGCACAAAAATAGTAGCCCCCATTTACGGTACGATACGCAATTTCTCCATTCCATAACAGCCTTCTGAAGGTCATCGGTCCATCCACCCACTATCATTTAGACATGTTTTCATCACGTTTTTACATTTCGTCGTCGGAGCTATTTATTTATAATCTGTGACGTTGTTGAACTCCCTACCCAATTCATTGCGATTGTTGATTTAAACAAACTTAACACAAGCAAACTCTGTTTTTATTTAGCTGTAACAAACTTTTGTTTTGTTAAGTTACCAGTTATCTTTAACTGAGTAATGTCTTTTGTGTTTTATTGTATCAACAAAGACTAGTTCGTGGTAACCTTCACATTGTATTATATTGTGTGTAGCACCACGCGTTTTAGCTAATCTATTATTGCGGGTCACTTGATAAACCAAACTATGTTGGGCTGTAAAACATTATTTATTAATTGCCTACTAGGAGTGCCTAGAAAACCTAAAGTTTCAATTCGCAGGACAACTTTAAACAATCGAGTGAACAATGGATATGTTGAGCCGCGGGCCGATGGTTCTCTATTGCACATGATTGTACGACCAAATTGCTCGCTTTGAAAACTTTATGTTTGAACATTGAGTTTTTGTGCACTGTGCTGTGAATTCTCTTTTAATATTTTAGAATTTATAATAAAAATGGTAGCTTTTAGTATCATTTCGAATAAAAATAAAAAGCCGTGAAAAAAGCTTTTTTATTCGACGATATAAGGACGATAAATAACTAAGGCGATGGCAAGTCTTTTTTACATTTAATAATTACCTCTTCAAAGTATAATTTTTACAAGCAAATATTATGTACTTGTTTTTCATTTTATTTACAAAAAAAATAATATTTATTTAAATATTGTTGTACGTCTAATGAATGTTTCTTTTATTTTAAGATATTAGATGTCTTAGATTTTAATTCACTAAAATAAATATATATTTTACTTTTAATAAATGTAATTAACTATATTATGGAGATTTTATCCTGTTTAATAGCTCACTTTTTAAAAATGTACCAGTAAAACCTAAAAATATTCAATAGATAATAATCATCGCATAGTTTTGCGAGACGATTCTTCTATTAATCTTTTACTGTTAATTATAATAATTATATTTGCGATTGCTTTCTAAATAGTAGCTGTACGAACACTTCATCAAGTGGTTTCTTTTTTCAATAAAAGTAAAGGAAAACACATAGAAATATAACAAATTGCTAACACGTCTCTTTTTGAAACCTTATTATAAAATGTAATGAAGGCTGAGTAATGCACATGCAAGCCAACAATCAAATTATGGTTTAGTTTTTTTTTATTAGCTTTTATTAATTGATAACGACAATGGCTGATGAAACCAATTTTTTGTCGCTCGCAACAAACAAGATTGCATTTATTGATTTGTTTACAATTCTTAAAAAATCAACAAAGGCTCATTCTTAAAAGGCAATTCGTCATGAAGCCCGCATAACCGTTTGTGTGCCCCAAAACGGGCTAATCGGCTAAAATCGACAAAACTTCGCCACTGTCGACAGAGTCCTCTCTTTGTTTGATCTCGCTTGGATCTCGAATCCGACAACAAATTAGTTTCGCGGTTCTATTTATAAAAGAGAGCGGATATACGCGGCTTTTCATTTTATTGTCCAATTTTGAAGGAATGAATAAGGAAAATTGCGTATGATGAACAAAGACACGTTTTTAATTTTCGACAAGTGTAATTTTCCTGTAACCAGAAATAACTCACTGTTTTATTTTATATGTACTTCTTGTTTTTCAAACATTGAAGATCTTTTTTAACACGTTTTATTTGTATGTTTGTATGTAACGGAATCTATGAACGTGATTTTCACCCACTTCAGAACGTCGGGTGTAGGTAACTGAAACTTCGCACACTTGTCAAAGACCGATGACAATATTATCCGATAAAAAGGGATTTTTGAAATTCATGGCTGTCTGAACATGTAGGTATTAAAATAGTGGTTGTAAGTTTATATGAAACTCCGCCAGTTTTGAAGTGTGGAATTTAATATTTGGCCAATTAGTTTAAAATAAAGAAAACATATTTCGGCGCTTTTAAAAATTCAACCCCATCGGGCTAAAATAGGGGATCCAACTAAAAAAAATAAAAGTTTAAAAAACTAAAAACACACGCTTGCTAGCTTGCAGCTGTTCTAAAAAGTAAAAAATAAACTTGAATAACTTAAAAAAAAATTAAGTTACTAAAAAAAATAGTTTATCGTAAAAAAAGCGTGGGATGATTATAAATTAATATATCGTCACAAGCACCAAACTTATAGAAGATTATTTTTTACTTTTTAGTAGGTATAGCTATTTGCAAAAGCGTGTTTTTGTAGATTTTTGAACAATTATTTAATTTTAATTAATAAAATATTTTTTTATCAAACTAACTTAAATGACTAAAAATATTTCTACTTTTTGTCATCCTGGCTGAGTTTTAAAAACTCATCACATTTTGGCTTTGTTCAGATGAGGTGAATTCACTCGCGCGTGATTCGCCGTATGAACAGGTACTATGATGTCAAAAATATATGATACGTACGTACGTACCTACTGCTTAGTATGGGCATTGACATTATTTATTTGTCACATTCCGAGTGGATGGTCAAAGGGTTAAATATTCAGGCACTTGCTTTATACCTACCTATATATGTTCAATGTTATAAACAAAGCTTAAAAAACAATAATGGTTCCAAGAACTTCCTGGTTATTGATGATCTGGGTCATGGGATCAAGTGAATGGCATTATGGGATATATTTTGTAAACGTAATTCCTTTGGTGGAAATAGAAAACAAAGTGGGCGGGCTTTGCAGGGTGCTGAGTCAGCATAACGTTGAAATTAATTCGGGATAATGAATGATGGTGAGACATGCATGAGAAAGGATTATATTTGGCGTTTTCATCAATTGGATATAATAATCGGTTATTGGTAAAATTAAGTAGGTACTTTATAGCTTGTACAATAGATATTTATTAATATCTATTGTACAAGCTATAAAGTACCTACTTAATTTTAAAATTCACAATGTTATTAAATACATTAATTACCCTACGAACTTATTACACACAAACTATTAACATTATTTACAACTTACCTAGTAAACTACAAAAAAAAGGATTAAAAAAAAGGGGGGAGTAACAACCAGTTTAGGCGTCGAAGAATTCCTCCCCATCGATGTCAAACGGTATAGTGCCCAGAAGGCTGGCAGCATTGCCACGTTGTATGGCAATGCTTATTCTCTGAGCAAAGAAAAGGCCAGCCTTCTGGTCACGGGATGTACTGATAAGACGCTTGTACAATTGTATCTATATAATGCAAGGTTAAGGCTTTGTTAAAACAAGTCTGTTGTTTTTTTTTTTAATAATTGTAACAGATATCAGATAGGAAGAAATATAATGCAAATTTAAGAAATGTTTGTACGTTTCTTCTTTCATTTGAGCCAAACGGATATCATTAAAATTTTAAATTACCTAATAACGTCGAAAACGTACTGCACTTCTCCGTGGTTAAAAGGCGTCTGCCAGACTGTGGAAAATATTTTGGTATAGTTTTTAGTCACTTATTGGTATTTGTAACTGATTCTATATCTCAAAAAAACACTGGATTTATTTGTAATGTATGTATAACATTCGCAGTCTACGTGTCGAATTCATAACTTAATGTGAATGTTTTTGTCTCAAAATACCAAATACATTTTCAACGGCAGAAATAGAGAATAACTCAATTTCTGCCGTTGAAAATAGATAATTTTGTTTCTCGTTACGTCCTTTTCTCTTCTAAATCGATGCTTTGTGGCGAGATGATTGGAAGCTATCTAATTTATCTTGAAATTAAATGAAAAAACCATTACAATGAAATTGAATATATTTCGCCAAATTGGGTCAGCATCGGTCAATAAAGAAACGTTTGAACCAATAGCAGCCTAACTCACTTTACTCCTACGTTCTACTTTACAAGCCAAATATCAAATTGATACAGAAATGTACAAATAACTAGAAAGGGCAAAGCTATCGTTACCTAAAATTATAAACGGTGAACCCTCTACTGTTTGACTTTTCGAATATTATATTAAGAAAGTTCCTCAGTCTGGTTCAGTTCGTTTCATTATATTAGCATAAAAGGAAAGTTAACGGTCAGATGATTAGACTAGTCTCATAGTTTGCTGGCGACAGTTTTACGAATGAGTGCCGCTAAAGTTCTTTAAATGTGATGCCTGTCTGATTATATCGTCAAGATAGATAAGTGACAAAGGTGTAATGTTCCGTAGCTTGGGAGTAATTGAGTTGTGAACAAAGATAAAATTTACGTTATAGGAAATAGGGGTGGATATAAGAGATGAAAAAGGTGAGCAAAAATGTCTATGGGATCCATTTCACGGGATTATATAGTCAAACGGCGTTGGTAAGTTTTAAAATTGTGTCGAAAACTTCGTTTGTTTTAAAGAATATATTTTATGATCAAAGTTCCACCTGTAACGAATGCGGGTATATTCTACCAATCGTAATATTAATTGAATGCCATTGCGAAAGATTTTTACATTTGAAAATTATTTCACATTTTTTACTATTAATGTGAGTATGTATAATTGCATGATCATGTTTATTCCATTAAGAGAATAAAAACATCTGAATTTAAACCAGATCTTTTATTTTGAACTTACTTATTTTTTGTTCTTAAATTAATGATTTCAAACAATAATTGATTTGGTTTTATAAAATAAAGATATTTATGTAGTGTAACGCAAAAAAATATTGCGCCGCGCTACATACACGTACACATATACGACGACAAGCGACGCTCGAACAAGCCCGATTGACGCCGAACGTCCCCACCACTGGGTGTTTAATAAGCCCACCGAGCGCCACACATGCGGTACACACACTCATATCACCGTAGGCAAGTTTTTGTTAGTTTCACTAACATGTCGGGTGCTGCCATGTACACAAGGTCTAACGGCTTACGCTTAACAACTCACAAAAAAAGCCACACACTGTGCAGTCGGCCGCCCGCCGCTATCGAATCCGGAAAATGTAACTATGGTAGTGCTGGCTACTCGCAACCCTGTTGTGTACGGATGGCTATCTGCATCTAGTAGAACCATCTGGACTAACAGCAGTTAACGTCTAAAACACATACTATATACCTACCTATTTTTAGTATTATAAATTTAATAACGATTTGATATAACGAATAAACTAGAATAAATACAATACACCGTTTTCACCATGTACTAAATCATAATAAAGGCAATAGCCTAAAATTTTAATCATGTTTACTACTACTGTAATAACTATTTAACGAGTACACATTAAAATGTTGATAATTATCAAAACGCCTGAACCAATTTTTATAAAACCAAGCTAATAACCAACTCAAGCAATCTAGCATTCTATTAAAAAAAAGCGTAATTAAATATGTGTATCTATTTGGGCGCATGATGGCCTTTTTTAGACGTCAAAGATATTACAACATTTTCTTTATTTATTTACGTCTACAGTTAAAAACATTCACGCATTCAAGTTCAATCAAAGTTTAATTGTTGACCCTAATTTTCTCTAAACAAAACCGTAAAAAGAAAAACAACGCTCAATTCAAATTTTATCAACAACATTTAAACCGTGATTTACCGAATAACGTAAATGTAATGTATAATCTGAAACTTCTTAATGGATAGTTCAAAATGACTGATAAGTATGTTTTAAGTACATTAGAACTTGACGAATCTTCGACTGTCTCAGTTATGAATACAATTGTTTTTATTGTAGATGAGGATTAGCTTGATTCGTTTAATGTTGGAGCTTTAGCACAAATTCGTTTTGTCGTTAACAAAACGATTTACAACTTCACTTTTAAGTGGGTTAAAGATCTGAGAAGTCGTAACGCGGTAGCTTGATGGCATTATCTGTGCGTACTGAACAAACCTACTACTGTTTTTTTATAATTTCGTAACGATACTTACATAGAAAATTAATTTAGCTCTTACCTTTAAGACGCAGTCTGCAATCGCTGTTTGTCTCCGATATCCACATGGATGTCAGTTATTGTAGTAAAATGTGTTATGCAAAATAACCACGACCTTTATAACAGCTAATAAAAAAAAGAAATTTGCAAATTCATGATCATGTGCACAAAAATGTACTAACGAATTATTTTAGAAGGGTACAATTGAACTAATAACGTTATGAAAGGACTGACCATCCATCAAAAATGTCTGACGCGAAAAAATCCGACATCATTGCATCGTATTCCATTAGATGGTACGTTTCATAGGAGCTTTTTATAGATTGCAAACGGATGGATGATGCTATGGTGACCAAAGATATTTTAGTAATAAATGATGTTGAAATTCTTAAAATATTTTTACTATTATGCTATTAAGTGTATATAAATATTAAAATCAATACTGATCATCAAAACAGTTTCAATAACGGCGGTCAAACTCATCAGTGGCTACCCAACTACGAAGTATGCGCAGACATCAGTGCACTCTCGATTCTCTCATTCTCCGATGGGACGATAAACTGACACGACCCCAGAGATATTATGTGTGACAGTTTAAAAAAAAGGCTCACCCATTTATGGAGTGACAGTGATACATTTGCTTAACCTTACAAATCTCTTGATCTCCTTGGTCGCCAATATTAATGTTAAGAACATAACAATAATGGTTTAAATCTCAAATTACTGTTCTCGATATAATTATTCTCTCTAACCTGGCCATAAACTAATATCTTGTAATAAACCATTGAATGGATCTTAGATAGTTTGGGGTCAAAGATGAAGATAAGGTCACGATCGGCCAATCTAATGCAGTGGGAGGTATCAACCAGTTGATAATAATCATGGTTTACTATGCAATAGGTGGAGAACTAGACAGATAAGGCCATACAAGACTAATAGAGCTGACAATGTTTATAAAAAAGTTGCTAGGTATCCTTACAAAAAAAAAAACTAAACAAAGCGAAAATAATAAATAAAGAAAGTGTAACTTAGACGTGGACTTAGTTTAATATTTAAATTGTCCTTCAACATTTCCACGCCGTCGAAGTGGCGGGCAATAGCACATTTTAATAAAAATATTATCAAATAATATTCATTGTAAAATTATAAATTTTGCAATTATAAATTGTATTTGATAATATATTGTGCTAAGTTTTCACTGGTTCTGACATAAAAGATAACTGAAAAAGGGTAAAATAATATCGAAAAGTACAAAAAAACACGGTACACTTCAAAGTGTCTGTTATCGGTTTAAACCCTTTTACCAACATCGTAACCGATATTTACCGTATCTTACATACGAAACGATGAAGCTATAAAAATTCAAAACCCATTTCCACGTAATAAGTACGACCGAAAAAGTCGTTTGTTTAAGTAAAACTTACTATGAAACCTTCACTACAAACAATACGACCTCACTATACAAAAGGAGGCGATTACCCTCTAATATCCAATACCTTTACAAATTAAGGTATGAAAGGTCTGTTCGTAATGATTCTTGAACGAAATTCATTAATGGGCTATAAACAAAATCCTTTCGGGTCGAACGAGCCCTTAAATGGGTGTTATTAAAATGAAGAGCTTGGAGAAATTTTCGGTACCTTCGTCGTTCAATGCGCTTTTAGCATCAGTAAGTTTGTTTTATTTCGAAGCAAGGCAGCGATCTATTGTGTCTTGAAAAATAAATCGAGTTCAGTTTTGTAGCCACTTAGACCTTTTGTTGACAAAATTTTGTGCTTTTCGTACAAAATATGGGGGTTTGGTAAGTCTAATTAATTTGTAAGGCAATTTTGATTTTGACCTGAATAAGAGTCTTCAGATTCGGTATTGATTGCCAGATTATCTTTAATAACATAAATTACTGCAAATATGAGAGCTAGCAACGTTTTATGCTGCTGAATTTTAGGGATTATAATAGAATGTCTACTACTTTTGTTAATTTATAAATCATTTTATGCTAATTTCCTCCGGGCCAGGGTAGGTGGAGCAACGATCACCATACATCGTAACATATGGAGGAAAAAATCGACTTTGGCAGGCATGTCTCGGTGCCGGAGTTGGTAACGGCTTAGGGCCGGTACCCCTCAGGTCACGAATTTACCGTCCCGTCTGAGACGATTTTTTCCTCCATACATTTAATACGTGACTATGTTTCAAGTTTTTCCTATCTATTAAGTATTAAGATTTCTTCATAGCAAAGTCTAATCCAACAATAGCATTATATTTGTGAAGTCAAGTCAACGTAAGTCTCAATTCATAATTATTTTATGTATTTAACAATAATGTAAGAAACAATATTTACACTGGTTCAATTAATTTCAAAACTAAAATAGTCTGATATTGTGAAGTTACGCTTTGTAATTTTAGTTTAAGTTACAATTTCTTCAAACACTTAGTTAAATCCAAATAAAGTAGTACAATGAAATTAAATACTGATGACTGAGCTCACTAAATCATTTTTTTAAGCTAAAACTGTAAAATCTTAGAATTGATGATTATAGTTTTATTATTAATTTTAGTTAAAGCAGAAAATATACTAACAAGAAAAGTTTTTACTTTCTCTGATTTTTATATATACACAAAATTATCTTAAAATGTTTATTAAATTTGTTACTGGTATAGACACAATCCTGTTTTAATTTCTTTAAACTGCCCTTTGTGTGATAATATTAGTGCCTGGATGACCGGTATTAGATTAGGTATGAGATAGAAAAATTTGAGATCTAGTAACATAGTCCAGATAGGTGGTTCGCTTCTGGCCCCGGTTTGGCTACGGATGTCTCGGGTTCGATTCCTGAGTCTGGATTTCAAATTTTTCTATCTATCAAAAATGCATTAATTGTATTTGTAAAGTAATTGGAAAGAAATGCCTATAAAAATTACTTGAATAAAATTTAATTTATGAGATAATACAATTTTAAGGTTTCTGTGGCGCAGTGGGAGTGTGTCCGACTGCTACGCAAGATAAAGATAAAGATAAAGATATATTTATTTGTTCTAAACATGTGTAAATTACAGGAAATACTTATATCCTATAACAGTTCTTAGTAGTTTATATACATACATACAAATTATTAAAAGTAATAATTACAGTGAATGTCATGCAATAAAATGTCATAATAATAAAAAATATAATAATGTCAGTTAGATTTCCAAAGTGTCCCTGAAGTACTCATTAATGTCATAATAGCATTTATTTAAAAGTAAATCTTTAACTCTATTCTTAAAACTATTAACATTTAGATTTCTTACATTTTTTGGGAGCTTATTAAAGATTTTCGGTGCCATACAAACTATACTATTACTCAAATGTGTAGTTTTGGAGTTGTGAAGACATAGTCGACCATTATCTCGCCTGTTACGATGCACAATGTCCGATACTTTTGGAAATAGAGCTGGGTTAGTTTTCACGAACATGCATACTTCTAGTATGTATAGGCAGGGCAGTGGTAAGATCCTATGTTTTTTAAAATATGGACGACAGCTGTCCGTAATTTTTAAGCCAAACATGGAGCGAATGCATCGTTTTTGCAATTTAAAGACTGTGGATTTGTCGGTAGAGTTACCCCAAAATATAATTGCGTATCTTAAAATTGAGGCCACTAATCCGTGGTATGCAGTAAGTAACGAATCTGTATTAACCGTTGGAGCTAGCTTATACAAGGCGTAGGAAGCTCTACTCAATCTACTATTAAGATTTTCAATATGATCTTTCCAGTTCATTTTTTTATCTATCGTTAGACCTAGAAATTTCGTGCTATTTACCTCTTTAATAATTATTATCATAATTAATGTTAATAGTTGAGGGAGTGTTTATGCGCTGACTAAAGTGCATTACATTAGTTTTACTAAGGTTAATTTTTAAATTGTTATTTTTTAGCCACGATATTATTGATGTCAAAGCGTTATTAATGTCATTTTCATAAGAGTCAGGATTTTTACATGTAATTGTCAATGTACTGTCGTCAGCAAAAAGTGTCATTGGTTGAGTAGTAGCGCTAGGTAAGTCATTTATATAAATAGTAAATAAAAGAGGTCCGATTACACTTCCTTGAGGGACACCAAATTTTATTTCGCGTTCACTAGATGTGTATAATATTTCCGTTTTAGTTTTGTAGTCTAGTTTTGAGATAATAGTAACTTGTTTTCTATCTGTGAGGTAAGATTCGATTAATTTTAAGACGTTTCCCCTTATACCGTAGCACTCTAACTTGTCTTTTAGGATTTTATAATCAACATAGTCAAACGCTTGCGTCATATCACAGTAAATAGCACATACAGGAGTCCGTTTGTCAATGTTTGTCATAATATTGTAAATAAAATCATATATTGCCATATTTATTGTCATATTTTGTCTGAAGCCTTTTTGTTGTGGACACAATAAAGATTTTTTCTCGAGATATGAGTAGATTTGATTGTGGAAATATTTTTCAAATATTTTCGACAGTATTGATATTAAAGCAATCGGCCTATAGTTTTCAATAACATCCTTATTGTTCTTTTTATGCAATGGTTTTATTATTGATATTTTAAGTTGGTGAGGAAATATGCCACTACTTATACTAAGATTTAATATATAACTCAGATGATGACATATCAAATGACCTACAGATTTAATTATGTTTGTAGCTATATCATCGTGACCTACACTTTTCGTATTTTTAAGATTTTTTATTATATTTAGAACGTCAGTCGGAGAGCTTGGATACATAAACATAGAGTCATTACTAGTTTTAATAAGAGAGGTCACTTTTGTTCCATAATTCTGCAGTGGTACAACTTTGTCGATGAAATAATTATTAAAAGTGTTGGCTATCGCTAATGGGTCAGTAATGTCAGTATTATCAAATTTTATTTTCAATATGTCATTTTTGGGTATATTATATTTGTTACTATTAATAATTTGCCATGTCGCCTTGCTTTTATTGTCAGAAGTTTTTATTTTATAGCAGTTTTGAACTCGTTTAGTTAGTGTAATAATTTTTTTGAATAATTTTGTGTAGTTTTTATTTTATACTTTATTCGGTTGTTCTGTGTACTATTATATCGAAAGTTCCATAGGAGTTGTCTTTTTCTTTTACTACATAGTTTAATGCCCTGGGATATCCATTTTGGTTTATTTATTACATTTATTGTGACTATGCGAGTGGGGAAGCACAGATCATAAAATAGTTTGAATTGTTCCAAAAAGAGGTCGTAGGCTTTATTTACTTCTTCAACTTTGTAAATTACCGCAAAAGATAAGTTTTTTAAGCATTCTTGGAATTTCAAAATGTTTTCTTTTGAGTAATCGCGTTGTTTTTTACGCCAATATTTTAGGATACATTTATTATTAACTGGACATTGTAAGAGTTGAGCTGTGTGATCTGAAAGCGAAAATTCTATGATTTCTGATTTGCAAGGTCTATGGAAGTTGTGAGCTATATCATATATCAAGACAAGTTTTGCTTCGTAGCCGAGTCGGTTGATCAAAAGTTAATTTTAAATTAAAACTTTTGAGAATACATTTAAATTCCTTTGTAGCCGAGTTATTCTCCAAAACATTCACATTAAAGTCACCTGCTAAAATAATATTTTCATATTTCTTTTTACACAAAAAGGTGAGTAATTGTTCTAGCTTTTCAAAAAATATTGCAATATTCGCTGACTTTGGTGTCCTATAAATACAGACGATAGCTATTTTATACTGAATTAACTCTATGGCACAACATTCAAAAATACCCATTTGTGTAAATTTGGCAACCTCTGTTATTTCACTACTAAGTAGTCCCGTCCTTAGCAATATACAAGCTCCACCTCTTTTACTATGTGTTCTGCTGTAACATGCAGCTAAGTAATAGTTTGGTACATCGAGGAGGCTCTCATCGCCAGACATCATAAAATGCTCACTTATACATAACACATCCACAGATTTTTTTTTATCTGCTAATTCATCAATACATACAGAAAGCATATCTGATTTCGAGAACAGGCTAGCTATAAATGTTGATAAACTTTCGCGATTTGTACACATTATTAAAATATATATATTACGGGTCTTAATCGCGTGAATAATTTAAGGTAAAATACCTTGTTTGTTGCCCGACGTTTCGACCGTATTGCAACGGCCGTGGTCACGGGAAGACTGTCTTCCCGTGACCACGGCCGTTGCAATACGGTCGAAACGTCGGGCAACAAACAAGGTATTTTACCTTAAATTATTCACGCGATTAAGACCCGTAATATATATATTTTAATAACAGGCTAGCTATGTTTTGATGTAGTACACATATGTGATTACATACGAAAAAAGTTTTTATTTTCTTTGAAATGAGCTTTGCTAATTATTTTATTTTTGTCACAATTAGTAAATAATACATTATTCTCATCACTGCTTATAATATAGGACTTTAAATTGTCAAAAATATTGCGTAAACCGTAGTTATTAATATCGCCCCTATATTTAGAAAACATGGTATAGTCATTCATTAGGTCTAAATTAGAGTCAAACAATGTAGCATATTGATGAGTACATATGTCAAGATATAGAAGATTGTTAAAAGCTTCCACTCTACAATTAAACATCAAACTATAATTATTAAACTGGTACGTAGGCAAACATAATATAATATTCGTGTGTTTTATACTAGATAGAGTCTTTCGGATGCTTATAATGATATCAACATAGTTGTAAGTAGGGAGAGTCTGAGAAAGTTGGACTGCCTTCTGCCAAAATATCCATATTTATTTTTATACTAACAGATAGCTATTTTCAATTAATTGTATCTGAAGCTAGACTATTAAGCTACATTTTCTCCTAAGAACGTTTTGTGTACTTTTAGCAATTTGCGAAATATTTACGAATTCTCTCAAAAATGAGTTTGGGTATGTGTACCGCCTGTGGTGGAGACTTACCCGGGTAAAATCCTAATTAAAAACCATATTCTTAAAAAAAAACATGTGTTTATAACAATGTACTTAGTATTACAAGATACAATGAGAGAAACAGGAACTATGGGTAACTTATTTTTCTTTTGTAAATAAGTATTTGAGATGTCTTAAACTGGCTATATCTTGTTCATTTATTTTGTTTTCTCCATGTGTGGCTAATGTCTCCCACTCCACGACATTTGTTACTTCTCACTTGATATGCTGTTACTCGTTAAGTTGAAAACTTTACTGTTAGATTTCCCTTTTAATTTTCCTATATATAGGTACTGTGAATTTTTACACATACCCAACATCAATCATTGAGCTGGGGGGGGGGGACTTTACTCTAACTAAATCATCCCTACTTTACTTATGGGGGAGTAACCCTATTTTTTAAAATTTTAATTATTTCATTTTGTCGGAGTTATAAATTATTATTATGCAAAATTAATATGCAAAATTACGGCCTTCTAGCACGAACAGTCTCTGAGCTAAGCTGCCGACGGACGGACGAACATGGCTACCCAAAATGCTTTGGATACGGAACCCTAAAAACAACACCAATGAAATGTTTAAAAAAAACAAGTTATCACTTTGCAAATCTAAACCTAAC
This sequence comes from Herminia tarsipennalis, assembly GCA_945859575.2. Classification (NCBI taxonomy): domain Eukaryota; kingdom Metazoa; phylum Arthropoda; class Insecta; order Lepidoptera; family Erebidae; genus Herminia; species Herminia tarsipennalis. Next base: position 23,619,121 of record OX243844.2, read on the forward strand.
TGCCAAACGCAACGACGTCCCGACGTATTAATATTGATTTCGACTCATATTTTTCCACCCGCCTTTTGGTACAAGCCCTGTGTCACGGGGGACTTTACAAACATACAACTCGCGGACACATAGTACATCCAGACTCGGAACAACAATTTGTGTACCACACAAAGTGATGTCCCGGAATCGAACCCACGACCTCTTGGGTCCGCCAGGTGGCGCTGCTACGTAAACACTGCTTTGACAAGTGCTCGTAATAATATTTTGTAAATAAATAGTTATCTTGGGATTTAAGTGGATCCGAACATTAATATAGTGATAAAAGTGTATAAATGTTATGAAGAATTGTTATCTCTGAAAATCTTGGACTAAAAAGGTACTAAAACATAACTTTAAGTGACGAACAATTCTCAAGTGAAATCTACAAAATAAATAACTGTGTGGTGTTCGAACGAAGTTACACACGCAACAATACAGGTACGCTATGCGGTACACTAGAATATTTTTGTATTGAAAGAGATTTACTTGAAATAAGTGATTCAATAATTTATCCGAACCGTTAAGAAACAATATTTGAATATATCACATAGAAAGTAGCGCACCCCGTGTCAAATAGAAGCAACCAGCAACACGGTTTATATAATTTCTAAAAACACCGCCATCTAGCGTTAAATAGAATTACCATCTGAAGTCATTGATTTGGAACATCGACTATTCAAATTAGTTCTGAAATATATCAACAGATGTCTCTCATATACAAAATGGACGACAACGTTACTGTTCGTAATCGTAGACATAGAACTAACTCATTAAACGACATTATTTCTTCCAATAATAGCACCTTATTCGACACAACTATGTTAAGCCTACGTGATTCACCGCTTAACACCAGTCAAACTGTTCTAGAACTACAAGAAAAAATGCAGGAAATGTCGAACAATATTGAGAGCGCTCATGCCGAAATAGAAAACCTGATTATAGAAAATACACAACTAAAATCAGATCTACAAAAATGCCAAATCTTAATAGAAACATACAAAGCATTAAATTCTAGTGAAATAATAAGTATGACACCGGGTTCAGGGCGTAAACGAAGGGGAAAGCTTTTAAATCGAAATTTAACGCCTTCCAGACCTAAAGAGCAACCTTCTAATGAAACAAATAAAACGCCTGCCAAAAAAGTTATAGGTAATAAACAGTCCAGAACAGCGGTAGTAAACAATGAATATAATAAGAAAGAAAAATCACCCAGCTCCATACCTTCACTGTCACCAACAGTCACAGAGAACATTATTGCAACACAGACGACATCCAAGACTCATTGTACGCATAAATTAAAGGACAATAAACAGCTGAGTAAGAAACAGAAACTTTGTTTACTGAGTAGTATTAAGAGAAATAAAGTATTGCCTATTGTCACAAATACATTCCCAAATATGAACATATGCCACTATCTTACACCAAACAGTGGAATTCAAAACTTAATCCATAACCTGCATAATAAATTGATAGACTATGACATGAATGATTACTGTGTAATTATGATCGGACCAGAAGACTTTCAAAGCACTTACAACTATGTTGATATCATTATAAGCATCCGAAAGACTCTATCTAGTATAAAACACACGAATATTATATTATGTTTGCCTACGTACCAGTTTAATAATTATAGTTTGATGTTTAATTGTAGAGTGGAAGCTTTTAACAATCTTCTATATCTTGACATATGTACTCATCAATATGCTACATTGTTTGACTCTAATTTAGACCTAATGAATGACTATACCATGTTTTCTAAATATAGGGGCGATATTAATAACTACGGTTTACGCAATATTTTTGACAATTTAAAGTCCTATATTATAAGCAGTGATGAGAATAATGTATTATTTACTAATTGTGACAAAAATAAAATAATTAGCAAAGCTCATTTCAAAGAAAATAAAAACTTTTTACGGCCGTGGTCACGGGAAGACAGTCTTCTAATATCTGGGTAATCTGTGTGTGGGAGCCTTTAAAGTATGATGAATTAATGCACTTAATATTTTTTCTAGAATAAAATCGACCTTAGCACCCGTGATCGACACTATAGTGTGAATGATCTCTTAAATACCTGTTTTTTAAGTTTGAATGATTATGGTGGTTTAGACAACGTTCGAAAGTAGCTACTTTCTCTCAACCTAGGACATTTTAAAAAAAATTGCATAGTGTTTTTTATGTCCTTCATGCCTAAAGTTCGGCCATTTGTCTGACAGTCATGAGTTATATCGACGCAACGTGAATTGAGTATCAACCAATCTCGATGATTGATACTTGAATATTTGAAGTGCCTGCGTTGGAAACAATATTGAAAGCTTTTGATAAAGGTTTACTTTCATACGAAACTGTGGCTTTAATAATTATTTTATTATTAATTTCCGATGTAATTACTTATATCAAGACATAATACAGAATACATTTTAATGGCCTGGATTATAAAACATAACTACAACCGTAACAAGTTATGAACCCTTTGTGATATAAAATGAAAGTACATCTAAAATTTAAACACTATACGGATCCCCACTCCCCACTATAACTTGTATACCACTTGATCTGTAGTCTAAGATAATTTGGGCATTTTATTTGTTGTAGGCAACAGCTTACCCTCAGGCTCATGACTTGTTCGTTTGTTCATTTTATCGTATAAAAAAATGTCTTGAAAGCACAAATTGTACGAAAGTATATTTATATGCTTAAGCACGCTGCGTATATAAAAAAATGTTTTATGATGACCAAGACATAACAAGACAGGTAATGTTAACAAAACTCTTTCTATCAACAAACGTTAAACTGATGAAACTCCGAACATACCAAGCAAATTTTTCAATCCATCTATACAAAAACTTAATTCAGAGATTTCGCGACTGATATCATCACTCATGCGCACAATTCACTTCATAAAGTGCCTTAAACCCAACGATATCAAATTACTAAATGATTTATGCTAATGAGAGCAGCGCCATCTTGTGAAACAGATTGGGTATTAATAATAGGTCAGCCGTTGCGATGTACAGGCGCACTGGATACGCTCAAGAAAAATGTGCGAAGATGAATTGGTTTGGGTGTTATCGAGAATTTAAGAAATGATGAGGGATCGAAGGTTAAATTTATATAAGCGGCAGTAGCCTAATGGCTCTCAATCGTGAGGTCGTGGATTCGAATCTTACCCATAAAACTACCTACGTGAACCCACTCCTAACACAAGCCAATGAGCTTAGCTAGAGGAGTTAACATGATTGCTAATAATGTGGGACCAACAATTCCCCATTGCTAGTTTTTATTTAATACGATTTGTGTTTTTGATCATAGAACAAATACTATTTCGTTTTTCATGAGTATATTTATATTCTGAGTCTTTGTGGTGAGTGACTTCATGTAACATTACTACTATTAGATCCTGAAAGTTCTGAGTTCAAAAAAATCCTTATTTTTTATTAAGCCTGACTCCAATTAATTATGGTGCGTTATAAGTTAAACTTTTATCGATATCGATAGAACTTATTATGGGTTTACCGGTTTGAATATATTTTTTGTCTTTTGTCAGTTAGTCTCATGTATCAAGGTTTTTTTAAATCTTATATAACATTATCTTGTTTGGTTTTTATTGTTTGGTATCTATAAGTTGTCAGTAGCTATCAATGATATAGAAACGCCTTACCGCACTCTATTTTGGCAATATGTACGGTAACTACCATAATCCCAGTTAGTCAGGCATCAATCAGTACTGCTTGCATAAAAGAAGGCAAACTGGAAGCTTGCAAATAAAATTCCATCTGAACTAGCAATATACCTATCAGACAGTTTTTACTTATTTTTACTTACATACGAACTAAAAAATAATATTTATCGTCAATGTCCAGTTCCTAGAAATGTTATACTCCAAATGAGTGGAATTATAACAAGGAAAATAGTATAAGAGATGAAAAATTGCATTTATTAGTGTTCCGTCAAGTGGAGTTATGAGTTTTTCGCTTTCGTACAAAGAGAAAGGCGTGCGTGCACAGCCGAACAAGTTTAAAAATGATGATTCAAGCAGAAATATTTACAAACACTGAGAATTAATAATTCATTGTATATTATTGCCGGGTTTGGTCAGAATAAAGTAAAGCCACGTTCTGTGTCTGCGTCTTTGCGAGCGTGGGCTTGTGAAATGGTTTTTACTATAATTAGGATATTTTTGGACGGTTTACTTTTGAACTTTTCAATTGTGATTGGATCTCACTCCGCTGCTTAATTTAATTGAATTTGAAAACAGTTTCATGCCTTTAGAAATAAATTTTCAAACTTTGTTTTTAGTGTGCTGAGCGTGAACTGTATGTGTGTGTAAATTACATTCAAACCCCCTCAGTGATTTTAGTTGTGAGTTAGTATCAATCAGTTACGGTTTCTCATGATCTTAATTAACAAATACAAAATTGTTATATTTAATAAAAAGCAAAAAAAAATCGTGCAACATTTGGAAGATCATAGTTTTGAATTGGAAGCGGCGGCGCTAGCCTAATGGCTAAGGCATCGGTCTTGCAATTGTGAGGTCGCGGATTCGAATCCTACTTATTATCCTACCGACGTGAACCTGCTCTTAACACAAGCCTTTGAGCTTAGCTGGAAAGGTTTATCTTTTTCAGAAACAAAAATAAATTACTTTAAACTTTCGTCCATAAACACAGGCTTATTTCATTAAAAATGAGGCAGTTAAAGATAAAGAAATATAACATTACCATCAAAATACCAATGTCATTTATTGCTTCCTCTACTTACCTTGTACCATTTACCTTAGATATTACTGCTTTGATTGTTATAGCTTTACTTCCTTTGTGATAATTACCCTTTATATCGTGATTACCAATTGGTAAATAATAATACTAGTTATATTATAACGTTAAAGCTAACTTAGTCCTATTAAAATTTTTCCAGTTTAATATAAAATTCAAGCTATATTGTAGTGCAATGTTTGGAAATAGTTTTGTTTACATACCTCGATAAATTAGTTAATAGCTTTGATAATAAATAGCTCATATGAACCTTTGTTCATTATTATTTTGTCAGTAAATCAGTATTTTTAACTTGTATATTTTAACATTAATTATAATGTTTGTTTTAACATAAATCAGATAGTTAATGATTGAACAATATTCACACAAATTTGTGAACCATAACATGAATAGATGTAAATCTAATGTAATCTGAATAGCGTTTCATGGTATAACATCAAAAGCCGCATTTTACATAAAACTTAATTGTATCTGTCTGCATATTATGATGTATAATTTCAAATCCAAATGTGTTTGTTTATTTGCTGTAATTTTCATTAAATATGACGCAATCATTTGACTTTCTTTGTTTTTTCATCGATTAGTAACTATATAAATCAAATTAAACTTTAAATGTTTTGTATTTATTTAGGAATATTGTTGCGAGGGCGTGGCGTTCGCGTATCAATCATATTTAAACTTTAGCCATCAAAACAAGAACACTATTCCTCGATTGTTATCTTGTTATTTTGTTGTGAAAATGATGTATGAAGACAACACAATAAAAGCTCACATCGTTACATTCAACGTTTTTACACCGCAAACTTTACGAAATAAATCGACGAACTAAAACTTTTAGGAAAGAATACTTTCGGATAAGATTGTTTAACACATAAAAAGTGGTGAACATGACATTGTAAAACATGACAATAGTGAAGAGGCGTTAACGGATTTGTTTACGGGAACCTTTTGAACACTGCAAGGTTTTGGGCACTAAATTTTTCAATAGGCTGGAAAAGCTAAAGTTGTTGGGTAGACCTTGACGTATCAAGCTATGACGGGACATTAATTGCACGTATCTGATAGCAATTACGATATAAAAAATAATTAAGTCTTATGATTATTTCTTATCTTATATATTTTAGTGAGTAACTACGAAAATAATCTAGTCGGTAATGACTTAATTGCTGTTAAACTTACCGTTTAATTATGGCTTTCAAAAATAATCGATATTATTGTAAGGAAACCCCGCAGCAGGGTACATGTCCTGTGCTCTTTATTTGATTAACAAAATACATAATTACCGAACAAAGCATGTCCAGGCTTGGAAAAATAATATGTGGATCACACGGTGTTCCGAATGTAAATCAAACCCGCAGCAGTCATACTCATTCCCATCGTGCCACCGATGCAGTTTAAGTTAATTGTCATTAATTAATTTTAAAATTGTTAAGTAGTCCACATAGGTCGTAGTGATAGAAAATGATGTCAAGTTATAAAAACGTGACTAATTTTACTTTAATAAACGAAAATCCCTTTTCCTCGAAACCAGGTCCTATATAAAATGATTTGTTGTCATTTAATCTCAATTCCACATAACAAGATCGTTATTTACTTGAGACTCTTATTTTTATTACACACATTGTAGAAGACATAGTCTATTTTCCCATTGTCTTAGGGAGAAACCCTTGCCTTATAAGAAACAATAAACAAAATTCAAATAAAACGGTAAAGTTACTAACTCGATATGATTGCTCCTGCGAAACGAATTGGATAAAAATATTGTATGATATTGAAAAATAATATTACTAAAAGTTTCTTCGGCTGTAAGCAAAATATTGCAGATTGTAGAGCTACTTATTCTCAACGTTTAAGGCATAATATTGATTGCTTGCTTGCTTATTTTATTAGTTGATGAGCATATAATATATAACATTGCTGCTAGTCATTTTAATGAAATCATAACATTACAATTTAGTCTAGCATTTAGTCGAACAATCACTAAGAATTTAACAAAGTATTGAATTCAAAAAGACAATTAAGAGGAATGATCGATACAACGATGATTCGATACGAATGCTCATCGAAAATTCTTACAGATATTTTCGCATACTTATCTTACAGCAAGAAACCTAGACGTAGACTTAAATATAGCCAGGAGTGTCAGTAAAGATACTTTCCATTTCACCAATAGATTCCTTGACACCATTTTCTTATTATAGTAATCGTCCAATCTATAAAAGTACCTAACAAAACAAAATGCTATTGAAGACACCATAGTAATAATAAAAATAAAACATCAACAAAATGTGCTATATGATTAACAAAATCCGTAACAAAGACTCATACCGAGTATGAAGAGTCTGTAAGAGAAAAATGATATCCCACCAGCAACATTCTGTAAAAAACTAGCCAAGTCTCGATGGAGCTGCTTGTTTATCTCTAAAAAGTAATGAAATCTAGACAAAGTCGTGCCAAGTCTAAGGTTACTTACTGCAATTTCTTTAATAATATAGTTAATGTTGTGTGACTTGGCCGTTGAAGGGTACACAAGGGTACAAAACCAGGTGCTTCATGACACCATTGCACCAATCTATCGCCAGAACCGCTACCCAATGACGATAGAAAATTGCCAAGGCGGTATGTCGATCTTTAATAGCTTGGTTGGGCTCTTTTGTTTTCAAATAAGGGTCACCAGGTACTCCAGATCTTCGATTATCCCAGTTTTTATAGTTTTCCCTTTATGTGGCCATTAAACCTTAACTCTGTAACAAATTTGAGTTTATGGAAAGTACTAGTTCTATTCTGATGATCATGACTGAGTGAGTGAGTGAGTGTCATAAATGCGAAACTTTGCTTTCGCTTAACTTCGAAAGTAAATGACTTACAGACTTTGATTTTTTTTATTTTAAGTGTCATTTTATAGCTTACTGGATGACGAAAATTTCAACGTTCTGGTCTTATCTAGAGGTTCTCAAATAGGGGCCTAAAAATGCGGCGAAATTGTTCCAGTAAAGGATGGTACGGCAGTGTTAGCTTCGCGCTTGACTTGGCGGGGGCACTGCCGTGCCCCCCGATATCGCAAAAGTTTCGAAGGATACATCACAGTTGTATAATGTGGTTGCTAATTTTATGTTTTTTGCATTCTTTTGCCCGAGTATTCATTTTAACGTTATTCTTTCATTCTGCTACTTTCTGCAGTTCCTCTTTAATTTATTTTACCTTTAACTTCTTCCTTTGTATTGTTTTATGTTTCTTTAGTATTTTTGAATATTTTATCTTAATCAAAAGCCATGAAAAGTTGAAATGCAATGTTCATTTCCCAAAAAATATGTAGAAACCTTAATGAAATAAAAATCTGGTCAAAGATACCTGCTTAAAAATCTGTAGGTACTTATTCAATTTACTTAGAGTTTCAGAGATCATATAAAACTGGAAATAAAATACCTATATAACCCTCTGATCGATACCCTACGACAATACGATCAAAAAGGTAAATGGTCAAAATGATATCTCAATATGTATCGATCAGTGGATTTTATAGCAATTGATCTCGAATGCACGATTATCAAAATGTATTTGAATAATAACCAGTACCAGCCACATGCATCATGCACTCAATTTCGCCAAATAGCACCCTGATTAATAAAAAATACCGCCGCGTCGGGAACATATATTACGATTGTTCTGAACAGTGGTAATCTGCGAAGCAGCACAGCTTTGCAGTGGCAACTCATCTTGTGTAGTGCAAGCAACGAGCGAAGCGGAGCTTAACTGAGTTGAAATTGATAGCCACTAGAATTGTCATCAGTGACATGACATGGAATACATATTATGGTGCAATTAAGTATTCCTTGTCATGACATCATTACTTTTGTACCGTACAGGAAATTGCTGTGATCGCATGGCATGTTTGATCTGCTCACATTTGGCCGATTGCCATGCAACCACAGCTATTTCCAGTATATCACTATGTAATTGCTTGATACAAAATATGGACCAAGAATAATATTTTATTTAATACTTTTTAGATTACGATAGGTATAATGTCGTATTTGGGTTATAATTTTTAAAACTTTTATACTTTTGTGATTCCAACTATATCCTATCTTCATATATTCATTTAATTTCATAGCTCTTTTTTTCTGAAATCAATTTTAAGCTTCCTTCATTATCTCCTTAGCATCTGGTGATACTTTACGATGGTTTTTTTGCAACTTGCGTTGTTTTTTTAGTTATTTTAAAAGTGGCATTATAAATCAATGTAAGAATTCTATTTGAAGCTTTATAATCTGCACTATTATTATGAAGGGAAAGTAACTATCTGTCTTTCTCTTGTCTCTCTCCCAAAAATCTTGGAGTCATGGACACAAAGAAAGGGCAACTATGCTTGATGAATCGTCCTGTAGATACCTACCAAAGAGAATTTAACACTTTGTTTAGTACCTATTTAGAGAGACATACCAGAAAGCAAAACAGGTTGCTAAAGTAACTTTATAACGTTGTAAAATTGTAAAAAGTCTGGTATATTTTTTGAGACAGCATTTATTATTTTTAAAGTGAGAATCTTTAGCAGCGTTGTGCACTTTTTTTGGTAAGGGTATAAAATGTTAAACTCGCGTCAGGATCACGTGACCGTAAAATTCCTAGAATTCGAAGGTAAATTACGCCGTAATTTATAATGTTGTATGTTGTTGATAGCTCAAGTGGGAAATCGGGCAATCTAGAAACTAGAAGGTTCGAGTCCAAATTAATATTTTATTCCTTTTTTTTTGTTTTTTATTTGTGATTTAATATTTTTGATTTAATTGTCATGTCGTTATCATTGTCATTGTTTAAATTGTCATATTTGTGTACGATAGCGCCACCTGCAGACCACAAAAATAATAGTACTTTTATACCGATAAAAAAAAATATTCCCTAACCATTCCTAAATATTAAAAAATGCACAACGTTAATGTTCAAATTTTCACTCCTGCCGGCACTCCCGAAGTGCAACCCCGTTGTTTTTTCGAGGAATATGAAATAAAATATTTTTTAATAAGTCAAAATTATTATTATTCTAAAAAACTATCTGAATGTCCGATGACTTGTTTATTTTAGTCATGCATCAATCAAAAACGTCATAATTATTTTGACTTCTCTTCTATTTCATTGTATTTTATGAAAAGATACGGAGATACTACAGTTAAAGCAAAATAAGCTAACAATGTGTTTGGTATCAAATGAATGTACTAACTAAGCCCTTTTATTTGATACCAAACACAGCACACGTAAATACTTTAAAAAATTATACCCCAATTACATGCTTACCTAATTACATACTTTATGTAACCATCATAATGGAAGAAAATGTAGCCTATGTCACCCGAATAATAAAAACAAATAGATTGATACCTCATTCATCGAAATCGTATCAGTAGTTTAGGCGCTATGGTGGAATATACGTAAATACAAACATATATAGACTGCTAAAAACATTACCTTTCCTGTTTGGCTTCACCGTAGTCGAGTAAAAAATCCCTTGGGGACGACATAAGGTAAACATACAAAATAATATTGAAATACAGGAAACATCATATTACCATTGATTCCCACAGACATGCACTAATAATGACATCAAAGCTTCCAACTTGGGCCAGCAGGGAATTTAATCCGTAACCTTCCTCCGAAGCAAAATAGCACAGGCATTTTATAACTACTAATCTAAAGCGTGGATGGGAGCTCTTAAATATATATTCATAAAGACCATATTTCAATGATAACGAGGATTCTCAAGCACTCATATATTGGATTACTCGGGTCAACAGTTCTGTTGAAATGATTTAACATTTTGGTTGTTAAACTAGTGCAATAGCAGGCTTGGTATTTTAAATCTTGAACGCTGTCTTTTTGAGAGATCTTTAATTAGTTTTACCGTTTGTTTTCATTCAATCTGGCAATTTTATGGCAATATTGTAGTTAGGAATCGCTGTTATTTTTAGAAATATAGGATACATAAGGAATTAAATCGTTATGTATGTAAATTAATACATAAAGAGTTCTCTAAATATAAATACAACAAAAACTATTGATGAATACCTAGATGATGGACTGACTATTATTTAATGGACTTCATTTTTAAATGTATGAATGTAAAACACACTAATTATGTATTATGTTTTAAATATATGGCCATAATCTAAAAAAATATGTAAAAATATAAGTACACGCCATAACTGGCAGAATATGCAGTAACCTAACAATTTATAACACTTGTAAACCACCATAATCTTGTAAATAAAGTTAATTTATTTATTTAGCCTAAAATGATTTTATTCATTTTCTACCACAGTAAAATTAAATCTCCTAAATCAAGGAACCATGGTGAGCCACAGCAAGTCCCATTTGCATTGACCACATTTTCTGTTTCCCTGTGTATATTTTGAATTCGATGTACCAAAAAGTCTTGTAAGCGGTATTCACACCAACGACGACAGCATGCACTAATGCATCATTTCTATATGCGAAACAATTTTCATAATTTCAAGATACGAGCTTAAAGTGTACAATATTGTCACCAACTCACAATATATTCTGACATAAAGTTTTGTGATAGCACAAGAATTATTTTTATGATATCACAGAAACACATAAATTAAACTATATATCTTAACCTTGACTCATATATATTACTATTCCCTACTATTCGTCCTTTAAGAGCGTCTAATTTATCAATCAAATTAGGTTGCTATGTCATATATTATTATCAGAATCTTTATAAGGTAGGTAACAAAAGGCCGAAATTGTGTGCTGTCAGTCTACCCACAGGTTACATATATATATCATCATTAATTTAGTTCAAAAGGCTAGACGACTGTCGCCATGTGGTCTTAAATTAGTTACTAGTTAGTTACTGACTAAGAACATTAAGTAAATATAATAAGATTACTATAAATCATGACTTGACTTACCATTAAACGGAACGAGCCTCCAGAGTTTGTATTTTTACATTTCGAAATCGTTAACTTTAAATACGATCTTTATCATTTTTATCATGCCTTCTATAAATAGCAGAACAAACAAAAGCTTCCGCTGTTTAAAATTTCTTATAGTAAAGCTGTGACATAAACAATTCTCTAACTTTCTCTCGCATATTTTGGAAGAAACGGGTAAGCAGGCATCTTGGCCACAGGTGTAGGCAGCAATAATATGCCGCTTTTTGCTAAAATACATCAACTTTGTATAGTAAAAAGGTAAAATTTAATTAGGACAGTGCAAGAAAGAACGCCGACTTGTAAAACTTTTTTTGCCAGAAGCAAAACCCATTCATTGCAAGAAAATGTGCAAAAAGCTCTAAAACTGCACTTTAAACATTACAATGTAAACAATATTTTCATCCATGTGGTTGAAAACATGAATATGTTAGGGCTCAATTTTCTTCGCATAGGATTTCGCACCACAAAAGGAAAAAACAGAAACCTTTTAGGATCACTTCGTTGTCAGTTGTCTGTCTAAGATCCCCAATCTCGGGAAAGCATGGCAAGATCGAGACGAAATTGAAACCATACTCAGGTATCCGGCCTCTGGAAGCTGTGAAAATCAAACTTCTAAGTTAAGATAAAATAAAAAATACGACAGTTTATGCCGCAAAAAATATACATTATGACACTCTCAAGAAAAAAAAAACATAGGGTATTTTCCATTGACCTAGAACTATGACATTTGGCAAGTATTACCGGCTTATATTACAAGTATAGGGAAAAGTGTGAAAAAAAGTGTTTTTTTTAATATGTACTTACAAAAGTATATGGAACCCTTTGTGGCCGAGTCCGGCTGGCACTTATCCGGTTTTTTCTAATTAAATTTCCAGAGTTTGAAAACAATTTCCCTTTTCTTGAATGGCACGTTTGTTTAGTTTGCGTCAGTCTCTGATGGGAATAAGACGACCTTGGTTAATGCCCATGGGTACTATACGTCTTGTCAAATAAATGTATCCTTTTCCTGTGATCATGACTAACAAATCCCACATTGGTTGAGAGTTTTAAATTACAAGGGATTCAAGTTTTATGTGACGTTCTAAATCCATGACTACGTAATATTAAGTTCTTAAAATCTAAATCGGTTCTATTGAAATGTAAGTCATACATTTATAGATTTCTTACGAAATTACTGAAAAACTTTCATAGAAAATTGTATTTACCTACCCGTCTGTACCATATTTTTTTTGCTCAGTCTTTTAGGTTTGCTTTTGCTTGAAAATTATAGGCAATTTCGCCGGTTCAGAACTAACTAACGACCTAAGCTTTTTCAAATTTAGTACTATTGTAAAGTTTAAACGCCTAAAAGGATTTATTATAATACTTTGGAATAGAAAATTAAGTTTACTTAATCTGTTTTAGTAAATATTTTATTTTTATATGTAAATAATATTGGTTGTTCGCTATAATAATCGACTTGTAGGTACTAATCGAGTTGCGTCACTACGTCAAGGAGTCACGTGTCAATATATGTAGGTTATACTTGTCAACTGGTTAATTAGATAAAAATGTGCTTTTGGTATAATTGGCATAATTATAAGATATAATTGTTTGTTGAAGACTAGCAATTTTGTGTGACGCCTTTGTGTGCCCCGTCACCCTAGCAGAATTATAGGTATATTGGAAGAAACATTGTTGGTCGAGAGATTTGCAGGCCTAACCAACCCTATGCAGCAGGTCTGGTTATATATAATATACATTCTTACCGCGCTTTAAGGCCTTGGGGTTAGGTAGGGAACATATTATAACTAAGTGAATAAAGTACTTTGACTTTGACACCACATGTGTCCACTCAATTCACCTACGAGAATGGGTGCGAGTTATGATTCCAAGGTGATTTGAGTATACTAGTTATGTTCACTTTGTTCACCCATCTGGGTGAACAAAGTGGACAGAGTGACAACAAAGTGGAGGAGGAATAAACCCGTTACCATCTTGCACTTGAACTCACTTATGTATGGTGCTGCACACGTTCATTCGTCGTCCACTTAAGATAGCGACAGGAGCAGTTTTTTTCAAATGAAGGAAGAATAGTCACTACGTATGGGTGCCTATTAGTAATGTAAGTCTATATATATATATAAAATTCTTTGTCCTGACTGACTGATGACAACAGCATTTTGAAAAAAAGAATTTAGGTGGCAGTTTTAAATTATACATCTTCAAAGACCTGGTTGCAACCTAGTGTGATAAAAACAGACCATGAGAAGCTCTAACATGAGACTTGTATCTTGTATGTATGTATGTATGTAGGTAAGGTAGGCAACACATAAGAACAGCCTATGCCAATCTGACACTAGCTTTATTAAGATACTAGCTGACCCGCGCCACTTCGTCTGCGTCAATTTCATAATGATATAATAGCCTATAGCCTTCCTCAATAAATGGGCTATCCAATACTATATTTGTTTAAATTCGAACTACTAATTCCTGAAATTATCGCGTTCAAACAAACATATAAACAAACTCTTCAGCTTTATAGCATTAGTGTAGATATAACAGCGTTATATGCTATTTATAATAATAATGTCTCATCTACAATGCAGCCATTGTGATTAATGGTACAATACGACGTTAAACGTCACCCATCCACTAACCAGGATAACTATAACTCAACAGCGCTAATCGCACGATTTATGCGAGCACCCCCAAGTTAAAACATGGACAAACAATTTTTTACTCTTTCAAGTTTAAAATAGAGACTATAATCAAACGATGATTCAAGCTGTGAAGCGCAGGTAAATTTTATCCAGAGAATTTGCATAGAACAATTCAAATACGATTTTTTTCTACCCTTTTTCTGTCGAGTCCATTGCCAACATCGTTAAAGTTTCGTTAATTATGAAGCGTACTGTTATTCAGTAATTATTTGTTCTGGCAAGGAAATGGCGATATATATAGGCTATATTTCAGAATATTGTTTGTACATGTCAACATATTTTCCAACTAAAATAAACAGAAAATATTTTGCAATACGAGTGTAGAATAAATTGAAAACACGACATGGTGATAAAAGTTTTAAATTAATTCGAAATCAGAAAAAAAAATCAAATAGAAAATATCCACCACCATTGAAATTTATTTAAGTTTTTAATCGAAACACCTGTGCAAAGTAAAGTAGAATTTGACTTCTAGCTGTGAATATCTTCGCATAGAAACTAACAATTGCTTGAAAAAATGTTAAGAATATGTGTTTCTAGGTGACTAGTACCATAGAGTTATACATACAATTTCATTATAAGAGTAGCCTATTGGTTAAGATACAACCAACGGAAACCACTAATTCGTATTTCATTACACAAGCTTTAAGCTTAGCAGGAGAGGTTAACAAGACTGCAAGCAATATGCGACCCATATGATTACAAAAATAGTAAAAAGTCTAAACCAATAAAATTCGTCGTCAAGGCGACTAAGGGATTTCACACCGAAGAACGGGCAGCAGCGTCCTCTGCGTAATTAAAGCCGTACTGCGATCACCAACCCGCTCGCCAAGCGTGGTGATTATGGCAATTACCCCCAGGATCTACATACTAGTAGGTTCTACTGGGGAGACCCGTGCCCAGCAGTGGGCCATCATATGGGTTGATATGTATGACAGACGCTTAAAATCTCATCAAGCATTATCTTCACACTTAGTTTAAAACATTAGTTATCTCAGGCAAATTCGAGAGCTCAAATTATAATGGTTATGAATGTGTATTAATGTCAGCACACAAAATGGTTTTGCTTAAATAGTCCAAATTGTGTGTATTGTTAAAAAGTAATATTGTTAAACTTAAGGTCTTGCTAGTTAAAGTAACTTTGTTTTTCAAGGCCAGAAAAAAAAACAAATATTCTGAGGTGAACTGAAAGTATTAAATATATTTTTTTTTTGTCTGTTTATATACATTTGTTTCTTTTATATACCCTAAAGTTGTGTCCAATATTTAATTTAAAATCTCATAATACACTTTGTACTTAACAATGACCTACAAAAGTTTGGTGGTAATTAATCAAGTACGATTTCAATCCTCTCTAAGCTTTCAGAATCTCGCTATCTACCTACTATTATAATTCCTATCAATCCTTACTCAATGGCTTCTCAATTCTAATAAAACCTTTGCCTGAGCTTTGGTAAAATTTGAGAACTTTAAAATTGATGCCTAATTTTAACTTCTCACTTCAACGTCAACACTTACAAGAAAGTTTTAAACACACAACACTAACAAATTTGCAAACCAGAATCCACTCATGGTCTGTTAGAACATGACTTTATACAGATTACAGAGACCCCAGGGGCTCCGAGAGAATCTAATTTAGCTATAACACAATTTGTTGGGACTGGAGTAATGTCTCCGGCATAAGCGGAAAGCGATAAAAGCGAAATCGGTGAAGATGGCTTACGGGACACAGGTGAACAATTATGAACAGTAAGGTCTGTTTTTAAGGATGATTTTGATTGGCACAACTCTGAAATGGGCCGGTCATTCAAGTTAAGAGGACGGATAAATTAGTCCTTTATTTTGTTTATCGATGTTGTTTTTGTAAGTACAGCAACGAAGGTAAGCAAAGTATGAACATTAGCAATGTACGTGACATGGCCAGTACTTGTTGACAATAGTAATGAAGAGGATAATAAATAATATAATGTTACTGTTTTAATTAAGAGCTAATGTTATATTATACATACCTACATGTTTCTTTGTTATGGTACATTTTCGTAATATAATAATTACATTATTAGAACAAAAGCAGCTATTAATGTAATAATTTTATAATAATATTATTTAGAGATACCGCAGGATGATTATTATGATTTTGGTACACATACAGCGTATCCAACCAAGTTAATTATGTCACAGTTAATATTTCCTCCAAATAATAATCACACATTATGTAAGTAGTTCTAAATTCCAACGTTTTTTTTGCAAAATGGCTATTTTTTCTTTCGAAATGTTTTTTTTTAAATTGATTCAAAAGTGTGTTTTGTGTTTTGTAATTGTTAAAATAACCCGTTTTATAACGAAAGTATAAGATGCTGACTTATACTAGATACTTATGGTTTATCCTTAGTATCGTAAAAGTTCATTAACAGTTTCGATAGTCGATTTATTTTCATAATGATAAGCAAATTCAATTTGAAACTATTTTAAACATTTCATTAATAAAATATTAGTTAATCCATAGTTACTTTTTATAACATCTTTGCAAAACAATTTTAATACAACAAAACAATAACAACAAATAGATCAGAATGTTCATTCTGGTTTTGTTTCTTATCTATCTTTTTATTTACGTTCTGTTTTGTTTTCATGCTTAGTTTTTTTACAATACTTTCTTAGCTTTCATAGCATCCAGATTATGCGTGTAAGATTGCGCCATACAATACGACGATGTATATGTTAAATAACTTTTTAAATTGGTGCAAATATACTTACTTGCTCGTTTCTGATTTCCTCTTACTTGGAACGTTAGAAAACTAAATGCTCAAAGATAGCCATTCCAAAAAAAGGAACTATGGAAGAATGGACATCAAAGATAATTCAAAATCAGTCTCGCTATATCCCAACACTCGCAATTTGTTCACGAGGCATGTCTAATTGTCTAAAGGAATACCGTCTCAGTGGATTTGTGTAAGTCTCCATCCGATCCCGAGAATTAAGGTCTGAATGTTATACGTTCGTGGACAATTTGATAGAGGTAGTTGGGATAATTTAAAACGGATGTGTCAATACTCCTTTTTTGTCAATTAAATGTTAAATTCTCTTCAAGCCGCTTAAACTGCTGGCAAACTCACATGTATACTCGGAAAAGGTACGACTACTAACTCGAGGGTTTATATTTCCAGTTGTGGCCGGTACCTCTTTTTCAAAGCAATGAGAAAAGCTTTTAATAACTTTTTTTGCGTTATCAATCAAATTCTCAAAGTTTCTCAATTCAAACTCTTGTTCGAGATTACGTAATAAAAATGTTTGATAAGAATCTACAGAAAATAAAAACAACGATATAGACAAATAGGCTATCAATAGAAGACTTTTTGACTGCCCCTGTGGCGCGGTGGGAGTGTGTCCGACTGCTACGATCCACAAATTAATGTTCCGAGTCTGGGAGTACTTTGTGTTCGTGACTTGTATGTTTGTAAAGTCCCCCGCGATACACAGGGCTTGTACACAAATTCGTCAAAACAATAAGGCCTTTTTACAATCAAAACACTATTTTCACATCGCATTCACATGTTTTCCCATAAGACTGTGTGACGGTGTGAAAAAAGTTTTAGGTTTTTTTTCGTCATTAAATAAAAACAGTGACGTAAATCGAATAGGAACATGATACCTAACAACACATTAACAGATCGGACAGAGATTAATTTACACGTTGTATAACTAAGGCCAAGAATGTTTACAATATTGAAGTTAAATATTAGTTCTTTGTACGGCATACTTGTCAGTATTACTTAATAATATCGCCAGATGAACAGATTGGTTAATAATCAGCGATGGCTTAGAGCTGACGGTCCACGAAACGTGAGGAGTAGGTACATGTAACCTAGCACCAAACGAGAAGACTTTCTATGCATCCAAAAGTTAACTGAACAAAATTAATCTAGACTTGAAACGCAAAACGTCAACATGACCTGACCTGAGTCAGCTAAAATACTTCGCTACTACAATATAATTTGCTTGTTACCTTACAACGCCAAAAGGTTTACTCGTGCAATAAAATATCTTGTGCTCGAATTACCTGAAAATATAAAGAAATAAATTAGGTATTTATCTTGCTTCGTTTACTTTAATACTTTCGCCAACAAGTAAATGTAAAGTAATTAGTAGGTAGTCAGTATTCTCAAATAGAAATAGTGATTAAAGCTTGTATTCAATTTAACTACTTACGTATTTAGCAATCTAGCTGAAAACGTGAATCACTAGCTGTCTGCATGTCACTTGATCTAGAGACAGTAATTACATTTTACAAAGAAAACTGTTTAGTAAGTTAAAACGATACGTATTTTAGTATTCGATTAAATAATTGCTTAGAAATTTATTTATTTGTTTATTTGTTACTATAGTAGATATACTTTGAAGAATAAAACAAAATATTGTAAAAGTTTTGGCTTTTTACCCGATTGTAGGGAAGGGTTATGTTTTGCGCGTATCTTGTGTGTATGTATGTATATAATATTCTTTATTACCTGATATCTCACAATCCACTGAACGGATTTATACAGTTAAGTTCGTCTTAATCGCCCAAGTGTTCTTGGATATGTAACGTTTAAAAAAAACAAACATGGCGGCTGTGAGATGTCAAAATAAAGAGGTGTGAAAAAAAAAGTTGATTTGATTACTGCTTTATGGGTACCTATCAAATTAAAGGGCTCATTTTAAGCATTTCAAAAAGGTATACCATCATTATGACTGTAATACTAAAAAAAAGTTAGTTAGCAACTATTCTTTTTTCAATTTTCAATACTTGACAATAGCTGTGATAAAAGTTAGTTGTTACATCGGTTACATCCTACAACTACTAAAAAGTACAGAGGCATTAATGAATCTCGATGAACTTGGTGCCTCCGACTATATGAAATTAAATAATTCTGTAGGGGCTCTTGTTTCCATATTTTTTGTGCAGGCAGGTTTTTTTGTTTTTATATATTTTATTTATTTTATTTTATTTACTCAAGAAAACTTACAGCTATAATACAGATAGTGCTTAAAATAGATAAATAAGGCCAATTAAAAGTTTTCACAAATACATATAACAACAGCAAGAAAGAACAGACAACAGACAAAGATGGACAAAACAAAGTTACTATACGCATGTATACTATACTATATAATACTAATACCGGGAAATAACAATTATAATTTAAATAAATTATTAAACTTAATTACTGTACTATTACATTAACAATCAATGGCTTTCAAAAAAATATTGACAAATCCTCGCCCTTATTACATTTATTTTAATAACGAATAAATCCATATCAACCTCCTGGCACAATAAATTATATGACCTGCAAGCCCTGATCAAGTATATATATATATATTTTTTTTTATGTGTAAAAAATACCTGTGAGACCCTATACAAAGTATAAGAAGGTAGATACAGCCAGGTGTTCGATAAGGTAGCCTATAACCGGGGGCGATAATGTCCTAAGTAAAATAATTGCCTCCACATTAGATTATTATGCTACTAATAGCACAGGATAAGTAATACTACTACGTACAGAAAATAAATTCATAGTGTTTAACAAGGTTAAATAGTTTTCAATAGAAATTCGATCAATCAAAGTTATTATAATTTGAAAATTGGGTTCAAATTATGTAAGGACAAACTCATCGAATTGATTTAAAAATAATGCGTAAACTTTCGCGATTTGTACACATTATTAAAATATATATATTACGGGTCTTCATCGCGTGAATAATTTAAGGTAAAATACCTTGTTTATTGCCCGGCGTTTCGACCGTATTGCAACGGCCGTGGTCACGGAAAGACTAGTTGAGCTCAGCGTCGCCTCCGTGAAGCGCGGGTTTCGGAAACTACCCTCGCTTGATTTTTATCACTCACTATTACGGAACCGTCGGTACTTCGACACACAACACTAAGGACATCTGCACACTGGCGTGTAATGTTTGTTCGGCGGTGTATACACTTGCCGATCACGGGATTCCACGAAGTTGACAAACGGTATCCGTCTTCTCGGTTGAAATTGACATGTTTTTTTATTTCAACCGCTTCCCTCGCCATCCTGGAGTAATAGTGACGATCAGTGGAGAGGACCTGTGGTTTGTGTAGTTCAATCCAGTGATTGGTTCCCGCATCCAGCAAGTGTTCCGCTATTGCTGACTTGTTTGTCTGTCGGTTTTTCACAGCCAGTAGGTTTTGGGCAATAAACAAGGTATTTTACCTTAAATTATTCACGCGATTAAGACCCGTAATATATATATTTTAATAATGCGTAGTTAAAAAGAACAAGTAGTGTTTAAGCGATTTTGAGATTTTAAATACTTGGATCAAGTTTTTCTAATTGTTATTATTTTAAAAATACTAAGGCAGGTATCAAATACATTGTGTTTGTTTCTAAAAAACAAATATATTATTTTCTTAATGGACATGAATTGAAAATGGACTTGCTAAGACATTTATCTTTGTAGCACTATGTGCCCTTTTTGCTTAATTTTCTATGTCAGTGGAAAATTGATCTATACTAATAATAAAAAGCTGAAGAGTTCGTTTGTTTGTTTGAACGCGGTTATCTCAGGAACTACTGGTTCGAATTAAAAATGTCTTAACTGTTAGATAGCCCATTTATCGAGGAAGGCCATAGGCTACATATCATCACGCAACGACTAATAGGAGCGGAGCAGCAATGAAAAATGTTGAAAAAACAAGAAATATGTACGGTACGAAGTTGCGCGGGTCAGCTAGTATAGGATATAAAAACGTTTTTTTTTTGCTTTTTCTTGTGAAGCAGGAAACATTTATTAATTTAAAATAGACATCAGTGTAATTCGTCATAAACCTAGTATCAGTCAGTTGGTATTAGTAATTTTAACAATAAACTATACAAAATAATCATTAGACACATTATTGAAAGTAGTAACGATTCCGTAGGTACAAATAAATAATATAAATAATGTTAATGATAAACATTATTTATTTGTACCTACGGTTATAACACCACCTCTGATCAGAAAACATCAAAACACTAAAAGAAAAGCTTCTAACAAACGCGCTCGAACACCGCACACATTTCACAGAGTTCACGGACTAAGATCTGAATCTGGGACCACTTCGGACCACTTTGGTTTTTTAAGGTAAATAGCAATGTGAGATTATGGGTCCTACATTACTAGTAATCATGTTTACCCCTCCAGCTAAACTTAATGGCTTGTGTTAAGAGTAGGTTCACATCGGTAGTATAATGAGTGGGATTGGAATTCGTGACCTCACGGTTGCGAGTCCGATGACTTTTTGACCTTTGGCTACTTTGACCTAAATCTAATAATCCTAAATTTATTAGCTTTACCTAACATAAATTAAATTGAATATAAATATTTGATTAAAGAGGGTTCGGCTCTGTCAAAAAATTAGATAGAAACTTTAAATTATAGGGCACAAAAAAAATGTGTGAGTATCCAAATAGTTCTTCTAGTGGATAGTAATTAAATAAGTATTTTTTAATTACTATCCACTAGAAGATCTATTTAAAAAAATACTTATAATAATTTATTTATTGTTATAATTAATATAAATATCTTTTTACGGGTTGGTATTAAGATATAAAAATCTTGAAGTTACGGCAATTATGGCATTCGTAATCTAACATATGTACGAACGTATATTGGACTTTATTTTGTCCTGGTCTGTTTGTAATGGTTTCATGTGGGAGAGCGAGGCAGGCGGCCGTGTCGCTGTGTGCGTAGCGCTAAATAAAAATTCGCTCGGCGTAAAGCCCTTTTAAAAAATACAGTTTATAAAAAATCTATAATTGACTGAATAGAAAAATTCCATTAAATATTAAAAGTTGAATAAACATTATTTAAAAGAACGTAATAATTTATTTATTTGTATTAGTGTTTTTAATATCACGCGGGTACCACTCCGTTACTAATCTCGTCCACTGCTCTTTTCCTTCCCATAGCATGTGTCCTGTCCATCTCCATTTCAGGAGCTTGTAAAATGTATGTATGTTTTTAAATTTAGTTATGTTCTTTATTGTTTGCAGTCTCACCTTGTCTCTTCTTCTTACTCCAATTACGCTTCTTTCAATTCCGTTTTGATATACACACATCAAAAGTGTCTAGGGATCAAGCATTTTTATGCGGATTTCTTGAGATTGAGATGTGGCTTTGTAATAAATTTATGATTTTATAAATTTATATGGATCCTTTTTGGTGCATTTCATAATTTGAATCAGGAACTGTAAATCAAATTCGAGTAAAAGATGAAAATCAGCTGTCAATATTTTCCCTATAAAAACATACAACGCATTGAAGACATTATTAGTGCTACTGTTTCCCTACTACTGATTAAAACCAACGTTATTATGGAGCGGCGACGTCATTTAAGCAGGGAAGAAATGCTCAGAGCCGTGGGAATGATAGAAGCTGGTTCCCGGCAACGTACTGTGGCTTTAGCTCTGAATACAAGTCAGAGTGTTATCAGTCGACTTTGGACACGTTACCGAAGCACTGGTACCGTGGCTGAGCGCCATGGAGGACGGTATCGCTGCACCACACGGAGACAAGACCGATACATTCAAATCTTAACTCGAAGAGGTCCAACAATAACCGCCATGATGTTAGCCGTGAGGCTTCATCACTCTTCAGGGAACTTAATTAGCGACCAAACAGTCAGAAACCGCTTGCATGAAGTGAACCTTCATTCCCGAAGACCGCTACGGGTACCACCTATAGCAATGCACAATCGTAGGATTCGATATCAATGGGCTCTTGAACACAGAAATTGGGCAGAAGAACAATGGCGTTTCGTGTGCTTTTCTGATGAGTCTCGTTTTGGTATGAGACCGGATACAAGACGTATACGACACTGGAGAACCCCTGGACGCCAACAGCGATTAAAATCCTGCCAGGAAGTCCATCCTTATAGTGGTGGAACCATCATGGTATGGGCGGGTATTTGGATCGGCGGAAGAACTGAGTTGATTTGGATCAGAGGCAACCTCAACGCTCAAATTTATGCTGAGACGATTGTATCAGACGTCATCGTTCCTCTACAAGTGCAAATCGGTCCCTCATTTCAGTTAATGCATGATAATGCACGACCGCACACCGCAAGAGTTGTAAGACAGACTCTCGCCGCAGCTAACATCAATGTCCTGCCCTGGCCTGCTCAGTCGCCAGACTTGAACCCGATTGAGCATGCATGGGATATGCTACAGAGAAGAGCTCTGCCGAATATGGAGGGTATCCAGTCGCAAGAAGACCTTTTTTTGTTGTTGCAACGAACATGGGCGGCCATTCCACAGCGTGATTTGGATGAACTCATTTTGAGTATGCCAAACCGATGTTCTTGTGTTGTTAGTGTTCGCGGTAGAAACACGGATTATTAATTGTTTAAGTTACCCAATAAAATTTTAAAGAAAACTGTTATTTCAGTCTTTTTTTCGAACTTTAATGTTAGTGGTTCAAATGTCAAAAATCCCTTTATTAGGAAAATGGCAAATTTCTTTATTAATGCAAAGGTGACTTGGTTTATCGTTACTGTGACAAACGAAAACATTTTATTTGATGAATCCTTAAAGAAATAAAAAAAAAAAAATCAATCAGGAGAAAAGTTATTGCAAAAATATATGTTGATCCCTAGACACTTTTGATGTGTGTATTTCGATTTTCTTGAGTTGCTTCTCACTTAGTGCCCATGTTTGACATCCATATGATAAACATGGAAGGATACAGGTGTTATATTTTTTTCCTTTGATATGAATATCTCTGTCTTTCTGTACCCGCGTGATAGTAAATGAAATAGAGGTAGACAAACCAAATACTGGGAAAACAACATAAAAAAGATAGCAGGCCCAGAATGGACACGAATTGCAAAGGACAGGGAAAAATGGAAAGCTTTAGAGGAGGCCTTTGTCGGAGGACAAGCTGTAAAAGAAAAACCGGTCACCGATACAATTAATTAAAGTATAATGTAATACTATGCATATTATGTTACAGTAATAATAGCTTATTTTATTTATTTTTTTATTGTTTTAAATGATTTTCTTTTATCTTTGATATTTTCGCTGCATTTAAGTACTATATACGAACTCATCCTAGTAATGTGTAGTAATGTAAACTTGAGTGTTTTCCCTTTACGCAAAAGCTATTCAAAAGATTTTAATATAACTGTTCTGTATACTTTAAGCTATTATCATTATATTTTACACTTACTTTACATAACCTATATGAATGCAGACTGCAGTGCCAGTCTAATATTGAATGCAGTATTTCAAAAAGGTTTTGGATACACCTTAATATCCGAGCCATGAGCATCATGTCGCTTTTTAAGTTCTCTACGTCTATTTCTATAAAGTAGAGTGTATTTCATTGTAATAACAAGTGAGTTTTTTTTTTCCTGTAAGTCGATTAATATTAATTTAATTAAAAATACTTGCGGGCAAAATCTGATAGGCAGACTGGCCAAAACATATTTCCCCTTTTATGATTGTATATAAAACATGATTTTATTACAATACTCGATGAACGATGCGAATCTGCAGCCGGATCTCAGTCTAATAAGGTAAAACTACAAAGTTTATGTAACCTAACACACACTCCTAAATCTGTCAAAATATACGAAGCAGACAATAAGGTTTCTAGTTACGAAGACTAAGTAACGTCAAGTTTCTCAAACAACTCATTCGGTCCACACTAGAAACTTTTACAAAACTACATATTAGCTCATTGTATTCGTGAAGAAGAACGTTGATAAAAAACGTAATGTAAAAGGAACTTCAGTTCGCTTTGATAGAACCCTCGAGAACAAGTGAGATAGAAAAACATAGTTTGGCAGATTTGAAAAGAAAATTATTCCAGCGTGAGTAAAAAGTTTTCCTGTAAAAAGAACCGTTGTTACGTAAAAATATTTATTAATAGTTAGAGATTGTAGGCCATTTAGATATAGGTAACTTTTCTCATTATAGTTTCGTCATCTCCGTCATCTCCGTCCGTCTGTCTATCTTGCCGTCCGTATAAGGATGAAATGTATAGTGTAGATATCTTGTATAAGCCGCTACTTAGTGGAATACTTAAATAAAAATACAAAAGTAACGCTTAATAAATACTTTCAACTGAAATTATTTTCAACATGGCAGTTTTTCGGCAATAAATCAAAGACGGTATATCACCGTCTTTGATTTATTGCCGAAAGACTGCGCTTCTCAACAAAAGGACGTAAGTGCCATAAAGATATGCTGTTTTTCAGATGTATTTTTTCACATGTAGTACGTTTCTTTGTAGTAACACTGAGCATATGTAAGGGAGATATTCAGTATATTTATATCGTTAAAATCCGACTTCAAATAAAATAAATAACCGCGCCTCAATTGTTTTTTTAAAAAATGATTCCATTTTCGACTTAATTATAAAACTCACATGATTTTCTTGATAAAATATGAATTTTGATGATATTCCAAAGAACAATTCATCATCTTCTTGATAATAGTTACTGTTGCCAAAGTTACTTAGGTCAATATTTTTGTAAACATTTTTTGTCGTTTTAGTATAAGTTATTGTCGATAATAATATTAATCAATTTCCATGTATTTAAACTGTCTAAATTTTTTAAAAATCTCAAAGGACTCTCTAAGGACGTTTTTTTCCCGAAACGTATTTTTTTGTTGCCATAATAAAAGTTACTATTCACGATAAGCTCTATAATTTCATCATCTTTGGACACCATGTTTCGACATTTTGGTGCAATAAGTATATAAAAATATTTATACCAACTAAGCCTATGCAGGAATTTACTTTTGCGTGATTAACTATACAATATAATTATTTTTAGAAATTGTAATTATTAGGAAGTACAAACTTGCGTGTTCGACACTGCAGCACAAACATTTAAAATTAAGTTTCTTAAATTGTAACGAGATACAAGTTCATTGGTTTTGAAATAATGGTATAAAATTTGCAAGACTTATTCCGCCGCAGGAAAACATCGACACCTACTGAGGACTAGGAATTTTCAACTTGTCATGCTCACAAGCTCAATTTTAACAAATTGGCTGTCAAGTTCAGTTCCTCACAAAATATTTTGCATCGAATACTGCATATTTTGTTCCTTTTTCCATCCTTAGGTGAGAAACAAGTTTTTACCAACTTGATAGTCAGCTGTGTCATAGCGTAAACAAATTAATTATACGAGACCAGGTGGAAAGATTTTTAGATTGACGACAGATTTAGCACACAAGTAACTACTATGTAGTAGGATGTAGAATGAAACGCATATGTTGGTACAGACCTACTTTTATTTTCTTAAACTTTACATTGGTTTAGTGTGTTGGATCAGTTTAATGTGTAAACAAAATGATCGACGTTGGTAACGCTAATGTTACCAATCTTATGATTGAGGACATGCTACTGAATGGAAAATACAGTGTGATCTAGGCTTTGGCTCAGTACTTGACAGGACAAAACTCTTGGATGCGTGACAAGTCGGATTAATAAATAATGAAGAACTCGAACTCTTTGGCTAAACTTTGTAGTGTTACTCTTACCTCATAAGTATATATTCTTGTAGTGTTCTTCTCTTGGATATATTCCAGTTGTTATGTATGTCGCTATTTTAACATTAATATCTCTTCTCTAATATCTCTTTAATATTTATTGTAAACAATTATTTTTGATAAATCATTCAGACAAATATTTTCATGGTTTCTATAACGATAGATAAGCAAAGAGTTCTTTGTATTTTTGTATAAAGTTTGTACTGTCATTAGAGAGTTTCTAGAGAGATTTCTTTATGAGGAAAAATCTGAAGAAAAGGCAGTGAAGGGACAGTTCTCCAAGAGTAAACAGTGAAGCAACAGTTCTCCGAGAGTAAACAGTGAAGCGACAGCGAACAACGAACCAGTGGCCGTCGCATCTCTACCTACCGACGCCGCATCTCTACCTACCGACGCCGCACCTCTACCTATCGACGCCGCATCTCTACCTACCGACGCCGCACGTCTGCCTACCGACGCCGCATCTCTACCTACCGACGCCGCATCTCTACCTACCGACGCCGCATCTCTACCTACCGACGCCGCATCTCTCTCTACCGACTCCGCATCTATCTCTACCGACGACTCCTAGGTTTATTTTTAGCTTTAAGTAGTTTTAAGCTTTCGGTAGAAAGCTTAAAACTACTTAAAGTACTTTTCCTGTAATTATAGTCCTCCAATCTTAATCTAAGGTTTTATTTCACTACAACTTTCTTCGCGTACCTTCATAATCTTAATAACATTTGACAAAATTGTTTAAAGATTAATGGCTAAAGTTACTATAGCGAATGCATTGCGTACAAGATTGATAACATGTCGATAACCCGTACGTCTAAGGTCTTGAGCTAAAGGAATGAGATGGAGTAGATATTTTCAATAGGAGTACAGGCATAGAAATATTTATGTCTTGGTTTAATAAAAAGTCTTTAATATACTTAAAAGCATTATGAAGGGCCAATCAAATCCGCAAAACTATTTGTTTAGTTTCAATAAATATTAAATTAGAGTATTCATATTTGTAAACCCACCTAAAGAGACAGCGCAGTGCATAATTTAAAATGAAAAAAAAA
This sequence comes from Herminia tarsipennalis, assembly GCA_945859575.2. Classification (NCBI taxonomy): domain Eukaryota; kingdom Metazoa; phylum Arthropoda; class Insecta; order Lepidoptera; family Erebidae; genus Herminia; species Herminia tarsipennalis. The sequence goes on from OX243844.2 coordinate 23,647,193, forward strand.
AGAGTAATATATATATATATATATCACTCTGAACTCTATATTTTTCTTCAGATCTACTTGACTCACAAACGGGACTAAAACGTGTTAATAATTTTAGATTTAAGATAAAGTTTAGAATAGATTAGAATATGCGTTATACTTACAGCTTCGAATTTCGAAATAGCTTCAGATTATTGAGATGTTACTACCTCAGTCCAACTGGAACACCGGACTAGCTAATACCTACCGTGAACTAACTCGGATTATTACAAACGCTGTTATAAATATTTCCTTTTGTTACTGACCCACTTGTGCAAGAAATTCTAAGTACACTGCTAAACTTGTCCGCTTTGCCAAAATTATCGTCGAGGTACCGCTTGTTTTATACCACCGTATGCTTCCACTAATTCCCCCCTTTGTGACATTGAACACCAGGATGGTATTCGGGCATTTGACGTGTATGATTTTTATTTTAACCCGTTCAGTTTTGTGGACAGCTGGTTACTAAAGCATGCAATCTCTTTGACTTTATCTTGCATTAATTAGCAGCGAAAAGCAAATATACTCTGCTCTGAATTTACTTTGATAAATATATTTGGAATGTGTACGGAATTACAAAGGGTTTAATGAAGAAGGATCGTAATATTATATTGTTTTGTTTAGATTATGCTACAGTACCTTCTTACTCTTCAGATTTTTAAGTTAAGGCCTTATTTCTTTAAAATACTTATTAATGTTTGCTTTCATTGTGTATTTTTAGACTGCTTTCATTTAACCGATCCTTATCTTGAAGCTCTACTCTACGTTTTTATTCCTTTTATATTTTTACCGTAAATTCGTTATTTATAAGCCGTAAACTCCACTTACAGAATAATAAAATCTGTAAGTATGTGTAACAGTCCGCTTTGCAATTTAAATCCCAAAATATGAATAGTACCTACTTAATGATATAATAATGAGGATTTTTTAATGGAATTTCCAAATGGAAAATATTAGGTAGAAATAAAAATATTCAAAAGTGAAAGTAAAACAAAAACAAGTTTTAAATAAAATAGCACAAGTTTTAACCAAGAAATAATAAATAGAAAAAGATTATCTTGGGATTAAAAGAAAAATCTTAAAAATACATAAAAAAAAACAATCCGAAACTTCAACAGTTTTTTTTAAATTCAAAAACAAATATATCCCGCCAAAAACATTCTGTAAAAAACTAGCCAAGTCTCGATGAAGCTGCTTGTTTATCTCTCAAAAGTAATGAAATCTAAACAAATCCATGCCAAGTCTAAGGTTCCTTACTGCGATTTCTTTATTATTATAGTCAATGTTGTGTGACTTGGCCGTTGAACATTCTTTATACGTTAGTGGGTACAAGTCAATCAGGACTCGATCAATAACCAGTCAATTGTAAGCTTGATAAAGCTGCGTATTTCAAGAATACTTATGAACAAGTATACCTTTAATGTACATAGATCTAGATACTTTGATTCCTTTGAACTTGTATTCATAAACATGAATAGACGTTTCCTTTTTCTCGATAAAATAGTTTTGGTGAACAGTTGCATCATCTTACTTCTTACTACTACTAATAAAAACGAAAGTTTGCATATAGATGGATATGGATGGATGAATGGATAGGTGGATGGATGATTCTTACTCAATTATGCCAAAACGACTTGACGGATCCGAACTAAGGGCACAGAGATGGTCTAGAATAGCACATTTATCCAGGAAAACTATACAGTTCTTATGAGGGATTTGTTTTTCAAAAATATCACCCGTACGAAGTCGCGGGCAACTCGTGTTTCACAATTTACAGCTATTTAGTTGCCACGTGTTATTTGGTGTTTTGAAAGCGTCAGGCTATCATAATTGTTGCATTTATTACGTTAGAATTTTATTTAGCGAATGAACATAAAAATAGCCTAATTACATAATTTCTCATAATTCTTTCTTTATAAGGTATCCATTCAATTTTAACCAGAATAATGTTACAGAGATTAATGTTAGTCAAACCCATTAATTTCTATTATGCTGTAGGTGGCTACAATACAATCGACCTTTCACCTGTTCATTTGAAGTCTAGTTCGTATTATCAGATAACACTCTTTTCATTTGATTGATTTTAAACTAGTTCAACACATTATATTTAAAGTACATAAGGAATATTTTAATTTGAGTCATAGTTTGAGTTGCAAACTGTTAGCTTTTGCAGACTAAGTCGAACTCTTGGCGGTGTCAACATGAAGTTTGTTGTTAAAGCCTTTGTATCAAAGTTGCAGTACTAATATTATGTGGAACTATAAATCCTTAGTTAATAGAAATACAAATAAAGATATAGCAAAAAGAACTACATTCCAATCAGGTGTCCATAAGACATCTTTTTCTTTTTTGTTTAGGTTGTAGGTACCTACAACAAACTCATAGTGTGGTCTATTCGTACTTTATGATGTAGCAAGAATGAATGAATTCAAACAAACAAACTCTTTCTACTTATAAATCGAGAAACAGACTACACTACCTTTTAAATTAGTTACTTTTTTCAATATTTATCCCCTAAAGGTTCATTTTCGTGTATGACGAATGCGTCAGTTGTCGGCAGCGCGCGTCTGTCGCAGACCTCGGAAACGGCGCCATACATTCTCATACTCTGACTATTGTCGGATCGGCCGCGCGCCTTTGAACCTTTACACTGTAATAAAGGTTTGGTCGCTTTTTCGGACGATAAAATAAATGAAAGAGTAAAAGAAATAAATCTTTTGTTTTAAACTTAAAATAACTGATGAAAATAATCCTTCGCAGGAAGGTTTATATTGTTTCTTTTGTTTTAGTCTCATCAATTCAACTTCTAAACATTAAATCATGCTTTGTTCCGTTGGTTTTATGTGAACAAATTAACCGATGCCTGCAATTCATCTGTAAAGGCTCAATTTCGGTTCAAAGCGATGACAGCTGCCAAAGGAGCTTGCAAATAGAATTGATGTATAATTTATTGGAGTTTTCAATCAAAGGTGGGAATATATATAACTTATTAAATATGGTTTAAATTTCGCTATCTGCATGGGCCAAAAGTTTGGCCAATTCAATACGTATATTAAAATAATTTATTAGTAAAAATAATGCGTGTAAATAAGGGAGATCATTTTTAATAATGTTATCTGATAGGCAGATTGCACGATCTTTTTATATTTTTTTGTAATAGTATCCAGTGCAATGATGCAGATATTTTTAAATTTGTTCTGTTCTATTATCTGGATTACGTCCGTAGTATAAATATACTCTACGTCAGATATAAATATCATATGCTTTAACTTCTTTGTCTCAATTTTATCAACTTCGTAGGACACTTTCGTGTAAAATATCACTCAATGTTTCTAAATTAATCTTCTATTTCTGCTCGAAACATAAAGGCTAATTAGTCTTGATGTAGTATGAGCTAATTCATTCATCGTCACTTTCTTATCAGGTAAATAAGTCCAGTTATCCATTTAGTAATTTTGGCCCACTGCTGCACTGTAGCGTTAGTGATTCATTATTTAAAATTAAGTAGCCTAGCCTGAGAATTTCGTGCGCTTAGCTTGTAAAATATAGCTAATATTCTAAATTTTTTTCAAAGCTCGCTATTAATCAAAGCAACGAAGTACCATAACCCACAAACACTGAGATTCACAACAATTTAAACAAGCTTAATTTAATAAAAGGCTTAGTCTCTCGAGACAAACTTTAGGAGCGAATAAAAAAACCGTTTTGAGGGTAACAGTGTAAAATTTCATCGGAACCCTTTTAAATAAGTCACGGTACGGGACTCGACGGTTTTATCTCACGATGAAAGTAAAGTTGGGTTAGTACATAATTAAGAAGGCGTAACCAGTGATGTGGGTGAAAACTGACTAGAAGAGACTTAAGAACTTTGTTATCTTGATTTGTTTGAGAACTCCAGAAATTTCCGCTCTACGAAACTTATGGTATTATTTGTTAATGTGTGCTATTTATAGACCACGTACATTCTGATAAAAAATACTAATCTTTGTTCTAATATAATAATATATTTTATAGCTAAACACTTTAAAAAACTGCTAAGTAAAAACAGAACTTATTGAGAACTAGCTGTGCCCGCGACTTCGTTCGCGTGAAATCGGGTTTAAATTAAGGTAGTTTATGTTACGAAATAACTTCTGTGTAAATATGTTGGAAACAGTCCTGTCGGGTGAGCCGCGATATGATTCAGCAGCGGAGAATCATCATATAGTCATCTATTGCTTATAGCTTCAACACCCAAAAGCTTTGTGAAAATAAATAAGTACCAAATACAGACTCTTTAGGTATTCGTTTACTGTGTTTTTCTGTCAATAATGTGTGTTATTTGTGTCTCTTTTCTTTTTGTCTATTGTTATTTTTATTATTTTACTGTTTTATTTATTGCTTTTTTTATCTTCTGCATGACTTTTCCTGTTAAATTATAAGAATGTCTATACATGTGTCTTCTGTGTACTAAATAAAAATCGTTCTATTCTATTATTTTATATAGTTAATTTGGTGTGCGGCTTAAAAAGTGGGTTTTCTGTTGTTTTTGTTTCATTCTTTCAACGTTAAACCTACTTAATACCTAATAATTTTCAATAGAATTTGTACTAAAATTTTGGTACTTCCCATTTGATCAAATGTTTATCGTAAACTTGTAAAGCCTAAGTACTTAACTGTCATAGTTTTCCTTATAAATTTTGTATTTATACTACTACCGTGATTTTTTTCACATACCCAACATCAACCATTTAGTTGGCAGGGGAACACTTGACTCTAACAAAAATGTTCACTATAAAGCCTAATATTACACAAAGGAATCCTTAAATCTAAAAATAGTCATCGCAAACCCTAAACGCTTTTTAAAAGGCCTATCTAATGAAACGTGAAATTTACCACACGATGATGATGAGGTGAAAAAAAATCACATCCTCAATTTACATATAAGAGAGTACCTCTCTTATATGTTACAATGATGCAAGTAAGAAAAAAAGACATGGACTTCCCCTCCCCCAGACTCCGCGTTGACAAACAATGGCCCCCACCCCCCACCCCTCCTCCCGTCACCCGAAATATTCACACTTGGCCGATGAGTCATTCATTATCGTTGAATTGATGAACACTTGATATACAACCATAACCCCAAAACATGATCCTCGATGCACCTGTGTGATGCGTGGTCAAACAAACGGACAGACAGACAAACATTTCTAGAAATGATAGCAATATGTTCCTTTTTAATACTATTTTAAAACTTCTTTTATTAAGTATAGAACATCATTGAATACAACGCCATCTACTTTCAAAACCCGTGAAGTTTCTTCTAATACTTAATGTTTTTTTATTAATTTAAGCAATTTAATTAAATAAATAGGAGAATATTGCCACTCAGCAAGAAACGTATCCGTCATCGCCGTCATCCGTCATAAGGAATTGTTTGATCACGGTGACCAATTTGATTTCATAGATGGCGCTACATGTTTTTTTTACGTGTGTAATGTCTTTTTTTGAGCACGAACACATCAATTCTGAAAAATATCGAATACTTGTTAAATTGTAATGTAATATTGTTTTTCATTTCTACTACGATTAATTTAGTACTCTCAGCAGTTCATGCAATACCTATAAATATCTTACATAAGTGCATATTTCACTTGATTTTTAATATAAAAAATGTTAACCAAAGCATGTAAGTTACCTATGGTCGAAAAAATAACTATAACATTGAGAAAAATATTAAAAAAGGACAAAGACAATTTTAAAAAAATACAAAAAGAACATAATCAGATATCAGATTCGAGCCTGAGACTTCGTCGACAAAGACCGCTAGCATAGCTTCGAGGCTATACTGTTCGCTACTTACAACGTCAAAATAACTGTTCTTATGAAACTTAAAAATGTTGTGTATAGCTCCTTATAGTTTTAGCGTGAAGTTATGTATTCCATGGGTTATAATTAAAGATAACGTCTAATTGTGGAAAAAATTGTGATAAACCATTATGGTGCGACAAAAATACGTTGCTACTCGTTCCCCATAGACGTTAGCGTAATCATTCATAGTGTAAATAATGTCCTAGGTATAGTATTTACTATAAAACTGTAAATTTTCAAAAAGATCCGTCAAGTAGTTACTGTTTTATAACGAAAAATAGCTACAGACATTATCCCTTACTGCTTAGCTCCTATGGGAAAAAGCGTGATAATTTATAGCCTAAATGGTAATACGCATCTATTAGATTGCACGTGCAAAATTTCAACCGAATCTGTCCGGTAGTTTTTGCGTGATGCGTGTTCAAACAGACAGACAGACATTTCTAAAAATGCAGCAAAGTGTTTAAAAACTCTTTTCGAACATTTCCTAATTTTTTTTTCACTAAGTTTGGCCATGTACAGACACGTGAAATTTACAATTTTATTATATGTATAGATATAGATAGATAGCATGATTCTATTCACGCGCGATGGCTTATTATTAGCGTATTTCATGTATAACTTTGGTGTTTATATACCGATTTCTATGATTCTTTTTTATGGAATAATAATTATGTTATTTTTTTTAATTAGGGATGACTGAGAGTGTTATAAACGTAAGAGTAGACAAATATAATCAGAAAGCTTTGAACTGCTAAACTATCGGGAGTTACACGTGATATTGTGAGTCAACCATAAAAGATAGACATATGCTGTCGTGGGATATTTTTTATATAATTTTAAGAACATTTCCGTCATACATGATTTCTGTGTAGCTTTAACCATTAAGGTTGCACACGCGACGGAAGCTTAAAAAATGGAGTAACTTCTCCCGTTTTCCCAACATTTCCCTTCACTGCTCTGCTCCTATTGATTGTATCGTGATGAAAAGTATACTTTAACCAACTCAGGAGTATGAAAATTAATTGTACCAAGTTTCGTTAAAATCCGTCGAGTAGTTTTTGTTTAAAAACTAAACTTCAACACCAACCATCGAATGGTGCGCAGCTGTTTAACCTTACAACCATCAAAAATATCTAGAAAACATATTATCAGAAAACAACTGCTCTCTCGTGATTACGATTCTAACGAAGTTGATACTTGCTCTGTAAAGTCAATATTGGAAATCGCAAATTCTAGTCTAAATTTTAAAGAAAAATATAACAAAATAGAATCAATACTAAAAGAAGTTATAAAACGTAACCCAAACTGTAACAAGCCTAACCAACCAAGCGGAAGAACTTTGGAGTTACTGGAGAAAAGAAGATCACTAATAAACAAACAGGAAAGTAAAAGGACTCTAAGTAAAGTAGCAAAACTTAATAAACAAATAAGAGAAAGTATGAAAAGTGATAGAAAAGAAAAAAGATTGAAAACATTACAAAAACACATTTTAAGAACAGGAGGTGTCAAGAAAGCTCTAAAAGAACTGAGAGAAAAAGGTAAAGAATGGGTCCCCAAACTAAAAACAAGAAAAACCAACATAACAAATCGAAAAGAAATACAAAAACTAGCTACAAACTTTTATAAAACCCTCTATTTGGACGAAAATACCTTAGAACATACTATTTCTGAACCGGAACCAGCGATACTAAGGTCAGAGGTGGAGAGGGCTATAAACTCACAAAAGATGGAGAAAGCACCAGGGCCAGACAACATCCCTAACGAGCTGATGAGAGGCACCGTTGAAGAAATAAGTTTGGCATTGACTGAAATATTTAATAAAAGAGACCCTTTGCACAGGCCACATACCGAGCCAATGGGGCTATTCTTACATTATACTTATCCACAAAAAAGGCGCAAAAGATGATATCGAAAACTATAGACCGATAAGTCTCATATCAAATGTATACAAAGTCTTTGCAAAAGTGATACTGGACCGAAAATCAAAAATATTAGATGAGAATCAACCCATTGAGCAGGCAGGATTTCGGAAAAATTTCAGCACCATAGATCACATTCACACCATAAAACAAATTCTGGAAAAATATAATGAGTATCAGAAGTCTATCTATATTGCATTTATTGATTACTCCAAGGCCTTTGACAGCTTGATCCACTACTTCATCTGGTTAAGTCTGGAAGAACATAGTATAAACAAGACGTACATAAACCTTATAAAAAATATTTACAGCAGAAGTAGTGTAAGGTTGGAATCGACAGGTGACCCGTTCCCAATCAACAGAGGCGTCAGACAAGGCGATCCATTGTCACCAAAACTGTTCTCAGCAGTGTTGGAAAGTATATTTCGGAAGATGAACTGGGACGACTTTGTTATCAATATAAATGGCCAAAATTTAAACCATCTTAGATTCGCAGATGATCTAGTCCTCCTAGAAAACGACCCTAAAAAACTCAAAAATATGATTCAACAGCTAGCGGGGAGCAGTGAGGAGGTGGAACTAAAAATGAACCTCGAAAAAACGAAAGTTATGACCAACTCGTCTGAGGTAGAAATTAAACTAAATGGGACACAGCTTGAATATGTAAGCGAATATGTTTACCTTGGACAAATAATATCCCCTGGGGACCAGATGACCAAAGAAATCTATAAAAGAGTGGCAAATGTATGGAAGAAGTACTGGTCTCTCAAAGAGATCATGAAAAGCAAGGAGCTAAACATAAACATTAAAAGGAAAGCTTATACCACCTGTGTCTTGCCCTGTATAACTTATGGCTGTGAAACCTGGGCCCTCACTGAACAACATAGAAACAAATTAGCAGTGTGCCAGCGGGCAATGGAGAGAAGTATATTGGGGATAAAAATTAAAGATAGAATCACTAGCTCAGAGATCAGAGAAAATACCAAAATCCCTGACATACTCAATCGAATCGACCAACAAAAATGAAGATGGACAGGCCACATGCTACGCTGTAAGGTCGAAAAATGGTCCAAGCAAGTTACCCTTTGGTACCCACGGGATGGTAAGCGTAATCGAGGACGCCCCACAAGACGTTGGGAGGACGAGCTCCGCTATACTCTTGGTACATACTGGACTAGGGTGGCTCTTGATCGAGCACACTGGAGAGAATTAGAGGAGGCCTTTGCCAATAGGCACTCCGAAATTAGAGACACAATTTAGTTGCATTATTTAATTAAAATCATTTTATTACTGTACATTTTCGGAGAAATAAAGGCTATTTTTATTTTTAAATGTTGATAAACTTTCGCGATTTGTACACATTATTAAAATATATATATTACGGGTCTTAATCGCGTGAATAATTTAAGGTATAGAGTCTTCCCGTGACCACGGCCGTTGCAATACGGTCGAAACGTCGGGCAATAAACAAGGTATTTTACCTTAAATTATTCACGCGATTAAGACCCGTAATATATATATTTTAATAATATTTTTATTTTTATTTTATTTTTAGTTTTTGTTTCTATAACGGTTATACAGACAGACAGACAGACAGACAAAAATTTTACTGATTGCATTTTTAGCATTAGTATCGATCCCTAATCACCCCCTGATAGTTATTTTGAAAATATATTTCATGTACAGAATTGACCTCTCTACAGATTTATTATAAGTATAGATTAACTAATTCAGACATCGAACGACAAATGTTATTAATTATTAGGGGGGTAGTGAGCAAAAACTTATATGAATAATTGAAAAATAGCAAAACACAGAGGCCATGCGCAAACATCTTCGAAACAGATGCAGTCAATAAATAATGAATGCGAACAAACGATATGAGAAATGACAAATTCGTAGTAAGTGCTAAGGCACAGCAATACAAATTGAGACCTATTCGTTTCAAAATTATGTACAATTTGGCATAGCAACTACCGGCTGCATGACTTTGATTTTTTGATAGTTGGAGTCAACAGAGACACAACACAGTAATTGTTGGAATACGCGAGTAGCACACATTATTTCTACGGTTTTCAAACTTTTTTACATTGTATTCTTAATTGTAGCACAACTAATCGAGTTTAATACTATAAAAATAGTGTAATTATTTAACAGTTTTAATATTATTTTAATTTGGCGAGGTCTTTTTCTGCTTTTACTACTATCGTGGGTCATGAGTCGGTTTTCCATGCATGTATCTTGCAGTGCTTGATCCAAACATAACGAAAATCCATTTCAGTAGCAGTTTTGTTTTATTTTTGCTTGTAGTGTTTTGTTAAAAGCAGTTAGGTGGTCATTCACATAGACCCGCTGGAGACCCAATTGACTGATAAAGGGTTTGACTTATTACAATATTTAGCAGCCGCTATAAAATCTTCTTTGATATAGCGGTTACAAAAACATACTATAATAGGTTTTGCAAGATCTTTCTCCCGTGTGAGTACTCTGGTAAGAAAATTGATTTGGCATTTCGTAATAGGTAATCTATTTAAACACCGATTTTGGTAACAATGTCATCCAAGTTTTCATTTGTTTTCTGAGGTATACCTTTATTTCGATATTTTTCATCCGATTCCATTGTTCCTTAGCAATCGAGTCCTCTTGTAGCTGGTCTAAGTGAACTTGTATAAGATTCACTTGCTCCTGCATCTTTTCCACCTGCAACAAGCGCGCTTCCATCTCTTTAACCTTGGTGTTAAATTCTTTAAGCTCTTTGGTAGTTTCACTTAGCGATGACTTAATGACAGCAAACTGCAAAAAAGCACACAAATTTCGTCTTTAAGACGTGCTATTGGAGCTAATTTGTCCGAGAGAGCACGAATCTCTTTTAAGATAAGAGATTCCGTTTTAGTCAGTGGCGATGACGGTGTTTAACAGTTGTTACAACGCCACGTTAGTTTTCTGTCTCCAAGTCTTCTATATCCGGCTTCTGTTATGCCTCCGCAGTGAAAATGTATTTTTTGTTGCAAATTGTGTAATTAGCACCATCCAACAACGACTCGTTACATGATTCGCAATTGAATGTCTCCATTGCTGATTTAGTGTATGAAAAAAAAACTTTGAAAATCACTGGAATACAACTTCAACTTAGCGAGGGTAGGTATTGACAACGTCCGTTCGGTACAGGACCTACGACGGAATGAAATATTTAAAAGGTACATTACTATAAAGCTAAACATTTAAAACACAAGTTGATAAAGAGAAAACTAAAAAAAATAATTTAGTAATGTGATTAAACAAAGCCGTGTCGGTTTTCACTTGCGGGCAACAAGATAAGCCGCTTTAGATCCCAAACCTCCGTGGTAGTTCTTGACCCTTCATATTTTAACCACTATCTAACGCCAGGGCCACATCTAGTTGTCTTATCGTAACCCAACCGCAGCTACTTAAGCTGACAAAAGTTTGTAGCAACCCGTAGTTTCGTTTTTTTTCCACACTTAAAAGTTTTTGGAAGATGTGATCTTTTGGAAAACGGATTGACTATTTTGTTTATTGTTTTACTACCTTTTTTTTTTTTTTTTTTTTGTTCGGCGGGAAAAATTCCTGACGAACACCCCCACCATCCGGGGAAGATGATGGAGGTAGTGTGGGGTTTGCACCCACTAAAAAACCCGCCGTGTATCGCTCGCCACCTTTGCGAACGGGCCGCCGAGATTCGTTATACCGTCGGCGGCCCGCCCAGTGGCAATGCCCGGACGCGATGTTGTTGCGTTCCGGGCATTTCACACCTATGCGGCCCCTGGATACACACAGGGCGCCGCGCCTTCACGGAAGGCCGCGGGCGGGGCAGATTACCCCGTATGCCCGCCCGCAGCCCCACCTAAGGCGGCATCAAGCGCAGATATGCGCGCCGACGCCGCCCGGTTCGCCGGCGACGGAGCGGGCCTGACGCGCTCCGCCGCCTCCTTCTGCGAGATGACATCCTCGCAGAAGGATGCGACCGCATTCCACGACCCCTCGCCCCGGACCATGGACAGAACCACGGCCGGCAACGAGAGGTCACTTCCGACCACTGCGGTGAGAACTCGACGTTGCCCCTCCCAAGCTGGACAATGCTGGAGGGTGTGCTGCGCCGAGTCCTCACCGCAGTCGCAGTGGTGGCAGGCGGGACTCGGTTCCCTCCTAGCGACCGTGTGCAGGTACTTCCCGAAGCACCCGTGCCCGGAGAGGACCTGCACCAGCCGGAAGGAAAGGGTCCCGTGCTGCCGCCCCGCCCACTCCTCCAGGACCGGCCGGAGCGCCTCCACGGTTCGAACACCTGCCCGTGGAGCCTCCAGCCGGCCCTGCCACCGGGCCATGATTGCCCGGTGGGCCTCACCGCGCCAAGCGCGTAGCTCCTCGGGCAGGGGCACCGAACCCCCTGCCCGAACAGCCACCGCCCGCCGATGCACTTCGGCGAGCACTTCCGCATCCAAATCCCACGGGGGTGTGCCGGCCAATGCGCACGCCGCCTCTGCAGACACCGTGCGGTATCCGCGTATGGCCCTGACCGCCATGGTCCGCTGGGGTCTCCCTAAGCGGACCCTATTCTGGGCGGTCAGGGACGCCGCCCACACGGGTGCGCCGTACAAAGCCATTGACCGCACCACCCCCGTGTACAACCGTCTACTCGAGGCACTGGGTCCGCCCAGGTTCGGCAACAGCCTCCCCAGTGCGGACGCCGCAGCCTCGAGTTTTGGCGCCAAAATGCGAAAGTGCTCGTCGAAGAGCCACCGCCCGTCTACTACCAGGCCCAGATACTTCATCTGGGCCCGGACCTGTACGAGGACCGAGCCGACGGCTATCGAGGCGCCAGCAGGTGGACCGCGACGGGGCCCATGGAATAATAGGGCCTCCGTCTTAGAAAGAGCCACCCTAAGCCCCAGCGCCTCGATGCGCCCGACCATTCGGGAAATCCCTAGGTTGGCCAGGCGCGCCGCCTCCTCAAAATTCCCACCCCGGGCCGTGATGAGGGTGTCATCCGCATAGCAGATGACCCCTATCCCGGGGGGGAAGCCACACCGCAGGGCCCAGTCGTAGCCAATGTTCCACAAAAGGGGCCCTAAGACAGAGCCCTGTGGAACACCGCACGAGACGTCCCTGCGGATTACCTCACCCTCTCGGTCCTCGTACAGGATCCTCCTGCCTTCGAGGTAGTCTGCCACTAGCTGCCTCAGGTACGCGGGCACTCCATGATACCGGAGCGCCTCGTTGATACAGCTGAATGGCAGAGACCCGAAGGCGTTGGCGATATCGAGCGATATCGCCAACATTACTCCTCCACCGGCGACGGCCTCCTCCGATGCGGCCCTCAAGCGCAGAATGGCCCCAATGGTCGAGCGCCCAGCACGAAAGCCGTACTGAGCGTCCGACAGATTAGGGCCGACCTCGTTCAAATGCCGGACGATGCGGGTAGCGAGAATCCTCTCCAGCAACTTCCCCGCCTCGTCCAGCAACACGATAGGCCTGTAGGCCGCAATTGAGTCGGGAGGCCGTCCCGGCTTTGGAAGGAGCACCAGCTTCCCTGCCTTCCAGCAGTCAGGGAACCGTCCGGACGCCACGTCCAAAAAAAACTTTGAAAATCACTGGAATACAACTTCAACTTAGCGAGGGTAGGTATTGACAACGTCCGTTCGGTACAGGACCTACGACGGAATGAAATATTTAAAAGGTTTTAAATGTTTAGCTTTATAGTAATGTACTATAAAGCTAAACATTTAAAACACAAGTTGATAAAGAGAAAACTAAAAAAAATAATTTAGTAATGTGATTAAACAAAGCCGTGTCGGTTTTCACTTGCGGGCAACAAGATAAGCCGCTTTAGATCCCAAACCTCCGTGGTAGTTCTTGACCCTTCATATTTTAACCACTATCTAACGCCAGGGCCACATCTAGTTGTCTTATCGTAACCCAACCGCAGCTACTTAAGCTGACAAAAGTTTGTAGCAACCCGTAGTTTCGTTTTTTTTCCACACTTAAAAGTTTTTGGAAGATGTGATCTTCTGGAAAACGGATTGACTATTTTGTTTATTGTTTTACTACCTGACCCAAGCTACTTCATCTGCGTCAATATTCTTCGTTTTTGCAATATTTCTCATATATGCTGCGATATTATCACGTTCAACCAAACAAACAAACTCTTCAGCTTATTAATATTAATATAGATTTGAGTCCAGGTAGTAGGCAACACGGAACCCTTACAGGTTAGTTCAGAGATCCTTAGTACTAGAAAGCTGTAATTGGCATGGATATACATATTAGTTACGACAAAGTGGTAAAAATTTAAGAAACCTCCTCTACATCTAAAGTGGGGATGGTTTTTTTTTCTTGTCTATCCCATCGTGTAGGGAGTCGGTGGATAGATATTTTAAAAATATTGTAGATATGTTAAAATCATTTTTCGATTTATAGAATCTAAAAATTTTATTGCGCTATCGTACACAAACATGACAATTTAAAAAATATGAAACATCTAAGTCAAAAATATGAAATAATAAATCACAAATTGAAAAACAGAAATCTAAAAATTAAAACAAAAGAGGGAAGAAATAATAATTTGGACACGAACTTTCTAGACCCACTGGTTTCCCACCTGTCTTCTCACTAATCTTGCATCAATCTTTTAATTTAATTTTATACACATACCAAAAAAGTGCACAACGCCACTAAATAAGTTTTCACTTTTAAAAATAAATAACTCTTTTTTCTAATATCCCTAAAAAATAAGTTTAAACAGAAAAATATTTTTTAATGTTAGGCCTGCTTAAAAATACTTCATATTGACTCCTTAGGGAGCCACCAAAAACATTTGTTTATATAGTCTTAATGTATTGAATAAACAGTGTAACTCGCCGAGAATAAACAAATTACGCAATACACGTAGGTGTGGCCGTCGTGTATGTGTACCTTACCTATTTTACAATTTACAAAGTATAATACTCTCAATACGTTTAACACAAAAGAGTCAAACAATATTAGAAGGATCTACGTTCCATTTTGTACTTTAAACTTGTCCTGAGGTCTGCTGTAAAACAAAATGTAGCTGTCTAATCCTTTGAAGCCAATATCTCTTGACGGAATTGCAACTAAGTAGGCAATAGGGACTTGCGCAGCAAATATTTTATTTATATCCGTAGAACGAGTACCTTACCTTTTACAATTTCATAAATAGTCAATTCATAAAGTCGTAAATGTTTTAAAGAAATAGGTCACAAAGCTTGTTATCAGGAGTTATCTTTATTTAAAAATAAATACTCAGTTTTGTTTTGTGCCATCCGCAATTATAGTATACAAATACCTAAATTCCTAAATTTTTTTTAGACCCCGTGCTATTTGTGCCAATTGTACGACACAGTTTGCTTTTAAAATAATATATACAGAAAACTGATTTGTTCCTGATTCGTCATATTCCAAATTGGTCATCTTCCAAACACGACACTTTCCAAACTAGTCATATTCCAAACTAGTCATATATTAGATTCGTCATCTTCCAAACTTGTCATTGTACAGTCAAACTGAATTTTAATAAAAACCAAAGTAACAATAATGTAAGTAACTAAATTTATTCTTGTTAAAACATTTTTTAAGATTTAAAATATACCTATTTATGTTAAAAGCAAACACACTTTCTTTGCAATAAAATAACCAAGTATTCTCCTTAGAGAAAATAAATCATTAATAAAATTATACTTCACATAGCCTACTCAGACACTCCACAACAGTTATTTTTTTATCTACAAAATCCTGTACTATCTCCTTTTCTTTTGTAAATTTATTTAATTCTGTAGTTCGTCGGCGGTGCGTTTGGTTGGAATGTAAAAAAAAATTTTTTATTCTTATATCCTGGTGTAGTGCTTCTTCTCTCATCTTTTTTACAAATAAATACAATGAACCTTTTTTCTTTAATCTATGGTTAATTCTGTTGTTCCAACCTTCTACGGCATTATTTGTGCGGAAATTATCTTCATCAACACAAAATAAATTGCTAGTGATCTTTTGCATCCAAAAATTTACAAAATAGTTATGAAATAACCTTATCTCGTTTGAATCTGAGGCAGAGTGAGATATTTCTAAGTATGCCTCCGGTACGTATTGTTTAGGTAACAAAGCTAGTTTTGCACATAATTTTGTATAAAATCTGCCTTCTTCAGTAGCGAATGCTCCACAATCCTCAGATTTTTTCCATAAGGCTTTTTGGTAATGAAAATAACATCCTGTTACTGTTGCGTTCGGAAATACTGATAAAAAACCGTTTATACCAGCTAACTCAAAGTCACACTTAAACTTGGTGATATTTAAACCAAACCTTTCTTTTAGAAGGAAAAATAAACGCCGATAAATCTCTTCACTTTTGCTTGGTAAAAGCGCATAAACGAGTGGTACAAAATATGAATTTATAACACTTGACTCCAAATTTGCATGAAGACTATAGAGTTGGTTAAAAGGGGGTGGCGCAACCTTAAATGTACCATCAGCGTAATAATGTTCAGTCTTTGATAGAAAGTCCAAAGCAGTGGGCGATGAAAATATTAAAATTTTATCGTCAAGTCCGTCACTACAAATTAAAAAATCTTTGGATAGCTGTTCTGGGATCAAAACATCGCTTACTTTATCATATGTGCATTTTCGCACATTAAGAAATCTGTTTCTGACATTGTATAAAGTACTTTTTTTATTTTTCCATATCGGTAGCTCCGACAGAGAAGATTCTCCATTAAGTTCTATAAAATCTTGTTCAATTTTCTCGAATATTTTTGGTATAGGTGCGAAATTATTGGTGACTGCCAATTTCATATTATCAAAGCATTTGTCAGCCTCTAACTTCATAAACTCCGGATTACATACATGGTTAGGCTGCCTCATGACGACATTATTATCATTTACAGTAATGGAAGTTGCACACTCACCCCTTTTTGTACATCTCCATGTAACAGTACCATTTTTATTTTTTTTGTGTAGACTGTATTTGTATCCAGAATACAAAAGTAACTTTTTCCCTCTTTCACTTGCGATAAAATGCATTTCTTCGTGCGTACTATTATTAGAAGCCATCTTTTTATTTCATTAAAATTATATTCACTCAATATAAATAATAAAGTGACAATGACATTAACTTCATGATAGACAAGTAACACTCATATAAATAGGTTCTTATCATAAAATTTACCACAAAGGATTTATTGAATTAATTTGTGCAGGCAAATGTACATTGTATGACAAATTTGGAAGATGACGAATCTAATATATGACTAGTTTGGAATATGACTAGTTTGGAAAGTGTCGTGTTTGGAAGATGACCAATTTGGAATATGACGAATCAGGAACAAATCGGAACGCGTTTATTATTTTTAAAAGTACTTTCGATTTCGCGCCATTTCTCATTTTTTCATTTTTTCGTGTGTTTTATCAAATTACAATATAGATTGGGGTGTTGAAGAAAATAGGATTGCGGTGATATATAATATATTTTGTCAATGGGATCGCTGATTTCGTATTCATTAATTTTAAATAATTGATGATCATGAAAATCGTCATTTTGTGGCTTACGATAGTTAACGTAGGAGCTATCGATATATTTTATTGTGTTTTATACAAAACTAGCTTTATTTTAACCAAAACGAGTGCTTTTGACCTATATCCAGCTACGTTCTGTTACCTATAATATGGGAACCAGACAAATGATAAACATACTTATATATTTCTAAATACATACTTATTATAGATAAATAACACCCAGACACAGAATTAATAACTATCGTGCTCATCACACAAAATTTTATCCAGGGTGGGGATTGCACCCACGACCTCTTGCGTAGCAGTCGGAAACACTCACACCGCGCCACAGAGCCAGTCAGAACTATTATGTATACTATATCGCAAAAAAAAATAGTTTTCTGAATTTGTGAAAACTATTTTTTTTGCGATACCGCACAGCAAGCCGCACTGTATGCACCCTATTGAACGAACAACCGTTCAATAGGGTGCATACAGTGCGGCTTGCCTCGCAGAGCTACCAGCCGAACTTGGTACCGTGCCCCAGACTCGACTCGAACAGAAAACCTAGTGGGTAGGTACGCGATAATACTTCTAACCTACTAACTATTCCGCTCTAGCTGCGGAATTCCATTCTTAATACTTTAGCGGAACCCGCGCGGTATTACCTATACCCACAGCAATTTTATATACGCGCGTGGTACTTGACTCGCCTCCCAGCAGATTCGATTGATGAAAATTTTGACACTGGACTGATGTGTTTTGACAGGCATATTTCGCCCCCCTTCCTGCTCTTGGTGATGGTGGTTGATATACCGGTGTTGAATCTGATGCACCCCCCTCCATCCTGTCATGCGAACAACTCACACTTGGCCAGTTGAATCAATAGTTGTCTCCCCTGAACAAAGTTCTGGATCCGCGCCGGATTTTGTTGCGAAATCGATAAATGGGTTATCCAACAAAAAAAAAGGATTTTAACCGGCTGTACGTGATACTATAGCGTTCAAACAAACTCTTCAGCTTTTTAATATTATACATACCTATTTAGATTCATTACACGTCACCGTCAAGCCTGGCGGCTCGTGACACGAGACCATGTGATATTTTATGCATAATTGCATGTTGTTCATCCATGCAAGAATACACGCCCCGTGAGCTCTTTGGCGTCGTGGCTTTAACGCTATGCTAAACATAGTAGGAAAGTTGAATTTTGGATTTCGAAACCTGTGATCAGAGAGATAAACCTAATAATAGGGTACAAAAGTACAAGCAGTAGGGTACAAGTTGCTGGTCAAAAACTAAGATAATTTAAGACTAAATTGATTTAGCTTAGCTCTTGGTCTGCAACCGATTAAGTTAAGAAAAAAATAAATTATGAAACAAGTGCAAGTATTAAGGATTATAAGTACCTTAATTAGTTTTGATCTTTGGAGACGCCGCACAGATTCGTCACCAGTAGAAACGTCTCATTAAACCAATTGAACTTCCACTACAAACGGAGTTCATTCGGCTCGCAGTGTTATCTCGTCTAACGATATAGCCATTGATAAATTATTATAAATAGCACAGATTCCTGTGGATATTCAACGCTAGTAGAGCTGAGAGTAACGGCTAGTCCGTTAACATATGCATTCTAAATCAAATATATTAGCGCCTATATTTGACCGCAGTTCCGCACTGCAAAGGGTTAGCGTTAATGACTTGAAATATTTTAGATGCTTTGGATTCCTGTACGTAGACTAGGTCTTGGTGATTACGTGATTGGAATCAACATTCATAATGCTTTATTGGACTTTGGCTCACTTGAAATTATTAGAAAATAGCTAAGATTTATAGTTGAGTGCGTTTCGAGCTTTCTAAGAACGAATTGTAGGACAGCATATTGTAGCGAGAGCTTAAATTACGGTGTAATTTAAACTTTTTGCTTCTTTATTCCCTGGGCGTACAATATTTATGGTGTAGTCTCGGTTGATATTGAGGTCGGCTGTCTGTTGTTATGTTATACAGGTGTATGTGTCTTTGTAATAACAAGATCCTATTCTTAAATGAGGTAAAATGGTGAAATAATTACGAAAGCTTCGTAATAAAATACCGACATTTATCCACGGCTCTTAGATTTCAATTACTTTCAAGGTCAAATAATATTAACATTGATTAAATTGCGATAGATACTATCGAGTAACTAAAGTTGGTGAATAGACGTGTCCGCGTCGATGATGTGATCAGTTTAAAAACAAAATATAATACACAGAGACGACAACGGTAGTTACGTAGCCAGTACTCTAGTGGAGGTAGGTCTTCTACCGTTACTAGAAAATCAAGCATGTTTCCCGTTCAATAAATTCGTAAGAATATTTCAATCAGACCGATTAATCGTCTGGCAAAGTTACATTATTAAAACTAAACTGAACAACTGAAAGTCTTCTATTCGTTTCCTTTATTAGCTATTAGAAAAGCATTTTGTATTGAAATGAGATAATAACAGAATGAACATGATTGTCCGTATCATCTATTTATTTCACGTACACAGAAAGCTACTGAAGAATTCAGGTCAGGTTTGTAAGTGATTGATCATCAATCAACTAACTATTAATTCGTACGTTGCATTATTCTAGCTAAAGGAAAAATAAGTTATATACATAATGTAATGTAACAAACTAGGAATAATTTTCCTTGTACGTCTTTCAAAATCGATTAATACTTTTACTTAAATTGTTTCGTTCTACGTTATAGCGTAATTTGATCACAGCATAATTTATACATTTTAGTAGTTGTTGCAATTAAATGTGTTTATGTTGCGAGTATTATTTAGTAGCTATAGACGATTGGGCAAAGTAATTTGAGTAATAAGTAGTAATAGTAACAGTAATTTGAAGCTTCGGTAGCCTGATGGTTAGGGCATCGGACGTGCAATCTAGAGGTCGCGGGGTCGAATTCTGCTCTTTGTACTACCGACGTGAACCCACCCCTAACACAAGTAATTTAGCTTAGCTGGAGGCGTTAACAGGATTACTATGTTGGTTATCTTTAAAAAAAATCACGTATTAACGCAGCTGCCTAAAAAAAGAATATAATATTTTCAGAATTCATTTATTTGTGAGATTTTTCATTTTACCAGCGCTAGATTAAGCCACAACGAATGTTTTAGTGGTGCGATAACGCTGTTATGGTGGTCATCCATATAAGTACAAATGCGAATATCCGAAAGTGTATGTAACATATGATTTTGTTTTAGAATGTGAATTAAATTGTATCCATTTCAAATACGTACATCGTCATTATATTATAACATTCGTACAATATACAAATCATTGGCACACATATGATTGGCCTCGGTTTACAGTAGTTGTGCTTAGTAAAAACAGCCTTTGTTTACTAAAATAAAAATAGTCTGAACAGGTGTAGGTAATAATTAAAACCACCATAGGATTCCATAAAAAGAGACAACACACGGTAAAAACTGGCTGCTAAGCCGAGAATCCGCTTTGTTAAAAGCATTTTAGGGTGGAAGTGTAGGCCGGATCACGGATTTCCCTTGATAAAATTGGATGTACGGTGTTGGCTTTCAGTGTTAACTTGATGAAGTTATCAATGGATTTCCGGGTAATGGACCTGGATTAGGTATTAGGGGTGTTGTACTTAATACTTTTAAGATTAGTTAAGCCTTTTTCTCTGATCCGAAAGCGCCCAGATCCTTACTTCAGTGTGTTTTCTATGTGTTTCGATGACAACTTCCATCTTGAGTATCCACTCTGTTGTAATTTGTGACCTTTTGTATATTATTTCTGAATGCATTCTGTGTTTTATATGTGCCTCCTCACTTGACTTTCAAAAATCTGTTTTTCATTAGTCTTACCCTTAAGTATACCTACCTCTCGACTGGAAAAGGCCACATCATATGTTCTATTTTTATGATAACGGCAGCCATATTTAATACGACATTACCATATAATAAACCCCATCATTCTTCAAGTTTTTCCATACCAAACCTGTTTTCACATCGCAATCTTCACATAAATCGAATATAAAACGAGTAATGGAGCGTTAAGTATAAATACGACGCGACGGGCCACAATCACATGAGGAGGGCATGTCGAAATCTCATATCGGGTTTAGGGAAGTTTAAGTAACTTTATGGCTGAAATGGAAGGGAAATTTTGTATGGGATATGAGAGTAATATGTGAGAGATTAAGAAAGTTATTCCTGGTCATATAATAAAATGTATTCATATGACAATCTGTTATTAATTTTGGGAATTTTACTTTTATCGAAATATTCCATCGACTCGTTTTTGCCCTAATTAAAACTTTGTGTCTAACTAACGTGGAACGCTTGATACCTCGATTTAAATATCCTTCTAGTATCTGTATCGCTATGAAAATAATGGTAATAACTTTAGAATGTTTAAAAGGATTTCAAACATTCTACCCCTAACTAGGGTAAAAGTTTTTAAATGAGCGTAGAGGAATGGCAATTCGCGCAATATGCTGGCTCGCAGGTTTGCTAGGTGCTCCACTAATGTGAAAGTCACACTATTTCGGGCATATGCCCAGTCATTTTACACATGCAGCCTATGGGCTAGCCACGTACACGCAGCGGGCTGTCAATGCACTGAGAGTGCAATATAACAATGCTTTCAGGTTCTTGATGGGACTGCCTCGGTATTGTAGCGCATCAGCAATGTTTGCGGAAGCCAACGTGGCTTTACAGCTATATTGCGTAAGCGAACGGCATCGCTGATGCGCAGGGTGAATGACAGTTCCAACAGGTACCTGAAAGTTATTGCGAATAAATTAGAAAGTCCTTTATGGAGGCATTGGAATAATTTGCATATTTAATAGTATAGTTGTCTTTTACTAACATAGTTTTTAAGAACACTGTATACTAACACATTATGGATCATTGGTCTGAATGAGAGACCCGACACGAGGAGAGAGAGGTGAGGTACCGGCCTAATGGTTTAACATGCCATAAATAATTTCTTGTCGTTGTTTTTTTATGGCACGAAGGGCTGTGATATTTTAGAAAACGATCACCCACCTTTAAACCGATAGAGATAACTTTGTTTAACCTATAAATGTTGATAAATTTTCGCGATTTGTACATTTTTTATTATTTTTTTTATCATTTTTCGCGATTTGTATATTTTTTGTTATGAAAATGTTTTTTTTTTAACGTTGCACACGGTCGAAAGGTCGGACAATAAACAAGGTATTTTACCTTAAATTATTTACGCGATTAGGACCTCTAATATACATACTTTCATAATTTATTTAACCTCTCTAATACCTTAACATGCACGGTTGCCACCACAGCAACATACCTAGTAAAGTATTGATGAAGCATCAAAGACAAACAAGCACGAATGGTTGTCATAATTTCCCATAAGTACTAGCCATGAATATATCAAACCTACACAGACTAAATAAAGCAGTAACGAGAACATCAAAGAAAAGACAGGCACGAATACACGTAGAACATATTATATTACCCCTTTTTAGAGCACTCAAACACAGAAGAGTAGTTTCTAAAGCGAATCTGAAAACTATTCACACATTATTACTAATTCGAAGCACACACATACACTGTCGTTTATTTAAATGTACTCTCTGCGAGGAAGTCAGGCGTGTAACTTAATTCCAAATTCTGTACATACGAGGACTTATAAAGGTGGATGTTAGAATGTAAACGACTTTGATGAATCGTTCGGGATTTAATCTCTCTGGTTCAATAGTTGCGAGTGACTGGTGTGGTCAATTTAGTCATCAATTAATTTGATAATTATTGTTGAAATAATCGCTGGCAAGCTGGGTATCGGGTGTTGGGGTGTAAATTGGGAGAGGCCTATGTCTGGCAGTGGACCAAAAAGGACTGGCGATGATGAGACGATTAGCCAATGTCTGAGCAATATTGTGAGTCAATATTATAGGGTTACAAATTGCTGTTGTTTACGCTATTTTTATCTTTTCTTTAGTAGTTAGAATATTTAAGACATGTTTTATCCTAGTAGCTCTTTGTAGGTAAGAATCATCCTGATATTCAAATTCAATAACTAAAAATCATCCAGAATAAACCAGTTTTTGAACAAAAATACGAGCAACCTGCCATTAAATTGATTGAGCTATGACAAAGAGATACATAAGCTTAAATTAAAAACTGTCTTTCCGCATCGAAAAAAAAGAGGGAAAATTGAGGGGCTGTGACTTAAGCAAAGGGTAATACTATTATGTTTAGGTACACATATGTGACCGTTTTTAGGGTTCCGTAGCCAAAATGGCAAAAATATAGGCACTTACAGTTTCGTTCTTACTAGACACACTAGACACTAGACAGTTTTTGAGTAAAATGCCGGACGGACAGACGTCCGTCTGGCATTTTACTCAAAAACTACACCCTGAATATTTGTGAAAAAGTGTACGGTGGTAGCCGCTATTTAGTTTGCTGTTAGGCAGAAGCTGAAAAAATATTTTTTAACAAACATCAACGTATTGCACATTAATAGATAGGTCTTTTAAAAATATTTTAAGGTTTTAAAAACTTTTTTGATAAAGTGAATATTTTTAGAAATAATCGCTCTGAAAGTTGCATAAATAGTTCCCACCCCCTACTCTTATCTTTTGAACCGTATGACCAAAAAATATGAAAAAAATCACAAAGGTAGCGTGTAATAAATATTTAAACTAAAATTTATTTTCAACACTCGGTTCATTTATTTAATTATTATTTTCGGCGATAACTCAATGACGACATACCGTCATGGAGTTATTGCCAAAAAACTGCATTTCTTAACAAAAGGACGTAAGTGCCATGAACATAAGCTCTTAAGCTGGTATAATTAGTTAAATCAGATTTTTTCATTTGTAGTGCATTTATTTGTAACTAGCTTTCGCTCACGGCTCCGCCCGCGTGGATGTCGGTTATCGCGATAAAAATTATCCTATGTCCTTCCCCGGGACTCAAAATATCTCCATACTAAATTTCATCTAAATCGGTAAAGCTGTTTGAGCGTGAAAGCGTAACAGATAGACAGACAGACAGAGTTACTATCACATTTATAATATTTGTACGGATAACGGCTGCGGAATGACTGGACATAGGACAGGCTCTTGCTCGGTTATTTTTAATTGTCACTCCATTGCGTGCCTGGAGAAGCCCGTAAGCAGTCTGGTGGACATCGAACTATAAGAGTGAGAGAATTGGCGGTTGTGTTGGACACGCTTATTGTGTAATGTAATCGTCGGCTTAATTGGCTTAATCCCTATTAAGATGGGCCACTATAGTTGAAATTGGTTAGTAAATTAGTTTAGAGACCAATAAAACCAACTGCAATGAAGTTTGCGACAAAGTAAAATTAAAAAAAAAAAAAAAACAATTTACATTCAAAAGTTTGTCAAAGTTCCCTTCTCTGTGCTACACATTCGAACAAACTCGACATAAGTTTTACTGATGATAGCTAACTGACGCGGAAATTAGGTGCAGGGATTCACGTCAAAACTCGTTCAGGGAAATTAAATGACGTCATTGGAAATATTCTAAAAGGATTTGAACGTTGAAGTTTTAATTAAAGTATACTTTAAGGTCAAGGATTCAATATATAACATGAGGAAGTAATATATGTCCGTAAACTTTCGCGATTTGTACACATTATAGAATTTTAAAAGTAACGGGTCTTAATCGCGTAAATATTTTATTTTAATGCTAAATACCTTTGTTTTATTGCCCGACGTTTCGACCGTATTGCAACGGCCGTGGTCACGGGTAGTAATATTACTGAATGTCGATTAGATTATAGTTAGATAATCCCTAATTAAATACATACAAATGCATACGTAATTATGTCTGACTTCAATATAATGCCAAGAGTTCAGATGATAATTTTCATACGACGCGCTCCCAAGCAACACACTCATAGTCATTGGTCACCGATATGGAATTTAAGAAAGCCTTCGGAACAGAGTGGTTTGGAGTGATCTGTAATTCCGTGTCCGTCAACGATCTTCTTGTGTGTGTGGTTCGGGGAATTCCTCGATATTTTGTGATATAATCTTCATACGTAGGTACGTATAAAGCTTATATCACAGAATATCGTACAGAATGAATGCTTTCAAGAGCGTCAAGAGTGCCGAAAATGGGAACAAGACGGACCAGATTGAGCTAGTGCCACGCTTACACGCTGTGAATGCTCGTTTTGTGCGCGAGGTTGAGGTACATACATGAACGTTCCTTCTGTACTCTCTTCATTTTGTACCTATATTCTGTATATATATTTTATAGATAGTTTGGTTAACTGTAGGTACTCTAAATATAGCCTCCCACATCTCGAGGCCACGGCCTGGTACGTCAAAGTTTAGGAGTTAAGATAATATATTGAATCTATTACGTCGATTCCATTCATTTGATTATTCCATACGCTTGAATTATTTATATAATATTGTGTCTTCAGAACAGTAGTTCAATTATTCTTATAGAATATGATTTCATATATTCAGAGAAAAGTTTCAGCAATGTATCAAGTATTTGTATTATGAACATTTAGTCCTTTCTTCTCATCTTTAGTACCTTGTTGCTCTTATACATTATGTTGCAAGAAATAGTTTATTAAATAACATACTTCTATCGTTTACATTTATGGCTCCTGCTAGTCTGCTACAAAGCTTATTTGAAGATTACTATCTTTAAAGAAACCTTCGTGACAGTCAAAAATTTATCTGTATTTCAATAATTTTGATAAGATGGTATTCCTAAAGTCTTTTTATAATTATTTTCTATTAATAGGATAAAAATGAAAGTAACTAACTAAAAAGGTAACTTACTAACTTATTCATTCACTTACCAACACAAAACCCAAATCCTTGGTACTAGAAATGTTTTTGTAAAGTAAATAAAATACCGGCAAATTGAGAATCGGACTCACGCACGAAGAGTTCCGTACATTTCTCTCATTATCTATATATTTATTTTAGGTATTCTGTTAAGCTATTGCATAGCTTCTATCGCGGGCCTTGAGCGCGGGGACCGAATCCAGAAATTCCGTAACGAAAAAACCTCACGCTCCCCACTCTGACGGGCACAGCGGTGATACTTTTTACTTTTGCCATCTATCAATGAATAGCAGAATTTTTAATGATTTTTTTTTTTTAATTTAAACAGAAAAACTTTTTTAAAAACTAAAACAAAAATTTTTTTTTAATTATTTTTTTTTAATTAAAAAAAAAACAATTTTTTTTAAAGAAAAAAAAAATTAAAACATTGTTTTTTTATAATTAAAAAAAAACACTTAAAAATATATATATATATTTTTTTTAATTGCTTAAGTTGATAAAAATACTATGCAATAGCTTTACTGCGGCAGTCCCCGAGTGCCACACATTTTATTTTTAGTATTTGTTGTTATAACGGTAACAGAAATACATCACCTGTGAAATTTCAACTAGCTATCACAGTTCATGAGATAAAACCTAGTAACAGACAAACGGACAGTAGAGTATTAGTAATGGGGTCCCTTTCTTACCCCATGGGTACTAGAAACCCGAAGAATGAAATTGAGTAAGTGTATGTCAGGCACAATGTAGGGTTCCAAATAATGCGGCTTAAGAAGTGGGTTTTCTGTTGTTTTTGTTTTGTACTACTAAAAACGTTAAACTTGATAATATTTTTAAATGAAATTTGTACAATTTTTTTTCTTTTATTTGATCAGCTGTTACACGTAATCTAGTGAAACTTATAGCTGTGATAGTTTAATTAATATCACTATATAAAGGTACTCATCAATCATTTAACTGGCAGAGGGGTGGGACAAATTTTTAAAAGATCTATCTAATGATATCCCACAAGATGGGAAGAAATACTGGGGAAAAAATACATCCACACTTTACATATAGGGCAAGAAGGACCTTATAAAATACTTTATTTATTCACTTTGTTGTGCATGTATGTGTATCCATGCAAAATTACAGCCTTCTAAACGGGTGGACGGACGGAAATAGCGAAACTATGAGGTTTCCGTTTTGCCATGTTGACTACGGAACCCTAAAATGTATATTGTATGAATATAATAATCGCACTCAGCCTTACCCGTTGTTAAACATTTTTTTATTCATTAACAATTAATTTTATTTATCAAAACAACATGCTTTGTAAAAATGAACTGTGGAGTTTGCGTTCGACGTATGTTGAGATATCTATCTATATGAAATGATGACAACACCATTTCCTTCTCAATGAATAAATTTATTGGTTACACATTTAAGTAATACAAAAATGGATTATACATTGGAACATTACTGATAGCTACACATTACGTGATATGTTGAATATGGCCAGTGTCAGTGACCGTCATGGAACCAATCATTAAATATTTGATACTTTAGAAGAGCTAGTCTGTGACTACATTTCCTAATTGATGTTCAACTTCTTAAACCAGTTAATAACCCAAATAAAGTTCTTCAAATATTTAAATTACGGAAAATATTAGTTTCTATACAAACGAGTGATGTTGGGTTTTTAATACATCACTAAAATGTTTCAAACAAACAAAATGCGACAATATTTTGCATCGAGCAAACGTTGAAAGTTATACACGACGTTGTCATTTTCATATCTGTATTACACGAAATTAATTTGAACCAAATGTTTATTTAATTAAAGTTAGACAAGAGAACACCTGGCACCCTGTAGAATATATATAACGGTTTTGTTTCTCTTATTAGGGCGACGTATAGCGTAGAAATACAATGTTTATATTTTAAAAAGATATACGATATAGCAACATTTAAATATAACTTCCAACATCGTTAGAATATAATTTTGAATTTATTTACTTTCTAGGTAACTTATAAAAATATTGTTTAATAATCTGCTGTTGTAATATCGTATAATGAGGAGTACTATCGTATAGAATGTATGACCACATTTGCCTCCCTCTGAATGCGTTCCCACACCCGCATAAGTAGCTGTTACCTAATTGCCAACTGACTACGGATGTTTATGGGCAATGTCTAGTGAACATGATCAATCTGATTGAGAGATCATGGAAGTAAATCAACGTTACTACTGTTGGTGCATAGATGGGTGACCGTTTCAGTGTCAAATGGTACGTCACACTACGTACATAAAATAATGTTCCAAAAACGCTCATATGGCGATTTGGCTTTTAACCTTGCGGCAGCTTTACATCCAGCTTGTATATTTTCTGTTTAAGTAAATACGTACATAATAAAACAAAATTATTATCCTTGAAATAATATTAATTATGGTTAATATTAAAAGAACCTCACGTTTTCTTTGGCCTTAATTAAATGATTAAATGGACTATAGCCCCCGGGTTAGAGGTATTATATCTTCCGGCGCGATCTTGTGGCTACCCACTTTATTGAGCGTGGGACCGTAACTAAGACCTGTGTCCGTAAATGTATATTTTAGGCCGCTTTTATGCTGTAAATATGTCACGGTAATATAGACTGGATGTCATCAATATATGTTACATAAATTATAAGATTAACTTTTACCAACGTCAAAATATTTGTTGTTTCCGTGACTCTGTTGCGTAACTTGGCAATGAGAATTGGTCTATATTACCAATTTTCATTTCCTTTTTAAAAATGCCTTTCACTTACGTCATTAAAGATAACTTTGAAAAATAATTATAATAAGGAATAATTCCTTATTAAAATATATATATTACGGGTCGTAATCGCGTGAATAATTTAAGGTAAAATACCTTGTTTATTGCCCGACGTTTCGACCGTATTCCAACGGCCGTGGTCACGGGAAGACTAGTTGAGCTCAGCGTCGCCTCCGTGAAGCACGGGTTTCGGAAACTATCCTCGCTTGATTTTTATCACTCACTATTACGGAACCGTCGGTACTTCGACACACAACACTAAGGACATCTGCACACTGGCGTGTAATGTTTGTTCGGCGGTGTATACACTTGCCGATCACAGGATTCCACGATGTTGACAAACGGTATCCGTCTTCTCGGTTGAAATTGACATGTTTTTTGATTTCAACCGCTTCCCTCGCCATCCTGGAGTAATAGTGACGGTCAGTGGAGAGGACCTGTGGTTTGTGTAGTTCAATCCAGTGATTGGTTCCCGCATCCAGCAAGTGTTCCGCTATTGCTGACTTGTTTGTCTGTCGGTTTTTCACTGCCGCGATATGTTCCTTAACCCTTTCCGCTATTGTTCGCTTGGTTTGTCCGATGTAGAAACTGCCACAGCTGCAATCCACTTTGTAGACGCCAGGTGTCTGTAGAGGAATTACATCCTTAGGAGTACGTAGGTGCTTAGCTACCTTGGAGTGCGGACTATATACAGTCTTAATGGAGTATTTCTGCAGTACTGTTCCAACTTTGTCCGTCACTCCTTTCACATACGGTAGAAAAGCTGGAGCCCTGTCAACCCCCGGTCGGGAGTCTCTCCTCTTCGTACGTCGTGTGCTTCCTCTGTATCCGTTTCGCTTTAGTACCTCCTGAACATGTGTGAGCTCACTTTCTAAATGTTCAGGGTCACAAATGTCATATGCTCTATTTGTCAGCGATGATACCACGGATTGCAGATGTCTTGGATGGTGATTAAGACCCGTAATATATATATTTTAATAATGTGTACAAATCGCGAAAGTTGATAAAGGAATAATTCCTTCAAAAGAATAGCAGCATGTTGCTATTCTAAAGCATAACAACTGGCTTTTCTTAAGGTGCGTATAAATCTGGCCTATGCGCCGCGCATTCGCTACATTTGTACACACCGTTACGAAGCGATGCGAACGAATATCTCTTTTCTATGCCAGTTTTTCAGTTTTTAAAACACATGAACTTCATGTATGTATTTCCTATATAATCCTAATCCTTATATTCATCAAATCTTTAAAACAGCAAAAATAAATTCGCAAGACAGGTCCCAGATGACTATGCAAATATTTTTACAATTTAAACTTCCAAAAAAAATTAACAATAAGTAATTTTTTTTGGAGACCCGTGTCCAGCAGTGGGACTATTATGAATATATTACGCATTGTATATGTTGTGTACGCACACGCCGACAAAGTGGTACAATATCATTTGGAAAAGAAAAATGCCCCTCCTCCCCCGCAAGCTAAATGGTTGTTTTTGGAACTGTGAAAATATTCAGGGTAGTAGTAATTATAATGAAATTAAAAGGAAAACTATCACAGCTAAGTGGGCTTTACAAGTTTAAGAGTAACAGCTGACCAAGTGAGAAGTAACATAATGTTCTTATTAATTCCGTTGAAAAATACTTAAATAATATTATTATTAAAATATATATATTACGGGTCTTAATCGCGTGAATAATTTAAGGAAAAATACCTTGTTTATTGCCCGACGTTTCGACCGTATTGCAACGGCCGTGGTCACGGGAAGACTCGTAATATATATATTTTAATAATGTGTACAAATCGCGAAAGTTTATCAACAACAATATTATTAGTAGTATGAAACAAAAACAGG
This sequence comes from Herminia tarsipennalis, assembly GCA_945859575.2. Taxonomy (NCBI): domain Eukaryota; kingdom Metazoa; phylum Arthropoda; class Insecta; order Lepidoptera; family Erebidae; genus Herminia; species Herminia tarsipennalis. The sequence goes on from OX243844.2 coordinate 23,677,968, forward strand.
CAAGTGCATGTCGAACCACGCACTATGTAGGGTTTCATGGTCTTCTCCTTCATCCAAATTATGTGGATTAAGAAGTGGGTTTACTGTTGTTCTTGTTTTTTTTTTCAACGTTATATCTACTTAATAATATTTTTCCATTATTCTATAAACTCGTAAACTTGAAAAGCCTACTTAGCTGTGATGGTTTTACTTTTAATTTCACTATAATATATACTTCAACCGTGATTTTTTTCACATATCTAACATCAACCATTTAGCTGGCAGAGAGGGAGGGGACACTTGACTCTAACAAAAAATTGCACTTTAAAGCTTAATATTCTACAAACGGATCCTTAAATCTAAAAATTGTCTTTTCAACCCTTAAACGTTTTTAAATGACCTATCTAATGATACCCCACACGATGGGATAGGTGAGAAAAAAAATCACACCCCCATTTTACATATGGGGGATTTTATTTCGAGATTTTATTCTTTCACTTTGTCAGCGTAAGTAATATGTGTATCCATGCAAAATTACGGCCGCCTAGCACTAACAGTCTTTGAGCAAAGGTCCGGACGGACGGACACGGCGAAACTATAAGGAACCCTTAAAACGACAGAAAACTTGTTTATTTCTAGTATAAATTACCTAGTACATAAATTACATTATAGGCTGACATTAGCTGATTAATTATGACGAGATTGCAATATGATTCATTATCTATTGTCATGTAGCTATGTTAATTACCAATTGATCAGCAGTGCAGAGCAGCACAATATAGTGTTAAATCTTGCAGTATCGTTGTACCATTGTACCTATGCCTCTAATATTAATATATGGTTTACTATAACCAGTTTCACAAATACTTGCAATAAAAAAATAGAGACGAATATTAATAAACAACAAAATAAAGGTCGTCTACTATTTCTTAAGTTTATTTTTGTAAGGTCTACCAAATGTTATTTATAATAATTATACCTAGTCTAGCCATAAATATTGTTACGAAGAAAAAACATTTTTTTTTATTGCAAATAATATTTATTACTTTTACAGTGTGTTAGTTTAATACATAAATAAAAAACAATTCAAAATATAAAAAGCTTATTCGAAGTGGTCTCCATTGGCTGCAACACAGTCCTTTAAACGTTGAGGCCAGTTATCAATAGAAGCACGCACTCTTTCCATGGGAAAATTCTTCACTGCCAATCGTATGGATTGTTTTAGGGACTCCAAATTATCATGGCGTTTAGAGCAAGCCATACTCTCTAAAACTGACCATAAATCATAATCCAGCGGATTAAGATCGGGACTAGACGACGGCCAGTCTTCAGCTCTGATGAAGTCCGAAACGTTCACTTCCAACCAAGACTGCGTGGACCGAGCTTTATGACCCGGCGCTGAGTCTTGTTGGAAGGACCATACTTGGTTATTGAACATGGTGTTGTTAAGGGGTTTAACTACCTTCTCAAGAATGGTATCTTGATACACTTGTGCCGATGTTTTGATACCTTTTTCACAAAAATATGGCTCAGTCACTCCTTCATAGCTAACACCCCACCAAACCATCACTGAAGTCGGATAATGCCCACGTTGCACTCTGTCGACTAATTGGGAAGCTTCCTTAGAGCTTTGAGCATAAATACGGTCATTTTGTTTGTTAAAATGTTGCTCAACTGTAAAGATTTTCTCATCCGTAAACAAAATTTTTCTGTGACCTCCCTTTGCGTACCGCTTCAGTAGTTGCTTCGATTTTACCACCCTATTCTTTTTTAAATTATCAGTTAAAAAATGACCAGTGCGTCTCTTATAGGCTGCAAGTCCTAAGTCATCTTTTAAAATGCGTGACATGGTTCTGGGTGCTATCTTCATCTCCCGAGATAAAATCTTTTGCTTTCGGACAGGATTTCTTCGAATTCTTTCCCTTACTGCTTTGACCACCATTTTCGTACGAACACTACGTGGACGGCCAGATCTTTTTCTGTCACAAACAGAGAAGGTCTCATTGTACCTATTAATAGCCCGGTACACAAACATTTGACTAATACCAAGCGTATGGAGAGTTTTAAAAATTACATTCGGCTCCATACCAACTTTGTGTAATGCAATCACAGCGATTCGGTTTTCTTTATCACCCCACTCCATTTTAATATAGCAAAATATTGTACAATGTATTGGCGCCAAAATTAGAAAATACAATGAACAATCGTATAAAAATGACAGATTCCAAATTCAAATGTAATATCTTTCTTATTTTTAATTGTAACAGTATTTATTTTATTTTTATTTTTATTTTTATTTAAAACTTTATGCACAAAGTTGTACAAAGGTGGACTTGATGCTAAAAGCATTCTCTGCCAGTCTACCTTAGGGTGGTGTAGAAATGGAATGTGTGAAAGGTGCAGTAACCTAATTGTAAGAACTTCCTTATTATTCTTACATAATACACAAATAAAACAATATAACTATACAATACTATACATACTTACAAAAATACATATATACATATATACCTACATACATAACTATACAATAGTATACATACTTACAGCAATACATACATACATAAATAAATACATACATACAGACTAATATTTATGTTACTAATGTTGTGATGATTCAGCTGATCCATCAAGGAATAAAGTGCGTACCTTCCATTTAAAATTAAGGCGATTGGGTGCCATCCTAATTTCGGGGGGCAGGGCATTCCAGAGAGAAACAGATTGAACTATAAAAGAGCATCCGACGAATCCAGAAGAATGAGCAGGGCATAAAAGAAGTAGATTGTCGGAAGATCGAAGATCTCTACTGTGATTTGAGTGCAGGTACTGAAAGTAGGAAGTCAAGTAAGAAGGGGCAGTAGGAGAATTAAGAATAGAATAGAGTGTAGTGAGAGCGCGTAAACTATGTCGCTGGCGAATAGGGAGCCATTTAAGTTCGGAACGGTAGGAAGAAACATGGTCAAACTTACGAAGATTGAAAATGAATCGAATGCAGTTATTTATTTATTTATGGCCAGACTAGGTATATAATTATTGAAATTATGTTAATCTCTAGAAGGGTTTGTGCCGGTATCGAATTAAAATCAAGGTTATTCAACTTGTTTTGGATTTTCAGGATTCCAAGATGGTGAAAGCCGATATTCATTTTACAGCATTTCAACCAAGATGGATACCGGCTCTCACCTTTAAATAATTTACGCGATGCGCAAAATTTATAATAATATTAGGAAGGAACCAATTTGAATGGGTTTCGTTAATAAACTTATTATTAATGGTCTTTATATTACTATGTATTAATTGGTCTAGCCGTTTCGGAGGTAATAACGTTTTGTTATATGTATACAAGAGCTTTAATATTTAATATTTTTGACTGCCTCTGTGGCGCAGTGGGAGTGTGTCCGACTGCTACGCAAGAGGTCGTGGGTTCGATTCCCACACGAGACACCACTTTGTGTGATCCACAAATTGTTGTTCCGAGTCTGGGTGTACTTTGTGTCCGTGATTTGTATGTTTGTAAAGTCCCTCGCGGCACAGGGCTTGTACCCTAATGCGGGAGTTGTCTTTTTTAAAAAAAAAGAAAAAAAAAATATTGATCAGTATTGATACCATATCCATGCACATATCTTCCAATTACCTGCAACAAAAATAAAGCAGATTAGGTTAGTATTAATTCTGTATAAACATGTTCACTTATTCTCCATAATATTACTAGGAAAGACGTGGGCAATACACCTGGAGGAAATAAGACGAAGTCCCTGTGGATATCCGCGTGTAGTATCCTCTAGCCACATAATATGTCATAGTCATTTGTTTATCTATTTATGAAAAGGTTTTGGCCACGTATTTGCTAACTTGCTAATCAACTTTGCATTATTTATTCTTTTTCCTACTTCATTCGGCATGTATAAATATATATGATATATTTGGACCTTAAAATTTTTGACTTGACGTAACCAAATTACCACAGCGAATTCGCGTGTGTTACATTTCATTAAATTTTGGGTTCTAGGATATGACAGTTGGCTAAAATATGTTTACGTTCTCCAATATCGGTGTACCTTAATCTACGGATCCCTAGAGAAATTTTAAAGTAGATCAATAAGCTTTTGCCTATATGCTTATTATAAGAGCAAAGGTAAATATTTGATATGAAGTAAATCAAATTTCTTTCTTATTATCGATAAAAAATATATGATATAAAACTGTCAATTTGTACTAATGCGCTCATTACACTACTCTTAATCAGGGACCCTAAATCCTTAAAAAGAGCGGTGTAATCAGAGTTAGGGCACTAATTCTCTAACAAATTTTTAAGGCCACCTCAATTTAGGGTCCAGATTCAGGGTAGTGTAATAGCCGTTTTAAGATAGGTCACGTCAACGTCAATATACAAGTAATAAGAATATTCTTCAAATGAATTGAATTTAGTAGTTAGTTAAGTACCTACTAGTAGTGAATTTTAAATGTGTACGTCAAAGTTTGGACGTTTGTTACTCAATTATAAATTTTGACTGAACGGATTTTTTTGGCCTACAGTTGACACAAGCTTTGCAATAACCTGGATTAATCTATACTAATATTATAAAACTGAAGTTTGTTTGTTTGAACGCGGTAATCTCAGGAACTACTGGTCCATATTAAAAAAATATTTACTGTTGGATAGCCCATTTGTCGAGGAAGGCTATAGGCTATATAACATCACGTACAGTTTTTGCGAAAAAAATTAGTATTAAATAAATCTTATTTACAAATAAAATGTAATGACAATATACGCTTTGATCTTCAGATAATGAAATTATGCCATTTTATTTATGAAAAAATAGCCTATGTCACACGGGGTTAGTGTAGCTTCGCAAAGATGAAATAATTTTTCAAATCCGTCCAGTAGTTTCGGAGCCTATTCAATACAAACAATCAAACAAACATCAAATCTTTCCTCTTCAACCGACTTCAAAAAGGAGGAGGTTCTCAATTCGTCTGTATGTTTTTTTTTTTTTTTTTTTTTTTTTTTTTGTATGTTTGTTCACCGATTACGCAAAGACGGCAGGACCGATTTGAAAAATTGTTTTTGTGTTTGAAAGGGTATACTTCCAAGTTGGTCCCATTGTCATCAGATCACGATCTGATGATGGGATCTTGGAGAAATCGAGGGAACTCTTAAAATATTAAAGGCACACCTACAGTGATTTAGGTATATTTCATAGTGATTCGTGCATTTACTCTTTAAAAATACCAATTGGTGAAGTGGAACTGATGATGAAGACCACAAATGACGAGCAGACCTATTCAATATTTCACAGTTTGCGATTCAGTTACTTTAATATGGTATTGAGTAGCACTTTATTCTCGTTATACCTACTACTATTCCACAATGTAATAGAGGCTGATAGTGAACTCCTCAACAATTAACGGCCCTGCATCGAGGTGAACAATATTTTGTAAAAGGATTTCAGCAGTTGACATAAGCCTATTGTAACTTAAGTGAATTACAAACCAACCCACTAAAAAGTGAGAAATAAAAACTTTTTTACAAAAAAATATCACCGACTTCTAAAATAAATACAAGGCAACTAAAAAGCAATAAATAATATACCTAGAATAACAAAAACAAATTAAACATTTTGAAGTTGGTGCCGAATAAAACATAAAGACCATCACAGTTCATGGCACCAACTTCAAAATGTTTAATTTGTTTTTGTTATTCTAGGTATATTATTTATTGCTTTTTAGTTGCCTTGTATTTATTTTAGAAGTCGGTGATATTTTTTTGTAAAAAAGTTTTTTTATAATATTAGTATAGACTAGCTAATCCGCGCAACTTCGTTTGCGTAGGTAACTTTTCCCCGTATTTGGAACATTTTTCATTGCTGCTTCGCTCCTGTTGGTTGCAGCGTGATGTTTTACAACGTATAACCTTACTCAATAAATGGGTTATTCAACAGTAAAATATTTTTTCAATTCGGACCAAACGTTCCTGAGATTTACGTGTTCAAACAAACAAACTCTTCAGTTTTATAATATTAATATAGATTATTTCATTTTTTCAGACCTTTAATCATAATAAACGTCAATCCGAATTTTAATAAATTACGACGCACAAACGTCATTCCATACAATTATGTCAAATTTGCGAAATGGCTCTTAGGCGTTAATCATTCAATAAAAATAAAAATATAATATTGTAAATAATGAAGTAATATTAAAGTGTGTGTACTTGTGATAGCCGATCCAATGCAAAAATGACTTGATGGTCTTTCTAATACTTGCTTTATCTACTGTGGTTACGGATATCTCCCATGGCATAGCTTGACGTCATAAGCAGAGAGTTGTATTTGCTAATAAAACACAATGAGTAATTTATTAACTTCTACTTAGTAATCAGCCACAAAACACCGAGAATATACAAGACAAGTTTTATACATACTTCACTCAGCAGCGTACGCTGCACGCATAGACATCGCTAATGGACACGGGATCTACATCTGTTGTATGTTTCTTGAGCGAGGAAATAGTCGATAATTGCTCGTTTGCATGCCGTTGGTGGGGTTTGCCCACGAACACCGAGCAAGCCACGAATTCTCCGAACACTATGGCATGTGTACACTTGTGCCATAGCCCATAGTGCCGTGCTTGTGTTCGGAGGCGAGAGCTATGTTTATGTATGGGTGTTGCTCGAGCGCGCTGTGTGAAGGTTATCTTCTGTACTCTCTAAGTTTGATGTCAGTGCTTTTATGAAACATGTTTATTTGTAAATAAAGTCAGGAATTGGTATATTTTCAGGATTGTTATGATGTATTCAATCTTTCAAATAAATATTACGTACGCAGCGTAAAGGAATGAATAATATAGAAATAAGGTTTATTCTGATCAATTGTTTTGTTTCAAATATGAATGGATAAGGAAAATTGCTGAAGCGTTGTGAAGTTCGGAAGTTATCCTGAAAGTCAATTGTTAATTTAATGTTTTAGAAAATTTCTGTTATGTTTTGATAGAAAACTTGAGTTGACGTACCAAAATATTGTTTATGAAGACATTAGCGTGATTAAACAATATTACTGTAAATTACATATAAAGCACATAATATTTAACGTCTTCTTTCCGTCTATGCATGTTCTTCTTATGCGAGAACAGCTTCTTACCTACTTTTTTTTGGTTCCATAGATTTTTTTTTCACAGCCCACCGCGGAAACCGAGGCGTTCTGTGACCTACCTGGGTCCTGGATCCTGGAAGACCGGGAGAGCTCCAATCGGATATATCGGTAATCCGAGAGCGTCTCAACCTCATCCAAGATGATTATAAGTCATCCCTATTTCAACTTTAGTCAAGCTAGGACGAAAAAAAAAGTACCTTTACGAAACAACGAGACGAATAATGCATTTTACCAATTTGCGAGTGCAACAATGTAGAAGGTACTTGTGAACAAAAAGGCAAGGGATTTTAGTTGCGAACCCAATACAGAAAATCTCGACTAAGAATTTGGACTACAAAACCAATTTCAATATTGCCAATTAAGGTAATGTGTCCATGGCTTGCTTTCAAAATCCTGGTGCAATGAAACATTGTTACTGTAAAAGGAAACAAAAACCATTTTTACCTGGAATTATAAAATATTTTTGCTGGTACATTTTGTTCTTTTTAAGAGATGGTGCATTTTTATATTAATCTGGTATCAACCAATGACCTCCACGTATTGTAGTCAATAGTTTTGTTTGATGACCTCTTTTTATTTATACCACTAAATGAAGAGACGAGCAGGTCGTGAGCCTGCTGGTAAATATCACGCTAGGCTCTCACAGAATCAGTGGCAACCAAATCCTTATTTAGCAAATATCATATATCAAATCTCTTTCCGTGAGTGTCGTCAAGGCAACTAAGGGATTGCACACCGGAAGATGGGCAGCAGCGGCCTCTGTGTATTTCAAAGCCTTACTGCGATCGCCAACCCGCTCGCCAAACGTGGCGATTCTGGCATTTACCCCCAGGACCTATTAAGTAGGATCTCGGAGACTCGTGCCCAGCAGTGGGACATCATGTGGGTTGATATATTTATCAAATATCATTTAGGCGAATTTTACCAACTAAACAAACGGTACAGATTATGCCTGTTAACTAGGTACATAATAACTAAAGAGATTTTAATCATATCAACAATCGGCATTAATTTGGGCTTTGCCCCATATAATTAGCAAAACGACTACGACGAATTTCACTATATAATTACCAAAACGCCATATAATTACCAAAACGACTACGACGAATTTCACTTATTAGAATCAAACGGTTATGCTTATTTGTTGAACTAACGTCACTTTTAAAAACAATAGCTTAGCTGGATGTGATGTACGAAGCTGTCTGCTTGAGGTAATATTTTCTAAAGTCCACGACAGATCAATATAATGTACCTACTTTAAAGTCTTACTGCGATTGCAAACCCGCTCGCCAAGCGTGGCGATTGTGGCTATTACCCCACATTATCGCCACGCATACTACAAAGTAGAACCTACTTAACAGAGATCCTGACCTATGATAAGTAGGTTCTACTTTGTAGACTCGAGCCCAGAAGTAGAACATCATATGGGTTGATAAGATGAGATTGACATGACAATCAGGACATGATATTAAATGGGAAATACTAAGACTGCCGTCTTAGTATTTCCCATTTAATATTTTAATATTTCGTTTGTTTAACACCCGTTTCCTTAATTAATCTCGATTACGATTTTGCCTTCGTTTAAGTAAAAATAATTGACGAAAAGTTCCATCTTAATGACTTTTATTATGAATTGTATCATATTAATCATAGGTATACCTACTAACATCTACGTTCGTTAGGTATACAATTCAATAGCGTCGATGTAATTAAATTCCAAGGATAATATGTCAACGTATATTGTGATAAGATTTGCATTAGTGAATTACGTTAACTGGAGCCGGAGGTTGCAGAGAAAGTCTATACATCTTAAATAAATTTAATTATAAATTACATTAAACTAAAATCTAAAACTAGTGATAAATGGTCGATGTATGTACCAAGAATGAATCGTTCTTTATTAAAATCTAAAACTACAACTATGGAAAGACGGTTGCGAAATCGAAGTGGCGAGATGTGGAAATCACGTAGCGCTGACTCGACGCCTCGTGCCGGTCCGCAACTGCACTGCTTCGATAAATGGTGTCAACGGTCCGCCTCTTACACCAAAGCGTAGATAAATGGTGTCGACGGTCCGTCTATAACACCGACGCGTAACACCTCCCCCCGAAGAACAGCAACTATTTGTCAAGCGGAGTGGCAAATATTGCTGCCAGACCACTGGTGTTCATCTTACTTCTTCTGGTCGGATGTTCCGTCTGGGTTCAATAAGTGTATAGTTGGCCCCTCTGCAGTATCGATGTCTGGATACGCCTCTGGCTTCAGCTTCCGAAGATCCGGATATTCGTTGAAGGTGCTTGGAAACCACCCGGGTGACTCGCGAACGCGGATATCGATTTGAGATATTCCTAATTATCGCGAACCGGCCCGCGAATATCCTACCGACTGCGCCAATTACGTTAACTGGAGCCGGAGGTTGCAGAGAAAGTCTATACATCTTAAATAAATTTAATTATAAATTACATTAAACTAAAATCTAAAACTAGTGATAAATGGTCGATGTATGTACCAAGAATGAATCGTTCTTTATTAAAATCTAAAACTACAACTATGGAAAGACGGTTGCGAAATCGAAGTGGCGAGATGTGGAAATCACGTAGCGCTGACTCGACGCCTCGTGCCGGTCCGCAACTGCACTGCTTCGATAAATGGTGTCAACGGTCCGCCTCTTACACCAAAGCGTAGATAAATGGTGTCGACGGTCCGTCTATAACACCGACGCGTAACAAGTGATTAAACAGTAATCTTGTTTATTATATGTCAAACTAGACGACCGCTCTGCCATTAGTGAGGCCCGTTAGCCAAAATTCTACATCAAACCTCTAAATAATAGGCTTAAAATGTCTATGTAAAACAGTTAACATAAACTATTCGAGCAGAAATGATACCTAATATTCATAATATCTTCCTACGTAATACAGTAACACTTAAAGTAAGAGGCTCATAACCGCACCCAAATTCATCTCATCGTAATAATAAACACTAGTTTAGTATACCCATTTAAGAAAGTGCTCAAATCATATTATTGGTTTTACTATACAAATTGACCTTGAGATTACTTGTTTATTTTGGAGACTATATCTGTCACAACAACGTATGGTCTGGTATCCAATGAGTAAAGTTTACCTGTGACCACAACCGATGAAATAAGATCGAAATTTCAGTCAAAAAAAACAAATTTAACCTTTAAATGAAATATTAACTCTTTGTTTTATTGACCCGTATCTATAAAATTGCATGATGCAAACGTCTAATAACCACCTATGACTGCTAATTAGCCCGAAAGTAGTAATTTAAATACCCATTGTGTCATTTAACTTATCGTATTTAACCTTAGATATCTTGAAGCCAAGTAAGATTACGTAGGTAAGGCACAGTAAATTAGTTCGTTGCAATTGACAAAAATACTAGAGAAATTACTTTATGCTTAAGAAGTCTGTAGAAAACTCGCAGTAGACTTTAAAAATGCTATGCATAGTCACAGTAAAGTTAAAGAATACAGTATGGAAACTACGAACAAAAGTTTGAAACAGCACACTCACACAGACGCGCACATCTACGAGACCTCTAAGCGGTTTTCATGGTGCTATCAGTAGCGACTGACGCGCTCAGTCGAGTGGTCGCGTTTTACGTCTATCTCAGGTGCACACGACGGTCAGCAATCGTGTTAAAAATGCCACGGAGATTTCATTTTTTAAACTCTTCTCAATACAAGAATCATTTATACTCATTTAATTTATATCGTATTACAGTTCGTCCGTGTGATCGATCGAAAATATGCGTGAAAATATTTATTAAACCAAGATGGCGACTTGTAGTATTTTCAAATACTTTGTATTGTATTATTTTTTGTATTATTGGTATCACTTCCTGTTAAGGCAGACCTTAACGGGTGTGAGCACTAGTGATAAATAAAACCACTGTGCTCTGTTCTGTTGCAACATAGGCGATTCCGTTTATTATAATTGGTCCCCGAAAGTAGACAACAGATAAAATGGTTCTCAACCTTATATAGAAGCCGCGGTAACGAAACCTTAGCGCGATTTAATTTGATGCATGGCGCCATCTATTGATACAAAAACAAACTAATTTAGTTAAAGTGGCATGTTTATTTATTGCAATCGCGCTATGATTATGTACCGCACCAAGGACATTACTGACGGAATGTCCTTTTTTACAAAATACAAGAATAAAAACATACTGTTTTGAATTATTTAATCTGTTAAGCCATTAAATAACATGATCAATTTGAACGATTACCTTAACCCGAAATTTTAACATACACAAAGTATATGTTAAGATAGCATATATGTTAAGATGCACATAGGTAAAACTAAAAATGATGTAAAACATGTAAAAAATAAAATTTAAAACAGTTTTAAACATCATCATCAATAATACACGTAACAACTCTAAGAGCATCAAGGCCCTTGATGGTTGTGTAAAATGAATATCCTTACATTATTTATGTCTAAACATGAGTAAACAACTAATTTATCGGTTGTAACTGAGCTAAAATGTATAAAAAATAGGTTAAATGAAAAATTGTACAATTTAAATAACAAGATACAACTAAAAAAACAAATAAATATAGCCATCGCTATTCACTAACGGGTAAAATGCATATTTTGGAGGTTGGCCTTTTAATGATTGACGATTTAGTGGGTACTGTCACTACACGAGTGATTTTATCATCACCGGGATGTTTCTCTAAGACGCGACCTATCATCCAACGACTCGGCGGCAACTCATCCTCTTTTATCAAAACTACATCTCCAATTTTAGGTTCTGGATCTTCAGAAGACCATTTGTACCGATTCATAAACTAGAAAGGTATTCTTGAGACCAACATTTCCAAAATGACTGAAGCATCTTCTGAATAAACTGCCAGCGCGTTAAATAATTTATGTTTGATGCTTCGTATTGGTTATCTGGTACATTGACCAACGGTTCCCCAATTAAAAAATGTCAAGTGGTTAAAGGCAACGGTTCCCCAGGTTCAGTACTAACAATGACGCTCAATGGTCTCGAATTGAGACATGCTTCAACTTGACTAAGAAGCGTGGATATTTCCTCGTAGGTAAGAGTAGAGTTTCAACCCGTTTCAAGTGGTATTTCGTAGACTTCACCCCTGCCTTCCATAGCCCACCAAAGTTCGGACTATGAGGGGGGATAAAGTGCCACTCTGTGCCGTTGGTTTCTAGGTGCTCGGCTATTGATGGTTGGACTGAAATTAATTGTCACTCCATAATTTGGAGCAATTACCTCTCCTGGCCACGAACGGTCTAAATGCGGCTAGAAAAGCCTGACTGCTCATGTCGCTGGCTGCTTCTAAATGCAAAGCGCGAGTGGCCATACACTCAAACAGGCATATGTAGCCCTTGTAGGCATGGTGGCCACGACCATTAGAAGTCCTTATATTTATTGTAACCGCATAATCAACTCCGCTGTGCATAAATGGCCTCGCTGGAGTGCACCGAACCAGGGTTGGGAGCGAACCCATCAGTTGATTTTTTACGGTAGCTCTTTGCTTGGCACATGTGACACATCTGACTCCTATGACCCAATAAGCTGTTCTTAAGTAAGTAATCATCAGTTGAGGACCGCCATGTAGGGTATTCTGATGAGCATGCGCTATAATAAGTCGATTCAGATGACTAGAGTGAGGTAGAATGATCGGGTATTTCGTTTGTTCGCTCAACTGTGCTTTGTCCAGTCTACCTCTAACTCTCATTATACCCTTATCGTCCAGGAAGGGACAAAGAGATTTTAATGAACTTGATTTTGATTGTAAATATTTGTACTCTTCTAATTGTTTATATTCTTTTGTAAATAGCTCTTTTTGTGTTTGTTTCACACAACATTCAAGTGCAGCATCTAATTCTACCTTTTGTAAATATTTTTTGTGATATTTTTTGTTCTTTGTTAAGAATCTGCGACAGTATGCAATAATTTTTGTCAACTTTTTTAGTGTAGAGTAGTTTTCGAATAATAAACAGTCTGGAACTACGGCTACAAAAACTTTAGCGGATTCTTCTAAAACTACATTACCGTAGTTTGGTCTACTGTAAATTATTGTTTCCTTTTTAAGAAACGGTGGTCCAGAGAACAACAAACTATTATTAACAAGAAGACTTGGTGGTATTCCCCTAAAAGCGCAGTCTGCTGGGTTGGTCTTGGTAGGGACATGAAACCAATGTGATGATTGCATGGTGTTTAGTATTTCAGAAATTCTATTGGCAACAAACGTCTTCCATTTACTTGGATGACTGTTTATCCATGCTAACACCACGGTGGAATCAGTCCAAGCCTTAATCTTATCTTTCGATATGTGTAACACTTCAGCTGTTTCATTTAGAAGTTGCGAAAGTAAAACAGCTCCGCATAGCTCTAATCTCGGAATACTAATCTGCATAATGGTAGCTACTCTGGTCTTCGCAACTATAGGCCGACCGCTTAACTCGTATATCGCCTGCGCGGTGAGAAGGGAGCGCGGGGTGATGTTAACGGGTGGGTGAGCGGGGTGCGCGGGACAGAGAACTTCCCGCGCACCCCGCTCACCCACCCGTTAACATCACCCCGCGCTCCCTTCTCACCGCGCAGGCGATATACGAGTTAAGCGGTCGGCCTATAGTAGCGACACATGAATTTTGCCCTCTGTGTCCGTGATTCGCAAATAAATCACGGCTGAATAAACTGTCTTGGAGGCATCACTGAACTTATGCAGTTCCAGGTCATCATCCGTCTTTGTGTACCGGTAAGTAATAAAAGTTCCTCCCGATATTCTTTCCACTCATTAACTAAATCTGTCCCTAGCTCTTCATACCAACTAACACCTGATAACCACAATTTCTGTATAAACACTTTTGCCAAAACCACACTCGGCGCTAACTAACCTAATGGGTCGAATTATCGGGCTATGTCTGAAATTATGGATATTTTAGTTGCAGTGTAGTTGTAGGTGGTGGAAGGTTGACTGAATACTGAAAGGTATCTTCGCTCCGGTTCCACGTCAATCCTAACATTTTAATTGTTTCGTCTAATTTAATTTCTACTTGTTTTTGTTCTATATGGTCTACTTTATTGTGTTCTTTGTCCTGTATTTCTGTTTGTCCTTCCATTGCGCTTATTTTTTTCAGTATTGCTTTGTTGTTACTATTCCACTTTTGTAATTTAAATCCTCCTTTACTCAATAACTCTGTTATTTGTTTGTATAATTCTATACCCGTCTCTAAATTTTCGCAACCGGTCATTTAATCGTCCATATAGAAGCAGTTGAGGACTCTATCGCAGGCTAATGGGTAATTCTCACCTTCGTCATAGACAACTTGGTGTAACGTTCTAACCGCTTGATACGGAGCAGCTGCCAAACCAAAAGTAACCGATACAAGCTCATAATCTTGTATATCATTTTCAGGGCTGTCTCGCCATAGTATACGCTGAAACTTTGTGTCACTGTCAGCTACTTTTACTTGACGGTACATTTTGATTATGTCAGCCACAAGCGCTATGGGATGAAGTCTCCACCTTAAAACCGTGTGCCTCAAATCCGACTACAGTGTAGGGCCAACCATCAACGTATCATTTAGGGACACTCCGTCACGGTTTTTTTCCGACGCATGGCAAAAACCACACGAACCTTGGTAGTGCTCTTATCGTAGTAGATGGCTACTTCTTTGTTTTGATCTTCCTTATTTACTGGCCTCATATGTCCTAGATGTAAGTATTCTTCTATTACTTTTTTGTACTTTCCTTTTAGATCTGTGTTCTTTTCTAATCTTCTTTCTAATCCTATAAACCTCTTCTCAGCACGTGAACATCCTGATGCGCATGGAGAACGTTCATCACGAAAAGGTAAGCGAACTAAAAACCTACCATTATTGTCCCTCGTTGTCGTCCTGCTATAAAACTCCTCACATTTCTTCTCTTCGGGGGTAATTATTTTCTTTATACTAATTTTCTCTTCTACCTCCCAGAATCTTATTAGAATGTCATCTTCATTTATTTGTGCATGCATTACATTTATTTTTGTTGACCTTTCAATGTTTTTCGTACCGACTACTATTACTGCCTAAACAGTTGAAGCAAATTTTATTTTTCGCCACAAACTCTCGCCTAGCTTCTATCGACTGTTTAGTAAATTGTTTGCAAAAACAAAGCTTATGAGACTCCGAGCAATACTCGCATCGTATGGTTGATGAACTGGTAGTCAACATGGCTTTTGGTGCATAACCATGTGAACTACTGCTCTTATTGATCTGATGAACCGCTACCTTCTTGGGTTCCAAGCATTCTAAAGCGCAAAAAAGATTTTCGATGAACTTTTTAAATTGTTCAAAGGTTGGCAAGTCATTATTGGAATCACTAAAAACACTCAGTTCCCATTGTTTACGTGTTTCGTTATCTAACTTGAATGTAACTATGTGAATGATAATAACATCCCATGTACTGACATCAATTTTCAAATGTTTAAGCCCATTCAAACAATCACATGTAGTGTCAAGTAGTTCCTTAAGGGATGTAGCCGAGTCCGCCAATATGCGCTTTTGTCCGAACAACCTTTTTAACGTACAATTTATTAAATATTTTTTAATACTGTAACGCTTTTCTAATTGAGTCCAGCATTGAATATAGTTAGCATCTGTTATAGGAGTATGCCGTATTAATTGCTCAGCTTCCCCACTAAGATGACTTTTTAAATAACGCAGTTTTTGCACGTTATCAAGCGAATCGTTCCTGTGTACTAAGGAAGTAAACAGATCATAAAAAGTAGTCCATTCCCCGTATTTGCCAGAAAATAAGGGTATGGAGATCTTGGGCAACTTAACAAAAGAATTACTTGATTTGGAATTGGGAGGATTTACATCTGACTTTACAATAATTTTGACCTCACTAATTTTATTAAGTGTTGTTTTCATTAAACTCTTATAAGCAATATAAACATCCTCGGTTGTATCATAAACATCACCTACTTCTTCTCCTATATCATCTCCAAATCCCTCATATAATTTAGTGTTAGTATCCTTAAACAAAATCCAATCTTTCTCTAGCAATTCCTGTCTTGCTTCTATATATTCTACAGTTAATCTATCTTTTCCACACTTTTTAAAATTTGTCAGACCTTTAGTATTAACATTTTGTCGGTCCTTTAAAACATTAAATAACCCTTCCATTTTTATAAAATATATATTCCTTAATTAATATAAAAAGTATAGTAAAATGAAAAAAATAATGAAAAGAAACTTGATAACAATGTATAAAATATAATTTGATTGCTCAAAAGAGACTAGTAAAATGTAAAAACTGATAACTCTCAAAACATAAAAACCAGAATCACCACAAGTTAGTAAAAGTTTAAGTTTCAAAATTTTTCTAAGTCCATAAAGTTGGCTGAAATTTTACAAGTGTTTATAAACATAAAACCGGACGGAATTTAGGCATAGACTCCTCGTTCCCCCGTTTATCATAAACTATTCTAAGTCCTTAACTAATCATGCACAAATTATCCTAAGTCTAAAATTATCACAAAATGTTTACAAGTCCAAAATCTTGAGAAATCTTCAAAATTTAATTCTTATTTGTAATAAAGTTCAAAATAACTTGTCAAATCTTCATCAAAGCTGTAGATAAACAATAAAATTGTACTCACAATATTTCACTTCACTTAACCACAAATCGTTGATTTGCCAGTGGCGCCCTCTGTGGTGAACTATTTGATCTTGTCCGTACCAACTGTGCTCGCCCGCCAGTGATGATCTTCAACGTGAAAGTGGCACCCTCTGCGGCGACACCTCGAACTAATTTTTCCCTGAGCTTGCTCGCCAATTTTACGTTGAACTCGTAGTCTCTCAAAGGAGACTGTGTGTACCCTAGTGCAGCGATCAACTGCGGGTTACACGGGAATAACAAAAATTCGCCTATAATCCGGCTCTGAGGACCAATGTTAAGGCAGACCTTAACGGGTGTGAGCACTAGTGATAAATAAAACCACTGTGCTCTGTTCTGTTGGAACATAGGCGATTTCGTTTATTATAATTGGTCACCGAAAGTAGACAACAAACAAAATAATAATCATGAGTTTATATTATAAATAGTAAATAATAATCATGAGATAGTCCTGTTTGCAGATGATACATCACTCTTATTTAAATTAAAACGCCAGCAAAAAGACTTTGAAGATGTAAATATGGCTATCTCAAAAGTGGTTAACTGGTTTGATGTTAACAATTTACTCTTAAACGAGGGCAAGACTAAATGTATTCGATTTATAACACCTAACGTGAAACCAGTAAAAACCACTATAAAAATAAAAGAAGATGAGTTGAACCCTGTAGAGACCACAAAGTTTTTAGGAATTACTCTAGATTCTAAGCTTCAGTGGGGCCCACATATAAGTGAATTGTCTAATAGACTCAGTTCTGCAGCGTACGCAGTTAGAAAAATTCGTCAGCTAACAGACGTTGAAACAGCGCGATTAGTTTATTTTAGTTACTTTCATAGTTTAATGTCGTACGGTATTCTACTGTGGGGGAATGCTGCCGACATTCAAACCATTTTTGTTCTGCAGAAGAGGGCTATTCGATCAATTTACGATCTTAGTAGTAGACACTCACTTAGAGAAAAATTTAAGGAAATCAATATCATGACTGTTGCATGTCAGTATATCTATGAAAACCTTATATATGTTCACAAAAATATTGATAGTTTCTGTAAGAAATGTGACATACATAATATTAACACGCGGAACAAACATAAACTTGTTGTACCAGCGTCAAGGTTACAAAAAGTAAACAAATCATTTCGGGGCCAATGTATACGTTTCTACAATAAAATCCCTAGCGACATTCAAAAATTAAGTCGTAATAAATTTAAGTGTACCATTAAGAAAAAATTGTGTATGAAAAGTTACTACTCAATAATTGATTATATGGAAGACAAAAACGCTTGGGATTGAACTGCTTTCTCTCACAGGCTATTAAAATGTACTTTATGATTATATGTATATATACATATTTACTTTGTAAGAAGTGAAGTATTGTGTTTGCTGAATACGTTTATATATACTCATTTTAGAGTTACTAATAGTGTTATTATTTAGTTATCCTTATTTTATAAACGATTACACTCACCAGACACACTGGTTCATTCAGTAAAATTTATTTTTGTAAAGAAAAAAATTGATGATTTTAAAAGAGTGGCACATGAGTTTCTTGGCAGCTTCTTCTCATGAGCTTTACACTTGGAACTGCCACCTAGACGTGGGCGTTATTTAACGTAACCGATTGCAATAACTGCTTACGAGCCTAGTAACTAAATACGTAGTTACGCGTAAGCGGTGTAACCGATTATTTTCACATATGCAGTTTCGTCTTCGGTACGTTCGTGCGTAAGCTTACGAGGACAATCGTATCGTGGCGGTCACGATCACGAGCAAGAACCAAACGCATCGCGGCTCGCTCGTCACGTTACGGATGTGCGTGTGTGCCGAAACTTATCGCACACACACGTGCCGCGAGCCGAAATGCGTTTGGTTCTTGCTCGTGACCGCCGGGCCATGCCGGCCGCATGTTGAATCTGTTGCTGTGTGCGTTACGTACCCTCTAAATTGTTCAAAATAAACAAATAATGCCGATGTAGTAGTGTGCTTTACGCGCATGAGATTATCAGAGACAGCTATATATATTAGAAAATACTTGTTTCAGTGAATTAAAGTGTATATAAATATATACCGTAAATAAATAAGTAGGTCATACAATTAAAAAACTGTAATTTGTAATTCCCTAGACAAAACAAAAAAGCATTTCCAAATTACTTCACAATGTAATATATTAATGTTATGCTATCTAAACAAATACCTATTTCAAATTCCTAAGTTAAACGTAAGACTCGCTCAAGGAATACTTTAAGAAATTGCAATACAAGTACAAGGTAGATACAAAAAAAACAGTTACAGTTACGAAACCGAGTAACAGATTCATTCAAGTAATCGTGTGTCAATTCACAATATAGGTACACAGAAAAAAAACTAGTCACAAAAATAACTAGTTACGAAACCGAGTACCTAACAGATTCACTCAAGTAATCATGTGACAATTCACAATATAGGTACCTACACAGAAAAAAAACTATTTACAAAAATAACTAGTTACGAAACCGAGTAACAGATTCACTCAAGTAATCGTGTGACAATTCACAATATAGGTACACAGAAAGAAACTAGTTACAAAAATAACTAGTTTCGAAACCGATTATGCGAAATCAAGAAACTACTTACAACTGCTTACGTGAAAAATACGTTACGACCCACGTCTACTGCCACCTAACCTCATTTTGTTTTTTTTTTTCAAACATTCATAATTTTATAAAATTTTTAGTATGTTTTAATTTGACGTTTTCAAATAATCATTAACCTGATTTTACGAAATAAAGATATTTGACTTTGACTTTGACTTTGAATGGTTCTCAACCTTATATAGAAGCCGCGGTAACGAAACCATAGCGCGATTTAATTTGATGCATAGCGCCATCTATTGATACAAAAACAAACTAATTTAGTTAAAGTGGCATGTTTATTTATTGCAATCGCGCTATGATTATGGACCGCAAACACTTTCAGAGTTTTTATGGTGCTAACCATAAAAACAATAATATATAAACAAATGATACTTAAAATAGTCGAAAGTAAAATTAAAATGTAAGTCTAAGATGGCGGCTGCAAATAATAATGTAAATTTTATGGTTTTCGATGGTGCTAACGCCGAAAGAGAGGTCATAATATAAATTCAAAATGGCGGCTGCAAAAGAAATGTTTTTATGGTTTTCAAGGATGTTGATACCGATGGTGACCTTAAAATTTAAATCCGTAAAAAATAAATGGCGTCTTCGAAAATATTAAAAAAATATATAAACTGTGAGAAGGAACTTCGTTCGTGGGGACCCCCAACCGCATAATTTTTTAATTAAAAATTATTTCATACTAGATTAACTAGCTATATTCATATTTGAAGATTTGCCATTGCATAAAAATATTTATTAGTTTAGAATTAGATAATAAAAAAAAAAAAATTAAAATATTCGCCGAGAGAGCTATAGAACCAATTAAATAATAATAAAATACTATAACTACAATACTACTACAAACTACAAACATGAAGAGTGTCAACCTTAGCGCTCTAATGGAGCATATGTTTTAACTTCAAAAATTGGGCTAAGTTTCCGTACTGTATACATATTTTACTGAGGCATAGTGGTCGGATTGCCCCTTTATTCGGTGAAAATAATTTGATGAATGAATATTTGGTAATTAATTAATATTTATGCGATGATAATAGACAGCTAAATAGCACTCATATAACATAGTAGCTCTATTAATTGACTGAGAAACTGAGCATGATTTCTACTTGCCAAACGCAAATACACACAATATAAACGCATCAGCTCGTTAGCATATACACCCGGGCTTTTGTGAACGATTTGGTCCATGAGTGGACAATGGTTCTAAAGAACGTAAAGTCTAATACAAAATGAAGTCTCAGGGGCCCAATTTGGACTTATCTTTTATTGAGACAATTATCATGTGTATCGTTCACGAATGTGACTCACCGTATTTTGAATTGAGTAGAAGTGTTATTTGTTGTGTAGTTTCTACTCAAGTTTACCTACTATAGATCATTATGAAACAAGATACAGATGTTTGATGCCCGATTGTTTTTTTTGTGTCCGTATATATCTTGAGACAAAAGAGACAGACCCTGTAATATGTCGTAATAAAATATCATACGTACAGTTGTTATTAAATACATAAAATAATATAATAGTATGAAAATAGAACACGTGACCTCGTTATGCAGTCAAATCACTAATCACTAGACCAAATGACTGTCGTGAAAACATTGCAAAAATAAAAAAAAAAACATTGTACTTATTCAAGGTTATTTTATACTGGACCCAACTAAAAATAATATTATATAAAAAACTTTTTTATAAAAAAATATTACCGACTTCAAAAATAAATTAAAGGCAACTAAAAAGCAAAAAATAATATACCTATATAAGTATATTAATATAGGTATATTATTTTTTGCTTTTTAGTTGCCTTAAAGTTATTTTTGAAGTCGGTAATATTTTTTTATAAAAAAGTTAATAGTAAATGCACGAATCACTATGAAATATACCTAAATTACTGAAGGTTTGCCTTTAAGATTTGAAGAGTTCCCTCGATTTCTCCAGGATCCAATGATCAGATCGTGATCTGATGACAATGGGACCAACTTGAAAGTATACCCGTTCAAACACAAAAATATTTTTTCAAATCGGTTCAGCTGTCTTTGCGTAATCGGTGAACAAACATACAAAAAAAATACAGTCGAATGGAGAACTTCCTCCTTTTTGAAGTCAGTTGAAAACTTATACAATAACATCACCGAAACGCAACATCAATTTTCTGTATTTCTTTTGATAGTTATGTGTATTGCTTCCCCGTCAAAATAATAAAAGCATCGAGAACAACATTAACAATATTATTTTACAGTAATGTATCACCCGTATCCAATTTTGCTAGAATCAATGAAACCACAACATTTTGGAAGTAAACTCTAGTATGGATCAAAAGCAATTACATTTAATAATTACATTTATTCGGAAAAAGAGTTTCTCAATCGTAAAACAACTGTTAAAAGTTTTCATTTTACACCAATATGCAATTAAATTTTGCAACTATGAAATACTTTTCGAACCAACTCTGTTATAACAAGCGGATGCATAAAATATGGCAAATGGGAATTTAATTTCAACTTCATAATGGGAAAAAACCTTGCTGATATATATTAGTTATATTTCGGGACTTAATCGCGTGAATTATTTAAAGGTACGAACCTTTTATTTACCCGACGTTTACTGCTGATATATTTTTGGAAGTCTATAATAAAATGAATGCATTGATTGTTTTGTGGGGAACCGATATCAAACTAGTTACTTCATTTCGTTTTTGCTATTTATTTGTCGTGGGTTTTAATGACTTTTGTTTACAGTATATTAAATATATTTTGGTAGTAAATGAAACTGATGCATTAGATAGAATATTGTGCTGAGTCGAAAATGGGCTTAAACTAAAAAATCAGGTACATATCTTGTACTTGAAGTAAATTTAGTCTCCATGTAAAATTGTAGGAAATACTTAATAAATATTTCACATTTTTATCTTCCATTTACTCTCACAGCGAGCCGAAGAGGCGTTTTGAAATCAGATTAAACCTTCTGTCCAACACAAGATGAATTGAAAAAAAATATATTTTCAGCTTTGCATGAATAAAGTCTCAACAAAAACGGTCCTCATCTCAAGACATTTTTTTTCAACAAAAAAATTCTGTAGACTTTTTTTGAATGAATCAGATCTAAGAAATCGTTTATAATGGATATTTTGGTGGATTATATCGATTTTATGACCACGGTTTGGGTTTCGTAATTATCTTAACACCTTATCATATTATCGAACCATTTTTTTCTTTTATAATAATAATAATAATAATTTAATTCAGACCAATAATCTGTGTTGTGTTAGTATACAGTATTCTTAAAAACTATGTTAGTAAAAGACAACTATACTACTTATTTTTAAATGTGCAAATTGTTCTAATGCCTCTATAAAGGACTTTCTTATTTATTCGCATTACCTGTTGGAACTGTCACTCACCCTGCGTATCAGCGATGCGGTTCGCTTACGTAATATAGCTGCAAAACCATCAACGTTAGCAAACATTGCTGATGCACTACAATACTGAGGCAGTCCCATCAAGAACCTGAAAGCATTGTTATATTGCACTCTCAGTGCATTGACAGCCCATTGCGTGTGGCTAGCCCATAGGCTGCATGTGTAAAATGACTGGGCATATGCCCGAAATAGTGTGACTTTCACATTAGTGGAGCACCTAGCAAACCTGCAAGCCAGCTTATATGAGTAGTGATACCTATACATTTTTGAAAAAAATCCAGGAAATTACTTCCACTATTCCATTACAAGATGGAATAGTGGAAGTAATTGCGTGCATTTTTTGCCTATAAAACTGAGATGGTTTTTAAGTTTCAAACAATCAACATACGGTTTTTAAACTTTCGCGATGTTTACACATATTACTTACTCTATTTTTGTAGAAGTACCAACAGTAAAATTTATCATAATTATCTAGACTAGGTTAGGCAGGTAGTTGAAAAACCCCTCGCCTCACGGAGACATCGCTAAGCTGCCATCAATCGACCCGTGATCATGATCGGTGCATTTCGATTGAAACGTAGGGTAAATAAAAAGTCCCGATAATATTTTAATCAATTAGAAATCGATTAGAAAATCGAACCATTTGTGTTTACCGTAATTACCTTTCAAGTAGATAGACGAAAAGAATAATCAAGGAGTCCCCCTCGTTCTTCAAAATAGGGGGGAAAAGTTGCCAGAACTAGGGGAGTTCTGGCAACTTTTCCCCTCTATTTTGATTAATGACTTTCTTTAAATGCCTTTCATTTTTTGAAACGCTCCCCAAGGTACTGTACAAAGGTCACCATTATTTGCCTCTTTGAACCTTTTCTTTGCTCCTTAATTAAGAGTTAGCTTGAAGCGTGAAACTTTTAATTGAAGGTCAAATATTTTATCCTTCTTTAAAGAGATACGTTTGTTCCTTTCGTTTTAGAATCGTTTAGATTCTACAGAATGGTTAATGAACTTGTTTGTACTAGGAAGGAGTCTTTGTAGCCTACAGCAGGTAAGATACTTCTCGCCACTTAATTAATGGAAAAGTTTTAAAATACGTGGAACCGTGTGATGTATGATATACATTTTATTTAACCATTAGTTTTAATTTTTTGTAGTAGTATAGTGAATTTTCTTATAAAATTACTTTGGTATTTTTATTGCTCATTTTAAGTCTAGTTTTACACATTTACACAGGTTTATCTAGACCATTCAATCGTCACTTATATTATCCAAATACTGACTAATGTTATTAATGCTAATGTGAGTTTGTTTGTTTGTTACGGTTTCACGCCTAAACAGTATAACTGATTTTTAAAAATCTTTCACCAACAGGAAGCTACATTATCAGCGAGAACGTAAGCTGTACTTTTTTAATTAGAGATTTCTACAAAAATTACAATAATGTAATCCAAAATATTAAAAATTTGCCAGCAAACATTATCCCGTTCCATTCTGGTCCCGTTGTTGCCGACAGACTTTGGAAAAGTGTGAGCTGTAACATATAAATGTGAAAACAATTACAACGCGAGCGGAACAGCTGGAAAAAGCTAGTATTTTATAAACGGAGTTTACGGAGAGTTAAATATTTTTTTATTATCTCAGATGTCATCTTATAAGAAATTTACTAAACCAGTACTATATTTTACTTTTATTGCGAATTGTCTTGTCAACAATGTGGCCATGTCACCATTTCTAGTCCACATCGATGTAAATCTGAAATTCGTAGTAAATCTTCGAAAAACAGAAGTATCAAAGGACATCGAATAACAAGATTGCTACAAAAACATTTTTCTCCAAATCGTGACCGAAACCAACACAATGAATCTTGACTTAGTTAATTTATCTTAGTTTATTTACAAAAGTCAACACGTTTACTGAAAGCCCTGTGAAGTAAGATTCGTCGATAATTGCTTGTTTATTCTCCATCGGCTTTTTGTGCGTCGCGTCATTACCCAGACGGCGAATCAATTCTTCCGGAGGTTAATTTATTTATTATCATACAGAGAGAATTTTCTAACAGCCAACGTGAAGTATTGGTCGGCTTTATATGAAAATTGGCTCCCTCTTTCTTCCTTTTTAATTTTCGAGTAGATTTGTTAGTTTTTAAATAATTTTTCTGTTTGTTTTTTTATGATGGATCGGTGAAATTTGTACGATGTTTTGAAATATCTTTAACATTGGTTTAACGTGACATTCTTCTTTTAATTTGAATATTTACAGAAGTGTAAAAGATACTATTCTGATCACTAACACGAACTAATAACGAACGATAAATTTCCAAAATGTTTTGATTTCTATTCGATATAAGTTCTAATTTCTACAAAATATATGACTTTTGTTTACGCCGGTAACTTTATTATATTAAATTACGACTATATCAATTTGTGAGGAAAATAATGGACTGTTTCAGGTAAATTTTATAAAAAATAACAATTTTTAAAATTTAAGGGTCACAGCAAGATTTTCCGAAATTTCAGTAGCTCGTAGCAGATTATGGTCCCAAAAAGGGTAGCCCTTTTTGGGAGTGTGTGTCAGAATAGCAGCTTAATGGTTTGATATACAACATCCCTACTATGCCTACTAATATATAAATGTAAATGTAAGTTTGTTTGTTACGCTTTCATGCGAAAACTACTCAACCGATCATCATGAAACTTTGTACACATATTTTTGGAGGTATTAGAAGTAACATAGGAATATAAAAAAAGGGAAAATTTACGCAGACGGAGTTGCGCGGGACAGCTAGTTGATAATAAAAGAAAGTACTTCAGTCAAGTGAGAAAAGCTAATAGTAAGTAAGCAAGGCATGGGCACATACAAAATGTACAGCTGCTGGTCTTACTTTGAACAACGACGATTTTCTCATTTAAAGTGGAAATACTAAGTTCTAATCCATAAGTTAAGCTTAAGATTTCTAGAGATTTGGTTGATTATATTTTTTGTTTAATAATAAAAGTAAATGATATTTAGTTTTACTGTTATGTCTCTAAAACACTATAATATAAAAGTTAAAGTTAATTTCAATAGGCATTTCTTGCCAATTACTTTACAAATACAATAATTGCATTTTTGAAGTCCAAACCCATAGTTTGGACTTCAAATTTTTATATCTTTTAAAAATGCAATATAAACGTTGTACGTAAAATAGACATTTTACATCATGTCTAGTGAACATTACACAAAAATACAGTACATTAGATGATGTGGTTGAACCCATGGTACACAATTTACCCCATACTCTATAGGTGATACTCGTACGTTGTACGTTGGGCATCTCTGACTTTCTTCACTTAATCTATGTATCCATCATCATACGTGTAGACTCTAGGTACTTGAACAACAAAATATACAAACAGGTAACAAACTTTAATGACTGTAACTATACAGTCAAAAAAAGCAATAAGTTGCTATCTCATATCATTATTATTACAAGTTCAAATATTCTAGTGCTCTGATAAATCGTAGTCGAAGCCGCGGAGGAAAAAAAAAACAAACAAAATAGCGAGCTTTTGCTACACAAAACCAGCTCAAACAATAGTGGCGTTTTATTAAAGATATTCCATGACAAAAATGCAACAAAAGAACCGAAGTAGTAAGTAAGCAGGAAACAATCACCTGATACCTCGAATCACTCGAACATCGAGCTGTCCAACGTTACATTACGAAAACAATAACAAACGAAACACGAATATTGTTCGCTCAAAGATATTCGCAACTTCTGCCCCACCTTCCGTTTCCTGCAGGAAACGCCCGTATTGTTATAACTGATCCACGGAAACGATTTCAGGGCTTACCCTCACCTTTTTGTGAAAAAAATGATCACGTTACAACTTTTGTAAACTTGGTTGATTAAAATTTCATTTATGAATGAAAACAGAAACCAATTTTAGTTAAGATCTACGTTTCAAGGAAAAGTTCGAGTATCATTTTGGGGATTTAGTGGAGGTTCTTGATAAATTTGGGGCGATATTAGAGCTCCTAAGTATAGTGAATGACGGCGTGTAGGTTGAGTGATGTAACGTTTAGCGTTATTATAGCTCAACCTACCTGAATTATAATATTATTCTAAGAATTTTGCCAAAAATTAAGATATTTACACTAATTATGCAAATATCTCAAAAAACAATAAACAAAAAACAGAATACATTAAATTCCATAAAAAAACTGTAAGTCTAACAACACCTAACTTTGGTGCCAAAAGTACTGAACACAATAAAGGCTCTCACAACTGAAAGGACAGAGCTCTAAAAACTTTCAATACAGCGACGAGAATACTAATAACAACCCTTCGACATCCTTAACCACTCATACCGGTATTATATGTGTGCGCATAATATTATGTGTTGTGTATGAATGACGACATATTAATTTTAATGTCACTTATCACATATTTGACCGTTCTTTACCAAGAATCAAATATGGCTTGTAAAATAATAGTAATTAAAAAAACAAAAATAATTACAATATTATAAAAAAAAACTTTTTTAACGCTCATACCATGAATATCCAACCAATTTATGTTTCCAACACCGCTTATAGAACTTATTTCTTCCAATGCCTATTACTAAAAAAATATTTGTTTGGCAACAAGAAAAAAACCCGCGAGCATTAGGGACTAAGTTTTTTATTCAACAGTTAGCAGTAGTTCCATGAATACAGGGGAACGAAACTTTTACATTACGGCTATGTACAAAATAAATTTAAAGTTCAGTATGCGTCTTGTACAGCGCTGTATCAGTGCGAAGTGAAGGAAAAATTCCGGTTTATTTGAAGGAAAAATTACGTTTGCGTGAACATTTATATTTACAAGTTTGGCCGTGACTTTGGTTTTCAACTAACTTTTTTTTAACCAGGAAACTAATGGAGTCTAGCAATAATTTTGTTATTTATCGCACATTAATTAAATTGATTATCGTAGACTGTTTTACGAAAATATTTTATTACAATTAGTAAGTTGTTTAGCGAAATATAGAGCGTGTTAATTTTTAATGATGTATCAAATATTGGGAATTAAAATAAAAGAAAAAACGTCTAACCTACATGCATTTATTGAAGAGTTTTGTTGTCTGTCTCCAAAACTCATCATTAGATTTTTTTACTAAATTTTAAGATTTCATAAAAAATCTTTTAGAAAAGAATAATATAAATTTATATGGGACCATTATGAAATAAACCTCTTTCGAACAAAAGAAGAATTTTGAATATGCCAAAAATTTAGCAAATTGAACATCTAAATGCTCCCTTTTTAGGTCGGTTATAAATGTCATATAAAAAGTCAAATCTATCTATTTAATTTAGATAAGAATCTGTCTACCATAGCGTAAAGTAGAATAGATACCATTTATGTCTTACTAGAATCTTATCAAAAAACAGTTTCACGTAATACCTACCTACTGCGGTGTAGCAATATTATAATTCGAATCGAACTCGATTATGTGGAAGTTAATATTTGAGGCTTTGACTACTTATTCAAACTTGGCCGAATTACTTATAGCGCCGAATCACGTGCCAAATATATGTACCTAGTCCACTTCTCGATACCACTAAGTGTTTACAGATCACTGCACTGCATCTGACTAGGATCGTCTCGGTTTTAGATATAGTAGATAGTGATAAGTAAAAAGTGGTCAGTAGGTAAATCAAAACGCTTTCGAAAATATAAATTATTTCTTTTTTTTCCTAGTTTATCTGTTTCGTGTATAATATGAATGATCATTTTAAAATTGACCAGTCCCGCTCAATTTTACAACCACAATAAAATATATAAATCAAGGTGACTTTTTTATTTCTAAAGAACGGTATTTTCTAAGAGAAAATCTTTTGAATCTCATTTTCATGTCCAATCAATTATGGGTGACGGTAGACAAAAAAAAATTGACTATTGAAATTCATTTTGTAATGATTTATTACTCTTATTAAATCTATTATATAGATTCTTAAATGGATGATCTTTTAACTTTAAATGGATAGTAAAAGTAATTTAATTAAATAAGATAATAAGGGTTCTTAAAAGATAATAGATATTCCACGCCATTTTATGAACTCTTTGAGCTTTGTCTCATTAGTTTAATACAAACATTTAGCATTCATTGAAGAGCGAAAGAAGATTGCTGCGACCAGTCCTCGGTAATTAAAAACATTATTCAGATTATCCGTTCACTTTTACCACTAAAATAAGATTTGTTTAATATACCTAATAAAAACTGAAGCATATAAAGAAACATTAAAGTAGACATTTTATCTAAAAGCTGTAAAAAAATATATCCATGAAGAGATAAGAAGTAGTAGCTGTTTTTATTAGACTAATATAATATTCAGAAATATCACGCCAATTCAATCAAATAAAGAATAGAAGAAAAGATAAAAAAAATAATTATTTAAAGAAAGATATAAAATTTTAGACTTCAGTTTTTTAAGTTGTAAAAACTTAAAAAACTGAAGTCTAAAATTTTATATCTAAAATAAAACCTCCGTTAAGGAGTTATTAAGTAAATTTAAGCCAACAATTATATAAACAACTAGCTGTGCCCCGCGGTGTTACCCGCGGTTTATTAGCCTATGTGTTAATCCAGGGTGTCAGCTAACTCCATACCAAATTTAATAAAAATCGCTCCAGCCGTTTAGACGTGAAGAAGTAACAAACATACACACTCACATACTCACAAACTTTCACCTTGATAATATTATGTGTGAT
This sequence comes from Herminia tarsipennalis, assembly GCA_945859575.2. Classification (NCBI taxonomy): domain Eukaryota; kingdom Metazoa; phylum Arthropoda; class Insecta; order Lepidoptera; family Erebidae; genus Herminia; species Herminia tarsipennalis. The sequence continues at coordinate 23,707,534 of OX243844.2, forward strand.
GACACTATGTGCAGTTAACTAGCATTTTTTACGACAAAAACTGATTTTAGAATTCAAGTTGATTCCCCGTCCTGATGTTGTCTGATGTATTTCTTTTTTAAAGTAACTAGTTCTCACTGGATAATAGCAACTTACATCTCTCTTCAAATTTTAATTCACTTTTCTAGTAAGCTTGCTGAAATTGGCTCTTAAAGTGAACAAACTTCAACGAAACGTTAATTTTGTACACGTGGGCTTTAAAGTAATGTAAAAGTAAGCTAGTAAAAAAGCCGTAAAAATAAACTACTTTTGTTCTATTTTTGAATACGTGTCCGTATTCAAAAATAGAACAAAAGTAGTTGCATTAAATTCCGTATTCAAGTAAAATTGAGATAAGTTTAAAATACTATAAAAATCGTTTGTATGGCTGTGCTCAAATCCAGATCGCACGTTCCGCGTTGTAGGAGTGAATGGAAATCGACGGGAAAACAACGCTCGTTCGGGCGGAAAGGATTTTTCTGATTTGTTCGTATGTAAGCAGGGTATAATATTAACACGCGGAACAAACATAAACTTGTTGTGCCAGCGTCAAGGTTACAAAAAGTAAACAAATCATTTCGGGGCTAATGTTTCTAATATAAAATCCCTAGCGATATTCAAAAATTAAGTCGTAATAAATTTTAATGTACCAGTAAGAAAAAAATGTGTATGAAAAGTTACTACTCAATAATTGATTATATGGAAGACAAAAACGCTTGGGATTGAACTGCTTTCTTTCACAGGTTATTCAAATGTACTTTATGATTATATGTTTATATATATATATATATATATTTACTTTGTAAGAAGTGAAGTATTGTGTCTGCTGAATACGTTTATATATACTTGTTTTAGAGTTACTAATAGTATTATTATTTAGATAGATAGATAATTTATAAACGGTTACATTCACCAAACACACTGTTTCATTCAGTAAAATTTATTTTTGTAAAGAAAAACTTAATGATTTTAAAAGAGTGGCACATGAGTTTCTTGGCAGCTTCTCCTCATGAGCTTTACACTTGGAACTGCCGCCTAACCTCATTTCGTTTTTTTTTTTCAAACAATCATAAACCTGATTTTACAAAATAAAGATATTTGAAATTGAGTTTGGTAGGGGTAAACGTGCGATTAATCGAGAAACTTTGACTAGCTACTGATGAATTTAATAACGTAGTCGCTACTTCAAATCTAATAACGTAGAAACTGCTTTTAAATACGTAAAATCTAATATATAAAATTCTCGTGTCACAGTTTTCGTTGCCATACTCCTCCGAAACGGCTTGACCGATTTTGATGAAATTTTGTGTGCATATTGGGTAGGTCTGAGAATCGGACAACATCTATTTTTCATCCCCCTAAGTGTTTGTATGTTTGTTTGAACGCGATAATCTCAGGAACTACTGGGCCGCATTGAAAAAATATTTTATTGTTGGATAGCCCATTTATCGAGGAAGGCTATAGGTTATAACATCACGCTACGACCAATAGGAGCGGAGCAGCAATGAAAAATGTTGTAAAAAAAAGGGAAAATTTACGCAGACGAAGTTGCGCGGGTCAGCTAGTATACCTATATATTTTTGTTACCCACGTACGTCTTAAGATGTATATAATGTATTCATATTAAATGATTGCCTTAAATTGTAACATACAAAGGACAAAATCAACAACTCCGAAAGTGATTCAGTGATGTGTTTGAGTCTCGACTGAGTTGAGTCTCAAATTTTCCTTCATTAATTTAAAATGACTATGATTTTATATGACTGCCTCTATGGCGCGGTGGGAGTGTATCAGACTGCTACGCTAGAGGTCGTGGGTTCGATCCCCACCCAGGATAAAACTTTGTGTGATGAGCATGATGGTTTATTCTGTGTCTGGGTGTTATTTATCTATATTATGTATGTATTTAGAAATATATAAGTATGTTTATCGGTTGTCTGGTTGCCATAGTACAAGCTCTGCTGGGATCAGATAGCTTTGTGTGAGTTGTCCCAAGATATTATTATTATTATTCTCTTTATTAAAATTAAATACATATAAATTACATTTTTAAATATAGCTAACAAAAATTAAATATATATAATATTATTATTATTATTAATAATATATTTGTAGGTACACCATTAGGTGAACCTACAAATATATTAAATGAATGAAGGAAAATTTAGTTTGTGGTAATTCACAAAGTGTTACCATACTTATAATTAAGTTGTTTTTTATTTAAAAAGCGTAGACACAATTCCTTATCCATTTTTATTGGCCATCATCCATTGAACTCTAATAAATCAATTATCTTGTCAAGCCCGAAGCCATTTATTACAGTGAAGTTTGGAAAGCTTCCATGTTCTACCCCTTTTATATACTGCTAATGTTCAAGTTTAATACGTACCTACTTTAAGTCTTAACTTAGATTTCAGAAGCACCTGCTAATTGTCTCGTTGGTTCCGTTGTTCGTACCAAGCGTTTGCATGCTGCAGGCTAAGTTATGTATTGTTGATCTTTTGATATGGAAGTTCTCAGTACTATTCCTTTGTTTAGAATATAGGATTCATGAAACAGCTTAGTTTTCTATTATGGTGTAACAAACCTACATAAAAACCCTTAATAAAAGACAGTTGCAATGTGAAAGGAGCGGCCGCGAGTTTTTATTGTCTTGTTCTTTTCTCCGGCTTTATGTATTACTCTATCTACGAATTTGGCATTAGATGACATGTAGGTACATGTACAAAAAATAGCGCATTTTTTATTGTAAGTTAAGGTATGTATTTTTACGTCGTGCAAGCATATGAATTGACAAATATTCAAATAAATAAAAACATTTGTCACTCGAGGCTGATACCACTTCACGTGTCTTGTTATTTAGATGCTTTATAAGCATTGTATTGATTTTATATTCGGTTTTAAAATATTCCTAACAATAGATTATACATTGTTGTGAAAAGCTTTCATTAATAAATCGATTAAAATGTTTTAACGTTTATAAAAAAAGAATCATCAATTTAATGAAATAGTCAACAACATTTATCAGGGGTTGCATTTGCTCATCAAAAAATTAATTTAGATTAAAGTAGTCTTAAATTAAGCCCAACAAATCCGTCGCAACTTAATCGCAAGCGTGTTTGTCCAGTCGCATCGGGTCCCAAGTCGGCTGTATCGTGAAAATGTTGATTTGATTCAAATCTAACAAAACAAAATTAAGTTTGTAAGCTCTTTTTTCATGTGATGTAATTGGATCAATCACGCGTAGTCAGTAATCCCGGCCGCGGTTAGAGTCTACTCCATTTAACGTGGCAAGTTCACGTTCAATTGAATCTTTAGTGGAAGAAATTCTAATAGAAGGAGATGAAAGGAAAACTTATTTCACTCACTAAAAATATAATATAATTATTTTGATTATTAATCGAAATTAATCTTTATGACTATATAAAGGTTCCAGATTAAGGGTATCGTGATTTGGCTTAATATATTTACTACAATTTTATTATTTACTTAATATATTTAATACAAAATAGGAACCCTTATAGTTTCATCATGTCCGTCTGTCTATCTGTATGTCTGTCCGTCCGTATGTCACATGCATTTAACTGAAAAACTACGTTATAAATATTGAGTAAATTTTGTAAACACACATTTTTACCAAATTTACTCAATATTTATAGTGAGTAAATTTGGTAAAAATGTGTCTTGTAGATGCCGCTATTTAGTTTGATAGCTAGATGATTAAAAATAAACATTTTTAGGGGAGGGGGGGAAACTCCATACATGTAACATAACCTGTAAAATGTTTTTTTCAGCAAACAGTAACGTGTGGTACATCATTCGACAGGTATTTCATAAAAACATTTTATGGTTTCTAATAAACTTTTCTGATTAGGTGAATAGTTTTGGACATAATCGCTCCAAAAGTTGCATAAATGGTGCCCCCCTCCTTAACTTTTGAACCAAATAATATGAAAAATATCACAGAGGTAACGCATAATAAATACCTTAAACTTCAATGTAACTCTTCAGCTGGTGCAATTATTCAATGCTGTGGAACCCTACACTGAGCATGGTCTGACACGCTCTTTCTCGATTTTTTTAATAGAGTTAATTACTTAAATAATTTATGACAATTTATTTAATGTTTCCAAACAAACATAAACGTAAAAATCTACCAAATGTGCAAAAAAATTAAATATAAAATTTCCCCTATAAAATAAAAGAAAGAAAAATATAAAAGACAGATCCATGCAATTCAGAGCATTATAGATGAAACGTAATAGGTAGTCATTTCGATTGTTGAAAAAAAAATTATATTCAAAATTTAAAAATTGTTAAATACATTTTTACGCACTTGCCTTACAAATTGTAATTCTATTTTTAGACTCAAGAATTAAAAGCCAACTAACCTCAAAGCCCAACAAGTTGCTAGTACAGAACTTTTTAAATACTAATAGCAACTGACAAACAGACCCATGCATAGTTCGACACATCTTCAAACTGCTAAAGGGGTAGTCGGAGAAAAAAGGAGCAAGTTCCTTCACAAACTTTATTTCGCCATTCTTAGTACGTTTTTACTTAGTAACTTTTCTTCACGTACACTATTTTTACGCTCATGTGTGGTGTGTTTATTGTCCGTTTGGTTTTCCTACAAAAATTTTGTATTGCGTAGTGTAGTTTCGTTATTTTATTTGCTTAACCTTATTAGTTGAAACATTTTTTTGTATTTTCCGATCTGTTAGATACCTACTATCTGTGGTAAGTGTGTTTTTAGTCTGGGTAAGTTTACTTTAAGTATTTTAATGTTAGCTGCACAAAGTAAAACTCTACGTTTTACGTTTATGTTAAGTTTTGTAAATTTTTTATCAAATTCAACTCAGTTATAGATTCAATATTAAAAGAAAGATTACATATACACAATTTCTATAATTCTAATATAGTAGCACCACCTTTCTGCAGTAAGTACCTATGACTGCACGCTAATGAAACAAATACGAAACTATACTCACTGAGGAAGGTGAAGACTTAAATCTCCCAAACTACTGAACCATCGATCGAAATTTTTGGCAAACTGTTATCAGCTAAAAATCTTTCATAGGATTTTTGTAAACTCCATTTGTAAAATAGCCAAAACTTAAATCCGAGGAACGTTTAATTAAACTTACACCTAAAATCTGAGAAAATACAAATACGTCAAACCAAACTTAGCAATACATCTCGAGACCAAATTAGTCAACATCGCGACTCTTAACTCAACAATGTCAGCCCTAAATTTTTTTTCTCCTAATCAACACTAGATAGGTACATAATAAAGTTTTAGTCTGACAATACAAATATGAGGCACAAACCTCACTGCACATACACGCTTATTTTACTTCCAATCAATAACACCGAGTTGTAGTAAGTGTTGAAGGCATTTTTGTATTTTGTATTGAAATGTGTTGTCGTTCAGGAATAACAGATGTCACTATGCCTTACCGCTGAATCGCGGTATGGTTTCATTCATAGTCTGAAAAATGGAGTGTTTCACTCACGGCCATTGGAGAATGAGGCCAGAGGAGCTACACTTGTCAGTATGTAACACAAGTTACGACGGTCGCTAGTTTTATGTTTGGGCGACTAGCGATTTGGTCTATAAATTAGGCACAATTTTTTTTTGTCATAATACAATTTTGAAAATATTTTCACTGATAGGCTCAAAAATTCGACTCTCAAAACTTTTAAAATATTTAGCCTTCTGAGGGAAAATCTTATGAAGAAAATATTTACCATGAGGAATGGTGATTGTGTGATAAAATCTCCAAGTGTTCACTATCAGAAGAATATTATAAACGTTGATCATAGTGATCTAACAATAAAGGTAATAGAATAATAGAGAGAATAAATAGATAAACAGAAGTCATAAAGTTGAAAACACAAAACCCTTAAACATTTCATCAACAGGCAAAGAACATTAACAATACGGTTTTAATAACTGACCCATAAGTAAGTCGTTATTAAATTCTTGACGGTCAAGGAGCAATTAGATACTATTATAACTCCCTCATTGTTACTGGCATCTAGCCAATGGATGCTTGAGACTAAATTCAAATACGCCTGGTAGAAGTCAAGTACGTAGGAGTTATTACTGAACAACTTTTTACATGATATTAAAATGCGAAACTTGTACCTGCGATCAATTACAGGTGATCTGAATTTACTGTCAGTTCAAACCATATGAACCTTTCAGTTAGAAAAAAATATTTTTAATTCCAAGTGTTGGTGTCGTTTATGATTTCTAATTAAAAATAATATTTAATATCGCGTCATTTCCTTACAAAACAGATTCTCAGAATGTGGTCAGAACTTTAATTTGATTTTAGTTGCAAAATAAATTGCAACCATTCATTTATTTCTGGTCTTGCCGTATAAGCTTCCACTCAATGTTAAACAAACGCCCAATCGTAAAACCACCCACATAATTAATTGCTAGTTTCGTAGCCACATCCCTCCTTATTTTATTTAATACATTATGGAGATGTGATTTGTAAGTTGCTATACTGTTTTGGGGTGTGACATAGTCTGTATAGGGGAGTTTAGTTCCACATTTCTTGCTTCAATTGTCAGTCGTATAGGATGCGATGACAGTAAACTCCGATGTATGCCAATCTCAGATCAATGGCTTTATGATGGCATAAAAGTGATAAATATAGGGACTAGCTCTTTCAAAGAAGGTGTATAAATGTTTAAAACAAATGTTGTACACAATTATGTTACACAATTACATAAATGAGTTATATTCTCACAAGTAAATGGAAAAGGGTTCTGTATTATTTAACAATAGTTGCAGATTCAAAAAAGCTTTTCTACGTATAAGAACTAAATATGATGACAAATATTTCAATTTATAAAGCTTATTGGCATTTACCATAAATCACTTATAAACTGTAGCTATAGGTAAGCTCCCCTAAGAAATGAAATGAAATATATGTTTAATGTGAATGATATAATAGCTTCTGTTTAATAATATCAATGCAAATAAATAGACTTTAATGTGACATTTGTTCATTGCGTATAAATAAATAAAAATGCTGCTGCTTTAGAATACGAAAATTCACAAGATTTTAACCGTACAAATAAAAAGGCACTTAGTGAAAGATATAAAAGCTTGTTTAGATAATATTTAGGTACTTATTGATAAAAAACTATGAAGTGTTTAAATTTGTTATTTAAGTCGAAGCTTCAAGGTGGTCTTATGAGCCATTAGATGCTTAATATTCGAATTAACATTATGGTAATTTCATATGATCGAAATGAACGTGGATACCTCAAGCAAGGTAAAGTCCGCCAACTGTTCTAATCTTTTCGATTACACAAATGCCACATACACAATCAATTAGCGATTTAATAATTCTCCAACATATATTAACATGAGCTACCTTTAGACATCAGACAGATTCAGTCAAGTAATATATTTAAAAAAAATATATATAAGCGCACCTAATCCAGCTGCAGCTGCCTAATAATGTGTTTATGTAAATATGTGTATATTTTTCTTTTTATATAGTACTAGCTGTGCCCGCGACTTAGTTCGCGTGGAAGTTGGGTTTATATTAAGGTAGTTTATATTACAATTCAACTTCTGTGTAAAACATATTGTAAACATGCTCCACAATGCTCTGTGGCTTCTATGGATATTTGGGCCTAGCTTTAATCAGGGCCCAACATATGGCAGGGCAAGCCAAGCAAATGCCCAGTGCAGCAAAATGAAGGGCGACAAAGTTTATGGCGCCAGACGGTTAGAAGACAAATTATTAAAATTCCCACGACCACACCTCGACAAAAAAGTGATTTGCATCACATCAAATACTATTAATATTGAAAAATTCCCCCACCACGCGAGTACTGGGGCGGTTTCGAGTTAAATGAAGCTCGAAACCGCCTAATTACTCGTGCGAAATTTTGAGTTAAGGAGCTTCGATTCTGACTCCGATAGGTCGAAAATTCGGATTGATTTTAAACCTCCGACTCCAACTTCGGCTCCGACACTTTTAAATCGGACCATTTAATCGGAGGTACCTAGCCGCTCCTTAAAGATAATTTATACATAGGTAATAAAGGTATGATGGAAAAAACTCTCGCAGATTCCCTATGATCGCAGGTTATGTCCTGCCCGAGCGATCTTTTCCGAGTCTAAAGTACACCTACTTTGTGTCCGTGTTTGTACCGCGGGAATGCGTGTTTAAACAAACAAACAACATTCAAACGTTTCTAAAAGATATACTCAGATATCTTTTTTTGTGTTTAAATACTATTTCTAAACTTATTTCATTTTTTTTTTCACTCACTTTAGGAGATTAAAATATTATTTTGTAATGTCTACATTGGTGAATTTATAAATAGGTGTGTCAACCTGTCGCAAATTAAGATCATCATATATTCATATCCCTCTACGTAAGAATTTCAGTTTTTTTTTTAATCAATTTTCCTGATTCTTTTTAATTTGTATTTAAACGCCATCTATTTTCAAAACTGGATAAGTTTATTTTTATACTTGATGATTTTATATTAAACTATCATGCATATTAAACGTAGGTAAGCAAGGTATTTAACCTTAAATTATTCACGCGATCAAGACCCGTAATACATATATTTTCATAATGTGTACAAATCGCGAAAGTTTATTATCATTTGTAGGTAAGCAATTTTGGTACTCAGAAGAAATCGAATCCCAAATGGCGCCACGTGTTTTATTATGATGTAACGCGGACTTAATCTTTCATTTTTTTTAAGCAATTAACATTTATAAATTCTAGAAAATATCAAGTAATTACTGTTTATTTGTAATGTAATATTGTTTTTCATTTCTACATTTATAACATAATCACTATTCATGCAAAACAATGATAAAGGTGCCTATTGGAAGTGATTATTAATATGAAAATTGGTTAAACAAAGTAAACATGTTAAAGTCGAAAATAAAAGCTTGTATAAATAAGTATACATTTAGAAAAATACTTAAAAAAAAGGAATAAAAATAATTTTAACACAACACAAAAAGAGACTCGCAATTAGGGAGTCGATCCTCCGACCTCGCTCGTTTAATACCGCTACTTGTGCCAATAGACCACCTCAGCTGATGCAAACACGGTTAAAGTAGCTGATCTTAAGAAAATTGAAAATGTTGTGTTTAGCTCCTAATAGTTTTAGCGTGAAGTTATTGTTTCCATGGGTTACAATTGTAAAAAATGTCTTATTGTGAAATTGTGAAAAACCATAATGGTTCGACAAAACATACGTTGCTGCTCACTCCCCATAGACGATAGCATAATGATTTATAGTGCAAGTAATGACCTATAGTATTTACAATAAAACTGCAAATTTTCATGAAGATTCGTCAAGTAGTTATTGTTTTATAACGATAAATAAGACATTATCTGTCATTGCTTAGCTCCTATGGGAAATAGCGTAATAAATTATAGCCTATATGTTAATCCAGACTACACATACAAAATTTCAACCGAATCTGTCCAATAGTTATTGCGTGATGCGTGTTCAAACAAACTGATAGACAGACAGACATTTCTAAAAATGTAGGAATGTGTTTAAATACTCTTTTCGAACATTTCCCAATATTTTTTTTCACTATGTTCGGCCATGTACAGACACGTGAAACATATCAACCCATATGATGGCCCACTGCTGGGCACGGGTCTCCCCAGTAGTACCTACTAGTATGTAGATCCCGGGGGTAATTGCCATAATCACCACGCTTTGCGAGCGGGTTGGTGATCGCAGTAAGGCTTTAAGTACGCAGAGGACGCTGCTGCCCGTCCTCCGGTGTGAAATCCCTTAGTCGCCTTGACAACACCCACGGGAAGAGATGGGGTGGTACTATTCTTAAGCCGGCACCACACGGCAAAGCCGGCACCACACGGCAATTTTACACACACGTGAAATTTACAATTTTATTATATGTATAGATATAGATAGATAGCATGATTCAGTATTCACGCGCAATGGCTTATTATTAGCGTATTTCATGTATAACTTTGGTGTTTCTATACCGATTTCTATTAGTATTTTTTATGGAATAGCTAATTATGTTAACTTTTTTAATTAGGGATGACTGAGAGTGTTATAAACGTAAGAGTAGACAAATATAATCAGAAAGCTTCGAACTACTAAGCTATCGGGAGTTACACGTGATATTGTGAGTCAACCATAAAAGATAGACATATGCTGTCGTGGGATATTTTTTATATAATTTTAAGGAGAACATTTCCGTCATACATGATTTCTATGTAGCTTTAACCATTACGGTTGCACACGCGACGAAAGCTTAAAAAATGGAGTAACTTCTCCCGTTTTCCTTCACTGCTCTGCTCCTATTGATTGCAGCGTGATGAAAAGTATACTATAACCTACTCAGGAGTATAAAAAATAATTGTACCAAGTTTCGTTAAAATCCGTCAAGCAGTTTTTGTTTCTATAACGGTTATACAGACAGACAGACAGACAGACAAAAATTTTACTGATTGCATTTTTGGCATCAGTATCGATCCCTAATCACCCCCTGATAGTTTTTTTGGAAATATATTTCATGTACAGAATTGACCTCTCTACAGATTTATTATAAGTATATAGATATTGTGTATTTATGTGTCTATACATTTGTTTCAATGTTAAATTAATATCTTTTTTTTTTAATATCTTGGGACACACCAACAACTCACACAACGCTATCTGATCCCAAACTAAGCAGAGCTTGTACTATGGAAACTTTTTGATTTTATTTATTGACTTTATGAAAATATGAATGTATTATTAATTTTGTTGTTTAATAGCAATAAGTTTTTCTATAATTAATTCGTAATCCTAATGAATTGACATAACCTGTATTCTATTGACTATTTTTATTTTTGTTCCTAAATTTATTGAATTATAATTTTGTGACATGTAAGAATTCCTTACCAATAAATAACTATGACTATGACTATTATAATTTACTGTTTTCTACACTACCTATTAGTTGGTATTCTTATACAGGGTGTAACAGGAAGGTGTGGTCATATTCAAGGGTTGGTGTGTGCCTATGATACTGAGTGCACATAACTACTTAATTTCATCAAATTAAAGTACTCCAAAAAAAAAAAATTTATTTTTTCATTCCTTTATTTATGAGTGAAAGAGTTATTATTAAAAAATAGTATGACTTAAAAAGTTCTATGCCATAATAATCCAAACGAATTTTGTACCAAGGGAGGTATAATTTCTTTTGACAAAAATAATATGCTATAACTATGTAATAATAATGCAACCAGCTATGGCACCATGGTAAGTGAAATACTGATAACAATCACTATCCGCTGCTGAAATTTGACCAAACCTTTCTGTTACACCCTGTATATATTCCTGTCCATTCATAGGTTTCCTGGAAGAGATCTTTCTCAGCAATAAGGCCGCCCATTGTGCATGCGCATTAATATGTGATCATATAATTACAATATAATTTTATTATGTATGGTGTAATAAAGAATTTTCTATCTATTTATGTTATCCCAAAGTGTAGTGATTTTTTAAGCAATACTGGCAGTATTGCATAAAGTTTGTTTCAAAAAATTACAGACAGCCGGACTATTTTGACACTTAGTACCGTGTCAACTTTGAAAAACCAGCATGTCGAATGGTAATATGTACTTAAAAATCATATCTTACTCATAAAAAATAGTTTCAATACAAATAAATCACGCGCATAAAAAATGTGTTTTGTTAACTGTAAAAATACCGATGGTTATTTAGTAAATGTTAAACAGAAGTCTAATAGATGTTTTATCGGTCATTTTGTAATAGATAATATCTACAATGACTAGACAGACAGGTTTCATAAACAGTGCTTTTAACTCCGAAAACATTTAAAACATAGAGACCAAAAAAACCCTTGCATTTTCGAAAACTAAACCAACATTTTTATTTAAATTTTTATCGGCTGCAGTAGTTCATAATAATATATTAGTTAGTTTTGCTAATCTTAGACAGTACTGTATTTGCAGCATAAAATATACAGCGTTTTAAAAACATTCTTTTTTTTTTTTTTTTATTTTGGTTTAAAAATGCTTTGGTAGTGATTTATTAAGTTGACATTCAAAATATGCAACATCGAAATAAAAATGTTCTAGGTTTACTTAGTCAATAAACATCAGAATGAGCTTAGCTATACGAGGTGTTATACTATTTTTCAAATCGAATGACAGTAAAAAAATATTGTTTATTAATACAACGTCTAAAAGACAGGTCAAAATGGAATTGTGAAAATGATACAGAGTTATGTTTATTCTAAAAACGTGTTCGTTCACTATAATTATAGACGGCGCAATTAGTTCCACCGTTTCTCATCGTATTTGTCGAAGTGTTGACAATGACGCGCTGATGCTACTAGGAGAAGTCCACTCCGATCTTTGAAGTCTGCTTGTATTTAGTTAACTTTCCGATCTAGAAATCAATTCTTACTTCTAAGGAGATACAGTTAATAAAAATACAGCAACGTACTAATCCCATAAGCAAATCCCAACAAAACACAATCCGAAATAAGGAATACCTTAAAAATCCAAGGTATGACGAATTCCATTGTAAAAGTTACATTAAATTAATAAACCAAGAATGCCATACAAAATAAGGTTTTTTTTCAGATAAGTCGAAGAATCAATTTCCTGAGCGAAAAAGGCAAATGTGTTTGGAGTACGTTTAATAGATAGTCGCGACAGAGTAAAGAGATGATACCGGATCGAATTTGTATTTGCCCAACAAAAAATAATGTGAGGTGGGATTTTATTAAGTAAGAAAATGATTTACTTTTGTTAGTAAAAATTCTGCGTGATAAATTAAAGCCATTCTTTTATTTCTATTGCAAAACATTTATTCATAAGTATTCAATAATTATTAGTAATTTGGCCTATATAGTTTTTACATTCTAAGTGGATGCTCCTACTATGTTATACCCATTGAAGTTGATATATCCAAATTCATGTATGTATTTTTCTTTTAATATTTTTTATCTCTTGCTTTTGCAAAAGTCCTCAGACATGTAAATGTAGAATCGACTTTTTACAAGTGTAGTATTTTACTTTAATTTGTTTACCTTTTTCGGTTTTTACGCGATTTTCGTCTGATTAATGGTGATGTCGACGATCATTGCACGACGCTCTGATCGGTCTATCAACACAATATTAAACTTGTTGGCAACAGCAGTCCTGTGTCTGTGATGATAGAGTGATCTCAGTACAGTGTGATATGACTATTATTATACTACCTATTATTAGTGATATACTCTAAATAAATCACATAATGTGATTTATTTAGAGTCCGGATTTTAAGGTCTAGATTTTTTTAGACTCATGTATTTGCTGCTGTAGTTACAAGGTGAATTTGATTTAGATGTGACTTGTTTGGATTTAGAATTCATTTTGGCGATTCATTAATGGAGTCTTGTCTAAAAAAGATTGGAAAGCTATCAGGTTTTTATAAAATAACATAGGTATTTGTATATGTAATGTAATATGTGGTTGTACCGCATATTACATTACATATACATATAACAAACAATTACTGAATAGTTACTCAGAAGCTTTCACGTGTTGACAACATCACATATTCATTTTAAAACAGTAAAATGTAATTATTAAAAGATTACCTTGTCACATGCTTGTGTTGACGATGAATATTACACGACTGCCTCAAATTGCGTCCTTTAAAAGCGACGGTAGCCTATTGGTTTTGGCGTCGCACTCGCAATCAAGATGATCCTGGTTTGAAGTTTCTCCATTATACTACCAGCGTGAACCCACTTCAGACACAAACAAGACTTGACTAGAGTTAAGAAAATTGATGCAATATGCGACCCCACAATTACTAAACTAGGTTTCGTTTCAAAAAATTAGGGTATTGTTTAGATTTATAGAGGTCACATTAAGGCGCTTCCCCATGCAAAACCCAGCGCTAGCCGTTTTTTTTTGCACTTTTGTGGAGCTATCTGCTCTTTATCTAAAAAGACATATCAACTAATAAAAATACATTAAATTTTTACATAAGTTTGACAAAGTTTTCAAAATGGTAGATTTTATATATAAAACAAAAACATATTTTTTGATACCTTTAGATTAAACCAGCTCTTTTAAAAATAAGAACATATTAATGAATTATAATAAAAAAGTCGATTTGTGTAGGATAGTTATGGCAACACTGAAATGTAATGTCACTTGTTTGTCTGTGCTTAATGCTTGTTTGGCGCCGGCGCATAGGAAAACAGTTTATAGCATAATAACAAATAGCTTTTGTTATTTCTCGTGTTATGTGTGATATTGTAGTTACATTACGTGAGTTTGAAATAGAGACTCCATATACATAGTAACAATCAGAAAAAATTTGTGAGACAGAGACTCGTACCAATTATGAAGTGATTGTGAGATAGAGACTCGGATTATATATCACTATATCACTACAAAGCCGAAACTACTAACTACTTACTAATTCAAAGCCGAATCCATAGACATAAACTAGTGTTATACATCATGTGTAATACATATTTTATACGCAATATCATAGTTATGTCCTATTTTATAAAAAAAAATTGTATATCAATATTTCGATTTTCGAAGGTCATCCACCCATTTCAATTAAACTTGGCAAATTAGGTAAATCATTGTTGTTTTTTTCTGAAAGTATATATTAATGTCCATATAAATCAGTACTTTTCATCTTGGCACAACAACATTTGTAGTAATATTAAGTTCCATAATCACTTGGGCATTACTCTTTTGTTTTATAAAGATTTTATTCCAAAAACTGAGCGCATTCGCTACGGTGCGGCAAAGAAGGAACGAATGCTCAAGGTTATTTGGTCAGGGTACGGCCTTAATAAAAACATACCGATATTATAAAGAAGACGTAGCAATTAACAACAGATACCGTTCATTAAAAAAATAAATTCTTTCCGCTGACCTAAGTACAAGTAAAATATTGCTTTAACAGAGCTACATTTCATAGGAACAAGTTAAGGAGATTGCAATCACTAATTGAAGTGGTTAGGTAGGTTATACCGAACCACTTATTTGTTTGTATAATATTGCAGAGGTACCTCGAAGACTAGTTGTATAAGTAATTAAAATACTTGGGACAATTTATTTAGTTTTATTTGCACCTTACAACGGTTGGTAGCAGAATGATTATCATATATTATCAAGCCTATATTTATACTTAAAACTAATTAATAATAATAAAGGTTCGCGCTTTGCATGTTTCTAAGTGGGCGGAGACTGCAGGACAAAGGATTCCCGACGTCCATCTTGCGCCCGCGCTGCGTAGACAAAAGCGCGTAGGCGGCCATGTTGCAGTAGGTGTGGCCTATTGGCGATAAATGAATAGGTAGGCGTTGACACTGATTAGCACCAGGTGTGCATGGCGTGATCAGTGGCGTGACTTTACAAAGCCCAAAGTGTAAGTGCTAGCGTTTTTGGGAGAACGTAACTTAGGCTCCTACACCACTCCCCCAACGAGCCCCGTAGCTAGGGGCGATAGTAATCAGGGAACCTGACGGTCCGACCACTTGATGTCTTTTTGACCGTATCTGTAGGTTGCTGATTCTGGGTCTGCGTCGGTGTCTGGATTTCTGTCTGGACTGGATCTGGATTCTCTCTTGCCACATATGCTGGTTTCAGGCGATCTATGGTAACCCTCTGCGTTTTTCCTTGGACATCTAAGGTATAGGTCTTCTCATCACGGCGAAGTATCTTGTAAGGGCCCAGGTATGGAGTGTGAAGAGCTTTTCGTGCTGGGCCTTGGCGTAGAAATACGTGAGTTGTGGTTTTAAGGTCTTTTGGCACGTAGAAAATTCGACTACTGCTGGTATGCCAAGACGTAGGTTGAGGGGTCAGCTTAGACATATGGTTTCGAAGTCTGCTGACCAGGTTACTCATGTCCACCGGTTCATTTGAGGCTGCAGAAAAGAACTGACCGGGTAAGCGGAGTGGCTCGCCGAAGACTAGTTCTGCTGTGGATGCTTGTAAGTCCTCCTTCCATGCGCTGCGTATACCCAATAGTACCCAAGGAAGGGCTTCTGTCCAGTTTGCCGTTGCGTGACAGGTAATTGCGGCCTTTAGCTGTCTGTGTAGTCGTTCTACGAGGCCATTTGCTGCTGGGTGGTAGGCGGTGGTGAGATGATGAGTAGCGCCGATGAGTGCGACCAAGTCCTTGAAGGTTTGTGAGACAAATTGTCGACCTCTGTCTGTGGTTATATGTTCAGGGCAGCCAAATCTTGCAATCCAACTCGAGGTAAGGGTGGAAACACAAGTTTCTGCTGTTATGTCCTGCAACGGGTACGCCTCAGGCCAACGTGTTGTGCGGTCGACGATTGTGAGGCAGTACTTATAATTGCAGGATACTGGTAATGGACCTACCAGATCCAGGTGTATGTGACGAAATCGCGAAGATGGTGGGTCAAAGGTACGTAATGGTGCAGAAGTGTGGCGAGTTACCTTGCTCTTCTGACAGGCTTCACACTCTTTGGCCCACTGTCGACAATCCCGTCTTATGCCAGGCCAGACGAACCTTTGTGTCACTAAGCGAACACTAGCCTTCGCGCCTGGGTGGCTAAGGTTATGTAGCGATAGAAATACCTGTTTGCGAAACGATTTGGTGACGAATGGTCTGGGCGATGTTGTCACGTCGCAGTAAACCTCAATGCTAGAATCAGGTATTTTTACCTTTTTTAATAGCAGGGAAGATCCGTTGCTTAATAGGTCTAATAATTCGTCGTCCGTTTCTTGTTCTCTGACCAGGGATTGGTAATTAATGGGCAGTGCAATCTCGTCGATGCGTGACAGCGTGTCTGCGACTACGTTTTGTTCGCCTTTGATGTACTGGATGTCTGTGGTGAATTGGCTGATATAGTCCAGATAACGGAATTGCCGCGGAGAACAGTTCTCTCGATTTGTTGCAAAGGCGAATGTTAGGGGTTTATGATCGGTGATGATGGAGAAAACTCGTGCCTCAACCATAAACCTGAAGTAACGTATAGCTTCATAGATCGCTAGGAGTTCGCGGTCATATGGACTATACTTTTTCTGCGAAGGGCTAAGTTTCTTCGAAAAAAACGCCAACGGTTGCCATTCTTGTCCCTTCCGTTGTTGCAATACCGCTCCTATTGCTGTGTTAGAAGCATCTGTCTGGATCGATAAGGTAGCTTTTGGATCTGGGTGTACTAGCAATGTTGCTTGCGACAAACTACGTTTGCTGTTTTCAAACGCTTCTACTACCTCAGGCGTCATTGTGATTGGGTGGTTTCCTTTGACTTTCGGACCGGCAAGTAGGCTGTTGAGAGGTGCTTGAATAGCAGCGGCAGCTGGCACGAAGCGGCGATAAAAATTCAGCATGCCCAAATATCGTCTCAACTCTTTAACGGTCCTAGGAATAGGGAAGTCCTGGATAGCTTTGACCTTGCATTCTAATGGTTGGATGCCCGCTGGAGAAACTTTGTATCCCAGAAATTCGACCTCAGCTTGACCAAATATGCACTTTGTTGTATTTATAAGTACTCCATACTCTGCAAGTCTTTGAAAAAGCTGTTTTAGGTGTTCCAGGTGTTGGCTCTTGCTGCTGCTGCTTACTAAAATATCATCGAGATACCCATAGCAAAAGTCCAGGCCTCTGAGAACCTCATCCATAAAGCGCTGGAACGTCTGGGCGGCGTTTCGTAGACCAAATGTCATGAATGGGAACTCATATAGTCCGAACGGCGTAGTTATTGCCGTCTTCGGTATGTCTTCGTCGTTAACCGGTATCTGGTTGTAGGCCTTGACCAAATCGATAGTAGAGTAGATGGCGCTGCCTGTCAGTTGCTGGGTGAAGTCTTGTAAATGCCTGACAGGATATCGGTCTGGAATTGTGCGTGCATTCAACATCCTGTAATCCCCGCACGGTCGCCAACCGTCGGTTTTCTTGCGTGCCAAATGAAGCGGCGAGGACCACGGGCTGTCTGATCTGCGTGCTGTTCCACTCTGCAACATATCTTCGAACTCCTTTTTCGCAATTTGCAGACGTTGTGGATCTAAACGACGCGGGCGACTGGATATTGGCGGACCAGAAGTAGTACGGATGTGATGTACTGTTGAATGCTTGGTGATGTTGGGTTTACCAGCGGGACGGGTGATATCAGGGTGTTCCCTCAGCAGCTGGTGATATGCAGAGTTGTTCCAGGTGGTGCGGACTGAGGATATTGTCTCGGTGTTAGTCTGACATGATGCAGCAACTGTAAGCGCTGTTATGCCATCAATCAGACGTTGGTTGCGGCAATCGACTAACAGGTTATAGTAACCCAAAAAATCGACGCCGATGATAGGCTTCGTAACATCTGCTACGACGAAGCGCCAGGTAAAGCTACGTCGAAGTCCCAAGTCCAATGTCAGTGGTAAGTCTCCATAGGTGGCTATGATCGATCCATTAGCAGCGAATAACTCATAACGAGTTTTCTGACGTGGCTCCCGTACAGCGGATCGCGGAAAGACGCACAGGTCTGAACCCGTATCAACAAGATATCGCATCTTCGTTTTGCGGTCCGTAGTGAACAGGCGGCTCGTGATCGATAGGCAGTCATTTACCGCCACTACTGGCTGCCTGGAAAGTTTCCCGCCTGCTTATAGGAACACGGTTGTGTGCATTTTCTCGCTCGATCACCGAAGCGGAAGTGGTAAAAGCAGTGAGGGTGATCGCTTGGGCGGGTGCGTTGTCGGGATCGGTTCCTCGGAGTCCTTCTGTCATACCTCGAACGTGAGCGGGAACGTGAACGACTGCGCAACTCCATACTCATGGTCTCAAGTCTGCGGGTAAGTTCCTCCACTTTCTGAGTCAACGTTTCAATAGGGTTGCTTGTGTTTGCTGTAGGTTTTGACGTAGCGGCTACTTGTACGGTTGTTGGTACAACATCGTTGACGCGGTCTGCGAGCTCTGCTAGGTCTTCTAGGGTCATTTTCTCTTGTTGCGCAGCTATACATGTTTGCAAGTGGGTAGGTAATCGACTTGCCCAGATAGTCCTGATGAAGTCTGAAGGTACGTTTACTCCTGCTAAGAGTTGTAGGTGACGTAGGAACTGCGTCGGCTTCCTGTCTCCCATCTCCTCATGCATCAGAAGTTGTTTGATCTTCCGTTCTTGTGAAGCTGCTAATCTCTTTATGAGCTTCGCTTTCAAGGTATCATACTTCTGTGTAGTCGGTGGGGTAACCACTAAATCTCGCACCTCTACTGCGTGTTGTGGTTCCAGTTGCGCCAAAACATAATAGAACTTCGTCGCATCTGCGGTTATGTTGGACAACGTAAACTGCCCTTCCAGCTGAGCGAACCACAGTTCAGGGTCCTCGGGGTTAAACTTAGGGGTTTTAACTCCGACACGGAAGGACTCTCCCAGGACTACCTCTTCTTTAGCTTCCGCCATGTTTCGTACTTGCTGTTTCCTCTTGAGCGCCGATTAAACGTCGAAAGGTCACCAGTGAAGTGGTTAGGTAGGTTATACCGAACCACTTATTTGTTTGTATAATATTGCAGAGGTACCTCGAAGACTAGTTGTATAAGTAATTAAAATACTTGGGACAATTTATTTAGTTTTATTTGCACCTTACAACGGTTGGTAGCAGAATGATTATCATATATTATCAAGCCTATATTTATACTTAAAACTAATTAATAATAATAAAGGTTCGCGCTTTGCATGTTTCTAAGTGGGCGGAGACTGCAGGACAAAGGATTCCCGACGTCCATCTTGCGCCCGCGCTGCGTAGACAAAAGCGCGTAGGCGGCCATGTTGCAGTAGGTGTGGCCTATTGGCGATAAATGAATAGGTAGGCGTTGACACTGATTAGCACCAGGTGTGCATGGCGTGATCAGTGGCGTGACTTTACAAAGCCCAAAGTGTAAGTGCTAGCGTTTTTGGGAGAACGTAACTTAGGCTCCTACACTAATTAATTAAACATTTTCATTTATAAATGATTACAGGCCTCGACTCTATCACAGTAAAGATAAAGTATACTCTGTATTAGATTTGTAATAAAAATAATTGTAATTTTAATTATTACGAAATGTTTCAACTTGTAAATTTGTATATCAGATTAATTTTAGAACTGTTTGATCGGACGAAAAGTTTGTTCGTTTTATGTATCAAAAGTTTCTGAAGTCGATTTTGAAGATCATCGCTGTATTAAATCAAAAGAACTTGAAGGGTTGATACAGGCTTATGCTATGCCATTATCCTTCCCTATTCCCACATCAACTTCAATTACATTTCAAGCCAAATTTATTAGGCAATGGAACCCATTGTCTGCCCATTGCCTTATATCACGTCTTGAGTATTACCCAAAAACCGCATCCGACGCAGTTAAGAGCGGCTTAAGTCCAACTCAGTACGGCCCCTTAAATTGATATTATACTATTACCGTTAAATTAATTGAAGAATATATGTATTTATTTGAGTATGTTTGAAGTTGGCTATGTGTATGTTATTTGCATGTCTTTGGAAATGGTAAGGCTCATGGTAAAACATGGTAACTAAAAAGCCCCTCATGATATAAAAATTTAAATAAAGATCTTAAACCAACTTCTGTTTTTCAAATCTTTTTTGTACCAAGATACCTTTCATATTGATAAATATAATGCAGTTTGGATGATTGATTTTTTATAAGAAAAATCGATTGACGTAAGAATCGTCAAGTCAGAACACCACAAAAGTAAAACATAAATACATAGGCTGATAAACACGTTACTTCCTTTTTTGTTGCACAGTCTGGAAAAAAATAATTATGTTGGCATAAAAAATCATGATTTTAGATATATTTCGGGACTTAATTAAAAACGTAAACGTTTTATTAACAACAAACAGTCATAGTGTTTGTTTCAGTAGGTACATTGTTAACATAAAGTTATGCCTTATTTGGGCAAATCATTCAAAACAAATTTATTCATTATTCGTTAGGCAATCTTGGTAACACATGTTTCATAGTAGTCAGTCGTAAGCACGACTGGGCACGAATCTCCAATGTCTACTGATGCGTTTACCTAATGGTTTCTCGCTAGACAACTTGAATTTCAATGTAAATTACTCATGGTATATTATTTTAAATTTTTACTAGCAACCCGCCTTATCTTCATACATTGGTGCAATTTATAAATGAAAATGTCAAACTGAACGTCGCATTTTTATTTAGGTTTTAATTTATAAAACAAAAATTGGCATTTTCAGAAAAAATATTATACTAACCTTAAACATCACATATGAATGCAACAAAAAAAGTAACATTTAAATCATAATGCCAAGCGATGGTCTTTTTGTCAAGCAGTAAATTTGTGCAGTTTATTTTAACAGATTTCTATTCAATCTTTCTTTGTACATAATTGTAATCTTCAATGCACATCAACTAATTGTATTTTTAACCGACTCCAAAAAAGGGGAGGTTGTTCTCAATTCGACTGTATTTTTTTTGAGAAATAATGTTAAACATAAAAGTTTAGAAGAATTTTAATATTGCTGTCAGCAACCTTTCTATTTTACTTCTATTTACTTGTCTCCCAGTTCCTTAAATTTATTTTATCATAGTAAGTAAATGTATTCCACCAAATCATATAAACCGCACGATCTATTCCGAAATTATGCCTCACTCTGCCTATCGGTTTAAACTACAGTGCATTATTAATACCTATCCATCAGTAGGTAATGGCAATAGCCACAGGTCCCATGTGGTCAGCGCCCATTTTACCTGGCTCAGATAACAGGGGAAGTGAATTCTGAAGGGATTCGAGGGTCCGATCTAATGATAAAGTGAACTTATGCTTGGGTCAGAGACCTGACACTTTTTTTTTGGACAACTCACACAACGCTATCTGATCCCAAACTAAGCAAAGCTTGTACTATGAAAACCTCGATTGAACCCACGATCTCTTGCGTAGCAGTCGGATACACTTCCACCGCGCCACAGAGGCAGACAATAAGTGGCAACTGGCAACTGATAGTAAAAAAAAATTACTTAAAGGAATTTACATAAATAGGTTAGTGTGTTATGTCAAAATAAGTGTCTCTATTCTATGTATGTAAAATTTCACTGCTTTAAGTATCATGCATATCACGCAGTCAGTAAACGAGATAATGATTACCTATTCAATTCAATTTAAATCTAACTTAGAATTAAATTAAATTGGTACCTTATTACACAACATTTACTTAGTATGGTATTTATTTTTATATAAGTACTTAGATCTTTATATTTGATTACATATAAGATAACTTAATGTTTTTTTCTTGGTCTAGTAAAAAATATGAAATTAGTTGCATTTACAAATTTATGAAAAACAATAGCATTATTTGGGAAATGTATTATTTTCCTGATGGTTATACTTAGTTGGTGGCCACATCATTTTAGTTTCTGTAATGTACTAACCATTATCATATCATCATACTAGGTACAGCGTCTACGCTTATTCTATTGCTATACTCGGATCTTGCCAACGAGTGTCAGAAAACCTACGTAAAGTAATCACGATTATAATTTTAGTACCTATCACGTAATTCTTGTTATAATTTTTTTACCATCGCTTAAACAATATTAGGCCATCATCTGCTACCCCATGACAATAAATCTTGCTCACCTTACCGTTTAAACTTGTTCGCCAATTTGAAGGTCAAATCTACCTCCCTTTTTTAAGATAAGAAATCTTAATCTTAAAAATATCAATTTACTAGCTTTCAGATTTGCCTACGTTATGTTTATTTGAGCCTAATGCGGCGGTAATTTAAAAAAAAAAATAGGTTAAGGCATTAGACTCACATTCTTGAGATCGCGGCGGATTCGAATCTTACCCATTATACTACCGAGACTCACTTCTAATACAAGCACTTTAGATTATCTCACAAAAATGTACAATCGACAATAGATAGTAAAAATTTCGTCAAAATCCGTTCAGTAGTTGTTACGTTAAAGTGCAATAAATATTTATCCATACGTCTATTCTTACAAATTATCGGATTTATGATATTAGGTAGTAACAGTAATTAGTAGGTAACAAATTACCTACTAATAGTGTATTTAATTTATTATTATTTTTGCATGTTAAATAAGTAACAACGAGGCTTCCACTAATGATCTCAGCCCATTGCCGCGGAGCGAGGCTGCGGAGCGGAGAAACGGAGAAATAGGTATTAACCAATACCTTTTTTTCTTTTTATTCTTTTATCATTACCTATACAATAAGTATATACATATCAGAATTTTGTTAGGATTTTGGTCAAAGAGCCTGTTGTTATTTCTTACCGCTCAGTTTAAAGTTAAAGTACCTAGTTGTATTTACACAAGCGGACTATAGAGATTTCTTCAATCCCAACAGCAATCCCCATCCCACAATAATAATATTATTTTATCTTAACTCTTGACATAAAATATATCCTTTAGCCTTTTAATATATTCACTTCCCTAAATAAATTAACAGCGTAAATAAGAGTTTCCAAACTGTCATGAAGCCCAAAGAGTGTGAACCAAATTTCGGGTATTTACACAATTTTTCCAAGTTTAAACGTGTAATTTAGAGGTTGATGAAACGTTAAATTTAATCATTTTGTACTGAACTTTAAATAAAAAGATTCTGGGACTGAAAGTGAGTAAATGAAAATCGAAAAGACCACGAAAGAAGATTATGGAAGTAATTTATGAAAACATAAATGGAAAGTAGTAATAACTATGTAATAATAGTAAAATGGTAAGGTATCTCGGTATATTTGTTTTTTTAAAGTTGGTTAATTTCCCAACAAATTAACAAATATAGGTAATGTAATAACTTTGCCAATATACCTAACTAACGCAATATTAAATGGGAACGTTTACCTTCTCATTTTAAAAATGTAATAAATTTCATACACACAATCTGCCAGACCCGAATACAACATTTCAATAATTTAATTATTCGTACACATAATTTAACCTCTTCATTCATACCGAATGCGAAACACGTAGCAGTAGAAGCTTTATTGAATTCTGCACTTAAGAGGTCCTCTATAATTTTAACTTAATGGCCATTGTTACTTTAGCTTTGAAGTACATATTTGAATGATATTCATATTGAAGTGTATATTACGCGAAACAGGGTTCGGTTCTGTAAAAAAATTATAAAGAAAACTTTAATATTAGGACTCAAAAAAATGTGTGAGTAGGCAAAGAGTTCATCTAGTAGAGGATAAAAACTAATTTTAATCTTAATATTAATTATTATTTAACCTGTAAAAAATTTTGAAGTTACGGAAAAAAGCAAAAACCGGGCAAGAGCATGTGGGACCATGCTCAGTGTAGGGTTTGGCAGCCTTGAATAATTGCATCAGCAGATGAGCGTATATTCATGGCACTTTTGTTGAAAAACGCAGTTTTTCGGCAATAACTCAATGGCCATCATTGAGTTATTGCCAAAAAACTGCGTTTTTATTATATATATGCGATGATGTCCAAAATAATTTAGTTGTATTTATTAAGCGCTATCTTGTGATTTTTTTTCAAAGTTTTTGGTCTAACAGTTCAAAAGATAAGGTGTAATAATTGTGTCCCTCCCGGACACAAATATGCAAATTTCGTAGCGATTATTTGCAAAAACTATTCACATAATCAAAAAAGTTAATTAGAAATCTTAAAATATTTTTGAAAGACCTGACGTATAATGTACACATTGATGTTTGCTAAAAAAAGTTTCTGTTACATGTATGGAGCGCCCCCCATAAAAATATTGATTTTTATTATTTAGCTATTAAACTAAGTAGCGGCTACTGCAAGACACCTTTTCACTACATTTCATCAATATTCATTGAGTGGCCTTTGAGTTAAATGCCTGTAACATACGGATGGACAGACAGACGGACAGACAGACGGACATGACGTTTGCCATTTTGGCTACGGAACCTTAAAAACGGGGATTTTCGTATTGTCGAATATCCCCGTTAGAGTTATGACGTTCGTAATCTAACATAGATGTACGAACGAATATTAGACCTAATTTTGTCATGCGCTCCTGCGCACTCTCAAGTAATGATTTTATGCGGAAGGACGAGGCGGGCGACCGTGTCGCTGTTGTAATGCCCCCATAAACTATGTAGTTGAATTACTTTTTGTTTACGATCAGTCGGATATGGAGAGATTGGCAATCTGAAAATTATTATTATAGCTTTATTGTATTTAAATATTTACGATATTTACAGGTATTAGATATAATCATATTGATATTGACTTGAGCACGCTTGAAACAACTCTATAGAAATATCGTCGCATGCGTAAATAAAATAAATATTAATATTTTCATATAGTTCATATAATTCTTGTAATACTATTTCTAAATCATCCATTTTATTATATGCACTAGCAATGTGTTGGTGAAGTACAGAATAATTATCATTGGTTATTAAAAAATGCCTGGGGGTTTCGAAAATCTTTTTCGTGTATTTTTTGAGGGTACGAAAATAGTATAGTATGGTACCAATTTTTGGCTCTACAATTTCGCTAGAAGTTAAAGTTTCATTGTCAGAAGTATTGGGAAGATTTCAGGGCCATTTTGGGATTTAAATTTTGGAGAGTTAGACCCGGCTTCAATTTATGGCTGTTGCGAGACAGAAATATATTAATAAATTAGTTTACAATTATTTAATGTAAAATTTGTTTAGTAATATCCTGTGTTTTGTCTATATAACACATTCAAAACTTGTACATTACAATGTTGAAGACATTTTTGGCATA
This sequence comes from Herminia tarsipennalis, assembly GCA_945859575.2. Classification (NCBI taxonomy): domain Eukaryota; kingdom Metazoa; phylum Arthropoda; class Insecta; order Lepidoptera; family Erebidae; genus Herminia; species Herminia tarsipennalis. Next base: position 23,733,306 of record OX243844.2, read on the forward strand.
AATTAGATAGGATTTGTGTCGTTAATTCAGTTCAAGATATGACCATCATACTACTGTGAAACGATTTCCATTTAAAAGACTACGAAAACTATTAAACATATCAATTTTATTTCTCTCCAGAGACGGAGACATGAAGCCAGGTATCTATCACTAAAACTTTTTCACGTAGAACTTGGGTTCGACCGATACTGCTAACTTCTGGACTCATGTTAATTAAAAATCTGTTTTTATCGATATCTAGTGTAGTGTAGATAGAGTTAACGTTACGGAAACGGGTTGAAATAAAGAGGAACCTTCTTATATTACATTGAGTAGATTTAATGAGAGCTTTATGCCTAAGAGTTGGTTGAACTTCTTCAACATTTTCTTCAATTGTATAAGTAAATTATTGTGTAAGTTTTTTAAGACATAGGGTCTGCGATAACTAAATAGACTGATAGATTACCAGAAAAGGGTACTAAATAGGTGACTAATTTTACTGCCTCTGTGGTGCGGTGGGTGTGTCCGACTGCTACGCAAGAGGTCGTGGGTTTGATTCCCAAACGGGACACCACTTTGGGTGATCCACAAATTCTTGTTCCTATTCTGGGTGTACTTTGTGTCCGTGACTTGTACGTTTGTAAAGTCTCCCGCGACACAGGGTTTGTACCCTAATGCGGGAGTCGTCTTTTTATATTAAAAAAACAATGAATTCGAAATTGGCATTACCTATGGATGTAGAATCATGACATATTACAACCGTTACTTTTATTTTTCCTAAATTATTATAGCAATTTTTTTGTCCATTTTTGTTTGTAAACAAGCAATTGGTTTCTTCGTTTGCCATGTAGGTACAGCAGTGTGACGATAAAGGCTGATGTTAATGACGATGAAGCGAAGACGTGGCCACATCAATGGCCGCTGACTAAATATTTTAAGTAATATAATAGGTATATTGTCAAAGTCAAGCAATAATTTATTACCATAATTTAAACGGTTGTAAACTCAAGCATGAAACGTGGTACGAGATGCCTTTCAAATTTTAAATGCTAATGTGAAGATTGCTTTCAAGTTAATCTACATAATTTTTATAGGAAATAGATCACTAACCTTAATAGAATTACAGCACCTAATATTCACCCCTCGTTGCTTACGCAGATGTATTTTTTTAATACGATTTCTAATTTGACTCAATGATTTTATCAGTCCAATTTTAATCAATCAGAATCAATCTGAGCAGATTACTATAAATCGAAATTCTATTAACCAACTTCACTTTGAGGCACTAAATATTAATTATCTGTGCCAGTCTACTTGGAAATTTAAATAAAACTGAATGGTTTCGTCATCTATAAGCTATAGCTTCGGTGCGAGTTTTATAAAAAAATAAATCAGGTTGAGTTTCTCTCATCGACTACTGGTGACTGAATTTGTGATCTGTTGATACGACTGGGTAGATCGGGTATCTCAAAGAAGTTATGCTGAACATTTTTAGGTCCGTTTCAAAAAAAAAATTGTTGAAAATAGGTTGAATAACAATACAGAGACAAATTGTTCATGCAAATAGGTTGTAGTAGAAGTAGTGTTGAGATAAGTTTATGGTGAACATATGGAATAACTTCGGGCCGAGATGTCGATGATTTGATGACAAGTAATTATGATTATTTGATGAAAGATGATGATGGTTGAAGGTCAGTTAGGTAGTTTTAATTTATAGGGAAATGGTATTGCAGAAATAAAGAAGTGGCATCGTTGTTAATGTTTTTTTGTACTTCAGGATTGTATATTTAAAGTGATTAGTCTGGAATTGATATTGTATGGGATGTAATAGTTTTAATAGTGGTAAGGTTTCATTCTAATGTTTTTGTGTTTGTTTTCATGTAAGAGGAGCGATAAAGGAAGACCTGCACTGTTGATGCCATCTTTTACTGTATAAAGCAAACAAGAGTTGGGTATTTGTTTTTTCGGTTGCTTTCCTGTATTACTGTTTAGAAATTCGAACTATATATATATAGATGGACAGTCTTACATTTTGTTCAATTGAAGTTTTGTAATTCGATTGTGATTATTTTATCCAGGGTAAAATAATCAATAGATGTGATCAAGTGGTCACCAATAGCTCGATTAGCTAAGGATAAATCGCGTCGCGTATCGGTCGCGGGTTCGAATCCTGTTCATTATACTACGGACGTGAACCCACTCCTTTTTTTTTTTTTTTTTTTTTGATGTGGCGGGAAAAAATCCTTACGAACACCTCCACCGTCCGGGGAAGACGGTGGAGGTAGTGTGGGGTTTGCACCCACTAAAAAACCCGCCGTGTATCGCCCGCCACCTTCGCGAACGGGTCGCCGGAATTTGTTATACCGTCGGCGGCCCGCCCAGTGGCAATGCCCGGACGCGATGCTGTTGCGTTCCGGGCATTTCACACCTACGCGGCCCCTGGATACACACAGGGTGCCGCGCCTCCACGGAAGGCCGCGGGTGGGGCAGATTACCCCGTACGCCCGCCCGCAGCCCCACCTAAGGCGGCATCAGGCGCAGATGTGCGCGCCGACGCCGCCCGGTTCGCCGGCGACGGAGCGGATCCGCCAGGGAGCTCTCTTCCCTGACGCGCTCCGCCGCCTCCTTCTGCGAGATGACGTCCTCGCAGAAGGATGCGACCGCGTTCCACGACCCCTCGCCCCTGACCATGGAGAGAACCACAGCCGGCAACGAGAGGTCACTTCCGACCACTGCGGTGAGAACTCGACGCTGCCCCTCCCAAGCTGGACAATGCTGGAGGGTGTGTTGCGCCGAGTCCTCACCGCAGTCGCAGTGGTGGCAGCCGGGACTCGGTTCCCTCCTAGCGACCGTGTGCAAGTACTTCCCGAAGCACCCGTGCCCAGAAAGGACCTGCACCAGCCGGAAGGAAAGGGTCCCGTGCTGCCGCCCCGCCCACTCCTCCAGGACCGGCTGGAGCGCCTCCACAGTTCGAACACCTGCCCGTGGAGCCTCCAGTCGGCCCTGCCACCGGGCCATGATTGCCCGGTGGGCCTCGCCGCGCCAAGCGCAAAGCTCCTCGGGCAGGGGCACCGAACCCCCTGCCCGAACAGCCACCGCCTGCCGATACACTTCGGCGAGCACTTCCGCCTCCAAATCTCACGGGGGAGTTCCGGCTAATGCGCACGCCGCCTCTGCAGACACCGTGCGGTATCCGCGTATGGCCCTGACCGCCATGGTCCGCTGGGGTCTCCCTAAGCGGACCCTATTCTGAGCGGTCAGGGACGCCGCCCACACGGGTGCGCCGTACAGAGCCATCGACCGTACCACCCCCGTGTACAACCGTCTACTCGAGGCACTAGGCCCGCCCAGGTTCGGCAACAGCCTCCCCAGTGCGGTCGCAGTAGCCTCAAGCTTAGGCGCCAAAATGCGGAAGTGCTCGTCGAAGAGCCACCGCCCGTCTACCACTAGGCCCAGATACTTCATCTGGGCCCGGACCTGTACGAGGACCGAGCCGACGGCAATCGAGGCGCCAACAGGTGGACCGCGAACCCACTCCTAGTACAAGCCTTTCAGCTTAGCTGGAGGGGTTAACATGATTTATAGTTATTTGGGAATCTCAATACCACATTGCTAGTTATCTTTTAAAAACTAAAAAAAATATATATTTGAGTGATATAAAGTCAATACTTAAAAATGGATTTTCTTCCAATGACAACACAAGACAGTCTTTCCAGTCGGTTTGTTAGCTGGAGTCAATTGGTGTTTAATGATTGATTTAATCAGTTTAGTATAAGGTATAGTCCGCGCCAGCTAAACGTGCATAAAAAGTTATTGACACCCCTCTACCAATGTATTTCAATATTCGGGAATATACGTCAACAATGTATGAATAATATCGCTAATCGTACGTAAACAAACGAATCATGGTACGGTGCGTCCTTGAATCCGAAAACTAGGCATATATTTAAAACAATTTTTCAAGTAATAGATTTTTTTTCTAATTTAGTTTTGTTTTAATATATATATTTTTTTATGTATTATACTTACGTATGATAGGTTAGATTACAATATAGTCTAAGAATATAATAAATTGGACCTTAACTTACACCGCCTTACTTAAATTTGTATTATATTTTTATGTTTATTAAGGAGAAATATTGATTGCGTTTTTTATGTAAGACCGCTAATGTTAACAAAATAACAAAACTAATTTAACAATTAAATAACGAAACAAATTTAACAACTAAGTAAATAACGAATAAACTTAACAACAAAAATAATCAACGACTGAAGCACAAATAAAAACGAAAGAAAAGTTTAAATTATGCAATCGTCGTCAGTCGCAAGTGCAATCCTGATTTGGAATGAAATTCTCGCCGGCCGCATACGTCATAAAATAGTGAACAGGTAGTGAACCCCTGACTTATTGAGACGCTGTTGTGACGTCATACACCGTGCAGTTAAAAGGGGTACAACTTAATAAATCTTATTTTTTAAGTAAATATATAAAAGTTCTGATTATTCATTTCTTGTTTGCCATTACAAATAAATTAAAGCTGATATTGATAAGTCTAAGATTATAATACGTTATTTCATCCAACAATAGATTAGGAAATAAGAAAAAAAAAATGTTTGAAAATATCTTGAAAGTACTAAAAAACATTACCAATTTAATATTTCATCGTATGTACGTATGTTTTAATGTTTAAAAAAAAAAACAATAAAATGAGCCCCAAATTTATGCATTTTGTGACTTGTATCCGTATGGATAAGGTGTTCGGTACTACTGCGTATTATGTAACTCGATAAAGTAATGTTAGCGACAGTTACGCGACAGTTTTCAAAGAGATTATCGGTTTTGTCGTTATAATTATGTTTTTTTGGTACAAGTGGGATCAATGACTTTTTGTGCACATTTAGCTGGCGCAGACTATAGTTAAGTTAATAAGCCGATGCTAGTGTTTTCTATCAGGCGTTTTTGCCTAGCATGCTAGCAGTTATGTAGACTATTTATTTACCTATATGTTTTGAAGTACTCGTACGTTTGGTACTTTGTTGTGGTTAAACTGAGACTGTCATACGATGTCTTTTAAATAGGGATAGCTAAAAGGGGAAGGAGGGGGGGGGGGGGTAAAAGGTAATATATCTCGCCTGTAATAGGTTAGCGGCCGTCACTAGGTTAAAAAACAAAATAAAATGTTTTTGAACATTAAAGATTTTTTTTTTCATGCGAGCCTGGCATGTGGCAGGTGGATCGAGGATTCGATCACCTGTCATGAGACCTCATTGATACTTGTGAACTATTTGCTTTGACGTTCTAAATGTCTGATTTGGAACATGTGGAAAAGGGAGAAAAATACAAAGAAATAAAATAGTTTAAAAAACTACTATCGTGATCTAAAAAGTATGAAATAAAATATTATTTTTGGCCAAAACTTGTGTCCAGCAAGTATTAAATGGTGGTGTGGTCGCATGGCAATCGGGCAAAGATGATCAAATCAAAGTTGTCATGCGACCACGGCTATTTTCTTTTATTTTATTTTGATATTTTCCGTTGTAAAATTTGATGTGTTAGCAAAAAAAAGCCTTTAGCTAAAACGGAACACTTGTAGTTTCGTCATGTCCGTCTGTCTGTTTATCCGTCCGTAAGTCACAGGCATTTTACTCAAACACTACACAATGAATACTGATGAAATTTGGTGAAAAGGTGTTTTGTAGTAGCCGCTACAATAATTATATTTGAGGGAGGGCACACTATACATGTAACAGAAGCAGATTTTTTTTAGCAAACTATCGTGTTATACATCATCATACATGTTAAGGTTTCTAATAAACTTATTTGATTAAGTGAATATTTTTGGAAATAATCGCTCCGAAAGCTGCACAAATTGTGCCCCCCTCTGCCTTATCTTATGTAAAATTTAAAATGCATGCTCTTTAACCAAAGAATAAAAAAGACTTAAAGAACTTAAAACATAACCTTTCCATTTGGCTTCGCCAGAGTCGGGTAAAAAATGAGAACAGATTTACAACATTACAGGGACGAAATTAATTATAAAAGTAACGGTACACATTTTTCGTCACAGTTTTCTACTAGAGACGAGAAATAGGCGCGGTCTCTTCTCGGCCTCGCCGTGAGTCTGAGCTCCCGTGACTCTAAGGTGTAGTGCCTCATCGCAGGGAGCCTAAACTCCCTCGAAAGCGACAAGTCTGCTTCTCTTATTTCTGAAGCGTGCTCTCGCTGAATTTTGAGGGTCCTTTCTTTGGATTTACATTTTTTTTTTGGTTTGTGAAAATTTTGAATTGTGTTAGCAGAAAAATCTCCCATAGTTTTTAAACTTCTATATTATCTCTTCTTCATTCTTCATTCATTCAATTAATTCCGTAGCTCTTTTTCAGACGTAAATTTTAAGCTTCCTTCCTTCTCTTTTAAGCATCTGGTGAGTTTTATGCAATTTGTGACATTTACGCGGGCGGAGCCTCTTTATACTTGAATAATATAATAATGTAGTTATAAAAAAAAATTGTCGTCTTTAGTTTTATCTAAAACCTATATATTATAAAGCTGAGTTTGTTTGGTTGAACGCGATAATCTTAGGAACTACTGGTCCGAATTGTGTGTGATTTTGAGAAAAGCTATAGGCTATATAACATCACGCAACAACTAATAGGAGCGGAGCAGAAAAAATGACGGAAAAATTTACGCAGACGAAGTTGCGCGGATCAGCTAGTTTTTTTTAAATGTTTTAGATTGGAAACAACATTTTATATATAACGAATTCCCGTATCAACCAAGATCGATACCATGGTGATAAACCATTTTAGCGCAAGAAATGGGGATTTGGCAATCTTTGCTCCCAAAAGACAAAAATCTTTGTAAAATGGACACAAAGATCGTGCAACTATGCAATTATTTAACTTCAGTCAATTTTTTAAGGTCAGAATAGTTTAAAGTCACCTACCAAAGAGAATTTAACATTTCGTTTAGTATCTATTTACAAAGATACCAGAGACCAAAACAGTTTGCTATCGCAACTCTATAGGGTTGGTAAAGTTGTAGTAACAATCTAGTGTATTGTTTTGGACTTTCGAAAACAAAATAATGTAAACTACATTCTTTTGTTTTCGAGAGTTTTGAGCTTTTGGCCTTAATTAATTATCCGGGTTTTAATCATTCAAAACTATCCCAAAATTTCCGATGACTTGTTTATTTATTCATATTGATTTAATCTGTCAAACTAAAACGTCATAATTATTTTGACATCTCTATTATGTCATTGTATTTTTTTGAAAAGATACGGAGATATTACACAATTATTTATTTAACGAAAACGATGCTAGGAATGTGTTTGGTATCTAATGAATGTGCTAATTAAGCCCTTTCATTTGATATCAAACAGCACACGTGAATACTTAAAAAAATAATACCCTACTTACATGCTTAGGACACTTTTTGTGACCATCATAATGAAAGAAAATGTAGCCTATGTCACCCGCGCTATAATAACGAAACATTGACACCTCGTTCCTCAAAATCGGATAAGTAGCTTAGGCGCTACAGTGGAACAAACAAGCTTAAATATACTTCTAAAACATTACCCTTCCTTTTTGGATTCGCCATAGTCGGGTTAAAAGGATAACCGTCAGTGGCAATCGTCGATTTTTGTAATAATTATAAAACATAATTAAATAGATTTGAATTCGAATAGACACAGCCTAAAAGGGGAAAACTACTTTCATTTCTCTGCGTGGAATTTGGTTCGGCACTACACACCCCTTCTCAGCAGAGCTGTTGCCGTTGGTACAAGCTGTTACAGTAGGTACCCAAAAATAAATTAATCATTTTTTATCAATTTTATTCTGTCACTTTGTCAGCATTTGTAATATGTAATCTATGCAAAATTACAGCCTTCTTGCACTAACATTGTCTGAGCTAAGCTGCGGACGAACGGACGAACGGACGGTTGGACGGACGAACAGACATGGCGAAACTATAAGGGTTTCATTTTGCCATTTTGGCTACGGAACCCTAAAAAGATCCTTTCAGCTGTTTAGTGACAAAAGAGTCACATACAAACAAATAAATACATTTATTTTTGCATTTATATAACAATATTATGGAAATAATCTTTAATTTTATATATAAATTTTATTGTTATAAAAGCAAAAATAATAATAACGATCAGACTAGTCAATTACGCAGGATATTATTACAATAATTGCATTTAAAAGAAAAATAAAAGCGATCGGAAGTCTCGGGTTGGATTCATTCGTTGAATTAATAAAGAAATTGGCAAGAAATGCCTATAAAAATACTGTAATACGTAGGAGATATTATACTGTCTCATAGCCTCTCTCTTTCCCTGACTTTCATAGCCCGATGGTTTGGAAGAGAGATTGAGCGCAGGACCGACGGCTTAATGTGGTCTCCGAGGTACGAAGAGCTGTGACATTTCTAGTAGGCGGTCACTCATCTATGGACCGACAGTGGTAATGTTGCTTAAACTCGTAGACATCTCGATCTGCTGGGTATCACGCAACTGGGGTTATAAAATGTCTCCGCTTAATGCTCTGAATGCCGAAACGTAAAACATTTTTTTCAAGAATGCAACTCTATTTCTGTGGTCCATTATGGAGGACTACTAACCGACCTTATTTCCTTGACCTTGTTAAATCATCGTCTGGTGCCATAAATCTTTAGAGGGATTTCCCTTATTATTATTTGAAAGAATAGCTAAAGCTAAAGTACATCACGAAATAATACAGCAAAGTAGACATCAGCGTAATAGCCACTATTCCATTAACTTTTGCGACAATTGACAAAGTTCTTGCAATGTTGTCGTCTGCCTCTGACGATGTAGTAGTTTATAATTTGTTTAAATGAGAAAGTAAACACTAATATTTTAAATGGAAAAGTTTACTTTGCTTGTTTAGGAAAAAATAACCTTTTTGAAAATAAATAGTACAAGTTTTCTACAGATGTTTAAATAGTATTATAAAGTTTCTGCAAATAAATATAAACTCTCATTAAAGTTAGAGGCTACACCTCATCTTAGGGGTCCCTCTTGTGATGATAAAGGTATATCTTAAGGGTAATAAAACTTGATGGCACTCATAACACGAAATTAAAGTTACATCTTTACACCCCCAGTCTTATATCCCGCGCCGATTAAGATTATAATAAGCGCAAATAAACAATGACTTTGCACTCACCCTAATTAAGATCATCAGGAGGGGTTGAAAAAAAAAAGAAGATTTTATTTTTTTTGGAGTTAAGAATTAGGCTTTAATTTCGCACCATTTGCCATCGTACGTCTCAAGACATTTGTCACTTCCCACAATGAAGAATCAGAAAGATTTCGGTTGTTTTTTCTTCTCGTCAGCCTTCCGTTTTTGTTCCAATGGACAAATTAGCTCTTTTGTTATGGCCCCGTTTAGAATTTCAAAAGAGTTTAGCGTCCAAATGTTTTTGCGGTCGCCGGGAAAGAGTTAAGTTCAAGACGTAGGTATTGCGATTTTGATTGGTTGAGTGGAATTGTTTTTTTTTTAACTACTCTTTTTGGTATGAGTATAAAATGTTAAACTCACATCAGGATCACGTGACCAGATCACGTGACAGTAAGATTCTTGGAATACGAAGGTAAATTTCGCAGCAATCGATATTTCGACTCGCACCGGGGTCTTCTGGTTTCTAGACCACCCTATTTCCCACCTGGGGGTCAATTCACGTATTTAAAGCAGTACAGTTGCAGTGCAGTTGCAGTTAAGTTTCGATTAGAACGGCCATTTTCTTATTACATTGTAACTTTGGGATCGATATTAAAAACGCTTGCGCACCGTACTTGAATGTGGTTATTGCGCTCTCGAGACGCATACTTGACGCAAGCGTATTTGAGATCAATCCCAAAGTTACCAGAATACAAAAATTTACCGTTTAAATCGGCCGTTTAAATCGAAACGTAAATGCAACTGAACTGCAACTGCACTGCTTTAAATACGTGAATTGACCCCCAGGTGGGAAATAGGGCGGTCTAGAAACCAGAAGACCCCGGTTCGAGTCCAAATGATTAATTTTCCCTTTTTTTATTATAGTTTTTTATTTGTGATTTAATATTTCATATTTTGATTTAATTGTCATGTATTTTTTTTAATTTCTATTTTGTGATTTAATAATAATTAGTAAAAGTAAAAAAAAAAATATATTCCCTAACCATTTCAAAATATTCAATAACGCACAAAGTTAATGTTCGAGTTTTCCCTGCTGCCGGCACTCCCGGAGTATAACCCGTTATTTTTCAATTGTGTATCCTCGTTCCCGTTTTAAAGGGTTAATTTAATCAGATCTGAAGAATCTGATATATATATAAATTCACTTTTGATAACAGGGACTTAATACTTAACGAATGTTGAGTATTTGGCTTAGTGATCATCGTAAATTATTATAGTACTTTTTACTTTCTTGCCAATTACTTTATTAATTCAATTTAAACGCTATGTTTAAAAGAAATATTTGAAGTTCAGACCCAGGAATCGAACCCGACACTTCCGATTGCTTTACCGGAGCGTGAAAACCGACCCATCTAACCTGAACTATCTCATTAAACTTTTTTTTTTCCCTCGTTGCATACGAGTTGGGCCCTCGCAAGCGCCATCTAGCCATGTCCTTAAGAATTATTATGGCTTTTGTTATTGCTTCGTAACAGAGAGCATTTATGATGTCACTGGCCGACTATTATAATAATTTTTATAAGCATTTCTTTTTAATTACTTTAATAATACAATAAGTGCATTTCAAATGTAATTATAGTTTTAATAGCGTAAATTATGTCAAAATCAAAAACACTGATTTTATTTTTTCATCCTTTTTATAGTTAGGTAATTAGAATTTCATATAAAATATTTCATAAAGGACTACAGTATTTAAGTAATGCAGAATATTTTTGTTCCGTTTTGATATCAGTGCGTAATTACTAATAATTTAATGACAGAACATGATACATAATGAATAGGTACAATGTTGACAGTTTACAGAGAGCACTATTAACATTTTCAATGGAATTCTGGTTAGTATCAAATTCAAGTGTTGACAGCTCAGTGATCCGTAGTAATGTTTATGCAAAACATCGCAACTCTCCGGGTTTGTGTCAGTTTCACTATTTAGTAATCCTGATTATGAGGAACGATACTGTAGAGAAAATAGCACCATGTTGTCTAGTTCAAAGTTTTATTTTTACCACTAACTATTGTCCGCGATTTTGTACGCGTGGAAATTTTAAAATCACTGTTACACAGTCACAGTCACTTTGATTGCTTAATCTATTTCAGTGTGTCTGAGACGCATAAATTTTCATAGATAACAATTTAATTTTTAAAAACTAAGACATATGTCATAAGTGCCCTTTTTCAAACTTTCAGCAGTTTGTCAAAAACCGTAATTACATTCAACCTGTCATCGCGAATTAATATAAATCCCTCCGAAATAAACACAACATTATATTTATCAACAACCTATTAAAAAAGTTTTTATCCAATACTAAATGCTCTTATCGCCAACACGGAGTGACATACCAAATTAATGTTATTTGGTGTCACCACAGAGATTTATCGTTTTTAATTTTCATTTTTTTATCAGTCAAAACTTTGCCAAGATAAAGGTGAATAATTTAAATTTATGTCCCAAATTAGTTTATTTTGCGTTAACTGTACATTTTTTTTTTATTTTCATAGTACATAAATTGAATCAGATTTTATTACTAGAAAGAAAAACCTACTAAGCTACTTATTTATGTACTTAGTAATAAAAAGTCAAAATGATTGATGTTTTATCTTGTTGATTTGATTTTTTTTTTTTTGCTTTCAGCTGTTATACTTATGTATCAAAGCACTTTAGGCATTAAAGCGCTTTTAATACGAAGCAAATTGTAATTTTGTCAATTATATTTTAACAAGCACTCGCCATACCAAGCCATTGTCGGGTTATAATAATTAGACATGATCCACACCTTCCCCCGTTTTTCCGTAGTGTTCTTATAAAAAATGTTAATTTTTGAAGTGAAAACTTCTTTATCGGCGTTGTACCCTTTTTTTGGGGTGGGTAAAAATTGTTAAATTCGCGGATACGTGACCTGATTGAAAATTTATAAGACGGAGGAAGAGTAGGCCGTGCTTTTTGAGAGATAATGTAAAATAATTGTAATAGTTCTGAAGGGGTACAATTTTGAATTGAAAACTTCTTTAGCGGCGTTGTGCACTTTTTTTAGGATGGTTAAAAAATGTTAAGCTTGCGTCAGCGTGTCCTGACGCGAGTTTAACTATTTTTACCTATCATAAAAACCGCCATCGCTGTGTAGGAGAGGAAGTAATAATAATGTTTATGTTTGTGTACGATAGCGCAATAGATGAATATTGTATTTAATCACATAAATGATAGTACTTTTGCGTGCGAAATTATTTCCTAACCATTCCAAAATATTTAAAAATGCACAACGTTAATGTTCAAGTTTTCACTTCTTCCGGCACTCCCGGAGTGCAACCCGTTGTTTTTTTATCTTTAATACTATTATTATAATCCATTTTTATTTTTTTCAGCATAAATTTGTAGATCCATAAATTTATAGATTCAAGTATCCTATGCTCTGGTAGGCCCTCGGATCACCGACTGTTGATCTTGCAATCCTGGCCAAGGTACTGCATCTTTTCGTCACTTCATACAAAGTTGAACTTTTCGTATTCTCATGAATTACAGTCATTATACTATTTACAGTACTGGGTAGCAATATAAATGATTTAAAATGTAACACAATGTTATATTGTAATGAACTTCCTGTAGTAATAGGTTAAGTACAGTGGCAGGTAGGATTAAATTGACAATCACTTTGTTACGATGTTGGATTTACACGATGCGCCTCAGGGGAGATGGGGCTTGATTGCCAGTGGTTGAGAATAGATATAATTATTCTAGTATTATTATTTACTTTGCGTATATGAAATATTATAAACAAGTAGTAAATAATTAGTTACAAAGTATATACAAATTGGAATTATGATTTAAATAACGTAACGATTCCAGCTAATAAAAAAACTTTTTTACAAAAAAATATCACCACCTTCTAAAAGAAATACAAGGCAACTAAAAAGCAATAAATAATATACCTAGAATAACATGACCAAATAAAACATTTTGAAGTTGGTGCCTTTGTGTTTTATTAATATATGTTTTATTAATAAATAGTAGTCTTTGTCTTTTATTCGGCACCAACTTCAAAATGTTTAATTTGTTTTTTTTATTCTAGGTATATTATTTTTTGCTTTTTAGTTGCCTTGTATTTATTTTAGAAGTCGGTGATATTTTTTTGTAAAAAAGTTTATTATTTCTCACTTTTTAGTGGGTTGGGTTGTAATTCACTTAAGTTACAATAGGGTTATGTCAACTGCTAAAATCCTTTTACAAAATATTGCTTACCCTGATGCAGAGCCGTTAATTGTTGAGGAGTTCACTTTCACCTCTATTACATTGTGTAATAGGAGTATAACGAGAATAAAGTGCTACTCAATACCACATTAAAGTAACTGAATCGCAAACTGTGAAATAATGAATAGGTCTGCTCGTCATCTATGGTCTTCATCATCAGTTCCACTTGACCAATTGGTATTTTTTAAGAGTAAATGCACGAATCACTATGAAATATACCTAAATCACTGTATGTGTGCCTTTAATATTTTAAGAATTCCCTCGATTTCTCCAGGATCCCATCATCAGACCGTGATCTGATGCCAATGGGACCAACTTAGAAGTATACCCTATCAAACACAAAAACAATTTTTCAAATCGGTCCAGCCGTCTTTGCGTATTCGGTGAACAAACATACAAAAAAAAAAACATACAGACGAATTGAGAACCTCCTCTTTTTTGAAGTCGGTTGAAAAGCGTGTTAAACACAATAAATGTCATTGAAGAATAATGTAACTAGTTGTTACGAATTTATTGTATGCTGGGTAGCATACAATAAATAGGTAAGTACTAGGTACTTGTTTTAAAAACATAATACTAAATCTACATAAATATTGTATTGACTTTCTCTTCTCTCAAAGGTTTTTATTGATATTTAAGTAAGTTAGCTATGCTCGTATAAATATAATTTCAGTTAAATTTGTAAAAAAAAATTGGTTTCACATTCACCTTTAGACCGAAATTCAGCACCTAATACTATAAATTCATTTTATGTGTACCCATATCCTTGTTTGAACATTTTAGAATAAACAAAAAGGTGTATTTGAATACAAATACGATACTGTATATTTTAAAATATCGTCATAGCTTGACGTTATGTTTTTGTGCGAGGTCAACCAATGCCGAACGATATCCCTAATATTGCGTCGGTAATGAAATCGTAAAAGAGCACTTTTTTCTGTATTAATGTACTAGCTTCCAGCTTTAGCCAGAGCTGGTGGGTTCGATTCTTACCCAGGATAAATCTTTATGTGATGAGCACGATTGATTATTTTAAGTCTTTTTATTATTTAAAAATATACAATACGAATATCAGTCGTCTGCTTAGTACCACAGGTCATTATGGTATTCTCCCTATGGTTTTGTCGATCTATAATGTTTTACAAAAGCTAATACATTACGCTTGTAGAATAAAATAGGAGTATCTATAGGCTCTATAAAATTCAGATAGACAGTTTCCAGTCGATCGTTGCGAACCTTGGAGCCATGTTGTAGTTTTGGTTTTTATGATGATCGCAATGTACTTCATAGTAGTAGTACGTCTACGTCATAAACCTATTACTTATATCCTTAGATCATAAAAAGTTTAAGAAAAGGCCTTATGTGTAACACTAAGAGCTTTAAGTTAAATGTATAAATGTTGTTAAGAACTCGGTAAATGTCGTTAATCAGTGGCTCATAAATTAACTGCAAGCAAATACAATTTGAAGTTTAGTAAACTTAGCCGCTAGCTCGCTTTTCCGCGAGCAACAGTAACTGCATTTTTTGCAGCTTTATGATAAAAGTTTGAACCTTGAAAACAATTTCATAAATACCGAGTATTTTATAGTAATATTAATAATATAAATAATATATTTTATTTCTCTCAATAAGGTTACAAATTACAAAATTAAAGTCAAGTCAAACAAAATAGTAACAACATCTCCCGATATGAGATTAACGCAACACTCTGAGGGCATAGTAGCAGCTCTTGAAATCCTTATGACACCAACAAAAATGTCTCATGAGGGTGAAATAAGAGTACACAAACCGCAGCTTTGTGGGGAGCTGAATGTGCGTGGCGACACTGCGGTCCCGATGCCTCAGAGAGTCGGTCAGGACTTCGTCTCCCGCTTGCCTTCACTGGCCGGCAGGAGTGGAACACCAAGAGCGCCCGCAGGACTCTCAACTCTGTCTTGCCTTAATCGGCCGGGCAGTGGGAGGTCGCCAGAGCTTGTACGCTCGGGGGTGGAAGTGTCATTTTCAAGGGCATAACTACGGGGAAACCCGCTCACGGGCCTTCTTCGTGATGGTGAAACTGGCGCCGCACCGCTAGACACCCCAAGCTGCTCACACCCATGTTGCTCCCTGTCGCCTGTTTGGCCAGAAGGGGGCCCATCTAGTGAGTGGCGAGTTACCGCCTGCCCATTTGTCCGTGTGTTTAACCATGTGTTTGCAGGGCAGGCGCCATAGTCCTTCAATAGTACCAGTAAACCATTCCACTAACACATCACCTCCATAACCCCGTTTCTTAGCTACCACTTTTTGACAATAGTTTTTACACTAACCGGGGAATGTCGTTGGGTACATTTATATAGTGTATACAACAATATTCGCCGGTTTGTGTCACATAGCCTTTAGATTAAAGTGTCTAACGGGCCTCTACGTGTTGGCTTCGGCTCCACGCACGCCTCCCAAATGACCGGGACTCCATAGTCCCGTGATATGGAAACGACATACATAATAATAATAATAATAATTTATTTATGAAAGTAAAGGTATAATAAACTTATATAAAGGTATAATAACAAATAGCACAGTCTCGGGTTCGATTCCTGAGTCTGGATTCAAATTTTTCTATCTTTCAAAAATGCAATTATTGTATTTACAAATAGCACAGTTAAGTATTTGCCTGAACTAGGTTGAAACCTGTGTTTCAGGCTAGAAAGTAAAAAGTATTTTAATAAATATTTTCCGAAACTAAAACTATACTTAATAACTAAAAATAAGAACTGTTAAACTATAAAACATAGACTAATAAATTAACATTTACAAAAAAAATAAGTAATTATAAGAGATGTTACAACAATTGGTCTTATTTATTTTAGAACAAGTAATAAGTCCTACGCCTGTTCGTATGACATATCTTGTAATTGGGAACTTACAGCTTTAGTACTATAAAATATTTCAAATTACATGCCTCAAGAAATCCATTTCGAAACATTATCTCGTAAGATTCCAAATCGAATACCTAAGTAACCCAGTATAAGGATATATAGCCCCATGCTCCCCGTTAAAAAAAGGATTTTATAGTAAAGGATCCTTCGAGATTCTTTTTTATGGGCAGATTAGCGCACGTGAATTGTTGACGTCTTCTGTAAAAATAGCTTTCATATGGTACTTTTTTATATAGTACAATTTTCTATGGTAAGGAATATCCAGTTTGTATGACAAATGCAGTTTGCGATAGTAATATGTAATTGACTTCGTTTAGACATTTGCGGTGCCGTGTCGGGCGCACGCTCACTAATAGAATTGGTCTTGACAGATGATTTTAAGAAAGAACATTTTTTTTTATAAAAAAATAATATTTACACTGTATACAAATTGGTTTTGTTGGACAAATTGATTAGGTTTTTTTTTTAAATTGTGGCTTTTATTAACCCAAACACAAAAAAAAATTTAAGACTATGGCGATTTATGTTTTTATTTTTTTATATTTGCTAGCAGTTCATGATACCTAATGAACAACAACAGATTTTTGAGCAGAAGGCGAAAAAATCTTGTAACCTCCGACAAGACTTTGTCGCGTATAACTTTCTCAAGGTATAAATAATATCATTGCAACTACAAAGACTTTTGTTAGCATTCAGAAAAATACCTTACTTTCAATGTAAATGTTTGTAAAATATTTTCACAATAATTATATTATTATTAGTATTCATAATTTACTGGGTATGTCTTTGATATTATAATCTAAAACGACGTGGACGTGGTTGCATCTCCCCCGGCATTTCCCTTACAAAGAATGGAAACTTGGTTTTCTTTTGAGCAAAAATGCTGCTTAATATCAGTTTATTTTTTCTTAAACTTCATACACGTAGGTAATTAATTAATTCCGCCTTTAAGGGGGTTTGAAAATCATTCACTGAGAGCCGTAAACAAAAACCAAAATATGATAAAACAGTAATGTGTTTTAATGTGTGTTATCTAAATTGAGTAGATACAAAATCTTCAAAAGATGTCTCAATTTATCTTAAGCTAGATTACATTGAGTAAAACCCTTACAAAGATTCTCTAACGAAGCAGTGAATTAGTCTATTTGAATGTATTAGGATTTAAATATGTCTAGAACTAAATACAATGTTTAACATCTATACTCCTATGAGGAATAATAAAAGCACAATGATGGTTTAACCGATTTTCAATCGGCCAATGTCATCAAATGATTACGACAGGTGATGACTTTGCTCGCTTCGCATTAATTTAAATAATGTACAAGTGAGTGAGGGAATTTCGAGTCCACTTGTGACAATCACAAGTGGACTCTAAATTCCCTCACTCTCTATAATCGAGCAATCGATAGGACAGAAAGCTTAACATACTCTCCTGGAGAGAGAGCCAATTTTATTTACGATTTACGGTCACCCATTTATGTACATTGCTTAATTTTGTTGTGCTGCAGCTCAGGAGAATAGCAAAGTCTGACAAGAAACTTTTTTAACTCTTTGATTGTTAATGCAAAGAGTTTTGTTTCCAGACTCTGATTTAATATAACAGTCATGATTTTAGTATTAAGTTTATTTTCCGTCACAAATGTAATTTTATCACGTCAATTTCATTATAGTCATCTTGTCTACTTATACCGGTGTATAATTACAACTGGAATAATACGAGAAATATGTTTTCCCTTTCTCCATTAACGTCATTGTTAGTATAACAATAAAATAATTTGTTATAAAAGTATACGTTGCTGGCAACAGGTCAGAATAAAAATACGATAATAAAACACAATTTGTTTATAATAAATAAATTATTGCTGCTTTATCACCAACAATGTAATTATTATTTAAGTACTCGTTATTAATACCAAGGTACCACCATACAATCAAATTTAATTATGTAAATATAAAATAATTGCAGGTTCAGTGTTAAACTGATTATTAATCTCAAACTAAACAATCCTCAAACAAACAAACGCCACAAATTACTTTGCCGGTAAAACTCAAATACAACGGACGCGAACTTTTTGCTGCCAAAGATTATAAAAAGAACACTAAATATAAGACTTACCTTAATAAATTGCATCCAAATTATCCTTCAGTAATCAGTTAATCACCCACACAACACATCATAAACAAAAAAAATAGTAAGCACGTAAACTTGCGAGCGCGTTCTTACGAAATTCCCGATGCGTCCAATGGCTACGGGGTCTTTTACAGAACTGCCGAGTTTAAGTGGGAAACGAGACTTGCAACATTCTACCCCACTGTGTCATGTATCGGCCTTCTCCTTTGCTTGTGGCGCCATCTGGTGGCGCAAAACTTTTGCATTAACAATCTAAGAGTTAAAAAAGTTTTGATAGCAAACCGGCAATGTTACTATAATTTTTTTGATGGTATAATTGTGAAGTTTTTGAAGAATGTTTGCTGTTACGAATTTAATTAGGTTTGTTGAGCAGTATTTTATTAGGCAAGCTGTTGGAGTTTGGAAGTACGAATTTGTAATACTTTTAAACGGCGCTTCGTGCAGTCATGTGTAACATTGTAGGCGTGGGCTGAAACTTTTTTTCTACGAATATTAAGTATTGTACCGACTTATCGGGTAAATAGAGATTATGTTTACTAATAAGAGGTTCTTGGGCTTTTCTATTCTTAAACTTCTTATTATTTGGTTTGTCGCCAATTTTTTGCCAGTGTTAAGTATGTATTGATTTTCACGTATTAAATTACGAGTTGCGAAAATGGTAACAACTCAATTTACTGCCATTTACACAACTCTACTTCCAAGTGTGCAAAAAAATGCAGTCTAAAGTATTATGCATGAAAATGCAACATCCTAACAATCTTTCGGATTTATAATATTATGTGGGATATTTATGGATGCTACTGTGACCTTTCGAAGGCGTTCGATTGTGTTTGTCACGCACTAGCTGTTGTCATAATATGACAACAGCTAGTGCGTGACATTAGTAATAGGATTCAATGTGTTCATGTTAGCGGCACGAAGTCTTCCAGCTTACCGGTTCAGTTAAACCTGCCGCAAGGTTAGATTTTGGGCCCATTTTTTGTTTTTAATTTATATTAACGATTTACAATCCTATTTAGAAAATATTTGTAGTGTTGTACTGTTCGCAGATGATATATCTCGTATTTTTAAAGTAGACAGGAACAGAGAACATTATCGACGAAGTGAACCGTACGTTCTCTCTTCAACTAAATGGTTTACGCTAAATAACTTAGTTTTAAATTCCAAGAAATATGAATGTATAAAAATTGCACTTACTAGTGTGAAGAATCTTGGACCTAATATTACTTTGAATCAGGAAATTTTGGAATCTGCTAGCGACACCGATTTTTAGGGATTACACTAGATATTAAGTTGCAATGGAGTGCTCATATATCTCGTCTCGCTGGTAAACTCAGCTCGGCAGGTTACGCTATTAGGAAGATACGTGAACTGACAGACGTTGACACTGCCAGGCTTGTGTATTATTTTTAGTTATTTCCATAGCGTTGTTTCATTTGGCATATTACTTTTGTTTAAAGCCGCTTATATTGAAATATTTTTTTACACTACAGAAAAAAGCAGTTCGTGCAATATATCAGCTTGAAGCTAGAATTTACTTAGGGAAAAATTGAAATATATTTATACTAACTGTTGCCTCGCAATATACTCGTATATATGCCTATATATTACATGTGTCACAAAACATCCAAAAGTTTAGTAAAAATAGGGATGTACACTCTATCAATACTAGAAATAGTCATAAATTGTGTATTCCTTACCATCGTCTGCAAAAGGTTCATAGCTCATTTATGGGACTTAGTATCCGTTTTTACAATAAGCTACCTTTTGCATTAACTTACTACTTTTTGCAATAAGCTACCATTTTATTCATTCTGCTGCGAAGAAAGACCCATTTGTCCTAGTGTCACAGTTCCAAGGAGTTACACTCCGAGTCTCCGAGAGTATTGGGATCCTCGGCGTCGAAATCTCCAGCAAAGTCCAATTTGGGAGTCATTTCGAAAGTAAAGCCAAATTGGCGAACAAAAAGGTAGGTGTCCCCAACAGAACGAAGCGTTATTTCTCGCCGGCACAGCGACTTGTGCTTTATAAAGCGCAGGTCCAACCGCACGTGGAGTGCTGCTCTCATCTCTGGGCGGGTGCCCCCAAATACTTGCCCGATCCATTTGACTCTCTCCAAAGGCGCGCTGTTCGGTTCGTTGATGACCCAAATCTCACGGACAGACTGAAGTCTTTACAGCAGAGGCGTGGCTTTGGTGCACTTTGCGTACTCTACCGTCTGTTCAACGGGAAGTGCTCTGAGGAACTGTTTGCCATGGTGCCACCGTCAACTTTCTATCACCGCACCACGCGATATCGTAGTAGGGTTCATCCATTCCACCTGAAAACAATGCGGTCCTGTACGGATCGATTCCGGCGTTCTTTTCTTGCACGTTCGTGGAAGGGGTGTGTCCCTGAAATTCCTGTAGTCCTTGAGCGGCGGTTACCGCTTACCATAGGCAATAAAAAAAAAAACAAATCTAAAATAAAGAACGACCTCATTCAGAATGCTTATTATTGTATATATGATTATTTAAATAACAAAAACCCATGGTCGTAATCGTAAACACAGGAGTTATGAATTTAATTTTAATGAATTAGAAATTTTGAACTTTATAATTGTATCTTGCTTTCTTATTTGTTTTTTTTTATTTGTGTAAATGATTGAGTACCTAAATGATACAAAATTAATGGTCCAGAAATAATAATTCTTTATTCACAGAGTACTTAGATAATTAAAATGGTTAGTAATGGCAACTAGCGATCGTACTTCATTAAATTATTTTAAGTTATTTTCGTTTATATAACTTATAATTTCAGGAACCGTCATGCTCACTAAAATTTCATTGCTTGTGGTGGCGGTGTGGGCCGGGTCGCCTTCCTTCCCTCCAATACGTCGAAGGGGATGATGGCTGACCCATGCGTCATACTCGTGAACGGGTGCTACTTGGAGCGACTGGTCGGCCTTGTCATTATCATCTTATAGGTTTATTTTTTAATTAATGTTTCATAAATATTGTTATGTTAAGTAATTTTTCTTACATTAATCGAATCGCATATTGCCTTTACCCTCTCCTGTAATTTTTGTAAGTTGATGACGTAAGCAGTAACCATAGTAGGTACGTATATAGTGTGGACGGGACGTCCACACTATATACGTACCTACTGGTTACTGCTTACGTGAGTTACATGGCGTAATGGTTGCAGCACCTTACTGGCATAACTTTTTATTAAAAATATATTGTAATAATTGGCATTTAAAAAAAGTTGCCATGAGTTTTTATTGCCAAGTTCTTTTCTCGCGGCTTTACTCTTGCAAACTTGGCATTAAATGTAGAATTATTATATTCCAAATAGTTGTTTGACGTTCATGTGCGTTGCATTCTGTTACCTAAGTGAATAAAATACTTTTGACTTTGACTTTGACTTGCAAGATGCAGCCAAAGAATTTATATTTTGTTTATGGAAAATTTTCCACCTACTTTTATGAAATTTATATACAACATACAAGGTTTTATATCGCACTAATGTTTTAGAAATTATATTTTAATATACATTTAACTAAAAATGTTTGTCAAATTAAGTAAATATGTTGATTGAGCGGTGAAGCTCCCAGTTAGTATGTATTTCAAGATAAGGCAATCAGAAATGCACAGGGTTTATTTTTGAATGACTAAATGGTTTGAATGCATGAAATTGTATTTTCACAAACTAATTAAATTACTACTAATAATTACCTTAAAAAACAGTTAAACCGATTTACATCAAATGAAGTGAAGTGATATTCTGATTAGTAAATTTTTCTATTAAAATATATGGTGCCATTCGTTTGAGAGCTACTTTGGTACATACAGTCACGCGGACTGAGGTTGTCGCTAGTAAAAAACTACAAAGACACGAAGTTAACATTAATATTGTTATCCTGTCTCGTAAATCCAAACAATTTACTGATCTCTTTCTGAAAAGGATTTCAGAAAGAGATCAGTAATTTGTCCAAAACTATTTCACACAAGATGAATGCGCTCAGCTCGGCGCTGATGAGTTGCACCATCGATACAAATAAAATTTTGCCTCAAATTGTCAGTCCCGCGTGTGATCTCTACGAAAAATACACTCTTTCTTAGGTTTTAAATTTTCTCTGAGGTAAATCTCATCCTACGGTGTAAAACATACCAAAAAAACAGGAATCAAGCAGATTAAATTAAACATTGTAAACTACAGTAAACGTAGATCAGGAACAAAGTTGCTCTAGATTAAACTACTTCTAGTAACAAGTTGCTAGATTAATTGATATATTGAAGCAACCCTCTTTGATTTTAACTGGTGTAATAAATTAAAAATTTAATGCTTTTTTTTACTATTCCTGATTTTTTCCGTAATCTTCGTGTACAAAAAACTCGGTTAAAAAGCTTTGGTTTCTTAAGTCTTCTTTGGAATTTAAAAAGGTGGATAGTATACTGTTGTTGTGAAATCGACAAACAAATTTCTTGAAATACCATAACCCTACTTCTTACGCAGTCAGGTAAAAAGAGCCCAGTGTAAGTGACTATATTAGAATCGCAAGGAGTTGTTTCTATTCTAGCACTAAACAGAACCCCTAGACAAGTGACTAATTTCTTGTCGTGTTAGTCAAACAGAATGAAAACAGAAAAGAATGACGACATACGCGCGCAAAACTGCGAATCTCATAGTAAAAATGTTCATATTCGCCGTTTTGCATACGTAACGACATAAAATATAACAATCAACAGATTATTTTGATATACATTTTTATTGATACTCCTTTAATAATATAATAATAATAATAAGCCTTTTATTCTGTACTACAAAAAATGCAATATTAAGTTCTTTTAAGAACTAATTTTTCTATTCTAAAAGAGATCAGTAATTTGTCCAAAACTATTTCACACAAGATGAATGCGCTCAGCTCGGCGCTGATGAGTTGCACCATCGATACAAATAAAATTTTGCCTCAAATTGTCAGTCCCGCGTATGATCTCTACGAAACATACACTCTTTCTTAGGTTTTACGGTGTAAAACATACTAAAAAAACATGAATCAAGCAGATTAAATTAAACATTGTAAACTACAGTAAACGTAGATCAGGAACAAAGTTGCTCTAGATTATACTACTTCTAGTAACAAGTTGCTAGATTAATTGATATATTGAAGCAACCAACTTTGATCTTAACTGGTGTAATAAATTAAAAATTTAATGGATTTACACTATGAGAATATGACAGCTATATTACTTCCGAACTTGGAGCATAATTAGTCAGAATTAGCAATTTATATTTTAATTTAAACTGAGAATGGTTTCATCTGGCTTTGTTTTTTTTAACGCCTTTATTTGCTTGGCCTAAGTGATGGAATCTTGCCAGTAAAAAGGTGTATGACCACGTGATGATTAGCGCGTATGATATTATATCTAAAGGAAGGTGGGACTAAGGGGCCCAGTAAAAAAAATATCTGGTTCTTTGCGTATATGAATACTTTTTCTTGATAGGACTACCCACAGCACGGTTAAGCCCAATCCTTCAGACTAGATGATAGATACTACTGTATCACGAACCTAAATCACGTCATCCAGTAAATACTGATCCTAAAAACCGCCTTGTTTTTTTAGTCCTGTGGTTCGATAAACAATTACTTATAAACACTCGTAAAAAAGCTATATCGTCGTTATAGTCCTCTAGGGTGACATGCTTATCGTCCAAAGGGCTAAGGTTGGTTTTGTACTGTCCCCTAACGAACTTTGAAGAAGGCTCATTAATTAATTCTTTGGTCACTCCTGATAAATAGGGGTAGTTGTGTACATGTGCTTAATAATGGTTGTAGTAAATTTTATGTGACTTTGGGATTTTGGCCGTTTGATTGTGAATCGGTTGACCCTTTACTTTTATTTGTTTTGTTGTGTAAACGATCGTTTGAAAGAACGTTGAGAATCAATCTTTGTTATTTTTCAAGATAACTTTTACACTAGGAAATAATTCCTGTGCCGTGAGGTATTTTACAAACACACATCATGTCGCAGATACCAAGAACACCCTGGTAACAATTTGTCGATCACACAAACTAGTATTCACTGCGGGAATCGAACTTAAAACCCCTTGCATAGCAATTACTTCCACTGCTCCACAAAGTTGATACACACATTACAACGCAGATATGCGCGACGTTTTGTGATGGAGCGTCAAGCGACATTGCGGATTTTATCGGTACCTATGCCAAAGCAGCTTTGTTAGTCACCGCAGAATTCTCTAAAATTGTTTTTACTTTATCATGAGAACGTGTATCTCTGGCACTGAATACATAAGAAGAATACTTAAGTTGGCACTATGCTAATGTGGGTATTTCCATTAATATAGTCTAGTATTGTTTGATACAACGACAAAGTTGAAGAAGTTACCAACTTTGCTAGAACCTATAGGATGAACTTAACGTTGTTTGTCTTAAGTAAAAATACAGAACTTTATTCCAATATTAGACTGAGGATTACCCATATTTATAATGCCGCTCATATCATTTTGTTCCATATAAAATCCGTAGTCTAAAAAGTTGTCAATAAAATTTGTTCATACATTTTCATTCAAAAGCCTTTTATTATCTCTTATGAATCCCTGAAAATATGCCTATGCGCTTTCTTTTATCTTCTTTATACCTTACATCGTTTTCAGGATGAACAAATTATGTTTTACAAAATCAGCAATCCGTAATCAAGTATTCGCTCAATCATAATCTCAGCCCGATACGCTTTTTTTTACTATTCCTGATTTTTTCCGTAATCTTCGTGTACAAAAAACTCGGTTAAAAAGCTTTGGTTTCTTAAGTCTTCTTTGGAATTTAAAAAGGTGGATAGTACCCTAAAATTACTTTACATCATACGTACTTTCTACCTACCTTGCCTAATCTTGTAGTTGTTGTTGTCCAGGTACTGTTGTTGTGAAATCGACAAACAAATTTCTTGAAATACCATAACCCTACTTCTTACGCAGTCAGGTAAAAAGAGCCCAGTGTAAGTGTGTGTGACTTTAATAGAATCGCAAGGAGTTGTTTCTATTCTAGCACTAAACAGAAACCCTAGACAAGTGACTAAACTCTTGTCGTGTTAGTCAAACAGAATGACAACAGAATAGAATGACGACATACGCGCGCAAAACTGCGAATCTCATATTCAAAATGTTCAAATTCGCCGTTTTGCATACGCAACGACATAAAATATATACATCAACAGATTATTTTGATATACATTTTTATTGATACTCCTTTAATATTATAATAATATTATTAAGCCTTTTATTCTGTACTTGTAGTACAGAATAAAATGCAATATTAAGTTATTTTAAGAACTAATTTTATAAAATATTACGTAGTACAGTGTGCATTTCGACATAAGCCTCCTCTAACGCTTTCCACTGGGTTCTGTCTGTGCAACCCGTCTCCAGAGTTGTCCAGCAGTGAGCCTCAGGTCGTCTCATTAGTTGGCGTCCTTTGTTATGCTTGCCATCTCTGGGGTACCAATCGGTCACGCTTTTGCACCATTTCTTGTGGGGGTCTCGGATGATATGCTCGTTTCATCTCCATTTTTAGGGTTTCGTACCTCAAAAGGAAAAAACGGAAACCTTATTGAAACACTCGTGTTTCTGTCTGTCTGTCTGACACAGCCAATTTGCACCGAATCTAGTGAACCGATTAAGTTCTAATTTGGTACACATAATGTGTTTCTGTGACCCAAACACGGACGAATAACGTAAATAGAAGAATTTGGAACCATTTTTGAAGGACTAACTAAGTAATAAAAAAAAAGTTTCGTACACTACCGATATCAAATATATTTTCTTATAATTTTAAAATAGTTATTTTTAAAGTTATTCTCCTTCCCTCCTCTTATCTCCGAAGCTACTTGGCCTTATATATTAGAAAAATACAAACGTTACTTCGTAACCTATAGAAGTCTGAATTTGAAACATGGGGTCATTTTTAGGGGGGTCAAGTAAGAAATTTAAAAAAAAATCGCTAAGTATTGAGTAACATATCAAATGATAGGGCTTGTGTAAGGATGTCGAATATAATTTTTATTACTAAACCTACAGTTTTAAAACAAAGTCTACGAGTATAGTGTGAAAATAACGTGGTAAATCCACTGGCCTGTTGGTCTAGTGGTTAGTGATCCTTACAGCTAAGCTAGAGGTTGTGGGTACGATTCCCATCCAGGATAAGTAGGTACTTATATTCTACAGACATACACACAGTATTTAAAGAAACAAACATTGTAAACATCGGCAATTTGAAAAAAGTGACCGCGAGTTTTTGTTGCCTTGTTCCTTTCGATGGCTTTACCTATTATTATTATAACCTATTGCTTGCGAACGAACAGGCATGTAGTATGTACATGTAGAATCATGGCTTATCACAAGAGTAGTATTTTGCTTCTTAAGTGAATAAAGAAGTTTTGATTGATTTGATATATGTATTTAGAATTAACTAAGTATGTTTACGAGTATCAGTTGTTTGGTTGCTATAGTACCTCAGTTTGGGATCACATGGTATTGTATGAGTTGTCTGATATAAGCTAAATCTTTCAATATTGTTTCGTTCCAGAGATCTTGTTCAAAACATAAATGTGAAAATATGCCAAGTTTCCGCTAATACAAGAAGTAAAATCGAACTGGCAATCATATTCTTTTGAAATTCTAAAAATCATACATAGGTTCTATCATACATTTCGTATTTATTCTTTTGAATAATTTGTAATTTGCGACTCAATTTGCAGAGCAATTTGACAATTTTTTTTTTAATTACTAGTAATGTGGGTTGCAATTCTTACTTTGTCTTGTATCTTAACTCCTGTTATACTTCTCTTCATGGCCCTCTGGCAGCGTTCCAGATTTTCTTATGTTATTTTTTTAAGATTACTAGCAAAGTAGGATTATGGTCCCACATTACTAGCAATCCTGTTAACCTCCTCCAACTAACCTCAATGACTTGTGTTAGGAGTGGGTTCACGTCGGTAGTATAATGGGTAGGATTTGAACCCGCAACCTCACGATTGCGAGGCCAATGCCTTAGCCATTAGGCTACCGCCGCTTGTACCGTCTATGCCGTGTGTACCGCCTATGGTGTTTGGTAAGTGACCAGATTGTACTCTTAGTGCCTATCTATTAACAAGCCCATATTTGTCTTAAATATTTAAATTAAATTAAATTTGGAAAAAGAAACGCAGTGAATCTCATTTAATCAATAAAACTGTTTACTCCGAATTCACAAAAAAAACATCGCTCATTGAGTTACTATTTTGTAAGTGTAGATAAAAGATCTAAATGAAAACACCCCATCTTATGTTTCAAATTTATCGTATCCTATCTATATTCTATCATAAATCCACGATAACCTAAAATGGATCGAGAATTGCGTCTTTTTAAAAAGAAACGTATTGATTTACGTACCAATTTTAACGAATAGCGATTTGAAAAAAAAGTAGATATTTTTCAGCAAAAAACTGATTTGTATGTTTACTTTGCAGAGTTGAAAATCTTGCTGTTATTTTATTGATTTAGGGTCAGTGAAATGTGGTTTCAATCTGCCAGTTTATTGGTATTTGTAATGTGTGTATCGAGATGAACTTTATTTATTATGTAGTAAGCAAAACAGAGTTATTGTTTATGACTTTTACAGTTATCTAGTCCGGCCATAAGTTCTGTTACAAATAAAAATGCATTTTTTTTTAAATGAAGTAATGTAATATTACTAAAACATATGTACACATTTATTAAAGTCTCAGCAAAAAATAAAAAAACATTATTCTATTCAAAATGGCCACCTTTGGCTTTTATACAGGCCTTTAATGTGTCTGGCCACGAATCTATGGATTTACGCACTGTTTCCGTGGGAAATTTAGAGATTTTTTATGAGACTCAATGTCGCCGTGTCCTCTAAAACTGACCATAATTTGTAGTCTAAAGGGTTGAGGTCTAGGCTAGATGAGGGCCAGTCTTTAGCTCTTATTAAGTCCAGAACGTTGATTTTAAGCCAGGCTTCGGTAGTTCGTGCCTTGTGACCAGATGCAGAGTCCTGCTGGAAAGTTCAAGGTACATTTTTAAAAAGTGTATTGCTGAGAGGTTTTCCAACACGACCTATTTTAGACTGTCTCTTGATACACTTTGGCTGAAATTTTCACTCCTTTTTCACAAAAATGTAGCTTTAGACATAGCATAAGACAAAGAGGAGATTTTGGAGTCCTTCAACTGCGTATCGCGACAGAAGGCGTTTTGCTCGATCCACTCTCTTAAATAAAAAAGATTGATTTAGGGCATGTCCTGTATATTGACGATAAGCACCAAGCTTCAGGTTTTGTTTTATAATACGCGACAGAGTCTTAGCGGGAATCTTTATTTATTGCGATGAGATTTTTTGCTTCCTAATGGGATTTCGACGAATTGTGGCTTCAACAGCATTAACAGCCTTTGTATTTCTAACAGCACGCGGCCGCCCCGACCTTTTATGGTCTTCTTCAGAAGAAGTGTTGTTGTATCTGTTGATAGCACACGAACATACGGCTGATACCAAGCTTTTGAAGTGTCTGGAATATGACCGACGGCTCCATACCCTCTTTGTGCAAGGCGATCACCGCAATCCTATTTAATCCTATTTTCTTTAACACTCCAATCCTTATTGTAATTTTATAATGAACACGTAAAAATATGTGAAATGGCGCGAAATCGAAAGAACTTTTACAAATAATAAACGGGTTCCAAATTCAAAGTAATTAAAAAGTTGAAAAAAAGATTTTTTTTTATGTAACCGTATTTATGGCCTGACTAGTTATTATACATTGTATACTTTGTTTCTTATATTAATGTACAATAAAGAATAATATTATTATTATTATCACTATACTTGGCTCGTCATAATGTACTCGTATGACATATAGGTTTTGAAAAGTTAAACTTGTTAAGTTGTAGCTAAGTATGTCTTCACAAGTGGCTGTATCTGTACCCACATTGAAGATATTTTATAAATACTAGGAAACTCGATAAGGTAACGTTAACAGATTAAGGGTTTCTAAATCCAAAATACGCATTGTGTGTCCGTACCACGGAGGGATGTGAAATTTTTCTCCCATATATGAACCGACAGTGGTATCGTTGTTTAGCCTCACAGATGTTTCAATTCTCACATTTGTCACTGACTCATGGACGATTCCAAATTAAATGAATTTACCAAGACTTTTGCTCTGGTTCCCGCCCTAGTCTTCACATGCTCGCATGCTACCGACCGGAACCGAAACAAATAACCATTTCAACGTTCTATCTTCAAAGTCTTCATTCGTTTGGAACGATGCCACATACAAATATAACTTGTCATCGGCCACTTAGATACTATCTGCAACATTAATCATTATTTATCGAGCATATATCATCATTCTTAGATCATTAATTCTCAACAAGCCTACCAATATTGGACGCGGTGAGGCTAAGAATGTAATTGTTGCCTAACGATGACATATTTATTTATTTTAGAGCAACAAATACCTTGAAACTTTCTAAAAACACTGTTGCATTATAAAATGTATCAAAAATTACTTTAAATCTATATGTTATAAATAAGTATAAATTGGCTGAACACCTCATTATCTCGAAAAATCGACATAGAAGTTCTTTGTATGATTAAAATGAATACTAAGAAATGGAGTGTTTTAAAAATTTTGTTTTTGACATCTTTACATATATTAGGATTTCGGAGTAACCCACTCCGAAATCCTAATATATTAAAAAAAAGTAGTGGGATATCATATCGTTTCTTAATTATTTTTTCGTGGATAAAATGTACTGAAATACTAACCTCACCTGTATTTGCAAAAAGTCTTTGTCCACTTACAAAATTATATCATAATCCGTCCGAGCTTTTTCTAAATTCACTAAAAATCTCTCGTTAGCAGATGCGTTTATCGCGGTCAAGTTCGACTATAAGTACGCATTTTGCATTAAAATGAACCAGTGAAAATCCAAGCAAGTCGGCCTTACTCCCCAAGCTTGAATGCTCGAACAACTTTTGGACGCAAACTAGCTAAATTAGCAACTATGCATATGCATACGGTTATTACTGCTACATTATGCAATCTTTATAGCTAAAATGTTAATTTTCTAGTCTTACTTGTTCAAGAGAAGTTTAACGTTTTAAAAAGCATCTAGATTTTGATCACACCGTGAGCTTTATTCTTGACATTTTTTGTTTGTAATCTGACTGAAACTTGATGATGAATGAAATTAAACTGACGACTAGTTTTTATATAAATTCTATTAATGTGTAGTGCGTTTAGACGCACGACATGCAGCCTGACGAGCAGCCCGGTAAGCAGCTCGGCAAGGTATTAATTACACTGTTTGAATGCTGAAACAGTTGCAATGTACTATTTTAAGACGACTCTCACGCTGGGCTACAAGTCATGTGTCGCAAGGGACTTACAAACTAGCATTTGACAGACAAATAGTTGTAAACCAACAGTAAAAGATCGTGCAAAAACTGTCCCATGCGGTAACTGAACCCATAATCTCTTCACATCTGTAATTGCAGACCCTCAAATGCATGCAAAGTAACTGGCTGTGCATTACCTCTTTCAATATGGGACCGCTAGTGTCTACTGCTAGTTCCCTTATACCCTTGTTTTCATAGACTCATGAAGAGGTTATACAACACAACCGAAGGATCGACGACGGCTATACGTGGTGTATGCGTACAACGTTTCTATCAACTATATCATGTTGATTTAACTTTTACCTACATTTCACCTTTCATCCAGCTTTGTGTAGGTATTTATCCTTATGGTGGTGACACACTAGGTGCTTTGGCATGTGAAATAATTATTGACTATTGCATTATATCGAGATTTAATCATGTTAATATTTAAAAATCAGAACTTATTCCCTCGGCGATTCAATCAAACTGCACTAATTGTGGTCACGGACAAGCTGTTGATAGCTTAGACACCAATATTCAGATTATGAATGTATAAAAGCGCTTTAGCTGTCACAAAATTGAAACCACTTACGTTGTTACATAACATGTGAATGCTACTGGTGAAAGAGCACCTTTTGATCTCAGTAACACGTTGGAGGTGCATTCACTCGTTTCCTTACGGGGCTGTGGCGAAACTGAAGTGAAACGGATATATCTGGCGTTTGCGATATCTATTGTTACATAAATGAACAAGGCAGCCGGCAATTGAATTGAAAATTATTTGGCTTAGAATGTGGGAATATATTCTAAATTAAGTTAATGGTTTTAAGAATAACTATAAATATAGGTATAAATTTGGTAGTTTTAAAAAAATATATATTAATAGTTAAAACCACCATATTTTGAAGCGAACTATGTACAAATTAGACTGAGAAAGTTAGGAACGGCCGCCCGGGAGAAACATAAATTAAATTAACTTCACTGTAATGTATCAAGGAAAAGTTCGACCGTGGCGGAACTGGAACCCATAATAATATAAGGTGTACAAAAAATACTAAATTCGCTATAATAGTCGACTTATTCTAATCGATTGAATCGAACGTCGCATCACTACGTCAGGACATAGACATCTGTCAAAAAAAATATAAAAGTCGCGATTAATGGCGCGAGCAACGAAGTGATTACTTACTCTGTGGGCGCGAGCCGATTAATAATTGTGAAATGATATTGTGCTAGGCGGTTGTGTGATGTTTTGTAGTAAACCTATCAACCCTGGATTAATATTAAGAATTTGTGCATAGAAGTGAACTATATTAGAGGACTAAGTTTATTGTGATCGAGTGATTTGTACGTGAAGCCAGCACAGCATGGTCAAGGGTTAGTATTATTTCTTACTTCTCTCTTGAAGCCTCGAGGGTTAGGCGGAATAATTACTATAACCGTGGTAATAGAACCAGTCAGCGAGCTTGGGTGAGTGGTTTCGAACGTGGTTTAGTACTTAGTCTTTAAGTGTATAAATATAGCTTTGAATCGAAGCATTTGTAACCGCTATCCATTGGGATTTACTCTGGTGAGATGAACTCTGCCATATTCCTTATCAGGGTGAATCTGTAGCCTACATACTAACTATTACTACGTACCGGTAGTACCATTGCTAAAGCGTTTAGTGATGTTGAAGTTTCAGTAAATTATAAACCAAAATACAAAAAACTACACGAATACATGTATAAAGAAAAGAACAAAGAAATCTTAATAATCTAATAAATAAAGTTATATCACACAAGTAAGAACATAAATTAAAAGCTTAATTGGCTGACGAGTCGTGGTGTCTCGTAATCGTCCGCGAAATCGCCGGTTTACGACACCCATCGGCCAAAATTCGGCCTGCCTGAAGGTCGACAGAAACTCCGACCGTTTCCCCCCTCCTCCCCGCCACAAAGGTAGCGCTTAATGAATACTTTAAACTTAAATTATTTTTAACAAAATCGGATATACCGTCGTTGAGTTATTGCCGTAAAACTTCTTTTCTCAACAAAAAGGCGTAAGTGCTAATAAAATAAATAAAATAAAATGTCATTTATTTTGAACTCAAAGAATTCATATTTTGTTAGGAACAATTTAGACTTAAAGCTATATTAGTAAAAGTAAAATTCAAAGAATTTTATTTGGAAACCAACTGTGTTGCAAACATACATCTGCGCACACAATGATTCCAAATGAATGAGTCATGTCGCTCAGCAAAATTTTTTAGTATACTGTTGGAGCTGGCCCGCACTCTGCAGAGCATAGATGCAGTCTTTTTGCGTCATAAAGTGTAGAAATCACTAGGTGTCTTTGAGCAAACATTTCTAATGCACTGCAGAAGCGGCGCAACCCCAACAACATTCTAAAACCATTGTTAGAGAGGACGCGTAAATCGCTGATGGCCCGTTGTGTATAGTTAGTCCACAGCGTGCTCGTGTGAAATACTTGGCAGTAGGCTTTAAATACAGTTATTTTGACGGATTCACTATAACGCGCGAACCTGCGGGTCACCATATTGCATCGCACCGCCAGCAACCTACGTTCCCGTTCTATGTCCATTTTGTCCTTAAGGTCATCGGTAACATAATGCCCTAGATATTTGAAGTGATATACACGCCTGAGTTCACAATCATTTAATTTTATAGCAGGCACCGAATCTAGGCACTTGCCACCACTGGCCCTAAAGGCTAAAAATTCACTTTTTTTAACATTATATACCAATCCGTGTGACATAGCATAATATTGACAGGGTTCTAGCAGTTCTTTGAGGGTCCTGATCGATGGGCTCAGCAGCACCATGTCGTCAGCGTAACTGATGATATTTACACTAATATCGTCGATGCGACATCCAACTTTCTTGCTACTGAGTTCAATGATCAGGTCGTTGACATAATTATAAGTTAAACCACTTCGGAGATGTTATGCCACCTTGTCTAACACCACAATGCAATCCATATGACATAGAAAGATCATCGCCCCATCTCACACTATTTAGCTAATTGTAGTACCAATATTGGAATATACGCAACAGTTCAGCTGACACATTCCTCCTCCGTAGCTTGTCCCAAAGTACATCATATGTTCATCATCATACTATGTCAAATGCACGGGAGAGGTCAAGGAAACAAGCGTACACGGGTGTTCGACGCTGGGTATAATACTGCCCAGTATGTTTTAGAGCTAGAATAGCAGTTTTAGTGGATAGCCCAGGCCGAAACCCAAATTGAGCGTCATGTATGTCCATTATGGTTTCCAACTGAATATCGGGCAATCTATCGAGCACCTTAGCTATAACGGTAGCCAGTGAGATAGGTCGATAATTTGTCTTATCAGCTACATCACCAGTCTTATTTTTAACGATAGGCACTACAATGGTTCTCATAAGATTAGCCGGAAGATAAGAATGACACAAAGCGAGTAGAACATTGCCAGTACTCTAGCCAGATGAAGCACGGCATGGCTAAGGTGTTCGACGCTGAGGCCGTCATGACCTGGAGAGTTACCTGTTGTAATGTACTGGCTATATTCTTAGCAGAAAACCGAATAAGATCAGTGTCATGGCAAACCCCTATCTACCACCCCAGACGAGGAGCCCAGTGACGACTGCACTTAAATTGACTAACAAACATATCAGCAATCTTGTATGGCTGATCCACACCGCCAACATTGACTGGAAGGCCAGGCTTAACATCCAGTTTATTAGTAGCTTTCCAAAACATTTTAAAGTCTTTGGCTTTTCGATGTGATGCCATAATATCAGGCTTAATTTGCTCTACATGATCGAAAAAAAATCTTACGGGAAAGACACATCTCATCGTAAATAACGCCTGAAGTTGGTTTATTGCATGATAACCTGGCAGATACTAATAAAGTACGTAGTGTAGGACGCCCTCAGGCCAGGTGGAGTGATGATCTACGCAAAACGGCTGGCAGGAGCTGGATGCGCGAAGCCGAGGATATAATAAAGTGGCGTGCAATTGGAAAGGCCTATGTCCAGCAGTGGACTGCGATAGGCTGATCATGATGATGATGAACCAGGCAGATTCGGTAACAACGCAATGGTCCAGCCACCTCCTACAACCGTGAGCTTCACTGACATACGTAAAGGTATCCGAACTCAATCCCAGTTTCATAATATCCGCACAAATCCATTGTTGTTCAGAACAAAAGTCTAATAGTTCATAACAAAATAACTCACCGGGATGGCTATTGTAATCCCCGAGAAAATAAACCGCCTCCACGTTTTCACTCGCGACTATCGCGCTCATTTCACCTAAGCATTCAGAAAATTCCACTAGGTTTTTACAAGCATCGGTCGGCATATACACACTGAACACAATGATAGACTTATCTCTGATTGACGCTTTAATAGCCGCTAATCACGCACTGACATAATTGACTATCGTGACCGCTTTTAATGCTCTTTTACGCCACAAGATTCCAACACCACCGTAGGGACGACCTCTGAGTAAATCAGTTGATATATTGACTGGTGATTTACCTGTATAATCAAAATCCTCATGTATGCTTCCAAGATAGGGTACGTCGTATGGTAACAGCCATGTTTCCTGTAAAGCGATTATGTCCGCTGATTGACATAGAATTCTTACTTCTTCAACGGACCGCTTCACTGATTTGCAATTGAAACTAATCATTTTAGTTTTTTGGTAACAAGTTTTATCCATATTTTATTTTGTAGTTTGCTTATGTATGCCTATTTTTATTACAAGACACTTTTTCACCAAATTTCATCAATATTCATTGAGTAGTCGGACGGACAAACAGACAGACGGACATGACGAAACTGTATGGGTTTCGTTTTTGCCATTTTGGCTTCGAAACCCTAATGATTATGTATTAATTGCAGTAACTTTAATCAAGTAAGCA
Organism: Herminia tarsipennalis; assembly: GCA_945859575.2. Lineage (NCBI taxonomy): Eukaryota > Metazoa > Arthropoda > Insecta > Lepidoptera > Erebidae > Herminia > Herminia tarsipennalis. Next base: position 23,769,131 of record OX243844.2, read on the forward strand.
ATTACATTTAGCCAACATCTGCCAAGTACCTACTACGAAGGTTTTGATCTAAGGGGACCCTACTCAGTCATCCTGAAGACAGTTCTTGGAATAAATCATCATTTACAAGAGAAACAAAACTCATTGCGTATCAATATTGTTAACTGGTAAAACAATGCATAAAGATGAGAAATTCGTTGAATAGACAATGCTGGGCCTAAATAAACCAATCATTAGAGTGACTATGTAAAATAACTGATCTTTAGCTCGTCGCGTGCCTGCGGTTGTATTCTACTTTAGTTTTCTGCACTGCATTTTATCTAAAGCAATATGGGTTTCGCGACTCAGTGACCGCAAAGCTATTTCAAAACTTCTTTCAGATTGCTGTTTTCTATTATTTCACCATTCTCTCTAATAGTACGATAAGCTGTCGGTACTTTGCCTAATCTCCGTCTCATCATGTTTATACACGAGATTCCTACTTTTAAGAATCTAAGATTGAGGGAATAAAGAGAGCACTTGCATATTTTACTGCCCTTTCGATTACTGTCAACGTCGCGTTGCAATCTAAGGCATACATGGTCAGCGTAACTTTATCGTATTGTTAGTTATTGTTGAACTGCACACCCGGAACTTTCAATGATGTCATCATAAGCATGTGTCTACTAGAGCGACGCGAAAAGAACAACGAAAACAATTTTACGAGACTTTTATAAACGATTATTAAAATATATATATTACGGGTCTTAACCGCGTGAATAATTTAAGGCAAAATACCTTAAATTATTCACGCGAACCAATTAACCAACGGCCGTGGTCACGGGAAGACTGAAGTCTTCCCGTTGGTTAATTGGTTCGCGTGAATAATTTAAGGTATTTTGCCTTAAATTATTCACGCGGTTAAGACCCGTAATATATATATTTTAATAATGTGTAATAATCGTGAAAGTTTATCAACATTTATAAACGATGATAATTCAATGAAACGAATTGCACCCTACTTCCATCACATTCAAACGAGGTTAAATAAAAATTCGAACATCGATTATCATAGGGACATAATTATTGTCGACAAGACAACTTCGTTAACGTGACTCGTTGGAACTGATTTGGTCCGTCATTCGACAACATTTGAAATGCAAATCCGTCCATTTTCATTTTACAATCAATAGAATAAAATTAATTCAATAGGTTTAACTGAAGAATGTTTCTGGTTCACAAAAGGATCTTTATGGTTTCGATGACTTTTTAAATTTATTTAAAGTAATTTATTGGGTGTGTGTGTAAGTTGTTTGTTTTTAAAATCGTAATGTTTAAAGAAGTATTGATTTATTGTTGAAACTGCTATATAAAAAATAGTGTCAAAAAGTAACAGTAGTAATTTGAATGCTTAGGTAAGTAACTATAATATTAGTTGTTTTGGTTGAAATACTTCAAACAAAAACATCGACAATAAAAGGCTCGCTCGAGCTACATACACATCGACATCGCTCGCATCGAAACAAAGTGATTTGAAACAAAGTGGTCCAACATTCCGTGTAAGCAAATAAAAAGGATATTATGTAATCTAGTATGAAAATAATAAAAGAACCAGATAATCCGAACATGTAGGTCAATCCATTGTTACACAACATCCTTTGAAAACTCAACATTTATGTTGTACTTTTAAAATAGACTTTAAAATCTGCACAATACTGAAAATAGAAATCCCAAAATATCCCTTATCGAAACTCGATCCCACTTCTAGGGTAAAATATTATAAAAAACCTTACAAAACATTGTTCATTCCATAGACTTAGGATATACTAACGTATAGACGTACATAGTGTGCAAGCGAGAGGATACTTCTTTAAGAAAGTGGTACAAGTAAGAGAGAGAAAACAAACAAATAAACATTGTGACCCATTTTGAACTATGTTGTTGTTATATGTATTTGTAAAAACTCTTAATTGGCCTTATTTATCTTTTTTAAGCACTATCTGTATTATAGCTGTAAGTTTTCTTGAGTTATAAAAATAAAATTAATGAATAAATAACTGTAGTAGATATTACAGTAGACAGTCTTTTTCCATCTACTATAATTAGAATCACGTAGGCACATTGTGTAATTCATAAGAGAACTATTGAAGCCTTAAAGGTTGAAAATGTGTTTCAATTCTTTTAGATAACTAGTAATGTGGGATAATGGGTTCTAACATTACTAGAAATTCTTATAACCCTGATAGATAAGCTAAATTGCATGCATTATAAGTAAGTTCACGTCGATAGTAAAATGGGCAGAATTCGAACTGGCGACCAATTTAATCTAATCGGTGTGATTTTAGCTATTTATGAAAATTTGGTTGGAAACTAATTATCTAATTTAATAAGTAAAGTTATGTACTGAAAGTATATACAACCAGCGCAGACGTGAAACTTATGACTTCCAAATCAAATACTCTTTTTGATCAAATTGAAATACAAAAACGTAAAAAATGCTGCTCCAAAATCTAAATTCATGTCACTGAAACATTGCGAGTAATTTTCATCATTGTGTCTCAAATGTAACCAGCTGTGTTCTCAGATTGCGGTAGAGCTCATACAGTGATCTTCCAGCTCAATTGCGCTAAATCAACAAAGGTCGCTGTTTTTACCCGACTGTGCGAGAAGGAAGGTTATGTTTTTAATATAATGTACACATATTACCTGCACAGGACCTTCCCGTATTAATAACAATACTACTTATTCATCCTTTCAAAAAATACTTTTAGAATTTTCCAGCCACAAAAGTCAGTATCGGTCCACAATTTAATTTTCATCGGCCCCAATGTAGGTAACTGATGGGCTTGCTGTGGCCCTAAACTTTTTATCGAATTTCTCTGAAATAGCTAGAGAATTTTCAAATTTGGGATCGCATTTTTTGGAAACAAAAAAGTAATAATAAAAAAAGAATACCAATGTCAATTACAACATGATTAGAAGTATTAAATTTTAAATAACTCTCACTTTAATAAATTTTAGGCGATATTTTATTTTTTAAAGACGACTTCTGCATTAGGGTACAAGCCCTGTGTACCGGGGGACTTTACAAACATTTAATTCACGGACACAAAGTACACCCAGACTCGAAACAACAATTTGTGGACCACACAAAGTGGTGTCCCGTGTGAGAATCGATCCCACGACCTCTTGCGTAGCAGTCGGGCACACTCCCACCGCGCCACAGAGGCCACCTATTAAAAAGTTTAATCTATTTTATTAGAATCGAATCTTAAATAGGTATTATATTTGATGAAAATTGTTTTTAACAAATGAAAAACCTTAACTTAACATCACAAACCTTAAAATAGAAATCCAATATTTTTGCATTAAATCAATATGTAAACAAAGCGAAATATTCTCCTAAAAGGCCATATAAATCGTAGCTTGTTTGCCAAAACTCGGCTCCATATTCAAGTGGTCCTTAACCACTGAAGGACGGCCGTCAGTTTCATGTATTTATGCCGATTTTGGCTAAAGTAAAACAGCTACTTGACGAAAACGTTTCAGGAATACTTTCTATGTTATATTTGAACTTTTTGTTCTAATCAGAAATCAAGGGTACAAGAATAAGCTTTGGGACAGAATATGTTACATGCAAGAGTATTGGTGTTATTTCTTTGACATTTGATTTCATTGTTAATTTTAGCTGCAACTTTTTTTAATTTGTGTCTGTTTATTTTTTTTTAATTTACTTATATATTTTTTTAAACATCAGCACGAATTTTGAAAGATTAAGATGATACTTAAGCAATAATAACTTTTTAACTTAATCAACTGTATTGTGTTTTTAGTCTATATAATTTTGAATGGTAAAAAGCATGAGAACACCCTAGAAAGTTTGTTATATAAATAAGTTTAATAATAAACAGACGATAATTTTACGTGATAACCAATTCGCTGTTGCTTAGCAACCAGGCTTGTGGCAGCTTTAGCGGACACGAGCGCAATATTGTGACCCTTTTTCGTGCGTGCTCTCGGTCATCGATTGTAAGACGTTATCACGTCAAAAATACGCCAGTCTCGATGTCTCAGTCACAATCAACGCTAAACATCACATCACTTTGTAGACGCGTGTGAAACGATTCGGAAAAATAATTTCCTTTCAATGTAGCGGTACATACACTTTACGTAAAATATTTCAGATACACAAAACAAAATCCACTTTATAACGAAAGCGGTAAGGTTCATTGTAATTTCGGTGAAAATGACAAGAAATTTTGTAATTAAATAGCTTGTAATTGTGTCAATTTGTGACGTCACGCATGAGAATTTTAAGGTAGTTGGTTTGATTGCTCGTTTCTTATTTACCCGCTGATGACTTAAATTACGTCGCGAAAATGTTCTTTGTAATTTTGCTACATGGTGGTGAATGCCCCTATTAATCTGCTTTGATTAGAAAATTAACGAAGAGCTTTTCAAGTTTGCTGTAATTTCACATCTTTTGTATTCAAAAGACAAAAAATTTCATACATTCAAAGAGGTTCATGAGAGAAGGCTTTTACCACAAATGAAGTACTAGGGGACTAAATAAATAACAATCTTGCTCTCAACTTAATTTGCACTTCCAAAAAGTCACCTATAGAGGAAAAAAGTACATCACTTCAAACCAGACATGTCAATTTTATCACATCAAAGTTATATTCAAACTTCAAGGAAATTAAATTCTTCATTCGACCAGTTTGAAATAACTCTCTCTGAAATACATTTTATAGAAGTCAGAGGTTTTATTTCTAAGTCGAGGTGTCAGAGTAAATTGGGAGCTTTTATAAAAAGACGAGTATCATTTCAGTGGGATTGACGTTTGTAAAGTCTTAGATTATGTCACTGAAAACTTTAAAGGAATTTATTAAAATTCGCATTGTAGCCAAGTCGGTATATTTATAGCAGCAGGTTCCGTATTTTGTCACGTTTTGGCTGACGGTCTAGAGCTAATGTTGTCTCATAATCTAGATTTTAGACATGAGTTTAATGTTATCGAAAGTCTGTCATAGGTTCTTTAGAGTAAACATTTTTACAGGGTTTGGTAAGAATAGTGTTAATAGCGTTAAGAGACGGCGAACTATACGACCTACCTGGTTTGAATCCTACTAATAATATTTTGTAAACAATAAAAATAGAATAAATTTTGCCAAGCCACTCATGAATTTTTTTAAATTATTTTATAAAAATAATTATATTAAACAGCATCCATGTATGAAAGGTACACTTAAAATATTCACCGAAATTCCAAAGGTTCCATCAGTCTCACGTTAAAGTGCCAATTTCGATGATTTTAACGTGAAGGTTATGACTTTTTTCTACGCCGTGGTTTGACGACTATAATAAAAATTGACTTTGAACCGAGTTCGTCTATTTCCGATTCTATACCGAGGGAACTTATTACATTAATATTTAGAGTTTTACTTTTATTTTAAATAAAATATTAATGCGAAGGTTATATTTGGAATTTTAATACAATGATATTGGGTTTATTTGATTTGGGAATTTACATTTCTCGGCATTTAAATTGAAATAATATAATGTAGAACTTTCAATACATTTCATTAGAAGTTATTTAATTATATTCGTTCATAACAAGCCAATTTATATAAAATTTTCCAAAACTGGGTACAAATTTGGTTATTTTCAAGATTGTTTTGACAAACCAACAGGTCTAAGAAAAATACCATTATACCCGCCTTACCTGATAATGGAAGCTAGAACCAGAGAAATACTACCCAATAGCACTTTAACAAAAATAATAATAATATCCTGATACCAAACAAGTAGAGCTTGTACTATAGTAACCAGACCACTGATAAACATATTTTCAAAAAGTCAGGCAAAATTCCTTAGAATTGTTTATGCCACGTTATGTAAATAAAATGTAAAAAAAAAAATCTGGCTTTAAATTTTTATGTGCTTGTTTGCTACCATACTACAATGGTGGACTGTCCATCAGCGAAACAGACTGACCAACTCATTGCAACTAAAAACATTGGAAATTAAAAGAATAGTTATGTGCTGCTTGCTTTCGCCTTAACTGTGGAAACCCAATTATGTCTAGACATTTCATATTTATTATCTATTAAAAATTAAAACTCACAAGTTTTAAGTTTGGTCTATAAGAATATCGTTAAGCATTCCGAACAAACCCTTTAGTGGTTTTTAGGTTGCAATTTTGTACTAAATGTGAGGTCATAATGAAATTAATAAATTAACAAAAACGTGTGACATTTTCCACTAGGTATAGCAGATGGTCTTGTTTAATATTATTACGTTAGTATAATCAAGATAGTAAAATTTGTGACAATTTTTTTTTACATTATCTATTTATTGAGAGAAGTAATATGTCAATAAATAATTAATTACAGACTATTTCTCTAAGATTTATTAACGGCTAGGCCTAAGCGTATAAATGGGACCTTGGATTACTTTAGCCTACAAGGTTAACGAACCTAGTTTCTTGGACTTAGAATTGAAATATAAACTAGAATTAGAGAAATTTTATGTAGGTAGGCTTTTACAACCCAACAACAAGTAAACAAAGTCTCTGTGTTTTGTTAATTAGTGTGCTCACACACGACCGATTTTTTGTGGGACCCATTTATTTGTCAGCTTTTTTTAAAAACTGATCTGTTTTGATTGCCGTGGTTTAATTATAATAAAATAACAACGTCGACCTATCGTAGATTATTGGTATTTTTTAGGGTTCCGTAGTAAAATAGGTTAACCCTTATGGTTTATGGTATATCCGTCCGTCCGTCTGTCTGTCTCCAGGTTAGCTCAGAGACCCTTATTACTAAAAAGCTAGCTGTAATTTGGTATGGATATATATACACATATATATATATATATATATATATATATATATATATATATATATATATATATATATATATATATATATATATATATATATAAAGTGGTATAATAAAATAAAAAATGGGGTACCTCCTTTACACGTAAAATGGGGATATTTTTATTCCTTTTTCTATCTTGTATTGTTGGGTAGGTCTTTTAAAAATGTTGAGGGGTTGTAAAGAGCAGTATTCGATTTAGGGATTCGTTTGTGAAATATTATGCTTTAAAGTGCAAACTTAGTGTCCCTCCCTCCCCCGCCAGCCAAATAGTTTTTGGAATTGGGAATTGTAAAAAAAATATCTTTAGTAGTAACCATATATAATGAAATCAAAGAAAAACTATCACAGATAAGTAGGCTTTACAGGTTTATGAGGAATAGCCGACCAAGTGAGAAGTAACAATAATTTTAGTACAAATTCCGTGGAAAGTTACTTAGAGAAAATTACAGACCACTTAGACCGCATAATTTAGGGTGATGGGTGTCACAGTGATGGGCAACTACGGAATCTTACATTGTGCGTGTCCCGACATGCATTTTACAGTTTTTTTTATCAAGGTTCTGTTGTTGTAATTTGAAAATGAAATTATTTTCTTTACTGGTCTCTTGTTTTCGAATCTGAAGTGCCTAAATTTACTCCAAGATATACTGTAATTATTCCATTATCTTTTTATTTAAGTAAATCATTATTGTGGGGTTTAAAACTTATGTGGCATCGTGCAACACTTAATTTAATTTATAATTTCAATAAAATATTTGTACCAAAATGAAGACATTAGGGACACTTTTTAGCAAGTTACCGATAATCTTATCTATCCTTAATTAAATTCAAAATTGTGTACGTAATTTCGTTCGAATGTAATTTCGTAACGAACAAATTTATAGAATTACACGCTGAAGAACTCCTTAAAAAAACTATTCTCTAATATACCCGAGCATCTACTAGTAACTTCTCCCCTACGACAAGTAATAATCAGTGTAACACACAATTTCAAACTATTGCTTTAATTTTAATTAGTAAAATTAAAGCAATGATCATCACTTCCGTACTAACATACATCTTTATAATTAATTTAATTATTAACTTTGATCTTTGCCCTAGCCAAATTACAGCGCAGTGATTTCGCATAATGCGTGTTACATAGTTTTGTGATTTATAACAATACGCATAAAGTAGGTTTTTGAATATCAAATGGTATTTCACTGTTCTTTTAAGTATGGATATAATTGATATGCGACAAATATTGTGAAGTAGTCCTATTTTCCTGAATATGTTCATATACAATGTTAGTAAAATTTTTATTAGATTATATAACACATTTTTTGGTCATTTTTGCGTCGCATCAAAATGTATGCACTTAAGATGGCCACTGATGATGCGAATGGACGCATTTCGAACGGATGTATGCAAAATTATAGCACCATTGACTATACTTAAATTTAGACGTCTTACATTTGGACGTATGCAAAAAGGTTATACTAAAGACTGCTGTTAACTCTATAAATATGTTTCAGAAAAGGTAAAGATAATAAATTTGACAATTTGCGAGACCGTTTTTCTCTTTCGCGACTATGGTAAAAATTAGAGGAGGTGGGTCTCTTCCTAAGCGAGACGAAAGGATAAACCATAGACACAGTTACTATAAGCCACTTGATTTGCCCACTCACTGACAATACAGATGCCTTCCAAAAGCGTGGCGTGATATACGTCCATTTGAACTAGATGAACGTCAGTTTCAAATTCCCAAAACGGAACGACATCCATTCAAATGTTTTTTTTTTTAAATAAAACTAGCAATATGGAGTTTTGGTCCCACATTACTAGCAATCCTATTATCCGATCCAGCTAAGCTCAATGACTTGTGTTAGGAGTGGGCTCACGTCGGTAGTATAATGGGTAGGATTCGATCCCGCGACCTCACGAATGCAAGACCGATGCCTTAGCCATTAGGCTACCACCGCTTCATTTAGTTTTTGACATTCACAATTAGTTTTTGACATACGACCTCACCGACGATGTATCCATCAATTCAAACGATGTTGAATCGTTTGAATTGATGGATGCAACGTCGGTGAGGTCCTTTAGAATATTTTAGTAGAAGATGAAGAGAATAATATAATTATTACATTCTCATAGTCACAAATATGTGACTATATATCGTAAATTATCTTTATGCTAAAAATATATCTTTCTTAGTCTTTCTGTGACAAAAAATAACAAATTCAATCAATTCATAAAAATATATATTACTATAACATGTCTCTAGAGTTATTTATAAATATATTGCTAATGTAAACTACTGCCTTATGCTTATATGATACCACGTCGGATTTAAAAACAACATCTATAATGAAGATAAACCGCAGAAAACAAAACAATATGCCGTACACAAATAGTGACAGTTGAAACGAATATTTGTAATGAAAAACAAACATTTGTCCATTTTTGATTTAATAAGTAAATACAGAATTAGCCTAACGTTGGCCATGTTATGTGATGTTGGCCAATTTGTTTTTAGAAGAAAATAGTTTTGATGGCAAAGGGGACTCGCTGAATATAATATCTATCAACGGACTATTTCTAAGGGTTAAGAAAATCCCATTATTTGTTTTGAGAAATGAAGTATATCGGAATATGGTTAGTAATATTATCGTCCGTAAACCGACTTTACAGTCAAGCATTTTTATTTTACTTTTAATTAATCACACACTATCTGCAATCAGCATCACACCAGTAAATCTTACATTCTAAATTTATTTTATCACGAACCTTGCTGTACGTTCAATAATTTCTATCTGAAAGTTAATCTGAACCGACTTCGATGAATTTACATGCAAATTGGGTTTCAAAACGGATCTCAGTGAGCCCACATAGTTAATGCTTAGACAAATTTATTTTACATAACTAGAAAAATAAACAAGACCTTAGCATATAATGTACAAGATACATAATCGGATAATAATGTAGTTTCACAGCAGCAGATCGTAATTTCATAGTTATAAGGTCGGTATTTCTTTAGCAAATGTTTCCATTTTGCTGTCAAGTGTGTCGTCGTAAGTTTTAACTTTTGAAGCTTCAGTAAGAACTTTCAGACCACTAATATGTGACTTACAAGTTTTTAGTGATTATTAATAGTTTGCTCGTATGCAAATGGATTAAGGGCGCGTGCACACAAGATGGGAAAAGGCCTAGATTATGTCTAAAAAGATTTTAATAAATCTCTCTATTGATTTTAAAAATGTATTTTTTTTTTAATTTATTTATTTAAAATACTATTACAACATCGTTAAAGTTACTCAATTTGATGATGTAAGTTTTTTTTTTATTTATTTATCATTTAAAATACAGACTAACTTCATACATAATATTGCATTTATAAACCACGAGGTTTGTACTTAATGCTACACTTAATCTACGTCGATAACACAATCAATACGGTTAAATCGTATTGCAAAGTAAATAAATAAATAAAAACTGAAATATCTGTAAACATAAGTCAATATGTTTTGTTTACAGACATTTCAGTATTGGGAACTAGTAAACACAACACAAGTAGCAGAGTAGAACTAATTAAAATAAAACAAATAATTTAAAATAACACAAATAAATTACAATAAACAAAAAAAAACATTAATATTGAAAACACAGAATATAAAATTAAATATTATTGTGTTAAGCTATTAGCTTCGAGATAACTCTGAACCTTTCCAAAGGTTTTATAAATAGTTTTTTACATGTCCTTTCAAATGATTTTATTCATGTCTTCGTATTAGGCATGTTTATCCTTTATCTAACAGATAAGTGTATTCTAATTTCAGCTTTATTGCAGAATTTGCTACTGCTATATTCGTAGCTATATTTTCGTAGCAGTGCTACGTCTATCGTGTAGCTACGTTCTCTGTCTACGTTTTCGAATCACCATCCACAATTTGTCAAACTCTGTTAGACTTATTGTTCTTTGGCATAAAAATCGACTTATTTCACGCTTTACAATTTTCAGGTAACAAATTTGTCTGGCTTGAGTCAAGAGCATAACAACTTCGGTTTTGAGTTTATCGATATGCCTTTTTCAACTAGTGCCCGAAGAGATTATATGAGTAAGTTAGACGGCATTTTAGACAAATAAACACAACTAAATTTTATTAGAAGGGAATAAAATTTAGATGTGTTTATTTATAGGTATTTAATTTATTATATTTATTTTGATAACTAACTAAAACAATTAGCCAATTAGCAAATACCCAGGACCCAGAAATTTTCTCTAGTGCGGCTGTTGTCGTTATAGAGTATCTTTTCACTAGGGATAAACTGACTAAATTGGACTTCAATATAAACAATATAGCTGATAGAGTATTTGTAAGATATTATGAGAATGCTTTGTAATTTCGTTATACAAAAATGCAATAGTGTGTGAATTTTAGATATCGATTTATTGAGGTATTAATCTACTAAGTACTGAACATCACAACTGTGTTCCGTTCAAGTGCGGTCATCCGGCTGCAGTTTACTCAGTTGCTTGCTAGACTTAGCGCCTTTGGTCGTTCTTGGTTTTTTAAAGTAAAAAAGTTCAAACGCATTAAACATGCCGTCGGGTATTTTACGATATTGCACTAACAATTCAACCAATACGGTGAAGTGCAAAAATTAATTTTCCATCAGTAAATAACTAGATAATCTTTTAAAATTTTTTGCGATCAAAATATTTTTGGTGTTTGCTATATTGCGTCATTTGTCATAGACTAAATAACAATAATAATATTTATTTATTTCAGGTGAAAACCCATCTTACAATTAAAGTTAAAATAGTTAAGTTAAAAAAGTTAAAATACTCGTATTTTCAACTTTTATAACTTAACTTTTTGTGTAACAAGTAGTGCAGGTAAAATTAGCTGACGTTTCTTTTTAAACCGGAAAATAATAATCTAACACATATTTAAAAAATAACTAACTGTAAGTAATTCTTTAACGAAAAATGATTAAAAATAATTTATTATTGCGATATGGTAAGAGATAATTTGTAACATTCTGCTTTTCAAGATTTCTACGTTTGAGCCGTAAATATAGACAAATTGATAAAAATTGCCCAAAACAACCGCCCTAAAGAGACCTGGTTACCATCCAATCATACTTATGTGTGTTCGGTGCATTTTCGTGAAGATAATCAATATACCACAAAAGCGGAAAGGAGTTTTTTGAAGAAGTCTGCTGTACCTTGTGTAGATGTACTCGTAAGTCACAATAATGGAAATAACGCAACAGTATTATTTCCATTATTCACATCGTTCGTCTTGAAACATCAAAACGAGTAACAATATTATTTCAGTCATCACTAACATTATGTTTTGTTTGTTTTAGTTGGGTGTATCAAAGTAGTACTAAAATAATGGAACCGATTTCCGAGTCTGTTAGCGAATATTTAATTTTGATATTAATTTCAGCTTTATACCTCCACGCGTTCCTGAGATAGGGTCTAAACAGACAGACAGACAGACAGATGGACAACAAAATTATGTGACTGCTAACTAACTGAGGTACGAAACTCTAAAAACGCATAATTCTGTACAAATTATTATACCTTAAAATGATATATTTTAAAAGTCTTAATAAACTGTCATACCTACTCCGTAATAAGTTCATTTTAAGCTTGTTAAGTACAGAAGTTACATTGTCGGTTCTATTTAGTTGATCTTCAAAATTGACATTTTGTGTCAGTGTTTTGTACAAGACGCATAAGTGCCTCAAAATTCATGGCGTTTAGGACCTTTGGGCCGTGAGGAAATGATCCCTTAAATAAAATCTAGCGCTACATGTTTGCTCTGTTAGGTTATACGGCACAATTATTGTTCTAGCGCTGCGGCTGGTTTTAGTTTTAATTTAGCGAAAAAGGACTAAATTTTTGTTCCTGATAGCTTTTCTAATACGTTAGTACATAATATCTCAATGACCTAATGCCGGTGGGTGACTATTTTTTTTATTATTTTTAAATATTATATATGTTTAGTATATTTGTTTTTTTTAAGCCGTAGGTATAAAATATACATAATATTTGAAAATGTAATTTAACATGGTTTACCAATAAATAAAGAGCATAATAATTATATAAAATAGAAATATGCTGATGAATGAAAACTATGGTATAGTAATATTGATTTATCAAAATCATTGAGTGAATTAGAATTCAAAACCCTTGACTTCCACTTCACTAACTACAATGCATGTTTTATGAAGGTTCTTCCATCTCCACATGTAGTAAATATTGATGAAATCACGAACAATTTATACAAGAACCCTCAATCGATATTAAGCGATATACAAAATGCTCGGTTTAGCAAATAAGAAGGGATGATCGTACTGCCTCTTCTATTGTCTTAACATGATTCGACGAAGTAGATACTTTTATATGTCACGGTATGATTTTGATAGCTCCTATAGCATCCTATGCAGGGCTGTAATAGTATCTATGTTTGAAGCTTGCGTATACTATCGTAGCTCTTAGAACTTAGTCTTGAACAGATTGATTCCTTAATTAATTAATAGGTGTGGTGTATCTTTCAATTAAATATCCACTGACTTCTATAGTATTAGTACGTGTACTAGTACTATAGAGGTTAATATGTTTATCAAAATTGGATAAGTAACTTTTGTGTCATGAAGACCTGGGAATTTTTTTAATGTGGATACATTAGCTTGTCGTAATAGTGAGCGAATTATATTTCACAGGCAACGACACTACTGAGCCTTGTAATTGGATCTGATGGATGAATTGTAATTGGAGGATGGTAATGCATAGACATACAATATACACATACTCAAGACTCATACTTCTAAACAAATAAATACATTATACTTAATATTTAAACACAAATTTCACTTACATTACTCAGCAGAGATTAAATAGGCTTGAATGGTAATAAAAAATCCAAAAATCTAAAAAAAAAAAAAAATTTTGAATAAACCTGACAGTTAAACTGCCAACAGTAAAATTTTGTATTTAATTGGATTTTTTTTCATTTATCATATAATAAAAAAGTGATTTGACGAGAAAAAAACAGTGACGTCATAGATAAATATAACATCTGCGTTATGACATTTCTTATAGAGTAGTTGTTTTCACTAGTTAGAAACTAATAATAGTACTAGTAACTAGTAATTAGGTAAAGATTTGTCAGGGATAGACAACCAATAGGTAAATAGTTTATTAGATAAAATTGATTTTTAAGAAGGGAGCCAACCATTCTTGAAAGTTATATTATAACTAAATGTCATGACAGCGTAACGACTACAATGTTATCAGGTTTAAATGAGTATAGTGTCCTAAGTCAATGCAGTTTAAATTTAATAGAAATAACATTTTAAGCGTCTCCCTATTTAATATGCTTACATATATATACTTATGGCTTTCTATGGAAATGCTTCAACATGTTTTGGCTTAGTGATATGAATAAAAACTGTATAATACTAAATATGTATAACTAAGCCAAGTTGCACAAGATGAAATTGAAAATAGTTGACGAATAAAATCTTTTTGATTTAGATTTGTACGACTTAAAACTGCAGGTACCTACAGGTTGTTTGTGTATCACGCTTTTAATGATAAATAAAAACCGGGCAAGAGCATTTCAGACCATGCTCAGTGCAGGGTTCTGCAGCCCTGAATAATTGCATCAGCAGAAGAGCTTATGTTCATGGCACCTATGCCCTTTTGTTGATACGCGTTTTTTTCAGCAATAACTCAATAACGGTATGTCCGATTGTATCCGAAATAATTTTAGTTTAAAGTACTTATTAAGGGCTACCTTTGTGATTTTTTCTGTATTTTTTGGTCACACGTCACACAATTATGCAACTTTCGGAGCGATTATTTTCAAAAATATTCACTCAAGCAAAAAAGTTTATTAAAAAACGTATAAGCTTTTGAAAGATCTGTCGAATGATGTACCACACGTTGATGATACTTCTGTTTCATGTTTGGAATGCTCCCCATAAAAATATTTATTTTTATTATTTAAGTATCAAACTAAGTAGCGGCTACTACAAGACACCATTCTACTAAATTTCATTAATATTCATTGAGTAGTCTTTGAGTAAAATGCCTGTGACATACGGACGGACAGACAGACAGACAGACAAACAGACAGACAGACAGACAGACGGACATGACAAAACTATAAGGGTTCCGTTTTTGCCATTTCGGCTGCGGAACCCCAATTACAAATATTAGTATTTTGTCTTGTTACATGTTAGTTTCAAAATATTTAAGGACCTTTGCGTATTAAACGCATATCTCTATGTATCAAACGCTCCGAAGGTATCGCCGATTTCCTAAAGTGTCGAAGAATTACTTATTGAGGAAGAGAAAAATAATAAGTGTTTTATGAACTGAAGCAAATATTATAATTTATTGATTTATAAAAATAGAAATCAAACAAATCGAACATCCACTTTAAAAGTTTGGCAAAGTTCAGTTTCCAAACCATTACTCAATATAATAACTGTCCTTACATCTGTATACATCCATCCCATCTCTAACAGATGATTTGAAGCGAAGCTTTCATTTACCTAACTGCGTAATGTCATCATCTGTCAACGGACGGCCACTTACTGCTACCCAAAAATATTACGCACCAGTTACAATAAAATAATCTTTTAATTCCAACAGTTACTTATGTTGATAATATAAAACTAATTTATTTTATGATATTTTTTACACAAATTTCGACTCTATACAGCAGTATACAGTGACAACTCTATACAGTGTGTTTGTGACATGCAGCTTATTTTTGTAAGTTTCACAAAGTCACGTTCCGAAATAGGAGGATAAGAACTAAAGAGTTAAGTGTGTTTTGGTGCACACATGAGTCTGATTTCTCTGTATTTAGAAGATTTAGTTGTCAAAAACCGATATCTGATCATTGTACCTGACCTAATCAAAAAGAAAATAAAGAACATAGAAAAATTTGTAAACTCTGTGCAATTGTGACGACTTTAATGTGTATAGGACATATCTTACATTCTTATTACTTTTCCTACAAACGAACGAAGTCGCGGACACCACTTAGAAGTATATTATTCTCTATATATTTTATTCTCCCTATCTCCTATTAATGTTCCCTCCAGCCTGCTACCTCAAATTAGTATGTAAAGCCATAAATCCTGTCATATCAGCTTTTAATATTCAGGTAGTACCTAGCTCATATTATGTATAACTCAGAGCGCCCTTTTCAGCCTATGATAAACCCTTTATTTTGTTTGAGCTTATTTCAGTCGAGAGGAGTGGAATAAAAATTGATAAAATTTATTCAATTCAATGACAGAATATTTTATTTATTGGGTTTAAAGTTTGACAAATATTGGTTGAAGATTGCCTAAGTGTTGAGTTGTGAAGGGTAGTTCAAAGGGAAACTGCAAGGTTGGCGTTTGGTCTATTTGTTTAAATGACTATCGAATAGCTCGCGGGTGTTGCTTAAACATCGTAGCAACCCATAAACATCGTGGTATAGAAATAACTAGAATTTGTTTTGGATGAAATGCTCTGTATTGCATTATGAAAAAGCTTTTCTATGCGTTATAATGTGTGCTCATATCTACTCTCTTTTTATATATCAACAACATAACAAAGAACAAATTGTTTTAATGACAACAGTGTAGTAGGTACATACGCCAAAAAGTTAGGGTTTGCTCAAGTACTTGATTATTTTGCTGTGCGTACGTTGGCACTAGAATACAAGCCCTGGATCGCGGGAATTTAAACAACACGCAAATTATGAATAAATACACTGAGACCCGGAATCAATATTTGTGAAAAACACAAAGCTCTGTCCCTTGCCGGAATTTAAATATCTTTCACGTCTGCACTCCTGCTGCGTCAAAAGAGACAGTGAAATAATGACAGAATAAGTCAAAACATTCGTTACTTTAAATACTGTTATTAATGTTTTAAGAATATAGGACTAATGTCTAGACAAGTTTCCATTTGCCCCATTAGGTACACCTGAGAATGATAAAACAACGTAGAGAAAAATAACATTTACACGACGCTACAAAACAGCTATACTCCACAAACCATCTTTATTAATAGGTTCAACACTCACTTACCAACTTCCATTTTAAGTGTACATTACGTAAGGAGCCCAATTCATCTTACTGTGACGTCACACATTCTATTTAACGTCTTCACAAAATGTTACTAAGTGATTAAGTTATTACTCTTTATACAATTTCAAAAGGGAAATACAATAAGTATAAGTTTTCAGACTTGTTTTCTTTTAAAGATAGACAAGTTATACGAAAACATTTGCTCGTCTTTATTTATTTTTATTGATGTTATTGAATGTGTTTGTCTGTTTTATTATTTTCGAAGCGATAAAACAAAATTAAATATAATATAATGTGTTTAATATTGTATAAGTTGTTGTTTCAGAAGTTGACCACTGAAAGACGATGACGCTTTTTATTACTTCAACTACTTAAAAAAAACTTCATTATCTTCTACCTGGACTGCAGCAATAAAACTTGATTCATGAAAGATTAAAGAAAAATGTCTTCCACAAAAAGTTTTTTTTATCTTCAATTTTTCTATCAACCACTTAACACTGCAGACATATTGGCCATAAGGCATACAACATTTATAAATCCGCGTAGTAGAAATATCCACAATACTTCATACAGTCAGAAAAAACATAGGTACCGGTTCACAGTACAACAACAAATCCACGCCAAGCATGTGCATCGTCAACAGCGTGCGCAGTCTCGGTTGGCATTCGACTGAGATCTGTGTACGTGGGATCTATGTGTATGGGGCGGTTTTTGCTCGTTGTAGGGAGCCGGCCTTCAGATACATTTGTGTAGTGACGTCGGTATTACCAACACAAACATAGCCAACGATGTCACAAGATGGATGTTCTACATTTGTCTTCACAATTACCGAAAGGGTGAAGTTAGTAGCCTCTATTAGGAGCAAGAGAGAGGTCGGAGCCTACTCGTGTATTATGACAAATATTGTGGCCAGATTTCATGAATAAAAGCGTCTAGCGAGCTAACAAGGTTATTTTTGGTATAGTGCAAAGCTCAGACATCCCAACAAGATTTTTACCTTATGAAATCGTATAAAAAATTAGAAATCAAAATATTGAAAACTTACAGAGTTATAAACCATTCAAGTTGTCTGGTGTTCTTTGCGCTATCGTGCTCATTGCGTCACTTATTGTTTTAAAAATAACCATGGTTTACGTACTATGACGTAATCCATGGTTATTATTAAAAAATAAGTGATGATTACATTTCACATCACATTGTGAACAGGATTTGGACTGTAAGAATGATTAATAAATTAACTATTGATTAGTTAATTAATTGAAAAATATAACATTGTCGAAAAACTAGCCTAGTTACTGATTCTGAGCAAACTGCTTTCAGGTTGGCACTACACCAAGAATAACGTTGTATATAAGCCAACACACATTGCAAGCTCGTTTGGGATCACTTAACACAGTTTGATATTTAATTATTTTATGACCTCGCAACTTCGTGCTATAAACAAAGATAATACAATCGCGATTAAAAAAAAAAAACATTAGAACCTAATCACGCTCAAATCATTAAAATGGTCGACCACAAACACCGTGACACGAGATTTTCATATAATAGATATACTTGCTTAAAAGAAAATTATTATAGGTACTACTTATGTATTTTTTTATTTATTTTGTATATTTATATGTATCTTACCACGGAAGCCTCGAAGAGTACATCTAGCCGTCGGCTCTGCGCCTAATCGCTCTCCGAATTTTCTTTCCATCGCTCGGACTAGTAGAGTAGGCGGAGATTAAGGAACTAGAGAATACGCTTGTTAGGTTAGGTTAGGTTAATTAGGAGGGCCGCCGACGGTATAACAAATTCCAGCGGCCCGTTCGCCAAGGTGGCGAGCGATACACGGCGGATTTTTTAGTGGGCGCAAACCCCACACTACCTCCATCGTCTTCCCCGGACGGTGGGGGTGTTCGTAAGGAATTTTCCTGCCACATCAAAAAAAAAAAGGTTAGTTAGGAGACGGAAGCAATGGAGAGTGGTTGTTTAAAATAACAAAGTAGAAATGTAACTTGTCAGAACACAAACAATTGATGGTCTAAATTTCTGGACAGTGGGTATCAACCCCACTCCTCTGACAAAAAATATCAATATTTATTACATGACCACGCTTAATAAATTATCGAATGTATTGACGATCAAAAGTAAGTATAGTAGTATGCAGTAAATTGAATGACTAGATCATTGTTACATTAATTGTAAACAACAGAAATGGACCCACACTAACAAAGTATACTTCATTATAGTGTATAGAAGTAAAACTTAGAGATACTGTAATTTTTTTCTTAAACTTTAACGACAAAGCTTTAAAAGTTCTACATAGGGTACTAGTCTCCGGAGTAATTTTCGAAATAAAGAGTCACAGTTGCAGCGGTTACAGTAAAACATACGCTATGAAAATATTAAGTAACTATCTATTACGGTTTAATAGAAACCTCCCTGTGTCTAAAGAAGCGAAGTCTACTTTGCCTCCACCTTTTGGGCATGGAGCTAAAAAGTCGTTTCTAACCACTACAAATGCAACTCTCTCGTCATGTCATGGCTATGCCAGGTCTTGGTTTTAGTGATATTGAATTAGAGTTAGAAGTCTATTAAATAATATACTTATAGCTATTTTTATAGCTTTAACCGAGATATATAGGGTGGAGTAACCCCTATCATACAAAACAACATAAAATAAAAGACATATAATTTCATAACTACAGTCCTACGCAACAAAAAATATTTAAAATTGCGAAACTCCGTGCAGTAATCAACAAGAGATTATGGCTTGGGGAATCGTACGCCATAAACTCGACTGAATATCTTTTGAAGGACATTGCGTAATAAACACAAATATATGTTTAACAATGGATCACTTTAACTCATGAAATAAATTGACATCCAACCCGCAATGTCCAGGGTACCGTATTTTACACGAATAAAACCTCTTTTGACCGAGTTCCGCATAATTTTCATGTATTCTTAGTGAATTTACTCTTACATTTGCAATTCCGATCGGGAAATCTGTACTGTGGCGTTTTTGCCCACAAATTGGTGGACAATCATTTGCGTCTTGCCAGCTTTTAAATATTGCTTACGTGTTTGTCTGTCAAGGATGGTCGAAGAATTTCCATTCGTATTACTATATATATGATTTGCGGAGTGAATTGACAATCGAATCAAGTAAATTGAGCCCAACGTACAATTTCTGGTTCTCACTTCATTCAAATAAATTTGAAATAGAATTCTTGCAAGACTTTGACATTTAAATATTCGCAATTTTATGAAGATTTTTAGCCTGCATTTGTTTTTATAATTTTAATTATAAAAATTAAAATTATAGTACGAGTATATTATTTTGAAATGCAATTCTCTTTGGCCAAATTTAACGACCGATTTTGATAAACAAACTTTACATAATGTTGACCTAAATGTATAGTAATTTTTAAAGGTATTTCTTACTCTATTAATATAATAATTGCATTTTTGAAAGATAGAAAATTTTGAAATCTTGACCCAGGAATAGAACCAAAGTCTTCCGTATGTCAAACTGGTGCCGGAATCGAACCATCTATCGGGCCTCGGGCTGATAATAAAATATAACTAAATCTCATTTTTTTCTATCTTCCTGCACGCGAGTTGGACCCTCACTTGCACCGCCTAGCCGCTAGTTTAGGAACTACGAGTATTACGGTTTTTGTACAAGAAATCTTGGGTTTGATTCCAGGGTCTGATTTCAAATTTTTCTATCTTTTAAAAATTAATTGTGTAGGATGATTGTGAAGGATCAAAGTTATTTTCTGTGTGAGTGAACAATTCAACGACCAACTTCTTTGCCTCGTGGATCGTATACCGATACCTGGGACACAGATGGTCGTTGAATTGTTCACTAAGCCAGAAGATAACTTTTGACCCTTCACAATCTCCATGTCCTTATCATCTCAAATATACGAGTACCCCAGTTTCCCCTCGAACAAACTTATTGGTTTCCGAGTCACTGGGGTTCAGAAACACGTCCAAAGAAATAAAGCAGTAAAGCTGTAAAATTGACTGTCTACGACCAGTTAGGGAAAATTGTGAATGAAATTAGGCAATGACGTCGTTTTGTCTTATGCTAAGAAAACTGAGCGTTGAGTGCCATGGAATTAGTATAAGGAGTTGTAAATATTAGGAGGAAAAGGTTTACCGTAAAGTGATATCAAAGGGAAATTATTCTTGGTTTTGCTATCTTCAGAATAGTCTAGTAATTTTACATAAGAAATTAGTTCTTTACAAAAATGATGCTAGGTGAAGTTAGATCAGTAAGTGAAAATTTCCCTGTTTGTGGAACAACAAAATTCACATGGGACATGGCCATTGCTTTTATGCGAAACGTCTGTCGACAAGGCGTTTTTAGTATTAAAGATTGAAATTAAATTATGGTCGTATCGGTGGGATGTTACTGGAGCTGCACTCAAATCTCTAAAGGTCCTCGCAATCAAAACGCACTGCCGCAGTAGGTGCAGAGCATTAGGCATCGCCATGTGTTTAGTCGCCTTTATCGTACTGAGGCACAAAGCATGATCGCATTGGCTGCCTACGCCTTAAGGCTAATAGATTTTAAGGCAGATTTTAAAAGCGTTATAGTTCATTATTATTATTTAAAAAAAAGGAACTCCCACACTAAAGTATAAACCCTGTGCCTCGGGAGACTTAACAATCACGCAGTTGACGTACTTGAACTACACTCAGACGTGAATGTGGTGTCGCAATTTTAAGACCTTTCGCTGTTTAAAAAAACAAATGACGTAAAACGTCGCGAAAAAATGGAGCTTTTACTATTACTATAAAAGTATTTTTTTTTAATTATAATGAAATAAAAAAATAAAAAAAATGCACACCCATGTAATGATTATCCTACAAGTACCTCTCAAATATTCGCCGTCACTCTAAACACAAAAGCACCATTCACAAACACAACCACCGTATTCACAAAACAATATCAAAGTGAGGGACGTTTGTAGCTGTGGTGAAAAATAATTTTCCAAAGCTTTTGTACCGCTACACGATTATGTGATCAAAGGGTCAGGCTTGTATAGCCACGGATATTAAAAGTGCCATTGAACCAAGAATAGTTGACGGCACAGGAGATAAGGATAATTTTATATAGCTTTTGTAAGAGTGAAGGATTTGTTACACAGAGAAGATTAATAGAACGAAGAGGTGATGCAACGTGGGTACTGTCTTGTTTTTACCTGATTGCGGTAGAAAGAGGAGAAAGTATATATATCTTACTATTTCTTTGACTCGCTAATAGAATAATTTTCTAGATCTCTTTATAATAATTTTAGGAAATTGAGGATTTAGTTACTCGACTTATAGAGTCAGCTGCACCTCAACCTCTATAAAAGTAATATGGTCTCCTAACCGATGTCTTATAAATTCTTTTAGCAATAGAAAGCTACATTTTTAGCGAGTAACGTGGACAGACGTCTTAGGCCGGTATTTGTACAAGATCTCCATATAAAATCTGTGTTGTGATATTTCTTAAAGAATTATTCTTTTGACTAGTTAGAAACTGGCATTACAAGGCAATGCAAAGCCTTTAATTGAGTTAATTTAGAAGGAAAACCAACAGCTATTTAACAAATAGATAGAACATAGTTTAGTAGCGTTAGAAAGCCAATTACAGGTTTTCACGAGTACCTAACACAGCAACCTTAGAAATATAAACTTAGCTTATACACATAACAAACGATTTAACTTGAAAAGAAGTTAAGGTTTAGCATGTTTCTTGCCGAATGCACCTTAGTACCTTAGTATTGAAGATATCTTATAAAAATTTATTGCATAGCTTATTAAATTCTTTGCTTGCTCGTTGAAATAATAATAATATTTTTTAATAATTCATGAAAGTAAAGGTACAAAAAACTTATCATTACGTAGTATATTTATATAAACAACAAAAAGCACAGTTGAGTATTTGCCTGAACTAGGTTCAAACCTGTGTTTCAGGCTAGAAAGTAAGAAGTATATTAGAACACATTTGCTCGTAAAGGGTCTCTTATTCCACCAATTTCAATATCGTAATGTATCTCATTACGTACTTGTGCGTTATTGTAATGTAAAATGCACCAGTTTCTTTTTAATAAGGTAAAACGCACGGTTTTTCAAGATGCTCCGTCTGAAACTAGTTTCGAATGTGGCCGAAGGGTATTTTTTCATAGCAAAGAGTTTTTATGTCAAAAAGTGGTCAACATTTTATTAATGAAATTGACTTTGGTAGATAAAATATAATAAATAAATATTTAATTCTTTAATTAAATTAATTTTGACCATAAATTACAACCATTTATCAGTAACAAAACACAAAAACATTAATTTACTTTATTGGTAATACTGTTTTAGTGCCTTAAAAAACAGCGCTGATGCGCGCGCATCGTTAATTTGTGAACAAGAAAATTCGACCGATAACAAGCGCATCAAAATTTAATTTTATGGAAAACAAGCAAAGATGCAAATTCATTTTCAGAAAGTGTGTTTTAGCCTATTTCATGGAACTTTCTCAAAAATATAAGCCAAGCTCATTGTGGTGTTACTATTCAATGCTAAAAAGCACTGTGAAAACAAAACATGGTATTGATATCAAGCCATATTCCAACTGGCTGGCATTTCTAAAAATTATAAAAATAAAAAACCCGCCCGCACAAAAAAGATGCCATTAATGAATCTCGATGAACTTAGTAAAGTACCTCCGACTGCATGAAATCATATACTTATGTAGGGGATCTTGTTTCAACCTTTTTTGTGCAGGCGGGTTTTTAATTTATTATTTTATTTAATACTTTTTAGTGGTTGTAAAATGTAACCGATGCTACAACTAACTTTTATCACAGCTATTGTCAAGTATTGAAGATTGAAAAAATAATGGTTGCTAACTAACTTTTTAGTTTTACAGTCATAATCAAGTTATACCTTTTTGAAATGCTTAATATGAGCCTTTTAATTTGATACCCATATTGCAGTATTCAAAACAACTTTTTTTTTCACACCTCTTTAATTGACAACTCACAGGTGCCATGTTTGTTTTTTTCAAACGTCATACATCTAAAAACACCTGGGCAATCAAGACGAATCTAACGATGTCTTAATTGTATGAATCCATTCAGTGGATTGTAAGATATCAGGTAATAAAGAATATTACATACATACAAGATACGCGCAAAAAACTTCGTCGCCGCCATCGGCTGCAGAACTCTGTGATTTCGTCCAAGTTTCACTCAAGAGAAAGAGAGAGACTGGTGAAATTGTAACTAATAATAATAACTTGACAACATTTAAAATGTCAACTGGCAACGTAACAATCAATTTTTACAAATTGTCAAAATTTTTAACATCAACAGGATTATATCGAAGAATATAATTTAAAGGGCACATTAAAATGAAGTTCATGTAAAATATTACAAGAGTCAATTTCATTAGAAATCATTTTGAATAGGAATGAAGAAATGAACAGTCTGCCATTTCATATGTATTGACTTGACAGGTTTTATCACGTAGGGCCACTTTTTAAGCGTCGAGGAATTTGTTTTTTTTTTATTTAAAAAAAAAAGATAACTAGCAATGTGGGATTTTAATCCCACATTAGTAGCATTCCTGTTAACCTAACTGTAAGGAGTGGGTTCACGTCTGTAGTGTACCTAAAGGGATTTCAGCCTGACAGGTATCGTAAGATTTGATTAAGTTGTGAGAGTGACACTGGGTACATCAAACTTAGAAAAAAATAAAATAGCGGATTTTTGGCGCCAAAATATTTAAGTTATTATTTTAAGAAGTCGGGTTTTTTGTTTTGTAATAATTTAGCTTGTTTGTTATTTGATTTAAACCATTATTGCGTTACTTCACAAATGTCATGAATTGTTATGAACCTTCGCGAATGTTATGCAACTTATATAGCTGACTGTGAACTAACCTTCTATGTTAAGTGCGTCATAGAATTATACCCGTACGTACCATGAAGAGGGTACTACGACATTTCCTACATACATAAGTAGATACATACTGATAACGAGCTTCAATTCATTATTACTATCACGTTTTTGTGTACGCGACTCTTAAAGACCATATTATACATATATGCCTTAGTGTAATGTAAGATTGTCGCCATAGAACTAATCTGAACAATACCAAAGATATATTTTTTATACTACGGAGTTGTTTTGGAACGTTGTTTCTTATCGCACGATATCATTTGTTTGGAGAGACTAGACAAAAAACATCGTAGCATTTTGTCATCGATCAAAAAATTATAATTATGTGTAGCTAGAATAAAGAGGTTATGTTATTTAAGTTGTTTTTATTTTTGTAAAAGGTTACTTATAATGTTTATTTTACCTGTGGCTGTGTGCAAAAACTTAATTTAAATGTGTTTATGTTCTTCAAGATTTTTTTTTATCATTAGTTATCCATTAAAAATATATATTTGTTTCAAATATGAGTTTTCCCGTATTCCTTATTAAATTTACAATCTAATCTGTTGTACCCATCAGTAATTTAACTATATCGTAAATAGCTAGGGAGAATATTTCATATTATTCAGAATGTGTCAACTTTCAGGTCGCTATGGAGCTTCTTATTCCTCATGTACCAGGGACTGTTTACCTACTACTTTAATACCATGTAGTACTTTGTTCGGAAATATTTGAATGTTACGTTGTTTAGTACACCCTCAGAGCTGAATACAAACAATTTGTCTGTTTATTAGTGTTTCAAAAATAAATACCAATACTATTCTTAAAAAATAATTAAGAAAAATGCTGAAATTAATTCAATACAAAAATGAGCTAGTTTCCCTTGCATACACAAACAAAAACTAACAATTTTATCAAACCTCACCACAGAACATATATTCAGTAAATATATGTTGTCCTTTTACCCTTCGTCTCAGCAGGATAATCAGAGATAAATAAAAATAACAAATGACCCTCCACGACGAGATTGTTTATACAAAAGGAATCTACCGTTATTACTTCTTCTTGTTTAGAGACAACATCTGATAATAATTTATTTTCAACCGACTTCAAAAAGGAGGAGGTTCTCAATTCGACTGCAATTTTTTTTTGTATGTTTGTTTACTGATTACGCAAAGACGGCTGGACCGATTTGAAAAAATATTTTTGTTTGAAAGGGTATACTTCCAAGTTGGTCCCATTGTCATTAGATCACGATCGGATGATGGGATTTTTGAGAAATCCAGGGAACTCTTCAAATAATAAAGGCACACCTACAGTGATTTAGGTACATTTCATAGTGATTCGTGCATTTACTCTCAAGAAGCACCTATTGGCGAAGTAGAACTGATGATGAAGACCACAAACGACGAGCGGATCTATTAAATATTACACTGACTATAAATCAAGCAAGTTATAGACAACAACAATAATACTTAAGACTTTAAACATTTTAGATGTCTCACAAAAATAGTAGACCGATTTGGATAATTATTTTTTATTCTAAACACAAATACAAAAAAGCATGGTTTAAAAAAGAGAATTAGTTAAAATCCAAAAGAATCATCAAACTATAGAAATTAGTAATATTGAATGGGATTTACCATTTCAGATTAAATAAGTAGGCACCTAGATTGAGTTTAAAATAGCACAATTTTCCGATGTTCACCAGACCACACAATAATTACAATATTATTAGGCACTAAAATATTAATATAAATAATTATA
This sequence comes from Herminia tarsipennalis, assembly GCA_945859575.2. Taxonomy (NCBI): domain Eukaryota; kingdom Metazoa; phylum Arthropoda; class Insecta; order Lepidoptera; family Erebidae; genus Herminia; species Herminia tarsipennalis. The sequence continues at coordinate 23,795,757 of OX243844.2, forward strand.
ACATACTAATTAGGAGCCTTCAGCAGTGCTCGTCTGAATAGATAACATTTTTGTCAATAACAGTTTTGTCTACAATATTTATGTTAACACAGCATGATTTACTGTCATCGCTACCGAGTAAAAAATATATATACTCATGGTAAACACAGAAGTTCAAATTACGTAATCCCGAGTGTTTTGCTAAATAATGTCGAATGGGGCATTGCACAATTACTTCTGTTATTGCCTCCATTGTGACTACGTCATATCAAAATTTCGAATAAATTATTTTGTGTTCAACTGAACGGAATTATAATTTAAACGAAGATAATGAGTACCCTTTTTCGTTTGTTCAATTTGACGGAAAATTTTGTAATTTGTTAAACTATGTGTTGGGAATATAAGAACTTCATTGGGTACATCATAGTATGAGTATCCACTTACAACATAAAAACTAGTGCTTGGCTAAAACTAGTATTGGCCAAGTTACTGCTTATTAATGAATAAGTATAATTTAAATTTTAAACCGAGTTTGTTTAAACAAATAAGTAAGCTGATCTGTTTTCTCTCTTGATATAGCTAAACCTCATTCCCTTTATTAAGTTACCCGAAAACTTACTTAACCTTCTCTTAAACGTCCATTTTCATAAACCAACCTACGATAAGAAAAGGAATACTTAAATATATAATAAATGTTTCAACACAACATCGTATCTTAAACAAAAACACAATTTGGGAACGGAGAATTTTCAAATATTAACTCTAAAGGAGATCCATTTCGTTGGAGCTTTTTAAAGTCCTTAATTTGTAATAGGGCTTGGGTAAATCTTTATTTTTCTTTTGTTGGATTTTTGCCGAAAAGCCTCGAACTGAGTGTCACGACTACGTCACAATATCTGGGAATTATCAGTGGAATCCGACATCAAATAGCTTTTCGTGAAACGTAGAAAGAATACTAATCTTCGTGTCTGTCAATTTTGATAGCCCATCGATGATTCTGAGACAATAACGGAATACGAATACTACAAAGGGTTTGTCGTCTGCACGTGATTTAGAACTACGCTTTTGTTGGATTTTTTTTCTGTATTAGTGAAAGTGCACGGCTGTTTTCACATAAAAAATGTAAGTAATAATAAATAATCAAAGTAAATATTTTGGAACGACTCACACACATCCCATGACCATCTAATCTTAATCTAGCATGTTCTATGGCTCCCAATCAACTCCTAAGCATAATAATTATGTTTCAAAATACAAACAAAATTATAGATAAATTTCATCCAGACACAGATTAAACAATAGTGTTCATCGCAAAAAGATTTATCCTGAATGACAATCGAACCTACGAACTCTGACTCAGCAGTCAGAGTCAATAACCACTAGACCAACAGCTAAATTATAGTTATCTTTATGTAGCTGTTTGATAGCTTCCAGCAAACAAATGCGACAAAAGTAACTTTACCAAATACATAGATTAATGACAAAGTACCAACGAACATTTTAATCTTTAAGAATTCGATACGTCAGTAAATAATAATATTCCTATAATCTCACTTTGTTATAAACCATATTGATCCAAACATTTGATACCTAGGTCAGAACGTCGAGACGTGAGACTAGCAAAATGGTAATACTAAGAAATTATTGATAGCACTCTCAGTATAATTGTCAAAGACATTTCAAATGAAAGCATCAAAATATGCCTAGTATCATTTGTTACATACATTAGTGAAGGTTAAACTTGGCTTAGTGGATATTACATTATTACTTACCTACATTATATCAGAAAATAGCTCGTCTATGAAATCATTCATGCTTCAATAGAAAAGAATTGTTTGTTTTAAAGGTGCTGATCTTTGATAGTAATTTGAAGCTTGAGAAAGGTATTCTAACATTCATGTGGACAGACTAAGGGTGGAATGGAATATATATATATATTTATTTATTACTTTTAGGGTTCCGTAGCCAAAATGGCAAAAATGGAACCCTTATAGTTTCGTTATGTCCGTCTGTCTGTCTGTCTACAGGTCTGTCTGTCTGTCTGTCCATCCGTATGCTCAAAGACTACTTATTACAAAGACGACAATGAATATTGATGGAATTTGGTGAAAAGGTGTCTTGTAGTAGTCTGATACTTAGTTTGATAGCTAAATAATAAAAATAAATATTTTAAGGAGAGCACTCCATACATGTAACAGAATCAGATTTTTTTCCCTAACACATTATTCGATAGGTCTATAAAAAAAATCTAGGTTTTTAATAAAGTTTTTTGATTAAGTGAATACTTTTTTGAAATAATCATCATAACTTTTGAACCGTGTGGACAAATATATAATAAAAACTTAACGGTAGCGCCTTAATTAATACTTTAAATTAAAACTATTTCGTATATGATCGGATATACCGTCATTAAGTTATTGCTGAATAACTGCGTTTCTCCGACATGCAATTGCCCGTTTTTTTTTAGCTTACTTTCGTCCATCGTCTAGCAAAGACCTCTTTCAGCTTGGCAATTCTGGGAATTATAAACCACAAACATCCATATCAAGTTATTTGATTTGACCTTACAAACTTTTAATAAAATAAAAACATCATCATCATCATCATCAGCCTATCGCAGTCCACTGCTGGACATAGGCCTCTCCAATTGCACGCCACTTTGTTCTATCTTCGGCTTATCGCATCCAGCTCCTGCCAGCCGTTTTGCGTATATCATCACTCCACCTGGCTTGAGGGCATCCTACACTACGTTTGCCAAGCCGCGGTCTCCACTCAAGAACTCGTTTACCCCAACGGTTGTCGGTTCTTCGGCTAATATGGCCAGCCCACTGCCACTTCAACTTGCTAATAAAAACATCACGTCCTCTTTTTGATCGTCAACACATCTAATTTAACAATGACTTTAATATTAGATGCTATAAAAGGTCAACATGTGGCAAGCAAACAAAATAAAAGACCCAAAATTGTTTACTAAGCTTGCATATCTTAACTCCATAATATCGCTCAGAACTATTAAGTGCAAATTCAACGCCAAACAGTTTGACATCGCAACATGTGATCGGTCAAGTCCCAAAAGGGCAATTTGAGGGCTACTTACAGACATGTCAGTTGAGATAAGGGTTCGTTTGCGTTAAACGGATCGATTCTACTATACAAACTCGATGATAACTCGAAACAATTTGTTATTGTCCGTTTATCTACGAGCTAGAATATTTAAAATGTAGACAATGAATAATAAGGCACAGTTGGTTATTTGACTAAAGCTTTCATGGATTGATAATGTAAAAAAAATAAACGGGAATAAACGACACACAACGACGACGTTAGTAGCATAAAAATAATAATAATAATAACAATAATTATAATATCTTGGGACAACTCATACAAAGCTCTCTGATCCCAAACCAAGCAGAGCTTGTACTATGGAAACCAGACAACCGATAAAATTACTTATATAAGTATATTTCAAAATATATACATTTTATAGATAAATAACACCTAGGCACAGAATAAACCCTTGATCAAGTTTTATCCTGGGTGAGGATCGAACCTACGACCTCTTGCGTAGCAGTCGGATTCACTTTGAAAATATATTATGTATTTGACAATATGTACTACAATTTGAAAATATATTGAATAGCTCTGTATCATATATCATAGCGCCCATACTTAGCTACATTCTTAACGCATGCATAGAATGGGGCGTATTTCCAGAGCGACTAAAACTCTCTGTAATAAAACCTTTACTTAAGAAAGGTGACATAGAGGACCCAGTTAATTACAGACCGATTGCCTTTCTTCCAATATTTTCAAAAATATTGGAAAAAGTTATTTATAATAACATGTACTCATTTTTAGAAGAAAATAATATTTTAGTTAATGAACAATACGGCTTTAAAAAAAACAAAAATATTAACATGGCAATTTATACATTAAATGAAAAAACCATTAGCAATATAGACAATAGAAAACCTGTAGCAGCTCTATTCATGGACGATTTGATGACATTTTTATTTGTGACAGTTAAAATTTATTTTTCTTGTTATTTGACGCAATAATATAATTGGCAGCGGCAATGAGTCCTCGAAGGAGTATTTAGAGAGTCGATATAAATCTCAAGGCAATGAGTAAGTAAGGGCTTAATAATTAAGGAACCCATAATAATGTTTCAGGTTCACAAAGAATCTGTAAATTAGTATAAAATCTTTGAAATATCCTTGTGGACATCGGATAACTCTAAAAATCTTTCCGCTCTTGTTAGGGTTGAATTTTCTCTTCTTAACGCGTGGTATCTACAATAAGTATTTGTAAAAAAAGTCAACTTCCAAACTAAAGTACAAGCCTTGTGTAGCGAGGGACTTTACAAACATTACAAATCACGGGCACAGAGTAAACCCAAGCTTAGAACAAAAATTTGAGAATCACACAAAGTGGTTTGAGTTCGTTTGAGCTAATGGATTGATTTATCAGCAAGTAGTAATTTCAGCAGAAAGACGTCCACTAAACATAGGCCTTTTCATAGATCGCCACAACGACCGGTTCTCCGCCACCCGTATCCAGTGGTTTCCACAAACTTCGCCAGGACTCAGATCACGATCATTTTGCTTTTAGTTTTATTTTATATACTACTACTGCCATGAATTTTTCCACATCTCCAAAAACTACTACTAACTAGACAGCGGACGGACGGACAGACAGACGGGTATGGCGAAACTATAAGGGTTCCGTTTTGCTATTATGGCTACGGAACCCTTGGCAATTTTTAGAATAGCCGTGAGTTTCCGTCTAATTCACTAGTCACATGACAAAACAACAGCAACCGTGACACTAAATTTGAATAATTGATCGCTTTTTTTTTGTCTTTTTCCTGGCTCAGACTTAGAGCCATATTAATTTTGGTACAGCCACAGATAGCCTAACTGCACGTCAGAACTCTCGTGTCAGACAATCAATTTATCAGTAGCTTGATAAAAAAGAACAGTACATTTACATGTAAATCGTGGATTTTGGGTCCATAATTAACTTTGTGATACACGGATTATTTCATAGAAGTGGAATTGTTTCATGAACGTCATGTTTTTACGATCTTTTACGGTCCCCACTTAATTTGTTTACGTGCTTTCCTTATCTGAGAACACTATGTAAGGTAGGTACATATGAAATTACATGTCCTAACTTAATGATTCATCTACACGCAAAACATGAGGCTAAAGTCACTAAACTTAAGACTTTTCTTCCCTTGTTGCACACGAGTGGCTTTACAAGTTTAAGTTTAGTGACATAAATCAGGTTAGATGGTTCGGCTTTCGCGCTCCGGTAAAGCGATCGGAAGTCTGGGGCTCCATTCCTGGGTCTGAACTTAATATTTTTCTTTCAAATGCAATTATTGTATTAATAAAGTAATTGGCAAGCATTAAAAATTACTAAAATTTAAACGTTCCTTTAACGCTCCCACACACTACAAGGCCGCCGGCGGATATCAGCCTGTCAACTATTCGCAACAGACCACAGACTAACAGCTTTCTATCAAAGGTTTTGGACTGACGGACAATCCAACCCATATTGTGTGCGCTCGCTACCCGGGGCGGGTGTCGATCGCCAGTGTGTAGCCGCAGAACCAGTTTTCAACCATTTCCGGCAGGCAACACTTGTTACAGTGTGTGGACAACGCTAAACCAGGACGTCTGGCGGTCCGATATGGTTACAGACTACAGGCGGACTGGTAAAGTACGGGAGCCTTTACAAAGACTATTTTAGTTCTTTCGCGTTGCACAAAAGTTAAGATAATAATAATAATAATAATATTTTGGGACAACTCACACAACGCTATCTGATCCCAAACTAAGCAGAGCTTGTACTATGGAAACCAGACAACTGATAAACATACTTATATATTTCTAAATACATACTTATTATAGATAAATAACACCCAGACACAGAATAAACCATCGTGCTCATCACACAAAGTTTTATCCTGGGTGGGGATCGAACCCACGACCTCTTGCGTAGCAGTCGGATACACTCCCACCGCGCCACAGAGGCAGTCGAATGACCGTTTTTGAAAAATGTCACAGCCATCCGAGTTTTGAAGAGTAGGTACGTTAAATGTTGCTCTTGCACCTGCCAAGTATCTCTCCGGCCATGTCGGATTTCCGTCCCGAGAGTATGAGAAGAGAACGTGTCACAAGTGTTGTTTTGCATCCTAAGTCTGAGACTAGTCGCTGTGACCTATTGAGTTAGGAGAACATAGGTGCACTTAAATGAACACTACAGTAGTAAAACTGTAAAAGTAGGTACAGTAAACGACTTCGGTGACGCAGTAGTAGCAGCGGATATACGTACAACTGCTGTGCAAGAGGTTTTGTTTGATGTTTGTGAGAATGATTTGTGAGATTTCTAGAAGTTGGTTAGGTCTAGGTTGGTTGGTTGGTTGACTCGTACCTTATTGCGAGAGTCTTAAAAAAAAAACGCAATCACCGTGAAATATCTTCACGTTTTTCTTCCATAACAGAGCGTATGTTTACGTTTATTGTTATGTATAAAATAATACATACAAGCCTTACTGTAATAAAACACAGGGATTATCGAAAGTCTATTAAATATCAACAAATAAAAACCAAAAAAAAGAAAAAATCTTTTTTTCGTTTCGTATTGTTATCGTTTTGGAGGCCAAAATTTATAAATTTTTGTTTTATAAATAAACCTCTTATAATCCATGTACCCTTTGTTGGTCGAAAAGATAGAAGAGATGTACGAAGGTTCCGTACATTGTATATTCTTTTATATTTTTATTCGGTGTGCAGATGACAGGTTAGCTTTGTTGAATTTATCCACCATATGTTACGATTGCCATAAGTCTAATGTCAATCATAAATAATGTAGTAACAACATTGCTGTTTATAATGTATTTATTAATCATCGACATACAAAGAGGGATGTGTCAATCTCTGTGTCTGCATGTGTGTTTGTGCCAACTTAATGTCAATTTACACGGAATAAAGGTAAGCGTCCACATTTCCGCATCGTACGTATCGTACGCATCGCATCAAACGGATTATTTTTTACACTGAGTCCACTGTATCGGCAGCGTACGGTTTTGTCAACGCCATTTTCGTAGCGAGTGTACGTTTGAAATATTTTTGTGAGATAATTGAAAACAACAAAAACGAAGAATTTGCAATTTCTTGTAATCGCTTATTTGTTTGTAGAAGCGGTATACAAATGCAAAGTTAAGCGCCGTAGTAAGCGCAGGGTGCGTCCACTGATCGGTATTCCGTATAACGTCATCGGCATGCTTCGTAAAAGTTGCCCCTCGGAGCAACAGCGTCGGCATTACTGATTGCCGACGAGCAGATTCGTGTGATGCGGACATGTGGACGCTTAGCCTAACTCGGAAAGGAATCAGCACCGTATCGTCTTGCCGTCAACTGTTTGTGAGATTGATTTTATTTAATGTTACGACATTAAAAATTAATGTTAAACATTCTGTGTAAAATGCTTTAGAACGTCAATTACGATTGACGTTCTAAAGCATTTTACACAGAATGTTTAAATGCTTTATGCGATTGATCTCTAAAAGGAAATTGTCGAAAACATTACAGCCTGAATGATCTTAACGAGTTTTTAACAGTTAATCCTGCATTCGATACAAAATTGGATCGTTTGTGTAATATAAGCTTAATCTATTTTATGTCCATCCATTCGTTCCTTTTCATATAAAATAAAATGTAGAATGATAATCATGCTAACAGACAATCTCAGTAAATACTAAGATATTTTACAGAGTGACTTTGAAATCAGACGACAAATTGAGGGAAGATTCAGTACCTGTAAAACATTCTTTTAAATTGAAATATTGTCAATTAAATTGTAAAAAATAATTAATAGATAACCATACTTATATATTTCAAAATACATACATATTATAGATATTACACCTAGACACAGAATAAAAACCACCATGCTCATCACACAAAGTTTTTATCCTGAGTGAGGATCGAACCCACGACCTCCGGCTTAGCAGTCAGGGTCACTAACCACTAGGTCAACAGGCCAATCAAAAAAATATAAGACTATTTCCATTCTTATACTTTTGCTTAAGACTTTATATCTCTCTTGCCCAATTGAAAATGGCGCAAGTTATAATGATACCCAAACCAGGCAAACCGCTCTATGAAGCTAGCTCGTCCAGACCGATAAGTCTTCTCTATGTGCTGGGTAAACTACTAAAGAAAATATTATTGAATAGAATGCGTACGCTTTTACCGGAAGTCATACTATACCAATTTGGCTTTCGAGAGAAGCATGGAACTATTGAACAGGTTCATCGTGTTAGGGACACCATAAGTCATACTTTGGAAAGCAAACAATTCTGCTCTTTAGTATTTCTAGATATCAGCCAAGCCTTTGACATAGTGTGTTATGACGGACTTCTGTTCAAAATCATAAAGTTGCTTCTTTATTCGTTCTTTTAAATAGTGAAATCGTACCTACACGAAGTTGCTTTACGGTTAAATTCAAAAACGTGACGGCTCCCCTAAAAGATATTATGTCTGAGATTCCCCTAGGTAGCATTTAGGGCCCAGTACCTCCTGTATACTGCTGACCTGCCGATGCACAGCGGTACCATAACCGCCACATACGCAGATGATACAACCATATACAAACTCACGTCTATAAAATAGAAGAATGACTTGACAAATGGCGCATCAAGGCAAACCATGGTAAATCCGTCCATGTAATCCTCATAAAACCATCTTGCCCCGAAATAAAACTCTGCAATGAAAACATTCCACAAGCTGAGGATGCAAAATATCTTGGAATGCATCTGGATCAACGGTTAACCTAAAAAAAACATATCTGGACCAAACGAAAGCAGCTAGACACAAGGTTCAGAACAATGTACTGGCATAAAGGACGCAAGTCAAGTCTGCCACCAGAAAGCAAAATTATAATATTTAAGACGATACTGAAAGCAGTTACATACGGAATTCAGCAGTGGGGAACTTCTAGCAATAGTAATATTGAAATTCTCGAAAGATTCCAAAGCAAAACACTAAGAACTTAAATGTACCCTACTATATGAGCAACAAATATATGCATGAGGATCTAAACATCAGAACAGTCAAACAAGAAATCTCTAACAAGCTAGAACACAGCAAAACCTAACAAGCTAGAATCTCAACTCATGTAAACGCGCTTGCATTAAAACTCTAGGGTACAGAAAGTGTATCACACGACCGATTGAGACGACACGATGTTTCTACGCTAATTGCGAGATTTGGTTGAAGAATATGAGAGGAATCTCAACCATTCTTATTGCTAATGATGAAATTTAAATACCTAAAGTAAAATGACAAATGATTGGCTTATTGTGTATACACAGACCGCTAAGTTGCAGAAAGAATAAAAAAAAAAAGAACTATTTCCATTCAACACTATCATGTTATTTGAAACCGCCATATTCATGGAAAATAATGGCAGTGTATCATGGTCTTGACAGATAAGCCTCTTTATTTTAAACATTAATAAAATACAATAAAATCTCATACCTTAACTGTTATCTCCTAAACACAAGACCTTTTCACTACACTAAAACCACATCAATAAAGAGTACAACTCTATTTATGTCCTGAAAAATATCACACGATTTCAAAGTGAATTTAATTTGATTGCCGCTATCATCATAATTCTTGTGCGACAATAGAATCGTGCGAGGGGACGATTCAACCGAGACATGACATCGGATTGTCGACGAATGTATCGACGAATGTATCGACGAGTGCAGATTTATTACTATAATTTTTGGGTGTTCAGAATTTGGGTGGTATGGAGCAGATTTGTATTGCATTTTTAGGGTTCCGTAGCCAAAATGGCAAAACGGAACCCTTATAGTTTCGCCATGTCCGTCCGTCCGCACTTTTGTTCAGAGACTGTTAGTGCTAGGAGGCTGTAATATTGCATGAATATACATATTGCTTACTCCGACAAAGTGAAAGAATAAAATCTTGAAAAACATTTTTTTTAAGGTACCTCCCCTATATATGTAAAATGGGGGTGTGATTCTTTTCTTAGCTATCCCATCGTGTAGGGTATCATTTGATAGGTCTTTTAAAAACGATGTAACGTTGTAAGTATGAAACAAAAACAACAGAAAACCCACTTCTTAAGCCACATTATTCGGATAGGTGGGGGGGACTATGGAACCTACATTGTGCGTGGCCCGACGTGCATTTGCCGGGTTTTTTAATAAAGGTTGCAAAACAGCATACCTACTATTCGATATAGCTGCAAAATTCATATATATATTTCATATATATATATATATATCTATCTCTCTCGGGACAACTATCTGATCCCAAACTAAGCAGAGCTTGTAACCAAATACCAGACAAATAATAAACAAACTTAAATATTTCTAAGTATTTATACATTTTATAGATAAATAACACCCAGACACAGAATAAACCAACGTGCTCACCTTAGCAGTCAGGGTCACTAACCACTAGACCAACAGGCCAGTCATCTAAATATTATTTTATATTCACTATAATTCAACACAACTCAAACATTTATTAACTTTTTATCATGTTTACTCATACCCTATTCCATTTAAGAAGTTCCGGTTTGATTAAAATTAACATAGATCGTGGTCGACTGGCTGAACTAAACTTTCCAGTACTTACAATAAATGATAAATGCGCTTTGAGTTTTTTCGGATCAAGTAGTTAAAACTTTTGTATAAAATCAAACAAAATGAAGAATGAAGCTGAGTAAGCTTACACCCATAAAAAGTTGACTACACCACACAACTCCGCACATTTTCAATCATAACCTCCTCACGGCACTTAACCCACCGGGGTACGATTCGATAATATTCTCATTTTATTGTATTTAGCTCTACTTCAATCCCTCTATGGCAATCCTCAAAAAGTTTTTAACACAACATAATTTGTTGATTTAATTAACTTTGTTGGACCTGAGTGGGTTACGTGCTCAAAATGCATCATTACAGTGACAACCACTAACGATCCATCGAGTGGTGTCAATATAATCATGAGAATTTTATTTGTTCTAGATATTAGTAGATGGATATTTGGGTGACGACTTTTTACAATGACGTTTCGATACAAACCAAGCCTTGTGTCGCGGCGACTTTACAAACATACAAATCACTGACACAAAGTACACCCAAAGTCGGGACAACAATTTGTGAATCACACAAAGTGTTGTCCCGTGTGGGAATCTTTACCACAACCTCTGGCTTCACAGTCATTGTCACTAACCTCTGTGTATCTAGTATACACAGAGCCCCTAGACGGCTGTGGCAAGTGGCTCTAATTGCGCGCTCAAAACTGTGAATCTCATAATAAAAGTTTTCGTATTTGCGGGTTTGCGCGCGTAACACCGTCATTCTATTCGTTTGTCATTCTACTAGATTAGAGTTAATGCCACGGGCAGGAGCTCAGACCAGTCTTAATCTATGTATGCATTTTTTCGAGTGAGCATTGGTTGAAGGTTACCTTCTGTACTCTCGGTATTTTGTGGTTAAAAATTTGTTGTACAATTAATTGTCACAAATACAAATCAACTTTATTCGCAGTAAATAACGTATACATAAACAGGTGTTGAAGTACCTACCTATAATAATGTCAGTTCAAGCCTCTTTAACTATTGACTATTGATTAGTTTATCTTTTAATACATTAATATATTAATAGATACATTATATATATTTTCAAACAATATTGTTTAAAAAAATATATATTTTTAATGGAATAAATTCTTCAATATTATTAATTACATCATAAACACATTGTACATTGAATTATTTAAAATGTAGAAATTATTTAATGGAAATAATAAAAACAAAATATATTTTCTAAAAGTCAGTTTTTTAACAGGTATGTTAGTAAACCTGCTTAGTGGTAGTCACTTTTACCTAATTAAACGCCGCGTCTGTAGTTTATTTATGTTTTAAGTCCATACTGATTTTGTTTTATTATAGAACTAGCTGTGCCCGCGACTTCGTTCGCGTGGAAGTTGGGTTTATATTAAGGTAGTTTATATTACAATTCAACTTCTGTGTAAAACATATTGTAAACATGCTCCACAATGCTCTGTAGCATCTATGGATATTTGGGCCTAGCTTTAATCAGGGCCCAACATATGGCAGGGCAAGCCAAGCAAATGCCCAGTGCAGCAAAATGAAGGGCGACAAAGTTTATGGCGCCAGACGGTTAGAAGACAAATTATTAAAATTCCCACGACCACACCTCGACAAAAAAGTGATTTGCATCACATCAAATACTATTAATATTGAAAAATTCACCCACCACGCGAGTAACTGGGGCGGTTTCGAGTTAAATGAAGCTCGAAACCGCCCAATTACTCGTGCGAAATTTTGAGTTAAGGAGCTTCGATTCTGACTCCGAAAGGTCGAAAATTCCGATTGATTTTAAACCTCCGACTCCAACTTCGGCTCCGACACTTTTAAATCGGACCTTTTAATCGGAGGTACCTAGCCGCTCCTTCAAGATAATTTATACATAGGTAATAAAGGTATGATGGAAAAAACTCTCACAGATTCCCTATGATCGCAGGTTATGTCCTGCCCGAGCGATCTTTTCCGAGTCTAAAGTACACCTACTTTGTGTCCGTGTTTGTACCGCGGGAATGCAATGTTTTAAAACTATTTTGCGGGGGCAAAATAGTTTTAAAACATTGCATTCCCGCGGTACTGTGATGCGTGTTTAAACCAACAAACAACATTCAAACGTTTCTAAAAGATATACTCAGATATCTTTTTTTGTGTTTAAATACTATTTCTAAACTTATTTCAATATTTTTTTTCACTCACTTTAGAAGATTAAAATATTATTTTATAATGTCTACATTGGTGAATTTAAAAATAGGTGTGTCAACCTGTCGCAAATTAAGATCATCATATATTCATATCCCTCTTCGTAAGAATTTCAGTTTTTTTTTTTAAATCAATTTTCCTGATTCTTTTTAATTTGTATTTAAACGCCATCTATTTTCAAAACTGGATAATTTTATTTTTATACTTGATGATTTTATATTAAACTATCATGCATATTAAACGTAGGTAAGCAAGGTATTTAACCTTAAATTATTCACGCGATCAAGACCCGTAATACATATATTTTCATAATGTGTACAAATCGCGAAAGTTTATTAACATTTGTAGGTAAGCAATTTTGGCACTCAGAAGAAATCGAATCACAGATGGCGCCACGTGTTTTATTTTGATGTAACGCGGACTTAATCTTTCATTTTTTTTTAAGCAATGAACATTTATAAATTCTAGAAAATATATAGTAATTACTGTTTATTTGTAATGTAATATTGTTTTTCATTTCTACATTTATAACATAATCACTATTCATGCAAAACAATGATAAAGGTGCCTATTGGAAGTGATTATTAATATGAAAATTTGTTAAACAAAATAAACATGTTAAAGTCGAAAATAAAAGCTTGTATAAATAAGTATACATTTAGAAAAATACTTAAAAAAATAATAAAAATAATTTTAACACAACACAAAAAGAGACTCGCAAATAGGGAGTCGATCCTCCGACCTCGCTCGTTTAATACCGCTACTTGTGCCAATAGACCACCTCAGCTGATGCAAACACGGTTAAAATAGCTGATGTTAAGAAAATTGAAAATGTTGTGTTTAGCTCCTAATAGTTTTAGCGTGAAGTTATTGTTTCCATGGGTTACAATTGTAAATAATGTCTTATTGTGAAAAAAATTGTGAAACCATAATGGTTCGACAAAACATACGTTGCTGCTCAATCCCCATAGACGATAGCATAATGATTTATAGTGCAAGTAATGACCTATAGTATTTACAATAAAAATGCAAATTTTCATGAAGATCCGTCAAGTAGTTATTGTTTTATAACGATAAATAGCTACAGACATTATCCATCATTGCTTAGCTCCTATGCGAAATAGCGTGATAAATTATAGCCTATATGTTAATCCAGACTACACATACAAAATTTCAACCGAATCTGTCCAATAGTTATTGCGTGATGCGTGTTCAAACAAACAGACAGACAGACAGACATTTCTAAAAATGTAGGAATGTGTTTAAATACTCTTTTCGAACATTTCCCAATTTTTTTTTTCACTATGTTCGGCCATGTACAGACACGTGAAATTTACAATTTTATTATATGTATAGATATAGATAGATAGCATGATTCAGTATTCACGCGCGATGGCTTATTATTAGCGTATTTCATGTATAACTTTGGTGTTTCTATACCGACTTCTATTAGTATTTTTTATGGAATAGTTAATTATGTTAACTTTTTTAATTAGGGATGACTCAGAGTGTTATAAACGTAAGAGTAGACAAATATAATCAGAAAGCTTCGAACTACTAAGCTATTGGGAGTTACACGTGATATTGTGAGTCAACCATAAAAGATAGACATATGCTGTCGTAGGATATTTTTTATATAATTTTAAGGAGAACATTTCCGTCATACATGATTTCTGTGTAGCTTTAACTATTACGGTTGCACACGCGACGAAAGCTTAAAAAATGGAGTAACTTCTCCCGTTTTCCTTCACTGCTCTGCTCCTATTGATTGTAGCGTGATGAAAAGTATACTATAACCTACTCAGGAGTATGAAAAATAATTGTACCAAGTTTCGTTAAAATCCGTCGAGTAGTTTTTGTTTCTATAACGGTTATACAGACAGACAGACAGACAGACAAAAATTTTACTGATTGCATTTTTGGCATCAGTATCGATCCCTAATCACCCCCTGATAGTTATTTTGGAAATATATTTCATGTACAGAATTGACCTCTCTACAGATTTATTATAAGTATAGATGAAACTACTACTACACTATATTAAAATGTCAATTTTGGTTATGTTTTTTATTTTATGAAGCTGAAATCTATAGATCGTATTTTGGCTTAGCACAAGTTAAGTTTAAGTAAAACTAGAAGACCGTTAATTTTTTTTTGTCATAGTGCACGCTTAGCTTAATCTCAAAACATTATATCAACAAAGTCAACGGTCAGCGTGTTTTTGTAATGTTTTACCTAAGCTAAGCTTAAAGCCAAAGTTCGCTCTATTATAGATCTCAGCCTTAAACTAGCCAATGATGATCTTCAACTGCTTTCAAACAAACTTTTCCCCGCTCTCCCCTTTAAGGATAAAACATTAAAACGAGCACGTATATTACCAAAAGATAAAGCAGTTGTTAAAGTATGTACCCTCACATTTCACTGTTACATCTAAGCTCAAGCCATACCGTCAGTGTCACTCACTAAGACATCAGCTAGGCGCATGCAGATGTTATGCATCAAAATTTACCAGACGCGTCATACAGCATCGCTACACGCAACTGATTTACATGTTTTCATTTAGTTTGTAGATAGAACAGAAGTTGTTCAGAATGTTACTAAATTAATCTAAGGATCTTAAAATTGTTGTTTTTAAAAAAGGTATCTAGCAATTTAAGTTGCATTTGAATAGCATATTATATCGTTAACTCCTCTAACTAGTGGTAGCGGATCCATGTCGTTAATATAATTCAATGATTATTTATGTGAACCCGCTTACTGACATGAAGGGAGCGCCAGTGGAATTCAAACCCACGCTCTCTCGATTGCGAGTATGGTGCAGTGCCTTTGTTTTATTTCCCGACTGTGCTAGAAGGAGGGTTATGTGTTTACTGTCACGCCACCCAACGGCAGGCATGTTTAAATGAGTCAATACATTTGCTATTAAATCAAAACAGATGTCAGGGCAACATAAATAAATTAGTGATTTAAACATTCTCCGGCATGTATGTGTTTCTTTGGCACGCTCTAGAGCCTAAATGGTTTGATGAGTTCTTGCTTGGTACATCCTAATTAGAAACAACATAAAATGGCGAATAATATTTTAGTTATTATTTTTTCCCGTCGAGTTTGTGTTTATGTAAATAAGTGCAATGTATAAAATAAATAAATGTATACTACAAAACAGAATGTTGCTTGTTTTATTTTATACATTGCACTTATTTATATTTGAATATTCCAAAATATTTTTTTAGAAACAAATAAAAATTGGTTATTAATTTCACTTAATTTCGATCAAATAACAAACAAATATAATTTTAATTAATGTTAAAAGTTAAGTATCTTAATGTGTAAAAAATATGTTTGACGCTCAACCTCATAACTTCATATGGCAGAAGCTTAAGGTTTTGGGAAAGCACTACACTAAACACTAGCCCAGCGCTAACTAATGTTTATCGCAATAACTGATTTCAAAGTGTAGAAGCGCGCAGAAACTCAGAAATATTCAAACATCACCTTCTAGCTTTAGAAACTATCTCAAATTCTAAACTAATTACCCTACAAATCGACCCACTATTCGCATCCATAAGAGACACTTATCAAATTTCAGAGCTAAAACCGCAGCGTCCCTTTTAAGCCTTTGGCTAACAGAATTGAATACGAAATTAACCCAACAACGAAATAATTTAAGAGCCATTGTTCACAGCTACAGGATGATTTTAGCACGATTTAAATACAAAAGCGAGACAAAGGTATTCCTAATATCCAATAGAAGTTGTCGGTGATAGTTCTCCGAATGCATTACCCATTAATATTCTCAAAAAAACCAACACTACAACATACTCAAAATTAAAAAGAATTGTAATTTTTACGGATCGATACAGCTCAAACCTAAGAAATATGCTTCAAAGTCTTACAGGCCCGTCATATTTTGTCACATGTATCAGTAAACCCGGAGCTACAACTGATAGACTACTAGAATCCTGTCTAGATCTATGTAGTGACTATGATAAATACGATTATGTAATATTGATGTGTGGCAGTAACGATAAAAATCCTATTCATGTACAATCTCTCTTATATTACTATGTGAACAAACTGACTCATACAAATGTCTTAGTGTGTAACATTCATCAAAACAGAAATTTAAATGAAGTAAAACTAAATGAATTATGTCAACATATATGCTCTCAATTTGCCCATAGTACTTTCATAGGCATTGATGGTGTACTTTCTTTTAACTCATTTATTTATACTCTTTCTAGATATTTATTAAGAAACATACTTCATTTGTACCATAAACAGAGATACGAACAATATAAAAATAATGTAAATGTAAAGACTAGTAGAAACTGTACGGCTATCGCTACCCAAACTGATCATTATTCAACTCCGGTTATGTTAAATGTCGCCACCCAAACAGAAACGGAGTTTTTTCGTACCTAATAATTTAGAGTCTAATAATTATTTCACTTTATTACACCACAATGTTCAAGGTATGAAATCTAAAGCAAGTGAACTAGAGCTCTTATTACACTCTAGGAATATTGACATTTTTTGTGCAAGCGAAACCTTTTTTCTAGACAAATGTGCAGAAATATTACAACTCCCTGGATATAGGTTGGCTAATTATTTCTCTAGAAAGGATAAACGGAGGGGTGGAGTATGTATATACGTTAAACATTCTATATGTTTCCATAAATTGGACTGGATAACTGAACTCTCAACAGAACTACATTTTGAGTGTTGTGGTATACACATTACAGACACGAATTGGGATATCTTATGTATGTATAGAACTCCAAATGGTAATTTCCAATTATTTATTGACAAACTCGAGATATTATTATTCAAGCTAACTATTAGGCCTAGAAATATGCAAAAAAAACTATTCATCTTAGGAGACTTCAATGTGGATACACTTTCTGTAAGCACAAAAAGTAAACAATTCGTGGACATTTTAAATAAATTTAATTTAAAATTAACTATACAAAATCCAACTAGAATAACTTTACAATCCGCTACCTGTATCGATAACATCATCACAAACCATAAAAAATGTATAACAGAAATTCTAGACCTAGGTATTTCGGATCATACTGGTCAAGTTATCAAAATACCTTGTAGTTTGAGTTTTAAAGAAGAATTTTGGTATGTAAATAGACGGAATATAAAGGAAAATAGGGATTTATTTCTAAAATACATAGCTCAAATAACATTTCAAGAGGTATATCAAGAATCAGATGTCAATGCGGCCTACATGAAATTCATTGAACTGTTTTCACTCATTTTTAATTTATGCTTTCCTATAATTAAAACGAAAATTACATATAAAAAAAAAACTACATGGAAAACTAAAGGTATTGTTACATCAAGTAAAAATAAACGAAAAATATATTTGCAAACCAAAAAAAATAACTGTAAAAATATTAAACAAAAATACAATAAATATTGTAATATTATGAAAAAAGTTATAAAAGAATCGAAAAAGTTATCTAATATAAAATACATAAAAAATAGTGATAATACAACCAAAGCTAGCTGGGCTTTAATAAAACAACATACCCAAGCAACAAACTCATTAAAACCTACTATTGATTACATTCATCATAATAACGAAGAAATCAGATCACCAACAAATATAGCAAACTCATTCAATAAATTATATGTTACACAAAATTATAATCCGAATGTCGAGTATAAGAACGAACTACCCATAGAAAGAAACTCGTTCTCCATTTTTCTTTTCCCAGTCGATAGACGTGAAGTTGTAAACATTGCGAATAATCTCAAAAATAAAACTAGCTATGGTGTAGATGGTATTCCAGTAAATATTGTTAAGAATAGTATAACATATACTGCAGATGTCCTTGTTTATATTATAAATCTTATGCTAGAAACTGGTGTATTCCCAGACTGTCTAAAGATAGCCGTAATTAAACCTTTATATAAAAAAGGAAACAAACGGGATATGAACAATTACCGACCTATAGCTCTTTTACCTAGTTTTTCCAAAATCTTTGAGAAGGTCATACATAATAGGTTGATTACATTCTTTGACCGTCACCAAGTGCTAAGCCCCTATCAATTCGGCTTTCAGAAAAATAAAAGCACTTCATCGGCCATTTTCAAGCTTTTCGATAGCATATGGGATAACATAAATAAAAAAAAGAGATGCACCGCTGTATTTCTTGATATGTCAATGGCTTTTGACTGCGTTCAATTTGACATCCTCTTAAATGAACTTGATGTTATTGGAATTAGAGGTGTAGCTAGAAACCTAATAGATTCTTATTTAAAACATAGAAAACAAGCTACAGTTATTGAATCATATGACAAACGTAACAAAACTTTGAATTATACACAGTCTGTATTTGAAAACGTATTGCTAGGTGTCCCTCAAGGGAGCATTCTGGGACCGTTATTATTCTTAATTTATGTAAATAATCTTCCAAAATTAATAAACCATTTATGCGTAATGTATGCTGATGATGCCACTATTTTTATTTGTAATAATAAATTTAAATGACAATGAATACGTAATTGAAATAAATAATACATTGAATACTGTGACAAGCTGGCTAAAAGCTATAAATTTAAAGGTAAATCTTACAAAAACTAAGCTCATAGAATTTAGAAATTACAAAACTAAACCACCGAAGTTAAATATATTAAATTCAGGCACTAACATAGAAGAGGTTGATCATATCAACTTTCTAGGTGTCACGATCGATCATCATTTAAATTGGAAGAATCATATAGAGAAGATAAATAAAAAAATATCAACCTTCAGTTATGCTTTATCCATACTTGTCGAAACGACCTCTGAAAACACTGCTAAGTCAGCTTATTATGGTTATGTGTTTCCTTTACTGACTTACGGTATTATATACTGGGGTAATTCGACTGATATACAATCCACCTTCATCTTACAAAAAAGATGTCTTCGTACTATCTACAATATGCGAAATATCGAGTCACTAAGATCTGTGTTTACCAAAGAAGGTTTCCTTACACTTACGGGCATTTACTTGTTGGAGCTGTGTCTGTTTGTCAAAAATAATATATCATATTTTGATCTCAAGTGTCATCACAAATGTAATTTAAGAAATAAATACAAATATAATTTAGTTTTACCTAATATAAAGAATATGATTTATTATAAAAGCACATACATCACAGCAATCAGAGTATTTAATCACTTACCCATAGAGATTAAACAACTAGAAGGAATGTTATTTAAAAAAACATTGAAAAAATGGCTAACTGATAATGCTTTTTATAACATGTCTGAATATTTTGCCACTAAGTAACAATCTCTGTACTGTACAATTTTGAATTACCTATTTAAATAAGAAATTGCAACGCCCGTACGGGCAGACTGTTGGAACTAATTGTTTTTCTTGTCATCTATGTACACAGTTTATGCAATAAATGTCTTTGTCTTTGTCTTTTGTCTTTGGTTTTAGCAGTAAAATGGGTTATGAAAGATTTATTACTATTTTTAAAGTCTAATCAGTATCACTTTACAATACACTTTGTACAAGTTTATATAATACCATCACATGTATGAAAACTTGTAATTGGCCTTCTGCTCTTTTTTCTGTTTTTTCTCTTCAGCTGTATCTGTATAAATCTGTATCTGACTGCTAGCGTACTCACTAATCGGCTAGTTTGTAAATAAAACAACTGAAAGTCTCTGTTTGAACGTATACCTATATAGGATATATCCTGGTTCCATAAAATACTTCATAGTTTTACGGACGCTCTGGTATTTCAAAATGCAAGTTTTTACCCACAAACATTATTTTTATGAAGACGTGCGTTTACTACCAAAATAAGTTTGTTGAATAAGTTCATTTTGCAATCCTGTAATACAAGCTGGAGACGTTAACAGTACATTATTAACCCCTGTAATAAAGCGATCCCGGGTAACTCTAACAGTTAATTAATAAACCTTCGCCGCGGTCACTAGTGGGGTTAACTGAAGAGTTAAAACGGTTAACGTTACGACATTGTTTAACCGTTTTATGGGATTGACAGAACTTGTTTTGTTTTTGGGGTTAAATCGAATGGGAAACTAAAGTTTTGCCTTTAAATTATTGTTTAATTTGGAACCATGCGGACTTTGTCATGTTGTGTTAGTCATGTAGATAGTTGGTTAGGTTGTAGGGTCGTAACATTGGCGGTGGCATTGCAAGAAATATATGAGTTCGGATTGCAAGTAAGCAAACCCTCATACATATCTTAAAAAAATATTGTTTTGTTGTCGATGTGAAAAAAATATGTTGCTGTTGAGAACAATTTGGTTACAGTTATGACAATGTTGTCTCCGAGGTAGGTCCTGTATAGAGATTATTTTCTGATGATGTCACACAAGTATGTATTAGTATATTATCAGGAGATTATAGCGTGAAATATTTAAAGGTACGAACTTTTATCAAAGTAATTACCCAACGCGTCGTTTCGATCGAAATGCACCGATATCGTGGTATAGTGACTAAAGCTGCTGAGCGATGTCTCGTAAGGCGCCGAGATTTTTAGCTACCCTCACCTGATCTTCACCTGGGTGTCAAATTCTAGTATGTCGCAGTAGGTGATCATGAGACACATAACCTCGATCCTGCGCCATATTTCATTACGGACGAATTTTACGATTCATACGTAATAGTCGCGTTGAATCGTCTACTCTCATCAAGCACTGAACTCTAGTATTATAAAGGACAGTGATATCAAGTTATTAAACCTGAGATAGGATTAGTTACGATTTAAATAGGATTATTTGCAGTGAGAGGTTGATCGAGGTACCTATAGTCTACAGGTGCCTACTAATTACTAGTTAGGTATATTAAGTTACAGAACGAATAATATATCGCCTTTGACTTCAATTTACCTACATCCATATAGCAGTAGAATTTATATTTAAACCCACTACAAACCAAGGCTCTAATTAATTTATAGCTATCTACTTAACTTTGTCTAATTTCAATAATGTTAGTTCACATTAGAAAACCACCGGCGTATGAGACAAAAAGTTATCACCTATCTTCAAAATAGTTAAGCCATTCCGATTAAATGGGCTTGCTTATTAAGTTGGTTGTCTGAAGCGCTTACAAACACTGTCTACACGAGTTCATTCAAAGTTAAGTTATAAGAGTATAATTATGTTGAATAGATATATAACGTACCTACGAGTATTGTAGGTAGTTCTACTAACTACGTTTGTATTTTGCCTATTATTCACTGCCTATTTTTGTGATATTCAAATTATTGATAAATTATTAATTACTAGGTTTGCTAAATAAACCCCAACCAAATTCATCCATCTCTCTGGGCGCTTTGCCACGACAAACATACACACACAAGGCACATAAGGTACTCGAGGAACTTATAGGTTTTTATTTTAACATTAAGTTTAACGTTCACTTATAAATTAAGATTGCAATTCAATTGCAACAGCAAGATTGTGCTTAGTCGAAGCGGTGCTGCCTGTAACTGTAACTCAGTTTATCCAAGGCACACACACAAGCTGTGTTGCCGATCACATGAGTAGAAGCGCAGCTTATTATTTAAAAAATGCTAAGTAGGAAAGAGGAAAGCCTTTTACAAAGGGCAATGCTGTATTTGGACACAATGGTCAATTCTTATTGCAAAATTGAATTGTATGTGAGCGCCATCTATCATCACCCTTTACTATTAAAACTTTGTGTTCGAGTCTATTGTCACTATTTCTAGTCAATTCCAAATTAATCTAACAGATGGCGCTTTTTTAATTTTGAAGGTCCTTTTTGGCAGCTTCTCTTTTCATTTTTTAACAGCTTTTCACCACGCGGCTTCGCCCGCTACTTATTGCGGGCGAACCCAGCCAGCCAGCGCGATTGGCAACCCCCAACGAATTTTTTTCGAACTACTTAGCTCTTATTGTTGTTAAAATGTTATTTTTTTATATTTTGCGGGTTTTTTCAAAATTCCTAATTTTGGTTTTTTTACTCGCGATTGCCACGGAAATGGTATATGCGTTTGGGGTAAGAGGTGTATGTGTGTGTGTCTGTGACCATTTTTCTTGGAAACGACTAGGCCGATTTGAAAACAGTATTTTGCGTTGTATAACTCTCATTTTCCAATATGTTCTTAGCTAAGTGTTATTGTTCTAGACTGCCAGGGGACGCTACAGTGCTGATGTTTATCCAAAACGGTTATTATATTTTTCTCGGAGATGGCAAAGGAGATTTGGAAACCGCTCTGCAAAATTCTCATTTCTGAGCATGTTCTAGTTAAGTTTTAATGTTAGACCGCCAAGGGGCGCTACAGTGCATGCACTTGATTTAAGATAAGGTCGAGCTCATTTTTTTATTATTAATAAAAAGGATAGATACCTATAATAAACGGTAACAATGAAATATTTACTTTAAACATCTGTAAGTACCTTGTTTAATTTGTAAAAAATGTCTAAAAAGTTAGAAATAAAAAATAAAATTTTAAATTGTAAAAACTCACGACGGGCGGACGGACGACAAACGGAATTAAATGTTTTTTTAAATCCCTCAACTAACAGGAGGCAGGTAAATAACTTAAGAAAATCCGTCGGGGTCACATGCAGAAAAATATTTGAGTTAGATTCGGGGCAGTAAATGGTAGAAACCGACGGCAATTTTTTCTGACTTATTTAGTTCAGTCAGAAAAATTTTGCCGTCGGGGTCTACCCCGTTTGTAAAGTAATTGGCAAGAAATGCCTATAAAAATTACTTTAATATTCGGCCTGCGACATCATAATTTGTTAAAATGCTCTCTGTAACGAAGCAATAACAAAAGCCGTGATAGTTCTTTAAATATCGACTAGATAGCGCTGCGAGGGCCCAACTCGCGAGCATCAAGGGATAGAAAAATTTGAGATTTAGTAACATAGTCCAGATAGGTGGTTCGCTTCTGGCCCCGGTTTGGCTATCTTCATCTAAAATGCAATTATTGTATTTAATTAGTTCCACTTAGATTTTTGATGGATTTGAAAGTAGACTTACCCCCGTATTTAAAAGTAATAGCAGTTACTTAAGTAAAAGTAATTACTTAAGTAACAGTTTCCATTTTATAGTTAAGAAAATGGGTTAAGTAAGAAATGTCAAACGTTAGAATACTTAGACAAGCAATAGTCACCGATATCATTACTTGAGTAATAGCTTTAATTAAAAATGTTATGTAGAGGTTATTTTTCTTAAAAGGGTATTTTAAAAATATAGTAGGTTTGAAAAATAAAAACCGTTTATTTGGCGCTATGCCAGTCAGTGCGTAAATAATACAATAATAATATACAATAATATAATAAATATAAATTAATACATTTGTTTTTTTATAATTTAAAAGCAAGTTATTTGATGTAAACCAGTCAAGAACCAATGTGAGGGACCTATTTACTTCCTCAGAGTAATCATTTTTACGATTGGTTTTGAATATAAAAGAAGTGTCATCAGCAAATAGAACAATATTGCTTAAGTTACTAGTAAAAAAATACAGATCGTTTTTATTCACCAAAAATAGACAAGAACCCAGAATTGATCCTTGTGGTACGCCTATACTCACTGTTGATCCGGATGACCTTATTTCGTTAATGTCAATATACAGCATTCACTCACTAAGATAAGAAGCAACAAGATTAAGCGCTGTACCCGTAATGCCGTAATGTCTAAGTTTCAGCAGAAGTGCTACTATGCACCACACAATCAAATGCTTTTGAGAGGTCGCCGAAAACACTGATGGCGTTGAGTTTTGCTAGGCACTAAATATGTGCTTTAGTAGTTTAGCCTGCATCTACGGTCGAACGACCCTTTGTGAATCCATATTGTTCACTGTGCAGTAGATTAATAGATTTAAAATGTCTTTCTAACTGCATTATAATATAATGAAGGAGTACGTAGGTAACTCGATATGTTTTGGGATAAGAAAAATTATACAAGGCATAATCAAAATTTATCCAACGTTTTTCTTCATCCTCTATACAAAGTTCTATTTGCCTCTAAACCAACTATAAAAACACTTTTGACTATCATAATACGATAAGTCTGACATTGCAACTTCGTAGGCGGCCACGTCCTCTTCAGCACGTGAAAAAAAAATCCTTTTATTTTTTTCTTAATTATGGCGAACAAAAAGAAATCACAATCGGTGGGTGGATCAAGGTTTCAACACTGGATTCTTCAAAATGATTCTGGGAAGCCCAGTCTATGGTCTTTCGCAGTGCTTAGAAAACTCTTGGCAATGCTACTGTTGTAGAATATTCCAAGTTAACAGATCTATGATTTTCCAACATTGTTGTCGACACATTCCCGCTGCGAGAGAAAAACCTAGGCACCATTTTTTTCCAACGTTATAAGGTTTTTGCCGCTTTGTCGGCAACTCACACTCACACTTGTTTGTTACAATTTATAAAAAAATAGATGTCATGCATCATATAGGTATATCCGTTAAAATCTTAACTCATAACATCATAGCGCTACTCCATACAGTTGTAGTGTCATTCTTTAATCGATTTAGTGCATCTGTTATCTTGTAAAAGTCTTAAAAGCTTTAAGATTTTAGAAAAATGAGAATTCCACCTTCAAAACTAGAGGCCACAAAAGAGCCCGAAATAGTAACTTATTGTTACTACTTCGGGCTCATTTGTGGCCTCTATTAAAGTATTTAGTAGAGAAAAAAATGTTTTTTTGTTTTTTTTATCAGGCATTTCCTTATTTGCTTCTGGTGTTATTAAGATTTGATATGGAATTGTTAACTCCTTTCTGTTGATCACCTATCTTCAAAACGGCTGAACCACTTCGATAAATCGGGTTTGCTAAAAAAAACCTAACCAAAACCATACATATCATTGGGACTACAAAGAACCATATAAACTTTTACATTTATATCTTGTTATTAAATAAAGAGTGAATTTAGCTCAAACTTTAAAACAGAAACAGTAAAAATTAAATTATCTATAGATGTTTGAACTTTGGACTCTTGATATTTCTCGCCATTAGCGCCGTATCCGCAGTATAAATGGTTGATAGATTAACCATAAGTTAAGCAATAGGCCACCAGAGAGCGTTGTTAGTGATACTATCATAAAAATAATAAATTATTTTAGCGAAAAACTCAACCATGGAGACTGAAATTATCACATTCAGAAAACGCCAGATACTGCATAACAGTACATTGACACATTCATTAAACCACTGTTTAAAATCAATTTAAATGTTTAAAATTGCCCTCTTGGCCAATTCTAAACTTAAAATGTGATATACTTCATAAAAAATAACACAAACAGGAACAGCACTAATAACCAACAAACATTCCAAAAAGGTTTAACCTGTTTGTCGTTTTTTTTTATGAAATATATTGAAAAATAATAATGTTGAAAATTTTATTTCTGTAAAATGAGTATTTTTTTAAGTTATGACGATCTTGCAATAAGTGAGCGATTTGTTCGACCCGGAATCATTAGGTACAGGCTGGGTGTTAGGTATATATGAGGATGAACGTTCGGGAAAAATCCACTCGGCTTTGCCGAACACATACACTAGATGTGCCGACCCGCTTAAGTGTGTAGCCTCCATTTTCTAAGGTACGTTATTTTTTGTACAAGAACAATAACGTAAACGTATGTTTAACAGTAATTGTTATGCTGCTCGAATGGTTTTCTTATGATAGCGTTTCGCGCGCTTACAAAGTCAGACTTTTAATAGGCTACCATGTGAATACCTTTATAAATATGGAATAAGTTGTAAATGCGCTAAGTAAAACACACGTTAACGGGCGATAAAAGCTCTTAAGATTACACTAATTATCGTAAAAACCCAACTACACCATCGCTTAAATACACCGATTCGTATAATTTCAGTGATCCATTTTGGCGCAGAACCAATTATCATGTGAGCGTAATGGTGCGAGAAATTCACACTGCTTCGTTTATTTTCAATTAATAGATAGCTTTTACGATTACGAAATCATATCTTGTCACACCCTTTTCCCTAACGTATAATTTTCAATCATTTCAATAGAATTTGGTTCACGATTTAACTGCAGCATAATTCAAAATAATTAGACCATTTCTTTTCTTTTCGTGCTTTCAAGATCCTAAAATATAATACTAATGCAGTAAAGTCTTTTTACAGCTACGACGTTTTGCATACGTACGTTTTGTACGTATTCTCGTATGTAAGTTCAGTCATCTTACAATCGAGACTTCATTTTTATTATAGACTTCTTTCGATACAGACATTTTGCTCATACGGACGTTTCACAATTCGACCATACGAACCTAACCCCTTTTAACTACCTCTGCGACTTCCAAGTTCAAATATGTATACTGTAGGTCTTAACCGTTGAGTCCCCGTTCGTATACTCGCTATATATTGAGTTTAATTTCAAAACCACAGCTCTATAAAATAAGGTCACAGTTGCTATGTTAGATCAGGATTATCGGTGTAATTAACTTGTCATTAGTCGTTAAATTAATTAGTTGGTTATAATTTATGTTATCCATAGGCTATACATATTCATCAGCAGATTTTGAATGTAACACTGTATTGTTTCTTCCTAGCCTTGTAACATTTCAGTCCCACAGCAGGGATATACCTATTAGGATTACATTAACAAACTAAAACTACCAAAGACATTGGACAATAATATAACGGAGGTATGCAAAAAACTCATGACTCAAACGTGGACACAAAGCTAATGCCCCAGTAAATCCTCTAGATGCCTTACAACCACAAGCTGACCAAAACAATGTACCAGACCATAAATTGTTAAATTCCGACCACACTCAGGATTAAGTACTGCAATAATAAAGTTAAAAGCCTTAAATCTATTCGGACACCAACGACTTATGCAAAGGGATATCTAATATATAAGATTCTCGTGTCACAGTTTTCGTTGCCATACTCCTCCGAAACGGCTGGACCGATTTTGATGAAATTTTTTGTGCTTATCCGGTACCTATGAGAATCGGCCAACATCTATTTTTCATACCCCTAAGAGTTTGTTTCTTTGTTTAAACGCGATAATCTCAGGAACTACTGGGCCGCATTGAAAAAAAATTTTAATGTTGGATAGCCCATTTATCGAGGAAGGCTATAGGTTATAACATCACGCTACGACCAATAGGAACGGAGCAGCAATGAAAAATGTTGAAAAAACGGGCAAAATTTACGCAGACGAAGTTGCGCGGGTCAGCTAGTTAAATATAAAGATAAGCACGCTTTATGAAACATACGTTCTAAATTTGAATTTCCAAGCGTCAACGTTCGTTGTTGGAAGTTCAGGCTGACTCTTTATTTTATATTTTTGGATGTTTTTACACAGTAGTATACCATAAGATTTGTGAGTTCAATTAATTAAGATAGAACTTGCATCCAAAATTAACGATAAAATAAGCTTTTATATATAACTATTGGGCACGTTCATTTTTTGTAATAGATATCAGAATAATAACTAAAGGACAATATTAACTAATTGATTAAAACTAATTAAAACTTAAAACGAGAAGGATGTATAGAGGTCATAGGTCCGATTCCCATCTGGGTTGAATATTTTAAAAAGACCTATATAATGGTACCCCACACGATGGGGTAGGTGAGAAAAAAACCACATCGCCACTTTACAGACTCCCCTTTATGTAAAGTGGGGATGTGACTTTTTTTTCTCACCCACTATACCCTCAAAAAAAAATAACGGGTACTGATAAACTTTTTAAGGTAAAATAAAAGTGTCGTATTTGTGTACGATAGTGCAATAGATGAATATTATATTTAACTACATAAATTATAGTTCTTTCATACTGATAAATAAAGTAATTCGTGCAAAATTATTTGTGTGCTTTAAATAGGATGATGATAGCAACTATCTCGGTAACTCTTGTAGAGTTACCGAGGTAACTGCTATGCTGGACAGATGTACTTTTTTTGCACAATATAGTTTGTACAGCTGTCGTCTTTGGCACATAGAATGTATACATCAATTAAGACCATCTAGTCGATGAAAAAAACCTGCACTAATAAGTATTTCCCCGGGTTTTTTTCATCGAAATAGAACCATCAAAATAGCTTATGCTTTCAGGGTGAGCGATGGAAGCGATATGCTACAAGTATATTGTAATAATAGCATTTTAAAAAGTGGCATGAGTTTCTATTGCCAAGTTCGTTTCTCACTGGCTATTGCAAACTTGGCATTAAATGTAGTTTCATTCTAGTCTAAATTTTGTTTGCCGTTCATAATAGTTGCATTCTGTAACCTTAGTGAATCAAGTACTTATACTTTGTCGCGACATGATACGGTAGATACGAAAAACGTTAACAAAACAGCGATATACGGTATGCTCAAAAGAATATATCGCTTCGTCTCCAGAGATTTTTAGTAATAAATCTCTTCTGTCTAGTGGGACCTTGGCTTTTGCTTATTTATCAAGATCATTTAGTTGGGCGAAGGGGATACAAGGATTTTGTTCCAACTCGTCGCCTTGGGTGCATTTAGGGTATAACGGTTACTCGTTGATTTCGCAATATTCAAGGGACAAACTAAGTAAAACGAACCACTGTTGTGTGGATGCATTGTTAAGATTTACGGTCACCTTTCGTGTTATGTTTATTTTTATTACTGCTATATAATGTTCTATAACTTTGAACGACATTTTCTTTGTAGACGTTTTTCTTTGTGTACGAGTAGTAGATATAATTTAAATTAGGTATATTCTTTATAGTATTTAGTATAATTTTTTCGTTGAACGTATTAACATGACATTAAAATAGATAAAAGAATAAAAAATACACAATATTAAGTTCAACAGAATTTATTATTGCCTCCGACTGCATGATATTCAACATGAAGGGCATCTTGTTCCTGTATTCTTGCTGGTGAGTTTTCATAGTTTATTTTTTTTTATTTCTTATAAGAGATTTTAAATACAACTATTTGTTTTATTATTAAAGTTGTTATTTCTATGATTTGCCACTCCAAACCGCATTTGAAAGCCCTTTGATTTAATACCCCACTACATAGAAGAAAACAAAGCACGCACATTAAAGCGAACGAAATTCGCAATTTATATTTTCTTTTTAAAAAGGATGAAAATGGTAACAAAAAAATAATGTACCTAGTGACACTCGCGTCATCAAGATAAATCTTATGACGTCATCATCATCATTTGTAAATATCAGTTGAGCCTTTGAGGGGTCATGAGCGACCTCAGTCCACAAATTGAGTCTGGGTATACTTTGTGTCCGTGACTTGTATGTTTGTAAAGTACCTCGCGACACAAGGCTCGTACGCCTGCGGGAGTCGTCTTCTAAAAAAAAATATTATGCTTTAGGAGTTGGTTGACTATATTGATTTGAAAACTCTTCAGGTATTTGCAATTAAATCTTGAAGGATTTTTAGCTAAAAATTGAAGTTTAAAAGTTTTACTGGGCTTTTAAGCTTAAACTCTTATTTCAAAAACATTTTAACAATATTTTAAGCATTATGAGCTCTTTTATATAGCCATTTAAAAGTGGCTATAGAAAATCTCTCTCAAAGCTCAAAGTGCTTAAAATATTGTAATATAATAGCATGATATAAGAAATGTTCTTAAAAATATATACAAGGTTTTTTTTAATATAGCGTAAAGCTTAGGATCCAACAAGATTTTTACTTTAAGAAATCATATAAAAAAGAAAACGAATATATTTAAAACTTGCAGACTTATAAGCCATTTCATAGTACGCATAGTACGCAATTCTTGGTTATTATTGAAAATAAGCGATTATATTTCTCATCATATTGGACTGTTAGAATGATTAATTAATTAATGATAGAATACATAATTATTTGTAAAATATAACATTTTCCAAAAACTATTCCAATTTCTTTCTTGGTATAGAGCAAACCACTTTCTAGTTTACACTATACCAAGAATAACGTTGTTTAAGAAAAGGGTCATCACTTTGGATCGATTAGTTGGAAAGCATTGTTTATTTGAACATCTTAGTGGTATAAAAAATATACAAATTCATCAAAACTGACAGCGGTAGCAATAAATATCTTTCAAATATTCACGGTTATGTTTATGTTAAATAAGGGTCAGCTCCTCTCCTATCTATAAATCAGGGTAGTCCATTTTGAGCAAATCGACTTGGACATCTCCTTCTCATAGTGCCCTCTATGGCGTAGCATCAATCAGGATTTCAGCCGATATACTAAACAGCCGTTTTCCTTTTACCTACCTACTTAATACTTACTTAATTATATCTTTTAATTTAACTGATATATTTATTTATTTATTTACAAAATACTAATATCTACACTTACATATTATTTACAAAATACTTAAAATCCCATGTAACATACGAAAAAATGTATTGTAGTGTTCTAGAGGTATTAAAACTTGTTGAAATTTGTTTTGTTTTTTTTTTCAAAGTACCCGGTTAAACATAAATATGTTTATAATATTTATTACAGTTTATTACAAGATAAAAGAGAAATATTTTCTTTCATTTTGCTACTTTTAATAAAATATCCACGTACTGGCCGAAATAAAACGTCTTTACACGCAATTTGCAAAAAAGGTTCGTCGTACAAATTAAAAGACTTGTAAGTGTGACTTTAAGCGGCGATAGCTAAGGCATCGGACTCACAATCGTGAGGGCGCTGTTTCGAATCCTACCTATTATAGTACCGACGTAAACCCACTCCTAACACAAGCCTTTGAGCTTAGCTGGAGGGGTTAACAAGATTGCTAATAATATCGGACCTAATCCGACATTGCTAATTATCTTTAAAAAAGAAATAAAAAGTTCAACAAAATTCGGATTGGTTTTTTTCCCTATTCCTCTGCTGGTCAACTCGTTATTCACTAACGATGGGAAACCTTGACCTTAAAAGTATCTCAGTCCCCTAATTACACGTCCCATCGCATGAGGTCCCGTCAATCTGATCAGGTAACCCAAGATAACTGCTGTCAAAGGTAGCTTCTGTAAATTTACCGTAATTACTTTCTAAAATATTGCCTTGTAAGACAACAGACAAATTTTTGCACAGTTTTCCTTATATAAAGTTAATGACAGAGAGTGTGAGACTTGAAAGAGAAAATACTTGGAAGTTATTAAAGATGATAAAATATATTTCTAATTTTACAGAAAAAGATTTGTAGTAGCTACAAAAGTATTTTGAAGTAACAGGAGCTGTTCAGAAACGACTTCAGAATAATGTATCCAATTAGGACTTTTTCATTTGAAATTGTCATTCAATAAAACAAAGCCTCTAAAGACCATATTTAAAAAAAACATTAAGTAATTATTCCGCAAGACCTAAAAAACGAAAAAACTTTTATTGAATCAACAATGTATTTTGATTTTTAAAGCTTGTTAAAAACTTTAAAAATTTAGTGCAAGCGAGAGCGCGGAACGAGCGACAAAGAGGCACAATTGGCCTCCGCGTTCGGCAGGAAACCATTCCATCAGTATTTTCTTATGACTTTGTCGCGCTTAACTATCGTCAAGAGTATCAGTAAGAAGAGACACCATTTTATATGCTATGTGAGATAACCTACACTTGCGGCAAAATTATTTACAGGAATAATTATTATACCTATATACTAAACAATTTTACAGTTTCCAACCCATTTATCATCTTTGTCATCCTCAAAGACATATAATAAGCATAACCTATAAGGCACTTTCCTTACAGTACGTCCATTATTTTGCAACAAACAGCATCATTTATAATATTATTATCACATTCCGAAAAAAAATATAATATTTTTGTCGCTTATAAGTTCTCTTATATCTCATATAATTCGGGTGAAACCTTACACTTGCAATCAACAACAACAATATACAGTTGCTGACATCCTAATGCCGTTATATCTATTGTCTGGTTTAAATAATCTATTTTCATTTATTAGGGATTATGGTTTGCTAATGAAATTGATGGTGACGGCCAAAGTAATGATTGATGGAGTTACCTGATCATAACGAATGAATTAGCGAATAATATACTTTTTTGTGTTTGATCGATGTTTGTTGTGTATAATTTTTGAATATTTACGTACATATAGATTAAGACAATGACGTCCCAAGGATGTTTGATGATATATATAAAATTGATATTGTATAAAATGTTATAGAGTTATCATTTTTAACATTTTGATACATTATTATAGCTTAAAGCTAGATAGTGACCAAAGAAGTATAATAAGAATAGAATACCTGAGATAAACTATTGTACCTCTACTTTCATGAATAAATTTTATTATTATTAATAATAATAACAAAGTAGTCAGTATATTTGTGATGAAAAATCGTTCACCATTAAAATAAAGCACAAAAACTAAACACAATAAAATTAGCTGTCGCATTATTTTCGAATTAGTTCCATTTAACAGACAAAGCAGATATATAAGCTATATTCAGTGGCAACCCCAAGAACATCCCATAATTTTTGACCCAATGGCGTTAACCGAAGAAGTTGTACTTAGTTCCAAATGAATGGTATAAAGATAAAACGAGTTGGTCGCTATTGACATCGAGTTGGTTCAGTGCCAAATAACTTTTTGGAACCGAACCTATTAGTAATCACGCTTCAGTGTAATTACATACTCTTGTCAGAATATAATAATATGAATTGTTTTATGTAGGTCAATTTCGTTATTTGTCACAGCTTCTTCACGTCTGATGTGGGTTTGATTTCCACATGGCATAAACTTCTTTGAGGTCCATACATTAGGTTCCTATTTTAAATGTATTTTACGTTTGTAATTGGTACGTTTGTGTTGTCCCCCAAAACATTTCGATTATTACCTAGACTGTTAAGTTATCAACATTTAACAAAGTCTCAAACAAATTTGAAAGCAACTTAAAGCAACTTTAAATAAAATAACCAAAAAATACTTCTTATCTGTTTAAGACTTTGTAAAATATTCGAGAAACAGTGAACTACTGCAGGAATTGTTTCGTTATTTGTTAAAATTATAAAAGATTCAAATTAGCCGCTATACAAAAATATATAAATATTCGAAAAACAAAATAATATCTAATAGAAATTAAAATGTAACATGAATACTCATCGATTGAATTATTTCAGTAAAAAAATCCAACCCGACTCATATACAGTTAAAATAGGCAATCGAAATGCAACGAAATAGTTTAAATTTATAGAATTTAATCAGCTCTACGCAATATCAGACGATGTGGCGATGGCTGACTGTAGTGAGCTTTTGAAATATTTGATCATATGAAACATGATGATTTGTGCGTTATCCTCGTGAATCAATTTATCTTGTATCTTTTATTGAACACAATGTTATTCATAGCTACGAATAACGTCGGATAACTTCATTATCTAATACTAATGAATTACCTCCTCAATATTATCTTGTCAATGAACACAATTGTGTCCAATATACGTATTATATCTTGGATACTAACCATCTTATTTCACAACCGAGAATCGAATCACATAAACGTTACTCAGACAATTGATTCAGCAGCGTCATGGCAGTTCCTAACTAGTGTTTGGCAAGCTACGTGACCTACGTTGCATGTAACAGCAATCGTTGTCACGAGTGCGCATTATCTTGGCTATTTGAACAGATTTATGATGATGTTGGGCCTCAACATTACTTTTTGTAATTTTAAAGAATTTCTATGCTATTTTTTATAATTATTTGAAGTCCCGCCTCAGACGAATTTTTCTTCCATACATTTAAAATTATTAATGTCTTACTAAATATGTCTAAATGCCTTTTAAAATTTACAGATAGATTGACACAAATTGTTAATATTTGTCCAAGTTTAGCACGATAAAGTATGACTTAGTTACCATTTGCGAGTTTTTGTTGCCTCGTTCTTTTCTCCGGTTTTACCTATAGTTTGCGAACAGGCATTACGTGTACATGTAGAATCGACTTTTCACAAGAGTAGTATTTTGCTTCCACTTAGTTGGCATTAAAATATCTACTCACGTTTAACAACATATAAATCATGGCCGGGTTACACTACTAAAAACCTTTTTGGCATCGCTTGTTCTGGTCGCTGCCAAAGAGTACAGTTGGGCTGTGTACGATCATACTTGGATGTCTATCAAAATGTTATTACTGAGTTTGAGTTGAATAGTTTTTATAACATTAAATTTCGTCGTTTCAGTTTTAACCTTTTGACCGCCACGTCAATAACGAAAATCCGTGTTCCCCGCGACAGTTATGTAAAAATGAAAATTTTTTACTTTTTTATTTGATGTCCATACACGTCCCTGGCGGTCAAAAGGTTAAAGTCTTGTGGAAAGTTGTTGCGGCCATTTGACCTCAGATTCTAATAAATGAATACTGTTATACAAATTAGACCGATGATGGCTGCTGGGATGGATTGGATACCAAAAGCGGAGTACTGGGTGTTGTGGCATAAACTGAGAGAAGCCCATGTGTTGGAGTGTAAGTTTGAAAAATTTAATTTCGAAAAACTTGCGTTTGACAAACAACGAGTACCATAAATTACCACTAACAAATTTAAAACTGGTTCATTTTCATCAAAAACAAGGTAAAATACCAATGAATTGAGTTCATCATATCAATTTGTCAGTACAAAAGACTATTAAATATCATAGTAATAAAACTAAATAAAATGGATGAAATCTTTTGTCAAAGTATTTGTTCATTTAGGGACAATAGCAAAGACATTGATGTCAAAATGTCGCGTTATCCTGAATTTCTATTAAGACAACATATTTTTAGCTCATAGTATAAGATTTTCTATGGTTCTTATTATTGTCAATAACATTTAGTTTTTGGTTAAACTATTTTACTAGATCTACCTATATATCCTATTAAATTGTTTGAACCGATTTTGGTATTCAGCCATTAAGACATGGTCTAGTGGTTTGACAAATATATTGCAAAACCTCACATCTGATCTATACTTTTAAAAGCACGTGTGACAGGGCAAATACCCTATTTGGATAGGAGGATCGGTTACATGTGTTGGCAAAGTTTGAACGATGGCGAAAGTGGAACATTTATAGGCGCGTGAAGTGTTCACGATATTAGAACACGCATAACATGAGCATTCCAACAAATATTTGCAAAAATCTCTTTGCACGGCCATTGTAAAAAACGTAGGTATTCAATTTTCTGAACGCAAAATCTACTTCGATTTCCGTCACCATAAAATTAAAGAGGCTTCCTAATATTTTGGAAAATTCAATAAACAAAAAACGGACCCGTGTAACCACATCAGGTCAGGCACACAAAGCTCCGGCTGAATGCTCTATTTATATCCGATAAATCATGCGGACCAGAAGTTTAATCAGTCACCCGTGGATCGTAGTGGGTTATTTAAAATCTCTTATATTATGGTATTACCAGCTCTTTCGGTTTCGTAATGTTCATGTAGTTTTTATGGAGCTTCTGGTCTGTTGTATTTTTTAGTATTACGACTTTAGCATTTATCTGTGATGATAACGTTATTAACGATATCATCATTTGTATTTTCTTTTATCTAAGGACGACTAAGAACGAGAAGTTTGTGGGGATGGGAGTATGAATTAAAATATTTATAATAATATAATATCTTGGGACAACTCACACAACGCTATCTGATCCCAAACTAAGCAGAGTTTGTACTATGGAAACCAGACAACCAATAAACATACTTATATATTTCTAAATACATATATTATAAATAAATAACACAAAGATACAGAATAAACCATTGTACTCATAACACCAAGTTTTATCTTGGGTAAGGATCGAACCCATGACCTCTTGTGTAGCAGTCGGATACACACTCACCGCGCCACAGAGGCAGTCAATTAATCATTGGTTGAGTTCGAAATTCGAAAAAAAAACTACTAAACGGATATATTATTTTTGCTTAAGGTTATATCTTATATTATACCCTCGGTCGGAGCCACGGCAGAGAATAGCCTTAGTTGCCTTTACACTCTATCTATATTATAACTTCTCCTGGCTACGTACTACTAGTTTCTCGTTACAGTACTGTGTAAAGAGAAAATATTTAACAAAAAAAAATTGAGAAGAAATATTAAGCTAAAATCATTTTTACTGAAAGATTAAAATTATATTAAAATTTTCAAACTCATAAATAAACAGAAGTAAATGAAATATCAATAGTGTTTTCCTCAATCATTCAAAAATAGTTGACTTTTGAATGATTGAGGAAAAAATTTAACTATTAGTTTATTTTTTTCCTCAATTGTTTTCTTTTTTAATTTGAAACATGCTAGCAACTGCCAACAACGCCAATTTGAAATTAGATGAAATCACAACATAATGTCATTAAGCCTTTTGCGTTGAAAATTATTAAAAGATTATTTGGTAGTGTCTATTTATGCTGAGAGCAAACAGAATATTGTTATTACAATAATTCATTTTTTTAAAGATTGGGGTTAACACATATTTCTTTCAAGGAAAATTATAGGTTAAAGATATGTCAGTTTTTGTCGACATCTACTTAGAAAGTACAATTAAGTAATATAGATAGGAAGGATCTCTAAAAAGTAGTTTAATCTAGTATTCACTTCGTTTGACGGGTGCAGCAGGTGGCTTGGAAACTGAGGTGTATCAGTTCTAAAGCGGTACCTTGGAGCGATTCTATTTGTATAAGTTTACAATATCTTTTATTAATTAAAAGGAAAGTAAATTTAACTTATGTAAAAAGAACTAAATAGAACTGGCATCACTCTGAAAATCCACTCAAATTGGACCCCAAACGTAATAAACAGAGGCGTTTACCATGCCCACACAGTTTCATGACGGCTGTTGAAGTTTATTAGATTCGAATGTGATCGGGAACGGATATTATACCTTTTATTATTCGTACACTTTATGTTTTAGGTTATAATACAGGTTTATTTTAAACTAGCTGTGCCCGCGACTTCGTTCGCGTGGAAGTTGGGTTTATATTAAGGTAGTTTATATTACAATTCAACTTCTGTGTAAAACATATTGTAAACATGCTCCACAATGCTCTGTGGCATCTATGGATATTTGGGCCTAGCTTTAATCAGGGCCCAACCTATGGAAGGGCAAGCCAAGCAAATGCCCAGTGCAGCAAAATGAAGGGCAACAAAGTTTATGGCGCCAGACGGTTAGAAGACAAATTATTAAAATTCCCACGACCACACCTCGACAAAAAAGTGATTTGCATCACATCAAATACTATTAATATTGAAAAATTCCCCCACCACGCGAGTACTGGGGCGGTTTCGAGTTAAATGAAGCTCGAAACCGCCCAATTACTCGTGCGAAATTTTGAGTTAAGGAGCTTCTGTTTCTTTTCGGAGCTTCGATTCTGACTCCGATAGGTCGAAAATTCCGATTGATTTTAAACCTCCGACTCCAACTACGGCTCCGACACTTTTAAATCGGACCTTTTAATCGGAGGTACCTAGCCGCTCCTTCAAGATAATTTATACATAGGTAATAAAGGTATGATGGAAAAAACTCTCACAGATTCCCTATGATCGCAGGTTATGTCCTGCCCGAGCGATCTTTTCCTAGTCTAAAGTACACCTACTTTCTGTCCGTGTTTGTACCGCGGGAATGCAATGTTTAAACAAACAAACAACATTCAAACGTTTCTAAAAGATATACTCAGATATCTTTTTTTGTGTTTAAATACTATTTCTAAACTTATTTCAATATTTTTTTTCACTCACTTTAGAAGATTAAAATATTATTTTATAATGTCTACATTGGTGAATTTAAAAATAGGTGTGTCAACCTGTCGCAAATTAAGATCATCATATATTCATATCCCTCTACGTAAGAATTTCAGTTTTTTTTTTAAATCAATTTTCCTGATTCTTTTTAATTTGTATTTAAACGCCATCTATTTTCAAAACTGGATAAGTTTATTTTTATACTTGATGATTTTATATTAAACTATCATGCATATTAAACGTAGGTAAGCAAGGTATTTAACCTTAAATTATTCACGCGATCAAGACCCGTAATACATATATTTTCATAATGTGTACAAATCGCGAAAGTTTATTAACATTTGTAGGTAAGCAATTTTGGCACTCGGAAGAAATCGAATCACAGATGGCGCCACGTGTTTTATTTTGATGTAACGCGGACTTAATCTTTCATTTTTTTTAAGCAAATAACATTTATAAATTCTAGAAAATATCAAGTAATTACTGTTTATTTGTAATGTAATATTGTTTTACATTTCTACATTTATAACATAATCACTATTCATGCAAAACAATGTTAAAGGTGCCTATTGGAAGTAATTATTAATATGAAAATTTGTTAAACAAAGTAAACGTGTTAAAGTCGAAAATAAAAGTTTGTATAAATAAGTATACATTTAGAAAAATACTTAAAAAAGAATAAAAATAATTTTAACACAACACAAAAAGAGACTCGCAATTAGGGAGTCGATCCTCCGCCCTCGCTCGTTTAATACCGCTACTTGTGCCAATAGACCACCTCAGCTGATGCAAACACGGTTAAAATAGCTGATCTTAAGAAAATTGAAAATGTTGTGTTTAGCTCCTAATAGTTTTAGCGTGAAGTTATTGTTTCCATGGGTTACAATTGTAAATAATGTCTTATTGTGGAAAAAAATGTGAAAAACCATAATGGTTCGACAAAACATACGTTGCTGCTCACTCCCCATAGACGATAGCATAATGATTTATAGTGAAAGTTATGCCCATAAATTATAGCCTATATGTTAATCCAGACTTATTAGTATACACATACAAAATTCCAACCGAATCTGTCCAATAGTTATTGCGTGATGCGTGTCCAAACAAACAGACAGACAGACATTTCTAAAAATGTAGGAATGTGTTTAAATACTCTTTTCGAACATTTCCCAATATTTTTTTTCACTATGTTCGGCCATGTACAGACACGTGAAATTTACAATTTTATTATATGTATAGATATAGATAGATAGCATGATTCAGTATTCACGCGCGATGGCTTATTATTAGCGTATTTCATGTATAACTTTGGTGTTTCTATACCGATTTCTATTAGTATTTTTTATGGAATAGTTAATTATGTTAACTTTTTTAATTAGGGATGACTGAGAGTGTTATAAACGTAAGAGTAGACAAATATAATCAGAAAGCTTCGAACTACTAAGCTATCGGGAGTTACACGTGATATTGTGAGTCAACCATAAAAGATAGACATATGCTGTCGTGGGATATTTTTTATATAATTTTAAGGAGAACATTTCCGTCATGCATGATTTCTGTGTAGCTTTAACCATTACGGTTGCACACGCGACGAAAGCTTAAAAAATGGAGTAAATTCTCCCGTTTTCCTTCACTGCTCCGCTCCTATTGATTGTAGCGTGATGAAAAGTATACTATAACCTACTCAGGAGTATGAAAAATAATTGTTCCAAGTTTCGTTAAAATCCGTCGAGTAGTTTTTGTTTCTATAACGGTTATACAGACAGACAGACAGACAGACAAAAATTTTACTGATTGCATTTTTGGCATCAGTATCGATCCCTAATCACCCCCTGATAGTTATTTTGGAAATATATTTCATGTACAGAATTGACCTCTCTACAGATTTATTATAAGATATCTTTTGTGCCTTACCTTTGGATCCAAGGTTTCAAAGAAATATTAATGTTAGGTTGAAAGGCTAATGGAATAATAATAATAACTTGATTCAAACACAAAACTACTAAATTTTTCCCTTACATTTGTATCCTTTAATATAACTATATGTTACACAATGGATATAGATAAGCCTAAGTGAAATGCCATTTCTAATACAAACACAATCCAGCTTAACTGTGGAAATTCGTTTTGAAGATATTAGTTTTTTTTTGGTTAATATTGTTTTGTTATTCTGGTTTTAATTTGCGTCTTTATGTGAATTTGCGTTAAAGATAGAATGACATCGAGATTTGTTTATTGTTTCAATTAATACATGTTTTCTTATTAATTTTTAGGGTCCCTGTGTTTTTGATTTAAAAACGATCAAATGATATAATTAAAATATTTTTGATATTTTTTAAATCGATAACACCTTCGAAGACCTATGTATCAAATGATATAATTATAATTGCACCACAAAGGTCGGCAATATACGAGTAAGTAGCGAATTCATAATTAACATTTTTAAACTTCTTATTAAATTGAAATATGAATATATTGAAATTGATTTAGCTTTATCATCTATTCACACGCTAAATTACGTACGTAAAATTGTTACAAAGAATTAATCTAGCTCACCATGAACTACCAAAATTTTTCTTACTAACTCAGAAATTTGTATTAACACCACTCTTAAATTCGAAAAAAAGCGGTTCAAAATTCTCGAGGAACGGAAGGCATGCCCTTGGGGTTCATTTTGGATATTTACGAGGGCCTTTATGCAATGCAAGAAAATAGTTTCATCTCACCCCGGTCACAGGTTACGAAACTCCCTTGCGGACACGTCACCATTCTTGGCGGTTTTATGATGAATATTCTTGAAATGCTGAATGCTGCTTTGATTGTTAGTGGATGTATAATGTAACATTATGCGAGAATTTGAATGTAAAAAAGTTATATAAAGGACATGGGATTTTAAATTAAGAGGTCGTTATCGCCGTTTTTGTCAGTTACATAAATACCATACCTAATATTATATTGTTTCAAATTTAATCCATCATTTCAAAATATGAACCTGTTTATACATGACAAGCTATTTGCCTTAAGAAGATAGCCTGAAATTTGTTTACGTGAGTGTTTTCAAAAAGGTGTTACGGTTGATATTTCTTCATTTAAATCATCGTCTGTCGGATTCAATCCATCGTATCGGGTCGGTTCAGTAGGACCAAAATCTTATTGGTTTTACCGTTTCTATAGTTTGTTGAGACATTGACTATTATCTAGCCCGGGATTTACCTTATAACAGAAAAAAAACGGACTAGTGCGAGGCAGACTCGCGTACTGATGGTTCCATGCCAATTTGTAGGGGACACCCTTCAATTTTCAATCTTTTTGTTTTTTGGATGTTTTTTATTTGTTTTGTAAGACCTTACTTTTTCGTGTGTGTCCAAATTTCGTGATTCTAGGTCTACGGAAATTACCATATAGATTTCGATCCAAAACCTATGGGGTATATATATATATATAATTTCGATTATGTCGAGATTGTTTTGTAACAATAGCTGCTAAAAATTAAAGTAAATAGCAATTATTGTTTTTAAACTTTCGCGATGTTTTTCGATGCGATTCTTATATGTAAGAATATTATCGGGTCTTAATCGCGTGAAATTCTTAAAGGTACGAACGTTTTATTACGACGTTATTCTTCTCCAAACACCTGACGTACACAAGGTTAGGCGTAGGAGGACTGCTGTTGCGGTAGTTCCTATATCGGACAGACCAAAAGAACAATCACAGAAAGAGTCAAGGAACATATTACTGCTGTAAAAAACGACCAAGTGTACAAGTCTGCTATCGCTGAGCATTTGTTGGAATCAGGACCAAACCTCTGGATAGAATTGCATAAGCCGCAAGTACTTTCCACCGATCGCCACTATTATTCCTGGATAGTGCGTGAGGCGGTTGAGATCAAGAAGTCCAAGAATTTTAACCGAGAAGATGGATACCGGCTCTTACCATCCTAGAATCCCGTTATCAACAAATACAATCGTCGCAGTACAGACATCGTGCCTCAGTGTAAAGACGTAGTAAGTCTAGTGTAAAGAAGTACCGACAGTAAAATTTATCAAAATTATCAAGATCAGGCTAGGGTAGATGAAAAACCCCGCGCCTCACGGAGACCTCGCTAAGCTGCCATCAATACACGTGACAACGATCGATGCAATTCGATCGAAACGTCGAGTAAATAAAAGGTTCGTCGAAAACTTAATCGCGTGATATTTGAAGGTTCAAATATTTCACGCGATTAAGTTCTGATAATATTGTAATATAAATAGCAATTATAACAGGGAAAGGTCACTTGCCCATTCCCTCATAGACTAAATGAAATCTCGGAAACAACGTGACCTAAGACGCTGAGATGGGGTAAACTTAGGATAACAGACCATCAGTTAAAATTGGATTGCGATCAGAAAACGAGCAGAAGTGCGGAGTTTTGGTAATTTAATCTTGAACATCTCGTTTTGAAAACTAGATACGAAAATAACTAGAAAAGGTTTATTTTGTAGACGCAGAATATTAAAGTTAATATACGATAAATATATAATAACGAATACTTAATAAACGATGTAGTACATTAATGAAAAATCAACAAAATTCCGACAAAAGTACACGATTAAACTTCGAAGAGACGCTGCCACCTCGGTAATAATTAACAAAGTTTTAAAAGTACTTAAGCTTTTAAATTCTGTTATTAGTTTTCTGGAATATTTATTAATATTTATATTATTATTATTTACTTTAGTATGAATAGAATATGATACTGAGTAAAGTAGGGACGAGAAGAAAAAAGTTCATTTTAGATACTGTTGAGTACCCTACAAGAGGTACAAGTTCCAAAAAAAGGAATTCCATACTAAACATTCTCTTATTTTTATATTTATTTCATTATTCATTAAATCACATATAAACAAATTAATTAAGTTAATATGTGGCGTATGCGTATTTAAAAAAATCCGATACCTATGAAAATATAGATTTTATATTTAAAACGGCTTAATGTTAGGAGAACATTATAACTATTAATACATACACAGTTTCAAAGCGTTTCGAGACTTAGGTAATTATTCTACATTTCTTGTACTTAACGACACGTAATGTAACACGAAGCAAAAACTTATTCATAAAATTCGTCGCCATAATAAGAGCATTCACTTTTAGCCTTTGACCACTATTGAAACCAATTTTCTTTAACACGCGGCGTAAGCACCTTAGGATTTTTTTCATATAAAAATAACAGTTTTTCTCCGAAACCATTTTATAGCGAATGAAAAAGGTTTATCGAAATAAGTCACTTAGCTTTTTTTTGTTGGTTTTCTAAGAAAAATATCAAGAGAAAGATATGATTTGAAACCCTAGTCTATAATAACTGTAATTAAAATTGTATTCATATCTTGTCAAAATTATCGCTTTTGGTGCTTTATTAGATACTAGCTTTTGCCCGCGGCTCCGCCCGCGTGGATGTCGGTTATCGCGATAAAAACTATCCTATGTCCTTCCCCGGGACTCAAACTATCTCCATGCCAAATTTCATCAAAATCCGTTCAGCCGTTTAGGCGTGAAAGAGTAACAGACAGACAGACAGACAGACAGACAGAGTTACTTTCGCATTTATAATATTAGTATGGATTTTGAATATAGTAAGAGAATCGAAAGCGGACTTTGATAGATCGGATTGACTTACTATCCTCAACTATTAGAAATATTAATTGCTTTGGATTGAATAATGAAACCCAATGCTTTATAGTTTTCTTTGAGAAATTATATAAAAATGAAAATGCTTTTTTAACGTGCGTGCGTGCCCTCGAACACATTCTTATCAAAGAATAATAACTATTAAAAGTGCAATTAGGTAAGTGAAATGACGTCAAACGGAAAGGAAAAGAACTGGAAGAATGTAAAAGGCCTTTGTTAAAAACACTATCGACATGCAAGAACCCTGTTAAATCCTCTACGGGGTAATTTATAAGTTTATTTTATGTATTTCCATGGTAAAAAACTAGCGGCTTTTGTGCTGAAAATCACTTGTAAAGAGGTAATTAAGCAGAGCGTGTAGCAATATTTTTTTTGCTAAAAATTGTGACGCTCAAAGCTCTATTTTTATGCAAGCTTTTTGTAGCTAATGTATGAAAGTCTTTATGCTTTAGTTACCTACGAAGTTAAATAGAAACATAGTTTTATACAATTACTTTTAACAATGGTCATGTTTCAGTAATAAGAAAACGTTGTAGTATTATAAAGAAATTGTTGTAGTAATAAGAAACCACACAAAACTCAAACCTAC
The DNA here is from genome assembly GCA_945859575.2 of Herminia tarsipennalis. Lineage (NCBI taxonomy): Eukaryota > Metazoa > Arthropoda > Insecta > Lepidoptera > Erebidae > Herminia > Herminia tarsipennalis. Next base: position 23,840,512 of record OX243844.2, read on the forward strand.
GATCTACACAAAATTTACTGTTTACATTCAGTCAATAATCTACTGAATAATAGGAATCTTTATAGTTTGCAAAAATAGACCGGGCCAAAATTTTGTTAAAATATTCCAAGGATCATTTGTATTCATTGAGTATTGTTTCACTTTACACGCCGAATGCAATGAAAACTTCTATCTGATATTAGTTTTCAATTCCCCGAACCATCTTATCTGGCCTGAACAAGAAACATTTTGGTCTTCACAAGTATTTTTGGAAACAATATTTTGGCCAACGAGTTTTATGACGTTAGGAATATATAAGCTCACCGTTCTTTTACACCGGGAAATTTAAAGTATTTAGTAGAGGAATTTCAGGTGAATTATCTTTTTTGGAGTAAAATGCGTGGGTCATTAACTAGCTTTAAAAAAAATCACTATTATGTGTTGGCAAGTGTTAGTAGGTGAATAGCAAAACACGCTTTAAAAGGTAAAATTAAAAAAAAAAACCTCGCAATGTGTGAACATCATCTCACGACTGAACATACCAATATGACAGCAATGCCATTTAAAAACTGAAATACTGGATTTATGAAATAAACAAAGTGTTTGTTCAATCATTTCTCCAAAACTAGAGATCGCATTGTGTCCATTACTTTTTATTATTTTATTTATATTATACATATTAAGTTAAAATCACGCAATTTTAATAATATTACAATATATCCACTCCGCATTCATGTATCCGGAACAAAACTGCTGTTTAAAATTTTCTGTTTGCAAGCCAGCACTTAAAATTGAAAGGGGATATTCATACCAGCTGACTCGTTTTGAACCGAACACGGTACTATTGTACAAGATATTTTCCTTGCACGCAGTTTATGTTGTTTGCAAAGATTGTTTTGTTTGGTTCTTGGCTAACCTAGTATGAAATTGGTTCGAACTCTATATTGAAACCGTTGCTATCGAAACGCTAAGAAGAAGAATACTATAAATACAAAAGTTTGGATGTATGGATGGATTTTTGTTCACAACGGGTTATTAGAGCTGAATTAAATTTGGCACAGAGATGTTCCCATATTTTTTAAAATTTTCATAAATGAAGTCACGGGTGATAGTTAGTATAAAAATATCCCCTAAGTAGATAAGCTTTGCTGGTGACTTTTCTAACACTACGCGGTACGATCTTTAAATACAAATATCGCTTAAGGTGGTCAAGCCTTACCAATGGCTTGAAAATAACTTGTCGCTTATAGTTTTAGATTCGATTTAACTTATTACTACTTGATATACGATATTTATTATAATGAGACAGATAAAGGCCACTTTTACAAAAAAAAAACAATTGTTGGTAAACTCTGAATGGGTTAGTGAGACTAAAACCTGACTTTTACTATTTTGTGTGAGGAATAATTAAAGTTAGTCTTAAAAGACATCGTCTATAATACCACATTCTCAGTTATTACACCAAGAAGACTAAAGATCAAACACAACAAAGACAGTGTTTGCCGCGGGAATGATATCCATTGAAAGTTACAAAGAAACCTGTTTACCCAGTGCTTCGAGACTTTAAAGTGTACTCACTGCTACACATAGTGAATACTTATTACAGTAAACTTTTTCTATAAGGGAGTGAGAAGCATACTAAGTATTGGTAACTCGTGTTAGTAACTTAGAGCTTTGTTTAAGAAGGTTAAGGAAATTATATAAGATGAGATACGATACGACACGACAGAATACGGACAAAGAGATTTTTTGTGGTCGTAATTGAAAAAAAATGATGTAAGCTAGCTAAATACTGAAAAATCATTCTTCTTTTAGCCGATTTTTTGTGTGGAACGAGGTGGCGGTAGCCTAGTGTTTATGGGATCTGATTTGCAATAGAGACGTCGCGAGTTCGAATTCTACACGATATACTACCGAAGTGAACACAGTCCTAATACGAGATACTTACGGTAGCTAGAGGGGTGGCAAAGTTGCTAAGAAATATGTGACCTACGTGGCTAGTAATCTTTTAAACGAAAAGAAAATACTTATTTTCATATACAAAAACGTAAATCATTCAGCAAAAGCAAAATATTAAAATTAAAAAAAAAAACGTATGCACTCTCATTTCGTAATATCCACTACCTCTGTGGCGCGGTGGGAGTATGTCCGACTGCTACGCAAGAGGTCTTGGGTTCGATTCCTACACGGGACAAAAATTTGTGGATCACTCAAAGTGGTGTCCCGTGACACCACTTTGAGTGATCCACAAATTTTTGTTCCGAGTCTGGGTGTTCTTTGTGTCCGTGACTTGTTTGTAAAGTGTCCCGCAACACAGGGCTTGTACCCTACTGAGGGAGTCGTCTTTTTAAAAACAAAAAAAAAAAAGTAATAATTATATCCAAATTACTGTAAATCAATCAACGCGCGAATTTGTTCCTGAAAAGTTTTGTGAAGCGCAGGTGCCAATCAGTTGGTAATACTGATTGGCGTTCACAGTAAATAAGATAAATTTATAAATAACTTTTAATGTTCAAATTTGTGGATATTTTTAGTTTGCATTGCACAATTTAATAAAAATGTCAGAATAATGTCTGATGATTAAAGTTTATTGAAACAAAAATAACAATAAATAGTTTTAACTCTGAATTATAAAATTAAAGATTAGCATTTTGCTTTGCATTTTTTTGCCTTTGAGCATACCTAAGGTATACGACATTTAAGTTCCTAAATATCAATTTTTCAAAATACTGAGAAAAGCGTCTATCTGTAGTTGAGTACTTATTTTCCAAAAATACAACTATTGCACCATATTACAAACTCTACAAACTCTGTCTCGTGTGAGAATCGAACACATAACCTTTTGCCCCGCAGTCTTATGCACCCCAACTCCAATACCGCAACATTTTAAATTCGCATTTATAAACCACAATCTCGACATCACACCTCACTTAACCAAAAGTTCTACACCCATCAACTTTTAGTACCGTTTACAAAGTATGACGCACAAATATAAAAATGGAATTTCAATAACAGACGTCTATTTACACGAAAGACCAATAGAATTTTATACCAAACAAACCATAACTAAAATATATGTTAAAGTATAAGAGTGAACTGTAATAGTAGTCCATGTTGTCCTCCGTTCAATGTTGGTAATTTATTACTTATTCAAGGACTAAATTGTCTAAAGATAACGTTGTTAGGATGTAGGAGATAAATAATAATTGAAATCAATTTCGCCAATATTTCTAAAGGGGGCAAAGCTCCCTGAAATTACCCTTCAATATAAGACATGTTCTGAATTGTTTCGTAATTGTTCCTGACAAAATTGAATTATGAATCGTGGAGAAAAAAAGTATAAATTTTAAAAATAAGCATATACCTGTTATCAGGAATAAAGGTTTAAAAAAATCTACCATGTAAATGGAGGATTACTAACATTAGAGATTTACATTAATTCTGTTGATGTGACAGTTATCCCCTTCCAAACGACGTTAAAGTTCCCATCGTCTAGTAAAACATTCTCATCAAACTGATAGGGTACTAGGGTAATATCGTTTAATCTCGTATCGCAATAAGTACTTTTATTTTCTTGAACGAAATAAGACATTAGTGAGGGGATTGCATAATTCCCCCATCGTACATCAAAATAATGAACTAGCATTCGACAAGGATAACCGCACCACACAAGCAGTGTGGCGATTATCCTTGTCGAATGCTAGTACAAAGTAGTACAAAGCTACCTAAGGTAAGTAAATTTATTCTAGGAATTCGTACGCTGTCAGGAGTCGTCATAAAAATGTATGTACCATATTGGCCTATTAGCCTGCAGTATTGGTGTTGGATACCGTCCAAAATCAAGCGGTTGGAGCGCCCGCTCAGCCGAAATCAATTTTAAATTAGAAACTGCTATTACTGTGGCAGATAATACGCAGTACGTGACGCCGATTTCAAGCCTGTAGCTATGTAATTGTTGAATCCACGTAGACTTCAGAACTTGGCTAGGTTTGTGAAGCTAAATAAATAGGTGCCTAATTTATGTCTATCTTCGATATCTGCCACGAAATTTTTGTAACCCAATTTTCGCCTACCATTCCTCATTGTCAAGAATAAACTTATTTGAAATATATTGTATTTACTATACGACGTGAAGGTATTAAAAAGAAGGATGTCGCACTTGTATGATTGTATAACTCTTTTTTAAATTTCTGAATTTGCACACAATCCTATAGCTCATCTTATGTTGCTTACTGATTAACGACTGTAACCAATTTTTACTGATTTAGGAAGTTACTGCAGAAGGATCTCATACAAGTATGTGAGGTTGATAATTATAAACATTGTAGGTAATTTTTTTAGTATCTCATGTAATCGGGCTGGTCTAATCGATTCCGTCTTCCCATTGCGATCACATATTTAATCAACAATAAAGGTAACGCAAAACGTTACTGGACTATTTTTATCCATGGAATCGATCAGGTACAAAATACGGATCTGCGTTAGCACTTTTAGAAGTGTGACATAACAGGACAAATATTTATTTATAACTTATACTGTTACACTGCCGGATAGATGTCCCGCCTTTCCTATCCCTTTCGTATCTTCTACTCACTTCCTATACGTAGTGGGTGACACACTGACAGTGGACGTAGTTGGCGAGACAGACCAGAAAATACTGGTGTGACGAGACATGCTTTCGTAAGTACAATGAATAAGTTATTAGTTTTGAAGGAAAATTCTGAATAGATACTTTTATTACAATAAAAGGTACTGTATGTATTATAATATTTTACGGCATCATTCTTACCTTTTTTAGTCTCCACGATGCTCAAAAGATAAGACCTGAAAAGAAAAAGGCTCATTAGTACACAAAAGATATAAAGGAAGGCATATATTTATGGCTTTAATTTAACGCAGTACGTGTGAAAGCAAATATAGATCATAATAAACTGGTTTCTCATGTAAGTTTCGGACGGTAGTCTGGCTAGGTTTCGGTCATTTTATACAGTCATTTTTATATTTTTTAAATATTTACAAAACTTAGGTTTTTGCATTTATTATTATAATTAGAACGTTTATTTGTTTATTTAGGATAGAGCCATTATATTTTTTAAATTAAAAAAATGTTTGCAAAAAAATAAAAGTTAATAATCCAGCGATTTTGGCTGTTTCTTAGTATGTTAGCCAGTCAAGGCTAAGAAGGAGGCCCTTAAATTTCGTAAATAGAAAACAGGCATTAAGTACACATTTGCACTCTTCAAGAACAGCGCCTATTCACAACGATTTCAAAGCAGTCCCCCACTTACAAACTCAAAGGCAAAATAAACTAAACATCGCCCGTTATATTCGCCAACAAAAAACCACTTTCAATAACCTTAACTAAAACATAAATATACACTCTATATCCCATTTACAGTACCCCAGTAAATTTTCTACCAAAGGCAAATTACATGGGTTGTTTTTCAAAAAGCTTGTAATTTTTTCATACTGCCATATTTTTCATTGTGATTCAGAATTACCCGTATAATAAGAAGAACACCTTAAATATCTCTAGCTCTACTGTTTATGGTAAAAATGTTATGGATATAAGTGCTAGATGAGACAAGCAAATTATTTCACAGGTTTGTTTTTGCAGTAGGTCTAAATTAAAAAAAAAAACAGTACATTATAGCAATATGATATCCGGACAGTTACGATCTTTGTCAATTTTTTGTATGTTTGTTCACGCTGGGCTCGACCTATTTATAAAATTATTTTTGTGTTCGAAAGGCTATACTTCCAAGTTGGTCAGATCAAGATCTGATGGGATCCTGGAGAAGTCGAGGGATCTCTTAAAATATCAAAGGCATACCTACAGTGATTTAGGTATATTTCACAGTGATTCGTGCATTTACTCTTAAAAAATACCAATTGGTGAAGTGGAACTGATGATGAAGACCACAAATGACGAGCAGACCTATTCAATATTTCGCAGTTTGCGATTCAGTTGCTGTAATATGGTATTGAGTAGCACTTTAACAATTAACGGCCCTGCATCGGGGCAATCAATATCTTGTAAAAAGATTTAAGCAATTGACATAAGCCTATTATAACCTAAGTGAATTACATACCAACCTACTAAGCAGTAGGAAATAAAACTTTTTAAAAAACAAATACTACCGACTTCAAAAATAAATACAAGGCAACTTAAAAGCAAAAAATAATATAAAAACAAATTAAACATTTTGAAGTTGGTGCCGAATAATACATAAAGACTACTATTTCATGGCACCAACTTCAAAATCTTTAATTTGTTTTTGTTATTTTAGGTATATTATTTTTTGCTTTTAAGTTGCCTTGTATTTATTTTTAAAGTCGGTAATATTTAAAAAAAAAATGTTTTTTGTATGTGTAATTTAATTCAAAACCTCCACATTCACGTTCTTTTTTCAAGCTCGTGCGAACTGTCAAAATCTTGTCAAAATGTAAATAGAGAAATAAAAAGTTAAAACCCCTTGACTAACAGGAGGTAAGTAACCCAAGAAAATCCTTCGGGGTCTGCCATTCGCTGACCTTATAAGTTCATCGTCAGTGTCAGTCGTCACACTGGAACAATGAATTGTCAACAAAATTGCATGAATTAATTAAGCTTAAAACCTATAACATTTTAATCATTCCAAACTTACAAATTTGTTTAAGAAATTTTGTCATCTGAATTGTTACAGGCTTTTATGGAAACAGATAATAATTATATTCAGAAATAATAGTCTGTACTATATTTATCATAAGCTAAAGAATTTGTTTGCTAATCTCTATGCTAAATCTAATCACTGAAAGTATCTTTTACCCTAATGCCAAATTTTGTCAAAATGTTTTCAACAGTTAGAAATAAGCAGCTTGGTAAAAGGCATGGCCAACTTTTTACCGTACCAATAAATAACAATAGGTTGCTACGGTGACCAGTTAGTAATTATGTAACTCTCAAAGTACGATTTATAGATTAAATCACATCTGACCTACATTCATGCATTACCGTCTGCTTTTGAACATGAACCTGGCAAGTGGAATTGTAATCGCAAAATCGAAAATGGGAATTGCTGTTGGCTGTCTGACTGTGTGATATGTGATTATAGGTCATAATGACACAACTGATAAACTTCACTAAATTGAAGCCTTACATTTTAACATTACTATTATGGTCATTCCCAATGTATTTCAGACTCAATTAATATTTTCATTCTCACTGCGGCCGCCAACAAAATTAATTGGTAGAATATCGTTCTCATAAAATTTACTTTATACAAATTGTTTGGTTGAATTAACAGGGTATTTAAATCTTCATTTTGTCAATAGCGGCCATCTGATGGGTTTTCTTATTATAATCGTAAAGCTAAACTAATATGATGAAAAGGAAGGACTTGTTTGTTGGTTGGTTTACGACAATTTTTATATTACTTTTATTACAAAAGTAGTTCAAAGCTTAGGAATACCCTTAGGCTACAATATTTTATTGCGGTACTCAATGTACATTCAATGACTTCGAAGAACAATCTTCGAAGTCATTGAATGTACATTGAGTCATGATCTTCATCATAATCATCATTTCAGCCAAGAGGCATCTACTACTAATCATCAATTTCGACCATGATTTTGACGAGTAGGTTTGAGTTGCCTTCATTCAATAACATCAATTTTGGATACTCCTAATGCTATTTTTTTTTCATAACATTGTTATTTAATGTAAGCGAGTGGTATAAAAATAACAGTTATTTTTGTAACCACAATTTACTTGGAAAAGTAACATAAAATAAGTATGTTCGTATCGTACCGACCGAGCAAGTTACCAAGAGTTTTTAATTTGTGAGAGTAATTTGCGTAGCATAGTCACGGCTTCGGATAGCTATTACCCTTTCAGTTTCGTGGTATACGTTTAAGGCTCATAGTAAAATAGAAGTAAAGTGACCTGTTTTTATATATATTATAAGTAAGTAACCAGCTTTGCTACACATGCTTTCAGGCATAAACTAATCATCAATATAAATTAATGAAATAATTTGGTATAACTAACAATCAGCAATTCACTAATGTTTTTATTTATACATGAGAGGTATACATTATACATGAACAGAATTACATGGCATTATTATCGGGTCTTCGAAGTGAGCTGTTAAGTCTTGCTTTAATACTAAGGGGCTTTAGGGCTAAGAAAAAAAATGCTGAATATTATTTGATGGGTATAGGTGTATTAGGACCTTTTCACGTCACGTACGATTAAGATAATTCATTGTACTAAGGTTTTGTGAACAGGGTGTAATGGCGTAAGTTTGAAGAAACCTATGTCTAGTAGTTGACTGATTAAAGCTAATGATCTGGATAATGAATGTGTTTTTTTTTACGAAGTTTTAGGTTCGTAATTCAGATTTTTAGGTAAAAAACTCTTGACTAACACAAACCAATCAAGAAGATCGATTTGGTAGTAAGGATTTATTTATTTAAATGTTTAATTGCGTAAACATTTTCGCGATAAGATCTATCTCTTTGCCAAACTTTATTAATTGTCGTTTAGAGAGTTAAGCATACTAAAAGTAACAAACATTAAATATTATTATAATAATCAACTTCTTCTAATCGATTGAATCGAACGTCGCATCACTATGTCAGGGCGAGGCACCTGTCAAAAATATAGGTTATTTTTGTCACTTGGTTAATTGGGTCTTTGTAATTTGCCTTTTTAATGCCAATCTTATTGTAGTGTAATTGGTAATAAATGGATTTTGTTGGAACATTTGGCGGTTGTGCGACGAATTTGTTATTTGACCGTCGCCTCAGTATTAAATTGAGATTGTTATTTTGTACTTTGTGCGTCGCGTGATTTGAAGTGTGTGTACCCTAGCACCTTAGCAGAACTATATTGGAAGAAACATTGTTGGTCAAGTGATTTGCAGGCCAAACCGGCCCCATATAGCGGTTTGGTGTGGTATGCATTCTTAGGGGTTAGGTAGGGAATATATTATAACCTTGGTATAATAACACCCGTCTACGAGCTTGGGTGAGTGGTTTTGACCGTAATTTAGTATATAAGTATTTCAATAAAGTTTTGTCACGAAGCTAAGTAACGCTACCCTGTGGGATTCATTCTGGTGAAACGAACTCTGTATTATTCTTTATCAGGGTGAATTCGTAGCTTACACGCACACTCAATTAAAAGTAGCCTTACACATAAAATATCAGCAGATTTGTAACTTATAGAAAACAAAGTTATAATAACAAAATAAAACAATGCTTAGGGAAATCGACTAAACCCCGTCCCGATGTCAGAGCCCCGAAATTCCCTACTACAAACTTCGCAGACTAAACTGAACGATCAAACTGAATTCCATATCAGATCACGCTATCCTGAAACCTAATCTTGGCCTTGTATAACTCAACCACTTAATTATAAAAGTTAGAACATTCACTCACTTCATTATATCCTAAAACAGGTCTACGCAAAATTTCACCGTAAATATGATTTATTAGGCATATATTTAAACCCAAACGCGGTGGTCGGTTTAAAGCCTTCCTGCCTATTACAAACTATTTTAACCCATCAATAATGTCCACAAGCAATTGTAGGTCTTAACTCACTGCGCATAAATATCAATGTCCTCTGCTTGCGTTTTCATGCTTAGATTTAAGCTTGAGCGAATGCAACCACAATATTATTTACCTAATATTGTATAACCAATATTATGAAACCTAAGTTTTATTACAAATTTCATTAATTACCAGGTATTATTATTGATTATACTGTGAGTGTTAAAACTTAGTGAATAATTTGTTCCAGGTGGTTGAATAAGCTATATGAGATTTACTGAGTCTCTAATTCAAAATGCCTTTAAGAAATTTAGAGTCAGTGTTTGATGAACTTTAGAAAATAAATTCACTACCGATTATTTTCTCTATATTTTCTACACGAGCGTCAGTACAACATTTTAAGGGAAAAAGGGGGGAGGCGAGTAGTCAGGATCAAACAAATATCATTAAAGTTCAAGACAATGTCAATTTATGTTATAAAGATAATCTCTAAAAAGGGAGAAAGATAAAAAGGATCAGCATGAATTTATGATGCAGATGATAAAAATCCTATATTTTTATGGTAGTGTAATATTAAATCTTGGTTTATAAGTTTCATCCCTTAAGTGCATTAACTTGTAGTTTATTATGGGGTCAAAATAGCATAAAATTTTAAACAAAATCTATACTATAATAACATAGTAAACACTTTACAAACGGAAGCCAAGTGCTGTATGCCTCGTAAAACATATGATCATTTTGGTCTCTAAATCTCAAACATTGAATAATTTGTACATAAAAGAAAGTAATACCTACAATATTATACATTTTTTCACCAAATACAACAAAGAACCATACCTATTGTTTTTTTTTTTAATTTCAAAGAATGTCATATTTGTTTCAAGCGTTATGAGGGACATTGAACGAAAAACTTAATTTCCTATTGTTTACTTGAATTTATTAATGTTTTATTACTAAACCTACCCACCCAGTTTTGTAATGCACTATATCTTAACACACGTGATCATATCTACAACAATAGCTGCACCTATTTACATAACTTTGCACGTATACCATAACAATGTGACTGAGAGTAAATTCTGCGAACATAAAGCACCCTGAATCTATTCATCCATTGAACTAGACCATACCGCAGACTAAACTTAATCGATTAACTGCTTATTTAGCGAAATATCCTCATACCGAGTAGGTAAGCTAATTACTTATTGCAAGGAAGAATGATAAGCCGTACCATGAATATGAACGTCAATGACTCTATCTGTTATATACGCGGAATATAGCCAATATCGAGTGTTATTAATGGTATTATAGTAATAGCCGTTATGGTCATTGACTGTCGTTTAAATGTAGAATATTTAGATTGATGCAGATCTGGAATAAAGTGTTTTTTCTTTCATATGTGTGACGTTTTTCCTCTCAGTTTTAATGGATTTCGTGTAAATGGATGGAAGTGTGTTACAGAAAGTCGGGGAAGAGCGTGCTGTTTGATTTGAGCGCCAGATGCTACTCATCATTGTGACATAATGACTCAGTGCGAACTACGAGACTACTCTAGTTCTCGTTTTATTTATTTTGTTTTATGAATAATAATTAACCTCTTAGGTTCATTAAAGGCATAGTACCTATACGTATAAGCTGTAAATATATCCAATCTCGTGTACTCTTCTTTTAATATTCTTGACCTTTTGTTTTTGCATTAATCCTTTAATATGATGAATAACATAAAAGTAGCAGCACCCTACATGCATATATAGTTTATAAAGAAAGAAACATTGTAAACATTGGCAATTTGAAAAGAGTGACCGCGAGTTTTTATTGCCTGTTCTTTTCTCCGGCTTTACCTATTGTTTGGGAACAGGCATTAAATGTAAAATCGACTTTTCACAAGTGTAGTATTTTGCTTCCTAAGTAAATAAATAAGTTTTATTATTTATTATCATCACTAATATAAAAGTACTAGTGTAAAAAACCAAAAGGTAGTGACTCAATGTAAAACTTAACTTAAGAAGGCAGGTAGATACTCATTTAAAAAGTAAGAGACTTCCGTTTTTTTTAATTCTACACATGCCAAAATACACACACACTACTACACACCCCTAGGGGCTAAGGAAGAACTTTTAGACCAAATTCAAAAGCACTTAATTTTAATCTGTCGGGCATAAATCCCACACTAACGAAGAAAGATAGCGCAGGACTGAGAGCTTAGCGTGCTCTCCGAAAATTTTATTCAGATTTTATTACAAAATAAAAGATATTTTATAAAACATAATTCAAAATATAACAATACCAAGCAAAAAATAAATTCAAAGTGGCTTAAAAAAAAAAACATTAAAACAACAATAAAACCTCACCAGTTTTGAGCGGATTTCAAGTGTATGTACATAACATTGTTAGGTACCACATTGTAGGTGTACAGTCAACTCCACAAAACTGTTTAAATGACTATTTACGTAATATGGTAATCCTGTTATTGTTTAATATTTCATTATTACTGCTGTTACAGCGAAATAAAGGTAATTTACATTTTGTTACGTACGCATATTAAATGATTTAACATAATAATGTTATAAATGTAATGGCGTTACGACTTCCAATTGCCACTGGAGATAAATATTACTGCAGAATAATCTATTCCTATACTCTAATAACCTGATGGGACACATATCAGATACGAACGAAGACAGATCAAGTGTGGCACCATACGACGATTGCCGTAGGACGCCGCAGCTTACTCTCAATTCTCGCTCAACTGAGCGAGTGTTTTTAAACTTTCGCTATTTTTATACATATTAGATATATTTCGTGGTCACGGGTCGTCCCGTGACCACGATCGAAACGTGAGGTAAATAACGTTCGTACCTTTAAATAATTCACGCGATTAAGTCCCGAAATATATCTAATATGAGCGAGTGTTATTTTTTTGAACGTTATAGAACCAGAGTAAACACAGATTACCTTTGGTTTCAATAAATCTTTACTTTTGGTAATAAAAAATGTATTTTCAACTAAAAAAATAGTATAACCTTTATTTACGAGATGGCCTTCAATAGCACAATTTTTAGGATTCCGTTAACAAAGGTCAAAACCTATTACCGAGATTCCGCTATCCGTCCGTCTGTCTGTCCGTCTGTTACCAGGCTGTATCTCATGAACCGTGATAGTTAAACAGTTTAAATCACAGATTTTGTATTTCTGTTACCGCTACAAATACTAAAAAAACAGAATAAAATTAATATTCTTCTTCCTCCATACAAAAAACGTTATTTTTAGCTCTTTTTTGCTCGATATTGATAACAGCAACAAGTAGACGCTTGATATATTCACAGGACATTAGGTTAAATATCCACTTTAAAAAGTAATAACTAAATTAAAATAAAACAAATATTGGGGCTTCCGTACAACATACATGTTTTTTTTTTCGTTTTTATAGATAATAACGGAATCAAAGTATGATCGCGAACGAAGGGTTTCAAAGTATGAAACCCTTCAGCGCAAGTCCAACTCGCACTTGGCCGGTTTTTACTCTTTGATTTCATTTTACTTTACAAATAAAATCGAAAACGACAAAATATACTTTTACAAGCTTTCGCCTGCCGCTCAGCCCGTGTGGATATCGGTTATCGCGATAAAAACTATCCTATGTCCTTTCCCAAGACTCTTGGAAACAGTTTGAGTCTTGGGAAAGGACATAGGATAGTTTTTATCGCGATAACCGATATCCGCACTAAAATTCATTCAAATCGCCTTAGTGGTTTAAGCGTGAAAAGGCTACTTTCACAATTATAACATAAGTATTGATTAACGTGTGCTGCTTAAAGGAGATTCTATTTGTAAGTTTGATTGAAGGTGACTCCGAAACTACCTAGCTGATTTAAAAATGATGGTACAAAGGTAATTATTAATACTTGGAGAATAATATAAGCAATAACGGAGTGGAAACCTGAACAGCATTTTTTATCTCACAAATACAGTCTAATCATAATGTGGTCCGTGTCCGTGGTGCCAGACCTACAGTGGCACAAAATCTGGCCAACTGCAGCCATGCAGTTGCAAAATTCGGTGAGGGAAGGCAAACAATTAACAAAACAAGTACTATCTTGTTTTTGTTAATTGTTAACTCTTAACTCTTGTTGGTGATTATGTATTTGAGCCGTTTAGGGTTGAGACGCTGAGGCCGTGGGGCCTAAGTGCGGGCCTAGTATGTAAAGAAATTTCCCGACATCTTATCAATGCTTCCCGTGACCAGAAGGCTGATTTTTTCTTTGCACAAAGAATTAGCTTTGCCATCCAACGCGGCAATACTGCTAGCCTTCTGGTAACGTTATCTGTTGACATCGATGGGGAGGAATTTTTTGACGTCTAATCGATTTTGTCCTCCTTTTTTATTTTATTTTTGTAAAATATCTTGTATATTTTATTTTATTAATCATTATAGATGAAACTTAGAATAGTTTTGATTAAATATTATCTTTTTATCTTAGCTATATTTAAGCCCCCGCAATATGCTTAATAAAAACTATGTCTGAAAAACCTTCAAACATTTACTGTCTCCCTATACCTACGAACATAAATCTTAAGTTAAATCCACAAGAAACTTATTGGGGTGGAATTCACTTACATTATATAGGGATAATATTTTTTCAGTAATGACCATAAAAACAATATGGTATTTTTTTGCCTCTGGCTTCGGTTCATGCTAACGATCTTGTTAATTTCCCAAATATCCCAAAAAAACTTCAAAAATGTAAAAAGTAGCCTAATATGTTACTGCAAAATCTGCTAAGTAATTCTGTGAAAATATATATTCCACTTACATCTCAAGGTTGATATCAACTGGGTGTATCGGTGGTAGCGTTCTTTAACAGTTCGCGAATATGTTAGGAGGTGAAGGTGTTCATAGGAGATTCAAATTATAATTCAGAAGACTAATGCTTGTTTCCTCGATCTATCCAAAGCCTTTGATCTGGTCTCCTATAGTATTTTATGGAGTAAGCTTGAGAAAGCTGGAGTTCCTTCTGAACTAATAAGCACTCTGAAATGCTGGTAAGGAGGTCAGATCAATTAGGTTCGGTGGGCTGGGGCCTTGTCGGAGCCGTATGGGTTGGAGTGTGGGGTGAGGCAGGGGGGGCTAACCTCACCTACACTCTTTAATTTATATGTCAATGAACTGATCGAGATGCTCAGTAGAGAGCGAGCTGGTTGTTATGTTGACGGTGTATATGTTAACAACATCAGTTACGCCGACGATATGGCATTAATGAGCGCCTCGGTTTGTGGTCTTCGGAAGCTGGTGGCTATCTGTGAAGACTATGCTAAGCTTCATGGTTTAGTGTACAACGCCAGCAAAAGTAACATCATGGTCTTTGGTGTCGGCGGAGGGAGGTATCCTGAAACCATACCTCCAGTTAGGTTAAATGGAACACCCCTCACTAGAGTATATAAATTTAAGTACCTTGGACATATCTTAGCCGCTAACATGAAGGGCAATGAAGACATGGAGAGAGAGCGGAGGGCACTGTCGGTTAGAGCGAATATGATAGCTCGCAGATTTGCACGCTGCTCACTAAATGTAAAAAGAACCTTATTTCGTGCATACTGCACTTCTTTCTACACGTGCAGTCTGTGGGCAGATTATTCGCCAAAATCGTACGGTGTCCTTCGCGTACAATATAATAACGCGTTTAGGATGCTGATGGGGTTGCCCCGATCCTGCAGCGCGTCAGGGATGTTTGCCGAAGCTTGTGTCGATTGCTTTTTCACGACTATGAGAAAAAGATGCGCTTCCCTGGTGCGCCGGGTGCGGGCCAGCTCCAACAGTGTTCTGAGGTGCATTGCGACCAGACTCGACTGTTTGTATGTGAATCACTGTTGCCAGACATCCACCTAGGTGTAGTGCAAGTGACAGTGCTTCACATATAAATAATAAATCATTGTTATTAGGTTAAGGGCTTAGAATAGGAACATTAACATAGGAATAAGAAATATTGTTACTAACACATTGAGTCATGTTACTTTTAAATAAAAAATATTATTATTATAATCACTATTTAAAGAATATTACTACCCAATTTGAAATATTATTTGTTTCTTTACAACAGAATCTAGCAAATAGGAAGGAAAGAGTGAAGCGTAAACATAAATTTACGCTCTCCCTTAATCTAAAAGATGCGACTACAACTGTCATGCACTCTAAAAGTATTTTTGGGGGTTGTTTTAGCGAGATTTCTAAGACATCTAATTAGATGAAAAATCAGCGAGTCTGAATGAGTCTTCTTCAAATTGGTACGTTTAATAACGCTTTTGTCCTGTCGCTGAAAAAAGCAATTACTATAGAAAACATGTGGTTTATACTGCTAATCTCAAAACGAACCACCAAAACGTCCTGAGCTCTTACCCTTTTATGATCGCATTCGACTTTTATTTACATCAAGTGTCCTTATTAACTGGTAATGAAATACGTAGGTAATACCTCATCCACTTGCTTTATGATAGTTGAATATCTTTTTTAGTATCAGGTACTCAAAGTTTTATTCATGTTTAATTTTTGAACAAAATATTCTTCATTACTTTTTTGTTACGAATAGGAATTTTATTGAGTTGAATGGTCAAATTTATTTTACAAATAAATAAGTGGGGAATGTACTTATTCAGTTGAACAATGCCACATGCACACACTAAATTTTGTGTTCTAAATGTGACTTGAAACGATTTCACCGTTTAGAGTATTTTCTTTATTTATAACTAACTTTCACTTCTAGCTTTCAGTTGCGGCTCCACCCGCGTGGATGTCGGTTATGCCTGCTCCGGGACTCAAGCTATATCCATACCAAATTTAATTCAAATTAGTCTGAAAATGTAACGGGAAGACAGAGTTACTTTCACATTTATATAAGTACTAGTACTTATAATATGCGGTATATTAGCCTATGTGTTAATCCAGGGTGTCAGCTAATTACATACCAAATTTTATTAAAATCTCTCCAGCCGTTTAGACGTGAAGAAGTAACAAACATACACAGTCACTCACAAACTTTCGCCTTTATAATATTAGTGTGATTAGTGTGATTGATAGAACTTTGTAATGCAATATCGATGTATGATGATGACTAGAAACTTAGAAACTAGAAAAGTTGAGTGCCAAATAAAACTGAGATCAAGCTGACAGATAAAAAAAAACCGTATTTTTTACGTATTTTCTAACATTTTTTTCTATTTTCACCGCAGAAACAATTTTGAACTTTTTTTAAATATTCGTGTTACTCATACGATAAAATTATTTCTGCCTATTATTTGGCTTTGCGCTTTTTTTTATAAATTAGACTGCTTATCAGTAGGTTTTCATTATACTATCAATAAACAGTTTGTCTTTATTGAAATTTAGGCCAAATAATTTTAGACTACTACTTGCGTATTCTTTGGACGCAAAACATGCAATCTAACTAACCTGGTGAGACACAGGCGACATATTACATTTCTCTGTAGGAGATAAACAAAGCCATTAGCAACATTACATGTAACATCTAATTGCGTGTGTATTTCTGTTTCAGAATCTGTTAAACTAAAACATTGTTACAAGAACTGACATGCGTTTGTGATTAAAGAGACAATTATACATATCAAATTATTTGTCTTATCTATGTCCTTTAAGTATGTTTGTCATGCGCCTTAAGACTCCAAGAAGGTCAAAGTCAACTTTTTATCACTAAACCCAGTGGAAAAACCGCATGGAATAGTTCACCAGTAGTGAATGACATTCTAGTGTTCTATTCCGTTCTCGTTTTTAGGATTTGCCCCTTTCTAAATTTAATTTGGTTTTGCGAGACATAACATACTTCAGTGGCACGGGTAAAGGGTGCCGAGGAAACTTCAAAGAAATCTTAACTCCTCCGAGATAATCCTGAAAGCGGTTAAATTGGGGTAATCTGTGAACTATCAAGTTTGTATACCTTGATAAAAGTTTATAGGATGAGGTTTACTGACGAAGGTTTAATTTTTTTAAGTTATCATTAGTGACAATACTGCAACGTAAACTATACTATAATATTCTGCTTACATCAAAAAATATAATTTGTTTTCTGCTGATCCATCAAGACAATACTACATCTATTTATATAAAATCATGTATGCGCACCTCTACACATCGGCTGCACCTTTTTCTTTTAATCTAAGGCTATTTATTTTATTACTGATTGTAAAATTAAAAAATGATATTTTCTTTTATTATAAATATGCATGTACTGTAAAGAGAAGATTTAGTCATATTTTCTTTAAGCAGGGCTGGCAGATAGTTATAATAGACATTATAAAAATAGCATTAGTATAGCGTAATTTGAGTATTTTTTTTTACTAACCTAGTTATATAATAGTTATTTGTTATTTAAGAGTACAAAACTGCTTTATTTTGATTTACCGCGTGCTCAATTTTGATGACCGAGCGAGCGAAGGATTCTAAAATGTAATCACAAGCGCAGCGAGTTATTCAAAAATTAGAATCCTGAGCGTTTGTTGAGAAAAAGCTCATTTGCGCATTATTATCAGTTTCAGTCAATTCTGTTGGCGTCAAATAAACTTTCTCGTCGAAAAACCTAAAATGAGTAATTCTAAATCAATCATTTTAGGTTTTTAATTTTTTCTCAAGTTTCTTATTTTTAACATGAGGTTTTAACAAATTGACGTGTAAAGAACGTGGCACGCGAAAAGCAAATTAAAAAATAGTACACCAAGAAGGTTCCGAGTCAGATTCTGAAATTCTTATCGAAAGTGACCTATTTTATCACCCGTAACCAACCGTTTAAGAAGTGGGTCGGAATTGTTACGTTTCAACATAGGATCGCAAATGGAAACACGTTGCATTAAGTTTCTCTCAGTGAGATTATGTGGTACCCAAACATTATGTTTTTTCTTTTAGACAGACTTTTGTTAAGGGTAGATTACGCGAAACAGGGCTCGGCTCTCTCAAAAATTTATATAGAAAACCTAAATATTAGGACACGAAAAAAATTGTGTCACTAGTGAAAGAGTTTTTCTAGTAGATGAAATAAGAACATTTAAGGATATGTCTTAATATAATCCCGCAAATAAATCTTGAAGTTGCGGAAAAATGTCATATTGTATTCCTATTGTCATAGTTTTGGCGTTCGTAATCTAACATATGTACGAACGAATATTTTACTTTATTTTGACCTGCGCTCCTGCGCACTGTGAAGTAATGGTTGTGTGCGGAAGAATTATTTTTTAGCGCTACGTACACAGCGACACGATCGCCGGCCTCGATCGTGTCGCTGTGTACGTAGCGCTAAAAAATAATTCTCTCAGTGTAATGCCCCCTTAGTGACGTTAAACTGTTTTGTGATCAACATCCAGTTCTTCAGCAATATTGTAACTACTAATATGGTCGATCTTGTTTCACTCTTACAAAGATGGCATTGATTTTATCCGTGATGGCTCTGTTTTTATCTACTGATTATGTCCAAAGCGAGACTTCATCCTATATACTAAAATTTCCAGACTTAAAACGCTTGACCCACATTCGTGCTACTCATATTAATACCGCATTAGGTCCGTAAACCGCACAAATTTTATTCACGGCGTTCGTGTCGCATTTTTACCTTTTTTGTAATAAAACTTTAAAATGTACCGAATTTCTTCGTCAGATACGTTCATTTTGCTTGCTTGAACAACAATTGAAAAATAGCGGGAACTAGTTTTTTTTTATTTATTGCATTCAGCATGTCAACATTTAATGGTATTAAAACCAGCCAGTAACATTTAGTACAACCAAAGAGGTTTGATTATTAACAATACATTCAAAATACGAAAATACTTTTGCCCCTACCTATTCGGTTTAATGGTGTTTTGAATTCACAAACTTAGTGCACACGATGTTCTAAATTCAATTTACTTAAATTTCGAAAATCCTGTGCACTAAGTTTACGACACTAGTCGCCATGTATTAAACACACATGGCGACTAGCTAAAGGATCCATATTTTATTGAATTATCCGAAACCGAGAAATCAAGCACTCTATGAAGTACGTATTCAATGCTAAAAGCAACAATAACTTTGTTGAGAAAAGCGCAGGCCCTTTTGTAGGAGAGCTGTGTCATCGGCATATGTAGCAATAGTGGAATCTCCATGAATTGGCAGGTCAGCGGTTAGTAAAAGATATAGGGTACATGGCCCAGTATACTGCCTTGTGGGACTCCCGATAGTACATCGCACAAATTGGATGTTTCGCTGTTATGAAGAAAAAGCTATGTGGGAGCGTTTTCTTAATTTTATACAATAGCCTTTCCTGCCAAACTTTGTCGAACGCCTGTCTTTTATCCAAAAACACAGCTGAGCAATATTGCTTGTTTCCAAATGTCAGTCCTATAGTGTTAACAAGTCTATGTACTTGTTCTATGGTGCCGCGCTCTTCACGAAATCCTAACTGATGCGTATCGTTGTCTTTCGTTCACTTTGTCTTTAATCTGTTTTGGGTAATTGTTTAATTTTGGGTACTTATCTTCAAAGATGGTGTAGAGATTTTTGCCGCCAAATGAATTAGCTTATTAAAGGATTCTATTCCAAATTATATTTCCTTTGGTGTTTTTAAAGATGTATTAAGATTTACATTAGAGCTGAGAGAACATTCCAGTTCGTATACATATTATATAATTGAGGCGCAGTTTCAACCACCTGTACCTTAACTACTAAAGTTCAAAATGACGGGCGTGTGGTCTGATGAGAGGTCAGGGCTTTCCTCAATGCAAATGTAGCATTGCACAATGTTCTTGACAATGTAAAAGTCCAGAAGATCGGGCAGTCTGTTGCAGTCAGTAGGCCAGTATGTAGGACTCCTGTGGCTAGAACAGTAGAGATTTAGATCATTTAATACAGCATGTCTCATCTCTCGGTAGTGTTAGTCTTGATCCCCAGTAGACATGTTTCGCATTCCAGTCACCGCCGCATATAAACCGATTTCCGAGTTTTTCAAAGTAAGAAGTGAAATCACTCTTAGTTATTATATGTCTGGGTGGACAGTAAACTGCTGACAATGTAATATCTGAATGTCCATCTTTCACTTTTACAGATGTCGCTTGTATTTTTTTGTGCGGTATTCTTTCAGTAGATAATGCTTTAGGTATGTGTTAAAATTTTTAATGCTTATGTAAGATTTCAAAGTCAGTCTTGTTTCTGAAATTAAAGCTACGTCGATCCTTTTAACGTTCGGGAAAAGTTTGAGTTTCGAGCATATTGCTCATGATGTTTTGGAACCGGTGAAACATTGTATCTAGAATATTTACAAAGTTGATCTGGTCTCCAGTATCCACATTTTTATTTGTTATAGGATCAGTCCTTTTCTTGATGGTGTATGCATAAGTGTGTTTGTCGGTTGGCCGAGGCTTGTTTTTGTTTAAAGTGTTGCTGTGTTTGTATTTTCAAATGTTTCTTGCGTGCTTTCAGTCTGTTTTTTGTTGTGTTTGTTGGTTGACCTGAATGATGTTTTTAATATAAGTTATTTGTACTGTTTGTATTTTTGCAGCCTTTATAGCTAGATGGGTGTTTTTTCTGGCAATTGGCGCATGCAGCCTCAGTATTTGATGATTTAATGCATTCATTTGAAAGATGTGCCTGTCCACATTTCACACATCGGAAAGGTCTACAGCATTGGTTTTTGGAGTGTCCAAACCTTTGACACCTTTTACATTGTAATATTTCCTTTTTCTGGTATGGCGCTTCAAAGGTAACTTTCACGGAGCCAAGTTTGTCGACTTTAAATATGTCTTTATTGTTTTGTTTTGGTTCCAAGTCCACATTAAAAAGAGGGAGTGGGTCTTTAATTTGTCTATGTTTCACTTTTCATATGTGTAATGACTTATGGCATTAGCAATGGAGTTTTCACGAATTCTCTTATAGGTATCAATGTCACATGTGTGTAAACCGATTTTGTCTAGAGTCTGAGAGTAGAGAATCTGGTTTTTGATAGCTTTTTCGAGCACTTGGTCTTTCTGCCAGAGTTGTGTGTTGTCAGTGGCTTTGGGTAGTTTGGTCAAATTTTTACTTGCCAGAGTTGAAAATTTATTTATACTTCCAACTGAGTAGCTTCTTGATCTGTAAGTGAACAAGCTTGGATGAAATGCCTGTTGCACCATTTTCTTCTGACCAGTTGTTACTGATAAAGAAGCTTGGGTACCCACTTCTATGCAGTCTTAAACACCTTGTTGGGCTTTCTTTTTCGGACCAGTAATATTTACTGCAGAGGCAGCCTGGGTTCCTACCACCTCACAGTCTTCGGTAACTAATTTCTTACTCACAGGCCCGGACACCTGTGAGCGCCAGGGCTAGCTGGAGGGCATAGCAAAATACTTTCCTTGCTTGTACTCATCATGATTTAAATATTTGGGGGATTAGATACAGTTGCTTCACACACATACACACAGTATTTGTTTTTGTTTTTTTTTTTTTTTGTTTTTTTAAAAAATACGACTCCCGCATTAGGGTACAAGCCCTGTGTCGCGGGGGACTTTACAAACATACAAGTCACGGATACAAAGTACTGGGTGTACTTTGTATCCGTGACTTGTATGTTTGTAAAGTCCCCCGCGACACAGGGCTTGTACCCTAATGCGGGAGTCGTATTTTTATAATTAAATTATGTTATAATTAAATTACATATTAGTTTAACTTTATATATAGAGAAACCCAACCTGTGTGGCATTTAGGTCTTTTGCAGTGTATTTGCGGGAAAATGTTAAATAGATAAATGAAGAGTTTATTTTATTTGTTTTTATTTGTTAAAAGACGACTTGCATAGTATGGTACAAGCCTTGTGTCGCGGGGAACTTTACAAACATACACGTCACGGACACAAAGTACACCCAGACTCGGAACAACAATTTGTGGATCACACAAAGTGGTGTCCCGTGTGGGAATCGAACCCACGACCTCTTGCGTAGCAGTCGGACATACTCCCACCGCGCCACAGAGGCAGTCAAGTTGAAGTCAGTATTTGTTGAAGTGATTTAGTTCCTCAAGGCCTCTGTTTACCACCACAAGCAAGCTTGTGACATCGGGTTAATTATCGCCCCCCGGAACTCGCCACCATCCGGGGAAGTGTAGGATGGGCCTAGGAAAGGTGGTAATAGATGACAACTTACGTGTTGCACTCGAGTACAAAGATTTTTCACGTCGTGCTCTTTTGATTCCCTCGCTTACGCTCAGGATTCTAATTTTTGAATCACTCGCTGTGCTTGGGATTAAATTTTAGAATCCTTCACTTGCTCGGTCATCAATCATCAAAATGCCCTAAAGTTGGAACAAAGAAAAACATCGGAAATTATAATTTGAACAACTTTTGTTCGCAAATAAAGAACGATTGTTTGATTAACTAAAATTTTCCCCCTTTTGCAGTTACTTCAAGTCTATGGCATGGCGTTGTGATGTCCAATGTGTACTATATTGAGTACTTTTTGTTCCAAACCATATATACTAGTTTCACGTGAATGAAGTCGCGGGCAACAGTTAGTGACAGTTAGTGAATCTTATGACTCACTAACTGTCTTAAAAGACATAAAATGTAACATTATATTCCGAAGTTCGAAACTCTTCTTCATCACAGCGCTGACACAAAATTAATATATCTACGCAAAAAGGAGTCTTACTCCGGTTGCACATATAGAGGAGCTATGTAAAAACACAATATATGTTCGCTGGCATCTGGCCCGAGCCCCAACTATCTCGTATCTCGCTAGCGATATTTTCACTGAAGCAAGGGGCTTTAGGCTAAAGTTCCTTACATAAAGATTAAAAAAGGGTTTTCGAGAAAAATGATGCAATTCAGTTATCTCCAAGATAGTTCATTATCGAGGAGTATTGTGTCTAGTTTTCAGCTTTGAATTTATCATAAATGTTTTTTGAAATTTGATTTTTATAATATTAGACGAAAGGTTTGACATTTTACTAGCATGATTGGAGTTTAAATTATAGTTTGATTTTTGGAATGATGAGATCACAAATTGTTTGATATTAATGGATAGTTTCGACCAGGTTTGACCAGATCAGGCTGGTAACGAGTGTACTTTGAGTACTCTTGTCACCATGGTCGGTAACGCGTTAAAACTGAGATATTTCCTTAGTATATTTGTAATCATGTAACGCGAAAATTTTATTATTATTTAAATAGATTACTTACAACAGCAATGACGCTTTAATATCAATCTTATAATGCCAAGTGATCAGACTAAGAATCAGATGACTTCTAAACGATTCTTAATTACTCTCAAGAGAGCAATAGAATATATATTTATAGATTGAGAGATATATAGATAAAGTGCTAAAAGATGATAGTTAATACAGATAGAAAACTCTCAATGCATGCAAAAATAATAATCAATCGACACCTATTCAATATATATCTCCAAAAGTATTAAAATACAGTTCATATGGAACGTTGAATTTTCTATTCAAAAGATGTCACTTTTCTTTAATGCCATGATGGGGGCTCATATGTGGGCTTATACAGAAATCATCGGTGCGAGAACGATACAAGGCAGTTTATCATCCCCTCATTGACATGAGGGGATGATAAACTGCCTTGTATCGTTCTCGCACCGATGAATACAGATAGAAAACTCTCAATGCATGCAAAAATAATAATCAATCGACATCTATTAAATATATATCTCCAAAAGTATTAAAATACAGTTCATATGGAACGTTGAATTTTCTATTCAAAAGATGTCACTTTTCTTTAATGCCATGATGGGGGCTCATATGTGGGCTTATACAGAAATCATCGGTGCGAGAACGATACAAGGCAGTTTATCATCCCCTCATTGACATGAGGGGATGATAAACTGCCTTGTATCGTTCTCGCACCGATGAATACAGATAGAAAACTCTCAATGCATGCAAAAATAATAATCAATCGACACCTATTCAATATATATCTCCAAAAGTATTAAAATACAGTTCATATGGAACGTTGAATTTTCTATTCAAAAGATGTCACTTTTCTTTAATGCCATGATGGGGGCTCATATGTGGGTTTATACAGAAATCATCGGTGCGAGAATGATACAAGGCAGTTTATCATCCCCTGATGTCATATATACTCGTGTTTTTTAGGGTTGGCTAAACGAAATGCGCGCTGAATATATACTTTGACCCGGTGCCGTATTATCAAAAAGAAAATGTTTTGCTAAGTGAGGATCTAGATGTTTCAGGGTTAGAAGTTGTTGATTACGGTCGAAGTTTGATGTAAGTATTGGCGTGGTTATTAAGCTTAATACTTAATAATAATAATAATACTTTTTGGCCTAATCACGAAGTGGATGAAGGTTATTTACAAGATTTTTTATAAGACGTTTAGCTCTTACGTATTTTCTGAACAATTTCTTATTTATTTTTTTAAAGACGACTCCCGCAGTAGGGTACAAGCCCTGTATCACGGAGGACTTTACAAACATACAAGTCACAGACACAAAGTACACTCAGACCCGGAACAACAATTTGTGGATCACACAAAGTAGTGTCCCGTGTAGGAATCGAACTCACGACCTCTTGCGTAGCAGCAGCAGCAGTCTGACACACTCCCACCGCGCCACAGAGGCAGTCAAATTTCTTATTCTATACGTGTTGATCATTTTGGTTGTCATTTTTTTTTTATTATTCTGTTTTGTCTACTTTTGACCTCAGCAACAAAACGCTATTTTCTACCTCTGTAAAAATAACTGTAGATAAGATTTAGTTTATAAGTTTGGTAAAATTTGGTTATAATAACTCAACATTCTCTAATTTCATCTGTTCGAGCCACTAGAAACTATTGTATATCACTGTATAACCTATGTTTATATGATAAGCGCTTGACGCTTGTTTTGCTAAACGCATTTATTTTGCTATACTGTAATACGCACTACAATGTAAATATGTGGGAAGTTGTTACCGTCCGTTGGCAAAACTTGCAGCGGTTGTCATCTGAACATAGACCTAACTTTAGCTATTGCCAAACAAAAAGTGAGCAATATTGGTCATTTTAAAATTTTATTACACCAATATTTAGTCCCAAATCTTTGACATGCTATCTACACCAACGTATTGTGTTAAAACAACATCTTAACTCAAGGGCTAAATAGAAAATAGGGCCTACGAGAATATCAGCGTTGCGGTTTTCGGACAGGCAACAATAGCTGACGTAGGTCCTATTTGTCCAGCGCCGTCATTAGAATAAACATGTATTAAGATTTTCTTTTTTTTGTTCGCTGTGACAAATAAAACATATTTTCTTTCTTTATTTCTTAATTCCACATTGAACAGCAGGTATTAGTAAAACATATCGGTATTAAGCAAATGTTTGGAGTAAAGACTTCATGTAGATACTCTAAATAGATAGGCCTTGGTAAATAAGGAACGTAGTCCAAAATGTGTAGTGGGTTTTCTTTGATAATTATGGAAGAGCTTAAAATGTATATTGAACCAAAATTAGTTTTGGACAGAATTTAGTCTTGTGGATTTTGTTATTACGTTAGGATTTAATTATCAAGAGAAATATCTACCTTTTTGTAGCTGGCTGTGATATTATTGTAACCATTTAAATCTTGTTTTAATCAATTCTTGGACCACTAAGTCTGATTTATTTATATATCATACCTATGCGATAATCCATACTAATATTATAAATGTGAAAGTAACTCTGTCTGTCTGTCTGTCTGTCTGTCTGTCTGTCTGTTACGCTTTCACGCTCAAACAGCTTAACCGATTTAGATGAAATTTGGTATGGAGATAGTTTGAGTCCCGGGGAAGGACATAGGATAGTTTTTATCGCGATAACCGACATCCACGCGGGCGGAGCCGCGGGCGAAAGCTAGTAATATTATAATAAAAGAAAATTACAAGATCCCTGTTCAAAATCGTCTATCATCATTGTCACCGAAAGAAAAGTGCTACTTACATTTTTGTCAAATACTTTTAGTCTGAAATTTTATTGTAATCATTAATTTAAATGGAAAAAGTAAATCTTGATAGAATAAGAGATGGAAATTAGTTAGCGTTAGCGGTGACTTTTAGGGGTAAAGAAGAGACATTTTTTTAAGTTAAATGATTCCATCTGCAGCCTAATTGGTTTTTTAAAGTCTATGGCATCAAAAACCTATAAAAATACTTTAAGATAATAATAATAATAATAATATCTTGGGACAACTCACACAAAGCTATCTGATCCCAAACTAAGCAGAGCTTGTACTATGGAAACCAGACAATCGGTAAACATACTTAAATATTTCTAAATACATACTTATTATAGATAAATAACACCCAGACACAGAATAAACCATCGTGCTCATCACACAAAGTTTTATCCTGGGTGGGGATCGAACCCACGACCTCTTGCGTAGCAGTCGGATACACTCCTACTGCGCCACAGAGGCAGTTAGATAAGATAAAAGTTTGTTCTACAAAATATACAGTAGATATCAAGTATCATTTTTCCAGACGGTTGAAGCGATGCAGTCTAGCTCAGCGTTTGAGAGACTTAAGCCGACATTGACATCTCAAGTTGATATACAGTGTGTGAGGCCTCTTGTGAAACAACTATAATAACGATTTTGCAAGATAAGTTGGCTTTTGTTGTTAATTGATATATATTGATATGAAAACTAATTTGTTGTTGTAGAGTAAATTATACTGTATTATGTAGGCAGACTCTCAAGAAGGAAGGTATGGAACTTGGTGTTTTTTACTTACAAAAAATAGAAAGATCATTTTGGAAAAACATAAGTGGTTTAGGTGTCGCATTTGCAAGCGATTGGTCACGGGTTCGAGTCCCGAGTGAATCTCCGAGTAAATCTCCTAACACAAGTTTAGCTTAATTGGAGAGGTTAATAAGATTGTTGTTATTGTACGACTCCCATTACTACTAAAACATTTTTTTTAACCCTTGATAAAACCCAAAAGTTATTATAAGTTTAAAGAGTGTATCTATGTATCTGTATGTAGCATTGTGTGCCGAAACAGATAAACTGATTTGGATGCATTCATTTTTATTGGAAAGGTAGCTTAACAAAGATGGTTTTAGCTTCTCGTGATCTTTTAATGTGCACACGTTATTTGGTTATTACATTCATTGTTAACAATGATTTCAGTAGAAGCCCTGCGGTGGGGAACTTTATAAGCTGCTGTGTAAAATATACCAAAGTATTTTTCTTATGGTAGTCAAGAAGTATCGTAAATAAGATTGGAGCTGAGCTTCGAAGAGAACCGAACTAATACCTGGTCGAAACGTCCAGCAATTTTAAGTTAATTCCCGTATATTAAATAGTTATAATCATGCAACGCGAAAGTTTAAATGTTAGTAAATATCCTGTTTCACCTTTGCCTTACTATATACAGACTATGAAGTATCAGTGAAATGCGACCTCTTAGAAAGTTCATACTTCTTGCGTGCGCTAGAAACGTATTATGTGCTATTATATATTATCTACTCACACCCTTCATTCTTACATAGTCTTGTTGTACAAATCAATGATATTTTAAGTAAGAAGGTGATAGAAATTATTGAAAAGTATGCAGAAGCTCATGAACGACGACTTCTGAAAGTTGAGACTATCCGGCTCCTCGACATTCACATCACGGACATAGTGAGAAGACTAAAGGGAACTAACCCATTCGAGTTAGTTTAGTGAAACAAGTGTAATATACAAAGTGTGTTATTTACAAAGAACACAAGTTTTATCAGAGACAATAAGAAAACATTTATTGGACAAATTCTTAATTTGAATTTTGAACTCATCAGATTAAGTTATAATTAAATTACATATTAGTTTAACTCTATATTTATAGAAACCCAACCGGTGTGGCATTTAGGTTCTTTGCAGTGTATTTGCGGGAAAATGTTAAATAGATAAATGAAGAGTTAATTTTATTTGTTTTTATTTGTTAAAAGACGACTTGCACAGTATGGTACAAGCCTTGTGTCGCGGGGAACTTTACAAACATACACGTCACGGACACAAAGTACACCCAGACTCGGAACAACAATTTGTGGATCACACAAAGTGGTGTCGTGTCAATCCGTTTGGGAATCGGACCAACGACCTCTTACGTAGCAGTCGGACACATTCCCACTGCGCCACAGAGGCAGCTAGTTGATCGTAATTTCGAAGAGGATCCATGTGGGCCCATAATATATACAAAATACATAGTAAAAATACAAAGTGGCTTCCCGTTATTGTTCCTATGTAATTACGCTTAGATCACTAAAAGTACAGAAATGATGAGGTCCGAAAATTATAATTTCTTACAGATTGTTTGTAGATATAATGCATGCATAGTAGAGAAATTCCTCCACTAGTGAAGAAATTCCTTGAGAAGCCGGAGCGAGCCGCTTGTTTGTAATAAGTTGTTATTAGCGAATGTTTCGTCTATAATTTGCATTCTATTTTCAACCTATAATAAAAGGAGACAAAATATTCCCTAGCTTAAAGGATTAATATTGAAGTCTTAGATCTTTACATTACATTACATTACATTACATAAAAAACGAAGTCTGTCTGTACACTTTGATCTTCTAAACTACAAAATGGATTTTGATGCGGTTTTCAATATCGTTCAGGTAATTTCTTAATTAAAGAAATTACCTGAACAATAAATAAATCTTCGAGCATAAAATCGTCTTAAGGTCTATCCCTCCGGTCTCAAATACGAAGGATTTCGAGATTCAAAATCTTTTTACAACTGATTTGTTGAGATAATAAAAGGCTGGTAAGGGATGCAGATTGTCAATTTTACTTAGGCTTTATTCAAAGCTTATTCATAAAAGCTGAGCTAAAGAGGGATCTGAGTATATAATCATAAATTATAAATGAGTGACCCTAGTTTGTTTATAATTATATAACAGTTGGAAAATGACCTTTATGGACATGAATAATGTTTTTAGGGTTACCTAGCTTATTTATGATCGTAAACTTTAGTGATTTGTACACATTATATAATTTTATAAGTTACGGGTCTTAATCGTGTAAATATTTTATTTTAAGACTAAATTCCTTTGTTTTATAGCCCGACGTTTCGACCGTATTGCAACGGCCGTAGTCACGGGTCTACCCGTGACTTCGACCGTCTTGCATTTGCAATACGGTCGAAAATGAAATGTTACCTAGCACATTTTTTTATAAAATTTGTATTGTTTCTTTTGTGCACTAAAGGTTAAAAATGTGATAGTCTTTATTAGACTATCACATTTTTAACCTTTCGTGTCATCAACCCACCGTTTTACAAGTCTACCAACATTCCTCTTTCCCTGTGAACATTTCCATTGCATGGTTACCACCAAACAAACCAACCAAAGGGTAAGAAACAAAAATTTTGCACAGGGATTCCTTTTATAACGTAGGAGAGCACTAAGAAAGGGTTTTTAAAACGGGGGTGCAAAGTTAGTACGAAACTTTGCCGTTAAAATATTTTGGAAACAATCTGGCATCCACGCTGGCATAAGCTAGTTGTGTATATTTAGAGCGACCTATGCTGTAACTGCACCCTTGAGTGTTGCTATATCGCGATAGAATAACTATTTTAATAGACTAAAACTACACATTCGACAATGTGTAGTTTCGCTAGCAGTGACCTATAGTCGAAATCCCTGCGGAACAATTTCCGCTACCCGCTGCAAGTATCGACCTCCAATGGTTCTCCAACAATTTACTACAGTAAGCACTGAGTGGATTTGTTTGTTGGTGTTTGATAACTATTAACAAGCCTACAATCTTGATTAAACTAAACTCGAAAATAAACATTTGTTTATGGTACGAATCTTTTGTAGAATTATTTTATTTTGTTTTAGAGTGTAATTTACTTGACAATATGAATTATGAATGACTCACACGTCTTTATGAAGTGATTTAGGGAATTCTTGTCTCTTCGTAAAATCTGGGATAAGATTGGCTAAGGAGTTATAACAAAAGCTTCAGAATGTTTCATTTAAAACCAGCGTCAAGAATCTGCCAGACATAGGTTGATTTAAGTTCTATTTTATTCTTTTGTTTGTACAATATTTTGCGCATAGTAGTAGTACGAAGTAATACTGCATCACTGAGGCACTTAAGTAAGGAAACAAAAGCCGAAAACCATGTTTCCCATAATTGCCTTCAAAAGATCATGACTAAAAACAAAGTCATTGCAATGAAATTATTTTGCGTGTCACTCGAGGTGAAATGATGTTAAACACAACAAGTAGGTATATATCTGTTCGTTCATAAGGTAGATAGGTATAAGAATGAGAATCGGTTTTTCTTCTTATTACATTTTTACTACTATGTCTTACTATAAATAATTGCAACCTCCTTTGTTAGCCATTAATACTTAGGTAGGTAGGCAATCTATAAGAAACAAGATCTTAACAAAGCTAGTTCAAATATATCCTTCCATAAATTTCAATATATCTCCGAGCGACAAATATTAAAGTTCGCGGCAGTTAGTTAAGTGTAGGTTTACCGCTTGGACAACCGCCAACTGTACGAATTAGAACTGCTATATATCAGATGGGAGTTCTAAAGGCACCAAAGTAGAAGAATGGTTATAAAGAACTTGTAATAAAGAGGTGGTTTTGTAAGGCTTTGTTAAATTATTTATACCTGTGGTACTTCCAGGAATTGTTGGTTATCGCAATAAAATGCCTAGTATTATGTCTTCATTTAAGCTTTGTAATTTTATTTTTTAATCTTTGTACGAAATTAACGAAAGTGAGGAATAGAGAGTCCATATTTGTCTTCGTACACACTTGTACACTAAATATCGTAGGTTGACTAGTCTCTGTTAAGATTGCCAGCCATGTCTGAAATCGTTTCTGAGAATGTTAAATATCTATGATGGAGTCAATTACATAATAATAAAAATATAGTCTGAGTAGTTACCTTACTTATTGTAAACATATGAATAGTCCTAATGTTGTGTTTTTACAAACACAACATTAGGACTATCCGCAATCAATGGAGTAATTTGACTAATGAGTAATTTATTTTTGCTTATTGTTATCTGATTTATGTTATGAGCCGTTTCGATGCCTATTGATAAAGTTTCAACCTAGAAATGTAAGCTGTTTTTGCACAATAAACAAAGAGTCCTCAGATTTCTTTTAGCATCGGTCAGTTATATACTTCACTTGTTATTGTACACCTAGGAAAAACTTACTGAATTCTTTTGACTTATATTATTGAAATGTTTGGCTCTTGTTGACTAAGCCCGGCCAATAAAACCTTGCTTTCTTCTTGAACTTATTTACAAGCTTTCACAAAAATAATAATCGGAAAGTTTTTCAATATTTTACTGAATCAAACCTTCTTTAGGATCATCACACGCTGTGCATAGTGACAGTAATAAATTGTTTAATTCTATTCTCGCTCAATTGCAAGTAGGTATATTATCTAGTTTTAACCGCAACTTTAATCATGTTACGTTAGTCGTCCACTTAATGCCTGATAGTGCGACACTGGCACCAAATGAATATTATTATTATTATTAAAGTTCGTTTCTTTTCAAAATATTTTCTTATTCCTTGTCTTTGTCACATAACCTATTTTACAGCAAGCCTTTTTCTAAAACTGATGGATTGTTATGAAACAAATGCATTTTGCAAACAAAGAATGGAAATACCTTTTGAAATTTTAATTAAAATACGAAGAATAGGTAAATACATGTATTAAAAATGAGAATTATAAATGTAGGTAAGTGTTCGCAGGAGGAAAAGAGTATCTTAAAATTTTCGCGCACTTACTGTGAACGTGAATGGGTGGAATATATATATTTTACGATATACGTGTAAGTCACGCTCACTCAACGTGTGAAGCTTGAATGTCAGAAGGCGGGATGTATGTAAGTTGAGATGTTACGCCCTAAAAGTTAGGGTGTAATTTTACTATGTGTGTTGATGATTTAAGAGAGGTAAAGCATAAAAAATCGTTGAAATTAAAGAACCTGAATCCCTATGCTACTATAAATAAACGTAGGTACAACGGCTTGCTAAGAGTTACAAAAAAAACAAAGCGACTTTAACGTATAAGAAACACGTGTTAAATTTTCAACAACTATACAAAATATTCGTATATAAATATCCACAAAACGTTGTCACTGAGGAGTCACAGGCTTCCACTCGCCTCAACTGTGTAGGATTTGTGTACATGTGTTACATATCAATATTTTAAGTAAATTAAAATAAAACGTTGATCTTACAAGCCTTCATAAATCTTCGCTTTTCCTGTCTGTACACTTAGATTTTCTAAACTATGCAACGGATTTTAATGCGGTTTTCATTACACTCAGATAATTTGTTATGAATAGTGTATATGTATATTATATGCAAATTATTCTCAGTGGAGAAAAGTCCGTTCAAAGCCGGAGCGAGCCGCTAGTTACAAAATGAAAAAAAATATAGGTCAAACTTTATTACATAACATTATTGAAAGCTCATTACAATATTTACTCAAATTAAATTTGATATCGACACTAGTCCCACAATTTAAACATAAGATTGCTTGCTGAAAAAGGTTTTACTGTAAGTGTGTGAGGCTTTCATTCAGGGACAAACCAGCTTTAGAAATGGACCTGGTATTTAAAAATATTGCTTTTTTAAACCTTAGAGGAAAGTTTATCCATACATTTCATATTTTAGTAAACTATGAAAATAACGTTGTTCGTTTTTGTATTTATTACCGTCATATTTCGAACCAATTAAAATATGAGAATACATATGAGAAATATTTTCTGACCACGACATGCTACGGTTGAACTTTCATCTTGAAAGATTAGTGATGTGACAAGACCGTAGCTAGATCAATAACTGGTTCTGGAATTGTATTATTCGACCAATAAATATCTGATTTGATTATGCATCAAAAATCAATATTTGTTGAAATAATTTATTTACCTGTTAGTTATTCGTTCTGGGTTTTTTCGATGCAAACTGTTCTGCCTGTGGGAATATCGGATATAATGAGACCATTATGACGTATGTAACTTTTCAAGCTACCAAATAATATCAAACTTTATTAAAAAGGTTTGTCGTCAAAACTAAATAGACAGGCATTTAGAGTTAGATACATAGCTTTTGGTTTAGCATTATAATATAGATTGCAGTCACTGACCACTCAACATTTGAATCAGTATTCAATACGAATGCGATGAAAATACATTTTCAATTTTCACGGTATTTAAATTAGTTTCCTATGAACAAAACTAGGTCATAGTATACATTTATAAATACTAGGATTCGATAGTACACTTCCGTCAAGTGGGACCAAGTTTGCTCAATGCTTATACTATTGACTAACAACTGGAATATTCTGATTTTACGGGTATCAGTTGCTAAATCAGTTAAATCAATCGTAGTATAAACACGTTTAAAACGAATCATGAGCTAAACCCAGTCGAACACAACTAATGTTAAACACTGGCTTATGCTACTTGCGTTAATATTTAATTTTCAGTGATGACGCTATGTCTAAACCTACATAAGTTTAGCCTTGAAATTGTAATAGACAACCGCATACATGCCGACGTGTTCCCACAGCCTGTCTACCTGCATAGGTTTCCTATACTTGAGACAGAGACGAGTACAAATAAATCTGTTTTATTCCATTTAATGAAATACGGTATAGAAAAACCAATTAAATCTAATACACCGCGTACATCACTAGTCACGATCCTGTCAAATCTGAACTATGAAAGAGGTCGCAAATAACACGGACCCTTAAACTTTGGTCGCTTATAAATCTAGCGGTGCGGGTCTTACTTTTTATTTTTATGTCATTATAGCCTAGGGCAGTGGTGGCGAACCACGCGTGCCACAGATGGCATGCGTTAACATAATTTGGGCACGCTGTGTCGTCCATGAGGTGGGCGAAGATACTTCTACACCACCAAAAAGATAGGATAGTTTGATCTGATTCCAGTTGTTGCTACTTAAGTTATCAACCCTGACACCGTCAGTTTTTTTGACGGAATGTCGGGCACGTCATATGCTAGTTGTATAAAAAAAGGCACGTATACCAAAAAAGGTTCGCCATCCCTGGCCTATGGGACAGTTGTGGGCAATGCCATGAATTTAACTTGATGTAGTCAAAAGGAAACAGCTTTTTTTTTGACTTTTGTGTTTTTGTTTTGTTTCTAAATATGTATTTGTCTATTTTAAGTACTTGCAATAATTTTAAAACATTTTAATTAACAGTTTTTACATAAAACTAGAAGGAATTTCAGAAAACTTCCAAGCTTCTCGGAATCCAGTACAAGTACCTAACACATAGTTATATGACTACTTAGATATTTTTATTTATTTATCTTCTTGCACACAAAATTTGTACAAAGGCGGACTTAATGCCTTAGGCATTATCTACCAGTCAACCTTAGGGTGATGCAGAGAACTGTTTGAGGTGGGTGCTTAATCGACTTATATTTCTAATGCTAAATATGCAAAAAAGTGATTAAAAAAAAAGTAATAATAATAAATAAATAATTATAGAAACAATACCATACATATAAACATATAAATACACATACATACACACACAACATACCAATACATACATTTACATACATGATACATACTCATAACTATACAAATACATACATATTATACATATATAACCATAGATTACTATAATTGTGATGATTCCGCCAATAACTTCGTATAGAAATTACGTACTTGAAACTTAAAGGTGACACGAGTTGTAGACATTCTTATTTCGAGAGGGAGTGCATTCCAAAGTAGAATAGATTGAATAGAGAAGGAAGAATGCACCAGAGTGGAGCTGTGAGCAGGACAGAGAAGCAACAGATTATTAGAGGAGCGTAGATTCCGATCATGGCTAGAGCAGAGAAATTGAAAGTGAGGCGTTAGATAAGTAGGGGCATGAGGAGAAAATAGAATTGAATATAGCGTTGTAAGTGCACGCAAACTACGGCGCTGCCGGATAGGAAGCCAATTAAGCTGAGAGCGATAGTTCGAGTCATGATCATACTTGCGAAGGTTGAAGACGAATCGAATGCAATTGTTGAGAAGCCGGTCAAGTTTATGGAGCAGATCAGCATTCAGGTCGAAATAGCACACATCAATGTCAATGATAGGAAATATTAAAGTCTGCACTAGCGTTAACTTTGTATTAACTGGTAGGAAGTTTTTGAGACGATAAAGACACCGCAAAGTGCCAGTGACCTTCTGACTGACGTTGGCAATTTGAGTCCGCCAGCTAAGGGTGGAATCAATATGCAAACCTAGAGCCTTGACATCATGGCTAACAGGAATAGCAGTGCCGTGGAAGATAATAGGTGGTAATGAATCAAAATCAATTCTGCTAACCATGTGAGGACTGCCAACAATGATTGCTTGACATTTTTCAGGATTAACTAAATGTACTGGTCGGACCAAACTCGTCCGACCAGTACTTTATCGCCATTAAATCTCGATTCACATTATCGATAGCTTTATTCAAATTGTCTAATTTTGTCTGAAAGTATAGCTGAAGATCGTCGGCATACAAATGATACGTACATCGAAAAATTGATAAACAAGGAGAAAAGCAGAGGAGATAGAATACCGCCTTGAGGAACGCCCGCAACGAGATCACGCCAACTAGAGAATGTATCATCGATCCGAACCGACTGCTGGCGCCCCTGAAGATATGAAGAAAACCATTCCAATGCATCCGATGAAATATTATAATACGAGAGTATTGATAGGCGTATATCGTGGCTAACTGTATTAAAGGCGTTTGAAAAATCCACCAACACTATGACAGAAACTTTTCCATCCTCCACACCGGCTCTGATATCGCCAGTTACTTTTAGCAATGCGGAGATAGTACTATGTCCAGGCCTAAAACCAGATTGGAAAGGACATAAGATGCCATTAAGTTGTACAAATGCGGATAATTGTCGGTTTATACAGACTTTAAGGACTTTAGACAGAAAAGGAAAAATAGATATTGGACGGAAATGATTAGGAAGAGAAGGGTTTGAGATCTTAGGCAGAGGTCGCACGTATGCTTTACTCCATAAGTCGGGGAAACGTCCTGATTGTAAAAAAAGTTAATAATATCCGTAATTCCAGGAAGAAGCTGGTCAAGGATGGTAATGATCATACGGCGGCTGATGCTGTCACAACCTACAGCCTTCGACTTGATGGAGAGTATAATTCTCTTGATCTCATCAGGTGCAACAGGAGAAAAATAAAAAGAATCATAAGTGACTTTAGACAAGCTTGATATATAGTTAATTGTACGACATCTGGTTAGATAATCTATCGAAACAGACGTGACAAAGTAGTCATTTAGATCATCTAAACCAACTGTAGCAGGCAAATCGGATTGTTGCTCTTTACCGATACCTAGGGTTCTAAGGAACTTCCAGATATCGGCAGGAGATGATAAAGAAATATTATCAAGAATATGTCGGCGTTTGGCGTTACGTATCATTTGATTACACCGATTCCTTGCAGCTTTATATGATGACCAGTTGACATCAGATCGATTTGTCTTAAACCTTCTAAAGGCCCGATCACGGCGTCTAATAGAAATCTGAATACCCTTTGACATCCAGGGCGCCGTAGGCCTTTTTACTTTAATTGTTTTAATGGGCGCGTGGACGTTGTATACATTCGTAATGAGTTCATTAAAAATGCGAACCTTATTATCTACTGAACTCGATATCACTAGGTCTTCCCAATTGATAGCAGAAGCATCTTCACGTAGTTTATTAACGTCCATCCGAGCAAAACAACGAATGAGTAAAAGTTTTGGTTTAAGTTTGGGAGGGTTTAAAATATAAGTTAGGAAGATAAGATCATGAAGAAAGAAACCAGGAGCAGAAAGTTGGCCGTGAGAAGAAACAAGAAAAGGAGAAGAAGTAAGCATAATATCCAGCCAGGTGTCAATTCCGTTGATGTTATGATGAGTGGCTTGAAGTGGGAGTATATGGAGACTGGCAGATTCCACGATGTTGCGAAATTTAGTTGAGCGAGGAAAAGTGCGTGCAAGGAGGTCTGTGTTGAAATCACCCATGATGATGTAATGCTCATATTCGGACCCCAAAGATTCTAAAACGGACTCTAAGTCATTGTAACAGTCCACAGAAGGAGGACAGTAGACCACGCCTATAATAGTTTTAACTCTCTTGACCCAAACCTCTAGAAAGAGAAACTCAGCCGACGCTGCGTAGTTAGAAGGAGATGAAGCAATAATTTTAAAGGGAAAATCACTACGAAGATAAATAGCAACCCCACCTCCACGCTTATCAACCCGATCGTTTCGGATCAAGATAAAACCGGGGAGGGGGTAAGTGGTGGAAGGTAAATGAGGTTTGAGCCAGCTCTCCGAAATCAGAATGGCATGAACGTTGGTACCTGGAAAAGTAATAAGGAGATCACAGTATCACCAAGGGTATCAGTAACCGAAGAAAAACTTTCATTGGCAGAAGATCCAAAAGAATCATTGGCAGAGTGAAATGAAGAATCATCATCAGATAAAATCATAATCAATGTAAAATAAAATAAATAAATATGATAATTATAAAAATGTATTATACCTATACAACCCGTAGACAGAGGAAAATATAGACGGCTGGATATATCCCTTTCATTCACACAAGATAGAGAAAATATAGCACCGTTACAAGTGTAAAAGCGAGAAAGAAATATTTTTTTTCTGTCCCTTACTTCGTGCCGGCTCGGCACATTAACGTGCACAACAAACCGATGCTTTTGGAGGTTGCAAGTGTCATGATAATAATAAATTTTATTATTACACCAACGTACAAATACCAAACAAGTCAATTTTGTGCTCAATTTGATAATAATATATTTGTGCGACTGTGCAAAATGGTGAGATGCAGTGTAATTACCTGTAAAAATAATAGTATGATGAAGATTGAGGGATTGTCTTTTCACTCGTAAGTATTATTTTTGTCATATTCTGAGCGGTACGGGCAATAACTGTTAGTTTTTTTTTTATCAATCTCAGTGCAGTAATGTACTAATTACTTTTATGTAATTAATAGCTATTTTCGAATGTTTATATATTTTATAACCTCAATATTCAGTGTTGTTAAATTTTGATGGGAAATTTTCCCATAATTTGGGGATCCCTATCTGTAACGATAATTAAATTTAGCTTCTTCAAACGAGACCTCATTATGTCATGGCGGCCGCCCGCGCGTATTGCTTTTAAAAATACAGGTATTGTGTATAAAAATGTACTACATCATGTAATGTTTTAATTGATTTTATTTTAAATATATAAATGTGTAAATTAAATATAAGGTGCAAATATTGTCCTTTTTCTCAGATATAGAGAAATTATGAGTAAAATATAGGCCACATTAAATTCATATTTCCCTACAATAAAAAAATAAAAATAACAAAAATATGTAAAAAATAAATTATTTCATTGAATAATGTACCAAATTAGAAATGACATAAATTCCAATTAAAATCCGAGTATTTCGAATAAAATAAAAGAATGTACCACAAAATACCCCGTCGGTGTAGCATACCGGCTTCCGGTACACTGACAAGGGTTTATGTATGTTTTCGATCTTACACAGTTGAGAGGTAATTATCCAATTAGTCTAAGAAAGTTGACTCAAAGATAACAAACCACTATGATTTAATTTGCAGATTTCCAAATAAACCTGAAATTAGAAAGATGTGGATTATTGCAACGAGTAGGATAAATAAATTGGACACCAAAAACAAGTCCAAGGATTTGCCACCAACATTTTGATGAAAATGTTATAATAAAGAATATCAATGTCATTTTTGCGTTTATTTTTGTCCTAAAACCTTATATACCTACCTATAATAGGTTCGATGCCATAACGAAGTGTAAGTATACTAATATCATTTGAATTGCATTGTATTAACGTTTCATGACCTTTCAAACAAATTTACAAAATTAAATGTTTATATTTAGGTACGTATGTTTGTTCAACTTCGAAACTATTGATGAGAACATGACCAATCCTAAAAAAAATCATTAGAATAGGTTTGATTCATTATTCTAATAGATGATTTTTGATTGGAAATTAGTTAAAAAGTAATAGTTTTAAAGAAAAGAAGAAATAGATAATTATTTTCTCATAGAAATATATAACGCATAGGGCTGTACTCTGCTGCTGTACATGTCAATAAACTTTAAAGTGACATGTAGACGATTAAATTGTTTGTAACATTTTACGTGTTTGTCAAATAATTTGATACCCTACCGCTTTGTTTGATTATATTAATAGATATTTTTAGATAGAGATATTTTTTGTGGCCAATATTAAATAAATAAAAAAAAACTAATTTAACGACTTTTTCAAAATTATGGGTAAAATTTTCCCGACTTGGCAGCACTGTAAAATGTATGTACTTTATTTTGCATCCTTTTCAGCGGCACGAAAGCTAGGCGTCTATATAATACTAAGTCAATGATACAACCTATACACTTTGTATGAAATTAAGAATGTAGACAAAGACAGTAAAAGTAAATAGACAGTCCTATCCACCCACCAGTTGAGTGTTAGAGAAACGAAATCTATACAACACAATTAAATTAAATTAAAGAAAAAAAAAACACTTAATTAACACTTAAGCACAAAATAAAATAAAGATAACAATAAGCAGGGTCCGGTACTAAAAACATAATTGAATTAATTGACGTGCCAAAAGACCTAGACAGACTGATATGTCATGTGTCAAAAGAAACATGTATGAAAGTTTATGTCATGCAAGCAAAATCAAAAGTGGGTTCACAAGTTTTTATCAACAGAATTAATATTAAGTATTAAGTTAACAACGATAAATTTAAATTAAAGTGTAAATAAGGGGGTAGGAAACGTTAAACTTAAAAATACTGTGAAATTGTATAACATGTAAACATATTACCCGGATCCTGCAATTGTTTATAGCAAGAAAAACAACAGAACTATGTTACAACTTTCGGCCGGCCGCAGTTTGACGAGGCCTTTGGACATTTTTAGGTGCTTGTGTCTGCTTTGCAGCCTCTGAGCTCAGGATGTTGTCTAGTTCTTGTGGAGAGGCAATACGATGTCGTGCGCCATTAGGACCAATAATATGAATATAAACATCTCGCGTCCAGCACTTATTGATCCCGTACTTTTCTCGCGCAGTCATAAACGCATCATGTCATGGCTTCGTTAAAAACTCAAACAAGGTCACCCTTCAGTTTTGCCTTAGAAAACCAAATCTTGTCCCGCAATGCAACATCTAGGAACTTAATGAGAATAGGCCTCGGTTAGTACCTGGCAGACATAGTTATAATAATATTTATTTACATCACTATCAGTACATTGATTTAATCAGAATATTTATCTAAGAGAATTTATATTTGAGCTCTAATCATCACGTAATCTAATCACTGCTTTGCATACAATAAAATTGTAAAGTGTGTTTCCAATTATAAAAATGTAACACGCTACAAAACTTTGCAGTCATTGTCGTCATAAAAAAAACGAATGATTTAAAAAATTCCAGTGGCAACTTCATCATACAGAGATTATAATGCCTAAACAGACTGCTGCCTAGACATACTTTAATAAAGAGAATCTTACATTTGGACGTATACCTATAACATATATTAAATACTCCAACAAAGTTTATCCGCTTGGTACAAAAAAAAACCAACGCACCTCGAACTCATTAAAACATCCCGGCTGGTTCGATTAAAACCATAAACCGTCAAATCCAGTCTTGTCCAGGGCTTAATAGCTAGTCGATGTCATCCTCAAATCCAGTGAAATGCAACCAGCGAAATACATTTATCCCTCTCGCACACATTCTTTGTATTTAAAACTCTTTCTTTCTTTAATTTACCACTCGCTAAGGTTGACTGTAATATGTTTGGACCTAGATCTAGTCTCGTGGATCTGACGGCATGGAAATAACGGTAATTTAAACTATCGGGGCAATATTCATTGATATATAATAAACTTCCTTAACGCATCGGTTCAGTTTCTGCAGTGACCAGCTAAAATGAACAACACATTTTAATTTAAAATTTTAACGTAAATGTCATGTTTATTAAACTGGGTTATCGTTTTGAAATGTTTTTAATAATAATTTTGACAACGATATCAAAAACAAAGCACAGAAAACAAGCTTGACAGAAAATCTTACCGGCTTGCAAATTATAAACGACTAGCGGACGCCTTGCGGTTTCACCTGCGTAGTTCCCGTTCCCGTGGGAATACAGGTATAAAAATAGCCTATGTCACCCGGGGTTAGTCTAGCTTCACAACGATGAAAGAATTTTTCAAATCCGTCCAGTAGTTTCGGAGCCTATTCAATACAAACAAATAATCAAATAGTTCCTCTGTATAATATTAGTATAGATAGATATAGATATAGAAGTATAGACAACAATATGACATAATCAGCCTTATAACATTCGCACTGCAGTGACTCAGATAAGACACAGGTAATCTATGGCAGGGTACAGGCCCTACATAATCCCACATGAGACAATACGCATTGATCGATTTCACATGTTTTGGAATGTTTCGTTTTTGGTCATGGCAGTTACATCACGATGTAATCGGTCACCGATTTTGATCAGTGAGAACAAAACAAATTACATAAAGTGCGCGCTCTTCTTTTTTCTTGGTTTTCGAATAATAAGCCGTAGCCTGAGATATAATATTATGCTTCCTCATTTTCTTAAAACAAGAAATAGACTGATGATTTCATGAACGTAAGAAGAGGGAAGGCAAATCCGGAGAGATGATAATGTATTTCTTGTGTTATTATATATACTCGTATATACGTTATCACTTTCCTAACAATTTCCCGACCCATCCTCGTATTCTAAGGCTTAAATGCGTTCATCGTTGTTCTGAGTATGAGGCATGACCTCATTCAAAATTGGACACAGTGGCTGCATTATATACGATAACGAGGCTGTGATTATGATTAGACGCTGATGTATTATTATATAATGAGTTTTAGTACATTTCTATGTCTAAATCTAGTAAGAAAATAATGAGAACTGAAAAAATAAGGGGTTGTCAATAACCAAATAAATTTATATCTTATTTATTTAAAAAATAAAATAAATATCATGACAGGAAGAATTACATAATCTCAAGTAAATTTTTTAGCCTTTATTTATTTACTTTATTCTGGGATTTGTTATCAAATACTAAAACAGAAGGCATATTTTTAGAAATTCTCGTAACTTGATTTATGACAAAAATAATGTCAGTAAGTAATATTACCTACATAACGTTTTTATCCCACCTCATGTAAAAATACGTAGTCTTAAAGGTACGCGTAACACAAAACTAAAAAAATAATATTTCAAAATGCACCTTACTGATCGTTAAATTCAAAATCTGAACGTTATTTTTAACAACTCCGATAGTTTACTTCTTCAAGGATAGTACCCGATGACTTAACGGCAAAACTTTTTTATTTACTGTCTAGTTGCCGTTGAAAACTTACAGTCGCGCATTAAAGACCTGTTTGAGTTGAATATTGCAATACATTATAGCCAATATTAAAGTTAGTACTTTTGTTTGCACTAAGATAAAAGTCATTTACCTAAAATAGCTTATAATAGTTTGCTTTGAGTACTTGCGACTTCAATGTATATCGATATACCTATTTTTTTTAAATTTATACAATATTATATATTATTATTATTATTATATATTAAATATTACATATTAATATCAATATATTATTTTAAAATATTCTAATAATTACTATACAATTGTAAAACTGTAAGGGTTTCTTCTTTCGTCTTCAAACTATTAAATATAGCCCTACGTGTAAACGCATACAACAAAGAACTTAAGTGAAATTTAAATTGCCATTAATAAAACGCGTTAAAAATAGCCGCGCAATTTATTGGAGAACTAAAGTAAAATGTTCATAAAAATTTATATCAATAACCAGCATCCATATATGCGAATATGTCTACATAATCCAGCAAATTAAAACTTTTAACCATACGAGCGTTAGGTAATTGAAAAGTTTAGGAATTATTTTAAAAAGTAAATAATAACAGAAATAGGTACTATTGAATTAATACTCTATTATCCTGTAAATCATTTCAGCCCAATGAATCCCTTGTCATGTAGTTAGTCTTGTGTACAATCTAAGAGATGCTATCATGGTCACCCAATTCACAACAAAGGCAGGCAATAGCCCTGATTGGAGAGGGAAGCAACTGTCACGTAATTTGTGCCTAGTGACCCTTACTTGGATCAGTCCGACTTCTGACTATGTTACCTTTGAGTAGAGACCAATTTAATAAACTTAGACCGTTGAACAACCACGCTCAAACATTGTGTGTTTAGTTTTGGAGTTCTAATCTATTTTGTTACCCTTGCACCTTGATTGTCAGTTTCGTAATCGATTTTGAATCTTATTTTTTGATTACCGATACGCCTGCCCCGACAATTCCGAAAATATCGGCAAAGTAGTTAGTTGATATGTAGTAATACAAAGTTTATTTTTTTTACAAAAAAAAAACGACTCCCGCAGTGGGTACAAGCCCTGTGTCGCAGGGAACCTTACAAACATACAAATCACGTACACAAAGTACACCCAGGCTTGGAACACAATTGTGGATCACACAAAGTCCCTTGTGGGAATCGAACCCATGACTTCTTGCGTAGCAGTCGGATACACTCCCACCGCGCCACAGAGGCAGTCACAATTTTTATTTTAGATTTTTATTTCTGGTACAAGCACTGTGTCGCGGGGAACCTTACAAACATACAAATCACGGACACAAAGTACACCCAGGCTCGGAACACAATTGTGGATCACACAAAGTCCCGTGTGGGAATCGAAACCATGACCTCTTGCATAGCAGTCGGATACACTCCCACCGCGCCACAGAGGCAGTCACAACTTTTATTTTAGATTCTTATTTCTTTAACACGGCTTTCTAATGGACGCATTATGGATCAAATAGTTTAAATAGGGAGAGCGATTTGTTAGAAGCGGTTAGTTATTTTTAGCCAACATGATTCAAAGTTTATAAAAACAAATAATATTCTAATATGTGTAAAAACCGCGGTGGTTTAAAAATAATTATGAAAACAAATATTAAACACGATCGTTTCATAAATAAGTGAATTACTAGCAAGTTTAATTACTCTAAGGCTTACAAGAAAATAAAACCGAAGTGCCTTGTAAAACGCACAAGTGATCACAATGTGAAAAAGTGTTGCCAGGTCAGA
The DNA here is from genome assembly GCA_945859575.2 of Herminia tarsipennalis. Lineage (NCBI taxonomy): Eukaryota > Metazoa > Arthropoda > Insecta > Lepidoptera > Erebidae > Herminia > Herminia tarsipennalis. Next base: position 23,885,240 of record OX243844.2, read on the forward strand.
AAAGGCACTTTGAGTCCAGAAATTCTTGCAAATTGACCAATAAAACATCAAAGGGATCCTTGTTTTTTTTTTATTTATTTATTTAAGTAAGGATAACCAACAAAGCATACACTTAAACTTTACAAAATTACATAATAATGGATACATCCAGAAGTGCTGCCTTAATTATAGGCTACCACGGCATGCATTAGGTAGGAAATAAACGTGCTCTTTTTGAAAAGCACGACTTAAAGAAGAAAAATTACAAAAAAAAAAACAAATGTGTGCATACAGGTATGTAAACTATCAAATATGTTATAGTATAAATAGCGAGCTAACCGACACCAACCGACTCTTCAACGTTCCACGTTGGTATTATAATAGCGGCAATGTCTTTAAGGGAGAATATATTAACGTTTTTAGAGCCTGGTAAAGACATCGGGTCACTCGGTATCTTAAAAGCTAAGTTACACAAATAAGATAAGAAAGTAAATTTGATATTGCTAGTAAAAAAAAATCATACATTTTCGATTTAAATATAAATTCCTTAGTTACTATATTGTGTTATATTCTAATCTCTGAACTTGTTACGCAATATGGATTTGAAACGTTGAATGGAGTAGGACAGCTCAATATCCGTATCGGGTAGTAGTGACAGGCGATTATATTGTGCCTGCATTCTATTGATGGCAGAAAAATGGCCTAAGTTTGTTTTAAATCTTTTAGCGAACAAAAGATGATATCTGGATAGTCGGGCGAGCTTGTAAGGCACATTGATATTTATTTGATTAAGCAAGTAAGTACAGTCAATATGACCATTAAATGTTTTATAAAGGAAGAGATGATCATGAATAAGTCTACGATTTTCTAGGCTGATTAGTTTGAAGTATTTTAAACGGGAGTTGTAGCTAGGCAACTGTTTGGCCATATTGCAATGATATGACAAATGCCACAAAAATCTTTTTTGTATCGATTCTAGCCGACGTTTATATATATCGTAGTAGGGAGTCCAAACTATGCTACAATATTCTAATCCGGACCGTGCAAGAGAGTTAAAAATTGAAATTTTGCTTGAGGCATGTTTAAACTCCCTACTGTTACGCAGAACGAAGCCCAAAAGTTTAAAGCCCTTCGAGGCAATGCTATCGACATGGGTGTTAAAACGAAGTTTATTATCTATGTAAACTCCTAGGTCGCGAATGACTTCCTTTTCCTCAATTTCTCGGTTGTTTATAACGTATCCGCGAAAATAAGGGCCTCTCTTTTTAGAAAAGTGTACATGGTAGCATTTGTCGACATTGAGCAACATCTTATTGTTCAGGCACCACTGTGAAAAGCGATCCAGGTCCTCTTGCAAATTATGTATATCACTATCATTATCAATTTGCTTGACTATTTTAAGGTCATCGGCGTATAAATATATATGGGAGTGTAAAAAACAAGAGACAACGTCGTTTATGAAAATGTTGAAAAACAGGGGCCCTAGATGGGAGCCCTGGGGGACTCCTGAGGGCGTGTCATAAGAGTCTGAATTGAAACCATTAACTACGACCTTAGACGAACGCTTAAGAAGATAAGACTCACACCATCGCAATAAATGACCTATTATACCACACTGAGACAACTTGTTAACTAATAATCTGTGGTCCACCTTATCAAATGCTTTGCTAAAATCGGTATAATAATATTTAATAATAATAATATTTATTAAGAAAAACTTTAACACACAAAAAAGCATACAATGGCAGTAAATATATAATAACATCTTACGACAACCCACACTCGGTCATCTGATCCCAAACTAGGCAGAGCCTGTACTATGGCAACCAGACAACTGATAAACATACTTAATATGTATATTATATATTTATAAATATATATTTATTATAAATAAATTACACCCAGACACAGAATAAACTATTGTGTTGCTCACACAAAAGTTTGTCCTGAGTGGGAATCGAACCCACAACCTAATAATATAATAAAAGTATTAAGCCAAGAAAATTAGAAAATATATTGAGCTATATTTTAAGTTACAAATAGTAGGTGAGCCTAATCAATTACAAGATAGCCATATCTCGAGTAGATTAAATATAAACCTGTGTTTCTATTATAACACTTAATACAAATATCTATCTATTTTCACAAACAGAAAAGAAAATGAACAAAATAAAATGTCATATTTACACGTATACGTACTGAACTATACCTAATCTAAATTACAAAAAAGTAAGTACAATATAATTTTAAAATTAGCAGTTTATTGTCTGTGTATGCTCACTATAGTTGCTCTTGATATGTGATTATAATATTATGTACAATTTATTGCTTAATGTAGCGTTTATAAAATAACATAAGAAATATTTCATATCGTTTGAATAGGCAAAAATTTACGTTACGAATAAGTATGTCACTTACAAGGTTAGTCATATTTATTTTGATATTGCTGCGCTTACAAAATTTATGTCAGAAATAGATAATTTTAATGAATATAATATAAACTAGTGAATACTAACTACAATAATTTACAAACTAGCAAAACATAAAGATATTTAAAACAAATGTTAATGAAGCGTTATGCAGATTCATAGTTAATTGAGTTAATATATCTATCCTCTGCGTGTTTACGTGCTGGACAGTTTGCATCCCCAGTTTGATGGTCACATTTTCGTTTGAAACGTTTGCACGTCGCACAATTCGGAGGAGAGTCTCTATTACTACATTCCTTAGAGGAATGACCCAGATTTCCGCAGTGGTTACAAGTCGGGCTGGATTCTCGGCAGAACTTGGCTGCGTGTCCAAACTGCTGGCAATTAAAACACCTGGTGACTAATGTGAAGTCTCTAACAGGGCATGACGTCCAATTTATAAAAATACGTCCTTGATTGATGAGCGCTTTTCGAATATTGGCAGGAACTTCTAATATATAGTTACAGGTCAAGAAGTTTTTCTTGCCAGATTTGTGACTCAATCTGATAGTCTTCAAAAAGGACTCGCGTGTTTCAGTTGGAAACTTCTCAGCAATGTTTTGGTCGTATAAACAATCATAAACATCTTTTTCACTGAGGGCTACAGGGACACCTATGATAGCGATCCTAGGGCGGCGTTTCGTTGGTTCTTCTACAGTCAGGCCGGAACAAGCAAATTTCTCTGACTTCTTTAACTTTTCAATATCTCCTTTACACTCGGTACTAATAAGAAATAAATGACGTCAACAGGGGACCCACAGTCTATAGCATCAACTACATCAGAAACAAAACTAATAAGATTAGTTCCCGTCGATCGAGCTTTGATAAAACCATGTTGTCCTGGCATCAGTAAATGTTTAACGTGCCACAAAATATGGGGATAGACAAGTGCCTCAAAAACTTTACCAAACACGGAAAGAATAGACACGGGTCTATAATTATCCGCAAAAGATTTATTGCCAGATTTGTAAATGGGAACGACTCGCGCTTCCTTCCATTTCTCTGGAAAACAACCAGTCTGCAAAGACTTATTAAAAATCATAGAAAGAGGTTTCCCTAAAACGCTGCTACATTTTACAGAAAAAATAGAAGGCAGCCCGTCAGATCCTGCACCTTTGCCAGGGTCAAGTCTCTTTAAGGCATTAATGACGTAGGTCTCAGGGATTTGCAGGGAATGTGTGCTCTGGTTTTCCGATATTGTATTTACGACTGCGTTATTATTTATATTGTCAACTCCGCCTGGTTCATATATTGATGAGAAGCATGAGGCAAACAGGTTACAAATTTCGGTACCTTGATTAGCTGTGTGGTCGCCATATTGAATAGTGGATGGGTAGGTACTCTTTCCGCGACGTTTGTGCTTTAAGAATGACCAAAATAACTTAGGATTCGAGGTTATTGACGATTCAATAGATGTGATATAATTTTTGTATGTACTACGCGTTAGTTGTAGCACCCTATCTTTAAGCAATTTGTATGATATGTTATCCATTGGGTTCTTATACTTATGATAACGAACGCGGTACTTATTTTTTTCATGTATTAGTCGAATAAGAGCCCTGCTGAACCATATGGGATGTTTATGAGATCTAGGCATCGATATTGGCACATACATCATAATCACTTTATTTATTTGTTTATAAAACTGCTCCACCATACTGTCAACACTATCGCACCGCGAAAATAGATCGTGCCATGATGTGTATCTAAGTTCATCAATAATTTTACAATAGTCTGCTTTATGAAACTGAAAACTTAACCCCTGCTTAGGGCGCAGAGTTTCGTCACGAAAGTTGCATAGGATCTGAAATGTAAGAGGTGGATGGTAAGAGTCTATATTACACAGTGCTCTGAAATGGTTGGGGTGTTCAATGTAATGTCAGTTAAAATAAGGTCAAGCGTTCTATCTAAGTGGTTGTGAATATGGTTGTATTGATTTAAATTGTTCAAAGAAATAAAGTCTAAAAGTTGTTGTTCATAAATACCAATTTTATTTACCGAAGCGACTAAAGGAAAGCCTGGGGACCCACTCCACTCGATGTTACCTAAGTTAAAATCGCCTAAAATTAACGAAGCGTTCGAATGTTCTAGGACTTGGTTAGCATTGTTAAGAAAATGATCCAATATATGTTTTTGGACGGGTGGGGGAATGTATACCGAACAGATAAGAAGTTTTGTAGGCCGATTGTTCATGCATATATCTACGCTAACCCATAAATCTTCGCATTTACTCTCATAAATAGATAGTCGAGAAGAGGATAACCTTTTCGACACTGCCACTAAAACACCACCGCCCGATTTATTATTGTGAAAGCCACTAGTCTCGCGATCGCGCCTGTACACCTGATATCGGTCGCTAAATAATTCGCAGTCCAATATATCGCCCGCCAGCCATGTCTCACACAAAATAATAATATCATAATTGCATGTACAAATATTTAAATAAAAATCAATGGTCTTGGTTCTTAAACCTCTCACATTTTGAAAATAACAGTTTAATATGTTAGACATTTTTTTATTTAATTAAACAAACACACGAGTAAAAATGAAAATATGTAGGTAGTAAAATAAAAAGTAAGTAATTCAGGATAACTTATTAAGTACTTCCATATTACGAATAAATATCGATTCGTCCTCTGGTCGTTTGCGAACGTAAACTCGTCCACCACGTACCCACACAAAAGCATAGTTTAACTGTTTAGCACGAAGTCGGGCCGCCGCATGTAGATTTTTATTTTCGGTCGTCAAGTTTTCAGACACAAACACGGCCGTCTTCTTGTCGTCCAGTCCCAGGACACTGGTATTCAGTTTTTCGTTAGGGTGGTCTTTATTATATTTAATGGTGGCGGCCAGTAGAGAATCCCGGGTGCGTGGCGTATTAAGCTTCACCAAGATGGTACGTGGGCGCGAAGATGTAGGGTTCGACTTGGCGACACGGGAACAGTAAAATACGTCGCGATCTTCAATAGGGAACTTGACAATGTTACCGAGTTGTTTCACTATGCTCACCACATTTTCAGCCCTATGCTCAGGTACACATTGGATTTCCAAATTGGCAGACCTAGTCATCTGATCCATTTGTCTAACACGTCCGGAGAGAATATTTATATCGGACCGTAACGAGTCATTCTCGGTTTTGAGCTGCTTAATCTCGGAACTAGAATTGCTAATTTCACTTTTTAATATATCGAACTGTGAACTTAAAAAATTAAGGGAGTCCTTATACTCGCTTAACTGATCACTCAGGTCTCGAAGCTGAACATTCAAGGTACTCTTCATTTCGTGCATAAATTCACTCATGACCGAGCGCATCTCCTCACGTATTAGAGATTGAATATCGGGGCGAGAACCATCCGCAGCCGCTAATGACTCATTCTTGTTTTGATTCTTACGGCGCGTCACGTTAAAAGTTAAATTAGCCAGTTCAATCGGTGTAGACGGGCGAACAACATTACTTGCGTCGTTGCCTTTGGGCTGCTTGTTTCTGCAATTCGGACATGTCCATCTCCTACAAGCTTCTAGTGTCATATTTCTCCCATCCTCCAGTGAGATATTTAGGCATAAGAAGTGATAACTCCCAGCGCAGCGCAAACAATCTAAATAATCATTGCATTCATTGTCCAGTAAACTGTTACAAACGGCGCATTCCCTCATGGCTATTCGGTGCCGGCGCACTAATACGTCGATGAAGGGAACAAAAAATGCAACTGTCTCTTATCGCAGGGGAGGTGAGGTACGGTCCGCACGGTCCCCCGCAGTTTCACACACACACGCGACGGTGTATATTTTGCGCAAGGTTCGAACTGTGTGACACGCGAATTTAGGATTTATCTTAACTAACAGAAACACTGATATGGTGCGTCCAAATACTAATGTTTTTGAGGATAACGAGCAACACGTCTGCTTCCGATCACTGAGAACGTTGTTGAAGAATGTAATCCCATGTATCATGTATTGTGAGCGCTGTAAACAAAATACTAAAACGAGGAAACATTCACTACTATTGGTTTTGTGCGTCCATCTCATAACCGTCGTTTAATTATCCAAATGTATTATAATTTCGGTTTTTTAACCAGGATACGGCGTAAACAAAAAGGAAGAGTTATGTTTGTATGCTTGTACTTACGTATAAAATGTAGCTATAAACGAAGCATATAGTTTGTGTTATTAGATTAGATACTTTAATATTATAAACTAGCTGACCTGCGCTATTTCGTATGCGACAATTTTTCCCGTTTTTATAACATCTTTCATTGCTGCTCCGCTCCTATTGATTGTAGCGTGATGTAATATAGCCTATAGCCTTTCTCAATAAATGGTCTATCTAACAGTGAACGATTTTTTTAATTCGGATCAGTAGTTTTTGAGATTACCGCGTTCAAAGAAACAAACTCTTCAGCTTTATAATATTAGTATAGATGTGAAATTAACTCTGTCTGTCTGTTACGCTTTCACGCTCAAACAGCTTATCCGGTTCAGATGAAATTTGGTATGGAGATAGTTTGAGTCCTAGGGAAGGACATAGGATAGTTTTTATCGCGATAACCACATCCACGCAGGCGGAGCTGCGGGCGAAAGCTAGTTATAAATAAAAAAATAAAATCGGATAATAGTATCTGTAACGATCTGTCAAAGTAAACTGTCATTATTGTTGTTGTCAACCCGTCTTTCATTGATGTCTCATTGGCGACGAGGATTAAAATATATTTTTCCGTTATAATAACGCGTGGATTTTATCCGAAAACAGCAAAAATGCCGATCGGTAAAATTGAACCATTTAGTTTAAGTGCCAAACAGTGGCCAGCATACATCCGTCGCGTAAATCAATACGTTACGCTGAATGGCATCGAGGACAAGCTGAAGGTACCTATGTTAGTAACCGTCGTAGGGGAAGAAACGTACGCTTTAATGTGTGATTTGTGTGCGCCTAGCTTTCCAGAAGACAAAACATACGATGAGTTAGTAAAATTAGTCACCGAACATTTGGAGCCACAACGTTCCGAGATTGTCGAGCGCCACGTATTTAGGTTGCGCCGCCAACGTGCCGGCGAGTCCGTCACAGAGTACTTGCAAGCGTTGAAACATCTCGCGGCTACGTGTAACTTTGGCAAATGTAAGTCGTGTATATCGCTCGAAGAGTATTTGCGAGATCAAGCGAATGACGCGATGCGATCTAGACTCTTCGCAGAGAAAAATATCGGCTACAAAGAGGCGGTCGAGCTAGCCTTGGTATTAGAGGCGGCTGAGAAGCATGCGGAGGTTAGCGGCTCAACAATGAAGGACGCGGTTGCAGCCGAGCGCGGTGGAGCGGGCGAGGGCCTGCATTATGAGCGCGGCGGCGGGCGAGCGGGACAGCGCGCCCGGCCGCACGCGTCCGACGGCACAGGCAGCGGTCACGCGGCACCAGGCGGCGACGGCGCCGCCACTTCGGGTGCGCGGGCGTGCTGGCGCTGTGACAGGGCGCATGGACCGGACAGGTGCAGGTTTAAGAACTACACGTGTGATGAGTGCGGTCACAAAGGTCACTTAAAGGTGATGTGTAAGCAAGTGCGCAGTAGTGCCGGTCGACAAAATTATTTGAGTGAGGACTTGGATGATAATAATTTGTTTAATATGAAGGTTGCATCTAAAGGTAATAATCCTTATTTTATCAAATTATGTATCGATAACGTTACTGTGAAATGTGAAATGGACACCGGCAGTCGTATTTCAGCTATAAGCGAAGATATGTATATGCGGTTATTTAAGAATAGAAATATTACCACGGATAATATAGTTTTACGTTGCTATTCAGGCTCACGAATTGACACACTAGGTTTTATTGAAGTAGATGTTCGGTTAGGAGAAGTTAAAGCTAAAGCTTTGCCATTATATATCGTAAAAGGTGGTGCACGACCTTTATTAGGACGTGAATGGATGCGCGCTTTAAAAATAACACAAATAAACATCCATGATATCAGTGAGGACAAGTTCGTGACCCAATTATGTCAGGAATTCCCAGAAGTATTTTGTGATAAACTAGGCACTTGCAAAAGGCCTATTCGACTACAGCTGTTGGATGTCAAACCGGTTTACGTTCGAGCGAGACCGATGCCGCTGGCGTTGCGCGCACGCGTTGAGCGCGAATTGGCACGCCTTGAGGCGGATGGCACCATATATAAGGTAGATTACTCCGATTACGGAACGCCAATAGTACCCGTAGTTAAACAAAACGGTGATATTCGTATATGTGGGGACTATAAAATAACAATTAACCCTAAACTTAAACGGGACTATTACCCGTTGCCGCGCATTGAGGAATTGTTTACGAATCTTAGCGGGGGTGAAAAATTTTCAAAAATTGACTTGACACATGCGTATGAACAGTGTCTTTTATCAGAAGACTCACAACCGTATACAGCTATCACCACACACATGGGTACGTTTGCGTATAGACGCACGCCGTACGGATTATCGTGTATACCCGAAAAGTTCCAGAAAATGATGGACGAAACACTTCGCGGGGTATCTGGGTGCGTGGTATTCCTTGATGATATCTGCGTGACTGGGGTCAGTATTGACGACCATAACAAAAATCTGAGAGCCGTACTCGAAAAGTTACGTGATATGGGTCTAACTGTTAAACTAAGCAAATGTCGTTTTTTAAAAGACAAAGTAAAATATCTAGGCTTCAGGAGGGCTTAAGGCCTGATCCAAGCAAACTAGAGGCAATTTCCAGCGCTCCAAAACCTCAGAACGTATCTCAGTTAAAAAGTTTTTTAGGCATGTTAAATTATTACGGACGATTTTTACCTAATTTGAGTACTTTATTACAATCTTTGCACAACTTACTTAAAAAAGAGGTCAGGTGGAAATGGGACTCTAAGTGTGATCAAACGTTTGTAAAAGCAAAGCAACTCCTCCTGAGTGAACGAGTACTGGCGCGCTACGAAGAAGGTCGAGAGCTAGTTCTGTAGTGTGCGTATGGACTCGGCGCCGTGCTGGCGCATCGCTACAGCGACGGCAGCGAGCGTCCCATCAGCTGTGTGTCGCGCACGCTCAGCTCGCCTGAACGCAACTACAGTCAACTAGATAAGGAGGCGCTTGCTATTTTGTTTGGAGTCACAAAACATCATAAATATTTATTCGGGAGGCGATTTACGTTACGCACCGACCATCAGCCATTAATGTATATATTTGGGGATAAAGGGGGAATCCCACAAACGGCAGCCAGTCGTCTGCAGCGGCGGGCGGCGCGGCTGGCCGCATATGATTTCAGTATTGAATTTGTTCGATCGGTGGACAACGGTCCGGCCGATGCTTTATCGCGATTGCCGCTACATCAGGAGAGTTGCTGCGACACTACGTTAGATTATTTTAATCTAGTCGAGAATTTTTTACCCGTGTGTTACAAGAATGTCGCGAAAGAAACAGAGCGGGACACACTGTTATCTAAGATAAAAGGTTATGTACTTATTGGGTGGCCATCGGCTCAAAGCTGCGAAGCGGAGAAACCTTATTTCGCTAGGAAGCACGACTTTGTGGTTGATCATGGTTGCATTGTGTATAAATACAGGATAGTGATACCCAACGTTCTACAAAATAAGATTCTTGAAGAAATACATGAGGGTTACTTGGGTATTACTAAAATGAAAAATTTATCGCGGAATTATATTTACTGGCCGAATTTAGATTAGGATATCGAAAAAGTAGGTAATTCGTGTGCTGCATGTCGCACCGTGCGGGATGCGGCGCCACGCTCGTCTCTGCATCCGTGGGAGTTCCCGCTGCATCCGTGGCAGCGCATTCACGCGGACTTCGCCGATTGTGGGGGTAAACGATATTTTATCATTGTAGATGCACACTCTAAGTGGATAGAGGCGATACCCATGAAAAGTACAACTGCGGATCGTACTACAGAGGTCTTGCGAAGTATATTTGCACGCTTCGGTCTGCCCTCGCAGCTTGTAACTGACAACGGACCACCATTTTCCTCACAGGAATTTAAAATGTATTGCGATAATAATTGTATTAAGCATGCAACGTCGGCTACTTATAGACCTCAGGGGAACGGGGCAGCAGAGAATGCCGTTAAAACAGTGAAAAAGGCAATTAAACGAGCTATATACGAAGGTCAAGAGGTTAATGTAGCTCTAAGCAGATTCCTTTTTCAATATCGCAACTGTGCACATGCGACAACGGGAGTGTCGCCAGCGGTGGCGCTGCAAGGTCGCCGACTGCGCAGTCGTCTGGACGCGCTACGGCCTGACAGGGCAGCGGAGGTGCGAGCCGCCCAAGAACGACAAGTCGTTCGCGCCGCCGGCACCGATAGACAATTTGACGTAGGAGACGCGGTCTTAGCTCGCGACTATACGGCAGGAGGGGACAAATGGGCCGAGGCTACAATCATAAAGAAAACGGGGCCGGTCTCATACAAAGTCGATTTAGGTAACGGCGTAGTATGGCGCAGGCATGCGGACCAAATGATTACGGCTCAGAATAAAACACGTTACTCACTATCGAGAATGAGCAATAGGGACGGTGAGTGCGACGCGGGACCCAAAGATCGCGAGCCTGAGGTAATAGATAGGGATACCAATCATGAGGAAGCGTTTGAAGATGCGTTTGACGGTGAAAGCGGTGATAATGACGTGGGCATTCAGAAACAAACTTTGTCTAAGACAGCATCGACAGCACCGACGCCGCCTTGCCCCCGCAACGCTGGCGCCGGGCAGGCTGAACTCGCGACCGCCACGCTCGCTCCGCCGCCGAACGCATCCGCGCGAGCACTGCGTGCATTCGAACGCGCTAAACGTGCTTTTCTTAATTATTTAGAATAGCATCTATTGATACGTATAGTTTTATTATATAATGTACCCAATTGTAAGCTTGTCGGGGAGAGATGTAACGATCTGTCAAAGTAAACTGTCATTATTGTTGTTGTCAACCCGTCTTTCATTGATGTCTCAGCATCTACGCTAAGATTATCTTTCACATGGTGCCAATATCCACAAAAAAATACTAAGTAATATCCAACATGTATATAATCCACTTGCACATACATTTTTACGAATAAAGTAGGTAATAGTAGGTTAGTAGATTAGGAAATATAAAGACGAAATAAGCTTTAACACTGGAGATCACGCGACCCTATTTTTAGTGTTCCGTAGCCAAAATGGCAAAAACGAAACCCTTGTAGTTTCGTCATGTCTGTCTGTCTGTCTGTCTGCCTGTCTGACGGGGAAAAGTTAAGCAGACGAAGTTGCGCGGGACGTTAGTACTTTATAATCGTAGAGCAAGCAAAGGCACCATGCAATATTTGTTTACTGGTCAAGTTTTTTGAAACTGTTTTTTAGTAGCTGTTCATAAAGAATGAAACGGAAGTGCGCAAGTTTCAGAAATAACATAATTTCGTCAAGAAGACCTTTCTTATCTCAGATCGGTATAAGATCAACGATTTGTGCCGTACTTGCTGAATGACTGAATAGTTAAACGAAACTGAATTTTGTGAGATGTCATTACGTCTCAATGCGGTTTCTCTGTCTTTGCCAATTTATGGTGAATAGTACCGACGGAAATACTTTTTAGTATAATTTAAAGTTTGAAAACTTCTGATTATTCCGATGTTATTTTTTAACCCTTAACGTCGGTCATAGCACATTTTACCTAGTTAAATTCTGACTTATGATCGATGGTTTTTACAGAGGTATAGCAGAGAAAAAAAAATATCTTTTTTAATCACTGAAATTCGTAGTACGGGTAAAAGTAGTGCCCATTTCGTTTCGTTTTGAGTAGAATCGTAAGATCGTCGTAAAAAGGTAGTAAAAAGGTCTACATTGGTAATCGCGTTGGCTTATGTGTACTGTTGTTCTGCTGGCCTTATAGAGGCTTAAGTCCACTCAAAGTGAATACCTATCTGTATTACAACAATTATTTATCTGAGGTATTTTGTTCGAAGCTTGCATATCAAATCAAGTCAAAAGTCAAAAATACTTTATTCATTTAGGTCCTAAATGAATAAAAGTAAAATAATAATGATTAATACATTAATTAATCTGTACTATGAGAACAAATCTGTAAACCTCTGATTTGTTCTCATCCTATTTAACAAAATCGTTTGTTGTTTGAATTAAGGACGACTTTTGTTTACTAAATACAAATAACCAATATATCTAGCTGCTTATTATCTATCGAGTATAAATTGTATATGTACAGCATAAACTAAGTTACTACAATCCATTTCAAACACAAACTCGTAGCTCGAAAGAAGAGGTTAATAAAAATAATGTGCCATTCGCAACAAATCTGCCGAATTGTGAAGACTAAGCTATTTGAAATAACTGAAAAGTTTCAATAGACAGCTGTCTGTATGTTGAAACTTTTCACTCATTTCTCTCTTTTTAGTTGATGTTATACATCTCGACCTTAAGCTTGTTTTATGTTATTGTTTTGCCGTTCAGCGTTTTGAGGTTACTTTTCCTGACGTTTCTTGCTTGTCTAAGAATAAAAGATAAAACACAAGCGAATATTTTTGCTTTTCTGTGCTATGAAAACGCTATAAAAGTAAATTGATTCATGTCGAATAGACCAAATTTGAATACCTATCTAATTTTAAAATTTGAGTGAAAGTTCCTAGATAAAAATGGTCTATCAAATATTACTAAATTTTCTTCACATGAACATACACAGGAAGATACTACAATCAAGGGCATTTCAGTATAGAAAAGCACCCGCTATGCTTCGTTCACACTACGAAAATATTTGATGATTTGCAAACTAGGCCAATAATTATAAATAGGTACCTACCTATGACTGTGATAAATACGAACATAAAAAAACCCGCCTATAAAAAGGCGGAAACAAAATACGCTTCATATCTATACTAATATTATAAAGCTGAAGAGTTGGTTTGTTTGTTTGAACGCGGTAATATCAGGAACTACTGGTCCGAATTGAAAAAATATTTTCTGTCGGGTAGCCCATTTATCGAGGAAGGCTATAGGCTATATAACATCACGCTACTACCAATAGGAGCAGAGCAGCAATAAAAATGTTGCAAAAACGGGGAAAATTGACGTATACGAAGTTGCGTGGGACAGCTAGTTTAATATAAAGCAGCCGGAGGCATTAATAAATCCTGCTGAACTTAAAAATTGTGCCTCCGACTGCATGATATGAAATAAAAAAGGTATCTTGTTTCCGACTGTTTAAAGGCGGGTTTTTTAATTATTAATTATTTTTTTTATTTACGTTGTTTTTTTGGCATTTCTTGTTTCAAATTTTATTTAGATATATAAGTAATAATGTTTGCTATCAGCTTTAAAATCCTTTATTTTGATACCCTATACATTTTAAAGATTTTTTTAAACATAAGTTTATTTTGGCGCCAAAAATATTAATTTCCAATTAGTTTACTGCACCTACATATTCCATTTCTATATGACCTTAAGGTAGACTGGCAGTGAATGCTTATAGCATTAAGTTCGCCTCTGTATAACTTCGTGCATAAAGTTTTAAATAAATAAAATTACGCAATTTGTTGTTATTTTTAAAATGTTAAAGTACTCAGTGTCACTCTCACAGCTAAAACTAATCTAATGACACCTCTCAAGCTTAAATCCATCAAGCCGTTTAGGCTTTAAGGCGGCCAAAAAATATATACATACATACATTCAAAACACATACCCTCCTTCTTGAGCAGTCGGGTAAAAAGCCAAATGATTGGTGTTTATTTCGAAAGTCATTAATTAATTACAATCTTTAAAATAGTACCCAAGTCAATTCTCAAATAAGTACTCAGTGTAGTACTACACTGTGTACCTATTAGGGCTATAAACAAAAATGAAACGTCTCGTTAGTGTACGGTCTAAATATCGACTAATAGACGTATCTTAATATTCACTCGAGACCCGCGGTCAATAAATCTGAGTTTGTTCTGTAACAACAAATTATGGTTGTCAATATCAACGTATAAATACTGTGAAGACTATGCCAGAAAATAAAATCACGACAGACGGTGATTCTCTACATTCGTGCGAAAACAACACATTCCTCCTCCTACTATGTTGTGCCCATTGAGGCTGATGTATCCAATCTCGTGTACTCTTCTAATATTAATGACCTCTTTTTTTTGCATCAGTCCTCTAATATGGTGTATAATATAATTGTGGCAGCAACTTACCTGCATATACAGTTTATAAACAGAGAAACATTGTAAACATTGGCAATTTGAAAATAGTGGCCACGAGTTTTTATTGCCTGTTATTTTCTCGGGCTTTACCTATTGTTTGCGAACAGGCATTACAAGTAAATGTAGAATCGACTTTTCACAAGTGTAGTATTTTGCTTTTTAAGTGAAACTTTTATTATTATTATTATTTTTCAACATTTCCAATTGTGTAACCAGCTTTATCACAGCGCGTTTCAGTTTCAGAGGTTACGTTTAAACGTCATTCTTTGAATGGTTGTCTTGTGATAATGATAGTAACTAAGTATCGATTTCGGTTACGAAATTTTGGTTTATGGAGTACCAGGGTCGCCTGTAACATTTATTTGTGGAAAGATCGCACATGTTTTTCATTATTTTGGGAGGAAAAATAAGTTTCTTCGATGATGTATCTTAGCTTCCTTATTTTATTATGGGAATGAACATAAATCTGTCATGTTTTTGTATAACGTTTTTAGTACCTATATGGTAATAAGGATTTGTGTAATTAGGGAAATAATGTATACTGATCTAGTAATTATACTAATGTTACAAATGGTATACTTAGTAGTTTAGCTTGAATGTTTAGAAGTTTTTATGTTTCTTACTCAATCACGAAAAACAGCAACAGAATGGATGGAATGGATTTATCATAATAAATCGTAATTCTGATAGTTTTTAATCGAGTTTAACGCATAGTATTATTTTTTTTATATTATTAAAGCAGTAGTTGGAAATTAAATATGTAGAAATCAATAGTTTTTTCTTTCATTTAATAATTTTACAAGCAGTATTTTTGAAATGTATCCAAAAATTCTAGTTTAAAAAATAATACATTTTGAAATACACTTTCTTAAGGCATAGGCGTACTAAGGAGAATCAATCATAATTTCTTACTTCTAGACGCAGCAGTTTTGCTGTGGTCATCATTGATCTGATAAAAGACTGACAAGTCTTTTACATAGAAATATAATATTATATTACTAATGTTATGATAAAAAACTACTTTACTTTCCCTTCCGAGTCGAAGATTAATATAATGTATAAACATTTTAATTTCCCCAAAAATGTTTCGGTCATTAAATAACATATTTTTCTTCCCCGATTTTATGGCGTAAGTATGTAATAAATCCTATGCTAGGTTTGTCTTCGAACACACTATTAGTAGAAATTAGGGTCAGAGACATTTGTTATGGCAGAATATGGCGAACGGTAGCTGTAATTGCTGGCACATAACGATTTGATGTTTGAATTTGTGGCCGGCGACGCCGGTTCGTTCGTCTATTGTGTTCGCCTCTCATTTGGTGGGATGTCAGTTATGAGCTAGAAAAATGTGTGTCATTTTCTATGTGAGGTTATGTATAGATAAAAGCCACACGTACACTTGAAAAAGTAGTTGTTATCTATTCTTATATATTTAAAGCTAAAGAGTTTGTTTGTTTGATTGAACGCGATAATCTCAGGGACGACTAATTCGAAATGAAAAATTATTTTTTGAATAGCCCATTTATCTAAGAAGGCTATAGGCTAAATACCATCACGCTGCAACCAAAAGGAGCGGAGCATGAATGAAAAATATTGCAAAAACGGACAAAATTGAGGCAAACGATGTTTTGGTAACACGAATAATGCTAATGGGTGCAAACTTAAAACAATAGTACCTGTCGTTTAATTACTTTACTATTAAATAGTAAAATAATAATGTACTCTAAGGTCTCAAAAGTTGTTTATCGCTCTTATAGATATTGATAATTAAAAATTCTGGCGTATCTTCTTAAAAAATATGTCTTTTTTAATCACACACACTTCACTTACTAGTTATGCTTCATTCAAAGCGTTAAAAGCAAGTGGATTAAGCGCTGCAGTAGTCATGAACCTTAACACAAAAGTGCTTCAAAATACGCTGCAACGACGATTAACCCTCTCCGCAGATCGCCATTTCTATTTACGTGAAGCCATTAAAATTAAAAAACAAAACTTTCAATCGGGAAGAGGGCTTCAAACTATCCGTGACATGACATCAATGGAATCAAAACATGGAAATGTGAAACAATTTTAAGGTAATTCCCGTATTTAAAATATTCTTAAGCATGCAACGCGAAAGTCTAGTATTACGGTACATGGTTCGCAGATATTTGTGCACTATGCATATTCCTAAGAGAATTTTCTTATTATTCGTATAAGTAAAATAGTTTCATGAACATCGTTTTCTGTATTTTGGTCTCACGGGGTTTATTTCTACGTTTACGTAACGCTACGTATGAACGAGCGTTTATTCTATCTATTGCAGAATGTGGTCGTTTGTAAGCGGAAATTCCAGGAAGCTTGTAATATTACAGTATTGGTTGGAAGGCTCTCAAACAAACACTGGGAGGCTAAATCTCCCCTCAGACAGTTACTTGCTAACAATACAATAATTTCATGTTATTTATTCACAACTCTGTTATGTATTCGCTACTACATCATACTAATGAATAAGAAACACTTTTTGTTCATATTATTATGATAAAAAAAGAATGACGGAGGAAGTTTGTGAACTTCACACTTGAGCGAGGTCACGTTATCATGTAGACAAAAGTTTATTGTTGAGAGAAATAATAATAACTGTGTTAATGGACATACATTTTATATTCTTTATCAACACACAAAACTTACTCCTAATAATGTAAGTTTTTAAAATTTAGATAGTAATTAAAATGTTGGACTTATAGACACACAGACTTATGGACACAATAAAACAAAATGTACACGTAAATCTTAAAATGTTTTTCTTATTACCTGTCAAAAAAAAAAATGATGTATGTCAGGAACACTGCAAATATTAGACCATTACAATCCGAAGTAATTAAAAATCGAAAATAAAAATAGATGGATAATAAATTGCAGTTAGCTACATCATTTAAATCATTTGACATCATAACGCTGGTAAGAACGACACGTTGACAATCCAAAATTAAACAAAAGCCTTCCTAAAACATCTTAATAAAAGAAACTACAGCAACAAAGATCTCGGAAAGCTTCCAAAAAATGTAACGAATTTATTCCCAGTCAAAATACACGACAGAATACGTTAAAAGCAAAGGTAAATGTTTGTTCTTGTTACAAGTTATGTAATTACTCCGAATATATAAAAACTGTATAAATAAAAGACGACAACATGTATGCATCACTATCTCAGTATTAAGCTAACATTGGGGATATACCGAGATGAATAATAAAATATTTGGGGCAAAAAGTTTCTGATTTCATTACATACTTAGAAAAGTCAAAGTATAAGTATTTTGTAAATTGGATCTTCTAAAGAAAGCAACGAATTTTGATACAGATACCGTTATTATTTACCGTTAAAATTTATTCTAGAACGATACACTTTCATAAATAAATTAAAAAATGGTAGGCCGGTGGGGCCTAGTTGAAAACCAGCGTCCAGCATTTCAATAAATAATATATTGAAAACCCGTGGTTTTCCGCAACTACGCGTGTTTACCTACCATACAAACTTTGACTTCCCTTAGCAGAAATCCTTACATATAAGTTTATTGTATTGACACCTCTAAATTTAAAAGTACTGGACTATCCATAAGTTTATTGACTCAATATCCAAAATATTTAAGGTTAAATAAGATTTAAAAAGTAATTTACAAGTTTCCAATATCTATTAAAGCCATAAATAATGAACTGCTATTTATAAAAGAGCTACACAAATTCCTTTCATACAAATGCTACTATTCGGTTCAAGAATATTTTGATGACAAAACCTATACAGGACTGTCATACATGTCATACTGTCATAAAAATATATTGTTATGAACTATTGTTAAAACGGCTAAAATAATGTCAATAATATGATAAATAATAATTGTAAATTAATTAGAAATTAATTTATTTAGTATATATTTGTACACCACACTATATGGTAGGGAATATAGTACGTAAGCTTAAATTTAAGACCAATATAAAATCCACCTATATATTTTGATTTTATTAAAATTAGAAAAGGATATTGCAAACATGTATTTAATGAAACAATAAACCAACGGCAGCCTAAACAATACATAAAAATATACAAGGAAATTAATGTACAAAGTAGATGTCGAGTAAAGTCCCCTGCCTTAGTGCCTGTAGCAGTATTTGTTTTATTTGAGCGTAAATGTCAAGCACCAAGTGCGTGGGTACTTGACGTTTGACATTTACGCTTAAATATATCAAATTACATCACGTTAGCGAAGCAGACTTTCTCCATACCCAGTTAGCTTAGTAATTACTCTTGAAAACACAGAAATAAAAGAATAAACTGCCTGTATGAAGTATTTAAGTAAAGTGTGGCGTACAACCGACTAAAATGAACGACATTGCGATAACTGTTGTAAATGTTGAAACGGCCTCGTGTTAGTGAAACATTTACAGTATGAAATTGTTCTGATGTGATGTTTTTAAATGGCGTCACAGTACACCTGTGGCGTTTCATGATGGCAAAACCGTTTTGGGATAGCGTAAAGCAAAATAAAATAGGGTTTAGATTATTGAAGAAGATGATGAAGGTCAGCCCAAGTGGGTTCTGCTAGTATGTTTCGTTTGTTTTTTAAATGAGTAGTTTTGTTTGGTGAATTACGTACTTTGAGAACTGGTAACAAATGAGAGTTTAATTGATCAAGTTCAACAATCTATTAAATCGGACTATCCCTAAGTTTATTGACTCAATATCTAAAATATTTAAAGTTAAATAAGATTTAAAAAGTAAATTACAAGTTTCCAATATCTATTAAAGCCATAAATAATGAACTGCTATTTATAAAAGAGCTTCCACACAAATTCCTTTCATACAAATGCTCCTATTCGGTTCAAGAATATTTTGATGACAAAACCTATACATGTCATACTGTCATAAAAATATATTGTTATGAACTATTGGTAAAACGGCTAAAATAATGTCAATAATATGATAAATAATAATTGTAAATTAATTAGAAATTAATTTGAGAGTAAGAGTTTAATTGACAGATTAAAAGTGAATTAAAAAAAGAGGTAAATCACACATTTTTATTTGTTTCAGTATAATTCTTCACAGATGTTTTTGATATATGAGATACATTGAGTATTTTTTTTTTAATAAAAAAATATATTAAAAAAACTCGACCGTCGTCACCGTCGTTAACTTTCGCACTAGAATACAAACCCATTGAGGGACAAAATATAATTATATCTAAAGTATTATAAATGAATAAAAAGTACAAAGGACTTCAAACAAAATATTCATGGACACAAATTTTGTACCGTGTAGTAATCGAACCCATAACTGCTATCATATCACCATTGCACAATCATACACAAATATTATTTAGTTAAGTACGATGAAGTGGCAATGGGTTGGCCATATCCGCCGAAGGACCGATGGTCGCTGGAGCAAACGAGTCGCTTGGTCAACGTAAGGTATGATGACCCCTAGCCTGGTGGACCGACGACCTAAAGAAGGTCACTGGGATAGACTAGATGCGGAAGGCAGAGGACCGGATGGTGTGGCGAAAATTAAGAGAGACCTATGTCCAGCAGTGGACCGATACTGGATGATGATGATGATGACGATGAACCAACTATTCCATAGTGGTCCAACTATTCAAAGTCGCATGGCTATCGTTAAGGTTTTCGACTAAGACTTTGCTTTAAAACAGCGTTAGAAAATTAGTACCAACCTATTATAGATGTCACAATAGTCTTTACAATACAACAGTATAGATACAAACTGTAATTAGGTATATTAAACCTAAAATCACTAGTGACCTAGCCCTTTCATCGCTTTACTTCCCCCTTTCTTCCGACTCACCTTTGAAACAAAATCTATTCTTTGTCGCCATCACCCAGTGGCAATAACGAAGATTGATTAAAAAAACAAAGCGCTCAGAACTTCCCTACCCAATTGTCTGAATATCTTTTGTACCGAAAAATCATTCAAAAAGTCATTTTTTTAAATTACTAAGTTTGCTAAGTTTAGTTTATCGGTTAAAGTTCGCAAGTTTAAATAAAAACGAGTGAAAGTTCTTGTCTAGTTTGTATTGCTGGTGCACTGTCGAGAGCTCGAGCCAAAAGGAAAACCAGGATAGTGGGGTCTTTCCTGATATTTGTTTTCAGTAGAAACTCTACGAGTTTTCTATATATTGAAAGTTAAAGAATGAAACAGGTGAAGTTGTTGCTACACAATTCCTTTGTATCTGTATATTTATACCTTACAATAATACAACTAAAGACTTTCCAGAAATATATCTGAAATATTATATATGCCAAAGCGTCAGGGTGGCCTTGTGAGCAATTAGCGGCTCAATGTTCGAATCAAATGTAAACGTCAAACGAATGTAACGCCATCATGGCGGCCATGTTTAAAATGATAGACAATAGACTTTCTTTTTAATCAAAACAGATACTAGGTAAACGGAAATCAATTAGAGTTTTAATAATTCTCCGACATATAAATTTGTACTGTTTTGAAGCTTTTCACTTCAGTGGGGAACGTAACGTGAATCAAAACGAATATTATTATACCCTATTCTTTATAACTTGATACACATTATATTTTGAACAATGATAAATGAAATCCTAAATAAATTTCTTACTTAGATTGAGCAGCTGAAAAAATTTTGCGAATCTGCTAAAAGAAAACTAAATTGAAGCGACACATTTATGAAGAATCTAACAGGTTTGTTATTGACCGTTTCTAGACCGAATACTAATAATCTGCTAGTATAAAAAAAAATCCAACTGGACAAGAGTGCAATAATTTGTCTTATACCCATTTCATTAGTTGCCTGTGCGTTATAGACTTATACCGCTTTATTCCAAACGCTGGACTAAACCTGGTTTGACAAAAATCCTAGTTTAAACCATGGATCTACGAAAATCTTTATTACAAAACGAGGTTCATCACTTAATCGATGATCATCTTTGGTCCATAGATTAGTCTTTCGATCACCCTAGTTTAACTATGATAATAACCTTAAAATGTGAAAAACTTAACAATTTGAAAGTTAGACCATTTACAATTTTGTACAATTTTGCGTATTTTAGTTTCAATTATTAATGACGAATAATGCATGTTTGGTGATTTTTTTCAATTAACTAACTAAATATGGTGTGGCAACAAAATAAACGCAAAAATCGAGTGAAATGCAATGTGTGACAAAAGATTTAATAATACATGCATAATATTGTTTTTCAAAACTTTTATCACAGCTTGGAATTGAGAGAGAATATTTAACATACAGAACTCAGAGACGTCCTAAAATTAAAGTGGTCTGTGCGATGACGCAGTGTGGAAAGTTGAAGATTATTTTTGTTCGACAATAGTAATCATTAACTGGTGCTCTACGTAAAACAAACTGATGCATTCCACTTATAATATGACACATTATTTATATTGAAGTTGGAAAATCACATTTGGAATGTCTGATAGGTGGTCTGAAGTAGTGCGGCAAAAACCAATGTTGAATATACTCATAATGCACAAAACAAAGTAATAGAAACATCATTAAGACAAAATTTCTTACCTAAAACTTACTAGTGAATTATATAGTGGAACTAAATAAACATTGATCAATTTAAAATTTAGTTGGTAAAGTGTAACCATGGGTATACTTATCACTAGAAACAGATGTAAACTTAGGTTATAGGTAGGTACCAAGAACTTATGTTTAAAGGAGCTCAGCTAGTTAATACATTGCTACAATGTTTCTTTAAACATAGTTTAAACACTAAACAGAGAGTACAGATTGGTTACAGGTTATTGAAATTGTGATGTAATAACTATTATGCACTACTTAACAGTCTAGATAATTATATTTAAGATTCTCATGAAAATGAACTATATTCTTAGGGAGAATAAATGGTATCTAATAAATAATGATTCTATGTAGTTATTTGAGAATTTCATTTTATAGCAAGCTCACTGATATTAGATAATAAATATATTCATAAAATTTGTTTCAATTGTTTGTTGTGCTTCAGCCGAAGCTTCAGTACCTATGTTGAATCTAGGCATACTTTCCCCCAATACATTCAGAACAACGAGTGCAACAAAGAAAACAGTAAGTATATTAAAAATGGATTATCTTATTGAGTAAGTATCCTTAAACTATTCAACGGATTTTCATCCAACCATGCTAAGAACTGTTCCAATGAAACTAGCTTTGTAATAAAAACTCGCATCCAAGTTCCTCTAAGTGTTTGGGTGCTATAATTAATAATAATAATAATAATAATAATATAGCCTTTTATTCTGGGATTAGAGATGATGTATGCATTTGTAACATTCCATTTCTTATAAGATGTCTCTAGTCTCAGTGTGCCTCTTGGCATAGGCCTCCTCCAACAATTTCCACTGTGGTCTGTCCTGGGTTACCCGTCTCCACCTAGGGCCAGCAGTCATTTTGATGTCATCCTCCCATCTTGTACACTGTCTTCCGCGGCTTCTCTTTCCGTCTCTTGGGTACCACTCTGAAACTGCCTTGCACCATTTACCATGTTTGTCACGCATCATATGTCCGGTCCATCTCCACTTTTGTTCGTCGATGCGTAGTAGGATATCAGTAAGTTTGGTTTTCATCTTGATGTCGATATTTCTGACTCTGTCTTGACGTTTTGTCCCTACTATGCTGCGCTCCATTGCTCTTTGGCATTTGGCAAGTTTGTCTCGTAGAGTTTTGGTGAGTGCCCATGTTTCACACCCGTAGGTTAAGCATGGAAGGATGCATGTATTGAAAGTTTTTCTTTTTATCGCCATGCCCAGGTGTTGTGACTTCATGATTTCCTTGAGTGACCAATACTTCTTCCAGCCATTGGCGATCCTTGTACTTATTTCCTTTGCTATTAGGTCTTTTGGAGAGATAAGCTGGCCTAGGTAGGTATATTCGTTAACATACTCTAGGATCGCTCCATTCACCCTTATGTCCACCTTCTTTGAGTTAGTCATTACTTTGGTCTTTGTAAGGTTCATTTTCAGTCCAACTTTCTCACTTTCCTTGTTAAGGCTTTGTATCATTTGTTCTAAGATTTCTGGCTTCTCTTCGAAAAGAACCAAGTCATCAGCAAATCTGAGATGGTGCAGCTTGGATCCGTTTATATTCAGACCGAAACCTCCCCAGTTCAGGTAACGAAATATGTTTTCAAGGACTGCTGAGAATAGTTTAGGTGATAGGGGGTCTCCTTGTCGGATGCCTCTTCTTATTGGGAAATCTTTACCCAGTGTTTCAAGCTGAATGCTGGCCTGACTGAGCGCATAAATATTTTTGATAATGTTAGTGTAGACAACGGGTATCCCTTGGTGTTCTAGGGTGTCCCATATGTAGTTGTGGCTCAAACTGTCAAAGGCTTTGGCGTAATCAATGAAGGCAATATAGACATTCTTGTTATATTCATTATATTTTTCTAGTATTTGTTTCACTGTATGGATATGGTCTTTTGTAGAGAAGCCCTTCCTGAATCTAGCTTGCTCCACGGGTTGTTGTTCGTCAAGCATGGGGCTCATCCTGTCCAATATGATTTTTGCGAATACTTTAAAAACGTTTGACATGAGGCTTATTGGCCTGTAGTTTTCGATGTCTTCTTTATCGCCTTTTTGTGTATTAAGATGATGTGGGAATTCGCCCATTGTTTCGGGATGCTGCCGCTGAACAAAATGTTGTTAAATATTTTTGTAAGAATGGGAGTTAGCTCTGCCATTGTTCCTTTCATCAGCTCATTAGTAATATTGTCTGGTCCTGGTGATTTTTCCTTTTTCTGGGTCTTTATCGCTTTTTCGACCTCACATAGTAGAATTTCGGGTACATGGTCAGTTTTGGTTTCGGCAGTTTTTAGGTTGTGGGTGTTTGCAGTATATTTGTCTATATTTTTTTCCTGATCTGCATAGAGTTGGGTAAAGAAGTGGGTAGCTAATTCGTTGATATTCGTCCGGTTTGTGATTTGCTTTTCTTTTTGCTTTAGTTTTGGTATCCATTGTTTTCCTGCTTCTCGTAGTTCCTTTAAAGCCTTTTTTGTACCTCCAGTTCTTTGTATGTGGAATTCTAGTGTTTTTAGCCGTTTGGTTTTCCGATCCTTTCTGATACTTTCTCTGATTTTCTTGCTGATTTCTGCTATCCTCTTGATGTTTTCTTTTTTGGCTTGTTGTGTTATGTACTCTTTCCTCATGTTTATAAGTTGTAGAGTTTGATCGCTTAACTGGTATTTCTGAGTCTTCTGGTTTTTGTTTGCAATGCAGTAATTTGATAGATGTTTTTCAAGGATTTCATATTTCTGTATCGGATCAGTCGTTTCGCTTATTTGTTTTATAATCCCTTGGTAGTTGGTTTCGCCTTGTTTGTAGCTTACCCTTGATTGATTGTGTGCATTTGCTTTTATATGTTTCCGTGTTATTTTTTCTGGGGCCATCTTTAGTGAACTTCGCACCAAACGATGGTTTGTGTTGAAGTTCAGCTTTGTTATGATATTTGTGTCCGTGAAAACTTTTGGGTGGTTGGTTATTATGTAGTCTATCTCATTCTTGTATGTTCCATCAGGAGACATCCAGGTCCATTTATTGTTGGTTTTTTTCTTAAATACGGAATTAAGTACTACTAGATTGTGTTCCATGAGAAATTCAACCAGTCTCTGTCCGTTGCGACTCCTTTTCCCGTGACCAAACATTCCCAGTACATTCGTCAAGGTTTAGTCTTGCTCCTACTTGTGCATTAAAGTCACCCATTAAGATAATGTAATTCTCCATATGTTTTCGTATTGTTAGTGATAGGTCTTCGTAAAATAAATCTAGGATAGATTGTTCTGCTTGTTCAGTGGGCGCGTAGACTTGTATTATGGACCATGGCTTTTTATAGTTTGGTAGTTTCACATTAAGTATTGCTTGTCTATCAGAAATTCCTATTATTTCTTGGATATATTGTTTGAAAGAAGAAAGAAGAAAGAAAGAAAAAACATTTATTTGACCTTCCATACATACTTATAAAATAATACAGAATACACAAATGTGAATAATAATAAAAACATTACATCTAATTAACAATAAGTATGTACGAGAGCAAATAGGTACCTACGTCAGCTAATGTTGCGGTCTGTGACCGCAACGCTGGTATTCTCGTAGGTCCCGGCTACCAAACTATAGATACATAAAAATATTATACCATAAATGATTATAATAAATAAATAAATAAATAATTGTTTCTAAAATAAAACATACAGAAAAATTAAAATAATTAAAACAAAACAACCGAAAAAAACACAAAATATAAATTTCCGAACCAGTTTCCGAACGTTCATTCAAGCTCCCTCTGTAAAAGCGATCAACCAATCAGCAGCGTCGCTAGGTACGCTTTCAGTTGATTGGTTTGAGTTTTGACTGTTCGACTAGAGGAAAAGTCTTGGAAAGTTGGAAAAGTTTAAACAAAGACTACAATATAATACTAAATAAACAATATTAAACACTATTACGGGGAAACTTAATAAATATTATCATCATGTACTGTATATGTGACTAAGGATATAAATATAAATGTATATTATTACAATTAAAAACTACGATATGATGAGTACAACTAAAACGTTTCAAAGCTACCACCGGTAAGTACCTAACTCAGACATCTAATTTATAATTCCTAGTTTTTGTTTATTTAATAAAATTTGTTTCAGTTTTGTTTGAAAGGAATATCGTGTTTTCAGATTTTTCAGTGGAGGGTCAAGGTCGTTCCAGCATTTCGTAGCGGTATACCTAAAACTCCCCCTGAAAGCGGTCGTTCTATGCCTTGAGGTGATTAGCAGATGCGATGACGCCCTTGTCGTGTACTGGTTAAGATCCCTTGACCAAGTCAACCTACTATACAAATAATCAGGTTTACCGTTTAAAATAACGCCAAAGAGCAGGGAAGCTAAATGAAGATGCCTGCGAGCAGCCATCTTCATGAGATTCCCGCAATTAAGGAATGGAGTGACATGTGAACGAGGCGGCACATTAAAACAAAACCGAGCACATGCGTTCTGTACTCTCTGTATCACATTTTGTGTTCTTTTCAAGATACATGCACCATACACTGTGTCAACGTAATTTAATTTAGATAAAATTAGAGTTTCACAAAGGGTAATTCGCAAATCGATACTGAGATGCTGACGAATCCGATACAACAGTTTGAGACGGTAAAAACAGTTTCGAACAGCTTCAAGCACATGCGTCTCAAAGTGAAGCTCACCATCCATTATCAAACCCAGATTACGAGCCTCAGATACTTGCTCTATTGGGCAACCATCAACCATTACCACAGGGTGTGAGGCTTTTTTTCAAGTGTCGTTTAATTATGAAGCCAACTCCATACTGCCCTGCTGTTTTTCCTTTTTGGTATAAGATGTAGTCTGTGTGTTCCTCTATTTTTTCTTCTTGTCTTCGCATTTCACTTATACCTAAGATATCAACTTTTATATTCTTAAGGGCGTTTTCAAGCTCCAGCAAGCTTTCATGAGTCCGTAGGGTTCTCGTGTTCAATGTAGCGATGTTAAATACATCATTGCATCTTTTTGTTAGAGGGTGGTGGTCTAAATCTCCCGCGGGGACCAGCCGTGATGGGAGGGGTTTTGTTCGTTGTGGTTTGTATAGTTGTATTGGATATCCGGTTTTTGGTGACAATAAGTTAGTTTCTATAAGTGTTTTTGTCTGACAAGGAGTAAGATCTTTCGCGTATGAACTGAAATGCATCTTTCCTTTGGATTTTATTAATGGTCTTGTTCGGATTACCTGGACTTGGTGTTTCTGATCTTTTTCTTTTTTCGTTATCGTTTTTGTGTCTGTTTTTTTCGTCCTTTTTAGCCTGCAAAACTGATTTTGGCAAGTCTTGAGTGATATAAGAATTAGGCTTCATTTTTTGTTTGTTTTTAAGTATCAGAATTTTTTTCTGCAGGGTAGTAGTAGCTAATAAAATTGGTCTAGTTCGGCCTGTTTTGTCGCCCTTTTTACCCAGTCTTTGCAGTCTATCGATCTCCCCTTTTTCAATATCCACAGCTATTTCTTTAAGCGTTGATGTAACGAGCGTATTCAGATCGTCGTGGTTTTCTTCCTCCGTTTCTGGGAGTCCATGGAGTATGACTTTGTTTCTCTTACTGTTCGCTTCGAAGTTTTGTATTTTTTTGTTTAATTTTTCGACTTCACCTTTTAGTTTTGCATTTTCTTCTATGATTGGTTGTAATTTTTCATCGACCTTTTTTAGGACGGCAGCAGTAATGTTTTCGGTTATGGTTTTTGTTTGAAGATTTAATTGTTCCGTCATTTTTGTCAAAAGTAGCGACATCCCTGGTGACAATTGGGTCGTCATTTTGTTACTGTGAAACGGAATGAAAAAGTAATAAATCTGAACGCAGCCGTGCCCGCTTGTTGTGTTGGCAGCACTGCGTCTTCCGTCTTTGGTATTGTTTGTCAGTGTATGACAATTAGATAACCTCCAAAAATTCGGGCCGAATTGATTTGTCGTAATTAGATCACTTTTTGTTCTTGATTAATGCGGATTTCGGTTGTTTTTCGGTGGACACACACGCAAGAAAGATTCCGAGTGGTTACTTGCACGCAATGATTGTTAATTCGCACTGATTTTATTTTAATTTAGGGAGCGTTTCGACAAGCGGTTGACGTAAATGACACCGGAACCGGAACTCTATAATTACTCAGATTAAACTTATAACATCCCTCATAATGTCTGAGTTAATTAAATTTAGGTTATCATCATTTGTTAACATTTTAAGTACTAATGACAACTATATATGTAACGTTCCGATCCTGACAATCTATTTTATTATTCGTAAATTGCAGGCCGAGGGCTTTTATGTCAGGTTTATATTTTGAAAATTACGTAGTGCTGACGAATAATTTAGCTACATAGAACGTCTAAATATTTTATTCTCAATGATAACTATACTTTCAAATTATATTGGTATAAAACGGATCGTTATTTTTGAATGATAAGAAAAATGAATGAACTAAATTGATTATAATCCGTGGCTGATTGCTAGATCCTTTGGTATCAGCTGGTCCACGGATTATTTAAGCTTTGTAATAAGACCAATAGTACTGTACTATATCCTGGACTTGAAAGTCTTGGTTTAAGCCTTGATTTGGTCTTTTCTTTGTAATAAGGTGGATAAGGATTATTTGACCAAATAAAAAGTCGAGAAGATATTTAAATATCACGCTATACTCCGTTTTATATACGAAGCCCCTTTTGACATAAAATGACAACATCATTTGAACTATTTGTCCAATATTTAAGCACATATAGTTTAAAATTGTAAGTGGATGTTCATACTATATTGTATCCATTGAGGTTGATATATTCAATCTCATGTATTCTTCTTTAAATATTTTTTTATCACTTGTTTTTGCATCAGTCCTCTAATATGGTGTTTAATATAATTGCGGCAGCACCTCTACATATACAGTTTATAAACAAAAAAACATTGTAGACATTGGCAATTTGAAAAGAGTGGCCGCGAGTTTTTATTGATTGTTCTTTTCTCCGGCTTTACCTATTGTTTGCGAACAGGCATTACATATACATGTAGAATCGACTAGATATTCACAAGTGTAGTATTTTTCTTTCTAAGTGAATAGAGATTTTTTATTATTTTATTATTATTATCAAGGAGTAAACAAACCATCAGTTTTTTTCTGAGTTTTTTTGAATATATTTATAACCTTATATATTTTAAACCTAGGGCAATTAGTGTGATTTGAATACTATAATTTAATTAAAATGTATACAAAAAAGGAATTCATAGAAACAAAAAGTGAAGTAAGTGCAGTATAATTTTGCATGAATACAAAAAATCCTTCTTTTTACGTTTCTGGGCCTAATTGATTTTTTTTTATAGGATAGAAAATCGTCATATGACTTCTCCGGCTGTGGGCATGAGCAAAACCCATCTGTGTTCCTTCTTTCGCCTTGGTGTTCCGGGAGCACAGTAACTCTTTCGAACGATCCCGCACTCCCGGTGGGCGCCGGCCCAATGGGGCCCCGTCACTTGCTGACACCTCTTTGAGGCGCGCGTGGAACACTAGCGCGCCGTCGACCCGGCCTAGTCCTAAGCTGGATGGCAAGCTACCCACTGCTCGTCGTTCTCAGGCCTGCGCCTAGGGTGGCCGGATGTCGTCCCTTGTCACCCGTCACCCGGGGCGTATCGCGGGGCGGCCGGGGCGTGAGGACCGTCTATCTCTCACGCGTTCCGCCGTCTCCTTTTGCAGCATCACCTCCTCGCAAAAGGAGACGTCTGCCTCCCATTCCCTCTCACTCCGCAGCATGGCTCGAATGAGCCCCGGACGCGAGAGGTCACCACCGCCGATCGCTACCACAAGGGCAAGTCGCTGCTCGGCCCAAGCGGGGCACACCTCCACCGTATGCTCCACCGTGTCCTCCGGCCGGTCAACGCAATGGTGACACCCGGGAGTTTCCTCCCGCTTAATGCGATGCAGGTACCTCCCGAAACACCCGTGTCCGGTGAGTACCTGCATCAAGCGGTAGGTGAGGACGCCAAGGCGCCTCTCCAGTCACTCCTCGTCTTGAAAGTAATGGTGTGCAACACAATTTACCTCATTAGGCATGCAATTTTATTTAAGATTAATTATATAATTAAAAACAGTAATTAATTCAACATATTTATAAAATACTCTGTAAGGTTATAGAAACAACGATCTATTAATATTTTTTTAAGCGTTCTCTCAAACCGTGGCATATCTAATTGCTTAATGTCATTTGGTAAGTGGTTGTAGATTTTTATACAAGAAAAGTATATATTCCTTTTAAAAATGTCTGTTCTAGCATGAGGCAATATTATATTGTTCCTATTTCGTAATCTTTTATTATAATCTAAAGTGCTTTTTTTCGGAAAGTATGTCCTGTGTTTTTTTACGAAGCTAGCTGCCTGTAGTATGTATATACCTGTTAGAGTGAGATATTTATGTTCTTTAAATATTGGTCTGCATGATGTCTGGCTGTCAATGTTGTGAATGATTCTGATACATCTTTTTTGTAATATAAATGTGCTGTCAGAATCTACGGCGTTTCCCCAATAAATAATACCATAATTCAACAGTGAATAAATTTTAGCATAATATGCCGACTGGGCTGTTTCGATATTTGTTGTGTTGATTATTACATGTAATGTATAACAGTATGACCTTATTTTATTATTAAGCTGTTCTATATGCATTTTCAAATTAAGATGGTTATCTAAATATAGACCTAGAAATTTAGATGTGTTTGTTTCTTCTATGGGTTGTCCTTTGTATTGTATTGCTAGTTTTTTATGTGTAGCCTGATGTGGTCGAAATTGTATATACTTTGTTTTTTCTAAGTTTATTGTTAAATTTAATTGTCTTAACCATTCAATTACTTTCGATACAGTATTGTTTATTTTATTTTCATATTCTATTTGTGTTAAGCTATCACCAGTAATTAATATAGATATATCATCGGCAAATAGTACGCTTTGATCTTGTTTTATGTTTGGAAATTCATTAATGTAAATTAAGAATAACAAGGGTCCTAAAATACTCCCTTGCGGCACTCCAACTTTTATTACATTGTAGGATGACTCATAACAGTACTAGTGTTAATATTATGGTATGCTATTTCAGTCGCTTGCTTTCTATTAGTCAAATAACTATCAAAGAGTTTCAAAGCTATCCCTCTTACACCAACAAACAACATTTAATAGACTTCTTTGTGTGCAAAAATATATCACTGAATTATTTACAAATAAAAGAATGTTATAACTTAAATTCGGATCATTCTCCAATAGTTTTGACATTGAGTCAACGAATGCAATACAAAGAGAGCAATCTGACGCTAGTAAACAAGTACACGGACTGGTCTAACTTTACTAAATACTTAGAAAATACTATAGAATTAAGAGTACCACTTAAAAATACTGATCAACTAGACTTAGAACTTCAGAAATTTACATCTAACATACAACAAGCTGCTTGGAATAGTACACATTATAGACCAAGACAGGTAAATAAATTTGCGTATCCATTAGAAATAAGGAATATGATCGCACAGAAGCGTAAGCAGAGAAAAAGATGGCATCAAACCACCAGGTCTCCGGAAGATAAAAGAGTACTTATTAACCTGACTAAAAATCTTAAGAGGAAGATAATGCACTACAATGCCATACGCACTAGTAATTACCTCAGCCAAGTAACAAGTTGCCACAAGACTGATTACTCCCTGTGGAAAGCTACTAAAAGTATGAAGAGACCAATAGTACAGATTCCTCCAATACGGGGAGTATGGCGGAAGCCATAGTACATAGTATATAGTTTATGGTAAATAGAAACGGACAAACGTGCCGTATAATAATTATAAGATAACACGTACTTAGAATTGTAAACTTAAACTTAAATTGTCACGCACATAATATTTTTAATTTAGCATAATGCCCTACCACTAAAATTAATTGTTTCTTTGTTTATAATTTGTATAAATATGTACTCACAAAATAAATTAATAAACCAGTCAACATTTTATCATCGAAACGTCGTATTCATTTGACTCCCTTTTATGTAGCAACACGCTATAATTGGTGACCCCGACGTGATACCGCTTCTCTAGTGCTGATATAATACCGGGACGACCGGAACCCAAATTGGTTTTCAGCATCAAATCTAGAAAGTGATAGAACACAAATACTCCACCATGGCTCCACCAGCAACACCAGCAAAAGGCGATACAGGCTCCGAGACAATAGCAGCAATCTCTGTCACCGAAAAACGACCGCAATTTTGGACAGACTCGCCGAGACTATGGTTCGCCCAGTTTGAAGCTGTTATAGCACCTCAGAAACAGGGTGATGAATACAAATACAACTTTGTTATATCGAAGTTGCAGAAAGAAGTCATTCATCAGGTCAGCGATATCCTGACCACACCGCCGACCGAAGACAAGTATTCAATTATCAAAGAGCGTTTAGTTAGCTGCTATGAAGAAAGCGAACACCGACGTTTTCACAAATTATTGGCAGAAATGGACCTTGGTGATCAGAAACCCTCCCAGTTATTACGGAGGATGAGGGAGGCAGGCTGCGGAAAAATTAATGAAGATACTGTTCGTCTTTTATGGTTACGACAACTTCCTGCTTCAGTAACGTCAATTATAGCAGTTTCAGAAAATGTGGAACTGGACAACTTGTGTAAATTAGCCGACAAAATACATGAAAATGTACGATATAATAAGAATACAATACAAGCACCGGCGGCGGACATCAATTGAATAGCTTCCTTATCGTCACAAATTGCAAATATGCAAATTGAAATAAATGAATTACGAAGCAAACAAGCGACGCGACCTATGCAACACAGCAGTTTCCGACCGTATAACGATTCACGTTCAAGATCAAGGTCGCAAAACAGATACGTATCGCACAATGGACTTTGTTACTACCACAACAGATTTAAAAATAACTCGTACAAATGTAGAAAGCCATGTTCATGGAAAAACAACATCAACAAGAGTTCGGAAAACTAAGATGGGCACGGAATACGACGGGTCTCTGTGCTATTCACCCATCAAACCGTCTAACTATAACTGACTCAAACAGTGGTTATAGATTTTTAGTCGATACTGGGGCCAATATTTCAGTTTTAAATCGCACAGACAACAATTATAAAGTTAGCGAATACAAATTATTCGCCGCTAACGGCAGCCCGATAAACACATATGGAGAGCGCACATTGACGCTTAATTTCGGACTTCGGCGAGACTTCAAATGGACATTCACCATCGCCGACGTCAAGATGCCTATACTGGGAGCTGATTTTCTGGAACATTATCAATTATTAGTAGACATACACGGACAGAAATTACTCGATAAAAATACGGGTCTAAAGACGCCTGCTAAAATATTGAGAGCAAATATTGCATCTGTCCGCTCAATTAATTCATCATTACCAGAATCAATAAGGCGCTTGCTAGAAAAGTACGAAGAAATTACTAAACCTCGATCAATGAGAGAACCTCCTAAGCATCAAGTACAGCATCAAATAATCACAGACGGGTATCCAGTAGCTACTCGAGCACGACCGCTCCCTCCTGACAAATACAGGATTGCAAAACAAGAGTTTCAAGATATGATGGATATGGGAATTTGTAGACCATCAAGTAGCCAATGGGCATCGCCACTTCATCTGGTCAAGAAGAAGAATGGTGAATGGAGAGCATGTGGTGATTACCGTGCACTTAACAATATAACGATACCGGACAGGTATCCGTTGCCAAGACTGTTGGATTTTACGTACATTGCAAGCGGAAAAACAATATTCAGCAAAATTGATATAAAGAAGGCTTTTCACTCAATTTCAGTCGCTGAACCAGAAAAGACAGCGATTATAACACCGTTCGGCCTCTTTGAATTTACTAGAATGCCGTTCGGGTTAAAGAATGCAGCTCAATCGTTTCAGAAGTTTATGGACTCCATATTTCGAGACTTAGATTATGTATATGTGTATGTTGATGACATATTAATATCAGATACAAATATAAATGAGCATTACAAACATTTAGAAGAAGTATTCAAACGTTTACAAGAAAACAGCATTACAATAAACATAAATAAATGTGAATTTGGAGAATCGGAAATTAATTTTCTTGGTTATCATATATCGAGCCAAGGATTGACTCCCACTTTGGAGAAACTTAAAGCAATAAACGATTACCCTAAACCGCAAACAGTAACAGAATTACGACGTTTTTTGGGTATGCTTAACTTCTACCGAAGCAGCATGCCTCATGCTGCAAAACATCAGGCACTGTTAAACAAGTATCTAATTATTTCAAAGAAAAGAGACAAAACGGCAATACAATGGAATACAGAGACGAATCACGCGTTCGAATGCTGTAAACAAGATATGCGTGAGATAACTAGAATAGCATGTCCTGATGGTAACGCCAAATTAGCGTTAATGACTGACGCAAGTCTGAAATGTGTAGGCGCAGTACTTCAACAGCAAAGAGAGAATAAGTGGGAACCGATAGCTTTCTTTTCAAAAGCTTTGTCCGAAGCACAAACAAAATACTCTACCTATGATAGAGAGTTACTAGGAATTTATATGGCAATTAAACACTTCAGAAGACTCATTGAGGGAGGAGAATTTACTATATTCACGGACCATAAACCGTTGGTTCAGGCCTTCAATAAGAAGCCATCATTGGACGACACACCAAGGCGGATTAGGTATCTGGAATATATATCACAGTTTAGTACAGATATACAACATATAAGCGGGCACGCCAACACTGTTGCCGATGCTTTATCAAGAGTTATTGAAACGATATCTCTACCGTCTGCGATCGATTGGCATGAAGTAGAAAAATTGCAAGCAAATGATAGTGAGCTGAAACAATTGAAAGAAAACAAATCATTAAAAATCGA
Source organism: Herminia tarsipennalis (assembly GCA_945859575.2). Classification (NCBI taxonomy): domain Eukaryota; kingdom Metazoa; phylum Arthropoda; class Insecta; order Lepidoptera; family Erebidae; genus Herminia; species Herminia tarsipennalis. The sequence goes on from OX243844.2 coordinate 23,920,304, forward strand.
GTCAATATTTTTTAAAGATAAAAATGTCCAGCTGTTTTGTGATACGTCAACAGGTAGACAACGTCCATACTTGCCTACAAAATTTAGAAAAATAATATTCGAAAGTTTCCATAATTTAAGCCATCCTGGAAAAAACACAACAAGAAAACTAATTGCGTCAAATTACATTTGGTTGAACATGAATAAAGAAATAAATGAGATGACAACAAGGTGCTTACAATGTCAACAGGCGAAAGTACATCGTCATACAAGGTCACCACTTGGTAAATTCATGCCAGCTGGAAGATTCGCACATCTCCATATTGATATAGTGGGACCACTAACTACATCTCAAGACAAGCGATATTTATTAACTATGATCGACCGCTGTACATCATGGCCGGAGGCGTTTCCCATCGCAGATATAACTGCAGAAACTATATCAAGAATGGTATATGAAGGTTGGATAGTAAATTTCGGATGTCCTGAATACATTACCACAGATCAGGGGCGTCAATTCGAATCAGAAATGTTCAAAAATTTGACAAAATTAATGGGAATCGCGAAAATACGAACCACACCGTATCATCCACAGTCAAATTCAAAAGTAGAACGACTACATAGAACATTGAAGTCAGCATTAATGGCGAGAGGAAATACAATACATTAGACAAAAGAGCTTGCTACCGTTTTATTTGGCATACGTACCAGTTTACGCCAAGATACCGGATTCTCGGCGGCTGAACTTGTTTATGGATCAACAATAAGATTACCTGGAGCATTTTTCGGTACAAATAATTATTCAACGTACACGGATTTGGTAAAAGAGATAAAAGAAAATATTGAACACAGTACCGCAGTTCCACATAGACAAAGTAGCAGCGACAAGATTTTTGTGCATCCACATCTATCGAAATGTACACACGTTTTTGTAAGATGCGATCGGATGCGGCCAAGCCTCACACCTCCGTATGAGGGGCCTTATCTCGTAATTAGCCGTAATGATAAGATATTTACGATCTTGATAGACGGACGTAGAAGCACGATAGCTATTGATCGATTAAAACCTGCATTCATGATCGATGCCAAAGAGATAAAGCACAATGAATTTATTGAACCAGCGTTAGAAGATAAGAACGTGACAGTCAAACAAGATGATAATATAAGTTTCAGAAAAAAACGTTCTGGTAGAATCTCACAGTAGGGTACTGTGAGATTCCAGTTGTAGATATATAAACTGAATAAAGCACGCATTCAGTCAGTCAAGCACTCATTATATTCAACCAAGCAGCACTTACTAAATATCAACAATGGGTACCAACGCCAGCCACAAAAAAGGAGCAGGTCAACATGGTGCAGAATAACGTAGTAGCCCCAGAGGAAGTTGTGAAGTCACACAGGAATATTACTGAAGAACTACAGGAAATCCGGAGTTGGCTCACGTGCATGGCAATAATGGGCGGAGTTATATTTATACTTGTAATTGTGGGTTTTGTATATAAAACAATTGTAGCTAAAATGGAGAAGAAATTAACTAGAATAGTAAAAGTAGCAAATGAAGTTTAAAGTAATTAATTGTTAGTAGTAGTATTAGTTTTCTTTACAGTACATGTATGTAATATTTATTTAATTTCTCAAGGGGGGATTATCTATGGCGGAAGCCATAGTACATAGTATATAGTTTATGGTAAATAGAAACGGACAAACGTGCCGTATAATAATTATAAGATAACACGTACTTAGAATTGTAAACTTAAACTTAAATTGTCACGCACATAATATTGTTAATTTAGCATAATGCCCTACCACTAAAATTAATTGTTTCTTTGTTTATAATTTGTATAAATATGTACTCACAAAATAAATTAATAAACCAGTCAACATTTTATCATCGAAACGTCGTATTCATTTGACTCCCTTTTATGTAGCAACACGCTATAGGGAGAAAATGGAACTTGGGCCGTAAATAACGAACAGAAAGCGTCGAGATTTGCTCGGCATTTGGAAAGTATTTTTCAACCGCATGTTGAAAACTATTTAATAGAAACTAGAAGACAAATGTTGACTAGAGACAGCGTTGAAATAAAGCTCGTAACGCCTAGAGAAGTTTCAAAAGAGATCATTTCAAATACTAATACAAAAAAAGCTCCCGGGTATGATTTGATCACAGGAGAAATCTTACGACAACTACCCCGCAAAGCTATTGTGAAAATCACTACCTTGATAAATGCTTCTTTTCGACTAAAATATGTACCTAACCTCTGGAAAATAGCAGAAGTCATTATGATAGCAAAACCTGGGAAACCCCCTCAAGAATCATCATCATATAGGCCGATTTCTTTACTACCCATAATGTCAAAACTATTCGAAAAGTTGTTGTTGAAACGTCTAAAACCCATAATAGAAAATAGACAGCTAATTCCTAACCATCAGTTTGGCTTCAGAGAAAAGCTTTCTTTTGTTCCATTGTCTTTCTCGATGTGGCACAAGCTTTTGATAAAGTCTGGCATGAAGGCTTGGTATATAAACTGAAAACAATGTTACCAGATCAATTTGCTACTATCCTAGAATCTTAAATTTCTAGTAGAGCATTTCGAATACGACAAGAGGAAGTTTGTTCTAAAACTATAGAAATAAAAGCTGGAATTCCACAAGGCAGTGTTCTAGGTCCGGTCCTGTACCTTTTATACACCTGTGATATTCCAGAGCTCGATAAAAATGCTATTGCAACCTTTGCTGACGATACAGCCATCATAGCAGTAGGAAATACCCACAACGAATCAGTAGAAAAGGTTCAAGTAGCCATCAACCAAGTCTTAGAGTGGACGACTAAATGGAGAATAAAACTTAATGAGAGTAAGTCCGTTCACGTTGACTTCAAAAATAAAAAAGGTCAATACTGCCCGGTGCTTATAAATGACCAACCAATACCCTACTCGAACACAGCTAAGTATCCCGGTATGACGCTTGACGCAAAGCTACGCTGGAAAGCACATGTCAAGAAAAAAAGAGAAGAGCTATCCCTACGCTACCAGAAGATGTACTGGCTACTGGGAAGACACTCTTCCCTCTCAGTATACAACAAAGTCCTGCTATATAAACAAGTGTTAATGCCAGTATGGACTTATGGTATACAGCTGTGGGGCTATACCGCTCAGAGCAATCGACAAATAATACAAAGATTCCAGAACAAAGTGCTCAAGGATATTGTTAACGCCCCTTGGTACATAAGAAACTGTGATATCCACCGGGACCTTAAAATGGATGACATAGAGACAGTTATACAAAAAATAGCTGAAGCACATCAAAGCAGGCTTCAACAACACGTGAACGTCGAGGCAATCCAGCTCCTAGATACCACTGAGTTAAAAAGAAGATTGAAACGGCTGAAGCCGTTTGAATTAGTGTAGTGTAACAGTGACATATTAAATGTAGTGTAAGTGCAAGGTAAAAGAACACATGAACAAAGTGACTTCAAATATGTAATAGAGACAATAAGGTATGTGTTATTGGACACATTCTTAGATTTAAGTCCTTATAGCAATTTAGGTCATAATTAAATTACTCATTAGTCTTTAGCAGGGCTCGGAACCGGTTTATAAATAGCGGTTATTATTGTTAATAAAACCGGTTTAATTGTGCTGATCGATTAACCGGTTAATCAAGATACCGGTATTAATCATAACGAAATAATTTTGATTACCGGTTAAAACAGAGAGCGTAATGCTAACCGATAATGTGAGCTGAATTAACCGGTTAAATTCAAACAAACGACTACGCGATTAAGACCCGCAGCTTATAAAACTCCATAATGTGTACAAATCGTGAAAGTTTACGAACTAATAAGCTTAGAACTTCTTTAGAAGTGCTAACCAATTACGAAATAAAGTTTTGAATTATTACATGGTCACTACATTACACTTGGCCAGCGGAACTTACATACGTATCACTAAATACAAAATTTTGTGAGACATGAATCATTTAATACATCTACTGTTGCGTCTACAGACGAATCCGTTAAAGTGGACGATGATGAAAGGATACAAAAGCTCACTACAACGTTGTTATGGGAGATTTCAATGCTAATGTAGGGAGTACAAAAACGTGGCGAAACGAAAATTTGACCTAACTGCGTAGGGCGCAGAAATCACAGGGCCCAAATGCTCGTTAATTTTCAACAGTCGTCGGAGCTTTTCTTAATGAATTCTTTCTTTAAGAAGAAGCCTCACAGAAAGTAGACATGGCAAAGCCCCGATGGTGTAATAAGAAACGAGATAGATTTCATCATTACGGACAAGCTGCAAATAATCAGAGACGTCTCGGTGATCAACAGGCTCAATACTGGCAGCGATCACATATTGGTTCGAGGGTCTCTAATTATTAGCTTCAAGGTCAAAAGACTCCAAATAATGAGGCCTAATCTCCGACCTACTGCCCCCCAGATCGCCTCATAACGTCCCCGAAAAGTTCTAGTTGGAGCTTCAAAACCGTTTCGCATCGCTGGAAACACAAACGAGAAAACCGACACTGGTCAAAACGCTACAGGATGTATCTCGGAAGTTGTTTCCCGGAAAACGCGAAAAAAAGGGAGTCCGAACTCTCACTCGAGATTCTTGAACTAATGAGGGTACGACGAGACACGCAGATGTCTTTGTCAGATATGAGAGCCATAAACCTGAAGATCACGAAGCTGACATGACCTGACCTCCTACGCTACAGCACTCGCAACATTGAGACGGCGATCGATCGAAATAGAGGCATTTAAGTTTTCTCACAGCAGCTAGGCAGACCCTGTCTGACAATACTAAACACAGCGAGTGGTAAAACCTCAAGGCTGGAGATATTTGGGGAAATCCAGAGTTTTTCTGGACATGTATGCATCACGGATGGCTAAACCTATGGGATTTAACATCGATGATCACAGAACCCCACTCACGTGCCACTATACCGAGGCATATCGGATGTCGATCAGGGCGAGGTCGGGGCAGTTTTCGAGCAACTTAAGAATGACAAAGTGCCCTGTGATGACAGAATCACTACAGAGCTTTTGAGAGCAGGTGGGACCCCAGTCCTGAAAGAGCTAGCAAATCTCTTCAACTCCGTCATCCACCAAGGCTTTACACAAGCGTGTAGTGGAAGTGCGGGGCTCTGTTCTTAAAAAAATTATAACCCCTTGCTGAAGAACTACAGACCTATCTCATACCTGAGCCACGTCTACAAGTTGTTCTCGAAAGTGATCACCAACCGCCTTTCTAGAAAACTCGACGAGTTTCAGCCCCCGGAACAAGCCGGGTTTCGAAAAGGCTTCAATACCGTGGACCACATCCATACATGACTGCAAGATGAATTCAATAGAGCGTCATATCCCCGAAACTGTTTACGTAGGTGAATAGTTTCGGGGATATGACGCTCTCGAAGACATCTTCAAGACACTTGATTGGACTGGATAGGTCATAAACATAAACCGTGAGTAAATCTCACACCTTCGGTTTGCCGACCATATTGTCGTAGTAGCGCAGTCGCTGGAGCAGCTCAGCGAAATGCTGCACAGCCTAAATGGAGCCTCTAGATGTGTGGGTCTCGGCCGTAGGTAACTTTAACGTGACTCTGATTTGTTTCCAGTTTGGTAAAAGCAACTTCGAACAAGAAGTCGATAGAAGGATTCAATTGGGTTGGGTAGCGTTTAGCAAACTTCGTCGAGTTTTCACTCCGCCTTAACCGCAATGCCAGAAGGATCAACGTAACCAGTGCGTCCTACCTGTTATGACCTACAGTGCCAAGTCATTTATTACGGTTGAGTTAATCCAAACAAAAACCAAATTGTGCAGCGGGCTATGGAGCGACGTATGCTTATAACGTATTGCGAGTTTTATCCTCCATAAAACTCGCAATAAGGTCATCCGACAAAGAACTAAAGTTACCGGCATAGCTCGCAAGTGCTGGACATAGGCATCTCCTAATTTTTGCCACAACAGCCGGTCCTCTGCCTTCCGCATCCAGTCCATCCCAGCCACCTTATTTAGATCGTCGGACCTGGCTGGGGCCGTCCTACCTTACGTTATAGTACTCGATGTGGCACAAGCTTTTGATAAAGTCTGGGATGAAGGCTAGCTATATAAACTGAAAACAATGTTACCAGATCAATTTGCTACTGTCCTAGAATCTTACATTTCTAGTAGAGCATTTCGAATACGCCAAGAGGATGTTTGTTCTAAAAATAAAGAAATCCTCGAGGTCCTGTACCTTTTATACACCCGTGATATTCCAGAGCTCGAAAATAATGCTATTGCAACCTTTGCTGATGATAAAGCCATCATAACAGTAGGAAATACCCACAACGAATCAGTAGAATAGCCATCAACCAAGTGTTAGAGTGGACGACAAAATGGAGAATAAAACTTAATGAGAGTAAGTCCGTTCACGTTGACTTCACAAATAAAAAAGGTCAATACTGCCCGGTGCTTATAAATGGCCAACCAATACCCTACTCGAACACAGCTAAGTACCTCGGTATAACGCTTGACGCAAAGCTACGCTGGAAAGCACATGTCAAGAAAAAAAGAGAAGAGCTATCCCTACGCTACCAGAAGAAGTACTGGCTACTGGGAAGACACTCTTCCCTCTCAGTATACAACAAAGTATGCTATGTAAACAGGTGTTAATGCCAGTATGGACTTATGGTATACAGCTTTGGGGCTGTACCACTCAGAGCAATCGACAAATAATACAAAGATTCCAGAACAAAGTGCTCAAGAATATTGTCAACGCCCCTTGGTACTTAAGAAACTGTGATCTCCACCGGGACCTTAAAATGGATGACATAGAGACAGTTATACAAAAAATAGCTGAAGCACATCAAAGCAGGCTTCAACAATACGTGAACGTCGAGGTAATCCAGCTCCTTGATACCACTGAGTTAAAAAGAAGATTGACGGCTGAAGCCGTTTGAATTAGTGTAGTGTAACAGTGACATATTAAATGTGACTTCACATACTCGTATGTAATAGAGACAATAAGATAAGTGTAATTGGACACATTCTTAGATTTAAGTCCTTATAGCAATTTAGGTCATAATTAAATTACTCATTAGTCTTTAGGCTAGGTTGTAATCTATATAAAGTATTGTAATAGATACTTGATAATAAAAAAATCAATTATTATTATGATTCAGTGCGCAAACGTAAATGTATAACTATACAAATGTAAACATATACAAAATACTCTGTGAATCTGAACGTTGACTAAACAGACGAAACACTCGGTTCAAAAAATTAATAGAGATACGCGTACTCACTAATGTCCTTGAAACTCAAATTAACCGGTTTATTTCGCTAAACAGTATCGGAATTTGTGAAAAACCGGTTTATTATTTAACCGGTAAATAACCGGTAAAGATAACCTTAACCTGAATTCATTTCGGTTCGGGGTCAATGACCAAAACCGGTTTGGAAATTTAACCGGTTTTCGAGCCCTGGTCTTTAGGCTAGATTGTAATCTATATAAAGTATTGTAATAGATACTTTACTATAAAATATATATATATATATATATATATATATATATATATATATATATATATATATATATATATATATATATATATATATATATATATATATATACGTATATATAATATTAGATTGGATTAAAAATGAAACTTGAATTAGCATTCAATTTTATTTCTAATTTTAATAGGTATTCTGTTAATTCGATTAAAATTTGTTCAGTCAGAATGGTAATCTAAAACCCATGTCGCTTAATAGCGACTACAATGGTACTTCATTAGTAATGTAATTAAACATCTGTCAAAAAGGACTTCATATTTTGTACGTATAGGTCATAAAAGCAACAGTGCCTTTCAAATCAGTGTGTTGTGTACCACTGGTTGTATGATATCACGTCATTACAATAAGAACGTAAAAAATAATTAAGTGCTCCTTTGCTTACGAAACAAACAGAGTAATCAAGTATTAATCGAAACAACAATTATAAAGCAAGCAGGATCGTCGTAAAGTAAAGTAAAGGAAAGGATCAAGAAACCGTCCACTTATTAAGAGCTGCGTATAAGTTTTAGTTTTAATAGAAATCATACAGGGACATTGCAGATATATTTTTTCTTGAAACTTGTAACGTTTATGAAGGTCAGACAAAATTTGTAATAGAATGATTTTACATTTAATGCCAAGTTCGCAAGAGTAAAGCTGTGAGAAAAGAACGTGACAATGAATTTCATCTTTACTTCCATAAGTAAAGGTGAAATTCATTGCCAAGTTCTTTTCTTTTTAAATTTTAAATGTGTTCTCAGATTTATAGGCGTCAATTTTGAACAAAAATGTAAAAAGTAGGTACTTTTTGTATTTATGCAAAATTATAACGCACTTGCTTTATTTTTTGTTCCAATAAAAAATCCTTTTTTGCATACGTTTTAACTAAATTATAGTATGTATTCAAATCACACTAATTGCCCCAGGTTTAAAAAAAATCATATAAATTCATAAAAAAAAAAAACAAATTTCCGATGGTTTGTTTACTCCTTGATAATAATAATAAAATAATAAAAAATCTCTGTTCACTTAGGAAGCAAAATACTACACTTGTGAATATCTAGTCGATTCTATAAGTATATGTAATGCTTGGTCGCAAACAATAGGTAAAGCCGGAGAAAATAACGACGCAATAAAAACTCGCGGCCACTCTTTTCAAATTACCAATGTCCAAAATGTTTCTTTGTTTATAAACTGTATATGTAGGTAAGGTGCTGCCACAATTATATTAAACATTATATTAGAGTAACAAGCGATAAAAAATATTTAAAGAAAAATACATGAGATTGAATATATCAACCTCAATGGGTACAATATAGTGAGAGCATCCACTTACAATTTTATAACTATATGTGCATAAATATTGGCCAAATATTTCGAAAGACGCTGTCATCTTATATCAAAAGGGACTTTGTACATGAAACGGAGTATAGCGTGATATTTGAATATCTTCTCGACTTTTTATTTGGTCAGATAAAAACATAATCTTATAAGTTTATAACGCACAGGCAACTAATGAAATGGATATAAGACAAGTTATGGCACTCTTGTCCAGTTGAAATATTTTTTTATACTATATATAATAATAAACCTGTTGGCTCCTTCATATATTTGTTCCTTCAATTAAGTTTTTTTTTGATAGATTCGCAGAAATTCTTCAGTTGCTCAATCTTAGTAAGAAATTTATTATGCGAGTAGTATTTTATTTATCATTGTCCAAAATATAATGTGTATCAAGTTATAAAGAATAGGGTATAATAATATTCATATTGATATCTCATTACGTTCCCCGCCGAAGTGAAAAGCTTCAAAACAGTACAAATTTATATATCGGAGAATTATTAAAACTCTAATTGATATCTAATTGATTCCGGAATTAAACGTAAAATCATTCTATTACAAATTTTATCTGACTTTCATAAACGTTGCATTTTGTAACCTACGTGAAAAAGTACTTCGACGTTGAAAGTAAACATCAAAACTATAAAAAAGTTAAACTCATTCCAGTACGTCCTTTATTAATTTTAATTTTCTCCAATTGTGAATCCACCATCTTAAACTAAGCAATTCTCTCAGTGCACTGCCACCCGAATCTATTCCCGCAAACTCATTGCGACAACAGGATGGGACCTTTAAACACCACGGAGAGATAGACACTCGTTGCAAATGAGACTTCTTTCATACCTTTGTTAGATTTACTTAAAATGCCTGTTGTTGTGGAGTCATTTCGTGGAATAAATGTTAAGAAGAACTGTTTAAGATTCCAACTCTGCTTGTTGTGTTTTCAGGTATTTTGTTGAACGTAATTGGTGTACTTAGTAACAAGTGAAGTTTAACATATTTTGTTTGGCTTAGACATTATTTTCTGCTGTATATATAGCTTACAGAAGTAAGTCTTACTTAAAATATACAGCGATTGTGATGTTATTATAATTTCATTATAAAACTAGTTATTCGTCTGTATCTAAGTAATTATTTCAAATTGATCTGACTTGTTAATGCAACTGCGAACAGCAAACTTAAGCGTCCATTTAACCAGGTAAATGGGGTTTTTGTCCTATAAAGACATGTCAACCCCATCATAACTTATTACAAGGTAAGTTCTTATACATCGTTAATGAATACACTTATATTTACCTAGTTTATGAAACGAATCACTGCTACACTAGTGTCATTGAACGACATAATGTATTTTTTTAATAAAAAGACTCCTGCACTAGTTTAGTGCACGGGTCTGTCTCCGTGCCGTCACGGAACTTAGCAAACATACAAATTACGACTATACAGTACAACTAAACTCGGAACCTATATTTAGAAGTCTTATAATAAAGCGCCGTATGATTTAAATTAAATCCACACCCTCTAGCACAGTAGTCGTATCCATTCCAAATGCGCCATCGAGACAGTCAAAACAGTCATGACAATTTGTCAAAATGATCAAACGCTTATACTGGTGCGCTCAGAAGCGTGGCAATCCATCTTGACAAGCAACTCGGCAACTCGCGCTCGTGTTCATGTCCGTCGAATGTACCTTTGAACACGAGCATATAAACCCACCATAAAATTCAATATCAAACAAAACATACGACTTTCTTACTTGTGCTTTATCAAAACAAAACATACAACTTTCTTACATTGCATACGTGTAATATAAAAAGCAAAAATCTTATTTAAGTTAACTAACTTATTATACCAAAGCGCTTTGCACATTACAAAATATTGCCATATAAACTAGCGACAAGGAGCTTGCAGGAAACGGATTAGCAAATGGCTCCACTAGCCGACTAAGGATTGTGTACGACATGAAAAGCGAGCGTTGTAATAAAACTTTAAACTCAGCGTCGCTTAGAGAATCATTTAATATTAATAAATATTTGCTTAACTTGTTAAAGGTTTCGAAATATCCAAAATAGTAATGACCACCTAGGAGAAAAGGCATCGACATAACAAAATATTTTTTTTATAGATAACCTAAAATGTGGGTCGCTTATAACTTGCAATTTTGCTTGCGTTTGGAGTGGATTCAAACTCGTGACCTCATGTGTTTGATGCCTTTACCACTAATCTACTGTCGCTTCATGTAGAAGCGACAGTAGATTAGTGTACACAGCAGCAGCAGCAGTGTGACAGTAGCAGTTCACACTTAATATTACTTGTTACCGCGAAATTTGGGCATATGGTCAGATTTCAATAGCGCAAGATTAGAAGTCCACATGCCGTGTGGTGCCGGCTATGCCGTGTGGTGCCGGCTTAAGAATAGTACCACCCCATCTCTTCCCGTGGGTGTCGTCAAGGCGACTAAGGGATTTCACCCCGGAGGACGGGCAGCAGCGTCCTCTGCGAACTTAAAGCCTTACTGCGATCGCCAACCCGCTCGCCAAGCGTGGCGATTATGGCAATTACCCCCAGGATCTACATACCAGTAGGTTCTACTGGGGAGACCCGTGCCCAGCAGTGGGCCATCATATGGGTTGATATGTAGAAGTCCACAATGTTCTGTCAGTATATATATATATTTTTTTTTTTTTTTTAAAAAGACAACTCCCGCAGTAGGGTACAAGCCCTGTGTCACGGGGGACTTTACAAACATACAAGTCACGGACACAAATTACACCCAGACCCGGAACAACAATTTGTGGATCACACAAAGTGGTGTCCCGTGTGTGAATCGAACCCACGACCTCTTGCGTAGCAGTCGGACACACTCCCACCGCGCCACAGAGGCAGTCTAATCATAATATATAAACTATAAACAGCTAACTAATATATAAACAGCTAATAAATACTTACACTTGAAAACGAATAAAAGACGGTCTCAACACATTAGTTATTATGTTGACCTTAACGCGACTCGTTTAATGTATGCAAAGTGGGATTTGTTTACCAGACGTTGGCGCGAGCAGTTTCTTGTTTTACACGTCAAATCAATGGTGCAGGAGCCAAATCGATGGGGCCAATATGTGGCCTAAGAGTGATAAACACCCGTTTAGTTTAAAATATTTGCGGTGTCAACGCTACATCAACTTAAAGTAGTGGTAACATTTATTTTGACAATACGTCAAAATAAATGTTAATAAAGAGTTATTCATCTTCAGTTTCATAAGTTTATAGGAAAATAAAGTATTTTTTTCTACTTTAAACATACATGAGAAATTTACCACAAAGTTTCACATTATTTACATAAAATCAATATTTTTTGAGTGGTCTAGTGCTATATAAACAAATATTCAAAACTTGTGTTATGTCGTAAAAAGCAAGCTTAATTGTTAGGCCTAATTTTAAAGTTATACAAATTTTTGCCCTTTTTACCGTTTTAATTTTCAGTTTTAAGTTAAACGAATATATTCGCATGGATTCTCGGTAATTATGAACTCAACTGACCCAGTTTCCATTGCACTGAAAGATATTTAATTTCTTCCTAGAAAAAGTATGAGGTCTCAGTGCAAGACGAGATCATAAATTACTTGTAATTTGAATAGTTATAATTGGGGTAAGGACCACATTGAAAAAAAAATATGTTTCTGTTAAACTTAAGTGAGTCTTAAAAAATATGAATAAAGATAGTATTCCTCAATTTAACATGTTTAAGAGTTTATAATCAAAATAAACAATAAAACTAAATGACGACGTTACGCTTCAGTAGGTATTAACGTTTCAACATTTGCGTTTATTTAACGTTTTTTAAAAAGACTACTCCTAGCTCATTGTTGCTTACAGTTATTTTTACTTTATTAAAATAAATAAAAATCTAAAACTTTAAATAATCTAAAGTTGTAGTATATACCTACATGTTCTGTTAAAAATGAAATCAATAATATTATTGATTTATTTTTAACAGTGCGTGTAAGTATATAACTTTAGTTATTAAACAAAATTTGCAAATAACTATCAAGTTGTAACTTACCGTAGTAATACAACGCCTTTCTTATATCAATCCATCCAAAACATAATTCCTGAAGCACTGGTTGATCTGTAAACAAAAAAATACCTGTCAAAAATTATAGAAGGAAGATTCTTAACAGTTTGGACTGTACAAACGACCGTTTTCGAAATTCATTAATAATTGGTTTTAATTTGTACCTACTCTTACGTCACCCACACTCACAAATGACACGAATCTACAAGGGGATGGCGTTCGCAATGAAGCTTGACGTATTCCAGGTTTTGTATGGTGATGAATTTTTGCACGAAAATAATATAAATGAGAGCAAATATAATAAAGCGGACAAGTTTTTTTTCGGATTAAACGTGCTAATCTCTATTACTATGGGCCCAATGAAAATGAAATCTATATGGCATGAAGCTTGGATGTACGCAAGGTTTTATTTTTTTAATAACTAACTTCTACGTAATTTTTGCAACGCTTATACTAGAACCCTACCTTTAGTGTCAGTTCAAGACGACGCCCAACAGCCTGAAGCGATAGGTTTACATTACATTTTGCAATGAATTTAAGTTAAGTGGGACTGTTTTAAATACCGATAAGTAGTCGAGAATAAACGATTTAACTACTTTACAAGATATGCAGAATCTTTGTTTTGAACGTTTGCCAAAAGTAATTATTTTTACCATACGCATATGCATTACTTATAAACTGTCCCACACATTGAGTAAGGACTTATCATCTTTGTAATAGCTGAACAATACAAATATATTTTCCTGAAGTACTCGTGAACAAAACAAACATTCCGATTACACAAACTTTTCAATTACTAAACACACGCGATTGCGACCACATTTGAGTACTTTGTGATGTAAATCTTATACCACCTCACACCATTCACACGCATAATTTAGTCATAGTGACCAATCGTAGCAGAAGCTTGCCAATTATGCCAAATGTATTAGAACCCTAGTGTGACCGATAGAACCGAAACTGACACGAACGGAGAGAGATTAAGGGACCGCACATTCTCTAATTAATAGCTCTTACTCCTCTTAGAAACACCGTTAGTCATCATCATCAGATTTTAAAGACAATGTCAAAATGTTGAATACTTTTGTAATTATTTCTTATCAAGCAAATTTTTTTTTTTTTTTTTATTCTTGGGTATAAAGAACATAGTTCTTTACAATTCATTACGATCTAGCCTATAAGGCTAATAAGCAATTTTACTCTAACTTAATTTTAGACGTTTACACTAATTTTATAACTAAGAATAATGTCTGTTGCACTTTCTTAGAGTCTGATAACATGAAAACACTTTGTTCTTGTGTAAATTTAAAGCACTGTCACTTTTATTTGTTCACTATAACTACACTAACTCAAATGGTTTAGTTCTTTTTAGTCTTCGCACTAAATCCGTGTGGTCGGTCAACAGGAATGCCTCGACATTCACGTGGTGACGAAGTCTATGTTCATGTGCTTCAGCACTTTTATGGATTATTTGGTGGACTGTATCTATGTTGAGATCACGATGAAGATTTTCATTTTTGATATACCAGGGGGCATTGACAATGTCCCTTAGCACTTTATTCTGAAACCGCTGGATAATAGCTATGGTAGTGGGTTTTGTACAGCCCCAGAGTTGGATTCCGTACGTCCATATTGGCATGAGAATCTGCTTATATATTAAAATTTTATTATGTATAGACACACTTGACTTCCTTCCAAGTAGCCAGTACATAGTTTTATAACGCATGTCTAGTTCTTGTCTTTTCTTTTTTACGTGAGCTTTCCATCGAAGCTTAGCGTCGAGTGTCATACCTAGGTATTTCGCTGTATTTGCATATGGAACTTGTAAGCCATTTACATATATTGGATGATAATCCCCCTTTTTGTTGGTGAAGTCAATGTGTATGGATTTTGACTCGTTTAATTTTATTTTCCATTTTTGGGCCCAGTCATGAAAGTGATTTAAAGCTATTTGAACTTTATCTACTGCTTCCTTATAATTAGACCCTGTGGCCATAATAGCGGTGTCGTCCGCAAAGGTTGCAATAGTGTTATTTTTCAGTTCAGGAATGTCATAGGTGTATAACAGGTACAAAATCGGACCCAACACACTACCTTGTGGCACCCCGGCTTTTATCATTTTAAGCTCTGAGTAAGCATCATCTTGTCTTACTCTAAATGCTCTGTTTGTAATGTAAGATTCTAAGATGTCTGCGAAATCTTTAGGCAAAGTTCGCTTCAATTTATAAATTAGGCCATCATGCCAGACTTTGTCGAAAGCTTGCGCTACATCTAAGAATACGGTAGTACATACCTCTTTACTTTCAAGGGCTTTTTCTATAATATTAGTTATCCTATGTACCTGGTCTATTGTTGAGTGTTTTTCTCTAAATCCAAACTGGTGATTTGGTATAAGGTTGCTCTCGTCGATTATTGGTTTTAACCGTTTTAAAAACAATTTCTCAAATAATTTTGATAGCACCGGTAATAAGGAGATTGGTCTATACGATGTTGCTTCATGCTGAGGTTTCCCAGGTTTAGCAATCATAATAACTTCTGCAATCTTCCATGGCTCAGGCACATGTTTTAGCATGAAGGCAGAATTAATGATCTTTGTTAGTTTTACAATGGCTTTACATGGGAGGTACTTTAGAATTTCTCCTGTAATGAGGTCATAGCCTGGAGATTTTTTTGAGCTTATGTTTTTTTGTATTTCTCTGTAAACTTCCTTTGGAGTCACGAGCTTTATTTTCTGACTATGTAACATTTGCATATTCAAAAGAATTTCTGTTTTATCGATGTGTGGTTGGAAAGTTTCCTCTAAATATTGTGCAAATCTTGAAGCTTTTTGGTCATTACTTATAGCCCATTTTCCATTACCGTCTTTAATTGGTGGAATTTGGGTAATAGGTCTTTTTAATCTCTTGGTCACTTTCCATAGAGAATAATCCGTTGAACGATCACTAGTTAGAAGCTGTAGGTTAGAATTTAACGATTCCTCTTGAAAGTATTGAATTTTTCTCTTAAGTTTTTTAGTTAAGTTATTAAGTACTGTTTTATCGTGTGGTGCTCTGGTTTGTTGCCATATTTTTCTTTGTTTTCTTTTCTCAGATAGTAATTCTACGATTTCTTTGGGATAGATGTGTCCCTTGAATTTTCTTCTTAATTGTGGCGTGTTGTTCCACGCACATTGTTGAATTTTTGCCACAAAGTTGTAAACTTCTGTGTCAAGTTGAGTTTGGTCTTTTATTGCAGTTTTTAGATCTATAGAATTATTCAGATCCAGGCAAAAGCTTTTCCAATCTGTCCGACTATTGACTAGAGTCAATGGGCTCTCTCTAAGTAAGATTTTATTACTAAATTTTAATATTATCGATGAGTGATCTGAATTCATGTGATAGCCTTCTTCTATGCATAAGTAATTTGTAGATATATTTTTACATACGAAGAAGTCAATAAGATCGGGTAGTTTGTTATTGTCAGTGGGCCAGTATGTTGGTTTACCTGTGCTCATGACTTCACACCCCATGTCTTTAACTGTACTTAATAACTGTCTGCCTTTTGTCGTAGTCAATCTCGATCCCCAATGAGTGTGCTTCGCATTAAAGTCGCCTCCTAATATAAACTTTGGCCCAAGGAGTTGAAAAATATGCGTATATTGCTCTTTTTTTATCATATACCTAGGAGGGCTATAAATAGCCGCAATAGTGGTGTGACAAGATTTTGTTTTAATAGATACCGCTATAACTTGCATGTCCGATTCTTCGTATCTACTATATTCGTAGTGGCATATATTTTCTTTAATTATAATAGCACTACCACCTCTGGCAGTATTGTTAGGATAGAGCGAGTTGTACACTTTGTATCCTCTAAATTTAATAAACGATTGCACAGTAAAATGTGTCTCAGAAATTAGACACACATCTATGTTTTCAGAATCTAGGACTGCTTGCAACTCTTGTTGGTGTTGAAGCAGACCATTGGCATTCCATGTCATTATTTTGAGACTGTTTTGATTCATATTTGCGATCGTGAGACAGATATTTTAGTAACTTGTTCGAGCTTTTCTAGTCTTTTATCGAAGGTGGAAATATAGTTCAATATTTTGTTTATTTTATCTTCAAGGTTTGGTGGTTGTTTACCTTGTTGTGCCGCATATGCATAGGATACGCCTTTTGATTCAGGGGGATTTTGTGGGATTTGCTGTGAGCTTGATTTTGGGGTTTGTTTGTCGAGGTTGACTTTGTTAATAGGCTGTTGCAAGGTTGGTGTTACGAACTTTTGTTTTGGCTTTTTGTTCTTAAGCGATTGCATCTCTTTAGCTACTACACACCCTCTGTAATTGGCTGGGTGGGGTAGGCCGCAGTGGACACACTTAGGTTTTTCTTCGGTTGGCTTAGTGCAGTTAGCTGTAAGGTGTTTGCCCGTGCATTTTACACATCTTGGCTCTTTTGAGCAATACTTTTGGGTGTGTCCATATGCTTGACACCTTTTGCATTGAGGGATTAGTTTGGAATTTTTGAGGGGGTGTATTTCGACTTTACACCCTAAAATATGTTGTATGCCATAGATTTTATTGACACTTTCGCTATTTTTAAATGACAATATAAACATGTTAAGAGGTTGTTTATCTTTCCAGCTTAACTTGTTTATTACATTATCTAGCTGAAAGCCCTGTGAAATTAGATCATCCTTGATCCTTTCTGGTTGACAGGAAGAGTGTAGTTTCTTCACAACAACTCTTATCGGCCTAGTCTGTTTATCTTCATAGGAGTGCCAGTGAAAGTTTCTCTCTGCTATAAGTTTAGAGATTGCCCTATAGGCATCTTCGGTTTTAGTGTTAACCTTAACACTGTCCCCACTCATCATTTTAGCAGTAAAGGACTGAGCTGTTTGGCTTTCTGTTAGGATATCGTAGAACGTTTGATAGTTCTTTATGTTGTCTACTATAATAGGTGGAGGAGGTGGTACCTTTTTGACCGCTGGGGCCTCGTCAGAGATGATTTGCCGCTGGCCACTTGTACCGGCTTGTATCGGAGAGGGGGTGGTGTTTAACTTCCTTTTCTTCCTACTTTTTACCCTTATCCATTCCGTTTCTTTGGCGAGGTCCTCCTCGTCCGTGCAATACTCAACATTTTCATCTTGAGCACTCTGAGTAGTTTTTATTTTTTTACCTGTATCGGATTCCTTAATGTTTTGCTCCTTGAGACATTGCAGTTCTCCTTGGAGGCCTTGTATTTGACCTTGAAGACTTTGAATTTGGCCCTTCAGGTCTTGTACGATTTGCTGCAAATTCTCATTTTCAGCTTTTTCCTGGACATAATGGTCGTACAACCGTTTTTCCAACTCTGTTTTTATTTTAATTTGTTGTGAAGCCATTGTGTAATAATAAATTCACTTAACACACATAAAACTATAGTATTTTACGTTTTGCACACTTGTAACTGGGTCATCGCGGCGACCCCGATGGACCGATGACGCGCACCGCGACGGAGGTGTTGTGCTGC
This sequence comes from Herminia tarsipennalis, assembly GCA_945859575.2. NCBI lineage: Eukaryota > Metazoa > Arthropoda > Insecta > Lepidoptera > Erebidae > Herminia > Herminia tarsipennalis. The sequence goes on from OX243844.2 coordinate 23,938,729, forward strand.
GTCCGCAGATTACTCTTTAACTAGAGCATGCGTGATGCGTCGATACGGCCGTTCTGAACGGAGGTCAGACACTCACTCAAATCAAGCAAATGTAGTAGATAAAAATTTCGACATACTGGAATGCATTTTTTTATCAGTCGCTTTTAGTTTAATTAAAGTCTCACAATGTCAAACAAAATACAAAAGCTTAGTACACATATATTATAAAACATTCCATTAACAAAATACTAAGTCTTAAATAAATCACATATTTTAATTTCAACTCGACAGCACTAATTAACTCTGCGATAAAATCACCGCGTACAGTGTTATAACTTATTATGGAAATAGCTTTACTAGTACCGTACTGCTATTAATAAATAAAGTTAGATTAGATTAAAGATTGTCGATGTATTGTGACAAGAACCTACTAGCCTAGAAACAACGTAAAATCGTTTATAAGTAACTTTATATTTATACATTTGAACCTATGAATCGTAAATAGCAGATTACTTAAAAGATTGGAAAGTTCAAATTTCTTGAATAATTATTTAACTAGTAGAAGTGGCCAGCGTTTAGATAAATATGCAATTACACGCGTCGCCATCTCAAGTTTGTCAAATTAGTCGTTTTTTTTTTCATAAAACAGTATTGTCAGTATCATGCGAAGCACTTTAGTTTCAAAAATTTGCCATCTTACATTTTTCAAAAGCATTGATCGTGACTATTTTATTCCAAGTCTTATTGAACAAATGAACGAAACTTTATTCTTATTATTTAATGTGAAATAACGATAAATTAACCATTTAATCAAATTTAAAATAAAAATTATTTATAATATTTAAATTGTTCACTTTTTCTTCCATTGCCTTCATTTAAAGAATATTGAATACCTTTATATATCATGAAAAAATTTCATGATTAAATCAACTGTTGCGCTTTGAAGAAAAATATCTTTCATCGAAGCTCCTTTGTCATTGCATCTTGCAGTCTATTGAGCTATTATTGAAGGAGAAATAAAATAAATACGCGTCGGCTCCTTGCAAATAAATAAAATGCAATAGAGATTGAAAAATAAAATAAATGTTTTATCATTGAAATCATATCATCCATGCAATAAACTCAGGTACTTTATTTTAACTATTTGTTATAATTTTGAATTGTCATGCTTCAAAATTAAAAAAAACCATTGCAATTGTAAGTCAAGTGATTCGAATAATAGGTTTTATTTTAAAAACCAATACTCTTATGAATGGGTTAACTATTCATCGCGGTAGCAAAACCGCAAACATCGATTTACAAATAATGTTTACGTTCATTGCCATTATTATTCTTACATATACATAATATGTCGATGTCCTTTACGAAATAAATTTAAATTGTCGTGAAAAAATATATTTCCAAAATTGTCGTGTAATTTAGTTTAAATTAACTAAACGAGTTAATAATATTGAACGTGGCTTTACTTTGTACTATGTAAAGAGGAGACGATTTTACAAACATCTCGATGTTTTTATATCGGCTCTTAAAACCATAATAAAAGACAGTTGCATAAGTCAAAGCGCCAAAGGCTTGAGTGTGGAGAAGTAAATGAAAGAAAATAAACAAGTAGCAAGTCACCGTGGGGACGGTTGTCAGGTCCAGTTAACTGAGTAACGTATGTTAGTTTTGAACGCTTGTGAACTAAATGCACGGAAATCACAGGCACGTATTTGGAGCGATCATGAGTTGTAAAAGGTACCTAGTGATTATTGGGTTTGTTTTTAATATTTAACATAAACTTGTGACGAAAAATTCACTAATCACTGATTAAGCAACAGTGGATACCACATGAAAGTTTAGGGGTTTCTACTGTAAAGAGGCACAATGAAAGTTCATTTAAAATTTCCTACTCATCCGTTACGTAAATATATTCATTCTGTAAGAATATGAAATATATTAGTCTTTTTACAGAATTTCGTTGAAATATCACTATAACATCTAGCTACAGGTGTAAGCAGGATGATAATTTCGCTCCCGGCTAATTTTACATACATGGAAGTAGTCCTGACGTAACCGTCTCGAAAAATTCACCTTCTGTTTAACTGGACGCAGCTGGATTGCACACAAGTGTTTTGTAAGTTATGGGCAGTGCAATCCGAGATATAAAAGCGCCGAGTCCTCGCTTGAACGCAGTTAGCAATCTCTTTAAAGAGAACGGATAAAATCTAAGGAAGAGGAATAGTTTTAGTATTTACTAGTAGTCTAAGATCCGCTCTAAGAAATATATACCCTCATCTGTGGTTTGATCCTAACCAAGATTAATATGTTAGACTGATAAATATCAAATGGGTTGCCTAGATAGAACACTTGATAATACGGTTAATCAAAATTGAAAGGGTACTTTCTTTATTTTGATCTAGAATCGTGAAATTTACCCAAAAACAATGACTTAAAGCACAAATAAAGGAAAAAAAATAAAACCGCAATATTGTTGTTACATAACAAGAAAAACAGATGATGGTATGTATTTCTTAGACCGGATCTCGTAGCTCGTGTCTGTGGTAAAAATATGTCCTACTACTGTCTATAGCCTTAACTTATTTTATTGAGATCTGTTTAGTTATAATAATATTCTTTATTGTACACCAATATAAAAAACAAAGTATACATTGTATAAAATAAATGTAAAATAGGCGGCCTTATCAGAGCGATCTCTTCCAGGCAATCTTTAAATGGACAGAGACATAAATAAACGAATTAGGTAGGGGAAGTGTACAGCGTGAATTACGAGGAAAAGAAAAGATAATTGATAAAAAAAATATGTTTACTCTGAGAGATAGTAGTCTTTCAACATTCTTATAAAATATGCCATTGATTGGGCTTGGTCTTGCAGCCTCGACAGTAAACAACTTGTCATAGAATTTTGTGGAATGCGCTGGAATTTCCAACCTCAAATCCTCATAATATATGACCTTAGAAATCTGGTATGTGTGTCATTAAAGAACTTGGAACGTTCTTTATGATACAGGGGAGTAAAAGAATTAAAGAGTATTCAGTAATGAGAAAATGTGAGTATTCGGACGAAGGCGTGTTGGAGCCACTTGAGCACATTGCGGAATTCGGATCATATTTACGCAAACCAAATATAAATCTAATACATACATTTTTAAGGCGCTTAAGTTTTTTAAATTGCTTCTCGGCGAGTTCGAGATAGCTGGCGTCAGCATAATCAAGCTCGGGTAGAAGAAGAAACTGCTCCAGCGCAATTTAAGTGGTAATCGGTAAAAAATTCGGAATCTTCGTAAGGACCCTGCAGATGCAAATAATTTGTGACTAACTTCCTGCAGCTGGGGACCCCAAGATAAAGTTCAATCAATATAAATACCCAGATTTTTACTTATTGGAGTACCTTTAAAGCTAAATTTAAGGCAATTGGTTATAATCTTTACCCGAAATCTATATCGAACCTTTAGACCGTAGTTGTTACTACTTTGACCTATTCGATCCAAATCTAAGTTGATAATTGAAAGCGCTAGTGGTAGTTGACCCTTTGGAGCTTGTGTGTAAATTTGAAGTAGTAGGATGAAACTAGTTGGTTAAATAAATAGTTTATAAAGGAGATATGTAGTTGGAGCGTAGTATGGCCAAGAAGAATATGAAAATCTAAAGTGATAAATGCATTACTGAAGTCAAATTAGGTAAGTACAGTCAGATTTCCTTCTTCTACGCCTAGTCTAATGTCATCTGTAACATTGACGAAAGCAGAAACAGTACTGTGGGCAGGACGGAAACACAGATAGAGAGAGACGGACAGTTTTGTGACAGAAATGCACTGAGTTGAGAATGAACAACCCGTTCAAATACTTTAGAAAGGAAAGGTAGTATAGATTTAAAAAAAAGGACGAAGGATTAGATTTTTTAGAAAGAGGATAAATTGGGATTCTTTCCATATTTGTTGAAAGGAACCGCTAGTAATGAAGGAATTCAGAATATAAGTTATTACATGAAGGATTTGGTCAAGAATTTGAAGGATCGTATTTACGGTTGATAGAATCAGTACCTACTGCATTCGATGTAATTGATACTATGCTCTTTCTTACACCACAATCAGTAAATTTATTCAAGACAAAAGAAGAGTAGTTGGGTGATGGAAAAGATGACAGATGATTAAATGTATTCGTTTTAATAGAACTATTAAAATCAGATGACGAGGTGATATGCTTAAGTGCGTTGAGATCTATTGGTTTAAAGACTGTGTCTTGTCTTTGTTTTCCTACACCCAATGTTTTAAGGAATTTCCATATTTTACCATTTTCAACAAAGGTTGGCATTGTGTGTTCTACACACCACATTGCAGGGATTTCTTATAGCGATTGATTTTTTATAGCTTCTCATACCTCAGTCAATCATAAGAAGTGGGTCTGCATTTAAATTTGGATTTTGCTGCATCTTTCTTAGCTATTAAAATTGTAATTTCGTTAGTAAGACATGGCGTCGGAAAATGTTACATTTTAATTTCACGTATCGGAGCATGCATATCGTACAGCTTCATCAAGTTACAATTTAAAACCCCAACTGTATCACATACCAATATGTACAAAGGATTTTAGTCAATGTTGCACGCATCTTCACGAAGTAAATCAATATTTATACCACTAAAATTACGCTGTCTAAGAATTTTTGGACTTACTTTAGGTGGACGAAGTTTAGAGTAAATTAAGTCGTGATAGGAGAAACCATCAGCTAAGCATACTCATGCTAAGATCCGGTAAAGAAACGAAAATAAGATCAAGTAAAAAAGATGTAGATTTAGGAAAGTTATGCGTAGCACCAAGAGAGAGAATATAGAGATTACAAGAGCGTATAGTATTATATAGAAAGGAAGAACGAGAGTCGTTGAAATAAACATATTATAATGACTGTATGACTGTCAGAAGGTAAGTCTATGCGTTCGAAAGATGAGAACAAGTCAATACGTAGCGAAGGACAGTAGTAGCCATCAAGATTTTTTATATATATTTTTATTTTTATAGGCATTTCTTGCCAATTACTTTACAAATACAATAATTGCATTTTCGAAAGATAGAAAAAATTTAAGTTTAGACTCAGGAATCGAACCCGAGACTTCCGTAGCCAAACCGGGGCCGGAATCGAACTACCTATCTGGACTATTTTACTAGACCTCAAATTTCTTCTTAGCTTTTGATGCTTGCGAGTTGGGTTCTCGCATGCGCCATCTAGCCGGTAGTTATCTTTTGGAAATGCAATTATTCTAAAAAAGTTTCGCCCGCAGTTGAAAGGTGGTTGCGCGAACATGTTCACTATGCAGTAAGGAATTTGTGACGGAATTTGGGCGTCGGTGGTCGTGTTGCAGTGAACCTGCCACTGCAACACCACCACCGACGCCCGCGGATTGATTATTCCTGATAATTTGGTAGCCAGGTATGGTGTAAGAGCCGGATGAGAGACAAGGTTTTAACCATGACTCGGAAACTTTATTGCATGGATATTTTTACAGTCAAAACTGGCCAGCATGTCAGAGAAATGGACAGGAATACTCTGGGCGTTTAAATAGACTACATTAATATTTCCAGGGACATCGGAAAACATAGCTTGAAATGTTTGACTAAAAGACGGTATACTAATAAAGCTGTCATTGAAATATAGATTTTATAATACTAAATAACTAAAAAAAGTATATCCATTATTGTTTAGCTTCTATAGTTAATAGTGTCATTATTTATAGCCATAGTTTCAATCTGAACCCATAAGATTGTACATTGAAATCATCAATAGATCTGTCTAGTTGTTAATGCATGATGCACATACAAACATACCGACAGACAGACACAAAATAAAAATATACTGTTTTAACTTCTATTACTGTTACAAATACCCCTTATATCAACTTTCTTTAAATATCTCCTTTATACTTCGTCATAATTACACCGACCAGATACTTTTTTTACTTTTTGAAATATGTGTACTTGCACTGCCTACGTCTGAGTCTCTTGCATTCCAAGATTTTGGTGGCCATAAGTTTCCTAACCGATGTCAGTGACAACGACCAATCTCAGTAGAGACTAGCCAACTACGCAGAAAATATTATAGTGTACAAATGAACACAAGTGCACTTTCTATTCCCTCACTCTCCGAAACCGATAGTTAAATTGGACACGACTGGAGAGAGATTGGGCGCAGGACTGACGCCTTAACGTTAACGCCTCTCCGAGGCGCAGAAGGGTGTCACAATTGTCAAAAACGGTTACCCATCTATAGACCGACAGTAGTAACGTTAGTTATGTAGGACGCGAGTTGATAGTTATAACAAAAAAAAAACAACATAAAATACACTATAAATTAGTCGGTGGTATAATATTTCACGTGTAACATAATAATTTTCTAACAAACTTAGTGTATAATACATTGTCCTAGCTTATAAAACACCGAACCGGACTAGAACATAGAATTGAGTCAGCGAAATTTGCATTCGGTGATGTGCTTGATATAGTTTTTTCCTTGATATGCATTATAAAGACGGTTTATTTTTGATAAAAAAGTTATTAAAAGAGAACTCCCACACTAGGGTACAAACTCTGTCTTGCGGGGAACTTTCCAAACATACAATTCAGAGACACAAAGTTTACCTAGACTCGGAACAACAATTTGTGGACACAAAGAGGTGTCCCGTGTGGGAATCGAACCCATGACCTCTTGAAGCAGCAGTCGAGCATATTACCACCGCGCCACGGACGTCACTTATATATTCAGCCTCATCTTCATTTAAATGCAACAATTTAAACTACAAAATTTCAATAATAAGGTCAATACGATGCAATTTGTCGAATCTAAACGAGGTTTTGAAAGATTTCTTATTAAAGTGTAATCACAACTAATTTAGGCACTGACCGCTCAACCCTCGTCATCTACACTAACGGCGAATTAAGTGGTCTTTTCTTGTAATAAACATGTTGCCAGTAAAAAATACATTAAATTTCTTGTTAGTAATTGCGAATATCTGTGCGTAAGAAACTTTTTATTTGTTTGTCTTACAAATAAAAAGTTTCTTTCTTTTGGGTTTGTTGTGTTGTAATGGTTTAGAAGTTAAAAAAAAAAAACAACTGTAATATAATTGCTGATTTTAAAGATTTTAAAGGAGTGATCCATGAGTTTCTTCATTGGCAGTTTCTTTATGTCAGCTTATAATTTGGAAATGCCACCTTATTTAATTTTTTTGACGTTTTCAAACGATCATAGATTCGTTTAAATTATTTGTAACAATCATTTTATAAAACAAGAAGTATTCGTAGCAGATTTATCTACGGCGTAGCTGTTATGCCTTAGACAAATCTGCTACGTAATAAATGGAAACAAGAAAATCGACTTCAATAATAGTATAAAATACTTTTAAATATACGAGTACATTTAAAAAAATATTTCACTTCTATTCAATTTATTCATCTTTTAGATTTTAATCAAAAGACACTTCAATCGCCGTTTAAAAATAACCCAAATAACCAATAATAATCCCTTCGATAAACCTATTAAGTTCTCAATAATAAAATCAAACATGAACGCCGGCCATTCACGTCAGTTCACATCCAATGAGGCGTTAACGCGTGGAATATTTAAATCGGCGGGATATGACGGCGGTATGTACAAACCACAATATGGTATGAACGACGATCACTGACATTTGGCGTAGTGCGTGAACGGCTCGAGATATCGTTGTTGGTTTGTTTATAACCATTTATTTAGAATTTGATTTAGGGAGTTTAGAGTTATGGATGTCAAAAAATAAATGTGATTATTATTATTTTAAAGTTGCCTTGTTGAGAGGCAAAACACTGCAGAAGTTTTACTTTCAGAGGCTCACAATTAGATATTATTAAAAGCTACCTTACGGATCTCACACAAGTGGTCAAGATAAGAAACCATATAAGTTTAATTAACTTCCAGTTTATTACAGGGTGCCTCAAGGGAGCATACTCGGCCTAACCCTGTTTCTAGTCGTTAATAATGACCTCTGCAACTTCGCACTACCAAACACGAAAATGATTTCCTATGCTGATGACACAATTTATCTGTTAAGGCCGAAAACGCACTAAACTCTTTAAACAAGAATTTCAATACCGAACTTATACCGAGAAAACTAAATGCATATCCTTTTCGATATCGACAGTCACACACCCACTCTCGAGAAAATTACACATGTATTCAAATTAACTCCGTTGACAAAGTAAAATATCTAGGTGTAATTTTAGACCAACATCAGAATTTTAAACTACAAACTGAACTGAAATAACTGAAATTACGAACTCTGTTTGTTAAGGAACAAACAGAGTTCCAAATCCAACCATAATACGTACAACTTATTATACTCTCTGTCAGCCCATTATAAGTTACTGTATTTTTTGTTGGGGAGGAGTCCATAAAAGTATTCTCAAACCACTTGAAATCGCCCAGAGGTCTGTATTAAAACAACAAAGTTGGTAATGGCTCAGGGCCGGTACCCCTAAGGTCACGGGTTCAAGTCCCGGCTGAGACGAATTTTTCCTCCATAACTTTAAAAAAATAGCATGAAATGCTTTGAAAATTACAAACTTATTACTACTTACTTATTACTAAAAATAATCCTTCATTTTAGTAGCAGTCTGAAAGTTTGAAATATTATTGGTGTAGAAAAAAAATATAAAACACCATAAACCTTGTAATCAACCTGTAATTTGTTAAAAATAAATTAATGAATTCTCACAAAACATATTTTGATTGTACCTGAAAAATCCTATATATGCAAAAAAATCATCTATATATAACGAACTAATAATGACTTCCAAGCTTGTCTTATACAAGAAATCAGTAATTACTAAAACCAATGAGAATTTCAATAACTCGAGCAAGAACCTAACTATACTTTCAAAATAGTAATCATACTAAAAACAAAATGTCATAGAATAATTGTTTGGAGATTTATATTAATTAATTGCTGTACTTTTGTGTATAATGAATTAAAATATGAGATCTAATTAAATGTTTTCTGCTAACATTATAGTAGGAGAGACGCTGAATATCGGATATAATTGTTTTTAAGCCTTCATTCAACTGATAACCAGATGAGACATTTTTTTTATCAAATTTTAATGATTTGTCAGAGACTGTTAGTTTATAAAATTTTTATTATTTTTATGTTTGTTAGTTTATAAATCGCGTAAAAAGCTATAAAAAGAAAGTCATTATTCTTTTGTTAGTGAATAAATTGAAACCAATTTATCACTACGTAAATAGCATTTTGCAATTGAACTTTCGATAAATCGACTTGGAACTGACTAACTCTGATACCCTAAATAGTCAATTGCGCTTCAGTTTACTCTCTGTGCTAAAGTTATTTAGATTGAATTCCACATGAAACGAAAATGTATCAAATACAAAATGTAGTTTGAAATTTATAAGAATCTATGACAAAAAGGTAAACAAAAATAAGGTTTTTTTTTAACAAACAATTTAAAACACAAAACTGGAGAATCCCATACATATCAACCCATATGATGTTCCACTGCTGGGCACGGGTCTGAAAAGAAGGCAAAATTACATGATTTAAAAGCTAACCAAATATTTTTATATTTTTTTGTGTACGGTAAAAGCTAACTCTCACAACTTTATTATAATTTTCAGAGCCTACCACTTAAAAACAACCGGTTTTAATAAAAGTACAATATTATTTAAATCCTTGTTGCATTGCAAAAGTGGCTACCGGTACAAACGGGCACAAAAGCGAAAATGTCCCATTTCACTTTGGAATTGGTTTTGCTAAAAAATATTCTTTTTCCTACCAACAATGTGTCCACATTTTCACGCCGTGTGCATACTCCTCTGATATTGTTAAGAGAATATTTTAAGTTGTTACATCACTTTTATTTATTACCTACCTACTCTATTTTTATTGTGTTACCGAATGGAAGAAAAACGAAGCGAATATGGTTGATGTTACGTACCGTTAGCATGGATGTCAGCTCCCAAAACGTTTTTCTTAAAATAAATAAATCTAAACAGAATATTAAGTTTGTCGAAGTCCTTATAGTCAGTGTTAATAGTTTGACAGTTTAGTACACCCATCCTGTGATTTTTATCCCTGGATCCTGGACACTGACATAAATTTGGTCAAGCGTCTAAATTTTAAGATGGCGCTTGCTGAGCGCTTGTTACCTATCTATACCTTTTTACTTAAAATATCATAGCGTTCAAATATTTTTTTTCGTATTTGCTTTAATTTTATTTTAGCGTATTGTATAGTATTTTCTTCATACTACCAAAAATCTGCAATAATATCATATGTAAAATATATATTAGAATAACATTAATCTTAGTTACCTAAAAATGAAGTGTTAATTTAATTAAGAATGCTGTGTTCACATCAAGTAGATGACAATCCGATGTACTTTATTAGACTTACTTTTACTAGAATGTCTGATTGAACATCAGTTTTGTGAACCAAATAATAAAAAAAAAAAAAAAAATTGATTTTTAGAACAATCAATGGATTAATTACATACAGTACATACACACTAGACGTCATATTAAAAACTTTTACACACAAATCATTCTCAACAACGCACTACATTAGATAACGTCAAGTTCATTTTAAATTATTTTCTAGAAAAGTCATAAAATTTAAAACAAATTTAGCAGACTACACCAACGTTTTTATTTCGCTCTCACGATATCATGAAAGCAATTCGTTATCTTTTCTTTTCATAATAAATACAAAACGTGATTCAGTGTACGTGTGCGAGGATTTATTTGAAATATATCACTTTCTTAAAGAAAACAGGATAATGTGTCTTTATGTATATGTATAAAATTGTACACACAAAGTAGTAGTTAATAAGTAATAAGCATATATGCGTAATTGTGTTGATTTCAATAGAATATTTGTTTTGGGTAATATAAAAATCTTGTGTTTAATATTTTGAAACCGGGTGAAATAATGTAACGTTATGATAATAATTTAACAAATACCCTAGGTTTAATCCTTGTCGTTCTTATTTTTTTTCCCCTGATTCATAGAGTAAAAATAAAGTAAATTTTTTAGTTATGATTTGATCAGACTCTTTCGGTTCATACAGGAAAAAAACATTGATTGGCATCAAAATCCGTTTTTACACAAATACCTTTTTTTTTAATAATACAGCTGTCAGCAACTTTTATTTCTTACAAAAATATTATTACTATACTATTTTCAAAAATACAACATTCTTATGAAAGTTTTTCTGTAGCTACAAAAAATTAAGCACAGCCCTTTCAGCTCCTAATTAAAAATCCAACAAACTTGAACATTGTATTATAAAATACAAGTTGTTTTGTATCGCCACACGTGTCGCGTCGCTAGTTATTTATACCTGCTACTTTAAGTACACCGAAGGTCACGTTTCAGCTTATGTCAACGATATTTTATTTCAAACATCATTTACACGTTCTAGTTACATTTCATTTTATAACTGTATATTGTTTTAGGGTATCTTATGCTTAACGTTCCAACGAAACCTTTTGAAGTAAGTCTACAATGACTGTATTGTATATATTGAGTAGGTAACAGAAAGATTTGGTCAAATTCCAGTAGCGATACAAGTTGTGTGACATAAATATTGTAACAACCATGTTGCCACATCCGATTGCATTTTTATATGGTTTAGTGGTTGAATTAAAAAAAATATACAGAGTTCAAATACTAACTGAAAATAATAAAATAATATTTTCATGTACATGAAACTACCCTACAATTTTTGAAGTCGGTGTCAGTACCTACATGTGAGATTTGTACAAAAATTTTCACAAAAATGGTTGAACTTTTTGTATTTGTCGACATTACGAGTTCTCTTTTTTATGTTAATGTTTTTTTAACGCGTTAATTATAGTTGTAGCGCCTACATGTGCTAAGGAATGTGGAAGTTCAGGTATATTACAACGATTTCTGCAAGCCCTAATCGTTATAACTACGTCTGATGAGCGACATTTTTTTTTATATTACTAGCTATGCCCACGACTTCTTTCGCGTAAAGTTGCAGTGCTGCTCTTTATCTATAACCGTTAGCGTGATGATAAAGATATTAAACTGACTTCATTAATACAAACAAGGTAAATAAAAAGCATAAAATAATATAGTTACACCAACAAAAACAGATAAACATTTTAAAATTGTTGCCGGGAAATAAAGGTTTCATGTTTTAGGCACCAACTTCAAAATGTTTATCTCTTTAGTTTCTTGCTTTCGAGGTAAATCACAAACCAATCCACCAAATTGGTTTGTAGTTTACCTCAGATATAATTGCAACATGTCTTGTACTTTTACAAAATATTACTTTTCCCGATGCAGGGTCGTTAACTGTTGAGGAGTTCCCATGATACTTCACCTTCAGCTCTATTGAATGCTGTTGTAGTATCCACTTCACCAATTGGTGCACTGGTGCACTAATTAGCTAGCAAATAGCTGAGGATGTTAGGAGTAATTAGTAGCCTAACTTACTCCCAACATCCTCAGCTGTCTAACAGGGAAAGTCCCGTCAAAATCGGTCCAGCCGTTTCGGAGATTAGCCGGAACAAACAGGCAAAAAGATATACAGATCGACAGACAGACAAAAAAGTAACTAATTACTATTAATACTTTCATATGCATTTAGTAAAAACAACTGAGCAAGAGCATGTCGGATCATACTCAGTGTAGGTTTCCGGATCCATTGCCGTATAATAAAAACCCAATTTGGAAAGTTGCAACAACAGAAGAGCATATGTTCTCGGCACTTACGCCCTTTTGTTGAGAAACGCAGCTTTTCGATTTTACGGACGTCCGTCCGTTTGTCAGACAGACACACAGACAGACGGACATGACAAAACTATAAAGGTTCCATATTTGCCATTTTGACTACGGAACCCTAAAAATACAGTCGAATTGAGAACCTCCTCCTTTTTGAAGTCTGTTAAAAATATTATGTTAGGAGGGTAAAATTATGGATATGGTCGTGGTTAAATGAGTTGGTTATGATGTTTTGTTATGTGTGTGTACTCGTAATGTGCAGAGTATGGTAAGTTGAATTCCACCGAGTAAAAAATAATAGAATCTAGTAAACCCGTTTTTAGCGACAGATAAAAAAAAATAGTTTTTTCTTTAGGTAAACTTGATATACCTATAATTATTACTAGCTTTCGCCCGCGACTCCGCCCGAATTAACATCGATCATTGTGATAAAAACTATCCCCAAACTAAAGTTCATTTTAACCGGTTAAGCGGTTTAAGCGTGAAAATGTAATAAAAAGGCAGAGTTACTTTCACATTTATAATAAAAACTTGTATAAACTAGATTTAACATTAAGATTTTTGCGTTGCCTGACAACAAATTCATGAAGGTAAGTAAGATAGGTCGTTATCTTACTGCACATTCTCCAAAAAGCTTTTAAGAACTATGTGTTATTATTATATTAATTAGGTCGGAGGTGTGTCAACAACAAACTCTTGCAGAACCTTAAGTCTTTAACCTCGACCGCCCGTCGAGGTTAAAGACGATCGCGTGGATTATAATTTATTTAGTTATCGGTTGAGTCTGTTGTACTTGAGTTGAGCGGTCGTTTGCGTAAAGGCGGTATGTGCTAAAGAAAAGTTGTACAACGGCCGTGGTCACGGGTAGACCACAGCCGTTGCAATACGGTCGAAACGTCGGCAATAAACGAGGTTTTAAATTATTCTCGCGATTAAGACCCGTAATATATATATTTTCATAATGTGTACAAATCGCAAAAGTTTATCAACATTATAGGTATTACAAGTGGGTTATAGATTATTTCTGTGATATTTTGTTACATTAATCAACTTTATAATGTGTCCTATGCTGGGGTTCAGATATATGTATGCGTGTGTGTGTGTGTGTGTGTGTGTGTGTGTGTGTGTGTTTATTTGGTGCTGTTAAATGTTCTTAACACTTGTATAAATTACATTTGCATTACAATAAATTATTCCATTGAAGTTCTGAGCCTCGGTTTTGTCGCGATACAAAATATTGAAAACAGAGATAAACATTTTTTTTTTCAAGTATACATTTACAAGTTACAATAAACCTTTTTATTTATTTTTTACTTATTACATGATGACAATAATATTATATTGCGAAATTCGAAAAAGTTGCAGAAGATTAATTCCAAATAAGTTAGTTTTTCGCCACAACTATAACTGTTTGACCTCCAAACGCATAATTACTCGTACCTTACAAATTCGGACAAGTCTTACAAAAAGTCTGCCTCTCCAGAAATTGATATTCTTTACACATCGATTTGTTTCCCTTGATCTACCCATTTCCCTGATCATTTAGTCTTATATTTTACTCACTACTAAAGTTTTTCCTCCGCCATCAGTGAAAAAGGTTTCAATACTGCATATTCTGAAGTTATGTGCCAACAAACAACGTTCTCCGTACTGTCGTTTCGTCTTTACGACTTATTATACTCAAACAAATAGTAAAATGCGCTCAGAGATGTAAAAAAACCGCAAATGACATTTTGGAATTACGACTACGCCCATTCGTTTTGTGTGTACCTATATAAAATTCTTATGGAATATGATGTAGGTACATATTACGTAGAGAAGACTCACGTCCTTATCTAACTTGGCAGCATCGTAATAATGCATCTGGTAACAATTTTCACACAATTATGATCACCAGAACTGCAAACAAGGTAACTACTAAATATTTCCTATAAATTGCTACAAAAAATACTACATAAATTTCCTGATGGTAAATATAATGATTTAGTTACATTATAATATTTTATAATTACTACAGAGATACACTAGTACGCGTTCAGTTTAGTTCAAGAACATAATTCAGTTTAGTCATACCAAATGTGGCTCAGTTCTTTATTTTTTTTAATAAACTTTCTTATAAACTCAATTGTATTTTCAATTTTCGATACCCACCTAGTCCATTGAAATGTTACATTTTTTAGGCCTTACCTTGCGTTTTTTAGAGGACGCAATTTTATTTTTCTGCCAGCTATTATTACTATTATTTCTAACCTCTCTTATTGTAAGAATAGCTGATAATATTTCTGAACATTTTCGCTTATAATTTTTTTATTTATAGTTCTACGACAAAAAGTTACTGGACCAAAGTTGTAGAGAATTTAATTTGCAACAAAAAATGGTAACATTTTGTTTTATTAGATAAATAGTTTAAGAGATATATCGTAAAAATCATTTCAACCCCTATTTTCAAGATGGCGGCCGTGAGACAAGGGTGGCGACCCCACAAACTTGGTTTTAGCTTTACACTGACCCCCCCTACACATCAAAAAAATAAAAATGCGTCCTCTAAAAAACGCAACCCCAAATGTAACTTTTCAATGGACTAACCCTAAAGTAGGTAATCTATGGTTTCAGTGCGCATAGTGTTTGATATATCGGACAGGTCATAAAACCATAGCTATATCTATTTGCTCTATTTTTCTTTATCTAGATCTTTTAAATGACCCCAACTGAGCATTATTTTGCACAAAAGACAGATTTATACTGTAAAAAGAATTTTATGGTGTTATGGCTTAAAATGAACTTATTCTACATCCAATTAATTTTCTCCCAATTAAGAATAGGATCCACAACAATTTAATACAACGGCAACAAACAATTCTTATTAATTTCGGTAACTGTATTTTCAATATCTGTTGAAGTTTTCAGTTTGTATAAACATCAATAAGAGAGTTGTTGTTTCTATACCAAGTTTCAGCGGAATACCGACCTATTGATTTTGTTAACTTCACAATAACAGATATATAAAAGCAAATATTAATTGTTGTTTCGTTTACAAGAAATATTAAACAATGGTAAGTTTGACTTTGTTTTAATTGAGATGAAATTAACAATATTATCGACCAATTTTCACCTGGAAAAGCATTTACAGACATGCACACATTAGACATTATACTTTTAACTGTTTTTCAACGGAGTCTAAAAACTGAATCATTAACAACTGGAAATTAAATTACATCATTATAAACTCAACAGTATGTATTTTTCTATGGACCATTAATTGGTTCATAATACTAAGCTTTATAATTCAATCCAAGAATTTTGCTTTAGTTAACACCTACGTTACATCGACTGCCTCTGTGGCCGGGGGGAGTGTGTCCGACTGCTACGCAAGAGGTCGTGGGTTCGATTCCCACACGGGACACCGCTTTGTATGATCCACAAATTATTGTTTCGAGTCTGTATGTACTTTGTGTCCGTGACTTGTATTTTTTATGTTTATAAAGTCCCCCGCGGCACAGGGCGCGGTACATTAAGGCGGGAGTCGTCTTTAAAAAAAAAAAGCCATTTTGGAATAGAAAGTTACTTTATTTCCTGATGTACTTACGTAGCATTGAGGTTTACTTTCAATTGAAATTAGGCAAGGGGCTACTGCAGGGACTCAGATCTTTTCTCTGTGAGAGGACACAGGCAGTAATCTACCACGTGGGTTTAGCGCGGTTTGGTAATTATCAAATATCTTCGTTATTTTTTATTCTAATTTACATGACCTATAGCAATTTTATAAATCTACGTCTAATCCTATAATATAAATAATAAATTTTAACTGGATAACTTACGAACAGTAATTATAAAGGTCCGGTACCACTTGCACCGAGAGTGACTCTGAAAACCGTCGCAAAAAACGGTATAATTCTGAAAGTTTCAAGCGAGGAAGGGAGTGCTGTGGCAAAATGGAAATATGAGTGTCTCTAATTTGAGTTACACTCCCGGGAATGCTACTACGAGTAAGTATTTCGATAAACTCTCACTCGAAAGTACTCAGACGCTGAGACAGCACGGACGATACCTACACAAACATGAGGTTTCTATACACATTATAATTTTATGTGCAAGTATAGCTATAAACTTTTTGTATTTCACATGAAAACATGAATGTAATAAGAGTGGCAATTAAAATCATCTTCCGCATCTATCGGTTTGTACGCTTATTTAATGGTTATACGGGTTCCGTAGCCAAAGTGGCAAAAACCCTTATTGTTTCGGCATGTCCGTCCGTCTGTATGTCACAGGCATTTTACTCAAAACCTACAACTTGTATACGGATGAAATTTAGAGTAAAGGTGTCTTATATTAGCCGCTACTTAGTTAGCTTGTTAAATAATTTAAAAAAAAATCGTGGCGCGGCATTCCATACATGTCACTAAAGCTGATTTTTTTTTATGTGAAACACACGCCGTGTGTATTGATTTCAAGCACTATCACTGAAGTATTTAAGATATTCATCCCATATACAAACGAGTATATTTATATCGCCGTCAGAATTTTGCGTGTGTATGACAGCACACGACGTATCTCCACCCTCTTAGATTCCCATCGAGAGATGAGACGCGTGACTGTTATAAATAAATTCATATCCTTCACAAAAGACTTTTTGTGTAAGCATATTATGATGTTACATATTCAGATTATAAGACTTCTAGATAATCATACATAATCAGCCTTTTAAAGTTTCCGTAGGGACACAAGACATCTCTGTAAGATAGTCTGTGTGTGCTCAGTGCGGATTGGTATCAACCAATCACAAGTCACATTATTTTCTTCAAACTCTAGAACATTCTAGTTTCTTCGCGATATTTTCCTCCATTGATATTTAAGCAATATCGATGATAGGAATCATGCTAACTTAAAATACATCTATGTGCTTCTTTCCCAATCAAACGCAGATGGTTGATATTATCGATCGACAATACCAATTAAACAGTGATTTAAGACAAACTATTGTCTAAGCTCTTCTATGACATGGAAACTATATTCATTCGAAAAACGTTATAATTAACGTTTAATACTGATTTCTAAAATGAGTTGAAAATTCACCATACGCGTGGTGCAAGAGACGAAGTTCTGTTTGGAACACATTAAAAAATGAAACAGAATAACAAGCATTAACTAAAAACAAATTGCAGGCACAAAATCTACTGTACAGGGAATTTCCTGATCATTCTTAAATTATCGCCATACTTGTCACTCTTGGCAACAGTAGTAAAGGAAGTGCCAACACTTAAACGGAACCATCACGTAGTACCTCGCGACAGATTCAGCACTTTCGGTGCAACTTCCAACGGTGGCTTATGAATAAATTTTACATGTTGTTTTTAAACTAGCTATTTGACTTAAATTTTATTTTCTTCGATGTTTTTGCTTGAATCGTGGTGAGAAAAATGTTATGTATATTTGAAATATATGCTTATATACCTGTGATTATTGTATAGCGTACCTACCTGAGGTCGACGCATTTACATTTTATCATGCTTTTTATTACAAGCTTTTATTTATCTTTTAACTTCATCTGTATGTTTTGTAAGTACAAAAATGATACAAATCTTGGAACTAAATTTTGCTACATATTTATCAAGGAAACTAGAACGTACCTAATAAAATAACACAATTTTCATGATCTACTTGATAGATGGAATTCCAGATGTTACATATTTTCTATAAAACTTTATTGATTTATAAACACAATTATGATAGTTTGCCAATCAAAAAAGTATACATGGCTATTTTTTTTCGATTTGAAAACTTGAAAGCATGGCAGTAATATTCCATGAATGGATTTTTTGCAGGCAAGCCTGTACGATTATTTTTGTATCTAAATTATCTTACTTTCCATACCATTTCTTATTGGTACCTATATTTACTTAACTGTTCAAGGTGGTTATGAACATGACAAGTAGGCAAGCTTACCAAAACACATTCTCCATGTTAAAAACTAGGGAGTTGTTGAAACACAATTCGTTGGGTTTTATCAGAAAGGCGAAAGTCATGAAATATAAAATTTAAAAGAAATTGCCGTGTCAATACATATCAACCCATATGATGGCCCACTGCTGGGCACGAGTCTCCCCAGTAGATCCTGGGGGTAATTGCCATAATCGCCACGCTTGGCGAGCGGGTTGGCGATCGCAGTAAGGCTTTAAGTACGCAGAGGACGCTGCTGCCCGTCCTCCGGAGTGAAATCCCTTAGTCGATAAAATTTGATAAAAAAATATGTCTCGTGTCTGTTCGAAGTTCAGCGTCTCTTAGGCCAAAAGATACTATAGGCACGTGTAAATGTGGTACAAAGTCACGGATTACAAGTATAAAATTTTAATTTAGTCTCACATTTTGTGACCTTAATATTATTTTCATAGAATCAGCTCACTCTCACCCCTGAATGTGATTCCCAAAAAGTTTACATTTTTTTTCTAGAATTAACCTGATAAATTAAAGAAGTTTTTATAAGTGTCCCGACTCCCTAGGAATCACAATAGATGCAGCCAGAGGTAACTAATTTTCTGAAATAACAACTTAAAGCCCGTTTAGTCAAACTAAAAATTCAAATGGGCTTTCCTTTTTTACGCAAACACTACTAAATAGATTCTAATGAAACTTTACAATCATGTAGCTTATTAGAATAACGTATAGGCTATAATTTATAAAGAAATTGCGTAAATTGGCTGAAATATATTAAAAAGTGTCAAATAAGTCGGATAAAATTCTGCCATCTGCGAAATTAGTTACACAACTTTATTGTACGGTGTAAATATTTCTTTAAAAAAAAATTACCACACCATATATCTATATTTTAGGTGAAAGCCATGATTGCCAAAATAGTGAATCATAAATACAATAAAATGTGATACTTTATTTACAAATTATTTTATATCAAAATAAATACGTTTATCGCTTCTGATATTTAAAGCCAGTTTTAGATAATTATATTTCGTAGTCGTGTATTTCGTACCCTTGACCACGATAAGTGCAATTCGATCAAAACGTCGGGAAAACAAAAAGTTCGTGCGTTTAAATAATTCACGCGATTAAGTCCCGAAATATACGTAATATGTAATCGCGAAATATATAATATAATTGCGAAAGTTTAAAAACTTTGCCGAAGAACCGACAACCGTTGGGGTAAACGAGTTCTTGAGTGGAGACCACGGCACGGCAAACGTAGTGTAGGACGCCCTCAGGCCAGGTGGAGTGATGATTTACGCAAAACGGCTGGCAGGAGCTGGATGCGAGAAGCCGAAGATAGAACAAAGTGGCGTGCAATTGGAGAGGCCTATGTCCAGCAGTGGACTGCGATAGGCTGATGATGATGATGATGATGAAAAACTTTAATTTAATTTTGTTACTAAAATGATGATGATGAATTAGATTAAGAGTATTACAATTTCTCCACCTATGTAATTTAACGATAATATTTAAAGCTTAATGTAATTTAACGATAATATTAAAATTGGATTCTTCCAGCGTTTTTGTTCAGCAATAATTTGTTACCTGCGTGAACTAAACTGGGTGTCACTCGCAACTTGCGTCGAATATGATTGATTGAATGACGTACCTGTGCGTCGTAAGTAATTAATAATGAAAGTTGAAATAGAGAAAACATTATTTAAAAAACACACCTACATTTTATTTTATGCACTATTATTATGTCCATTATTGTTAAGTGCATGTTAAATAGTGTTATGGGTATATATTTTGTCATACGAGGGATATAAAGTATCAAATAGAGCACAGTTATCCACAAAGCTCAATTTCTATCAATAGAATTCACGACCAATAAACATTATTGGAACAACCTTTCCTCCATTATTTATGAGCATATTTTACATCTAAGATCACCCATAAATAATATCTTCTGTGTCACCGATAAATATATTAGCTATAGAATTGCTACAAAAATAACGCTTTATAAGTACAGAACATTAATGAAAGTCGCAAAGTTATAAATAGCAAAACTTTTTCTACTACAACAAACTATAACTACATCACTCTAGTTATGACAAACTAGCTGTCCCGCGCAACTTCGTATGCGTAAATTTTCCCCGTTTTTGCAACATTTCTCGTCGCTGCTCCGCTCCTATTAGTCGTAGCGCAGATGGTATATAGCCTATAGCCTTCCTCGATAAATGGGCTATCCAACAAAATAAGAATTTTTCAAATCGGACCAGTAGTTCCTGAGATTAGCGCGTTTAAACAAACAAACAAACAAACTCTTCCGCTTTATAATATTAGTATAGATATTCCTCAATGATTACAGCTGTAATAACATTTTATACGAAAAATTAAGTCTAAAAATAATTATAAAATATAAGGAAGGAAATATTGCAATGTTTCTTTATATAGGATTGATAAGTACTTTTCTCAGGTTAATCATTGAGAATAACAGAATGTAAGGAAGTTGGAAGTATATTATTGGATAGAAATGGAAGTTCGTGAGGTATACATATGTGATTTGCTAACTTTGCGGATTTTCCTGTGACTACCAGGTGCGTCAAAAAGCTACAATGAAGCGTACTTTCTTATTCAAAGGGGGATGTTTAATATATTTTGCCATCTTACTGTTTATCTTAACTTAATTGGCTCTCGTTGGCGTAGATGAAGTAAGTAAAAATATTATACATTCATCTCAGAGCAAAAATTAAGCTTGCCCACAAAGTTTGAAGTAATGAACCCAGGAAACGAAAATCAAGTAATAATTTTGTACGAAATTGAGCTGTTGAGGCTCACTGAAAATTTAATCTTAAGAAAAAATATGCAGGAAACACGGCTAATGACTTTCTCTAAGACACAAGACGCAGCAAAGAAAGTGCAGAAAATGAGAATTTCTTATAAATATTTTATTGTAATTATTTTTATGGTAACTTTTTAACTTTGGTGGTAATGTAGATCTACAAAATAAAAAAACGATTCTAAAGAAACCAATATTATGGTCTATGAGAAAATTCAGATGCAAGATGTCAGCAACGGTTACCCATACGTAATATATCCGTACATACTTGAGATATTTAACACAATAGAATATTGTAAAAAAAAAATAGACCCATTTTGCTCTCCTCATATTTAATATTGTGGTTATGACCTCAGAGTACTAATATTGTAGTTCAGAAGATTTAGAAAAAAAAAAAGTTTGTTAGCAAGTTTAGATCTAACTCTATCTAACAAACTGGACATATAACAGTAAAAATATTAGAAAGGAACAACGACTAGCTTTCCCGAATCGAGATACTGGATTTGTTATTTTGAGAGCCAACAAAACCTCGAGAAACAACTATCGTCAAATAAATGACAATTCAAAAACCGGGCCAGAGCATGTCGGATCATGCTCAGTGTAGGGTTCCGCAACCTCGAACAATTGCATCAGCAGAAGAGCGTATGTTCATGGCACTTACGCTCCTTTGTAAAGAAACTCAGTTTTTTGGCAATAACTCAATGCCGGTATATCCGATCTTATTCAAAACAATTTTAATTTAAAGTATTTATTAAGCGCGTGATTTTTTCCATACTTTTTCGTCATACGGTTTGAATGTTAAGAGGGGATGCAACACGATATATGCCACTTTTAGAGCGATAATTTCCAAAAATGTAGACTCAATCAAAAAAGTTTATATGAAACCTTAAAATGTTTTTGAAAGACCTGACGAATGATGTGCCACGCTGAAGTTTGCTGATTTTTTTCCTGTCCTCCTAAAAATATTTATTATTATTTAGCTATCAAACTAAGTAGCGGGTACTACAAGACATGGTATGCATCAAGTTTATCAAGATTCACTAAGTTGTCTTTGAGTATAATGCCAGTGACATACGAACATAACTGATGTTTTTGCCATTTTGGATACGGAACCCGAAAAGGATTTATTTGCTCAGCTATAGTCAGAAAACAAAACCTGACTGACTGATTTTTTGTAATCGAAAAAATAGAAAATTCAAATTAAAAAGTGTCAACGGTAGAATCGATTTCGAACCATTCCGACGCAAACGGTGTCCATTGCAATATTCGCGTGGAAATTTGCCTGACTCTTTGTTTTCTATCCAGGATTAGACCCAAATATGTATGTAACGACCCGAATTTGCATACTCCAGAGTTTTATTCCGCTAACTTCTTCTGGGGACATTGCTTTGCTACAGTTGCGAGCAGCTATTGCTGAGGGATATATTGAATCGGCAAAGCAAAATTATTCGATGAAAATAAAATAATGAAATAACTTAATTTTTTTTAGATATTAATAATATAATAATAATAATAATATTTATATATTTCTCCCTTCACAAAGGCTTTTCTTACACATCTATAGTATTACATTTCTTTAGGAAGCTATATGATCCTTTGTGAGAGGCTGGTGTGACGGATCACCAGAAATATTAGAATATTTCATATATAGTTTTAATAGGTATTTATATTTTTAATAAAAATAATAATAGATATGTTTAAATGATTTTTGCTATGAATGTTTACTAAGTTGAGTAGATTTACTAAAACACGGCAGTTATTTATAACGATTGGCAATAACAGAATGTAACCACTTGAACGTCAGCCTCGCGAGCCGCGGCGCGGTGTAACCGACAGAACGCAACCGCTCGCTGGCACAACTTAAACACCGCGCTACATTTCGTGATAAAAATGTTCACTGCGATAAAAGTATCGCATCGATTTGAAAAAAAAAAATATCGTCATTTACGTTAAAGTATGGAGAATAAACTTAGATAACAAAAAATATATCCTCCATACATACATCTTTATACAATAAATAAAAAAAAAAACCGGCCATTTTTTCTATACCAGCAGTCCTCGACATTTTCCTTTATTGAATTTATCAATTTTGAATACGAAACAGTATGATATTTATACACCATTTTAACGCACACATTGTCTAGAAAATTTTAATATATAACAATATTAGAAATAATAAATGAATCAAATGTAATTAAGACTTATCTACGGCGAGATTTTATGTGTACACACTCACTGATAACGTGCAAACTTTAGACTGTCACCACGACCGCAGAGTATAAAAAATGTTTACATTATTTGGTTTCATGGCCACGCTCACTGTACTCCTTGTACTATATAATACTGCTAACATAAAATAAAGCCAAGGATTCTTTATTTAAAGCATATTTTTGAACGCACCGTAAGTGGGCACGGTAGTTCCCATGACGTTTGTGTCAATATTTTTTTCTGGTACTACAGTGCCCATTGACGTTCAAGTGGGTAAGGAAGCTGAAATTTTTTTTTTTTGACTGCCTCTGTTCGCTGTGGGTGTGGCGACTGCTACGTCACTCGTAGGTTCGATTCGAAAAGGTACGTATTTCTTTGCAACCTGGACAATTAAGTAAAAAAAGAACATAAATTCCAGAAAGTT
Source organism: Herminia tarsipennalis (assembly GCA_945859575.2). Taxonomy (NCBI): domain Eukaryota; kingdom Metazoa; phylum Arthropoda; class Insecta; order Lepidoptera; family Erebidae; genus Herminia; species Herminia tarsipennalis. The sequence goes on from OX243844.2 coordinate 23,962,891, forward strand.
AATTGAATGAAACCTGGAAACAGTGCGTAATAAATTATGCGTACACATTGTTTGTTTGTTTGTTTGTTTTAACGGGGCCGCAATGTCGCACTTAGCCTCTTAATTGGGCCATTGTGCGTACGTTGTAATGTGTCAGATCTTTTCACTCCACCCAGCCCAAACACTCCCAGAAGCCCAGCATTCCCCGTAGGTTGCTGCAGGCTTCAGGGAGGGATGACGCTGTTTTTAGGAACTGTGCCCGGTGCTCGGCCACACTGGTGCATTCCATGATTACATGCTTGGGCGTCTCCTCATGCTCCATGCACCCTCTGCACAGTGGGCTATCTGTGATCCCGATGGTGTACAGGTGCTTGTTTAGGGGACAATGGCCTGTCAGGATGGCTATTGCTTTTCGCAGTTTGTCCCTGTTTAATCTGATTAGATTCCGAGCGTACTTTCTGGGCACTGTTGGAATCGCCTCTTTTGTTTGTCTGCAACCGGTGTTTTTTCCCCATTACAGTTTGTGGTTTTCCTCTGTTTTCTCGCGCAGCCAGATTCGTACCTGGGCTTGGGGTAGGGGCATTAGCGGTTCGGGGCCGTGGATGTTCATTTTAGATCCCCGTCTAGCTAGCTCATCTGCCGCGTCATTTCCAATTGAGTTGCTGTGTCCCTTTATCCATTGCAGGGTCACTTCATTATCCTGGGTAATGGCTTGAAGTGATTCATGGCATTCTTGAATAAAGGTCGAGTTTATGCTAGTGTTTTACAGCGCTTGTAGCACTGAAGCACTATCGGTTATGATTTTTATTTTAAGTTCTTTTACATTCCCGGCTGCGACTGCTTGAGCCGTTTTGGTTATACCAATGCATTCTGCTTGGAAAATCGTGTTTCTTCTGTCCAAAGCAGTAGATATCTTAATGTTCAGGTCATCCGAAAAGACTCCTGCTCCCGTGCCTGCCGCGGTTTTGGATCCATCTGTGTATATTCTTACTTCAGATGGGCCGGAGCTGTCTTTTGATTCGGGTTTAAGTCTGCGTACACATGTAAGTTAATAAAATACCATCCATATCGGTTATTGAACAAGTTCAGATAGTTAGATAAATCACAATAGTGTTTTTAAAACTAAAACAATTCATGTAACTGCATAAATATTAAGACAATAAAACAAAAAGTTCATCATAATATCTATAAAACTCAGTAAAGGAAAACTAAAATACCAACCTTACTTTCAAAGCCATCTTAAACCGTTCTTGGCAAAACTTGAATAATACGAGCGACTAACACAAACGTTAAGATGTTATTTTTATCTATTTCTTGCCAACACAGATATATATTTCGCACAGAAACTATTTATTATTATGTCCGTTTTTTGGAGAGATTCCCTTCAAAACAAAGTGCCTTTGAGAGAGAAAATAAATATGACAATTGGGTTTGGAATGAACATTATAGTTATTTCTAGCGCTATACAAACGTAGTAAGGGTTTTCGAGAAATGTATGGGTGTGTTGTGTTGGCGAGGTCCCTCTGTTTGTGTTATTTTGATTTACTTTCATAGATATTTTTTCGTCTTAGTCATTAGATGTTAGCTGGAAAAATATGACATTTGCCAAAATGTTTGTAGTTTTAACCTAAATGTTTTTTTTTAAACAAATAGTAGATACATATTGAGTTATAAAATAATGCTCAAAGATATTTGTTTAAACAGTACTCCAAATTCAAATCTCGATTCAAATAAACCAACTAACAAGAAACGTATTATTATTTTATCCTCCAAATACACTCATAGTGCACAGTGACGATGAAATATATTTTAGAAAGATTATCGAGAACATACACCCTCAAAAACCCTCGAAAAGAAACAAGAGTTGCCATTTTTCATATCTCCAATCATACACTCAACCTTAGCCCTACGTACCGTCAGATTCGAGGCGCGAAGTGTGCTCTCTTCCTTATTTATGACCCTCCATTTTCTCTAGGGATATCTTTTTTCTTCCTTAGCGTAAGTGCCTACCTGTTCTAAGACGCGTTGAAAATTAGGCGTGGAGAATTGTCGAGATTTGGTTGCTACTTTCGTGTATTTGGATGTTGTCCTTGCTTTATAGGGTTCCGTAGCCAAAATGGCTAAACAGAACCCTTATAGTTTCGTCATGTCCATTTGTCTGTCTGTGTGTCTGTCCGTCCGCATGCCACAGGCATTTTATTCAAAGACAACTTAATAAATATATTGATGAAATTAAGGGGAAAGGTGTCTTGTAGTAGCCGTTACTTAGTTTGATAGCTAAATAATAATAATACAAACTTTTTGGGTGAGGACTCTATACATAAAACAGAAGCTGAAAGTGAGCAACCATCAACGTGTGGTACATCATTCGACAGGTCTTTCAACATTTAAAAGTTTCTAATAAACTTTTTTGTTATGTGAATATTTTTGGATATAATTGCTCCAAAAGTTGCACAAATTGTTTCCCCTTACTTATCTTTTAAACTGTGTGACCAAAAAATATAAAAAAAATCACACTCATTTTTTGTTTTGTCATTGGCAGCGTTATTTGTGTAAGCCTTTTTCAGATGATTTCGTGAAAATAAAAATCTCCAAAAATTGTCATCTTAATGAAATACCTACGTACGTACAATAATTGCAATTCAACTCCTAAAGAGAAAATTTATTTTCCCAGTTGGCAATGGTAGGTGGCAGTTTATTTATTTGTGCACATTTATTTGAAACTGGGAAATATTCAATGATAAAAATATACACTTATTTCAACCGTATGATAAACTGTCGAGTGGACAACCTTGGTTCTTGTGGCCAATGATATGTAACTATGAATAATGGAATCTTTCAGTAAAATAACTCTGTTAATATTTATTTACAAATGTGTGTCTTTCATTAAAATCAATTGCCGAATCGCATCAGCGCATTTTAGAACGGTGCAATTTTCAGGACAAGGTTTGTTATAGTGATAGTTTTTTTTTTTCAAGATTCGAAATTTTTAATAGACAGTGTTGAGAAATGTTCAGTTGTTCAATTTGTTTTGCTTGTTTTTAGGGTTCCGTAGTCGGAATGGCAAAATGGAACCCTTTTAGTTTTGCTCAGTCCATCGGTCCGTCTGTCTGTCTGTATCCAATCGTGGGGGGTGTCGTTGGATAGGTCTTTTAAAAATATAAAACCCACTTCTTACACCGTATTACCGGCAGCTACGGAACCTCACATTGTACATGTTCCGACATGCACGTGCCTGGTTTTTAACCGACTTCAAAAAGGAGGAGGTTCTCAATTCGACTGTTTTTTGTTGTTGTTTTTTTGTATGTTTGTTCAGCGATTACGAAAAGACGGCTGGACCAATTTATATAATTATTTTTGTGTTTGAAAGGGTATACTTCCAAGTTGATCCCATTGTCATCAGATCACGATCTCATTATGGGATCCTGGTGAAATCGTGGGAACCCTTCAAATATTAAAGGCACACCTACAGTGATTTAGGTACATTTAATAGTGATTCGTGCATTTACTCTCAAAAAACACCTATTGGTGAAGTAGAACTGACGATGAAGACCACAAAATCAAGATGAAGACGAAGTTGGTGCCATGAAATAGTTGTTTTTTGTTTAATTCGGCACCAACTTCAAAATGTTCTAGTTATTCTAGGTAGATATTTTTTTTTGCTTTTTCATTGCTTTCTATTTTTTTTTAAAGTGGGTAATATTTTTTAGTAAAAAAAGTTTTTTATAAAGATCTTCATTAGCACACACGTGCGTGTACTATGTACATTTGTTATATTCACGGGATTTATGTATACATTCAAATTCTAAATTTCATAAAGTAAAATACTACACTTTTGATGTGATAAGTTGAAAAGTCACGATTCTAAATACAATATCAAGTTTGCAAAGCAGTAGCAATTGTTTTGCTGTATTATTACAATAATTGCATTTTTTAAAAGATAACAAAAATTTAAGACCAGACCCAGGAATCGAACCCGAAACTTCCGTGTGTGCCATGCCGAGGGCAAAGTCGAACCATTTATCGGGACCATGTCGCTGAACCTCAAATTCTTCTATCTTTCCTGCACGCGAGTTGGGTGCTCGTTTCTGAAATTGAACCAAAAGCTATTACAGAGGTTTGAACAACCTCCAAACATGTGACTTGCCCACAAATTCGCTCTGACCAACGGAACACAATTAAACAGAGGATTATCTCATTTCGTCTCCAGACGTCTCTATAAAAGCCCGACCTTTGAACTAAACTTAAATATTAATGATGTAATCCAGAACATTCTGTCTCAGATGTTATTAGACCAATTAGTTTTGATTTATATTTATTGGAGTCCTGAATTAATATTGAATATTATGATAATAATATTTTTTATTGATCAATTAAAATACATTTTTTACAAATTAGTGCTCGGGATCCTCTTTTAAGCAATCAATGCCTGTGTTAGAGGACACCGGTTTTCCGTAGTATGATTGATACATTAACGCATTTGTTAATCCTGTAATTTGTTATGATTTTAAAGGGAAATATAGCTATATTGGTGTAAAAATTCTACCCTTTTTGCGACACGGGGACTTACTAAGTCGCCAAAATACTGCCACTGCCAGAAGTGATAAACCAACTCATGAACAAATTAAACAAAAAAGTAATTTCATCTAAGCCGTATTGAATCAATTCTAAAAAGAACTCGCCGCGGCTTTTCTTCTCAAGTAGAAACACAATAAGCATACACAATTTCCAAGTGAAACAACCTCTCCATTTGTAAAGGAGCAAATTTATTCAATGTCGATGAAAAAAATGTACTAACGTCGACCCCTAAAAATCCAATTAAGTATATACTTTTGTGAGTTCTCCACTGTATGACGGTTTCCGTTCTCGACGCCTGCCTTGAATGATTTTACTTCTTGAAATCTGGCTCAATTTCTCTCCGTTTCAACTCTCGACGCAATTTCTTTCATATTATATTAGATGGGGTGCCAGTGCGAGCGGGATGATTTAATATTCGATACTTTTTAGTTCTGTTCCAATTCTTTTCCAATTTTCAGAGCAATTCATTATCTGAATGATATATTGTCTGTTCGAAGACCTTTTAAATTATTTTTCCGTATGTAGGTATTTGAACTTATAAGTACTTAAAATAGCAAAGCGAATGCAAATAACAAGAATTAATATGTGCGGGAATATTATTTCCAGCTAACACAACCTGTAGGCGTATATACCCAAAAAAATGTTCCCCAGAAGATAATTATTATAGAATTACTATTACGACGGTAATAATTAGGAGGAACATTAGAGCAAAACATCTCTTGAGAAAGTAATATTACTTTATTACATTAATCATTTGTTACGGCCGTGTCACTAATATACACCTGCCATGAAATAGTATCGAGATATTGATGAATGTTGTTCGTCGGTAGTTCCCTTACCCGACTACGGCGAAGCCAAAAAGGAAGAGTAATGTTTTTTAGCAGTCTATTTATGTTTGTATTTACATATGTTCCACCGTAGCGTCTAAACTACTTATCCGATTTCGATAAATAAGGTTTCTATCGATTCGTTATTACCGTGCGGGGACATGTTTTATTCACTAAGGAGGTCATATTTATAGTGTGGTAAGCATGTAAGTAGGGAATCCATTCAATTACTTAATTTTTAAATGAGCTGTGCTTGATATCAAATGGAAGGGCTTGTCACATTCATTTGATACCAAAAACATTGCAAGCTGAGTTTGCGTTAATTCAATAATTACGTACCTAGTATCTCTGTATCTTTCTTAAAATACAATGACATCGTGGAAACATCCAAATAATTATTACGTTTTTGATTGATAGATATATAAAACCATTATGACTTACCATTGGAATTAGTAGTAGTAGACATGAGTGTCTACTTCGTCTTAGAGAAAAAAATTAAGGAAATCAATATCATGACTGTTGCAAGTCAGTATATCTATGAAAACCTTATATATGTTCACAAAAATATTGACTTGTTGTACCAGCGTTTTGGGGCCAATGTACACGTTTCTACAATAAAATCCCTAGCGATATTCAGAAATTAAGTCGTAATAATAAAGTAATAAACGCTTGGGATTGATCAGCTTTCTCTCACAGGCTATTCAAATGTACTTTAAGATTATATGTAGGTATATTTATATAGGTTACAGTTTATTTATTTAAGAAGGTACATGACGTTTAAAAAACAATGTAAGTAATTAATTAAAACTAAAAACTAACACTAAATAAGACTAAAATATATCCAAAAAATTGGGGCCCCTGGGCATGGTTCCACAGATGCTGGCAGCATTTCCTCGCTGTATAGCAATGCTGATGCGTTGTGCGAGGAAGCTGCCAGCTCTACGGTCACCAGTGGAGTCGACCAATTTTTTGGAAATTTCTTTAAAAAATTTGTTTGCGCTGGGACCCCATGGGCCAAGGGTCTCGACACCAAATGGTACAAAAATATATTCGCTGCCAAGACCCCTGTATTTAACAATTTTTAAATTTTCGGCCGCTTTAGCTGCCGCCCCAGCTTGAACGCTGGTTCCGTGGAGGTGGGAAGGAGCAAGTGTGTCTACACACGTGGCGTCCCACACAAGCACCCTTCCCATACTCCAAGGAATCAGTGACATCCCATCAGGTCTCTTGCCATCGTCCCTGGCTAAGCCGGTAGGTTCCAGCACAGCTGGTATGTTTACAGAAGCAAGAGACCGACGGATGATATCATTCAGGGCGGCGTGCCTAGAAAAGCGGCCGGCACTCTTTTGGCAAGAAAGCCCATGGTGTCCCAGTTGGTCGACTTCGCTGCCGCAGGGGCAACGGTGCAGAGAACATATTCGCAGCCCTAAGCGCAAACTGATAGCAAGCCGGAGGGTGTCAGGCTCCAGAAATGTGCCAGTGTTTGGCGACGGGTAAGCACGAAGCCATTCACCGGATTCTCTGGAGCTAGAAGCCATCAGTCTAGCGCGCTCAGAACCAGAACTAGCGTCCAGCAGAGTGTTGTAATAAAGTTGGCACAAAACATCATCCCAGCTTCTTTGGAAATTTGAATGAATAGGAAAATCTTTACCTGGGCTTGCTGAAGACAATGCTTTTTTAGCTTCCTCCAAGCCCGCAGTCTTATTATTTGAGTGCAGGATTTTACCAATAAGACTAGCTGAGCTGTGGACAGAAGACAAAAAAGCTGGTAAGGAGACACTTGAAATTTTGCGGATCCCTAATCCACCATGGCGGATGGGAAGGGATGCTTGGATCCAGGCCTTATCACTGAGCTGTATGTTCAAAATTGAATCTAAAGTTGACCTTATAAGGTCGTCCAGTGGTGTCAGCAAATCTTGAAATTTCCATAGGGGGCAGCAGCGAAGTACATAAGTTAATTTTGGTACGAAAAGGCAGAATTTTAGTAAAGTTACACCATAATGCGGGCTTATGTCAATAAGGCGATTTGAAAAATTTTTAAATTTTGAAATGCAATTCTGCAAATATAACGGAAATGAGTTTTCAAAAACGGGGGACCCAAGGAGACAAAGTGAGTCTTTGGTTACTATATTGATGTTTGGAGTTATACTATAAAATTTCTGTATGATATCATTAGAATTTGGGAAAGAAGCATGAAAGTATAGTTCGCATTTGCCAAAATTTAATTCTAAACCGATATTTTGAAATTTTGACTTTATGGTTACAAGGTCTGAAAAAACAGTATCAAGGTCGCCTCCTAGGGTTCCGTCGTCCAAATACCAAACGTTGAATTTTGACTTTAAATTTTGAATAATTGGATTTATTGCCAAACTGAAAATAGCTGGTCCGAGAGGATCACCCTGCTGACAGCCTACTTCTGAAGAAAGAACGTTCTCGCGGTAAAGCAATTTTGTAGGGTCGGCGTAAGAGAGAAGGAGATAATTGTAAACTTCGGGAATGTGTTGTTTAATTTCTGTCAGCAGAGCGTCTCTATTTACGGAATTAAAAGCGTTTTTGATATCAATTTTTACCAACACTTCAGGCGTAGCACTTGTAAGGAATGAACGCAGGGAGTGAACGGCGGCTTCACATCCCCCTTTGGTTCCGAAACCGAGTTGTACAGGTTCAAAAACAGACTGCAATTTTGAAAAGATATGCCGAACAGCAATTTTGGAAGCAAGACGACGAAGTGTTGAACCAACGGCTATAGGCCTCACCCCTCCATCTTTTTTAGTGAGAGCGATCAAGTTTGCGCCGAACAAAATTGGAACAATATCCGAATGAATGTTGCCAGAATACAATTTGTTAACTAATTTAGATAATGAATTTAAAAGTTGAACGCCAGCATCACCAGCTGAGACAGAAATGAGATCTTTTAAATGTTGAGGTGAGATACCATCAATGCCAGCTGCCGAACCAGTTTTGAATGAAAAAATAGCGTCAAAAGTGTCCTTATTATTAATTTGTAAGCATAACTGGCTAGCCGTTGGTGGGTCAAGAAAGAGCGGATAAGGAGGAGCTGGGGGATGTTTTGATTCTAAGGCCGAGAAGGTGTCTGGGGTGTCTGGTGACAACACGTCGTTTGAAAAAAGGAGTCGGGCGGCGCCTTTTAAATCACCGTCGCTTATTTTGGTTTCTATGGTTTTTCGACGATTAAAAAGAAAATTTTTGATTGATTTGTCTGATGATAGGTTAGATGATTGACCGAAACAGTTGTTTTTTATTTTTTGGGTGAGAGAAACGGGTGAATTATCTTTCGTGATATGAAGAGTGCGATAAGCAAACAGTAAAAGATTGTGCCAGTCTTCTAAACAATTTTTTTCTACGCATTTTTCTATGAGGCGGGAAAGATGGGTCGCAACGGTGATTCTTGCGCCGCGGGGAATCCTTTTGACAACGGGGGTAGTATGCTTAAGGTTACTTATATATAGATGGAATGGAATGGTTGAATGGCTTGTGGCTGTGCGTGCAAGGGGTGGAATAATAGGGCGATTGGAAATAGGTGGGGCATTTTGGCTGTGACAATTTTTATGGGATTTGGTGAAGTGTATATTAAGTCCTCTTACAGATTTGAAAGTTTTTCTACATACTGAGCATGTTTGGCTGCACGTGCTGTCACCGGGCTGCGAAAAATTCTGCATCTACTATAATATAGTTCATATTTACACATTTACACAAAAACAAACACAAAACATATAAAAAACACTTAAATAATAATGTTTGACACTGTCACAAATGTGATTAAATTGTACAAAGATGCGTGGCAAGCTGCGTGGAAACGACGAACATGAAGGGAAGCAGAGCAGGGCGCAGGCGTAGGCTACAAATAAGCCAATGGCGAGTCGGTACGGTATGTTTATTGTGGTTCATTGAGTGGTTAACTGTGGTTGCCTAGGGAAACGGTTTGAGGCGTCCTTTAAAAAAGACAATTTTTATGGGTGCAAATGAACGGCATTCGCCGCCAACACTTTACTGTAAGATATGCACAATCATAAACCCATTACACCCACAGAAAATATGGAATCATACAAAAACACGATAAAAACATTTTTTTAAAATTTGCAGCATAAAATGACAGCCGACTCTATCAAGCTACGTTTCGTTTCTCCAAGTTACAGTTAGGTCCTTTTCACACGTTCCTGTTGCCATATAGGTGGCGAAATATATGACCATGTATGTGAGCTTTTTTTGGCGCCCCAATATTGGTCCAGTGTGCGGGGGAAGTGCAACCGACACTGCACCGCACCGATATATCGCGCGCCGGGGGGATGGATGATCAGTTTTGCAAATAAAGCGCCCTTTGGAAATCAGTTTGGCAGATTATAATAATAATAATATCTTGGGACAACTCACACAACGCTATCTGATCCCAAACTAAGCAGAGCTTGTATTATGGAAACCAGACAACTGATAAACATACTTTTATATTTCTAAATGCATACATATTGCTTCATGATAGATTGATTCCTAAGCCGAAGGACGCTTTCGGCGCCTTCTGACCTGCTGCCGCCACCCAACAACCGGAATGTATGAAAAGGACCTTACTTTTTGAGGTAAATGTTACGTGACAGTTTGGGGTAAATCTTCTTTTGCGTCACGCTCTTGATCCAACGTAAGCATCTCTAAGTGTTGGAATGTTGGAAGCAACAATTGCCGAATCCTCATCTCGTGCGCTAAAATGTTTTACCACCACGGTATCGATCATAGTGGATACGTGTAATTCGTTACTATAATTTATAAAATGTTTTTGTAATCTAAAACGTTTTAAAAATAAAAACAAAACTAATAGTAATAACAATTTCTCATATCTTTCAATCGTTTTCTTGTAAACATCGATTTGTTTAAGTTTATTAATATGTTCAGGTACATTCAAATATACGGATATAATATACTAATATGGGGATATATAATAAAGCATCAATACGAATACTTTTACATTGAGTTATTAACCCCTCCCAAAGCCTATTGGAATAACATGCCAAGACAAATGTAACGACGTCTTTAATTGTGTCAATCCGTTCAGTGGTCTGAAAGATATGAGGTATTAAAGAATATTGCTAGAGATACTCTTTCTTTGTACCCGACTGGAAGGAAGGGTTATTATTTTCGCTCGTATCTTGTATGTATGTATATACAAGATACGAGCGATAACCCTTCCTTCCAGTCGGGTACAAAGAAAGAGTATCTACTGTAACGAACAATACAGCATAAACAATATTGGTTATTCAATTACTAGGTATAGTAACCTTATCAGGGTTCTTTAGTTTATTTCTGTAGGTACGGGACGACAAGAAACTATTTCGAAACTAAAATCCATTAAAAAAAATAAAAGTTTAAAAACTATAACCCGACATAAAATGACAGATGGCAAGATATTGCATTAGCCATCAAGATTGTCTTGTATGTTTTGCGTATAATACTTATGAAACTGCTTTGCAGAAGATTTGATAGTAATATTTCAATTAGTTGTATAAATGAGTTTACCTTAGCTTTATGGTGTACTAAATGTTTATTTAAACTGAATTATGTTTAATATATTACTTGTCCTTCATTGAATTGTATTATTTGAACCTCTTAAGCAATACTAAGCTACATTACAATCTTACAGTAGGTTATATTACACTTGAGACTGCTATATTATATCCCGACATAGCAGTTCTACATTTAGCCGTAGCCGTTCTACTCTAAAAGCTTTTATATTTTACTACATTTTGCTATAAATCCCAATAAGATAATAAATGCAATCTCAGGAACCACGGGTCCGAATTGAAAAAAATATTTTTCTGTTGGGTAATCCATTTATCGAGGAAGGCTATATAATATCACGCTACGACCAGTAGTAGCGTAGCAGCCATGATAAATGTTGCAAAAACGGGAAAAAATTATGCAGACGAAGTTGCGCGGGTCAGTTATATAATATTTACGAGCATACACGTTGAGGATACCAAGATTTTGGTTTGGGGGAGGGCTATACCTCGTTGAGGGTAGGTTTTATCAGGAACCGAAATATTACACAGCTGACTCAGATACTTTGGTAGAGACCTGACTTGGTTTGCTCCTATTGATCCCTGGATATGCTCATCCTATTTTATATAACAGTTTTTCATACTCTAGGCATATATATAACGTTTTATAAGATATTTGTAAATTTAGTTTGTCTGTTATTTAAACCTAATTAGTACCTAATAATACTACTTTTCTTTCGCACTACTTACTTACTTCTACTTTTTTTTTGCAGTTACGTCAAGTTATCATTAATATAATGTATTATATATATAATATAATAATTTATTATTAGATATTTCAAAACAAAAGGCGAGAGTGCATATTTAAAAAGATGTATTTGCCAAGAAATTCGTCTCCGACAAAAAAAGCACAACATGAAGGTAGGAAAACGCCAGATTAAAGTAAAATACGAAGAGCATAAATTAAAAATTAAAATATATAATATTAACTGTACATTGTTAACTTTGTTGTTTTATTAATTACCAAATGTAAAATAATATTAATAAGACAGCCTCATAAAACTTTCGACTAATAATATAATATCTTAAATAACGCCGTTTGATCTCAAACTAAGCAGGGCTTGTACTATGGAAACCAGACATCAGATAAACATACTTAAATATTTATAAATATGTACATATTATGGATAAATAACACCTAAACACAGAATAAACCATTGTGCTCAATACACAAAGTTTTATCCTGAGTGGTAACCACTAGACCAACAGGCCAGTCAAACAACAATGTAACATCTTGCTGAGCAGGCATTTTCATGAAGTAGGAGCCAGGAAAACAATGGTATTTGTAACTAAACTAAACTATCGAGAAAAAACGATAGCAAAGAATACATTCATAAAAACACTGCCTGTCTGGAGCCTAGGTAAGAATAACAGAAATGTGGTATTTGTTTAGATGGCTAATGCAAAGACGTTTTACTTAAAACGGCAATAGTCTAATGTGTGTATAATGCCACCTTCAGGGGCCATTATCTTTACTTCCTTTTGATATCATAATTAATATTTTATATTTAATCATTCGTTACAAGTATTTTGGCCAATATTTAAGCACATATAGTTTTTACCTTTGTTGTAAGGGCACCGGCTTAAGAATAGTGCCACCCCATCTCTTCCCGTGGATGTCGTCAAGGCGACTAAGGGATTTCACATCGGAGGACGGGCAGCAGCGTCCTCTGCGTACTTAAAGCCTTACTGCGATCGCCAACCCGCTCGCCAAGCGTGGCGATTATGGCAATAACCCTCAGGATCTATAATAAGTAGGTTCTACTGGGGAGACCCGTGCCCAGCAGTGGGACATCATATGGGTTGTAATGTATGTATGTATGTATGTAAGTGGATGCTCCTACTATAATGTACCCACTAAGGCTGATTTTGCTTTATCTCATGTTTCAACTTTTTGATAATATAATTTGCATCAGTCCTTTAACATGGTGTATAGTATATTAGTCGCAGCACCTTACCCCCATATCAAGTTTATAAACATTTAAACATTGTAAAATTGGCAATTTAAAAAGAGTGGCCGCGAGTTTATATTGCCAGCTTCTTTTCTCCGGCTTTACCTATTGTTTGCAAACTTGGCATTACATGTACATGTATAATCCCGACGTATCACAAGAGTTGTTTTGCATCCTAAGTGAATACATAATTTTGAATTTTGAATTTCATTAAATTTTAATTAATAGAATGTCAAAATGAATCCTCCATTAGGATGTTTTATAGTTTCTTGCAACTCCATGTCGCGATAATGAGGAGCTAATGAGCTAGTTTTAATGAATTCATTAAATTAATGTTACTTGCAACACAAAAATGTTTTTAATGCAGCATTACATTTTAATGCCGGCATTATTATTTAATGAACTTTCTTGCAACTGACCGTAAGTCCTCAACTACTTTATGTATTTTACTTCAAAGTTTTTAATTTAAGTAGTAACCATAATTGCAAGTTAAGTGATGTGCCGAAGCAGTGTTGCTATGATGGGCGATGACCTCAATTCTCCATTCAAAGTTATTACTCATATTACTTAGTTAAGTCTGCTTATTTTCTTTTAGATAAAATAATATTTAAACAATTTCTAGCCTAAAGTTTAATATATTTTAATATTCGTAGGCACTCATTTATCATTCAATCAAGCTTGTCAATTAGTACTAGGTTACATTTTCAAATAACAAAGGCAATTTCTTTAGACATCGTCTTAGACATAAATCTTGATCTAGTTGTTTACTAAAAGTAGCTGTTTTAGAGAATAATGTTATTATTAATAATACCTTTTGTTCTCTCATCTATACATATAGGTACAGGGTGTAACATAAAGGTGTGATCAAATTTCAGATATGGACAGTGTTAGGTATAAGTATAATATCTGCGGGGGTATCAATTCCGATTTTTTTAGTATGACTGAGATAAAGAATTTTCTTTTAAATCTAGTGCGTAACATCTACATACCGAAAATACGACTTTGCCGATAGGTACCCAACACTAACGGATAATCAGCTGTTTCCAATAAACTGCAATGAGCTTCAGGTTTGACCTTAAATCACCATCCACGTTTATTTTGGTTAACTCTTTTGTTGCTACAAAGATGAAACAAGAGATGACGAGAGAATGAGACAAGCTAGTCTTATTCTATCCTTTTTGCTCTCATTCGTCCTTTGGTCTCTTGTTTCAATCTTCCCTAGCTTGCCTCTCGCTCTCTTGTTTCTGGACGAGGAGTTAAATAAATCCAGTTTTCAACAATACATTCACCTCTATCACACAATAATCCATCTGGTCGACTACATTTGTGTGAGTATGTCGGTGTATAGCCACACTCACATAAATGTAGATACACACAGAAACACTATCCGTTGGCAATCCGAAAACCACCGTTCGGAGTACTAAGGTAACAGACATTGTTAGGAGTACTTGGGAACCACAGTTATGATGGTTTCATAATTGTTGGCCATGGAGAGTTCTTGGGTGAAGTACTTAATATTTAAAAAATAGTTTACGTTAAAAGTAAGAGTAAATTAGTAGATGAACAGGTGACAATAAAGATTTATCTAAAATAAAAGGTTTTATTGGAAAACGCTCAATTTCCTATTTTTTTAATTTATCGATTACTTTATCTACTTCATTAAACCTAATCGAATTTATTACACATCATTCACATATGGATTAAATTGAAACCTTGTTGTTTTAAAGAAATTGGTCACTCAGTGATAGGTATACTGGATAACCCCCATGCCTCAGAGGGCACATTAAACGATTGGTCCCGGTAGTCATAAAACATTTACGGCGATCGTTATGGCCAACTAGTTTAACCTTCACTTTCAGGTATAGATACGATGTGACTATAAGATTACATGATGAGGTGAGGAAAGTTCGTTTCTCATTGCATGCATAACACAAACCATTGTCCTAATATTGTATCTATGCACAGATATGATTAATAAGCTATCAAGAAACTGTTTTCCCTGAGAAAACTGCACGTTTTGCCATGCAACACTTGAACACAAAATTTTAATTTGCTCTTAGCGGAAGGCAACGCCAGTTTTGACGGTTTAGTAACTTAACGCTTACAAGTTTGCCGGTACTAAATATATTCAAAAATATGTCAAAAGAAAATCGAATGTATATAAAAAGATGTCTTTTCACAATAGCAGTAGCAGGAGCGATTCGATAAACTAACGTATTTTAACACCATAGAAACATATATACATATACTTCGAGGTTATTAACAAAATGGAACAATAGCCTTTATATAAGTAATTGATCCTACATCAATTGATCAAATAGACTCAGTGTAAGGTTCCGTATGACAGAGACAAAGAACACACACTTGATAGTCGGACCAGAAAACAACACAGTATTAAGGTATTATTTCCTTGTGTGTTGTTTGTGAAAAAATGTTTATTATTTAGGCAGTGTAGTGTTTATTTTTATACCTTTTATGTATACATTTCACCATTTGTCATATAATTCACCATTTTCATCCTAAGAAGAAGAAGCAGAAAGAAGAAAAATAATTTATTAAATTCAAATTTTTACAAAGCTGTGTAAACAAAAGATCCATTATGTGAATTTAAAGGGCCGCAGCTCAGCTTATGCTACAGCAGACTGCAGCGCTGCTTTTCAGCTGAAGCCATCGGTGACTTCACGGGCGTCTGTACAGATTTTTCTAAAACATTACACACTACTTTCAGCATTCCATACATGCAAAGACCACAATATACATAACATATAAAAGTACTTAAAATAAATACAGAATCAAATAATATATAAAAAAAACAAAAACACATTATATAAAAAAGAAAAAAACATACCTATTAGTGCTATTGCATATTTAGAAATAAAGATTGTAATTTTTGCTTAAACCCGGTAAGACTTCGTATTTTCATTTAAATAAGATTGTAAATAATTATAAAATCTCCGTTCATAAATTTAACTGTCACTTCGACAGACCGAGAAAATCTCGGTTTATAAATTTTACTGTCACTTTGACAGCAAATATTTTCTTTGCTACTTTTTCGAAAGCTTCACATTTCACTGCCCTTTTCCCTGATTTGTACCTATTATGAAATCTCTCTCGCATACAAAATTTCAAAACATATCCAAATTCAAATTTAGGTTTTACATATGCAAACTACACAAAGCCAGTTTGAATAGATAAAATAATCGTTCATACTCTTATCAAAAATACAAAGACCTCAATGAAAAAAAAAATATCTTCTGTCAAAGTGACAGTTAAATTTATAAAGCGAGATTTATAGTTATTATCAAACATAAATAAAGAAAGATGAAAATAATGAAATATGTGACAAATGGTGAATTACGTACATAAAAGACAAGAAATAATACTGCTACAGTTGGTTACCATTTCGAAATTTTTGGAATTCTTTCTTATCAAGCATGTAAATATTTACTTCACCTAATAAGGAAACGCTTACAAAAAATTTTAATTTTAATTTTTCAATGTATTTGGGAGTTTATTGAACGAGAAACTTCAAGTTGAGTATATTATTCAATAAGGAAATGAGAAGCGGGTGATATTGCTAAACTTGAGATTCCTACGTAAATGTATGTAAAGTAAATAATGCTTCCGATTTGTCATTTGCAAATGGCGAGACTTGAAAAAAATATAAAACAAGTAAATGTTCGTAAACTTTCGCGATTTGTAGACATTATGAGACTAGACTAGAGTCTAGTAGAGTGAGTCTACCCGTGACCACGGCCGTTGCAATACGGTCAAAACGTCGGGCAATAAACAAAGGTTAGCGAAAGCAAAGCAAAACGTACGATTTAAGACCCGTAGCTTATAAAATTCTATAAGTATAAGTAACTAAATATAAGCAAATACATAGAGGTACGGCAGCAAAAACTAGTCGGTGAACAAAATAAGATGCGAAACATATTTTGTCGCTTTCAACGATTTAATAATAGTTGTGAAACATTTTATAGTTTTATTCTTAGTTTTACTACTCAGCGGTTTCAGTAACGTTGTAGCATTCATTTTATTCTTGTTCCCTTTGTTATACAGGGAAAGAGAAAGAGAGAAGATGTCCGTACAACTTTTTAAATTATGACAATATAAATAATAAAATATATAGAATAATTTCGATCGTAAATTTAGTAAAAACCAAGTTATATAGTAGCTACCTAACTATATAACTTGGTTTTCACTAAATTTACGATCGAAATTATTCTATATATTTTTTATTTAATATGCTTTTTTTACAACTCGGGTCTTATAAACAAATATAAATACATATATCCCGCAACAAAGGGCTTAATGCCGGCATTAAAGTCCTTGTTGCGGAGGTCTTCACAAACATTCGTATAGGAGAAAAATACACCAACATTTTTTTTTTTTGTAATGTTTTTTATACTAAGGGGTATAAGGGGTGTAATTTACAATCAGTCTTATGGACTCTGCTGAATGCTTAAGTCAACAGTGAGTTATCTACGTAAGGATATAGGGTACGATTATTGTTATTATATTATTATTGATTATTACTTGGATTGCAGATCAGATAAACCACTAGTCTAAAAATAACAATCTTACCGCGATCACAATACGTACATTACACAAATGTTTGTGTGATGCCTATACATATCTCTTTCGAATGGGACAGAATGATTTTTGCTCGCGGTATAAGCAGTATTCGTTTCAGTGATGAAAAGCCCCTAATTTTTTCTCAACAAACAAGCTATATTATATAAAACACAATCTCCTTATTCTAGCTTTACATTATCATAAATGATAGATTTTTGATGGATTAATTATCTAATACTTTTTTCCGTCCAGCCTCTCAGCCCGCAAACAAAAATCTGCGATAAGGAACTATGTGCCAATAATGTGAAAAAACTGGTAGCTATTACCGTCACCTATTATATTTTGTGTAATAATATTTACGTATAAATAACAAGTGCCTATTTATCGTGCACGTGAAAGTCTTTTGTTAAATATAGTCGATGTCCTTCCTTAATTTTTAACTTACCTTCAAAAGACAATTGTCTAAATCTACAGAATGAGTTTACAATGTAAACTAAACAGGTAAGCAGATAAGCACACAGGTATAAAGGTAAACAGAATAATTTTCGTATTTCGTTAAATATCAAAGAACTCCAAATATAACCTACCTAAATATGTCAATCAAATCGAACTTTTCGAATAAATTAGGTATTTTACGTTGCGTAAATAGAAACTTCAAAAAATTAAGAAAGTAATATAAATTACGTCAAAGAAAAAATGAGAAATAATCTCTCAAAGGTCAAGTTAAGATTTTAATTAAAAGGAATAAATAATAAATAACATAGTAATGGAAGGAATAGACGATTGCTTTGTACAGCACTTAGCAGATGATAAAATTAATGAACGCCGAATATTTACCGGCTTTTAATGTACCTGGAAAAAAAAGTCTTATTAGTAAAATGTTATTTTATATTAAACTAGCTGTGCCCGCGACTTCGTTCGCGTGAAAGTCGGGTTTAAATTAAGGTAGTTTAGGTAACGAAATAACTTCTGTGTAAATATGTTGGAAACAGTCCTGTTGACTAAATACTTACTAAATAAAAATCGATCTGTTCTATTCTTTTAGATACTTAGTTTGGTGTGCGGCTTAAGAAGTGGGTTTTCTGTTGTTTTTGTTTCATTCTTTCAACGTTATACCTACTTATTACCTAATAATCTTTAATAGAATTTGTACGAAAATGTTGTTACTTCTCATGTGATCGTAAACTTGTAAAGCCTAAGTACTTAACTGTGATAGTTTTCCTTATAATTTTAGTATTTATACTACTACCATGAATTTTTTCACATACCCCACATCAACCATTTAGCTGGCAGGGGGACACTTGACTCTTACAAAAATGTTCGCTATAAAGCCTAATAATATACACAAAGGAATCCTTAAATCTACAAATAGTTTTCACAAACCCTAAACGCTTTTTAAAAGACCTATGTATTGATACCACACACGATGGGGTAGGTAGGTGAGAAAAAAATCACATCCCCACTTTACATATAAGAGAGGTACCCTTAAAAAAATAATGATTTTCAAGATTTTGTTCTTTCACTTTATCGGCGTTAGTAATTTATTCATGCAAAAGTTGCAACCTTCTAGCACTAACAGTCACTGAGCTAAGTTGCGGACGGACGGACATAAGGGAACTATAAGGGTTCTGTTTTGCCATTTTGGCTAAAAATGGGGTGTATTTCATATAGTGTTACAACGCAATACTAATAATAAAACTGCTGTAACACTTTAGTAAGCAAACACAGAGCGTGTCATGTGTGTCATGCCCGCGAAAATGTCAGATATCCCTAAAGGTACGGTTGACAAACAACGACCCCCTCCTCCCGTCACCCGAACTACTCACACTTGACCGATGTTGAGCCATTCATTATCGTTGAATTGATGAACACGTAATCTCCAACCATAACCCCAAAACATGATCCTCGATGCACCTGTGTGATGCGTGGTCAAACAAACGGACAGACAGACAAACATTTCTAAAAATCATAGCAATGTGTTTCTTTTTAAAACTTCTTTTACTAAGTATAGAACGTCATTGAATACAACGCCATCTACTTTTAAGAATGTTGCCACTCAGCATCTCAAGCACCTATACCCTAATAAATGTTTTCACAAATAAGGAATTATTTGATCACGGTGAACAATTTGATTTCATAGATGGCGCTACATGTTTTTTTTACGTGTGTAATGTGTTTTTTTAGACGAACACATAATTTCTGGAAAATGTCGAATACTTTTTAATTATAATGTAATATTGTTTTTCATTTCTACTACGATTAATTAATTACTCTCAGCAGTGCATGCAATACCTATAATTAACTAACCTACGTGCATAATTTACTTGATTTTTAATATAAAAAAATAATAACCAAAGTAAATAAGTTACTTACGGTCGAAAAAATAACTAAAACATTGAGAAAAATATTAAAAAAGGATAAAGACAATTTAAAAAAATACAAAAAGAACATAATCAGACGTCGGATTCGAGCCCGGGACTTCGTCGTCAGAGTCCGCTAGCATAGCTTCGAGGCTATACTGTTCGCTACTTGCCACGTCAAAATAACTGTTCTTATGAAACTTAACAATGTTGTGTTCAGCTCCTTTTAGTTTTAGCGTGAAGTTATGTATTCCATGGGTTACAATTATAGATAATGTCTAATTCTGGAAAATTTTGTGATAAACCATTATGGTGCGACAAAAAATACGTTGCTACTCGTTCCCCATAGACGTTAGCGTAATGATTCATAGTGTAAATAATGTCCTATAGTATTTACTATAAAACTGTAAATTTTCATAAAGATCCGTCTAGTAGTTACTGATTTATAACGAAAAATAGCTACAGACATTATCCCTTACTGCTTAGCTCCTATGGGAAAAAGCGTGATAATTTATAGCCTAAATGTTAATCTGCATCTATTAGATTGCACGTGCAAAATTTCAACCGAATCTGTACGGTAGTTTTTGCGTGATGCGTGTTCAAACAAACAGACAGACAGACAGACAGACAGACAGACAGACATTTCTTAAAATGCAGCAAAGTGTTTAAATACTCTTTTCGAACATTTCCTAATATTTTTTTTCACTAAGTTCGGCCATGTACAGACACGTGAAATTTACAGTTTTATTATATCGATACCAGAAGTATCAATTAACGTAAGGGACATTTTGGCGAAAATGCGTTATATACATCATTGGATTCAGAATTTTTTGCTCTATCGATTGGTTATATCGAAAAAATTCTATCGTTAAAAAAAAATCCCTTACTGCAAAAAATTTTGGCCTGCGTAAAACGATTTGTGACAATAATAATGATGTAAAAGACGTTAATATTTATATTCTCTGAAAAATAAAGTAAGTCATAGTGTTAAATAATTTACACCCTTACCTTAAACCTCAAATCAGTCGATTTAATTAACATGCCCCTTACTTTACTTCATGATAAGAGTTTTTTAAGAATTATTCTAGAAAACGGCCTCAACCATATAATGTAAGTGTCTTAGAGCATACAGATTTCATTAACTTCAAGAATCTGGCGGATTCTGTATTCACTCTAGCTACTCTTAAAAATAAATATCTGCGAATGAAAAATATAAGAGTGTGCACATTTAAAAAAAACTTTGCAACTTCCGCATAAATCGCCAGATAAAGATACAATGAAACCGACGACGACGAAGATGTGATGACAGCTGATGATGATAACTAGATAAAATACCAAATAGAAAAAGTTTTTTTCTATTTGGTTTGAATTAAACTACTTTATTAGTGCAATTGGAGAGGCCTACGTCCAGCAGTGGACTGCGATAGGCTGATGATGATGATTAGTGAAATGGATTTCCATTTCACTATTAAAGTAGTTTAATTTACTAATAGTTATCATCATAATCTGTCTGCCTATTCCTAATTATTTATTCTTGTAATAATATATATATCTTTCAGACAATTCATATTTTTTCATCTGTCTTTCGTGTCCAGTACATTCATTCAATTACTTAATAAATAAGTCTGTTGAATAAGTCGGAGAAAACATATTTTTTATTCATTTGGTGATTATAATTAAAAACCTAATTAAACACAATTATCAAAAGGATAGAGTTTGTAGGACTGTTAATTTAAAGGGATCGTGGAGCCAATTATACATAATTATTTTTACATAGATAACTAGGTGTGTAAGACTTTTAAAACTTAACAAAAAGTTTTATAGACTGATTAGTGTGTTAAATTCATAAAAAATACGTTGACATAAAAGTCGAAAAAAATAAATAACAATAAATGGTTTTATTTTTGTATCCCTAAATTTCATTTAAATCTGTGATAGTTAAGCTGAAACTAACATTAATCATGCAAAAAACCTGTTTCCATTGGGGTTAAAATACCTTAATTTTAATAGATAATCTATAGTTACATCAAATTGCAACACTGTTAAAGTACTTTACAATAGAATTGCGTATAATTTTCTATTGCTCTTGCTGCTTACACTATGCTTGACGGTTTACACATTAAATATTAGTAATGAAAGGCACAACTAAAAATATTTTTTTAATGTTAGGGACATGCTATATTTTAAACCGCTGGGTAATCCTAAATATTTCGTTTATAGCATGAAAGAAGAGGAGATTCTAAGAAACTTTGCTCTAGACACAATTAAAATTGGAGCAGACAGTAAAAAGTCATAGACAGATTAAAAAAAATAAAATCGTTTTTTGGCTCTCCTGAAAAACCGTGTTTTGTCCCTTACATTAATTGATACTTCTGGTATCGATATGTATAGATAGATGAAGACCAACACCTAAAGCTAACGAACAAACAAAACATGATTGAATTAGTCTAATTAGTGATATTGTTCGCGAATTCAAAGACGCAAAATAATTATGTCCAGACTTTTGATAGCTTATATTAAAAAAAAAGTAATATTTTGCATGATATCAACAAACTGATCGTATGCGTGTTTGTCATCTAAGTTAAACAAAACTTTTAAAGACGAGTAGAACATACACGTAACGGTGCACCGAAGATATCTACCTGTGCAGATATGCTTGCGCAGAGCATGTGTGGAGTAACCTGTGCAGTTTTAAAGCCAGCACCGGCTATCGGCGCAAAACCTCTACAGGTAGCATTTCCAGTAGACCGTAGCGAGTATAGCGTACAGTTTTAGAACTGAATGTTTATCAAAAAATGTAAGGTCACAACAAGATGTTCTTGTATTGTGTTTTAATAAGACACTAGTCATACCTATCGAAGTTTTGTTAAAATATGAGCTAGTCATAACTGCTATCTAGTCTTGTCCCGATCTAGTCCTAAAGCTTATATCCCTTTCTACAATAGGGTAATAGCTTTACGTCGAGAAAAACTTTAGAAAACAATAAAAATATCGCCTACTTGTTTGCAAGCACTTCAAACACAAGACAAGTCTTTTGTAGAAGTGGATTCGAGGCTTTACATAAACAAATCATATACACTCCCACCGGAACAAATAAGCTTTTCGTGCAGGAATCAATTGCCGTTTCCCTGACGCACGAACTGAGGGATTTACGTGACTTCCGATGCACGGAGAAACTCTATGTACAGTGCACACATGATATATCGTATCGTACAAAGATGTGCGATACTTTATCCGGATAAACTTAAAACGTTTATTACTTTAACTATCCCTTATAAGCTTTTTTTATGCCAGTTTTTATTGAACAATTTTTCGTATTACAGAAATATTTCACTTATATCGGGTCTCCTTTCATTCTTCATCTTTCTAAATACCAATAAAACTTTACCTAGATAGGGCTTTCTTTATTGTTTCTATAACCTCAGCCTCAGACGTCCCCTCTCAGAGAGTATAAGAGCCCTAATTCACTGCTAATCATTCAAGGGGACATAGATTAGTGTGATGTATATCAAACAAAACCTGCCTCTGTGGCGCGGTGGGACTGTGTCCGACTGTTACGCGAGAGGTCGTGGGTTCGATTCCCACACGGGACACTACTTTGTGTGATCCACAAATTGTTGTTCCGGGTCTAGGTGTACTTTGTTTGCGTGACTTGCGTGTTTGTAAAGTCCCCCGTAACACAGGGCATGTACCCTACTACGGGAGTTATTTAAAAAAAAAAACCTTTACGTTACATACGACGTTAGTTATTAAACAAGTGTAATGGAGTATAATAACTCCAAAACTACATGTTGAATAGCTTGAAATACATCTGTATTTTTTCTCTCTATACAAGAGATTATAAGCAAATGATAACGGAAAACTTTCAGATTGTGTATCTGTGTCTGTATGTGTGTGTGTGTATATATCACAGTAAGTGTGATTAGTTGAAAATTATGAATAACTAGCTGTGCCCCGCGGTATTACCCGCGGTTTATTAGCCTATGTGTTAATCCAGGGTGTCAGCTAACTCCATACCAAATTTTATTGAAATCGCTCCAGCCGTTGAGACGTGAATAAGTAACAAACATACACACTCACATACTCACAAACTTTCGCCTTAATAATATTAGTGTGATGTGATGTTTAGAACAGTATTAATAATCACTAAAATTCATGGGAAAAGTAAGAAATTAATCACTTTTACTGATGATTATTACCTTAGTACTGACGAATGTGAATTAATTTATTTGTATTTAATGCTTTTTCGTATAGTTTATATAGGTACCTACCTAGTCTTTCTGTTATGAAATAATAATGATAATTGATTGTTGATGATAATGATGGATAATAATGATGATTGGTCAAGTTTGCATAAGTAAACATTTTTATCGCCCAGATCTTTGAATCGCATCTTCTCAAGTGCAGCCTCTTCACCCTTACGTAACATAGCGCCTCCATCTATGCTCGCTTACACAGCCTCGGCTTGCAGTTTGCCTTCGACAACCGCCTCTGGTTTTTAAAAACACCCTCCAGGTGTCACAATTAAGTACTACGTGAAGTCGGAGTTTACTAACTCGGTTCTGTATTCTTTTTAACGCAATTTTATTAGCTTCACACGTATGTTTGTATGTTAGTATGTAGGTATGTTAGTATGTAACGGAATCTTTGAACGTGTTTTACCACCCACTTTAAAACGTCCTATTTATTGAACTTCGCACACTTAACAAGGACCGGTGACAATACAACCCGAGGAAATGGGATTTGGTTCTAAGATTATATGAAACTCCGCCAGTTTGAAAGTAAGATGAGTGAAATTTCGTATTTGGCTTATTAGTTTAAAATAAAGGAAACATGTTTCGGTGTTTTTGAAAAACAACCCCCAAAGGGGTAAAATAGGGGATCCCAGTTTTTATAAAACTCCGTTAGTTATAAAGTTACATCCGTGAAATTTCCTATTTGGCTTTCTGGTTTCATCATCCATCATCATCATCAGCCTATCGCAGTCCACTGCTGGACATAGGCCTCTCCAATTGCACGCCACTTTGTTCTATCTTCGGCTTCTCGCATCCAGCTCCTGCCAGCCGTTTTGCGTAAAACAACTAAAAAATGAAAAATAAATAATAGTTTATAAAACTAAAGAAACATGCTTTTGTACTAAAAAGTACTAAAAAGTAATAAAAAAAAATCAGTTTATTGTAAAAAGCGTGGGGAGCTTGCGACTTAATTGATTTATAACCACCTCACACTTTTTTACGATAAACTCATTTTTATTTAATACTTTTTAGTACAGCTATTTACAAAAGCATGTTTCTTTAGTTTTAGCGTTATTTTTTTAGTTTTATAAACTATTTTTATATTTATTTAATAACCCTGATTTATGCCAGGCACATAAACCAAATACTTTGGTACTAAAAATACATATCTACTAGACAAATAAATTCAACTCATAATTCATTTTATTACTTTAACCAAAGAGTAGAAAAAGACTAATAATAAACATTAAAAGTAATGAATGCCTCTGTGGCGCGGTGAGAGTTTGTCCGACTGCTATGCAAGATGTCGCGGGCTTGGTTCCCGCACGGTGCACTACCTTGTCTGATCCACAAATTGTTTTTTCGGGTCTAAGTGTACTTTGTGTCCGTGACTTGCATGTTTGTAAAGTTCCCCGCGACACAGAGGCGGGAGGAAAAAGAAAGAAAGAAAAGAATTTTAAATGTTATATTCAAATTTACCAAATTATGAGGTAATTATTAAATTAATCACGCTTACCGTAACATAATCTATACTAATATTATGAAGCTGAAGAGTTTGTTTGTTTGTTTATTTGTATGCGTTAATGTCAGGAAGTACTAGTCCGAATTGAAAAGTTATTTTTCTGTTGGGTAGCCCATTTATTGAGGAAGGCTATAGGCTATATAACATCACGCTACGACCAATAGGAGGAGCAATGAAAATTGTTGCAAAAACTGAGAAAATTGACGCATACGAAGTTGTGCGGGTCTGCTAGTTATATATATTTTGAAAAGCCAATGAGCTGGTTTACTGTAGACTATCAATTCCCTTGAACAGACATTTCAATAGCGTAATATTCATCTATTACCGCACAAATGAACTTGATACCTACGCGATAGATCGTTAATTTAGACCGCCTATTATGCCAGTTGAACTTGAATACAAACTGGAATATTATTGTCTTGGGATATAAGGAAAGGTACAAATAGAATTACAAATGATTTATTGGCACTAATCTTAGTAGCTTTTTGGGGTGATTTAATGTGTTATTGGCGTTATTTATGAATTATAAACAATCCCTAAAATAGCGAAATAGAGGTAACTTTGAGCAACATAAACTCAATTGTAATGCGACTGCTGTACATATAACACTAGATTTAAGAAGGTTGACATATTCCTCTACTGTAAGATTAGTTTTGAAAATATAATTATTCATAGTTTGAGTGTAAACTCGTAATTCGGTTAACCTATTATAATTGTATGTTTCTTAACTTTTAGATTTACTTGAAAACTAATATTTTTATATTTATAATAGTTTTGTATTTTATATCTGTCTTCCACGATATGCATAGTCGTGGAACTCTGTTACTGGCTTAGATTATTGTAAATGCAAGTTTTAGCTGGCAGCATAACAGATCTTTTCTTTGTAATTTACCAAAAGCTGTTGAGTTTCCTTATATAAATAGAGTCAAAAATCGAGCCAGCTCAAATCGCAAATAAGTTAGTTAAATTACTAAAATACGAAGGTAAGGTAAGGTACGAAAATAACGAATAGTTGATTATAACAAAGAGTTTTATATACCTTTCTATTGCTAAAGCTTTAGATAATTGGAAAGAAAAAAAGATAACTTATTCACATTATATAAAGAACAGCTAAACAACATTTCCAGACTATAGAATAATGGTTTAATCGGTAATGAAACTAACCAATTTGCTCGTATTATGAACATAATTTACTTGAAAATCTGGCTTTAAAACGGAATCCAATAAGTTTCTAGTTTAATTCTTCAATCAGGCATTTAAGCAGCTCGTTCGAGTCGCGGTCAGCAGTTAAACGAATTACTGGCTGTTCGAAAGAGTTAACTGCTCACTTTGTATTGGTCGGTCTTGTTCATTTGTATCCAAGTTAAAAGTTTAAGCTACTGAATAGAGTCTGAAATTAATTGTTTTTAAGCTTAGTTTAAGATTCTTTGAGGTAAAATGGACACTTTTTAGAGAAAAAAATGTATAGTTTTACGACTAATTGTTTTTATCATTGAGGTATTAATGTACTTAGTACATATTATCTGGATGGTTTTTATAAACTTTGTTATATTATTTAACTATGCTGACTGTCTCACTTGTCGATCAACAGCTGTAACCGCTGGGCTTAGAACAGGGATTTCCAGCCTGCGGTTAACTAACCCCTAAGCAGAGAAAATTTCAATAAGTAGTCCATGTATATTGATAACTGGCTGACC
The DNA here is from genome assembly GCA_945859575.2 of Herminia tarsipennalis. NCBI lineage: Eukaryota > Metazoa > Arthropoda > Insecta > Lepidoptera > Erebidae > Herminia > Herminia tarsipennalis. The sequence goes on from OX243844.2 coordinate 23,990,183, forward strand.
CGCGCAACTTAGTCTGCTAAATTTTCCCCATGCTTGTAACATTTTTTATTGCTGCTTCGCTCCTATTCGCCTGACAAAATATTTTTTTCAATTCGAACCATTCGATCCTGAGATAATCGCGTTCAAACAAACAAACTCTGCAGATTTATAATATTAGCATAGGTAAGGTACATGATACCCTTTTTTTTATAAACATTGTATATTATTGTGAAGCAGTCGTTGCCTTTTTCTTAAAGTATTTTCGCCGGTACGCGAGCCGTACATTTCTGCGGTGTAAATCGATGAACGTAGATTTTGCCTGCCCGGTAGCTCAACATTTATAATTATTTGTATCGGCTGGTATGAATATTGAGTCAATTTTGAACTGCTTCATCATGGTTAATAATTAAGTGAACCGTATTACGATATCTCATAGAAATACATATTTCTAATAATGTGCAGCGTTGTAATATGTAGGTAATAATGTGCATAACTGAAGTCCAGTGAGATGACCTGAATAACTTAGTTCAGTTACATTTGCTTCCGAGCTCACAGGTCTGTGTCGTAAAATCTCTGTAAAATATTGAGAATGAAAGCTTATTCTTAAATTTTGGGTTTGCTGGACGAGAATTCTTGAAGCGTGATTTACCGGAAAATTGAGGCCCAAGAGTTCCACACTGAAGTACGACTACACTTGGAGGAATAATTATATTTGTAGATTGGTAGAAAGCTGATTATGTTAAAGTTTTATTTTTATAACCTAAGCATACCTCCCTAATAATCACCATATCTTCCTAATAATCACTAAATTTGTGATTTTAAGCTGCTTCAATTCGAACAAAGATTATCTACATCCGCATGCCACAGTTTTAACAATTATTACAAACAAATTAATTAAGAACCGCTTACATATTATCACACTTAACTAATTTATCATCGAATAAACTCGCAACATTTCTCATTTGTTAATTATTTCATTCAAAACGTTCACTCATGACTCTTGCCACAGACGACCGATTTATTTTCTTGTTGATTTTATCAGATCAAATTTTGTAGTATATCAACTAGACTTAATTATCTCAAAAAAAACGGATACCAATAGTATGTGGGATCATCTTCATAAATTTAAAGCCTTTTGTATCTGCAGTTAGTACATCATTTAAAATCAAATAAATAAAGGTTCTACAATGCTTAGCTGTCACCAACTTCCCCGGTCGGCAGTTAAACAAATTAACAGCCATTAGAAAGACTTAACAGCCACTCTTTGGCAACGTGGCAATAAAATGGCCGTTTGTTATTTTACGAAGATTGTATATCTCCTTTATTATTGGGATTAACGTCATCAATCGGCTTTAGAACTGGTGTTGATTTTCAGATTAATTTGTTTGTGTTTGCAATGGACGTCTCTGTGATAGTAATATTTTATTGAAAGGTGCTGATGTTGATTTATGTTTTATTTATGTTGTAAGCTCGATGTTATTCGTTAATTGCCCGTGCAAATATCATACAGTGGAATTTTGCAATATTTTGGGTAGTGCGAGTAAATCACTCATAGCAAGAACAAAAGATCAAGCTGAAAATTAAAAATTAACTTTTATTCTTTATCATAGTACTTTTGTCTTTCTTGCGCCTTAAATTGGTACGAGCTAAGCTTTCGTCAAGCAATTTGTTTGACAATCTTTTGAGCAAGCATTTTAAGCAGTAGTTTTTAGCGTTCCGCAGTAAAAATGCTAAAACAAAACACTTATAGTTTCACCATATCCATCTGTCTGTCCGTCCTTAGGTTCCCTCCAGGACCCTTTGAAGTAGAAAGCTGTAAATATACAAATTAGTTACGCCGACAAAGTGGAACAATAAAATTTAGTTTTTTTTTATTTTGTCTTACACGTAAGTGGTTTTTTTTTCAGCTATCCCATCGTGTGTGATGTCGTTGCATAGGTCTTTAAAAAATATTTCAGGATTGCCAATATCACCTTCCGATTTAGGGACCCGCTTGTGCAATATTAAACCTTAAATTGAAAAATTTTGTTAGAGTCAAGTGTCCTCCCCCCTTTGCCAGCTAAATGGTGTTTTTTTGAGGAATGAAAAGAAAAAGTGTAGTATATTATGAAATTAATAAAATGACAACTATCACATCTAAGTAGGCTTTACAAGTTTACGAGTAACAGCAAGCCAAATGAGAAGTTTGTGTAAGATATAATAAGTACTACTTGACTATTTTATACTATTTGACCCAAAATATGTAACAAAAATACACATAACATTTATTGCTGCTCTAACACAAGGCTTCTGAGAAAGAGTGTGAGCTGTAATCCATGCGAATGCCAAATGGGTCACTAGAAATCACATCTATTTAGTATTTGATCTGTTTCGGTATTGACCCCGCGACCAAACGACTATTCCTATCTACCTGATTCTCCTCAGGTACATAGAGTTAACATTTTCCAAAGTTAACTCTATACAAAAATATATTTTAAGACTGTAAAGTCAAATAGAATTATATTTAAAGAACCCTTACCCTCACAATCTACTCATCATCTCATTAACATTATTTAATTTATCTATGAAACTTAAAAATATACCTTTTAAAAACCTAATAAATTATTACAAACAATTAATTAAGAACCGATTACATATTATCACACATAACTTTTCATCTCTTAATACTTACGGGTTAGGCCCCCGCAGCGCCATCTAGTCGGTAGTTAAAGAACTATCACGGCTTTTGTTATTGCTTCGTTACAGAGAGCATTTAAAACAAATTATGATGACGCAGGCCGAATATTGAAGTATTTTTTTTATTTTTATAGGCATATCTTGCCAAAGACTTTACAAATACAATAATTGCATTTTGAAAGATAGAAAAATTTGAAACAATAACAAAAGCCGTGATAGTTCTTTAACTACCGACTAGATGGCGCTGCGGGGGCCTAACCCGTAAGCATTAAGAGATAGAAGAATTTGATATCTAGTAACATAGTCCAGATAGGTGGTACGCTTCTGGCCCCGGTTTGGCTACGGAAGTCTCGGGTTCGATTCCTGAGTCTGGATTTCAAATTTTTCTATCTTTCAAAATGCAATTATTGTATTTGTAAAGTCTTTGGCAAGAAATGCCTATAAAAATTACTTCAATTTCTCATCTGTTAATTATTTCATCCAAAACGTTTACTCTTGACTCTACAAAATTATTAATACAACATATATTATGCCGACTTAGTACAGTCGAGAGAGAAATATTGAAGTAACACCATCTGGGTGTGTTAATCTAGTTAACACATCTGTCCTTCACTGTACGTACCGTTTCATTAATCACTGTTACTAGCGACTGTACAGGACTTAAGAAGACCCTGTCAACGATTGTCTTCTCTGTGTTATCACTAGAAACTCTCGCATTTGTCACCAACATATATTTTTGGAGATAAACTATGAACGTTAGTCACAAAAAACAGTAACAATTTGATATTTTGAAGTTTACAAATAATACATTTTAGATATATTGAATTGAGGATTGATATTTAAACTGGTTGTTTAATATTTTATCCCTTTGTAAAATATCACATAATAATGGCAAGTTTCTGGAATCAAAATTCTAATTAATAGTATAAACCCGAAAGTTTGTGAGTGTATTTACATTCTCGTAGATTTGGTTAGTTAATGTTTGGCATTGACCATGGAACGGATTTTAATAGTAGTTCTTAAAAATGGCGGAACTAAATCATAACTAAACCTTTTTTTCTGGAAATGGTCAGGATTATTTTTATTACTTACGTATAATTTTACAACCTCACAAAGCCTTACACAAAAATAAATCTAAGTTATATTCTATCTGCTCTATTTCAAAAAGATTCTATTAGAAAATATACTACTTAAATTTAAATCACTTAAATTACGAGTCACAAAAAATACTACTTAAAACCAAACCTTAATCCAATTTCTTCTTATTTATTCAGAAACTTTGAAACTACGTGAAGCGAGAGTACCATTAATCGAGCCGTAAAATGGGAATGCATTTATCTCTTAGAAGTTTAAGCGGTATTTCATTCTGTTACATTCTGTGTCCTCTTGTTGACTGTTGGTGTTACATTATTGCATTTTTTTTGCGCCTTGCTATGTGATTGTAATTGGTTAACAAAAACTTTTAATCAACTGTTAAAGTGTCTTAATTACACTGCATATTGATCGTCAAATACGATGTTACCGTCACTTAAAGGTACGAGGATACAAAAAACAGGGTCTTATTTCATACATATTAATAGCACATTGAAGAGGATAATGTTTAAAAAACCTAAGATATCAAAAAACAATTAAAGCTAAATAATAATAGAACAAATCAAAGCATAATTTACAATCTTTTGCCTAAAGTAAATATTTCTGACCTTGTGTTACTTTGTGTTGCAGTATTGTTAGGTTTCATAGAAAATCGATTAAACATTTTTGGTTCAAAGGGTCACAAGTACATATATACATCTTAGCCTCTATTATCATAAAATATTACGTTTATATCGTTACTGATTCCCAGAACTAGATTACCACAACTATTTGTGGAGATTTCGACATATAACTGAATATTAATTGTAGGAAACGACTGCCATCAAGGCTCTTCTCAAAGGGGTATGACAAGATTAGACCAATACGTAATACCGAATCCGTTTGAATTGCTAAGTGTGGTCAACCCCATCTAACGTATGTAACTACGGATGCGATATTTACTCAAAGCGATTCTCAACAGTCCAAATACCGCCATCCAACTACAGGAAATGTTAATATCTCAATATAAGGGGCAGTATCAGAACTTGGCCATCCGAGACTTCTTGTCTATAATGCCCCATTAAAGGTAGATTACGCGAAACAGGGTTCGGCTCTCTCAAAAATGTATATGAAAACCTGAGTATTAAGTCAAAGAGTTTTTTTAGTAGATGATTTAAAGAAATTTAAGGAAATGTCTTAATATGATTCCGCAAATAAATCTTGAAGTTGCGGACAAATGTCATATTGTTTTCGTATTGTCATAGTTATGGCGTTCGTAATCTAAAATATGTACGAATAAATATTTTACTTTATTTTGACCTGCGCTCCTGCGCACTGTGAAGTAATGGTTGTGTGCAGAAGAGCGAGGCCGGTGATCGTGTCGCTGTGTACGTAGCGCTGAATAAATAATTCTCTCAGTGTAATGCCCCCTTAAGAGCTATATTTACGCTCAAGTTTGTCTCAATGAAAAACAGGGAAAGTGGCCCAAAGTGTTGTAGATATCAGTGGAATCTAATATACTCGTAAGTGGAAGGAATTAAGGTTCAAGTATTTATGAAGTCTTGGTAACCGTTATTATGACTTTAGAACTTTTTATTTTGTACGAAAACTTTATTGCTTACGGCATCGCTAACTCGTATAGGCTCAGAAAAGGAAATTTTTAAGTACTCGTTTGTTTTACTGGTAGGTATTTATTCTTATCTTTTATATGACCTGAAACAACAATGAAGTACCTACAAGTCAACGTTCAACATACACGCTTAAAATAATTTAAACTGGCGGCCCGCTCCGGCTTCGCACTGACTGTTCTCCAATAAACATTATCCAAATAAACGCAATTTCGTAAGGATTTACCAAAAAAAAAAAAATACTTCCCGAAAATGCAGCTTTGTATAAGGATTTTTGAAATAGGTCCAGTAGTTTTTGATTTTATTGGATAAATACAAAAATACAAAACAATCTTTCGTCTTTATAAAATTAGTATACAATGTTATTTTCCTCCAATAAACGCGTGCGATCGCTGCTAATTATAATGTGCTATAGGGCGAAGCGCGGCCTTTGACGCGCTATAGGCACTAGCCGCCGGACCCCGGTCGGTACCGCCGCAACCGCTATGTCCCTGCATTTTAAATCGGTAATATCTTCGAAAATGTTCATTTAAATTACCTGCTGTAAATATTGATCTATATTAAACGCACAATAAATGTAAGATACTTAATTGGATAAGGATTAATGCTGTTTTGCTTAAAATCTAATATATATATATATATATATATATATATATATATATATATGTATATATTTACTCCACTACCTATCTGGCACCCTACGTTAGCTTAAATGCATTTAAAGTGGTGTCCACCGGAATTTAACGTCCGGTATACGGTTGCCAAGTCGGAATCTCATCGTAAAGCATCGATCTCGGCCACAATGTAACCCTGGAATTAAAATTAAAAAAAAATTGTAGTCGTCATTTGTCAACCACTTTTGTCAGATTTATATTTTAGTTAGTTCGCGCCGTTCTCGTTTTGGTAGCAGGGCGCTGATATTGTGCTTATATATATTTTTGTACATTGTGTGCGGATTTGGCTACCTCATGCGACGTTGCCGGTATGCTCAAAGGGTTCATTGTTTTAGCTTCATACCAGGAAGTGATAGCAAAATTCCTCGGCCTCCGATTCAAATTAAGACCTACTTCAAATTTTATTTCTACAAAGTCAGTACACGTCTTAAATATTTGCCGTCCGCTTTGGAACTTATGTTCCAAAACGTGCGATGCTGGTGATTATTTTTATTTTCAATTTCAAGGAAGTTTTTAAGTAAGAAATGAATACTGCCTGACACCAACAAAACAAAAAAAAACATTTTCAACCGCCTTTAAAAAGGAGGAGGTACTCAATTCGAGTATGTTTTTTAGGGTTCCGTAGCCAAAATGGCAGAACGGAACCTTTATGATTTTGCCATGTCCGTCCGTCCACAGCTGAGCAGCAACAGCAGAAACTATTAGTGCTAGAAGGCTGTAATTTTGCATAGATACACATATTATTTACGCTGACAAAGTGAAGGAATAAAATCTTGAAAAACATTTTTTGAGGTTACCTATGTGTAAAATGGGGAATTTGATTTTTTTCTCACCTACCCCATCGTGTGGGGTATTATTAGATAGGTCTTTTAAAAACGTTTAGGGTTTTTTTAAATTTTTGTTAGATTTAAGTATCTCCCCCCCCCCTGCCAGCTAAATGGTTGATGTTGGGTATGTGAAAAAAAATATGGTAGTATTATATATACAGGTAAGGAGGCGTTACAAGTTTACGAGTAACAGCTGATCAAATAAGAAGTTACAAAATTTTCGTACAAATTCCATTGAAAATTATTATTAAGTAGGTATTACGTTGTAAGTATGAAAGAAAAACAACAGAAAACCCACTTCTTAAGCCGCATTATTTGGTTGGGGGGGGGGGACTACGGAACCCTACATTGTGCGTGGTCCGACATGCACTTGCCCGATTTTTTGTAGTATGTTTGTATCCCGATTACCTTTTCAAAGACGGTTGAAACAATTTCAGAAGCATACCTACTCCCAAGGCCTACTGTCATCAGTAGTGGTCGATGTAGGTAGTGCCATTCAGTGGGATTCGTCAACCGTGGCATAACGTAGACATACCACTTCATTTCAAAATCCCGGGATTTTGAGATTCACCTTCGTCTAATATGAAGAACATACAGGCTGACTTTAAAAACAGTCGACAAATTGATAGGAGAGATTCAATATTTGCACATGATATAATCGTTTTACATTGAAATATTGCTAATTAAAATTGTAAAAAAATAAATAAACAGATTTTATAGTCCATCAATAATAATGTAAGCAAAAAATAATTTTACACAAACATTGTGTAAAAGTATTTACTATTGAATCGTAACGTGTAACGCCCCATAGCAATTTCAACTTTCGTGATTTTTAGATTTATTTTACTATTTATTATTGACGATTCGATAATTTAAAAATGTCGGAATCCCGGGGTAAGTCCATGTTAACATAGCATTCCAGGTAATTGATCCTAAATGGCACTACCTACTCCACGGGCGCCGACCACTAGTCATCAGGTTAGGAGCTGATGATGGGATCTTGGAGAAATGGAGAGAACTCTGCAAGTATTAAAGGCATACATATAGTGATTTCGGTTTATTTTATAGTTATTCGTGCATTATACAAAATCCACAATTTAGTGAAGAGGAACTAATGATAAAGACCAAAGATGACCAGCGGAAATACTCAATAATAAAAATGAGAGAGGTGTCTTATGGAAACTGTCCTTTTTTGAGTCAAGATTTTTCATACATAAATTACACACAGCCAGTTCGACATAGCTGTAATAAACATAACATACAAAAACACAAATAACCTATATAACACAACCTCCATAATCTTGCTTTACATTATCATAAATAATAGATTTTTGATTGATGTCAAAATGTTCCATGTGCCATGCATCGGGAATAGCAATATTTTATAAAAGGAGACGAGCAGTTGACATACAAAACGTGATTGTCACTTAGATAAATTATAAACCAACACACTAAAAGCTAAAATAAAAATCTTTTTCTTGACCAGGAACTAATTTTATTTCTTTGTCGTTCATAGGGACCACCATGTACAAGAATAATAACTTCATTAGAAACATGTACTAAACTTATTACCATTTGGCACCTATTCAAATTTATTTTTTACTTCTAGTTACCTTGTATTGTAATAATTTTAGATATTTGTTTTATTTTTGAAGTCGGTTTTATTATTTGTTTTATTACTTTTTCCGATGCAGTGTCGTTAATAGTAAAGGAGTTGCCCTTACCATCCAGCTCCATAACACTATATACTTTACAAATCTCCTCATGGAAAAAAAAAATCGTAGAACACAAATAATGCGATTTTTATTAAAACCGTAAGTTGTTCAGAGATATACATAAAAATTGATGAGTCTTATTGTCGACAATCGATCAAGAAAAATCTTTAACATAGAAAATAAGATATTACCCATAAAAGATCTCAAAACAAAAAACAGTCTATTGTCCAGACATGGGTGTCATGTCTGGACAATAGACTGTTTTTTATCATAATTGATAGACCTTATCATCAATAGTAACTTTTACTACTATGTCAATAAAACTAAGCCCTAGGAAAAAAATACGGTTCTTAAAATGTAAAATTATACCATTATTATGAAAATGGTAAGTTGTTCAGAGATGAAACAAAAGGCAGTTTATAGAGCTTATTGGCACTTAGTTACAGACTACAGTATCTTTTAATAGGACAACAAAAATCTGTTTGGAAAAAAGAATAAGATTCATCACAGATTTAGAACCATTGAACGGTTTTTATAAAAAAATCTCATTGTTTATATTTTTTGGACAACCAACCGGTGCGGTTTTAAAATCTTTAATAAATAAAATATTACTCAGAGATAGATTTTTTGTTGCCGTGTGGTACCGGCTTAAGAATAGTACCACCCCATCTCTTCCTGTGGATGTCGTCGAGGCGCCTAAGGGATATCACATCGGAGGACGGGGAGCAAACGTCCTCTGCGTACTTTAAACCCTTACTGCGATCGCCAACGCTATTATAGCAATTACCCCCATTAAGGATCTACAATAAGTAGGTTCTACTGAGGAGACCCGTGACCAGCAGTGGAACATTATAACAGATAATTTATACCTACATGCATCGAGTGGAGTAGCGTCTTTATTAAAAAAGTAGTCCCGTGCAAAGTGTAGTGCCACTAGCAACTTTTATAATCATCATATCCACTAAAGGAAGTATGTAGGTACTCTACTAGATAAAGGCTTCCAAGAATTTCGCCGTGGTGATTAGTCGCCAAATAGGTGTTGAAATGGGAAGAATTTAAAAATTATACAAGGAACTCGTTTCGTGAGCAATATAATAGTGAGTTTAAATTTGTACCAGAATAGGAATTTATTACGGAGCGATTTTAGGCAATACAGCATTAATCCTTATCCAATTAAGTACCTTACATTTATTATGCATTTAATATATATATATATATATATATATATATATATATATATATATATATATATATATATAGCAATTACCATATAATAAAATCAGAATATATATATATATATATATATTCTGATTTTATTATATGAAATCTTTATCCATTGTTTGTTGTTTGTAATCGCGATCACAGATAAAATTGATTATGAACAATATGTAGAAATCGTGAAACTCTTAAAATATTTTTCGTAGTCATTCTAGTGTTGACTTTTACAAGATACAAGTCCTTGACAAAGAAGATTTTACAAACATTTTTTATGGATTTTTACCATAATTATGTAAATCAAATCTACAATCTTTAACACAGCAGTATAGCAACGATATTTTTTAACAAAATACTTAATTTTTTAACAGTATACACATACAAGCGAATTTATATACAAAACAAACATTCTAATCCGTCAACATTCCATTACATAGGAAAGTGTAAAAAGGCTTCGTAAACTGTAGTGCAAGCGGATGAAAACCCAAACAAATTTAGGTTTATTTGTGCAAGACACGTTTGTCGAATACCAATAGACTTTCTGAAACATTACACCTAGCCAAACACTAGAGATAAGTTTCATATAAATTCAATTGGATTTTAAACAACTTTTATTTCAACTACTTTTCGCTTTGGTTTAGTTATCGATCAAAAATATCCAGGTTATAAACTATCTGCATGTCAACTTTTATCCAAATCCGATTAAAGGCTTTGTGTGTTTGAAGAAAGGTGCCAGGAAATGTAGTTTTATGTTTTAGGCACCAACTTCAAAATGTTTAATTATTTAAAAAAAATCGAATTGAAAACCTCCTCCTTTTTGAAGTCGGTTTAAAAATTAATAAATTACCCGACTTTATAAGCCCCGCGTAGACATTTGTCAATGAGCTACGAAAATATCACTTCACCGTAGCCGCACTGTAGAAACAGCGTAGCACCAAGAACAGCTAAAGTATTAGCTATTACAATGAAAACAATTTTCCATGTATTCTGCATAAGGCAATTAATTTAATAGCTTGTTTAATATTTAAGGAGATAAGGAAAATTTGTTAACTTCATATTTTATCTTATTGCTTAAACTGTATTATTTCGATCTTAATTAATTATTTTCAAAATTTCTAGCCCGAATTTTTTTAGGTTTAAAAAATTAAATTACTGTGTTGTTTTTTCTAAAAAATAATACACGTACAAGCTTTTCTGTGCGACCTATGTTGTTTGTCTACAACACTAGCTTGTAGTAAGGCTTTCTGTTCTGTTACAAGTCTCTCCAGAAACAAAACAAAGTGCTTAGCATAGAAAAATCTCGATGGTTCAATATATTCAACGATTCTTTACTGCTCTTAATAAAAATATCTGTACCCGGATCGGAGAGATAATAAGAAAATAGAAAAGTTTTAAAAATATATACAACCTGCTTACTATGTAGTACTAGTTATGTTAGCTAAAGTCACAGAAGTCTTATGACTTCCACGTGTATCAAATGAACCGAAAATTACAAACATCTCTATTTTTTTCGTGACGTGCTTTTAACTTACATGCTCTCTGGATAGAACAGTTTGTGTTGCCCATAATATTTTTTGACGTGGTAACTTCTTTTAAAACGTTGACCGGGTGAAGCATGAAAAAGTATCACGAAGCAATGGTCACGTTATTGATTGGTTGCTATGCAACAGCGAATGGCGATTGTAGCGACATGACATGTGATACAATTGGAACTAACGTTATTGATTGGTTGCGTATCAACGCGAATGGCGATATGTCATTAAGCCTTGACATTTTGTAGTAAACAGACATGCTTTTTAATATTAGCATTCATTATATACATATTTATTAAATCAGTGGCCTAGATTTCTAAACGCTTGCAATTTATAGTGAATAAGTAAATATTAGTATGATAATCGACTAAAACAAATTATGGCTACTATGAAAAGTAGCCTTCACAGCCCTCCCACCACACCTCAGTCGCAACAGAAAAAAGATCTCACCGTTGAAGCCTTGAGAACCAGCGATATTAAGAATTGGATGTCATCAATAGAACAATGTCTGAATGAGGTATGCCAAATTGCTGCAAACGGGAAACTGAACTCTGAACAAAAACTGAGAATCAATTCTATTGCATGGAAGGTCGGAAATGGTGTCTCTCAAATGGCTGGGCACTACACAGGCGATTTTGATCCACACTTCACTAGAATCCTTAAAGGAAAACCAAGACCTAGCTGAATGCCTTATTAACTTAAAAAAATCTATCAGGGAGACCATGGAAGTAAACACCAATAAACCAGTGATTCAACAAGACACGCCATCCTTTGCAAAATGGTCAAGACCCATAAAAATGTCTACAAGTTTGAGTTCAATAGCTATTTACCCTAAAGATAGTAAAAAATCCAGTGACGACACCAAATCTCTAGTCCAAAAAAATATCTGCCAGAGCAATTGAAATTGCACGTAAGAGGACTACGTAGGACCAAGAAAGGTAGTGTAATTATCAGCACTGAAACGAAGGACGACATAGAGAAGCTTCGAAAGTTGACCCAGCTAACCAGTTCCGGACTAAAGATGGAAGAGTCATACATTCTTCGAAGCCGGCAGTCCTCTCCAAAGTGAAAGGCTTCTATGGCCGGTTATACTCTTCGCATGCATCTCGACCTGATCCTGAAAATGAGTCTCGACCTGATCATGAAAATGAGGGTCCTAGAGCCACTCTAACCCGCTACTACACCGAAGATCTGCCAGAAGTCAACATTGACGAAATCTTGCTAGCTCTTAAACAGCTGCAAAATAGAAAAGCCCCTGAAGAGGATGGCGTTACAACAGAGCTGCTAAAGGTATACCCGAACTGAGGGAGCTCCAAAAGCTTTTTAATGCTGTCCTGTTTGAAGAGAGACCTCCGGAGGCGTGGAATAGAAGTGTAGTCGTCTTACTAACATTTTAACTTTCGCGTTGCATGATTATAACTATTTACGGGAATTAACGCTCATTGTTTACCTTAAAATTGCTTGACGTTTCGACCAGGTTGCACCGGCCGTGGTCATAAGCGGACTGTCGCAGCGATGTTAAGACTCTGTCATGCCGATGAATCTTTATTTACCCTCAGTTTTTGTTTCTCGAAAAGTTAGGGTCACTGCACACTACACTGATTGTGTCCATGTTAACCGACTGCGAACTAATACGTGGTTGTGTTTTACGAATCACTGGATTCCACGTCACGAATAGTTTGAAGCCCTCTTGATGATCCCGACTGAAAGTTTTATATTTTTTTAATTTTAATCGCGTCACGCACAATTCTGGAATAAAAATGTCGGTCTGTGGAGAGGGTTTGTGGATGATGAAACTCAATCCAGTGATTGGTGCTCAACTGCAGTATGTGTTCTGCAATTGCCGATTTTTTCCTTTGCCGATTTTTCACTGCTGCGATGTGTTTAGCCTTTCCGCTATAGTTCTTTTTGTTTGGCCAATATACGAAGTACCGCAGCTGCAATCAATTTTGTAGACACCTAGCGTCTGCAGTGGTATAATATCCCTCGGAGTGCCCACCAAGTTGCCACTTTAGCCACCGTTGTGTAGATCGTACGAATCGAGTACTTTTTCCTAACTGATTCGATCTTGTCTGTCACTCCTCTGACGTAGGGCAAATAAGCAGGTTGTCTGCTCACCTCCGGAGGTTTGTCAAGCTTTGGGATATGCTTCATTCTTTGGTACACCTGATATCCGTTTTTCTTGAGTACCTCCTGAACATGGACTAGCTCTTGCTCCACATGATCAGGGTGACAGAGGTCAAAGGCTCTGTTTTTCATTGACATCATCACGGATTGTAAGTGAAGAGGATGGTGATGTGACGTAGAATTTTAAAGTAAACAATGTGCGTTAATTCCTGTATAATAAATAGTTGTAGTCGTCTTGTTCTTCAAAAAGGGAGATACGACCCAGCTGAATAAGTACCGACCTATTTCTCTTCTAAACCACGTCTTTAAGCTGTTCTCAATAGTCATCACAAACCGCTTTCCGCGAAGACTTGACAAATTACAACCACCGGAACAGGCTGGATTTTTAAGCGGATATGGCACCATAGATCACATCCACACAGTGCGGCAGATTATACAAAAGGCCCAGGAGTATAATCAGTCAACGTGTCTAGCATTCGTGGACTTTGAGAAGGCCTTTGACTCGATTGAAATCTGGTCCTTTCTGGATATATCGCCAATCTACTTGGTATCGCTGTGGGGAACAGCGATACCAAGTAGATTGGTGATATATCTAAGTGACGAGATATCTCTACAAAGTCGCCATCATGTCCGTCCGAGCACAGAATCAGCAAACAAAACCTATACCATTGCATCGAGGAGTGAGGCAAAGGCGCGTTATTTCCCCGAAACTATTTACAAATGCAATGGAGGATATGTTCAAGACGCTGCACTGGTAGGGCATCAACATCAATGGTGTATACATCTCTCACTTGCCGATTTGCAGATCATATCGTCAGAATGGTAGAAACGCTGCAGGACCTACAACAGATGCTGAATGACCTGGCTTACTCCTCTGTACGCATCGGCCTATGGATGAACTTGGATAAAACCAAGGCCATGTTCAATGGACATGTAGGTACTACCAAAACCGACAGCGGTGCAGGGCGCCGTTCTCGAAGTTGTTCAAAAATATGTGTACCTCGGGCAGTCATTGCAGTTAGGTGGAAACAACTTCGAGGACGAGGTGAACAGAAGAATTCGGTTGTGCTGGGCAGCGTTTGAGAAAGTTACGTCAAGTCTTCTCATCGTCGATCTCTTAATGCCTTAAGACTAAAGTTTTCAACTAGTGCGTCCTAACCGTCATAACATACGGAGCCGAAACGTGGACAATGACGGTACGGCTGGTCCACAAGTTCAAAGTCGCTCAAAGCGGGCTATGGCTCAGAGTTTCTCTTTGGGACAAAATCAGAAATGAGGTGATTCGACAGAGAACCAAAGTTATCAACATAGCCCATGGGATTAGCAAGCTGAAATGGCAGTGGGCTGGCCATATTAGCCGAAAAACCGACAACCGTTAGGAAGAGCGCGCCTCAGCAAACGTAGTGTAGGACGCCCTCAGGCCACGTGGAGTAATGAATTATGCAAAACGGCTGGCAGGAGCTGGATGCGAGAAGCCGAAGATAGAACAAAGTTGCGTGCAATTGGAGAGGCCTATGTCTAGAGTGGCGTAGATAGTTGTCGAAGCGAATTTTAAACATATTTTATGTAGAGGTGTGAAAATAAAGACACTTGGTAAACTGCTATTTTCATTGATTATTTTTTATCCTTACCTTTCCAACCATATGTATCATAAAAACACATTAACACAATCATATATCAAGAGTTCCCGTTAAAACAATTTGCCTTTTGTGTTGCCGCCTATCCATCGCCGTCTCAAGGTTCGCACATTCGAAACTTCCCTTTTGTTTACAAAGAGAAGGCATCATTTCTGTATCTATTTCAAGGATCTCAGAGTAAAGGTGCTTAGCGAATGCACGTGTGTTGAGGCACTTAGCGGGGAACTCTATGTTAAATAGTTACGTAAAGTAAGCGAGTAAACTGCGATGATTTATAGACTTAACGCTAACCACAACACTGTGAATAGTATTATTTTAGTGTTGCCTTGTCAAAATAATGTATTTATTTAGGAAAAACATCCTGTTATTTTTATTCTATACTCTATAGAAGCTTAATACTATAGATATTAGTTTGCATCGTGTAGCTTTGGAAAACATAGCACAAGTGCGTCAGTTCATCGTCAAAAACAACATACACGTCGAAGGTTAAAGGTCTGTATTATATAAAATCCGACATTAGTCAGTCAGTCACGGTTAACTTAATATATCAATATCAACAGCCCACATCACTAAATAAATTTGGTTGAAATTTGGCAAATATTTAGTTTCTTTGAGATAGGCATCTTCAAAGAACAGATTAAAGAGATGAAATGCGGGCACTAAATTTCAATCAAAATCAACACCGTAGGCAAAAACTGGTCCAAAAAATGTAATACTCTTTTAATAAGGTTATCGGTACGGTCAACAACACAAGAGACATAACAGAGCATTATTTATAAAGTTCAAAACCCACTATTGAATGCGACAATTGTTGGTGTTGCACAGTTTTTTAATTCTTTAATGGCTATATTATTAAAATTTAAAGTTCTCGTGAACAATGTGAGGCTTTTGTTCTGACTTTAAATTTATTTTCTGATACAACGTGATTTAATAAGAACCATTGGTTTTTGTTTGAGTTGACTTTATTATAGGAGAACCCGTGACGATTGGTGCAATTCGATCGAAACGTCGGGTAAATAAAAGGTTCGTACCTTTTAATAATTCACGTGATTAAATCCCGAAATATATCAATTGAGTATGAAACGATTTTATAGTAGATGCAAACTCCCAACACCAAGTAAAAACTACCTTTTAGAACATAGAACGTGTAACAGAAAGGTGTGGTCATATTCAAGGGTGCCATGTGCCCATGATACAATGCACATTTTAATCAAATCTATTTTTTTCAAAATCAGAGTTATTATTTCTTAAATCGTTTATTTATGAATGAAACAGTTATCAACTAAACAAAGTATGACTTAAAAAGTTCTAAGCTGTAATATTCCAATCGAATTTCGGACTTGGGAAGGCATAATACTTATGCCAAACGCTTTTCGCTGCTGAAACCTAAACTTTTACAAAACAAACATGCTATAACTATGTATGTAATAATAATGCTACCGGCTATGACACCATGGTAGATGCAATACTGACAACATACACTATCCGCTGCTGAAATTTGACCTGACCTTTCTGTTACAGGTTTAATATAAAATACCTGGATGACCGAGCTTTGCTCAGTATTTTCAGGGTTCCATAGCCAAAATGGCAAAAACGGAACGCTTATAGTATAATAGTCTGTTTGTCCGTCCGTATGTCACAGGCATTTTACTCAAAGATTACACAGTGAATATATTGATGAAAAGGCGAAAAGGCGTCTTATAGTAGCCGCTACTTAGTTTGATAGCTAAATAATAAAAATAAATATTTTTAGGCATTCCATACATTTAACAAAAGCTGAAAAAAAAACAGCAAACTCACCGTATGGCATCATTCGACAGGCCTCTAAAAAACATGTAAGGTTTCAAATAAACTTTTTTGATTGAGTGAATATTATTGGAAATAATTGCTCCGAAAGTTACATAAATTTTGTCCCCTCCCCATATCTTTTGAACTGTGTGACCAAAAAAATAATAGAAATTTTATAGGCATTTTTTGCCAATCGCTTTATTAAAAAATGCAATAATTGTAATAAAAATCATAAAGGTAGCGCTTAATAAATACTTTAAACTAAAATAATTATTTTCGACATAATCAGACATACAAGAAAAGTGCGTAAGTGCCATGAACTCTGCTAGTGCAAATATTCAAATCGAATTTTTTACGTCAACGGCTGCGGAACCCTACACTGAGCATAGTTCGACATGCTTTAGTCCTTTTTTTTTGGTAAATCGTGTATTTTGGAAATTATATTTAGACACGCATTACATACTTATGAGATATGAACAATATGTGTCGATCTTACCAACACAATAATTAAAAAATATGAAATAATAAATCACAAATCAAAATTTAATGTTTTTAAAAGATTTGGCAAAGATGTGCAACACGTTGATGTTTGTTCAACAAAAAAATGTTTCAGCTTCTTTTTTTATTTTTGAATAATGTGGCTTAAGAAGTGGGTTTTTTGTTGTTTTTGTAACAATATCTACTTAATAATATTTCTCAATGGAATTTGTACGAAAATTTTGTTACTTCTCATTTGATCAGCTGTTACTCGTAAACTTGTAAAGCCTACTTAGCTGTGGTAGTTTTCCTTTTAATTTCACTATATATACTTCTACCGTGATTTTTTTTACATACACAACATCAACTATTTAGCTGGCAGAGGGGGATGGACACTTGACTCTTGACTTGATGGGGTAGATGAGAAAAATCAAACCCCCTTACTTTACTTATATGGGAAGTACCCTAAAAAAAAGGTTTTTAAGATTTTATTCTTTCACTTTGTCGGCGTAAGTAATACGTGTATCCATGCAAAATTACAGTCTCCTAGCACTTACAGTCTCTGAACAAAGGTGCGGACGGACGGACATGGCAAAACTTTAAGGGTTCCGTTTTGCCATTTTGCTACGGAACCCTAAAAAAAAACGGGCGAAAGCATGTCGGACCATGTTCAGTGTAGAGTTTCGGAGCTGTAGCCGTATGAAAAAATCCGATTTGCGTAATTACACCAGCAAAAGAGCGTTTGTTCATGGCACTTACGCCCTTTTGTTGAGAAACGCAGTTTTTCGGCAATAACTCAATGACGGTAAATCGGAAATAATTTTTGTTTAAAGTATTTGTTAAGCGCTACCTTTTTGATTTTTTGACACGGTTCAATCGATAAGGTGCTGGGGGAGGACACAATTTTTGCAATTTTCTTTCAATGTGTAATAAAAGTTTATTAGAATAGAAACCCATGTTTTTTAAAGACCTGTCGAATTATGTGCCACACGCTGAAGTTTACTAAAAAAATGGAATGCCCCCCCTAAAATATTAATGTTTATTATTTAACTATCAAATTAGTTTGATAGCTAAATTATAAACATTAATATTAGTTGGTGCAATTATATTATTCAAATCGGATTTTTTCGTACGGCAATGGTTGTTTTTTTGGAAATTATATTTAGATTATCAAATGACATACTGATGAAATATGAATAATATTTTTCGATCTTACCGATATAATAATAAAAAATATGAAATAAAAAAGCACAAATCAAAAAACAAAAAACAAAATTAAAATAAAAAAGGGAAAAAAAATAATCATAAAATAAAAAACACATATTTCATTCGGACTCGAACCGGGGTCATCTGCTTTGTGGATCGCCCGTTTCCCACCTAAGCTATTAAGTCAATTGCAATCGCAGCGAAATTTACCTTCGTATTCTAATGATATTGTAGCAGTTTTTCATTGTCTGAAAATACAGATAGAACGACCTTTTTTAAAAATGAAACCTATCTAGATCGATTTTCCGCCCCCGAAACCCCTTGCATACTAACTGTTAAGAAAATCGCTGGAGCCGTTGCCGAGATTCAGCGCTGGCTTTTGGGGGTAAAGAAGAGACATTTTTTTTTTAGGTATATGAAAACATTTGGTGGTCATCCGCAGCCTAATTGGTTTTTTTAAAGTCTATGGCGACAAACACCTATAAAAATACTTTAAGATAAAAGTTTGCTCTACAAAACTGTAGACAAAAGCATACAGTATATAGCAAGTAACATTTTTCCAGATAGTTGAAGCGAGGCAGTCTAGCTAAGCTCTCTGAGATACTCGAGCCGACAGTGACATCTCATGTTAAAATACAGTGTGTGTCAGACCTCTTGTGAAAAGACTTATGCACGGGTTTGCAAGATTAGTAGGCTTTTGTTGTTAATTGATGTTGATATGTAAACTAATTTGTTGTTGAGAAGTAAATTATACTGTATTATGAAGGTAGTCTCTCAAGAAGGAAGGTATAGAGCTTGGTGTATTTTACCTACAAATAATAGGAAGATCATTTTGAAAATACCTAGGATGTATTTTCAAAATGATCTTCCTATTATTTGTAGGTAAAATACACCAAGCTCTGGTCAAACCTGGTTAAGGTATCGGATTCGCAATCGATTGGTCACGGGTTTGAGTCTCGAGTGAACCTCCTAACACTAGTTGAGCTTGATTGGAGAGGTCAATAAGATTGTTGTTATTGTGTGTACTCTTAAAACATTTATTTTTAACTCTTCACAAAACACAAAAGTTGTATAAGTTTAAAGAGTGTATATATGTGTCTGTATGTGGTATTGTTGCGCCGAAACGGATAAACTGATTTTTATGCATTCATTTTTATTGGAAAGGTAACTTAACAGAGATTGTTTTAGCTTTGGTTAAAAATCCAACCTGCTGTTTTTAAGACAATAACATTGGGGTTTGGCGTGTCAGGGATCTATTATTGTGCACATTATTTGGTTATTACATTCAATGTAAACAATGATTTCAGTAGAAGCCCCGCGGTGGGGAACTTTATAAGCTGCTGTGTAAAACATACCTAAGTATTTTTCCTATGGTAGTCAAGAAATATCGTAGATAAGATTGAAGCTGAGCTTTGGCGCTGGCAAATATCCTGTTTCACGTTTGTCTTATTATATCCTGACTATGAAGGATCCATCAGTGAAATGCGACCTATATAAATAAATATACAAGAATTGATCGTTTAAAGATATAAGACGCACTCAATGTGCGACACCTGCCTGCGCTGTCAAGTATCTTGATAACATATATTTTTCTTACTTGTTTTCGATTAAATCTGATGTCCTAAAACACTTAATTGGACCCATTCAATTAAAGAGTTCCAACTGAAGATTAAAAGGCGGAGAACCAGGTATCGTTACAAATATTGAGACATACCCATGTCCAGACGTGGACTAATAGAAACTAATGACAATAATATTGTAACTGTCTAAAAGGTAACAAATGTAACATAATATTTTTATTATAGTCGTGTATGTACTCCTTAATATGACTGTTGATAATTGTGACACAGTTTTGTAAAAGGGTTATTAAATTTCGAGAGTAATATATTATCCATACGAAAATTTCTCCTAAAATGTTGCTGAAAGGAAAACATTTAAGATGTCAAATATTTCCGTCTTACATTAGGGAAAGTATGAAGAAAATGTTTAGTGTATTTCCAAAGCATTATACAGCTACTGTTTTTAGATTTCGAAAAACAAATGAAAAGAACACATTTTAATTGGTCCCGAAACAAACCTTATTTTTTTTAATTCTAGCTTCATAAATAGCTAATTAATGTACCTATTCAACTTTTGGTATTAATGTAAATATCTATATGATATCGAAATGTTCATGACATGAAACAAACAAACCTACGGCTAAACTTTTGCAATACGAACCTGTTAACCCGTCAAATACCACTACTTCCTGAGAACGGGTTTGAATTTCAATAGTGGCAAAGGCTGAGGTTACACCGGCATTCGTCGAATGTGTACGCTTGTATCAATAAACGCAACACTTTTGCCCACGCTGTGTCCACGCTCCGTGGATACGTTTCGGGGTATTACAGAATTTACAGTAGAAAACAGTTAAATATTGAAAGATGACATTATGTGACAAGCTTGTAAGGTAGAGAGTGAAATAGCTCTCGTTAAAACAAGTAACAATAAAACAAACTAACTTTAATATTACTAGCCTGTTGAAGTTTTGGCAACTTTTGAAGATAAGGTGGTTCTTAAGCTTATCTGTCATATAGCTGATATAAAAAAATCAGAACAGCATAATTAAGTAAGTAGCTTACAATTTCAAGGTTAATGGATCATACTGTAAAAGATAAGCGCTTACGCTTAACGCTTGAGAAATTCGTACGCTCGTGAGACCCTGATGTGAACTAAGCGCTACTAAGCTATAAGCTTAATTGGAAGCAAATGAGCCGTCGATCGCAGTAGATAGCAGTTGACCAGACAGATTGTAATCGACCCGTAACCTCAGTCCTTTGTCAACTCAAGTTAGTTTGAAACAAATCAAAATGCCTCGACCGTCTCGGAGTTTGCAAGCGTTTAATCAACCTTTCTGTATAATTTAAATGTATAAATATCATTGTGTAATGTAAAACAAGAGTTCAGATTTAATTACTGTATCGACAATGAAAGTAAATTATAAAAGTAGCTATCAAAGATAATCAACTCTTTATTGTTAGTTTTTATTGGGTTGACCTTTATCTCATATAATTTTTAAATGAGGTTATGGTCATGCTTGTGTTTTAGATACATTGAACACCGCCGCGGCGCCAGGATAATTCTATCAGCTAGATCTTACTTTGGAGAACCAAGTGACGTTTTTTACGTTACCCAGGTATATAATATTGGATCACATATAAATCTAATAGCTTACAACGCTTTGCGAACATCATAATATTGCTTAAAATATACCTACTTAACTCAATATTAACAGTAGTAAAACAAAAATATTAATATTATTAGTTTAGTTTTTATTAGTATTAAGTTCTTAATAATATTATTCGCTGCTTTGCTTATTCGCTCACATGTAATCTAACATCAGTTTAGATTGCCTAAATATCTGGGATTTTATTTTTTCATGTCCCGTTGCCGGTGAAATGGTGATTATGAGACAATGTTTTATTCGTGTGTTCCGAAAAAAATCGAATTGGTATTGGTTATGCTTCGATTTAATCTTCTAGTCAAATGTTACTTTAGTTTTATATGGAATTTACTTTCTTAAGGTTATTGATTGGCGTTGGTTTAGTGGTGTAATGTACTCTTCAATCTACCACTTTTGTGGCTGTCTTTTCTATAATACTTACCAATTTTATCTAATTCGGCATAATTTCATTGAAGATAACCCTTCCTTGTCACAACTCAAACATTTAATGTTTTTAAGATATTCTATGCTATCTTTGTTCTTAAGCTATGTTTCTAAGTCTAGTCATGTAGCTCGGCCGAGCGTCCGCGAAACGTTATATGTATATGTTACGACTGTACGAAGATCGCACGGATTGAGACGAGCTGCTCCGAAATGTAATAATAAAAAAAACTAAGAAATATTTACTACGTAAGATACTCCCCAATCTGTAGCGTTATTAAGACATAAAAGATTTAAATTTGAAATAAATCGAATTTCCTCACTGTGCAACAAATAAAATACCAATTCACAGATTGTTAAAATTATAATCGAGCTTGAATTCAGTTTTCTCCTTCATTTAAAAAGAACTTCTATTTCGAAAATGGAATTTAAAATTATTTTCTAAAGTCATTTGGAACTAAAATGTCTTGCAATTTTAAATCCTCCAAAACGATTGTGATCGATTTAATTTTTCATATAAGCTTGATAAATGAAATCCTAAGGATTTCATTTTTCAAGCTTATATGAAAAATTAAATCGCGAACCGAAATTTCATTAAAACACAATACAAAGCAATACGGAGAGCGTCAGCCGACAGAAGTTGCACATCATAAACCTTATACAAAGGTAACAATAGACTTACTGTCACACCCTTCACAAAGGGTTCAAATACAATGAAAATAAATAAAACGATGCCAACACTAAGTTTATCTTTAGTGAGAAAATTACTTAGGATGGCACCTACTTAACGGAGGGTGACTTTGTTTTGTACACCATTAATGTCTGCGTGTAACTGTCTTTTTGTTACATTGTATAATTTTTGTATACATAGCCAACTTTGTTTGGATGAAGTAGCTAACTACTAAGTTAGAAAAAGTAATGTAATGATGGTGCTGTATGTTTTTTCCGTGTTGGTGGTGTTTTTTTGTATATAGTTGTTACAACACTGTAATATTACAAGTTTCTTACATAAATGTGTTACATATATGTTTTTGCAAAACTAGACTTTAATTTCATTGAATATATAGATAGAACATTACTTAATGCACATGAAATATAACAAAATGACATTGTAATTATACGATCACATATTATGTACAAAGCAAGCAGAGTTAATACTTGCTTCGATGCTAGATAATTCACATTTCCAATTAAGCAGACAATCTAAATGTATTCCTAAGAATTTGGCCGTATCTACTGTAATTCCCTACTCTGTACACTATTCAGTGTACAGAGTAGGGAATTAGTGTTTTTTGCCGTTCACTTAAAATTAATCATATTAGTTTTCTTGGTGTTTATTTTAGGCAATTTGTTGTGAACCATTTATTGAAAAAAATTAAGACTTCGTTGACCCTTTCATTTAGGCTATCTATGCTGTCTGCTGATACAATTGCATTTGTATCATCAGCATCAGTCATCTTCGTATGCTCTGGGAACTGTTTCATAGTACTATATATTAGGTCATTGATGAAAATGATGAAGAATATTGGACTAAATA
Organism: Herminia tarsipennalis; assembly: GCA_945859575.2. Classification (NCBI taxonomy): domain Eukaryota; kingdom Metazoa; phylum Arthropoda; class Insecta; order Lepidoptera; family Erebidae; genus Herminia; species Herminia tarsipennalis. The sequence goes on from OX243844.2 coordinate 24,013,915, forward strand.
TAGAACCTTGAGGCACCCCCGTCTTAATTCTTACAGGTTCTGATTTATAGAACTTTTCACACATAGTCCATACGTTTTCTTTTTGTATGTAAGTACTTGATTTTACTTCGACAAACATATGCCTGTTTTGTAGATATGAAATAATTAGTTGTTTGGCAGTTCTCCTAACACCATAGTGTTTTAGCTTAGCAATTAATCAATCATGATTGACTGCATCAAAAGCGGAGCTAAGGTCCAGAAACACACCTGCAACTTTTTTCTTATTATTATATTAAGTGATGACACCGTTATCTAGGGTGTGCACAGCGTCTCGGGTGCCTATGTTCTTCAAATAACCGAATTGCCTCAGAATAATGGTTTTGATTAAATATAAATACCTGATTAATCTATTCTGTAATAATTACTCAATTTTTATTTTATTTTGTTAGAAGCAATGAAATTGGTCTATACATATTTGGATCATGTTTGGAGCCTTTTCGTAAATAGGTATATTTTTTGCTATCTTCAACTGATCTGAAAATATACCATTATGAATGCATTCATTAAAAAAGTTGCTGAGAAGCGTTGCAAGTTTAACGATATTTTCTTTGATAACAATAATGAGAACATCATCGTAGCCACAAGATATCTTGACTTTCATTTTTCTTATCACATCTTTAACTTCTTTAGAAATAACTCGATCGATGTTCATTTATCCTTCTACTTTTTGTATACTATTTTTAAGGATTCCCAAAGGTATATTGTGGTCTAAGTGGCTTAAGCCAAAATCGCCATTGAAAGTAATTGCAAATATATTTACAATTACAGAAGGATCGAGACACAGAGTAATTGTGTGTCCATCAAATAATGTATAGCTTTGTATGTCTTTACTTTATTTATTTCTATGTTTATTGACTATATTCCAAATACCTTTACTAACATTATCCGATGTGGCTATAGCAGATTGTACTGCTAGATTGTTGGCATTTCAAATGACTTTTCTATATATATATTGATGTATCTCTTTGTGTAGCTTGTAATAGAAACGTCAGTGTATGCCAGGTCCAGACCTGTCGTGTATCTTCACTTTTGTTTTCTTGTAGCTATTTTCATAACATTCATTAAACTTTATAATAATAGTATTTAAACCTATGTTAGTCCAATTTTGTGCTAAAATGAATTATCTAGAAGTATATTTATTGGCTGCATTTTTTTTATATATATAAGTCGATTAGAATGAACTGAACAACAAGTTTGAACAGGAAGGTATATAAGAATACCAACTAATAGGTGGTGTGGCAAATATATATATCAAATAAATACGCGCACGATATCATATGTCAATAGATAAAAACAAAAAACTTGAGAGGTGCCGGATGGAACGAAGTTCCTTTCGATTAATTAGTGAATTGTAATATATATATTTTTTTAAGTTATAATATTTTTTTTTATTATTAACAAATATAATGTAATATAAACTAAATCATATAGTAATAATTATTATAAGAGAGAGAGAGACAGACAGAGAAACATGCGCAAGCTATTGTAAGCCGTGCGCGCTTACAATAGCTTACTATAGCAAAAAGTGTCGTTACAACTTTTCGTATGATTTTTTCCGTCTAGCCCCCTTTTACAACGCGCGATAAGGAACTTCGTTTCAAAAACAAATATCATACATTATAATTTATGTAACTATTATATACGGATTGAACCGAATCGAAAAAGTCAAACATTTACATAAACGCAATATACTACTTATATATGAAAAAATACACATATTTAAATAAACACATTATTAAGTAGCTGCCGCTGGACCGCTGGACAAGTAGTGCGCTTTTATCATTTTTTTTTAAATTGACTATGACTATGTGTATGTAATCTATAATCATTTTATGACCTTAAGGACCTCATATGTCTGTCATGCAAGTACTGAAAACGTTCTTTATGATAAGACGGTGCATTAGGATTGAACAAAAAAAAAGTAGTATTACATTTATGAGTATTCCTGCGAAGGCAGGGAATTCAGAAACATGATCATATTTGCGTAAGCTAAATTTGAATTTTACACAAAATGTTTTATCAAGTTGTTTCTCTGTTAGATCTAAATAGCTGACATTGGCATAGTCAAGAATCGGAAGTTGTTAGGATTGCACAAGTGTAATTTTAGCGGCGATTGGCAAATAGTTACGCAATCAGCGTAAGAACCCCGCGTCATAGTTTTCTTTGAAATATTTTACATTATGCTTTAGTCTTGTACCTACGAGAGTATAAATACAACTTCCGTTTTACTCCCATTTATTAACAATTACAATTGCCGTTTTCAAATAGCAGCCGTGAATTTTTTTTAATGGCTTCTTACGCACTACTAAAATTAATGTACACAGATACAAAAACTGGGAACAAATGTTCCTAGATGTCTCATGATAATGTGAATCTAAACTTGTAACAGTCGTACGTTGGATGTCTTTGATGTCTGTTATTTTGCATTTAGCCATACCGTTAACCTCAAAAAACGAATTCAACGGGTTTCTATTCTATATCTATCGTTCTTATATCCAAATATGTTTCAATGGCTGTCTTCCGGCATTGTTTTTGTCTATTACCTAGTAGGTAGCAGTAGGTATACCATCTACTTGAGATTTATGTTTATGTATTCTAACGGAGTCTGTTTCAAGACTTAGTAAACAAATGTCAATCTCGTGCCCTCTTCTCATCAAGAATGTCCAACCTCAGAGTTTTCATTATCTTGTCTTATCACTTACCCAAAATGTCGCAAACGACCCTCGCTTATTTATTTATACAGATGATTTTAATGTGGTAACATAACTTCCTATCTGACCAGACTTTATTTCGCATAATCTCAACAGTTTTAATTAAAAAATCCGTCGTTTATTAAACCAAATCGGGGTACGCTCCGTAAATTTTACCAAATCTAGACAATCCAACCAAAACAGCCACCCGCAAATACACACATTTAGATCCAGTTAGGTTTCTATAGTTTCAAAATGGATTAAAATTACACCAGCTAAATGTATTTTTTGTTCTGAATTATATGGATTGCGATTACATGCGAGTATTTGGATCCTACTTTGTTGGACAGCCCTTCGCAAATTACGCAGTGTTTTCTCGTCCCATATTTCTCAACGTTTAAAGACAAAAGTCTAGCATGATTGTGTATTGCCAGTGATGACATATTCAGACAGTAGAACTAAGGTTACCGACATAGCTCAGGGTATTCGTAAGTTAAAGTAGCAATGATAATAGTAAATGGATAGGTTCAGAAGATTCTTGATCGGCGACCACGAGCTATAAAACGCAGTGCAGGACGGCCCCGGACAATGGGAAACCGTTGGATTTAGAACGGTCAAAATCGGTCGCTGTGGAAGTCCTTGGGGGTGGCCTATGTTCAGCAGTGGACCTTTTTAGGCTGATGATGATTTGGCCCTACCTTTTAATGAATTAAAGTCCTGAATAAACTCCTAGTATCTATATAAACTGGGTAGCAAAAGTTTCGGGTCCCTTAGAGTTTCTCCTAAAATGTGCAAGTTGTAGATTGAAAATAAAAAGAATGGAATTAATTATGACGCATAAAATAAAATAAAATTAAGAAATCGAATTATTTATTTAAAACTATATATTAAAAACAGTAAACTCTGTCTTCATTCATCGAAAACAATGCTAATGCATAAAAGTATATTTTGTATGGCGCCAAAAATTTATAATAAAATTCCAAAACTGTGGAAAGAGCAAAGTATTGGAAAATTTAAACAAATCCTATGTAAATATTTGGCTGATAGAGCATTTAATAGTACTGATGACTTTTTGCGTGATAAAATTGACATTATTTAATCCATTGTTATTTCTATTTATATTTCTGTTTTGTTTTATTATAATTATTATTATTAAATACTAATTGAACTGTCAATTAAAATAAAATACAATGTATGTCCTTACCTATATTAGTAAAAATAAGTAATTGATGAATGTAATAATAATGTAATGTAAATTAGTAAATTAATTATTAAAATTATTTATTGGCATGTAATTTTAGTGTACCTAACTGTAAAGTTTGATTTAATTAAAATTAGGTGTAATTTTGATATGTTATTGAGTTGAATATTATTTATTAGTGAATATTTTGTACGCCGCAACGGCTAAACATGATTTGATCATAAAACAATTGTCCATTTTGCATGCTTTTTGCCGTGTTTACTCATGTTTTAACAAATAAAAATATCTTATCTTATCTTAAAAGAAAACATAACTTTAAAGAAGAAGAAGAAATAAATTTTATTTGTCCTCATAGATTCATAAAGTGTTTACCAATTACCCATTTTACGCAAAATTGTAGGTCAAAATCCCTGAGAAAGCCCAAAACCATAATAAATTGTGTGTACCTATGCAAACTGCAAATGAGCATTAAATGTATCAAATTTACATGATTTATCATTGGAATGATAGCGAAAAGCGCTCGTTGACTAATCGGCATAATATCAGATATTATTAGGTCTGTTGTTTCTGTAAGTTTAGCAATTGTTGTTTATATTTTTTGCTAAAAGTATGAACAGATTTCGTCGTTCCAACAACGAGTAGCGGCAAGCTTAAAACTCCCACAAAAGGCCACAGTACGATGTCTTGGTGTAACGAGAAGGTTTGTAGTTGCAGTTGGTTACATACTTTGTAATATCAGCTGTATAAATAATAAGTAATGAGGGCCCAAGTATGAAACCCTGTGGAACTCCCCTAGTCTTTCCCAGTACTATTTCTACTATTAGGTAGCTGCACACATTGAGAGCAACCACTTAAATAACTATCAAACCAACGAACTGTTTGTACATTACATCCATAGTAAGATAACTTTGACAGCAGTAAAGAAACATTAAAACAGTCAAAAGTGCGTGAAAAGTCAAGCAGTGAAAGCAAGGTCCCCTTGCGCTGATGCTCCCAAACAACAAATAAATATAAAAAAATAAACATACAAAACATTAACAATTAGTTGTGGTGGGGGTAGCCTAATGGCTAAAGCATCGGTCTCGCAATCGTGAGGTCGCGGGTTCGAATCCTACCCATTACACTACCGACGTGAACCCACTCCTAACACAAGCCTTTGAGCATAGCTGGAGGGGTTAACAAGATTGCTAGTAATGTGGGACTCAATCCTACATTGCTTTATCTTTTATATCTTTAAAAAAAAATAAAAAAATCAACAATTGCAATTTATAAAAATAAAACAGGCCTAGTAATCACTTCAATAATGCTTTGTACTTTTCTTACATTTTTATTAGCTTTATGCTTCAGGATAGTGTTTTTTTAAGAATAGTAAAAAAATAGTACTTATTCAGTTTACTGCCTCATAAATTCTCTTTGTCTTACAACTTTTTTAATGGGCTATATTCGATATTTTGGAAGATATCGAGGTTTTTGTTGTAAGTGACCAGAACTTTAGCTCGTTAGTAATAATAACAATAATCAGGGACGGGTCGACATGACAATTAGATAAAGAGGACCAAGAAGATAGCCCCGTGCTATCCATGTCTGCATCGGTTAGCATCAAATGTGTTTATTAATTTTCATCTCGCTTACGTTTTTGCCTTCCGTGGATTATTATAAGTTTGTTTTTTTTCTAAATTATATTTAATTTGCTTTAAATGTTATGCAAGAAATGACCTGGTAGCAACAAAATCAATATAATTTAACCCGTTACTAACACAACCAATAGACCACAAACATAATATCAATGTATCGTTATTGTTTTCCAACTCTGTTTGAGGCATATGTCTGAAACTGTCACTAACTAACAGTAAATCAAAATGTTGATATCACACCAGATAATATTACTAAAGTTAATTTTCAAAATATTTCTGAAACAGAAAATATTATTCCAAAAATCATAATTCATCGTTGAAGTTTTATTAATTCGATTTAATGGTATCGTTGAGTCAACAAAGTCTACCTAATAATGATTCATCAAAATGTATGATTAATATGTCCTGTAAACATCGTTTCAGCTTGTTATTATTTTGCGATGTCGTTTAAACGGAAATTTTGTGATTTTTTTCTATAATTATTATGAATATTTCAATATTGCTCTTTGCAATTTAATAAAATTTTGGCTTTCATACTAAAAGTCCCAGTCCCTCGATTCCTTTTTTCTTCACTAATATTACTTCCTGCTTAATGCAGTTTTGATGTGTACTGTCTGTAGTGTAGAAGTACCGAAAGTACAAATTATCAAAATTATCAAGACGTAGGGTAGTTAGAGGGTAGTTGAAAAACCCCGCGCCTCACGGAGACATCGCTAAGCTGCTATCAGTCGACCCGTGACCACGATCGGTGCAATTCAATCGAAACATCGGGTAAATAAAAGGTTCGTACCTTTAAATAATTCACGCGATTAAGTACCGAAATATATCTAATAGGAATGCTTTACATATGATAATATTAAAAACATCAGGTTCAATCGACAATATAACTGACCTTGATGGTAAACAATCGATAGTTATGCTAATGTATAACTTCTTTGTCCGCCTGTCAGTCTGCTTGCCTAGATCACTAGACCCTGTTTCTTTAGAATGTCTGATAAGCTAAAATTAATATCAATTACCTAGGCCGGCAATCCTTGGCATCTATAAAAAAATAAGCATTGATAAATTTCAGTGAATAAGCTCAGTGTAGCAAAAATGACATTAAATTCATGCTGCAAAATTTATCGCAAATATAAAGGAATAAAACCAAATTGATCTATTCCCAGTCAAAATAATTCTATAAATTTCCAAACTAACTACCAACGTTATAACACGCAAGCCTTTAGCAGATTTTATTACTTTTCTGTTTGTAATAATACCCTGATTTCAATTCTAGGCCAGTCGCGATATCTCGAAGATTTCAATTCAGTCAAAATAATTTCTGTTTGATAAACAAATATTTTTTCGATAGCTAAAATTAATGATATTTTTGAACATAATCTAAACATATTTCTATTCTGGAGTTGTAAAATGATATTTTTTTTTAATATGGGTAATCGATTTATTTTTCTTATATTATTATTTTAAGTTTTTCAAAATATATTAAGGTAAATTATACCCTTCAATGTTCTCCGTAACGATTCCGATGATTAACCTAATAATTATACTACAGATGATTTTTCAAACATAAATCACAAACAAAATACACACACGTTCACAAAAAAAAATGTGGCTCACATAAAGTCGTCTTCTACACATGAAAAAAACCTACAAACTATGGTTCTCAGAGGTTTGACAACTGTAATATTCGTGCAGGAAGATACAATTTTCACTACCCGCTGACGCAATTTGTAAAAATAATCTTCTTATGAGAACATAGGTCAGTAACTGCCGTGCTTATGAAAAACGCATCAACTCGATTTTTGAGTAAAATGAGTTCTATACATATTTGAAATCAGGAAAACGAGATCTACAACTTTGCTTAAGTAACTTTTTGTTAAATTAATAGTATCCCGGTTTTTAAGATTTTAAAAACGCATTATCTAAAACTTTTATAACAGTTTTACTACTGAATAATGCATTAACTATAGATAGAACAAGCTTTTATACTAATAGTGATAGGTTGACTAGTCATAAATGCATTATCTCTAAGTTGATGCGTTTATTGTTAGCAATCGAAGGGATCAATATTGGCGGCATACTTATAATAATTGCATTAATTTGAGATAATGCATTTATTATTAGAATTACACGACTAAATTTAATTCCCGTACATAATAAAGCGCACTAATTTTACAAGATAGTGCGTTTATACTAAGTATCACGTACGTCGCGTCGGGTGTTAATGCGTTTATTTTAACGGCTTGTTGCCGTGCACGGGTGTTAGCGGGGAAGGGTAAGGACAGTTCGGGTTTCGACCCGCAGTCGCGGCGCTACCACCAAGCTGGACCCACGTTTGCGCATTCAAAAAAATACGCGGTAAGTTATTTAAAATATCTATAATTTAGTACTTTGCTAACCTGATTGTTTTATGTATGTTAATATTATTGTTACTTATTTATGTAAATCATTGATAATATTGTTGTTAGTGCGTATAAGTATGAGCGTACACGCGCATTCGTTTTTTTTTTGTGTGAGTGTATATTTATGTAGCGTATTTAAGATTAAAATTTAATTATTGTACTAACTTCTTTATTTTTCACATGCGCACTAGTTAATTTGCTGTGCAGTTAGTATTTTTGATAAACATTTTTAAATTTTTGTACTTAAATAAATTTATTTGTATCGCATTATGAGGATAATTATAGTAATGTCATGCTGATGTATTTATTATTTTTTCCTGCAGTACTAGTTTTGTTAAACATTCAGTTTATTTGTAGTAAAGTAATTTATTTGATTTAAAAAAGCATATAAATGATGAAAATATATTGATATGTAATTATTTATTTGATGTGCAATTAATAATATCCCTATAAAAACTGTTTATTTATTTAGAAAATAAATATAGAATATTCTTATTTCAGGTAAACATGAGTAGAAAAGATAAAATAATAGCTATGGCTATCACAAGCTATAAGGGGAACGAGCCTGATTTATCAACTACTAAAAAGTTACAAACTGTGAATTCTAAGAGTCCGACTTGCAAGACAACACAAAAAGAACCAGTCTCTATTATAACAGATGTAGACAGATTATGGTCGCGTTCACTAGATTTCAATGACTTCCAGAGCATATTTGATTTTAAGAATGAATATGGTAGCTTCATATCAACTGTGCAAGAAATCAACACTACACAGTTATTTGATATGCGAGCGCAAGAAATAACACCACCTCGTACGCGTCCTTCTTTGAAATGCTACGAAAGTATGCCTGAAGAACCGGACTTGGATGCAAGCTTTATGGACTATGACAGCGATGATAGCGTCATGGACAAAGATTATGTGCCTGAAAGCGTGATAAAAAAGACCAAAGATACCTTTGCCATCTTCGACATAGAACAAGTGACTTGTAGTCCGATTACAGAACAAATTGTGGTGCACGCGGAAATTCATAATGTTACAAGTACGTCAACACTTGCCTGCGATCAGACTAGTTCTAGTATGCTTGTAAGACCTCAGCCTACCGATGAAATAAGCGTATTGAACTCTCCACTTTTAATGGAAATCCAAGAGCCGGAGGCGGCTGTTACTTCTAATAAAGAGGCAACGTCTACACCATCTGCGACAACGTCTGTAAATGACAAAGGATTAACTAAATTAGGTTTACCCTCTAAAAGGCGCAAGTTTGAGTTCCCCTTTTCAGAACGTGTAAAACTTAAAAAAGAAAATGATGACGAAAAACTATCGCTCAAGCCTCCATGTGATAATAAATGTCGAAGAAAGTGTACGTCTAAAATAACCGACCTAGAAAGACAAATTATTCATAATCAGTACATAAAATTAAGCTATGAAACAAGAGGGGTTTATATAAAAAGCACGGTAGAGTCTTATAAGCCAAAAACAAAGACAGTTTCATCTGAGGATGGAAATTCTAAAAGAGGGTTATCTTACAGATACTATTTTACTGCCAACGATGTTAAAATTGAGGTATGTAAAAAATATTTTTTAACGACACTCGGCTATAACGCTACCAATAATAGGCGAATTTATACTGCGCTACACAAAGAACTACATCAACAGAAAGACAGACGAGGGAGTTACGTGCGTACAGATCTCATAGACAAAGACGTCATCAAAGCCCATATCCAAAGTTATAGACCAATGATTTCCCACTATCGTAGAGAGCATGCGCCGAAAAAGTATTATCTGCCCAGTGATATTAATATTACAATAATGTATCAAAACTTCATGTCTAAAAATCCTACCATGACCGTATCGTTTGAAACGTATCGCAAAACACTGAGAGGTATGAACATTTCATTTGCTCACCTGGGCCATGAAGAGTGCGAAGCATGCGCTATATACGAGTTGCATGCAAAAAATACCGAATGCAACCTAGAGGGATCCTGCGAAATATGCATTCGATATAAATTGCATAAAGAACGATACACCACCTCTAGGGCAGAATATCAAAGGGATGCAGTTGAATCTGCAACTGATAAAGATTCCATTTATTTCTCTGCTGATCTGCAAAAAGTCATTATGCTTCCGCGAATGGATCAGTACAAAAATGCTATTTTTTGCCCCAGGATAATAGTTTTCAACGAAAGTTTCGTTCCCCTCGGTAAAGCTAAGAATGACAATAATATACCGTATGCAGTAATATGGAATGAATCTATTTCTGGACGCCGCCAAGAAGATATTATGTCCGCATTTAATGCTTTTTTTAAAAGTAAACGAGATGTAAAACATATAATTATATGGACTGATAATTGCGCAGCCCAAAATAAAAACTGGGCATTTCTGTGTTTTCTAGTTTACATGGTTAATAGCGTGACCATTGCCACAGAAACCATAACAATAAAATATTTTGAGCCAGGACACACTTTTATGTCGGCGGATCACTTTCACCATCAGGTGGAAATGACTATGAAAAACAAGAAAATTTATGATTATGATGATTTTGTAGATTCTGTTAAAAGATCCAATGCTAGAAATAATACCGTGAAAACTATGAATGTAGATGATTTTTTTAATTTTACCGACGTGTCGTCTCAACATAAGATAAAAAACACAGTGCCCAGAGTATATTTGAAAGATGTGATGTCAGTCAAAGCTGAGAAAGGTGAATTCTCACTAAAATACAAAGACAGTCATCAAGCAGAGTGGAAAATTCTGGACTTCCTTAAAATGAAAATAATTAAAAATAAATCTTTTCCGGAAGTCACAAGTAAAATGTCGGTTAGAGGGGTCAGCAAAGAAAGAAAAGCAGAAATAATAGCCAAACTATTACCTTTAATGCCAGAAACTAGGCGACACTTCTGGAATGCATTGCCGGTCTCTGATTCAGTCGATGATTTAGAAATCGAAAATTAATAGTTTAGTTAATAAGTTTAGATAATAAAAGTGAGACTGTGTTTTTATAAATATAGATATAGAATTAAGATTTAATTTAATTTAATTAATAATATAGATATTAAGATAATTTTATGTCAACTCAATTATCTAACTGTGATGGTAAGTGCCTAAAATAATTTAGAACTGTGATATTATCACAATAAAGTAAATGTTTGATCTCTTTTAATAATTTTAAGAACTTAATTAAGTATTTTGACTGCTTTAGTGTGATACTCATACTCGTACTACAACTGTGTAAATCTATAATTATGGTTTAACCTAATTATTTAGAGTTATAAAAGAAAGTAATTAAGATAAGTAAAGTTTCTATTTTAGATAAACAAATCTGCAATATTGTGTTTTATACTTGATGTAGATGTTTTCCTTAACGATGTTATTGCCTTATAGATGTTTTACTATTATTTTAGTATTTTAAATGAATCTGTGCCATAGTTTTATACAAAAAGACTATAATTAATGTGCCTTGAAGTTGCTATTTTGTTTAATTTGAGTCAAGTTTTATATTTTAATTCATAATATTTTACGAAGAAGTGCTCACTTTTGATTGTTATTATTTTACTACGATTATTAGATATAAAAAGTTCTCAAATAAACAACATAATAAAATTAATTGTTTTTTATTATTACTCTAATTCTAAAATTCCGCATAACATAAACGCATCAAGTGATGATGTTGATGCACTTATAGGGTGTAATTATAAAGGGTTGGAGTAACAATGACTACACAAAATCGCATTATATTGTTTTACTAAGCATATATGCATCAAGTATGCTAGTTAATGCGTTTTTGACTAGTCGACGTATGTTCTTCGAATTAGAGGCTGCTAACGATAAGTACCTTTTTCAAATTATATGCTAAACCTTACTATAATTTGAATATATGTTTCCATAAACACATTTTTGACAATTTGTTCTTTATTTGGTACATAGATCATATGCTTATCGGACAAATAGTTTTGAAGTTACAGCAAAAATAAAAATAAAAACTTTAGGCGCGGTTTTCTCGAAAGTGTCCAAATCCTAGTTAATGCGTTTTTCATAAGCACGGCAGAGTACACGACAGTATATCCAGTGACAGGTGTATTTCTATTTACAAAACAATTGACATTCAATAATTTAGATATTGTTAGTTGCAAGCGATCGTATCCATTACACCAACACAATAAAGCTTTGAAACTCATAACATTCCATAAGCCACATGGTGAACCATTCATATAAAAATCCAAAGGACCCATAAAAACACCATGAAACACGTATAATGTTCTGACATTTACATAGCGCCTATTTGTACTGAAATTACTGTTATCGTTCCCTAGTGGAGTAACTTGGTATAAAACCGCTGTAAGATGTGAATAGATATAGGGTTATCTGAGATTGTGAGTGGCAATGTGATGTTATTGTTTACTTAGTCAAGTGCATTAAAAACATTTTTGTATTGGTTGATGTCTAAATAAATGTGATGAAAATTATATTCCTCCACTGATACTGGTATATAAAAAGGAGGTCACAATATAAATAAAAAAAATCAAATAACTACATTATTACTACGCCACCTTTATATATTCAGCAGTTACTTTTCGATATCAAAAGCAAATGTGTGTGTTTGTACTAACAGTCTTATTGCAACTATTTCACTGGATTTTGTCAAGTATTTGTTTGCACACACACAAATAAAGGGAAAGAAAATCTTCACAAGGTCACAATTACAGTACTACCACTATTTTAGTACGGGTTCCCTAGAACTAATTTTAAAATTATGCATAATATCAAGCTAGAATTGCCATGGTAGCTTTGTTTTGATGAGACGTTGGTTGGTAAATTAATCACGGCCTATGTTGATGTATACTTTACCGTGGGGTACTAGTTCTCCAACGGTAAAGTTAAGTTTGTCATATTTAACACCTGTTTTTTTCACTATTTGTTCTAGGGAACCAGTACTATTAATAATAATAATATGTTAGGACAACTCACACGACGTCATTTGATTCCAAACTAAGCAGAGCTTGTACTATGGCAACCAGACAACTGATAAATATACTTATAAATTTCTAAATGCATACATATTATAGATAAATAACACCCAAACCATCGTGCTCATCACACAAAGTTTTATCCTGTCAACAAGTCGATGGTTTGAAACAAAATCAATGCCAAAACGTAGAAAACTATGTAATGTATGAATATAGGAATATGGTAAAAACGATCAACATTTTATTTGGATATTCGATGTAGTTGTGTAAAAATGAAAATTGAAGAACTTTCGCTGGGTGGAAAGTTTGAAGTAAATCAGGCTATAGTTATTCCATAGTAGTCGTTTATTCAAATCAAATGTTTTGTTCGTATAGACATACTAAAACTAAAATACCTGCAATATTTAGGGGTTATCATGCAGGCATAATATGATAAAAAATAAAACAATAATAATTATTACCAATAAATTATTCAAAGATTCAAATGGATTTTCTTGCGGTTTGTAATACAATTTGTCTGAAAGAAAGGTTACCATTACCTTTTTTTTTAAGAAATAGGAGCTTTAATTATGTTCATTTTCTGTTCGCACCGTATTTTTGCAATGTTTGGTACTTTGGATTTTTTCTTTCACCTGTTTCTTCGAAAAACCAATATAATTAAACGCTCACTTACAATAATAAAAATAAATTAATTTAAAAACTTGTTCTAAGCTTTCGGGACTGGCAAAGATAGAAGGAGGTAACTGAAGAAACTATTCTAAAACCTCGTTGTTAGCCAGTTTACATTTTATTATCTATTTAAACAAAAGAAAATCCCTAAAAGAAATTGTTATATTTTTTATATAAGAGCGTCAACCATTCGTTAATAATTTTAATCAGTAATTTTAAAGTAATTTCCAGGAAATCCTGTTTTTCCTGACAGGCTCACCTGACAGCTTATTTTTTTTCAAAGCGTAAAAGTTCTTCAAACAATTAGGCTACCGTCGGCATTTCACAGTATTTTAACCCTTTCATTTGAATTTTGCGAAAATCTGAAATCTACCGAGTATACAAAAAAAAGGTTTCTAAGCTAGCATGATCCCAAAATTTTTAAAATATTCATATACTTATTTCGGCTAACATCAAATACAGCAATTTTTAAAATAGGTCAACAACAGATCAGACATAAATATGGCTCAGCTTCTATCAGACCCCTTTTGCGTAATTTAGTACACTTTGCAGCCCAAAATTACTTACGAGGGGATTGATAAGAGCTTCATAAAACCGAAGCCTTCATTGGTGACCGTATCACTCACTTACCCATTTGTTAGAAGAGAAGGTGTTTGATAACTTATCCTTCGATCTAGAAATCATCATACGAGTATGACCTCAAAAAAAATCTAGTATAATTTCGTGTTTATATTTTTTCATTATTTTCAGTTATTTTTTTGTGGCTATATATTTTTTTAAATTACTACCGTTCCGTTTCATTCTTTAAATGTAGTTGACTAAAAATAATTTTGGTTTATGGTTTAAATTCCGGATGAAACTAAAAAACGCTATTTTCATAACACTTGTGAACAGCCGGTTCTATTTAAACGGCGTAAGTTTTGAAATTGTCTATAATTAGTCAACTTAAAAGTTCAATAACACATTTCAACCAGACTCTTCCCTATTACATTTCTTACTTTCGCACTTTGTCCAAGTGTGGCCATTTAAGTTAAATTTTTAGGGTTCCATACCCAAAATGGTACCCTCATGTTTTTCGTCATGTCACACTCAAAGACTACGTAATAAATATTGATGAAATTTTGTCAAAAGGTGTCTTGTAGTAGCCACTACTTAGTTTGATAGTTAAATAATAAAAATAAATATTTGGGAGGGGGGGGCTCCAAATATTTTTTTCAGCAAAGGTCTACGTTTGGTACATTATTCGACAGGTCTTTCAAAAACATTTTAAGGTTTCATAAAAACTTTTTTGACTAAGTCAAAATTTTTGGACTTAATCGCTTTGAAAATTGCAAAAAGTGTGTAAAAAGGGGGGGGGGATTGTCTTTTTAACTATGAGACAGAAAAATACTTAAAAAATCAGAAAGGTAACGCTTAAAAGTATTTTAAACTAAAATTATTTTGGTATACTTGGATATACCGTCATTAACTTATTGCCGAAAAACTGCGTTTTCAAGAAAAGGGCGCAAGTGTCATGAACATCCGCTCTTCTGCTGATGCAATTATTCAAGGATGCAGAACCCTACACTGAGCATGGTCCGACATACTCTTGCCCGGTGTTTTTTCATTTTCATGCTATTTTGCTGAACATGGAAAGCTCTACAATATTTTTAGAAATCTGCTTACTTCTACTGAATTTCTGAAGTTTACCTGCAACAGACAATAATATTAATGGTAAAATCTAAAACTGTTCATGTTAAAAAATATGAGGCAGTCATTTATTATTTTTGCAATAGAGAGAATTGAGCGTCAAGTTAAAAACAAAACACAAAGTACAAAACCACTTACAAAAAACTTCTTAATAATTATCTTTAGTTCTCTTTAACTTAACCGAATTCAGAAAGGAGGAGGTTCTATGTTCGTCTGTATGTATGTTTTTTTTATGTATGAAATTACACGACGGCTGGACTGATTTCAAAATTCACTTTGTGATACTTACTTTCAAATAAAATAATTTTCAACAGAAGGACGTAAGTGCCAAAAATCCGCTCTTTTGTTTGAGCAATTTTTCAGATCGTATTCTTTCCTATGTAGTATATTTCTATGTAGTAAAGGCTGCGGAACCCTACACTGAGCATGGTCCGACATGCTCTTGCCCGCCCTTTTCTTATTAGTACTGTTTTATAGGTGAGCATTTTAGAAAAATTTCACACCTCTACCGCTGTTGGTTCTGCGCCTAATCTCTCTCTCGTCGAGTCGGATTTCCGTCCCACCGGACTATACAAGTGAATATAACTGTGCACAGACACAAGTGTGCATATTCTGTCGTTATATTATAGTCTCTAATGAGATTGAAACTCTAACAGTAACTGAAATCGATTCAGGGATTCATTTGGATATGTAATAATACATTCAAAAGCAATTCATCTTTACTCAGGTACCCATTTCTAGTTTCCCAAGTTTTTGCTATTCAGTATTCCCTCACTAATGCTAAAGTAACTTAATTAACGACATTGGAGAATGACAGACCAACGGTACGCTTGCAATTCGTCTGTACGCTTTCTACTAACTCCAAAACTAGCTAATAGTAGATATAACTGGCTACTGTGGCGCGAATTTATTTGTATCTGTGTGTGTAAAGTTGTTTGAAATATTGTATTTGGACTAGGAAATTGGAATATCCGACTATAGAAGTCAAATTAGTGTGATTTTTGAAGCCCGTGTTATATTAGAGTTGTTGGAAACAGAAGCCTTTGTTCGTCTTGTGAATGAATGACAGACACGAACATTAAACACGTTATGAAATATCCCTCTTCCTTATTATGTCGTGCGTAGAACTGGTTAATAAAAGAGACGGGTTAGTTAGCTGCAGGAAATAGATTGGGAATCTTTTCAACCCATATTTAATACTAGCATGTCCCGCGGCTTTGCTCGCGTTATTTTTTTATAGTTTTGTGATATTTGTTGTACAAACAAACATTGAAATAGCATATAGGCTTTAATAATCATCATTTTGTAAAGTTTCAATATCCACTCAGTAGTTTTTGCGTGAGAGAGCAACATCCATCGCCATTAACATTTAGATAATACATCTAAATTTATTACACGTCTAATATTATTAATAGGATTTTAAGTGGAGGAGTGCTTGTATTTCAAAAAAATATTAATGTTATTTTGCAAAATATACTTGTGGATTAGTCTGAATATCAAAGCGATGATACATTCATAAGAACTAACTTATTTGATTGATGTGAGTCTAAGTCAAAATAAAAGCTTCGAAATCATATACAGATAATCGTAAAATTAAATAAGTAAATTAATTTCGGTTAAATTCGTCTCCATTTCATCTTTAACTAGTTTTCAACCTATCCTACTTTTTTACTTTTCCTTGTAAGCTTAGTTAGGATCCATTCAAGCGTTTCTTTGTGCAAATATAAACATATTTACATTCACAATATTTATACTCAAAATTTTATAAGTTCAGAATTTAGGATTAAGAAAACTTACAAAATTTAATGGTAGTTACTTTAGAAAATTAATGAGGAGATATAACCTACCCAAAAAAAGATTTCAAAAACACGCAAATCGACATTTAAAGCTTCTAAATTACCAGACCTTTAATCCAAAGCTGATCAAATCGCTAAAGAAATGAACTCATCTATCAAAAGTTTTTTGACATCAAGTGTCAAGCATACGGATATACTCAAAAATATTGCTCAAAGGAACCTAGGTGTGTTGAGTGCACCGGTAAGCATCTGGCTACAGAGTGCAATAAATCTGCAGAGGCAAAACCCAAATGCGGTCACTGTGGTGAACCACACCCTGCCAACTATAGATATAAATAACTGCAAAACATTAAAAATAAGTCCCTTAAAAAGAATATTCCCTTACCCACCATTCAGAACCCAAGCACAAACACCTCGCGTAACGTCCAACGTAGTTCAAAACATACTATAAATTTAATTCAATGCCCTATGCCAAAATTACGAAAGGAGTCCAACCCCAACCCAAACCTCAGCAAACAGAAGCTAATTCTTACACAGATGACAATATAATAAAAAAATGAAGCCTACTAACCTCACTCGATGATAGGTTAAAAAGACTAAAACAGAACACTAGGCAGCTGCCGTCTTTAAACCTAAAATAATTAAATCATTAAAATTCAAACGATTCGGCGTCGAATGCATTTGCATTGGACTAAAAGGTTAAACAGGGCAATTAATTTTTTTAATAATGAAACTTTGAGTGCATATCTCAACCATGTTACGAATAAGAACACAACAGATTATTCGTTACAGAAAATCACGAGAAATACTGAGAAACCTATTATGCATATACCCCAAATTAAAGAATTAAATGGGACTTGGGCAATTAACAACAATCGAAAAGCATATAGATTTGCTCAACATCGGAACCAAATTTTCCAACCTATGAAGATATCACATATGACTTTACATTGAAAACAACATCGCACGATAGCTTATAAATAAAACTCTTCACACCTAAGGAAGTTTATAGAAATCAAAATGTTAGCTCCGAAGAAATTCCCTGGATATGACCTAATCACTGGTGAAAGTTTTCACAGAAAGCCACAGTTAAACTTGCTACTCTTATCAATGCTGCGTTCCGGCTGAAACATATGCCTAATGTGTGAAAAGTTGCAAAAGTTATTATGATACCTAAACCCGGTAAACCACCTGATGAAATAACATCCTAAAGGCCGATTTCTCTACTGCCATTATCAAAGTTATTTGAAAAACTATTTTTGAAGAGATAAAAACCCATCATATAGGAAAGAAGTCTGATTCCCGACCACCAATTTGGTTTTAGGAAGAACCATTCTACAATGATGACACTAGTTGCGAAGCTTTGCTCGAAGGCTCATGTCAAGAAAAACAGAACTGAGTTAGAGTTACTCTATAATAAAATGAAATGGTTGCTTGGTAAACATCTCACAATATCATAAAATTATTTTATATAAAATTATTTTTTATAGACCTTGTTGTACAAATTATTAAAAAGTATGCAGAAGCTCATGAACGACGATTCCTTAAACATGTGAACGGTGAGGCTATCCAGCTCCTTGATGTCACGGACATAGTGAGAAAACTAAAAAGAAATAAGCCGTTCGAGTTAGTTTAGTGAAATTAGTGTATTATAGTGCAGTTAGTGTTATTTACAAAGAACATAAGAACAGAGTGTCCGTGAAAATGTATATCTATCTTAATCTGCTAAGTCCAATATTCAAAACTAAGAAATTTAATGGACAATTTCTTAGTTTTGAATATTGGACTTAGCAGACAAAGATAGAACTAAATTACTCATTAGTCTAACTCTAAAGACTAGATCGTAATTTCAAAGAGGATCCACGTGGACCCTTAATACAAAAAAAAAAAAGATTTTTTAATAAATATAATCTAAAGAATTCAAACTTAAATTGCCTAGTGAAAAATTGAAACTGATTTCATTAATTTTACTTAATTTTACGTTAAGTCAATCTCAAGTCTAGGATCATAGAACTGAAAGCAGTTATTTGAGTCGCTCTAACAACATTTGTGAAGAACTCTTCGTACATTAGAGTAGAAATTTAAATTAAATAGAGATTCCTGTTTGGTCCTTGTTCTATATAATGACATCCCTTAAAGAAGAAAACTTTAAATGTACCTATATAATATGTTTGATATTGTTCTTCTTCTTTCTTTATTTATTCGGATAGTTCGACTCAGGAATTTTCCAGAGCGTATTATTGAATAGGCAGGTTTCCTCAAGATATATTGTTTCATCAATAAACGCCTAGAAATTTAACTTAATTTAAAAGTAAATACGTATGAAAATTAAAATTGTACAAAATTAAATATTTTATACCATTAAACATAATTTAAATAAGACGACACCTAGCACATTAAACATTTTACATAAAATGATATCTTCAAATTAACAATTTCATTACCGTTTTCATTAGCTTAATTTTCATTTTGTTAATTGACTTACTACTTAAGGGTGTCGTTTTAATAAGGATAATGGTTACATTTCTTAACATATTCAACTATAGATATTTTTCAAAGACAAGTTCTAAGATTACGGTACTTAGATAAAACTCCAAAATAAGTTATCTGTTATGGGTCTCATAATAAATACCCACCACTTTTCATTCGTACCGGTCTATTAGGAAACCTTAATAAATTCTGCAAATGAAAAAGACTTTTAGATAGTCAATGAAAACAAGAAGGCTGACCTTATTTACACCGAAGGAGGCCCGGAGTAAGTCAGCAACAAAATGTAGCATTTCAAATTGTGTTGGTGCGAATTTGTCCCTCTTCTTAGCATGAAGAGGCAATTGTCTGAATCTTAACTCGCACAATACATCATCTGGAAGGGGTTAAGGGTGAGCTCTTAACAGCTTTATAAGTCTATCTGAAAACGTTGAGTAAATTCTTAACTTTGGGTTTTTGTTTTTACCACATCTCGAAGTTCTCTGGCAAAATATTTGGATAATATTAGACTGAATACTTCTGGTTGTTTACTTGTGGTACATATTACAGGCTAATTAAAGGAAAGACAGTATCTTTAGTAGATGAATGGTTTATTTACTTAGGCTCGTGTTATTTTTCCCAAGAGTAATTTGGTGCAATTTATTGTACACAACAAACGTTTACGTGATATTGACACGCAAGATGGTAAACATAGAGGTCAATATGTTTCTGACGAAACGAAACGAAAACCTAAATAATGGCCATAAATAGTTTCTAAACTAAATGAACTAGTCATTTAGTTTAGAAACTATTTATGGCCATTATTTAGGTTTTCGTTTAGTACCATTTTATCAACTGTGGGACCTAATCGCTTGAATATTTAAAGTAATACTGTAATACATTTTTTAATGCCTGAGATTTTTTAATCGTATTGTAACGGTTTTGGCATATTTTGGAAAGTAGATACAGGAAATTCACTGTGCTCTAGTGTAATCATTTCTATCGAAAAATAACGTTCAAGTACAGTTTATTAAACTTTAAATAATTTAATTAGTAAAAATACTAGCAGTTTTTTTTTAACAACTTGTGGATGTAAACATAGTCCTCTTCCAATTCAAGCAAGGACATCCGGTGATCCGCCTTTCCTATTCAGTCCAATCCAGCAGCCTTCTTGAGGTAGTCGGTCCATCCATTAATTATCGTTTAGAGATGTTTTCACTAGGTTATTACATTTTATTTAAAAAGATTAAATGTAATAAAGGGACTCGCGCACTGAGGGTTCCGTACTAACTTATAAGTATGTAAATACTTGGATCAACATGGGAATCCATCACGGCACTGTATCAACCAAGTTGCAAAAGGGCGACTCACTGACCGTGGTTACACGAAGCCTTTCAGGCCACGGTAATGTGAGACCCACATTGCTAGTAGTTAAAAAAACTTAGTTGCTAAATTGCTATATTAGTCGCAAATAACAAATTATTTCAAAATATAAATTAATGATACTCGTAGGACCTAAAAACTTAAACTTTAAAAGAATTTGATTCCCAGTTAGATTTCACTTCTATTATTGGCGAAACCTTGGCATATTTTCACAATTTAGTTTTTAACGGAATCTCTGTAACGAAACAACATTGAAAGATTTATCTTATTTCAGGCAACTCACACAAGACCATCTGATCCCAAACTGAGGAGATCCTCTACTATGGCAACCAGACAACTGATACTCGTAAACATACTTATATAGTTTTTGTTGGATGTTTTGTGTAACGGTGTAGAATGTCAATGTGTTGGACTGTTCGGGAGACTCTTCAAGTAAAGATAGTTTTGGTACAAACTATAATATTTTAACAAACACTTTTACAATCTGTATGACCGTTAAACTTATTAAAGCGTGTGCGCTTCGCTGTGGTCTTTGAAGCTCTGCCTAATGGCGGCGCCGGCGTCCCGTTGTTCGTGCCTCGTTCGCGCGCCGTCGGTCGTACTCGGTGTTTTGGCCCCGCCTACCAGTGTGGCCAGCGCAGCGGCGGCAACAACCTCCCGGCCCTTGAAGGCCTATGGGGCTTCAAGCCCTGTAGTGCCCTCGTCCAGCAGAGGGCATAGTCTTGTGATGGCACGGCGGATGGTTCCCTTGGTTGTTTCCACGTCTGCAACCCTGCTGCAGCCGTCTGTTCCAGGATAGAGTTGCTTGATCCTACCAAGCGGCCATTTGAGTGGAGGATTGTGCTCTTCCTTGATCAGCACAAGTTGTCCTGGTTTCATGTTAGGCTTCTTCACAAGCCACTTTTTGCGCTGCTGAAGTTCGCAAATGTATTCTTGGCTCCACCGTGACCAGAAGTGCTGACGCATTTGTTCAATTTTGGCGTAGCGATGCAGGAGATGAGTCTTGACTTCTCGCAAGTCTGGAGCTGGTAGTGACGTCAATGGTCTTCCAATGAGGAAGTGCCCTGGGGACAAAGGGCAAAGGTCGTGAGGATCGGATGAAATTGGATAGAGGGGCCGAGAATTTAATATTGCCTCGACCTGGACGAAGACAGTAGCAAGTTCTTCAGCAGTTAAGTGTATATTCCCCACAATGCGTTTAATATGAAACTTAGCCGACTTTATACCAGCCTCAAAAAGTCCACCATAGTTTGGGGAGTAAGCGGGTGAGAATCTGAATTGTATGCCTTCGCCAGAAAAATTGTCTGACACAGAGTCACTTAATTCGGTAAGAAACTTTCCTAACTCTTTACTAGCTCCTACAAAGTTTCTACCATTATCAGAAAAAATCTCGAGAGGTTTTCCTCTTCTTGATATAAATCGTCTAAATGCTAAAATGAAACCTTCAGTGCTTAAATCACTCGCAAGTTCTAAATGAACTGCCTTTGTTTTAAAACATACGAATAGACACAAATATGCTTTCAGTAACCTAGCGCCGCGGCCCTTCTTATTCAATATATAAAAGGGCCCAGCATAATCTGTTCCTACAATTTGGAATGGAAACCCTGGCGTTATACGCTGAGATGGCAGACTTCCCATAATTTGACCAGCAACTTCTCCTTTCACGCGTTTACATACTACACATTTTCGGTAGGTCTGCCGTGCTAAGTGTCTTCCTCCTAGTGGCCAATACATTTCACGTATGCTTGAAAGGAGCAGCTGTGGGCCTGCATGTAATAATTGTATGTGAAAATGTTCAAATAAAAGTTTGGTTAAATAGTGTTTTGAATCGAGAATCACAGGATGTTTTTTATTGTAATCGTACATAGAATTATTTAACCTGCCTCCTACGCGCATAACACCCTCTGCGTCAAGATATGGATTTAGGGTTAAAAGTTTTGACTTAATATTAATGTGCTTACCCTGTTCTAAAGAATTTACTTCATTTTCAAATGAACATAGTTGTGCAAGGGAAATTAACATGACATCAGCTGTTTGCAATTCCTTAACGGTTAATGAACCTTGTATCTTATTATTAGAATTTTTACAATTGTGTATAAACCTGAACATAAAAGCAACTGTTCTTCTTAATTTGTTAAACTTGGAAAATTTTTCAATGTCTATAACATCTTTGTTAGGTTGCTTTAGTGTTACAGTTGCTACCTTAATTTCAGGTAAATCTAGGCTTAGCTTTAACAACTGAGAAGGCCAATCTGTCTCGCTGTGGAGCAGGAAGGATGGCCCATTCCACCATAACTTGGCTTCAGGCAACTCTTCCGGTGACAGACCTCGTGAAGCCAAGTCTGCCGGATTCTGAGCGGACGGAACATATCTCCATACCCCACGACGAGACAAATCAGCAATTTCTGTAACACGATTTGAAACAAAAGTTTTTAATTTTGCAGGTGTAGTAGTTTTTAACCATGACAATACTATTTGTGAATCAGTCCAATATATGTATCTACTAATGTTGCAACGTAAAGCTTTCGTGACCTTGTCACAAAGGCGGCTCCCGAGGAGGGCACCACATAATTCTAATCTCGGTATTGTAGTGGGCTTTAGGGGTGCAACCTTAGCCTTAGCGCATAGAAGCTTAACTGAAACTACACCATCATCATTAATACTACGGATATATATGCAGGCGGCATATGCCTTTGTCGATGCATCGCAAAATACATGTATTTCTATGTGATTTGGTTCACCACCCATACAATAACGATCAATTTCAAAGGATGACAGTGACTGAAAACCCTTAAACATTTTTTGCCACAAATTTCTAATGTGAATAGGTACATCATCATCCCAGTGTAATTTTAATGACCAAAGTTCTTGTAATAAAATCTTCAATAATACTGTGCAGACACAAAAAATCCCAAGTGGGTCAAATATGCTTGCTACTAGTGACAAAATGACACGTTTTGTGCACTTGTTAGTTTCCATATTCTGTTGTTTATAATCAGGTAACTTTACCATTAATTTGTCTGTGGACGGGTTCCACTTTATGCCTAGAGTAGTACATTCTTTAATAAATTCAATGTTGCTTTGGTCATGAAACATTTCATCATTATTAAAAAGGTAAGCACAATTTGATTTAATTTTACGTAGATTCATTTGAGCTGACTTTAATGTGTTCTTTATAGATTCAAGTATGTATTTTAATTTTTCAGGATCCTGATGACCAGTACATAGATCGTCGACGTAAAAGTCGTGTTTTATTATAGTGGTGATGCATTCATCATCACAAGAATCAGCTAATTCGAATAAACATCTGACACTTAGAAATGGTGCCGAAGAAGTTCCGTACGTGACTGTATTTAACTGTAAGTATTGTATAGGTTCATTTTCATTATTTCTCCAAAGAATCATTTGTAAAGGTCTATGTTTTTCTTCGACAACTATTTGACGGTACATCTTTTCAATATCTCCTACTAACAAAAACTTATGCTGACGACAGCGAACGAGTATTGAAAAGATGTCTTCCTGAATCGTAGGCCCCACCATCAACATATCATTGAGTGAAAGACCTGAAGTAGTCGGAGCCGAAGCATCAAAAACAACACGACAATTTGTTGTTTCACTTTCACGTAAAACAGGATGGTGAGGCAAATAATTCGCCACGTCAGGTCTCTCAATCTTTGACAAATGTCCCAAGTTTTTGTATTCTTCAATAAATTCGCTATATTGTTGTTTGACATGAGGTTGCCGTCGAAATCGTTTTTCCAACTGGAGTAACCGTTTGAATGCCATTGGAAACGAATCACCCAAGTCCTTTGGATCACCTTTCAACGGCAAACTCACACAAAATTTACCATTGTTCAACCTATGAGTATTTTTTACAAAATGATCTTCGCACAATATTTCTTCTTGACTCCAGGGTAACTTGGGGGGTAACTCCTCAAGTTCCCAAAATTTGCTTAACTGATTTTTTATTTCCTGACTAAAATTACAGTTTATATTGTTACCCTTGTCATAACTGGTACACATCGTTGGACCAACTACTAACCATCCTATCAATGAATTGTGTAACATTGGTTTGTTGTGTCCGAGCTTTATTTGACCTGCTATAATGAGATCCCAAAACACGTCTGCCCCTAGTAATAATTCAACTTGAGAGGGACGATAAAATGTCGGATCAGCTAATTGTATGTTTTGTGGAATATCCAAGCTTATGATATCCACTTCCTCAGAAGGTAAGTTTGTAGAAATTTGATTTATTGTTAAACAGTTTATTTGTTTTGTGAACTGTTTAATTTTCAGTGTAATTAAACACCTTTCCATTGTATTGAAACACATGTTGTTGATGCCTGTCACATTAACTGATGGTACCCTTTGACTCAGAAGCCCTAACCTCTGTTTTAATGAATTAGTTATGAACGATGACTGACTACCTGAATCTAACAAGGCCCGTACCTCATGGCACTGATTGGTTTTCTCATCCACGATTTTAACAACTGCTGTTGATAACAAGACCTGACTTGCTATACAGGAGGACAATGAAACCGAATGTGCATTCATGTCATTATTATTTGGATTGTTAGTGTTTGTTACCTCACTAACTTCACTGATTTGAACAACATTGTTAGCCGTAACTGGCTTGTTCCTATGAATTAATGTATGATGTCTACGACCACATTCTCGACATGGACCTAATCGACACTGACTTGCAAAATGACCACCACGAAAGCAATTTGCACACAATTTCAACCTTACAACTTCAGCATAACGCAATTCAGGAGACATATCAAGAAACCTTTTACATGCATATATACGGTGTTCACCGCTGCATAATAAACATTTCAAATTTGATACACTTTTACCTGACTCAGAAGTAGAAGCCACAAATGATTTTTGTTGTTTATCTAATTTTTTGTTTGTTTCAGGTTTTATAGAGGGAGAGCTGGTTCGGTTTATGGATTCTAAAACGTCAGCCCTTTTCCTTAAAAAATCCTTAAACTCTTGCAAAGTAGGTGAACGCTGACGGTCTTTAACTTCTTCCCATTTACGCAATGATGCTGAATCTAATTTGTTTGCAAATATATGAGTGATTAATGAATCCCAATTATCAGTGGGTTCCCCTAGTGTGTTGAGCGCTCGTAGATGCTTTGTTATGTGATCAACTAAGTTTCTAAGTAATGTATCTGATTCTTTGTGCAATGATTCAATACCCAACAAATCCTTAAAATGATTAGTAATTAGTTGACCTTTGTTATCAAATCTATCACTTACAAGTTGCCAAGCTACTTCATAGTTATCGTTAGAAATTTCCAAAGACTTTATAACAACCAAAGCACTACCCTGCAACGAGGAGCGCAAATAATGAAATTTACTTATACCGCTTAGTTTTCTATTATCATGTATTAACGATTTAAAAATGTCTCTAAACTCGAGCCATTTACTGTAATCTCCATCAAAAACAGGCAGCTGTATCAAGGGTAACTTAACATTTACGTTTTCATGACTACAAGAATTTACTTTACTTTTAGACTAACATGCACTGCAACCCTTTTGATAGGGACCCTACTTAAATTTGCACTTAGTATGTTATGCAATCATGAACGTATTCATATTTCACTTTTTCATCATTAGAACTTGCGATAGATATTAGGTATCGAATCGAACAAAAAACCCCCACACAAAGCTAAAGCTAAAGCTAGCTTGAAATGGCCAGGCAACACGAGTATGCTTATGATAATTTTAGCCTTAATTTTAACTGACCACGCCCAAGCCTTGGCAAATCAAATAGGTAGGTAGGTGATAGAAGGATAGTTATGAGGATTTCGTGGAAAAATAATGGATGGATCGGGCACTCCCCTGGAATTGCGTCCTTGAGGTGAAGTCGACCTGCTGTCTCGCCCTGGATCCTCTTCTTGGCTCGGTTTTTTCTTGAACGCCACGTGTCCGCGCGGCGTCCTGTCACGGTCGCCAAACTTTCTTGTTGGATGTTTTGTGTAACGGTGTAGAATGTCAATGTGTTGGACTGTTCGGGAGACTCTTCAAGTAAAGATAGTTTTGGTACAAACTATAATATTTTAACAAACACTTTTACAATCTGTATGACCGTTAAACTTATTAAAGCGTGTGCGCTTCGCTGTGGTCTTTGTAGCTCTGCCTAATGGCGGCGCCGGCGTCCCGTTGTTCGTGCCTCGTTCGCGCGCCGTCGGTCGTACTCGGTGTTTTGGCCCCGCCTACCAGTGTGGCCAGCGCAGCGGCGGCAACAGTTTTAAATAACTAGGTACAAAGGTATATCAAATCAATTAAAATTCTTTATTCACTTAGGCATCAAAATACTACACCTGTAAAAGATCATGATTCTATATGAGCATACTATAGGGTCTTTCAAATAGAGCGGGTCGATATTAATAATCTGTGGCGGCCATTTTGATTTGGCGACATCTGTCAAATCTGTTTTTTCTTATTCAGTCACTGATGCCAAATCACCATGGCAAGTTACACGGTTGAGCAGCATGTGCAAATGATAAAACTTTATTATCAAAATGAGTGTTCGTTAGTGAAAACGTTGCGCGCATTGCGCCCATTTTACGGCAGACGCGGTGGCCCTTCAAAGTCTACTCTCCAACGATTGGTGACTAAATTCGAGACGACCGGTTCGGTAAACAACCAACCAACACCTTTACGTCAAAGGAACGCCAGATCGGCCGAGAACATCGCCGCTGTACGTGAGAATGTTCAGGAGACTCCGAAGCAGTCGATTTCTCGCCGTGCACAAGAACTCGGCCTTTCGCAGACTTCAACTTGGAGAATTTTGCGTCGGGACTTGGGTCTGCATCCATACAAGATC
Source organism: Herminia tarsipennalis (assembly GCA_945859575.2). Taxonomy (NCBI): domain Eukaryota; kingdom Metazoa; phylum Arthropoda; class Insecta; order Lepidoptera; family Erebidae; genus Herminia; species Herminia tarsipennalis. The sequence continues at coordinate 24,041,686 of OX243844.2, forward strand.
CAACTGACCCAGGAGCTCAAAGTTAATGACCATAGACAACGCCGTGTGTTCGCTGAATGGGCGTCGGAACGCTTGGAAGAGGACCCCGATTTTGGCCAAAAAATAATCTTTAGCGACGAGGCACATTTTTGGATGAATGGTTTTGTTAATAAGCAAAATTGCCGTATATGGGATGACCACAACCCACATGAGGTTCACCAGATAGCAATGCATCCAACATAACGCAGGCCATCGCTCAGATTCAGCCGGATCTATGCAGCAGAGTCATTAAAAATTGGACCTCTCGGATTTGTGCCACCATGCGAAGCCGCGGCGGACATTTGAACGATGTCATATTTCATGCATAATGGCATAAACGGGCCTTTCAAATAAAAAATAAATTTCGTTAATATCTCACACACATCTAGTTTTATTCAATTTTAACATCGACCCGTCTTTGTTGAAATACCCTTTACATGCCTGTTCGCAAGCAATAGGTAAACCAAGCGAAAGGAATAATGCAATGAAAACTCGCGGCCACTCTTTTTAAATTGCTGATGTTTGCAATGTTTGTTTGTTTGTAAACTGTTTAAATGTAGGTCGGCCACCATAGGTACACCATATAAGAGGACTAGTGGAAAGGCAAGATATACAATTATATTAAAAAACCGGTAAAGAGTATGTCGGACCATGCTCAGTGTATGGCTCCGCAGCCTCAAACAATTGCATCAGCAGAAGAGCGTATCATAGCACTTACGCCCTTTTGTTGAGAAACGAAGTTTTTTGGCAATAACTCAACAACGGTATATCCAAAATAATTTTAGTTTGAAATATTAATTAAGCGCTACCTTTGTGTTTTTTTTTTCATATTTTTAGGTCACACGATTCAAAAGTGAATACGTACGATTGTACGATTTATGCAACTTTCGGAGCGATTATTTCCAAAAATATTCACTCAATCCAAAATATTATTATTAGAAATCTTTAAATGTGAGTGCCCCCCTTAAAAATATTTATTGTTATTATTTTTTAGCTTTCAAACTAAGTAGTGGCTACTACAAGACACCTTTTTACCAAATTTTCATTAAGACTCATTAAGTAGTCTTTGAGCAAAATGCCTGTGACATACGGACTTGACAAAACGATAAGGTCCGTCCGTTTTTGCCATTTTGGCTACAGAACCCTAAAAAGGAGACTTGAGATTAAGGGGTCGATTTTCGTTAACTGTTTAAAATAACTTAAAAGACACTTACACCAAGCCTTTCATTTGTTTTCATGATACACTATACCGTTTTCATAACGGTTTTTCAATTTACTGTTTTGCCACTAAGATGGCCGTTTTCCTGTTATCTATAGAACAAGACCTATCTTTTACATTTTTTTCAAAGTATTAGTCTCAGTAGATACAATAATTGAATTTTTGAAAGATAGAAAAATTTGAAAATTTGAATCCAGACTCAGGAATCGAACCCGAGACTTCCGTAGCCAAACCGGGGCCAGAAGCGAACCACCTATCTAAAAAGCCGTGATAGTTTTACTTTACTTTACTTTATTGGGACATAGAACAATTACACATTCTAATTAAATTATAACATTAGTATTTTTAATAAGGTAGATGTGTGTGACCCACACCAATGTCCGCGAAATAATAACAGATGGCAAAGGAATAAATTACGTACGCCACTTTTGCAAAGCTAGTAAGTACTCGTGAAGTAGTCGTGACTTAAGGTAAAGTTTTGCAACTATACCAATATTTCAATAGCCTTTTTTTTAAATTGATTAACAGAAAGTGCGAAAATATCTTGGTCGATAAAGTGTGTGTTATACGTATCAACTATGCGCCTCAGAGGCGCTCGCTCTCCCGCATGTGTTCTGCACCTTGCGGTATAGAACAGCCGAGGCACGCACGCCTCTCGGCGTAATTCGGGGTACAACATAACATAAATTGTTAGTGATATCAATACAGTCGAACCTGTTATTGCATAGGCCATGAAGCGTTAAACCCATTAGGAAACGTCGTCTAGACTCCAAGCTCCGTAGCTTGTATAGATTTTAACTTACACTTTGTGCATCTGTAGTGCATAGTGCGTAAAAATTTATTTTGAACCATTTCCAGACTTTTGACATACACATCAAAAATGGGACTCCAAACAGGGACTGCGTATTCCAATTGAGAACTTTTTCTTTAACTACCGACTAGATGTCGCTACGGGGGCCTAACCCGTAAGCATTAAGAGATAGAAGAATTTGATATCTAGTAACATATTCCAGATAGGTGGTTCGCTTCTAGCCCCGGTTTGGCTACGGAAGTCTCGGGTTCGATTCCTGAGTCTGGATTCAAATTTTTCTATCTTTCATAAATGCAATTATTGTATTTGTAAAGTCTTTGGCAAGAAATGCCTATAAAAATTACTTCAATAGTCTCAGTAGCTTCGGAAATAAGGTAGGAATGTCCTATTTTTCAGATTTATCTTGAATAACTTTTAAAATAACCATTTAAAAATAAAAATAAAAATATATTACACATTCTTACAACAAGCCTTATTATTTGATATGTAACACGATACTGTTAGCAATCAGTATAGTAGATTCGGTGCAAATTGACTGTGACATACAGACAGACGGACAGAAACACGAGTGATCCTATACGAGGGTTCCGTTTTTACCTTTTGAGGTACCGAACCTTAAATGTATGAAAAAGTTCTGGCGACGTCGGGGCTGTTAGCTAGTTATTTATAATCTATGACGTTGTTGAACTCCCTACCCAATTTATTGCGATTGTTGATATCAACAAACATATCAAAAGCTAACTATGTTTTTATTTTGCTGTACCAATCTTTTATTTTTTCGTGGTAACCTCTACGTTACTTTTTTATGATTATATTGTGTTTAAGTATATCACATGTTACGTTGTAACTCGGAACTTTTCAGTGTACACCATGCGTTTTGACTTATCTATAATCGTGTTACACTTTATTAACTAAATTTTGTTGGACTTCAAGTGTTATGTTAGGAACAACGTAGAAAACATTATTTATTAATTGCCAAGATTTTTTAATTTTGGCAAGTAATAAGAGGAACTTCAAGTTCTGTTGATGCATAATGTTGTGAATTCTTAAGAAAATTAAGTTAATAATTAAACCACTTAAGAAATACAATAATACGTAAAGGGTATTTAGAAACAAACTAAAAAATAAATTTTCAAAGAAATAGAGGACAGTTATTTCATCAAACTAAGTAAATATTTTATTCTCTTATATCTCACTATTTATTGGGAGATATGAAATTTCTTGTTTTCAACTAATGATAATTTTAATACCTCAACATTTACTTAGTCATAACTAAAATATAAGGATAAAAGACCTGCCAACTAGACTGTATGGATAAGGCACTAGAACTATCTAGACAAACTAAAGCTTCAACTCGCAGGACAACTTCAAACAATCGAGTGAACAATGGATCTGTCGAGCCGCGGGCCGATGGTTCTTTATTGCACTTGATTATGCGACCAAATTGATCGCTTTAAAAACTTTATATTTGAACACTGAGTTTTTGTGCACTGTACAGTGAATTCTTTTTATAAATTTTGAAATTTATAATAAAAATTGTAGCTTTTATATCCTCGAGTAAAATAAAATTGAAACGCCATGAAATAAATGTTTTTTTTTTGTTAGATGAGTTAAGTCAATGGTCTCAATTTTACACTCAAGATAAGCCCCACAATAATAGCATTTTAACTAGCTGTCTTTAGAAAATGAAAATTAGAGAAACTAGAAAGCTCGACAGATCCATTGTTCACTCGATTGTTTGAAGTTGTCCTGCGAGTTGAAGCTTTAGTTTGTCTACAAGGAGATAAAATTTTGTTCATAAATATTGTTTTAACGTACTACTAATGATTTTTATTATCAGCAGTATGTCTCAAATTGTGAGTAAAAAAAATTATGTAGTGAAATATACATTTCACTTTAAGATTTGTCATTCTGTTCAGTAACTGACCTATTTTATGTTTTTTTTAGTTTTAAAATAGATTCCCGCAGTAGGGTACAAGTGTGTCACAGGGGACTTTACAAACATACAAGTCACGGCCACAAAGTACACCTAGACCCGGAAGAACAATTTGTGGATCACAAAAAGTGGTGTCCCGTGTGGGAATCGAACCCAGGACCTCTTGCGTAGCAGTCGGACACACTCCCACCGCGCCACAGAGGCAGCCTATAATAAAACTGTAGCAACAGTAAAAATCTGATAAAGATAATAATCAACGAGACAAATTTTTCTGTTAATATGTAAGACATTTTAAAGTTAATACCATGAAATAGTCGTTTTTTGGTTTCCGTAGCCAAAATGGCAAAACGGAACCCTTATAGTTTCGCAACGTCCATCAGTCCGCAGTTTAGCTCAGAGACTGTTAGTGACATGTTACGACAAAGTTGAAGACAAAGTGAAAGAATAAACTTAGAAAAAATAAAAATTGGGCGCTACCCCTACTGAACGGATAGGTATTCTGTTAACAATGCCAAAAAAAAAGAAAACAAAATCCGTTAAAATGATTTTTATTGAATATTAAAATTCACAATTTAAGTACCCAATTTCGTCAAAATGAAAAAAAAAATCACGATTTTTTTGTCAACATCGTTTGCCAGAATAGTAAGTTGATAACGACAAAGGCCGATGAGACCAAAATTTGAAAAAAGGTTGCATTTATTAATTTGTTTACAATTCATAAACAATCAACAAAGGCTCATTCTTAAAAGGCAATTCGTCAAGAAGCCCGGTTAACCGTTTGTGTGCCCCAAAACGGGGTAATCGGCTAAAATCGACAAAACTTCGCCACTGTCGACAGAGTCCTCTTTTTGTCCCAGTGATTGATTGATCTCGCTTGGATCCCGAATCTTGACAACAAATTAGTTCCGCGGCTATACGCACGGCTTTCCATTTTATTGTCCAATTTTTAAGAAATCAATAAGGAAAATTGCGTATGATGAACAAAGGCACTTCTTTAATTTTCGACAAGTATGATTTTCCTGCTATCAGAAATAACTCAGTGTTTTACATTAAATATACTTCTTGTTCTAGTTTTCTAAATATTTTTATAAATTAAGATCAATCAAAAGATATAATGTACGCTGCCCAGTATGGGCAAAAACATATTTATATGTCTAACACACTTAAATGACGTGAAATATTTCTACTTCTTGTTATCCTGGTGGAATTTTAAAAACTCAATATATACATTATGGTGTCAAAAATATCTACAACAGTAGGTAGTGTTCAACACGGGCACTGAAAGGTTTATTAGTCAAATAAATCCAATTGTCTCTTACCTAAATCCAACTAGATGGTCAAAGGGTTAAATATTTAGGCATTTGCTCTATACCGTAAAGGCAAAGCCCAAAGTTAAACAATACGAATCTTTACATTAGACCACACACCATACAAACCCGTTCACAATATCGCCACAGTAAACAAGCTGTCAAAGAAATTGAAAGTAACTTAAAATGGCGTAATGAAATTTATCAGTTACCGCTTTTCCCCTTTGATTTATTAGCGTTGACATTTTTGACCTTGTTTATTCAATGTTATAAACAAAGGTTATAAAACAATAATGGGTATCAAGAGCTACCTGGTTATGGGATACAGTGAATGGTATTATGGCATATAATATGTAATTTTAATTCCTTTGGTGGAAATAGAAAACAAAGTGGGCAAGCTTTGCAGGGTGAGGATCAAATATATCATGCTATAGTTGGATAATTCATAATTGTATTATAATCGGTTATTAGTAAACTTAAGTTTTTTACAGCGTATACTAAATTTTGGGTTTCTTTTTTCATATCATATAGGAAGTAATAGAAGCCAAATTAAAGAAATGTTACGTTTACTTGATGCTATTAGAAAACAACAGTCTAAAAAATTTTTAACTCTAAATACTAAATACATTTTACAAAACGGCAGAAGTTGAGATAACTTAAAATGGATAATTTTGTTTCTCGTTGCGTCTTTTCCTCTTGCTCGATGCTATGTGGCGAGATGATTGAAAGCTATCTAATTTATCTTGAAGTTAAATGAAAAAACCATTATAATGAAATTGAATATATTTTGCTAAACTGAATCAGCATAGGTCAATAAAGAAACATTCGAACTAATGTCAGCCTTACTCACTTTATCCCTACGTTCAACTTTACAAGCCAAATATCAAATTGATACAGAAATGAACAAATAACTAAAAAGCTATCGTTACCTAAAATTATAAACGGTGAACCCTGTACTGTTTGACTTTTCGAATATTATATTAAGAAAGTTCCTCAGTTTGGTTTAGTTTGTTTTGTTATATTAGCATAAAAGGAAAGTTAACGGTCAGATTAATAGATTTGACTCATAGTTTGCTGGAGAGAGTCTTCTAAATTAATGCCGCTAAGATTCTTTAAATGTGATGCCTGTCTGATTATATCGTCAAGATTGTTGAGTGAGGTGCAATATTCCATGGAATTGAGTTGTAAACAAAGAAATTTACGTTAAAGGAAATATGAGTGGATAGGTGCTGGTATATAAAGTATGAAACAGGTGAGCAAAAATGTCTATGGGATTCATTTTACGGGATAATGTAGTCATAATTCTGTACCTTCAGTGAAAAGTGATACATCTCGACTTATAACGGTTTTTAAATTTTGACACCAAATTATGCAAAAAAAATATTGCTATTTTTTGGTCTAATTCACGTCTCTCTAGCGTTAAAATTGAGGAAGTTAATTTAGTGCAAAGTGGTTTAACTAAGCGCTTTTTAATTTTTTTAATGTGTAATCAAATACATCTCTAATAATAACAAAGTGAACAGAACAAATATTTCGAATGCCGTTATGAATATTGATACGATTCCAATTGACTCCTATTACACGATCTGAAACTTTAGGTATGAATTAGTACATACTGATATATATTTACTTCTATTATTAAACATGTAACAAAAAAAAAATTCATATTTTGTGAAAACAGATACAATTCTATTTAAATCATTATAAAAGTAAATATTTTAATGAAAAAAATGTGTAAGATGATACAACTCTTGATGTATCAATTTACATTATTTTTTCAAGTCAATTTTAAAGTAATGTCTGATTTTGATTTAATTTGTATCAATATGAACATAATTTTGCAATAAGTGTATAATAATATGATTGTATTTAAATCAAAAATCATCAATTTTCATATAAATTACCTAAACCATAAAATTAGTGTATTGTGATACAAGTTTTCGGCGGCGCAGAAGTCAGTCAATCGCGTTCACCACTCGCGCCCCTCTCACCCGCAGAGAGTGAGACGTGTATAGTTGCAAGGAACGAACGAGCGGTGCCGAAGTCAGTCTCGCGACTGCATTCGAGCTTGTATGTCGTCGTTTCTGGAGTAATACGATGCGTAAGGTAACCGACTTATATCATTTTACACAAATTATACTAGATTAGTTGTAATAGTATTGTGATGTAGAATATTTCGTGCATGTGTTTTGTAGAATAATATTTATTAATTTGTTATTTTCAGGAGGTAAGTATTTACGATACATATTGGAAACTTTGTTCAGTATTCCTATCTATTGTTTTAATATGTATACTAATAATATGTAAGTATGTTTATCACTCGTCTCGTTTTCATAGTACGGGCTCAGTTTAGTTTCGATAAGATGGCCATGTGTAAGAGCGGTTTCAGTTTTTCTGCACGTAGGTACCTATGTAGCGCGTAGGTATATCGTTTTTCGGAAGCACGTGTAGGCCCGTACATAGGCGTGTCTGAAAATGATAAATTGAACTATTTGATTTTAATTTTAACATTATAAATATATATATATATAGACTATCAGTCACGAATTACGGAAAGGCCGATTTGCTGTTTTTATCTTGTCTTTGCTGACTGCTACACCGGAGCTGGTGGGTTCAATTCCCCCCAGGATATTTTTTTTTTGTGTGATGAGCGAGATTGTTTGTTCTGTGTTTAAGTGTAATCATTTATATTTAATAAGTACCTATGTATTTATAAATATATAAGTAGGTATGTTTATCAGTTGTTTGGTTAACATAGTAGAGGCTCTGCCTAGTTTAGGATCGAGTGACCACGTGTGAGTTATCTCAATAGTTCAAGTTCATCTCAACAAATCTCATTATTCATAATATAGTATACAATGGACCGTTTATTTTCAGACCACATTAAAAACTCGAATTGATAAGATTATGGAAGGCGTTCAGGAAAAGAAAGACGAAGACAATTTAAAGAGGTTAGATGAAGAAGAAAATGAGATGAACTTTCTACAAAGAGAATATCGTGATGGAGAGAAGGCGAAAGAAGATATGAAAGTTGCAGAAAAACAGGATTATAATGATAAGAAAAAGGGAGATAGTACGTCTATAATAGAAAGAGAGAGTCAGGGTATACAGCAGACGAACGAAGTTATTAGCGTGATGGAAGAAGACGACGAAATTGAACAGCAGATGAAAGAAATTATAGAGATAATACAGGAAGATATGGTTCAGGATCAGAATATACAGAAAATGGAAGGAAATATAAGTGTAATAGAAAAATAATATCAAGATGAACATAGTATGGAAGAAAATGTAAGTACATTAAGCAGTATAGTGTCCAAAACTGAATTATTGTCACCGAGTATTTTAGACTTTAGTTCTGATAGTAGTGAGAACTATATACCTAATACAAGTGAGACTGATGATAGTATCACTAGCATATTCAAAAATCCAAGGAAAAGATACACCAAATTGAATGTTATAGTTCCTGAAAGTTCTGATTCGGATAATATTGCAACAGAGCCAGAACCCGAGAGTTCTAATTCAAAAAAAAGAAAAGTTAGGAAGTCATTAAAAGAGAGAAGAGCAGATAGAGAATCTAGATTGTATTTAAGAAACGCAGGAAAAAGTTATGTTACCAAACTAGGTAAATTGAAATCGGGTAGAATTTTAACGCCTCTAACAGATTGTCGTATGAAGTGCAACAGTCGCATACCTCATAATGTAAGAGAAGTAGTGTTTAAGGAGTATTGGCTTTTGGGTTCATACGATGAACGAGCAAAATATACTGAACGCTTAATTAAAATAAATAAAAAGAAAACGCACAGCATGGGAGGAAAATCTAAACGAGAATACAGTAATACATACAAACTTATACATTTCTCTGAGGAGTATAAAATATGTAAAGGTTGCTTATTAAAAACACTAGGTGAGAGTAATCGCTTCCTTCAGACTGTGTGCGAAAAACTAAAAATGTATGGCCGGGTACTTAAAAGTGAAAGAGGGCGTGCTGCAAGTTATAAAAAAATTTCTGAAGAGAGAATAAAGGAGATTGAACAACATATTAACAAATTTCCTGCATATGAAAGCCACTACTCACGAGCTAAAACTGCTAAAAAGTATCTCAGTGCAGAACTTTCCCTAGATGCCATGTACCGTCTTTATTGCAATGAAAATAGTAATCCCGTTTCTAAGACTGTGTATGGAAAAGTCTTTAAAGAAATGAATTTAGCTTTCAAAAAACCTAGCATAGATACATGTAATAAATGTAATTTATTACAAAATAAACTAAAATATGTGTCAGATTCTGAAGAGAAGCGACAAGTTCAGGAACAATTAACGAAACACCAAGACGATTATGAGAGTGCCTATAATGAAAAACGTAAAGACAAAGGTATTGCTCAAAATAACTCCAATACTTGTGTGATTGCCTTCGACTTACAACAATGTCTACCAACGCCTATGTTAAATACACAATCGGCATTTTATAAAAGACAACTTTGGGTCTACAACTTAACCATTCATGATTTTATGTCTAACAACGCGTACTGTTATATGTGGCCAGAATTAAGTGGTGGTAGAGGTGCTAATCAAATAGGTTCCTGCTTATATGATTTTATTACTGTGAGACTGCCTTTACTTCACCCAAACGCTGAAAATCTGATAATGTATTCCGATTCGTGCTCAGGGCAGAATAAAAATTCTATTGTTTGCACAACATTATTGCTAGCCGTAAAAGACTCTACCCAGCTATCAATTATAGAACATAAGTTTCTCGTACCGGGTCATACGCACATGGAGGTAGACAGTGATCATGCGAAAGCTTCTCTTATAGAGAAAGCTAAAAAACGAACATCGATGAACATTCATCATCCGCGCGATTGGTGTCAGCTAGTAAGAGTAGCCTCAAATAGGAATAATAAATTCTCAGTCATAGAAATGACTGAAAATGATTTTTATGATTTTGCTGCATTTTCCAAATATAATTTTGTAATAAAGAAGATTAATACTGAGGGTAGAAAATTTGTATGGTCAAATGTGCGAGTACTTAAATTTACTAAGGATCAATTTCCTGATTTTAAATATAAAGAAAGTTACGAAGGTGATACTGACTACTACTCCATGTCGTATAGCAAGAAAAATAAAAATTATAGCCTTGTTAATATAAATGCCGTTCAAAAATGTTATAAAGGGCCGGTACCTATTAGCATCCAAAAGAAAAAAGATCTAATATCACTTTTGGAATACATCGATCCTAGTGTGCATGAATTTTATCATAATTTGTTAACTAATGGTAATGTACGTGATATCGATCCAGATATTCTAACAGAAGCTGAATGAAAGTGTCTATTCTAAAACAAATCTGTTGTTTGTGATTTTTTAATTTTAACATTTATTACATTTATTTTGTTACTAGCTGACCCGCGCAACTTCGTCTGCGTCACATTAAAAAAAAGGTTAAAGTCACCGTTTAAACCTTCCCTGGACTTCCACAAGTATTTTAAAACCAAAATCAGCTAAATCGGCCCAGCCGTTCTCGAGTTTTAGCGAGACTAACGAACAGCAATTGATTTTTATATATTTAGATTTCCTAAAGAAATTTTTTAGCACAACTTTTAAAGGTTTAAGCTTTATTACTATAAATATTAATAATATGATTAGTATATGAGTATTAATAACATAATTTGACTGATCTCGATAATAATAAGTTTAAGCGTGATAATGGAACTTTGACTGATCTCGATAATAATAAGTTTAAGCGTGATAATGGAACTGATTAGTAATACGAACATGCTGTTCTAATTAAGATATTGCGAGTACCTACCTACATTATATTATAAATATAAAGTTTAGTGAAGACTAAAATAGTTTGCCTAAATGTTTAAAGTTAAGTTTAATTAGATTTTTAAAAAATTGTGTTTTTGTTTTTTTTTTATGAAAGTTTTAGCGTTGTTTTAATGTTCTACAAATATGTTTTGTAAATATTGTTTAAGCATGGCGGATAAACAAAAATAAAGATATTTTTGTATTCATTTAATGTTGGTTTTACTTCTGTCTAACATAAACCTACCTTTTATTTAACAAATATCTTACTATTTTATTTTATGCATTGCATTTTTATCCATAAATACTTTCATATTTTTAAAGATGTATCAAAATTAACAATAGTTTGTATCATTAACTAAATTTTATCACGTATACGGTACAGGTGTATAATAATATAAATAAAATTTTACCTCCAAGGTCCTGATTTCAACATAAATTATAATTTTAACATTAAAATAAACTATATTAATTATTCAAGTTTTGGTTTTAATTACTACTTGAAGCATAAACTTCCAAAATATGAAACGTATATCATTCCACACCAAACCGATATACGATGTGTATATTGGTTAAAGTCATTTTAAATTATTTGACACTTAAAATACATTAATTATTTGTTGTGTAGGGTGATACAAGTGCATTTTTTTTTTATTATAAAAAAAACTATTAGAATTATTTTGTTCGTTCTAATGTTAAAATATAGTCTGAGATATTGTTTATAAATAACAGGAATCAGTTTTCATTTTAGTGCAGTAGAAAAAGTAACAGAATTTTTTAAAACTTAAACATTGATTTTCTCAAAACTATCATTTTCGAGTCATATCACTTTTCACTGAAGGTACAGAATTCACAATTTAATAATTTATCCACACCGTTTGGTGTGGATAAATTATGAACTTGTGTTAAAAAATACGTTCGTTTTTAGGAAGAATTCTCATGATCAAACTTCAACTCACAATGAATGCGAGTATTTGTTTAATAAATTCCTTAGTAGGTTCTTTTTACGGTTCCGTAGCCAAAATGGCAAAAACGATATAATATAATATTATAATGATAATAATATAATAAAAATAATTTATTCATGAAATTAAACGTACAAAAAACTTATCAAAAAGCATAAATAACAAAAAGCACAGTTGAGTATTTGCCTGAACTAGGTTGAAACCTATGTTTCGGCCTAGAAATACTCTAATAGCCTACTTTTAATAAATACTCTCCAAAACTAAAACTATACTTAATAACTCAAAATAAGAACTGCTATACTAGAAAAATCAGACAAATAAATTAACATTTACCAAGTAGGTGGATATAATCTGTATAAATAGGAACATATTTAGTTTTTTCATGACAGCAGCAGCTGTCATAGTATGTTAACATTGTCTTTATTGTTTAAATTTCTAACAAATAGTAAATGTTATCAATAAAGCTCAGAACAGTGACCAAATAGTGAGTTAAGTGTACATTATTGGCTAAAAAACGTTTGTAGAAGTGTGTGTAAATTATTTAAACAAAAACATTTAATAATATTAAATTGCTAACTTGACATAATTTTAACATTTAAATTATATTATGACCAGTGATCGAATTAAATAATAGTTTTGTAATTTATGTAAACATGACGACAAAAAGTAAACTTATATATTATATTTTAATACATTTTCGTGTAAACCGTTCTTCATTTCAAAATTACCTACATACTACCAGAATTCTATCCTAATCATCGAATCATAAACAATAAACACTAGTTTTGTGAACAATATTGAATGAGTTGACTGCCTCTGTGGCGCAGTGGGAGTGCATCCGACTGCTACGCAAGAGGTCGTGGGTTCGATCCCCACCCAGGATAAAACTTTGTGTGACGAGCACGATGGTTTATTCTGTGTCTGGGTGTTATTTATTTATAATATGTATGTATTTAAAAATATATAAGTATGTATCAGTTGTCTGGTTGCCATAGTACAAGCTCTGCTTAGTTTGGGATCAGATAGCGTTGTGTGAGTTGTCCCAAGATATTATTATTATTATATATTATATTAGTAACTTTAATTAGTACGTTCAGAAACAAAAAAGACCCTGTTACTCCTTAATCAACGAAAAATATTCCAGGGTTGCTAAAGCAAGAAACAAAAATTGTGCCGAAACCGTACACATATCAAATAAACACGATAAATTAAACAAATTTATTTATTAAAAATTATAATGGATAATGTAACATTGCGGAAACATCAAAGAAGACTGTCAAACTATCGAGTAATAATATTTTTAACTCTACGATTTTAAATCTATCTGCCCAGAGTGAAAATGCGACACCAACACTGGATATGGCCATGATTGCAGAACTTGAAAATCAGCTGACTAGTAGTCCACCCGCCAAAAAACATACACACCACTTGGACGAAAAATTATAATCAACCAAATTAAAACACCGCGCATATCATCTCTCCATTCAGCCACTACCTGTAAAGAGTTATATAAAGAACTCAAAATTAAACAAAAAGGAAGTAATAATCATAACCTGCCAGACCCCTTAAACGAAACACCGAAGAAGCAGGATAAATCCTAACACAGCAGTATCGATCCAGCAGAACTAACGACTAACAGTATAAAAAGATCGCCGAAACAACGAAAGATACTTGTTGATCAGCGTGTAAAAAATGTTCAACGCACATTGCAAAACCTTCTAGGTTATAGGTTTAATGTCTCTGTTTTTGGAAACCAGCAGCTAAACTTCACTAAATCGTCAATACAGTAAAAAAAGAAATAGAGACAATGTCTAAAAACGATTATGTAATAATACTGGGAGGAGTGAATGATAACAACGCATTCGAATTTAAAAGCTCTCGATCGTGATCTCGTAATACATTTAAACTTAATTACGATTTAAGATTTATATGCAGCCAATACAATAATTTTATTTACGTAGATATGAATTATATAAACTTCATCCCTAAATACAAATACTTTTCTCTGGTAATATGGTCATAACCTCTTGAAGGATAAATTATGCATTGATTATACTGTTAATAGCAAGTTTTACGTTGAATCGTTAAACGCTTTCTGAAAAATGTACACAGACTGTGAGTAATTTATATAACGAAACAATTAATATAGATAATATAAAATATTATGACTAGCAATTCTATCATCAAAGAAACTGATTCCCGAGAGGACAATCTGTTAAAAGGGACCTTTTTTGCTAATAAATATTTATTTAAACTACATCAAAATATATCAGGTTTAATAAACACGTATTAAACACTTTATGACATCTGAAGATGAAGCTAACTTAATCGTAAGCGGGGTGGTGGTTGTAAATATTGATTGGTAAGAAATGGACATGTGTTTCGAGAACTACCTGAGGTAGCCCAGTTTTCAATGATTGTTGTGCTGAAGAAAAACGAAAGAAAAAGAAAAAGAAAAACTAAATACATTTTTTCTCAGATTGGAGCAACTTCTTGCTTCTTTTAGCAAAAAACATATGAAAACATTATAATAGCGGGTGATTTTAACATAGATGTCATGTAGGACAATATAGGACAATAGTGTCACGAAAGAGCTAAAATCCGTGCTGCAGTGTTTTAACTTTACATTAGCTATAAAACAACCTACTAGATTACAGTCGAACACATGCATTGATAATTTCTCACATAATTTTAAAAAACCCTTTAAGACGGAAGTGATAGAATTCGCACTATCTGATCACACAGCTCAGTTATTGAAGTGCCCTATTAGCTTTAAAAGTCTCATTATGTATTGGCGTAAAATCAAAAGAGACTATGCTAATGAAAATGTGTTAAAGTTTAAGCATTGCATAGAAAACTTATCGTTTCTAGACAGAAGATACAAATCTAGCATTTAATATATTCATAGATCAATTTAAACTCTTCGACGATTTATGTTTCTCGTTGAGACTTATTACTGTCCCAGCTATCAAAAGACCTTTTAGGCGTAATCCTACAAGAGAAAATAAAATTAAGTACGGTAACTACATCAAGCTATTTAAAAAATATATAAAACAAAAATGTCACAAAATAATAACCAAATCAATAATTCTCTAAATAAATTTAAATAGACGTGGCAAATAATAAATAATGTTAAAATCAATATACCTCATAACTTGATACACTTAAAGTGAATAACAAAACTATCAACAATAGCAAATAAATTTAACGACTCGTCGATAAAATTGTTCCAGTACCAGGTTCAGGACGAAATGTAATCTCGCATATCCAAACCTGCCATTAGATATATTTAATATAATTAAATATTTAAAAAACACTAACAGTGTTGGTTATGATGGAGTTTCAATTATAATTATAAAATGTGTAGGAAGTGCAATATGTGGGCATCTACACTGTAAGTCACATAATAATTAATCTGAATAAACCCGGAAAAATTGAAGATTTCAATAGTAAAACCTTTGTTCAAAAAGGAGAATCGAGAACTAATGCACAACTACAGACCCATTGCACTTATCTCGATATTTTCCAAAATCTTTGAATAATTTGTTTATCAGAAAGTGAATACATATTTAGAAAAAAACAATATTATCTGCAACGAGCAAAAAGGTATCAGGCAATAAAAAATATTATTATACACAATATTATGGTCAATATTGATAGAAAAACTCCCATCTGTGTGGTATATTGTATTAAGACTCAGGCGTTTGACTATGTTAATCAGACTACGTTAATGAGCAAACTAAAATCATACGGCATACGGGGAAACATTCTAAATTTACTTAATTCTTATTTGACAAACTGTAAACAAGTTACCTCCAAGACTAGACTAACTTTAAAGACCAAAGAGGAAGTAACATACTATTCAAAAACAAGATGCATATCATTTGGTGTGCCACAAGGTAGTGTTCTGGGTCCACTATTGTTCATAATTTATATTAATGATTTACCAAGTGGGACTGACTATCCCATGACATTATTTGCTGATGATAGCACACGGACAATGAAATGCAAACAAATTCATATGTATGAAAAGGACATTAATAATTCGTTGACATCTATAATTTTTTGGTTAAATAATAATAATTTAAGAACCAATCTAAATAAAACTTTGATTATACCTTTCAAAAACAGTCAAGTGCTTCTACTACAATTTTAAGATATAAAGATGACATTGTAAGGGATACTGAACAAGCAAAATTCTTAGGTTTAATTATTGATAAGCAACTAAATTGCAAGGCTCATATTGAATCAGTATGTAAAAAAAAATAGTAGTGCCACATACGCTCTGTATATATTAGCACCGGTAGTTAGCATTGGATTTTGGAGGATTCAGTGTTTAAGATTTTAAAAAGATGTGTAAGAGCAATGTATGGCCTTCAAATAACTGAAAGCTGTAAGCCGTATTTTAAAAATTATAGAATTTTAACACTTCCCTCATTATATATTCTGGAGGTTTCATTTTTTGTGAAAACTAATCCACAACTGTTCCCTCGACTCTCAGATGTTGTTGATCGCAACAGACGGAACAACACTAGACTCTGTATACGCAGCGTCAAAACAGCATTAATGAGGAAAAGTGTTTTATGCATGGCCCCAAAGATATATAATAAAATTCCAAATATTTACAAAGACTTACCTGCAAATTTATTTAAAAACAAAGTTAAAAAGATGTTGATTGCTAAATGTTATTTATAGTATTCATGATTTTTTAAATGATACAGCTGAGCACTTTGACATGTTTTTCTAATTATTTTTAAATGTTTTAATTTTAAATTTAAGTATAATAATTGAATATAATATTTGTATTTTGACGTACCTAATTAATTTATTGTACATACTCAATTTTCACGCCACATGTGGTAGAATTTGATGATTCATAATATTATTGTACACATACTGGCATTTTACTCAAAGACTACTTAATGAATATTGAATAAATTTAGTGAAAAGGTGTATTGTAGCTGCCGCTACTTAGTTTGATAGCTAAATAGTAAAAATAAATATTTTAGGGGGGGGAGCACTCCATATATGTAACAGAAGGGGGCACTCCATATCTGTCGACAGGTCTTTTATAAACATTTCAAGGTTTCTAATAAACTTTTTTGAATAAGTGAATATTTTTGGAAATAATCGCTCGGAAAGATGCATAAATTATGTGTTCCCTTAACTTTTGAACCATAACACCATCGCAATGGTAGCGCTTAATAAGCACTTCAAATTTAAATTATTTCGGACATGATCGGATATACCGTTATTGAGTTATTGCTGAAAAACTGCGTTTCTCAACAAAAGGGCGTAAGTGTCATGAACATACGCTCTTCTGTAGATGCAATCATTCAAGGCTGCGAAACTCTACACTGAGCAAGGTCTGACATGCTCTTGCCCGGTTTTTTAGCATTTTAAAATGTTGTAACACATTTTTTCCTATTAATGTGTACATGTATAATTGTATAATCATTTAAATTTTGATTAAGAGAATAAACAATTTTTAATTAGACCCGATCTTGAATATTTTCGACCACCAACAAACTAAATTATACTACGATATTTTCAAATAATCATTGACTTTGTTTATAAACTAAAGAAATTTGAGTTTTTATTAATGGCAAAAACATTTATAATTTTCACCAATTACCTACCTATTTTCATTACCATAAATTAGTAATGTATATTATTATGTATATCTTATCCGATTATTTCAATAGATACAATATACCGTTTTCACCGTGTACCAAAGTAATAATAAAGGCAATATCATCCTTGAGTTATTATAATAATTCCTTGCGATAATATGACTTTGACTCAAATTCAAATCATGAAATTTCAAATTAAAATTTTCTAGAAGTGTTAATATAATAACAATCTAACGAGTACCTACATATTAACATGTTGATTGTAATATATATTATATCTAATTAATTAAAACTAAAAACTAACACTAAATAATGCTAAAATAAAAACTAAAATAAATCTAAAAAATTGGGGCCCCTGGGCCTGGTTCTCGCTGTATAGCAATGCTGATGTGTTGTGCGAGGAAGCTGCCAACTCTACGATCACCAGTGGAGTCGACCAATTTTTTGGAAATTTCTTTGTTCGCGATGGGACCAAGGGTCTCGACGCCAAATAGTAAAAATATATATTCGATGCCGAGACC
The DNA here is from genome assembly GCA_945859575.2 of Herminia tarsipennalis. Classification (NCBI taxonomy): domain Eukaryota; kingdom Metazoa; phylum Arthropoda; class Insecta; order Lepidoptera; family Erebidae; genus Herminia; species Herminia tarsipennalis. The sequence continues at coordinate 24,059,895 of OX243844.2, forward strand.
TCTTTAATTTAGAATTTTCAAATTTTCGGCCGCTTTAGTTGCCGCCCCAGCTTGAACGCTGGTTGCGTGGGGATAGAAAGGAGGAAATGTGTCTATAGACGTGGTGTCCCACACAAGCACTCCTCTCATACTCCATGGAATCAGTGACATCCCATCTTGCCATCGTCCCTGGCTAAGCTAAGTTCCAACAGAGTTGGTGCGTTTAGCGAAACAAGAGACCGACGGATTATATCATTCAGGGCGGTGTGTCTAGGAAAACCGCCGGCACTCTTTTGGCAAGAAAGCCCATAGTGTTCCAGTTGGTCGACCTAACTGCCGCAAGGGCAACGGTGCAGAGATTATATGCGCAGCCTTAAGCGCAGACTGATAGCAAGCCACAGGATGTCAGGCTCCAAAAATATGCCACGCGACGGGTAAGCACAAAGCCATTCACTGGATTCTCTGGAGCCAGAAGCCATCAGTCTAGCGCGCTCAGTACCACAACTCCCGTCCAGCAGAGTGTTATAACAAAGTTGGCACAAAACATCATCCCAGCTTCTTTGGAAATTTGAATGGTTAGGAAAAACCTTACCTGGGCATGCTGAAGACCAAGCTTTCTTAGCTTCCTCCAAGCCCGTAGTTTCTTATCAAGTATCTTATTGTTTGAGTGCAGGATTTTACCAATAAGACTAGCTGTGCTGTAGACAGAAGACAAGCTGGTAAGGAGATACTAGAAATTTTGCGGTTCCCTAATCCACTTTGGTGGAAAGGATACCTATGCCTGGATCCAGGTCGTATCGCTAAGCTGTATGTTCAAAATTGAGTCTAAAGTTGACCTCAACAGGTCGTCCAGTGTTGTCAGCAAATTTTGACATTACAATAGGGGACAGCAGCGAAGAACATAAGTTGATTTTGGTACAAAAAGGCTGAATTTTAGTAAAGTTACATCATAATGCAAGCTTATGTCAAGAAGGCGATTTGAGAAATTTTTAAATTTTGAAAAGTAAAAATACCGGAAATGAGTCTTCTAAAACGGGGGACCCAAGGAGGCCAAGTGAGTCTTTGGTTACTATATTGATGTTTTTTGAGTTAAATTATAAATATAATTATATTATATATACATTATGAAAACGCTTGAACTAATATACATCAAACCAAGCTAAAAACCAACTCAAACAATCTAGTATTCCATTGAAACTAGATTCCCTAAATTTAGACGTTAAAGTTAGAACGCGTTTTATTTACGTAAGACATTTAAAACTAAGCGCTAATTTAAGACGTATTTCAAGTTCCAACAAAGTTTAATGTTTTGCCATTACTGACCTTAATCTACTCGAAACAAAAATTAACAGTAAAAAGCAAAACAACGCTCAATTCAATTTCTATCAGCATCAAGACAATCTGAAACTTCTTAAAAGACAGCCAAAATTACTGATAAGGCTGTTTTAGGTACATTACAACTTGACAAATCTTCGACGGTCTCAGTTATGAATTAAATAGGGTACTTTCGGTAGTGAACAATAAATAATGAAATCGATAAAAAATAAAATTAATGTAGAAATAACATAATGAATTTAAGTCAAAAATTAGCACGGTTGTTTTATAAAATTAAATGTTGGTATTTTTTATCAGTATACCATGTGACATAAAACACGAGCCGCCATCGTGTGACGTAAAAAAGGCAAAACCCAATTCGCTGTCATCTGTCACTCCTGTGTCTGAAACTGTCAGCGGAAAATGGCGCAACCTAGTGTTCTCGGAATATAAATAACTAGCGGACGCCTCGCGATTTCACCCGTGTAGTTTCCGTTTCTGTGGGAACACAGGGATAAAAACCTTTGTCAGCCGGGAATAGTATTCGCAACGGTGAAAGAATTTTTGAAACCGGTTCAGTAGTTCTTAAGTTTATTCGTTACATACAAAAATAGAAATCTTTTCTCTTTATAATGTGAGTATTACATCACACTATATATAATATTATAAAGGCGAAATTTCGTGAGTATGTGAGTATATATGTTTGTTACTTCTTCACGTCTAAACGGCTGGAGCGATTTTAATACAATTTGGTATGGAGTTAGCTGTCATTCTAGATTAACGCATAGGCTAATAAGCCGCGGGTAATACAGTGGGCCATAGCTAGTAGAGTATAGATATAGATGATTACGTTGCTTTATAAGCCAGCATAGAAGACATTGCCGATGACACTGACTAACTCCAATCCGATTGGTATATACCGATATGACGTTACAAACATGGCAGACAGTGACTATGCGGCAATAAAATATGTTTAAATTTTAATGTAATTTTAAAGCAGGAAAACGTTAATGTAATGTTTTTGTGGGTTTTTATTAGAGAAACCAACATTTTAAAGTATTGTTTTAAATAGAGTAAAATACCCTATTGTTTTATTGCAGATGAGGATTAGCTTGATTCGTTTAATGTTGGAGCTTTAGAACAGACTCATTTTATTCAAACTTGTGGCAAAGACTGCGTACAACTTCACTTTTAAATGCGTTAAAGATCCCGGAAGCCGTAACGCGGTAACTTGAATAGCTTTGCGGACTGAACATACCAACACTGTTGTTTTATATTTTTTGTAAATAAAACTGCATAGAAAAGTCATTTGGCTCCACTTTTATGACGCAGTTTGTATTTAAACAAATCTAAAAATATTCCAAAAAAAGTGACACCAAAATGCCCCAAAAAAACAATACTAAATAAAACATTCTATTATGAGACTTTGTTTAGTAGTTTGTCCATTGTTTCAACAAAAAGATATTGATGTACCTACTTATTTCGAAACCACATATGTGCCTAAGTTAATCAGACAAGTGTCAATACTTTTTTTTTGCGTATAATTGTGTATATATGCATTACGTTGTTTAAAATATTTTATAGCTTAAAAATTCGTGTACTGAGTAGAAACAATTTTCAGTGATGCACACAGTTGTTTTTTAAATTGTATAAGTGGAAGATCCGTTAGACCTTGAGGTCGATGGTTATATAGTCTTAATACATAATACATAATTGTTTCTGTTGCATATTTCAGTGTTGGTATAATGTATTTGTTAACACTAGTTTATTCGGAAATCTTGTGTTGAAATTACAAACAGTTTTTTTTTAGTTGTGAACAAATCGGGATTTAGTTTTACAAATAACTACTGCAGCTTTCAATTAAGTACCTAGACCGGCCATAAGTTCTGTTACAGATGAAAATGCATTTTATTTAATGAAGTAATGTAATATTATTAAAACTTTTATGTACATATTTATTTAAGTCTGAGCAAAAAGAAAAACAATATTCTTTTCAAAATGACCACCTTTGGCTTCAATACAGACCTTTAATCTGTCTGGCTACGAATCTATGGAATTACGCACTGTTTCCATGGGAAATTTCGCCACTGCTTACTCCAGAGAATTTTTAAGAGACTCAATGTTGCCGTGTCGTGGAGAGCAAGCCATGTCCTCTAAAACTGACCATAATTTGTAGTCCAAAGGGTTGAGGTCTGGGCTAGATGAGGGCCAGTCTTCAGTCTTAAAGTCCGGAACGTTGGTTTCAAGCCAGGCCTGGGTAGTTCGTGCCTTGTGATCAGGTGCAGAGTCCTGCTAGAAAATTCACGGCACATTTTAAAAAAATCCACTGCTGAGAGTTTTCACAACACGATCCAAGTCTCTTGATGCACTTTGACTAAAGTTTTCACTCCTTTTTCACAAAAATGTAGCTTTGTGACGCTTTGATAAGACACGCCCCACCAAACCATCACTGACGCAGGATGGTGACCACGCTGTACCTTTCCGACCACTTGAGCAGCTTCTTTAGAACTGTGAGCGTACATTTTACCATTTTGCCATATTTCTGTGCCCTTCACCTGCGTATCGCGACAAAAGGCGTTTTGATTTGAGTCAGGGCATGTTCTGTATATCGACGATATGCACCGAGCTCAGGTCTTGTTTTATAATACGCGACAGAGTTCTAGCGGGAATCTTCATTTCTCACCATAAGATTTTTTGCTTCCTTATGGGATTTCGACGAATTCTGGCTTTAACAGTATTAACAGCCTTTGTAGTTAACTGGCTGTAACAGCACGCGGCTGATTTGCCGCGGCTTTTATGATCTTCGACAAAGGAAGTGTTATTGTATCTGTTGATAGTACGATATACGAACATACGGCTGATACCAAGCTTTTGAAGTGTCTGGAATATGACCGACGGCTATCAAGAACTTTAAATTATTCACGCGATTAAGACCCGTAGTATGTATAATTTTATAATGTGTACAAATCACGAAAGTTTATTAACATTTATACCATCCACCGTCAGTATTTGGGACTTATTTTATTTTCACAAAGCTTTTGGATATTGAAGCCATCAGTAGTTGGCGCTGAGTATATAGTTTTCAACATATTTACACAGAAGTTATTTCATTTAACGCGAATAAAGTCACGGTCACAGTTGGTTCTCAATATAATTATTCTAACCTGCAGATAGATACTAATGTGTTGTAATAAAACATAGAATTGATCTTAGATAGTTTGGTGTCAAAGATAGGAGATAAGGTCGCGGTCGGTCAATCTGTTGGAGTGGTATTGGTAGATATCTAGATCTGATCATCAATCTGAAGATATAATCATAATTTACGATACAATAGCTGGAGGACCAGACAGATAATGCAATACTAAACTGGTAGAGATGATAATGTTCAATAAAATTGTTCAGTTATTTAATTTTTGAAGTACGAGTAGGTGCAATGAAAAAGTAGTTTTTGTTATATTCAGTACCAATTTCAAAATGTTTATTATATTTTATACTTGCCTATATTATTTGTTGCTTTTTGGTTACTTTGTTTTTGAAGATGATTGCTTTGATTTTTTGTCAAAAGTTTTTATTTCTCACTTTTAAGTGAGAAATAAATTAAAATAATTCGGCAACAACCTAAGTTCAGTTCAGTTCCTTTGACAATATATTGCTTTACCCGATGCAGTGCCTTTGATTGTTGAGGAGTTGGTGGATACCATGTAATTAAGCTGATGGTGAAGTTTCATGAATTCATGATATCACCATTAGCTTTAATACATGGTATAATAATAATATGACGTGCATTAAGTGCTAATACCATATTAAGGTAATCGAATTGCAAGCCATCAAATATTTAATAGTTCCGCTGGTCATCTGTAGTCTTAATCATTAGTTTTACTTCACCAATTAGTGCTTTTTGAAAGTAAATGCATGCCTTTAATATTTGAAGAGTTCCCTCAATTTCTTATCCTGAATTGATGACAATGGGACCCCTTTCAAATAAAAAAAATATTTTTTCAAATCAGTTCAGCCGTCTACTAGTCATCGGTGAACATACCTACATAAAAATGATGAACATAGAACCTCCTCCTTTTTTGAAGTCCGTTTAAAATAGACGACAATAATACTATACAGAGCAAAAAAAATAAAGAAAAAGGTGTAACTTAGACGTGGACTTATTTTAACAATTCAAAGCACATGATTTGATGACTGGCTGAATTAATTTGGATGAAATTTGGCACAGTGATTGTAGTCTGAAATAGCACATAGATTATGTTTCTATCCTGGAAAAATGAACGGTTCTAAAGTCATAGATTTGTTATTCAATATTTCCATGCACTCACTGTAAAATTATCACTCACTGGCTATTAATTCAAAAGCTTACTGAAAAGGTAAATACTTACGAAAAATACAAAGAACAGGAAAAAAACAAATAAGAGTACAAGTACACTTCAAAGTGTCTGTTATCCCTTTTACCAACACCGTAACCGATATTTACCCTATCATACATACGAAACGATGACGTTATAAACATTCAAAACCCATTACCACGTAATACTATGAAACTTTCACCACAAACAATACGGCCTCAGCATACAAAAGACGGCGATCACTCTCTAATATCCAATACCTTTACAAATTAAGGTATGAAAGGTCTGCCAATGATTCTTGAACGACATTCATTAATGGGCTATAAACAAAATCCTTTCGGGTCGAACAAGACTTAAAATGGGTATTATTAAAGTGCAGAGTTTGGAGAAGTTTTCGATATCTTCGTCGTTCATTGCGTTTTTAGCATCAGCAATTTTGTTTTATTTCGAAGCAAAGCAGCGGCGTATTATGTCTTGGAAAATAAACTGAGTTCAGTTTTGTAGCCACTTAGATCTTGTGTTGGCAAAATCTTGTGCTTTTGGTACAAATAATGGAGTTTTCAGGAATCAAAATTGCTTTACAAATTAATTAGACATACCTAATGTCTAATTAATTTGTAAAGAAATTTTGATTTTTGACCTGAGTTAAAGGTATTCAGTTTCAGTATTAGTTGCTCGGCTATCTTTATTAACATATTTAATTACTGTAAGTAAGAGAGCAAGCATCGTTTTAAGTAAATTTTTTGAGCTTATTCTTAACATGGATAGAGATCATAATAGAATGACTGTTTTAATTTTTTTTTTGTCTGTTAAGCAATATTTTATTTATAGCATCAAACTCTGATTCAACAAAAATAATGTATTTGTGAAGTCAACATTACGTAAGTCTCATTTGTTCTATGAATTTATGTAACAATAATGTAAGAAACAATAATTAGACTTGTTAAATCAATTTCAAAACTAAAACGGTTTGATATTGTATAGTTACGCTTTATAATTTTATTCTTAGTTACTTTTTCTTCAAAAACTTAGTTAACTTTAAATAAGTTAGTATAATAAAAATTAAATTCCAATCTCACTAAATGAAATTTTTAACCTAAAACTGTAACCTCCTCGAAGCTGGTTTTATTATTAACGAGCTGACCCGTGCAACTCATCTGAGTTAATTTTTCCTGTTTTTGCAACATTTTTCATCGCTGCTCCGTTCCTAGTGGTCGAAATGTAATTTTATATAGCCTATAGCCTTTCTCTATAAATTGGCTGACTCCAACAATAAATATACAATATTTTTTCAATTCGGATCACAAGTTCCCGAGAAACACTGGCCGGTTGAGTAAAATTATTTCTGTAAAGAAAAACTTGATGATTTTAAAAGAGTGTCCTATGAGTTTCTTGGCAGCTTCTTCTCATGAGCTTTATACTTGAAACTGTCGCCTAACTTAATTAACACTTTTATTCTATTATTATGCATTAATTTGACGTTTTCAATCAGTCATTGATTTGGTGTTACGAAATAAAGATATTTGCGTTTGCGTTTGCGCGTTTAAATGCAATCTCATCCCTAGACAAAATAGCCTAAGTTTATTGTGTTTAAGATTTTTGTTGAGTATGTTAGCATTTATTGTTATGCATTATGTTTTTGACTGCCTTTGTGGCGCTGTGGGAGTGTATCCGACTGCTACGCAAGAGGTCGTGGGTTCGATCCCCACCCAGGATAAAACTTTGTGTGATGAGCACGATGGTTTATTCTGTGTCTGGGTGTTATTTATCTATAATATGTATGTATTTAGAAATATATAAGTATGTTTATCAGTTGTCTGGTTTCCATAGTACAAGCTCTGCTTAGTTTGGGATCAGATAGCGTTGTGTGAGTTGTCCCAAGATATTATTATTATTATTATTATTAGATATTATGTGTTTGACGCGTATGCTTATATGTCCCTATGTCTGTTATAGATCCTCTATAGCTCAACCGATTTTAATAAAAGATACGTCATTAGATTCAATTTAATAACGCGAGTGTCACTCAGTACATAAAATTCTTAAAAAATCTTAATGGCTGATTTTATGTGCTTTAACGTGCGGTTTATAACATCTGCATAATCATGTATTTATTTAGTTATCCTTATTTTATAAACGATTACACTCACCAAACACACTGGTTCATTCAGTAAAATTTAATTTTGTAAAGAAAAACTTGATGATTTTAAAAGAGTGGCACATGAGTTTCTTGGCAGCTTCTTCTCATGAGCTTTACACTTGGAACTGCCACCTAACCTCATTTTGTTTTTTTTTTTTTTTCAAACATTCATAATTTTATAAAATTTTAATTTGACGTTTTCAAATAATCATTAACCTGATTTTACGAAATAAAGATATTTGACTTTGACTTTGACTTTGCAAAAGAGCAGGATCATTCCCTACATCCTTGAAATTAAGTAAGGCGTCACCTCTGTTTGATAATTACAGGTCAGTCTCGATTTTACCGACTGTGGCGAAGATATTCGAGAATGAATTAAGTTCGCGGTTAACCAAGTTCCTATCTAAGACAGAAGCCCTCTCAGATTGCCAATATACGTACAGCGAAGGTCGCTTGACCACCTCTTTAGTTCGTGAACTCATCAGACAAGTGCTGTATGCGCGTGAGTGCAAAAAGCAAATCGCTGTTATCTGCTGCGACCTATCGAAAGCATTCGATATTGCGGACCGCAGCGTGCTTACTGTTAAACTGTGGCATTACGGTGTGTATCGCACATCGCATACATTGATGACAGACTTGTTGTGCGACAGAGAGTGAAGAGAGTTCAGATCCCATAAAGACAGAGATGGAAGTAGCTCAGGGTTCGTCGGTCTCACACATACTTTTTTCACTGCTGCTAACCGACTTGCCTGACGCTGTGATTGACGTATAAGTCTACATGTATGTTGATGATGTTGCAGCTGTAGTGTCGGCAGAGTCAGTGGATCAATAAGAACAGAAACTGAACCAGACCGCGAATCAACCAATAAATTTGAGAAAAACTAACTACAGCCATTTCGTTCTGTCAGGAAGGTCAGCAAGACAAATGACCGTATCTGCCGATGGAGTGATCCTATCTCAGGTGAAGATTACTACCTTTCTTGGGTTTGAGGTTAATGCGTGCCTAAAGTGGAAAATCAAAGTTCAAGTGAAGATGGAACTTAGTATCACTACAAATTTTGTTGTGCCAAGATGGAAACTACTGATTCATGTGGACATTAATATATACTTTCAGAAAAAACAACAATGATTTACCTAATTTGCCGGGTTTAATTTTAATGGGTGGATGAACTGCGAAAATCAATCAATATTTATATACATTTTTTTTTAAATAGGACAGAACTATGATATTGCGTATTAATTATGTATGTATTAAGTATGTACACATGATGTGTAACACTAGTTTATGGCTATGAATTCGGCTTTGCAGTGATATATAATCCGAGTCTCTATCTCACAATCACTTCACGATTGGCACAAATAGTACGAGTCTCTGTCTCACAAAATATTTCTGATTGTTACTATATATATGGAGTCTCTATCTCAAACTCACGTAATATAACCACAATATCATACACAACACGAGAAATAACAAAAGCTATTTGTTATTAAGCTTTAAACTGTTTTCTTATGCGCCAGCGCCAAACAAGCATTAAGCACAGACAAACAAGTGACATTACATTTCAGTGTTGCCATAACTATCCTATACAAATCGTTTTTTTTTTTTATCATAATTCATTACTATGTTCTTATTTTTAAACGCGCCAGTTCAATCTAAAGGTATCAAAGAATATGTTTTCGTTTTTGAAATAAAGTATGGTGTATGAATATTATCGTTCCTTACATTCAAACGGTGCAACAAATATTAAAGTATTTATAATTATAATATAATTATAAGAACCAACCTAATTAATGACTACACCGTTAAAAATGACTTTATACGAAAAAATACTAAATAAATAAACTGAAAGACTAATATTTTCGTTTTATTAATCCGGCAAATGTGAGACTCCATAACATATAAAAATGTTTTAATTAGAAACAAGAATTATATATATTTCTATTTTGATTATTTGTTTTTTTTTTATTATTATTCTGTTTATTATTATATAAAATTAGTGATTGATTCTGGAATTAATATTGAAATGAGTTATATTTAATTATTCTTAAACATGACATGTAAGAATCCCTTACCAATAAATAAATATACAAATATTCATTTGACAGAACACCGAACAAACGAATTTATTCTGGTCGAGATCAAGTCACCCATGAAGCTCAGCACCACTTGCTTCCACAGGAGTCTCAAGTTCCTTGCCCACATTGTCAGAAAGAAAGGTGACAACCTGAATCTGATGGTTACGGGCAAAGTGAGTGGAAAAATATATCGGTCTGCGATGCCATCCACACTGCCGAAGATAGGATGAACTGGCGAAAAATGGTCAAGGAGAAGGTTGTTTGCACTGGCCAGGAGGAGAATTTCCTTTGTTTTATTTATTATTTTTCACGTAAATTAAGCATCAGTTGATGTATTACTCAGCTCCGATATTTTTTGAGGCAAAAATTATTATACATATATGATTTCTCAAAACAGCACTAGGACTACTAAAGTCCTTCGTAGCCGCTAAAATCTCCGCTAAAAACTCAAACCCCTTAATTTTAAAGGGTCTATCCAAACCATTGGCGGCCAAAAATTGGAGCTACATCTAGTGCTACTCGTATCAATAAATCGGACTGTACCTATAGTACGTAGGGAAATAACAGTTTAGGGTCTTGATGCCTTTGATAAATTTATGTTAAATGTTGAAACATTTTCCATCCTAATTAGCACCCCGATGACGGGCATAACGTTTGACGCCAGAAAACACCACCATACTAGTTGAAGTTAGTTACTAACTTGCAACTGACATTGACAAACTGTTGGTGAACTAATCCTAACAGATTGTCCGTACTACCCAGCTGGTAATTAATTATACAAATTGACTATTCTACTGATGACGTATTCAGTGCTACGGAGTATGCTAATGATAATTTGAATAGGTATTTATTTTAAAACTTCATAAATGCGAATAAATAATATATATTTTCAGCTTTCAGTAACATAGCTTATTTGTCAAAATAACACGTTAACGTTAATTCTATCATCAACACTGACCCCAGTGTTGTGTTAAAAGTCAATTTATTGATACAGGCGAGTATCGCAATTTACAATGTTTGAAAAAATGTGGAAATCAAGCCCACTACCTCTTGCACGGCAGTCGCACATCCCATCGCGCCATCGAGGCAGCACTTTAAAAACATAATTATTAAAAAAAATACGAACACGTATTAGTATTAGGTTCTGGCTTTTTATTCAAGTTTACTTTTCACGTACCGCTTCTTACCCTTTAACCTATAAAATACTTTACCTTACTTACTTACGCTTACTTTGTCATTCATTGTGTACTTATAAAAACTCTGTGCTATCTCTTTTGTCTGTTTTTGTCAACTGATGAACTTTCGAACTTCAATCAAAATCTTTGTAACTCAATACTTTGAGTTTATCAAAGATATTTCTCAATATACTGATCACACATCTTGTTTTTGACTAAAAGTAATCTCGTAATGGTTTGGTAACATGGAATTTCTTTTGCTATCGTGATTTTGATTGGCCTGCAGAGTTTTTTTACAACGTCAAATATTTTCACCGTACCACCACACTATTTGTTTAAGTAATAACTTTTATTACCACACTTGTTTACATTTATTTTTGGAGATGTTACTCCGACAAAAAGCTAGGAACGAATTTCCGTGTTTACATGACCCGTGATCTCAAGTCCACACACCAATGGACGGCCGTTCTTGCGCGATGTACGAAGTGTCAAAGTGAATGACAGTTGAGTCAATACACTGTCTGATTATGCGAACACGGTCAATAATAATAATTGTAATATTAAATAAATGCTTATATGTTAACAATGTTCTATTCTACAAACTATTAGCGAATTTTACAATAAAAAAGCTAACAGTCAGTAAAAAAAAATTTATATTTTTTTTCTGTCGGTAAAAATATTAAAATTATCAAGATCAGGCGAGGGTACTTCAAACGGGGCTTTTTAAACTACGCTCGCCTGATCTTGATAATTCTCTTGATAAGCCTCACGGAGACATTGCTAAGCTGTCATCAGTCGATCCGTGAACACGATCGGTGCAATTCGATCAAAACGACGCGTAAATAAATAGTTTCGTACCTTTAAATATTTCACGCGATTATGTCCCGTTATTATGTCCCGTTTATTCTCATATGTGTAATCATCGCAAAAAATAATTCTTGAGAAAATAGCCTGAAAAGCAATACCACAAATAAATAAAAAATGAGGGTTTTTTTGCAAAGAGTTTGGCAGTAGAATAGTGTTATAACAAAAAATCGTGACAGAACAAACTAATGGTGCTAGCTACTAGTTCTAGTTGGCACACTACCTAGGAATGGCTTTATACTGAATTGACCTTATAGCGTAACTTTTAAACATCAAACTTGAAAAAAAATTAAGTGAAGTTCAGATAAAACATACTTAGACATAATATCCGATGCGACGTTTTAGATTGCAAGTTTAGAATTCTGAAAAATATTCAAAACCATCTAGTTCACCGTAAACAGAGTTGGTAAAGAAAAGAGCTAGCAAAGTTTTCTTTGCTCGTAGCGTAGTTAACGCTTCGTTCCTTTTGCACCATCCACCTGACAACATAATCTCGGAAAAAACTCGTTTCTGTAAACGATATAATTATTATTAAAGTAGTGCCCAACAGTTTCCTACGATGCAAAAAAAAATTAAAGAGTTTTAGACTAATAGATTACGTTACCATTATGGAAAATTGCCGTAATTTTGAATAAACTCCGGCAGTTCTATGTTACATTTTGTAACGTTGTTATTGAAACTACACTACGGTTACCAGGAATCAATGAATATCAGTCATATGTGTACAGCAGTTATTTTGAATTGCTCGCTGTGAAAGTCGAAGAGCATAGTCTGAAAGCTTTAGAGTGTCGAAATACAGTTCTTAACACGACTCGTCCAGATGGATTTCCAAGCACCATAAAAACACTCCTCGTCATAAATTCGAAAAATTCTGGCGAAAATAATTACAACACAAAAGAAAATTCTTCATTTTTCTTACAATTGTCTCTTGCCCTTTCATCTTTGGCGACCTTGACCTCTTAATATCGTCTCGTTATGTATAATTTGTCTCGACTTCAGCCCGAATATTCAGTTCCAGTGATGTGTAACTTAATGTAATTTATTACTGCCGTATCTGTATAGTGGTTGTTTAAGAAATGTACTGCTTTAACAGCAGAGTTAAACGCTTTATGTCTTAGACATGAATGAATGAATCAATTAATTTATGAAACCTGAAACATCAACTAAAACAATACAATAGAAAAAGAAAGCTGTAGTGTTTTGCAAAATGTAATGTCAAAAGCAGTTCCTGTAACATTATCATCAATATTTTATTTTATTTTAAAACGCGTTACGGAATCAAATTCGTATTTTTAAATAGCTACAGAAACCAGCAAAATCTTAAAGACAATGAAACAATATGACATCAAAACTCGTTTCATTTCCAAAATGTATAAACGAGACTTCAAAGGCAGTCCAAATTTCCATACTGTTTGGTTCGTTAGCATTGACTTAGAGCCGTCTGAAAACCTCGTCAGCGTTGTCCTTTGATTGGCAAAATACATCGCGCACATGAGAATACCAGCTAAATTCTCCATGTCATTTTAAATACTACTTGTATTTGGATACATTATTTACTGCACTCTATCAAATTATGTGTGAGAAATGTAAGGCAACATTCATGGGAAATTATAAAATTCTGATTCTAAATACTCGTATTTATCCATTACTGTGGTATTGTGGTATTGTTTGAACGTTTCTCATTTTGAACCTAATAGGCTCTTTTTAGAAGAAAATCTAATACTGAAAACGTGTACTGTGAGCTACAAAAGTTGATGACTACATACAAATTTACATTAAAACAATCCATAAGTAATAGTCGAAATAAAATAATCTGGTGATCAGTAAGTTACAATGAAGCGTTAACACCCAGCAGCGGATTTGCCCTAAGGCTTAATAGGCCTGGAAAAAGAGCGGCCAGATCATAGGGGCGGTCAACAGTGAAAAAAATAATGTAACATAAGCTGGGCAAATGTCCGGCAAATTTTAAGGCGCGAGGGGCACCCACCCACCGCTTTAGGGAAAATGGTAAAACAGTGCATATCAAAAATCATTTTCAACATTTTCGCTTTTGATATACTTTTTTTTATTATAATTGTATTAGGGTGGAACTAAATTATAATGCAGTATTATTTCATATTTGATTGAAAATGTACTTGTTACAATGCCTCGAACAATATTGCTTTTGTAACGTTGACAGCGTTCACTTCGTATTTTTAAAAGTGATTTAACAGATATAAAGTATCATACATTTTTAAAATGCCTATTATCTGCTGATTACTATTTAATATATTTTTTAATTTCTTCAGAAAGTTTACCTACCTACCTAAATAATTGTAATTTAAGCTAACGTAAAGAAAGGTTTTTTAAACTCCACGGGGACTTTTAACTGTTTCCTAAATCTGCCTAAATGGAAAATTTAATGTTAATTCAAAGCTTAGCAATGTACTAAAAACATAATTAAAAATTGACTGCAGAAACGTGCGGTTTGAAAGTTATGGATAGGAATATGATTTAAAATTTGAAAACAGAATAGAATAGAATGCATTTATTTGTCCAAATATGAAAATCACTATCAATTATGGTTTCGACTGACTGACTTTTTCATCAAAAGTTTGTGGGATATTTGGTATTGTACTATTCAAATTAATTGATTAATTAAGAGTTATAGTAATGCACTCATTACGTGTGCTTGAAATGTATATATATTTTTTTATTAAAAATTCAACGTAGTAATTATATTAAATATATTCTGTTTAACTGTCTTAAAGTTAATTACTTTAATTTTTAACTGTTTAAAATGTCTTATTTCAAGTGTAGGTTCTAATGAACCAAACAATATGGGAGGAGAAAAATCTAGGGTGCCTATATCAACTGTTTTTAAAGAAAATTATTAAGTCTTAAGAATATATGCTTCATTATCAGTATCATTTCTAACCTTTTAGGAAGCGGGAAATACAGTCATGTAAAAATATATCTTCGTAGCCTTCAACACATCCGTACTAACAGCTAATATATATGGTTTCTTTTAGTTTTAGGTTAGAAAAGCAACTAGTTTAGAAAAAATTGCTACGTAACGGCATGCTTGCAAAAATTACTTTGAGATTTCATGCCAAAGCCTACTGTGATTTTATGTTTTGGGAACCCGTGTGGAAAATACTGATCTTAATATTCCCTGTTGAAATATAAGAAGGCAATTTTCCTTTCTGTTTTAGCTACCGATTTATTATATTTAAGACTTTTACTAATTTCGGTTCCGGCAGGTTTGGTTATTTTTTTGTTACACTATAAATTTATTTAGTCCGTTTTTGATAAAAACTAACAGCATTTTTTCATTTAATAGAGAGATATCTAAATTATCATAATCATTAAACTTTATATGGGTAGGAAGGGTAGGAACATCGAAGGATTTTCGATACTATAATATCGATTACAGTTAGTTCTCGGTATGATAAAGAAGTTTTATCATGTTCACATTGCAAATACAATCTTTGATTTCTTCGAGATTGATCGTGACTTGAATGGAATTTGACCGGAACTTGGCTGTTGGGGCTCCCACCGCCTGCCTATCACCCTAACGGGCCGCCTGTCGTCCTGAATCTGCATAGTCCACACATTATAGTGATAATTGGCTATTAGAAATGGTTAAAAACCGGCTCTGGGTATGTATGTGAGCACTAGCTGGAGTTGCAGACCGTAAGATCAAGCACCCGCAGTGGCCTGTGACGTCTTCATACTCGCTGAATGGTTGCCGGCCTACTTGCTAGTGTTGTTCGATTATTGTGGACTGTCCGGCCGATACCTGACGACGCAGATTGCATCGGGCAGCAAGCGCACACAATATGGTTTGGATCGGCTATCACTTCAAAACCTTTAATAGACCTGTTAGTCTGTGGTCTGTTACGATTAACTCACAGACTGATATCCACCGGCGGCCTTGTAGCGTGTGGGAGCCTTTAAAGTATGATGAATGAATGCACAACATGTGATTTACACTATAGTTTCACTGATCTATAAAATTCCTGCTTTTTTTAACCGACTGCAAAAAAGAGGAGGTTCTCAATTAGGATGTTTTGAGGTATGTTTGGGCATCATTTCGACATTTGAAGACAGATTTTGAAAATTCTTTTAATTTTTTTGTTACACTTTGAAGGAAGTTTATACCGAAAAATTAAGTTAGATCTTTACAAAATTAATGTGAGACCACCCATATTGATTTTGTAAAGATTCGATGATGAGTTTTGGAGGCAGACGACGAAACTTCTCTATGTCGGTTGTATATTCGTTTGTAAAACAGTTTTTTATTAGGTTGAATGGTTTTGGTGGTTTAGACAACGTCCAAAACTGGTTACTTGTCATATTTTTTTTCAGTCTAGAACATTTTTTAAAAAAAATTTGAATAATGTTTTTCATGTCCTCAAAGCCTCTAACCGTCTGATAGTCATGAATTTATCAACGCAACGTGAATGGAATATCAACCAATCTCGATGATTGCGGTGGAAACAATATTATAAAAAGCTTTGGTTTGGTTATAACGAAATTGTGACTTTAATTGTAAATTTATAATAATTATCTATTTCCAATTTCATTACCCGGAATTTTTAAATTGATAACTACTCGTACTAACGTTATCATGCATAAACCCTTAGTCAGAGACATTTTCTACATTATATAATTAGAGACTCACACAAAGTTCTATCCCGCTTTTTAATTCGCAGTTATTGGTCATCATTTTGTCAATTAAAGTGATAAAAAGGTCTTGGAAGCACAAACCGTACAAAAGAAAGTTTAGTAAGATAGGTAATATTAACAGAACTCTTTCTATCAACAAACCTTTAACTGAAGAAACAGCAAACATATAAAGCAAATTTTTCAATCCTTCCTGCGCCCAAGGCACTCTGCCTTAAAACCAACTATATCAAGTCTCAACATGATTTATGTTAATCAGAGTAGCGCCACCTTGTGAAACAGATTGGGTATTAATAATAGATCAACCGTTGTACTGGCGCACTGGATATGCTCAAGGAAAATGTGTGAAGACGAATTGATTTGGGTGTTATCCCTTCAATATAAAGTTATTGGATTATAGTTTTGCTTATTCGTTTGAGAAATGATGAGGGATCGAAGGTTAAATTTGTGATTTTGGTACGTAAAACAAATATTATTTTGTTATTTCTGAGTATTTTTATATTCTGAGTGACTTTAAGTAACTTTGCAACTGTCAGGTCCTGAGTGTCTTGACATCACAAATCCCTTAATATTTATCCAAGTCTACTTTGTGTCTGTGATTTGTATGTTTTTTTTATAATAAAAAAATATACACCCCCGTGGAATTTGGAGGCAGAAGTGCTCGCCGAAGTGTATCGGCGTGCGGTGGCTTTTCGGGCAGAGGGTTCGGTGGTCATGGCCCGGTGGCAGGACGGGCTGGAGACTCCACGGGTAGGTGTTCTAACCGTAGAGGCGAGGCGTTTCGGCCGGTCCTGGTTGAGTGGGCTGGGCAGCAGCACGGGTCCCTTTCCTTCCGGTCGGTACAGGTCCTTTCTGGGCACGGGTGTTTCGGGAAGTACCTGCAAACGTTGGCTAGGAGGGAATCGAGTCCTGCCTGCATCCACTGCGACTATGGTGAGGACTCGGCGCAGCGCACCCTCCAGCATTGTCCTGTTTGGGAAGGGCAACGTCGGGTTCTCACTGCAGTGGTCGGAAGTGACCTCTCGTTGCCAGCCGTGGCCGTAGGCCTACGGAGTAATCTGCCATTGGCCCGTTTGCGAAGGTAGCGATCGATACGTGGCGGGTTTTTTAGTGGGTGCAAACCCCACACTACCTTCATCGTCTTCCCCGGACGGTGGCGGTCTTTGTCAGGAATTTTTCCCGTCAAAAAAAACAAAAAAAAAAGAGTGGGTTCACGTCGGTAGTATAATGGGTAGGATTCGAATCCGCGACCTCACGATTGCGAGTCGGATGCTTTAGCCTATGTTTTAACCTCTGACCCAAATGAGGAGTGTTATATGTTTAGATTGTATTTATGTACTGTGTGTTGAATTTTTTTATGGCTGTTTTTTACTTCATCATCAACATCATCCGCCTGAAAACATCCACTGCTGAACATAGGCCTCTCCCAAGGACTTCCACGGTTTTCACTTATTTTACCTAATATACACAGTAAATATGGAGAACAGTTTAAACATTTCAGTCAATATCTACTCAATAAAGTGATTCAAAATAGAAAAGTTTAGTGTTCTCAGAAGCAATATTATAGTAAATTAGCCTACTCAAATAAAGATAGGTACTTAAACCCAAAGCTGATTTATTCATTCCAAATATTTAAAAGTTCAAGATATTTGGTTTCAAAGTATTCTCTCCTATTATTTCATCAAAATGCTAAAGTAAGCAGTTACAATGTAATTTATTCGCCAGTGTCAACAGATTTCTGATATGTGTTGTTACTGGCGAAGCCAGGGTGTGGGAGTTAAGGTAATCAAGTCCTCATTTCCGTGTGTTTTTGTCGAAACCCTCAAAAGATCAAGCTCACTATTCTAAAACATTGGGTTCATCAACGAGGTTAAGCCTCTTATCCTCAAAACAGAGTGCTGGATCTGCTACTGCCGTTCGCAGTAAAACAAATACGAGTACCTATCAGGTAAATAGTACTTATAATCACTTACATATACCAACATAAAATTCAACTGTCCGTCGTAAATGTCTAATTCCTGGAAATGTTATACTCCAAATAAGTGGAACAATAACAAGGAAAATAATATAAGAGGTGAAAAATTGCATTTGTTGGAGTTCCGTCAAGTGGAGTTATGGGTATATTTTTTCGCTTTCTTACAAAAGAGAAACAAGTTTTAAAATAACGATTTAAATAGAAATGTTAACTAAAACCGACATATAATAATGCATTATTATGTCATAACCTGGTCTGATCGGAAAAAAGTAAAGACACGTTCTGTCTCTGCTTCTTTGTGAGCGTGAGTTTTGTGAAATGATTTCCACTATAATTAGGATATTTTTGGGACGGTTTATTTTTTTATATTTCCGTTGCGTATTGCCATTGCGTATTTTAAATAAAATAAGCCTATGTGGCTTATTTTATTTAAAATACGCAACTGCCATACGCAAAGAATGACGAAAAACCCCTGTAACGACTGAGTCATCAATCGATATAACAGCTAATGTGATCATTCATCACTAGTTCTAACTTGCTAAAAACAAAAAATCAAAAATACATTAGAGCAGTTATAGATAAAGAAATAGTTAGTTCCACATTGCCTTTAACGGCTATTCCCATCAAAATACCAACGCCATTTATTGCTTCCTCTACTTACCTTCTACCATTTAACTTTGATATTACTACTTTAATTGTTATAGCTTTTGTTCCTTTGCGACTTGAGTGTTCTTAGTAAATCGCCACAACGAGCTCTCTGAACCCAGCATCGCTGTAATCACCTCACCTAGCAGTCGGATTAATATCTACTATCACAGAATCGCTTTGTGACTGGACTGATGTGTTCCGTGATTCCGTGTCTGCTAGTAATAGCTCTGTGTGCGTCAAGATCGTTTTCTGTGAGGATTGCCTACTGTACTCTCCGATATACTGTGGTACTATGGTACGTTGTTAGCATACTGATGACTGCAACATGCATCGCTAGTTTACTGAGAAATGTACCTTACTTATTATTATACAGTGGTGTAATTATTAAAAATGTTGTTCTATAAATCAGAGTAGTTTGACTCACTGTGTTGACTTTGACGAAGTTTGTGAAAAAAGCAGGAAGAAGCTTGGAAAATTACCGCGATTACCAAGAAATGAGCAACAAAATGGGCTAGAAATATTATAAAGTGAAGGCTAACTAGCTCAGTCCGATTTGAACTATTTTAGTTTGCTATAAAAATTCAAGCTACATAAAGTTCTGTAATTGTTTTATATACTTCGATATTAGTTAATAGATTATTTTGATGAATGAACGAGGTGTTTTAACTTTGAACATAATGTTTATTTTAACATAAATCAGATAGTTAATGCTTGAATAATATTCACACAAATTTGCCCAACCATAACATGAATAGATGTAAATCTAACGTAATCTAAATTGCGTTTGATGGTATAACATCAAAAGCCACATGTCACAAAACTTACCTGTATCTGTTTATTATTATGTATCATTTCAAATTCAAATGCGTTTGTTTATTCGCTGTCATTTATAGTAAATTTGACGCAATGCAATCACTTTCTACAATTTTCATCGATTAGAAAACAAATGAAACTTTATAATTATGTTCTGTACCTATTTATTATTAATGTCAGATTATTTATTGCAAATAATAGCTCCTTTTTTAACCGATTTCAAAAAGGTTATGGAATTCATTTTTAGTTTTTTTTTTCGATAGGTGTTTATTTCGAAATGGTCCCATAAAAAATTCATAAAGATCTGAATGATGAGTTTCGAAGATAGACAACGAAACTCTTCACAAAATGCCAGCAAATCAGCCCTGACTGAAGTCGGATATATGTTTTTATTAAAAAAAAAAAAAACTTTGTCTTATATATCTTTAAAAGAGCTCATATAAAGTTCACTTCTAATTAACTGATCATTTAAGTCGATCAATAGCGTTCGTGTATCATTCATCTCGTTGAAGCTTAACAATCAAAACAAGAACAGTATTGGGCGATTCCATCGGTTGTTGTCTTATTATTTTGTTGTAAAAATGATGTATGAAGACACAACACAACAAAAGCATAAAAATATTGTGCACACGCGTCACTCTGCTCACATCGTTACTTATCCAACTTTTTTACACCGCAAACTTTATGAAGTAAATCATCAAACTAAAACTTTTAGGTAAGAATGTTTTTGGATAAGATTATGTAACATATAAGAAGCGGGAAACATGACATTGTGAAACTTGAACATAGTGAAGAGGCGTCCAGATTTATTTAAGGAAACCTTTTGAACACTAAAAGGTTTTGGGTATCTTTCAATAGGCAGCAAAAGGATTGTTTGGTAGGCGTACGTAACTTATCAAGCTATAACGTTATCTTAACTGTAATATAACAGGGTGACTTTGAAATCAGTCGACAAATTAACAGGGGAGACCTATTATACAATTTTTTGCCCAGTAAAATTATAAAAAATATTAAGAGATTTTATGGTCCATCGAAAAAATGTAAATAAAATCATTGAGGAGGTAAGAAATAACCTGAAAAGTGTGTGTAATATCTAAACAAATCAGTTAATCAAATTAACAATTTGGTATGGTATGCATGCGATAGAAAAATTATAATAACCTAGCGATTTTTTTTTCTGAATACACACGAGTTCCCTCCTTGAAGTTTGTCAACTGAATGGAATGTCATCCTGTAGATTTACATACAACACGTGAGTGTTGTAATATTCGTAACATGGACTGCGCGGTTTGTTCCGATAGCAACCACGATGTAAAATATACTACGAAAATAATCCTGTCGACAATTATTTGATTGCTGTTAAAATACCGTCTAATTATCGCTTTCAGTACCTAATCGATATTTTTTTAGAGAAAACCCGCAACCCTGTGTCCTTTATTTGATTGACACAAATACATAATTACCTGAACACAAAGCATATCTAGTCTCGGAACAAAAATTTATGGATCACACAAAGTGGTGTCCCGTGGAGAAATCAAACCAGCAGTAGTCATACATACTCCTATCGTGCCACCGAGGCTGTCAAAATTAGTTGTCATCAATTAATTTTAAAATTGTTTGGTAGTCCACATGATTAATAATCTGACTGTTGACAGTAAATTATGTCAAATGGGTAAACACGTGTTTATAAATTCAAAATAAGAGTGTCAAAATTACCGGTTATGGCGTACCGAAATACTAAAACGCTTTATGCGCAGGGGGTCACAGTTCTAACCTAACCGAATCGATTTAGTGAATTAAATTGTAAGCTGTATGTTACGATTCACAACCGTTTAATCCGTATTATTTTCGCCCAATCAGTATTCTTTTCGCCCAATATATTTTTTATTTGCACGGTTAATAATTCCCCATGTCAAATTATAAAAACGTCACTAATTCAATTTGATGCCACCAACTGAAAGAAAGAAATGAAACTAAAATACCTTTTCCTTGAAACCAGATCTATACTTAAATTATAAAGCTCAAGAGTTGTTGTGAAGAAGTGAGGTATGCCTTTAAATATTTCACGCGATTAAGTCCCGATAATATTTTAAATATTCAGATTTAGAGTTTGTTTGTGTTTTTGAACGCAATAATTTTAAGAGATATTTTATTGTTGGATAGCCAATTTATAGAGAAAGGCTATAGACTATATAACATCACGCTACGACCAATAGGAGCGGAGCAGCAATGAAAAATGTTGGTGAAACGAGGAAAATTTACGCAGACGAAGTTGCGCGGGCCAGCTATATTGTAACATGTGTAAACATCGCGAAAGTTTAAAAACAATTACTCAAGAGTTTATTTGTTTGAACGCGATGATCTCAGGAACTACTTGTTCGAATTTAAAAAACCTTTTTGTTTTGGGTAGCCCATTTATCGAGGATCCCACAATGCCTAAAGACTAAAGTCTTTATTCAGTGCGTCCTACCCGTCATAACATTCTGAGGCGAAACGTGGACACTGACGGTACGGATGGTGCACAAGTTCAAAGTCGCTTAGCGGGCTATGGAAAGGGCTATGCTCCGAAATGAGGTGATTCTAGAGTTGAGACCGCGGCTCGGCAAACGTAGTGTAAGACGCCCTCAGGCCAGGTGGAGTGATGATTTACACAAAACGGCTGGCAGGAGCTGGATGCAAGAAGCCGAAGATAGAACAAAGTGGCCTGCAATTGGAGAGACCTATGTCCAGCAGTGGACTGCAATAGGCTGATGATGATGATGATTTATCGAGAAAGGCTATAATTATAACATCACGCTATGATCAATAAAAGCGGAGCAACAATGAAAAATGTTGCAAAAACGGGGAAAAATAATTTCTTTTGAGAGCTTCCGTTGCGTGTGCTGCGTAAACGGTTAATGTTACACATCAATAATGTATAACAAATTTGTTCCTCTTAAAAAGTTCTAAAAAAAGTCCAAGACCGCAAATGCCCATCTTTTAAAGTTGACCACACCCTCTAAAATAATGCATTTCGTTGTAAAAGTATTCTAATAAACATGGCATTAACCCTTATCCAAATAAATAAGTTACTCATCACAAATATTTAATTTTGAACAAAACATTTGATTTCAATGAATATTTTAGGAGATAACATAGTTTTAAAATCAACATCAATCAGGCGCGGACCCAGAACTTTGTTCAGGGGGTGGCTCAACTGGCCAAGTTTGAGTTGTTCGCATGACTGGAGGGGGGAGGGGGACATTAGATTCAACACTGGTACATCAACCACCACTGCCAAGGGGAGGAATATGCCTGTCAAAACAGATCAGTCCAGTGTCAAAATGTTCATCAATCGAATCTGCTGGGAGACGAGTCAAGTAGCATAAGCCTTTATTTGTACTGTGCGTTTACGGAATGATAGTTCACGGTTACGCGAGGTTATGTGGGCAGGTACGGACAAAGTCCAGCCGGTAGCTCTACGAGGCAAGTTATTAAATTATTTTTGCGAAATAGTATAATAATAATTTTTAAATAAATATGTTTGTTTTTAGGGTTCCGTAGCCTAAATGGAAAAATGAAACCCTGACAGTTTTACCATGTCCGTCCGTCCATCCGCAATTTAGTTCAGAGACTGTTGGTTGAAGGCTGTAATTTTGCATATGAAAAATATTTTTTTTAAAAACATTTTTTTTAGGGTAGGTACCCTTTTATGTAAAGTGTGGATATGATTTTTTTTCTTACCTACCCCATCGTGTGGGGTATCATTAGATAGATTTTTTCAAAAAGTTTAGGAGTTGCAAAGTAAAAGTTTTAGATTTAGAGGTCCATTTGAGAAATATTACGCTTTAAAATGCAGTTTTTTGTTAGAGTCGAGTGTCTCCCTCCGCCTGCCAGCTAAATGGTTGATGTTGGGTATGTGAAAACATTAACGGTAGTAGTATATAATAGCGAAATTAAAAGGAAAACTCTCACCGCTAAGTAGGCTTTATAAGTTCACGAGTAACAGCTGATCAAATGAGAAGTAACAACATTTTCGTACAAATTCCATTGAAAATGATTATTAAGTAGTTATAACGTTGTAATTATGAAACAAAAACTACAGAAAACCCACTTCTCAAGCCGCATTATTCGAATGGGGGGGGGACAACGGACCCCTACATTGTGCGTGGCCCGATATGCACTTGGCGGGTTTTGTTATTAAATTAAAAAATAATCTATGTTTTAATATGTAACTTTAAAATACAAAGTACGCCACACAAATACCTATATAATATTATTATATGCAAATATTTTATTTTAATAGGGCTGCAGTATCTTGTCGTAGCCACCCAGCGTTCCTCTATTATTTCTGTGTCACTCTTTCAGACTATAGCGTGGTGTACCCTAAAAGAGCTTAAGTTATAGGTACTTTTCACATTGTTTGTAATGTTGCTGTAATGGTAATATTTTTTTATCATTATTTTAATAAGCATTGTAGGTACCAAATCTTATCTAATTTTGTTTAATTGTTCTCAAAGAATTCGATGATAAGACAAAGAAAGTTTCAGTTCCTTTAGGATTGTATTGTAGGTGCCCAGCTGCCCACTCTTTTTAGCCCTCTTATGTGACACGGACGAAGTTACGAGGATCAGCTATCTTTGTATTTAGAGGCTTAAGGGAAAACTGTTATTGATTGATACATCAACACACAGCTCACACTTCTGAATGGATTGGGTTGAAATTTTGTACCCAGGTAGTTGTTATGATATAGGCATCCACTACAAATCCTCAAAGACTTGTTGTCATTTAATCTCAATTCCACAGAACAAGATCGTTATTTTTTTTCTTTTTTTTATCATTTAATAAACAGACTAACTTAATACATAATATAGCATTTATAAACCACTAGGTTTGAACTTAATCTACGTCGATAACACAATCAATACGGTTAAATTGTATTGCAAAGTAAATAAATACTAATTGATCTATGTCTACAGACATTTTAATATTGGGAACGAGTAAACACATTTCCAAGTAATAAATTATCATTTCATGTTCATAAGAAAGTAGGACTTGAGTTTACACTTGATATTTCTTTTCTTGATATTTGTTAAGTAACCGGGGAACTAAATAACGCGTGATACTCTTATTTTTTTAGACACGTTGCAGAAAGATTAGCCTTTTTTCCCGTAGCCTTAAGGAGAAACCCTTACCGTATGATAAAACAACATAGGAAATTCAAATATAACAGTAAAGTTCCTAACTCGATTTGATTGCTCTTAAGAAAGGATTGGATATTGCATGATATTGAAAAATAATTGAAAGTTTCAGACAGGAGTGTCAGTAAAGATACTTTTCATATCACCAATAGATTCCTTGACACCATTTTCTTATAATATTATTTGTCCAATCTATAAAAGTACCTAACAAAACAAAATACCAGCGAAGACCCTACAGTAATATTCAAAGGCTGATACAAAAACATCAACAAAACGTGCTATATGATTAACATAATATCATAACAAAGACTCATGCCGAGTGTGAAAAGTCTGTTGTAAAAGTTTCGTAGGACACATCACAGTTGTGTGATGTGTCCTACAAAACTGGTTGCTTATTTTATATTTGTGAATTCTTTAGCCTGAGTTTTAATAACGTTATACTTTCTTTTTGCCACTTCCAGCAGTTCCTTTAGTGGTGAACTTTGATTTGTTTTGCATCTACCTCCTTTCTTAGTATTGTGTTGTATTTGTTTCTTTAGTATTTTTATGTATTGTTGTATATTTTATCCTTATCAAAAGTTTCATGACTTTTAGGTTGCAATGTTCATTTTCCCAAAAATATATACAAGCTTCCTTAAATTGTGTGGGTACTTATTTATTTTTCTTAGAGTTTCAGGGATCATCTGAAACTGGAAGTAAAACACCTACATAAAAATTGTATGTTCTGAGACCTATGATCGCACCACGACAATACGATCAAAACGGTAAACGGTTAAAACGATATCTCAATATGTATCAATTGATCTCGAATACATGAGTATCAAAATGTATTTGAAGAAAAACCAGTACCAGCCACGTGTTTTATGCACTTAATTTCGCCAAATAGTACCCTTATTCATAAAAAAATACCACCGTGTCGAGAATCAGATATAACGATTGTTCTGAACAGTGATAATCAGCGAAACACCACAGCTTTGCAGCGGCAACTCATCTTGTGTGGTGCAAACAATGAGCGAAAGTGGAGCTAAATGGAGTTTAAATCGATAGCCACTAGTACTGGTATCAGAGACATGATATGGAATACATACTTAAGATGCAAGTTTGTATTCCATGTCAGGTCATCATTACTTTCGTACCACTAACACTAGACACTTTATGGATGATGCGTCAAAATTGAGAAGAAACTAAGATTATTTTGGAAGTATAAACGTTTCTGAGAGAACACTAAACTTTGTTCAACTGTGCAATGTAGAAATAAAATAACCACAAAAAAGTATTTGTCAAACAGCGTGCGAATTAAGCGCGCGTCAAAGCACTTTAACGTAACGAAGGTACTTTGTATTTGAATGATTTCGACTCTCAACACAACTCAGTCTTCGTAACGATGCAACAAAATAGCACTGTTCTACGATGCTAGCCTTGAACGGTTTGAGGCGTGACCTATTTGACCAAGGCTCAAAAGTTGCAGTTGTTTTATTCTTCATCTTCTTTTTAATCATTCTCAACCAGCTTGTTATAGGCCTTCTTCAGAGTGCGTCATTTAACTCGGTCTTGCGCTACTTCTATACAATTCCTTTCTGCACTTTTCTATGAATCATTCTTCCATCGCATTTGTGGTCTACTTCTAGGTCTTTTTCCCCCCAAAGCCACCATTCTAAGAACACTTTGGCATACGATCATGTTTGCTACTTCAGACTTGCAACTCGTTTTATGGCATCAACTGACCTTAACCCGCCTTTTCAGCCAGGTGTTCGACTTAAAGTCTCTCAGCCTAATTCTTACGAGTTTCCTTTCTAATTTTCTATGGACAACTTCTATTTTGTTAATATGCTCCTTTATCAATACCCAAGTTACTGTTTCATATGTTTTACTTCACTTTCACTTCTATTATAAGTAAATCATCATTTGAATTAAATCCATATTCTCAAGTATTATTTTCTATTACATAATATCAAAAAATAATTCAAAATATTAAGTAATATGGACACAAAACCCGTCAGTATTATCTTGGCATGGAAAAAGTAAAAGTATAAGTTGGCGACAAAGCACAGGATTTTCACATTATAATTAGCGTATAATAACATACACAGAACTTTTACGTTATTATAAGAGTGTTATGTTTTCTGTAATGGTTTTTTGGTTCATTCTTTATCACGAAACAATGGGGCAATAATGAACCACAACAAATATTTTTATTGTTCACAGGGCAGGGTTTTAGGCAAAAACTAGTGTACACTAATCTTATATAAAGTTAATTTTTCCAGAAATTTTATTTAGGAGGTAATCTCCGAAATTAGTATATCGCTTCTGAAAAAAATGCTTGAAGCTTGGCGAAATATATATAGGCTTTGTGATGGATAACAGCTAGTATTCAAGGAAAATAGCTAGTATAGCTATAATAAACATAAATAAAGACAGACAGGTATATCACAAAAAACAATTACCATACTACCATACGACATCAAAATGACAGATGAACAGTTTGATTGCTATTAAAAAATCCCTTGGGGACGACATAAAGTAAACATACAAAATGCAAGCAAGGTATCATATTACCATTGATTCCCACATATATTCACTTATAATGACATCAAAGCTTCCAACTTGGGCCAGCAGAGAATTTAATCCGTAACCTCCCGCCGAAGCAAAATTGCACAAGGCATTTCATAACTACGAATCTAACACGTGAATGTGCTCTTAAATATAAATGCATAAAGGCTACATTTCAATGACAAAATGGATTCTCAAACACTCATATACAAAAGATTACTCGGGTCAACAGTTCTGTTAAAACGATTTAACATTTCAGTTGTTAAGCTAGTGCAATACCAGGCTTTTTTTTCTTGAATCTTGAACGCTGTGTTTCTGGGAGTTCTTTAATTAACAGAATTCCTCTCTACAATATGGCAATATTGCAGGGAGGAATAGCTAATATAAATGATACATACGGAGTGAAATCGTTAAGTAAGTACGTAAATATTTTAAGCTAATATGATAAATGAAAGTCCAGCTTAAGCCATTGAAATTTATGAGACGTTTTATTTCATGAACTAAGCAAGGGATAAGAAAATATTTCAGGAAGCTTTTGTTTTAAATGGAAGTGTAGCTGGAATGGAAGCTGGAGGCAAAGGCTTTAGCTGATTTAAAAAAGTTATTATTATCATTCTACGCCAACAGCGCCATCGCACTAATATTTTCTAAAAATCTTTAACTAATAGCCGATTACGCTCTCCTTTATTACAAACGAATAAATTTTTACAAATCCTTATAACAAAATCCTTCTTATTTTCTTTAAAGGCCATTTTTGACGTTCTGGCTTTATTCTTTAATTGTTCTACCAAATAACATTTTTTGCACATTCGGCTTGAAGGGTGAATCTGGCCATATCGTCACAGTACATCATTGTAACCGTTTGAGCTATAGGTAATTCTTTGGCAGATTACTTTTTAAACAGTACCAAATATAGAATCTTTAAACCGCATTTCTCCTTTTCACGCCCGTCTTCCTTTTCGTAATGAAGATCGTCAGTCCTTTGGGAAGACTTAAATGGGGATGTGGGTTCAAAACGTAGAAAGGTCCTTGGGGATTTTTAATCTAAGCTGAGATTACACATACTGAGGACACTCTACTACTGTGCTATAACATTACTTAGAAGGTGAAATAAAATTTTAAATTTGGCAACTAAATTAGGGTTATAGGTTCAGGTGTTCGATGAGTTGATTTTATAGCTGTGTGTTCAAAACGACGTCTACCCTCAATACTATTCAGTTCTGATCAAGTGAAAGTGCGTACAGAAAGTATCAAGACTACAGAAGGTTACTTTTAAACGTTTCATGCTTAAACGATGTATACATAGACATAATTCACGGACAAGGTATAACAGACCACTGTCTTCGGAATGTGTTCCGAGATTTCGAGTTTTGTGTTCCGTACGACTGCAGTAAACGATTTTGACAGTGGACAGAGCTTTCTAAAATCCATAAATATTGTTTCCTAGTTTGAGTCTACTTTGTGTCTATAAATTGTATATTTGTTCCTCTACACACAACTCCCGCGTGACACAGGGCTTGTACCTCAGTGTAAGAGTAGTCTTATATTAAAAAAAATGATTGAGTTGGTTGACAAGACAGTATCAGTGTATAGATTTCTCGTTTGGCCTATTTTTCGTTTCTTTTGTAAGCCAGGCAAATTACATCAAAAGAAATATAGATGGGATAAAAGCCAACGGCCTTAAGCATATTACGGTTTTAGATAATTACGCCTCATAGGTACGTAATCACGAACATTATCGATATAGCTCATATTTAATCCTCTCTAGCAAAATTATACACGATTTAAGCTTCAAACTATGATTAACAACCTAAGATTGCTTAAATTATATTACTCGTAAACCTTTGAAATAGTCAAATACCTAGGATTATAGAGCTTTGTAATTCTAGATATTATTGAATCTAATGGGTAGGTGAGAAAAAAAATCACATATAGAGGAGGTACCCTCAAATAAAAAAAATAAAAAACAAGAATTTATTCTTTCACTTAGTCGGCCTAAGTAATATGTATATCCGTGCAAAATTACAGACGGACGGACATGGCGAAACTTCCGTAACGGAACTCGAAAAAACAAACATTCCAATTGAGGACCTCCTCTTTTTTGAAGTTGGTTAAATAAGAAGAACTTAATAATTCCAGCATTAAATTTAGATATCAATTAATAATATAAATATTATAAATAAAAAAATATATATATACGAACGAAGAAAAATTAATTCTAACATAAAGCAAGTTATTCTCAAACCATATTAATTTACTTTTCTGCGAGAAACCTCCAAAACAATTTCACACTAAACAAAACAAATATATAAACTGGTACCTGATGAATTAAAATCAGCACCGAACTTCTAATTTTGAGGCAGAATTTAGCCAAACCATTTATTTAGTCTAAACTTGATTCAATATACGGCTTTAATATAATTTTACTTCCATTTCAAATGTCAAAATAATGTCACGTTGATGTCTCGTTTGGGAGGATAATTGGGAAATGTTTATTTTAGGATATAATTCATTTGTTCGGATAACTTTGGATATAAGGGTATCTCTACAAATTAGATTGTCATTTTAAAATTAACGATTTTGCTTAAACGAAATAAACAGAGCTTGTTCGCCTTAATAATCGACTTAAGTGCTAATCGATTAGGGCGCTCCTTTTCCAAACGTCCCATCATAGCGGTATGTCGCGTTGTTTGGTTGTGATTGTTGAAAACCAGCGATTGAGTGGGCATTTGGACTGTTTCACCTCCATCTGGTTCTTGATTTTGTTGATTCGTGAATGTCGCGTATTTTGGTGTATTTGGACTTGATTTTGGAGTTTGTTCCACATGGTGAACTGTTAATTGTGAAATAGACAAATAATGTATGCTGTGAACTATACGTGAATGGACATTGTTGATCCACTGTGAGATCAAGTGAGTTGAGCGCAAGCCAGCATTACACAGCGGGGTTATCGTTAAAGTATATGTTTCTAACTTTTCTAATGGTCCCAGGAGTTAAGTTTGCGATATTTACTGTAACCTTGGTGTAATTAACACCCATCATATAAATTGGGTAAATTCTAGACGTAGTTAATTTAGTATATAAGTATTTAGTCATAACTTTGAATCAAAGTTAGGTACTGGTATCCTACGAGATTCATCTTAGTGAGATGACCTCTGCTCATTATCCCTGACTAAGGTGCTTAAATTTAGATAGATCTTAAATTAATTTTTAATTCTGTAATTTTGAATTATTTATGACTGTTTATACAGTACATTTTGTTAAATCTTTTCCCAACACTTGTCGAATTTGAGGTTGGACTTCCGATCTTAGCATAAAAAATAAATAAGATCTTATAGAAATATTTTTAAATAATGTTAGGATTATGTGTTTCAAGGTGACTACTAGTACAAGTACAAGTACTTTACAATAATACATATAATTTCAACTCAAAAGTAAACTAGTGGTTAAGGCTTGAATTCGCAACTTAGCACACTTAGCTTAAACCATTAGTGACTCGAGAACTTAAATATAATGAGAACGTGTTTAAATTAATGTCACCACACAGAATTGCCTTGTTTAGACACATCGCCTAAATTTATGTGTATTGTAACGTCACGACTTGAAACTTCCAAATTGTGTATATTTATGCTTAAGAGTTTTACTAGTTGAAGTAACTTTGTTTTTCTAGGCTAAACAAAGAAAATATTCTGAGGTGAACTGAAATTATCATTGAAGTAATTTTTATAGGCATTTCTTGCCAATAACTTTACAAATACAATAATTAGTAAAAGTAATTGGAGAGAAATGCCTATAAAAATTACTTCAATATTTGGCCTGCGACATCATAATTTGTTAAAATGCACTCTGTAACGAAGCAATAACAAAAGCCGTGATAGTTCTTTAACTACCGACTAGATGGCGCATGCGAGGGTCCAACTCGCGAGTATCAAGGGATAGAAAAATTTGAGGTCTAGTAACATAGTCCAGATAGGTGGTTCGAATCCGGCCCCGGTTTGGCTACGGAAGTCTCGGGTTCGATTCCTGGCTCAAAAATGCAATTATTGTACATATGAAATTATTATTTATTTCACTTATACTTTTTGCTTTGTTTACATATATGTTACAGTAAATATGAATAATTCGAGATAATGTATATTAAGTAGTCATTATAAATAATTAACAAGTGGCGTATTAAATGTGACAAAATAATCAAATAATTGATATCTCCAAAATTGATGACTAATTTTAACTTCGCACTTCAAGGTCTACAATATTTTGTTAACTGCACAACACCAACAAATTAGCAAACCGGATTCCACTCATGGTCTGTTTTAATATGGCTTTATACGGATTACAAAGACCCTCGAGGCTTCGAGAGAATCTAATTTACCTATGACACAATTTATTGGGACTGGGGTAATGTCTCCGGCACAAGCGTAATCGGTAAAGATCGCTTAAGAGACACAGGTGAACAATTATGAACAGTAAGGTCTATTTATAAGGATAATTTTGATTGGTACAACTCTGAAATGGGCCGGTCATTCAAGTTAAAAGGACGGAAAAATGGGTCCAACTTAACTAACTACCTTTGCATGGGTACTTACTTAGGCCAACAAAATGAAACAATAAAATTTTGAAAAAAAAGAATACCGTACCTCCACTGTATGTGAAGTAGGGATGTGATTTTTTTTCTCACCTATCCCATGTGTCATTAGATAGGTATTTAAAAAAACGGGTTGTAAGGACCATTTTTCAATTTAGGGACCCGTTTATGAAATATTAAAAGAGCCAGTTTTTGTTATAGTCAAGTTCCACCCGCCGCCAGCTAAATAATGGTTGTTGGGTATGTGAAAAAAATCATGTTAGTAGTATATATAGTGAAATTAAAAGGAAAACTATCACAGCTAAGAAGGCTTCACAACTTAACGCAAGCAGACCAAGTGAGAAATAACAAAATTTTCGTACAGTTTTCATTGAAAAATACTTATTTAACGTTGTTAGGAGTATGAAACAAAAACAACAGAAAACCCACTTCTTAGGCCGCATTAATCGGATGGGGGACTACGGAACCCTACATTGTGCGTGGCTTGACATGCACTTGCCTGGTTTTTTTATTATACTACCGATGTATAAAATAAATAACATTTCAAATTGGTGCAAATATACTTACTCACTAAATGCTCAAAGATGGTCATTCCAGAAATAGGAACTATGGAAGAATGGACATCACAGATCATTCAAAATCAGCCTCGCTGTATCCCAACACTCGCAATTTGTTCACACGAAGCATGTCTAATTGTCTAAAGAAATGCCGTCTCACCGGATTTGTATAAGTTGCCATCCAATTCCGAGAATTAGGTCTGAATTTTGAAATTAGTTGGGATAATTTTAAACGGATGTGTAAATACTCTTTTTTTTGCATTTTGTCGATTAAATGTTAAATTCTCATCAAAAATCTTTTGGGAAAACTCATCTGTATACTCGGAAAAGTTAGTTAGTTGTGGTAGGTATCTCTTTTTCAAAGCAATGAGAAAAGCTTTTAATAACTTTTTTTGGGTTATCAATCAATTTCTCAAAGTTTCTCAATTCAAACTTTTGTTCGAGATTACGGAATAAAAATGTTTGACAAGAATCTACAGAAAACAAAGAAACGTAATATAACAAACAGGTTATCAATAAAATACCTATTTTTTTATAAAATAGCCGCAAAAACGGTAGTACATAATATTAACTAAGACTACAAACTAAAAGGTGTCTATTTAGAAAAATATAAGTATGTTTATCAGTTGTCAGAGCTCGGCTTAGTTCGGGACCAGGTGACGCTGTGTGAGTTGTCCCATAATATTATTATTATATCACTAAGGCCAAGAATATTTACAATATTGAAGTTAAATATTACTGTTTGTACGGCATGCTTGTCAGAATGACTAGGTACTTAATAATAACGCCAGATGAACAAATTGGTTAATAAGCAGCGATGGCTCAAACCTGATTGTCCACAAAACGTGAGGAGTACATGTAACCTGACATCAAACGAGAAGACTCTTTCTACTACAAAATAATTGAACAAAATTAATCTTAACCCGAAACGCAAAACCTCAACATGAACCAGACTAAGTTAAAGTACTTCGCTACCACAATATAACTTGCTTGTTACCTTACAACACCAAAAGTTTTATTCGTGCAGTAAAAGATCTTGTACTCGAATTACCTGAAAATATAAAGAAATGTTTTTTTTTTCCTGAATTTTATTATTACGAGTATAACATATTAGGCAGATCTAATTTTTAATATTTTGTTTGATTGTTACATATTTCATGTAGAACTGTAGTTCATGAATTTGCTTTTACATGTTGTTCAGGTATTTACGTGGGTTTTTTGTAAATATCCGTATAGTTATAATACAAAATCATATTTGCTTTTATAATTGTAACTGACTGTTATTTGTGACATCCTATGGCAGGAACTGTAAAAGTGGAATTCCAATGTGCAAGAAAAAAATTGTCTTCGGACAATTCTTTTCAGTGCGTTTGTGCCAATTTAGTATTTCATAAACTTTGACATTACACAATTCCTATTCAAGAAATGAGAGGAGTCTGTAAATCAATAGAAACCTCAGGTTTTCAAAATATCTGCCCTTTGTTCTGCCGAAACTGCGGTGAGTGGTCGGTCCTGCGTCTAATCTCTCTCCGATCGTGTCGGATTTTTATCCAACTATGAGTGAGGTAATAGAGAAGTGCATTTGTGTGCACACTATAAATTCTGTTAGATAATTAGGTAATCTTTGTCGAAATCAGCCGCAGTTTGGAGAACAGGCTAAAATAAAGTACAATGAGTTCATACGTAGCACTTTCACCAACAAGTAAGTATTCAGTACCTACTCAGTATTTGAAAGTAGAAATACTGATTAAAGCCTGTATTCTCTTGTAACTAATTACGTATTTAGTAACCTTGCTGAAAACGTGAAACATTAGCTGTCTGTATGTCACTTGGTCTAGAGACAGTAATTACATTTTACAGAGAAAACTGTTTAGTAAGTACGGCGGCGCGTGTCTTTAAATAACGCGTATAGCACTTTAATTGTTTTTTGTTTTTCGAAAAGTCGACTCCCGCGTTAGTGTATAAGCCCTGTGTCGCGGGGGACTTAACAAACATATAAGTCACGCACACAAATTACACCCAGACCCTGAACAACGATTTGTGGATCACACAAAGTGGCGTGCCGTGTGGGAATCGAACCCGTTATAGTAACAGACCTACCGGAGGAAGGAAGAAACACTCCCACCGCGCCATCGCGTTTATGGGGGCTCTCTAGCGAGGAATAAAACAATCTATACTAATATTAGAAACAGGAAAGATTTGTATTTTCGTATGTAAAATTTACAGGACAAATTTCAAAAAACCTTTCACTTATAGAAAGCTGAATTATGGGAAAGTAACATAGGCTATATTTTATTTAAAAAAAAAATAGCCGCAGCGTTTTCTGCGTTCTTAAAACCCGCTCATGAAGCGTGGCGATTATGGCAATTACCCCCAGAATCTATGATAAGTAGGCTCTACTGGGAAGGTCCGTGCCCTGCAGTGGGATATCACATAAGTTGATATGTTACTGTGGTAAAAGATATAATTTGAAGAAAAAAACAGAGGATTGTATTAGTTCTAGTCTTTATATATGTGTAGAGACCCTATCCAAAGTATGGGAAGGTAGATGCGTCGAATTCAAATCCTCTAAAAGCCTTGTGTTCGATAATGACCCTTTTGATAGAGTTGCCTCGACACTTAAGATTAAATATACAACTAATAATATAATGGCATATAGATAATTCATGCGGTTTCACAAGGTTTAACCGTTTTCTATAGAAATTGACCAATAGAACTTATTGTAATTCGATGATTGGTTTTCAATTCTGTTAGAACGAACTCATTGGATTGATTTACATAATTAATGCGTAGTAAAAAAGACTAGGTACTCGTTTTAGCTATTTTGAAATTTTAATTACTTTTATCAATTCTTTACAATTGTTTTTATTTAATAATAAGATCACATACCCATTGTGTATGTTTCTGTAAAAAAAATAAAATGTATTTATTTCCCCGATGCACATAAATTGAAAATGGGCTTAAGTCTTTGTTGCTAAGATAAAATATAATTATTTTTGTAAAAATTTACGCTCTTTTAGCTTATTTTTTATGTCAGTGGAACATTAATTCAGGACATGAAACCGAAAAAAAAAAGTAATTCTTATTTTTTTTTGTGAAGTAGGAAACGTTTATTAATTTAAAATAGGTATTTCGGGGGCGTTGGGGGAATCCCCAAATACCCCCTGGGTACGCTTTCGTGGGTATAATTAAAATATAAATAAAATGAAATAGGTAACCTCATTTTTCATTTGAATTCAAAACCAACCGTGGTCAGTCATGTTATAAACCACCTCTGATCAGAAAACAATACAAGGAAAGCTTCTTATAAACGCACTCGGAATCTCGGACCACCTCATCTATTCTAAAAACTGTTATACATATTGTTGGCTTTATTTTTTGCTATATTTTATTGTTTAACGACATGGTAACAGTTGAGAATAATGACGTGCGTTATGTTATCGAATAATTAATAAAAAAGTTGATATTGGGGAAAGATGGTTATAATCTTGGTGTACAAGATGATACCGGGGGTTCCGAAACATGGTGAATCATACAACTTGACCAATTGTATTAATACATTATGTATAAATATATTTGTTTTCTAACAAAAATACTTAATTTAATGGCTTAAATATATAGGCATACAGATTAATTTTTATTTCAACTAACAAAAAAATACTTTTTTCGTTTTAGACTATGTCATGCCATTAGAAAAGAAAAATTAATCGTAACAATGAGTAATGGGCTCTGAAAAAATTGCTTCGAATAAATTGAACATTTTGATCGCATTTGATCCTTAATGATAGTCAATATGAAACTTCTTGTATTACACCAGCCTAGATTCATCTATTGCCAAAGAAAGTGGGCGAAAAATCCACTTGAAAAGAAAACTGGTGGATCCCAACTAACATTCAATCTAAAAATTATTTAGAAGAAGAAACAAACAAAAAACTTATGAAAGAAGAAGAATACAAACAAGTACAATGTAAAGAAAAACTTTTCTTAAAAAATACAGAAAGGGATAGGAGTTGGCATAAGAATGTCAAAAAGAAGAAATAAAAGTAACATTTCTAAGAGTCATCCGGAGAAAAAGACAGAAGGTTTATACGGTACATAAACATTTGCCGAAAAATTACAGGGAGAAGGAATTGATAAAATGTTGTGTATGCCAAAAATGAGACCATGAATAAAATAAGGATTATTTGATCTTAAAGTTTGTGATTGATGTTTGGTATACCTAAGATTTCGTAATTATAGACAACGTTATGAACTCACTTACGTTATTTTTTTATTTAATTCTACCAAATTAATAACAATGAAGAAAAAAAATCCAAATTCTTCCAAACTAAAAATTAAAGCAACAATATTCCCAGGATCATCTTGCCCATTGGTTTGGACACCGGGGTGTACAAGCACCTACAAGTACACCTTAGTACTGTTTTACAAATTGTGAATTTTAATAATGTAAGAACAAAAAAACATTTTGAGCACGACTACGGGTACACAAATAAACTAACTATCAATAAACGTTACTAAATCTGAGTTAAGTTGAGTATGCTTTAAAATATATGCATTAAGGGGATCATCTGGTACACCTTACCCTTTACTATATAAAAAAACCTATAATTTACAAAAGAGATTTTGGGAATAGATTGATAGACGAATAAAAAGAATTTAAAAGAACGCAATAATTTATTTATTTGTGCTAGTAAACCTAAAAAATCATTTGTATAACAATTATGTTACATATATAAAGGATTTTCTATTATCTTCGATGTTTTCGCCTCATCTATCAAGCAGTACTTGAGACGTATTCATCCTTGTAATTTATATTATAGTAAACTTGAGTGGATGTTTGTTTCTCTTTCACGCAAAAGCTATTGAAGAGATGTTTGTGTTTAGTGTACTTTAAGCTGATAAAATTATATTTTTGCACTTTTTTACAATAAATAATGTTCATCCAATAATGATACTTCTTTCTCTTTATTAAAGTCTGATAACTTGTAGAAATGCAGACTGCAGTGCTAGTTTATTATTGAATGCAGTATTTCAAAAAGGTTTTGGGTTCAAAAAGCAAAAGCTCCGAACACCTAAATATCCGAGCCAGGAGCTATAAATTACGGTTAAAGCAATTGCGTTGTGAATCTTGTGACGTATTCGAAGTACGTTGGCATATTTTTCAACCAAAATTGGTAAAAACGGATGTCCACAGAATATCAAGTCATGTTGGTAGATAGTCTGTACAATTCTGTGAACTTTTTTGAAACCATGAGAGTAGATATGGCAGTGTTCGTTGTAGTAAAATAGAAAAACAATTTAACCTTTTACATATGAACGAGTATGTTTAAACAATGGTTGCTACCTATTTTGAAAGAACCTATATTATTCCTTTCCTTTCCTATATTTTACATTATAACACCAACAATAACGTAAAACTACAAGGTTCATTTTATCCTAATATGTATTAATAAAACACTCGCTCATAAATCTGTCAAAATATGCGGAGCAGACAATAAAGTCGTCTAGATACGTAGACTAAGTTACGTCAAGTTTCTCAAACAACTCAGTCGGTCCACACTAGAAACTTTCACAAAACTATACATTAGCTCATTGTACTCGTGAAGAAGAACGCTGATAAAAAAGTATATATTTGTAGGAACCCACGAGAGCAAGCGAGACAGTAAAACATAGTTTGGCAGATTTTAAAGAAAAAATATTACGGTGGGAGTGGACAGGATTTCAAAGTTTTTCTGTATAAAGAACCGTTGTTACGTAAAAACGTTTGACTTGCTATTATTAAATTCTCGATGGAAATATTAATAAAATGTAATAGTTGGACATTGTGGGTCATATATATTTGAGTATTTTTTTTAATACTATGCGAATAGTATTACGTAAGGTAGCATATTCAGCATTTTTAGATCATTGATTATCCCATGTAACCCAAATCTAAACCAGAATAACTAACCGCACCTCACTCTTCTAAAAATCAGATTCCGTTTTAACTTTTTTTATAAAGATAACCTTTTTATCCGGATTAATGATAATATTCCAAAAAACAATTCATCGTTGGACTACCCATTTCTTAAAGCAGCCAGGCTTAAGAAAAGACGGTCATTAAATAAGATGTCACCTACAAGCCTTTACCCTTTTCAATCAATTCGACGACAGTATTTTTCTCAGATTCCTATACCAGCTTAAGTCCGCATTCGCATGCGGCAAATTTTTATAACTGACTATTCTCGAGCCTATGGCGACACTTGATTCCCGCCTGAATGCTTGTGGATTGTAAATTGCACGAATAGTACGAAACATTTATTTCTTGACTGTCTTCGTAATGTCTTAGTAATAATGCAAAAGTTATGTAGGTACTCAAAATTATTGATGGTATCACATTTTTTTTAAATATTAATACAGATAAAATTAAATTTCTTAAACTATAAAAGTTATATATGTGTTCTAGTTTAATATTTTTAAATTGGCTTCGAAATAATGGTATGAAAATTTGCTAGGCGCATGTCGCTACAGTAAAACATCGACACCTACTGAAGACTAGGAATTTTCAACTTGTCATGCTCACAAGCTCAATTTTAACAAATCGGCTGTCTAGTTCAGTTCCTCACAAAATATTTTGCATCAAATACTGCACATTTTTCTTCCTTTTTGTACTATTTATTTGAGAAACAAGTTTATGCGAGCTTGGTGTGGGCTGTGTATTTTGTGCTTGAACGGACAAAACAGTATGGGCTTAATACTTGCCAGGAACGGAATCTTGGATGCATATCTAGTCGAATTACTAATAAATGAAAAACTCAAGTCCTTGGCACTGCCTAAATTATTTGTTCAAGTTTCAAAATTGTTTCAAGATTAATGGCTAATCTTACTATAGTGAATGTATTGCGTACATGATCGATAACGTGTCGTCAACCCGTACGTCTAAAGTCTTGAGTTGAAAGGAATGAGATGGACTGGATTTTTCCAATTCAATTTCAGGCATAGAAGTATTAACGTTCTGATTTATTAAAAGAGTCTTTAATATATTTTAGTGTCAAAAGTATTATGAAGGGAACGCCCCGAATACGTAGATCTCTTTGTCTAGTTTTTATTATTTTAAAGTTTGTGTATTAATATTTATAAACATTCCTTAAGAGACAATGTAATACATAATTTAAAACTTCCTATATAAAATGAAGGAAAATATGTTACTCTGAACTTTATGTTTTCCGATGAACTTTATGTTTTCTATAAGATACATACTTGACCCGCAAACAGGACCAAAACGTGTTAATAATTTTGATTAAAAAAGTCTCACGACTGGACATTGGTTCACAAACTTAGATGGAGAAAAAACTTGTGCAGTGTCCGCAAACGTCTCTGTTTTAGCAATAAAGTGGGAAACATACGAGTTTGAAATTGAATCGAGGATAAATGCACTAATGCCAAAAATTTAATACCAAAATCAACTTTTCATAATCGGACAATTATTCATTCCTTGATTTTAATATACATATATGATACAAACACCCTTATAAGAAAGTATCACATATTCGATGACTAGTAAATATATCACATAAATTGTTTAACCATTACTAGTGTCATCGATTGTAAAGCTCGGCTCTTTTTCAATGACATTACTAAGATAACTGATCATTTTTATCCAGTTTAGAAAAGAGCTACCTACATGTCTCTTTGGTCTTACCGCGATCGCGACTTGTAGAAACGCAGAACCTTTAAAAACTTGTTTATTAATACACAAAATATATCCACAATATTTGTATGGGAATATTATTTTCTTTTATTTTATTTTTTGTCAATTTTCCAATGTTTTAATACCTATTATCCTATTCCGGACGAAGACAAATCCAAAAACACAAAAATCATAAAAATTGGTCCAGCCGTTCTGGAGTTATAAGTGGTGTAACTAACACGACTTGTTTTATATATATATAGATTTATACAATAAAGTCACCGGTATGCTTCGAATTTCTAAATAACTTCAGATACCTCGGTCCGACTTGTGCAAGAAATTCTAAGTACACTGTTAAACTTGTCCACTTTGTCAAAATTATCGTCGAGGTACCGCTTGTATTCTGTCACCGTATGGTTCCACAAATTCCACCACCTTTGTGACATAGAACACCAGGATGGTATTCGGACATTTAACGTGTAAGATAGTTATTTTAACCCGTTCAGACTTTATCGATAGCTGGCTACTAGAGCATGCAACCTCTTTGGCTTTATCTTGCATTAATTGGCAGTAAAAAACAAATATTTTGATCTAAATTTACTTTGCTGAGGAAAATTGTTTTTGTATAACATTGATAAGTACCTACGTTTGAGATGTGTCCGGAATATCAAAAAGTTTAATGAATAAAGATCGTAATACATTGTTTTGTTTCGATTTTGTTCCAGAACCTTCTTACTCATATGTTAAAAGGCCTAGAAATTGTTACGTAACTAGGTAGAAAAGAAATCTGATATTAAAGTGAAAAAAAAGATTTCACTATTGTTGGATAAAATTATATATGGATTGATATGTATGTATGTATGGATAAAATTAATAGAAGTTTTTACCAACAAATCGTAAATAGAAAATGGTTTTCTACGCGAAGCAAAGAAAAATCTTAGAAATACACAAAAATCAATTCCAAACTTCAAGAGATATCTATTTGGACTACCATTTCCAAGATTGTTTATGAAATTCAACCCTTAAACTTAAACCCCGAGGTGTGAATTCTATTGCAGGTTAAATTACTGTCTAACCAGAACAATGGGAAAATGTTAATGCCTTGATATCAGTACAATAACAATTGGGTACGGAATCGTAAAGAAATAAGTACACCTTTGGGTGTGTAGATCTAGAGATACTGTGATTCCATTGAACTTGTATTTTCTTTGTATTTACTTTGTATTCTTAAACATGAATAGACGTTTCCTTTTTATTGCTAAAATAGTTTTGGTGAACATTATTTTACTTATAAATGCGAAAGTTTGTTTTGTTTACTCAGTTACGCCAAAACGACTGAAAGGGTCTGAATGAAATTTGGCACAGAGAGTGTCTGGAATGGAACATACAGTACTTTTTATCTAGAAAAAATGTACAGTTCTGTAGGGATAGATTTGTGATTTAAAATTTCCACGCGAACGAAGTTACAGCAACTATTGTATTGTTTCTTAATTTACACGCTTTCAATTGCCATGATTTATTGGGTGTTTGGAAAGCGTTAGGTTATTAAGACCAAATAAGGAGAGTATAATCTGTCTTATTAAATATGAAAATATATATGTTACGGGTCTTAATCGCGTGAATAATTTAGCTCATATACCTTATTTATTGCCCGACGTTTCGACCGTATTGCAACGGCCGTGGTCACGGGTAGACTAATTTAAGGTATTTTAACTTATATAATTCACGCGATTTAGACCTGTAATATATATATTTTCCTAATGTGTACAAATCGCGAAAGTTTATCAACATTTATATCTAGCAAACTGTCTTATTAACTTGTTGCGTTTATAAATTCAGCATTTGTACATTATCTAATTACCAAAACCATTAAGTTTAGTTTTAGTTATTTATAGTCAAATCCAAGTGAATATCTATCTACGAAGCCATAAGTGGCTTCAAAACAATCTACTTTTTACCAACTCATTTGAAGTATTTTTTGTATGATCAGAAAATATTCTTTTAATATTATTTTTCATTTCATTGCTTTCAAACTACAACAGATTTTATATAAAGTACTTCGTGTATTTTAATACGAGTCATAGTTTGAGTTGCAAACTGTTAGCTTTTGCAGACTAAGTCGAACTCTTGGCGGTGTCAACATGAAGTTTGTTGTTGAAGCCTTCATAGCCTTTTGTATCAAGATTGCAGTACTAGTATTATGTGGAACTAGAAAGTGGCAAGTTGCTACATTTTGTGTAAGCAAACTAAACTAAAAGTATACAATGTATACTTCAGTCAGTCAGTCTTTGTACAGAATATATATACATGTCACTTTATAGTATAAAACAAAGTCACTTAACGCTGTCTGTTCATATGTATGCTTAGATCTTAAAAACTACGCAACGGATTTTTATGCAAATTATTTAAGAGGAATTTCGCAAAATTTCAGATATTAGTTTACCAGCGTTCCTGTCCTCGGTCTATAGCGCGGAAGAGTTAACCAGGAAAATATTAAGACTTACACTGGTTGATTCTGAAGTATCATGTAAGACCGACGCAGTGAACGCTTGGAAAATGGCTTGTCCGAACATTGAGCTTCCGGCTAACCTGTTCTCTCAGAGGCAATGGGGCGGGCCGCTCTGCAGCATAGTAAGAGAAAGGTTATTTAATACATCTTCCAATGTTGCAGAGCGTGCGCGTTTGTTGGCTGTGGGAGAGCGGGAGTCGGGCCTTTGGGTTCAGGCGCTCCCGTCACCTAACATAGGCACTATGTTGGATGACACAACCTTCCGTATTGCGACTTGCCTACGACTAGGTGCGCCGTGTATTTCTCCGCATCGGTGCCACTGTGGTGAAGCTGTCGACAGTCTCGGACACCATGGCCTTTCATGCGGTAGGAGCGCAGGCCGCATCTCGCGACACGCCAACCTCAACGACATAATCCGCCGGGCTCTTGTC
The DNA here is from genome assembly GCA_945859575.2 of Herminia tarsipennalis. NCBI lineage: Eukaryota > Metazoa > Arthropoda > Insecta > Lepidoptera > Erebidae > Herminia > Herminia tarsipennalis. The sequence continues at coordinate 24,103,380 of OX243844.2, forward strand.
ACCGCCGGTGTACCAGCCATACGGGAACCCGTGGGGCTGGTGCGTGGCGATGGGAAGAGACCGGATGGTATGTCGTTGTTACCTTGGAAGATGGGCCGGCCCTTGGTGTGGGACGCAACCTGCGTTGACACCCTTGCGCCGTCACACCTTTCAGGTACAGCGGGATGTGCCGGCGCTGCTGCCGCATCGGCGGAGGCTACCAAACGGCGAAAATACAATAATCTTGTCGGAGATTATGTTTTTGAGCCGTTTGGAGTCGAAACGCTATGGGGCCCGAGTGCACGATCTTTTTATAAAATTTTAAGTAAACTCCTGATCGCCGCTTCACGTGACCAGAAGGCTGGCCTGTACTTCGCTCAGCGAATCAGCATTGCCATACAACGCGGCAATGCTGCCAGCCTTCTGGGCACGGTGCCGGTCGATAGCGATGCGGAGGAATTCTATGACGCCTGCTTGTTTTAATTTTATTTTATGTAGTAATTTGTACATAGGTAGTGTAAATATATATATATATATATATATATTTTTTCGGTTTCGGTGCTACTAAACGTCATATGTGCTGCTAAACGCTCTCAGTTTTTAAATAGAAACAGTGCAAAATAACATCCGTGATTCAAATCAGTGCCGATCCAAATAAATTCTGTGCGTGTGTGCATCGATAAACAATAAAAAAAACAACAAAAAAACAGTTCACTGATTCACCCTCAAAATAAATTTCTAGCCATCCAGTTTTTGAGGTTACATTTCAATCAGCAAAACTGTCATAGTGTAGTGCTACCAACCTAACAACAAAAAGTGTACGTTCAAAAACTAGTCTACAATAAGAAATTGCGTTCCGTTTCTCCGTAAATCATGTCTTCCGAGCTGTCACCAGAAATGTCATTGCTCCTTACGAAAATGACAGAACAATTAAAAATACAAACCAATGTTATAACGGAGAATATCACTGCAGTTATATTACAAAAAGTGGATGAAAAAATAAAACCGATTATTGAGGAGAACCAAAACCTAAAAAATGAAGTGGATAAACTAAACAAAAAGTTAATAAATCTCGAGGCGAACAGCAAGCGTAAAAACGTATTAATTCATGGGCTCCCAGAGCCAATTGGAGAAAATCATGAAGACCTAACTACTCTCGTTACGTCAACATTAAAAGAAATCGAGGTGAAACTAGAAATAGGGGAAATAGATAGACTTCAGAGACTGGGTAAAAAAGGAAACGCTGATGCCAAAATCAGACCAATCCTGCTAGCTACCACAACCCTTGAGAAAAAAATCCAGATTTTAAAAAATAAAAAGAAAATGAAATCGGGCACCTACATTACACACGATCTACCAAAAGCCATTCTACAAGCAAAAACTGGAAATAAAAACCTCAATACAAATACGGAAATTGAAAAAAGAAAAAGATCCGAAACTCCTAGCCCTAACAAGCAGAATACAAACACCTCTAAGATGCAGAAGAAAGATGCATTTCAGTACCTGCGGGATAGATCACTTTCTGTTTCAGGGAAAATCACATACAAAAACTAACACACCACCAATCGGAACCGAAGAACTGCAACTAACTAAACTAAGTCAACCACAACAAACTATTATACAACTAAAACAATACCAAAACAAAAATCAACAACCACTGCTCCCACCACGGCTGGTCACCGCGGGAGAAAGAGACCTTTACCCTCTAACAAAAAGCAACAAACTGCACATAGCAACATTAAATACCAGGACTTTAAGAACAAATGAATCTCTATTAGAGCTTGAACAAGCGTTAAAAGAACTCAACTGGGACATACTGGGAATAAGTGAAATGCGAAGAACTGGCGAATCAATAGAAGAACATACAGAATATATAATGTTTAACAAGGGAGAAACTGGGGGACAAAGAGGAGTGGGATTTATGATAAAAACACACCTAAGAAACAATATACTGAACTTCATCGGAGTTACGGATCGAATTGCAATTTTACTCATTAAAATACCCAGTCATGAAAAAACATGGACAATAATACAAGCCTATGCACCAACTGAACAAGCTGTCAAAACAGAACACATTACCTTCTACAACAACCTATCCCAAATTATATATAAATATTCAAAAAATATAATTGTTCTTAAGGGGGATTTTAATGCTCAAGTAGGGACCAAGCAAAACAAAGATGAATATGTACTGGGGAACTTTGGCCAAGGCAAAAGAAGCACAAACGGGCAAAGACTAATAGAATTCTTACTGGAGCACAATTTAACTCTTATGAATAGTATCTTCAAGAAAAACCAGAAAAATAAGTGGACATGGATTTCCCCAGATGGTAAATACAAAAACGAGATAGATTATATTACGTGCAGTCACCCAAACTTATTCACAGACACTTCAGTGATATCAAAGCTAAATTTTAATACAAACCATTGTATGATAAGAGCATCCCTCAAACTAACAATACTCAAAAAACCTAGAAAGCACTTTACAACATCCAGCACGGTCCATTATCCAGAAAACAACAAAGTAACAGCCCGTTCCTTGGTAATACTTGGCATGGAATTACTGGAAGATGATAAAAGAGATGTAAGGGCAAGCTATGCCAAACTACAGAGCCAACTCACGGGTACCAACACCGGCAAACCATCAAAGCATAAGTACATACTGAGCGATAAAACACTAGAATTAATTCAGGAAAGAAAATGTCTATTTGACAGCAAAATGAAAAAACAGAATATTCAAATGATTACCAAGCTAAGTAAGAAAATCAAGGAAGGCATCAGAAAAGATAGAAAAACCATGAGGCTACAAAAATTAGAAAAACATATTCTAGCTACTGGAGGAACAAGAAAAGCTCTTAAAGAACTACGGGAGTCAAATCCATGGATACCAAACCTGAAAAATAACCACTGTAATATCACAAACCGAAAAGAAATAAATAAAGCAGCTACAAAATTTTACCATAATCTATACTCCAATCATGATAACACCAATCAGGGAAATTATGAAATCCGTAGACCTAACCCATGCATTTCAGACTCAGAACCTTAAATTTTACCCAGTGAAGTCAGAAAAGCAATATTAAGCCAAAAATCAGACAAAGCACCAGGCCCTGATAAAATCACAAATGAGTTGCTAAAAGGAACACTAGAAGAGCTGGCTCCTATTCTGACTAAAATCTTTAACAATGTTATAACTTCAGGACTCATTCCCGAACAGTGGGAAACATCTCATATAATCCTAATATATAAAAAAGGACCAAAAGAAGACATAGGAAATTATAGACCAATAAGCTTGATGTCTAACGTCTATAAGGTTTTCTCCAAAATCATCCTAGACCGCATAAGTATTAAACTAGACGAAAATCAACCAATAGAACAGGCGGGCTTTAGAAAAAACTTTGCCACAGTGGACCATATACACACTATTAAACAACTTATAGAAAAATACAACGAGCATAACAAGCACCTGTATATGGCCTTCATTGACTACACCAAGGCCTTCGACAGCATTGGCCATAAAGCTATATGGGAAAGTCTAGAAAACCAAGGAATCCCCACACAGTACATAAAAACCATCAAAAATATTTACTCTAACACTAAAGCAAGAATACAACTAGAAAGTTTAGGGGAGACCTTTAATATAAACAGAGGTGTCAGGCAAGGAGATCCACTGTCCCCCAAGCTTTTCACTACAGTATTGGAACATATATTCAGAAAGATAAAATGGGAACAATTTGGTTTAAGCATAGATGGACGAAGACTAAACCACCTTAGATTCGCAGACGATATTGTCGTCGTCGAAGAAAATCCTGAAAAATTAGAAAAAATGATCCAAGACCTAAACAGGGAAAGCGAGAAAATAGGGCTATCCATGAATATAACCAAGACCAAACTTCTGACAAACAGTAACAACAGGGTTATAACAATAAATAACAAACCCCTTGAATACGTGGAAGAGTACATATATCTGGGACAGATCATCTCGTTCAAGGATCAGACGGACAAAGAAATCAAAAGACGAATAGCAAATGGCTGGAAAAAATACTGGTCACTTAAAGAAATCATGAAGGCCAACGACCTTAGCGTCGGCACAAAACGGAAAGTCTACAACACTTGCATTCTGCCTTGTATTACTTATGACTGCGAAACATGGTCTCTTTCAAAACACCACCGAGACAAGCTGCAATGCTGTCAAAGAGCAATGGAGAGAAGCATGATAGGCATCAAGAAACAAGACAGGAAACGCAACACCTATATAAGAGCCAAGACAAGAATTACAGATGTACTTACGAAGATAGACCAACTAAAGTGGAGGTGGACAGGCCACATGTTAAGGAGTACTCAAGAAAAGTGGAGTAAAATTGTGACAGACTGGTATCCCAGAGATGGAAAAAGGAAGCGGGGAAGACAACTTATGAGATGGGAAGATGAGCTGAAGCTTACAGCGGGCCCTTACTGGAGAAGGGTTGCCAGAGATAGAACACAATGGAAAATGTTAGAGGAGGCCTTTGCCAAAAGGCACACTGAACTTAGAGATATCCTCTAAAAAAGGAAAACAAACAATTCAAATCAGACGGAAGTTCAGGATGGAGGGCTTATTGATTGATTGATTGATTGAGTGTAAATATTATTATTATTATGTTTATAATTTAGAGTAGCTATAATAAGGACCCTGATTTTTAAATATTAATTTTTAAGAGGAAGGTTTACATAATAATGTATAAAACATTCACAGTATTGTAGAAAAACACTGATAATTTTAGAGGTTTCTAATGTGATGTCGTAAATAAACACTTTTTTGTGCTTACATTGCAATGCTGGCTAAACATGATACATAAGGCCTTCAAACCCTACGAGATAGATTACAATAATGTACTACAGTATTGTACACCTTAAAAAGATCCACAAAAAGTCTGCAATTTACTTTTTACAAGAAATAATGGCTTTATTACGAAGCGATTTTAAGCAATACAATATAGCATTAATCTTTATCCAATTGAGTACCTTACATACATTGTGCATTTAATATAGATCCATATGACTCTGTACAGCAGGTAACTCAAGTTCAAAGATATTACAGATTTAAAATGCAGGGACATAGCGGTTGCGGCGGTACCGATCGGGGGGCGCGTTCCTATAGCGCGTCAAAGGCCGCGCTTCAACCTATATCACTTTATAATTAGCAGCGATTGCACGCGTTTATCGGGAGAAAATAACAATCTATACTAGTATTATATTATTTTTTTTGATTGTTTTGTATTTTTGTATATTAAGAGTAAACTCAGAATGTTGGAAATCGTTCTGGTTTTTAAATAAATACCTTCAAATAAAATTATTTTCAGCATGATCGGATAAACTATACCGTCTTTGAGTTATTGCCGAAAAACTGCGCTTCTCATCAAAAGGACGTACGTGCCATGAAGATACGCTCTTTTGCTAGTGAACTTTTTCTGATCGGATTTTTTCATTTCTTTGTAGTGAATGCTACGGAACCATGCATGGTCTGACATCTACTATCTATTGTATTCTGTCTACTTATCAAAAAAGTTAATAAAAAACCTTATTTTTTTAAAAAAAGAGCTGTCGAATGATGTGCCACATGTGTGGAGTGCACCCCCTTGAAAGTATTTATTTTTATCATTTAGCTATCAAACTAAGTAGCGGCTACTACAAGACACCTTTTCACCAAATATCATCAATATTCATTGCGTAGTCTTTGAGTTAAACTCTTGTGACATACGGACAGACAGACAGACGGACATGACGAAACTAAAAGGGTTCCGTTTTTGCCATTTTGACTACGGAACACTAATAAAAAATAGCCAGTAACAATTTTCGATAGGCAAGCTATCATAGGCGTGTTTATAAATCAAAAATTGATGCTAATTTTGTCTTATCTAGTTATCAGAATAGTAAAAGCCGATGTTCCGCGTCTCTTAGGCCATTACTTACTTTATTTAAGGCGGTTAGTGCATAGTATGCACCAGTACCCTTTGGGTGCGTTTTTTATGCCTGCATTTGTGTACTAAAAATCTATTCTAAAGGTTCATTTCCGTGCATCGCGACCGATCGCGAGGTAAGTGACAGACGCGCGCGGCCGACGACTGTCGTAGGCCTGCGCGCGCACTGTGAATATTGTCGCATCGGCCGCGAGCGTCAGCCGCTTGTTGTAAGCCGCGAGCGGCTCGGGATCGGTCGCGATGCACGAAAATGAACCTTTAAGAACCTATATTGACGAAGAAGACCTCAAGTAACAGGTTATTGGCAAGTCCTCGCCTAAGGAGGCTAAACGGGGACCAGTTTTTAATGGCAGTCATGGACAATGATTAGTATCCTACTAATATTATAAATCCAATAATTTGTAAAGATGAATAACAGTTCTTTGAATGTTTGTTGCCCTTTCACATAAAAACTACTAAAGGGATTTCGATGAAACTTTACAATAATGTAGTCTATACATCAGAATACCACATAGTCTATAAGAATCCCACATAAAGCAGCTTAAGGCACAAAAAAAGCTTGTATTATATAACGCATCTCATCAAACAAAAACTTCACAAAGTAATCCCATGTAAAAAACCTTTCAAAATGTACATGGTCCATTTTAATCGCTGTCTTAACAGCGCATGTTAAATGGGTAACCTACATTCTGAAAATGAACTACCTTTGAGTTAAAAATAACTTTTTTTAGTTGGAAAAACTACACCTAAATCCGTGTAGCGTACCTGTTACGTTAAGTGCACATAATTACTGTATACCTTTATTTTGAATGTAACAGAAACATTCTTCTTTACTAAAATAATGAAGCTGAAGAGTTTGTTTATTTGTACGCGGTAATCTCAGGAACTACTAATCCGAATTGAAAAATTATTTTACTTTTGGATAGCCCATTTATCGAGGAAGGCTATAAAACATAGCTATAAAACATTATGCTACGACCAACAGGAGCAGAGCAGTTTCTAGGGTATGGAACCCTAAAAACAAATAAAATATATATATTGTGGAGGCCAAGTACGTGGCCAGGTCAACTGCATTGTTTGCGGTAGTCATCAAGTCCTCCTGTGTACAGGTAGTCGAGCACACAGAATGTAAGATAGGCCATTGTTTGTATTGCACCGCATACCCTGTTTTCTTTGCTCCGGACGACCATAATCCAAAATCTATTTAAAGACTTCCAAACCGGCCATGGTAATTCATGTCCAGGAAAATTCATGTCCCCTAAATTGCTAGGGGTACTCCGTCTCGCCATAAATTAAATCTCTTAGTTGATGGCTCTACTGTCAGAGGCGTGGCGCTACTGGCGAAGCTCTTATGGCTTTATAGTCTTTGTTGTATTGAAGTGAGACCTTGCATGGGGTGCCGCGAGTCTCTATCCATCTTGGCTTTCACTGCAACACTTGCCCCATCTTTGCGGACATCTGAAGGTGAAATTACAAGCATACGAATATTTGTTACCTCTAATATGTGTGTCTACTGTACTACTTACTTATTTTTATTTTAGTAATTAAAATAATTTAAAATTGAAATAAATTTAAAATTTGAATTTATTTATTAAATTATTTTTATTCCAGATTACTACCAGACGAACGATAATATTATTACTAAAATATAACTAATAAACCAAAAATTTATCTTTAAAATTTACATTAAAACATCTGGAGGATACTTTTTAAAGAATCCAAAAGGATACATTTCTAAACCTCGACGCAATTTCTAAGCCAAATTCCGACGTCGACATCAAATATTTTAATGGTAGAGCCCCTCAAATGGAGTAGTTTTATGCTTCAAAGCTTTTCATACCTCAAGTATGTACTTTAACATTTTAAAATTTCACATAAAATCCATTAAACGTGTCGGTGACATATTAATTTGTTAAGCTCGAACATTGCGCTCACTGTTTGTGCATTTTATGACTAAAATTATATATATTTTAATATGAGTACTGTTGCGGTTTTTGCTTTGTTATATGCTACACACATTATTTTTAATACTCATGTTTACCACACTTGAATATTAAATACGATAGAATGTTCAGTAACATTTAGACTGTAAATTCTGAAGCTTCAGAGAACATATTGTATTTGTAAAGTTATTGGCAAGAAATGCCTATAAAAATTACTTCAATATTCGGCCTGCGACATCATAATTTGTTAAAATGCTCTCTGTAACGAAGCAATAACAAAAAGCCGTGATAGTTCTTAAACTACCGACTAGATGTCGCTGCGAAGGCCTAAATTCGCGAGCAACAAGAGATAGAAAAATTCGAAATCTAATAACATAGTCCAGAATAGATGGTTCGCTTCTGGCCCCGGTTTGGCTACGGAAGTCTCGGGTTCGATTCCTGAGTCTGGATTTCAAATTTTTCTATCTTTCAAAAATGCATTTATTGTAAATCTATTAGAAGTCTGACTTATGAACATGATGGCCATTTTAGGGGCAAATCAATAAATTGATAAACCGTTCTGAAAACGGTATAGTGTAACATGAGAATAAATGAAAGGCGAATGGTATAAGTATCTTAAATATATATTCTTTTATGTTACATAAAAAAGTTAATGAAAATAAAAAAAAAAACGTATGTTGTCTGTATGTATATGTTTGAAATGACTGAGCCTATATTTTTGAAAGAAAGTCTATAGTGTGAAAATAACGTGGTAAATCGACTGGCCTGTGGGCCTAGCAGTTAGTGACACTGACTACTAAGCTAGAAGTTGTGACTTCGATTCTCATCTAGGATAAGTATATTCTACTATTTAACCCAATGATATACTTACCTATGTATTTAGAATTATAAAAGTATTTTTACGAGTATCAGTTATCCGATTGCCATAGTAGAGGATCTCCTTAGTTTGGGATCAGATGGTCTTATGTGAGTTGTCTGATGTAAGTTAAATCTTTTAATATTGTTTCGTTACAGAGATTCCGTAAAAACAAATAACAGAAGTGGAATCTCAAATCAAATTCTTTTGATATTCTAAAAATACATGTTTATAATATCATAGGTACATGACGTATTTTATTTTTTTAAATAATTTGTTATTTGCGACTTAATACAGTAAATTAGCAACTAAGTTTTTTAACAACTAGCAATGCGGGTCGCAAATTACCGTGGCCTGAAAAGCTTCGTGTAACGGCCGATGAGTCACCCTTTTGCAATTTGGTTGATACAGTGTCGTGTCAAGATAGATTCCCGTGTTAATGGAACTATTTACATACTTATAAATTAGTAGGGAACCCTCAGTGCGCGAGTCCCACTCGCACTTGCCCGGTTTTTTTTTATATAGAAAACTAGCTGACCCTCGCAACTTCATCCACGTCAATTTGCCTCCTTTTGCAATTCATACAAAAATACTATAATCGCGATTATAGAAATTTAAACGACCTACGTGCCTACCAAATAGATAAAAAAAATATATTAACATTGGTCGAGCCGTTTCGGAGGAGTGAACACAAACACCGGGACATAATTTTTTTAAATACTAGACGTTCAATTGACATTATTTTTTGTCCTCTCCATTTTCATTAATGATATATTATATTCTTTTTTTTTTATGACTTCCGCATTAGGGTACAAGCCCTGTGTCGCGGGGGACTATACAAGTCACGGACACAAAGTACACCCAAACTTGGAACAACAATTTGTGAATCACACAAAGTGGCGTCCCGTATGGGAATCGTACCCACGACCTCTTGAGTTGCAGTCGAACACATTCCTACCGCGCCTACAGTGGCAGTCCATATTATGATGGATTGAAAAATATAGTTTTATTCACAAATCGTAAATCATGAAAACCGCATTCCGCAATGCCGTAAAGCCCAAACCCCGTTACTGTCAATGGAAAAAAATGAATTTATTGTTCAACAAAACTGTTAAAAATATCGCACACAGCTTGTGTAAAGTAGGAAACATTTTAAATATTAAATTATGGCACATTTATCATCCGAAAACGGAAAACTTTAAGAGGATATAAATTGTTATATAGAATTTTTATGTCAAGTTCAACATTGTTTTGTAACTATGCTTTATTATTATTTATGAGACTATAAAATATACAGCGGACTAAATCTACTCCATGGATTTATTCCATTCTAATACCTATACTATACTATACTTATTTTTATTTCATATTGTGACCAGATTGCACCGACTTATCCGGACCAGCCAGCGTAACGCATTGCCTCCTAGAAGGGTTTATCTCTGCTCTACTATAAGTATAAATTGTAAAATAACTAGCTGTGTGATATATGATATATACCTGATTAACATTTAGGGGGTTCTGTGTGTTTAGGTTATTCATTCTTTTCAGAATCCTCCGTGAATATATTTTGATTTCTCCGCCTTATTAACACTATACTATGCTACTTGAGCTCTCTAATGAGAGAGCTCAAGTAGCATAGTCTCAATAACCAGTATCTACACTGGCGGAGCCAAGGCGCTTGATTAGCTACAATTGTAGCCATAAATTACCTATGTTATCAAAACTCCTATCTAGCGTACCTATTAAGTATTTTATTTAATGTATTATTTCGTAAAAAATTAAACTATTACTTGTATAGAAGCTAGCAACATTAAATGTTGTATTTATCTAATCTTATTCAATTACAGAATTAGGTATAAAAGTATTCAGTACCTGGTACAAAAATCTGTTCAATAGATTAAATTTGTAGTGCCACAGTTCATTCCATGGGGCTACCGAGCTTCATCGTTGCAGCAAGAAAGACTGCTGTGAATGTATTAAATTGAACTAGCGTATCAAGCTGGGAGCTGGTTAAATTGAGGGTGAATCGCAAAATGTATTTCTTTCTTTTGCAAATATTCGTAGTATCTATAACTAGAATTGTTTTCTTTTTACTTTTTTCTGGATTTTAAATACAATTGTTCCGAGAATTCTAATCTAATGATAAAAATCTGACAATAGGTCTAGTTTCAACTTCGAACATTTCCATTCATTCAGACGTTATGTAAAAACTTGTGAATAATCAATGTATTATGTTTGTTTGAATTTACGTATGTTTCAACCGTAGCGTCTAAACCACTAAAACGATGACTGAGGTCCGGGTGACATAGGTTACATTTTTTGCACTATGACAACCATTTCTTTTTAGTATTTGCTTACTACTTAGCTTACATTCACTCGATGATTATGTATGTTAAAGTTCGTCATGATTATTTGGGCTACAAACAAAATGAATAATGAATATTAGTGCCTTAAAAAATAATTTAAAACTAAAATCCAACTAATATAATTTTGATAAACTTGTAACAATGACGTCAAAGTAACAACAGCATCAAAGATGAATCCAAAGTCAAACATATCACGTTATTAATTTTGACAGCAAAGCCAACGCATCTTTAGAAGATTCGGTTGAAATTGCAAATAGATTGGAAGATACCCAGATTGGAGTTCGGCTGGAATAACAGAGGTGTATATCAAATGGTGCGTAAAATTGGACCCAAAATATTATCAAAGAATTGGGCTCGTATGAATTTGTCTATAGAAATGTAAGATCTTTTTCTCTTTGACTGTTCGAGCTTAATAAAATTATTGGTTTTTCTTTATTAGTGATTGAAAATTTGATTAGTACCTTACTACCTAAAGTAAATTATTATTATTATTCATAGTTATAGACAGTCCATTATATGGCTGGTCTATGTTTAACCTCCGACACCAAAATAAAGGTATCATAAATTAAACCTGTGTATCTGCTATCTGTGTGTTTCTCTATCGCAGCACCCAAACGATTAGTCTTTGATGCCTTTTTTACACAATTGCGCAAGAAGGAGGATTATGTTTTTCGAGTGTATGTAGGTATGTATTTTTGTATGCATGTTTATTTCTTTGGCACGCACTCGAGCCTAAATGGCTTGATGGATTATAGCTTGAGAGATATCGTTACGGATTTTTGGCGGCAAAAAATATTTTACTTATTAATTTTAAACAGTTGGGTTTTTGTTTTGCAGTAATTTAGGATGTTTATTAGAAAGCTAGTTCAGTCAGGATCGTTCTTAGCTTTCTTTGAGAAAATTATTCAGTCGTTTTTGAACTTAATCTATCTAAACTATTTATCAAACATGATGATATTTAAATTTTTACAGTAAACTGGTAATCTGAATCCCTGCTACTTATTTCAAGATTTATACCTGTTGTACCAATTGGAACGATAAGAGAAAAAAAATACAATTCACCAGTTATAATAAGAAAAAAATCGCAGTAAAAGTACTCTTCAAGAATAGAAGACATTTACGGCTCGCAATAAAAGGATTCGTTCTCCATTTAAAAGGCAATAATATTATATTGGGTGATATTAAACGAATTCATTTTCACATTTTTCTCTCGTATATTAGTCATAAATGTTGTTTATTGTGTTAGGTGTGGCATACTTTCATTGACAGGTCATAACAAGGTATATCTATTAAGTGTTTATCAGAGGTCTCGCCGTATTTCGCTACAATTAGCCTAACTAATGTTTTAAACTTGCACTTAACCAATGTATGTGTAATGTAAGGCTTTCAGTAATAAAGTTATTAAGTTATAGTTATTTCTTCAATGTAGAACTGAATAGGTGGATTCTTTTAGGTCTGGATCCTCTTATTAATTTCCCTAATTATTTGATTACTATGCAACATCTAAACTATGTTTTTTTGTTTGAACGCGGTAATCTGAAAAATATTTCACTGTTGGATAGCTTATTTATCAAGGAAGGCTATAGGCTATATACAATTACGCTACGGTCAATTCGGGTCGACGAATTTCGAATCCAGAAACCTTTTATTAGTTGATTTAGGTTAGTCTTGCAAATATCTTCAAAGTATAGGTACAACTACTTTACAATTTTATAATAGTACAGAAAAGATAAACGATTCTAGGAGGCAATGTCTTACGCTGGCTGGTGCGTATCAGTTGGTGCAATCTGGTCCCAACATAAAATGTATTTATATTTAATTGTTACATTAAAACAATATAGAATTTAATATTAGCTTATTCAGAATTCAATACAGTTATAGCCACTCAGTATCATGGGCACATTACAAGCCTAGACTTAGACTAGCTGTCCCGCGCAACTGCATCTGCGTAAATTTTCGCAGGCCGAATATTGAAGTAATTTTTATACGTAGTTTCAATGACAAATTGAAACAACACATCGCATAAATAACGTTAATTGATTAACGTTATTTATGCGATGTGTTGTTTCAATTTGTCATTGCTTGTTTATAGCAATAAATTAAGAAAAATAAGCACACCCCAAAACTGATGAAAACTTATCTATACCAATTTTATAAATAAATGTAAAAGGAACTCTGTCTCTGTCTGTTACCTTTTCACTCTTAAACCGTTGAAATGATTTAAATGAAATTAGGTATGGAGATAATTAGAGTCCCGTGGAAAGCCATAATTTTTATAATGATAACTTACATGCACGCGTGCGAAGTCGCGGACCAAAGCTAGTATAGAATAAAACTAAGACCACACGACCAGTTTATTAGGTTTCAACATTTGATCCGTAAATGTTGAAACCTAATAAAGTCATCGTGTGGTTACCGGTACCCCCTTATTTATATGTCTTTGATTTTAGAAAAAGATAAAATATTTGCTAATTAAAATACTGTTTTTATTAAAAACAGTATTTTAATTAGCAAATATTTTAGGTAGTAGTAGTAGTTAGGTTAAGAGATGCTGAACCTCGAATTTCACTAATCTGATCCAGATGAGACTAATTTTGTATAAAATTTTATTGATTTATAAACACGCATATGATACTCGTAGCTTGCCTATCGATAAGTGTTCATGGCTATTATTTTATATTTATTTTTTTTAAAGATAGAAAAATTTGAAGTCCAGACTCAGGAATCGAACCCGAGACTTCCGTAGCCAAACCGGGGACAGAAGCGAACCACCTATCTGGACTATGTTACTAGACCTCAAATTTTTCTACCCTTGATGCTCGAGACTTCCGTAGCCAAACCGGGGCCAGAAGCAAACCACCTATCTCGGCTATGATCAGCTACGGAAGTCTCGGGTTCGATTCCTGAGACTTGAAATTTTTCTATCTTTCAAAAATGCAATTGTCTTACTTGCCTATAAAAGTTACTTCAAACAAATTTAGTTTCAACTGATAGTTTTTAACATGGCGATTATTTTTTGGTAGGTTTTAATAACGAAAATAATCGTATGGGCTTGCCGGCAAAAATCCGTTAATGGAATATTATTTCCATACTTTGAAGTTTTAAAATCGAAAAAATAAAAAGCCATGAACACTTTTCGATTATAAATGAATAAAAAATCTTTAAAGTTTAAAAAAATATGTTTCATCTGGTTATCTATTCCTGGGTGAAAGTCGATGTTCCTCGTCTCCATTTTATCGTTATCACTATAGTGTTTGCGAGATTGCGAGACCGATGCCGCTTTTTTACCCGAACTAGGGCCAAAGCCCATACATAGCTGAAATCAAATTACTCTAATAATGGCCACCTTAAATCCATTTTTATATTAAAATCATGACATTTTCAAATTACATTACACTCTAGCCGTGTAATAATGTAATTAGTGGCACGATGTAAAAATAGTTATCTGATTATGAGGCATTTTGTTTGCATATTGGTGCAATTCTGTATAATTGTGTGGGGCAAAAACTTGCGCGAGGTAGGTGGACTTTTCGCATAAAATGCTAAATGCCACACATACTATGTGAAAAGTCATGCAAGTTTTTTGCAGTTCTATTTATTTTTTCTTTGAATTTCCAGTGTTTATTTCTATTTGTAGGGCGGATTTCAATATGACATCGGAGTTGTAATTAAACATTTCTGTCATCGTTATTTATTCAATACTTGCAGCTATTAATTATCAGTGATGATCTATAGTTTTAAAACCAAACTTTTTGTCAGATTAAAACTAGATGAGTGCAATTTTGTGTCATTGAGCGGGGCAGAAATATGCATGAGGCAGGATGTTCGCATAGCGCATGTACTTAAAGTAACAATTTTTTGATGACTATTTGTTTTTCTTTCTTTAAACCAGTTATTATTTCTAGTCGGCGGATTTTACATCGAAGTTGTCATTTAACATTCGTATCATCGTTACTTCTTCAAGTGTTTTAGCTATACAGTGCTGCTTTGTAGTTTTGTTGTTCAACAATTGTGCTGGTAATCGAAACTAGTCTCGACCTAGAAGCGAAATCCTTGGCAACTGCTCTGTCTCTACTAGTGACAATAACTGGCAATTCCCTATTCAAAACAGCATAAACTTTAATAGTTCACGAGACATTTCTTGAATTTAATTAAGAAATAAATGAGTGCGTGCCTCAATGCGGTAATTAAACATGGGTGCATAAGCTCAAATAATGATGCACCTACGACGTGACAGATGGTTTATGTTCATTCACTCACGATCCTTAATAGCCATCCATCTTACGAGATGAAAAGTGATTCATACAGTTATTTATCTACACGACCTAATTAAATACGTGCATCATCATTAATCTTCTTAGTCTAGTAATTATACTGAAATTGAAAGAAAGACCTATTTAGCTGTTCTTTGAAATGAGCAACTGTAAATTACAAAAAGGAACAATGGACTAGCAAAGGTAAATTGTTTTGAGTAAATTGCAATTTGAATAAAACTAAAGAAGTTAGGGATTAAATGAGTAGGGTGGACTTTAAATTCTCAAACACTTTAGATTGTTTCTTAGAACCATCAGCCAAACGTGACTACACTACCTTTTATATTAGTTACTTTTTTAAAACACTTCTACCCTCTTCTACAGGTCCCTAGACTATAATAAAGGTTTGGTCGCTTTTTCACACGATGAAATAAATGAAAGAGTAATTAATATTTTGGGACAACTCACACAACGCTATCTGATCCCAAACTAAGCAGAGCTTGTACTATAGAAAACCAGACAACTGATAAACATACTTATATATTTCTAAATACATACATATTATAGATAAATAACACCCAGATACAGAATAAACCATCGTGTTCATCACACAAAGTTTTATCCTGGGCGGGGATCAAACCCACGACCTCTTGCATAGCAGTCAGATACACTCCCATCGCGCCACAGAGGCTTACTCTTTTGTTAAAAACTTAAAATAACTGACAAAAATTATCCTTTGCAGAAAGGTTGATTATGTTTCTTTAGTTTTAATTTTGTCGATTGAACTTCTAAACTTTAAATCATGCTTTGTTCCATTGGTTTTAGGTGAACGAATTAAATGATGTCTGCAATTGAACTGTAAGGCCTCAATTTCCGTTCTAAATAATGACAGCTGTCAAAGGAGCTCGCAAGATAGAATTGATGTATGGTTTATTGGAATTTTCAATCAACGCTGGGAATGAACATGTCACTTATCAAATATGGTTTGAATTTCTCCATTTACGTTGCCCAAAAGTTTCGCCAAATAAATTAATATAGTAAAATAATTTATTAGTCACAATAGTGCGTGCAAATAGAAAAATATTTTTTATTAATGATAGTTATCATTAATAAAGAGTATCTCTAAAAAAATGTAAAAGCATCGTGCAGTGTGCCTGATTAATGATAACAAGGAATGTGGGATTGTGGTCCCACATTACTAGCAACCCTGTTAACCCCTCCATATAAGCTCAATGGCTTTTTTTTTTAAATTAGTTGGATTGGACATCATTTCAAATGACAATGAGTAAAATACACTACTGTATATCACTGCTGACATTTTTAACTTTGTTCTGTTCTATGTTCTAGATTATGTCAGCCTTAAATATACTCTAAGTCAGACATAAATATAATTAGCTTTAACTTCTTTGTCGCAATTTCGTTAGACGCTTTCGTGTAAATGTCACTCAAAGCTTTTAAATTAATCCTCTATTTTTGCTCGAAACACATATACAACAACAGGCTAATTGGTATAGATCTAGTATGAGTTAATTTATTTATTTCCACTTTTTTACCTGGTTAATAAGTTCAGTCATCCGTAATTTTGGCCCACTGTAGCGTTAATGACTCGTCGTTTAAAATTAAATAGTCTAGTCAGAGAATTTCGTTCGCTTAGCATGTAAATTGTTGCTAATATACTAAATTATTCTCAAAGCTCGCTATAAAACATAGCAACAGAGTACCGGGGTGAAATAAAAACTGGGCAAGAGTATGTCGGACCATGCTCAGTGTAAGGTTTTACAGCCTTGAAAAATTACATCATCAGAAGAGCGTATGTTCATGGCACTTACTTGCCACTTACTTTGGTTATAATTAATTTTGGTTTAAAGTATTTAATAAGCACTACCTTTGTGATTTTATTCATATTTTTTGGTCTCACGGTTCAAAAATTAACGGGGGCGGGGGGGGGGGGGGGCATAATTTATGCAACTTTCGGAGCGATTATTTCCAAAAATATTCATTCAATCAAAAAAGTTTATTAGAAACCTTAAAATGTTTTTTAAAAGACCCGTTGTATGACGTGCCACACGTTGATATTTGCTGAAAAAAAATATTTATGTGGTGCCCCCCCTAAATTTATTTGTTTTTATTATTTAGCAATTAAACTAAGTAGCGGCTACTACAAGACACCTTGTCACCAAATTTCATCAATATGCATTGAGTACTAACATTTAAACTTTCGCGTTGCATGATTATAACTATTTATTATACGGGAATTAACGCACATTGTTTACCTTAAAATTGCTTGACGTTTCGACCAGGTTGCACCGGCCGTGGTCACAAGCGGACTGTCGCAGCGATGTTAAGACTCACTTTTTTGCTTCTCGAAAAGTTAGGGTCACTGCACACTACACTGATTGTGTCCATGTTAACCAATCAGTGTAGTGTGCAGTGACCCTAACTTTAACTAACTGTTACCATCATAAAATATATCTAAGAACCATCGCAGACAAATTTGCACCCTTTACAGAAAACCGCATCTGAATCGGACGAACCGTTTTTGAGATAAATGTCAACATTCAAGTGCACACATAAACTATCTCTCACCCCAAATGCGCGCGCGTTCCGTCGTGGGTAGAAAATGCACAACGCCGCTAAAGAAGTTTTCACTTCAAAAATCGTTAGAGTTAAATAGTGAAAAATTTTATTGTTAACCCTTTTAAATAAGTCACGGCACGGGACAAGACGGTTTTTTCTCACGATGAAAGTAAAGTTGGGTTAATACTTAATCAAGTAGGCGTAACAGTGATGATGTAATGTGATGAACAGGGTGAAAACTGACTAGAAGAGACTTAACAACTTTGTTACCTTGATTTGTTTGAGAACTTTCAGAAATTTTCGTTCTACGAAAGTTACGGTATTGTTTGATAATGTGTGCTTAGATATCCGGGGATTTCAGACACGACGTTTTGATTTTGAGGAATTAGACTTTCAGAGCCAAGAACATATTTCAAACGAAAATTAAATATGCAGGCTTGCACGCCGCCGCATCAAACACCTTTGTAATATATTTAGGTATAAATTAATAACTAATCAAAAGGAAACTAACCAAATATAAGTTCAGTTCTTGACCCATCAGTATAAATACAACTGGTGTTAAAAAATGGAGTAAATAGATAGCTAAAATAACAATCTATCATGTATACTGATTAGAATTTTGATATTCAAAAAGTGCAGTGAGATAAGTGATAATTGAAAATTGTTACGTTCATCCCTGGTCTCCCCTAGTAGTAACAGTAATTTGAAATGGCGGTAGCCTAATGGTTAAGGCGTCGGATTTGCAATTGTGAAATCAGGTTCGAATCCTGCTCATTATACTATCGACGTGAAGCCACTCCTAACACAATTTAATGTAGCTGGAGGAGTTAATAGGATTGCTAGTAATGTGGGACACAAAATTTTGTGTCTTCACAAGTTTAAGTGCCTCCGACTGCATTTTTATTATTATGTCAATAAGATCGAAAAATATTATTCAAATTTCATTAGTATGCCATTTTTTCAGAGAGATTGTTTTTTTATTGTCGTTGTTATTGTCATGTTTGTGTACGATAGCGCAATTGATGAATATTATATTTAACCACATAAATAACAATACTTTTACACTGATAAAAAAGTACATCTATTTCCAAAAAAAACGTGTAACCTGTTGTTTTTCATAATGTATGGAGAGCTGTGATTGTTTAGAAAACGACCACCAACCTATGAACCGACATGCGACAGTGGTAACTTTGTTTATCCTCACTGATCCCTTAGCACGCGCGGTTGTCACCACAGCAACATGATGTACAAACTATTTATATTTTACAAAAAAATATGCAGTGTATGCGATAGGCATCATGACAGTTGCATCACAATGATGCTCCTACTATGTTGTACCCATTGAGGATAATTTATCCAATCTTGTGTATTCTTCTTTTAATATTTTTATCTCTTGTTTTTGCATCAGTCCTCTAATAAGGTGTATAATATAATGGTGGCAGCACCTTACCTGCGTATACAGTTTCTAAACAAAGAAACATTGCAACATTGGCAATTTGAAAAAAACCGAGCAAGTGCATGTCAGGCCACGCACAATGTAGGGTTCCGTTGTTCCCCCTCCCCCCATCCGAATGATGTGGCTTAAGAAGTGGGTTTTCCGTGGATTTTGTTTCAAACTTACAACGTTATATCTACTTAATAAGATTTTTCAATGGAATTTGCACGAAAATGAGCGAGCTGATCAAATGAGAAGTAACAAATACTTCTCATTTGATCAGCTGTTACTAGTAAACTTGTAAAGCCTACTTAGCTGTGATAGTTTGCCTTTTAATTTCACTATATATACTAATATCGTGTTTTTTCACTTACCCAACATCAACCATTTAGCTGGCAGGGCCTACCTGCCAGCCTGTCCTGCCAGGACACTCGACTCTAACAAAAATTTGCACTTTAAGCTTACAACTTTTAGCTTAATATTTTACAAACGGATATCTAAATCTAAAAATCAATTACCAACCCCTAAACGTTTTTAAAAGACCTATCTAATGATATCCCACATGATAGGTTAGGTAAGAAAAACAATCTTTTTTCAAGATTTTATACTTTCACTTTTTTGGCGTAAGTAATATCCATACGCCAACAAAGGTATATCCATGCAAAATTACAGCCTCCTAGCACTAACGGACGGACGGACGGACATGGCGAAACTATAAAGGTTCCGTTTTGCGATTTAGGCTACGAAACCATAAAAGTGCCCGCGAGTTTTTGTTGCCTGGTCTTTTCTCCGGTTTTACCTACTGTTGGCGAACAGGCATTACATGTACCTACATGTAGAATCGACTTTTCACAAGAGTAGTATTTTGCTTCTTAAGTGAATGAAGAATCTTTATTATTAAAATTATGGTAAAGTATTAATGAAGCCTCAAAGACAAACAAGCACGAATGGTTGTCTTAATTTCCCATAAGTACTAGCCCTGAACATATTAAACCTACACAGACTAAATAAAGCAATAACGAAAACATCAAAGAAAAGACAAGCACGATTTCCTATACACGTACACATATTATATTACCCCTTTTCAGAGCACTCAAACTCAGTAGAGTAGCTTCCAAAGCGAATCTGAAAACTATTCACACATTATTACTAATTCGAAGCACACACATACTGTCGTTTATTTAAATGTACTCTCCGCGAGGAAGTCAGGCATGTAACTTCATTCCAAATTCCGTACATACGAGGACTTATAAAGGCTGATGTTGGAAAGTGAACGGTTACTAACACTCTCTGGTTTAATCGTTGCGAGTGACTGGTGTGGTCAATTTTGTCTTCAATTAATTTGATAATTATTGCTGAGATGCTCGTTGGGGCGTATATTGGGGGAGGCCTATTTCAGATCGAATACCAAATAGGACTGGTAATGATAAGACGATTAGCCAGTGTCTGAGCAATTTATTGTAAGTCAATATAACAGGGTTACAAATTGTTGTTTGTGTTATTTTTATCTTTTTAAATAAGCCATACTATATCCTATTAACTCTTTGTAGGTAGATATTAAAATTCAAAATCAAAGTATCATCCAGAATAAACCCGATTTTTTTTAATTATGACTAACCTACCGTATAATTAATTGAGCTATGACGAAAATACATACATACATATATATATAAAGGCAAATCGAGGGGCTGTGGGTGACCAAGTCAATCAAGAAGCAATAATTATTAGGTTCATAGATGTGACCGTTTTTTAGAATTGTCACACCTGGATGAGGTGGAGGAGCTCGTAAGCTGTCCGTCAGACATCAAACTATGAGGGTCAGAGAATAGACGGTTATGTATGCGAACACACTTGTGTTGTGTGATGTAATCGTCTGCCTAGTTGGCTTACTACACTATAATTGAAATCGGCTAGTAAATTAGTTTAGGAACCAATAATACCAACTGCAATAAAGTTTACGACCAAGTAAAATCAAAAACCCATTTCCAATTCACATTCTAAAGTCAAAGTTCCCGTCTCTGTGCTCCACATTCGTATAAACTCGACATAAGTTTTACCGATGATAGCTAACTGGCGCGGAAATTAGGTACACGGATTCACGTCAAAACTCGTCCAGGGAAATGAAATTACGTCACTGAAAATTATTATAGAATGATTTGATCTTTGAAGTTTTAATTAAATTGTACTTTAAGGTCACTGTGACCGATGAGACAAATTTTTATGGATGCGGCCCAGTACACGGCCATGTCAATTACATTATCGGAGGCAGCCGATCGGCCATAGTAGTTCATGTCGAGAAGGAGAACTCTCAGTATTGTACAAATAGATTTAGAGGTATACGCTACTTATTGCTGACTGTACAACATAACAGTATACTCAAGAATTCTCCTCGCGCCAAGACAGTTATTAAAGGTACTCATCACTCACTTTTAATTTCTGAGACCATCAAATCACAAGGTTATACTTTTCACAGCTTTTCAAATTAAAAGACAAATATGACCGTAAAATATTACGCAATTAGTAAGTTGCTGACTGTACATACTCGTAGTTCTCTAACAGTCTTCAGATTAAACAGTTCATCCCCGGTATTGCTTTGTACTGAGTGCGGGCAAGATAAACATCGGATGTGTGTACCTGCCTCACATAATTGCACTAAGACCTGATGTAGTTGACATTGTTTCTATTTCTGATGCAATTGGCCAAACTGAAAGCGTGAAAATCGTAAATACTTGACGCGCCGATATTATTGCTTAGCTCAGAAAATACTGATCAAAATTTAAGCTTTCTAAATAAAGAATGTGTAAATTAAGTATGTTTATCGTCTATTAAAATAAAAAATCGTACGAATTTTACGATGTCAAGAATAAAATAATTATTGACTGGTAATAGGATTGCAGCCAGGTTAATAATAACTCTGATTGATTGAACTCTGTCTGCTCTGTCTGTTACCTTTGTTATTCCGAGAATATTTAAGAAAACGGGTCTACAAACCTCCTTTAACTTACCATTCATCATTATTATTAGTTGAGCACTTGCTTTTTCTACAATTAATGGTCAACTAACTAATTTTCCAAATCTCAATCTCATCAAAGTAATTTATGCAGGAGTTATTACATTACACAAGTGTGTGTTCAGATACAAGCACATTCCCTATTTCCTTACTTTCATAGTCCGATGGAATTAAAATCGGATGTATCAAGTCGTAAAATAGTATCCGTAGATACCCCTCATTTTATAACTTTTCTATACAAATATGGAAGATTCGTAACAATTGTAGTTTTAGCAGTCAAATCGATTTAGTTTATAATATCGTCTACACACATTCCTTTGCTATGATTCTACATAATAATATATCTTCACACAGTCAAATACCCTGTAGTATGTGAACCTTTACATTTACAAACGGTTTTTCAATCCCTGGTTCCACACAGCTGCGTAGTCTATATATTTAGGCCGGATCGACACGGTCAGCTATTGCTTTGAGAGACTTTACTTTGTGTTAGTACATACAGAGGGTTATCTACGTCGAAGAACAGACGGACAGTTGAAAAATCGAACTATGTTGCGAGTCCAGTCGTAGTGGTGGAGAGAGTCGGTAAAAAATGGATGATATTTTTTTTAACAGTACTGCACTCATTTGTCAGTATTGCATGTTGTGTTGTAAAGTTGTAGCGTTGAATGAATCTTCATGTAGGTATACCTCTTATGTGAGTTTTTTTAAATACAGTTTAAATTAATTTAAACAATCATGATATGCTTCGTTCTTTTTCCGCCATGACTTTGTTTGTTTTGCAATCTTGGAACAAAAGTAACATTCTAAATTTTTCATTTACTTAGAAAACAAATGCAATATGTATGTACCTATCGTCCACAAAATTTATGACTTATCCCAATAATTTTTCATTTGAATTTGATATCTAAAGAACGTTGCTACTAAATAAAAATAAACTAACTCCATAAAAGCCCTATACAGATCCAAAAACAGTAGCTTAGGGAGACCGTTTTTCTGAAAAGCGCTGGATTTCTACAGAATTTATCCCACATCAGACTAATATTAATATAATAAACGGTATGCATGGTAATTAATACCAAGGATTCAACATATAACATGAGGAAGCAATATTAACAGTTTGCGGTCTGTCCAATCCCTCATGAAATACATACAAATGCGTTCGTATGTAATGATGTGTTACTTCATATAATGCCAAGAGTTCAAAAGATAATCTTCATACAAGGCGCACCGAAGCAACATACTCATCGACATTGCTTAGGTTCTACCGTTTCTAGGTACCGATATGAAATCTAAGAAGGCCTTCGGAACAGAGTGGTTTGAAGTGGTCTACAATTCTGTGTCCGACGATCTTCATGTGTGTTGCTCGAAGACCTCCTCGGTATTATGAGATATAAACTTCATACGTTCCTACGTATAAAGTCTATATCTCATAATACCGTACAAAATGACAGCTTTTAAGAGCGTCACATTCGCATTCACTCATCAAAACAAAACAAAAAAAATATTGAAATCTTGTAAACAAACAAAATGCAACATTCTTTGGCATCGAGTGAATATTGAAAGTTATATTCATATCTGTACGACATTGTCATTTTCATATCTGTATTACACGAAATTAATTTGAACTGAATGTTTATTTAATTAAAGTTAGACAAGAGAACACCTGGCACCTTTTAAAATATATGTTACGGTTTTGTTCCTCTATATGGCGTGGAAATAACTTTTACACTAAGAGTTTATTCATTTTAACTTATAGCATCGTTACAATAGTATTTTGAATAAATTTAGTTTCTAGGTTACTTATAAAAATATCGTTTATTAAACTGCTTTTGTAGTATCGTATAATAAGGTATCGTACAGAATATGTGAACATTTTGCCTTCCTCTGAATGCGATCCCACACCCGCTTAAATTCCTTGTTTTTTTTTTTTACCTAATTGCCAGCTGTCTAGGGCTGTACATAGGCAATAATGATCAATTTGATTGAGATAACATCGAGGTTAATCAACATTTCAGTTATTACCTTTGGTCCACAGATGGGTGACCGTTTTAGTTTTACGTAGTGTGATGTAACTACAGTACGTCACACTATGTACATAAAATAATGTTCCTTTGTAAAATTGCTTATATGGGGATTTGGCGGCTATCCTTGCGGCAGCTTACCATCCAGCCTGTATTTATATGCTCTGATAATCTTATAAAAACCATTTATCTGTCTTAATGCGTACATAATAAAACAAAATTATTATTCATATAATAATATTATTTTTGGTTTTTATTAAAAGAAACACACGTTTTCTTTAGGCTAAATCTAATAATAAAATGCACTATATAGCCCTCGGGTTAGAGGTTTTATATCTTCCGGCGCGATCTTGTGGCTTCCCACTTTATTGTGCGTGGGACCGTAACTTAGACCTGTGTCCGTAAATGTACGCTTTTATGCTTTAAATATGTCACGGTAATAATAGACTGGATGTTATAAATATATTTTACATATATTATAAGATTAACTTTTGCCACTATCAAAGGAGCTGTTTTCCGTGACCCTGCTTCGTAACTTGCAACATTATAGACCTATTAACTTATGCCCTCGACTTCACCCGCGTTAAGTTCTTTAACCCGCTTAGAGCTCAAATTGCCTTCAATTATTTCTCATACCTTGTTTAAATCACAAAAAAACCTCTCTGCAAAATTTTAACTAAGTCTAAAATTTTTTGGGTGGACATTAATAAGTGAATGAATGACAGAACTTTGTTTTTATATATAATGCCTGCGACTCCGTCCGTGTGGCTGCCGGTTACTGCAATCTTGCACTGGAGTTTTATAATGTATGGCGCTGCTGATGTTGATTCGTCGTCCATTTCAGATCGCGACGGGAGCAGGCGTTTCAAACAGTTGCTACGTTTGAGTATCGTATTAGTAGCATAATGTCATAGCGAGAAGTAAGGGTACATACAGCATTGAGCTGCCAAGCTAAATCAAGCTAGTAAGACTGCCTCTGTGGCGCGGTGGGAGTGTATCCGACTGCTACGCAAGAGGTCGTGGGTTCGATCCCCACCCAGGATAGAACTTTGTGTGATGAGCACGATGGTTTATTCTGTGTCTGGGTGTAATTTATCTATAATATGTATGTATATAGAAATGAAAAAAGAAAGAACCAAAGTTACCGACATAGCCCACCGGATTAGCAAGTTGAAGTGGCAGTGGGCTGGCCATATTAGCCGAAGAACCGACAACCGTTGGGGTAAACGAGTTCTTGAGTGGAGACCGCGACTTGGCAAACGTAGTGTAGGACGCCCTCAAGCCAGGTGGAGTGATGATATACGCAAAACGGCTGGCAGGAGCTGGATACGAGAAGCCGAAGATAGAACAAAGTGGCGTGCAATTGTAGAGGCCTATGTCCAGCAGTGGACTGCGATAGGCTGATGATGATGATATAGAAATATATAAGTATGTTTATCAGTTGTCTGGTTTCCATAATACAAGCTCTGCTTAGTTTGGGATCAAATAGCGATGTGTGAATTGTCCCAAGATATTATTAGATATTATTATATTATTTATTATTATACTAGCTGTCCCATTTTTGCAACATTTTTCAGTACTGCTCCGCTCCTATTGGTCGTAGCGTGATGTTATATAGCCTATAGCCTTCCTGGATAAATGGGCTACCAAACAGAAAAAGATTTTTTCTATTCGGACTAGTAAGTTCCGAGATTGCCGCGTTCAAACAAACAAACTCTTCAGCTTTATAATTTTAGTATAGATTTTTATAATAAGTAGACATCGATAGCAGTCTTTGAAATCTTGGTCTCTTGTAAATAACGTTGTTAGTAGTATGAAACAAAAATGACAGAAAACTTATATCTTATACCGTTTTATTCTGCTGGGTAGCTATAGAACCCTACATTGTGCGTGGCTCGGCATGCGCTTGTTTATTTCTAGTATAAATTACCTAGTATATAAATTACATTATACGCCGATATTAACTGATTAACTATGACGAGATTGCAATATGATTCGTTATCTATTGTTATGTGTGTTAATTACCAATTGATCGGCAGTGCAGGGTAGCACAATACCTATAGTGCTGAATCCTACAGTATCGATGTATCATTGTATGCATCTAATATTAACTTGTTTCACAAATACTTGCAATGAAGAATAAGAGATAAAAAAATAGTTAAGAACTATTGCAAAAATTTTTCACATAATAAAGGTCCTGTTTCATATGTTTATCGGTCTACCAAATATTATGTATAGCTTAATATTAATAATTATATAATCATTGATATGTCAATATCTAAAGCGGTAATTTGTATCGAATCAAAATTAAGGTTATTCAACTTGTTATGGATTTCCAGGATTCCATGATGGTGAGAGCCACAAACGGACCACAGCCGAGTGCGCCTTGTCGTAACGTCAAGCAATTTTAAGGTAAACAATGTGCGTTAATTCCCGTATAATAAATAAGTAGTTATAATCATGCAACGCGAAAGTTTAAATGTAAGTTTAAAAAATACTATCGTATAACACATGAGAACAAATCTGAAGTTGCTACTATAATATTCTTGATCTAGTATAGCTAAGCTCATTCTAATGTTTATTGACAAAATAAACCTAGACTATTTTCATCTCAAAGTTGCATGTTTTGAATGTCAACTTAATAATGCATTGTCAAAGCATTTTATACCAATATGAAAGACAAACAAAATAATATAGTGTTTATAGAACGCCGGTTATTTTACGATGCAAATACAGTACTGTCTCAGACTAGCAAAACTAACTAATATATTATTATGAACTAATGCAGCCGTCGACATTGTCTGTATAAAATTAAACAAAAATGTTGATTTAGTTTTCGAAAATGAATGTTTTTTTTGCCTCTTTATTTTTACACTAGAAGACCTGTGCAAATTCGTCTGCGAAATATTTCCTCGTTTTTGCAGCATTTTTCATTGCTGCTCCGCTCCTATTGGTCGTAGCGTGATGTTATATAGCCTTCCTCGATAAATGGGCTACTCAACAGAAAATGTTTTTTTTTATTCGGACCAGTAGTTCTTGAGATTACTGCGTTCAAACAAACAAACTCTTCAGCTTTATAATATTAATATAGATATGTGTAAAATTCGCGAAAGTTTAAAATAATAATCGGAAGGAACTAATTTGAATGAGCTCCTTCAATTAATAAATTATTTTCTGACGATCTTAGCATCCTAATTGGTGTTTCAAAGATACTAAAATTTTGTTATAATTATCTATGAAGGGCTTTTAATGTGCACACACTATTAATAATGCAGTAAAGCTTACAATAATCAGAATTGATACCAACGATGCAAGTGGCTTCCAATTACCTGTAACAAAAATAAAAAAGCGTTAGTATCATTTCTAAACATGTTCATTTGTTCTTCATAATATTACGAGCAAAGTAACCTTATAATATGTTATAGTAACTTGTTTATCTATTTATGCAGAAGTATTGACCACATCGGTGACTTGGTAATCAACCTTTGCAAATTTATTTTTATTTCTCTGTAATTTGATTCGTGATGTATAGGTAAGCATAATATATTTGGATCTTCATATTTTTTACTTGACAAAACCAAATTAGTCTTTTACTCGCAATGTTCTCACTGCAAAGACAAAGGAGCGGTGATATACCCCGCAGGCCTACTGAGAATTGGTTGGTGTTAGATGTCATTAACTTTTAGGTTCTATGATAATATGACAGTTTCCTCTTATTTTTTTCCTTTTTTCTTTTGTGTATCTATTAGTGATAAAATCAATCATGAACCATTTAAAGCAATTCGCTTGACTAAATTTTGAATAATTACTTGGATATATCACTTCTAGCATATTGTATTGCCTACGTCTTTGAATCTGCCAATGTAGATAATCACATCACACTAACATTATAAAGGCGAAAGTTTGTGAGTATGTGAGTGTGTATGTTTGTTACCTCTTCACGTCTAAATGGCTGTAGAGATTTTAATCAAATTTGGTATGGAGTTAGCTGACACCCTGGATTAATACATAAAAGATTATTAAAAACCTTAAAATGTTTTTGAAAGACCTGTCGAATAAGGTACCACACGTTGATGTTTGCTAAAAAAAAAGTCAGCTTCTGTTACATGTATTGCCCCCCATTATTTAGTAGTAAGGTACTAGTAGGTATATTGTAGGTATTCTACAGAAACTATGAAGTTTTACTCAGTAACAAGTTTCAACTAAACGGATTTTTTGGTATACTTTTGACCAAGCTTTATAATAACCTTGATTAACATCTAATGTAAAATTATATTACATAATTTTTGTTGCGATAATAATTAGTTTTTAAAAAAAATAATACTCTTTTTATTGCGATAAAAATCATAATAATTAGTCTCAATGCGCGGAAAAATAAAAATGTTCCTTATAATTAAGTTTAACGCAAAAATATATATTTTAAGTAACTTTGTCCATTTTAAAGAAACTGCTTGACGCAAACTAAAGCTTGTTTTAAGATATTTATATTGAGGTACATCAAAACCAAAATACAAACACAATATTAAAAAAGAAGCAATATCATTTCGCAAATATCTCAATGTAAACTTACTTTGAATAGGAATGCACAGTCAGGAACACCTAACCGCCCAAAATCGGATCCAGTGAGTTTTTTTTTTTCAAGGCGATCTGTATCAGGTCAATGAGGAGATTTTTTTTTTTACTTTTGAACAGTAAATTAAATATTACCATTTGTAAGTTATATACGTCCAGCAGAATATTAAACAGATCATTTGAATAACAAACATATTTTAACAACGTATAACATCTAGTTTATAAATGTATGACAATAGACTGAGCTAGAGAGAACGACATATTTTCAATAAGATACTCGTACCTACTTATGAAAATGATATGAAATACCGCACAAGTCCCAGTAACGTTACAAGCACGGAATAGAGAAAAACTGTTTGTGACTTTGTCAGTTCATCGCTTGTTTTGTGATACTGTGCCTACCTCATATAAATACAACAAATGGACTAAAGCGCTGGACTATTTTACAGTAACCAGACAACTGATCAATATACTTTTATATTTCTAATTAAATAGGTACATATGTATTTTTGACAAACTACACCCTGACAATATAAATCCGGGGTGCAAATCTAGCCCACGAACTCTGATTTATTAATCAAATCACTAGACTGAAAGGATAAGGACTCATATCGATCTCGAATATTAACCAATAAGTGATAAACATTCTACGTAAGGAAAGTGTGTGCACTAGCATAATTCGTTTCATTGCAATAGTGACTTGTTGATATTTCTATTACTAGTCTTTCGGGTCTGTAGTTATTGAGGTCTCCCATACCATTTGTTCACGTCATGAGCGGACAGTTATAATTGCTGAGAAAATACAATGTTTAATTTATTAAATTCTTGTCAGTAATCTCAGCCTCAAATCACGCAGGCGAGTTTTATACATACACAAATATTTACGGACATGAAATCTTGGAACCCTTCGGGACAAAGTGCTAGGAGAATTGTGACCATGAGCGATATCAATGTGGGCGTTGCTCGATTGAGTTGGTAAAACTGAATAAAATATGTGGATTAACGTTCAGTAAAAAAGCAGCTCTACGCGTACACACGTA
The DNA here is from genome assembly GCA_945859575.2 of Herminia tarsipennalis. NCBI lineage: Eukaryota > Metazoa > Arthropoda > Insecta > Lepidoptera > Erebidae > Herminia > Herminia tarsipennalis. Next base: position 24,133,395 of record OX243844.2, read on the forward strand.
CACTAGGCTGAGCGACAGCGGGCCGGCATCAATCGGCACAGCCGGGTGGTTTAATCGGATGACGTGCATCGAATCGGTACGTGTTAATGAAGCCGAACATGTGTAGTATTTGCTTCGGGTTGGCTTTTTTGATCGGCAGATACAGACGTACCGAATGTGTCGACCCGCTTATGTTCTGTACTCTCGGAGTTTGGTGTCTGTGCTTTTTGAAACATGTTTATTTGTAAGTAAACTCAGAAATTGGTTTATTTTTAGGATCGTTATGATGTATTCAATCTTCTTAACAAATTTCACGTAGGCAGCGTAAGGAATTAATAATGTAGAAATAAGGTTTATTGTTATCAATTGTCTGGTACTAATTATGAATAGAAAAGGAAAATTAATGAAGCGTTGTTCGGAAGTAATCCTAAAAGTCAATTGTTAATTTTATGTTTTAGAATTCTTGACGAACCAAAATATTGTTTATGAAGACATTAGCGTGATTAAACAATACAACAGTAAGTTACAAATAAAACACATAATATTCAACGTATTTCTGTCCATCTATTCCTGTTCTTTTTATGCGAAGACAGCTTTTTACTTATTTGTTTTTGGTTCCATAAATAGTTTTATTTTTGCCTGCCTGGGTATATTTTGTGGCCATTAAGTCTCCCGAGTAATGTCACGGGATACTTCACAGACACAAAATAATGTCACAAAGTAGTGCTACATATGCCAATGGAACCCACAAACTCAGTCAGCAGTCGTACACTCTCTCACTGCGCCGAGGCACTAAATTTGACAGATTTATTTATTTCTGTTACATTTCTCTTCAAAACTTTTGAAAATCTTATTTTCCATAGTTTGATTGAGCATGGTATACCATGGCTGGGTAATGTATAATATATAAGTGGAAACAAGTGGTTGGTCGTACCCCAATATAGTTATTATTTACACTTCTAACTAAAGAGTAGGTTTCCATAATTAATATGCGAGGGGTTTGTGTCCTAGTTTGGTAATTTATGTGTACTGGTTAACCTACAATATTGGTTTGTCTTTTACCTCTTTAAATATGAATTACTAGCTGAGTTTTAGCAATATTTTGCATTGATGCTCGGCTTCTAATGGTCGTAGCGTGATGTTATATAGCCTTTGACACTTACAAATAGCGTGGCTTTATATTAGCAAAAAAATTTCAAAATCGATTCAATAGATCCATAGATTACTTGGGGATTATGAGGTTGTAGGGTTTACCTCACAAACTCACAAACTTTGCAATATTAGTATAGAAGATAATTATTCACCTATCACCGATAATAAACAATTTATTTACATAAAATAATATATAAATTATGTCTTCAGGTTAATAGGTAAACCTATTTCAGTAGACAAGTATAAATTATTTTACAAATCCACCATATTCAGCTACCACGGGGCGGATCTGCGAGCAAAACTAGCTTCTGCTATTTAAATATTATTATTCAAAGTAAGACTGCTTTACTTCGCTTTTCAATTTATTTAAATTGTAAGACTACAATTTAAATAAATTTAATCACACAAAATCTGTCCATTTTAATTAAATATAGGAACTTACTATAAATAATAATTTAAAAACATTACTCTCATTATTTAAAAGTCGGATTGGAAATATGTCTACTGCAAATGTTACGTCTACAATCGTCTAACGGCCGGTCTTAGTCTCGGCTACTAGAAGTAGAATTTTGACATATTTTGAATGGATTTATGTTAAATGTATATATCTAGTAGCCGAATCCATCGATAGATAGATTATTGAGACCGGCGGTACGTAAAGTAGGTACCTGCTTATCTTTTGTAGGAAACTATGTGTTGAGACAGCCAACGCAAGCTTGTTACTAAGAGTAATCCTACCAATATTTGCTCTACTCGTGCTATAACTTCTGTAAGCCTGGATTTACGGTAGCGCCAAGCAAGAGGCCAAGAATGACTTACGCCAAGCTTTAAGTATTCCAGACTCTTGATACACTAAAAACAGAGTGTATTTATGAATACATGAATGTATTTTACGATCTCCTCTTTTAATCATTTTTAGCTGACTTTTTGCTGGTAATGGTTTTTTTAATTAGCATGAAGAGTCCCTGGCTCAGAGGCGGCCTAGCAAAACGAGATATCTGTGAGGTAAAGCAACATTACATACCGGTACATAAATGGGTGACCGTTTTCCAACATTGTCACAGTCCACAGTGCCTCTGTAGCACGAAGGGCTGTGACAATGCGGCAGGTAAAGCGCCCCTAATCTTTATCCAGTCTTGGATTTCCATTATATCCGACTATGAGAGTGAGGGAATAGAGAGTGAACAAATTCACTCTCTATTCCCTCACTCTCATACATTAGTGCACTATAATATCTCCTGCGTAGTTGGCTAGCTGTCTAAACTGAATTAGACTGACACGGTGTATGGACCACGACTGCTTGATAGGACGAACCATCTCATACAAAAAGTGCAAAATGCTTGTGCCCGCTTTTGTTTTTCAGTAGCACCCGCGGCCACGTAACTCTCTATCTAAATCAACATCTGATGCTTAAAATGAAGTTGAAAATTACACCTAGCTTGTCTTCTGTTTGGAGTAATTAACCATAAAGAGTCGCTTTATTTTTATAACAAACTGGGTTGGGTTATCAGCAGAAGCAGAGTGCTCCCACTACTCTGCTGCCTTTAGAGGTGGTTTTCGATACGCCGCCTCCAAAATTTGGAATAATATACCACCTTTACGTTCAGTGAATAGTATCACGACATTTAGAACTCGTCTACGTACGTACCTCATAAGTAAGCAGCAAACACTGTATAAAATAAAAGTAAACATTTCGATAATTTGATATTAATCCTTTACTAATTATTTTTTTTAAAGATAACCAGCAATTTGTTAAATTTATGTTAATTATTCCTTTATTAATTTATTTTTGGGCTACTCCATTCGTTATGTATCTATTCGTTAGGTATCTATGAATATATTTTATACGAGTATACCTACAATTACTAATAATTACTATATCGTTATATTTAAATCCAATTCTAACACAATACTTATCTACACCAAATGTCCATCTACGCTGTCTTAAGTTTATCTATAACACGTCAACTATCTTTATACAATATTTATATATCATAATACAATAGACTACTAATATGTAAACATGTACAATGTACATGATGGAACACACTGCATGTTTCAATCCTATTGTACTCTTTCGTGGTTCGTGGTTCCCAGATGAAAATCAGCATTAATCAGTAAGCAGTTTCTGCTCGACATGTTAGTTAATCTGGGTACCTTTTGGGTTTGGCGTTAAGACGCATCCTACATTAGAGTTTTATCCGTTTTTAATAGGTATTTGAATATAATAATAACAATAAACTGTTTTACTTTTACCAAGTAATAATATGCCTTTATATGATCTTAAAAATATATATTCGTGCATAATTTAATATGTTTTAGTATTATCATAATAAATACTAAAAGTAAATGATTTGAAACCAAAACATAATGACATCACAATGTTAAATTGCATACAAATCTCTACAGAACGAATCGTTTTAACATTTTATAATAAAGATACTGATTTGACTTGACATTCAAATACCCCATTGTGTTGTTTTTGTAATTACTTAGATGTATGATCTTAATGTGTGTGTGTGTGTGTTTTTTTTTCCGTCTCTTATGTACCGTTCGAAAATAAATGTTTTTGTTAAACTCTCTGGGTTCTAATGAGATTGACCGCCGTAACCGACATCGGTTTGAAGACCATTAAGTGGGAGAACCTAAAAACTACTATACCTGCAAAATTTAAGTTTCTTAGATCAAGTAATTCTAGAGATTCCTTTGAATCAGTAAGTGAATGAGCCATCGTAAAAAAAAAACAGTTTTTTTTAAAGACAACTCCCGCAGTGAGGTTCTAGCCCTGTGTCTGGTGATAATGATAGTATAACCGGACGACACGCATTCCTATGACAGCTACAATATTGTGCAGTGTTTGAAAACATCGATCAATGTCATACCATTGACAGAAAAAATGAATAAATTTACTTTTAATCTATAACTAAAAAAACTTGCTGACCCGCGCAACTTCGTCTGCGTGAGTTTCCCGATTTTTGCAACATTTTTCATTGCTGCTCCGCTCCTATTAGTCGTAGCGGGACGTTATATGCCTATAACCTTCCTCGATAAATGGGCTATTCAACAGTAATTTTTTTTTATCAATTCGGATGAGTAGTTTCTGAGATTATTGTGTTCAAACAAACAAACAAACTCTTCAGCTTTATAATATTATATTTAAAAAAATGATAGTTTTCTTTTAGATTTCTGTACGGACTATTTGAGTGGCTATCTAATTAACTGATAAATTATTCCAGGAGACAAATAATGACCATTGCTACGTTTGCACTAATTATAAACAAAGTAATATTTTTTTGGCTGGTAGAGAATGCTTTTAGCATTAAGTCCACCTTTGTACGATATTTTTGTGCATAAAGTCAATAAATAAAATAAATAAATAAATAATATCATCTAATATGGTCAAAATAAAAACAGAAGCCAATGGGATTCAGAATATTATTCCAAACTAGCTGTGCCCGCGACTTCGTTCGCGTGGAAGTTGGGTTTATATTAAGGTAGTTTATATTACAATTCAACTTCTGTGTAAAACATATTGTAAACATGCTCCACAATGCTCTGTGGCATCTATGGATATTTGGGCCTAGCTTTAATCAGGGCCCAACATATGGCAGGGCAAGCCAAGCAAATGCCCAGTGCAGCAAAATGAAGGGCGACAAAGTTTATGGCGCCAGACGGTTAGAAGACAAATTATTAAAATTCCCACGACCACACCTCGACAAAAAAGTGATTTGCATCACATCAAATACTATTAATATTGAAAAATTCACCCACCACGCGAGTACTGGGGCGGTTTCGAGTTAAATGAAGCTCGAAACCGCCCAATTACTCGTGCGAAATTTTGAGTTAAGGAGCTTCGATTCTGACTCCGATAGGTCGAAAATTCCGATTTATTTTAAACCTCCGACTCCAACTTCGGCTCCGACACTTTTAAATCGGACCTTTTAATCGGAGGTACCTAGCCGCTCCTTCAAGATAATTTATACATAGGTAATAAAGGTATGATGGAAAAAACTCTCACAGATTCCCTATGATCGCAGGTTATGTCCTGCCCGAGCGATCTTTTCCGAGTCTAAAGTACACCTACTTTGTGTCCGTGTTTGTACCGCGGGAATGCAATGTTTTAAAACTATTTTGCGGGGGCAAAATAGTTTTAAAACATTGCATTCCCGCGGTACTGTGATGCGTGTTTAAACCAACAAACAACATTCAAACGTTTCTAAAAGATATACTCAGATATCTTTTTTTGTGTTTAAATACTATTTCTAAACTTATTTCAATATTTTTTTTCACTCACTTTAGAAGATTAAAATATTATTTTACAATGTCTACATTGGTGAATTTAAAAATAGGTGTGTCAACCTGTCGCAAATTAAGATCATCATATATTCATATCCCTCTTCGTAAGAATTTCAGTTTTTTTTTTTAAATCAATTTTCCTGATTCTTTTTAATTTGTATTTAAACGCCATCTATTTTCAAAACTGGATAATTTTATTTTTATACTTGATGATTTTATATTAAACTATCATGCATATTAAACGTAGGTAAGCAAGGTATTTAACCTTAAATTATTCACGCGATTAAGACCAGTAATACATATATTTTCATAATGTGTACAAATCGCGAAAGTTTATTAACATTTGTAGGTAAGCAATTTTGGCACTCAGAAGAAATCGAATCACAGATGGCGCCACGTGTTTTATTTTGATGTAACGCGGACTTAATCTTTCATTTTTTTTAAGCAATGAACATTTATAAATTCTAGAAAATATATAGTAATTACTGTTTATTTGTAATGTAATATTGTTTTTCATTTCTACATTTATAACATAATCACTATTCATGCAAAACAATGATAAAGGTGCCTATTGGAAGTGATTATTAATATGAAAATTTGTTAAACAAAATAAACATGTTAAAGTCGAAAATAAAAGCTTGTATAAATAAGTATACATTTAGAAAAATACTTAAAAAAAAAAATAAAAATAATTTTAACACAACACAAAAAGAGACTCGCAAATAGGGAGTCGATCCTCCGACCTCGCTCGTTTAATACTTGTGCCAATAGACCACCTCAGCTGATGCAAACACGGTTAAAATAGCTGATGTTAAGAAAATTGAAAATGTTGTGTTTAGCTCCTAATAGTTTTAGCGTGAAGTTATTGTTTCCATGGGTTACAATTGTAAATAATGTCTTATTGTGGAAAAAAATGTGAAACCATAATGGTTCGACAAAACATACGTTGCTGCTCACTCCCCATAGACGATAGCATAATGATTTATAGTGCAAGTAATGACCTATAGTATTTACAATAAAACTGCAAATTTTCATGAAGATCCGTCAAGTAGTTATTGTTTTATAACGATAAATAGCTACAGACATTATCCGTCATTGCTTAGCTCCTATGCGAAATAGCGTGATAAATTATAGCCTATATGTTAATCCAGACTACACATACAAAATTTCAACCGAATCTGTCCAATAGTTATTGCGTGATGCGTGTTCAAACAGACAGACAGACAGACATTTCTAAAAATGTAGGAATGTGTTTAAATACTCTTTTCGAACATTTCCCAATTTTTTTTTTCACTATGTTCGGCCATGTACAGACACGTGAAATTTACAATTTTATTATATGTATAGATATAGATAGATAGCATGATTCAGTATTCACGCGCGATGGCTTATTATTAGCGTATTTCATGTATAACTTTGGTGTTTCTATACCGACTTCTATTAGTATTTTTTATGGAATAGTTAATTATGTTAACTTTTTTAAAAGGATGACTCAGAGTGTTATAAACGTAAGAGTAGACAAATATAATCAGAAAGCTTCGAACTACTAAGCTATTGGGAGTTACACGTGATATTGTGAGTCAACCATAAAAGATAGACATATGCTGTCGTAGGGTATTTTTTATATAATTTTAAGGAGAACATTTCCGTCATACATGATTTCTGTGTAGCTTTAACTATTACGGTTGCACACGCGACGAAAGCTTAAAAAATGGAGTAACTTCTCCCGTTTTCCTTCACTGCTCTGCTCCTATTGATTGTAGCGTGATGAAAAGTATACTATAACCTACTCAGGAGTATGAAAAATAATTGTACCAAGTTTCGTTAAAATCCGTCGAGTAGTTTTTGTTTATATAACGGTTATACAGACAGACAGACAGACAGACAAAAATTTTACTGATTGCATTTTTGGCATCAGTATCGATCCCTAATCACCCCCTGATAGTTATTTTGGAAATATATTTCATGTACAGAATTGACCTCTCTACAGATTTATTATAAGTATAGATGATCCCAATCCCAACTCCAATCAAGCTAGAAGGAAAAAGAAAGTACCTTTACAAAACAACGAGACAAATAATGCATTTTATCAATTTGCAAGTGCAACTGGCTTTAACCGATTTTACTTTTGTGATAAACGCAGAGGGTAGAAACAGCTACTTGCGAACAAAAAATCTAGGGATTTTAGTCTGAACCCAATGCAGAAAATCTCAACTAAGAATTTAGACTTCAAAACCAATTCCAATATTGCCAATCCAGTGAATGTATCCATAGCTTGCATTAAAAATCCCGGTGCAATGTACTGTAAAAACAAACAAAGGCCATTTTTACCTGGAATGAAATAAGTATTTTTGTTGGTACATTTTGTTCTTTGTTTTGGATTCCCACAAAAAGCGTTGATAAGTGACGATGCAACTTTGTATGAATCTGGTATCGACCAATGACCTCTGCGTATTGTAGTCAAGTTCTGATTGATTACCTCTTTATGATTTTTTTTGTTGCAAGGGTTTGAGTAATATCAGCAGGTTATCTGTTGACTACGGTAACTCATTATCTAATCAAATTCATTTAAGCCATCGTATGCCAGTTTGCTATCAACATAGAATTAATTGGTGATGCTTATTTGATGATCTATTTTGTTACTTCAAATGATAAAGTCCCAATATACTACATAATCACTTTTACAATACTTAAAAACAATATCTTAGCTGGCTGTGATGTACAAAGACGTATGCTAGAATTATTATTTTATAGAGTACTAGCTTTCGCCCGCGGCTCCACCAGCGTGGATGTCGGTTATCGCTATAAAACTATCATATGTCCTTCCCCGGACTTAGAATAGTTTTTCTCAAACTATTTCCATACCAAATTTTATCTAAATCGATTTAGCTGTTTGAGCGTGAAAGCGTAACAGACAGACAGTCAGACAGACAGAGTTACTTTCACATTTATAATATTAGTATGGATATGGACTAGTATGGATAGTCCACTCACACATCCAGATATTGTACTTTAAGGTCTTACTGCAATCGCCAAACGCTCGCCAAGCGTGGCGATTGTATCTAAAGGCGATCTAAGATAAAGATGAGGAATACCAAGACGGTACGTTGGATATAGTTAATCTCGATTACGTTTTTGCCTATATTTATGTAAAAATAAATTACCTACGTAAAGGTTCATGTCGATGACTATTATTATGAATTGTAGTGTGATTGGTTTGATTGATTTGGTTAGAACAAACAAAGGAGTTAGTACCTATATTTTACTATCATAGGTATACCTATTATAGTAAAATATAGGTGTTCCAATGTTGGTGTACCAATGTTCGTTAGTTAATGAATACACTAGCGTCATAAATACAATTTGACACGGGAATAAACGCGTTTAATCTAGGTAAAGTTATTTACCTTATGCTTGACGTTTCGATCGGGTTACACCGACCGTGGTCACAAGCTGACTGGGGGGGCAGGGCGGGCGTCACGACTCCGTGTGTGAGGCGGACGTTTCTTCATCCACCCTCACATTTTCTTGTTTCTTCCAAGTACCCGCGCACACAACACTAACCGTGTACCTATTCTGTAAGTCGACCGCGCTTATTCTGATATCTACACGATTGCGAACTAAAACGAGGTGGTGTTAATTTAATCACTGGATTCCACGTCGGAGATAGTTTAAATCCATCTTCTCGATTGAAATTTTTGTATTTTTTAATTTCAATCGCTTCTCGCACTACTCTGGAGTAAAAGTGGCGATCGGTGGAGAGGACTTCCGTGCGGTGAAATTCGATCCAGTGTAGTAGTAATGGAGGCGGACAGATCGTTGTCTTTCCTGGATGTGAAGATACACGTGAGATCAAATGGGTCCTTATCACACTGTGTTTACCGCAAACCCACGCACACGGACAGATACCTACACGCCACGTCACATCATCATCCTCGACACTTGCAATCCGTTATGGTTTCACTGACGAACAGAGCCTACGACCTGTGTGACCCTGAGCATCTAAAGCAAGGGCTTGAACATGTTCAGGAGGTGCTGAAATACAACGGATACCAGGTGGATCGACGCCTAAAGCGACCGACAAAGAAATGTAGACATCCGGAAGTAAGTAGACAGCCAGACTACCTTCCATTTGTGAAAGGCGTGACGGACAAGATCGGCGCGGTATTGCGCAAGTACTGCATACCGACTGTCTTTGCGCCGGGAACAAAAATGACCACCATCGTGGGCACACCGAAGGATGTCTTGGCATTACAAACACCAGGGGTCTACAAAATAAATTGCAGCTGCGGGAGTTCATACATAGGCCAAACGAAGCGGTCCATTGCTGAACGGGTCAAAGAACATATTGCAGCTGTTAAGAACAGACAAACTAACAAGTCCGCGATTGCCGAACATATATTACAAACGGACACTAATCACTGGATCGAATTTCACCGCACGGAAGTACTCTCCACCGATCGCCACTTTTACTCCAGAGTAGTGCGAGAAGCGATTGAAATTAAAAAATACAAAAATTTCAATCGAGAAGATGGATTTAAACTATCTCCGACGTGGAATCCAGTGATTAAATTAACACCACCTCGTTTTAGTTCGCAATCGTGTAGATATCAGAATAGGCACCCGTCGGTCGACTTACAGAATAGGGACACGGTTAGTGTTGTGTGCGCGGGTACTTGGAAGAAACAAGAAAATGTGAGGGTGGATGAAGAAACGTCCGCCTCACACACGGAGTCGTGACGCCCGCCCTGCCCCCCCAGTCAGCTTGTGACCACGGTCGGTGTAACCCGATCGAAACGTCAAGCATAAGGTAAATAACTTTACCTAGATTAAACGCGTTTATTCCCGTGTCAAATTGTATTTATAATGCAACGCGTAAGTTTAAAAGTTATAATACACTAGCGTCGTCGTAATTAAACTTGAAGGATAATATCAACGCATTTTATGATAAGATTTGCATTAGTAATTGAACAGGAACCTCGTTTATTATAAAGCTAAATATCTAGATACATTTAAGGTTAATATTAAACTAGACGACCGCTCTGCCATTAGTGAGGTCCATGCTAGCCAAAATTCTACATCAAGCCTCTAGAGAATAGGCTTAAACTGTCTTTGTAAAACAGTAAACATAAACTATCCGAGCAGAAATGGTAGCTAAAGTGCATATCTACGTAATACAGTAACACATATAGTTAGAAGCTCGTAAACGCACCCAATTTCATCTCGTCGTAATAATAAACACTAGTTTAGTATATTGCCCATACAAGAAAGTGCTCAAATAATGTTATTAGTTTTATTACACAAATTGACCTTGAGATTACTTGTTTATTTTTTGGACTATATTTGGCACATCAACTTTATATCTAGAAGCACCACACCGGTGGAACTAGACGAAACTTCGGGCAATAAAAAAATATTTAACCTATAAATTAAATAGGTACTTACTCTTGGTATTATTGTGACCCGGGTCAATAAATTGCAAAATGCAAACGCATAAAGTCTTATATCCCCGTATGACTACTAAATAGGGCGAAAGTAGCGGTTGCTTTGCGTCGCGTAAATTGACATTGGGTTATACGTCCTAAAATGAACTTATCATTTTTAACGCAGGATATCTTGCAGTTGGTTCCTTGAAATCTGTTTAAGAATTCGGCAGAAAACCGATGGTAGACTTTATGCATAGGGATGCAACGAATCGACAAATTTATTCAGTGAAAACAATTGATGAACGAATATTTCGATTCGACCGTAATATGTATGTGTTGCTAGGCAGGACAGTCGGGTCGGCTCATTCGGTGTGCGAAATTTAATAAGTATTATAGGGAAAAAAATTAAAGTCAACAAACTATGTGATGTGGGGTATTATCATTTTTCACTTAAAATATTGCGATTTAAAGTTTGTGTCCTTTTGTGGCACTATATAGACCAAACGCGTGGGCCGATTTGGATGGTTCATACGTCAAGCGATTAGTATAAATTTTGCGATCGTCAATAAAGCACACCAGATGAGCCGACCCGACTGTTGTGCCTATGCAGAACAGTGGGGTCGGCTCATTCGGTGTGCGAAATTCAGTATTAGATGAATAAATTTTTAGAAGATTAATTTAATAGGAAAGAAGGAAAAAACATTTACTTCAACATTTACACAATCACACACAGCATACATAATACAAAAAAAACGTAATTGAAGCAAAAAATTAAAATAAAACATTTGCGACAAAAAACAAAGGCATAAATAAAAAAAACCTGTAGAATAAGCATAGTTTGCATAAAAAAAACATTGTTGAGTGCCTTTTCTCACTAAAAAAGGTCGCCAACTCAGCTTAAGCTAACCGGTACGCCTACCGCTCAGTGGCAACCCTGTTAAGTGGCGCACGGACGAGGAAATTAAATAAAAGGTATAGGTAAAATAAATAAATACAAAGTTAAAAGCATGATCTCGTTAACACATACACCCTCTTGTTTGGTAAACGATTTGATTCATGAAGTGACAATTGCCCAATTTGGAACGTTTATGCAGTATCTGTGTTCGAACCAATTACGTTTTTCTTAATGAATATATTTAAATATATATAAATATATATATATATTTAAATATATTCATTAAGAAAAACGTATATATATATATATATATATATATATATAGGATCGAGTAGAAGTGTTGTTTGAGTAGACAATACAGTTAACTATACCCCATTATGATACAAGTTTCAGATGTTTGATGACCGATTATAATTTTTTGTGTGTCCGTAAATATCCCAATTAAAAATATTTATAAAACTTATACAATAATGTCACCGAAACGCAACTCCATTTTTGTGTCTTTCTTTTGATAGTTATGTGTATTGCTTACCTGCCTAAAATAATTTAAAACCATAGAGAATAACATCAATAGCATTATTTTACAGCAATGTTTCACCCATAAATAGTTTTGCTGGAATCAGTGAAGCGACAACATTTTGTAGGCTGGCTTTTCATCATGGATCAAAATCAATTACATCTGATAATTACATTTATTCGACAAAAGAGCGTCTCAATCATAAAATAACTGTTGAAACTTTTCATTTCACATTATAATTCAATTAAATTTTGCAAATATGAAATACTTTTCGAACCAACTCTGTTATAACAAGCGGGTGCATTAATTTAATAATAATAATAATTGTCGTGTATAATTTTAATTTTAATTATGTATTAGTTTATTGTTATTATGTTACGTATTTGTGTAATTGTAGTTTAAATTATGTATTAGTTTATTAAGTTTTTTATGTACCTATGTATTTGTATGATATGGGCCTTAGTAGCCTGAAATAAATGGTTATTATTATTAAACATAGCAACTGGGAATTCAATTTCAACTTCATAATGAGAAAAACCTTGCTGATATATTTTTGGAAGTCTATAATAAAATGAATCGATTGATTATTTTGTGGGGAATCGATACCGATCAAGTTGCTTTATTTCATTTTTGCTATTTATTTGTAGTAGTTGCTGTTTGCTGTTTAGTAGTAGTGTTGGGTTTTAATGATTTTTGTTTATAGTATGTTATATATAATTTGGTAAATGAAACTGACGCGTTCACTCTAAAATGGGCTTGAATATAAAAATCAGGCAATTATCCTGTACCTTAAATAAATTTTGCCTCCATGTAAAAATGTAGAAAGTATCCAAAATTTTGCACATTTTATCTTCCGTTTACTTTCACAGCAGAAAAGGCGTCAATCAGATTAAACCTTTTGTCCAACAAATGATGAATTGAAAAATAAATGTTTTTAGCTTTGCATAAATAGAGACTTAACACAAACGGTCCTCATCTCAAGACATTTTCTTTCAACAAAAAATTTCTGAGGATATTTTACTGAATGAAAATCTTTATGAAGTACCTTCAGATGTTTTTGCACGAATCTTACCGGATTCGCCCCTTTTTGTAAGCGAGTCTCTTAAATTTGATGCTACGTATGCAGGTATTAGTATTAGAAATCGTTTATAATGGATTTCCTGGTGAATTATGTCCATTTCGTGATTATCGTACCAATATTTTGTTTTTGTTTTTTTTTTTAAGTACTGATATACATTTTAATAATGAAATAGTGGGAGTCATTTCATACATTTTTTTTCTTTTAAAACTGACCTGGTTTTTAAGTTCCAAACAATCAACATAATATTGATTTAGAATATCGAACCATTTGTTTCTATCGAAATTACCTTTCAAGACGATAGGCAAAAAGAAAAATCAAGGAGATCCCCTAGTTCTGTACATATTTTCCCTCTATTTTGATTAATGACTCCCTTTAAACGCATTTTAGTCTTTAACTTTCCCCAAGATACTGTACAAAGGTCACCAGTATTTGAAAATTACCTCTTTGAATATTTTCTTTGCTCCTTAATTAAGAGTTAGCTTGAAGCGTGAAACTTTTAATTGAAGGTCAAATATTTTATCCTTCTTTAAAGAGATACGTTTTGTTCTTTTCGTTTTAAAATCATTTAGATTTTACAGAATAGTAAAATTTGAAAATTCGTGAAATCGTGTGACAACAAAAACGTTAAGGAAATGCTAAAGGAACGAAATCATAAGTTATAGTTTGTTCGTAGCAGTGTAATATATTTTCTTATTACAATTACTTTTGTGTTTTTATTGCTCATCTTAAGTCTAGCTTTGCATATTAACATAGGTATATCTAGACGATTCAATCGTCACTTATATTATCGTAATCCTAACAAATATTATGGATACGAATATGAGTTTGTATATTACTCTTTCATGCCTAAACAGCAAAACTGGTTTTAATAATTATTTCACTAATAAAAAGCTACAGTCTAAAGTCTTCGACGCATTCGACGTGCGCTGCCATTTTGTTATTTGTTAGAAAATTTAGGTTTCTATGGAGGTACCGTTGTTGTCGACAGACTTTGGGGAAAAGTGAGCTGTAATATATAAATGCGAAAACAAACACAAGCCGGGCGGAGCAGCTGGCAAAAGCTAGTTTTTAATAAATAGGTATTAATGATGACTGAATGCTAGACCAAATCCAAAAATAACTTACGTTTACGGAGAATTAAAGAACTAATATTCAAAGGTTTTCATCATCCCAGATGTTTTCTAATAAAAATATTTACTTAAACAGCACTGTATTTTACTTTTATTGCGAACTGTATTGTCAACAATGTGGGCATTTCATCATTTCTAGTCCACTGTGATTCTATTACGCTTCACTTAAAGTAGCATTTTTATATCTACTGAAATGCGGAGTTAATCTCCGAACTGTAACATAAATAAGAAGCCAAACAGAACGACCAAAGCACATCAAATAACAAAAATATTTTTCTCCAAATTGTCTAAAACCAACACAATGATTGACGTAACCTTGAAAAGCTCTAAAATCTATCTTAGTTTATTGACAAAAGTCAACGCGTTTAATAAAAGCCCTGTGAGGTAAGACTCGTCGAATAATTGCTTTTGATTCTCCATCGGCTTTTTGTGCGTCGCGACATTACCCAGACGGCGAATCAATTCTTCCCGAGGTTAATTTATTTATTAGCATATAGAGAGAATTTTCTAACAACCAACGTGAAGTATCGGTCGGCTTTATTTTAAATTGGCTCCCTCTTTCTTCCTGTTTAATTCTGGCGATGATTTGTGGATTTTTGAATCATTTTTCTGTTTGCTTTTTGATGATGGATCGTTGAAATTTGTGTGGTGTTTTGAAATATTGATCGGTTTAACATGCCTCCCTGTTTTTGTTAATTTCAATATCTGCAAAAGTATAAAATATACTGTTCTGATGACTAACACAAACATATTTCAATCTACTGGAATTGTATTTATTACTTAGATCTTAAACTTGTCTAATAAATGCACCAAGGATACATTTTCAAAATGTTTTGATATAATTTATACAAATTATATGATTCTTATTTGCACAAGTACCCTTTTAATATAAAATAACGATTAAATCTTTTTGTGACGATAATAATGAACTGTTTCAGGTAAATTTTATAGAAAATCAAGGGTCCCAGCAAGATTTTCAGAAATACGACGAACGAACCATAATCGGTTACAACGTACTAAAGTACGTCGTAACCGATTATGGTTCGTAGAAATATATTGTGGGTTATACTTACATATCTCACGAGACCTTTCTCGGTAATGGCTTTGATAATTCTTTCTAGCAAAAACAGATTTTGTGAAAAACAAGAGGTAGATTTGGGGAAAAATTCTAAGGCCATATGTATTTTTTGATCACATAAAGTGGGTATAATGTTAAGTTCTAAACATCACAACTATAACAAGACTTCATTAAAATTATTATTGAAACTAGTTAAAACTTTCCTATGTTGAAAAAAGAAAACATGTAATACCAATTACTTTAGGATATCTAAATAATAATTATGTAGGTACCTCCTCAGCATCTTATTAATTTATAATTTTCTACCGTTTATAGTGACTACCTACTCGCTATTAGAATAATTAAACATAACCTTCATCATACGCTTAAAGTCAAGGTACATAAACAACAGAATATACAAACAGGTAACAAACTTTGATGACTGTAACAATACAGTCAAAAAGTCATACTCTAGACAAAAATAAATCTTTATTATTATAAGTTCAAATATTCTAATGCATGATAAATCATAGTTGAAGCCGCAGAGGAAATATACGAAACAACAAAATATCTACATACATTTGCTACAAACACAACCCCGCTCAAACAATAGTGGCGTCTTATTAAAGACATTCCATGACAAAAATACAACAATAAACCAAAGTAGAAAGTAAGCAGGAAACAATCACCTGATACCTCGAATCACTGGAACGTCGAGCTGTCCAACGTTACATTACGAAAATATTATAAGACGAAACACGAATATTGTTCGCTCAAAGATATTTGCCCCACCTTCCGTTTAAAGTAAATACGAGTATGGTGTCATTCATACACAACACATAATGTATAATATATAAAATTCTCGTGTCACAGTTTTCGTTGCCATACTCCTCCGAAACGGCTTGACCGATTTTGATGAAATTTTTTGTGCTTATCCGGTATCTATGAGAATCGGCCAACATCTATTTTTCATACCCCTAAAAGTTTGTTTGTTTGTTTGAACGCGATAATCTCAGGAACTACTGGGCCGCATTGAAAAAATATTTTACTGCTGGATAGTCCATTTATCGAGGAAGGCTATAGGTTAAAACATCACGCTACGACCAATAGGAGCGGAGCAGCAATAAAAAATTTTGTAAAAAAAAAGGAAGAAAAAAGAAAAAAGGGAAAATTTACGCAGACGAAGTTGCGCGGGTCAGCTAGTAATGTATAATACCGGTATGAGTGGTTAAGGATGTCGAAGGATTGTTATTATCCGTATTCTCATCGCAAGTTGAAAGTTTTTAGAGCTCTGTCCTTTCAGCTGTGAGAGCCTTCATTGTGTTCAGTACTTTTGACACCAAAGTTAGGTGTTGATATACTTAGTTATTTTATGAAATTTAATATCTTTTGTCTTCTTTTTATTGTTTATTTTTGGTTAAGGTATTTTAATTTTTTTCATTCATCTTTAGCAAAATTATTAGACTAATATTGTTATTCGGGTAATTTGAGCTATAATAAACTACCAAACAACCTACACGCCATCATTAACTATGCTTCTCTAATACCGACTCAAATTTATCAAGAACCTCTACTAAATCCTCGAAATGATGCTAGAAATGATGCTCGAAACGTAGATCATAACTAAAATTGGTTTTAATTTTCATTCGTAACTGAAATTTAAATCAACCAATTATACAAGTTTATAAAAATTATAACGTGATAAATTCTTTTCACAAAAAGGTGAAGGTAAGCCCTGAAATATCCCTTCCGTGGGTCAATTGTAACAATAAGAACAACAAGAAACACAAATAATTACAATATTACCCATAAACCTAAAAGAAAACCTGTTTTAACGCTTATCCCGATAATTCCCAACCAACTTAAGTTTCCAACACCGCTTATAGAACTTAGTGAACTAAGTTATAAGTGTGAAGGACCCAAGTTGAACTTATTTATTCCAATGCCTATTACTAAACAAATATTTGTTTGAAAACAAGAGCAAAAGCCCGCAAACATTGGGGACTAAGTTTTTTATTCAACAGACAGCAGTAGTTCCACGAATGCAGGGGAACAAAACTTTTACACTACGGCTATGAACAAAGTAAATTTAAAGTTCAGTATTGTGTCTTGTACAGCGCTGTATCAGTGCAGTGAAAAAATCTATTGTATATTATGTTTGTGTGAACCACATATTTACAAGTTTAGCCGTAACTTTGGTTTTTAGTAACTTTTTCTTAACTACGAGTAGGAAACTAGCGACAATTTTGGAAGGAGTCTAGCGACAATTTTGTTATTTGTTGTCGGTAATTTATTACCGTGGACCGATTCAGGAAAATCTATTAAAATAAGTAAGTCGCTGAGCCAATTATAGAGTCAGTTGATTTTTATTGTTATATCAAATGTAAAGAATGAACATAAACTAAAACGTTTTTGAACCAAAAACATCTAACCGACTTTAATCCCTGTTGATTTGCTGTCATTTTTATTTTAAATAAGACTCTCGCAGTATTGAGTGGTTCGTGGGAGACTTTACAAACATACAAGTCGCGGACACAAAGTACAACCAGACTCGGTTCGATTTAGGAAGGGAGAAGGAGGGATTAAATTAAAAAGTTACGCAGTTGTAGAGGTTCCAGTTTATTAGCAACCTCTGCATCGTCTTTAATGCGGATTGTGCGTCGCTACAACCTATTTAAGCCATTAAGTAGATATTGACACAAGCCCGGACCTGGGTCGTAGAGTTGTAGAGGAAACCAAGATGTTCATGCGTGAAAAACTTTCTCATCTTGTTCAGGACACCAAGTTTCCCTGAAGCTGTTTTGACAACGGTCGCAATGTGTTCCCTTGAATTCATGTGCCTGTGATAAACAAATATACAAAGTCCAACTCTCGATACCACAAAGTGTTTACAGGTCACAGGGATGATATTAATAAGACTTCATATCCAAGGCAGAATTCTTCAAAATTGATAAAAATATTTTTTTCGTCATTTTCATATTTAGGTACCGCTCAATTTTACAACCACAATAAAATATGTAAATCAATAAACATTTTTATTTCTGAAGAACGGTACTTTCTAAGAAAAAATCCTTTGATTCTGACTAACAAGAAAAAGAACGCTGAATCTCGTTATCGTGTACAATCAATTATGGGCCGTAGAAAAAGTTAATTGCATAATTATTGAAATATTATTCATTCTGTAATGCTTTATTCTTTTTGTTAAATATAACAGATATTTTAACGTCATTTTAAGAACTTTTCGAGCTTTGTTTCATTAGTTTAATTCAAATATTTAGCATTCGTCGCAGAGAGAAAGAAGACTGCTACGAACAGTCCTCGGCAATTAAACACTTTATTCAGAATATCTGTTAACTTTCACCACTAAAATAGGATTTGTTTAATATACCGAAAAAAAAAATTTAATCAAAGAAAGGCCAAGGCTTTTTTTTAGGTTTGCACTATACCAAGAATAACATTGTATATACTAAAACCCTATATTAAATTATATATTAAATTTGTACAAAAATAATACAATACAACTATATTTATGTCAAAGAATTAACAAGCTAAGATTGTTTAAAAGACAGTAAAAATACAAAATTATAAATTGAAATATAAAAGATTAATCATAAAGCAAATCTGTCCTAAAGCGCTTTTATCAACAAAAGAATAATTTAAAGAATCGATTTGAACAGGAAAGGCATGACCAGAAAATTCAAATGTTAAAGAAGTTGGCGGAAACCTAATGTGAATTTAATTTAAAACTATGGTATGGGATGACAATGTTTTGCTGTTTACATAACTTCGATGGCATACATACTTTCTACGTGTCTATGCGGGGCATGCGCGGAGCCCCTTTCAGCGATGCGGCGGCGCGGCTTTGCCGTCATATTCTGACATTTTTAAATATAATTTGAAGTGTTGTTTTTAATGTACCGTTTTTTATAATTTACTTAAAATAGTGTTCCTGTACGTGTATATAAAGTGTAAGTGTATTTTTTATGTCGCAAAAAGTGAGCGGTTGTGATGCGGATGTGAGTCAACCTACCACGTCGCTAGTGCGTTGCCCTAATTGTCCCCAAGCTCGATATTTTAAAGGCAAACGGGGCTTGAAAGTACATTTTGGTAAAGTGCACAAATCCCAAAATGTACTTTCGAGCCCAGGTCCATCTAGCCAAAGTACCTCTACTCAAAATACTACGTTTTGGCAAATGTTATCCAAATTCAAAAATTCTGTTCCCGTTTTAAAGAGGATCCCCCGTGGTGCAAGACCTGCAGTGGCACAAAATCTGTCCCACGGCATAGGTCTTGTACTACGGGAGAACTCTCAGAGAGCTTGGGAACAATTGTTAACCTTCCCTTACCGAATTTTACATGCCAGATATAATGATCATACCACCAAAAAATCACTCACCTCACAAATCAAGGAAAATTGCCATATTTCATCTCCATCTTTTGAGCCCCAGTTTGTTACTTTCCATAATAATTCCAAATTTCATTACATAGAATCTAAATTAAGGGAAGGCGACATTAGGGGAGCAGCTAGACTTTTGTTTAGTAGTGACGTGGTGGCGCCTTGCTCTACTGACACGCTTGCGGGCCTGCAGAGCAAACATCCAGCGCCAAGGGATGACCTTGCCTTCCCCGACCCACCTGACACTGATGCAGATTGCCTTAGTGTCACTGCCAACGACGTGTTGACCGGCGTTAACTCCTTTAGAAGTGGTTCTGCCGGCGGAATCGATGGCTTGACCCCACAGCATCTAAAAGACCTTTTAAGTTCCAGTGCTGGGGAAGCTGGCGGCACACTCTTGAAGGAGTTGACGGCTTTAATTAACCTCATGCTCTCCGGCAATGTTAATGATGGCATCATCGACATCTTGTATGGGGCCAATTTATGTGCCCTTCGCAAGAGCGATGGTGGCATTCGTCCCATTGCCGTAGGAAGCACCTACCGGCGTATGGCAGCCAAAATGTGCTGCCACTATTATCGCGACGAACTAGCTTTTAAATTCCAGCCCCAACAACTTGGTTTCGGTTCAAGAGGGGGCTGTGAGGCTGCCATACATGCTCTGTCCACGTATCTTGGCTCGGGTAAAGCAGACGTTATCCTTAAGGTTGACGTAAAGAATGCCTTCAACTCAGTCAACAGGGATACTTTGTTGGCACAGGCAAAATTAGAAACACCCAAAATTTATAGTTACCTTTGGCAGTGTTACAGACACCCGTCTAAATTAATCTATAAGGACAATCTTTTAGATTCAGCAGTAGGATGCCAACAAGGTGACCCCCTTGGGCCAGTCATTTTCAGTTTAGCAATCCATCCTATTATTCGGCAGCTAAATTCAAAATTTAACATTTGGTACCTAGACGATGGGACTCTAGGGGGAGATGTGGACACCGTATATAATGATTTGGCTATTCTAAAAGATAAATTTCAAGGTGTTGGTTTAGAACTAAATTGCAGTAAATGTGAAATTTACCTAAATGACAACATTAATAAACTTTCGGCGTTTTCTAAATTTGATTCTTTGGTACCAAATTTAAAACTTCTTGAAAATGATTCTTTTCGCCTGCTTGGGTCCCCGGTTCTAGAAAATGCCTATGACTCTTTCATAGAGGAGAAAATACAAAATTTTTGTGAAGTTTCAGACAGATTACTCCAAATTAATATACACTCGGCCTTTACTATAATTCGATATTGCCTTTTCGTCCCAAAATTAACACACGCGTTAAGATCCACGCAACTTTTTAAACATTTGGCACTTTTAGATAAAATGGACAAAATTATTCAAAACATATTGTGCAAAATTTTAAACATTGATTTAGACGATCGAGCGTGGCTACAGGCGTCCTTACCTGTTCGCATGGGCGGCCTTGGCGTTCGCAAAATTTCAGACGTAAGCTTACCGGCGTTCTTGTCTTCACTTCACAGCACTGAAGAGTTAACCAGGAAAATTTTAAATCCTACACTGGTTGATTCCGAAGTGAGGTGCAAGTCTGAGGCCTTGAACGCTTGGAAAATGACTTGCCCAAGTATTGTTATGCCCTCCAACCTGTCCTCTCAGAGGCAGTGGGATCGGCCGCTATGCAGCAAGATAAGACAACACCTTATAGACACATCTTCAAATGCTGCAGAGCGAGCCCGCCTACTGGCTGTGGGCGAATGGGAATCGGGCATCTGGTTGCAGGCTCTTCCATCGTCCAATGTAGGCACTATGTTGGACGATACCACATTCCGAATCGCTGCCTGCCTTCGTTTGGGTGCTCGGTGTGTTTCTCCGCATCGATGTCACTGTGGAGAAGCCGTGTGCAGTCTTGGACACCATGGCCTGTCATGCGGCAGGAGCGCGGGTCGTATACCCCGCCATGCAAGCATCAATGACATCATCCGTCGGGCACTTGTCTCCGCTGGTGTGCCAGCTGTTGTTGAACCCAACGGTTTGACGCGCGGCGACGGCAAGAGACCGGACGGTATGTCATTGTTGCCGTGGAGGGTGGGTAGGCCTTTGGTATGGGATGCAACTTGCGTTGATACCTTAGCACCTACCCACCTTCCAAGCACGGCGAGCTGTGCTTGCGCTGCTGCTGCATCTGCGGAGAATCTCAAACGGCGCAAATATAGTAATCTGATTGGAGATTATATATTTGAGCCGTTTGGAGTTGAGACGCTGGGGCCGTGGGGCCCAAGTGCGCGCCACCTTTTTAAGGAAATCTCTAGACGCCTCATTAGTGCTTCCCGGGACCAGAAGGCTGGCCTATTCTTTGCACAAAGAATTAGCATTGCCATCCAACGTGGCAATGCTGCCAGCCTTCTAGGAACGTTACCAGTTGACATCGATGGGGAGGAATTCTTTGACGCCTAAACGGTTTTGTGTCCTCACTTTACTATTTTTTTTTTTTTTTTTGTAAATATCTTGTATATATTGTATTATTATAGATGTAATTTAGAGTAATATTTAGCTAGGCAATTAATTTAATAAAAAAATTGACAATTGATAACACATAAATGAAAAAAAGAAAGGCCAACAATTACAATTTAAATATTTACAACTTGAGAACACTGACGAGAAAATTTTTATTTTTAAAATAAATCCCCCGTTATGGAGTTGACGAAATATAAAAAATATTTAATTTAATAAATACAATGAGCAACTAACTAGCATTTTTAACGACAAAGGCTGATTTTAGGATTCAAGTTTATCCCTCGCTCTGATGCTGTTTACGTTATTTAGTTTTTAAAATAACTAGCTCTTACAGGATAATGGCAACTTAAATTCTCCTAAAATTTTAATTCACTTTTCTACTAAGCTAGCTGAAATTGACTCTTGAAGTGAACAAACTTCAAAGAAACGTGAAACTCGTGGACTTTAAAATAATATAAAAGTAAGCCAGTAAAAGAAGAAAGAAAGAAAGAAAGAAAGAAAAAACATTTATTTGACCTTCCATACATACTTATAAAATAATACAGAATACACAACTATGAATAATAATAAAAACATTACATCTAATTAACAATAAGTATGTACGAGAGCAAATAGGTACCTACGTCAGCTAATGTTGCTGCAGCTAAAAGGCTGTATACTATCCGGACACGTGTTCAAAAATAGAACAAAAGTAGTTGCACTGGATTCCGTATTCAAGTAGAATTGAGATAAGTTTATAATACTATAAAAATCATTTGTATGACTGTGCACAAATCCAGATCCGTTCCGTAGGAATGAATGGAAATCGGCGGGAAAACAACGCTTGTTCGGGCGAAAAAGATTTTTCTGATTCGTATAGAAATTTCGTATATAAGCAGGGTAGGTGTAAACGTGCGATTAATCGAGAAACTGTGACTAACTACCGACGAACTTGATATTAATGCAAATGCTAATAACATAGAAACTGCTTTAAATAACGTATTACATAAATGTATACAAATATTTGTAACCCATGTAATACTTTTTGAGATTAAGCAGTTTTGACAAGCTTTTAAGTGACATTTAAATGAAAATGTAACAAATTTATAGAATTTATTATATATTTTTTTTTTTAATATTTTTTCCTTTGAGAGGATTTAAAAGGTTGTTTTTTTAAATATATTTTTAACTATTTATTTATTATATAATATATTCATATCATATGATTGCTTTCAATTGTAACATACAAAGGACAAAGTCGACACCCATTGTGTGTGTGTATGTGTGTTTGTGTGTGTTTCTAGAATTAATTATGTTTTCAATAATATAATAGTATTAACAAACCTTCTTATATATAAGTACTTACTTCCTTGTTTAGCGGTTTTATTTTGTTAAGAGAAGAGTACTAACACAAGTATTGTTTACTAAATAATGATTTGAGCACTTCAAATCATTATTTGTAATTTAGCATGTAAGTTAAAGTAAATAAACCATTTTTATTTTATTTATTTATTAACCCTGGAAGTAGCTCGGTGGCGTGTTTGAGTCTCAACCGAGCACATTTTGCTCCATTCATCTATACTAATATTATAAAGCTGAAGAGTTTGTTGTTTGTTTGAACAATAATCTCAGAAACTACTGGTTTGAATTGAATTAATGGTGTACCTACAAATGTACTAAACTAGCTGACCCGCGCAACTTCGTCTGCGTCAATTTTCCCTGTTTTTCCAACATTTTTCATTACTGCTCTGCTCCTTTTTTTCGTAACGTGATGTTATATAGCTCTATATATAGGCTTCTCCGTTATATGGGCTTTCCAACACAAAATTTTTTTTTTTTCTAAAATGGTGTAACATACTCGTACCTATATAAAGAGTAAATAAAAACATTGGGAATGTGAAAGGAGCGGCCGTGAGTTTTTATTGCTTTGTTCTTTTCTTCGGTTTTATGTATTGCCGTGCGAACTTGGCATGTACAACACACATACATATATAATCATGATTTATCACAAGCGTCGCTAATGCTTCCTTAATGACCAAAAAAAATATTTTTCACTTAAACAGGGCATTTTTAATGTAATATAAGGCATGCAATTTTACGTTGTATGAACAAGCATACGAATTGACAGATATATAAATAAATTAAATTATTTGTCACTCAAGGCTTGTAACGTTTTACGTGTCTTCATATTTAAATTTTATAAGCATTGTATTAATTTTATATTTGGTTTTAAAATATACTTAACAATAGACTAAATATAGTTGTAAGCTTAATAAGCTATATAGTTAAAAGCTTTCATTCAAAAATTAAATTAAAAGGAGAATCATCAATTTAATTAGTCAACGACATAAAGCAGGTTTTGCATTTGCTTGTTTTTTTTATTTTTTTTATTTGGGAAAACAAACAATTGTACATGTAGTCTTAATTCTAATTCTAACTTACAAATTAAATCGATGCACAATCCACAGCGTTTCCACGTATTACAATTAGTATATACAGTGTACTACATTAACGCTAACTAATATAATTTAGATTTTAAGGATACTAATTACAGTGCTTATAAAAACATTACGGTTAGAGGCAAAAATATCTACGGTACTAAAATTATTATTATAAATTTTGACTATTCTATGGAGAGGCGCCCGCTCACCCGCGTTGGTGCGACATTTAGTCGTAGCAAAAGTCGGATAAGCGCGCACCTCTCGTCTTATAATAGTTCTGGGTACAACATAACATATATTATTAACTAACTCCGAACAATCGAATTTATTATGAATGAGCTCATAAAGCAGCATAGCTTGCAGTAACAGTCGCCGCGATCGCAGAGTCAACAAGTTTGATTTTTGTACTGTATCCATATATGAAAGGCTTTGCAATCTACATTTATATCGCATAGTTCTTAGAAACTTACGCTGAACTCTTTCTATTGCTACATTGTATTTTTCATAGTAGGGGTCCCATATCATGCTGGCATACTCTAATTGCGGTCTAATTAAGGAATTAAAAAGATAAAGATAAGCTTATCAAAAAAAGAGCTGAATTTATATAGAGGGAGTCTTAAATTAAGTCCGACAAATCAGTCGTAACTTAATCGCAAGCGTGTTGGTCCAATCACATCGGGTCCCAAGGCGGCTGTATCGTGAAAATGTTGATTTGATTTAATTCTAACGAAACAAATGTAGTTTGTGTTAGCTCTTACTTCACGTGATGTAATTGAATTAATCATGCGCAGTCAGTAATCCAGGCGGTTAGAGTCTAGTCCATTCAACGTGCCAAGTTCACATTTAGTTGAATCTTTAGTGGGAGAAATGCTAATGAAATAATATATAATGAAATCTTATTTCACTTTTTAATAATATGATAGTATTAATTTGATTATTAATCGAAAGTAATTGTTATGACTATCCAAAGATTCCAGATTAAAGATGTCGTGATTTAAGAACTAATGTACCATGAAATGATTAGCTTAAATGGCTTTTGTAGATTTATTTAATGTTTTCGAACAATTCACATAGCCAGCGTCGGTTTTCATATATGTTAAGAGAGATATGCATGTAATTCAGAGCATTATAGGTCAAACGTAAAAGGTAGTCATTTCGATTGTTGAGAATAATAATTAAATTCAAAATTTAAAAATTGTTAGACACACTTACACCATTTTGCCTCACAAATTGTAATTCTATATTTAGACTTAAGAATTAAAATCCAACTACCCTCAAAGTCCAACAGGTTGCTAGAACAGAACTTTCTAAATACTAATACTGGCCTGTTGGTCTAGTAGTTAGTGATCCTAACTGCTAAGGTTCGATCCCCACCCAGGATAAAACTTTGTGTGATGAGCACGATGGTTTATTCTGTTTTGGTTTAATTTATCTATAGTATGTATGTATTTTGAAATATATAAGTATGTTTATCAGTTGTCTAGTTGCGATAGTACAACCTCTGCTTAGTTTGGAATCAGATGACGTTGTGTGAGTTGTCCCAAGATATTATTATTATTAATATTATTATAGCAACAAACTAACAAACCCAAGCATAGTTCAACATTTCTTTAATCCTTTGGGGACAAAAGAAGCAAGTTCCCTAATAAACTTTAATTTCGCAAGTCTTAGTACTTCTTTACTTAGTAACTTCACGTAGGTACACTGTATTTACGCTCGTGTGCAGTGTGTTTATTGTCTGTTTGGTTTTGTTACAAACATTTTGTATTGTGTAGTGTAGTTTTGTTTGCATAACAATAATGGTTCAATCGAATTTTTGTATTTTCCGATCCATTAGATACTAGCTAGAGTAAACATGTTTTAAAGCTGGTTAAGCTAATTTTGAGAATTTAGAACTTAAAATGTTAGTAAACTATTCAGTTGTAGATTCCATGTACGCTACTTAATATTAGAATAAAAATTAAGATATATAATTTCTGAAATTCTAATATTGTAGCACCATCTTTCTGTCGTAGGTACCTATAACTGCACGCTAATGAAACAAATACAAAACTCTACTCACTGACTGTACAGACTGAAGATGACTAAAATCTTGGAAACTACTGAGCCAACGATCTCGATTTGTGACAGATTAAAGCGGCGGTAGCTTAATGGCTAGGGCATCGGTCTCGCAATCGTGAGGTCGCGGGTTCGAATCCTACCCATTATACTACCGACGTGAACCCACTCCTAACACAAGCCTTTGAGCTTAGCTAGAGGGGTTAACGAGATTGCTAGTAATGTGGGACTCAATCACACATTGCTAGTTATCTTTAAAAAAAAAAAAAAAATTGGTATCAGCTAAAAATCTTTCATAGGATTTTTGTAAATTCCATTTGTAAGAAATGCGAGAAACACTTGATGAAACATCAACCTAAAATAAAAAAACACATATATTAACTTAATAAATAAATAAAACCAAAGATAGCAATAGATATATTGCTAACTTAGGTTGGAGACCAAACTAGTCAACATCGCGACTCCTAACTCAACAAGGTCAGCAATACCATATTTTTCTCCTAATCAACACTAGATACATAACAAAGTTTCAGTCTGACAATACAAATATGAGGCGCAAACCTCACTGCGCACACACGCTTATTTTACTTCCAATCAGCAACACGGGGTTGTAGTAAGCACGATTTCACAGCTACACTCGTCAATATATAACACAAGTTACGACGCTCGCTAGTTTTATGTTTGAGTCATAAAATTAGCGATTTGGTCATTAAATTAAATTATTAGTATTTTTTTTCTGTCAAAATACAATTTTAAAGTATTTTTGCTGATTGACTGGCCTGTTGGTCTAGTGGGTAGTGACCCTGACTACTTAGCCCTTGGTCGTGGGTTCAATCCCCACCCAGGATAGAATTTTGTGTGAGAAGCACGATGGTTTATTCTGTCTCTGGGTGTTTTTATCTATAATATGTATGTATTTAGTGTGTGTATATGTTTATAAATGTATTTAGTTTTCATAGTAAATGCTTTGCTTAGTTTGGGATCAGATAGCGTTGTGTGAGTTGTCACAAGATGTTATTATTATTCACTACTTCAAAAGTCGAAACTCAAAACTTCTAAAATATTTAGGGTTCTAAGGGTTATGAAATATTGTTTTATACACATTTTAAAAAAATACAGCTAAAAGCTACTTTTCTTTAAACAACAAGAAGCGAAAGAAAAAGGAAGCGGCAGTAGCCTAATGGCTAAGGCATCGGTCTCGCAATCGTGAGGTCGTGGTTCGAATCCATTATTCTACCGACGTGAACCCACTCCTAATACAATCCATTGAGCTTAGCTGGAGGGGTTAACAGGATTATTAGTAATGTGGGACAAAAATCACACATTGCTAGTTAACTCAAAAAAAAAAAAAAATCTTGGTAGAAAACTTCACGAAGCACCGTTTTTACTAGTTTTAGTCGCAAAATAAATTGCAATCCCTTATTTATTTCTATTCTTGCCGAATAAGCTTCCACTCAATGTTAAATAAGCGCCCAATAGTAAAACCACCCACATAATCTCTAATTTCGTAGCCACATCCCTCCCTGTTTTATATAATACAATGTGGAAATGTGATTTGTTAGTTGCCACACTGTATTAGGGCATGACATAGTCTGTATTGAGGAGTTTAGTTCCACATTTCTTCCTTCAAATGTCAGGCGTATGAGATGCGATGACACTATACGCCGATGTTTGTCAACCTTAGATGGTTTGATGATGGCAGGGTAGGGTAAGGTAGGGACTTGCTCCTTTCAAAGAAGTTATATGTGTATGTACCTACATAAATGAGTTATATGTTCACTAGGAAAAGTTCAAAGGGTTCTGTATTCTTTAACATTAATTGCATAACCAAAAACGTTTTTCCAAGTATAAAAACTAACTATGACGACAAATATTTCAATTTTTGAAAGCTTATTGGCATTTACCACAAATCACTGTTTAACAGTAGCTGTAGGTAAGCTCTTCTAAGAAATAAAATAAAAAATGTGTTAAATGTGAATAATAACATTGCTTCTGTTCAATTATAACAATGCAAATAAATGGACTTTGATGTGACGTTATAATATAATGCTGCTGCTTAAGGTACGAAAAACCACTAGATTTATTAAAAAGTAAAATAAAAAGTGAAAAGTAAAGTTAAATTTATAAAAATATATATATATATATATATTACGGGTCTTTATCGCGTGAATAATTTAAGGTAAAAAAACCTTGTTTGTTGCCCGACGTTTCCACCACGGCCGTTACAATACGGTCGAAACGTCGGGCAATAAACAAAGTTTTTTTACCTTAAATTATTCACGCGATTAACACCCGAGTAATATATATATTCATAATGTGTACAAATCGCGAAAGTTTATCAACAGTGAAGGTATTATTTACTAACTGATAAAAAACTATGAAGTGTTAAAGTCTATACTTATATTATAAATAATATTATTACATATACAACATTTTAAGACATCTACATTATAAGGAAAAAATCAGGTCAAATTTATGTGAAAATATAGATATAGAGTAAAATAAAAACAAGGAGGCATTAATGAATCTCAATGAACTTAGTATTGTGCCTCTGACAGCATAATATTACATAGGTTAGGGATCTTGTTTGTATCTTTTTCTTTTATTTAATACCTTTTAGGATGTGGAATGGAACTGATGTAACAACTAACTTTTATCACAACTATTGCCATGTATTTAAAATTAAAAAAATAGGGGTTGCTAATTGACTTTTAAGGTTCCGTAGCCAAAATGGCAAAAGACTTATAGTTTCGCCATGTCAATAGGTCTGGCCGTCCTTCCATTCGCAGCTTAGCTCAAAGACTGTTAGTGCTAGAAGTCTGTAATTTTGCATGGATGCACATTACCTACGGCGACAAAGTAAATAAATAAAATCTTAAAAAAACATTATTTTTGATTCTACCTCTCTATATGTAAATTGGGGATGTAATTTTTTTTTTTACCTATCCCATCGCGTGATCATTAGATAGGTATTTTTAAATATTTAAGGGCTGTAAAGATTATTTTTAGATTTAGGGATTCATTTGTGAAGTATTAAGTTTTAAAGTGAAAATTTTTGTTAGGGTTTCCCCTACCTGCTAAATGGTTGATGTTGTATTTAAAAAAAAATACGGTAGTATATAGTGAAATTAAAACAAAAAACTATCATGAGTAACAGCTAATTAAATGAGAAGTAAAAAAAAATCGTACAAAAATCCAATTTGTAGGAAAATTTTGTTACTTTTGATATATGGAAATTGGTATATGGAGATTTAATAGTACAATAATTGCATACTTCAAAGATAGAAAAATTTGAAGTCCAGACCCCGGAAACGAACCCGAGACTTCTGTATGAATCGAACCGTCTATCGTGACTATGTTACTAAACCTCCAATTTTTCTATCCTTCCTGCACGCGAGTGGGACTCTCGCTTGCGCCATCTAGCCGATAGGTTAAGAACTATTACTGCTTTTGTTATTGCTTCGTTACAGAGACATTTTAACAAATTATGATGTCGCAGGCCGAACATTATTGTATTTTTATAAGTTATTCTTGCCAATTAATTTATTAATACAATAATTGCATTTTTGAATCTTTCAAAAATGCAATTATTATAATTAATACATTAAGGTTTAGTAACATAGTCCTGATAGATGGTTCAATTACGGCCCCGGTTTGGCATACGGAAGTCTCGGGTTCGATACCTGGGCCTGAATTTTAATACTAAACAAAACCAACAGAAAACTCACTTCTTAAGCCGCATTATTCAGATGGGGGCGGGGGCGAACTACAGAACCCTACATTGTGCGTGGCCTGACATACCCTTGCCCGGTTTTTTAGTATTACAGTCATAATCATGTTATACCTTTTTGAAATGCTTACGATGAGCCCTTTAATTTGATACTCATATTGTGGTATTCAATCATTCTTGCTTTTGACATCTCACAGCCGCCATGTTTGTTTTCAAACGTCATTTCTCTAAGAACATTTGGGCGCACGAGACAAATATAACGACGTCTTAATTGTTTAAAAATGTCTAGTGGTTTCAAAGATATGATATAAAAAAAATACAATCAATAAGATACGCGCGAATAACATTACCCTTCCTTGCAGTCGGGTAAAAACTTATTCGTTTACTATAATTATAGACGGTGTAATTAGTTCCACCGTCTATTTGTCGTGTATCGTCATAGTGTTAATACAATGACGCATAGATGCTGCCAGGAGAAGTTCATACTGATGTTTGGAATCTGCTTGTATTTTGTTAATTTCCCGATCTAGGAATAAACTCTCACTTCTAATGAGACACAGTCAATAAAAACACAACATAATATAAAAAAAACTGCTATAAATACCGCTAATCCCATAAGCAAAACTTAAACCCGAGTAAGGGGACCCCTTAATATCCAACATGTGACAAATTCCCATCCCTCCTACATCCATAAACCAAGAGTGCCATACAAAATAAGATTTTTTCAGATAATCCGAAAAAAACAATTTCCTGAGCAAAAAAGGCAAATGTGTTTGAAGTACGTTTAATAGAATATCAAGACAGATTTAACGAGATGGCGCCGGATCGAATGTTGGCCTTGACTACTGTAGTTACAAGGTGGATTTGATTTAGATGGATCAGTTCGGATTTAGAATTTCTTTTGGCGATTCATTGATGGAGGCTTGTCTAAAGATAATATTGAAAAGCTTTTAGAGTGTTATAGAATAACGTAACCAACTATTTTAAATAGGTATTCAGGAGCCAGTACAGAAAAATCCAGATCAGATAAAAAAAACACTTTCACATGTTAACATAACAGATTGATTTTAATGCAGTAAGATGTAATTGTTAAAAGATTACTTCGTCACATGCTTGTGTTGGCGATAAATTTTACACAACTGCCTCAAACTGCGTCCTTTGAAATCGTCGTTAGGACGGTTTTGGCGTCGTACTCGAATTCGAGATGATCCTGGTTTGAATTCCATCCAATAAACTACTAACGTGAACTCACTCCTGGCACAAACAAGACTTGACTAGAGGAGTTAATAAGATTGATGCAATGTGCGACCCCACAATTACATCATAATTAGAGCTCACATCAGATATTACAAAGAAGACGTAGCAATTAATAACAAATACTGTTAATTAGAAAATTAACATTAACGGTAACATTTTCTAAAGATTTATATATTATCCGCTGACATAATTATGTACAAATAAACACAAATTAAGAAGATTGCAATCACTAATTAATTAAACATTTTCATTTATAAATAATTATTACTCGACTCTATGTTAATAAATATAATTGTAATTATAATTATTACGGAATGTTTCTTGAATGAATATATATCAAATTAATTTTAGAACTGTTTGAGCGGACGAAAAGTTTGTTCGTTTTATGTACCAAAAGATTCAATTTTGAAGATCATCGCTGTATAAAATCCTTATTTTCTCTGTTATGGATCAATGTTTTGAAAGAACTTGAAGGGCAGGCTTATGATATGCCATTATCCTTCCCTATTCTCTCTCATTTCAAGCCAAACCAATTAAGCAATGGAACCCATTGTCTGCCCATTGCCTTGTATCCCGTCTTGAGTATAACCCAGAAACCAAATCCGAACGCAGCTAAGAGCGGCTTAGGTCCAACTCAGTTCGGCCTCTTAAATTGAATTATTACGACTGTTCAAGACGCAAGACTGTTTTCATTAAATTAATTAAGGAGCCTCCATATATATGTATTTGTTTGTGTATATTTGAAGTTGAATTTGTGTTTGTCATTTGCATGTGCTTCTAGTAAAACTTGGTAACTTTAATGCTCCTCATGATATAAAAATTTGAATAAAAAAATCATAAACCAACTTCTGTTCTTCAAAGGTTTTTTGTAGCAAAATACCCTTCATATTGATAAATATAATGCAGTCGCTATATTGAATTTTAATAATTTCGTGACACTAGCAAAATTAAGAAAGATCGATTGACATGTGAATTAACAAAGTCATTACATTGTCATTCATTTATTCTAGAACGCCACAAAAGTAAAACATACCTACATACATAGGCTAATAAACATGTTACTTCCTTTTTTTCGCGCAGTTTAAGAAAAATGAATTAGGTATGTTTGTAGTTGATGAATTTCTATAACGATTTGCTCAAAAAATCTTTTGTTAACAAGTCTGTGACATATGATAATTGGTGAAAATGATTCTGCGATTTTAATTATCATTATATCCTATTGCTTGTTTTAGTAGGTACATTCTTAACCTAAAGTTATGCCTTATTTGAGCAAATCATTCAAGACAAATTTATTCATTATTCGTTAGGCAATCTTGGTAACACATGTTTCATAGTAGTCAGCCGTAAGCACGACTTGGCACGAATCTCCAATGTCTACTGATGCGTTTACCTAATGGTTTCTCGCTAGATAACTTGAATCTCAATGTAAATTACTCATGGTATAATATTTTACTAGCAACCCGAGACGGGTTGCTAGTAAAAATTTAAAATAATATCTTCATACATTGGTGCAATTTTCATTTCCAGAGGAAATCATACTAGGCTTATACAGCACATATGAAATGTGATAGGTTAGGTGTATTATTTTGGTTATTTATAAAAAAATAGCTATTAAAACAATTAATTGAGGTAGATATTATACTTATGTACTACGGGATGAATATGTCTGATGAACATGTTTAGCTTGATGAATATGTTGATAATGCCCACTTTAATGATGATTAAATTCCTAATTGTTAAATGTAACGTAATGTTTCCTAATTTCATGAAAATCGCTGGAGCCGATGCCAAAATTCAGATTATACCTATATACATGTATAGCTAGTCCGGCCATAAATACTGTTACATAAAAACTTTTATTTTTTTCAACTTTTTAATTACTTTGAATTTGGAACTCGTTTATTATTTTTAAAAGTTCTTTCGATTTCACGTCATATCATGTATTGTTAAAGCAAATATGATTGCGGTGATCGCCTTGAACAAAATGGGTATGGAGCCGTCGGTCATATTCCAGACACTTCGAAAGCTTGGTATCAGCCGTATATTCGTATATCGTACTACCAACAGATACAACAAAACTTTTTTTGTCAAAGACTATAAAAGATCGGGACGGCCGCTTGCAGCAAGAACTAGAAAGGCTGATAATGCTGTTAAAGCCAGAATTCGTCGAAATCCCATTAGGAAGCAAGAAATCTTATCGCGAGAGATGAAGATTCCCGCTCGGACTCTGTCGCGTATTATCAAACAAGACCCGAAGCTCGGTGCTTATCGTCGCTATACAGGACATGCCCTAAATCAATCTTTACAATCATCATTATTAAGGTCACCCACTGCTATGGTGGGTGTGGTTTCCGCACTTAGACCCGGGTGTGGACCAATGTGCGTGTGCTGTGGTGGCCGTTACTCCAGCCAACCCACCTCCCTTCAAAAGGAGATCAGCTTCCCTAAAATTCTTAGGGTATCCATTAGCGGCCTTTGTGACCCCAGGGTATCTTTCCGGATCTGTGCGATGCCGCCGCGCCGGTGCACTCAAGGAGGTGCGCAGCTGTTTCCTCAGTCTCCATGCAAGCTCTGCATAAGGGACTGTCCGTGATTCCTATTGTGTGGAAGTGTTTGTTTAGCGAGCAGTATCCAGTGACAGTCTCCACCACCCGGCGCAGACTTTCTCTGTCCAGACGCAGCAGTCGCCTTGTCAGTTTAATGTACAAATTTGGCATTGCCTCTTTGGATTGTCTGCAGCTTGGTGTTGAGGTCCACCAATTCTCGGCTTGTGTGTGTGTAAGCTCCTGTAACCATCTGCGAAGTCAACTAAAGGGAATAGGCATAATGGGCTTGCATTTTGCCTTTTCGTCCTTGCCAGTTCATCCGCCGCATCGTTATCTAGCGATCCGCTATGTCCCTTTATCCATTGTAGTATGATTGTGTTTCGGTTAAGTACCGCGACACGTTCCAATGCATTTTGGAACTCCAGTATCAGTCCCGAAGTAAAGTAATTTTTACTTAGAGATAGGAGCACCGAGGCATTGTCTGAGAGTATACGTATGTTTTCGTCGGTGACCTTCCTAGCCTCTATGGCGGTCCTGCCTGAATAATTCCCACACACTCCGCCTGATAGACGGAGTTTAGCGAACTGAGAGGCCTGGATATTTTAATACTCAGATCGTCCGAGAACGTTCCAGCCCCAGTGCCAGAGTCCGTTTTCGATCCGTCAGTGTAAATTCTTAATTCTTTTGAGCTGCAGTAATCACATTGTTCCTCTTTAAGTTTTATACTTGATCTGTGATAAAAGTTAGTTGTTACATCGGTTACATCCTATAACCACTAAAAAGTATTAAATAAAAAAATAAATTATAAAAATAAAAAACCCGCCTGCACAAAAAAGATGGAAACAAGATCCCCTACATAATTATATAATGTCATGCAGTCGGAGGCATAAATGAATCTCGATGAACTTAGTAAAGTGCCTCCGACTGCATGAAATTATAATATTAATACTTTTTAGTGGTTATAGGATGTAACCGATGTAACAACAAACTTTTATCACAGATCAAGTATTGTAAATTGAAAAAAGAATTGTTGCTAACTAACTTTTTTAGTATTACAGTCATAAACATGTTATAACTTTTTTAAATGCTTAAGATAAGCCCTTTAATTTGATACCCATATTGCAGTATTCGAAACAACTTTTTTTTTTCACACCTCTTTATTTTGACATCTCACAGCCGCCATATTTGTTTTTTTCAAACGTCACATATCTAAGAACACTTGGGCGATCAAGACGAATCTAACGATGTCTTAATTGTGTAAATCCGTTCAGTGGATTGTGAGATATCAGGTAATAAAGAATATTACATACACATATACATACATACATATGTACATACGAGTACATACAAGACACGCGCGAAGAACATAACCCTTCTTTACAGTCGGGTAAAAAGGAGTAAAAACTTCAGCCAAAGTGTATCAAGAGACAGTCTTGGTCGTGTTATGAAACCTCTTAGCAATACACTTTTAAAAATGTACCGTGGACTTTCCAGCAGGACTCTGCACCTGGTCACAAGGCACGACCTACTCAAGCCTGGCTTGAAACTAACGTTCCGGACTATAGATTCGGGGCCAGACAGATTAAAGGCCTGTATAGAAGCCAAAGGTGGCCATTGTGAATAAAATATTGTTTTTATTATTTGCTGAGACTTGAATAAATATGTACATATCAATTATAGTAAGTTAAGTTTTGGTAATATTATATTACTTCATTAAAAAAGATGCATTTTCATTTGTAACATAACTTATGGCCGTACTAGGTATATATATTATGATGACTTATAACAAAGTAAATGTAATTACAGTTTATGTTGTATTTACATTGTTACAGTTAAATACGACCACGAAGACTTAAGCACCACATAATATTTTAAATGAATTAAAACAACAAATAGCTATCCACTCTCTGATCACAGATGTGTTGTACTGATTGAAATATCAAATATTGTTGTTGTGATTATTTTATATTATTAATTAAAAGGTAGTGTGTTTTATCTGTGTGACAGTTTTTATATTGTCCATTCATTTAAATAACACGAATCACACGATTGGGTTAAAATAAAATATGTAAGGATATACCCACATTTTTAATATTCCTTGTATTTGTCTTATAAAAGGGCTAGGAGAAGATTGTGATCGAAACACAGTCTTATACCATCAGCTGTCGAGACAGGTTATCGAGTTGCTTAATTATGACACTGTTTTAATTATGTTTGTGTATATTGACTGATAACAAGGTATTGTCATGTGATTTGATAAATATTGTCTTGTGGGATATGTATCAACTGTTTTACAGTGATATGTTTGAACATTGCAATGATATCATTTGGTTATATTACTGAGTTTATAATATGTAACATATGAGATGTTGTATGGCAAATGTTTATTAGGAGACGGCCTAGTTTTCTTGTTGTCTCTTTTTCTAGCCAATAGGTTATTTTGGAACAAACATTAGTATACCTACCTACTCCTAAATCCTTGATACAACCGAATCAAACATATTCTCATGGTAAGAATATGTCATATGACATTTATCTCTTTGTATAATTTACTTCTCGGATATATATTTGATTACCCGGATAATTATCAATACTGAAATGATTGATAAATATCCTGACACAGTAGTAAATGTAGTTCTACGATGAGTCGTAGTAGTCTACAATAAGTCGTAGTACTGCTACGACGAGTCGTAGGGCTTCTACGAGAAGGAGTCGCAGGACTTCTATGTACTTTTACATTAAAAAGTTTTACATTTTGCTACAACTCACTACTAAAATCTAACAAATGCAATAAAAAACAACATTCAAACCATAATGGCAAGTGATGGCCTTTTTGATATGATGTACAGTTTATTTAAACAGATTTCTATTTAATCTATTAACATTTAATAATGTAATGTATGTCTAGTAAGTCGTCATTCGTTTTAGATTTATTTTATGCCATTTTTATTTTAAATCACCATCGATATTATTATTATAAATGATCACAGTATAATGTTCAATGTACTACGTTAACCAATGTTAAATGTATTTTTGAGAATCAATGTTAAACATAAAAGTTTTGAAGAATTTTAATATCGCTGTCAGCAAATTAATAAAGTCCAGAAATAGAACCAATTCTAAAATTATATTTACTAAAATACGTATCTATTTAACTTCTTTTTCTTTGTTTCTGAGTGCCTCTTAATTATTCTATCAAGGTAAAAAAAATATTTCACCAAATCATCTAAACCACTCTGCCTATCGGTTTTAATAACAGTGCATTATTAATACCTATCCATCAGCAGCTAATGGCAATAGCCACAGGTCCCATGTGGTCAGCGCCTATTTTACCTGGCTCAGATAACAGGGGAAGTAAATTCTGAAGGGATTCGAGGATCCAAACTAATGATATTGTGGTGGAATGCCTCGGTGTGATAACTTAAGCCTGGGTCAGAGGTCTGACCTTTAAAATGTTTACTTATATAGTGTGATATGTCAAAATATGTGTCTCTATTCTATGTGTACAAAATTATCATATAACAATTGCATTATTTGGCAATTATATTATTTTCCTGATGGTTCTACCTAGTTGTGGAGACCACATCATTTTAGTTTCTGTAATATACTAACGATTATAATATCATATAAATGCATTATAATATCATAATTTATTGATTGATGTCCAGCGGGAGCGACTAGGCTTATTCTATTGCTATACTCGGATCTTGCCAAAATAGTATCAAAAAACCTACGTAAAATAATCACGCTTACAATTTTAGTACCTATCACGTAATTCTATCTGTTTAAGCTTGTTATAAAAGTACAATTTTAACCGCAATATCTTTAATTAAAGTTTTACCATCGCTTAAACAATATTAGGCCATCATCTGCTACCCCATGACAATAAATATTGCTCACTTTACCGTTTATACTTGTTCGCCAATTTGAATGTCAAATCATTTTGCATTTGTCATTACAGTAAGTAACTTTAGTAGAGAAGCCTCAAGTGAAATGTTTCTTAGGGATATCAATTTGCTAGCTTTCATCTCAGCCTACCTTATGTATTATTGTTATCGCCTATTAGCTATTCTAATGCATCGATAGCTTTTTGGTTAAGGCATTGGATTCGCAATCATTTGGTCGTGGGTTCGAATCCTACCATTTTACTTCCGACGCGAACACACTCCTAATACGAGCAATTTAGCTTAGCTTAGGCTGCTAAGGGGTTAACAGGATTGCTAGTAATGTGGGACGCACAGCAAGCTAATTAAAAAAAATAGTTCCTTTAAAATCCGTTAGGTAATTTTTGCCTGAAAGTATAACAAACATCTATCCATACGTTTATTCTTACAAACATTCGGATTTATGATATTAGTTGGAAAAATCATATCATCAAAGATAAGTACAATATTGGACACAATAGTTACTAATAAAAGACATAATGTTTACAATTTCTTATTATTTTTGCACGCCATATCTGTGAAAACAAGGCTTGCACTCAGCATCATTGAAGCGGTGCGAGGCTATGGAGGGGAGGAAAGGAGAAATAGCTATATATTAACTAATACATATACAACAGATAGTTAGTAGTTAGTCAGATAGTTAGTATATACAACAGTCATACAATACATAAACAGTTGATCCTAACTATTTTAAATACGAGAACTATAGCATAATTTACTATAGCGCATAATTTACTTCAAAATATTTATAATCATGCAACGCGAGAGTCTAAATATTAGTAAGTACCTATCAGAATTTTATCATGGATTTTGGTCAAAGGGCGTGTTGTTTGTTTTCTTACCACTGGTCAGAACCATAACGACAAAAGAACAGAATTATGTATTTATACAAACGGTAGGTTTCTTTAATCCTAAAAGTATTCCTCAAACATGTATCGACTTAAATCTTCATTCCACAATAATAATATTACTTCATCTTAAACTCTTGACATAAATATCCTTTAGCCTTTTAATAAGTATATTCTCTTCCCTAAATAAATTAACAGCGTAAATAAGAGATTCCAAACAGTCATAAAGCCCGAAGGGTCTGAAGCAAACTTTTGGGTATTTAGACAATTTTTCCAAGTTTGAACGTGTAATTTAGAGGTTAGATGAAACGTTAAATTTAATCATTTTGTTCTGAACTCTAAATGAAAAAGATTCTGGAAGTAAGTAAATGAAAATCGAAAAAACGACGAAAGTGTACTTTCGAAGAATAAGGAAGTAACTTAGGAAAATTTGCTTGAATAAATGGAAAGAAGTGATAGCTGTTGTTTTTGATGGTGTTATTTTTTTATGAAAGTACTAATTTCATTGCGAAACAATTTTTAATAAATATAATGTAATAACTTCGTCAATTAACTGCAGAAATAACGCAATATGGTATTAATTGTAGTATATTGTTTTTTTAAACATTTTCGGGTTTTACCACATTTTAGGTACATTTTACGACTATTTAAACATTTAAAAACGCGTGAAATATTTAAAGGTAACGTCACGTAAATTAAATACATAGTTAAATAAGATTTTTAAAACAACCTATTACTAAATACAACATGTATATTATAATAAAAACGAAATGTTTAAATCAAATATTTAGTGCTACACCAAGATTACTATTTCACCTAACTAGAAAAAACCTATTACTTAAATGCTATATTTCTTAAACAAAGCCATCAATTTGTTATAGCGATTTGACTCTAAGGCTAATGATTGGCAGTGCTACACTGCATTATGTAAAGTTTGCAGCACAGCCTTGTATACATACACGACAGTGGCTACGTGAAGTGTTATTTAAAAAATGGGTAGGTGTACCAAAATTAAGGTAAATGTTATACTTACGTATGTCTACTAATATATGAATAACGTCTTATACAACATAAAAAAACCGGCCAAATGCGAGTGGGACTCGCTTACTGAGGGTTATGTTCTAATTTATAAGTATGTAAATAGTTCGATCAACACGGGAATCTATCAAGACACATGGCACTGTATCAACCAAGTTGCAAAAGGGCGACTCACCGACCGTGGTTATACGAAGCATTTCGGGCCACAGTAATGTGCGATCCACATTGCTAGTAGTTTACTCTATTGAGTCGCAAATAACAAATTATATAAAAAAAATTATATGTCATGTATGATATGACCTACTTATAATTTTTAAAATTTCAAAAAAAAATGATTTCCAATTAGAGTTCACTTCTGTTATTAGGGAAACCTTGGCATATTTAAACATTTTTGTTTTTAACAAGATCTCTGTAACAAAACAATATTGGAAGATTTAACTTGCATCAGACAACTCACACAAGACCATCTGATCCAAAACTGAGGTACCTACTATAGTAACCAGACAACTGATACTCGTAAACATACTTAGATAATTCTAAATACAAATTTAAATCAAACAAAAATTCATTATTCATTTAGGAAGCAAAATACTACACTTGTACATACTTGTTCCTTTCGCTGACTTTACCCATTGCTTGCAAACAGCAAACAATAGGTAAAGCCAGTGAAAAGAACAAGGCAATAAAAACTAGCGGCCACTCTTTTCAAATTGCCTATGTTAACAATGTTTGTTTGTTTATAAACTGTTTAATTATGTAGGTAAGCCACCATTATATTATAGCAACCCTATATTAGAGGACTAGTACAAAGACAAAATATAAAATGATATTTAAAAAATGAATATTTAAAAAAATTTAGATTCCATATATCAACCTCAATGGGTCAAATTGTAGACTTATCCTAGAAGGAGATCGAACCCACAACCTCCAGCTTAGCAGTCAAGGTCACTAACCACTAGACCAATAGGCCAGTCGATCTACCAAGTTATTTTTACACTATAGACTTAAATTACTTTCAAAATTGTAGGCTCAGTAATTTTAAAGATTCGAACGATTTTCATGAACTTTATTAAATAATTAAAAAAAATCTAATATATAAAATTCTCGTGTCACAGTTTTCGTTGCCATACTCCTCCGAAACGGCTTGACCGATTTTGATGAAATTTTGTGTGCATATTGGGTAGGTCTGAGAATCGGACAACATCTATTTTTTATCCCCCCTAGGAGTTTGTTTGTTTGTTTGAACGCGATAATCTCAGGAACTACTGGGCCGCATTGAAAAAATATTTTATTGTTGGATAGCCCATTTATCGAGGAAGGCTATAGGTTATAACATCACGCTACGACCAATAGGAGCGGAGCAGCAATGAAAAATGTTGTAAAAAAAAAGGGAAAATTTACGCAGACGAAGTTGCGCGGGTCAGCTAGTACATATTTAAAATTCTTACACCAAGCCTTTCATTTGTTTTCATGTTACAATGTACCGTTTTCATAGCAGTTTCAATTTATTGTTTTGCCCCTAAAATGACCCTCGTGTTCAAAAGTCAGACTTCTGGTAGGTTTTCCTGTAATCTATAGATTAAGACATATCTTTCGTATTTATTTGCTTAATTATTGGTCAATTTACTGCTACTTAATGAATAAGTATACATTTTTTGTAAAAGAAAGAAAATAATGGCCTTAATTTATCATGCAGAATCTTTACTTACAAAAATAAATCGTTTCTTTAACTAGTACATAAGTAACATTATCAAACGGTGACAACAATACACAGACAAAAGATGGACTATTGAAACCACCTAATGGAAGGGACCAAAAGGGGAAAGAAATGTTGGTAGACCAATAATACGGCGGACTGATGACATCGTTAACATTGCGGGGAATTATTGAACTAAGTTAGCCAAGGACATGTTACACTGTTAAGTCCCAATAAAAATAAATCTAAAATAATTTATGTAAGTTATGTACTTAATGCAACTTCACTTTTACGAAATAGCTTAATCGCAAGGACTCGAATTTTATCATCAAATCTGTAACAATAGCTTTCTTACACACAATCTACCATACACGAATACAAGATTTCAATAATATATTTATTCCCACACATATGTTAACCTATTAATTCATACCGAATGCGAAACACGTAGCGGTAGAAGCTTTATTGAATTTTGCACTTAAGAGGTACTCTATAATTTTAACCTAATCACTATTATTACTTTGGCTTTGTAGAAGATACATGTTTGAATGATATTTGTATTTAAACTAGTCAAATTACTTTTTGTTTACCGTCAATCAGATTTGGAGACATTGGTAATTTGATTCGTTCTTTATAATACACGTTTTATTGTATTTAAATATTTGCGATATTTATAGATATTAGATTTAATGATATCGATCCCGACGTGAGTGGTCACGTCAGAATCGATATAATTAAATCTAATATCTACAAATATCGCACGATGTTTCGATAGAATTGCTTTAAGCGTGGGCTTAAAGCAATTCTATCGAAACATCGTGCGATATTTGTAGATATTAGATTTAATTATATCGATCCTGATATTTGTAGATATTAGATTTAATTATATCGAACTTCGTCTGCGTCAATTTACCTCGTTTTTGGAACATTTTTCGTTGCTGCTTAGCTTCTATTGAGCATAGCGTGATGTCATATAGCCTTAGCCTTCCTCGATAAATGGGCTATGCAACACTTAAAGAAATTTTGATTCGAACCAGTAGTTTCTGAGATTATCGTCTTCAAACAAACAAACTCTTCAGCAACAAACTATTAGTATAGATTGGCAAATTCTATATTTTTACCTTGAATCACAATAGGCCTTTTGTGGGTATTAGTCAATAACTTAGTTTTATTTACGTTTATTTATTAACCGAATGTTGAGCTTTCATGATCAAGCGATATCCATTTATTTGTATACCTTTGTTTCGGAAATATAAGTTCTGAAATATATGTATATATTCAAGTACCGCGATGAAAAGCATCGGCGACAGGGAGTCTGCCGGTCTAACTGATTGTTTCGTCGCCTCTGGTTTCTAATGTTGCACATTGCGTGCATAAATATATTTTAAAATATTTATATATTTTGATTAACTTTTGAGCATTGCAGTGAATTCCAGATAGAACAATGGCTTATGCAAAGTGGCAAAGCCCACATTAAGAGGTCTATTGAACTCTTGACACTTTTAGGGTTCCGTAACTCAAAAGGAAAATACAGAACCCTGATAGGATCAGTCGTGTTTCTGTCTGTCCGTCTGTCATATCCAATTTATTTCCCAAACACGGACGCTTGAGCGCGTTTTTTGGGGGCAATTGTAATATTTTCATGGTTTTTTCTAATATATTTTTATTAAAATTTATAATAATACATTTTATGCGAAACACGTAGCAGTAGAAGCTTTATTGAATTCTGCACTTAAGAGGTCCTCTATAATTTTAACCTAATCACTATTATTACTTTGGCTTTGTAGAAGATACATGTTTGAATGATATTTGTATTTTAACTAGTCAAATTACTTTTTGTTTACCGTCAATCAGATTTGGAGACATTGGTAATTTGATTCGTTCTTTATAATACACGTTTTATTGTATTTAAATATTTGCGATATTTATAGATATTAGATTTAATGATATCGATCCCGACGTGAGTGGTCACGTCAGAATCGATATAATTAAATCTAATATCTACAAATATCGCACGATGTTTCGATAGAATTGCTTTAAGCGTGGGCTTAAAGCAATTCTATCGAAACATCGTCGCTCCGGTAAATAAAAGGTATCAAAACTGTTTGGTCTGAAAACCTACAATGCCTCTGTCTTGTCTATGAGTTTAATATTCGAACTTAACTGAATTCAACATATTATCATCACATTACAGTTAAACGATTTCCATTTAAATGTTTAGTACTATCTTCACATTGACTACGAAAACCATTAAGCACATCAATTTTACTTCTGTCCAGAGACGAAGACATGAATCCAGAAATCTATCACTAAAACTTTTTCACGTAGAACTTGGGTTCGACCGATTCTGCTAACTTCTGGGCTTGTTTTAATTAAAAATCTGTTTTAATCAATTTCTAGTGTAGTGTAGATGGAGTTAACATTGCGGAAACGGGTTGAAATAAAGAGGAATCTTCATAAATTTTATTTAGTACATTTAATGAGAGCTCTACACCTAGAAGTAAATGCGATTTACTTTAAAAATGTTCTTTGCTTGTATAAGTAAATGATTGTGTTAGTTTTTTTTAAATGATATATACTACGGGTCCTAATAGTGTGAATAATGAATATTGCCCGATGTTTGGACCATATTGCAACCCGTAGCCGTAGTCACCAGTGACCCCAGCCGTTGCAATACGTACAGTATTTTGTAATGTGTACAAATCGCGAAAGTTGGATACCATCTTGGCATAGCACATGCATGTAGTATCATGAAATATTACAAGAGTTACTTTTAATTTTGAAACAACTTCAAAAGAGGAGGAAGTTCTCAATTCGACTGTGTTTTTTTGTGTGTTTGTTA
The DNA here is from genome assembly GCA_945859575.2 of Herminia tarsipennalis. Lineage (NCBI taxonomy): Eukaryota > Metazoa > Arthropoda > Insecta > Lepidoptera > Erebidae > Herminia > Herminia tarsipennalis. Next base: position 24,178,215 of record OX243844.2, read on the forward strand.
CCCGATTACGCGAAGATGGCTGGACCGATTTATATAAAAATTATAACCGACTTCAAAATCAAACACAAGCCAACTAAGAAGGAAAAAAATATGTTGTTCTATACAACAAAAAAAATAAAATTTCATTTTGAAGTTAATGCATAATAAAACTACTATTTCATGGCACTAAATGAATAGGGTATTTTTTGACGTGATAACGTCATCAAAATCGATGCCCGGGTGCACACACGAAAAAGTGTCACAGTCATGTTCCGCCTGCTGTTAGGCTGAAGTGTTGTCGACAAAGATAATAGGTTGTGGACGTCGGGCGCATATGTCCGAGTCCGCTAAAGCAAGCATGGATGCTAAGCAACAGGAAATTGTTTACTACAATGTCATCAATGTTTTCTTATTACGATAACACGTAAGATAGTCCGTAAACCGACTTTACAGACAACCATTTTTTTACCATTTTTGTTTGTAAACAAGCAAGTGGTGTCTTTTTGTCATGTACAGTAGAGTGCCCATAAAGGCTGATGATAATAATGGTGAAGCGATGTCTTGGTCATGAAATTGTATACCTATCAATTGATGTTACAAGTCAAGCTATAATTTGTCACCATAATTTAAACGGTTGCAAAACCAAGCACGAAATCTTTAGGCATTTAAAAATTAAAAACACATCTCACAGATGTCTTTTTAATTCTTAAATGCAGTAAATAATGATTGCTTTTAAGTTACTCTACATAAATTTTATAGGCAATAGAATTGATCTATTGCCTATAAAATTTATGTAAATTAACCTAGAATTATAAAATTACCGCACTTAAAATTCACCCCTCGTTGCCTATAAAAGAAACGAAAGTAATCTATTAATACGATTTCGATATCAAACGATGATCTACCATATCAAAGTTCAATCAATCAGAATCAATCTGAGCAGATTACTGCAAATCGAAATTCTATAAACCAACTTCACTTTGAGGCACTAAATATTAATTATCTGTGCCAGTCTACTTGGAAATTCAAATAAAACTGAATGGTTCCGCTGTCGATAAATTATAGCTTCGGTGTGGGTTTTATGAAAAAATAAACCAGGTTGAGATTCTCTCCGTTGGATAATTTAATGCATCGACTGCGAGTGAATGAATTTGTGATCTGTGCTCAAAAATACTTTTAGATTTATTAATCTTTTCAATATACTTCAAAGAAGAGTAGGTTCTCAATTAGATTTTTTTATGTTTGATACCTGATTACTTGCAGACGGCTAGACAAAATAAAAAAAATCTTTTTGTGTTCGAAATGGTTATACTTCCAGATTGATCCCATTGTCATCAAAGTTCGGATCTGATGATGAGACCTTGGTGAAATCGAGGGAACTCTTCAAATATTAAAGGCACACCTATAGTAATTGGTTACATTTTATTGTAATTCGTGATTTTACTCTTAAAAAGCACCATTGAGGGAAATGGAACTGATGATGAAGACCACAGATGACCAGCGGAACTTTTCAATAATAAATATTGCGGGTTGCGACCTGAGTACCGTGTTCGATACCTGATTCTTCGCCACCATCAAATCATGTAATGGAACTGATAATCTAGTATCAGGTGAACTCCTCAAAAATCAACTGTCTAGTATCGCAAAACGCACTACAAACCAATACACTATAAAGTGAGAAATAAAAAATATTGAACCATTTTGAAGTTGGTGCCAATAACATAAAACTACATTTCCTGTCACCAACTTCAAAATGTTTAATTATTTTTTATTGTTGTACCTATATTAATTTTTGCTTTTAGTGACCTTACATTTTTTTGGTAGTCGGTTTTTATTTTTTTGAAAAAAAGTATTTATCAATAGACTGAGTCTACCAACAGCATAGCTTGATATCAAACTTAGCTTGGCTGTTTTGTTACGAACCTCGTCATGAAGCGGAAATTTGACTACGTATAAAACTAAATAATTTTACACGGGAATAAATGCGTTTAAACTAGGTAAGTATTTACCTTATTCTGGACGTTTTGACCGGGTTACACCGAACGTGGTCACAAGCACTAGCTAACTTTAAACAACAACTTAGAGGTTAAAATTAAATAAGTATTATTAATATTAATTTTAAATATGACTACACTATCAATAGGTTTGCTTAAGTTGATTCTAAAAACTGACTACATTTTAGCTTTTTAGCATAGTGTGGCACTCAATACTAAACAGTACTTAAATAGTTAATAGGTATTTTAAAGTAAAAAGTTGACAATTACATTTTAATTATGAGTACACTATCTTATCCGCGCAACTTCCTTTGCGACATTTTTCCTCGTTTTTACAACATTTTTCATTGATGCTCCGCCAATAGGCGCGGAGCAGTAGCGTAATGTTATATAGCTTATGACACTTACAAATAACGTGGTTTTCTATTGGTGAAAGGGTTTTTAAAGTCGGTTCAGAAGATCCAGACTTTACCCCCTACAACCTCAAAACCTCATAAACTTTACCTCTTTAAAATATTAGTATAGATGACAGCTTAAAATTAATTTGAAAGCCCTTTAAATTGAAAATATAAGAGTTTCGTTTCTACAGAAAATAAATGTATGATCTAAATTAAATGAAACGTGTCAATAAAACTTATAGTTTGACGCTTTTTCGACAAACAAAAAAATATCTTTCTTCTGAAATATTGTGTTCAATATTTTTGAGAACTTTATGAGTAACTATGCAAACTTCTTCATAAATAAATCTTCATTACATCATTTTTCACAAAGAAGCTCTGATATTTGATTTTCAAACGGTTTCTATACAATAAAAGCTATCCAAATGTTGTCAAAATCCAAAACTCTTTATTCACTTAGGATGCTAAACAACTCTTGTGATACGTCGGAATCCTACGTTCCTAAGTACCTAAGTTCGCAAACAATAGGTAAAACTGAAAAAAAGAACCTGGCAATAAAAACTCGCGGCCACATTTTTCAAATAGCCAATTTTACAATGTTTGAATGTCTATAAACTTGATATGGGTTAGGTGCTGCGACTAATATACCATACACCATGTTATAGGACTGATGCAAATTATAATAACAAAAAGTTAAAACATGAGATATGTCTGCAAGACGTATGCGCCCTAGTCGGCTAAAACTATTCTACATTTATTTAATAAATGTAATTACTATAATTATTCTTGGGATGCAAAGTATTTTACTATAATTTATACCAAGGACAAAATATCACAACTAAACTTTGTATAAGATCTGCTCAGAAGTCAAGTCTTTAAAGAACAGTCGTTACGGAGATGAAATTCTGTATTAATTGCAGAAGAAAAAAAAATGTATAGTAAAACGGAGAAAAAAAATTGTGTAATAGTTTCCATAAAATCTATTATTAAAATTCACTATTTAACGCACGCTACTTATTATAAACCACGGATCTCAACTCCATCGCGTACCTATATTTTAAGGTTCATTCAAGCAAGAGTAATTTCCAATACCGGCGCTTCATAAACTTCGCGTCAGTTTATTCGTGATACCAAACTATGCAATATATAAAGTTTAAGTTTTAATAATAAAAAGGTTTTAAAGAAAACACTTAAAAAAAACGGGTTGCACTCCGGGTGTGCCGGCAGAAGTAAAAACTTGAACATTTATGTGTTAAACAGTTGTGCATTTTTGAATATTTTGGAATGGTTAGGGTTTTTTATACTTTATGTGGTTAAATACAATAGTCATCAAAATTAAAAAAATGACAATGACAACGGCATGACAATTAAAGAGTTTATTTATCTCTCAGAAAAAAATTACATATTGATGAAATTTGTATAATATTTTTCGATCTTACTGACATAATAATAAAAAAAAAAAAATAAGCCACAAATAAAAACACTAAAGTCAAAAATAAAAATAAAAAAGGGAAAAAAATAATCGTTACTCGAACTCGAACTAGGGTCTTCTGGTTTCTGGACCGCCCGATTTCCCACATGAGCTATTTTAACATTGTAGATAATGGCGAAATTTACCTTTCTATTCGAACGATATAGTAGCAGTTTTTCATAATCCTGACGCGAGTTTACCATTTTTACCCATACCAAAAAAACTACACAACGCCGCTAAAGAAGTTTCACTCCAAAAATTAAATTTAAGTCTAAATAATTTACGTGGTTGAAACTCGTAGACCTAATAATTTAAGTGTTTTTTTTTTATTATTTATTAGACTTAATATTATTTCTACACACTTAATATGTGTTTAATAGTAATTGTTTTCACGGCAATTTTCGAAGCTTTTACCTTTAATAAATGGGAAACAGAATTAAATAACCACAGTGTCAATGTCATAGAAAGCCGCACTTTGATTTGCACCTGAAAGCTAATAAAAAATGAATAGAATAAATAAAACTAGCAATTTTGATGATGTTAGCCAATCAATTCACGTTATTGAATTTTAGTCAGAAATGCAATTCTGACTCTTGATTGGTTTATTTAGTAAAATGTTGTCACGTCAAAATATGTTGGTACTAAATTGTAGATTTATTAATGAATCCTCCACAATAAAAATAATATTAGTTTATAATTATATTTTATTATAATACAGCTTTCTCCCACGGTCGTCATAATAAAACATTCTTCGGTCTTCCCCCGCATACCATTTACCTCCTTATAAAAAGATCATTTTAGTTGATTATCAATATCAACTAATGGTCACCTAACAGAGTCAGGGAGTATTTTAATATAACAGCACTAGCTGACCCGCGCAACCTCGTATGCGTCAATTTTCCCCATTTTTACAGAATTTTTCATTGCTGCTCCGCTCCTATAGGTCGTAGCAGGATGTTATATCGCCTATAGCCTTATAATTTTTCAATTCGGAATAGTAGTTCCTGAGATTACTGCGTTCAAACAAACAAATAAACTCTTTAGCATTATAATATTATTAAAGATATAACAGCAATTCCAACATTTCAAAATAAAGCACCAGTTCTAACATTTGCCTCAATATTTTGACTTGCAAGCTGCAAACGAATCTGTGTTGGCTGCTTGATTAAATTTCCAACGCAGCTTCAACAGCCACTGAAATTACGCAAATTAACCTTCACAGGAATATGTGATTAGGATGACCTAAAAGCCTTCGCTTTTGAAGCGTTCGATTTTTCGCTTATTCGAGCTTATAGATTGTGCTTAAATATTATTATAGTCAAACTTGTATGATAAGACTCAGCGTTAATAACAACAACATATACGTAAATAAATAAATAGCCTATAAGTTCTTATTCTAAAATTTTCTCTTTAAACATTAATAATTGTTACATTAATACTATTTCTCAAAAGTATAAAAATACACTAAAGTATTGGTTATTTTAGTTACCTAGCGTGCGAATTTTACTGATGTTCCTGTCCGTTTGTTTTTTAAATAAGAATGTTGTGCTCTTGTTATTTTGCTATAATTCAAGTAATTAACAACCCACATAACTGAAGTTACAAAATGCCTCCTCTTAGCCCTCTAAACGCCGAAACGTAAAACAATTTATTCTAAGAATGCACCTTACTCCATTTCTGGGGGCCATTATGGAGGACTACTAACCGACCTTATTTCCTTGACCTTGTGAGATTACATCATCGTCTGGTGCCATAAATCTTTAGAGGGACTTCCCTTATTATTATTTGGGAACAATAGCCAAAGTACATCACGAAATAATACAGCAAAGAAGACATCAGCGTAATAGGTACTATTGCATTAACTTTTGCGACAATTGACAAAGTTCTTGCAATGTTTATAATTTGTTTAAATGACAACAGTAGACACTAATATTTTAAATGGAAAAGATTACTCTGCTTGCTGTTATTTTCAAAAATAGCCTTTTTGAAAATAAATAGTACTTATGTTAACTACAGATGTTTAAATAGTATTGTTAAGTATCTGCAGTTAAATATAAACTCTTATCAAAATTAGAAGTTCCATCTGATCTTAGGGGTCCCTTCTGTAAAGGTACAGATATATCATAAAGGTGATAAACTTTGATGGCACTCATAGTACTAAACCTGAGGGCACATCTTTACACCTCAGTCTTACGTACCTCCGATTATGATTATAATAAGTGCAAATAAACGACGACTTTGCACTCACCCTAATTAAGATCATAAGGCCTGGTTGCAAAAAAACTGTTTTTAATTTATTTGGAGTTAAGAATTAGGCTTTAATTTCGCACCATTTGACATCGCCCGTCTCAAGACATTTGTCACTTCCTGCAATGAAGAATGAGAAATATTTCCGTTGTATTTTTCCCTCGTCAGCCTTCCATTTTGTTCCAATGGACAAATTAGCTCTTTTGTTAAGGCCCCGTTTGGAATTTCAAAAGAGTTTGGCGTCGAATAATTTTTGCGGTCGCCGGAAACGCGTTAAGTTCAAAACGTATTGCGATTTTGATTGGTTGTGTGGAATTGTTTAATTTTTTTTTTTCAATCATCTATTTTTTCCTCGTTTCAAAGGGTAATGTAATCAGATCTGAAGGATCTTGTCTATATTTAAATTTGCGAAGTTTTCAATGGTGTTTGAATTGAAGTCCCGAGTTTGAGTTTAAACTAATTAATTTTAATTAAATATAGAAAAAAACAAAAAGGAAGCAGGAAGAAAATAATTTTGGATATGCTTGCATACATATCATACATACATATCAACCCATATGATGGCCCACTGCTGGGCACGGGTCTCCCCAGTAGAACCTACTGGTATGTAGATCCTGGGGGTAATTGCCATAATCGCCACGCTTGGCGAGCGGGTTGGCGATCGCAGTAAGGCTTTAAGTACGCAGAGGACGCTGCTGCCCGTCCTCCGGAGTGAAATCCCTTAGTCGCCTTGACGACACCCACGGGAAGAGATGGGGTGGTACTATTCTTAAGCCGGCACCACACGGCACTATTAAGTTGATTGCATATATTAAGTTATTGCCGAAAAATTGCGTTTCTCAACACAAGTAAGTGCCATATGAATGCGTTGCTGGTGCAATTATTCAAATTGTTTTTTTTTGACTCGGTATCCTACACTGAACATGGTCCAACGTGCTCTTGCCCGATTTAGAATACAAAGGTAAATTTCGCCACCATCTACAATGTTATTATAGCTCAAGGAGGAAATTGGACGGTCCAGAAACCAGAAGACCCCAGTTCGAATCCGGGTAACAATTATTTTATTTCCTTTTATATTTTAATTTTTGATTTCGGTTTTTTGGTATTTTTTATTAATATATCAGTAAGATCGAAAAATTTCATTCAAATTTAGAACGATAACATTTTTAATGGTCATGTTGTTGTCAAAGTCATTTTTTAAATTGTAATGTTTGTGTACGCGCAATAGATGAATATTGTATTTAACCACATAAATGATAATAGTTTTATACTGATAAAAAAAAATCCCTAACCATTCCAAAATATTCAAATATGCATAACGTCAATGTTAAATTTTTCACTTCTGCCACCACTCCTGGAGTTCAACCCGTTTTTGAAGAAACAAACCTTTGCACTTGTAGTAGAAATATATTACAATAAAAAACATCCATTTAAAGTTATATCAAACCCTTAGCTTCAAGCTACCCCTGTACCAAATTTCATCGAAAAAATCCGAATACTTAACTTTCAGTTGTACTCAAAAGTATTTCTATCGCTAGATACTATTTACCTTTAAGTGACAGTGTCAGCAAGAGAGATGGCGTTGGCGTCTTTAAACTTAATGAATTTTGATTATTGGGCCTAGCGATTATTATAGCAGCATAAATTACGTTATAGGCAAAAACATTTCCTTTATTTTCAAAGGTAGGTAATATGAATTTCATAAAAAATATTTCATAAAAGACTACAGTATTTAATTAATACGGAATGTTTTTGTTCCGTTTTGATATCAGTGCGTAATTACTAATTAATTAATGAATGAACATCGTACATAATGAATAGGTACAATGTCGACAGTTTACAGAGAGCTCAATGAAGTATTATTAATGTTTTCAATGGAATTCTGGTAAGTATCAAATTCAAGTGTTGACAGCTCAGTGATCCGTAGTAATATTTTATGGAAAATATCGCAACTCTGTGGGATTGTGTCAGTTTCACTATGTAGTAATCCTGATTATGAGAAACGATATTGTAGAGGAAATGGCATCATGTCGTCTAGTTCAAAGTATTATTTTTAACAGTAACTGTTGCCCGCGACTCCTTTCGCGTGGAAATTTTAAAATCTATGCGCTATTCCAGACTATAGTCATACATTTAAACTATCGCATTTATTGCTTGCCTTTTATTATTTACGCTTGTCAAACAACGTAATTAGATGCAACCTGACATTGCTCAATGCGAACCAATATAAATCCCTCTGAAATAAACACAAAATTATATTTATCAACAGCCTATTAAAAAAGTATACATCCAACACTAAACGCTCTTATCAGCCTCTGTGGCGCGGTGGGAGTGTATCCGACTGCTACGCAAGAGGTCGTGGGTTCGATCCCCACCCAGGATAAAACTTTGTGTGATGAGCACGATGGTTTATTCTGTGTCTGGGTGTTATTTATCTATAATATGTATGTATTTAGAAATATATAAGTATGTTTATCAGTTGTCTGGTTTCCATAGTACAAGCTCTGCTTAGTTTGGGATCAGATAGCGTTGTGTGGGTTGTCCCAAGATATTATAGATATTATTAGATATTATCGCCAACACGGAGTGACATACCAAATTAATTTTATTTGCTGTTACAAGATGAGGCGTCACCACAGAGATTTATCGTTATTAATTTTCATTTTTTTTTTATCAGTAAAGTTTTTGCCAAGATAAAGGTGACAGATTTAAATTTATGTCCCAAATTAGTTTATTTTGCGTTAACTGTACATTATTTTTTATGGTCATAGTACATTAATTTATTCAGATTTTATGACTAGAAAGAAAAAGCTTTATACAAAGTTTTATAAAGTCAAAATGATTGATGTTTTATCTTCTTGTTTTGAATTTCAAATTTTAGCTTTGAGCTATAATGCTTATAATTATATTAAAGCGCTTTATATTATATATAGGCAGATTATATTTTCAAGCACTCGCCATACCAAGCCATTGCCGGGCTATAATTATAATAGCTTTACTTGATTTACCTCTTCTCCCGTTTTTTCATAGTGTTCTTATAAATAAAACGCATATTTTTTTTTATCTTTAACACGATTATTAATATAATCCATTTAAATTTTATTTCAGCACTATATCAAGATGAGCATTTTTTTACTAATTTTAGAATTGATGGTAATCTGGCTAATTTACGAATTTGAAAATTGACTACAAAATTGAAAATTGAATTGAATTGAATTAAATTAAATTACATAAAGATTTCTCACTCTCGGTATTATGTATTTTCCACCATTTAATGATGAAGAGCTTGTTAGAAGCTTGTAGGGAACGTAGAGGTTGTAGAAGGTGTAAGCTGATAATTATAAGAAAGGCTTTGATAGAATTGCTACGAGTATATCGTAGCAATTGTATGTATGTAAAGCTTGTATAGATATATAACTACAATATACTATCTCACGTCAGGAATATCGACTACTTGTGTTTCATTTGAGAATGTAACCTAATGAGTCGTAACCAGTACTTACTGAGGGATAATGGTTCTACAGAACAGTATAATAATTAGAAGACTATGTTCTGTTCAAGAAATGTCAAGATTTATTTATTGTATGTGAGTATGTAATGTGTGTGTCTGTATTTTGTGTAAGGTTCCTAACACTCAGTTCACTATTGTCGGGGTAGCTATTCAGGGTAATATATAATACAAAGTAACAAATGGCAATCAGCATTATATTGTCAAATACAGTTCACTATGGTTATATCAAGAAATTGGAGTAGGGAGGTATGCTAGTGTCACTTCCAAGAGTACTTATTGCCTAGGAAAAGAAGTGATAAGAAAACTAGGCCGTCTCCTAATAAAACATTTGCCATATATATCATACAAATTGCTCAAAGATAGGGTGCTTCAACTAACACGTAGTACATACAAAAATTATATCACATCTATTGAATCGTCAATAACCTCGAATCCTAAGTTATTTTGGTCATTCTTAAAGCACAAACGTCGTGGAAAGAGTACCTACCCATCCACTATTCAATATGGCGACCACACAGCTAATCAAGGTACCGAAATTTGTAATTTGTTTGCCTCATGCTTCTCATCAATATATGAACCAGGCGGAGTTGACAATATAAATAATAACGCAGTCGTAAATACAGTATCGGAAAACCAGAACACACATTCCCTGCATCTTTTAAAAATCCCTGAGACTTACGTCATTAATGCCTTAAAGAGACTTGACCCTGGCAAAGGTGCAGGATCTGACGGGCTGCCTTCTATTTTCTCTGTAAAATGTAGCAGCGTTTTAGGGAAACCTCTTGCTATGATTTTTAATAAGTCTTTGCAGACTGGTTGTTTTCCAGAGAAATGGAAGGAAGCGCGAGTCGTTTCCATTTACAAATCTGACAATAAATCTTTTGCGGATAATTATAGACCTGTGTCTATTCTCTCCGTGTTTGGTAAAGTTTTTGAGGCACTTGTCTATCCCCATATTTTGTGGCACGTGAAACATTTACTGATGCCAGGACAACATGGTTTTATCAAAGCTTGATCGATGGGAACTAATCTTATTAGTTTTGTTTCTGATGTAGTTGATGCTATAGACCGTGGGTCTCCTGTTGACGTCATTTATACTGATTTTAGCAAAGCATTTGATAAGGTGGACCCCAGATTGTGGTATAATAGGTAATTTATTGCGATGGTGTAAGTCTTATCTCTTTAAGCGTTTATCTAAATTCGTAGTTAATGGTTTCAATTCAGACTCTTATGACACGCCCTCAGGAGTCCCCCAGGGCTCCCATCTAGGACCCCTGTTTTTCAACATTTTCATAAACGACGTTGTCTCTTGTTTTTTACACTCCCATATATATTTATACGCCAATGACCTCAAAATAGTCAAGCAAATTGATAATGATAGTGAAATACATAATTTGCAAGAGGACCTGGATCGCTTTTCACAGTGGTGCCTGAACAATAAGACGTTGCTTAATGTCGACAAATGCTACCATGTACACTTTTCTAAAAAGAGAGGCCCTTATTTTCGCGGATACGTTATAAACAACCGAGAAATTGAGGAAAAGGAAGTCATTCGCGACCTAGGAGTATACATAGATAATAAACTTCGTTTTAACACCCATGTCGATAGCATTGTCACGAAGGGCTTTAAACTTTTGGGCTTTGTACTGCGTCACAGTAGGGAATTTAAACATGCCTCAAGCAAAATTTCAATTTTTAACTCTCTTGTAAGGTCCGGATTAGAATATTGTAGCATAGTTTGGACTCCCTACTACGATATATATAAACTTTGATATATATAAACGTCGGCTAGAATCGATACAAAAAATATTTTTGTGGCATTTGTCATATCATTGCAATATGGCCAAACAGTTGCCTAGCTACAACTCCCGTTTAAAATACTTCAAACTAATCAGCTTAGAAAATCGTAGACTTATTCATGATCATCTCTTCCTTTATAAAACATTTAATGGTCATATTGACTGTACTCACTTGCTTAATCAAATAAATATCAATGTGCCTTACAAGCTTGCCCGACTATCCAGATATCATCTTTTCTTCGCTAAAAGATTTAAAACAAACTTAGGCCATTTTTCTGCCATCAATAGAATGCAGGCACAATATAATCGCCTGTCACTACTACCCGATATGGATATTGACCTGTCCTACTCCATTCAACTTTTCAAATCCATATTGCGTAACAAGTTCTGAGACTAAAATATAACATAATATAGTAACCAAGGAATTTATATTTATATTTAAATCAAAAATGTATGTTTTTTTTTACTAGCAATTTCATATTTACTTTCTTATCTTATTTGTGTAACTTAGCTTTAAAGATACCGAGTGACCCGATGTCTTTACCAGGCTCTAAAACGTTATTATATTCTCCCTTAAAGACACATTGCCGCTATTATAATACCAACGTGGAACGTTGACGAGTCGGTTGGTGTCGGTTAGCTCGCTATTTATACTATAACTTATTTGATAGTTTACTCCCCTTTACTCTGTATGCACACATTTTTTTGTATTTTTTCTTTTCTCAGTCGTGCTTTTCAAAAAGCACGTTTATTTCTTACCTAATGCATGCCGTGGTAGCAGCACTTCTGGATGTATCCAATATTGTGTAAATTTGTAAAGTTTAAGTGTATGCTTTGTTGGTTGCCCTTAAATAAATAAATAAAATAAAATAAATATACATTTGCCAGTATGATATTTACATATATAATCTGCAATGTAACCAATTGACTGAGACTTAGGTATACCATTGCAATGTCTTACTATATTACTACAAGGCAGATGATTCACAACTTACAGGACAATAGACAATTAGACACATTGCAATATCTTTTCCTCAGTCAATCAGCTATACACAAACATTATACACAGTACAGAAAAACACTATTTATACAATACAATAGAAACAATATAAAGTAACTTTGAATAAGGATCGTACCTTCGTCGTCGGATGACACCCAGGGAAAGAGAGCTAGGTCAGAATGTGTCATCCTTTTATAGTTCCTATTAACAAATTTTTCATGTGGGTAGTATCCCACAGTTATAACTATTTAGGTACATTATAAATATTAGGCAGTGTTTCTAACATCATTCTACATTTAGATCGTTACACAACAATTTATATAAACAAATAGACACTAGATTACATAATACAAATATTAACTTTAATAACTATATTGTTTCATCAAACACCTACATTTGTGGGTAGGATCCTACATTAGAGTTTGTTTATTAGGTACATCTGTGATAAAAGAGTCTAGTCTAATTTATTAATGATATTATCAGTTGCAATTACATTTAGTATATTCATTCCAACCTCTGCAACGCATTCTCATATCTAATATCATAAGCATCATTAACAACTGACACAGTATTAATCAGAATACAAACACCATCCTAAAATATCTATAAATATCTATCGGGTACATCTATAATATAAATAATTGATTTATTAGATCTCTGAATTGTTCTGTGCCACAAGTAGGTATTTCATACAGTATAACATAACTACCAAACATAGTTTTGCAGACACGGATGATCTTATAATCATCATACTATTACACACATACTATTACAGTCATACATTGTGATGGTTACACCGTCATCAGACTCCAGACCACCTCTTAAACTTACAAAACAGTACCACTAAACCTTCGTTCGGTTTTATACAACATCACATAAACTGGAACAATCAATATTCCAAAACACATCTACACAGTAGATATCAATATCCAACACATGGATTGATCATATATATGGCTACTTACATAGCCATATAGCCCCATATCTAACAAGCTCAGTTTAACGCCATTTTCAAAACTACGATCAAAAATTTATAGGTCTCTTAATCTTGCAATCCTGGCCACGGTACTGCATCTTTTCGTCACTCTATACAAAATTGAACTTTTCGTATTCTGACGAATGACGAATGACAGTATACTATTCACAGTACTGTAAATGATGGTATAATGAATAAAATGTTACACAATGTTACAGATTGCTTTCAATAACATTGTAATAAACCTCCTGTAGTAATAGGTTAAGTACAGTGGCAGGTAGGATTAAATTGGCAATCACTTTGTTACAATGTTAGATTTACACAATGCGCCTCAGGGGAAATGGGAGTTGATTGTCAGTGGTTAAGAATAGATATAATTATTCTAGTATTATTGTTTACTTTATTGCTTAGATGAAATATTACAGGCTAGTAGAAAATAATTAGTTAAAAAGTAAAAACAAATTGGAATAGTAATTGAAATAACATAACTATTAGAGCTAACAAAAGCGTGTTATACACATGACATAAATAAGTGAGTACTCATTTATTTATGTCATGTGTATAGGTACTTGTTTAAAAATATATAATCATTATCATTATCAATATTTTCATAAATTTGGTAAACTTTCTTTTCTCTCAAATGTTTTTATTATATTTATTTAAGTAAGCTGTAATCGTGTAAATATCATTTCCATTAAATTTGTAAAAACAAAATAATTTCACAGACACCTTTCGACTGAAATTCAGCACCTAATACTATAAATTCATTTTATATGTATCCATATCCTTATTCGAACATTTTAGAATGAACAAAAAGGTGTATTTGAATACAAAAACGGTACCGTAGCTTTTAAAAAGTCGTCATAGCTTGATGTTATGTTTTTGTGCAAGGTCAACCAATGCCCAACGATATCCCTAAAATTATGTTTAGAATGAAATCGTAAAAGAGCCCGAGCCCTATTTTCTGTGTCACTAGCTTCTACTTTCTAAAACCAAATCGTCAATGTCAAGTATTTTTGACTAGCCTGATGATCTAGTGGTTAGTGACCGTGCCCGCTAAGCCAGAGGTGGTGAGTTGGATTCTTATAATAACATAGGCTTTTATTCAGACCTTTTCCTAATACATTATTTTCTAAAAACGTGAAATTTAAAACTTAAAAACTTATTCTAGTATTTGTTGTTTGCTTGTTTTCTGTAGGTCTGTTTGCCAATCGGCAAAGGCCTCCTCCAATCTTTTCCATTCTGACCTTTCCTGGGCCACTTTGTTCCCCGTCACTCCTGCCACTTCTCTTATATCTCCGTTCCACATTTTCTGTGGTCTACCTCTCTTCCTTTTACCTCTCCTGGGATACCAATGCGTCACTTTTTTATTCCATTTGTCGTGACCTCTCATCATCATCATTTGTTTTCATTTGTAATTACTCTAGTCTTCTCTGGATTCAGTTTTAACCCTACTTTCTCACTTTCTTTCGTTAGGTCTTCTATCATTCTGTGACTGGCTTCAGCGAAAAGAACTATATTATCAGCGAATCTGAAATGCGTTAGCAGTGCACCGTCCACATTGATCCCGAGATTTTCCCAATTGAGTCGTCTGAAAATTGATTCCAGTACCGCAGAGAATACTTTTGGAGATAGAGGGTCTCCTTGCTAAACGCCTTTTCTCACTTTGAATGGATTTCCTTTCTTATCTAGTTGGATTCTAGCTGAACTTTGTATACATTCTGTATTAGTCGAATGTATTTATGTTCGATCCCTTGTTCTGCTAATGATTCCCATATGTTTTTATGTAGAAGAGAGTCAAATGCTTTACTGTAATCAATAAATGCAATATAGTATGTAAGCTGGTATTTGTTGTACTTCTCTAGGACTTGGCGTACCACATGAATGTGGTCGATTACCGAGTAGTCTTTACGGAATCCAGCCTGTTCGATGGGTTGATGTTCATCTAGTGTTCTTTCAATCCGTTTTAAAATTATCTTTGCGAAGATATTGTATATGTTGGACATAAGGCTGATAGGGCGATAATTTTCGATTTCGTATTTATCTCCTTTCTTATAGACTAAGACAATGTTAGACTCCGTCCATTGCTGGGGAATTATTTTTGTAGTTATGATATTATTGAACAAATCAGTAAGGACAGGTATTAATATTTCCTTGCTTCGTCTTAGAATCTCGTTATTTTTACCATCGGGACCTGGTGCCTTATGTACCTTTTGGGTATCTATAGCTTTCTAGACTTCAGCTTGAAGATTGTTAGAAATGTCTGCGGATTCTGTCAAATCAATTTCGTATTCTCTTGAGTTGCTTTCATACAGTTTCTTATAATATTATGTATATATATGTAGATTCTTATGTATGATGTGATTCCACTTTCCACTATTGTTTTTTATTTTAATGATCCAATCTATTGGGTTTGATTTTTACCCAGGATAAATCTTTGAATGATGAGCACAATTGATTATTCTGAGTCTAAATGTAGTTTTTACTCGCTGACCCGCGCAACTTCATCTGCGTAAATTATCCCCGTTTTTGCAACATTTTTTATTGCTACTCCGCTCCTGTTGGTCGTAGCGTGATGTTATATAGCATATAGCCTTCCTCGATAAATGGGCTATCCAACAGCAAAAGATTTTTTCAATTCAGATCCGTAGTTCTTAAGATTATCGCGTTCAAACAAACAAACTCTTCAGCTTTATAATATTAGTATAGATTATTTAAATACAGGTTATTATAGTATCCTCCGGTTTGATCGATTAAGTTTTTTCGATGTTTTATAAAAAAAATAAAAATGTGTGGCACTCGGGGACTGCCGCGGTAAAGCTATTGCATAGCATTTTTATCAATTTCAGCAATTAAAAAAAAAAAAAAAAAATTAAATAAGTTTTTTTTTTAATAATATATAAACAATGTTTTTAACTTTTATTTTCTTTAATTTTTTTTTTTTTAATTTAAAAAAAAGTCATATTAAAAGTTCTGCTTAAGAACAAACAACTAAAAAGTTTCACTGCTGTGCCGGTCGGAATGGGGGGTGTTAGTCTTCATATTAATAAGATCAGCGACAGAACATAAAATAGTATACCTACTTATAATAATACAATAACACAACACAATAGGGTGGAAAATGAACCAACACCTAAACCAAAACATAACCACAACTCCTGTGTGGCCCTTTGCTGTGGCCTTTATAATAGAAACAACAAGAAAGGGGAAGACTAAAATGACAATAGGTAACATAATGTCAATAGATGGCGCTGTATTTAATTTTGTTACTATTCAATACAAAATGTACTACGGTCTGAATCGCGCTATTATAATAGAAACAACAAGAAAGGGGAAGACTAAAATGACAATAGGTAACATAATGTCAATAGATGGCGCTGTATTTAATTTTGTTACTATTCAATATAAAATGTACTACGGTCTGAATCGCGCTATTATGATTTTTGCAGCCAGAATCATAAGTACAAAATGAAACGACGTTAGACGATGCACGGCCTTCAAGCCACACCTCCGTGCCCGTCGGAGTGGGGAGCGTGAGGTTTTTTCGTTACGGAACTTCTGGATTCGGTCCCCGCGCTCAAGGCCCGAGATAGAAGCAATGCAATAACTTAAAAAGATATACCTAATGCTGTTATAATACAATAGTGTACCAATAGGCTCTATAAAATTCAGATAGGTCTCGAGATAATAGGTCTTGACAGATAGACGAACAAAGTGACCCTATAAGGGTTCCTTTTTTTCCTTTTGAGTTACGCAACCCTAAAAACATAAATTCATAATAATACCTATCTATAACCCTATACAATAAATTCTAATGAAATAAAATAATAGACCCTCAGTATCTATTACTTGCATGCAATATGGAATAAAAACACTCTCTTATCCTGTGTAATAAATTGCGTAGACAATTCCATAAGAAGACGGGAATATCCATAAATATTAAGTTATTTAAGTCCATGTACTAAATACGGCTGTTTTAAAAGCAGTTTTTATACGAGTTAGTGAATTATACTCGAAAGTACAGAACTTGTACGTATATTATTACGTTAAAAAACTAAAAGCTAATGCCCGGTTTGTAAACAACGTGTCAAAACTAAAACCAATTAATCAGCTGTCAAATCTTAATAATTGTTTCCAGCCGTCGCGGTCGTCGGTTATGGCGGCCGATCTCATCAGAGACTAGCCAACTAAGCAGATGATATTATAGCGCACAAATGTGTAGGCAGACATAACGGCACTGCCTATTCTCTCACTCTCATATCCTATCGCAACGACTACAGCTGTTATTTATACGACTGTAGTGCAAAATGTCATTTGGATAAATTAAATTAAATTCAAAATCAGGCTCTTCGAATAATAGGAGGCTTTATCAAAACTACTCAAATACATGTTATGGAGAGTGAGCTTGGTGTCATTCCACTGCATCTAAGACGCAAATATTTAGCCTATAAATACTGTCTAAAAACTTAATCTGTAGAAAATAATGTAAGTCAACAACAGCTAAATGACCTTGTAGGTTCAGGATGCCGCAGGTTATAGCTTGCCATCGTTCACGAACACCGGG
The DNA here is from genome assembly GCA_945859575.2 of Herminia tarsipennalis. Lineage (NCBI taxonomy): Eukaryota > Metazoa > Arthropoda > Insecta > Lepidoptera > Erebidae > Herminia > Herminia tarsipennalis. Next base: position 24,196,154 of record OX243844.2, read on the forward strand.
AGATCACTAGGTTTAGATTTTACCATTACTAATTAAATTAAAATCTTAATTTCACCACAGATAATTTAATAAACGAAATAATACTAGACGCGTCTAAATTATATAGCTAATAATTGATTCCACATATCACTATATGAAAAAATAAAATGATCGGGTCGGAAATTAGCGATTCGTCGGGCACGTGGTGCGCAAAAGGCTCTCGTCGGCGAACTGCCTACAAGATGGCCGCCCCGCCATCACGTCCATGTGACGTTCCGCAAGAATGATCAACTACCCTCATTCTTTTCCGACGTAAATGACAGTGAATGTCAAATGTTGCCATATGTTGCGCCGTCACGCCAGACTGACATTCGACCGTCCTCGGGCGATAATACATTATGGTTGTCCTGAAACAACGCTCGTCCATCCCTGACGAACAGCATGATGCAGTCATGTGCAGTCAATGAAAGCTTTTCGATCACATTAATTATAATACTTCACACAAAAGGTGTGTTCCTTCGACCAGCTCCAAAGTGCAACGTGGACCGAGCGATACTTTTCTATTAGTTAATAACTTCAGACAGCAACCTGGACCAGACGAGTGCGTCCCTCCGACCAGTCCCACAAGCGGCGTGGACCGGACGACACTATACCCTCGACCAGTTGGACCAACAAAAAACTGGACCGGACCAGTGCGTCCCTTCGACCAGCCCTACAAGCGGCATAGACCGGACGACATTGTTCCTTCGAACAGTGCGTCCCTTCGACCAGCCCTACAAGCGGCGTGGACCGGACGACACTGTCCATACGACCAGTTAGACCAACACACAACTGAACCGGATGAGTGCGTCCCTTCGACCAGCCCTACAGGCGGCATGGACCGGACGACACTGTCCCTTCGACCAGGTTCAAAATCACATAATTACAACATTAAAATTATATTTAACAACTACTGCTCACTATGAATTTCCACTCCATGTTGCACTTTGAGTGTGTCAGGATCACAGCATACACTGAGTCCGGCAGTAAGAGTTTCTGAATTGGCTGATGCTGTGTCCGAGTCTATGCAAGGTGTCATCTCTGACAAGTAAGCTATCGTCATGGTCACTATGTCTTTGAGATGAGAGGAAATTACCGTCAGATCGACTCCCTTCAACATCTTCCAGCGCCGTCTTGGCCTCCTCTACTAACTATTACAGAAAATGATAAAAATAATCTAATCTTGATCGACATTAAACATTGGTACTATTACAACTACAATCATAGTCATTCCTGTGACTATCATACAAATAGTCATCCTTGTGACTATCACACAAACATAGTTATCCCAGTGACTATCATACAAACAGTCATTGCCGCACAGGCTAATTATTGCCACTCATGCTATTCATCGCCACACAGGTTAGTCATTGCCACACAGGCTAGTCATTGCCACACAGGCTAGTCATTGCCACACAGGCTAGTCATTGCCATACAGGCTAGTTATTGCCACACAGGCTAGTCATTGTCACACAGGCAAGTCATTGCCACACAGGCTAGTCATTGCCAAACAGGCAAGTCATTGCCACATAGGCTAGTCATTGCCACACAGGCTAGTCAACCTCACACAGGTCAAGTCAATAATACGGAAGTTAGACCAGCGCTCAAATCCTAGTAGGACTGAGCAGCCCCTTACCACCTTCTACCATACACCTTAACTCACAAACGGTTGCTCCCATTCTCCTACCCGATTCACGCTAAACACTGGGTGATTGACTGGAGCCCACTATATCAGGTTAATTGAATCAATTCAAACTGCCTACAAAGACGAACCTATCGTTTGTAACCGACCCTTTAATACCTACCCAATCAGAACTATTGCATAAAATGATATTATGCATTGCAACTGTCACAATTATAGCACTTAACTGTGTTCTACCGTGTTCTACATAACTGCTTAATCAGCGATCCAGGAAGTACTTAACTAGTACTCTACAACACAATGCTACAACAGCACTTAACCAGCGCCACTCAACCCATCACATAATTAGCGACAGATTCGTACTGTTTTATCCACGATACTGAAACATGTCCACTTATGCAGTGATACCATTACTGCTTAACCAGAGATACTATATTAGACCCCATAGTAGACCCCGCAGTTGACACCCCTTTGACCCACTGTTGACCCACAGTTGACCTCGCAATTAGCCCAATGTTGACACACAGTTGACCCACAGTTGCCCCATTGTCGACCCCACAGCTGAACCACTGTTGATGACCCCATTAACCCGTACGGTGGACCCCTCGATGGATCCCACATTGACCCCACGTTAGACGCCTCTGTGAACCCCGCACTGAACCTCTCAGTGGAACCAGCATTAGAGATACTAGTACTGGCTTGGGACATTAGTAACGGCGCCAACGGTTTAACTGCCATGCATTGAATAAAATTTCACGTCCAATCACTATGGCGTGTTGATGATTTTCGACGTTATCAATATTCACACAAGTTAAAATGTTCACATTACTATTAACGGTTGATCGGCATATGGTAGTGTTAAGGATAGCATAAACAGTATAAATACTCAGCACAAATGCTCACTACTAAATTTAAACGAAAGATAATTTCCAACTAGCCACTCGTCAGGTCACATGAGAGGCTATACACCATATGCTAAGAAAACCGAAAGTTATTTGAATTTAACGGTTTCACGAACATTGTTTGAACTACTGCTTGTACTCGGCTCAATCGCGAAATGAAATAACCCTTTCTTGCGCCCCACAACTATTTAACGTAACGGGACTACACACGCGAGACAAAATATATAACGACGCATTACACACAACACTTTAAGGATAAGATTTGAACATTTTCGCAACGCTCACTAGCGACAGTTATTTACTCGTTTACTGCATAGTTCAGTGACCACTGTTGGAGTGTTAATAAAACAAGAAAGACTCGCCTGTGTCTATGAACAGTCCCTTAGGACAACTCACATACCAGAGATCCGCGACGAGACCGGATATACCCGATCCGTAGACACAAAACGGCCAAACTGGACGTAGAATAACGTCCAACACGTCCACACAATACACAAATATCACACGCGACAAGCAACTTTTTTTTTTTTTTTTTTAACTATATTTGAGCACGCGTCTCCATCCGGTTTACAGGGGTGTTTCATCCCACTTCTGATGTAGGCTCAGGATGCCGCAGGTTATAGCTTGCCATCGTTCACGAACACCGGGAGATCACTAGGTTTAGATTTTACCATTACTAATTAAATTAAAATCTTAATTTCACCACAGATAATTTAATAAACGAAATAATACTAGTCGCGCCTAATTTTTATAGCTAATAATTGATTCCACATATCACTATATGAAAAAATAAAATGATAGGGTCGGAAATTAGCGATTCGTCGGGCACGTGGTGCGCAAACGGCTCTCGTCGGCGAACTGACTACAAGATGGCCGCCTCGCCATCACGTCCATGTGACGTTCCGCAAGAATGATCAACTACCCTCATTCTTTTCCGACGTAAATGACAGTGAATGTCAAGTGTTGCCATATGTTGCGCCGTCAACCTCTATACTCTCCGACAAAATTGTTATTGGAAAAACAAGACTATTCCTTTACTAGTAGCTGTAAATAACGACATCACACATCACACAAAATATTCGAATAGCGTCATCTTCTCCTTTATTAATGTTTAAGATGCGAACTTGGGTGACTAATATTAATATAACTGAAATAATTTTATTAGAATTAGAAAGCATCAAATATTCTAAAAGGTGTTACAATAGTCACATTTTAAAATATGAAGTTACTAGAGAGTTGCATATGAACTATAATGGTTGGTTCTTCATATTTACAGATGGCTCAAAGAGTGTGGATGGTCACGGAGCAGCGTTTTATGTACCTAGTGTAAATTTAAATAACGAAATGAACTGTATAAAACTTAAGGAACAGGCTTCCATTATGATGTTGGAGCTCATTGCGGTCTCAGAGGCATTGTCATATGCTATATATAGCGGCGAAAACAAAAACTTTGTGATCTTTACAGACAGTAAAAGCTCGTTACAACATATTGCTCGATGCGCCTCTGGCCACAGAGGTGCATCGATAGCTTATGATATTATATCTAAAATAGATACAATTACTTTAGCAGGCATACAACTGAGGCTGCAATGGGTTCCATCGCATATTGGTTTGCAAGGCAATGAAAAGGCAGACATGTTGGCGAAATATGCAAGTACTAATGGAAAAGAAACCAATTTTTTATTAGATTATTTTGAATTTTTACCCCAATTTAAAAACAAATGCTATTCTCTTTGGAGAGAATACTTTGATAAAAGCTCACTAGACATAGGGATATTGTACAAGACCATACAATGCCAGCCTCTTCGTGTGCCATGGTTCATGAATAGTTTACTTAATAGAAAATTGGTTGTTACCGCGCATAGACTCTGGTCTGGACACATTCCATGCAAAAAGTTTGCTTTCATGATGAGGAAAATCACCTCACCTAATTGTGAAGAGTGTGGTGTCCTGGAAGACTTACACCACTTATTGATGGAATGTGTTCGATATGAGCCTAATAAAAGTAATTTAGTATCGACCTTGAACCTGGACAGAACTGATGTAGGCACTTTCCACCAAGTTTTGTCTCAACCAAATAGCGTTGCTGCAGAAGCCCTGTTCAGGTTCATGGCTACTTTAATGTAATTAACATTTACGATGATTGTATACGCTTAGGGTACGATGGGACTGACATACGCTTTGCGGTTTAAAAATCCCTAAATAATTTAGAATAAAAAAAAAAAAATACGGCTGTTTTAAAAACAGTTTTTATACCAGTTTGTGAATTATACTCGAAAGTACAGAACTTGTACGTATATTATTACGTTAAAAAACTAAAAGCTAATGCCCGGTTTGTAAACAGCGTGTCAAAACTAAAACCAATTAATCAGCTGTCAAATCTTAATAATTGTTGCCAGCCGTCGCGGTCGTCGGTTATGGCGGCCGATCTTATCAGAGACCAGCCAACTAAGCAGATGATATTATAACGCACAAATGTGTGGGCAGACACAACGAAACTGCCTATTCTCTCACTCTCATATCATGATGGGACGGAAATTCGACACAATCGGAGATAGATTCGGCGCAAGATCGTCGGCGCAAATCATTATTGTTATTTCAATAAGACAGATTTGACAGTTGTAAGTTGGTTTTTGCTTTAGCTACCCTTTAAAAATAAGATCTTGAAGTCAGCTAAAATTTGATGTTGAAAATTAATGTCTTCGACATAAATAGACACACACAGACGATATTTCCAAAAAACTCTCACTCTTTCCCCAACTACCATACACTGATAGTATTAAAAAAAATTACGGTTGGTCCTATAATCCCATTTTTATTTTTCTCAATAACAAATTTACACTTCAACGCAACCCTTATAGTAATATCGTGCAGCGATTTTATTTCCTGTCCACCCCTATATATGTTGACGAATGAGCGATATAAAGGATGTAATCGGGTATATCTCGACACAAGAATGGGCATGAAATATTTTTCATTTTGTCTACTAAAGCATTCGATCGTAAGCCGATAGGCGTAATTATTACGCTGCTATAAATAGGATAGTATCCCTATTTCGTATTTCTCTTTTTTATGATACGATTTGCTGAAAAAATATCTAAATAACTTCAAAAAGGTGAAGGTTGTCACTTCATCTGTACTTGTAACTTTTATGAAGGTAGGTTCTATGTTCGTCTGTAAATATATATTTAGGGTTCCATAGCAACAATGGCGAAAATGGAACCCTTATTGTTTCGTCATGTCCGTCTGTCTGTCTGCCTGTCTGTCCATCCGTATGTCACAGGCATTTTACCTAAAGACTACTCGATGAATATTACAATTTTGTGGAAAGGTGTATTGTAGTAGCCGCTACTTAGTTTGATAGCTAAATTATAAAAATAAACAGATTTTTAAGTTTTAGATTTTTTTTTTTCAGCAAACATCAACGTGTGACACTTCCTTCGACAGGACATTTAAAAAAATCAGGTTTCTAATAAAAAAATTTGATTGAGTGAATATTTATGGAAATAATCGCTCCGAAAGTTGTGCATAAATTGTGTCCCCTCCCCCCGTAACTTTTGAAACGTGTGATTAAAAAATATGAAAGGTAATAAAAAGGTAATAAATACTTAAAAAGATACTTTAAACTAAAATTATTTTGAACATGATCGGATATACTGTTGTTGAATTATTGCCGAAAAGTTTTAATTTTGCCACCGATTACGCGAAGACAGCTAAACCGATTCGAAAAATTATTTTTGTGTTTGAGAGGTTCCATTGTCATCAGACACTTCCAAGTTGGTTCCATTGTCATCAGATCAGGATCTGGTGATGGGATTCTGGATAAATCGAGGGAACTCTTCAAATGTTAAAGGCATACCTATAGCGATTTGGGTATATTTCATAGTGGTTTCTGAGTTTACTCTCAAAAAGTACCAATGGGTGAAGTGGAACTCATGATGAAGACGACTAGCGAAACTATTCAATATTTCACGGCTTCTGATAACTGTGTGATTCTGATAACGTAATAATTATTTACCTTTGACTTAAAAATGTACTCAACATTTTTAAGTCAAAGGTAAATAATTATTACGTATAAAAATACACAATAAACTTACAACTTTTTGAAAATGGTTAAAAACTTGAAAATAGTTTTATAAATACCGAATAACATATGGTAATGTCCTACAAATATGAAAGTAGGTACCTACCTAACTTTCTTATTCGTAGTACTTTAAAATATTTCAATTTACACGCCTCAAGCAATTCATTTCGAAACATTACCTCGTAATATTCCAAATCGAATAACTACAGTAGCCTAGTGTTGGGATATTATAGCCCCATCCTCCTCGTTAGTTAAATAAAAGGGATTTTAGGGTTAAGGACCCTTGGAGATTCTTTTATAAGGGTAAATTAGCGCGCGTGAATTGTTGACGTCTTCTGTGAAAATAGCTTTCATAGGACTTGGTACTTTTTTGTACAGTACATTTTTCAATGGGCTAGGGAATTTCTAATGTGTCTGACAAATGCAGTATGCGATATTTAATTGATTTCGTTTAGATATTTGTAGTGCTATTTCGGGCGCACGTTCACTAATAGAATTGGTTTTGACTCATAGATTAGTTAATTCGACAGAAGCTTTTAACAAATGTGGTGTCGTGTGGTGCCGGCTTAAGAATAGTATCACCCCATCTCTTCCCGTGGGTGTCGTCAAGGCGACTAAGGGATTTCACCCCGGAGGACGGGCAGCAGCGTCCTCTGCGTACTTAAAGCCTTACTGCGATCGCCAACCCGCTAGCCAAGCGTGGCGATTATGGCAATTACCCCCAGGATCTACATACCAGTAGGTTCTACTGAGGAGACCCGTGCCCAGCAGTGGGCCATCATATGGGTTGATATGTTTTAACAAATGACATTTTTTTGGTACAAAAGTAATATTGAGACTACGTTGTATACAAATTGATTTTGTTGGACAAATTAAAAACGCTTTTTTATATTGTCTTATAATAACCCAAATACAAAATAGGTTTCAAGGCTATGTCGATTTATGTTTTTATTTTTTATATTTGCTAGCAGGTCTGGATATCTAATATGAAGAACCTTTTGTTCAAAAACCTTATAACCTCCGACATGACTTTGTCACGGATATCGTTCTCAAAATTAAAATAATACTAAATGTAAATAATAACTCTTACAGTCCATCAAATCTAAGGGGTACCGTTTGACGTTTCATATTTTTCAAACCGAAACAACTTTGTTCATACGTACATTATTCAGTTTCGATAACCTTTTTCATAAAACCATGAATTTAGAAAGATTTCATTATTGTATCTAAAAATGTACAATTCTTAATATCTAAATGTAATTGAAAACTTTCAAACAAAGCAAAATAACACATATTTACACAGTAAATAATTTCTAATAGTTATATTCTTGACCTCATTACAAAGTTACGTAGTTAGGTCACTGCACGTAGTGTTGCGACTCTTCGGATACACTTGTATGCAAAAAAATCGTTTACATATACGAAAAATCGAATGTATTATTTACAAATTACACTTGACAACCAAACAAATATTTTTTCATGTGAATGGGATTTATCTCACATATTACGATTACATAACTAAATAGTTATGTAATCGTAAAATATGAGATAAAACCCATTCACCAAAAATACGTATTTATAAATCAAATATATTTGCTTCTTTAAAAAGTTGTCGAAAGCGATTTGTCGATTTTTGATTTTCGCGCCCAAATAAGTCGGGGTTTCTCGCGCTAACGCTGTCGAAATAGTAAATGGAGTCAGGGATAGTGTTTTTTACATTTATTTTTGTGTATGATAGTATGGGTTTGCATATTACAGAGAAATAAACAAATTTTTAACAAGCACATCCATTGATTTTACAATTACAATTTTTTCTTCTAAGTCTTATTTCTACGTCTAAAACTAATAAAAATAAGGTATGTAGAACCCATTCACAAAAATGTTGTTGCCTGATGTTATAAATTAACGACGTTACTGCGCGACCGCATAATGCACTGAATACACAGATACCCTAAAATAAATTAATTTAATTATTTTTAGGTCAATAGGCAAAATCGCAGGTGTCCAAGTCTCTACAATTTTTTTTTTCTGGCAACACTGCCAACTACAAGCGCACGCGGTCCGCTCGGTCGGTTCGGCGTCAGCAGTCTCTCGCCATCTTGGAAGCTGACTGTGCGCGTACTTGCTTTCTCGTTTGTGTTTTACAATTTGTGACTTGGCTATTACTTTTCTGGACTGATCATTCTTTATCCGTTTACCTTGGCAATATTTATACTGGACTCCTCAACTAAGCAAGTGTTTATTAATAATGTCGAAAAGAGGACGTACTTTGAACAGCCAGGCTCGTGAATTGGTGGTGAAATTACACGAGTATTTTGAGCGTGAATCTCAAAATGGTGGACTTCTACTGCCAGTTACACAAGTTCGGGATCGCGTCGGTGAAGCTCTCGGTATTGGTAGCCGCACCGTTGGCAAAATATTAAGTGAAAAATATGGGCCTTCGGGGAGTGACAGTAACGTACTTCACACACCGAAAAAACGAAAAAGAAATAAACCTGTGACAGGCATCGATGAATTCGATAGTCATGCTATTAGAAACCATATATACGGGTATTTTACAAGAGGCGAATTTCCAACATTGGCAAAGTTATGTGCAACTTTAAAAGATGCCGGGCTGTATAAGGGAAGCATAGAGTCGTTGAGAACGGTAATAACAGGAATTGGCTTCAGATACAAAAAAGTTGACAAACGAAAAATTGTTATGGAGCGACATGACATAATTATGCAGCGACTAACATTCCTGCGCGAAGTTAAACAAATTATAAACTGGGATAATGTAATATTTTTGGACGAAACCTGGCTAAATTCCAACCATTCTGTGCCGAAAACATGGACTGATGATTCTGAAGCTTCGTGCTCGAAGGTGCCGATAGGAAAAGGTGGACGCCTCATAATATGCCATGCTGGGTCAGCGTCTACAGGCTTCGTGGAAAACTCTTTATTAGCTTTCCAATCCAAAAGCACTAAAGAGTATCATGAAGAAATGGACGCAGTAAGGTTCCGAGAGTGGTTCTTAAATTTATTACAGAATATCCCTCCTAACAGCACAATTATAATGGATAATGTCCCATACCACTCTGTGCAAATTGATAAAGCACCTACGTCAGCCAATAAGAAAGCAGATTTGGTGGCATGGCTGCAAAGAAAAGGAGTGGATGCCGACATGTCACTATTAAAAGCTGAATTATTACGGTTAGTGAAATTGCATAAACCACCAAAACCGACATATGTAATTGACCAATTGGCCGAAGAGCACGGGCACAAAGTCATACGACTTCCTCCGTACCATTGCCAATATAATGCCATTGAACTGATTTGGGCCCAAGTTAAAGGTAATATTTTATAATATTATAATAATAACACGAGTACTTCTAACATTTATAATTTAAACAATGGTTTTCGTCTGCTATCAAATAGTTACATTATTGTTTTACAGGTTATGCAGCAAGACACAACACAAAACCACCCTTCAGTGTCAAGAAAATGGAAGGTTTATTAAAGGAAGCATGTGCCCAAGTTACACAGGAAGATTGGAGTAAAGTAGTACAAAAAACAAAGAAAATAATAATGGACGACTTCGAAAGAGACGTACACTTTGATAATGTAATGGACAATCAACTGGTCATTAATTTAAATGACGATGATGACGAAGACGACGATACTAGTACTATAACGGGTGGGTGAGCGGTGTGCGCGGGACAGAGAACTTGAGTTCTCTGTCCCGCGCACACCGCTCACCCACCCGTTAACATCACCCCGCGCTCCCTTCCACCGCGCAGGCGATATACGAGTTAAGCGGTCGGCCTATAGTAGTGAATAAAAAAATATCCTAAACATTTCTTTTATTTAATTATAACAATTGATTTCTTAAAATTCGGATATTATAGTAATCGATCTCTTAAAGTTCGGATATTATAGTAATCGATTTTTTCATCCCATCCCTATCATTCAATTGTCAGAACTGTCAAACGGTACTTCTTAGATTTGACGGACTGTAAGACTTTTGTCATCATTCAGAAAAATACCTTACTTTTAATTTAAATGTTTGTAAAATATTTTCACAACAATTATATTATTAATAGTATTCATAATTTACTGGGTATGTCTTTGATATTAAAATCTAAAAGACGTGGTTGCATCTCCCCTGGCTGGGTGGTTGCATTACCCGTACAAAGAATTTAAACTTGGTTTTCTTTTGAGCAAAAATGTTGCTTAATGCAGTTTATTATTTAAAATTAAACTTCATCCTTTGTATTCAAATGCATTAGCAGTGTTCTAAGTGCACTTTAAACTATGGCTGTGATGTTGTTTATACTTACCTACTTTATACTCAATACGAAATATTTGGAGAAAATTTCGAACCCCTAAAATACGAATTTCAATGGAACGGCCATACTTCGGTACATTGAAATGTTCTTATGGTAATAATAAGATATTTATAATGTGTCACATTATAAATGTCTAACAGACAAATCATTGTTTTTAATGTAGGTCCAAAAATAACACATAGGTAAGCACTAAAAAGGGATTTTCTAAGTACGGTTAAAAAGGTTTGTCAATCAGTCCCTAGAAGACTCAAACAGAAACCAATCTATACTAATATTATAAAGTTGAAGAGTTTGTTTGTCTGTTTTAACGCGATCATTTTAGGAACTACTGGCTCGAATGGAAAAAATCTTTTAATGTTAGATAGCTTAATTATTGAGGAAGGCTATATAGACTATATAACATCACGCTACAACCAATTGGAGCCGATTAGCATTGAAATCTGTTGCAAACACGGGGAAAATTTACAAAGTTGCGTGGGTCAGCTATTTATTACTATACTACATATACTATAATTTTATAAAGCTGAAGAGTTTGTTTCTTTAAACGTTATAATCTCAGGATCGAAATAAAAAAGTCTTTCAGTGTTGGATAGCCTATTTATCGAAGAAGGCTATAGGCTATAAAACGTTACGCTATAACCAATAGGAGCTGAGCATTCATGAAGAATGTTGCAAAAACAGGGGAAAATTACGCAGAAAAAGTTGCGCGGGTCAACTAGTCTATGATAAAATAGAAGGTAGTTAGTTTGTGTTATATAAATTAAGTAAGGACAGAATCTTCAAAATATGTCTCAATTTATCATTTAAGCTACAACAACGATTATTCAAATACGTCTAGGACATAATAACAATATTTTTACCTAGACTTTTAAGCTGAAAATAAAAGCACAATGATGATGTGTGTTCTCCTAACCGATATTCAGTCGGCCAATATCATCAAGTGATTACAACAGGTGGTCATTCTGATAGCTTTGGCTGCCTCGTTTGCCAAACTTCTTGGCAGTATATGATTAGGTATAAATGAGACAAAAGATGTAGTATAGTCTGGTTATAATTATCCAAAGGTGCATCTTATATACTAACGACTTCGTGTTGATAACAGATAGTAGAAACATTTAATAGATACTGAACGTGCGATAAGGAACATAAGATTGTGATGTAGATTGTAGATACAGCACAAAGATATTGTACTGTAACAGTACACCCCCCTTTAAAAAAAATTTATGGTAATAGTGTTTACAATATAAATTTGACCTAGACCTTACTAGTTATTTGCTGATGTATATAAATAATAATGCTATTGTACGCGGTGGAATTTGATGACGCCTGTTGTGGTGTGATTTGCTGACGTCTGTAATTTTGACTTAGCTGTTGCACGAGTGTTTATTATTTTTTTCCGTTAAACTCTTCATTCTTCTGTCCAGTGTTTTCATTATGCCGTAAATTAGGATCACGCCGATTGTTAAAATAATCTGTCCCATTGCAACATTTCTTGTCCACCGTAAGTCCTCCTGGATCAGGTTACGGAGTTGGTCCGCTTCGTTTTGATTGAGGCAATTGTCCGTATTGTATGTTATCTGGTCCTTAGAACTTTGATTTCCCATTTTAGATGTCTTGTTGTTACGAGTAGTTGTGAATTAATGGTATATGTTAAGATCTATGTTAATATATATACGAATTGCTTGCTTATATCAGCGATTTTTTATAGACGTACTACTGGCTTTACTTTACGTCCCGATCGTGTAGTGTACGTGTGTGAATGCCTGTCGCAATCCTTTGAATCTGGCACGTAGTTTGATTCGTCATTGATCATGAAAGCTGGTTTCAATCTATCAATTGATATCACTGTCTCTTTATCCCTAATTCTAATGCAAAATGTTTTATCTGTTTTACTAATTACTGGGTAGGGTCCTTCATACGGCGGTGTCAGGGCTTTCTTAATTCTATCACACCGAACAAATACGTGTGAGCATTCTTTGAGTTCGGGATGCACAAATATAGCTTGATTGTGTTTTTTTCTTTTCGGAATTGATGTCATTTGTGTGATGTCCTTTTGAATTTGTTTTACAAACTCTTCGTACGTTGATAACTGTGCTGCTGATGACTCAAAAAATCCTCCAGGGAGTCGTATTGGCGTTCCATATGTCATCTCTGCTGAACTATAACCTGTGTCTTCTCGCAAGCTACTCCGCAACCCGAGTAAAACTGTTGGAATTTCTTTTAACCAATTTTCGTTGGATTCTCTTGTCATTAACGCCGCCTTTAAAGTTCTATGAAATCTCTCTATCATTCCATTGGATTGTGGATGATAAGGTGTTGTCCTAATTTTATGTATTCCCAAAAATTGTGAGAGTGACTCAAATATTCTTGATTCAAACTGTCGGCCTTGATCCGTAGTAATGCGCAATGGACATCCAAAACGAGTAATCCATCCTTCGAAAAGTGTCTTGGCTACTGTTTCTGCAGTTATATCTTCTACCGGAAATATTTCGGGCCATGACGTACATACATACATACATACATATCAACCCATATGATGGCCCACTGCTGGGCACGGGTCTCCCCAGTAGAACCTACTAGTATGTAGATCCTGGGGGTAATTGCCATAATCGCCACGCTTGGCGAGCGGGTTGGCGATCGCAGTAAGGCTTTAAGTACGCAGAGGACGCTGCTGCCCGTCCTCCGGGGTGAAATCCCTTAGTCGCCTTGACGACACCCATGGGAAGAGATGGGGTGGTACTATTCTTAAGCCGGCACCACACGGCAACATGACGTACAACGATCTATGATTGTTATTAAATATCTCTTCCCTTGTGAAATCGGAAGTGGTCCGACGATGTCAATATGTAAATGTTCAAAACGTTGCGCTGTCATAAATGTACCAGGAGGTGATATCGTATGTCGTTGTATTTTTGATTTTTGGCAGGCTATACATGATCTACACCAATTATTGATATCTTTGTTCATATACGGCCATAAATACCTTTGGGTTATCATTTTTCTCGTAGTTCTTTTTCCTGGATGGCTCATACCATGAATGGTATCGAAAATTTGTTTGCGAAAATGCTTTGGTAAGTAGGGGCGGCTTTTTCCAGTAGACGTGTCGCAGGTGATGTTTATTGTGGAACCCGGAAGCGTAATGTTTTTGAATTTTAATCTTTTATTGTCATGTAATTTACTTAGTTCATTATCTGTTGATTGACATTTTTCCAATTCAGCGTAATCGATAGGTGATGGCACGTATATTTCCTCTATTCGAGATAAGGCATCGGCGGTAATATTGTCACGTCCGTTTATGTGTTGAATGTTGGTACTGTATTGTGAAATGAAATCTAACTGCCGGACCCGTCGCGGTGTATCGTTTGATGATGGTTTTTGGGAGAATGCGTATGTCAAAGGTCGGTGATCCGTAAATATTGTAAATTCTCTTCCCTCGATTAATCTGTGAAAATGTTTGACGGCCATGTATATTCCTAACAGCTCTCTGTCAAACGTAGAATATTTTTGTTGAGTTTCGCTCAATTTTTGTGAAAAAAATCCTAATGGTTCCCAATTGCGTCCGGATTTTTGTTGTAAAACTCCACCAACGCAAGTAGCACTAGCGTCGGTCATGAGCGCTAGTGATGCGTTGCGGGAAGGATGCGCTGTTAACACTGCGTTTTTCATGCTTTCCTTGTATTTTTCGTAAGCTTTGTCTGCTTCCGTTGTCCAAGGAACAGGTGAATTATCGTTCTTTTTTGAACCATGTAGATATTCGTTTAAAATTCTTTGATTTTCCGCTGCGCGTGGAATATTACTTCTGTAGAAATTGACCATGCCCAAAAATCTTCTTAATTCTTGAATTGTTTTCGGTTTGGGAAATTCCATGATTGCTTTGTAATTTTCTTCGGTAGGGTGTATTCCTTGGCTCGTTATATGATAACCTAAGAAATCTATTTCCCTTCTGAGAAATTCGCATTTTTCGAGATTAATGGTTATTCCATTCTCGTGTAAACGTTTGAAAACCGTTTCTAAATGCTGATAATGCAAATCTTCGTTGTCCGATGCGATGAGACAGTCGTCTACAAATATAAATACGAAGTTTAAATCTCTAAATAAGGAATCCATGAATCGTTGAAATGTTTGTGCCGCATTGCGTAATCCGAAAGGCATTCTTAAGTACTCAAAAAGTCCAAAAGGTGTGATGATGGCTGTTTTTTCTATATCTTTAACAGGAATACAATGGTATGCTTACTCTATCTTGCTTAGTATCTTCTTATTTTCTAATATGTATGTAAAGTCAGTTAATCTTGGTAGTGGGTATTTGTCCGGTACTGTCGTGCTATTGAGCATTCGATAGTCTCCGCACGGTCTCCATTCGCCATTTTTCTTTTTTACCATATGTAATGGGCTTGCCCATGGGCTATCTGACGGTCGGCAAATTCCGAGTTCTATCATATTTTGAAATTCCTTTTTGGCTATGTCGTATTTTTCTGGAGGTAATGGTCTTGGTAAACTTCTTGGCAGTATATGATTAGGTATAAATGAGACAAAAGATGTAGTATAGTCTGGTTATAATTATCCAAAGGTGCATCTTATATACTAACGACTTCGTGTTGATAACAGATAGTAGAAACATTTAATAGATACTGAACGTGCGATAAGGAACATAAGATTGTGATGTAGATTGTAGATACAGCACAAAGATATTGTATTGTAACACCTCGCATTACATAAAATAATGTTAAAGTGTGAGCAATCACAAATAGGCCTCTATTCCCTCCCTGTCTATGTTTGATCATTCGATAGAATAGATAACCGACACAGCCGCAGAAAGATCAGGCGCAAGACCGAAAGCATAACATACTTTCCGAAGCATCATGTATTAGAGTGGATATCTATTAATGGATTTATTCAATGGATTAGAGTACCTGACACAGAAAGGAGGGGTGTGATAAACGATAAAAAAAAACGTCAACCATCTATGTAGCGACAGTGGTAGCAGGTAGTCTCGTTGATCTGTAGCTTATGGAAAATCGCAACGTCTGTCAAGAAAATAACAAACATAATAGTCGTAGTTATAACGTAGGTAGATAGTTGCAGTCAAAGCGTGGATCTTGCTAGTGATGTACGAAGCAAAGATACTAGCAACATAATTAGTTTAATATACTTAGTAATTACTAATAATAATAAATATAATCCTAATGTTATAATAATAACATAATAATATCTTGGGACAACTCACACAACGCCATCTGATCCCAAACTAAGAAGAGCTTGTACTATGGAAACCAGACAACTGATAAAGATACTTATATATTTCTAAATATATACATTCTATAGATAAATAACACCCAGACACAGAATAAACTATCATGCTCATCACACACAGTTTTATTCTGGGTGGGGTTCGAACCCACGACCTCCGGCTTAGCAGTCAGGGTCACTAACCACTAGACCAACAGGCCAGTCGAAATATAATCACCCACCCAATCTAGAATAAGCCATTTAAAAAATAACCTGTGATCAGGTCACTTTTACCATAAAAATATGAATCAGAACTGAACAAAATTTCAACTCCAAAAGATGAAAAAGAATCTGAAAGAAAATGGTTTAAAATTTATTGGCAATTTATCACATGTTTACTAAAAGATGTACTTAATTATAATCTTCTAAAAGCTAAATAACTTAAAATTTATAACTAAAATGAAAAATGTTTTGGCACCAAAATATGGTGCCAAAACATTCCGTCATTTTAAGGGTTCTGTAGTCAAAATGACAAAAACGGAACCCTTATAGTTTTGTCATATCCGTCTGTCTGTCTCTCTGTCTGTCTGTCCGTCCGTATGTCACAGGCATTTTACTACTACAGACTAACTCTACTTAAAGACTACTCAGTGAATATTGATGAAATTTGTTAAAAAGGTGTCTTGTAGTAGCCGCTACAGAAGATGGACATGACGAAACTATAAAGGTTCCGTTTTTGCCATTTTGGCTACGGAACCCTAAAAATGGGCTTACCCATAAACATTTTTGAAATACCTATCTAATGATACCCCACACGATGAGGTAGATGAGAAGAAAAATCACAAGCCCACTTTACATAAAATTTATTCTTTCACTTTGTCGGCCTAAGTATTATGTGTATCCATGCAAAATTACAGCCTTCTAGCATGTCTCTATTAACGTCATTGTTAGTATAACAATAACATTATTTATTTTAAAAGCCTTGAAGCAATTCATACTATTACTTTAGTAATAGAACAAAGTAGCGTGCAATTGGAGAGGCCTATGTCCAGCAGTGGACTGCGATAGGCTGATGATTTTTTTTTTTTTTTTTTTTTTTTTTTTAAGTTAACTATACGTTGCTGGCAACAGGTCAAATTATAAATATCATAACAAAACACGTTTGTAATCAATAAATCATTGCAGCTTTATCACCAACAATGTAATTAATTACTCGTTATTAATATAAACCCCAAAATCAAAGGAGCAGATATGCCCGATTTCTCTATCAACGCCCGTTAATGTCTCTAAAAGTGACGTTTGTACAACAGCCTCATTCAATAATTTGGTATTTATAATAAAAACACGATTATTCAAGCTGCCGATATCACTTATGTACTAGCTTTCGCCCACGGCTCCGCCCGCGTGGATGTCGGTTATCGCTATAAAAACTATCCTATGTCCTTCCCCAAAATCGGTTTAGCTGTTTGAGCGTGAAAGCGTAACAGACAGACCGACAGACAGAGTTACTTTTACATTTCTAAAATTAGTATGTATTTGAAAAACAGTTCAATGCTCTGAAATTTCTGAAAGATTGAATAATGTCACTATACGTTATATATTTCCTAGATATATACTAAAAAAGTCCCAATAAAATATTTTGCAGTAATACCAGTAGTACACCATAAATAATGGTGATTAATAGAAGTAGTATTTATGCCGGTTGTACCATTTTAAGAAATAATAACTTTGTTTGTTTAATATATTTTTTTAATAGTAGGTACATTGAAAAAAAACACCTTTCAGAAATGAAATGCATTTCATGACATTTTTTGACGAACTTCTTGCTAAGAAGAAATGATCCTAAATTCTCTTTGTTATTTACGTCTGTAGGCTACCTACAGTTTATGTTAAGCTCCTATAGGTTTTGTTACTTGCAATTATTATTGTAACAATAAACATGCGTAAATTATAAGGCGCAATTAGCAAAATGAATTTACATTTATATATTTGTTAATCAAACACAATACCTAATACTTTTATTAATATTTAAATTATTTACATACTATTTTATATATATTATCAATATACATCTAAAACACATACACATATCTAAAATACTATGTTTACATATTTATAAACACATCACGCTTAATGTCGTACCGGTTGACCGAGACCGCGCGAGAATCACACCTTAAATTTTAGTTACGGTTAATTGGTGGCGCTCGCGTCGACACCACCGACCTGAAGTACATTCTGACGATCATCTCACGCACATGTTATCGGGTGCATTTAACCGCAAATTAATTGTGAAATAACGTCTAATTATCATATTTTGTATATCGCCGTATTGTGTTCGTGTGTATTGTGCCGGGTCGTGTTTTGTGAACTGTTATCGGAACTAAATCTTCGAACTTTCAACTTTCTTCATAATCCTATTGTAAACACTGTCGTTTCTCCTTCTTTCCTTATTTCTACTCTTGACTGTTGTGTAAGTGTTTAGTGTTCTGTGTAAAGTTGATTAAAAGTATAAAATCAACTGAACTGTAAGTACTTTTATTTCTAACTACCCACAAGTCAATAACCAAACGTCTTATTTACACTTGACAATGACAGCTACTGGTGAAATGTAAAAGAATAAAATATTCCTCGTTTATCGTATGTGGCGATTACATTGACGTAGAAAACAGGACTGCGCCGAATTTATTCTTCAATTGATTTTACGATTATGTGGTACATCAACCTTATTACAAGTGAATTTTCACAGTAATTGCAAATCGTTGACAGATTTGTTGACATTGATTGTGCTTCAAGTCAATAGCCCAAGTAAGTATCTTATTATTTATTTACTTGTTATGTAATGCAGTACGTAAAAAGATAAATAAAGCTTATTGAAATTATGTTATATGAGGGTCTCAATTTCTGAAGAAGACAAACCGTCGTTATAAAGCACTCAACCTTTTTAATAAAAGTAACAATGTAAAATAATTGCAGGTTCAGTGTGAAATTTATTAATAATGTCAAACTTCAAAACAAACGCCGGTAAATTAAAAAAATAACGGACGCAAACTTTTTTGCTGACTAAGATTTAAAAAAGAACACTATATATACGTCTTACCTTACTGTCCTGCAACCAAATTATCCTTCAGTAATCACTCACACAACACATTATAAACAAACAAGTTAGTACGTAAACTCGCGAGCGCGTTCGTACGAAATTCCCGACGCGACCAATCGCCACGGGACTTTTGCAGAACTGTCGAGTTTAAGTGGGAAGCGAAACTTGCAACATTCTACCCTACTGTGCCATATATGTCCTTTGCTTGTGGTGCCTTCTGGTGGCATAAAACTTATGCATTATCAAGCTAGGAGTTAAAAAAGTTTTGATAGCAAACCGGTAATGTTACCATAAATTTCTTAATGGTATAATTGTGAAGTTTTTGAAGAATGTTTGCTGTTACGAATTTAATTAGGTTTGTTGAGCAGTATTTTATTAGGCAAGCTGTTGGAGTTTGGAAGTACGTATTTGTAATACTTTTATACGGCTTGCGGCGCTTCGTGCACATTGTAGGCGAGGGCTCAAACTTTTTTATTTTATGTACGATTAAAATATATTGGGTTAATATAAATTATCTTTACCAATAAGAGGTTCTTGTGCTTCTTCTATTATTAGAATTCTCAGCCAAATTTTGGCAGTATTTATTGATTTTATTTATAGAGGAGTTGCGAAAATGATAACAACACAATTTGCTGCAATTAATACAGCTCTACTTCCGAGCATGTACAAAAATGTTAATAAACTTACGCGATTTGTACACATAATAAAAATATATACATATATTAGGGGTCATAATCGCGTGAATGATTTAATGTAAAATACCTTAAATTATTCACGAGATTAAGAAACAATTATTTGAGTACTACCTATACGACACAACGCAAAATTCGAAAAGTTGCTTTGTCAATGTGAGGGAGAATCGCTTAAAAATCACCACCTACCTACACTAAAACGGTAATTAATTTATCATGTACCGACATTGATTGCACCACACAAAATATACTAGCTAAGGGGTTGAATTATGCAGTAATACCTAAACGGATTCCGTAAGAAAATGTTATCAGTGGGGTCGAAGAAGCGATATTGCGTAACAAGGTACCGTCTGCACACGCGGAAACGCTTAGACAGGATGTTGCCGTTATCCTTATTATAAGTAAGTCTGTTAAGTAGAATAATTTAGTGCTAAAGCCCGATAAGGGAAACGCCGCTGTAGTAATGAATTCTAGTGACTATGATGACAAAATACGGAGTCTTTTAAGTGACACTTCTATATACAAGTCAGTGTCATACAACCCTACAGCCAGAGTCACGAAACGTATACTAGCACTAATTAAGAACCACGAAAATCTGTTCGCGAATGATGTCTATGACTGATTTCGACCTAAGAGCGTCCAGCCGCCCAAGTTAAATGGGTTGCCAAAGGTTCATAAAGGTAACGTCCCACTACGAAACACTTTTCTTCAATACTGTAGCCTTTAGTGGGTTAAACGACTTTGTTTGTAAAGGATTCTTGCAATTTTGTAGACATCATCAAGTGAAATGGAAGTTGAAACTAAACAAGGTAATGGTGAGTTTTGATGTGGAGTCACTATTTAACAACTGCTCTATTCAAAGACAGTCACTATAAAGCTGAGAGCAAACGATCTGTCCAATGAGTACATTATTTTACTTAAAAATTGTCTGGAGGGCAACCCCTTCATCTACCAGAGACAATGGCCATGGGCAGCCCAGTGGCACCTGTGATGGGCAACATCTAGATGGAACATTTTGAAGAAACAATCGAGCTACAATTGTTCCAGATCAAACTGTGGAAGAGGTACGTTGATGACGTGTTCTGCACTATGAAGGGCGGTAGGCAGAATTATTTGCTACAGACTTTAACTCTATACACCCTAACATCGGGTTCACTTTTTAAATGGAGATGAACAGAACGTTAGCCTTTCTCGATGTTAAAATAATGGTTATAGATAATGGTACCTTGGCACACACTGTGTACAGAAAACCGACTCACACAGACAGGTGCTGACATGCTGACTCGCACCACCAAACAAGACATCTGCAATCCGTGGTATCATCGCTGACAAATAGAGCATATGACATTTGTGGCCCTGAACATTTAGAAAGTGAGCTCACACAATACATGTTCAGGAGGTACTAAAGCGAAACGAATACAAAGGAAGCACACGACGTACGAAGAGGAGAGACTCCCGATGTTATATAACCTATAGCCTTCCTCGGTAAATGGGCTATCTAACAGTGAAATAATTTTTCAATTCGGATCAGTAGTTTCTGAGATTACCGCGTTCAAACAAACAAACAAGCTTTATAATATTAGTACAGATATGTTCCTACAAATTGGTAAGAAACCCGCGGTGAGCGAGTCCGACTCGCACTTGTCAGGTTTTTGTTTTAATTTATATTCTTGGCACTATGGTTTAGTAAGTACCTACGTTTCTGAAAATAAGACAATATATAATAAAAAACAAACCTATAAATAATAAGGTTTGAATGCACAAAATTGTTTGTCCACGAGCTAATTAAATTACTACTACTAATTATCTTAAAAACGGCTAAACCAATTTACATCAAATAAAGAGAAGTACTATTCTGATTAAACTATATTTCTAATAAAAAAATGGTCCCATTTGTTTGAGAGCTACTATGGTACAGACAGTCACACAGCCTGAAATTGTCGCTAAATAAAAACTACAAAGGCACGAAGTTGAAATTAGTATTATTATCTTGTCTAGTGCATTAAAGAATTCAAACAAATACGGTGCAGTAAAGTTGCGGCAAACAGTAATTTGCCCAAAAGTATTTCACACAAGATGAATGCGCCCAGCTCGCCGCTGATGAGTTGCACCAACAATACAAATGAAATTTTGTTAGCTCGTGAGGAGTAGTTCTGTGCGAAGCAATGAACAGTGTTAGAGTTTTAGATAAAGCATTTTATAGTCATTATATTCAACCTTCGCAGCTATTGTGTGAATAGTTTTAAGGGTGTTCAGCGTTGGTACTGCTGCAATGTTTCTAGCACTGCCTAGAACTGACTGCCTAAGAAGTACTTTGGCATTGCTGCATACTGATTATGCATATTGATCTTTCTAAAGGAAGCTAATATTGAATCAAAAAAATAATGGGAATCGAATGCGTTCTATGTAGATATTGTTAATATTGATGCATAATGTAGGTGCGGGTACCGGCGACAGAGATTAAAACACCAAAGTGACTTGATCCTTGCTCTGTTCTGCGGTTTGTAGTATTGTTTTTAAAGTGAAAACTCCTTTAGCGGCGTTGTGCACTTTTTTGTATGGGTAAACTATTTTAAGCTCGCGTCAGGATACGTGACCTGATTGAAAAATCGTAAGACGGAGGGAGAGCAATGAAAAACTGTTATAATGTCATAAGAAAACGAAGGTAAACTATCACTATCTACAATGTCATACCAGAAGACCCCAGTTCGAGTACGAGTAACGATTATTTTTTTCGCTTTTTTATTTTAGTTTTTGACTTTTGATTAACTATTTCATATTTTGTATTATTATGTCAGTCATTATAATATCAAAAATATTATTAAAATTTCATCTGTATGTAATATAATGTTCAAGTTTTCACTTCCGGAGTGCAACTCGTTGTTTTTTTTATAACAACAACATGGAAACGTAGCGGGGACTATTAACTAAATATAACAGTAAAAGTGCAAGCAAATAATGCAACTTGGTATTATTATCCAACCAATGAAATCGACCATGTGTGTTAGTGGTTAAAAATTGACATGAACTTATGCGAAATTTTGATCGAGTTCGTCAATTTTTTCCATCTTTTTGTAACCTATGTCTTAACGGTTCTCGCAGACCTATAAGTGGAGGATGGCATTTGCAAATTAAAGATTGAAACACATTCACGGTTCTTCACATCAGTTCTTTGACACACGTTATAACGCGTGGACGTGAACACATTCGTCGATTGTCTCAAAAACGTCAAATTGCATTCGCAAATGGGTTCGCAGACCGACAATCAGCCATAAAATACGTATCTTAGCGTGTATATGAAGGACCGTGATTAGCATTTAGAGATTATATAATTATTATGATACATGTCTGATTTACTAATAATTCACATTTTTTTATGTCAGAGCATCACAAATTGTCAGTTCCACGTATGATCTCTACGAATGATACATGTGCTTTCCTAGGTTTTAAATTTTCTTTTAGAAAAAAAAACATTGTACGGTGCAGTAGAAGGAAATTTTGTAGTAAACTTTTTCACCTAAAAAAACCTGAATCAAGCAAATTAAAATTAAACATTGTAAACTACAATAAACGTAGATCAGGAACAAAGTTGCTCTAGATTAAACTACTTGTAGTAGCAAATTGCTAGATTGAGTGATATATTGAAGACAGATATTAGAAACTTTGATCTTAACTGGTGTAATAAATTGTAAATGTAATAGATCTACACTATGACATTATTACAGCTATAGTCCTTACCAATGGAGCATAATTAGTTGTAATTTGTTATTTTTATTTCGACTCAAACGCAGAATCGTTTGTTCTGCCCTTTTTTTTAAACGCCTTTTGTTTACCTAAGTAATGGAATCTTGCCAGTAATAATATTTTTAAAAAACGTAACCCTCCCCGATTTCAATTGGTGAAAATCAAGAGAATGATCAAGCCCATTACCGATTAGTTGCAATTTCAGTGGCTTACTCCTATGTTATAGTCTATAACTTCGGTGTCTTCTAAACTAAATAATATGCTATGAAATAGCGAAAACCTCATCCAAATCGGATCAGTAGCTTTTACTTTAATTAGGTTTTTGAAGTCAGTTAAAAAATGCGTGTGTAATAATACCTAAAGGAGGGTGGGACGCTAAGGCGCCCATAAAAATATCTGGGTCTCTCCGTGTATGTACGTTTTTTCTTGATAGGACCTACCCTCAGCATGGTCAAGCCCAATCCCTCAGCGGGTTTATGCCCCCACAGGTGGCTATTCTCTAAACATACTAGCGCTCTTGCAGCCACGAAACGTCAGTCCTTTCACTACGAAGTAGCCGTTTACGGTACCCGCAAATCTGTGTATTTAGAAAATGGCACTTTGATTAAGTATGCACGAATCAAACCGTTGTTGGCACTTATAAATCTGGTTGAAAATAATTTATTTTCATCTAAATCCCAAATTCTGAGGTAAAGAGACTTAAATTAAACATGTAAACCATTCTCAAGCTCATTTTATTTTATTAACACTACGTACCACAACATTTCATTGTGATCTACAGACGATCACTATTTTAAAAGAAATACAAACAAAAATATTTCTTTGTTTGTTTGCCATTGTATAAGAGAAAAAAATGTACCTAAAACAACAAAATTTTACGAGACCTTTACATCATAAGAAAATACATAAACTACATTGGAAAAAACTTCATGGCTAAGTTGTTAAGGCTTAGTATCCATTGAAGTAAAGATAAACGAAAACGAGCTGAGCGATGCGATGGAAATAACCGTGGTTATTATGCTCCTAACTAATATTCTCTTAATCGCAACAATACATGATCGCTTTAAGGGCGGTTTATATTTGTTTCACATTAAGGCCAGTTTTTTTTATTTATACGCTATATTCTAACGCTTTCTGACGATTTTTTATTTATTTATTTGTGTTAGTAGGGCCTTTTTCCCGCTTCTCTGTCCTGACCACCCAGACGCAACAACTGTGATCACTAGCCATCACAACCCAACATGTATCTCCCTATAATAAATACCAACCAAAGACTGTTTTAACGCATCACGACACAAGACGTCATATAAATTTGAATTAGACTTTAACCTCAAAGTTTTAACACCAAAGTTAAAACAACAAGTTGTGGATATGCTTCAAAAAGAAAAAGGTATGCCGTATGGTGATTAACCTCGCAACTATTTGGTTCGTTGACGCTTTCCTTGCCTGCGGCACAACCCATACAGTCAATTGGACTAACTCTCTTGGAGAAACCATGCTATAATTTATCCCACAGCAATCTACTGTAAAATAAACGTACTTGCCAAGACGTTTTGTTCATTTGACCAAAGTAACTCTCTTCGCACTTCTCTTTATTAAGATCTAATAGGCGATACGTTGCTTCGTCATTGCATGGACGAGGCATCGAAACATGAACATATTAAAAATATACATGTTCATTTAAGATGTTAAAATGCATAATTATGTCCAAAGTAGCCAGTCTCAATGCATATTAAGACATATGAGATAGTTTTAGAACAATGCGTGCATAAACATAAAATGCAATTTCTATTTCCTATCTTTCACAGTTTGAAAGGAAGTATCGACGGTACATGCTCACCGAGGCACAGAGGATCCGTCTATCTGATAATGGCATTGGTTCACCTCAAAATTCTCTGATCATTTTTATATTACTGTGTCACAAACCTATACCACGTCAGCCCAGTGGATATTGATCCTAAAAACCGTCTTGTTTTTCTAGTCCTGAGGTTCAATAGACAAATACTTTTAAACGCTCGTAAAGATAGAGAGAGAGATATCTTCGTTATAGTCCTCTAGGGTAGAATTCTTATACGTCCAAAGGGCTAAGGTTGGTTTTGTACTGTGTCCTAACGATCTTTGTAGAAGGCTAATTAATTAATTCTTTGGTCATTCCTGATAACTAGGGGTATCTGTGTACATGTATAGTGCTTAATGATGGTTAAAGTAAATTTTATGTTACTTTTGGGATGTTGTCTGTTTGATTCTGATTCGGTTGACCCATTACTTTTTATTTGTTTTATTGTGAAAACAAACGTTTTTAAGAACAATGTACATAAAATTGTAGCATTTTCACACAGCCTTTGTTATTTTTCAACATGACTCTCACACTAGGAAATAATTTCTGTGTCGTGGGGGGTTTTACAAACACGCATTAAATGACAGATACAAAGTACTCCCTGGTAAAAATTGGTCGATCACACAAACTGGTATCCCGAACGGGAATCGAAATTAAAACCTCTTGCATAGCAATCGCTCTCACTGCACCACCGAATTAAAATCCTATGATTTCAAGTGTGCACATCACAACGCAGATAATGCGCGACGTTTTCACGCTGCAATTTTCGACGGAGCGTCGCCAAAGCAGCTTTGTAAGTCACCTCAGAATTATCTAAAATGAAAATCCTGAGAACGTGTATTTCTGGCTCTGAATACATTTGAAGAATACCTAAGTTAGCAATAAGCTAATGTGGGTTTTTTTTTTTTAAATTAAAACTTATTTAGCTACGTCGTGCTCTTTTTTTGGTATGGGTAAAAAATATTAAACTCGCGTCAGGATCACGTGACCTTGTTCGAAAAATCGTAGATCACGTGACCCTGATCGAACATTCGTAAGACGGATGGAGAGCAATGAAAACTGCTACAATATCAGTAGAATACGAAGGTAAATTTCGCCACCATTTACATTTTCATTTTAGCTTAGGGCGGTCCAGAAACCAGAAGACGATTTTTTTTTTCCTTTTTTTTATTTTAATTTTTGATTTTGGTTTTTTGATTTATTATTTTATATATTTTTTTATTATTATAATAGTAAGATCGAAAAATTTAATTCAAATTTAGAGAGATAATTTTTTTTATTGTCATATATCGTTGCTAGTGTTTTGAAAAAATGACCAACCTTCCTAGAACCTATCTATCCGATGAGTTTAATGTTGTTGGTTTTAGGTATAAATAATGCGTGGACATAAAAAATCCAACATATGATGTAAAAGATTGATTATAAATCAGTTCTTTCGTTTGTAAAATTCAATGGTACACACAAGATAAACTTGGTAAACCTTTTTTATTGTCGGCGATTACAAATACAGAACTTTATTAAAAAATATAAACTGAGGATAACCCATAATTATAACGCCGCACATATTATTTTGTTCCACTCAAAACCCGTAGTTGAAAGCTTCAATAAGAGAAATACATTTTCATTCAAAAGCCTTTCATTTCTCTTAAGAATTCCTGAAAATATACCTATGCGCTGCCTTTTCTTTTCTTTATGCGCCGTACTGTTTTGAGCATAAACAAATTATATTTTGCAAAATCAGCAATCAGTAATCAAGTATTCGCTCAATCATAATCTCAGCCTCCGATACGCTTTTTTTATATTCATGAATTTTTTTGTAATCTTCGTTCAAAAACTCGGTTTAAAAGTACACCTTTGGTTTCTTGAGTATTCCTTGGACTTTAAAAAGGTGGATAGTACCTTGAAATTACTTAACCTACGTACTATCTACCTACCTTGCCTAATTTTGTATTTGTTATTCCTTACATAACAACCCATATGATGGCCCACTGCTGGGCACGGGTCTCCCCAGTAGAACCTACTGGTATGTAGATCCTGGGGGTAATTGCCATAATCGCCACGCTTGGCGAGCGGGTTGGCGATCGCAGTAAGGCTTTAAGTACGCAGAGGACGCTGCTGCCCGTCCTCCGGAGTGAAATTCCTTAGTCGCCTTGACGACACCCACGGGAAGAGATGGGGTGGTACTATTCTTAAGCCGGCACCACACGGCAAAGCCGGCACCACACGGCAATGTTATTCCTTATAAGAACTTAATGTTGTCCAGGTACCATTGTTGTGAAAAGGCAAACAAATTTCTTGCAAAAATATAACCCTCCTCCTTATGCAGTCGGGTAAAAAGAGCCCAGTGTGGCTGACTATTCTTACATTTAACAGCCTCCCAAAGACAAGTGGCATAAGCTATTTTCAAACGTAATGACAACAGAATAGATTGTCGCCGAACGCGCGAAAAACTGCGAATCTCATATTAAAAATGTTCATTCACGTTTTGCACATGTAACGACGTCATTCTATTCGTTTAGCGTTTTATGCCACTTATTTAGGAGCTCTGTACTTTGTTAATTGTTACGATTTGAGATAGAATTTCAAATACTTAGCCCAGTTAAATAATGTAAATTTCCGTTTAACATTAAGATTAAAGTATCAACACATTATTTTGATGTACATTTTTAATGATACTCCTAGTGCGTATCAATTAACAAACCCAACAGGCGAATGAACTGTTGAATATAGTTGGAGCTCTTACTAACATATATATTTTTTATGTTGAGTATCTGTTTAAAGTGGCGTTCTATAAATGGCTTATATTTCTAATGAAATATGGACGGGCAAACATATGGACAGATAGCGTCTTAGTAATAGTTTTGATGGTACCTTTAAATTATGAATTATTCATAAGGTGTAATACAATACATCAATATTATAGTTACATAAAAAATGTTTTAACTAAATTGTCTATTCACCACTAACCCTTTGGCATTTAAATCATGCTCATTATTGTTTAGGCAGTTTACAACCACTAATTAGGAATTATTAATGACTAATTAGATATATCAATGCGCATAGGAATTTTGAATAATGCCCATATACATTTCTACGTACATTTCTCGCATAATTACTTTCATGCAAATTGTGGTTAAAATACGTAGTACGACTACGTATATTTAACCACATGGCGTTATTGTTTTAGGCTATAAAATACAACATTTGGTTTGATATTGGTTGTAGTACAATGAAATGTGTGTCTTTATTATCTAGATACAATATTATCGATTTTTAAGACGTCATCACGTCAAAAAAATGATACTGGTCATCCATATAGGTACAGGTATTTAACGAACTCAAAACGCGAAGAAAAAAATCATTAAAATACGTTTCGTGTATATACCTCCTTTAATTGTAAACCATATCTTATTTTATTATTAAGCTATTGCATAGCTTTTATTGCGGGCTTTGAACGCGGCGACCGAATCAAAAAAATCCGTAACGAAAATAAAACCTAACACCCCCCATCTCCGCCCACCATGTAGCTCGGCCGAGCGTTCGCTTAACGTATATGTATATGCTACGACTGTACGAAGCTCGCAGGGATCGAGACGAGCTGCTCTCTGTTATTAAAAGAAAAAAAAAACTGCAAAAAAATAATAAATGTTATACAATAGCTTTACCGCGGCAGTCACCGAGTTTTTTTTTTGTTATTTTAACGGATACAATAGTACATATCAAAAGAAAAAATCCTAAACCTATTGGCACTGTTACTTTAAGATCGAGCAAAATGCACCAAGAAAATACGTTTCTTGTGTGCGTTAACTAACGTACAATAGAACTAACAACTGTTAGTTCTATTTTGTTTTTGGTATTTTTGCTATAGCTGCTATGATAAAAACACAAAATTTTAGAGGTCTACCAATTTTCATCATTAGGGTCAAGCGATAAACGTCTGAAAAAGACGATTTCTTACGGCAACCGAAATCTCAGACATTTTATTCCTAAACAGCAGCTGTTTTTGTTTTATCAATTAAACTTAAAAATCTCAATTTACGAAAAAGAAACTCCCCCCCCCCCCCCTGACATTACCAATTTCTAAGTGTAGGTAAAAACGCTAAGTGAAAACATCCCATCTCATATTTCATATTTTTCCTATTCAACTGCATAAATCCATGATAACCTAAAAACGGAACCAGGGTATTGCGTCTTTTTAAAAAGAAACGCAATGATTTACGTATCAATTTTAACGAACAGCGATTTGAAAAAAGTGGATATTTTTCAGCAGAAAAACTGATTTGTTTGTTTACATTGCGGAATTGAATTTCTCTACCGTTATTTTATTGATTTAGGATAAATGAAATGTGGTTTCAATCTGACAGCTCATTGGTATTAGTAATGAGAGTATCGAGATGACTATAACTTTGCATGGATACACATATTACTTACGCCGACAAAGTGATAGAATAAAATCTTGGAAAACATTTTTTTGGGTGTACCTCTCTTATTGTAAAATGGGGATGTCATTTTATTTCACCTAGCCCATCGTGTGGGATATCATTAGATAGGTCTCTTAAAAACGTTTAGGGATTGTAGAGACTATTTTTATATTTACGTATCCGTTTGTGAAATTAAGTGCAATTTTTGTTAGAATCAATTGACTCCCTCCTGCCAGCTAAATGGTTGATGTTAGGTATGTGAAAAAATAACGGTAGTAGTATATATATAGTTATAGTGAAATTAAAAAGAAAACTATCACAGCTAAGAAGGCTTCATAAGTTTACAAGTAACAGCTGATCAAATGAGAAGTAACAACATTTTCGTATAAATTCCACTGAAAATTATTATTACGAGTACAATATGTACGTATAACGTTGTAAGTATGAAACAAAAACAACAAAAAATCCGCGTCTTAAGCAGCATTATTCGGATAGGAGGGAGGGGGGAGGGACTACGGAACCCTATCATGTGCGTGGCCCGACATGCACTTGCCCGGTTTTTTATTGTAGAATTTGGATGGCTTTCGACTCCCCTCTTTACGTCATAAAAAAAACTACATTTTTTTATGACGTAAAGAGGGGAGTCTAAAGTTCTACGTGCTTATTGTCTGTATGTGGCGTTGCAGTTTTATATTAATTGGAATGACTTTTAACTTGTTTGATAAAAATGCATTCAGTCTAATTAACTTGCTAATCATTTCGCGTGTTCGTATTTTGTTTTGGAAATGAATTTACGTACCCACTTGTGTAATGTATGGGACACTTAAAGTTTACAAATTCGAAGTTGCGCAGCGGCCTATGGAGCCAGCTATGCTTATAGTCTGTGATTAGGATAACCAGTTTGTGCTCCCAAGAGTTATAACATACATCATTACAGCTAGTAGTCGTATTTTAATGTCATATAAATGAGTGTAAGTACTACTGTTTTATATTAATAACTTTGTCTATAATGTGGTCTATCTATACTAATATTATAAAGCGGAAGAGTTTGTTTGTTTGTTTGTTTGATGTTTGTTTGTTTGTTTGTTTAAACGCGCTAATCTCAGGAACTACTGGTCCGATTTGAAAAATTCTTTTTTTGTTCGATAGCTTCGAGATAGTTCCATTTATCGAGGAAGGCTATAGACTATATAACATCGCGCTACGACGAATAGAAGCAGAGAAGCGACGAGAAATGTTTCAAAAACGGGGAAAAATTACGCATACGAAGTTGCGCGGGACAGCTAGTATTATATATATGTGTGTTTTTTTTTATTGCCCATGGTTGGCAGATGAGCCAGCGGCCCACCTTATGGTAAGCGGTAATCGCCGCTCATGGACTACAGGAATGTCAGGCCGCACCCAAGCCGCTGCCTACCGTTAAGTCAAAACTCTCTTTAAACCTAGTTTGAAGAAAGACATGTCGTAGCGCTCGGGAAACACCGCAGCAGGTAGTTCATTCCAGAGTCTACACGTACGTGGAAGAAAAAAAACACCGAAATCGTGCGGTCGGTCCTGCGCTTTATAAAGCACAAGTCGCTGTGCCGGCGAGAAATAACGCTGCGTTCTGTTGAGGACATCCACCTTTTTGCTCGCCAATTTGGCTTTACTTTCCAATGACTCCCAAACTGGAATTTACTGGAGATTTTGGCGCCGAGGATTCCAATACTTTCGGAAACTCGGAGTGTAACTCCTTTGAACTGTGGCACTACGACAAATGTGTCTTTCTTCGCAGTGAACGCGCATACTTGTGTCTTTGTGGGGTTGAATCGAACCTGGTTCCTCTCACCCCAATCGTAGACCCGCCTCAGAGAGTCCACGACTTTTGATACAAGTTGCAACCGTCTCTCCTGAACAACGCTCCGAGGGACGACATCTGCATAGCAATGTATGTTCTCTATGAACAGCATATCATTGATATGCAGAATGAACAGTGTTGGGGAGAGCACCGAGGCTTGTGAAACGGCAGCATTAATTGTTTTCAGACCGGAACAAGCACCGTCAACGACGACCATAATGCTCCGGTTGTCCAGGAAGCTAGCGATCCATCTGCAGAGCCCCTCGAGGATTCCATAAGAAGGAAGCTTCGATAAGGCTTTGTGCCAGACCCTGTCAAATGCCTTGGCGATGTCGAGGCTAACAGCGAGAACCTCGCCCTTGCCTTTCAAGGCTTCAGCCCAGCGATACGTGAGGTACACAAGAAGATCACCAGCTGAGCAACCGTGACGAAAGCCGTACTGGCGGTCGCTTATCAGCTGGTGCTCCTCAAGACACCGTAAGAGTCTGGTGTTGAGAACTCTCTACCGCTATCGACCTGTAATTTCACGGGTCCGATCGGTCACCCTTTTTGGGAATAGGGTGGACATTGGCGACCTTCCACGGAGATGGAACCCTTCAATTTTTATATGAAAGACGGTAGAGGCGCATCAGAACGGGGGTCAACTCAGGGGCGCACGTCT
This sequence comes from Herminia tarsipennalis, assembly GCA_945859575.2. Classification (NCBI taxonomy): domain Eukaryota; kingdom Metazoa; phylum Arthropoda; class Insecta; order Lepidoptera; family Erebidae; genus Herminia; species Herminia tarsipennalis. Next base: position 24,228,643 of record OX243844.2, read on the forward strand.
TAAGTACCACTGTAGGGATGCCGTCCGGCCTGCTCGATTTCTGGGTATTAAGGAGCTTTAGCTCCAGCCTAACCGCACGTTGCGTGATACGTATTTCTAGCATGGAACTCTTACACTTTGAGATGGGAAGGTGGTATGGCTCGTCTATTATCCAAAATCGAGTTAGCGGCCCAAGAGATCGGCTTTCTCCTTGGCACTATGGGCCAGACTGCCATTGAAGTTGCGCAGTAGTGGGAGGTTGGACTGGAAAAAGGTATCTTGCGCAGCTTCGGCGAGCGACTAGAATGCACGACTCCCAGAGGGATGCCTTCGAAGCCGCTCGCCAAATCTGGCAATGTGATCTGCCTTTGCTATAGCAATAGCCTTTTTGTTGGCTCTGGAGGCGGCGTTGAACTTACGCTTCTCAACATTCACGGTCAGATCCTTACGTTACCTGGCATCGCTCCAGGCTAAGTACGCAGACTGTTTCAGGCACGCGGTCACTCGACAAGCCTGGTTGAGCCAGGGGTGACTACAACCACCAACGGGAATTCGGGCATTGGGAATCTTATAAGTGTGTGATATCCATATTTATGCCTTAGTAGAGAGCGCGCTCATGCGTGTGTGTGTGTGTGTGTGTGTGTGTGTGTGTGCTTGTGTATAAAATAATACCTACTGTATTTGAAATATGGGCACTGTAACTAAAATTTATTTGTATATTACTTTTTGTAAGAAATATGCACTAAACAAAAGTTTATTTCGTGCATATTTTATACATTTTTGTAAGGCCATTAGAAGTCTAACGGCCCTACAAAAAAGTACCAGAAAACAGTTTGTATCTTCTCAAATAAAAAAAATACGAAAAAATAATTAACCGATATCAAAATTAAATACAAGATAACTAAAAATCATAATAAAAATGATAACTTAACATAATATTGCTACAACAACAAAAATTACTGACAAAAATAGATACACATTTTGTAGTTGGTGCTAGGAAATGTAGTTTTAATGTTTTAGGCACACGCTTCAAAATGTGTACTTGTATATTATTTTACGCTTTTTAGATAACATGTAATAACTTTTGTAGTTGTTATATCTCACTTTTTAGTGGCTTGATTTGTAATTTATCTAAGTTACAATAGTATAATGTGAACTGCTCGTTTACTTTTACAAAATATTACTTTTCTCGATGCAGGGTCGTTAACTGCTGAGGAGTTCACATGTTCACATACTTCACCATCAGCTCTACTACATGCTGTAATAGTAGTATGATAAGCGTAAAGTGCTGCGCAATATCATGATAAAGTAATCGAATCGCAAACCGTGAAATATCGAATAGTTCCGCTCATCATCTATAGTCTTAAATGTTGATAAACTTTCGCGATTTGTACACATTATTAAAATATATATATTACGGGTCTTAATCGCGTGAATAATTTAAGGTAAAATACCTTGTTTATTGCCCGACGTTTCGACCGTATTGCAACGGCCGTGGTCACGGGAAGACTCCCGTGTCTTCCCGTGACCACGGCCGTTGCAATACGGTCGAAACGTCGGGCAATAAACAAGGTATTTTACCTTAAATTATTCACGCGATTAAGACCCGTAATATATATATTTTAATAAAATCTATAGTCTTCATCATTAGTTCAACTTCACCCATACCAATGGATGAAGCAAAACTGATGATGAGTGGTTTCTGTGTTTAACTTTTTGAGAATAAACACAGAAACCACTATGAAATATACCTAAATCACTAGAGGTGAGCCGTTTACATTTGAAGAGTTCGCTCGATTTATCCAGAATTTATCCATCATCGGATCCTGATCCAGACCAACTTGGAAACATACAAAAAAATTGGCCAGGAGCATGTCCGACCATGCTCAGTGTAGGGTTCCGCAGCCTTGAATATTTGCTTTACGAAGAACGAACGTACGAATATGTCCATGGCACATATGCCCTTTTGTTAAGAATCACAGTTAGACAGACAGAGAGACAGACGGTCATGACGAAACTATAAGGGTTCTTTTGCCATTTTGGTTATGGACCCTAAAAATGTTTTACACAACCATGCCTGTGACAGCTTTCTTTTTTTTTGACGTTTTTTATTTCCAATTGTATCGCATTTCGCTGCAATTGCCATTAGCATTAATGACTTTGTAATAAACAACCATCTCATGGGCTCGTGTCGGCCACGGCCACAATACTTCAGCCTATTATCAGGCGGAACGTTATGGACCGTTACACTTAGCCTATCAGCAGGCGGAACGTGACGGACCGTGACACTTAGCCTATGAGCAGGCGGAACTGAACACTTATGCGTGCGTGCACCCGGTCATCGATTTATAAGACGATGTCACGTGAAAAAAAAAAACATACAGACGAACATAGACCTTCCTCCTTTTTGAATTCGGTTAGTAAAATTCTATAGCTATAAATAAAACAGCAATCAAAAAACCATCCAAACATTCATTTAAAGTTAGTCTCACCTATCAAATATTATGAAATAACTTTTCCCTGTCCGTGATCTCCATTAACTTTGACATAGTCCCTGCGTGTGACTTATTACCAATGGACTGAAGTTGCCAACAACCCCCATCAAACGCCAACAAGTGGAAAAGAATTGTCGCCGACGGCTATCACGCAGGGAAATAACAGAAGTATAAATTGAGATTGACAATGGGATACATAATTAAATGCTAATATACAACTTGGCATCCAACTTGGCGTTGTCTGATCGATGAAATCAAACAAAAGCGTTTCACTCAATGACAACATAGTATGATTGACTGCCTCTGTGGCGCGGTGGGAGTGTATCCGACTGCTACGCAAGAGGTCGTGGGTTCGATCCCCACCCAGGATAAAACTTTGTGTGATGAGCACGATGGTTTATTCTGTGTCTGGGTGTCATTCATCTATAATATGTATGTATTTAGAAATATATAAGTATGTTTATCACTTGTCTGGTTTCCATAGTACAAGCTCTGCTTAGTTTGGGATCAGATAGCGTTGTGTGAGTTGTCCCAAGATATTAATATATTATATTATTATTATTATTATTTTGTACCCGCTGGATGGCGCCTGTTTGGTTGGAGGTTAGGTACATTGTGTATTGCGTGTTTGATAACTCTATTGTGTAACCCATCTGCAAGGATGGAGAGGTTTTTATGAGGCAAAACGCACGACAACATGCGTCGTGTGCTCGTCATCTAGACCTAGGCTAAATCGAGTAATAGTCCGTTCAAATGACGAGGACTTAATGCGCGTTGGGGCGCGTTTGCTAACGCCGGTGTACTAGTTCATAGTTAGGTTTTAACACATGTAGGTATACAAACACAACATCTAATTTAATTCAATCCAAAAATAATTTGCATACAAACAAATCAAGTCATTAGGGTTAATATATAATTAAGTATAAATTGTTTTAGGATTATACACATTCACCCATATACCTGTGTCTTTACTCTAATAGTAATTATCATTTATCAAACTCTAATCACTTGTTGATTAGAGTTTGATAAATGATACAGACAGCAATATTAATCAAAAATACGTAAGTTCTTGCATCAATTTAAACTTCTCATTAAACTGTATAACATCATACAAAGTTTCTAAGGAAAATACTATGTGGAAAAATGGCAAGTGTTTGTAGCAAAACAGCGGAAGAATGAAAATCTGTCAAAAAGTTGTCATAAATCTGTTAAGTAAATTGCCATTATTATTTCTTTAAATGTTTTAGGAGAAAGTTGTTTTCGACTTGTAGGTACTTTTCCTCAAAAATGTTTTAAATAGAATGACTGAAAATTGTTTGTTTCTTTTTTTTCTAGGCTCATCATAATGTGGTAGGAAAACATGTTAGTATTGATAAAGTTTTAAAAAGTTTAACTAAATAAGTTGTAGCTAAGTGTTTCTTCACAAGTAGCCGTACGTGTACCCATATTGAAGATATTTAAAAAATACTAGGTAACTCGGTAAGGTAAAGTTTCGTTGATTATCCAGAACTATTCTTTTGAGGGGTGGGATTTAAACCTCACAAATATCTCAATTCTTTCAATTGCCACTGAGTAATGGAAAACTTTAAAACAAGTAACCATTTCAATAAAACTAACTCTAGCTTCAAAGCCTTCATTTGTTTTGAACGATGCCACATACAAATAAGTTGCTATTGGCCACTTAGATACTATCTGCAACATTAATGATCATTGGTCGACCATTAATTCTCAACAAGCTTACCAATATTTGACGCGGTGAAGCTAAGAATGTAGTCCTTTCCTAACAACAAATTCCTTGAAACTTTCTAGAAATACTGTTGTATTATGCAATCTTTTAAAAATAACTTTAACTCTTAGTCGTTCAATCAGTTTATACCTACTAAGGTATAACACCTTAGTAGGTATAAACTGATTATTGTAAAATTTGACGTAGAAGTTCTTAGTATAATATCAAATGAGCTCTGAGAAATGGAGTGTTTTGATATTCTGCTTCTGATATCTTTGGATATATTAGGATTTTGGAGTAATCCACTCCGAAATCCATATAATATAATCTTAATCAATTCTAAACGATATTTTCCTTGGTAAATTGAACTGAAATACCAACCTCCCCTAGATTCGCCAAAAGTCTTTGTCCACACACGAAACTGTTTCAAAATCCATGGCATTAGTAAAAGCTTTTTCTAAATACACTTCAAATCTCTCGTTAGCAGATGCGTTTATCGCAGTCAAGTACAGCTAAGTTCAACTATAAGTACGCATTTTGGTTTAAAATGAGCTAGTGAAAATCCAAGCAAGGCGGTCCTACTCCCCAAGCTTGAATGCTCGAACAACTTTCAGACGCAAACTAGCAAAATTATGTAAAAATGTAAATCCTAAGCATATGCATACGCTTATTACTGTTGCATTATGCAATCTTTAACGCTAAAATGTTAATTATCTAGTCTTACTGGTTCTAGAGAAGTTTAACGTTTAAAAAGGCTTCTAGATTTTGATCGCACCGTGAGCTTTGCATTTAAGATTTTTGTTTGAAATCTGATCTTTTTGATAGTTGACTAAGTAGATAATATGTGTAAAATGTGATCGTTTGAGTGTTTAATAACTTGAAAATGTTCTATTTTGGACCATTTCCGCAATAGATAAACAAGTCCTGTGTCCCAGGGGACTTTACAATCTAGCATTTGATAGACGCACAGTTTCGGGGCAACATTTATAGATGTCACCAAACTTTGTCCCCTGTGGTAATAAAACCCACAATCTTTTCACTTCTTTAATCGCGGGCCCATATATAATTTTTTATACATATTAGATATATTTCGGGACTTAATCGCGTGAATTATTTAATGGTACGAACCATTTATTTACCCGACGTTTCGATCGTGGTCACGGGTCGACTGATGGCAGCTTAGCGATGTCTCCGTGAGGCGCGGGGTTTTTCAACTACCCTCGCCTGGTCTTGATCATTTTGATAATTTGTACTGTCGGTACTTCTACACACTACACTTACAACGTCTTACGCGCCTTAGCGCCTTAGTGTAAACACGTTGGAAGTGTAGTGTGTAGAAGTACCATCAGTCGACCCGTGACTACGAGCGGTGCAATTCGATCGAAACGTTGGTTAAATAAAAGGTTCGTATCTTTAAATAATTCACACATATATAAATTGTAGTATAGGTACATAAAGTTGGGCATCTTGTCAAATCGAATGATACCATGAAGATCCCTAGAACGTATTTTAAAGTGATTGATATAAAACTGGTATAGTTTGATATCAATCACTTTAAAACACGTTCTAGGGATCTTTAGCTAAATGGGAGACGACATAGACAATGGGGCGTTTTGTTGCATGTCAAAAAATGAAACTAGTAGTTAAAACGCGAATGTGTAAATAAACTGATAATCATTTGCAACCTAACTTTTACTTTGCAGAATCTGCTTCACATTTCACCTTTCATCTAGCTTTGTGCAGATCCTTACGGTGGTGATACACTAGGTGCTTTTGCGTGTAAAAGAAAGGTGTATTTTTATTTAGTGTTATGAATTATAAGGAGGAAGAGCCGCTGAGCGATGACGCGATTGAGGATTCGAATTGAAATGCAAATAATCATTAATAGAATTTGTCTAGCAGCAGGTGGACATTATGCCCTTATCAGTTCCGATGCGAGCATTAAATCAGTGAATTTATCCAGATGTTTCCCACGTGTAATATTATAATTGGGCAAATCGCAGCATTGTGCGCATTGTAATGTGAAGAATTGTTCATGTCAGTGCTCACGATTACGAACAGAGAAGCAGCCTGGGATTGTCAAATCTTAAACATGTTCGTATCTAACGAATGATTACAGAAGCGACTTCTCTTAGCAATGTATACCCACACATATAGGTGATATTACATGATCGCGATGTGGCATTAGCTGGCACTTCATTAAAATACTTACATTGTTACATAACATGTGAATGCTCATGGTGAAATAGGACCGTTGGTGCATTCACTCGTTTCCTTGCGGGACCGTGGCAAAACTGAATTGAAATGGATATAACCGGCGTTTGCAATACCTATTGTACATCAGTCGTCAATTGAATTGAAAAATATTTGGCTCACAATGTTGAAACATATTCTAAACCATACATATACCATTTTACGTATGTTTATAGATATTATAAAAACACCATATTTTGAAGTCAACTATGTACCTATTAAACAGAGGAAGATAGGAACGACCGCGCGAGAGAAAGATAATTATATTAACTTCATTAAAATGTATCAAGAAAAAGTTCGACTGAGACGGAACTCGAACCCGAGAACACAGTGGTCCCGACGGCGTTAACCGCTCTACCACCAAGCCACACCCGGAGTTATCAAATTTGTCCCAAATATCCTAACTTTCAATTTATTATCGATTTCTTCGTTGAAGTTTCAGTAGACTTATACCGATATAAATGTATATAAGTCATTTCTATACTTCTTTATTCATACAAGAAACAATAAATACCAACCGAACAATACAAACACAGATAAATCACACTACAGGTACACAGAGACACAGCAATCAAAGCTTGCGCATCACAAAATCCGTGCCGTGACAAGTTTGGACAAGACGTCGAGCCTCTCAACGCCATATTTGAATTGCAAATACCAGCCAGACTTGCAAAGAAAACAAGACAATTAATTCGGAAACACCACTCCCTGTGTTGATGTGTAATCAGTTAAGTAGAGACGTTTAGGATCTTTTGGTTTAATTTATGAGATGCGAGACGACAGGCTGGCGAAGCGAAGGTGGGATTACGACTTGATTTTAAGTGATTTTGCTGGTGTTTTTGACGTTGTATTTCTTAAACAAAATTATGTTAGCGTGTGTCTATAGTTACATAGGTAAATATGGATATTCTATATTGTTTTAGCACGATTAAATACATGCAAGGGAAGCATCTGTAATAAAAAAAATTGTCTTAAGACATTTTCAATTTTGGTCATATTATAAAGTATGTAAAGGTTTGTCTAGTTTTATTTTTTATTATGCATAGTTATCGGTCCGCACAATTGTAGGTTTTATAAAAATTACCTCAATTGTGCAAGACTAGCCGTTGCCCGCGACTTCGTTCGCGTGAAAAATTTTAAAACCAAATTTATCGGGTACATTTTTTCCGGGATAAAAGTTTACCTCTGTGCCAAATTTCATCCAGATCAGTTTATCCATTGTGGCGTGATTGAATAATAAAGTTTCATTTACACATCCAAATTTTCGAATTTATAATTAGTATAGATTAAAGGAACTTGGCTTAGCTCTTAGTCCAAAATTTCATACAAATACATTTTGTGAAATTATGATCAATCAAGAATATTGCCATGTCGTGAATAACCGCATGTTTTAAATTGTGTATGAATCTAAAAATATAAGCTGCGACGTGTTGTAAATAATTAAAACTAGAATATTTAAGAGTTCATTGCTGTATAAACTACATACTACGTTAAAATTAGAATTATTATTATAACTACTATTTACTGCATTAGAAATTTTAGGCCGCAACAGCCCAATAAATACGTGAAATAGTATCTACCATTCTATTTCACGTATTTATTGGGCTGTTGCGGCCAAGTATTATCTTTTTTAATAAAAATCCGAGGGACTAACCACCAAAGCCTAGAATAAGATCCAAAGCCACAAGATACAAGATCCAAGATCTCACTATTGTTTGTTCCGGATCCACAGGTCACCGACGACACCAACATTAATCGATTGCAGCGCTACGAACGTGTGGAATATTTGAAGCAACATGTTTGGAAGAGGTTTAATCTCATTGGTGATAAAGTTGGTGTCAAAGTGTCTCTAAGTTAAAGCCATGAAAAAGTAGTTTTATTCGGCACCAACTTCAAAATGTTTAATTTGTTTTTGCTATTCTAGATATATTATTTTTTGCTTTTCAGTTGCCTTGTCCTTATTTTTGAAGTCGGTTAACTGTACTTCCACCAATAGACAGTGACATAACGTTGGGATCGCTTGTCCTGGTTATGGACAAGACGTTGCCACTGCTCTGCTGGCTGCTGGGACGCGTCGTGCAGGTGTATCCGGGTCCCATCGGCGTCACGAGGATTGCGGAGCCGGAGACCAAGCGAAGAACGATTCGGCGTGGCTTCAATAGCTTTTGTCCTCTTCTCCTTGAAGTGTTTTGTCTCTGTCTCCTTGAGGACGAGCGGGACGGGCGTTAGCATCAGAGTGGTGTATGCAGCTGGGCCTTTTACTTCACATCTTACCACGACACAGATACCACGCCTATTATACTATTTAGCAATGTGGGATTTACGTCCCACATTACTAGCAATCCTGTTAACCCCTCCAGCTAAGCTCAATGGCTTGTGATATGAGTGGGTTCACGTCGGTAGTATAATTGGTAGGATTTGAACCCGTGACCTCACGATTGCGAGACCGATGCCTTAGCCATTATTTCTATTTCCTATAACATTGACATTGGAAGGAAAAAATAATATTCTATCATATGACAGGACATATGATAGATCAGTTTTTTCTATTTATTTTTTAATTGTAGGATTACGATATCAGTACCTATTTTTGAACCTACAGATTTCCAGTAGATTAAGATCCTACTGTTAGACAAAAATGGATAAGAATAATAGCCCAACCAAACTGGGCATTAAAAAACTTCCTTAATATGTATCTCATTTTCAAGATATGAAAAATAAATATAAATACAATTTTGTTGAAAGGAGCGATTTCTACTTTGTAGCAGTAAGTGTCATTTTTTTTTTGTGTATTTGGTAGGTATGAGAACAGGTCGTGAAGTTTTTAATTTAATCACGAGGGAAAACTGACGCAGTAAATGTTGCGAGGGTCAGCTATATCATCCGTTATAGGCTGGTGGGAGTGTGTCCCGGTCATCGATTTATATGACGTTATCACGTCAAAAATGGTTTTCGGTAAAGTCAGTTTACGGATGATAATTTTACGTAATAATGTCATAAAAAAACATTGATAACACATCGCCATTCGTGTTGCTTAGTAACCAGTCAATAAAGTGACACTTTTTAAGAAAACATTGATGACATATTGCCATTCGCGTCAAAATGATTAAGTATAAATTCTAATAACTTTTATCAAACAAGCAATTACATTTATCCAACATCTGCCAAGTACTACATAGGCTTAGATCAAAGGAGACCCTACTCAGTAATCCTAAAGTGGAATAAATGATCATTACAAGAGAAACAAAATTAATTGCGTATTAATATTGTAAACTGGTAAAACAATGAATAAAGATGGGAAATTCGTTGAATAGACAATGGTGGGCCTAAATAAACCAATCTTTAGAGTGGCTATGTAAAATAATTGATCTCAAGCTCGTCGTGTGCCTGCGGTTGTATTCTGCTTTAGTTTTCTGCA